>CAWLCW010000014.1:5000-5005000 GCA_963856015.1 Helicoverpa assulta | reverse complement strand
TCGATAAATTCAATCAAACTCTAGGTGATAAACTGTGTGCACATAGCTTTAATCTTAAAAATCCAAGTGATATTTATGCCGATTTTTTCTCTGTATTAAACGACGAATTCAACTTAGCTTTTCCAGTCAATACTAAAATTATTAAATCTAAGTTCTTATTTAGTGACTGGGCAACTCCGGGTATTCGTAAAAGTAGAGAAAAGCTGTTTGAACTTTATGGTTTAAAGCCTTATAACGCCGATCCAAGTTTCCGTGACCACGTCTCAAAATATTCAAAAATATTTAAAATCGTTTGTAAACAGGCAAAATCCATTCATATTAGAAATAAAATAAAATATGCAGATGATAAAATAAAAACTACTTGGACAATAATTAACAACGAAACAGGGAGACGAAAAGTTCGAAAAACTGATTTAAGTCTAGAAACTGATAAAGGTCCCATTAGCGGTAACCTTGAAGTAGCTCAAGAGTTTGAAGCATTCTTCACTAAAATACCTTTCGAGACGACAAAAGCACTAAATTCTTCCACCCCCGTGTCTATCGATCTACTCAAAAAACATGTTAAACCATGCTCTTTAGTATTTAAATTTCAACATACCAGCCCCGAGGCTATTATTAAAGCCTTTAAAGATCTTAAAATAAAATCAACAGAAGATCTTTGGGGTATGTCTGTCAAGGTATGTAGGTCAATTATTGTAACAATTGCACCTTATTTAACTTACATATTTAATGTTAGCGTAGACCAAGGCGTGTTTCCTGACTTAATGAAACACAGCAAAGTAGTTCCTTTATTTAAATCGGGAAATAGTAAGGAATCGAATAACTATAGACCCGTTTCTGTCTTACCGGTTCTCAGCAAGGTATTTGAAAAGTTGATGCTTGAACAGATGTTGCGCCATTTCAATAAAAACTCCATCTTTCACAAAGAACAATATGGTTTCACTAAAGGTCGCTGTACAACCGATGCTGGTGTAACTTTGATCAAGCACATCTTTAAGGCTTGGGAGGAAGCTGAAGACTCTATTGGTATCTTCTGCGATCTCTCAAAAGCGTTTGACTGTGTAAATCACGAAACGCTTTTGCGAAAGCTAGAGCATTACGGAATAAAAGATACTTCTCTCCAGCTGTTAAAATCATATCTAAATGGTCGGCAACTTAAAGTTCAAGTCAACGGCGTAAATTCACGAGGTTCAGTGATGGCAATGGGCGTACCACAAGGTTCTATATTAGGTCCGTTCCTCTTTTTAGTTTACATAAATGATTTGCCCTACTTATTTGATAATCAACCTAAAATGGTGTTGTTTGCCGATGACACTTCTCTTATTTTTAATATTGATCGACGTAGACGTACCTTAGACGACGTAAACAATTCCATTCTCCAGGTTCAAAATTGGTTCAACGCAAATAACTTGGCTCTTAATGAAAAAAAAAAACAAAATGCATTCGATTTTCATTGCCAAATGTAAAAAGTAGTGAATGTGACATTATACTTAATAGTGAAAAACTAGAATTTATAAATCAAACAGTTTTCCTGGGAATCACTCTTGACAAAAAACTACAGTGGGGACCCCACATTACATCTCTTGCGGGTCGTCTTAGCTCGGCCGCCTATGCTATTAGAAAGGTAAGGCAGCTAGCGGACGTAGAAACAGCTAGACTGGTATATTTTAGTTACTTCCACAGCATCATGTCGTACGGCATTCTGCTGTGGGGACGAGCTGCTGACATTGAATGCATATTTATCTTACAAAAGCGAGCTGTCAGAGCTATGTACAACTTACGTGGTCGTGAATCTCTTAGGGAACTGTTTAAAAAAATTAATATCATGACCGTACCTTGCCAATTTATTTATGAAAATATCATGTATGTTAGGAAAAACCTACATTTCTTTGATAAAATATGTGATAGACATAATTATAACACTAGAAATAAAAATAAAATAGCTATCCCGCAGTTTAGATTATCTAAAGTTCATACATCTTTCATGGGATATTGTGTCAAATGTTATAATAAAATACCAGACAACATTCTGGAACTGAATGACATGCGGTTTAAAACTCATATAAAAGCCACACTTTGTAAGCAAGCATATTATAAATTAGAAGATTACATTCAAGATAAAAATGCTTGGAAACATGCTGGTCCTGCTCCATAGGACATACTGACAATTTCTAATTAATTAACAAATTAAAATTACGCCAGCAAGTAAAATTGTATTCATCTTTTGATTATTTGTTTGTAACTTTGTACCAAAATATAAACCAATTTGTAAATGTGAACACCATGTAGCATTTTAATTGTCATTTTATCCTCATTTGTCTTTGCGATTCTACATGATCTTCGCATGCTGTTACTGTATGTATCAATACATACAAACTGTAATACCATATTATTTTTAAAAAGAGTAACCATGGAGTTTCTTGCCCGTTCTTCTCCATAGGAAGCTACTTTTGGAATGGGCAACTAGAATCAAACTTAGTTATAATTTTGACGTTCATAAGTGCTTGTAAAGGCCTAAATGAAATAAATGATTTGACTTTGACTTTGACTTTGATAGTTGTTTTTTTCTTAATTACAGCTTTATTATGGTATGCCTTATGGTAATCATGTATGGTAATCATCATCATTTTTTTTATTTTGTATATTTTAACATTCTTAAAATTAATCATACCAGTCTAGAATAATCCTGTTGGTCATCATAAAAGAACAGTATCTTAGCAACCAGAGCACACAGCATCTGCTGATCATCTGGGTTCACTCTCGGGAATATGCTATCAAACTGGTCCCTCTCAGTCTGTTTACAATGCTTTCTGGTTAAATAACTTCTCACATAAGCCTGGATTTTAACTGTACTGTTCAAGCGTTTTCTGTGTTCCTGTAAAAATACCAAGAATCAGAAACAATGTGAGGAAAAGTTGCTCTATTATAGTACAACACTGTAGTATATTTTAAATTAGAAATATTACAATTTATGGTGAAACTAAACAAAATGAAAATTGCACAGTCATGCTTATGATACTACATTGATTTGTACAATTTTATATGAATTTTATGAGTGTTCCTTGTAAAAAAGTCTGCAGTATACTAAATGAGACTTTTTATACACAAAAGCAGTATACAATGTACTGTATGTAATGATATGTGTATATATAGATGTTTCAGGAGTCACTGACTTTGGATGTCTTGTTTAGAAAGTGTTACAGAGCAAAATTTTGAATGTTTTCTTAGATTGTTCACATTCTGCAGTATATTGTTCAAGAACAATTAAAGTGAAAGTCACATAAGTACTGAAGCATAAGTTAACCTCTCTTTTCTGTCTTTGTTGTTGTGACTGCTGTATCAAAGTATCTCGGTCTGTCTTGCGCTGAGCGCTCGCGCCAGCCAAGTTCTGCTGGGGCTTGCGCCTGAAGTCTCCCTCGAACGAATACATAGCTAAAAGAGAACACACCACCTTTAATAGCCAAATATAAAAACATTTTGTAAACAACAATCAGCTGAACGTTTCCTGGTAACAAATTACGAATCATGCTTACCTTATGTATGAACTCAATAATCTTGCTGTATTTTATATCTCATTAATAAAAAAGGTCATAATAGAATTCTATGTGTTTGATACGCTCGTCATGAAATAACACCAAATTGATGAATTACAAGTTTTTATTGGTTTTCTTCATACGCAATGAGTAAAGAGTATTATTTCAGCTTTGACAGCAAACAGTTTGAGTGTTGACAGCCGATAGTAAATAAATAGCCTTGAAATGCCATCCATTCCTTTGCCTATTTTAAAGTATTTGTTTTAGAATTTGCATTTATATTATGGTGTCTTATTTAATTAAAGTAAAACAACGAAATTAACAAGAAATACGTTGGAAATAAACTTGATAAAAGGTAATATATTTGTTTGAAAACTGCTTATACAAATTGTACTTCCCCGTATTTTGGGTTAACCGCAAGAAGTAATGGCAGCCCTGATTTTTCACAGATTATAAAATAATAATTTTTATTTTCAGTTTTTGTATTAAAACAAATGATGATGACAAATATTTATTGCAATTAATTATAATATTGCACAACATTTTTATAAAAGCTTTAATAATTCTACCATAAGCATTGTCTCTCCACAATATTTAAATTTTTAGTCTATGGTTTAGGGTTCTGTAGTTACGTGAAGAAAACGAAAACTTTATAGTTTTATCGCGTGTCCATGAAGGCATGTGCACATGTACCGCTGGCAATTCATTCGCAACCTCATCCAGAAAACAACTTAATAAAGCTTTGCCATTTTTCCAAAGTCCTGAAAACTATTTTACTAGCCTTTATACGATCAAACATAATTAATATTATACACGGAATAAAATTCAGTCCTACGGATCCTTAGTACACGAGTCCAACATAAACTTGGCTAGAAGAGATATGGAAATGGAAATGTCAAACAGAAACAAACTGTCAAAATCAATTCGGTTTGTTTGCTGTTGATGTATTCTTATTTTCTTAGAAAGAAAATCTAATTTTGTGACTGAAATCGAATAAAGTATTTCCAAAATTCTATCAGGCTTGTCACAAAATGTCCGATATCTTGGATGACCCAGATCATTCTGAAAACTCTGTTAGGGTAAGTACTACTTGTTATATTTGTTTATCCATAGTTTGTATGTCGGATGGAACACAAACTGAGCTTTTGCGTATGTTATTATATTTACCCTGTAGATGTTCATTAGGAGTCGTTTATCCAAAATTTCATGAAAATCATTGGAGCTAAATAATGAAATAGGATAAACTTAGGTACTTATAATATATCAATATGTACCCATGTGTAGTCCTGAAAAGTATAATAAGTATCCAAAAAACTCCTATACGATGATCCACTAATCAAACATTTTTCCTGATCATAGATTTCTAGACCAACACTGGCCCAAGTAAGGGCAGTTATAGCTTTCATGGAGAAGCACCCAGACCTGGCTCACAGAAGGCTCCGAGTGGGTATGGGCCATGCTAAGTTCAAGAAATTATGGGTGGAACTGTCTAATATTGCTAACTCCATTGATGGTGCTATTAAATCTACAAAAGGATGGATCAAGGTAACATAATTATTTGGTTAGTTTAAGTATAAGCTGAAATATTACTTAAGAGATAGGCCCTTGTATTATTTGTGGCTTAATCTCAATATTAACTCATTCAAATCATTCATTGTATTTAACTTTCTCTGTTTATTCTATATATTCTGAATGCTTTTTTACAGTTCTGGTCCGACAAGAGGCGCAGCATAGTAATAAAACAAAAGCAAATTGACCAAGGAAAACTGCAAGGAAGATTGACACCATTAGAACTTAAGATATTGGAACTCTGTGATGACAAGACTCCCTCACCAAGTAAGTTGTATAAGTTGACCTGATATGAACTATAAGGCATGAAATCTCTTACCAATAAACTGCTAAGAGTTGGAAAATCAATCATATAAACCTTATAAGTATAAAGACATAGAACTAGTTCTTGTACCAGAATAAAATGTAGCCTATAGCTTTCCTCGATAAATGGCCTATCTAACATTGAAAACAAAACAAATATACTAGTTTCTGCCAGCGACTTTGTCCGCGTTGGATTGGGACTTAGTGCAAAGAGAGGAAAAAATCCACCAGCTTATCCAACGATGTATTTATCAACTAAATCTATGCGCACCTAACCTACTACCACTTCACCTAAAAAGAAATAAAATGTAAACTATTAATCATTTGTAATTTGAACGAATATTTAAACTCTACCAAAATAACTAATACTTACCTATTTTATAAAATAACAACAAAATGAAATTAAAAATAAATAACTTAAAGTTGTGCTGCAAGTTTTGTTGATAACAATTATTTTCGGTCAATAAGGTTGAACACTTTGAACATCTAATCGCATCAAGAGCCAAATATTGTATGAAGCTCGCGCATCCACCGCGCCGCGAGCCGCGTCGAGCGCGGCGACCGTTGCACAAAAATGATCCTTATAGCATGATTCAGTATTCACGCGCGATGGCTTATTACCGCATTTCATGTATAACTTTGGTGTTACTATACCGATTTATATGATTCTTTTTTTATTGAATAGGTAATGTTAACTTTTATAAATTAGTGTGAGTGGGAGTGTTATAAATATAATAGCAGCCAAATACAATCAGAAAGCTCCGAACTGCTAAGCTATCAAAAGTTACACATATGAGTATATGAGTCAACTATAAGAGACTTATGCTGTCTTAGGATATTTTTTACATAATTTTAAGGATGAAATTTCCGTCATACATGTTTTCTGTGTAGCTTTAACCATTAAGACTGCATACGCGACGGAAGCTTAAAAAATGGAGTAACTTCTTCCGTTTTCCCAACATTTCCCTTCACTGCTCTGCTCCTATTGATCGTAGATGAAAAGTATGCTATAACCTGCCCAGGAGTATGAAGAATAATTGTACCAAGTTTCGTTAAAATCCGTCAAGTAGTTTTTGTTTCCATAACAAACAGACAGACAGATAAAAATGTTACTGATTGCATTTTTGGCATCAGTATCGATCACTAATCATCCCCTGATAGTTATTTTGGAAATATATTTCATCTACAGAATTGACCTCTCTACAGATTTGACCTCTCTACAGATTTATGATAAGTACCTCTATAGACATTGGTGCATATTTTAAAATGGGTGTACATAAAAAATATAATATTTATTATCCAGGGAAAAAGAAAGCAGTAAAGCAAGAGCCTTGTAACGGTGATGACGAAGACTCCTTTGATGACACATTCTCAAAGGATGGTGACTTCACTACAGATAATGGCAGACTTTTCCCTACTGAAGCAGAAGAGCGACAGTTTAGTATGATAGATAAGTTGGTACGTACTTCTGTCATCATCATTAATTAGAAAATACATTATTATTTATGAATAATGTTATTTTTGCTTCATCCAGTCTTTCGAAGTATGACGATTCATATTTAAAGGGGAGCCTATAATAAGGCTATATTTAATTTGGGTAGAAAGTAGTTCATGTAGTATAGTCACATGGGAACTATTTTTTACTGATCTACTCTGGAATAGCCTTGCTCCCCAATAGTGGACGAATTTAAAAAAATGGTTCAGTAGTTCTGGAGTCTTCAGGGTACAAAAATAAGAAGCAATACACTTCATACACATTAATATCGTGAAAATATTTCTCTCACTTCTTGGCATTTTAAAGTAAAACTTTTTTCGAAGGTGGAAGTGATGGATCAGCAAGCAGCAGCCCTCACACAAATGGCACAGGCGTCTCTCAGTAACTCGAAAGCCTTGGAAAGAGTAGCAGAAGCATCACATTTACAAGTAAGTTATAGTCCAAATAATATTAAACAAAAACTATGCTTAAAAATAAGGCTAGATCTTCTATAACTTCACTTTCATCAGTTTGAGATACATTTAAACCTTGACAACTTGACGTGCCACCAGCACACACATTATACATACGTACTCTCACATATTTACTTATAAAAACATATTACACACAGGCATTAGCAGTGGACAGACTGGCTGGAACATTCGAGACCATCAGCGCATCAGTTCATGACGTCAGAAACGCTATCCTAGGAATAGACTACACCATGAAACGATGCTACCCCGCAACTGCGACGCAGCAGCGACAAAACTCTAATATATTCAGCTAAAATATTTATAATGATCTCATACAATATAATTTGACGATAGTATTAAATCAAGTGCATTTCACAAAAAATCATATGCCATTATGAACCTTAAGTTCTAAGCAATTAAGTATTATTTTAATATTCAAAGAATTTCAACAGGTAATCTGACCTGTGCGTACATAACGCGTTGTAGATAACCTTTTATGCATAATAATGATAAGCATTGTATTTTACTGGAATAAGACATTACTAAAAGTGATTTCGTCTTTTTATTTTCCTCGAATTAAGTGCATTCATTCTTATCCGGTTTGTCTAGTTTTAAGAACAGGCGTGTTTATGTAGTGAAAGATTATATGCTACGTAGTTATCTTATCTTGCGTGATAGTGATTGTTTTATCAATTCATGTATCATTGCTCCATTTTTCGTGTGAAACCAGACTGAGTAGCTTGAACGATTAACGTAGCATTTGATATAAAATATTCAAACAATAATGCGAAAACTTTCTTACATTGCCTTCAAAGAAATATTTAAGGATGGAGTTGCAGTTTATTTTAATGGTAGTGTTATTTAGTGCGGGCGTGGGCGGTGAAGTGTGCCCGAAGCAATGTGACTGTGATATGGACAATGGGCTGAACAGAGCCGTGTGTGTCGATCAGAACATTATTGGTATAGAAGTGGGAGTGCCTAAAGAAGTGCAGGTCTATAGTCTTAGTCATAATGTTATTAGTGAATTGGATAACTTTTGTTTTAAGGTGAGTACAAATGTACTTATTTGTTGTTAAACTTAAAAATGTTATGTCGGTCCAAATCTGCACTCTACTAGGATAAAAATATGCGAAAGTATTGGGTACGAAGAGAACTATTATTTAAACGAATTCAAATCACATAGGTGCCAGGTCTAACATTCATAAAACGTATAAGTACCTACTTATACTACATACGTCATTGTTTAGTGAATCAACGCTACATGCTGATGCACCCAATAAATCTAAGATGTACCTACTGACATCTATTTTATAAATGCTATCATCATCTTTTGAGCCTTTTCCCAACTATGTTGGGGTCGGCTATTTTATCATTGCTGTTGTTGCGAAATCCATGTCTGACTGATAAAATCCCTCGTTATTGTTTGACCTATCTTTTGTTTGTTTGTTGGTAACATAACAACAAATAATCTACCTACCTGATAAGCGTAAGACACCTTTGTTATATTTCAGGATGCCGGTTACACATCTCTGGAAATGCTGGATCTATCCTACAACTTGATATTTTGGATTGGACTCCATGCTTTTTCGGGACTAGACAAATTGGTCCATTTGGACCTGAGCAGTAATCGGCTGAGGTTCATCCCTTCGGATCTCTTCTGGGACACGCCGGAGCTCGACACGCTGGATCTTTCGTCGAACGTCTTTGAAAGCCTTAAAAACGAACCGTTTTTAATGCATACAAAGTTGAAGGTACTAAAATAATAATAATTTCCTACAAATATAATTTTGCTTCTCTGTAGTTCAAGTCCAAATCATTTTGACTATCGTGAGGTTTACTAGAAGCATAGAAGTATGGAGTTGGAACCATCGCTCGAACATTATTGCTAGTAACCAACTTCGATTAGCGAAGCTACTCGGTGAGAATTGTAGGGACCTCCTATTTGTACGATGCGCCTATCTCTATCTGTACGGGATGTTTGTATACAAAATACAACACATCTGTTTATCAACACGCGAGCTTGTTTACATAAATGAGATATACTCGGTATGTTTGTCAACACTTCCACTACAAGATACCCATTGTAGGTTGGGAACCATTGAATAAAACAATGTTCGCATCTTCTCAATAGATCGATGATGTTCATGATGAATTTATTTAATCAGTAATTTAAAAGTTTTTCTTGTACTTTTCAGGTGTTGAACCTAAATAACTGCCGAATTAAAGCGTTACCGCCTCGTCTTTTCAATCGACTCCCAAATTTACGAAAACTCGATTTAAGTGAAAACTATGTAGTAACCATGAAAACTGAAGTCCTATTGCCACTGCGAAAATTAGAAAGGATCGAATTACGTAATGATTATTGGCAATGCAATTCAGACTTCATAGCGGTTGAATCTTGGATATCATCTCAGGGCATCACTTATGAGAAGCAATGCAAAAAGAAGGGACCGCAAATGTCTGAGAAAATGATATCCATTGTGCCAGTTTTGGAGAGAAAGGAAGTCGACGTGAATGACGTATGGAATATAACTGAGAGAAACGACACCATGCCTGATATCCCCGAACAGGACACTACGCCACTCACGCCATTTCAGAAGTTCGACAAAGAATTTTCATCCGTACAAGCCTTTGTTATAGGGCTGGAAATAGGATTGGCAATTGGCATAATAGCGACGTATATTTGGTTGAACAAGTTCTGCACATGTGGGGCGCTCAGTTGCCGTCGGCCGCAGACAAGAAGACAAAGGCGTCGTCGAATGCAACGTATGGACGGAGATATGAGGACCAATTTATTATGGAGTACTATAGTGAACCCTGATTTGGAGACTCCCCCTACATTTCGAAGACAGCTCTCGCTTCCGGATAGAAGTCCTCCGTTCCCTACTTATGGTCTCCCAGGTTTTACTGAAGCCCCCCTACAAATAGATGCGATTCGCATGCCCAATAGAGCAGAAACTCCGCCCCCGCCGTATAACGACTGCCGCATTAATATATAGTGAAATATCGAGCGATTATGCTATAATTTCATTTGTGATATTTCGAATAAGTCGCCGGAAGCGAATACTTATGATTCAACCTAATTTAATGACGTTGGGATAAGATAACAAGCTTTGCATGGTCCTTGTATTAAGTTTATAGTGTAAGAAAGAAGAATGTTCAAATCGTCCATAATTTATAATAAGACATTTTTATAATTAGTCAAGATTGAGTTAAAAGAAATTATAAGACACTTTATAAAATCGTTATTTATTTTATAAATACCATTATCACATTTGATTCATTAACATAATTATATGATCTGTCATAATATAAAAGTTAATATATAATATGCTAAGTCAGACTCATAGAATTTAATATAAATTCTCTAAAATTAAAATAGATTTAATTTGGGTAACTCTATAGAATTTTGTACATTACATAACACAACCTTGTGGCAATTTCATATTTGTAAACTATGGCATTCCCATGGCATGTGGATCCCAAACACTGGTAAAATTATAATATTGAACTATTTCAGGCGCCCAAATTGTCATTAGTGAACATTAAATTAATTAAAACACATTTCAGATAGCAAGTGAATCAGATAAGCCAGCATCACATTGTCAACATTAGTATTCAATCTATTGATTTATAAATAAAAGGTATATTTTGTAAGAAAATGGAATGTACAGTTCATTTAAGTAGCGTTAAAAAGACAGTAAAAATAATATCAATATAAAATGATTTATATACATTTTGGCTATAAAAGGAACATGAACTGGAAATGCATGATTAGTCAAATAAATCAAAACAATGCTTAAAGTAAATACTCAATATCCTATAACAAATGCTATTCCAATAAACTACCGACGCAATTTTAATATTAAAAATGAAACTATAAATAAATCGAAATACACACGTACACTACAAAACTACCCTATTTACACGTCTTACGTCTAGTTTACATAGTAATACATAATCAGGCACATCATGGCATGTCATATCTGATTATCACGCGAATATTTCCACTACCCGAACTAATTGAGACTAATTTATTTCGTTGTAAACATGTTTTGCATGCCTATGTATGAATATGAGAAGTTTAGGCACGTTATATGCTAATAGAGAGGTATAGATATACTGTCAGGAGTTTGTCGACTGCCTACAAGACAATCCGATTGCATTTATCTACATACACATACCATTTTTAAATCAAACATGAAGTTAAACAAATACATATTTTCATGTAGCAGTAATCCTATTGAAATCATATGACGAAGTATTGTTCGAACTACGAATACATTGAACCTACCAACATATAAATACATTTTGATCCTTATTGCTTACACGATAGCGTCTTCATTCTCCAGCGCTAATTGGCTGATGTTCACGTAGTCCGGGTGTTGGGAAAATACGTCGACCAGTTGACTGAAAGTGGGTCTCACATCAGGGTTGTAAGCCCAGCAGTCCAGCATCACTTGGTATATCTCGTCCGGACAGTCCTCTGGTCTTTCCAAGCGCTTGCCACTTTCCACTATTTGTATAGCCTGCAATAATTTTAATCATTAACACTGAATTTAAAATACAGATATAACTGTCAGGTAAGACTTTCCCTTATCCAAATCTATCCACCATCTTGATATAATATTTTGAAGTATGAATAGAACAAAGACGCTGTTTCCCGCAGTTTTATCTGCGTTCCGAGGGACCATATCCAGTGTCCAACTTATGTAGCTACTAAAATATTATCTCAAAACTTAATGTCGTTCATATTATTACGTAAGGCACAATATTAAGCGCTGTATACTAACCTCCATGCCCCTCATGTCTCCATAAGGCTGTTTCCCATAGGAGAACATTTCCCACAGTGTAATACCGTAACTCCACACGTCACTGGCATGGCTGAATGTGCCGTAGTTGTACGACTCGGGCGCATACCACTTGATCGGCCACTTGCCGCCGCGACTCGCTTTGTAATATGAGCTGTCCGTTGATAACGCTCGTGAGAGACCAAAGTCGCTGATTTTTGCTTGGTGTCTGAAAGTAAAGGTTTGGACTTAAATAAAAAACTGTCGGCCTCAAAGTTCTTGGTTGAGCTCGCCGTTGTTCATAAACTGTTTATATTCTTTGTGTATTGAATACATATATTATTGCAATAAAGAATAACAATAATATTAATCTGAAATAGTGTTTACTCAGAGCGAAATAGGTTAAGAATTCTGTTCGTCGGGATTCCCCGGGATGTACGCAGGATGTACTAATTAACGTGACGTCGGTAAAGTAATTTTCATATGGGCAGGAAAGGTTAGAAATCTTTTAGAAGCATCATCATATATTTACCTGCTAGCAAGCAGAATGTTCCTCGCAGCCAAATCACGATGTACAAAACGACGCCTTTCCAAATATCTCATGCCGGCCGCCACCTGACACGCCCACAGTCTTAGCTCGTATCCGGGAGACGCTTTTTCTGGGTGACGCACCAAGAACTCCAGTAACGAACCCAAAGGCACTAACTCTTGTACCATTGCTAATGGTGGACCCTGAATAAAGAAATAATTTTATCAGATCACTTGCAGACACAAATGTAGGTGAATCTGACACAAAACAAACAATTTTATCAGATAGGTATATTTATTTAAATAAACATGTTAGTGGTGTAGGTCAATCACTGATAAGTTGGATAACGATAAAAAAATCTCAGCTTAGGTTGTATTTTAAATACTACTTAGACCGCCTAGCTGTTGCACTCGCATCTTGTGGAATCATTTCAGATATCAGAATAATTAATATGCTTTCTTTATGCTTTAATCTTTTTAGGAACTCATTTTTTCTGCATACAAAATTCTATAAAGTATGCTTCAACTGTTTTGCCTTGTGTTACTTGCGATTAACACAAGGCAAAACAGTTGAGTTATTATTCGAATTTCGAATACATAGAGAAGAGATCTGATACCATTATCATAAACGAATGCTACTCACCAAAGACACGCCAATGAGCCTCACAATACACCGATGTCGTACCGACATCATGACCTTAGCTTCGGACAGGAACTCCTTCTTGTTGGTGTCGGTGTGTTGCATGTGCAAGGTCTTGACGGCCACGTGTTGCGGCGCGGCGTCGGGCGGGCTGTACGCGGCGCGGAGCACGGACCCGAACTCGCCCTCGCCTAGTACTGCGCCCAGTGTTAGCTCGCTCATTGGGATGAATTCTGTTGAAGGACGAAATTATCACTGTTTGTTGTGTATATTTATGGTAAGTACATGTATAACAACTTGTTGTGTAATGAATTTTACGAAATACAAACTGGAAAGACAGCGCGAATGTTTAAGGGAATAAAGAAAAGTCTGCACTGCATTTACGTCAGTACTTATACTCATCTATGACTGCATTCGCTTTGATTCAATGAACGAGGGGCTAATTTCGTGTGTACAACTAACTTCATATAACTTTGCTCCCTAAAGTCAGTCATTTGATGCCCCCCTATGTGTTGTTTTATAATGTTCGCACATTATGACTTTTGCTAACTAACTACGGGCAAAGTTATTTGACGTAAGTTACACCCTGTATTAAGGTAATGCGAGTATATGACGACAACAACTTACCCTGCAGTGTGGATAGCTGGCCATCAGAATCGATAGAAATCTCATTATAGTTCTCCGGTAACGTGACCACTGCACTATTATTCGCCGGTACTTTATAAGTGTCGTTGTCTTCGGCAGAAACGTCGTTGTTATTAATACTATCGTTGTTAAAGTCCGACGAGAAGGAAAGGTTTCTCGTAAGTAGTTCGAACATATTGTTGTTGGATTGTACGGAGGTGGGCGGTGATGTTTGAGCAGACATTTGCTTGTCGCTGAGTATGTCATGTTTTACTAGAGAAAGGGATTGGTTCACGGTTGCCCGGCTTGAAGCTAGCTTCTTTGTTCTTGGCATTGTGGAGAACTGAAACAATAGGTTTACATTATAGTGAAGAAAGAGTTTTGGTTAACGTCATCGCGTCACCACTAGCGAGGTCTATTGGAAGTGCATATTTCCGATATGGAGGTAACATTTCTTCAACAGTAATACAAGTAAAATGTTTGCTTTTGAGCTTGAAATAAAACTACTGCCTTCGAGGCTTATTTCTTGAAAATGTGGATTAGGTTGCCTACTCTGCCTTAAACATCCTCTATTAGTATATCAATGTTTTGCTACTTACTTCAGGTAGAGGTGGCTTAGGTTTCGGCGGCACAGGAGTAGTGAGCCGAGTAGGGAGACCGTCCGGCACTGTGCTGTAGTGCTCAATCAGCCTCTCCAATGATTCTAAGTAGGGCCCATCGTCAATGAACAGCCAGTTAGCCTGAAATAGGAGGAAACATGATTGATTATATCATAATTAGACCGAGTTTAATGCCGAAATAAAAATATATGAGATACTTTTTATGTTCAAATCAAACATTATGCTACTGTAGTTTTTTAAATTATGTTTAAACACGAGTGCACTCTATAATATCACCAAACTCTGGTATTAACAAAAAGCATACTAATAACGACACTTACCTCTTTCCTAATAATAAAGTTATAAGGAGTATTTTCGCTCAGCATGGTGAGCACATAAGCACCGGTATGTCTCTCGCTGTACCGCACCAGGAACACACCGTCGGAAGACTTGCCTTCCACCTTATGATGTTTGCAGTACTCCTCTAAGATCTTGACAGCTTCTTCGCGATTCAACGTGCCATGGTACCAATACTTCTTGGATGTAGCTGGTGTCTCTGGTTGGTGATTCTCTGTGGAGTGTCATATAATAATTATAGAAGTTTTATTTGGAGTTCTTTGAGAAAACAAGAAGAAGGTTTGAAGGTTTAGCCTCCTTTAGGGGAAAGAAAATAAACTTTCTGATCTTGTGACGTTTATGTTTAACTGATTGTTGGACAACGAGAATTGAATATTAGAACTTGGACATTTTTTGAGAGTCCATGCTCATTATGTGTTATGATTTTAGTGCATGTTACTTACTTAATAACTGATAGCATTCTGTGTGTCCATAATGTTTAGCCAAGTCAGCAGGCGTGTCATGTGCCAGTGTCCTCGGTTGTGCCGGCGCTTTCAACTTTAGAAGTACCTGCAATAATTAACAACTATTAGATATTGATATGAAGAAAGTGTCAAATACAGTTGATTTTGGAAACAATTCTATTGACTGTTTTCTGCGGTGTTTTCCGCGTCCTGAGGACATGCTTTCCCGTTCTTTGTCGTGACAGATTAATAAACAAACAAAATTACTTTTGCATAAATAACATAAAGTCAACAGTAAGGAAAATAGCTTTCAGTTTCTATAGAAGATCACAGTTAAAAGGAAATTCCGCCTTCACATACGTGATCCACATTGATAATCTTTTTTCTTCAATGTCAACAACTTAAGGACATAACAGACTCATACTTAATGCATACACTGCAGTATATTAAGAGATCAGACTGAGGCCGCGGCCCCATGTCCACGGCGCGGCGCCGCACACTGGGCGGTAAATTTCGCTCGCCTTTCGTAGGAATTTTTGAAAAATGAAGTTTGTTTTCGGTTTATTTTGAGTATGTAGGATTGTTGGGGACATCAAAGCATACACTAATTAATGGATCTAGGCACTTTAAAAAATATATACACGAAGATAAACGGGTTTGTTCATTTTCAATGTATGGAAATGCAATTTCTTTTCCTCATAAAACATTTTCTATCCGTGTTGTACAGTTGAAACTTTCAGGGGTTGTTTTTCAGACCTTAGTGAAGGCATATAATCAATTATCTTGTTCCCGAACGGTCCCGTTAAAAAGTTATGGGCTAAATAAAAATGCCTATTTTGATGATTTTTATCCGTCATCTTTAGGTACTTAAATGACAGTTATTTATTTTTTGTGCATCTTATCAAGTACATAGTACAATAATTATTTACTTTTGACCTTAAATACCCCCACTCCACGAGAAATAGGTACAGGAATACCTCCATTATACTATTGGTTGCTATCATGTATCATGCGTTGATTTCAAGTTATTTTTTTACTAAAATAGTCGGCAAATATCAGTACTGATCTACTGACTGAGTGCGACAGGTGTTCCGTATTACAGATTCCATAGAACACATTCACCTAAAGTGCATTTCCTAGAATACCTTGAAAGTACTCACATGAACAATAAAATCAACAAAATCTATGGGTTGTGATGTTTTTCCTTGTTATGGTGCTTTAACTGACGAGAAAAGGAAGTGTTATGTAGAACAAAGAGATATGCAAATAACTGACACACAAGTAAAGCTGAGATTACAATCTGTGTTGGATTTAACAGTGAAGAGATTATTCCAATCTCTTAACACTGAAAATGTAAACAATAATTTGACTCTGACCAGTAAATGGGGTTTTGACGGTGCCTCTGGACAAAGCAATTATAAACAGGCAATGGAAGGTGGAGACGATTCTAGCACTTTCATGTGCTCATTCTTGCCTCAAAAAATTGAAAATGGAGAATTGGAGATAATTTGGGAAAATCCCAAACCATCCTCAACTTTTTATTGCCGACCAATTTATTTTAAATTTGCCAAAGAAAATGATTTGAATATACAAGAAGAAATGGCGTTAATTGAATCAGAAATTGCTTCTCTACAGCCTACTGTTATTGATGGCATACACGTAAACCACAACCTACACATGACTTACACATTACTTCGATCTTATCGAACACATCATCAGCGACATGTGATGTGTGCCAAGCGAAACCCAAGGAGATGAATGACATAGACCAGGTTTTACTTAAAAAGCCTACGGAGGAAATTTTGGTTGGCCTGTCTACGCTACATGCTCCCATTGGATGCATGGAATGCATCCTACATATTGCATACCGAGCTGAATTTAAGAAATGGCAAGCCAAAGGCGATGAATTTAAAGAAAAGCTGGCTATTAGGAAAAAAATAATTCAAGAAGGGTTCTGGAATAAAATGGGACTTCGCGTGGATGTGGTGAAACAGGGTCCTGGAACAACGAATGATGGAAACACTGCAAAGAGATGTTTTGCTGATCCCGAAGCCACTGCTCAAATAACAGGTATAGATGCAGATCTGATAAGAAGCTTGGAGTAATTCTCCAGGTGATTTCAGCCGAGAATTTGTCGACGTTGAAAAGTTCAGAGCCTACTGTCACGCAACTGCAGGAAAGTTTATTGAGCTTTATTCTTGGTACTACATGCCTTCAAGTGTTCATAAATTCCTCATCCATGGTGCCGACATTATAGAGCACAACAACTTTATACCAATTGATAAATTATACGAAGAAGCGTCTGAAGCGCGCAACAAAGATTTTAAGCATTTTCGGTGTTTCCGCTCAAGAAAGATTAGCAGAGTGGCTACTAATGAAGACATCATTCATAATCTCTTGGTTTCGTCTGATCCCTACATTTCTAGTATTAGACCTAAAATAAGGCAACTTAAATACCAACCTCTTTCAGAAGAAGCTAAATTATTGTTGTCATTAACTTCCAGTGAAAATAAAGAAAATTTTGATTTTGTGAATGTTGAAGACTGCCCTGATCATGAATAATTTATTTTTTCTTTTTATGGACTATCTTAATTTAATTTTTTTGTCATTTTGCCAAAGTTTACTTTTAAAGTCTTTTAATTGTTTCTTGATATAATATACATTACATTCATATACTTACATATTATTCTTTCCTAATTTATACACATTCATTTCGACAGAATAATAATGAAATACCTGAAGGCAAGGAACTTAAAAAAAAAGAGATTATCACTAATTAGACGAGACACTTACGTTTTTTGCAACTGTATTATAACAAAGAATTATGGTTCAATAAAGGGTCATTAGTACAGTCGTTATTTATGACTATTTTTATGCTACCTGATCCTTTGTTTGGTGTTATTGTTTTCCTGGAAAGACCAGATTACGGAATTATTCAACAATAGGGCCGTTCATGTGAGTACTTTAAAATCAAGGTATTCTACCAGCAACACAGCAACCAATAGTATAATGGAGGTATTCCTGTACCTATTTCTCGTGGAGTGGGGGTATTTAAGGTCAAAAGTAAATAATTATTGTACTATGTACTTGATAAGATGCACAAAAAATAAATAACTGTCATTTAAGTACCTAAAGATGACGGATAAAAATCATCAAAATAGGCATTTTTATTTAGCCTATAACTTTTTAACGGGACCGTTCGGGAACAAGATAATTGATTATATGCCTTCACTAAGGTCTGAAAAACAACCCCTGAAAGTTTCAACTGTACAACACGGATAGAAAATGTTTTATGAGGAAAAGAAATTGCATTTCCATACATTGAAAATGAACAAACCCGTTTATCTTCGTGTATATATTTTTTTAAAGTGCCTAGATCCATTAATTAGTGTATGCTTTGATGTCCCCAACAATCCTACATACTCAAAATAAACCGAAAACAAACTTCATTTTTCAAAAATTCCTACGAAAGGCGAGCGAAATTTACCGCCCATAGTGCGCCGCTGCCGTAACACGGCACGACGTCGTGCCGCAGCACGGTATGCCATCCATTACCCCTTCGTGCGAGCGCATCAACAGCGAAATATCGACTGAATGGGTAATGGATGGCGCACCGTGCTGCGGCACGACGTCGTGCCGTGTTACGGCAGCGGCGCCGCAACGTCACACGGCGGCGGCGCCGCAACGTCACACGGCGGCCGGCGCCGCGCCGCACAGTGGTCCGGATTTTCAAAAAGGTGGACATAGGATCGAAAATGCATATTTAACTCAACTAAAAATAGGGTTGTTTCCAATTTTCGAAAATCTATTTAAATAGCTTCTAAATAATTTAAAGATCACCCCTCCTATAATTTTGCGTCTTTAATCTCTTTACTTTTTATGTATTCGATTTTTTTCTATTTTTCTTAAAACATTGTCCAGAAAACGCTCGATCACGTGACTGTGACGTCAACATGTACTATGTGTTCCTTTACACTTTAATGCACATCTAAAGAGAAGTAACTAATTAGAAAGAACTCATTGATTTTTAAATTTTAATAATGTTTTCTTATAATTTAGATACAAAAACAAATATTTTAAACATTTAAATTATTTTTAAACATTGGGCACAAAATAAAATACCTGTAATGTTTTGAGTTGTGTACGCGGTAAAATAAAACTGTGCAAAGGAACGTGTTTGTTATTGAGGTTATGTTTGTGTCATCTTGGTTATTAGCAAAGAATTGAGCGACAATAAAACTATCAGCTTTCATAAATCCTTTCTCCATAGTTATTTTCTAACTTTTTTTCGCTCAAATACAAATAGAAACTGAAGAAAACAACACATCAATTCTCAGGTTATACCTGTCATAGACTGTCACTGTCAAATACTTGTCATTGTCAATGTAAAGTGACGACATCGGACTCGATTCACCGTTTTCAAGGGCGTGACGTAATAGACGATAACTTTAAAATTCATAAATTATTTAAAAATTATGTGGTCAGTTATAAATAATATAATATAGCTTATCGTGTTTCTAGTTTTGTGAACTTTCGGTGCATATACCTATTTTTAATTGTCTGAATACTAGGAAACAACCCTATTGTTCCGTATAGGAAATTTAGCACTGATTAATACTTATTACTACAACTTTTCAAAAAAACTGCTCCTTCACCTAAAAAAAAAATATCGAAAATAAAAATGTATGGGAGAATATCTATTTTATTTTTTTTCTCCGTTCAGTATCAAAGTATAGCAACCAAATCGTTTATTCTGGTAAGTACCTATTGCTCTTAATACGACAAAATATAAATTGCTTGCGTATCCCTGCGGCCTTGGCGCCTACGATGCTTCAAAGTTTACAATTTTAAAGTTGAATTGTCTTAACATTATTAACGAGTTTTTCCGAGTTTTTCTACTGAAATTAATACAAAATATCATTTTTAATAAAAAAAGCCCCCCGCGTGCACCAACTTTGTATTAGGCTCGCCCCTACTACTTGGAACTTAAATATACTACTGGCGAAATGACAGTATACTTTTGTGTAGTATACAACTTTGCCGAACCCTTCGGGGAATACCTATAAAGCGTGATATTATGACAAAATAACATATTTATTATATTACAAGAAATATATTACATTTTTATATAACAATCATCAGCCTTTTCCCAACTATGTTGGGGTCGGCTTCCAGTCTAAACGGATATAGCACAGTACCAGTGTTTGTTTTATAAGGAGCGACTGCCCCAATTGACCTCCTCAACCCAGTTACCCGGGCAACACAATATCCCTTGGTAAGACTGGTGTCAGACTTACTGGCTTCTGACTACCCGTAACGAAGTTCACAAAGGAGTGAAGATGTAGACTTCAGTGATTCATCGGTTTTCATGTCAAGTCTTGTCCCTCTTAAATTAGTTTCTAATAATAGCACCATATGGAAAAACCCAGTACCTTCTTCAACACATTATTCCAGGCCCATTAAGTCCGAGTTTTGTAAAGAGACAGCAGAATACATCAAGCAAGAAGAAGCTGCATTGGAGAAAGAAATAATTAAAACCGGCCAAGTGCGTGTCGGACTCGCGCACGAAGGGTTCCGTACCATCCAAACTAATATACGTTTGTTGTATGAGAGTCCCCCAAAATATTTATTTGATTCTAGGTTTCATATTTGTTGTTATAGCGGCAACAGAAGTACATCATCTGTGAGAATGTCAACTCTCCAACTATCACGGTTCATGAGATACAGCCTGGTGATAGACGGACGGACGGACAGAGTAGCGAAAACAATAGGGTCCCGTTTTACTCTTTGGGTACGGAACTACGGAACCCTAAAAACATCGATTCTACAAAATGGGCAGGGCTAGAGATTAGTCACGAGCTTCATCTGACAATGATCTACGGAAAAGTGGCCACTATTATAACGGATACTTCGTCTGCATCTGCCTGCAATATTTGCCAAGCTCTCAGAAGTATATTCAAGACCTGTTCGAGTAGATGTTTATAAATATGGACTTTCTACTCTTCATATGTGGATTCGTTGTATGGGGTGTATTCTACATATATCTTACAACATGGACTTTGGGTTGTGGACTGTACGAGGTGCTAACAAGCAACTAAAAGCTGCGAAGAAACATTTGACACAAGAAGAATTCGAACAGCAAATGGGAATACTTATGGATTTTCTGAAGCAAGGCTTTGGAACCACAAACGACGGAAACACAGCCAGAAGGTTTTTAAGAGATTATGATAAATTTGCCGAAATAACTAAAATTGACAAAGGCCTACAAAAGCATATTGCGGTTATTCTTCAAACAGCTGAGATCTTTGTGCATTTACACAAGCTACTCATACACGGTGCAGACATTTGTCATCACTTTGGCCTCCTACCAATTAGCATTCTTTCCGAAGAAGCGGGCGAAGCAAGAAATAAAGAATTTTGAAGAGTTCGTGAATATCATACAAGCAATATCAATCATGCAAGCACGTTAAACTGTAGGTCGCAGCTGTTATTGAACATCTTTGGCAGTCGTTACGGGTAGTCAGAAGCCAGTAAGTCTGACACCAGTCTTACCAAGGGGTATTGTGTTGCCCGGGTAACTGGGTTGAGGAGGTCAATTAGGGCAGTCACGCTTTATAGGTATTCCCCGAAGGGTTCGGCAAAGTTGTATACTACACATAAGTATACTGTCATTTCACCAGTAGTATATTTAAGTCCCAAGTAGTAGGGGCGAGCCTAAAACACGGTTGGTGCGCGCGGGGGACTATTTTTATTAAAAATGATATTCTGTATTAATTTCAATAGAAAAATTCAGAAAAACTCGTTAATAATGTTAAGATAATTCAACTTTAAAATTGTAAACTTTGAAGCATCGTAGGCGCCAAGGCCGCAGGGATACGCAAGCAATTTATATTTTGTCGTATTAAGAACAATAGGTACTTACCAGAATATAAGATTTGGTTGCTATACTTTGATACTGAACGGAGAAAAAAAATAAAATAGATTTTCTCCCATACATTTTTATTTTCAATAATTTTTTTTTAGGTGAAGGAGCAGTTTTTTTGAAAAGTTGTAGTAATAAGTATTAATCAGTGTTAAATTTCCTATACGAAACAATTTTTAGTTGAGTTAAATATGCATTTTCGATCCTATGTCCACCTTTTTGGAAATCCGGACCACTGTGCGCCGTGGATATGGGGCCGCGGCCTAACGCCCAAATTCACCAACAAATAAACATCAGTTTGCTTATAACAATTTAATATGAATTTTCACATTCCATTTTCAAATTAACCAGTTGTTTTAAGAAAACCGACGTTTATTTGAGCCTAACAGTGTTTATTTACCTTAATACAGTCGATATGTCCTCTTTGCGCGGCGTCATGTAGAGGCACTTTGCCGGTGGGCGCGTGTCTCATCTGATAGTTAGCGTTCCCTTTCGTTATCAACAGTTCCGTCGTGCTTGGCAAGTTGTTCTGGCATGTATACTGTTGAAAAAATAATAATTTGTCAAGAAAACATATATCAATGCTGATAATAAAATATGATGTCCTCATTTTAGTTTTCAAAGGATAAGTCATCAACTGATTTATTTTGCAAACCAATATATATATTAAACTCGATCTCCTTTACGTTATACATTTTATTCAGACAAAAACACACAACTTCCAGTTCAGTCTCACTGCCTACTCATGTCACATTTTTTCTATCAACACAACACTGCACTTACATGTAAAGGCGTATATCCAAAGGAGTCTCGAACATTGACGGTAGCTCCACTCTCAATCAGCTTGGCAAGTATATTGTCCCTCCCGGCTCTGGCTGCGATGTGCACAGCTGTCTGACCATCCTGGTTCTTAGCGTCGCGACTGCGGTAACCGCATGCCAACATCTGGGACACTATGTTGAAGTCACCGGCTTCTGTCGCACTAGAAACGACAAGCACGTTTAAAATAATAATATAATTAATCCACTGGGAAAAACAGTAGTTATTTTATGCTGACATGATTCTATCTTACTAAAATATGAATTTAAAACGACTTCCATCATTATAAAAAATAAAGCTGCTGTTAATTAAGTGCAGTCTAGCGCAGCTCTCGACGAGACAATTCCAATTTAAATTAATTACCATAGCTAATGACAACATAATTAAGACAATGAAATCGATAATAGCTCACAAGAAATATTTAAATATCAATATGGAACAATGTGTATGCCAATGAATCATTACCATAAACAATGATTCACCATTGCCAAACACAGATGTATCTGGCTGAATAGATTGTCATCATGTTAGACACCATCTAACATTCTCAAGGTATGACTAACAGCAGCCTCAATGGTAACACAGAAATTACTTGAGTGAATATTTGAATTTGTTAATGAGCAATTAGATAAACTCCTTAAATTATTTTTGGCTAAGTGATTATTTACAAAAAATTAAGAATATTATTTTTCATTATTAGTGACATAATGTAATGTATGTACAACCATGAAGTAACATTGTAATTTCTAATTCAAGGATTACACACATTCATTAAACCATGATTAAATTGATTGAATGCCTATGTTAAATTAAAGTTTAGTCATATTATCAATAAAATATTCCTAACAGAACAATTTACACAAGAATCAGGAATGTGATTACAAAAGTAGTGTTGGCATGTGACTCAATTATTTCGGAGCACATTTGGTATTCCAATCAGTGTACATTGCAAACACATCTTGTCATAAAACATGCAAAGAATTTTGATGTTGTACACATAGCATCATCATGTAGATACATTGTAATGCTGTCAGTATGTACGTAGCCACTACTACTGGCCTTCTCTTCATATTTATTGGATAAACATTGAACAATGCACTCAACAGGAAATTGTCAATAAGCTTGTCAGCAGTTGTATTAAATTACAAGCCCTATAAAGTGCAACGCAAGTAAAAATCAGTGCAATAACCCCTTTTATGGCTGATCTGGCTTACGATTATGTTTAAAAAATAACTACAAGGTAGGTTCTTGTTAAAAGTTGATAAGAAATTAATTATTCTCATGGTTACTGTTACTTTAAATGGGCTGGAGTTTATTTATAGGGTGAACACAGCGTTATCAATGTGTGAGGTCCTGAATGCAATATTGGTTTATACCTCTGTATTTATGCTCTGGTAGAGCTTATTTGAAAATGGAAAATAATTTGTTAAAAATAAGATTGAATATGAAGTGAATTTTCTAATGGTCATCTGAAGTTGTATTTTTAAAATAACTCATTCCAACAGATTTTCAGGCCATTGTTACCAGAACGTTAACAGAAAATTACTCAAGAAAAAAAAACAAATGATTAAAGAATGCCACTACACTTCATTCAAGTCAGTAATAAAACAAGAGGGATAAATTAAGGGCAATTTAGGTAGGTCTCATCTTAATAGAACTTCCTTCTTCAACTAGAAGTATACTATCTCTAATTGACATTGCATGTTGCTATCAATTATATTGTTTATGATCAATTTACTTTGAGTACAGTGAGGAACTGAGTTACATGGTACTGAAAGCTTCAGTTTCTTTCTTGATAGTACTGTAGGACCGGGAGACAACTTGCTTGCTCAAAATGAAAAACTCGATTCAAGATCACGACGTTTATTGTACGGGCTCGAGTGGTGAAGTGACATACTTCAATATAAAAATCCTAATCTATTCTTTTTCACCATTTTTCATAGAACGAATCCCGGGCAGTACCAAATATATCTAATGAATAAAACCTTACAACGAAAGAGTTTCTAACTAAACACTACATCTCTACAGTACTTACTTACTATAATAATGATTTAAAACAATAAAATTCAACAAATACCAATAAAATAGGCACCTAGGCACCTGTTAATATTATAATAGGAAAGTAATTTTGTATTATAAATATTCATACAATGTGGTCGCCCAAAATGGATGGCACACATTTTGAAAACAATTAGCCAATTATGCCTTACAAGTAAACCCATAATTCAATACAAGCTAGTCATACAGATAATATTATTAATTTATATAGCATTGTACTTCAGGCCATATCTTTATCAACATTATGACACTATATGTTACTAGTGGAAGTAGAAATGGCATACAAAGCACTTATTGTAAGCGGTAGTTAGGTAATTATTTTTGAATGGTGTGATACAATTCAAATAGGTGATAGGTTAATATAATATTGTAATGTGAACCACTTGCAAATGATGAGAATTTAAGCACTGTGGCAAATAAATCCACAATATTATGACCTAGCAACAAATTAGTTTCATAATTTCCTTATGTGTCCGGATACACTTGCTAATGTTACAATCTTTAATGTAAGAGTTGATTTCACTAACGGTCAACATAAAAATCAGTATTGTACTAACAATAATTGGGTGATTTGAACTTTACACAATTTATTTAGGTCTAGCAGTTTTCCAGCGGTTTCACGAGTGGGAACGAATGTCTGAATAAAATATGGCCTATGTTACTCGGGAAAAGTTTAGCTTTACAGCAGTGAAATTATTTTTCAAATCGGTTCAGTAGCTTCGGAGCAAACAAACAAAAATAGATTAAAGAATACTCACCGATGGAGCAAATTTGTAGTGCCTTGGGTCCGAGATTCATGAGGTGGCGGCTGTCCCTTGCACACAACTGATAACCTGGTGACCAGTCCATTGGAGTCTCCTCGGTAATGCTGAATGAGTGTGTCCAAGCCATGCACGGTTGTGTGCTCTTCGATTGAGAAGAAAGCATCCTCCCCATGTCTGCGGATTTGGTAGTGGACTACTTCACCCTGCGAATAAGTTGTTATTTACAAAATAGTTACCTTATTTAACAATGATAGATTGTGAAAGGTAAGGTTGAATATAGATTTATAAGATTAATATTGTCCAGTGTACTTTACATAAAGTTACATAAGAATTCTTATAGAAGTTTATTTTGTTTTTAGTCAGTAAACAAAAACACGATTGATAACACTGGTAATCAAAAAACAGTAAAACAAGTTACCTTTGAGGTTATTGAAACTTTTAAACTTACCTGATGCAAAACTGAGAGCACATAATCTCCAGGGGAAGTGTTACTTTCACGAACTAAGAACACACCATCCTCTCCTTCTGCAAATTTCAACACAAGTTTAGTTTCTCAATAACACAAAACATTGGTACAACAACACAATAATAAATCACATCTGACCTTCCTTCAACAGCTTCTCAGCTGTGTCTCGCGATATTTTCCCATGGAACCAGTTGACATTATCTTCTCTGTTCATTCTCAACAAAAAAGAATTTGTCTGAAAAGTTAATTTAAAACTTGTTCAACAAGTATTTTCACAGACGACACAAAACTTTTCTTGTACATTGCTCATGGAAGACAGGATTTTACATATGTGACACTTTTACTCAAATAACATCACAGAAAATATCATACTTATTACACGTATTAATAGCTATAATTAATCTAATTATTCAAATTATAAACTCGAGACTTCGATAGAATTCGATTTTAAGTTTTAGAAACTGTTCGCCATGTTTGATGTTTCTCTCTATTTCTTTCTCGCACGAAGCAAATTACATTCGAATAGGCGAATACTTTAAAATAACCATACATGCCATATTCGGTCTCTTTCTGTAACATTATGTTTTCGATAAGACAAAAAGAGATCGCTATATACACAATTCTCATGTTTTCAATAATCCGTATAATAATGCAAACGTCAGAACAACTACAATGGTCAAATGAGAAACTGATAAGATTTTTAGGATGATTCATCCACATCATATATTTTAATTAATTTTACAGTATTTAAAGCCAAATCTTCGATAAATAATAGTAGTCAGTAAATATAACTTACCTTCAAAAGTATGAATGACGTCATGGTTGTTATCATGATATCCAATTTCGGAAACACAAAAATATTTACAAAATATTCGAAGGAAGAATTTTTAAATAAATCTTCTTCGTTTTTTGTGAACACACATATTTATCACTATTATTGCTGATTATTAAGTTAACACAAAGTATTCCGTAAAAAGCGCAACACGGTGAACGGAGTGCGTCTAGCAAGCAGCCGGCAGACAGGCGCGGTATCCCCGACTCTGCCTTCCATCGAATGACTCATAGCAAGGTCAATTCCGAGAAATGAATCACCAACGTACTCAGTTCTACAATGCTTTATGTAGTACGCATTCCCCCACAACACTGCTTCATTATTATAATTTGTAAATAAAGACATAAATTACTTAGATTCATATACATAGCTATGAATAGGCACATGTATTTAGTTGGAAAAAGGCTTTATTGCCTTAGAAGAATCAATTTTGAATTCTTATTCTGATTAATATTGAATGCAACTGAGACATAGAGTCTAATATATTGAATAAGTTTTCTCCTAAATAATGAGAAAACTTCCACAAAAAGTGCTGTTACAAATGTAGTTTAGAAGAAAGAAATAATTTTGTACAATGTGAATATTATTATTTTTGGCGTCTCTAGCTGTTAATTATTCTTTTCTTTGATATTAAGTAGTAGACCCCACTGTCGACCAAAAGGTACGATGTCACCAAAACAAGACGGATTAAGTAGCTCTGTCACAGCTGGATTCAGACTCCGTCCCATTAAAAAGGGGGCTTAATAAAAAACCCAGGTTTTACCTCGTTCTAAGTACCTACTGATAGAGAGCCTGGGTTTTTAGTTAACTCACATTTTTTGTACAACTGTCTAGGAGGGTAGAAATCCAAATAGTTTCTTTATTCCCTTATATTGGTAACAATAAAGGACATTCTGCAGAACGCTTGGACGCTTTATCTAACTGTTAAGGTAGGCACTCATTTCCATTTCCTTAACGTTTTCCGATAACGTGAGTACCTATCTGTAGAATGTAAAACATACTAATTACGTCGTTATTATGATAAAACATAGTGTTGTATGTTTCCACAAGTGCGGCGACAACCCTGTGCTCTAACTTCGCAATAAGACGCTGATGACTCACGAACTTACAAGATCTGCAAATATTGTCAGATACCTAAGTGTGTCTGTGAAGTGAATCAAAGCAACATTATAATTTTTCCAGAAGGATCTATTACGACATTGTTATTGAGCGCACATGTCTGCATATTATGGGATATGTCTTCTGTTTATTAGGTAGATACGAGCGACGTGCAGCGTGTGCCTTGGGAGCAAAAAGGTCTTTCTTGTACATTTTCGTTGTTCCTCGATAAACCCTTTAGACTTTTCTAGTCTGGAATTTTGACATATCTACCCAAAAAAGTGCGTCCAATAATGCTGAAAATTCATGGACTAGCCATATAAAAAATGATCCAACTAAGTATAATCTATACTAATATTATAAAGCTGAAGAGTTTGTTTGTTTGTTTGTTTGAACGCCCTAATCTCAGGAACTACTGGTCCGATTTGAAAATTTCTTTCAGTGTTAGATAGCCCATTTATCGAGGAAGGCTATAGGCTACTTTTTATCCCGGTACGGGAAGTAGTTCCCACGGGATGCGGGTGAAACCGCTGGCAGAAGCTAGTTATGTATAATTACATAGCAGGTTATCCCATCGCGAGTATCTAATTAGATTAGACCATCTACATATATGTTTTCCGCCGGAACCATTGAATAGAGTTTTATTAAAGAAGTTAAATAAGGTTTTATTAAAGAAAATAAAAGTAATCAGTCCCTCGGTTATTTGTGAATGACTCTAAGTCACGATTGTGTATTGTTAATTAATCAACGACTACAATTAATTGCGCACATGGTATGGTTTATACCACGTTTATCCAATTGGATCATTTTATTTCGGTTTATTGTTATTATTTTATGTAATCATGATCTTTTCATCGATCTTAAATGGAAAGAAAATTGATGAATAAGTAAAAATACTAATGTCTCTTGAATATTAGTGTTATAGGGAGTTATTTTGCATGTCTTTTTTTACTACAGTCATGTGGACCTTCCACATGACATCACATCAATCAATCAATTAGGTATTATTTATTTCTCATCATCAAATACATGAATGAGTTAGTTACAAGTTGCTTTAAACAGAGACTGGTGTCTGAAGTAGGTTCGTCCTGACAGAATACCAGGCTTACCCTCCCCCGAAAAAAAAATCTTAAAATTATAGAGATCAATAGAGAAAAAAATATTTAGGAATTAAATTGAAATTACATAATTATAAAAAAACAAATGAAAAAATATAAAAATTATCCATACACGGAACGCTAGGCTGAAGTAAGTAAATAACAAAAGATGAGGTAATTAATTATCTAAACAAAGGAATGTTATGTAAACTTTTTCATTATGTCTTGTTCAGTATTAACTGTGTCGTACGTAGGTACGTAGCTCAATTGGTTCGAATCGGTTTATTGTACCAGGGCACAAGTACGAATCTTAGATTAAGAAACACTTGTCTAGGTGCCTGAGCCTTTCGCATGCCGATACCTTGCAACACTTTTACCACTTGAACGCTGTGATGCCCCAAAATGTTAAGAAATGTAGTTCTGTATTGAATAAGTGATTAAATGGAGTTTAAAGCCGGTCTAAGATTGGCAAATGTTTCTCTGAAAATCATGGGAGTGTCTTCTGTTGAAAATCTACGTATATTTTTCCTCTTACACCATGATCATTCAGCTTATTTTATATCTTTCCACATGAGCCTCAGCTAATATGAAAAAGGTTTATCACATGAGTCCGTTACTTCCAATGTCCAAAATTTTGGAATTCAGCTTCCAGCATTGTAAACTTCTTAAAAATCTACTACTTACATGGATTTGCTTAACTACAGTAGAGTAGGGTACTCTAACTTTTACGTTATCATGTCACATGAAAGATCGATAGCAAAAGATAGGTATCCTCACATTTTCATAATTCTGATACTACATAAAAAAACTTCGAATATTTTACTGTTTAATTTGCAGTGAAAAGGCAGGAAAAGTCTAAAAGGAAAATAATACAATATTATTCAGGCCTCTGGAATGGACTCATTGAAAGAATTTATGTACTGAAGTGTTATGCTGCCATTTAATTAACTCAATTCAATGGTTGTTTTGCAAGTTTTTATTTGCTACAGATCGTAAACAAATCGATTTGTTTGTGTCAATAAAACCTTCGGCGCAATGGAAGTGAAATCCAGTTGTGTTATTTATTTTTGAAATATTTACATCATCGTTAAAAGTTATGTATAAAATTGAACCAAACATTGATGCATTATTTATTGTTTTACACTTTCCGTGTGAGCAATTTTTATTAAAGCCGTTTTATCCCATGAAGAAAGAGTCAATGCGTGATTGTTAAATTAGGTAACAATGCAGTGTGTTTTTATGTTAAAATGATGTCACTTATTCAGAGCTATTAATAATGTTGTCGAGATTTCACGATAAACAAAAGGGCTGAACATAATTCAGCTTGATGATAATTTATGTGTGCACTACACCAGCGATTAGATAAACGTTTTGCCTGAGTATTTAGAAAGCATTCGCTATACGTACCTAGAGCACCGAGTGGACAAACCAGTCTCAAAGTTTGTTTACCTCACGAATGCAATGTTTATTTACTTTCATTCGTCTCCCTGCAACCTGTCTACATTCTGCATAGAATGCCCGGCCAGCCATTGTATTCGAGAATGTATTTCTTTGTAGCAAAGTTTCCTGGCGGGCCATAAGAAAATTCTGTCCCATTCAAGTTGTGTTAATGTGGCCGCGCTTGAAATTCTCGTCTCGCAACATTTTATGTTGTCGATTGTTTTGTTGGCTTAGTTTTACCTTTTAATGAGTGAAGAACAGCGCTTGAAATTCTTTAAAAAAAATATTCCTATGGCCTTATATCTTTACACTTAAATAGAGATCAATGTTCCTACCAAACAACTCTCCTGAAAAAATCCTACTTATATCCTACTTATATTATAAATGTGAATGTTTGTGAGAATGTATGGATGTATGTTTGTTATTCAATCACGCAAAAACGGCTGGACCAATTTGATTGAAATTTGGTATGTAGATAGGTGATACCCTGGATTAACATATAGGCTACTTTTTATCAACACACCACGCGGGCGAAGCCGCTGGCGGAAGCTAGTAACTTAATAACGTAGTTGTATTCCAATTGCGAAAAAGAAATGCCATCATAGTCAAGAAAACCTCTGGCTGTATTAAAATCATACGTCATAGTTTTTACACCTGAAAATCACATTGAAAAACGATGGAAGTACAGTTATCGGCACGGATATTGAGCTCTCGGCGGAAGAGTGGGGATCGCTTTGCGCACTGTACACATAAGGCAATAAACCAATAAATCGCTTCTGCGCAGGCGAAGGTCAGGGCTCAATATCCCTGCCGATGATTATACCCAGTTATTGGTTTTTACAATAAAGGGCTGAAAAATGGGTACCTACCGCATATAGGTATGTAATTTTATTTTATTAGTGTATTTTCTACTGACATTAGGAACAGCAACAGACGTTTTTGAGACGGTGAAAAATTAAACGTCGCCCTAAAGAACATAGCAATTCAAACAATAATACCTATACCTATGTAAACTCGACTGAGCGAAATCCCGCTGCAATAATTTCACCTGATAATACAAAGGTCCTTGGTACTATACATAGGTATAGTAATTCCGTTTCGTCAAGGCAGCCTGGAGTCGCGTTGGGCCACGGGTGAGTCACTCCGCTTTCTACCGTCGCCAGTGGGTAGCGGTCGATGACACTGGGCCTGTTTATCCCCCATTCGTACTAGACCTATTGTGCTAAAATACTGTCGTAAACAAATGACTAAGGAATATTTTGCATTGGGTAGGTTGGTTTAGATGGGACGGGTTTTCAAATGAATAATGTTGGAGCCTATTCTGAAAAAAGGTTTTCTGGAAGTTTCGATATGAAATTTGTTAAGTAGCAAAGTCCTATAATGAATTTTTAAATAGTTCATGTAATAATCAGGATTGGAATTTCCCTAGTTCGGATTTAATTTTGCTAAAACAAGATTTAGTAGGTACCTAGTAGGTGGTTATACTTACTGAGTCATATCGTTATTATGATAAACTCACTTAAATATAATTTATATAAAAAAAAAAAACATTTAGGCTATGAATCATCGACGAGTTTGTGACGAATAACCTCATTCATAGCTCTACAAAATCGGGTCAATAAAACAATACGTTGTGATAAATGATCTGAAATAAACATAAAATAAGTAAGTAATTAATAAGATCGATTTCCTGTTCGATAAGCTTCAGTTACCGGCAACCCTATAGTGGACAAGGAAACGCCACGAAGCCGGCCGACCTCAAAAACAAGTGCGAAATGACTAAAGCAAAACGAACGTGACGACCGAAACTGAACGGTAGCGCCGATGAGGTAATCACACTATGAATGAAAAAATATATAAAAAATCTAAAATAAGCTAACTGTAAGGTCGATGAAAAAAACTTGCTACCAAAAATATATCTTAAATTCACGACTGTAGAATTACTTTTTGAACGAGGTAACGTGTGGATATTTTGAGAACTTGGTATTGAATAGACATAGCAGATACAGAATATGACTCATCTGTGACTAGGAGATTACTGAGCGTGAACTTTAGGTAGTCAAGTTGTGTTTATGTTCTCGGTATTAGATTTCAAGCTATATTTAGATTTTGCACGGTCTATTCAGGATCTGACTAGTGCTTTCGGTGAAGAGAACCGGATAACCTGTTTTGGTCTATTGATAGGTTCCTAACGGATATACATTTACGTATCAATACTCAATAAATGACAAATGACGTGATAAAATAGATATACTTACATATAAGCTTTACACTTAAAAATTTACGTTCTTGATTTGGAACTACATAACACATCCACCCAGTCGATCTCTCAGAGAACTGATTTCGATTGACGTTCCATCCTCAAAATTACACAAAGGTTCAAGGAGATCCAAACGTCGGAGATCAATTCATGAAAATAACTACCTATAGTCAAGGTAAGGCCAGTAAGTCTGACACCAGTCTAACCAAGGAGTATCGGGTTGCCCGGGGAACTGGGTTGAGGAGGTCAGATAGGCAGTCGCTTCTTGTAAAGCACTGGTACTCAGCTGAATCTGGTTAGACTGGAAGCCGACCCAACAGGATTGGGAAAAAGGCTCGGAGGATGATGAGTCAAGGTAAGGCCAGAGTAATTATAATTAAAAAGTCGATTTTGGCTACAAAAGATGCGAATCATTAGGATTTAGAAAAAGTTTAACAGTTCGCGAAGAAGTGCAATCTACCCCCGTATTGACTGGCATAATCGTAAGGGCTGTATTTTTTATTTCCTTTCTACTTCCTAGTGCTTAACTGGTTATCGTTAGTGTTAAAACCCAAGCACTATTAGACCTAACAAGAATATAAAAAACCGTGAACAAGTTAACAAATGCCCAAACACATAAACTAAACTTTCACTTCGATACTTATAACGTAAGCAGAATTTATTTTAAACATTTGGCTATAAATATCAGACTAGACCATAATGTCTGCTTGTCTTCCTAGAGGCAGACAGCTTGTCTATTAACTGGGAATAAAATATTCCTCGTCTGGCTACACTTTTTTTATCTTAACTAGCCAACCCAGTAACATTTGAAACCGGTCGCGTAGAGCATGAATCACGTAAAATTACAATTAATACAGGAAGCAAATAAAACAAAATAATTATAACATGGCATAGTATTTATTATCATAAAAATGATAACTTACATCGTAATTCGAAATATTTTTTAAAAGGTAAAAAACAATAGATAAATACGTAACTGATTTACAAATTAATCCTTAGAATAAACAAAAATTGTTAAATACAGTGTAAGTATAGAAAAACCCCTCGTGTTATTGGGCAATAAAGGTTTATTATGACATTACTTTGGACGATACGAAGCAATTAACTTATTAATAACCTACATTATAACTACGTATTAGTTTATGGACGGAGAACTTAGCAATAATATTAATCGTGGGTTTTATTAAATTTTGTATTATGCTGTAGGTTTACACCATATTCAGTCCGAACAAATGGGCACTGAACTGTAAAATTAACATTATTAAATTAAGACAACATGCTTAGTTGGAGAAAAGTTTTTTTCAAGTATGTAGATGTAGATACGACATAAATTTGTGAGTAAGTATTCACGTAACTACACAACATTTTTGTAAATTCCTTTGAAACCGTTGCTAATTATAAAAATCAGCTTCAGACTAACAAAGTAGATCAAAAATGGAAAAGAGTGATCAGCTTCATATTTACGTTATTTAATGCTCAAACATAATACAGTAAAATACATTTAAATTCGTTATTGAGGCGTTTAACGTATAATTACAGAGTTACCTACAAATTAAAGATTATAAGAATTGTTCGACTTATGACTATAGCAATTTATTATCCAGTTCTTTTTGCATTAAAAAAGCCAAACAAAGATTGCGTTTGTCAACTTGAACCGTAAAGCAAAGAACTTTAGGTCCGTTATCAACATTTGAGGATCGATGCACGCAGCATTGAGGTGCAAATGCACTCGTGACACAGGCGCAACAAACGGCATAAAATAACAATACATTAACTTTTATAAAACTCTAATCAATACCTACACTTTACTTTCATATAAATACTTATCGATATAAATAATTCACCGTGAGTCCTATTTACAAATGCGTACGTACTATTCATTAAATGAAAAAGCAAATAAATGTGTTGATGAACTTAATTATAAAGTTTGAAATGATGAAGTATAATGATATCATGGATGTTTTTTTAACAACTAGGTAAGTATCTAATTTAAATATTTACAATACAAATAATAAAATCCTAATGAATAATATTGATCCCCATTGAACAGATACGAAGCAACAAAATTACCCAATTATCAAAACCCGAAGCTATTCAGAACGATTTCCAAATTCTAAGTAAAAGGATACTTGCAAAATATTTTGTAGCAGATTTAATCCCAAGGTCAACTTATTCTTATTTTACATGACAGACATTTGTAAACCGTTACATTATTTTACGTAGAACAATTACACTAAGTTCTAAACACATTACGAAATTTTCTCCACAGGTACTTAATAAGATCTAAATGGACGGCAATACGAGCGAAACTATTCTAGCCAGCCGGGTTCAGGCTAGTCAACCGTAATCATGCATTGCTTTATCACAGCGTATACTATTGTATAACATAACTTAAAGACGACGTTACACTCGTGTCATGCCTGTGTTATCGTATTTTCCCAATGCCTAGACGGTATTTTTCAGAAAAGCGATGACTATCAGACTACAAACTTCGACAGGTAGTAAGCTGTAATATTGTTCTTGACATGAGAACCAGTATTTTACACGTTTGTTGCCAAGTTGTGTTTCAGAATTTTTCAGTCATCGGCATTCGTCAGTCAATGGACTAATAACGACAGCGCTGTAGTGAGGTACGCTCACTGCCTGCCTTACACCTAACGCGCGGGTGTTGAATCACGTGTAGCAGTTGTCTTCATCGGCGTGATCGCTGCAGTCGATGGTGCCGTCGCACAGCTGCGACAGCGTGATGCAGCGGCCGTCCACGCAGCGCAGCTCCCCGCTCGGGCAGGGGGACGCGTGCGCGCGGGACCACTGCGCATCTTTACCGTACACTGCTCCCGGCCCCGGTGCCGGTCCCTCAGCGAGTGCCACTTTTTCAGCGTCGTCGGTAGTAGCTCCAGGAGTTATAGCGACTGCACCCATGTCAGACTTATGGGGAGCGGCGGCTACATCATCTTTATCAACATACGCGAACGTCTCGTTTCCTTGTTCTTCTGCAGCTTCTGCGGCCTGCTCCGCTACCGCTTTCTGCAATAATATGATTTATAAGATATTAATTAACTGGTCATCCAATACGCATTTACTAAAGCTGCCACAGTAGCAGAAAGGTTGAACATAGATTTAATTGAAGTCGACTTAGTTTTGATTGAACGAAAACATAAGTGTTTGAGTTGTGACAAAAAAATAATGTTACCCTTAGCAAGGCCGCGCCATCAATAACTCTGTCTAACTTGTGTGTAGATTTATCCAAGCGAGTAGTTTGTGTAGCTGCCGGCAGAGCTACTGAGCTGGGTGGAGGCACTCCAAACCGTGTCGGCACCATGCGCTGCGCTGACTTCTGGTCGGGAGGATTTTGTGAAGGTTCTTTTCCCTCCTTTTCAAACTCATCGAAAAACCCGAGGTCTCCCATATTCACGTCTTCAATTGACTCATTGTCTGAAACAGTTTTCTGAGATGCCTTATCTCCTACTAGTTTTTTCTCTTCAGCTTTCAATATAATGGTTTCGGTAGTGGCATCCTTGGTATTATCTTGTTCGTTACCAGAGTGTGGAGCGCGGTGGTAGTGCGATAGTCTGGGTGGTAAAGGACGACGCGTGAAGTTTTTTCTCTTATAAGAATTATTACTGTCGCTCGTTACAAGGAGTTCCTTGCTACTCTCATCTCCTAAAACAAAATTTTTCAGAATAGATCCAGTTAAATCATGTTCAAAAAAATAAAATTGATGTCATAATATTTTAATGCATTACCAGCACGCTGTCTAGGGTTTTTTTTCCCCACGGGCACTCTGTTGGGTCTCCTGATGGCTGGCGCCGGCGCCGAGCCCGCGGACTCTTCCCCCGGCTCGTGGGTATCGACGCCGTGAACATTGCCGACCTCATGCGCTCCATCGATAGCGTGGTGGCTGTGAGCGCCGCACGTGTCCACGTGCTCGTCCTCACCGTCCGGGCAGTCCGAGTAGCCGTCACAAAGCCAACGCTTCAGAATACACCCTCCAGAACCACACCTGTGGAATTCATAACGTTGATTTATCAATATAAAAATACATTTAAAAATATTTATATATTTTAAAGATATATAAAAAAGATGATATACTTATAGAAAAGATGTGAAAATACGGTCTGTGCTAATTACGGATAGCATTGCTTTCGGAATGAAAATCAATAATAGTGAGAGCAAAAACGTATGAGTATATTACCTGTACTCATTCTGATCGCACTGAATGCATGTGGTCTCATCTTCTCCAAGAGCACAATCCTTGGTGCCATCACAGATCCAGTCTCTGGGTACGCAGGAGCCATCACTGCAGGCGAACTCGCGCGGGTAGCATGGTGTCTTGGCAGCCACGCAGTTTGTACGACCATACTGCTTGCAGTTGAAAGCCGGAATCAGTTCGCTGGGAATTTGACCTTCGCATGTGTCCACGACCGCTGAAATGAAAGAATATATAGGATAAATGTTCAGCGAATGTATTTATAAAAATATTGAATTAAAAAAAAAATAATTTACCTTTACATAAACTGTAGCAAGGCTTCTTCGGAGGGTATGGAGGAGGATTGCATTCAGGCTCGAGCAAAGCACATACGAAATGTCTCACACGGTCACTGCAATTAGCTGCCACTAAATAGTCAATCTGAGGCATCAATGATGTTATATCTGTATGTCCAATCTTCGCTGGAGTACCGGCTAGGTCGTATGGTAGCACACCGCGGCACAGAGATAGACGGGTTGAACGACACTGAACTGAAAATGTTAATGAAGAAATTGGTACTTCGCAAGATAAGTTATCAAATTTGGAAATATGAAACATTAAAGAGGTTAGTTCACATCATATTCACACCAACATCACAATGACAAAATGTTATTTATTTGATGCACTTCAATGAAAATCGAATTGTGATTGTGAGTAATAACTACGTACCATTTGCCTTGAACCTTAGTGATGAAACCGCATGCCCCACGTAACTAAAGCTAATGACTTACCCTCTGAATAGATATTGGATGGATATTTTTTTGTAGTTGTGTCGTCTCCGTCACGCCACGTGGGAAGCGTGGGGGACACTCTGGTGTTATAGAGAGAGCTTTGTGTAGTGGACTTCATTTTTTCTGCATCCTCTATAGAAATACCAAACAACTTTGAATGACCTGAGGTGAAGTTGATGTCGTCAGCACTGGGGTGGCGCACATAAAACTCTTGCATATCAGGCGGCGCATTCTGAGCTCTGAACTTTAAGGGCCTTAAGGGCTTTTGATGATCCTCCTGGGCGTGGCTTTTAAATTCCCTCGGCACATGCTCCTTGTGCAGCACGGGATGGAGCTGCAGTGGTTCTTCTTCCTCTGTCTTGGTTTTCTGTTTACGTTCAATATTTGTAAAATCGTTTACTGTTTCTGCTCTCGTTATGACCTCTGTAGTTGTAGTGATTGCTCTACTGCCGTCTTTAAAGTATATCGCTAACGGTTTCTCAGGTTTTTGAGTTATATGCGGTTTCACTGTGGAGCTAACGTTGTCAACGTCCTCCAGTAACTTCGGTGTCCTTATGTTATCGGTGTCGGCTTTCTCGTTGCCATATTGGACTTCAGGAGTAAGATGGGTAGGGAAGACGGGAGGTATGGGCAGTGTTCTTTTTGGAATTGGTCTTGTTGACGTAACAACAGTAGTTCGATCGAAGTTTTTATCGTTTTCAGCGGCGTAGAAATCTATTTCCGATGTTTTCGTACCTGCAATTATGTGTTTGCAACAATATTCGTAGGAAAAGGTGATTTGTTAAGTAAATTCTTGTACAAACACATGCATAGTTGGTTAATAGGTCCCAGATGTTGAACACACAATGCTGTCGTGTGGTGTATATTGTGTAACACAAAACATTGAAGTGTGACATGACAAACACAGCCAAGTTTGTGCTCCTCTTACATACTTATATACTAAGGTGTTCTTGGTGATTCGTGGATACCTTCAGCTAAAAACTATCCGCAGACTACCTTTAAAATGATTTAAATCAATTGTTGGATTATAAAACAAGCTCTTACACAATAACAACAACAGTACCTGGAAGGTGTTAATTTAAGATGCAATCACAAACAAGTTACTTTGACGTAGGTGCACTTTGAACGAATAGGTACGACAATATAGGTACTGTCCCAAAATCTTTATATAAGAAGCTATCCGTAGACATTTAAAGATGGAGGTACTTACAATTCATCAAGAACACATTCTATTGCCATTTAAGTAATTGACTTTCTGAGATAAGTACCTACTGTATAAGTGAGTAAGAGAGAATTAAATAAATCGGCGAAAATCGTCTCACTACTATCATAGTGAGACTTAAAAAAAATCCTGAACTGAATAAAGTAAATTAAGTACCTATTTATAGTGGATATCATTTCAAACTTTGCTCGAATTTGATAAACTACCTATGGTCAATCTTTAACTTAAGGTCAAGAAGAACTTTTAATAAAGAACTATACCAGAAATAATATGTATACTCTATAAATACTTGCAAGTGCTTACTTAGTTAGCATACAGAAATGTTAGTAACCGTACCATGTTCGTTTTTGTCCGGTCGATTGTGTTGGTCTCTTGTACCCGTGAAGTGGGGCCGATGGCCGGCCACAATTGGCTCCCAGTACGTCCCGTTCTCACCCACTCTCGGCTCCAAGTTATCTGGAATTGTAGGGTTAATGATCTCGTAAGTTGTCTTAGTATAGTTATGATGGTTTTCATATTTATGATAATGGAAATGGAAAATACATTTTTTTTAAAGCAAAAAGTAAAAAATCTTGAGAAGAATGTCAACTTTCCAATTGAGAGTTAAGAATTAATCAATTAAGAATTTAAACTTTTATTTCTAGTTAATTTTTCAGGTTATATTTTCTTAGTAGTTTGATTAACAACAACCAGCACTTGTATGTGAGTAGCGAACATGCGTCATGCTCGATACTTCTAACAGGCGCCATGATATTTTACCTTCCTAAACGCAAACCAAAAGTATTTCATTAGATACCTACTCAAATATAAATGAAAAGACAATAAGTGACTAAATTAAGTGAAATATGAATTGCTAAGACACTGTTGTATAAGTAGAGCCGCTTAGTGAACGTGTGAACTGCGAAATATTGATTCGAAAAGGGTAAAATGTATCCGAGATTAAGTAAGTAGGTCCGAATTGCAAACCTTATTCTGATGTTGAAATTATTATACTAATGAATTGAATTTAGAACTACTTCACAAATTGGCCAATTAGCGAGAACGTGTTGCCTTCACTGAATCGTTAGTGAACGATATTCAGGAAATATATTCATAAATCAATAACTTTATCTTCTGTTGATTAAATGAGTGGATTTATGTTAGACGCGTGCCACAAACCTACAAATGTTATATTCACCTAGATGCAATTAATACTGGTAATTTATATCATGCTCTAACGAATCTGCTTTGATTCTAATGGCTGCTTCTCATTTATAATTGTAATGCTGAAGTTTTCCTTACAATTAAAAAAAAAATACTTGCGTATTATAAGCAAATCACCTTATTTGTTTTCTATTAGTGTCATTCAGAAAGAGGAGCGTTTATGGAGTTTCCTGTCGGTTTTACTCCATAAGACAAACTCTTTGGGATTTTCCCTTTTAAAGGTCAATGGGCGAAATGTTTGGATGTTGGTCTACTCCCCCTCTAGTAATGAGTCATACATCATTTGAAAGGTCTTTTCAAGCGTTACATTTTGTACTAACATACTACTTACCAATTCTTAGTACTTCTGAAGTTAGAGCTTATTTTAGATAATATTATCGATACTTAGTTTGTTTCAAGTTCTTAGATTCCTTATCTAGTAATGAATTATATATTATTGGAAAGGCCTTTTTAAATAGAACATTTCGTATGAACATACCTCCAACGAATTACAAGTACTTTAGAAGTTATAGCTTATTTTAGATTATATTATCGATAGTTAGTTTCAAGTTCTTAGATTCCTTCTCTTCTCTAGTAAGGAATTATATATCACTGGAAAGGCCTTTTTAAATAGAACATTTCGTATGAACATACCTCTAACGCAGCGGTTCCCGAATTCTTTTGGCTTCGGAACCCTTTTCGTTTCCCCATTTTTCGGCGGAACCTTAGCTTAAGTAAGAAGTAAACTAAAGACGTAAATACACTTAGGTACGGCTCGTAGCGTGTGGTAGCGCACCAAATGGTTATATGGTTAGAGACATATTCAGTATACTCAGGCGTAGCATGGCTATCTGCCACACGGGCCAGAAAACAATTTAGCCGCCCTTGACTTTGTGTATTATGTGAATAGTTTTCAGTTTGAAAACTGACAAAGTAAACGCAAAAAGAAATATAGGGTTTGTAAAGGTGCGAGGCGAGCGAGCGCGATTTTTTTAACTAAAAGAAGAAGTTCCAAACACCCGTTAGCATTGAAAGATAGCCAGTGGTAGCCGATATCGCGAGCGAAGTGAGCGCGAATTTTTTTTAGTTTAAGTACCTACACAAAATAAACAAAACCACTGTAAATTAATAAGGTTTCAAAAAGTACAATATCCACACAAAAAAGCAAATGCAAATGAATAAGAAGCAGCTAGCGAAGAAAGCGCTATTGCTTTTTCTGAACCAGAGGAATAAAAAATAAACATCAAAGGAAACCTCGACGGAAGAGCGCGAAATTTTTTCGGTGTTGGATAATTGAGCAATTAAACGAACATAAAAGCATCACAGGTAACATGGAGTCGCGAGCGAAGCGAGCGCGAAATTTTCGGATTCGCGGAGGTGCAAAATTGGAAATAATGTCACTTTTTGATTCATGGTAAAAATAGCCACGGGAAATACACGTATGCCGTGTCATTTCACGTCCTGTCAATATATGAAAACGTATAATCCTGGCGATGACATAAGCCCAAAAAATGCGGTGATTTTTGGCCGATTCGCTACCTATTTTTGCCGATTGCCGAAGACCTGGAGTTATTAAGTTAATCTACAATTTGTAAAAAACGGAATTAAATTATCTGCTGCCGTGGCCTTCCCCTGCCACTTGTCGCAAACTCGTACTTACACTCCCGAGTGGTACCCACCTACATGGTGCCTAAATAGAATTTTGGAATGCAATATTTAAAACAATTTAATTGAAAATGAATAATAATTTAATATTGTCAAAAGTGAAACGATTTACCATATGGAAATCTTGAATTTTCCACGGAACCCCTGAGGGCCTGTCACGGAAACTCAGGGTTCCGCGGAACCCCATTTGGGAACCGCTGCTCTAACGAATTATAAGTATTTTTGAAGCTAGAGCTTATTTTAGGTTATATTACACTAGTTTACAAAATCAAACTTTTTGCCTGTTGCCGTGGATTTAATGGCTGGTAACATTCACTTATGTTTAGTTTTTATTAATTACACCCGCAAATTTTTTTTTGTAGCTCGACTTTACGTGTTATTGACTTTTTCTTTTCTGAACCTTTTTCAGTCGCTAAAGTACGTATTTTATTGTAATTATACAAATATGTGAAGTTTTTACAACACGAGTAGTTCAAGGAGGCGTTGTTTGAACAATCCAAACCATGTTTATTACTTATGTGGAGAATATGTGTTTGAGAAGTGTAGAAATGTCATCAGAGACGCTTAAAAATACTTATTTTTTTATATTTTGGAATGTTGTTAGATAAAAATGACAAATCTTGGGCTCCTGATTGTGTTTGTAAATCGTGCGTTGAATACCTAAGATTATGGAAAAGTGGTAAAAGAAGTACTTTTAAACTTAAAACACCAACTATTTGGAAAGAATCGAAAAATCATCTCGACGACTCTTACTTTTGTAGCGTGAACATAAACAGCTTAAACACCAAAAATCGAGCTAAATGGCAAAACCGAAGTACTACATGTGTTCAGCGTCCAATGCAGCATTCACCTGAACTTTCAGAGAATAAAAATTATATTGAATTTTGAAAAATTATAATGAAAATTATGTTGAACTTGTCGTAGACCTGCTCTTACAATTAAGAGATATGGGATGCGATTTGAGCATAAACTCACTTCCTCTTCAGTCATCTGGACAGATTTCCGGAAAATTTAGGAGATATGAGCGAAGAGCAGGGAGAACGTATGCATCAAGATTAACGTGTCATGGAAGAACGTTATCAGGGTTTCTGGGATGTAAATATGATGTCTGACTATTGCTGGTCTCTGATACGCCATTTCCCAAAGTCTACACATAAGAGAAGAGCTTTAAAGCCAAGTTTTTTGGAACTTAACAATTAATATAATTTTTAAACAAATATTCTTTAAGGTAAATACACGTTTTTTCTCTATAAATCGCACTTACCTGAATCTCAAAAACTAGAGCTGATAAAAAAAAAACTACTAATAGTTTTAAATATGGTTAAATATGAGTAGTCAACAACAGCTTAAAAAATCCCGGCAACAAATGTACTGTAAACTAGTGTTATCGATAGGTGTTTTCAGCTTATAAATCCCTTCTCTACTTATAAATTATATTTCACTGAAAAGGCCTTTTAAAATAGAACATTTCGTACTAAAATACCTCTAGAAAATTGTCAGTACTTTAGAAGCTACAGCAGATTTTAGACAAAGTTATTATTTCACTAAACACGTTCTAACTCCCTAAATACTAACAAATGACAATCACCGCCATACAAGAAAATACTCTACATAACACAAGCTTTCTATTGATATATCAGTTAATGCTAGAGGAGAGGTAGACCAAAACGCTCATTGTCCTTTTGAAGTAAAATAAAAATATTGTTTGGGTAACAGAAATCGGATTATTTATACCTCAGTTTTTAAAACGCTAAAGTATTTAAAAATTACCTAATAAACTAATCATATGGCCTAACAGTCGTCTCAAATAAGTACGACGAATCTGTATTACGCCTGTCTAGTTATTATAACCGGTAGTTAGACCTAAAGAAGATTAGACTGAAACATTACGTAGTGGTTAACATACCGGTAACTATATAGAGGTAGTAGGAAGCTTGGGTGCTGTACATTTAAATTAACTGCAATCGTCTACACTACATTGACTACTTACAAATACCTCTATAGGTATATAGGTCTTAGGAAAAAGGGGAAGGGGGAAGGTATATAAGTTTTCTCGGGTTTTATTTCACATTCTTAGGTAACTGCTTTATAGTATGGGATTTCAAAAATCCTCAAATTATAGTCTATGTTGACTGCTGTCGACAAACTTTATAAGAACCCTCTCTCTCAGCATTTCAACCATGACAACGCAAAGAAAACAGAATAATTTTCATATTTCATCATAAGAGCACATTTCGAACACATTATTTCAAACAACCAAAAAAAAAGTAAAACATGCATCCTTTAGTCTATGTACGGAAGTACAGACTACCTAACCTCAGCCGATTCCAGTTTCTGAACATATCATCTGAGAGCGAAGACCGACCGGTGAAAGCTCGGTTCAATATGTCACGGCACTCCCCTTCAGCCTAGAATCGCCATTAATCCTTATCGTTATTACGTAACAAACACACATACATAATGTGTTGATAGCTTGATAGTGATCCCGTTTCACTGTGTCAGTGTCAAAGGTGAGAGATGCTTCCTATAGCTTATGTTTTGTAACTTATGCACTCGGTTGCATGGTCCGCAGTAGGTTATGTTAGTCTGTTTGATTGGCTGACATTGTTTTTTTTTATTTTTATTCATCAGGTCAGATTCAAAATGTCAGGTATCTGCATATATCTATACTAATACTATAAAGCTAAAGAGTTTGTTAGTTAGTGCGGTTGAACCTTAGGAACTATTGAATACTCTATGTTAAAAATCCTTTAACTGTTTAATAGCTAATTCATTTAGGGGATAGGTACATAGGAGCATTCCTACGCAGTGAAAACCCAGGTGAAAGCCAGTCTTTAATATATTCTTAAAGACCTTGAAGATTTCGAGTATAAAAATGCCTAATGGCATGTCAGAGTAATTATTTTAGCCAAAAACTAATTTTGCAATTGTTGTAACCTGCGAGTCACCTCGTGACTTGTGATTGTATGCAGAATTATATACATAGTTTGTAACAGTTAATTTGGGCATCATTATACATTTCTTAAATAATAAGAATTTAATTGCATTCCACTTAGCTTTCCTACACACTAAATGGTTTCACAAAAGTGTGTCTAAAGTCTAGACTGATGCTCGGGATGTAAGTAGTCTAGGCTCCTTGCAACTTGTAAGTAATTAAAACGATTATATTACATAAGATCTGAAGGCGTGCGCCAAATGAAAAGCAATTTGTGAACTAGTGCCTTAACTGCGGGAGTCTATTAACGTATGTACTGACGAGTCATTAGGTAATTTAGTACCTTTATAACTACTTAGTACTAGGTACGCATATGAGATAAGCCTTCGACACAGGACAGGCCACACCTCACTGAAACATATCAACTGTCACGGTTACCTCTATTAGCAATAAAACTCCGTAATTACATCCATTTACCATTAATTCTACTAGATAAATGCTTTTGCAAATTGAATGTTGCATTGTTTACTAGCTAATGTATGAAGGTGCTAGATATACGGCTTTGTTAGTTGATATCTTTGACGACGTTTTCCAATATTTTCAGACAATCAATAAACCACATTGTAACAAGGTATGTATTATTAATTCGAACTGCGAAGTATTCATTAGCATCAACAGATAACAACCACAACCTTCAATTTATTACATAAATTGATTTCGTGTGTATTCGTATTTGATTATACCCATACATCTTCACGTTTTGCATACTGCAATTATGAGTCTTACCCACCAGTGTATGTTGACACAATAAACATTTCATCGAGTATTATTAATTGTATTCACACAATAAAAAGAAAGCGACGTCATGGGTGGAGCATGTCATATTTTCTTCTTAATGAAGTTATTAGCACCTATTGTCATCAATTACACATAATGGTTCATACAACAACTATAACACAATAGATATAATCACAAATAATAAACAAAACACGCCGGAAGCAAAAGCTTAATGTTCCATGTCAGTTTAAGTGATCTTATTTATGAGATGACTCCTTACACTTTCATTGTGTTGCAAAATGATGCACGTTACATAAAAACACTGCGACATAATGTTGGGCATTCATCTTATCTATCTAAAAAGGAAAAGAAATGCGAAAAAGCGGAGCACGTATAAAAATAAACCCGCCCACAGCGTTTATGGATGCACAAAAGTCTCGCGAGGTCAACTTTCGTTTTTACGTATCCTTCGCAAATAAAAACACAATATGAGAGCAACAAAGGAGACTGGAGCGCATCCGGTCGGGCGGCGCGGGCGCAGCGGCGGGACACCCCACGCAATCAAATTATTGCTCACCAAGATTTTACTTTACCATTTAAAATCTGTTATTAAAAAATCCCTTCGCGTGTGAGATGTGAAAGTGGCTGAATATTTATGAAGAGATCAAAAGTTTCGAGAGCCCCTCGTACTCTTATCAAAGTACAATTTGCACATGAAAAGGACTATAATTGCTTTGAAAGTTATTTTACGATGCATTTCAGCTTCCGCTTCGAGGGCAATTACTGATTTTAATGCAAAAATTAACATTACAGACTTTCTATATGCAAATTATCTCTTATTTTAGATCTGTGCGTGTCGATAAAGATGTCAAAGTGGTAATTGAAGAGTTACAAATAGATTTGTCATTAACAATGTGCAATAAGCTGGACTCAACTAGCTAGCAACGTTTATTGTATGGTAAATGTAGTAAAATTCTATTAGCTGCCGGTAAATCTGGGTAGAATGCTCGCATGTGACTAAAATATTGTGCGTCTGAATATTTTATGTTAAACGTGTCTTAGTGACGTGTTTGTATAACAGGGCAATTTGTTACACCGATTGGTGTGTTGTACGAACTTTTCTATCGAATGTGTGTGTTACGTGTCGAATTAACCTATGACATCGCTCGTGCCGGCCGTCGCGTCTCCGCCCAAACGTGAACTGACTCTATCACATTATATTAACGACTTTCAATCACGAATTCTTTATAGAATCTGTACATAATCGTCACTATAGCAAAAAGTCATGTTGGTATCTTTATGTTCTCCCGATCCACGAAATAACCATAACTAATTTTGACTGACTCATTATCGAAACCGAGCCCAACACGTTTTTGAATTGATTGAGAACATTTACATAATTAATACCGAAGCGTAAGCGTTTAATTAAGAGCTGATAAAGCCGACAGGCTACACAGAGAATGTGAGAGATTTTGAGGAAGATGTTTCTTTCACCCATCTGTTGAATTGAAAAATGATCGAAACTGCTTAAAATTTTGTTCGAACTTAAAACCGATAACTTCCAGAGATAAGCGGTTTCCTCAACGGAAATCGTAAAACTGTTGCAAAACATAAAAACTTTTTAGACCGGTACACCGGTCCGGCAATACAAAATGGTTTCTCGTCCTAATTCAGTTGTGAGAACTTGGGCCATCCAGTCGTCAGTGCCATAACCAACAATGGTGTCAATAGCAGCTTTCGAGCGATACCCACGACACAAATATGCCCGGTATGATGCAAAGCTACAATATTGGAGCATTATGTTTGGGAAAATTGAAAGTTTCGACGTGACCAATTCGACAAAGCCTTGTGCCAACCATATATGTACATACTCATGGGTAACTACGGCTAATCGGAATTCTGTTCCTTTTAAAGCTGACAACAATTTTGACAACAACGTATTATGATTGTCTAAAATCTGTTGAATAAAAAATGTGGTGCTATTTGCACTTTTAATTGATTGTAACCTTTTGGGTTGAGTCATTGAGTGTTAACTTGGTTCATATTTGTTTCATAGCCTTGTCGAAAAATGTGTTACTTGTTTTTAGGTTACACAGTCACTAAGTTAAATTACTGCAGACCTACATTTATGTATCGTGGCCATCATACTGCATTATAACATGAACATATTGTGAGTTTATGTAGAAAAATTCGATGACCGTTTATTTAGCAGGTATCTAATAAAAAAAAAACAATAGAAATTGAAGAAAATAAACTAACACAGATAAATATCGAACAAGCAAGGTAAAAGGAGAATGCACGAGATTTAATAGGTTAACGGGTGAAAGGTATAGAAAGGTGGCTACTTGCAAAAACGTTGTATTTGTTACAAAAAGATAAAACTGTTCTGATTACCAGTTTATGAGGCTCCGTAAAAAAATGTTGGTGCTATAAAGGTAATATAGTTCATGACAAATTAAGCTAATGTCACTTTCCCTTAAAGAATTACCATGTCATTTAGGTATTTTTTAAAATAAAATTGATATAATGAAATATCCAGCATGATCTGTTGTATTCCTGCAGCCTAAAAAAATATGATGAAAGGTTTACAAGTACCTAATACTTATGTTCTAATCCTAATATTATGTCTGTGTTCTAACTTGAAAGATAGATGAAAATTTTTTCAAACATATATGAAAACTATCAATTGATTTGATTGACATTACTTTTGCAGTCAGTCAGGCTGTTGAAAGCTAAGCAAATTCCCTCAAATTCGGGATGGGCAGACATCTTTTCACACATAGTATGAATTTAACTAGTCTCATCATCATCGTCCTCGTGCCCTTATCCCAATTCATTTGGGGTCGGCGCAGCATGTCTTCTTCTTCTTCCATACTCTTCAGTCTGCCGTCATCTTACAAGTAACGTTCTTTCTAATCATGAATGAATTTAACTAGTCTATTTTATATACAATTTTTCATTAAAAACATCGTATGTTTAAAACCTACCTGGCATAAGGAAGTAGACGAACACAGCTAGAGCGATGCACACAGCTACAAGCGCAACCGGCCATCGAAGCATGCGCAGCACACGCGTCACCTTGTTCGCGCCTGCGCCGCTCTCCGCCGGTACCCGGTACAGGCTATCGGGGTGGGAGCCCTGAAGACAAGAAAATTATCATTTTAGTACTTGTGTTTCTGAAATACATATATTGTTGTATGGGGAGCTACTGCGTCAAATCTAGAAGTAAGGGTATTTTGACAAATTTACAGCCTCAGGGGAACTAAAGAAGATATAATTTAAGTACGTTTACGGTGAAGGGTGGGCGTTTTGGGGGCTGTCTTTTGTAATTTCTTTTTTGACGTTCGAAAAGTGCTGTTTTGCAGCCAAGTTCGAATAAATGAGTTTTGATTTTGAGTACTGTAAAGTTGTATTAAAACCACTGAGTAGCTTGGACTTTACTTAACAGCAAACAATGTACTGCTGCCACTGGCATCTGCATCTGCAGCTTCATCATCGTGACATTGCATCATTGCATCATGTTTCGTATGAACCGAGCAATGTCAAGCGGAAAATCCGGCCGGAAAATCCACCAGTGTGAAAAGTATATTTTTACAATTAAGAAATCTTTTCAATTTGGACTTGTTTGATTTAAATGAAAGGATCTGATGCTTTATGAGCAGATAAGAGTGTTGTGCAGTGAAGTGCAGTGATAACCAGATGGTTATCGGCTTTTACGAGATCGATGATCTCCCTTCACTTCCTTTCGATTGCTTGTTTTGAAACATTGGGCGATAGTTGATCTACAAACGCATTTATCGGTAAAATCGTGCTGATGTTTAATTACTGTCTTATATCCTCTTGATATGGAAAAAAATCAAAATAAACACACTACGGAAAATAGTACTCCGTTATGCGTTTGTGGTGTTAATAATAATGGATATTGACTCAATAGCTGTACCGAATTCCAAGACGATTACAATAAAATTTAACAATTTGTGTATGTGTAAACAAGTTTATACACCCACACAGCGAACAGATTAACTATATTTATTCAAAACAAAAGTGCTCTTCAAAAAGTTACGTGATGGCCGAATATCATTTTTATTACTTATGTCATTTTTATCGAAGAAAGTTATCGTCCAAAGTACAGTGAATAATAACTTTTGTTAAGTACGACATCAAGTTTTTACAGCATGTACATTGTGACATATCGGGTGTGTCGTTCACAACCACATTAAATGATATGCGTTAATATACTGGTTAATATATGTCGATTAACACAAAGAAAAAAGAAAAATAGGTACTTAAAAATAAAAATATATTTTTTCAAACAAAGTAAATAGAATAAAAATGTGCGAAAATTAGAACACCATATAAAAGTCAGTCATTACAAAAAACTGAAATTCTCCCTTGAAAACTGGCAGCTGTTAACTGATCAAAACATTCGATACTCCTAAGTTTATCTCTGCTTTACACATGATGTTGTAAATTATAAAAACGAAAAATGACTCCTGTGGTTAAACCACTGAATGGATTAGGTTATTTCTTTTACAATTCGCCATAGAATATCATAAAGTATATGCAATAGGATTTAATGTGATTGTGAACAACACACCCTGTATATTATCTCATTCACTCATATCGAGAAATCATCAATACAAAAATGTCAATGATAATCAAACATTTAAATTCTATGTATTATTATTTAATACCTATTTTACTCCACATACTCACTTACCTCAATAGACATAATAATGTTGTAAAATGGAGAAATGTCGGAAGCAGCAGTAATGTTACCGCAGATAGGTTAATATGGCAAGTTATCGGCTATAAACTAATTTATCTCACATTATTATCGTAAAGAACTCGTAGGAATGTGGGCGATATTCAAATTTTTCTCGACTCGGTTGTAATTTGATTCTGATTTATCGAGGTCGTAAAGTTAGAACATAATTTAAAAGATATCTTTTTTGTTGACAAAAGAAAGTTACATCAACATTTTGTGTTAATTTTGATAATAAAAACGCAGTGTAGGTATTATGAAATACAGTAACTACATAATATCGAATTAGCTATAAATAAATTTAATATTGTTAACCATTATAATTTGTAGAATCTTCGTAATACCAGATCTCCCGCAGTGCGGTAACCTTACAAATTATATATTTTATCTGTCTGAATCATAGACAGTTTCATTATGGATCCAACGTAATGGTTATTCAAAATGTATGCAACACTGCTACCGGACTTAACTATATATGAATTAAATTAAATGAAGTGATTATTAAAGCATTTGAGGAATTAATAATAAGTAATTAGAGAAATAAGTAGTGAATGATGCGTTGTTACGATGTACAACACTTAGAGGAATGTATGGTGGTTTTAATTTATTTAGGCACGAAAATGTGTTACTTAGTAATAAAAAAATATTACCGTAGTAGCAGGTATGCTAGGAGCTTTATCGCCCATCTATATTTCGTAAGAAACTTTAGAAAGAGGGCTAAGCAGTAGTCAATTCGCACGAATTTTACTGGTGCGAAAGTGCAAATCGAATAACAAAAGTCGAAGTAAGATAAAGGAAGTGTCGATTTGGACTTTCGTGTCAGTAAAATTAATGCGAATTGACTACACAAATTCACTTTCAAACGAACTCAAAAAAAAGCCGCGAATTTAATGTCGGTGATGTACCACCAGTGTTTGCTATCTCGAGACTAATGCATAATCCCCAGAACAATCCAAAAACATACGTAGCATCCATTGATTTTCGTTAACGTCACTCCTTTATTTTATAAATTACATCAGCCATTATTATACTTCACAATAAATTCGTATCTGATTGTTTACCTAAATAAACGTCATGCCTGTGTTTTTCGTTAGATCATAAAAGTTTGATTGCGAGGCTATTGTAGTAAAACTTTATTAGGTCAAGTTATATCAACAAACTAGCCGTTTTCCCGCGGTTTCACCCGCGTCCCGTGGGAGCTACTGCCCGCACCGGGATAAAATATAGTCTATGTTACTCGCAAATAATATAGCTTTCTAATGGTGAAAGAATATTTAAAATCGGTCCAGTAGTTTTTGAGTTCATCCATTACAACCAAACAAACAAACAAAGTTTTCCTCTTTATAATGATAAGCAAGTTCGTAAGGTGTTAAATAACAATGTTATTACGGCTATGAATCATCTGTTACACTGCAATGATTATGATCGCTGTTCGATGGTCTACGACTATCGGAGAACAACACATTAACTTGAGCTTCAGATTTATTTGGCCTGTTACATGGCTTAGTTAGATCGTAGATAATATACTAGGCATGACTCATACAGAATCATTTTGCTTTACAATTATTAAGGACTAGCCGTTTTACCGCGGTTTCGTCCGCATCCCGTGGGAACTATTGCCAGTACGGGGATAAAATATAGCTTATGTTATTTGGGAAGAGTGTAGCTTACCAACTGTGAAAGAATTTTTCAAATTCTTTGAGTAGGTAAATGGTAATTTTTACACTTAAAGCTCCGAGCCTTTAGTGTAAAAATTACTTTGTAGGTATACTTTTTCCTTTTCCATGTTCAAGGGACTAAAGAATCCCGGACTTTTAGAAGGCAAAGTGGGGCCGAAGTCAACATGCTGAAGCTTTTTTAAGACAACTTTTATGAAAGTAATATTGACCAACCAACGATTATCCCTGTATACAGGGTGTGTCGTTCACAATCACATTAAATCCTATCGCATATACTTTATGATATTCTATGGCGAATTGTAAAAAAAATAACCTAATCCATTCAGTGGTTCAGCCACAGGAGTCATTTTTCATTTTTATAATTTACAACATCTGGTGTAAAGCAGACATAAAGTTAGGAGTACTGAATGTTTTGATCAGTTGACAGCTGTCAGTTTTCAAGGGAGAATTTCAATTGTTTGTAATGACTGACTTTTATATGGTGTTTTAATTTTCGCACATTTTTATTGTATTTACTTTGTTTGAAAAATTCAGTTTTTTATTTTTACGTATTTTTCTTTTTGCTTCGTGTTAATCGACATATATTAACCAGTATATTAACGCATTTCATTTAATGTGATTGTGAACGACACACCCGATATATTTTAGAAATGTACCCATGGACAATCATCGGTTTTGTGCTAAACTATTGCTTAATCTATGCGGTTATTACTATGATTATAACATTAAAAAATACTAAATTGGTACTTAGTAAGGTTCATGAAAATGTACGGATACGACTGAAAACATGCTTAATACTTGAACTAGTTAAAGTACAAAAACTTAATTGGTGACGTTATACTTAGAAAAATAAACCCTTTTTTGGAGTCATTTCCATACATTTTTGTCCCACTTTTTTATATATTCCCGATGGATCCCATTTGCTATTCCAATGCCATTTGTACATCGAGAGGAAAAGTGTTTAAATACAATTTATTTAGTTTTTCATCTTGGTTACTTACTCGCTCTAGTTCCTATTTATTTCTGCTGCCCTAGTAGTTTAAAAAACTAAATTAAATTTTTGGGAAGAAATTGTGACAAAAAGCTCTAGTTGCTTGCTGACGTTTTTTAGTGAAAAGAAAAATTTTAAACTTATTACTAACTTTCTATTGATTTTGTAGGATTTTCTCATTACAGGATATGTATGACAGTTTTTTTTTTAATACAGAAACAGTAAAATAAAATATACATCCGTAATTTATGATTAACAATTTTCTTGTTAAATGTACCGACACTCAGATTTTTAAACAGATTTGAGACCCAACGAGAATAGTTTTCGGGATCCAGCGAGACTTTTCTTGATTTTTTAAATGTGGGAGCTAATGAGATATATAAAATAATTGAACGCCAGAAATATTAGAATGGGTTCAAAAAGTGGGATTCAACGGGAACGACTCGTTTTTTTACCTACGTTAAGTATCTACTTTTAACGTTGGAATTTTTGCTAGGATTAGCACAATTTTCAACAAAATAAAGGTAATAATCGATGCAGTTAGACTGGAAGCCGATACCAACATGGTTGGGTAAAGACTAGGCAGATGCTGATATCAGTTATTAAAAATCACTTAAGAAAAACGACCATGAAAAAATACCCCTTTGTGAGTTGTGTAGTTCACTTAAAAATCCCACGTGATGCACTTTTAAGTTTTAATACACAACACATAACTAAAACATAATCAACTTCACTATAAAATATAATGAAACCATCGCAAGAATCATATAACACTTTTACCTCTGACTTTTTTTCATTTTCCCATGGTTATATTTAAATTAAAATTCCTCTTAACAGCAGCAATTTCACTAAAGTAGAACCTGAACGCGGAAGGCATTAAGTTCGTCAAGTTACGCCTTCACTTATCAAGTACACACATGTTCTAGTTTTAAGACTAGACACCACTATCATAATTAGTTTATTGCCAAGCCTCTCTAGAATGTAGTGTTTGATACTTAAACAACATTTAACCAGCTATATGTGACAGTTAAATTAACTGGCTTAGTTATTACTACATACTAAGCATATTAATGCGAGTATGATTATCGCGGATATGAAAAGCTCGATTTTAAATGAGTAATTAATTTTTAATTAGTAGATTTATAAAGGTAAATAAAGATCTGGCGAAGCGACTCACTGACACCTTAAGTGACCCAAAGGCTGGTTTTTATTTTGGCCAAAAATTAAGCATGAGGAGTAGTTTTTGATGCCATTTTGTAATTATAATTATTATTTTAATTAATTTCATTATAAATGTAGATTTCAATAATTGGTTAGTAAGTCTATAATAGTAGATTCAGGAGTAAACTCAAAACATTCAAAAATAATTAACGTTGACCAATTTGTTCTATATTTTTGTTGTTTTCGCTTCTTTTAGATTTTATCATCGAGTTATTTTTTTGGTAAATTTTTCTATGAGCAACTACAAAAAAAATGTATTTTGTGGATAGCGTGATAGTTTACATAAATGTAAGCTATTCCAATAAAAATAAAATTAAGTTAGTATTTTTTTATAAAATGCAACGTACTCGTAATATTCAAGTAACAACGTAATTTAAATTGGTTTGCAATTAATAGGAAATGAAGCAGCACAGAAAGTATGTGTATTTAAAAATATGCGTTAAATGGGTGCGTTATTAATTTATTATTTTTAATTACATACTTTCTAGATAATCTGATGCGATTTTTTCGTATTAACGGATCAGCAGGAGTAATAAACACATTAGATTCGTAGTTTAATACACGCATATATTTATAACTTTATAACACACGGATATAAATATTAATGTCATTAGAGATTAATAACTAATATTTTATTATTAGTTCGTGATCAGTTCCAGACACGAACTGAAAATATAAAGTTACTACAAAGACAACACAACACATTTACATAATGATTATGTTAGATAACCGCGCATTCTCATCGGTGACAAAAAATAAATTTATTATTTACATTAATATAAATGGAACGAAAGAATTTCACGGTACATAAATTAGCTTTTACATAATTAATACTTATGGGTTTCTTCCATGTGATAAATTATTATTATTATTTAATATTTCTTAAAGTAGTTATTAATTTATGGTCACTTAAATATTGAGTAATATTTTTTTAAAATTTAATTTAAGGTGAAGATTTAATTTAAAATTCACGGACACAAAAAAATAAGGAATACAATAAAATGGGTGACTTACATTGTAGCCTACCTTGGCGGAGAAGGGCTTGACATCCCGGGGTTTGGCAAAATATTTGTCGAGTTTGGTGTCGTAGCCGGCGATGAGGTCGTTGACGGTGGGGCTGGGCATGGCGCGCACGCGGTACGTGCCGTACTGCTCCCCGTGCTCGGAGATGGTCGGCAGGTTGCCGTTCGGCGAGCTACAGCTACTGCTCGACCGCGAGTACGCGTAGTTGACAGACCCGTCGGCGGGATTCTTCGCCTTCTTTGTGAATGCGTAGCGTCTCGGTCTCTCCTCCGTAGGCTTCAAATCGTACGTCTCGAACTTTTCCGTAACAAAGTTCTCTTCGACTTCTGACGTCGGCACGTACCGCAACAATCTCGGCTCCTTTATTTTTTTTTCATATTTGACTGAGTCCGTCTCATTGTCTAATTGTGCGAGGTTCAAAGAATGTTGTAGTTCATTTGCTGTCCTATTCGCTTTGCGTTTGTTCTTGCGGTCGTTTGCTCGTGAATGAACATGGTCGTCTACTATCTCCGACTCTGAGGAAGGTCTGTCACCGTACAGCACGTAATTTCCGTTCACCATTTTTAACAATAGTTCAATCACTTGATGAAGGAGCTTATTTTCTGCGTTCACTTCGAACAATCATTGTTCAACTTTGAACTCCACTTAAAAATCTTTTGAACAAATTGTGACATTGGTGCTACATGCTATCGACAATACAAAGATGTCAATCAGTGGACGACACTCGAGTCACTGCGACTGAGTAAAGGTGGTTCTTAGTAATGCTGATTGTTTGTTTGTTTGTTGTTTGTCGAAACAGAGGAATTCTTAACTGTTAAATATGTATCGATTAATCAGAATATGCAGATAATGACCGGACGAAGAGTGTTCTCTTACTTTTTGTTTGTAAATTTGCAACAAATGAATCAATATCGTTTGTGTAGCAAATATTTCGGGTATCACCTTTGCGGTATCAGTTCATGCAGATTGAATGGTGAGTGTGACGTTCAAAGTAAATAATTTCGACAGTGACTTCTGAACTATTTCGTTTAGCAGACATTTGAGTTACGTACATAATGAGCTAGTGCATTGAAACAAGCAATGAGAACATTTGCTATGTTGTAAACTGCAAGTACGTACATACCGACAGATAACATTCGTAGCGTTATGTCGGCCATTATTGTTTGGGCGCAGTTCCCGCGCTTTTTGCCCCCTTTACGCGGGAACGTTCTCAGTAAAGCGCGTGCGCGACAATGGCGGCCCCGAGACACGCAACGAGAGTGAATTGCCTGCGATTGTGCAACGAGTCCCAGTACTTTATGCAACTGATGTGCCGTTAATGGTGCAGATGCACTGATAACTCGGTTCATCTATTACAAGACCAGTATTTCCTGGTGCATACCTGCGAAATACCTGGTTTCTAATCTTCTCTAGAAACGTTATGTAAAGCTACATGGAGGGTAACTGCATTACTTAGTGAACTTGTACAACATAGTTTTAATTTCGATGGTGTAATCTATCCTTACAAGATATTCTAACTACTGATGGACCAACGATCAGTATCAGTAGTTGGAAAGAAGACATTCCTTCTATTAAAGGATTAAAGGTAAAATATACCTACACGTTTACGGTAATAACAGAGTATACTCGTACGGTAATATAGCAATCAAACCGATTCTTGGAAACAACATAATAAAGTAATAACGTATCAGTAGACTGTACCGTTTCCAAAGCAAGTCAAGCAAACGAAAAAATACCAACAGTTCCAACACAGCTCCCACACTCGACTTACAATTGCTGTGGCGCAAAAAGATTAATTAGTCGCGAAATATTTCTAACTTCAAGTGTACTATTAGTGCAGCTTTTTACTGCGAAGGAAACGAGACTAAAAGATTACTAAACTACATAATTGACCCTTCGAATAAGCTATTAATGTAAGTGCCAATTGTAATTCACGTTCCACGCCACAGTTTCGACATGCCCATTTAGAACGAAATTGATTTAAGATGAATCTAGAGATTTATACCCCGGTTGATATACCCATCATCGGAAGAGCCAAAACTATGCGCAATAATCAAGCAAATAATTTACCAAAATGTAAATTCCATTAGCACTTATACAATTATGAAAGACAAACCCTACAATTGATATAATCGTTCGCATTGTTACATCAGTAATGACGAACCTAGTCCTTGATCTATGTGTAGGCAGGCAAGCGTTTCGTAACCTATTATTATAATAATTCGAACCAACGTGAAGTTCGGAGCGTCTCATGATATTTTATCATTGTATCTGTGACCTAACCCTACACCATTGGAAATTCCAATACCATAAAGTTCATTCCTTTGTTCGCATTCGAATGCTATTTCGAATTGTAATTTGTTAACACGTTCAATTTGGGAAAAAAATGAAAGGAAGTTAGCTAGAATTTTCCTAAATGTCGAGGTAAAGATTCCATTTACCTGATGACCTGCAAAGAACAGACAGAGCAAGTACGATTTGTTTCCAATGACAATCATAGCAGAATAATATAAATTCTTTAAGCTATTGAATGTGGAGATAAAAAACAATAGAATTCCATCGAGTTTCAATGAGGATTTGTTTTCTAAACGCCGTTGTGGATTAACTCATCGCGGTGGCTCAGAGTTGAAGAGGTGACTGAGTACTGAGACGTCGTACTCACTAGCTTTCCATACGAGTAGTTGTGAACACGTTAAACTACGAACATTCTTTACGTCCTATAGCCCTATTGAAATGTGAGTTAATAACGTAAATATTTGAATCAATAATTTTGAACCCCATCATCGACTGACACTAAGGTGATCCACAAAAGAAGGGTAATTCAAAATGTGCGATTGATATTTTAGTTACTAATTAGGTCATTTTAATTGGAGTCATGTATATGAAAATATAAACCAAAAGTTGAAATAATACCATAAAAGAAGTAACTCACAAAAAATACCGGGCAAGTGCGAGTCGGACTCGCGCACGAAGGGTTCCGTACCACTGTTTAGAAAAGGAGCAAAAAAATCACGTTTGTTGTGTGGTAGCCCCCCAAAATATTTATTTTATTCTAATTTTCAATATTTGTTGTAGCGGCGACAGAAATACATCATCTGTGAAAATTTCAACTCTCTAACTATCACGGTTCATGAGATACAGCCTGGTGACAGACCGACGGACGGACGGACAGAGGAGCGAAAACAATAGGGTCCCGTTTTACCCTTTGGGTACGGAACCCTAAAAAGTGCGTTTGATTGCATGCCCACTGAAAGAAACTATTATTATTAAAATCAGATTTTGGTTATTGGTCAATTCGAAATTATTCTAAGTTAAGACTCCAGAAGTGCCATTTAACTTAACATTGATTTTTTGTTAGTAGCAAATTCCAAAAAAAAAAATGGAAATACCAAAGTTTAAGTTAGGTAGTAAAAACTTAAGGTTGTTTAGCTAAGCTAGTAGGCAACGCAATCTTTGAAACCTGTTGTTTTACACAGTAGCAAACAGTCAAGCAATTTTAGTATTGTAAAATAGCGATTAGCTCAGCTGAAGTTATTTTTTGATGCCCTCTGCACTTTAATCTAATTGAAATTTACTTATTTCAGAATAAGATATTTCTAATAATTTGCAAGTTAAATGCTGTTTTAAGTCAAAATTATTATTGCATGAAATGAACTAGTGAGTTTACAAACGTAAAATATCGCCGAATCGTGAATGATTCGTAAATAATTTAATACAGAATTAATTTTTTGATCTTTTAAGACTGCAAGTAAGCTGACTGTAAATAAGTGTCTAGACATAACTGAAGAAACAAATCATGACAAAAACATTGCAATAAATAACCAATCTCAACTCACGAGCACCGTGTAAAACTGATTGCAAAACAAATGTTAAATTGTGTAGTAAGCGACAGTAATGATAGGTGTATTGTCTTTAACGGGCTGATACGAGGAGTACGCTAGGCGTCAAATAGCCCATAATGCCTAGCGGTATTCGTACTGTAAAGTCGTCGCGAATGAGCGCGCACTGCGCTCGTGTGCGCGCGACGCACGCTGTGAACACAGCCTAATTGGAAATTAGAGTAACGTCATGAAGTTTTTATTGCATTAATAGACACGTCAATTGAATCGAATTGATTAATAAATTAACACCCAATTTCGTGAACGTGGGTTTTTAGTGAGAATGCATATTGTTGATAAGATATTTAGACAACAAAATAATCGAGATGTATTAGTTTTGTGTAGTTAATTTCAATGTTGTTTACAAAACCTTTAATCGATGTTCCGCGCCCCAGTTAACATGAGAATGTTACGGCATATTGCTGCGCGCAAGGACGATCAGAACAATAGCATAATTTTCATGAATAATATTTTTTATGTAAAAACCAATGACCAATGTCTACATTATCTATTAGTCAGACACTCCATTGCCAATTTTTTTTCAGTTGCAGCGTAAATTGAGGCACGTAACAAATGCATGTATGCTGTTCGTGTCGTGAATTTCATAATTTTCTGGCTGAATTGATTCGTTTAATGGTTTCATTGACAGTGAAATAATATTTCCAATATTTTCTGAAAAGGCCGAATTTATCATCCTCCCCATGGGGATATCAGACATAGACCTCTATGACTGACAGACCCGTTACGCAATGTTGGCGCCAACATTTGTCACAGAAAGGGTTGGCGTATCATTACCCTCTGATTGATATCCATCGAGTTATTAGAGCATTGAACTGTGACACGTTTCAATTAGCATTCTGCTTGACCGTTACCGGTAATCATACGTCAACGCGTAACTACTAGTAGCTAGTAACATTTCAGGAGAAATCGCCGTTCGGTCAACGACTCTAAAATATTAATGACTAGTAAAACGTAAGTAGGGAAATCCAATGCGGTTGTAGAGGTATTGTTTGTAAACAAATCAAATGTTTCGTGACATGTAATTTACAACTTTAAAAAAGATACTTTCAATCATAAATAAGACAGCTGTGTAAAACCACCACGCTATAGGTAGATGTAATATTCAAATGAGATTCTGTAAATAGGACAACAAAATAACAAAGTCAACAAATGTCATGTATCTAAATGTTGCAACACTCAACGCCCGCCCTACACGCGCCCGCCCATTGCACTCACAAGACGGCCTTCAATATATGAACCAACAATTTTATATGTCACACGTACAGCTTATTAGAAATAAATTTACTGTAAAATTGTTTACGTATATAAAAATAAACACAATTGCGGTTTTTCGTCGATGAAACACAAGTTAAGAATGTACAAACAATCAATCAGCTCCTATATCTGGTTACCCAACACTTGATAACAGCACAACACAAAAACAAAACAGCACTTTTTGTTTGTTATGAAACGTACAAAGGTACAATATGTTCGCGGCTGGATGTGGTTGACAGTAGCGAGCGGCGCGACCGACTGAACGCCAGATCAGGCTCACCACCGTTGCACCACCAACCATTGTCAACACAACCGTGGAAACCACACACCTTTACGCAATCTATTATATACAGAAGATACTAGATAATTTTGAGAGCGATTATTGCACGAATTAAGTAGAAACAACACAATAGTTGTGCGCTGAATGTTAAGTGAAGAAAATAAGGTGGGAACTGGAAGCGGCCGAGAGACCGGTGAGCAGTCGACGCCTGTATCCTATTGCGGCATGAGTTATAATTTATTGTAGATGCTACCAGTAATTAGTTCAACCAGCTGTTTCTTAATGACGTTCAGCCCTACCTACACTTAACTGTAACAGCATTTAACTCGCAGTTAATGAGCGAATCTTAGACCTAACCTAACGTAACTATTGATAGTTTAACGATACAGTATCCAGCAGGTGATATTTAGATGCAAACTGAAGTGATTCTAAAAATGTAGTATCAATTTCCAATTTATAGACGTGCTATAGGTTAACTAAACTATTTCATATTCAGACACTGCTCATAAAACATAATATTACAACAAGAATTACACGCAAAAACTGTTCTAAACAATTCAAAGGACGCCGATTCTCAGAAGATATGTGCCAGTTCCCATGCGAGTCGGTGCTCATTGCACACCGGCTTCCGACTCAAAGCGAAAGAGCATTTCGTTTTGCAAAAACTTGACGTTCATTCACAAGACTTATTTTTACGAGACTTTATTTCATGCCAGCGGAACAGGTAGTAGTATATTCCATACCAGGATCAAAGTTAGCCTATACCTGCCTCCTATCTCTTACTTTTACTGCAGTGAATAAAATAAACTTTCATTTTTATCATATTAGAAAGGATCTTTTATAAGGATTATCATATTAGTGAGGACTTGAAGATATTTTAAGTTTGTATATATTTGTATGATAAAGTAAGGATTAGTTGTACCCATATACAACTGACCCTTCATGTACCTAAATTAAAAGTATCTTAAAACCCTTCCTTAAGTTCTATGTTCCCGATAAGTTCCATACAAATCAGTTAAATCAGGACCAAGTTGTGCACCCAACACATCACACAGATTTACACTGAAATTCTCCACTTCTTACGAAGTACCTTCATACCAATTTTCCCGACATTCAAATTGGTTAATATTAACAAAAACAAATGACAGCGTGAGTGGTGAATGGTAAATTGTCAACGTTACAATCCACATTCGTAGTGGTGAATTATGATTTTATTTGGTAACAAATGCTGGTGATTGGTTGGAATGCAGTATGCAGTGTAAAGTGTGTAGAACAGCGAAATTGCTTTACATGCATTCATACATTCTTATTAGCATATGTTTGTGGAAATGGTGTTGAAACTTTGCCTTAACGGTGGGTTGCACCATATAACAATAACCAACCCATTTTTAGTTTGAGATTTGACTGATGGGCGGCAAATACGCCGCTGGTTATCGTTTGATTATCGTTATAGTTAAATGGTGCAACTCACCTTACCAAAAATAATAAAGGAAAACCTAGGTAACCTAAGATTTTCAATTATTGAAAAAGTAGTAGACTATGACTACATTGTGAAACACTTATTGTTAAAAAAGTAATGTTTAATTATGACTAATAAATTGTAACTAGCAGCCTATATAATATTAACGAATAGCGTTTAAATTGCCATTTATTACATACAAAGTATACACTTTTAATAATATGTCAATACTTCGTGCATCGTGAAATGGAAACGTGTGCTTGTCACAGATGAATTAAGCGACGCATGCGCTTCGCTTGTGTAATACTAAGATGCTAGTTTTTACACACGGATTACTAAAAACATGATTGTTATTCGAATTTTAATGTGAACATCATTCTTGTGCCAATTTTTTTAGACATAATATTCTAAGACATTTTTGTAGAACATATTAACTATTTTTGAAGAATGAGTTTGTGTTTCGATGGAGAATCTTGTAATACTTTGACAAGAACTTTGATATTTTGGTTAAGAAGACGAGGATAATAAAATAAATGAGATTTTTTAAATAAAGATAAGTTAATAAATAAACAATAGTTTTCATAAATTATTTGATTATGAGTCGATTTTAATCATTAGAATTCCATATTCTATTCAAGCAATCTTGGTTGCTGAAATAGCTTTTAATAAATTACTTCAAACAAAGCACATCACCCTAACAATAACTCAATGGCGTAACAAACTTAGAAACTATTCAAAGTTAACAACAAGTTTTGCATAATTACTTACTTGAATTTGTATGTACGGAATTATGTACATTTTGTACGTAATTCAATACATAGTAAATCATCAATCACCACAAATATTACAATAGGATGTTATTTGACGCGTATTTTCAACAACTATTCAAGATTTCTAAGGTTTGCAGAAAGTGTGCTTTCGAAGGTAAAATGCACTCAACGTGTGCCGAACAAAAGACATCAACGCGTTACGTCAGTTTTGACAGAAGTTACTATACTAAAGTTTGTCCTCTCCGTACTTAGTTACCTATTTTGGTGTTTGTTAAGTGTGTTGTAGTACTTTATGTTATGTAATGTTTATATTCTAAAGTAAATAGGAAATGTATAGATATGACAATAAAGTAGTGAATTATAATCAACTTGTTTCCACCAATGGCTTCACCCGTGTCCCGTGGAAACTTCTTCTCGCACCAAGATTAAAAACAGCCTTTTGCCTTCCTCTATATGGGGGTTTTTAAACACCAATATTTTAGCGATTTTTCTAATCTTCCAATTTGTAGTTAATAGTTCGTGAGATTAGGCGCGTTCAAACAAACAAACAAACTTTTCACCATTATAGGTACTATTAGGTTTCATTGTAACCCTAAATATTTCTACAGATATTAAGATAACACTTAAAAACCAACCAGTAGGTTAAATACTGTCTTCCTTTCGTTTCTTGGAACAAGCTGGTCAAGACGCGTAAGTTCACGACCCTTACACAACGCTTCAAGCAATCGGGTCGACAGCTAACGTGTTATTGTTTATGTCTCACTAAACCTAGATTGTTAATAGTTGAGAAGCATTTAAATAGTTATTTTATTGCGTTTTTAATAATGTTATACCTAATGTTATAGTTTTGTAGTGAATTGTACTCTGGTTTATGAGTTTTATGGCATCTTCTGATGGTGTGTACCCGGATAAAAGCCAGCCTATATCGTTTCCCAGGCTCTAGACTATCTGTGTGCATACCAAGACAAAAATATCAAAATCTGTATAATTCCATTTAAATCGGTTTCAGTAGTTTTAGCACGAAAGTGAGACAGACAGACAAAATATACTTTTGTGGTAAGATTATGACATCGTACCCAATGTATGTTACATACGTCTTACATATATTAAATACTTCGGCTTGTTCAATATTTGTTTCTTTTTTTTATTCAAATTAATATAAGAATGCGGTCAAATTATTTCTTACTGTATTAAATCTCCTACAAAATATTATTTAAATAAATAAATGCGAGATGAGTCAACAATTTATTTGATTGTAGTTTTATAATAAATACTAAATAGAAACATCTGTCGTTTTAAATTAGCCTAGAAATCTCATTTCAATCTCAAAAATCTGAGCTAAACAAACAAATAAAATGCAAAAAAATCTAAAATATTTTTATAAAATTCTTATAACATGATACGGAATGATATAATAAACTGCATACATTTATTTGTTATAGCTTAGAGCATTCAACCAACTGGTAATGCCACGGTCGTCCTTTCTTCTATGCCAATGGAACGAAACCACCGGTCATATACACAACGACTGATAGAGTTTATGCTTATATTTGTGAAGTGTTTTATGTAAAAGCATATCGATGTGAACGAAAATGTATGAGTGTACTATCACTATAGAGGTATGTAGATTTGCGCCGAAAAGCAAAAGCCCGCGGTAGCATCAGCAAAGTCTGCTAAAATACACTTCGCAGACATTTTCGCATAGAGATTTGTGCTCATGGCGGGTCCGGTTTGCTATATGCTCTGAGTTATATGCATAAAAACGAGTTTCCTCTACTCGAGATTCAGCAAATTACAGTGTATTGAATAATTTGGAATTCATATTATCTATATTGATATTATAAAGAGGACGTTTTTATTTGTTTTAACATAGAGCAGCGTTTCCCATTTGGTGGGTCGCGACCCGGTACCGGGTCAAAAATACCGGGTCGCAGCATTGCCTCCATATTTTAAATAAGTACCTCTAGTAAGTATCTAGCATCACACCCACTCTTAATAACGACAACAATTAAGTATAAAAAGTACCTTTTAAGTTGCTGACATTAGTAAAATGTAGCACTGTAGCATTCACAGAGAGGCATTGGCAGTCAAAAAAATGCCTTTGCCTCTAACCACAACGATACAAGAGTGTGTCAAGTTCATAAACTATATAAAATCTCGTCCACTGAACTCAAGAATACTTATTCTCTGCTCTGTGCCAAGAAATGGGAAGTGATCACGAACATCTTCTTTTACACCGTGAGGTGCGATGGCTATCAAGAGGGAATATTTTAAAAAGGCTTATTGAATTGAGAACAGAAGTTACAGTGTTCTTGGAAGAAAATCCCCCAACAGCCAGAGACGTAATATTCGAATTGAAGGACAGATTTCGCGATGTTAATTGGTTGATAAAGGTTGCCTACATTTCTGATATTTTTGATTTTTTAAATAATCTAAACATGACATTACAAGGTAACAATATAACTGTTTTTAAAGTACAAGACAAGGTGGAAGAAATAACTTAATCTGTGGTCACATCGTGCTGAAACAGGGAACTACACAGCGTTCACTAAGTTAACTGAATTACAAAAAGAGTATAACATGAGTTCCTTGACACATGATACTTCAGCTACAATAAAAGAACATTTATTTGGGCTGGAGACTAATCTTAAAGAATATTTTCCTCCAATCGACAGCAACAAAGCATGAATAAGAAACCCATTCACATTCAACTTAGACTCCGAAACTAATTTGACAGATTCAAATGTCGAATCGTTAAATGAACTGTCAAGTGACACAGTACTCAAGGACATATTCGAGCGAAAACTATTGATAGATTTTTGGTTATCTTGTCGTCAGGAATACCCAATTGTAGCTAATCAAGCAATACAATTTTTCATGCCTTTTGTCACAACCTATAAATGTGAAGCAGGGTTTTTAACACTAGTGTACCTCAAAAATAAATATAGAAACCGACTTGAAGTCGAATCAGACCTCAGGATAAAACTGTCATTGGCGAACTTGGATGCCTTGGTCAAAAATAAACAGCTTCATACTTCTCACTAATGATTGTAATACATACATGAGTACTTCTATTAGCAATATGTGTGTTTTATTTTGCCTAATACCTATTTCAGTGGGTCCAAAATCTTAAGTGGGTCACGAAGGAGGAGTATGAAATTTACCGGGTCACAGTAGAACAAAGTTTGGGAAACGCTACCATAGAGGCTTCGAAACTACTAAACCCACCAACCATTTGAACATAGGTATATTTCACTATCGGTAAGCTACACTCGCCCCACGAGGCGTAGATTATAATTTATCCGCGTACGAGAAATAGTTTACACAGAACGCGGCGACCGAGAGAAACAGCTAGTCAATAAATAATTTCAGTTTTTGCCCCGATGACATCATTCTGACTCCTAGTGAAGCGTAACTGGGGAACCTAGTTTCAATTCTCAAAAGTTCATAAATATACAATTTATTCGTAATTTACTATCAGCGTCCACTTCCAGCTTAGTGCTTCTACCGCTTCCTGCATAAAAAGTCTTCAATACATCACAGTGTCAGTATGTAAGTATGTTGTTATGGGTATAATACGGAACTGCTGAACACCATCAATTTCCCAGGCTTGTGTGACATTTACTTTTGAAGCTGTCCGCGAGGCGCGACTTCCTATCTTGATGCACTTTTGAGATATGATCATTACTTATTATATCCACCATGGGAGATACAGCATCAGAAATGAATTTTCTCTTATTTTTCATGTTTGGCTATGATTGATAGAGCACATGAAATAAACGGAACTACAGAACTACGCCATATAAGCTGAGTTTCTCCTTATTTTGTTTTTCGTTACACTTTTTCAGCATTTTATTCATGTAACTATACTATAGGTACGTTAGCAAAAATATACGTTAATTTTCAAGTCATTTAGCTATTTTTTTAGCAATTAATTAATTGCATTCTTGCAAGTGCATGTTTTATTATGTTTTATAAAGAACGTTAAAGTTCTTTTACTATACATACATAAAACAAAAAAGTAAGAGTGAACCAATAACCACACAACAATATTATGACATCACAAACAAATAATTTCCCTTAATATAACCAAAACAGATAACAAGCGGAACAGGGCGTTGCGTAAACTAATATAATTGATTGCTATTCTAATGATGAGGTATAAATGCGTGAATTGACTTTGTATTCGGTTCTGAAGCGATTAATCTCGTCTTCGCCATATATCACTCGTGTACCGTGACAACCGACCGGTTTGTGGAGTTGCTTAAGATAAGAGTAGCCTCTCACGATGCGTTTTAGCTGATCATAGTGATGTGTAGCTTGATTGGTTATTTAATTATTAATAAGTACTTGTTCTATTAAAATAATTGTTAATTAAAAATTTTAACCTGAATTAAAATTGATTACAATGGTCACTGAAAGTAGTTTTATTCTATGTGTATACAGTGCATATTTTGTGTTTCGAAACATTATGACAACAGAAATGACTACAGCAATACTTTTTAAAAACAATCACTGCCTAAACTGAAGTTAATTGAAACCTATTATTTTATTTCAGGAGCAAAATAACAACTTTTTGTAACCCAGAAGACGAAACTAAACAACGACAAAAAATGTTTACAGTACATTAGCATTTTTAGTCGCGAACAAATGCTCGCGTTGAGCCGTGTGAAGCGGCCTTTAGGCGGTAACTTTCAGTCGGTCATTATAATCAACTTCTACTTATTATCACACGCGATCATATCTTTAGCAAAACGTTTAAAAACAATCTTGCTACCGTGAGCGTTATGTTCACACTTCCACGTATAATTTCACGATTATTGATTTTAAATGGTTCCGAGAAAAGTCTTGAGATGCACTTACAATTTTATTGTTTTTTAATTACTTCACTTTTACTTGTAATGCCTTCACTTCAATCTGAATACTGTATAAAAGGAGGTGTTTATTTGCGAATAAAAAACTGTTTTAATAAACAAGAGCTTTATATTCAAGCTTTTATTCTCACGAAAAAAAACATAAGAAGTCCAAAATTACCATGAGCAGATTAAATTCCTTTATATCATTATGTCACAACATTTTATAATGTATCGCAATCAAGCGATGACACGGAATAGAAAATCTAGTTAGTGGACATAAAATAGACGACAATGTCAGAAGTCAAATATTCATTACCGTGCCGGACTAGAATGTCAGATTGTTACGAAATTTATGTAATCGGAAGCTGCGCCGGAGTTCGCTGGAGGTTTTCACTACAAACACGCGATTATTAAATTACTACGAGTCAAATTGTGATGCAAATCGTGTAGTAATTTTGGTTGTCAGCAGTATTAGGTCGCGTGATTATTTGGTATGTATTATTTGTTTATTAAATTAGGCAAAATTATCTTATAGCTTCGTCTTTATTAAGGACTAACTGTTTTCCCGTGGTTTCATCCACTTCCCGTGGAAACTGCTGTCTGTACCTGGATAAAATATAGCTTATGTTACTCGGGAATGGTGTAGCTTTGCATCGAATCAAATCAAATAATTTTTCAAATTAGTAGATTCGAAGTCTTTACAAACAAACAAATAAATGTGTCCTCTTTACCATATTAGTATAGATAACTGTTATGAACACCAGCGAACACGTGAATTAGAGCGACTGTGTCTCCGTGGACTGTGTACTTCCACAAATCACACAAAATATTTCCCTCAGCCAATGAAACAAAGAGAAGCAAGGATTTATTATTACACTTGTAGAACAAATTCGTAGGCGTAGTTATTGAGCTGTGACTACCTTATTGCGAAGCTAAATGCTTTAGACGTTCGTCACGAGGTGCGAAATATTGTTCCTGTTTATGGACCGGCAAAGTGAGACTTAATATTATTTACATACTAACACCTTTGTAGCCTATGAACATAGAATAAAGAGCTTTGACTTTGAACATTTGAATATCGAGGTAAACAATGCTGTTCAGACATTCTTGGATGCGGAAAACTCTAACGGGCTAATTGACACCGTAAATGAAATATGCATGTTAAATAAATAATAATAATAATAATAATAATAATAAGCCCCCTAAATCCCTACCTTACGTCCGCGTCGAACATCAGACCACGTGGGGGGCGGACACGTATACAATTGAAACTTATACGGCTAACAAGGCAAAGGTAACCCATAAACATGGAGACTCGTTCTAAAAGTAAACGTATAGGGCCGCTGCCCGGGGGCGATCGCCGGGGCACACCTGGAGCTGACGCTGGGTGTCACAGCATGCGAACCGTCAGCGGTGAGGAGTTGAACAGGCGGGCTCCCACCGACAAAGATACTACAGCCGATATCAGTGACGATGGTGACAGACATACAGACCGTACAGACAGTCCAATAGAACCGTTTAGCCCTAGTACCATATCATACACACCCTCCAGAACATCATCACCATCAATACCATCGTCACCTCCCACACGTCTCACACCTCCTATCATTAGTCTCAGTACCAATCCACCCTTACCAGCCTTGAATGTTGCGCGGGGGGCGAGTGCCTTCATGCCCGCGTCCACCAAGGCTGGAAAACCAAGAGTTCGCATGAGATGGAGCAAGGAAGTAAACACCTTTATCATGCGAACCTACCTTCATATCACTAAATTAGAAACAGACATGACTACATACAGGCAACAATTGCATGAACTTTTTACTCGTCAGTATCCTGAAATCAATGTAACAGAGCAACGTATCTCTGACCAGAGAAGGGCGATAATCAGAAACAAACTTCTATCACAAGCAGAAATAGAAAAACTGAAGGAAGAAGTGCGGGAACAGCTAGAGCATTTAAATCACAACCCTCCGGTAGAAACACATAGTACATCAACAGAAAACACCTTACAAACACAGCAACATACACCAACACAATCGCAACCTAGCACACAATCACAACCTTATATACACACATGCACACAGAGCACACACACATCTACACAAACTGAGAATATAACGATTACACTAGAAAATGATGTTGAGATATTAGAAAATTTCAATCAAAATCAGTTAACAGACACACAAATTCAAGAATTACACGACAAATTTAAAACCGCATTAACACAATATTCAGGGATGGATGCTTCAGTCCGCCCAAAACTACCCAAACTAAAATATACCCCAAAACTCACTCACCTTGTACATATATTTAACACAACCATATTGAATCAATACACTACAGAAAACACGAAACTTATAGACGTACACACATTAATTTACTGCACAGCGTTAGTAATCTCCGAGGAACTTAACTATAAAATAACAGAATATACAGGCAGCTCCAGACCAAAAACTATAAAAAAACCACCATGGCAACAGAGACTCGAAAGAGATATTGAAAAACTACGAGCTGACTGCGGTAGACTAACACAGTACATTAACAACAACCGATCTAATAAAGTAGTAAAAAGAGTAGAGGCAATATTTAAAAACTTCACGACACACACTAGACACGAAAATGATAATAGGAAACCTGAAGAATACTTAGATACGTTAAAACAGAAGCTTGCATTAAAAGTACATAGGTTAAGGAGATATAAAAAAGCACAAGAACGCAAAAACGATAACGCCATGTTCACAAACAACGAAAAGAACTTTTACAGACATTTACACACAACACAAACAGACACCACGACAGAAACACACACAGAAACACCAACAGTAGAACAATTAGAGACTTTCTGGGGTAGCATTTGGGAGCAACGGGTACAACACAACGACAAAGCTAACTGGATAACAGAAGAAGAAAATAAATGGAGCGCAATAGAAGAAATGCCATTTACTGAAATTTCTGAATCTGACATAGGCAATGTTACAGCAAAACTACACAATTGGAAATCGCCTGGCATAGATAAAATACACAATTACTGGTATAAAAAGTTAGAATCGTTACACAAAATCATAGCTAAAAACATCACAGACATCATATTAGGACAACAGAACATACCAGAATTCATTGCAGATGGAATAACCTACATGCTACCTAAATCTCAACACTCTCCACAACCTTCACAATACAGACCAATCACCTGCCTCCCCACAATATATAAAATCATAACATCAGCAATTACACACAAAATCACCAAACACATAGAACACCACAGTATTATAGCAGAGGAACAGAAAGGTTGTAGGCGAGGCCATATGGGATGCAAGGAACAATTAGTCATAGATACAATAATTCACAAACACGCCACTACAAAAAATAGAAATCTACACTGTACATATATAGATTATAAAAAAGCATTTGATAGTATTCCACATTCATGGCTAATTCAAATATTACACATATATAAAATAAACCCAAAGATAATAGATTTCCTACATCACATCATGTCCCAATGGAAAACTACACTACACTTACACCACAACAACAACACAATCACTACTAGACAGATATGCATTAGAAAAGGTATTTACCAAGGAGACTCTCTGAGTCCTCTATGGTTCTGCCTTGCATTGAACCCTTTATCTAACCTACTCCGCAATTGTAGAGCCGGATACACTCTAAAACATAGCACCACAGAAGAAACCACAATTTCACACCTTATATATATGGATGACATTAAATTATACAGTAAGACAGAAAAAGAAATGAAACACTTAATAGACACTACAACAGAATTCAGTAAAGACATCAATATGGAGTTTGGTTTAGATAAATGCAAAACACTACACATAATCAGAGGAAAAATAAAACCAGGTGACTACACGATTAACACTACAGACACAATTACAGCTATGGAACCTACAGACTTATACAAATATTTAGGATACAAACAACTAAAAGGAATTGATCACACAGCTATTAAGAACACCTTAAACACAGAATATAAGCGGAGAGTAACCGCGATATGTAAAACACAACTCACTGGAAAACACCTCATCAAAGCACTCAACACCTACGCGATACCAATATTAACTTACTCATTTGGCATTATTAAATGGTCTAAAACTGATATTCAACAAATAGAAAGAACCACACGCACCACACTTACTAAACATAACAACCTACACCCTAAATCTGCAATAGAACGACTCACCATCAAACGCCAAAATGGAGGGAGAGGCCTCATAGATATCAACCATCTTTGGCAAAAACAAACTAACAGGCTCAAAACATTTTTCCACACTAAATCACACACCAGTAACATTCACAAAGCCGTAGCTGTAAACGACCACAACTACACTCCACTTAACTTACACGAACAACCAGACACGCAACACAACGACGACACTAATGACCCACAAACACAAAAGATAGAGGACTGGAAGAAGAAAGTCCTGCACGGAAGGCACCCCCACGACTTGGAACAACCACACATCGACACAATAGCCTCAAATAAGTTTCTCAAAATCGGCAACCTATTCCCCGAAACCGAAGGCTTTATCATTGCTATACAAGACCAAATTATCAACACCAAAAACTACAGGAAGTACATCATAAAAGACCCCACAGCAACCAACGATAAATGCCGCAAGTGCCACACGCAACCAGAGACCATACAACACATCACAGGGGCATGCACAACACTCACACAAACAGACTACACTCACAGACACAACCAGGTTGCAAACATCATCCATCAAAAACTAGCACTCAAACACAAACTCATGCAAGACACAAACACACCATACTACAATTACACACCACAAACAGTTCTAGAAAATAACACACACAAACTCTACTACGACCGCGCTATTCTCACCGACAGGACAATACACTACAATAGACCAGACATAACACTTCAAGATAAAATCAATAAAATCACATACCTCATAGATATAGCAGTACCCAACACACATAACTTACAAAAAACCATAGGCGAAAAGATTACTAAATATGCAGACCTTAAAGAAGAAGTAACCAGAATCTGGCGGCAAGATAAAGTTTACGTAGTTCCCATAGTCGTCTCCACCACAGGTGTTATACCTAACCATCTCCACCATAGCCTAAAACTGATAGATTTAAAAGACTCCACATACATCCTTCTCCAAAAAGCCGCAATTTTGAATACCTGCAGAATAGTAAGAAAGTTCATGCAATTGGAAGAAAACGAAATAGCCCCTCATCACACGTAACACACCACACATGCTTCATTTACTTGGCACCAGCCCGTAAATGTTGCAAAAACTAGCTAAAAGCTAAGAAACAAAAATGTTTTCCCATAATAATAATAATAAAATTTATTAAAAAAATAATGTTTACAAAAAAGAACACTAATCCAACAGAAACAAGTTTTCCTATTACAAGGATGATACAATTAATGTGCTTACAAATATACTAGAACTAGAATATGAATAACGATAGATTCGGAAAATGCATTATTTGATAGTGGACCGCCCGAAATAGATGGTGCTGATAAGAAATATAAGAAATTGTTTGTTTTTTAAACTTCCTAGTGCAAAGAAGAAACTTGTTTTACAAGTCAGTTAATTATATCAATGAGTGTGAAACCGTTTAGGATAGGACAAATTAACGGATTAGGATAGGTTTGTTTCAGGTATTGAGTCACAATTAACTATTTACAGAGTTTTGTTTTCCTAATTAACTTTACTGTTAAGTACTGTTACAGCCTTTTTATCGTCCCACTGCTGGGCACAGGCCTCCTCTCACACGGAGAAGGAATTAACTTTATAATTCATTAAATCAACTAATTAGTTATAACGAAACAGTTGTAGTACGCGTAAACAAAATAATTTTGTACTTTGATCAATTGGGTTATCAGAGGCACCGCCACGTCAGTACACGTCACAGTGCGCAAATAAATAACAAATAATTACATTACCTAAGGTCATACGCTCTGAGGACGACTATGCTATAAAATTTTGATAAATGACATACAACTTTTACATCATAACATTGACTTTCAAAAATTAATTAGGTTCAAAAAATGCGCCCGCACCCGTTGCCGAACCGATTGAACCCATCAGACATCAATTACGATTATCGATTGAATAAATGAAGTTCTAATCGCTCAATCTCGATTGTTCAGCGACGAGTCACGAGGTTATTCTAATAACCTGTATCATGGTACATTACGACAATGGCACCCGATGTTCCTGCGACCTTTGCCTGGCATTTGTGCTGCACACGAATTCTTGAGCTAAGCTTGAACTTTGGGAGTACTCGGCGAAAATACGAACATTGTCCGCATTGTTGTGGAGTCGATTCCTGACACAGTAAATCGATGAGTATCTACCGAGTTTGTATTACCTCTTTAACCATGATCTATTCTACATTTACAGTGCGTCGAAAATAACTTGAGTGTGAACTTAAGTGTGTCTGGTGCGTAGCCAATCGGCTTATTAAGAATATCGGCTAATCGGCTAATTAAAATCTTATTATTAAGGGCTGATTTTTCAATCGCCAGATAACTTTTATCTGAGGAATATTTTAACGTTTTGACAGCTTTTGTATGGAAAATATATCAAACCGCCATATTTATTCCTCAGATAGAGGTTAACTGATGATTGAAAAATCAGCCCTAAGTAAGTAACGTATGTGTCGTCGTAACTTTGTATAATGAAAAGCGGATAAATTAAAGCAAGTAGGAACATAAAGAATGCAACAAAGTATGTTCATAATTAAAACTTTTACTATAATAACATCCTACAAACTGCAAGTGAAATCGAAATTATAGTCGGTTCATGCCCCATTGGCAGAAACTATTTGATACGACCACGACTCACCGCAAAATTACGTTTAGCAATAGATACAAAATACTTATAAAGACTAGAATATTAATTTAGGAATTCACAATACCTATGGAATAATAGTGACATTATGATAATTTCCTTTTGGTTTATTTTCACATAAAATTCAAGGCTTTTGGTAGGTACGTATTTTATATAAGAAAGGTGAAGAAAGGGCATTTTTTCTGTTGAAGATCAGAGTGTTGATTAGCTTGTCCACTTTGAGCTTGGATAATTTTAAGTAGGGACAAAACAGTAGGTGTAGAACTTTGTCGGACTTAATTATGTAGTTCTGTTACAAAGTGGGCAGGTACGACAAACAACGGAAAATAAATGGGCTCCACATAGGCTAACCATACAGTTTATTCTAACGTATCACTACATACTATAAAACAAAGTCGCTTTTTCTGTCCCTATGTCCCTTTGTACGCTTAAATCCTCAAAACTACGCAACCGATTTTCATGCAGTTTTTTATCAGATAGAGTGTTTCAAGAGGAAGGTTTATATGTACAATAACATACATCAAATAGGGAATACATAATGGGGAAATACTGTTACGCCGTGCGAAGCCGTGCGAAGTTTAAACATATTTTACGAAACAGAGTCAAGTACGTCACCACACAGTTCCTTTATGTTGTGGTTCAGCAATTATCATATCTTCCTAAGCAACGCTACTTTGTTGCAATAATTATGCACATACCACATTGCTATCAGTTTTACCATCCCAACTGTAATGTCAATTACAAAACCCTACATTGACATTAAGATAAGTATTGCATTAATTCAAATGTGAAACACGAACAAAAAGATCATACGAAACGCGACGACGTGCAATCAATTTCGAAAAAGCACCTTTGAATTGTCATCGGAAACATTATTTTGCTTTTTGTTGACTTGAAATCTTTAATTTCAGTTTCGTCACAGTCACGATTAAAGTACTCTAACTTGGGGTATTTTTAGGGTTCCGTACCCAAAGGATAAAACGAAACCCTATTGTTTTCGCTCCTCTGTCCGTCCGTCCGTCCGTCCGTCCGTCCTGGCTGAGGCTGTATCTCATGACCCGTGATAGTTAGAGAGTTGAAATTTTCTCAGATGATGTAGTTCTGTTGCCGCTATAACAACAAATACTGAAAACTAGAATACAATAAATATTTTGGGGGGCTCCCATACAACAAACGTAATTTTTTTGCTCTTTTTCTAAATAATGGTACGGAACCCTTCGTGTGCGAATCCGACTCGCACTTGGCCGGTTTTTTTAGACTGACTTTTTATCTGGTTAAGTGACCTCTGTTTAATAATTACCAATTAATTCATATTTGATATGGAATATTTTTACGATTGAGTGATAAGTTGGAGGTGCGTCAATATGTTTAATTAATTGAATTATTTAATCAAAATATATATATTTTTTATTTATTCTTGCACATATTTATTACATTTTTAAATATTAAATATAAAAATAAAAAACATTTAAAAATATAAAAAATAGGTTGCCACCGATATCGGGCACAGGGTCCAAGGTACCGGTGGTTAGGGTCCCAGAGACAGAAACCTCCTCACAATACGTGCCGTATCAAGGAGTACTGCCTTCTGAATCAGTCCCTTGATCCAGCCGCCCAACGAGAGCCTCCTGAGGTGTTCGTCGAGGCTCTTGGCTATTAAACCATTGGCCGTAACGACAATCGGCACAATAACAGCCGTGTCGACACTCCACATGGCGACAACCTCGTGCGCTAAGTCGAGATACTTTATTTAATCAAAATATTATTATTAAGATTTTAAAATTCTTTGTTTGGTTTAATTTAAGGAAAACCCCTTTTATTTCATTGAAGTGTGTAACACACTAAAAGTTTTTCAAATTCCTACCTACTGTTATTAATTTCAATTGGACGACTAACAAATGGGTGCTCCAACCACTTACCTGTACGCGTGAACAATTTTTTACCATCAGTCATGATACAGATCGCATTTACATGAATGGAATGGACAAAGAGTCGTGATTTACAATATAAATGAGAGCAAAGCATCTCGGCACAGGAGGTCAACTTGTTATAACATCCGGCTAGCACCGACACAGGCAATATTACTGCCTTTATGCATAAATAACCACATTTATAACCCTACGTTAACACTCAGAATAAATTCTGACTAAAAAGGTTACGTCACTGTCATAAAAAATAATTAACAAATCGAAGGAGAATTATTTGACCTACCAAGAAGGCTGAGCTGTATTATTTCGTGAAAGTGTTATTTTACATATTTTATTGCCTACTTATAATTACAAAGAACCGTGGAAAAGAGGTATTGGCACAGAAATGGGCATACCTTAAACTCTTAAAAGTCGCTTTAGGTAGTTAAAGATATTTTTTAATTTCAATTTAACTACTGTAAACCGTAAATCAGAAAAAAAAAGATGAAATTTTTCAATTTTATGCTGAAAATCTGTACACAAATTACTTACATATTATAAAAATAAACATAAGCTGATTTGTGATAACTTTTGACCTCGAAAAGAATCCTTGATCACTCTATATCGTTACTTACTACATAGAAATCCTTTGCCCACTTACAATAAACTTTAATTGCTGACAATGGACGTAAAGTTAAATAACTTATTCGTAATACTATGCAATATTATAAGAAATAAATAACTTAACTTATCCTTCAAGTCAGCAAGTACTTTGATAGTTACATAATAGGTATTCAATTACTTCAAGGTGCATTGACTGGATGCACAAAAAGAGGCGACACGGATCGCAAGATACCAAGCTCTTCTATTATTGTAAATATTTTTTTATCATCATCATCATCATCATCATCATCAGCCTATCGCAGTCCACTGCTGGACATAGGCCTCTCCAAGTGCACGCCACTGAGATCGATTTTCAGCTTCTTCAATATTTTTTTATAACCGTTCGTATCATGTAGGCATCCGAGGCTTCAACAATCAGGAGATTAACCTTCACCTGCCCACTAACTGCCAATATCTTAGACGACAGTATAATAGCTGGCACTGACTGCCAAACGAGTGATGCCACGCGCCTCCAATTGTTGCTATTTAAATAATACTTACATAAATATTACAAAACAATTCCTAAACACATAACAAGTTGTCGTCTTGTCGTGTATTGATATAAAGACCGATTGTTTTTAAAGGACCTTCGGTTTTGAAGTTAAATATTTAAATGCTTGGGAATTACGTAGAATTGCAAAATACAGCTAAAATAATAATCGGCAAATTATGAGTAATTACTTCGTGTAGTCTTGCTATTACATAGTTGCAGGGCAACGTGTACTCAATATACAAACCTACATATTTATAATTAAATTCAAAAGGGCATCTATTTTTATAAGCCAGCAAATTCTTTAATCTACATGAAGTCTTTCAATCCTTCTTGCTTAATAACCATTCAAGTGAAAAATAATTAATATAAATAAAAGGAATTTTAGTCCTTGAGAACTTAAAAGAGCTTTACAAGCCATAAAGTGTGCCAACTCACAAGAAGTTGTAAAAAGAAATCTTTTTAAAGCGTAAACAGTAGTAACATACGTACCTTATCTGTAACGTGAGATCAAAGCGAACAACTTAAGTTAAAGCTTTATATTTGTATTTTATTCCCTTACATCATGTTACACAATCAATTAAAATAACATCGTGGACGTTTTTACGTTCCTCTGGCTGCGGCGTCTTGTGAAGTTGCGCAAACCGTCAGGCCCTGACACGACACAGGTGATCTGACACATCCTCGCGACGACACGAGAAGAAAAACCTGAATACACGACATGACATCTGCAACGGCAGCTGTTAATAAGTCGCATAAACAACTACTTAACAGCTTCTGGATATAACTTATTTTACTTAATATTCATGACATTGGGTTTAATTGTTGACAACCGCGCCCGTATTGGAATTTCAATAACCTTAATTTAAATAAGTTCCTATATTTCAGCTGAAGGTAGTTCGACAACCTCACAGTCGCATGGCGCCGTTGCTACAGAGGTTGATCAATTAAACAATACATATCCACAAATATTTATGCGCAATAGTGTTCAGTTAAAAAACAAATTATACGCATCGATCGAGCTGTTGTTTCTTCATATATTGTGAAACCGCAACAATACGCATTTGCATGCAAATTGTCTGTAACGTAGTGAGTTATGCACTGTGACACCTCCAGAATGCTTGCGTACTACATACCTACGAACCTAGATATTCGCCTACTAGACGTCATTAATAACTAACTATGAGACATAGACATCTCATACACGATCACATTAATCCATGCGCGTGGCCGGGCATGAATACCGTCGTTATTAATTTATCGTATGTGCATATTCTCCACAATATTCCACGAACAATTATTATCGTCCAAAGCACGCCGGCCGAGACGTGACCCGAGGTCAGAGGGTGCACCTTATTAGAATCCCTATTCAATGCCTATTGATAGTGAGTTCAAGTGTATGAATATTAAAGTTTAATTTCATTTGTGTTCATTCTTTTGTGTGCTATTATACAATCCAAACAAGGCGAAATCCTTGGGTAAGCTCCATCGACGGCTTGTTATGTTAGCTTCAAGTTCTGTCTGATGTTATGTGTACTGCTGTCAGTTAGATGTTTGGATTGCTCTTTACGAACACTGTAAAAGCACTTGGCCTACATTTGCGTACTTTGAATAATATATCAGTGAGCTTAACAAGACTCCTTAGGAACCACTGCATCCAAATCGTGGTATTGCATGCAGTCATGCAATCGTACAATTAGGCTACACCACGAGTCTATCAACGAGAGTTGCTACTAAAAGTAATAAAAAGTAATAAGAATGCTCATTACATAATGTAATACAAACACTTCGACCCAGTTTATACAACGCATCTTTGTTCATCGAGTGACTTTCGCTGCAGATACGACACAAATAGATCAAAAGGGGCAAGCCGGTTAAATAATGTTGACCTACTTCACAACGTTTAGAACTACGGTGCAACAAATTATACTGCAAATGATAAATGTATGTAATATCACGCATATTATAATTTGCGACACAGTTTTGTATTATCTGATTAGATTTAATTATATTAAATGGTCAGTTTGCACGCTTATTTGGACTTTCAAAAGGACCCACTTGCTCTGGTTTCGTGTTTGTATAAAAGTCGATCTAAACCATTTTTGTGATGAAATCGAACTGTGCTTAAAATTTTAGCTAAACCATCGGCAGTTTACGAATAAGCTGTATTAAAGCTTATTGTACAATTACCATATATACCAAACTGTAGTTCAATGGAGCCCTCGGGTTATACGAGTTATTGCGATATTGATAGGGCTTGCTAGTTATTTTACACTTTGGGTATTGGGCATTGGGTGAAGCGTAGTACTTAATCTTTTTGTTTATTTCTTGTTAGAATTTTATGTTGGATATTATTTCAATCGTTGTGTCAAGAAGTCAACGTCAGCAGAACATTCAAGACAACTCTGTATGAAAAAAGTGTGTTTATTATGGCAACTAAAGTATATAACAATTTACCTAAAGAAATAAGGGATTGTGATAATGTTAACATCTTTAAACATAAATTGTCCAACTTTTTGATAACCAACTGTTATTATTGTATTAGTGATTTTCTATCAAAATAATTAGTGCTTATTATCATAGATATTTAGAATCTGTAACATGCTTATGTAATTTGGATAAATCTATACAATTATAGTTAGCTAGTAAGTACCATATTTGTATGCCTCATGTGGCAGATCACGGCATGAACAATCTATATCTATACATATAATAAATCTGTAGAAAAGTAATTTTTGTACATTGAAGAAATTGACAAAAAAAATAGCCGGCATGTTAAAGGATAACTAACAGAACCCATTTCCATTATTTTTGTCATTTTTGTCTGTTTGTCTGTTTATCTGTTTGTTTGTTCGGGATTCACGTAAAATCTACGAATTAAATGCAGACAATGCTTATATACAAAAATTCTACGAAACTTGGGGTATTACTTAGTTTTTGTTTCATCGAAATCGATTCACTCTATCAAAAGATATGATTAATTTTGTGAATTCAACATGTAAAATATTACGACACGCAATCTGTTTGTCAAAACTGTACATTTGAATGTTGTACTTATATTAGTTGTTCGGCCTATTATTAAACTTTACACAGAAAATCACACCTTTATAAGTAACTTCGGAAGAAAAAAAAATGAAAATTTTGTTTAGCCAAGGTTAAAGTAGCTCCATCTGTGGTAAAAATACATCAAATTTGTCAAAAGAGCGAGGTGGTAAATGACAATTAATTACCATACATTCTTTATAGAAGATTATTATTTCAACAGATGGAGTTGTGTATTTTCCGTAATTCACCATATTTTAACACGTAGTGTAATTTTTCGATAGACATTTCAATAGTGTTTGTCAGTTTGCCGTACCACATCAAAATCCAACTATAATTATTACCTTGATGAAAGGAAAATTAATAGTTCTCAGCCAAATTTAAAACGGTGCCATCTAAATTATTTTTTGAACATTATGTCAAAAATGATGACTTTAGTGGAACAATTAATTATCATTTAAAGTTAAAGATGGAGTTCATATCAGGATTTTTTCATAAACATAGTTTAGCTTATCTTTCACTAATGTGGTGGCCTTAAAACAAATTACTTCGAGTGAGTAGTATTAAGTAGACCTTAATTATTTTTTCTGATGCAAAATATGTAAACTTAATCCTAGAAGAAAGGAAGATCTATCTCTCGCAAGCGCTGCTAAGCGTGAGGTAGGTAATGTAGGCTTCTGTAGCTTTAAAAACAAGCCCAGATACAAAGTGCAGATAAGAAATGGGAGCTTTCTCGATTTAATACCATACACACGTAAAATGCTTTATGCGTCTGGAAACGTACAAATTACGCGTCGCATACCAGACACATGCTTACTTTCAACTTCTGATCGCAAATACACTGTTCACGATTACGAACAGTCTCAGTAAGACCCGAGCCAAGTCTAAAAAAACACCTTTTATATAAAACTACGTTTGATGTCATTCAATTACAAAGACAGAATTGTTCTGTGCTGCAAATCCTATCCACCTATATCCTATCCTAATCCAGCATGCATTGCAGGTGTGCATTGCACAAAAACCAATGGTATCCTATTCGAGAAGTCAAAAGAGTCGGCCTGCCAACGTCAGCTTTTGCGCTAAGCAAGTGTTCTTAATAGTACCATCAGAATTACATTCATCGTTGAATGAGGTAAATACATTTTCAGAAACCACAATAACAGTAGGAGCCAAAGCGTATGATCGCTTCATAGAGCTCTGATTGGCCCCAGGTGACCAACTCAGGTCTGATTTGTTCGTTCATCAGATCTTTGAAAGTGTTTCGGTGGATACTTACTGTCGTCCTGTTTACGTGTGACACAAAATATGGTATATAAACGTCCTCCGCAAGAGCGAAATTTTCCCGGTGAGCGGTAGTGACGCACAGTATACAACACTTCTGTTTCTTTTGATTTGCTGGCTCCACCAAGAAATGACAAATTGCGAGCGTACATTTTGAAAATCTTGGCAAAACTGCAGGTTTCAAGTACGAACACATGAAGTGGACTCTCACAGATACGTACATTTTACCTATTCGTGAACTAATGCAAACATTTCGGTGGAGTCCCTCCCGGTTTAGACCTAACCCCACATTAGGCGTGCGCGATCCTCGGGCGTGTGAGTAGCGCGTGCGTCGCGAGCACGCTGCGTGAGCGTCGCGTTTTGCTGCCCTGCGGCATTTGCAGCGCGCTCGACTTGACGTTTAACTGCTAAAGGTCATGGCACATTATAGCGGCACCGCAACAGCACGGCTGCAGCACGGCGTCGCCTCGAATTAAGACTACGGCTAGCTGCCAGCGCGCTAACTACGCGTTGTCCGCAAGGTGCCAGCTCGCGGTCCGCGCGCCGTCCGCGTGCCGGCCGCGCGCCGGCCGCGAGGTGTAAGCTTGCTGTCACCGCAAACTCGATATTATTTTAAGACAGTTATGATTGAACACGACGCAATGACGTTGTTTCGCTGCCGGCTCGGAGTCGGCGCGTAATTAGCGCGACGACGGCGCGCTGTACGCATTAGGTCCGCTCGCTTGCAGCACGCGGGCGGCGAGCCGAGTAGTGTGGTAACGGCAAGCGCGCTGACTGCTCGCCGTTGGCTTTTTCATATTGACATTACGAAATATATTATAATATACACGATTTAATGCTCTAAATTGAATGACAACTTAAATGCTGGTGTGGAGCCGTGCTGTTGCGGTGCCGCTATACTGTGCCATGACCTTTAGGCGTTTAGCGGGCGGCGGGGATAGCGGGCGTAGGGGTAAGAACGCAACTCGAGCGCCGCGTGCTCGCCGCGAGCGCGTCGCTTGCACTCTTCACACATGCCGCAGGGCAGCAAAACGCGACTTTCACGCAGCGCGCTCGCGACGCCCGCGCTACTCACACGCCCGAGGATCGCGCACGCCTAATGTGGGGTCAGCCTTACCATAGTAAGTGCACAGAAAATCCCCAATTCATACAAGTCATACAAGTGTTTCTCCCCAGTAGTGAAACTATCCTACCCTATGCGCCTGCTGATGATGACGACTCATTTTATCATCCATCCAGCTATTCCCCAACTATGTTGGTGTTGGGCTTCCAGTCACCGAATCTGTTTGAGTACCAATATTTTGCTTGGAGCGACTACCTATCTATCTATCTTCAATCCAGTCAACTACACAAGACGATATCCATGGTAAGACTGACAGACTTTCTGGCTTCTGCTTAGTCGCAGCAGCTGCAGAAAATGTACAAATGACAGCTTTGTCAGACTCAAAGCATATAGACATAGACATAGACGCACCATACGTAATAATTGACTATTCTATATTGCCCACGCAGACGAAGTTGCGGGCAACAGCTAGTTGTATATATATATTTTTTAAGATCTTTGTACCATACCCGTGTTTCACAAATAAACCATTTGATTTGATTTGATTTGATTTGATTTGAAGTAACTAAGAATGTATCACTCATTTACATTTGACTTGACAGATTTTTTTTTTTCCTCATACCTTGTTTTTGACATTCGTTATGGTTAACAATGTGATCGTCTCGCATAGCTAAAATTAATATTGAATTAGCGTGATAATTGCGCAGTAATCCGTGTAGTTATTTTAATAGTCTTAATGGATATATTGTTAATGGCCCACTGGTGTGACTTGTCGTGTAATTGTGAATACGTGGATGATTCGTCTAAGCACGTTTGAGAACGTGTCGCTATGAACTTTTTGCCAATTTGCGACGCTAACTCGAGTTTAGAGATCAACAGGTCACTGACAGATGTAATTGCAACGCCTGTTATAAATGTGTGAAGGACTTTTAAGTAGCTCGGCTTGTCAATTTGAAAATTAGTCCCACGCTCAGATCAGTTCACTAGGTATTGCACAACTTGAAAAAATAAAAGCATACTTCATAGTTTACACTTAATTGCTGAGAAGTTTTAAAGATAGCTTGAGAGCTAGACTTGGCTTTGAACCAGGGGTTTTCAAAGTGATAGATACACATCAACCCTTAAGGATTATATATTTGAAAACTCTGTTCAATATCGGTTTTGGATGATGTAGACAAGCCTAAATTGCAAGAGTTAAAATACCTGGTTATAAATAAAATATTTCTATCAGTGCGAATCTTATATACTTAATTTTGCTTTCAGATTTCTAAGCGCTCACGAACTGAGCATTTAAGGACATAAGTTTGAAAACCTCTGCCTTGATCTAAGTAACATCGATGGAGACCGATGCATCAGAAATTTGCATAGATAATAGAATCAACTAGTTGCTCTTGAAAATGTACCGGTTATGCAAAACTGACGACCGGCTCTTCAGGGTAAGAAGAAAATAATTGAAGCGGTATATAATTACGTAAATTTAGCGAAGCCTGATTATATGAAGGCATAATTGATGCTATCAGGAGTTGATTGAAAAGTACTGATTATGTTAATTTGAAGGTGCTTGGCTAGGGTTCATTAATCCTGTATTTCACCTCTTCTGATTCATACTTTATCTACGACTTCTATACATATATTTATTAGTTCAACAAAACTTTCCCTTAAACATTATATCCCTAAAGAGTCTATTGATGAATTAATGTATTTATTTTACACTTGTTCTCGTCTTGAATTTGAATGTCACTTTACAACTTTTAAGTGGCTTCTAGTGATGAGTTCCTACATAAGTACTATCACTGACTTAGCCGGATGAACAGAGAGCTACGCGTCACTTAACATGATATAATAACGAACTATCTAGAAAATTGTAGCTACATACTTTATTTTCTTAATTGATGCGCAAATGATGACTGTTACAAGATAACTATTGCTATACGGCATTGTTGTGTAACGTACACAAAATCCTTATCAATAATTTCTTAGTGGCGTGTGATACTAGGCAGCATCCCACTGCATGCTTGGAGGTCACTAGATGCTCAAACAAAGTGTGATCTATCAGTACTTGATCATCGCGTGTCGTGTGAGGTCGACCCCAGATAACCTCACACAAAATATAAACATTGAAATGTACCCTTGATACGCAGATGGCTTAGAAATAAGTACTGTTAGTTAGGCGGTCTGTTCATTCTACTCATCATTATTTCAACACCTACATTTTACTCTTGAAGTTGCGGTTCCGTATGGGTGAGTCCTTCATCAATCAAGATGCAAAAGACCTCTAAACCCATGGAAAATGGGGACTGATTTTTATTGACTATAATTTTTTTATGGGATGATTGTTTAGCTGCAGACATTTATTTCCTTTTACAATGACAACTTATCTTCAATTTATTGTCATCTAAGACAATTCAATTTTTGTACTGCCTTGCGGGTCAAAGGTACCGATAGTTTAGGGAGACTTATTGTTAATTTACTCAATAAACATAATTCACTAAACAAATGCTATGAAGTGAATAGGTACTATGTCAACGGTAATTTCTTTAATGCGAAAATGTCGTTAAAGCTTGCCAATTCACACCAACTTGAATGCATAGCGTACGTGCGGAGTTTCGTAATTTTTAGTTTCGTTTAAGTCTCTAACAAAACTGTTTACAACATTTGTCTAAATTGCTTTGCTGTCCATAGTTTCATCAATGTTTCTGTATTTGTTAGTTTTTAATCTCATCCATTTTTGGGATAGCATTCTTAAAACGCACCATATGCTATTACCAACGCATTACGCCAAAATCATATGCGGTAACTGCAGATGACGTGTTAAATATGATCTCGTAGGAGTATGCAGTATTACACCTGCCAAAATAATCAGACAATAGGTGTTATTGTGCAGCCCACGCCGCGGGATGAGTCAGGCCGTCAAGCGCAGTGGCGTCGCGGTCGTCGATCGAGATTAACGCTCTCACCTTGGCACAGTCCCCTGGTCCCGACAACTAATTACCGATACTAATAAATAAACAGTCATTAGTTGAGAATGTGAAGACCCTTGCGGACGTGTCGATGAATATTTTAGCGTCTAATTAATAGTTTTCTTCAGATATTCATACAAACACTGTTTGTTAACCCACCAGTATTATTTATGTTCAAAGATTTTGAATTTGGAATTATTCATAGTATAGTGGCCTATTTTTTTTGTGCATTTTCAAGGGAAAATAGCAATTTTGTTTTGACTGATAGAACTGTCAACTACAACAAGAATCGGTCGGACCATAATGTAACTGTATAGGTACTTACATTATGTGCATGCTTTTGTTTTAAAAGTCCTTAGGTGTAGTTTCAGAAGAAAGATATATAAGGGATTGAAAACGTGGCCTACGATTCAGTGTAATCGGGGCAGGAGGTTGAATACCAGAAGTTTAATGCCAACCGTGCCTCGTAAACATTTACTATTCATGTTCTATTAAGCAACGAGCTAGGAAATAGCTATAAAATTATCCAAGACGTAGGTAATTATCGACACAGAAGATATAATGTTCTCTTTTATTTATTTTAAATTGAAAGCATTCTTATCTTTTTACTACAGTTGGTAGTAGCGGTTCAGACAGTCATTAACACAGCGACCATATAGTAGGTAGAGTAAAATAATCGAAGACTATTTATTTAGTTTCATTAGTAGGTAAAATACGTGCAATTTACCTACCTCAGATAAGTAGCAGTTTAATGAAATCACCAAGTGCATTGCACTGAGATAACACTATCGTATTTAAGTAGTGGAAAATTTTGAATAGGTACATTCCCGCACAAAATTATTAATAAAAAAAAATAACGCAGAATGCATCCGGATTGATTCACAAAAGCAGTTAACAAATCCATATGATTTGTTATGGCTACTCTATGCTAGATATCCCATATTTAAAAATCCCACAGATTGAATCCCATGAAGTGTGGTTTCATAGTCTTTGGTAACTTTAACCTGCTTTTCCAATAAATATTCTTGGTTTTTTTGTTGAAAAGCTGAAAAATAATTCAACCCGTAATAGTCATGGCGAATGAAAAAAGTAATTAGTCTGAATTCTAGCTAACCTTAATAGTCATGGCGATTGAAAAAAAAGTAATTAGTCCGTCTTTTAAATAACCCCAATATAACGAACCCGTATTTTTTCTTTTCTCTCAGAAACAAATAACAACGAAGATACAACACGATTGAATTTTGTGTTACGTCACTTAGAGTACAAATTTTACATTTGATGATGATGATGATGATGATGAATGTTTTGTTACAATAAAAGATACATGTGCAAATTTTTTTGCCAATCTAAAATGACTAATTGGCATCACTATTTTTAACCCTGTCGTTACGCCTATTGTAAAATCTGGCCACATTTCCTTACAAAAAAAAGAATATTTTGGTATATACCGTCTTACCACAAAAACTTTTAAACGACAGTTTAAGACTTGTCTAAAAAAATGTCAGATTATGATGTTGACATATGGTTCATTTTGCAGCCACAATTTTTTTAGACAAGTGTAAAACAGACGTTTAAGTTTTTGTAGTAAGGCCAATAGTGTCTACCTACCACTAAATTGATGTTGGTGTTCTTACTATTTAATTGGGTATTAATAACTAGCTTCTGCCAGCGGTTTCACCCGCAAACAAACAAACTCTACAGCTTTATAATATTAGTATAGATAAATATACATTGATAAAGATTATCTGAGAGCAATTGTCTGTGTTTGTTTAATATTTGGATTAAAAATAAAGCCGTTGAACTTTGTTTGGTTTACAAAATACCTATAGATTTGTGACACGGGCGCAAAACATAACAATCTAACGAATATTTTTACACAAAATGATAAAGTAGCCAGTCTAAAGAAATGTAGGCGTTATGGATAAACTTAGGTATACCTTGTATGTTAATTGAAACTTTTTCAGTCATCGTCTTTATTATTGTCTATTCTATGTAATTTTTTTGTTTGTTTGTACGGTAAAGGCTCCGAAACTACTGTACCTACCGATTTGAAAGATTCTTTGATAGAATGGAGATGCTGTTGGGAAGCTATACCTAGCTATTATCCCCAAATAGCACGGGCTATATTTTATCCTTTTACGGAGCAGAAATTCCTCCGGGATGCGTAAAGAGTAACTTAAATGCAGCAATATGACAGCAATGTTTGCTTTTGCATATAGGAAGAAGAATAAATTCCTAAGAAGAATAAAACCATAGTAAATATGTTTCATGTTGCACATAACTTGTACAACAAATCAATGGGTTGCAAACAGTTGCGTTATCTCACGGAATTCGAATTCATTTAGTTGCGCGTACGCATCAATGAACGATTGCTTTGTGCTATCCTTTAACATTTACACGAATCGAATAAATTGGCTATATTTGTTTACTTAGGTATCGATGTTTCGTTGTTGTAAATAATCGATATTGCAAGGCATTATGTCAAAACAAGTATATACAAAGTACTATATATTTCCCTTCTCTAGAGTGCTGCCGGGGCTGCGGGATTGTTCGAAGGAGTTACATGAAAGGCTTAAGAAGGAACATGGCGGGTTTTATTCAGTAAGATTCTGACACTCCCCCACGCTGCACCTAAACCGGGAGGGGTCGTTTAATGATATCACATGAAAAAGCTTAAGCGTAAATCTGTTTAGTAACTTTAGCGCAAGGATTATACGGTACTTACTTTCCGATCACCATGGCAACGCAGATAATTGAGATTATCTAAATAACGTTTAAATTAGCACTCTATATCTCACTATAGTTCCGGTTCTGATAGTGTTTCTTAGCAATAACACTGTTGTTAATGAATGACTAACCAACGAAAATAACAAACCTCTGACCTTCCCATTTATCTCTTGTATTTCGAGGAAATAATTCTCTTCACGTGTACCGTTATACAACTTTGAATCTCTCTGTGTTATGAAGCTTCTAAGCTTTAGAACTTAAAAAAGGTTTTGGTAAGTATTTCGAAAACATAAATAGATATAGGCATTAGGCTATAGCACTGCCTATAAAACTCAAATATCTACAACGAAAGATTTTATTAATTTTCGAAATATTGTTTTCCTTACAGAATCACACTTTTCACCAGGTTTTTTTATAAGCATTCACTAGATAGGCCACAAAATTTAAGATGCACACTGAATAGTAAAAAAGTACATACCTTAAATCTATCCCAATGAGGACGAAAATATAGATCCCACAGTCGATCAGTCGAATTAAACCGTGTATGTATAACAAACAAATGTTTGCAATATTGACGCAATTGGCCGAAGCAATCCATTGTACGTGCTGTCTTCATGATCACAATCTGCCTACTACTTACTATTTTGGAGTCATCTTCCAGTGTTACCGAATGCAGATGAGCATATAATAATAATAATGACGCCCTAGCCAATTGCCGACCATGGCTGTTGTCATTAAGAAGATCAGCCAGTTGTGCAGGACATACTATAGTACACAAGCATTTGCGCAGACACAGGTGCACTATCTAATCCTTCACTCTCATAGCCCGATAGGATGGAAATCCTGCAGGACCGGCGGGATGATGAAAGTATTTGATGACACCCATAATCAATCACCAACTTTCTGGTTCCGGGCCGGGTTATCGAGGCTTGAATGCAGGATGACACTCATGCATATGCAGCAAAGGTCCCACCCTCCCGCCTTCATGCATATGCACAAACGAGACAGTTGCCATGGAAACAACTACATGTTTGTCTCTGTTGTGCCTTAATTTATCAAAAAATATTTATATTCCTATAATAGAACATGTTGTCATTGTTTGTCCAAATTAACGAAATTATTGTCAATAATTATAATTAACTTCGAAATTGTTGGAAAATTCCTCATTGATAACAAATGGAGTAAACAGTAAGAGGTGGGTCAATTTTATGATAATGCTGTTGTGTGATGAACAAACACTTACAGGGGTTAAATCCCTGTTCCTAAGTATATTTTAGAGATATAAGTAAATTATTAATACACTTCCTTGATGCATTGTTGCTCAACACTTTAAACTGTAGGTAGGTATGTAGGTACATATTTACATTCTGTTACCAACACAAGCAATCAAGCATAGCAATCGTCATAGCAATTTTACAACGAACTGTTATTGTTAGCTTTTGTAATACTTATCGATAAAAATAGATTTTTGAAGCCGACTACAATAAACTTTAAGCATCAGTCAAGCAAATGTGTGTTAAAAGTATATTTTAGGTAGGAACACGAACTGTTAATTGGCAATTAACAAAAACACTGTTATCCGAAGACCCCCAAGAACGGGGAGTAAACAAGTTTATCTCAAAAATAAAATAAATAATAAAAATCTGTTGTTAGTATGTACTTTACACAATCAATGATACCTTTACTATCAGGAGTCTGTATTTATTGAACCACTCAAATATGTAAATATTTGTTCGAGTACATTTGCATTTATCTACCACGGAGTTTGATAACTCGTATTATGTGTTTTCTATTTTTATTCCACACTGATTACAGGCCGCGCACACGCAGCGAGCACAACGCTAAAGAATTTTACTTACTATCACATTTGACTGGACTATCAATTTGGTTCTTGATTTCCGTTGTCAAGCCAATTTCTTTCGCGCTTATCTCCTGTAGTGCCTGATTAAGTAATTGCAAATTCTTCCATGACTCATTAATTCGAGAATATTGTAGAATAAATCCAAAGACAATAAGTTTCCGAAACAAAGATTTTTAGAAAAAATATAAACTCAACAAAAGGAATCTCATTTCTGGGGCCCGATTCTCCTAATTTTACTTAAGCGTCATACAATTCACATTCGACTGAGGTCCAATCCCGACTCAATTACGATTGTAGCGCATGTGGCATTCCGCTACTTTTTCTTTGAAATAAACGTTTTTATCCTTTTCTCTCATTAAATAATGAATCATTTTGTCTGCAAATGATTTACGATTGCAATATGATTGTAGAGCAAACTACCGTTTAGACCAAAATAGCAGACCAATCGCAAACCAATCGAATGTCGTTGGAATACGATTGGTCTTATATTAGTAGCAGAATGCCCGATACGGTTAAAACTGCTATTGCGATCATATTGCGATTCAATTTCTATTCGATTTTGACATTATTAACTTAGGAGAATCGGGCCCCTGATGGATAACTAATAAACTAACTTCTAAACTGAACAATGAATTTGTTAAAACGCAGCTTTCATTCAAAAATATCGAACTCTTACGCAGTTCCGCTTGCGGTGGCTAAGTACACAAAAAGGGACACTCGACAATTCAAATAAATGTTATCTTTTACGGTCAAATCTACCTAACTATAATTTAATATACCGCAACGAACAGTAACATGGATTCTGTGTACATTAAACTTACGTAACATGTGTGTTTTCGCTTTTACACTCAACATTGTTGATGCATGTCTTTTCGACTATCTTACCCATAAAATCCTCGTTCGTCACACTGTCGTGATTCCACTTCCGCCATGTTAGTTGAAGTAACTATCTATATTCTAAGTATAATATTCTTCCGATTTTATCGCTAAATCGCTAACATTGATTCAAATATACCTAGGTAGGTACACCGACAAACATTAACAAATGTCTTACCTTAATCCAGCAATAACTGAAGTGCTATTATAATATAATTGCTATTTTCGTACACAGATAATTTTATTCTAGAATAATCTTAGGTCTTAATTGCACACACTAAAGTACTTACTCAGTAATAATATTTTACAAATCTCACACGCATTTAAACGTGCTTTAACCAAGAATGACCTAAAACAACTTCATTTTGCGGTTTAGTACCGTTGCATACTGCTGGCATATTTATCGAATCCAATCTACCAAACTAGATGTGAAGAATGTAGACAATATGTAGTACAATGATGTCATGATGACTGGAAGTGACAATAACATAATTCATCGTGGCGTGATGGACACATCAAGGCTCCCGTGTTCGTATTTCAAATGGGCTAATGTTTGAGGGGCGGGGCAGTGCTGACGTACGCCAGTGGCGCCTGAGCACAATAGATCATTTCGCAAGCACACCCTGCGAGCAGGTCGACATCGACATGTAAGAACATATCATGGTTAATAGATATTCAAATGGCAAATGTTTTAACACGTATTGTATGAAGTGTTGTACATTATACCTGTTGCATGTGAACGCGATACAAATGTCATGCTTTGTTTTATGTTAATGTTGTTCAAAGTAATCAGATTAAGGTAGGTCTATAGTGATCCATATAGATAGCATCGGGAAAAGAATGTTGATTTATGAAGTTTGGGACCGGATTTCTGCATACAAACTAGGTATCTATATTCGCTTAGCCCCAAATCTACTTTTAATAGATTCTGTATCCAGTAGGCATAATATGAATGTAATTGCCAAATAATCCGGACAAATCCGGAGATTAATAAGTACAGGATTATTTGATTTGATATGCATCCTAATATTGAGAATTCCTAATGTACGACCACCGTCTTATGCAAATCCTCGAAGGCCGTAACAAACTTCAAAAAGATATAATTTATCAACTTCAAGAATAGAGTTTCTACATATGAGAGCTTATTCTTGAACAATATCCATTGCAGTTGCAAATGATTAATCATAAAATATTTAATGTTAAATGTGATTCACGCTTTGGAAACGGTTTTGCCATTTCCAAGCGGGAATCCCAAGCAATTGCTTAGATAGGTGGTAACCCTGAGACAAGTCTGACCTGTATAAACTGTTTTCTTTCAGTTATTGAGGAGGTCAGAACATCCATAGCAACAAAACGATAGCGTCCTAATGTAGAACGCGACAATCACGCATAAAACCGAAAATGTAACATCCTACTTTATATCTAGATCGCGCGGTTCAACGGTCTCCGGGTCCGGGTGCGGGCAGTGACTTGCAGTCCGACGCCAAGTCTTCCGATAAAGTCACGCCGCCACCGCCGCCGCCGTCCGTGAGCCGATCATTGACAGATAATAGCCACACAAATGCATTGTTACATCAACGACGCAAAATTACATACAAATTCATAAGTGCACTCCACTAACTACTTTAATTCATAAACAGGTCAGCGCACTAAGCAATAATGACAACTCTATAAAGAATATAATTAAGACGTACCGAATTTAACGCCAAATCGCTTTATAAGCCGAGGAATGGATTACGCCTTGACAAGATCATTAAACACGTAACTACACTACTTAATTACTGAAGTTTCTCAGAGTACGCGCAGGTGTGAAGTAAAGCGGGTCGCATCTCCGCGCGGTGACGCGGGCGGCCTTAACATGCACCTCGACATAGGCTCGTCCAATAATATTATATTTATTAAATAAATTAATAACCTTGACATACCACCTACATGCTCCGTGCACAAAGTTAATTGATTACCTGCTTAATTATTGGAGTTATAAATGGAAAACATTAGTCAACCTCCCTACCTAGCATTCCATGAATATTTATATCCAAAGTCATGCATTGTATACAAACAATTGATTTTCCAACCTTCTAAAGCAAAATCGTATTTTTGCTATTTAATTGAATGAATCGGCATTGGAATTAATCAAACTTTCCATACAATACTTACTCGTGTCGGCTAAACTAACAAAGCAATCTTTATTATAAGTTCCGTCTTCCTTGTTACTAATGTAACATCGTAATGACAAGGTTACGATCAAAATTGCAAAGTTCAGCCCATTACTCATTCAAACTGCCTTCGGAACAAAACTTAACAAATGGTCCCGATATACATCTTCGAAAGTATTAGGTAGATACAAGACGAGCAATAGTTGAAGATTGACAATAGATAGTCCCGTTTGGGGAGCTAAGTGTAATGCTTAATGATGAAGCTAATTCGGGGGACCGTGGGAACTTCAGGACCTTTGGCCGAGGTGGTAGCTGGTTGTGATGCAAGCGTCGCGGTCACGGGCAACTGGCTGCAGGTAATGTTTTAGGCGTAACATGCCATAAGACAATGATCGTTAACAATCACCGGATTTGCTAACCAGATATGGAAGTAGCTGTAATGCGCTTCGAACATTTAGTTATTGCGTTTACTCTCCACATAATTATCCGACTTTTTAACAAATGCGCTTATATGCAATTATCTTTGTATGACTATGAAGTTGACTTAATTTGTGTAAAAGCGGTAATAATCATTAACAATAACTTTCGTCACAATAGCGCAAGACAAATACCGTAATTGCCCGTAAAGTCGACCATTAAAGTCTATTTGCATCATCCACATTTGGCCATTTTCCGCTATCATTATTTAATACCTACAATACATTAAACAACCAAAAATACGTTACATAATGGTCTTGTCTTACATATATCACGGATCATCGTAAATTATCACTCGTAGACTGCATTAGCATCGTAAACAAGGTTTATGGCAACCATAAACTGTGATAATAACAAGGTATGCCGCGAATAAAATTCAATAACACTGACATTAGAATAATGTTATGTTGTCTTTGGTCGAGAAGCACAGGCTAACGACACACAGACACACATACAAAGTTATGGTGTAACAGCTTACATAATAGTAATTCAAATGATCCATATCGTCATAATGCATGTCATAGCATCTTCATCTCTTGCAACAAAGTCTTGGCATGCATAACTGCGTTTACGAGTATGTCCGCGCATATATGCAAGTTTAATAAACATAAGAAAGCATCATTACAACTACAACTGTGAGTCCAACAGAATAGAGCTCAGTTTACACTGTCACATTTTTTGCAGGGAGCAAAAAGCACGGTAAGCCCGTTTGAGCTGAAATCGTCATGAATGAACGTTGCAAAATAATTGCGGCATCGTATGCACAGTCAAGACTTAGGTCGTAAGGTTTTTGATTGGCAGATATTAGGAAATACACGTACGTACATTCTGTAGTCACCAGAATTGCACAAATTATCTTTAAAACAAATAAAACTACAACTTGAAAAACGCAATAGCTTCATGAAATCAAATTCCTTCATGAAATTAATTTAGGTAACTATTCCAATGTTCAAACTGACTTTTTGTTCAATTAATCTTGATAGATTACTCCTTGCTGCGATTAAAAGTTATTGTTACACTTAATTTACTTGGATCTGTCGCAAGCGCAATCTTAGTCCTACTTATTTTATTATTTTTTACTTCATAATTTGCTACTTTACATCATTACCGTTGGCCTACGTGTCGTCACTCAGCTAACCAAAGTTCTCACAAAATAGGTGAGTCAATTAATGAGTACCTATTAGTACGAAGCTTTCTTACGGTGAAGTGTTCAGACTTTTTCAGTCCCAAAAAACAACACGTGAAGTTCCGAGGATTTCAAGCGGAGGAAATATGTGAATTTTGGTCCAAAACAGCAATATCAACTATTTTTCATTGCCGAATGCATATTAATGTTGTGTAGGCGTTCGGAAATGTCATTGTTTTATTTTTTTTTCAGAAATCAATGTGGAAAAACTCCACTGTGCTCCAATGTGGGAGCTCCAAAGAGGCGGAGAGACTGTTTATCTATTATTTTCATCTGTGGTGCTATTGATTGTGGATATTGTCAGTTGTCAGTCAGTTTTGTCAGAAATCAATCATTCGCATTTTGTACAATTTAGGTCTAAACCTTTAGGTAAAATCCTAATAATTGTATATTCGATAAAACCAAATAATTCTACCCCACAAGTAGTAGTTTGTAAGTACATAATGTGTCAGTAGCCCAGCTAGACAGTTATCGCTGTTTGTTCCAGACACAGCTAATATCTAGATTTATAGACTATTGTTGTATTTTCGTAGACAGAATGGCCATTGACTTCGAATTGAAGTTATGAATGTACGAGTAAGTATACCATATGATGCCAGACACTTATTACGCAGTTGGCTCTGTAATATGTCTTAATGACTATATGCAAATATGTTCTACTATTGGTTTTATTAACTAGCTGATATCCCTGGTGGGAAGGTGGGTCTGGGTTCAGTTCATAGTTTTTGTTTCATGCAGGAATCACGACATGTTCCAGACTTGACATTTGAACATACAGCATAATGCACTCGGTTTATCTCTGCATAACCCTTAAGCGGAGTGATGACTTGCGCAAGACGGCTGGCAGGAGCTGGATGCGAGAAGCCGAAAATCGATCTCAGTGGCGTGCACTTGGAGAGGCCTATGTCCAGCAGTGGACTGCGATAGGCCGATGATGAACCCTTAAGCAAAAACAGGATTAGTACGACGATTTACGTCAAGTATATCGTCACACTAACTCTGTATGTGTCTGTATGTATATTATACAAATGTATATGATATCAACGCACTAAACCGGCGCACACGCAAGTGCCGCGTGCGCTCCCAATGATTAATTTAATTTCAGATAAGACTATAATTATTATTTATCACAATCTATATCTCTGTAGCTTTCCATTCTTAACCCCCTTTGACTAATAATATAAACAAACGTCACTTAACACATTTCGCAAACGTGCTAACTGCAGATAAGCTTCGATATCTACGTAGTGGTGTGATGACATACGTATGCACAAAACCTTATCTTCAAGATTCATTGGCTCTTCTAATTCAATGGATATCCGTAATCGAACCGCTAATACATTCCTGACATTTCATATAATAGCACATAATGCTGTAATTATAGTTGTAATCCACTGATACAAGTGGTTACCCATCCGTAACCGAGCGAATGCCTAAACGTCTACAATATTGAAACTGGCAAAGATTCCACAAATTATTTTGCCAGTATGGTAATAATATAATAAATAAGTAATTAAGGACATAATATACTTCACACGTTTCCTCGCAGTGTTCTATAAAAGAGGTTGGAATACGGCGCAAGCGCAGGTTGGGCACGTTCTGGTATGAACACAAATGTCATGGCATTCGTGACACAAGGGCGAGACCGTTTAATTTATCCTTACATTTTGTAACTGTTACTAAACAGAGACGATTATCTCTTATAAAAACAGACTCTCTTTTTAATTAAAACTTTGGGCAAACAAAAATAAGACGAACTGAAAATGGAAATTAAAGTGAAGAAGGTCCCAATAGTCTTAACAATATTTTTCCTCCAGAAACACGTTCTATGTCCGGCAGGAAATAGAACGAGAAGAGACACAGGTCAAGAAGATGCCAATCAACTGACGGAAATCTATAACCATTGCATAACATCTCGTTAAATTTTAAGAAAACTACATCACCCTCTAATGCTGATTGCATTGCAAGCTCTGGAAAACCAAGAGGAGAAAGAAAACCTGAGTGAGAAGTATGTTAAGGCAGAGGCAAATGAAATTATAGTCCTGTTAACTAGTGTTTTAGGGCTCGCTTTTTCAATCTTCTTGTTTTTCAGACTGTATAAAGGTTTGACTATAAAACCTGTAATTCCTTGTATTGCACTGTTTGCTGTTTCTTTGATCTCTGCTATAAATATGATTATTGATCTAGCGACATAGATATTAAATCGATTTATACTCTCATTATTGAATTTGTATTTTTTTTTGTGAATTTTTAAGCACCAGAAATGAATTTATTTGTTTAAAAAGATCTCTTTACGCAGATCTTTACCAAATTGATGGTATATCCGTAGCGTGACATTAGCGGGTAATTGCTATTTATCAAGGCTTAATTATGAAGCTTAACAATCGAAATACCTTGAACAGAACCAGGCATAGACAATCGATTGGAGACGCGCCCGCTAACAAAATGATAAATTGCACACTTGAGTAACAGTTCTAACGTAAATGCGTTCTGGTGACTGATTATTGCACCTGCTGAAAGTAGGCCCAATTGCTTATCTGTAGCTGGAAAAATGTCCTAATAGATAATGTAGCCTGCAATTTTATGCTGAATAAACCTAGGGGCTCTGGGATTTTTTACACATTTTTCACAGTTATTGAGAAAGTAAGATCAATATAAAGAGCACGAGTCAATAAAAATACTTTCATTAAGTCAATGAAAACTTCTAGAGTTTCATAATTCATTACGTATAATACTGATGTAAACCTATACCTGTAGATAATCTATCATAGTGATGCATATCGACCGACATGGGTTTAGACAGATGGGCAGCGATTAATTTCACGACCTGTACTTGATTCTATTGTTCTTCAATACACTTTCACGCGTTATAGATATTCGTTCAGATAGCTTTGTACAGTCAACTTCAGGTCAGCGGTAACAGTTTTAAAGGAAAATCGTACTTATTACTACTGAGTTAAGGTGCATGACAGTTACCACTGATGTGCAGTCTACCGTACGAGTATAGAGGCTCCATAGCGGCCCGGAACTTAAAACAATGACATTTCAAATGTAATGGATAGTCTCATAGTAGACGCTCAAGCAGAAGATCGATCTAGTTATGTAAGAAGCCAAATAAAGGTGCCCCCGTTACACTATCGTAGTGGTAATGTCAACATGCTATGTTCATTGTAGAAGATAATTTTGTTATGTATTTGTGTATGCAACTACTTTTGTGTAGAAGTTGGACAATCGCGCCTTAAAACTCCCTAAACGAGCATCCATAGTTTTCCCATTGATGCAGTTTAATGAATACCTTTCCATTTTAAAGGTCGTTTGTATCCTACGTATATCACGCATTAAATTACGTTAATTCTTACGGTGATAACCTCTTAGTTGGACAAGTAAAACTACGTAGTAAGACTAATCTTTCAGTTGACGTAAGTAATATAGAGTGAATTCTTGTGCAATACAGGGTAGTAACAAATCAGTGTCCGTTTCCTAGCAGTACTCAGTAGTAAATGCACGGAAAATTCTAAAAGTGATGGGTCAAAATGTTTCCCGATAGCCCTAACAATGAACCATGGAGACAAATGACGGACGTCCTTATCTAAATTAGGTGACGTCACGAATTCATCATGGCGGCACTGTCTATACATTGTCGCGAATATGATAAGCGAGAAAACTATCTCGGGTGCACGTAGACTGAGTACAGACTTTCTTATGTAGATTAAGAAATTATGCATATTTTATTTACTTACCTACAATTTAAAAAGGAAGATCTGTTGTCACAAAAGCTTAAGTTAAGAAATTACGTATTATCCTTAAAATATTTAAGTTCTTACAAATCATAACAGCTTAAAGTTTATGCAATTTAAATGAATAAATCAGGATCAATATTTCAGTTAACAAAAAACAGTGCAGTATGCAATTTCAATACTGGTTTGCGTCCGACTACTTATCATTCATCATCTGGCTTTATTTAAGATGCTATCTCCAAGGATCGGTATCATACGATTACCGCAAGTTACACTCATATGTTCATGAGCTGATGATTTATGTAGGCTTACTTTAACTTCGTAACAGCTTTCGACCATTGGATAATCGCAATTATAACACTAGACGATATTTATGTAAACATAATTGATATGTTCACTATAACTACTTCCTAATAGCACAGTTACAGGAACCGATATTATACAGGTTATGTTATTCCACATAATATTACACACAACTAGAAAAAAGAGCACCTACATTCATAACCGAACGTTAGTGTTGTAAGGCAACGATTTCAAAAGATAACGTGATTCCTCAATAGATGTGTGCAATGTACATGCTCATACCTATTGTATTGACATTTAAATGACAAAAGACAATCACATATAATTGTTCAGACGTTAAAACCCGTAATTAAAGCTAGGCAACATTTGGGAGTTTCGCAAACGGTGGCACGTCGTGACATATGGCACCAGTGTTTAATCCCCCGTAGCCAATCGCGGCACGGCACCCAGGCGGCCATTACAAAGGGTGCTTCGAGCTTCGGTCACGCATACGCAACACGACCTCATTAATAAGTATAAAAACAACTTACCATTATGCATCGTAAAATTCAGTATATGCAAATCAGAAATGGTATCGAAAGAAGCTCCATGAAGGTCTCTCGGACCCGCTAGATGCGTAACATGTCAAGGTCCTGAGACCTTGTCAACACTAACATGAACAGACCTCCTTGCGATATTTATGTGAATATTTTCTGCATTTATAGAGTAGGTACTAGTTATTCTTAGGAAACATGTGTATATTATTAACTGGATTTTTTTCCTAATCGTTCCAAGTTCCCATGTATCACTATGTTCAAACCGTATTAATAAGTAATCCCACCTAACCTAATTCGAATAAAACTCATGTTATTTTTAGGGGTTTTTAACAAAGAAATATTCGTAAGGCGTGTACCTAATTAACACGTAATCAACAACAAAGTAGACCATGGTATTATATCACTGTTGTCACGATTGCTCTGGTGTTAGACCGTACCCTAATTACAAGTTACTCGCACTTATAATTGTATATAGCGTGAAGTAAATAAGCTAATTGAGTGTTTCAAAGATCTAGCCGAAGAGCAAACCAGTAACTAGAGGTCAGGCAAAGTTCAGTGCGCCTGCGCAGACCCGCCCAGCAGACAGATCTCCTGCATCTTACAACACGCACCAAGAATGTCGTGAATACTTAATAATTATTTAAACAAACGTAGACTCTAAAGTGCATGATTGTTAGAGTATTTTTTACAAATGCAAGCAATTACATCCTATTAAAATGTGATGTCAGGTATTTCAAGGCGGTCATGCGAAGTCTTTTATCATTCCGTAATGGGCTCGTTCCACCTTGGAATGCATCTCTACTGACGAAGATAAATTTAATTTAACACAAAATAAATTGACGAATATAACCAAATGGACAAACAATTGATAAGTCAAAAGTACCTACGTTCTATTTTCTGCATCATTATGTATTTATTTTTGATGAACTCTGACCCTTATTAACTGCTATCAAAGCGAGAGATGTTTAATTTCATAACACGTGACTGCAGAAGTACAAAAATCATTTAAATTGCCGCCTAGTAACCACTGATAAGTGATAACAAGAAAGGACTTTTGGAAATCGCAGAGCCGTCTTCAAGGTTAATGTTAACCAGATAATACCGGACACTATCTCCATTGTATGTTATTAGTATTTGATAGAAATCTTACTTTTTAATCATATCTTTTCCTTTGCAATCATTTGGTCTATCGGAATTCACACCTTGTGGGAGTGATTTCACTTAATCTATCATGAGATGGTCGGGTGACAGGAAACGCTATAGGTATCAATATGGAAGCTAAAATATTTGTAAGAATGCGATGTGCGAAATGGCTATTAGCATTCTTGTTTACAGGTAGTAGAGGTTATATGCTAATTATTGAAAGTTCAGTAATAGTGAGCAAATCTTGTAGACACGCACTATGTTCAAGTCGTCTTAAAATACTATAAAACTGATCAAATAGGTATGTCCTTTTTATATTCTTTAAATCCTTGATAGCTATATTCTTTAAAACGGGTAAAGAAAGTCCGATTCTGTGGTAACCAATGCCCAGTTGTACAATACATATATTTTTTCATACTGAATGCTGATTTATTTCATATTTACGGTACATATTAAATTTTAATTTTTCAATTACAACTAAGTATCAAAAAATTCATGGTTAGGTTTCAACCCCAAAGGGTTCAAAAATGTAATTGCCATGTTGCATACATACTTAGGTACAAGGTACATTTCTACATTGTTCCAAATTGTTAATATCATTGAATATTTATAAATTAAGGGCTTATAATTACTAATCAACTAAATCCGGAGCATGCTTAGCGACTTTATTATCTGCCATCTCGGTCCGATATTCGACCAAATGTAGTTCGTCTGAAGATAAAATAATATTTAGGCATGTTATTGTTTTCTTATCACTACATAGTATAAAACAAAGTTGCTTTTTGTCCCTATGCCACTTTGTACGCTTAAATCTTCAAAACTACGCAACGGATTTTGATGCGGTTTTTTTCAATAGACAGAGTTATTAAAGAGGAAGGTTCATATGTATAATAACATACATTAAATAGTGGGGAAATACTGTTATCCCGTGTGAAGCCGGGGCGGGTCGCTAGTTGTAAATAAATGAATGTGCACGCGACGCGATAGTGAGAGATACAGAGGTACCTCGATAGCACTTATCTTGTCGCGATTTAGTCTGAATATATCGATAATTACAACCTTCCATCCATTTTAGGTAATCAGCATTTTATTTTAATTACTTTTCTTGATTTAAATTCATTGTTCTGTACTCATTTGTCGGGGAATTACAATGACCTAAATAAATATAGGTAATACCTACCTTATTTAAAAACAATAGGTGCGAATTCAAGTAAATAGAAACTAGAAATTATTACCAGTTTTCTTAAATGAGATAAAGTTCCACGTTCATTTGTACAAATATAAAAAACCACCCAGGCCCTGAATAAGGCTCTGAATATAGAAAATTCAAGATGTATGCCATCCCTAGAATAACACTTGAAAAGTTGAAGCTTTGTTTTTTTTTTCAGTTATATAGGTAACATGATGATGAAGTCAGTTATCATGATCATTATTCTTCTATTAGAGAAGCATGTGACGCTTTATCCCTTTGTTTGTACTCGTGGTGCTTTGTTGGATAGCACTTCACGTTATCCTCTATCTATACCTATTGGCATTATATCACACCTTTTAGCACTGCTTTGTCAACAAATGTCAGCTATATTCATAAACATAGCTTTTGAATATCGACAAAAAGGCAAGTATTAGGTACCTACTGTAGAAATTTCTCGAACAAGATCAAAAGGAGCTACCGGTACTAAAAGTCATGACATTTGGCGATTAGGTTCCCCGATCGCTGGCCAGTTACATGTTATGGGTAACCACTATCGTTGAGCAAGCCGTTTGGCAAGCATTACGTGATGTACGCCCATGTACTCATCAATTAGTTTTTGCTTCCGAAATCATTTGCGCCATTGTAAATTAGAAATCTGATTATAAGTTACGGACTAATAAATGAGACCATTTTTACACGGCTTGCCTGTAAATTACTGCACCGCCTTATTATCAAAACAAAAACAAACAAACTGCAGCTTTACTTTCTTTCAGCATAACAAAAAAAAAACAAATGAAAGACATCACTGACAATAATTTATCTTCAGATGAAATACCCAATGACAACGTGCTTATCCTATCTTGAATAATTCTAGAACCAAATGACTTTTTAATTGTGCTTCGTAGCATCTTGCAACTTCAACAAAATATTTTTGACGTTGCTCGTTGACATGTAAATTTTATGAGTGATGCCCCTTCTGATTGCCTAATGAAGATTGTAGCTTTACAACGATGCCCCGAGCTAGTTTTGTCTCAACCTGACGTGCGTATAACTGGTGATTTATAAGCCCCAATTATCAATTACATGTAATACGAAGAGCAGCATGATGCAAGCTAGAGAAAAAATAATAAAGTGTGTCATCCCACGGTGAGCAATATGTTACTTTCAAACCTAGTAGGACGTTACATTTGAATTGACTTTTTTTGGAGCGATGTTCCTTAACTGGTTGTGACAATAAGCCCACTTCATTTTACTATCACATTATACTGTGGTTCTTTATAATATATAGAGGACTATAAGAAGTGAGTACATTGCAGTATTGTGTAGGTTTATACTGAACTTTAAAAAGGGACTTTTTTTCCAAAACCGTTTTCCCAAAGGAAGACTCTGTAATCTGAAGTGTTAATCTCATATTTGAATGCAATAAATAATAAAATGCTGTAATGGTTATTCTTTGTTTTATTTATCTATATCTTATCGATATACATGATTTAAAATAACTCATGCATGCAGTTGTAAAATGTAAGCCAGTCTGCAAGGGGCTAATGGAAACGACTGTTTGGGGGGCTATCACCACAAATGTTCATGAAACCACCGTTATAATTTTTTTATCGTTATAGCAGGATATTATAATTTGATAGCTTTCGTGTTCTACAACACAGTACTCCGATTTGCCTGATAAACCTTAGTCTGATCCTATAGGTAGAACAAAATGCAAACGTGACGATTGTCACGCACCTTTTAGGCAAAGGTTGACAGTGCTCTAAGCTATCGAGTTTTCATGAAATGGTAAGCTTACCTTGAAATCTTTGTTTCAATTTTCTACATGGAACCAACATGGAAAAGCAATACACTTTGTGCGTGCACCAGAGGCTTAAACGAAAGCTTAGCAAATCCCTTTGTACATTTTTTAAACAAATTCACCGAACTTTCCACAAAAGAAATATCGTGAACTTTTGACCGAAGTCTTAATTGAGGCGTTGATTTATTCTTAAAATAACTGTAGGTATCTCTTAATATATCACACTATGTGGTACCTACACGTATGTAGGACGGGCGTCTGATTGGAGAGCATCGGGGGCACTTATCGCAATGATAACCCTCGTCGGGAGGCCGGGTCTTGACATAGCTCGTTTATACGATACGGATACGTATACTACTTACTGTTAGAAAAGTATTACATGCTTTATCCGTTTGTGGTGTGATGATTTAATTTGCTTATGTACTCGTCGATTGCAGGATGATAAGTAAGTAAGTACCTATACGGATACCTAGGGTTCTATACCTAGCGAGTTTACGCAATTTCGATCATGAAGGCGTTTATTATTAACCCCCGACGCAAAAAAGTCCTTCAGTTTTATGGAATTCAGTTCATGTTAGAAGTAGCTACGGATTTTTTTCTCCAAATTGGATTATTTTGATTGGATTGGGGAAGATAATGTTCTTGAAAATAAAGCTCTCTGCTTACTCTTGATGTCATTATCAATGACACACTGCAATTAATGGTTAGAGAGAATCAGTAAAAAAACCTTCCTCTAATTTGTTGATTAATATTTCGACACGCGCTCCATCCACGTGATATGTAAATCCCAAATAATATTAAATATCAACAAACTCCTCAGTTACTAGCATTAATTAACGTTGATAAGCGTTTAAATAAAAATATACTGCGCAAAAGCAAGCCGATAACATCGGAAAATGGACAAGTGTTCGCACAAATATACATACACACATGAGAAAATGAAATCATTGTTTATCATTTTTAAATTAGGTACTTCGTTTTAAATAAATGTTAACTCCCAAAACATAGGGTTTATTTCGCAGGTTGCGTATGACTGCATAAAGGCTGCATCGAATAGGTTTGATGACTTTCAAATCAAAGAATGCAGACTGAAATAAGTTGATACATAAACTTGAGCAACTGATAACGGTTATAAATTCGAACAATTATTCAATTCATTATATTGTTCACCATAAATCAAAAACGTTTTCACAAAGCTGTACGCTGCATGATATAATTGGCATTAAGCTCGTAAAACAATTCCTCTCGTCATTATTCAATCATCGTTTTCAGAGAACTTTGCCCTTTAATTAGCAATAATAATAAGGTTCAATAAAAATATATAAAAAGCCTGTTATGCCTCAACCGAGCGTACTTACTTCATTAAGTTTATAGGGCCACAACCGCATGTTTAAAAAGATATATAAATTTCCAAAACATTTAAAAGCCAATTAGGGATTGACAAATATTATGTGCTTTTAGTGCAATATTTACATAACAATTACCGCAAACATTTAAATGATTCATTTTAAAATGCCAACAACATTAGCAAAAGAAAGCGTGTATGACAAATTCTTATTTAAATATTTAATTAATGAATACAATAACACAATTAGCATAATAAATATTAGGCACGGCGATTAGTTTAGATTAGTTATAGATATGAATAGTTATTGGCAGCCGACGACAGATGCGATAGAGACATTATTAAATTCCTACATGTTATGTTGCAGGAAAAGTGGCCGACAGCCGTCTAGCCAGTGGACTTGTCAATCAAGCGTGTGGTAAGATCTTGAAGAAAGTTTTACGAGAATCACAGACGAGTTCTGTCGCGTATCAAATGTCAGACGCCTGGAAAAAGTTAGGTAACCCATACCTACGAGTATAAGTGAGTCACGTGACTGTTATATAGAGGGGGCAGTTTTTCTACTTAGTGTGAAAAATGGATATAGGTACATTTATAACATCGTGCAATCATTTTCAGAGTATATATTAGTTGATTATACAGTAGGCAATAATGTAATTTACAACCGAATAATAATGTCTACACAGCCATATGGCCACACCCATACGTTCTCTTTAACCCCTGCACATGCTAAATTTGAAAGTGCTAAGTACGCCCTTCGCGAATGTAACTGCGAAATAATTAAGTTCCCAATACACGAAGGACGGTCATTAAATCAAATGTTAATAGGTTAAATACGTTGTCAACTGGTGATATAAGTGATATGTCACTGTACTAATGGGCAGTTTGCAAACAGGAACATTTCACAATCTGCACATTGTACCATGCTGTCCCTGAAATTTCCACAATATATTATTGAGAATAGGTGCCAGGTGGCACCGTCACATACGATATATCACATGAATAATAAACAGCTTGTAGGTACCTTATGACGAAACTGATCCAAAAACTATTCAAAAAACGGAAAACATCAAAGAAAACCATGTAACATGAACGGACGTAAAATTTTACTTTTAAATGTATTAATGTAAAAGACGAGGCGTCATTTTATAGCACTCGTAAATTTAAGTAACACGATTCTGACTAAATTGTGAAACTTTTCTTGTTGCCACTTTATCAAGAGAGATTGAACAATGTGCACGTTGTCTCTCAATAAAAGACAACATAATAGGTTACAGTGGTCAACACTATGGAAAATTCGGAGCAGAAAATTTATATAAGGCTGATAACTTATTAGCCGCAAAAATCAGTGCAGATGAAACACATAGGTACTTAAGTTAATTATCAACGATATATTATACTAATCCTCGTGATTTTGTTAAAGTTCAAATTACGAATAGTATAATGTAAATCATTTTAATTTCAGATAAGAAGTCTCACACAAGTAGGCCGGATTGATACCGAGCATGTGACCAAGCGACCAGACGTGACGAGCGAAATGTACTGTTACAGACTACCTAATGAGTTCCTAAGACTTTCCATTCATATTTCATATAGTATGACACTAATGGCAGCCCTTATCATTAATATTATTCAATTGAAATTAATTAATGTAAGTGTACCTACAGCCATGTCCTTACTATGTAGGTATTACTAGAAGAAGAAGAATGAATCCAACTCTATTTCAAAGAAATTGTGCGTTCGTCGAATAATATGACCCTTTATTTCCTTTTTTTCGATTTCTTCAATAACATCTATTATATTATCTTATCATAACAGAACAGGTACTGATTATGTAATTATCTGTTCCTAAATACCACTATCTAAAACCACTAACTAAAGACCGGAATATTTGGTAGGTAAACAGACAAAAATAATATATAGAATCTGTATGTTTTGCTACCAAAACAAACAATACCTAATCATTATTATGTAACATAATTAAAATATTCTTTAATTTCAAATACAATAACAACTTTTTGCTTCACGTGTAAAAATAAAAACAAAAACAAACAATTAAAAAAGATGATTATGATTTGCAAATATCAAACCATGTATGAACTTATAGCCATATAAGATTGGAGTTCCTGATTCAAACATCGAATAAAGACGTATGGGCGTGCTCTATGCATTATTTATAAAGGTTTTATATCTACGGACGCAGGGAGTGCTAGAAGTAGGAAATCGTCAGTGACTTCTCTATCAGTTGTCTATGCCCCGCGTTCGCAACAAAGGAACGGAAAATACCGATCTCTCAGGAGATACGCTTATCATTAGGTTATAATGCTGAAGATGTTAATAATGAAAGTTATCAACACATTTTACGGACTTTGTGCTAAAAGGAAATGTTCTTGCGAAAAAACAGGAAATTGAATAATAACACATTTTGTCGAAATGCTGGTTTTGAAATTTTGAGGTAATTTTTTTGTAACTGCAAAATAAAGTTTACATCCTGTAACTTTTTTGTCAGGTTAACCTATGATAACCATTAAGTTAAGCATCATAACAAAAAGGGCATTCAATTCTCGGTAAACTATGAACCGAAAAAACATCGAAGTTAGCACAAATGTCAGGGTCACACAAAAATTCCTTTGTGTAGACGCAAAGAATCCGTTATTAAATATGAACCGAATTTACCGATCTGTTATGTTCAGACACTCCGACATTGAAATAGATAATAGCAGAAACGTGACTCGTCCCTATTCGTAAACAGATTTGTCAAACTACAAAATAGCAAAGCCTCTATATGGATACATTTTTTTTTTTAATGGTTTCCAACAGTTTTTCACTTCTTAAAGCGCTTTAGGAATATTTAAAAATCGAAAAGTTGAGCGCTTTATGAAGTAGAACTTGTAAACTTGTTGTGTGAAGTTTTCAAAGTAAACATAAATACATAATTTGCTGAAAAATCCTAAAATAATTTAAGTACCTACGTACGAGCTATTTTCTCCAGATTGTCGCACATTCTGAAAAAAACTATTACACATACAGGTAATTACATAAATATTTGACATTTAGTTTCGTTTCTAGTTTAAAGAACTTGTATAACTAAACTGAATTAAGTTAGGACGTTAAGTCACTGAAAGTGAAAGGATTAGCAAGTGTCATGCACTATCTAGATTAGATAAAATCCTCAATCGCGACAGGAAGAAAAACATCCGTTAAATTGAAATTATTTACATAACTCTCCCAGCCATACGTAAATAAATATGACCTAGAATTAGTCTTATTCAAGACTAGCTGTTCCCCGCGGTTTTACCCACACGTAACGAGATAACCATTTCCTTTAATCGGTAAAAAATTAGCTTACCTATGTCCTTTCTCATGCTCTAGAAATTATGTATAGCAAAAATTCAAATCGCTTCAGTAGTTTTGGCGTAAAAGCGCAACAGACATGCAGACAGTTACTTTCGCATTTTTAATATTACTAAGGATGTTTGGTAATTCATCTAATTAGGTAAGTAAAGTGATAGGCAATATTATTGAGGAAGTAATTACGAGATGCATTAACACTTCAAACGTGATTGAATAATTCAGTTTCGCTAAACGCGCTCATTATACATCAATCATCAAGTGTATTGATTATTGAATTGTTTTTAATGGTCAGCAGTTGTATACGTCCCACACAAATACGTAGGTATTTATGTGAGGGTTCCTAGCAGAAATATTAAATTGAAAATGTACTATTAAAAGCAATTAGTAACAAGTTTTGCAGTCAGATTGGTGAAATACCAAACTTCTTTTTCGAGGAAAACATAACTTTTCTTACCTAAGCACGCCATTTTTGTGCGTGTTTTTTCTACATACATTCGAATGTGTCGAACGATGACTCTGCCTCAATGCGGTTCAAATATAGTGGACACGAACACCCCTTACGCCCATGCATACCTAGCAAGCTGTATGATTAATCGCTGATCCTAGTTTATCTTGCTGTGTCACTGAGGTACAGTCGTGACGAGATCAGCCTTCGTATAAAACAGGCTGGATAAATTAGAATACAATAGATCTACACCTTACTTGTAATTAATATGCAGGTGTATTGGAACTTATATGAGTGTATGACAAAACCTGTCGAACGGTACCGCTATTATTTGACTATTAGTCATTGTAACCCTTCGAATGTTCTGTGGACCTCACGAATCCGCCTAGCGTTACCAAACTATGAACGCAATATAAAGTGTATGTTTCTTGTTACTTTCGAAGACCCCTCAGACCCTATTTGCTCCGTTTACCACATATTCACGTCATCTTCAATGTTTGAGTGGCGGCTCAAAATGATCATGGGGCCACGGAGCAGTCGTGATCGCTCCGTTCGCTTGCCGGATGACGGGCTGCCTCCGATCACGCTCCGCTTGCCCAACCACACCTTATATTACCACGTTACAAACAAATATCGAGCAAAAACGATATGTCGGAACTAAATGATCCAGTTAATCATACGCTCATGTATATTCAAACATTCCACTCGCTTTTTGCACCTAGTTTGATTTATTGTATTACATGATTATGTTTACACGATGCATTGCTAAATTACATTATCTTGTGGGACAATGAGGCTTGCAATAATACCGGTACCTAATGTCGACAGCAGTAATAGCGATGAATTACTTATACCGTACAGCTCGTACATATTAAAACAGTACCTACAATGATTTATTTGTTTTAGTAATTGATTCGTCAAAAAGCTAGTGTAGGTTTTGATCAAACCGTTTATTATAACAGCAATTTTCCATTGAGCACGTGACCTTCTTTCCTCAAAACTTGAATTCGGGATCGGCGTCTGATTACGGACACCTTGACCCACGACGACAACCATGACATCGAACCTGTTTCGATCTCTCCACATGTCGAGCCGATCATCAAGGCGAAGCTAATAGCTACTCCGCACTAACGTGTCGTGCGTTCGATTCCACACAAGCAAAAACAATTGGGGACAAATACCTTTCCCAGCAATCATCTCGCTGTATCTGGTTTATGAAACAAAAATGTGAGAAACAAATGAATTCGTCGGCTGCACGGCACGACACTTGTATTCCGATTACAGGTTAAACGCCGACGATGATTGCCCGCTAACACAATACGGGTTACATAATGCAACTTTATTCAACCTCCGATAAACTGTGCGGAACTACGTTTTAATTCACGAAGGTTAGTAACATTAGGGTAAATACGCATGAAGGCAAGCACAGGACCTGGTAGGACAATAGTGAACGCGAAGCCTTGGTGGGCGACTAATGAGCAGGTATGCCATGAGTGGAATGTCATAGGCGCACGACATGCCCTGCTGTGACACACCACAGTGGATTGAGGAACTTCAAATCGGCTGTTATTGGACTGCCAAATAATGTATTCTTTATTAAACGGTCAAGTATATATTTCAGTAAGAATAAAAGCCTAACAAGAAAGTCTTACAATTTATTCTCACACTCTTCGTTGGAAAACTAGCAATTTGTTCAGACATAAAAGATCGTTACTTATAATTGGGTAAAAGTACAAGTTTCTCTAAGATCTCTCGAAAAAGGTTTTCATCATTTGGCACGCTAATAGAATTGGCCTCCGCAATCCATCGGTCACACACAAGCCTATCGACCTATCGTACAGTCGGCGTATTATTGCACCATTATGCAAGTACCCGTGATTGCTGACCACAGCCAGGTGCACGTGAATTTGCACAATTTCCATAAACAAACATAACAGACGAGATAAAAATTGCGATCACGAAAACGCATGCCTACACGGTCAAATTATATTATCTTAGAAGCAATTTACTCAATCTAATTTGCATACAAACTGCTCTATTGTTTATGAAGTTCATACTAGCTTTTAAAGTGCTTTGGATACAGTAAATGGCACTGCTGTTTATTTAGCTTTTAATACAATTAGATCAGATCTTATTTATGGGGTCGAGAACATTGTGATTCTCTCAATCAATTCCACGCTCGTTCGAGCAAACTATGTATCTGACTTGAATATTATGTTTTGTAAAGAAGTTTACTCGCAATACAGGTATAGCAATCGTTATCCATATTCATTTATCATAAATCCATTAATGCCCATAAAAGCGACGAATGAAGGATAATTGCATGCACAAAGATGAGAATATTAAGAGAAATGTGCTATCATGGTATGGTATGGGCATGTGATGAGGAGGAATAAAAGTAATGTTGTGAAGAAGGTTTTGGACTTGAACGTGGACAGACATAGTGAAAGAGGACGACCAAAGAAACGATGGATAGATTGATAGTCGATATGGTTAGAAATAATGTTTGTTGCGAGTTGACGGCATATAGACGAGTGTGGAAGGAAAAGACATGCTGCGCCGACCCCAAAACAAAATTGGGGTAAGGGCAGGAGCATGATGATGATTATTCAAATTAATCATCCAATCCCCCCATTGATAGGAAATGTTTTGGTCAACTCTATCAAAGAACGAAATCTGAACTGAATTATTATCAAAGTCAAATAGACCTTCATATAAAAAAATAAGAGCATCTCAGTATCTAACCGCAGATAAAAACTGATGTGGTCAGCTCGTCCCAGTGATCCGTGCTAATAGCCGACTGGTTCAATGTGGCTCGGACAAAAGAAAAAAACAAGACACGGATGTTTACCGGTTTCGCGCGTTTTCTTGACAACGATGGCACAAGATAACAAAAGTAAATAAAAATATCATGCAATAGCGACGAGAAATTATAATAAAAAAGTATAACAAATTCTCTAAAATGTCAAAATTGAAAATAGAACTAACCTTAAACACAATTTTGTCCTTCTCCATGTCCATAGAGTTTTCTTAGACTAGCTTCTGCAGTTCTGTAACAAATAAAAAAATGAAATTAATATAGTAATTGGCGATTTAGATTAGCACTTCAAAGAGCTTAATCGATTCTGAATTGATTTAAATAAGTGTTACGTTATTCTTGATTGATGTATGTGTAAACTGAATTATCGGATGACAAAAAATGGTTTGCTCTTTATGTCACCCATTAATTATGATAGACTTGCCAATATTTGTCACAACAAAATAATATCAATTAATACTTAGCTAACAAGAGATTATTGGCGGTAAGTATGGTGTAGTATCAGCTCGCCCCCTGGATCTTGCCCCTTCCGATTAAAATGTTCCACTCGCCCCGTTTTTATTAATTTGGAGTTGTGGTTCGCCCCTTACGAAAACCCTTACGGGGCGAGTGAAAAATTTAACAATTAAATAATTATTTTGATGCATCGACTCGCCCCTTGCGGCATTCCCTTTGAAATTTGAAATTTTTATGTATACAATCTCTGTGTTAGTTATGGGCTCCTGGTACTTTTGTTACCGGTACAAAAAGTCGAGTCACATTTTCGGGTTTATAAAATGCCCATGTTGTCTTCACCTGTGTTTTAATGTAAATTTTATTATTTTATTATATTTATATGAGAGCTATTAAAACCTTTACCTACATCGAAGTTTTTCATTTAAAATTTCTTCTAACACTTTCATTTCTGACGGTACTCTGCTACGTGAAATTTTATGCGGGTGACGAAACGAAACTCAAAATTTAAATATTAAATTATTTATTTTGCTCGAATGACCAATCGGGATTTGGTGTATGGAAAAAATAGTTGGTGACCAATCGGTACTAATGACAAATTGGGAATAACTCCTCCCTATTAGTACTGAATTTTGCTTTATTTTGTCATAATTAGTGCATTTTTAATACATTTAACTTGTAGCTTAGTATTAGCTTTTTAGATAGTAAAAATCCGTAATTTATTCATCAAGACTGACATAGTTAGTTACTATGACTGATTTACATTATATATATTACACTTTTTTAACTCCACATGCAGTTTTATTTCAATTTTCACTATTAAATCCCAAGGCATTAGAATAGAATAGAATAGAATAGAATATTCTTTATTGTACACTAATAACACACATAAGGACATAACAAACAAATAGTAAACGAGTACAATAGGCGGCCTTATCACTAAATGTGATCTCTTCCAGACAACCTTTGGATGGAGTCGATCTGTAAAGAAATACATTACGGGTAGTATACTTAGCGTACAAAAATTATTATTTTATTATTTATGCTAAAGAAATCAAATAAACAATACATACACATATATAAAGAAAGTAATACAAGACAAAAATAGAAATACATAAGAAGGAGAAGCAGCATTACAGAGCCAGGTAATGATTCTTCACCATACTCTTGAAGACAGCAAGAGACTGTGCGCGCCTGATAGTCACCGGCAGTGCATTCCACAGACGAGTTGCCTGAACAACAAATGATTTGTCATAAAAAGACGTGGAATGCACCGGCATCTTCAGTTTTAAGTTCTCTGATGACCTTAGAGACCGTGAATGGGTGTCACATACGAACTCAAAGCGTTCTTTAAGATAAGAAGGTGTTGTAGGGTGGAAGAGAATACAATAGAGCAAAGAAAGAATATGAGCATTCCGACGAAGTCGTATAGGAAGCCACTTGAGTTTAGTGCGAAATTCTGATACATGATCATACTTGCGCAAACCAAATATGAATCTTATACAAACATTTTGAAGTCGCTCAAGTTTATCTAGTTGGTCCACTCTGAGGTCGAGATAGCTGGCATCGGCATAGTCAAGGATAGGAAGTAAGAGAGATTGTGCAAGCGCAATTTTCGTGGCAGTGGGTAGAAAGTTCTGCAGCCGTCTCAGTGATCCTGCAGAAGCAAATAACCGCCTACTGGTTTCCTGCATCTGTGAATCCCAAGACATACTGCAGTCCATGTATATCCCCAAGTTCTTAACCTTTTTACTGAAGGGTATTTGGACGCCATCAAAAATGACTTGCGGGAGACGAAACCAGTCGATCATTATTGAAGTTTTAAGAAAAAATATTCATTTAAATATTTTATAACCTTAGAGTGCTGACAGTACTTTTAACTAACCAACAATCGGGGGCGAGTTGGAGTATCTAATAATTTAAGGGGCGAGTTGATGCACTTAGGCAATCAGGGGCGAGATCCAAGGGGCGAGCTGAGCCTACACCGTAAGTATTAATTTTAATTGGATTAGATTGGTTCGATTTTTTACATTCAAACTTGTTAATCGATCATGATCAGCTAACAACCCAATTAAGTACAAATTATCTAAATATATTTTGAGTTTTTGCATTTACTTGGTTGTCTATCTTTATCTCAATACACCTATAAATAATTTACCTAATTGTAATATGTAATAAATAATACGATATCGATCACTGGACATAAATAAGATTTGTAAAGTTTGTCATCATCGCCACATTATGTATTGCATCCTCTGTCGTGTGCTAATTCATGAAACATTGCCAATCTAATTGAAGCATGTAAAATATTGCTTTGTAATTCATATATTTCTCTATATTTGAGTACACTGTGGACCATATTATCTAGTGACTGTAATGTCTTTAAATATCTATGTTTCCACTTCTAGCCACAAACAGCTAAGTACCCAGATCAGTGGCGAGACATCGGAAATTCATTGATTTTTGTGTTGCTTTGATGTTTTGATTTTCCATTGATATCCAGGAATAGATATTTAGTCCACAACTGCAAGAACTGACGACAATGATTCTCTATGATTCTTGCGTTAACAACTTTCGAGTGAAGTTAAAATAAGTACTTCAATCTTACATCACCATTTATCAGATCATAAAGCATTTCCCACTAGCACGTAAACGCCATAAAGCTGTTCTATAACGAACTTTTCACGGGCTTTAAAATATTTATCAATAGATCAATAGTTCAATTGATCGCTCGTTTAAAGTAACTTACGAATGATGATGTTGGTAACATCACGAGTGTATTAACAAGACCCGTTTAACCACATCGTACACGGATTCATTCGAATGCAAGTTACTAAGTAACATTGAACTTTGACCGGCGCCGAGTTAAAAAATCTAACATTTTGTGTCCATTGAGATGTGTTTTAATAAAATTAAGTGGTTACAGATCGTATAACTATTACGATACAAGCAAATAAGAAAATAAGAATGTAAGAAAATGATGAATAATTGCATTTGATTCATTTTGCGGTTTACATTCCTAAACATTTCCAGAATCCCCATTTCCTTTTTCTGATCGTCAAAAACTTTGAAACTCACCAAAAGAAGAAAACCAAGGAAATTCAACTTACTTCATTTTCATTTAGCGCAACATTATCTTGATCAACGGACTTCGTTATTTCAACAAAGCATTCATATGTACCCAAGTATTACCTACCCAAATCACTAACTGAATTATCATGAATCATTGTCCAGAAATTGTACCTTAACTATTAAATTTCATTAAACGTAATGAGGTTAGAGAGGCTTAGGACCAGTGCATCAATTCCCACGGCATTGCAGAATCGCACCGACGGCGACTCTATAGAAAGTAATTAATACGAACTCGACTTACTTATATAAAACGGTAACGAAGCAACTGATATTTAAGGGGCGATTTCTTCATCTTAACTACTAATTAATATCTCAAATGCAATTTAATGCGTACAGACAGCCATTGCGCGTGACTAGACTACACCAAAATACTCGCATACTTTTTTTTTCTAACATAAATCTTATTCTTAATTTGAGTTATGTCATCGAGATGTGAGCTTAGAAGATTGATGCTCTAATCAATTTGTATCTGTTTAGTTTCATCATTTTTGTCTACATATTTCAAATCATCTCTTATTTAAAGTCAGTTAGCATGAATTGACAAAATATTATTTATGTAAAAACGGCTTTTCACTTACTTACTTTGTTTATTCTAAAACTGCTGCTTAGTGTATGCAAAGGTACTGCTTGAGAATAACAATAAACCCTTTTTAGACAGATCAACAGATTGGAGTTTTCGTAAAACGAGAGTTTGTTTGTGTACCACTCTCGGGCGAAGTATGCCTACCTACATTTATAACTCAGTTTTAAATATCTGCTAGCCATATGCTCATGGATGTTAGGCCTCTCCTACTACTACAAGCCGCCATCCGATCCGATCCGTACAGAGTTCCATCTTCAGTTCTCTTCCGAACCCTCACGGATGTCAATCTCTTATCTCGCTACAGAGCATTTACTAACGCGATCACAACTACAACCCACTACAAGATCTCGGTCTTGTATTCTATTCGATTTTTATTTTTCTAAAAGAACGTGGTAAGATAAGATACTACAGGGATACTATAACGAGAAGCGCTTAAATGCACTCTGAAGATGTTGCGGTGAAAGTGGATTGTGCACGCTGCACGTTCTTCCTGTAAGTTTCTAACGACTTCAATTATTGAGTGCACTTACCTCTTTAGGTACAAACCAAATGGTAGGTATGTTTAACTTTATCAGTCGTACCACAAAAACTTTTAAACGTCTGTTGAACACTTGTCTAAAAAAAATACAGATTATGATGTTGAAATAAGGTCCGTTTTGCAGTCACACTTTTCGTAGGCAAGTGTTCAATAGATGCTTAAGTTTTTGTAGTAGATAAGGCTGTATCTGCCTACAAGATCGCAGTATGTGACGGTACTTACAAGAGGAAAAGTAGAGAAAAACAACAATGCATTTTTTTGTGTTGAAACCTAACGATTAAAGTTTAAGAGCTTTATGATAGCGCGCCTTAATTCTGCGTGGATTGCGGGTGAAATAAAATTTTAACAATCCTTATATTAATGATAACTATTTTAATAACTACTTAGTCATAAAGCTGTTGCAAGTTTTCTGTTTCTATCCAGCTTCTCAACCCAACTGCTCTGTGGATTCGATGTGACCTGCGTGTGCCAGAAGTTCTGCCTATTACTTAAGTACCGTACATAACTTGTATTGTCTTCTAAAGTCCCTTCATGGTTATATTGAGTGACTACGCAATCTGCAGGTATGTAGGCAAGCTGGCAACCTGACAATATGGCAATCACGTGCAACAACCACTAAAATATACGACCGCGGTTATCTTTGCCAATTTGAGCTTTGGCAGTTTACTTCAATTTGCTTAACCATCGTTTGAATACACCATACAACAAACGTTTAAGAAATGAAGCATATTCAAACAATGTTCGATGCGTAAGGATCTCAAGTTCAATGATTGATTAATTAACTCCTTTAATTAATAATGTTTTTACTTATCTGGTTTGAAACTAATTAATTTAAATTAGGTATGTATTACTACAACCATACCAATTAAAATTGAATCTTTATTTACTTTTAATATCCAACACATTATTTGAACCCAATTTGCATTTAGGACAAGCTGTTTGCATTTGGCTTACATGTCAGTTCCATGTTTATATCTAGTAACCACAATAATGAAATGGCTATTGTTTCCAAAATATCCTAGTAGGTGGGCGATGTACTTAGATACTTACATCTGCGAAGAATCCGCTATGTCCAGCGTTACGTAATGCGATGTTACCGACAATAATTGTGCAATGCATACCGATGTGCCCATGTTTGTTGCTAACTGTCAGCTAATCTGCCGACCTATATATATAAATATGCTAGGTATACTTACTTACTTGGCTACAAATTGATTAACCCACGTAAAGAAATTCAATGAAGCCGGTTTGTTACGTAAATTCGTAACAATCATATAGCATTTTACTGTACTTACTAAAATTAGTAGCCAGTCCCAAATATTTTTAGGTACCTAAGTACCTAAAGCTTTCGGCTAAAAGTTTGACCATAATCACTAAGCGGGTCACCCACTGTCACCCAATAAAAATAGATAAAATTAAAAAACAAAACTCAACTGATGCTGCAGAATTAGATAGGTATTATAACAAAAATCTACAATTTCCTTTTCGCCAGATTTCGTAAAAAGGTTCACGTGCAGTTTGATTTAAGTTTGTTGATAGGTATGAACGGAAGCTCATCAATATCACTTAGATAAATAAATATTCATGAATTTTGAACAGGAAGCCAATAAACTGTGTAATTGCAATTTAATTAACAAGCTTCAATTGTTTGAACATTTTGATACTAAGTAATATGAAATTAATAACGATGTTTTGCAATCCCTATGAAATCGTTTCTTCAGTCTGCGTGATATCGATTGGCCGGAATGAAAAGGATGCCGGTTTTCTAAGCGGAAAACGTGCTAATTTATCATCCATCAAGGTCATATTATCATTAGATTCTTGTGACTTAAGCAGATAATTATACTTAATAAAAGTATTTTTTATTTTTAAGCAATACAGACTAGCTTTTGCCATGAACTTCGACAACGTGGTCCTCATTTTAACCCCTTTGTTCGTTAATTTAATTGTTCCTTATCTCTTAACTAGCCTTCTCCGGCGGTTTTACTTGCGTCCCGATACTTCCCAACCCAGATAGGGATGTCTCCTGGTTCTAAGCTACCTCAACTCAGATTTTCAGCCAAATAGGTTCAGTTGGCTTAAATTAGTTTAAGCTACAAGACTTTCTTGAATTTGTATGAATTTGTATGCAGAATGCCTATTGATATTTAGATATCAATTCAATAGGCATTCTGCGATTCTTCATCACTAACGTAAGTATAGATAAGGTTCGATGCCCGGTTCAGGGTTCTTCCATTTTTGTCTAATGAAGCCTAACGGTGTATTCAAACCGTCGCAAATGTTTAAATTTTACTTTTAGTTAATCATGTCAGTTGTTAGAAAATTAAAAAAAAATAAGTTATCAGTCGTCTTACACAGAATTAAGATTAGATCACCATAAAGATAATATTGATTAAGATATTCATACTTACTTTTATTCTTTAAAAAACTACAGGTAAACCATGTAATCATACAGTTATTTACTCACAACACTTTCAGTCTTTAGCGTAACAGATAAGTAAACTAAACTTTACCGGTAAAGTTCAATCTAAACCTATGTTCGCGTGTTTACGCCGTCGTCATGACAACGCATGTAAATACAATATGGCGACGAATGCGCGCGCGCCTCTGTGAACGAACGCAGACTGGCTGCGCCTGCGTCGGCCAGCGACCACCACCGCGGTTCTTCAGAAAGCGAGAGGAAGAGCTCAGGCTCCAAGCGAGTTTTTGTTGTGCGAGGACAAGTGCATGTTCGATTAGCAATAGCATTGATTTGTATGCATACCTGCCTAAGACGCCTGTGGCTGCGGCGTTCATCTTTTAAGTTACTTATTAGCCCGGCACTTTAAATTTCGTGCCAATTAGAATAACTTAAATAATTGATTAATCACGGTGATATATTGAATGTAAACTGAATCGTTAATTAGGTAAATTAAACCCTGTCATATTATATAAGATCCGCTAAAAATATATCGCTTTGATAACCCTGTAAACATTCGATAACGTTAGCAGTACGATTTCCTTTGATTAGGTAGCTCTATCTACTTATAAACGTGTATTTCACGCTCACCCCACTTTATGTAAGGTGCATGAAATAAGGTGCGATGACGGCGGAGTTAACGTCACTCAACGTTACTTTCGACTATAGATTGGTTCATTTTCAGTGGTTAAAATAATTAGTATTACAAGAGTTGATAATGTTGCAGTCAGGGCAATCAATGTCTGGTTAATAATATCTAGTTTAATTAGTACGAGTAACATACGCAGTACACTCTGATAGGAAAGATTGTTAGGTCAATTATTGACCTGCAGCCAGCTATCTATTTATGTTCACAAACCTAAGGAGGAATATTGCTGTTAAAAGATTAAAAAGAAAAACATATTTTTTTATCATACTTTTTTATTTCAATGAGTTTTTTATTTCAACTTTCAAATCCAATCTCCCATTTAATAATAATAATAACATAAATCTGTGTCCAATTTCTTAAGCCATTAACTTTATTTCTAAAAGAATCCGATGAGTCACGCATCTCGCAACTTGGCATATATAAACTACGTATGTTGTTATTATTACAAAGCAACCTCTTGGATATATTTAAACAAAACTTAAAAAATACAAATAAAACTAAATTAAATATAATTATTCTACATCCATTTCATACAAAAAAGTCCCCGTTTCGGAGTGGTGTTAAGGAAACAAGGTTGCGTGGTTTATGAAATGGGTAAATTAGTCGAATAAAGTCTACACGATGATTACAATACAGTAGGTAATACATGCTACACAAAATGTTTGATAAGTAACATTACGTGGGTACGTTAATTCTGTAACAAAATTATAATTTAATTAATTAAAACAAATGATATGATGCATTCTTGTAGCGTTCGGCACTAGGGTGCGACTCGCGTGACTAACTCCGGACGGACAGCGCAATATTGACGCTAGGTTCACATAAGCAGGAAAAATGTCGCAGGAGATTCAAGATCCTTCAAATAGTACCGACAATATTCCGCCAACCATCCAGATATTTACAAATATAACACTAAACTAAAAAAAAACACATAAGTAACGTAATAAAGCAGTTTGGAAGTTAATAAAGACGAAAAAGAATATTAAAAAGCAGAAGAGAGGAATCTAACAAGATATCACACTTAGTTAGGCGTAAATACATTCAATTGTATAAAAAATATAATTATAATTTACATACTATTTACATTATTAAATATATTTCATGTTGATAATTGTAGATATAGATAAATACAGCATAATCAACACGAAATCATTAAACAATGTCTACTAATTGTCCACAATATTTTGTTTAATGATACTTATGCTAACATACCGTACTCATAGCTCCTACGTCGTCAAATGTACATAATCTGAGACTTACACTGTATTTACCACTTGGTCGAAGCACTTGGCGACGAATTGTTCCTTATCGTCCAACTTTCTGACGTCACTGCTGTGTCTCGTGAGCATCGCGTCTTGGAGTGCAGTCAGAGCTTCTGAAGTGAACCTCTTTCCTTTAAGCTGGGTGATGACGGATGCTTCGCCGTGGAAGCCGGACTCCACAAGTCCCGGTGGGATGTTGAGTGTGACGTCATCGATCAGACCTTTGTCGACCGACATGCTTATGACTAGCTCCTGTGTCGCAGAGTACGCCTTGGACGGAGCGAGCAACTCCGCCGGCACGGGGAAGGAACGGCTCACTGTAAACACGGGTGTTCTGCCGTAGTTCCAGTCCCAAGATTGGAGCTCGTTTCTTAATTCCGCAAGACCTGGACAGAAAATCATGATTAGGGTTTATCGAAACTCTTCACTGAAGTTAGGCAAAAGATTTCTTAAAATGTTTAAAAGTGACTGATAGATTAACATACCTGGGAACCAATCGTCGGTAGGGTTAACGAATTGGAAGCCTCGTTGCTTTGAGATCTGGCCTTGACCCCCGTCTTGCAGGCTCAAAGCGGCGGTGCGCAAGTACTCGTAGCCGATGGCAGTTTGCAGGCTCTCCACGGTGACGCGGTTGTCCATCTCCGACAGGTTGGCCACTTCAGAGCGCGTGGATGCCGTCGCCTGAGTCTGTATGCCATGCTAAATAGAATTAAAAATGTCCTTAACTTAAAACTGGAGGGGAGCTATCAAGGTCAGTAGAAAAACAAAGTACTAGTAAAAGAAAAACAACTAAAAGGTTACTACAACAATGATTGTTATGAATACAATTGTTTTAGTAAAAATTGTGCAATCAAGAATATATCTGAGTATGTGCAAAGAGTTATCGCTTTTGTTCCCTCTACATAAAATGATGAATCACACGTAAACAATGAAATGCAACATGTACGACCTATGACATTACTTGAATATGCATAAAAGCATAGTGGGCCCCTGCCTGGTACCGGCTTACTGAATAAATAGTTATAATTTGACTATGCTTGCATAATAAAGAATATTTAATTTATAATAGCAGTGATGTGTTCATTTTCTATTAGGCAGAGTTATCACTACTTATTATATGGAGTAAAATGATGAAATACTTTGTATTGATCAGACAGGCAAACTACAGATAGCATAAATAGGTCAAAAACAAAAGAGTAATAAGAGCATTAGTAGGAGCACAAACAAAAACGTTATTATGAAGATAGTGAAAAGAAATAAAAGAGGTCTACTCATTATTAGCAAGAAAGAAATAAAAGAATGAAGAAGAAAAGATACTGTATAAGAAATTGAACCTTATTGATATTCTAATAAGAACTATTAAAATAAATCAACTCAATTCCTGCAAATAAGGTTCATTTTCCTATGAAGTGTATGAGGAAAGTTTACTCACCTCACGTTTAGCAAGGGCTCTGCTGAGATCTGCCTTATTGGCATTGACTAGAAGTGTGCAGTGATGATATGCTGTCAGACGGCCTAGCTTAGCAGCTGTTCCAGATACCTAGGAAAGTTGTCGCTAAGGAAACTAGTATGCTTATATCATGGCTACATATGAAAATAGGGCAACAGAATATATTGGAAAAGTACTGTTTATCAAGCTTGGCTTGATTTGCATATGCTTTCAAAAGCAATCCAACAATCCATTTAAAATTATATGATTAAATAATTTATTTAAATAATTATAGATTTTCTATTTAAAAAGGATACTTTGTATTTATCTCGAACAACCATGTCTTGACGTTCATTGATAATAGACTTGATTCCAAATCCTCTGAAGAGTGCCCTTTTGATCAGTTCCAAGTTGTATTTCCTGTCGTATCTCTCACGGTGAGTGAAGAAAGTGACGTTGAGGTTTCCACGGTCATGGTACACAGTACCACCACCACTATTACGTCTTGCTAGAGCTATTTCCCTTTCGTTCAAAAGTGGAACATTTGCTTCCAACCATGGGTTCTGGTGTCTTCCAATCACAACACATGGTTCATTACGCCAAACCATCATAACATGGTGGTTAGAGAAATCCATGTTGCGGTACATCCAGTCTTCAAGAGCCAGGTTGGTGTAGATGTCAGTTGATTGGGACATGAAGACAGACTTAGTGATCTCCCCCTCAGCCGGCAAGTTGCGTTCCTTCTTAGCAGTCACATTATTGCTTGCTGTCACCAAGCTACGAGAGCTGGTTCGTCTTGTGATACCCACCATCAGGCAGGCACTGCTTGCAACTATCTTCTTCATCATTGTCTGAGCCATCTTTAAATGTTATGATATGAAAATTAAGTGTCAAACGGATACTTTTCTGTATGAACTTTATGACCACAGTTTAATAAACGTTAATTATCTATTTTGTAAGTAACCTAATTAAATTGACTAATAACAGTTCAAATAGTCTATGTAATATTATAACCTAGTGCATATAGCAACCAGCGTCAGTATCAGCCGACGAGAGGGAGATCAGATATTCGTGAAGGGCGATTGTCTGATGCAGCCACTTCCACGTTTGGTGCAGGGTATTAATTCGATAACGAATTCCCAAACAGTCTCGACAGTCACTTGGCATTCCTCTTCTTGAATGCAGGATGAACAAAAAAATCACCACACAATTAACACACGAAATTGAAATCCGAAAGGATCAAATATTATAACAGTCGTACGCGTACAACGACACAAAATATTACAATAACAATTATCGAGTGAGAACCGAGAACAGTATGTGTTCGCGCCACGATATCTGATGAATTAAATAAAATACCTTCCGCCGTCTCATTTTATTTGTGCTGATAATGATAAGCGGACTGGGGAACTAGGAGGTCGAGCGAGGTCATTCGAAGTTCACTCCAAGACAAGAAAACAAACAGCTTGATAAGAAGCACGAAGTAGCCACGCGCACGCAACCTTATCAAACTTGTCTTGGACATTTCATATTGAAATAGATAAGTAGTGTGTAACTTCTAACCACACGCAGCTTTAATGTTTTCAAAAGATACGTACCATTTCACAATGATTAAAAATTCGGAAAATTTGGCTGAAATAAATTCGGATTACAGTCGTTTCTATGTTGTCATCATTGGATCTCAATTATGTTATCGATGATGCTTATACCCAGAAATATTATTTGAAACAATAAAAACCATTTTTTTTTATAAAAATTAGTTTTCACGTAAAAATAAGAGAAAAATTGCGTTTTTGACATAATCACATGATATCAGGTGAATGACAGTGACAATGACAAAAACACATGATGACATTTGACAACTTTTTTGACGGTTCCGACGAAACCAAGAAATATAGTTTTTACTGGAGAATTGAAAGAATAAGACCTAGGCATTTTCAAGAATAGAATATTATGATGTTTTTGTGTAGATCAGATACGCTAGTATTCTTAAAGTTCCCAGATCTTGCGGCCACCGTTGCTTTCCAGTCCATACCTTACAGTTTCTTGATAAATCAGTGGGTTTATAAACATTCATCAGATGTTATTATAGCACATTTGATGAAAAGGATTATGTAAAGAAAGACGGTAGTCACAGTGCCATATAAAACAGATTATCGGTATTTTTTGTAACAAGTACTTCTTAGTTTTGGATTTTGAATTCCATGATTTCAGAACGACATCATTTCATTTTTTTATCTGTGGTTGTCAAATTGATTGACATTTGACAATTGATTTATAGTCTGATTTTTAATTCGAGTCAGTAAAATGACATTTCCAGTGTTGCACGGTTTTAAAAAAATAGGGTCCCCAATAAATAGTGATGTGGAAAATCGAGATTTTTAAATCGAGAATTAAAAGTTAGTCTAGATTACATTCATTTATTTATTTGTACATACATTACATTTTTTATTAATATCAAATTGGCTTTATATTAATATAAATATGTAATTTACGGAAATTAAACTGAACACATGTAATTGAATATTACATAAAATACTGTTGTTAAAGGGCCCAACCGGCAAAGGTCGACGCCTAATAATTTCACACATAGGCAGTGATGAAGGATTTTTAGAAGACGGGTTATTAATTTTTGAATCCAAGAAAAATACCGGTGACTATCATGAAGAAATGAACTCAAAGTGTTTCGAGGACTGGCTTAAAACTGTTTTGCCAAATTTAAGGCTAAATGCGGTGCTGGTACTAGATAACGCACCGTATCATTCTAGAAAAGTCGAGCGTATCCCCACTTCAAACTGGCGGAAGGATGATATAATTCAATGGTTGAATGAAAAAAATATTCAATTTCAACCTAGGATGATAAAAGCTGAATTAATAGAGATTGTAAAATCCCACAAATCTAATTACGAACGCTATGCTGTGGAAGAGTTGGCCGCTGAATATGGTGTCACAATCCTGCGGCTGCCCCCTTATCACTGTGAGCTCAACCCAATAGAGTTAGTTTGGGCTCAATCAAAGGGGTATGTCACCAGGAACAATAAAACTTTTAAATTAAAAGACGTAAAAAAGTTGTTTGAAGAAGGTGTGAAAGAAGTGACACCTGAAAATTGGCGACAGTGCATCAACCATGCAATAAAAGTCGAAGACAAAATGTGCCAACTCGACCACATCATAGACGAATGTGTGGATTCATTTATAATAAATGTAACTGATTCCGATTCCGATTCTGAATATACTGATTCAGAATCGGATTCGGAATCGCAACCGTTATGAATAAAAACCTATAAAATTACTTGTATTTTCCTTACTTTCCATTATTGATTCCTCTGAATCCCCCATCTTTTGTAATAATGTTGCAGTGAGAAGTTTTAATATGCTGGGAAGGGTCATATTTCTAAAATCGTATTATTTAATACGTTATGCTTTAAATATTTACAATAAAAACAACGCTCTGATACCTAATAAAATAAATCATGACTAAACTTCTAAGTCGATCGATTGTGGAACATCACTATTGTAGTGGGTCACCCTGTTTTGTGAAAGTGACAGTTGCCCCTGTCATTTTACTGACTCGAATTAAAAATCAGACTTTACGAACCTTGCACGCAAAAAGACGGTCGTTCTTCGATCGTATTGTGATTAATTCTACCACCTATACCTTGGAATTCAGTGCTGCAACAAAATGGCTTTCAGAACTACTGCCGTCGCCCTCAGTGAGTATAATATATATATAGACCTGTACATGATGCTTGTCCATTACAATGTTGCAATAGTTACAATTTTGTTATGTAACTTATTTATTTTCAGACAGCATGAAAAAATGGGCCTACAACATGGCTGGATTTAACAAATACGGTTAGTATACACCTCATTTTTCTATTTACATTAGTACAGGCTGAACTCATTGATTGACAAACCCATATTTTTGTATAGGTTAAAAATGGTGTTTGACAGTGCCTACAATACATTAGGAACTGGACCTGTTATTTCCTATTCAAAGAAACAATTTAGTCTATTTATGCTTATGAGAATCAAACTAGATGTAGTAGTCATCCAAACACTTGTATACTATGCATCAACAAGATACACTCTGAAATCATGCTGTAATTTTGAAGTAAATAAAACAAACACAACACCACCGTCAGTATTTTATAAAGGGTGCTAATTAAACAGGCTTCTTTTTAACCCCCGACGCAAAAACGACGGGGTGTTATAAGTTTGACGTGTCTGTGTGTGTGTGTGTATGTGTGTGTGTGTGTGTATGTGGCATCGTAGCTCCCAAACGGATGATCCGATTGTAATGCGGTTTTTTTTGTTTGAAAGGAATGTCATTCGGGAGTGTTCTTAGCTATGTTTGGTGGAAATCGGTTCAGGTCTTCAAGGTCATCAGCTCGTTTGTTAGGTGTGATAGGAATGTTACACGCTCAGTTTACTTGCAAGCATATGTGGGATCTGAAATTTGAAATACTAATGTCTTCTGGAACCACTGAGCTGGTCTGCTGTTAGGACACGAAGATAGGAGACATAACCCTGAACTGCCTTTTAATAAACCCATCAAGTTTGGGCTCGTTGAATTTGTCTTGACTGGTTCTCTTCATGTTTCTAATTGACGAGAACCTGATGCTGGAAATGGGATGGGATGTGGCGGATGAAACCCTGGAATGGTATATAACCCTGGATCACCAAAGGTTAATCTTTATTGTTTCTGAATTTGTGCAATTCTCCCAGAGCCAGTTTGTCATGAGGATTGTTAAACAGCTTCCTTTGGCCGAGATCGCATATAGCGACCCCATCATAAAAAGGAGGAAAAATTAGGGAGCTCCTTTAAAAACCATGAAATAAAATTAAATTATAAATTTAAAAAAACCCCCGACCCAAAAAAGTACGCAATTATTGTGACAAAATGTTAAAAACGATAAACCCTATAAAAAGCAAAAAATAACTTTTAACACTACGTAAGTACCAACTAAAGCATGTCAGACTAAACTAAATTTTGACGTGTCGGGGGACCGCTTTTTACCCTCAAAAATACTTACATAAATCAAATGATAACTACCTAATTACAACATTCGTATAAAAAAAACACGTATTAAACAAAATTATATAAAAAGTTATAAGAAGTATATGTATATAATGTAGTAGTATATAATTACTTCTAACGTTAGGCTAATAAATTAGAGCGGTCCCCCGACACGTCAAAATTTAGTTTAGTCTGACATGCTTTAGTTGGTACTTACGTAGTGTTAAAAGTTATTTTTTGCTTTTTATAGGGTTTATCGTTTTTAACATTTTGTCACAATAATTGCGTACTTTTTTGGGTCGGGGGTTTTTTTAAATTTATAATTTAATTTTTTAATATCATTATTCGCCCCCAAAAATGTATCTTGCCTTCTAAATTACTAAGTCAGCCACAATTAACGAGCATCTAAATAATACTATTTTAGCCACTAGTTATCTTCTAAGTAAGCCACTCTAAATACAACTCGGCTTGATGGTTATTTTTTAGCATCTAAATTTGTAGCATGCATTCTAACAGTAACCTTCTAAAATACTATTAAATGACATCATAAAATATATTTAATTAGCTTCTAATTTTTTAACTCAGTACGTTTAAAATGTAAGCAAGCAACATGCAGCAAGCATCGCTTCTGTCACGGCTCCGGTGCTCCGTGGCTCCGGCGGTCCCTTGCGAGCTTATCGTCGCAGATGGTTTCCACGCTCACCGCCTCGCCCCTCCGCACCTACGCGGTTTTGAATTGCACTCTAGGGGTAGGGCAGACAAGACTACGTGGAGTCAGTTTTGCAGCGATTCGTTTTCGTCACTAACTTCAATTTTTAATACAATGTTTTTAATTGAAGGTTATAAATGGCAATATACTAAAAACGTGGCTGAGTTAGTAAATTATATGACAATGTATAAATAGGAAGGACAAGTCACAATAATTGATGATCTTTACTTGAAGCTTTCTATAGAATATTTAGTTGGCATTGTAAAAAAGACGCATTAGTTTATTAGAGGCTATGTCATTTCCCCGTTGCTTAGTTATAAAATTAGAAGTTTAATCATGTGTCCAATAAATATTTTTGTGGCTGCACTTATAATTTCCCTTTTATAAATGCACTATCCTGATCAAATCTACAGCATAGTAAAGTGTAAAACCTGTAGCATGTAATCAAACCAGCTAGCTTATAGTTGAAACACCAAGCAGAAGGTTAGCCACTCCCAAAATGATTACAAAGTTTGAAATTAAAGATCAATAACATAAAATTGCCCGCCCGTCACTTCGTCAGCTAAGCGGGCTCTAAACCAAGAGATCAACAAGCACGTACGACGCGACCTCCGGTGCTCCAATACTCTTGACATTGAAAGAGCAATTGAGCTGAATCGGGGGTCAAAGGTGTTCGTACAATCTCTTGGAAGAAGCCACTTGACGAAGCTGACCACAACAAGTGGAGAAGTCGTTTCTTCGGTGCCGGCAGTCCTTTCGGAAGTGGAAAATTTCTATGGCCGGCTATACGCATCGCATGCATCTCGACCTGATCCCGGAAATGAGGATTCTAGAGCCACATTAACACGCCATTTCACCGAAGACCTGCCAGAAGTCAGCAGTGGCGAAATCGAGATCGCTCTGAGACAGCTCAAAAATGGAAAAAAGCCCCTGGCGAGGATGGCATTACAACAGAGCTTTTAAAAGCAGGAGGTGAGCCCGTACTGGGGGAGCTCCAGAAGCTTTTTAATGCCGTCCTGTTTGAAGGGAGAACTCCAGAGGCGTGGAGTAGGAGTGTTGTCGTCCTGTTCTTCAAAAAGGGAGACAAAACTCAGCTGAAGAACTATCGACCCATTTCCCTCCTAAGCCACGTATATAAGCTGTTCTCAAGAGTGATCACGAACCGACTTGCGCGAAGACTCGACGAATTCCAACCACCGGAGCAGGCTGGGTTTCGGAGCGGATACGGTACACACACATCCACACAGTGCGGCAGATTATACAGAAGACCGAAGAGTATAATCAGCCCCTGTGTCTAGCATTTGTGGACTATGAGAAGGCCTTTGACTCGGTTGAAATCTGGTCTGTTCTGGAGTCCCTGCAGCGTTGTCAAGTAGATTGGCGATACATCCAAGTGATGAGATGTCTGTACGAAGCCGCTACAATGTCCGTCCAAGTACAGAATCAGCAAACAAGGCCCATACCGTTGCATCGAGGAGTGAGACAAGGGGATGTTATTTCCCCGAAACTGTTCACTAATGCAATGGTGGATATGTTCAAGATGCTGAACTGGAAAGGACGCGGCATCAACATCAATGGCGAACACATCTCTCACTTGCGATTTGCTGACGATATCGTCATCATGGCGGAAACGCTGCAGGACCTACAACAGATGCTGAACGACCTGGCTGAATCTTCTCTACGCATCGGCCTACGGATGAACTTGGACAAAACCAAGGTCATGTTCAATGAACATGTTCTACCGGAACCGATTGCGATACACGGCGCCGTTCTCGAAGTTGTTAGGAAATATGTATACCTCGGGCAGACATTGCAGTTAGGTAGAAACAACTTTGAGGACGAGGTGAATAGGAGAATTCAGTTGGGTTGGGCTGCATTTGGGAAGCTACGTCGAGTTCTAACATCGTCGATCCCACAGTGCCTAAAGACAAAAGTCTTTAATCAGTGCGTCCTACCTGTCATGACTTACGGAGCCGAAACGTGGACACTGACGTTACGGCTGGTCCACAAGTTTAAAGTCGCTCAGCGGGCTATGGAAAGAGCTATGCTCGGCGTTTCTCTGAGGGATCGCATCAGAAATGAGGTAATCCGTCAGAGAACCAAGGTCATCGACATAGCCCACCGAATCAGCAAGCTAAAGTGGCAGTGGGCTGGCCATATTAGCCGAAGAACCGATAACCGTTGGGGGTAAACGAGTTCTAGAGTGGAGACCACGCCTCGGCAAACGTAGTGTAGGACGTCCTCAGGCACGGTGGAGTGATGACTTGCGCAAGACGGCTGGCAGGAGCTGGATGCGAGCAGCCGAAAATCGATCTCAGTGGCGTGCACTTGGAGAGGCCTATGTCCAGCAGTGGACTGCGATAGGCTGATGATGATGATGAACATTAAATTGACTTTAAAACCAAGATTAACCAATACTAAAATAAAGTATTGCCCCAATTTTCTGGATGGATCTTTAGCTGCAATAACAATCGGGCAATGAGCAACTTATTTGTTTACGAAATTTAGTGTATTACAACTTTCACATACCTATATTTTACTAAGTTTTGTAAAATACAGCAAGAGAAACATAGAGCATATGTTTCTCTTGTACAAAAAATGCATATTATTAGAACTGTGCCAAAATAACATATTGAAATATGTTTACAGGTCTCCTTCGTGATGACTGCCTCTATGAGAATGAGGATGTCACTGAGGCTCTCCGCCGTCTCCCCCAGAACGTAGTTGACGAGCGCAACTTCCGCATTGTGCGGGCAATGCAGCTCTCCATGACCAAGACCATCCTCCCCAAGGAAGAGTGGACCAAGTGGGAGGAAGACCAGCTGTACCTCAGTCCCATCGTAGACCAGGTGAAGAAGGAGAGAGCAGAACGTGAGAACTGGGAGAAGAACTATTAAATAGCTTATTGTTGTGTAATTTATGGTGTATTATTATTTAAATAAATTTAGCAATGTTCAAATTGTAAATATTCTTTCCCTTTATATTCTGTTTTTTATTTATCATTCTTTTTTACTTGGGTCTTGAACAAGCCATCAATTTATTTTTGTATGAATTTGATTGCCTATGTTAAAGTCATCAGAAGTAATGGGTCTTAAACTATCATATAATTTATCATATACCGTAAATAGCATAAGAATCTCATATAATACATAATGAAACACCTACATTAATAGAAACGATTTTATTAAATTTACAAAGTATAAAATAAAAACCTGGTAAAATACAGAATTCAAAGAATTTCATACAAGTGGAGAATCACAAAAACAAAGTATGGCAACAAAATATATTATGGCCACTAAGAAAGATTGATATTTTAATACAATATACGACATAGGTATGTGGTCCCTTTAAAATAACACGATTTTTATAACAATAATTAAAATTCACGTTTTCAAGTCAACAATTGGCAATTAGTATGGTATAAATAACTTCAGATACCTATGTTAAAATTAGTTTGATTTAAGTAATTTGATTATTCTACGTCTTTTAATCCTTGATTCTTTGAGCAACTTACGTAAAGGTAAAGATTAGCAAACACGAGAAACAAAAATGTGCGCCTAAAAATATAGCATACTGGAAATATGGCAACAAAGTGACAGCTAGAAAGAGATTGCATTCTCTTGCGCATGCGCATTTCAGGATTTTGACTTAGTTATAACAAAAGACTTGCAATGCAAGATACAATACTAAAATAATAAATAAATACATCTGAATATGTAATCAGAAAGATGTCTTGAATAAAATGCAAAAGGGCCAGTTTTGCCTCATAGCTTTGAGGCTGCATTTAAAAGAAAATTCTTATGGTAGATATATTACAGATACGCATATTACCGGTTAGATTTTGGTTTGTACAGTCAACAAGCAAACATAGGGAAAAGTAGTAAGTTTATGATAATGAACACTTAAAAGTAGCACATTCACTTATTAGATAGAAGTATAATAACAAAAAATATTTTCTACTGTAGCTTAAGAAAAATATTAATTTTCTATTCTATAAAAAAACTTTAATTTCTTGTTGACCATACATAACCCGCTAACGTGTTACTAGTGCTAAAAATTGTGTTTGACGACATTCGACAATAAAACCTTTTGACTGGCATAGACGACTAAAGAGGTATGCTATCTAACTTTATAATGTTCGAATGAGTGCGTGATGTGACGAGAACGCAGGATGATTCTGATGCCAGGGATGGACATAGAAGCATAAATATTTCATCTTGCAATTTGGCTTCGAAGTTTTATATCGATAGTAATTTATTGTCAAACACCCCATTAAGGCTAATTCATGCATTCAACCGCACTAATTTCAAGACAAGTTTGTCATTGTATAGACAGCATTATCACACAGTTTTCACATATTCACTCATTTAGGGTCGTAGCACATAACATTTCTGGAAGGAAATCGCTATCATATCAACTGGACCCCTTTAGAATAATTCTTTAAAAACTCACTAATCGTAATCGCCTAGCTTCAGGATAATGGGTCCACTTGAGCAATATTTTACGATCTGTTTCTGAGTTGAAGTGTGCTACGATCTTTACGTACTACAACTATTTATGAACTATCATACTTTAACATAATAATTACGAAAAATTGGTTCAGATCTGTATATTAATTCTAGACGAAATGTTTTTTTTTCTACTTAATCGGGCGAGATCTTTAACGATTTTACTACGGTATATAACTATTGTTCAATAATGATAAAAATACGTAAAGAAGTTGTTTGAATTGTTTGGTTCTGAACGTATAAACACACCAGAACATGCTCCACATAACATCTAGGGCCAGAGGGAGATGAAGTTCTGTCTTTTTATTCTTACACTAGCTTCTGCCAGCGACTTCGTCCGCGCTAGATTCGAACTTTGTGCAAAGAGAGAGACAGACAAAAATTTTACTGATTGGCATCAGTATCGATCACTAATCACCCCCTGATAGTTATTTTGGAAATATATTTCATGTACAGAATTTACCTCTCTACAGATTTATTATAAGTATAGATTGGTATTTTGATCAACGAGCATAAATGCGCGAGTAGGTACATTGTAAAAACAAAGTAGAAATCTTTATGCTTAAAGACTAAAAAATATAATCAAACTTGATCAAACATAGGCAAGATAGGAAAAAGTAAAACACTTACTAATCAAGACAATTTCATAATAAAATTAATGCATATTAATTCCTGTATTTCATACTTTTTGGGAGTCACCCGGACGGACTGCCATTTTTCGGTCGGTTTCAATTTCAATTTATACATAAGTTTTGTTATCAGCCAAAACGTACTCCCAAAATTCGTAACACAATCCCTAAACCGTTACTATTCATACAATTCAATAAACAATGACTAATCAATACAATTCCACTTAATTATTAAAAAAATATGTATACCTAATATATATATCAAAATAATTTCATTAACAATTTCACGTAAAGTAAACATATGTTACTTAGTAACTAGAACATACACTCACATAATATGGCAAGTACAGTGTTCGATATGATATGACGTACAGTTTGATATAAACAGTATTCATAGCCACGCACTTACATTAGTAGGTATAATGTAAAAACTACCTATCAAGACAATTAGATAAAAAAATAATTCTGTACAATACAAATACGAAAAAATGCAAATATGTATACAATTTTTACAAGTTTATAAACATTATTGGCAACTTTGTTTCCGAGTGATAATTTTTCTTTGGAAAACATTATTGTAGTTAAATTCGAGGGAAGAGAAGCCCTTATAGTTCTTCGTCTCCAATAGCTTCGAAGGCGTTGTTCTCGACGCATTCTCTGCCGGGCTTGAACGATACAGTCGCGAACTTTTCCGTCAACTTCTGAACGGAAAATATTTCTCTCGAGCTGCCAGAGTTGAATGAATCCCCGTTCTGAAAACAGCGTTGGTATTATTGATTAGTTAACCTTTACAAAGAAATATGAAATCAAAACAAGGATAAAACTGGCGGAAAATCATCGCATTCACAGTTAGATATCGGGTTTCCTATTACATACATCGTTTAATTTAGCCAAGCAGACTACGCAATACGCATGTCTATATGATGCCTTGGTTTAAAAGTACCAGATAACACTGAAACGACAGAAGACCTAAATACTATTTTCCTCTATGTTCCCGAATAAATCTCATTCGTCGCGAAGACTTCAACATGAAAGCTTTTTTTTAGAACTTATGGATACCAAACATTCCCACATTGAAATTTAACCTGTACCGCTGTATACTTACGGTAGAACTTAGCGTGTCGCTAGATGACGACGGTGTGATGACCTGACTGGAGCCATCGCGCCTGAGGTAAGTCAGACTGCCTCGCTTACTGCATCGCGGCGATATAGGACCGGCACCCGCCTTCTGACGCATCAGCTCATCCACTATCGACTGTAATGTAAGTATTTCAGAATTAAATAGGAGTGGCTTAATATAGATAGGCACATCAGGTGGCACAGTTTTTGTGAGGCTTGTAGGTAGCTAGTAACAGCCATGCGTAAAGACCTTACAGCCAGTCTCCAAAAAAGTGGAACAGAGAGCGATGTTTGTTTTCTCCCTGTTACAGAGTGGGCCGGAGGCAAGATTTTTGAATAACGAACTTCTATCACTGTACCCCGCATCGGTGGAGTCTGGTTATTAGACAAAAATACCTTATTCGTTACATGTCTATAATGCACCTTAATTTAATATGAAACAATTTTAGTTATACAAGCGCAGTTGCTCTCAAAACAAAACATATAAGACTTTTATATGCAGTTTTCCAAATATCGTATAAATTCATCGACAAATTAAAATGCATTCAAAAACGAATAACTTACTTGTAAACAAACGCTGATGAACGTTGCATGCTCAGTTCTCAAGGTTATCCATTTCAAATTGTCTTTACTAATGAGATATTCAAACGACAGCTCGAAGTTTTTATTCGAATCTTCGAGAAGAGAGCCATGACCGTTTTGAGTTGGTGACCTTTCAATCTGCAACAACATAAGGTTGTTTAAATGACAGATAAAAATGAGTTAAGTCTACATAAAAATAATAAAGCATTGTTCCTTTGAAAAATAAAATAAAACGTTTATTGGTCCTTCAGACAAGTGAAAGGCAGGTTAATCAGAGTCGATAAATAAAATAAAGATTTGTTTTGTGTTCTGAATCATGAATAGATAATAGTTTGTGTTTACGTAAACCCCTCCTAAGTGGAAATTGATAAAGTAGAACTGAAACCAAGAGGGTTTATTTCCTTTTTAGCGATCTAGCCAGCGAATATATCTAGTAGCTAGTTGAGCGTATTTATGGAGGTCGGCCGTATTGTAAGATACAAACGAACCTAATTGCCGTGACAATAAATGTAAATCTAGCTAGAGAAGTTGAAACAACAAACAATGTAGGTACCAAAAATAGTTTTAACTATAAAAGAATATAATTAGCCCAATAATGTGTTATGCATACCTAAGTAGACAGTTGCTGGGATTTAATTATTGTCAAGTAAGTACCTAGGTACCCTATAAGAACTGACAGATCTTCTCATTGAAGAATAGGCATATAATAAATAAATAGCTAAAAATACACTTAATTAATCGATGTTGTACTAACATATAATCCTAATTATAATCATCGGCAGGGATATTGAGCCCTGACCTTCACCTGCGCAGAAGTGATTTATTGGTTTATTGCCTTATGTGTACAGTGCGCAAAGCGATCCCCACTCTTCCGCCGAGAGCTCAATATCCGTGCCGATAACTATGCCAGCCTCGATAAAATTTTTACTGAAGTCATTCTATGTATGAAAAGAGGTCGTAGGTATCCTTTAGTGGGTCAATAAAAAGGCTGGTTACAATGACCTAGGCACAATTCAAATCACCATTCCAATTTCAAACGAACAATTGTCAAACTCGCAATTGGTCAGCAGTGCACAATGAGAAGTTTTTCCACGTGACTCACCGAATGCAACGTAGTGATTCTCCAACAGCGCATCCTTGTGACCTTGTACCGTTGCTCGCGGGCGGGAGGCGCGAGGCCGAGTAGTGTGAGCTCCTTAGACGCGAGGGACACGCGGACCCGGCACGTGCCTTCAGCGGCCTCTTCAGACACGTTGTTACATTCTGTCACTGCCTCCCCGGCTGGTATCCTCCCGTAATGTCGCAGGGTTTTTGCCAGTTCTAGGTACTGGAAATATTAAATAAAAAAATACTGCATAAAAGGACTGCAATACGGTAGCTTCGGGGCGGGTATACGGGATTTTTTGAAGTTACATACTACAGTAACACATTGACATTTTGGAGAACTGGACTGTAAATTTTGGAAACTATACCTGCCTACTTATAGATCAACTCGCCATTTGGTCGAAAAGAACAGGGATGAAAAAATATTGCATGGCATTGCTAAAGTCAAAGTTATTCTGAGATAATCGTTTTATGTGCATGTTTTCCTTGAAAAAGATTGTAGCATGAGTATTAGGAAGTTATATTTTGAAGTCGTTAACAGCCGCATTTCACGCCACTAGGTAGCTCGTCAGTTTAATGACTGCCTAAATGGTGTTATGTGGCTATGTGGTCACACATTCACATAATTAATGGGTCAGACCAATATCATACATAGTTACGATTCACATTTAGATGTTAATATTTTATTATATGTATCTTAAATGCATTTACCTGTTGCCTGCAATAAATTAATTATATTGATAGAATCAATCAATATTCAGTATAAATGTTATTCATTCAATTAAAAATGCAAAACTTTAGGAAACATAATATGGATGATTCATGATTCATCCTGATAAATTTGTGTGATGATATCAGTCATTGGTGACACAATCTTTTAACACTGTTAGTAGGAGGTATCTACAAATCGTTATTGAATATTTGATAAGTAATATGTAAATAGGTTGGCATCCATTATAAGTATAAAGAGATTATATGCAATTTAAAAAATACATAACATACTTTTATTGAGCTCAAAGGAAGCTATTAGGAATGTAAACAAAACTATATAAAAGGATTACTTGTAATTCTAGAATTATAATTAACCCTGTGTAACATGAAATAAAATCTGACCATATTATGTTTGATAATGGAAAGAATTGCAAACTGGGGAGAACAAAGGTACTCTTATGCAGGTAATACTATAGTATAGAACAAAATTAGCTTTACAGTTGATGTGAGCAAATAGCAATTCTAATTCTTATCAGAAACTAATGTAGGTATATAGTAAATCAATTGTTACACTTTTATTAGCAAATATTCTTATAACTACTTATTTTGTTTCGCTTACTGTATTGTTTTACTTTTACTAAAAATAACTCTATTGTAGTCAAAACAAACTTAAACTGAATCATTATAAAAAGCCCCAGGAATAAACAGATAGTTGAATATCAATTATGTACCATTTGCCTATACTATGGATGTATAACTCACTGCTCTCATTTGTTTGACCCAGCATTCTTAAAGATAAAGATGTTTATAGTAGCACATTGTATCTAAAGTGTGCCAGTGAGAATACCAACCATAATAATCTTTCAAGTAATTACAGATTATTGACAGGTTACAGTGAGAAGGTACTCTTTGCAAATTATTATTGACTAGCTTCTGCCAGCGGTTTCACCCGCATCCCGTGGAAACTACTTCCCGTACTGGGATAAAAAGTAGCCTATAGCCTTCCTCGATAAATGGGCTATCTAACACTGAAAGAAATTTTCAAATCGGACCAGTAGTTCTTGAGATTAGTGCGTTCAAACAAAGAAACAAACTCTTCAGCTTTATAATATTAATATAGATGTGTTTTTATTATATCTTATCTCTGTTCTAATCCTGCATATTGCAGTAAACATGATTCACTATGGTTATTACAATCGTAAGATATACAACAATAATACATACCTCTTTCTTTAGTTTCTTAGATTCATGTGCAGAAAGTAATTCCTTAGTTTGTGGGTCTGCTGTTAACCAACCCAGATCCAAGTCCTCTATTGTTTGAAGATATAATAGGTCCAATGAAACTCTGTCCATCATTAGGTTCACATCATAACATGGGTCCCAGTAGCTATAAAAATCATTTGAATATAATAAAATTGAAAACAAATGCAAAAAATAATTATCAGAAAAGTGTAAAAAGGTTAAGGTATTACCTTTTCCTCAAAACAATTTTATCTTCTGGCCTCACATACTTTTGGGATATGTACGGTGATTCATACTCCTCCAATTTTTTTAGTGCTGGCTGGCCATCTTTAGCACAACTCCAGTTGAAAAGGTATAAGGAAAAATACTTGACCAACTCCTTGGGCAGGTTGATGTAGTTGCATGCAATATCTAATATTATGTTTGATGAGTCAGTTGATGACACAGACAGAGGTATTCTATACCCATTCATCAGAGATATTTCAATTTCTACTTCATGCATCTTGACATTATGGGTCTCTTGTTGAGCGGAAAACAGGAATGTTATCAGAAGGTCAGATGTTGTAAACAAAGGGTTCTGGCCAACTGAAAAAGTAAACACATATTTTAATGCACAATTTCCTGAAGATATTTCAATAAGCAATTTTTCATCTTGATTTATTGATACCTACTTACCTAGTTGCATGTACTTTTCCAATAAGATTCTTCTCTCTTCGAGTTGTGAGCTGGTGAGGAACAACTTTTTGGGTGGGAACTGTGGTAATTTGATGTAGGGATTTTGCGCTTGTAACTGCTCATGTAAACTGAGCAGTTGTTTATACCGAGCAGTGCAGTGGAAGACACCGTCGATGTGTATGTTGTAGCCCTAAAACAAAGTTACAACTCTTAGCAGAAACTATTACCTACTTATTCATTTGTGATTATTACATACGAAAATACCAACAATACATTTAGTTTCGTTTGCAAGATTAAATTGTGGTCATTATTTAAATTAGGCTTCGCAAATTACTGTCAAAACAACAACAAAAAAACTTCGAAATTGTTGTGAACAGGTAGATGTAAATTTTAGTTTAAGACAATAAACAACTTTGGACACAATAATTGAAACTAGATACAATCATGACAAGTATTTCTAATTTCATAAAAAAAACAATTATAGAATTTATTTATTATTGTTTAATAATATTACCGTGTATGAGATCCCATTGTCATCGTGAAATTGTTGCGAATCAGGAATTGAAAAATGCATTTTTAATTTTACAAAAGATGCATAATATTTATTAGCAATTCACAGGGCGTAAATCAATCGAATTAATAAAATAAGTTCTTCTAATTTTATTACAAAACTGAAGAATTCGCCCACTTTTTAATTTGTTTCCAACACCAAAACACTGACTTTCCTATTCCACATCACGTAGGGACTGGCAATTTCAATTTGCACATTTCTGACATCAATATCTATCGATATTTCTGTAATCGATTTGTCTTGAACTGTAGGAAATACAGTCGATGAAAAAACGTTTTTTTTGTTTCGGTTTCGGCCCTTCAAGTTTAAATAATTTTATGTAGCTCACATGACTTAACTGAAAGTTAGTGAGTTTCAATCAGTGCCAAACTCCTAAAGCTTTAATAAATTCTCAGCAATCCAATGAATTTAAATCGATTCAATTTGCCTCTAGAGATGAACATTTACGTACTCGGTTTCAGAATGGTTTCGGAACTATTAATCTATGTATAGGATAAAAATAACTGCGTTTTGTACTCTTATTAACATAGATTTTTGGTTTCACGATTGATGAACCAATGTAATAGATACTTACTTGCATTTTATTATCATACGGAGTCGTAAATTGAAAATCAGTTTTTATCTACGGTTTTTATCCTGTGTTGATGAATGTTGTCATATCATGTTTTTGGCACAAAGGCTAGAATGCCATGCCATTAAAAAAATAAAAAAAAAAATCATATCATGTCGTTGTCAAACTTGTTTGTTTGACAGTAGTTGAATCCTGTCGCACAGCTGTAGGTAGTTTTATTTTGATTTGTGAATTTAGCAAATCATCCAGAAATAAGAAATTCAAAACGTAATTCGTATTGCTGAATTGATGAATGTAATAGGGTGTTTTGGTGGGATCTGTTTTTTGATTGAGTAACGGGCATCCATACATTCGTGTATACAATATTTAAATATAATATAGGTACTGTAAAAAGATGTCTAACCAGTTGCCGGTTGTTACAATTCAGTGTGATTGGAACGATGTTATTAGGCAAGTTTGTCTTTTTGATTATTCTCGAGCTTGTTCATGGTTTCCAGTAAACCTCAATATGTTTCTCTGTGGAATTTTTCTTTGAATAACTTTTTGGACAGGCAGAAAGAAGCCTAATATAATTAGCAGCATCATCCTAGCTTATCTTTTTTTTCATACTGTAATATTTCTTTACTTGAATAATGAACACATGTAGTGTGCAGTAGAATTCAAGCATATTTAGTCCTATGTTTCACTTTGAATCATAACAGACTAACACTTTTCTCTATAAACACAACAATACATATTATTTACATTCGTGATAAAACAATCTTACAGATTACCCAAAGGAGATGCATGGATATCGTCCAAAAAACTGAACGAAAACAGTATCCATGATAAGCTTACAACCACCTTAAGTGATGGGAAAGTGAAGATTAACTTCTCTGACAACTATCAGTACATTTCCCATGGGCCCTTGAGTTTGGTTGTGAAACATGTAGCCTCAGGCCTGAAAGTGGCATTTGTAGCGCCAACCAAAGCTCACAAAATACATAGTAAAGGGGTTTTGTCTGTGGCCGTTGCTGAGAATGCTTTGGCTGTGTCCTCTTGTGAGGAAGACAAACTTCTGGTGTGGGACAGCAGGACAAGTAAGTTTGTTAAAAAAAAGACAAATATGATTAATTCTTAAAAGTTTTTCCAGCTTGTCTATGATTAATTGCTAGTTACATTCTCAGAAGAGGTGAAGTTTTAAATGTTTTTCTTTTTCAGGTGAAGTCAGCTTGGAACTAAAAGGTCACGGTGGCCCAGTATACAAATGCAAATTCTTTCCATCTGGCATTGTGGTCTTGTCTGCTGGGGCGGATGGTTCCTGCAGAATCTGGTCAGCTGAATCTGGAATAAATCCAGTCACCTTGAAGGGACATACAATGGCTGTATGTGACATCTGTATCATTGATAAAGGAAGAAATGTGATTTCAGTGAGCAAGTAAGTCCATATAAATATTTTATGGAACCCAGTTTGTAAGTAAAGCTCTCATAAAGAATGGACCTACTTATTAATTATCATACTAAAATACATCTTTGAATTATTTTCAGGGATGGGTCAGCAAAGCTGTGGGATGTTGGTGAATCAAACTGCTTGGACAATGTTGTGGAGGGGCATGGTCAGATCAACTGCTGTGCTATTGCAACAACTACAGAGGAGGTTGAAGTGGAAAATGAGAGAGAGGTAATTTCTACATGCAATATGCTACAAGATCTATGTAATCAGTCCAGCAAAATTTTCAACCTTTATTAAAATCAAATAAATACTAGAAATATGAATGATCTTTATTACAGTTGACATATTGTTGTATAAAATTCCAGGTAGGCACTCATAACAAGCTGTTGGTAGTTGGATGTGAGAGTGGACTGGTAGTCTGTGCTCATGTCGCCAAGAGAGCACAGGTATATTCCAAGCAATTGGAGTCTGCATGCAATGCCATCATTACTATGGACCAGGCAGTTCTTGTTGGCTGTAGCAATGGAAAGGTATTATCCTTTTTTTAAAATTACAATTCTTCCTTTATTAAAGAGTATGTTGGAGTCCTTTAAATGTCTCAATAAGAGGTGATAATAAAACGAAAAATAATTATTACAGATAACAAAACTAAATCTTCAAGATGGCTCAGTTCTAAAAGAATGGCATGAATCTGCTAACCCTATACTGAGTATGGCTGTTTTGACAAACCAATTGTTTGTTGTTGGGCGCCAAGATGGTACTTGCACAGTCCTTTCATTGGAAGATGGGATCAGCTCCAAACTTAGAGTGCAGCTGACAGGATCAGACTGTGATGGCATCAGGGATATCTCCTTCAATGGAAAGTGGGTATTTGCAGGCTGTCGAGACGCCATCGTGAGGAAATATGATTTCAATCAAATCAATGTCCACTTTAAGTAGAAACGTTATGTAACGGTATGTAATAAGCGTATTTATGAATAAGATATACCTGTCTATTGGACAAAATATTAGTTTCATTTGAAATTTTCTGCCAACATTACAACACATGTGAGGTCAAGGTTGGTAAGTATTCCATCAATTTCTTATCTAGTTTTTCGTTTGTCACAACTGCATAAAGCACGGTATTCTGCCGCCACAATCTGAAATGTAGCATTTATAATAATAAATGATGCATGTCAAAAGAGAAACAAACAACGTATTTTCCGTCATACCATTTGGTGCAACTCCAAACTAAGTTTCTCAATTTCGTTAAATGCTTCCAATATTGCTTTAGTAACGATTGAATATGTCGGCTTATTTGGTGTTACCTAAAAAAAAAATAAAAAAAAAGAACGACAAAACTTTCACACTTATTGTCACTAGCAACTTACCTTGACGTTAGTATATTTTCGTTTCAAACTTTTAAAAGTGTTTTCTGTTGTTTGGTACAGGTTCTCCCAAAGTAAGGCATCTTTATTAATGTCCCTTTTAAGTCTGTTCCAATTCATAGCATTTTTTCTAGCTACAGCTAAGCATACAGATGCTGAAATGTAATAATTGTAAGTCATAACATTTACACTAACGTCTCACCCATACTGGTAACACCTAAAGATACGTCACGACTCACGCATGAAACTTACCGTTCTGTTCGCATAACAAGATAGTTTCCTTGCAAGTATTACTTATCCAATGACTCCACATTTCTAAATTTAAAAATGCGTTTTCCAAATCTGTGCACCAATTGCGAATTTCTGTTTCTGTTACCCTTGTCGGTCTCACTGAAATAAAGTTTAAAACATTGTACCTACTTGCTTGCATTGAAAACACCTAAAACATCCCAGTCTTTCTCTTTGACTTTACAAGGCAGTTATCAAATCAAAATCAAATCATCTTATTGTCAGGCATCAAAGGCCCATAGATAAATACCTTAAAAACTAGCATACATATGTTATACAAAATTGTTAGTAAATAAAAACTTAAAACTATGTTAGTAGCACTTCACTTATGCACTAAGTCACTGTGCGGTCCTGTGGCACTTGTCCGCGGAAGCGACGGAACACCACGTCCTGTGGCCAGAAGTTCTCGTCCAACACGAGGTGCAGGAAACACGTCGGCACTCGCACCACGAACGCCTTGAAGTTGGCGTTATGGCGCGACTCCAGCAGCTGCACTCTCGGGGCGTACTTCAGCTTCTGACGCACGTACTCCACGATGTCCTCCGCCTTAGTGGTGTAGTGTAGGCGGGAGATGTACACCGGGGTGTTCGGCTTGGCGGCACGAATTTTGATGTTTGGCTCAATAGGAGCCGTGCCGCAGCGATTCTTATTGGTCCGCTGACGGCGCTTCCTCCTTTGCACCGTAACGAACCCCTCATCGTGAGCCCGATTCGGTCCCTTTACGGGCACGGGCTTCTTCGTAGCATCATTTTGCTACCAGTGACGCTAGCGTAGTCTCGACGTACATTTTGATGTTTCGTCGACGCTGCAAAAACAAGCAGCTGATCGAGTGGTCGAGCGGCGGCGAGCGGAGGAGCTGCAGGGACGGGAGCGGGGCAGCGGGGCGCACGAGGCGCGCACTGTGCCGACTCAGCATTCGGCGGTGACAGCGGCGATGGTGACAAAACTGCTGACGCGAAACTTGCACCCGATACATCGAGGCACGCTCCGCGCCGCATGTTTACGTTCAATGCACCCACAGGTGACCCAGTTACAGTCACCGATTTACGCAACTCGTTAAGTTCGCTGCGCAAATCGGCGACGGCGAATTTGGGATGCATCTAACCTCTTCTGAACATCCGCAAGACTTGCCTTTAGAAAGACGATGTCTTTCAGCAGGCTCGTATCGTCGACGTGGTCGAAGGTGATGAGGGGAAGCTTATTCAGATCCTTGGCCACAAACGTAGGCACGTCGTCTGGATCGGTCTCCTTTAGCAGCGTGATGACATCTTGAATGCTCTTCTTTGTCCCGTCACGCCAGCGGGACACCATCTGGTCGCTCTTGTTGAGCAACCGGTACAGCAGCTGCTTTGCAGCAGCGACGTCCTCCTCGCTGAAGTTTGTCGCGCAGATCTGGACAGCGGACACCTCGTCCATTACATCCAGCTTCTGCTGCAGGAACGCCAGCAGCTCATTCGCCACGAGTTGTTCACTCATGGCGATTAAAAACGACTAGCAACGGCTTGTGCCGCGCTAAATTCTAATTTGAAATAAACAAATATACGCGTCAGCAGCACGACTGCATCGATTTGCAGCTAGTACGAGACTCAAGTTATGATGGTTGATACTATTTTTATTTATCCTTTGATAATATGGCAGCTGTAGCTTTTTGCAAGGACTGTGGAGTTTGTAACAAATTCATCATTCATACGTACTTTGAATTTGGAAGGAATCCTCACTGGGCTCACCGCGACCTTGTTCCCAGGCAGTCACCCATGATGGAGCTGTCTGAAGTTGGACCTCTGTGGAATGTAATTAAACGTTTTTAAAAATAGCAGTCAATGCTTAGTCCTACGCTCGGTTTGGCCCGGAAAATTCATTTTAACGCGGAAAATGTTATTCACGCTTACATGTCCGTATTCGGTTGAAGTAGTCAGTTGGTTAGACTAGCAGGTTAGCCTGCTTAGTTTGAAGTTCTCTAACAACTCATAACAACTGAGAACTCCTTTACGCTGGCAGATTTTGTCGGGCGTGCAATGTTTTGCAGAATAGCTCTGTAAATCCTTAATATGAAGTTGCAGGTATTAAAAATACTTACTCCACCCATGATCCAGCGGCAATTGAGTTGTGGGTTTGCTCTCTAAGCTCACGACTGTACATACTTCTTCGGGAGCTTTAGATTCAATTTCTTTTTTGTCAATCTTTTTAGCTGGAACTTTTGGTTTTGATGTCGTAGTTTTCTTGACTGGTTTTTGTTGAGGTTTTAATTTCTTTTTCGTATCACGTTTTTCTGTCGGAGGACGGAATAATTTGTCCACAATAATCTTTTCTATTAATTGTGTATCGAACGATTTATGTTCATCGATCTTAACAGGTTCGTCTTTGGTTGATATTTGTTTCTCATTTTTATCGGTTTTACCTAAAAACACAACAGATTCACTAAACGTATAGCTGGTTTACTATTGATCTACTGATAAAAACTTGTGCATATTTTCTTCATCACCTATACATATTACTACCAAAGCCTATTTTTAATGAATCTACAATTTGATCTCGATGAAAACAAAGTTTTCTTAATACGTTTCGACACTACTTACTCAAACCACGCTCTTTCTGTGATTCAGTTTCAGGACTGGGTATTTCAGCTCCCTCAGCTGCACCTTTTGTTTCTACGGCGATGCTTTCTAACTCTATGACTTTATATTCTTCTTCAGTAGAAGGTTCATCCACAGCTTTAGATTCATTGTCTGTTATGTCTAGTCTTTCAGAGACTTCTTCAAGTTCTACGTCTGTGGCCTCTATTGACATTTTTTGTCGTGGCGATTCAGTTGCTGAATCATCTTTTTCTGTAGAAAGTGGGCTGATCATTTGATCGTCAATAATCTTTTCTATTAATTGCATATCGAACGGCTTCGTTTCGTCGGGTTTCTCTTCGTTTATTTGACCTAGAAATAAACAGGTTTCTATAGAGTACAAACTACTGAGTTAGCTAGAACATTTTTATTCCTATTGATAAAAATGGCTAGTAAGAGCTCATGTGTTAAGTTGCACCTGAAAAGTAGGTTGTTAATTGAAAGATATTTCTGGTGGTCTACTTGTTGACTCGTATTTTTTTATATCACAGCCATATCTAGATATCATACTCAAATTAATCTTTCTTTATTAAATCCATATTATTAAGTGAAGCTTCAACATAAAAAGAGAGAAGTTAAATTAAAAACAATTTTGTTTTCTATGTAGGTACATACTAAATGCAGTATCTGTCTCAGGATTCTCATCTAACCCTCGCCCCCAGATGGCACCCCTAGATCCCATAATTTCGCTTTATATGCCATTTATAATATCATGTTGTTCTATAATGGCTTTAGATTCATATTCATTGGAGTATTATTTACCTAGTCGCGTGGTTAATTGATTCCCTGATTTAGATTTAACTTTTTCTGTGGAAAGCAGATCGTGTAATTTGCCTGCAATCATTTTTTGTGAGAATTATGTATCGTCCGATTTTGTTTTGTCGATTGTATCTAGAAACAAAATGGATTTTCTATTCTACCGCATCACTTCCCGAAAGTTTATTAAAAAATGTTTTAATGCACATTGCATTAATACACATACCTTCTGATCCACCAGTAGCACTTATTGTTTCTCCGATTTCGCTTCCAGTCTTCATGATTTGCTGAACATCTTCAGGTTCGTTATAAACTTTAAATACAGATTCGTTACTTTCTTTACTGCCTAGTGTTTTGGAATCAGATGATCCTTTATTCAATTCACTTTCAGAACCGTGTTTTTCTGAAGACCTGTTTAATTCTCCTACACCAATCTCTTCTAGAACAGGGGTGTCGCTTGATTTGCTCTCTTCGGTCTTATTAGCTGCGTCTTTAGGTGACATTTGTCTCTCATCACTTTCATGTATTTGACCTAGAGACATAACGGATTTGCTTACACTGTCGAGATTTAGCATTGATTTATTGATAAAATCAGCTGGCCAGAGCTCATCTGCATCGCCTGTGTTTAAAGTTACGTCAGAAAACCTCTGATGTATTGTTTATTTTATGATAAAATTTTAATTAGTGCGAGCTAATATTGAATTCGTGTTCAAAATTTATGAAATAAACTTTTTACTCACTCAATAAGTTATCGTTGGGTTCAGAAAACGAAACGCTGGACTTGTCAGAAAGGGCATTTCCTTGGGTTTGTTCTTCTTCACTTTTCCCAAACACGTCGTCAATGCTTAAATACAACATGAGACTTAAGTCGAAATATTTTCAGTTTAACAGTGGCAATTTTTGTATATTATAGAAAAAAAGTTATTTTACTAATTAAAAATTCAAAACTAATGCAAGCCTACCTGGTATCTTTTTGATCGGCAAGATCATTTGGGTCCACTGAAATGACAAGAAAACATAAATTGGTGTCTAATGCTAACAGTAAAAGTATTTTTGACATAGTCTTTAAAACCACATCAATAAAACTAAAAGATTACAATTTTTTTAGTAAATTACCCAGTCCTGTTTCATTAAATATAACTTTTCTGTCCTTGTCATCATCTTCGGTTGACATTTCAAAATCGTCAACCACATTTGCATTATTTACTTCGGCGTTTTCATCTACCTCCTCATATTCATTGCTTTGAATAACTTTCATGGTATCACTACTTAGATCGTCACCGTCTAGCCTATCTTCAGTTTCACCTTCTGGTGAAATAGTTTTGTCAAACACATTTTCTACATCATCCCCAGATCCATTACTCATGTTATCTCCAGAAGCCTTGGCTACATAATCTATTATAGCATTAATCTCTTTTCTGAAGTGTTCTAAATCTGTTAACGTATAATCTTTAGATTCAAACTCTTCTATCAAGCCTTTTGCTGCTTCCACTATATCTATATTAATAACATCCTCCAATGTCGATATTTCAAGATCTGTTGAATCTACTTGAATGGTAGATTTTTCTGATTCGCCCAACATTTCGTCATCTTTTGAAATCGTTGACGTATCTGGTTCCGGTTCAACATATACTGGATGCGGTTCGCAGATGTTCTGTTTAAAGTTTATTTTAAGTACTTTAGGTATTTTTATCGTTCGATACGTACCCACATCATCGATATCAAAATTACATTAACCTACCAAAACGTTTTCGATCACGTCATCCACAAAATCCAATACAGGGCCTTCTTCCTCTTCTAGATCTGTAGGCATTTTTTCATAAAATTAATTCTAGCCTTATTTAACTAAAGTATTGTTTGCCTATTCCCAACTATCTTGGGTACGGCGTAAAGTCTCACTGGATGCAGCTGAGTACCAGAGTTTTACTAAAAGACAACATAATAAGAAATATTTGATAAAAAAAACCTGTATCCTTTAATGTAAACTTTTCTCGTTCTAATGACATTTCCATGTACGTAACACACTGCACTAAATCCTTTGCAGTCGCTTCCGTCTCCTGTGTAACTAAAATACATAAAAGAAAAATAATAAAAAATAAATAACAATGTATGTTTTCATTCGGTTATTTACATTTGGATTGTAAAATATTTTTGATTACCTTGTAAATCTTCTTCTAATAACTTGAAAGATAAATCTTCTAGTATTCCTGCTATCCAAATTGTAATCTACGAAAAGAGTTTAAACAGATAGGTACTTAAAAATTAATAAGAATGAACTTTAATTGGAATAATGCCACTGCCGTGCACGGAATCCTGGGTTCAATTCACGGGTAGGCGGAAATCGCTTTCTGAATTTGAGAAACTTACAACGCAGTCTGGGGTCTAAAGTTGTTGGTGGTACACCCTCGCCTCGTGACTAAGAGATCACGTCAAGGTCCTAAGTGGCATTCAGCCACTCAGGTAAAGCTCTGACTCTAGGGTTTGTTAGGTGAACTCACTCGATAAGAAGAAGCAGTTTTATTTTATCTCGGTCATTTGTTTTAATTAATTTACTTGTGCTAATGTAAGAGCCATTTATTAAAAGCACCAGATAGCTACTTACTGTATTCGCCACATCCCTTTGAATTGGCAAATATTGCAGATTTTTACTAAAAGCGCATTTCCGTAATAATTTCGCAATGTCACTGGACACTACTCTGGATATAGCGTCCAATCTGAAATGCAGCACGAGCATACCTATAGCAGTGACAATATACCGCGTATTCGTTACAATTTCTGTGTCTATGTACATGTTACAGCCAAAGTGATTAAATATATATTATACATAATGACTGGTCATTGTATATAATACCCAAATTGACTAGACAGTGTGATAGATTAATCACTTTATCTGGATCTAATTCATAATAGCTGGTCAAAGTTAGCCAAACTAATAAATATGGTATAATCGTCTGACTACTTACTAACAGCCAGTTTCTTCATCAAAAGTTAAAGCCAAAGTAAAAGTCAAAGTAATGTCTAAAGTTAAAGTACCTAACGGTCAAATTCAATTTTTCTATTAGTTTTACTGTCACTTTAGCCTTGAAAAAACGAATTTGACCGTTACTTTTACTTTAGACATTACTTTAACTTTAACTTTTGATGAAGAAACTGGCCGTTATTCTTAGAAACGGCTCAAGTTAATGTCGACTCTTTTTATGATAAATCATCAAATGATTCCTCCCACTGTGGGAGAGCAGCTTGAGGGACTCAGAGCGTGAGCGTGAGCGTGCAGCGTGAAGTCAGACTGTTAGTGGCTTAAATCCACGCGTTGAACAACGCGCACCGCCGAGACGGGTCCGTGTCCCCCAGGAGACGGAAGGCCGATAAGGCACCCAAACTCATCGCACAGGCCCACGTCTACGGTGGCTGGGAGTCGTCTCTCGACCACACAGAAGGAGACGATGGCATCCCAGTACCTCTCGCCCCGGACCTTGGCTTGAACCAGGGCCGGGCGCGAGAGGTCGCCGCTGCCGACTGCCTCGACGAGGATACGGCGGTGCCCTTCCCGGGCAGGGCACACTCCGGGCGGTCCGTACAGTGGCCCGAGCCACACTTCAAAGAGGGGACTTTTCGCTACTATTATGGGGTGCCCTGCACTGTGCTAACTAGCCTTTTTCGAATAAAGTATATTAAGGTCAGCTACCAGGCACTTTAGTTAGTTAACATGAAATAATAATCTTTACCTACTTGTTTTATTACATTATCTAAGTCTATGGAGATATTATATAAAATTGCTAGTTAATGTGATAAATTCTGTGTCAATTATCACTTTATCCAAATTGAGTAGATATTATAAATAATAGCTAGATAATATGTATAATATGCGGACTTATTACTTTGGCTGTAACATACACAAGTTAATTTTCAACCGACTTCAAAAAAAGGAGGAGGTTCTCAATTCGGCTGTATTTTTTTTTTTTTATGTTTGTTACTCGATTTCTCAAAGACGCCTGGACCGATTTCAAAAATTCTTTTTTTATTTGAAAGGGTATGCTTGTCATTTGGTCCCATCGTCATCAGATCAGGACCTGATGGTGGAAACCCTGAGAAATCGAGGGCATCTCTTGAAAATTGTAGGCGAGCATGGGGTAAAAACTTTATATTTATGTGTATATCTGATGAGACTACAATACTATGGAGGTTTAGGGCAGATCTGATGATGGAGACGACAGAGGATCGAGGGAACTCCTAAACGGCACATCTTAACTACCTCGTATTTGGGCTTATATTATTTGTATTGACGATACCTTTGCAACAGTGAAGGTTTGGAGCTGACCTGATGATGAAGACCAGAGAGGGTCAAGGGAACTCGACAACTGAATATGTAAACTACCTCGTGTTTGGGCTTATATTATTTGTATTGACAAGACCTTTGCAACAGTGAAGGTTTGGAGCTGAACTGATGATGGAGACCAGAGAAGGTCGAGGGAACTCGACAACTGAATATGTAAAATACCTCGTATTTGGGCTTATATTCTTTGTATTGATGAGAACTTTCCACTTATATGGATAGTGACAACTATTCGTATCACTGAAAAGCTGTAAATAAAAAACTTTTTTACAAAAAAATTAAACCGACTTCCAAAAACACTAAAAAGCAAAAAAAAAACAAATTTTAGGTGCATCGGCCTAGAAGTCGGTGGCAAAATTAACTTAATAACATCCATTAGACACCGACTTCTAGGCCGATGCACCTAAAATTTGTTTTTTTTTTGCTTTTTAGTGTTTTTGGAAGTCGGTTTAATTTTTTTGTAAAAAAGTTTTTTTATTTTATGTCTACGAAGTTCTTCACTCCAACCATTGCCTAAAAATGTTTTGTAATCGGATATAAAATGATAGCGGTGCTAGAATCTAGCACAATAGCACCATTTAACTCATCTTCGGAAAAAAAATTAAATATAGGGCTAGGTAGGTACATAATGGCCTACCTACAAGCTATTCTTACAAACCTGGTATTCGTGACAGTTCGCTTTAAGCGAGCGTGGTGATTCGTGCTCATTCCGTCTGTGAGAGACCCTGTGCTCTGCAGTAGGATAGTAAAAAAGCTGATGGTGACATTTACGTAATTACAAGACTTACTCCGGAGTTAAAGTTACATTTAAAGGTTTCAACAATAACTTCGTAATTTTGTGTGCAAATAATATGCATAATGTTCTTTCGTCCATCTTACAAAGTGGCTTCCTGAGGTCGTAAGCGTTTTCGTTTCTGTCCTTTTGATGGCTTTTACTTAGAGTACTGTAAACAAAGATTTTTCAAGCTGGAGTTATCTGTAACGTGCATCCATCTTAATTTATTAGCGAGTTACAATACTTACGTTTTTGATGAATACGACTTCCGTGACCTTCGTTTTTGAAACCAATATAGCGCTTCCGGTATTTGTACAATCGGTAGTTGATCCATAACTTGTTGTTTCAATCTTACTACCTGGAACATTAACTTTAATTTCGGAGCAAGGGCTTTATACAAAATCTTATAAAATATTTGATTTCAGTCGTTACGTACCATGAATTCAGGTAATACATTGGATCGGTATCGCCAAGTATCAAGACATTGTCGTTTGGATGGTACAGCCAGCTCATTGATCCTCATGGAGCATTTTTTAAGGTTCTTGTTTTTAATTTGTGGATTATTTAATCCTACATTGTTACTTATTGTTGAATAATAAGCATAAACATTAGTGTTCGGTCTTCTGTAAGGCGATTTGGACCTGTATTTGTAATGGCTACTTGAGCTTGTCTTAGTAATTCTATAACACATCAGGTAATCCCTCCTGCTAATTAAAAAAATATAAATAAATAAAGCAATTCAATTATATGTCTATCTATATAGTACAGACAATATCTAGGTAAGTAGGTATAGAGTCTATACCTAGGTATTGTACGTCGTCGTGTACTGGACCAACATGAAGTGGTCTCACCAGAATTGATTATTTATGGATCATCTATTGTCAAATATAGGTGTTTGCTGAGCTATTACCTCCTAGAACGCCGTTTTCCTTTAAGGAGTGATCCGAAAAAATCGAAGTCTGCGACATTATATTCACAGTCCGTATCATCTGGAATAGGTTTTAATTTCTGGAGCCGTCGACCGCGCCTGATTGCGTTTTCAACGGTAACATCCACCCAGTCCTCAACAAAGTCATTTGAATTGGTCTTCTTGTTGCCTGTATATTCTGTTGTTGGCAGGACTATTTCATCATCTGTAACATAATGATTAGCACTGGGTTAGATTAGTGCCTGTACAAGACGAACCACTGACCATATTATCCTTTACTGAACAGGTGGTCAAATGGTAGCACAACAATTTCAGACTCTGAAAGCTGGGTGTTATTCTAGGTTTTCAATGTTCGGTTTGAGGTCTAAATAGCGCGTTTCATCGTTCATTGGCTAGATAATAATAGACTATAACTATTTACTTGATGCCGGGTCAGAATAATAGGCCATTGCGTTTAATATATGGTTCGTTTCCTGGCGCTGTTTGGAAACTATTTAATTTCGTAAATAATTTATTCTAGATAAATGAAATTACATGACTATGAGCTGTTCGATAAAAAATATAAATAAATAATGTTTGACAGCCAATTTGTAAACTATGGAAAATGTCATGGTTCAAAAGGATCTGTTTTAAGAAGATCCATACGGCTATGAAATTAGTCTATGTATGCATACGAAACCCTGTAGGGTAATGGGTGCCATTGCTGTAAGTATGCTTATTGTTTCATATAGAACACATAGGTCCAGTAGTCACAAAGCGCGACTGTTGTGTTGGATTCGAATTCCGGGTAAAGCCGAAATCGCCTTGTGCATTTAAAGAAACGAATATTGTTCCATGGAGTTTGGAAGTAAATGTCGTTCCTGCGCCTGACCTTGGACCTGTCGGAACTGTCGGATTGCCATCTCATCGGGGTATAAATTCTCTAAGTTACACACTTAGTACACATACACATTGTAGTCTTTGGTATAAATATGAGAGAGTGGCACTGCAGCTGGGTCTAAAAGAACAACCGCCATGACGCACGTAAGCTAAATTGTAGTGCAATTGTGCACCGAATGGAAAAAGTTAATTGAAGCATTCCGCGTTATTTCTTACACTTAGGTATTATAACGAACGCAGTTTCTGATTTTAGCGTAAGGCGCACCCTAGACCTGCAATAACATTGTGCAATATTATTATAGAGTAAAATCTTTTACCGTACACGGCCTATAACTTTGCACAATACCTAATATTGCGCAATTTTATTGATCATCTAGGAAGCGCCTAAGACATTAACAATAGTTTTGCTATCAGAAGACGAAAATAAGCTTGTTGAACTGTAAAAATATAAGTTTTATGAGGACGTAGTTTCTATTAAATCCCGTAATCCGCTTTTTATAAATGACTAATAAAATTGTATTGATTACCGAACGAATACTATTGTCGTTACGTCATTGCAGTTACTGTCAATGTCTTGTTTTTCCTTCAAGAATTGTCAAAATGAAGTGTCAAAGTTAACGTAGTAGGAGGCAGACGTGTATTTTTGCTGTGAATAAACAAAATTATCGTAAAATAATAATTTCATAAAAGATTTTACACTAAAATTAGTGCTGATAAATAAATATAAAAGTGTTAAATCGCAAGTTCTGCGCAATTTCATCCCAGATACTCAAACTGGAGCATATGAATCTTATTTGTGCGTCTTTTATATTTGAAAGATTGTAAACAAAGAATCGGTATAAGAAAAACAATGTGGTCTCATTTGCAACGAGGAAGTTCACCGGTGGACTGGTGTGAATCGAATTATTCTATTTCTCCAGTAATAGCTGAATTTGTTAACACGGTAACTTTTTTCTTAATTTCTATTTTTAGGTGGTAAGCAAAGACAAAGGATTTTCTTTCTTGGCTCATTATGTATTTACACATCTAGTAGTCGTACTTGGCTTCATAACAGCCATTAATAATTATGAATGAGGAATAAAGTTTTTGTTAGTAATATATGTATACAGCTTATGAATTTTTCGTTGGTAGTAATTGCTGTCATGCTTGCTTACTTACTTAAAATGGTTGATGACCCTTAGACCGGTCCTCTAATTTATTCCACGAACCAGAGAGTAATTCAATTTTTTTTGTTATTTTAGATAAGCAATGTCTTGTTCTTCTTGTTCCCACCGGTGTTAATGCACCTATTTCAAGAATATTCAAAGTTTTTCAATCCAGCCATAAATGTTCTGTGGATCCTGCTAATGGTGGTTGGTATCAGCTCTGCTTATTTCCATGCCACCTTGAGTTTAGTAGGTAAGGTCATAACATTAATTATTTCTCATTTTTATGTAATACATTAAACTACAAAAAACTAATTTAAATGCAAAGTTCCTTTTGCATAAGTTTTTGTCTTTTACATGACTCATGGAGGGATTAGGTACCTACATAAAAACAAAGTCTAACAAAAAACCAGTCTCAATGAAATTAATACTTAATATAATATTTTGTCTGTAACTGATGTAAACAAAATTAATTGGCTGTTTTTTTTTTGTCATAAAATATACCCACAAAAGAAATATCAACTTTTGTTTTTTTTTTATTAGTCTAATCATCAAGAATGACTCACACCCTGTTTTTATGACACAACACTAAAGGAGAGGACTTAACAAAGGGTTTCTAATGTGTAAAATATTCATCTATGAAAATTAAATTATTATTAACATTTCCAGGACAACTTATGGATGAATTGGCTATTCTATGGGTGTTCATAGCAGCTTTCGCGATGTTCTTGCCAAAGAGACATTTTCCATCATTCTTGGATGGAAATAGGTGAGTTGCAGTAATATTTATTTTATACATATAATAGCAAGTACATAATTATAGGTATAGTATAGCAGATGTTTTTCGAAAACATTTATTTATACAGCACTGCAGCTGTGTCTTGGCAATGGCTTTTAACATTTTATACCTTCATACTTAGTATTGAAATATTTTATTTTAAGTGAATGGCACAGGCAAAGAAAATATATTTTTTATAGAAAGTTAAAATTGGGTCCTAAACTCCTATAGCTGAACATTCGATTCAAAGAGTAATAATTAAGTACTTTTTATCCCTACAACACAACATACCCTTTTCCTTGTCCTACACTTTTATTATTATTGTTTACTACTTCTGCCTAGAAAAAAAACAAGTATTTAGAAGCTATAAACAGAGTATTAGTATACATTAACACAAATTAGCCCATACAGTTAGAATGATAATGTGAATTTGGTAATTAGATAACATACAATCATGCTCTACTTTTAACATACATTGCGCCATAAAACTGCCGCGTAATGGAAATTTTAAAATACTATTTCATATAATATAATGTCGATGCAATAAAACCAGTTATGAGCTTTACATATTTTATCGTAAAAAAATAAGGCCACTTGAGAATAAGTACCACGAAAAGGTAACAATATCTACCATAAAAAAAAATAGATAGCAATTATCTTGTAAAAGTCACCAAATAATGTACCTAAATGACATGTTACCTATGCTGCCAAAGTTAATTTACTATAAGAACCAGCATCATGGAAATATATTACTTATAATAATAGTTTAAGTATTTCATAATTTGCGTTAGTTCATAATACTATTGTTAGTTAGACTTCTAATATGTACACATGTAGCTATCAAACTGTTAATCCAGTTAAATTTAATATGACTGTGGTGCGAAGGCGGTATGGTGTTAACACGGCCGGTTATTGAGGATCGATATAAAAGTAAAAATAGTAGGTAGGTTATTTATTCGACTATATCAACATCACCGTAGACCTTGACTTTCAAATGCGACACTGCACGCGACCCCTACGTTTGCAACGTATTATTTTTAGCACTCAGGTACCTTGGTATTATGTCTACTTCGGGTTTAAAGTAGGGATGGTATTTATAAGGGTTTTCCCCAATTCGTCATCGATTAAACTTCAGAGGATGTCCAGTGGTCCATTTTGGCCAGTGTCCGATTTGGGTTGTTATTTTGTCATATGTCCGGTTTCGGCTTTTAAAGCGTTGGCAGCCCTATAAACTAATAATTTTGGCTGGATATTGAACAGAGGCTGACCGTCTGACCTTATTAATTTTCGATGACGCAGAAACCCTTAAGAGGGTTAATTGGGCAGGTGCCCGACCCAGTTTATAGATCAAAATGGCATTTGGTAACTACCAAATGGAGACCTCTCTTCTACTTATTGAATAAATGAGTAAATCTATACTAATATTATAAAGCTGAAGAGTTTGTTTGTTTGTTTGAACGCGCTAATCTCAGGAACTACTGGTCCGATTTGAAAAATTCTTTCAGTGTTAGATAGCCCATTTATCGAGGAAGGCTATAGGCTACTTTTTATCCGGGTTCGTGCAGAGGTTCCCACGGGATGCGGGTGAAACCGCTGGCAGAAGCTAGTTAAGTATATGTATTAAGTTTCACAAGCTTTTAGATAATTAGCAATAGGTAACTGCGTAGTCTGGTTATTATGAAGGCCAAACCATAAACTTCTATAAAAATGTTTGCGTGACCCATTAAGTAAACATTCCATACGTTGCGAGTTTTACAAACATTTTAAGGTTCGAAGTATGCTAGTCGTTTACTATGCAAATAAGAATTAACTACCAGTACCTAGCTAATTATCTAAGTAGGTACCATAAATAAAAGAATGGTCGTTTCCCACGGTGTGATTCACGTGATCTTATCTTGAGGAAACTATTTACACCCGGTAAAATACCCTACCGGTAGATCTCTCCGACATTTCAGAGCTCTCATTCAATTTGTTAACCTTTATTGTCCCAGGGCACATGCACTGCACATGCATGTATTATTATTTATGAAACAAATAGTGTCGAAGTTTAGCTTTTACGTCAACTTTATCTATTGAAAACATCGTGTTGCCAAGTAGGGCACGAGTGTCGTAGGGCGTTATCTGTTTCGCTAAAACAGCTCATTAATTTGCCAGTCCCGAAATCCCACTCTGATATTTCATATGAATGCTATAATAAGCACGGCACACGAGATAATATAGGGAGAATTTCTACTAAGAATATTAGTAAGCCTACCTACTTATGTAGGTGCCTACCTTCTGTGTTCAAAGTCTGATTCTCAGCTCTGAATGGTAAAACTGTGATGGCATGAAAAACAAAGCCGTGTAGGTACACTGGTACAGCCTGCTTGTACCTGCACTTCGCGTCTCGTGGTTAATTGATATGTCCATGCTTAGTGGTAATGACTCAAGCGTTGTGAACTGCGGTTTCAAACTCAGTCAAGCCCGCACAACAATATAGAAATTGGCGTAGCTACATAACATCAGTCACCAGCTAAAATCGGTTCACAATACTTAACTCATTATCAGCATAATCCATAGAAACCCCAAACTAATTTGTCATCATCAGTCCTCTTACTCCACTTTATTATTTGGGGTCGAGGCAGTCTTCTTCCGTGTCTTTCTTCTGACATCCTCTTCCTTCACAGATATCCACATTCCTCAAACCTTCCTCTAAACATGATCCTCATTCCTCCGGTTCACAATGTCAATACTTATAACTAATATATAGTAAACGGTGGAAACCCCTATAGGATAACACTATAGGTCCTATAGGGACGAAGGTAATCCAGCACAAAATTAAATTCATTCAATCAAACTTTTTGAACGTCCAAAAAAATTCACAAAGACGGTCTTCAAAACGCCTACCTTTCACAACGTCCTATGTAGGTAATATATTGCTGGAAAGAAGGAGTGGAGCGTATAGCTTACATCCACAAATAGCCAACAACACGCTGCAGGTCTTTTATGCGTTTGTTGTAGATTAGTTTCTCTTAGAATGAGGTTTTTTGACCTATGCAGTTATTTAAAACAAGATTTTTATGCTGGCGTGTCTGTTCAAGGTCGATAACGATGTGAATCATGCCATTATGATTGCAAACTAGGTATGTTACTGGGTTAATCGTTACTAAATGATGTCGTATTTTTATAAAACATTGCTTTGTTTGTTTTCAGGCGGCGCCTGGCTATCTACTCGACTGTGATGTCGGTGTTATCAACTGGTTTCCTGGTGATGCACCCGGCGGCTAACGCTTTTGCGTTGATGACGCTCGCTCTGCCGGCTCTCGGGTTTTTGTACGGAGAACTGGTCAGGTAAGAATAAAATATTTTATAAGGTATTTTTTTTATTTTGAGGACGCTAAAACTCGTTTTGCATCATATGTGTCGTACAGCTAACTTGCCACTACTCTGGTACAATAAAGGCAACATAGTTTTCTCATCTCTTAGTATTTATTAAGATTTTATACATACCTCGCGATACTTTGAAGGGCCCACCAACTGAGATATCCAAGGGCTCATGTGGCTCCTTTGTACCTTTTGAATGCGATCTTTAGGGTAACTTAAGGGACGTCTCCTCAAAATAAATGTGAAAACTAAATAATTTTGACATATTTTTAAGACCTTGCTGCAAAATTACCCAACTTTCTAAAAACTTAAATGGTTTTTATCGGATATTGGCAAGCGCATACTTTTATAACAGGTGTACTAGATTATCTCATCATTTTGTTGTGTAACACTGAATCTTACAAGACTAATATAAATTAATTACATATGTTTCAGAGTGAAGTGCTCCCGTGTATACCGTCTTGGTCTCCGCTGCGTCGCTGTCAGCCTCCTCGCCATATTCTGTTGGGTCATGGACCGCATGTTCTGCGACGCATGGCTCTCCATAGACTTCCCCTACATGCATGGAGTATGGCACGTATTAATCTTCATAGCTAGCTACACCGCTCTAGTTCTCTTTGCATACTTCAACGTCACAGAAGAAAGCCCCGAACAGAAACCCCAGCTGAAATACTGGCCAATCAACGAATTCGAATTAGGTATTCCATACATTACTATGAAACATCCGTGCAAGCAAGACAAGGATCTAGCGATTTAGTCATTTTAGTTTTATAGTCAACTTGTGTGCAGTTATTAGAAGGCTGATTAACTTGTCAACTTTAATTTGACCTAAACGGTAGCTTAAAATATTATGAAGTTGAGTTGAACGCAAAAGACATGTAGATAAATAGATCATGTTACACGTATTATGTAGATATTTATATCGACGCCAAAATATATTTTAGTATATTTATTACAGCAGTGAGTTAAGTAACAGTTTGAAACTGTTACGATATTTATATGATGAGAGAAGAAATAACATCGTCTCATTAATGTGAATAGATTTATAATATTCAGCCATTACATATTGTGTTTTGGAATCTTTGAGAACATTTTGACCTACTACTTAATGTTGACTGTGATTGTTTTTATATTTTTTATTTACATCTATTTTTGTTCTTATTTTTTTCGACTTTTTTCTTTGTTTTTATTTTTTATATTTTATTTATTGAATATCTAAAAATATTTATAAATGTCATAAAAAATTATATACTTTCTCAAAGAAGTCGCTCAATAAATATATATCAATTTCTTATATTGATGAAATCATAAAGTGATTAAATAGGAACAACAGCTTACAAAGAAGTATATAATAATATACATATTTACAAAAATATAATTGTGATGTCAAATATATCTGAGATATTAATGTAGGATAGTATTAATGTGTAGCTACTTATTTTGTATACTATTAGATTGTAAATTTTAATGAGTGGGTAGTACAAAATCACAGTAATTACAATGTTGTAATGGAATGCATATGATTTACTTGGTTTGTAACAGTATACGTGTAATTAATTGCATAGGAAGCATTATTAACAATTGTGTGGCCATTTTATGTTCGATTAAGTTATCATCCTTTTTTTAAAATAAAACCATCTTTTTAACCTCATGATGACAAACTCGTTTCTGAGAATAGTTTTAAGAAGGTGGAGGTAACGAGTTAAATTAATGAGATATTGGGTTATAGTGAAACTTCCATTTATTTACAGGCCAATTTAAGTGTTTTATTCCGCAATGGCGAAAATTACTTTTCTGTGTTTGTAGTTAATGTCCACCCAAAACATTTAATGCCAGTATTAGGTAAAAAGTGGACACTGTCCTCTATTAATGTTGTATTTTATTTTAAAGATAATTGTGTTATTTAAAAGGAATAAGTTTCAGTTTATGTGCATGTTATCAATGGATCTTATAATGAATCTCAATGTATGGTTTAATTAATGAGTATTTATGGCATGTGAACATCAAAGTTTTTAATTAATCTTGAATGAAATGTCACTAGTTTTCCAGTTTGTTATTGACAAAGTTAAAGCCAAAAGTTAAGAATTTTCTAGTTTAACTTAGTGATTTATTTGTGGTGATATTAATTATGTTTACAAGTGATGGAATACTTAATAAATAAAATGGTGACTTTATTCCTGCTTTTTTTTTTCCTTGAACCTAAAATTAAACAATAGATTTTTCATTCTGGAATGTTTATACATAATTCAACATTGTATAGTAAATTCAGATCCAATAATATTAATTTTAAATAACATGTCAGATATATTTTATAATAATTATTGTCTCAGTCAGAGTCAGAAGAAAAAAGAAAAACATTATGTTGTTGGTTAGGATGCATGTTAGAAGCATCAAACTTCTTCCTAGGATAGGTGCTTCCGCCTCTGTATACCACATGGTTCTTCTCCGTCTCCAAGATTTTCACCTCATGGAGCAATTGTGGCTTCTCCATAACCTTCTGAAGCTGGTCCCAAATGAATATGGCAAGATTTTCTGTTGTGCTCACCTAATAGAATATAATAATCAATTATTACGACATTGTTCAAGCACAAAGGTCATAGTAAAAAAAGGCTGGACAATCAGTAAATTAATGTAAACAACTGTTTAGAGACAAAGATAAGTTCTGACCTTTTTACCCTTAGTATTACACAACTTATGTCAATATAATTAAAAGTTCATTAATTCATTTATTAATTTGTGTAGTTTTGGAAACTGGTTTAAAAGATAATTACCACAGATTTGAAGTATGGTACGTCTTGGTCCAGGTTTTTGTGGTCGAGCGGGTTCATTATTGCCAACTGCATGTAATGTTTGAGGTCATGTACGTTCATCACCATGCCGGTGTTGGGATCCACTGGGCCTTTGACTGTCACCAGAACTATAACAAAAGTTTTTGTTAGAAAAAATAGAAAGAGAAAAAAAAAGAAAATCTGTACATGAACAGGGATTAAGATTTTTAAAACTTACCAACATAATTGTGTCCATGTCCATTTGGGTTATTACATTTTCCAAATATTTTTTTATTTTCTTCATCAGATAAATATGGGCTGTAAAAAAACAAAATTAAAAATATTTATTACAATATTTTAACATATCATCAAATTAAATAAATGCCTACTTAATTGATGGTTTAGAATAAATTACATTGTAGTAAAACCGCAGGCATCAGCAATATAGTATTTAGCCTCGCCATACGGAATGTATGTCAAAAGAACTTGTTGAGTGAGCATGAGGATCTCAAGTTACTTGAAACATGCTTAGGTTGATTAAATTACATAGCAGGGAAAGTTACGTACCTACTTCATAGAATTATTCTCACCTGTGCAACCTGTGGCAGGAACTGAAGGTTTCGCGCCGAGTAATTGATACTATCGGTAAAGGAGTTGGCGTCATTTTTTTTTTTCTTAAAGAAGTCTTCTAAACTAAACGAAAAAATAACAGCTACTTTCAACAGTAGCTATGAGAATACTGAACTGAATCCGACTATCAGACTGAATATATTTGACTCGGAGCACCGTTTTCGTGCTCGTTATTCTTTAAAATAAAGAAAAGATCGCGACAACAAGTGGTTCAAAAGTTTACATTTCAATTTCATTCGCTCGAGCAACTTGACACTTACTTAGTGTGTGTTGCCAATTATTCAAATAATTTATGCTTACGATTTTCAGGATTCTATCACAATGAGGTTTGTATCTATCATATGCTTTAACAATATAACAGCTGAATCGATTGAAGTTAATTAATTTTTATTTAAGATGAAAAAATGTGTCCATTCATAATGAATGATTTTGAACAAGAAGTGCAAAATCCAACTTCAATTTTCCATTTTAAGTGGATAAGTCTACCCCAGATGGGCACCCTGAGTTGATTTGTCAAATTGCAGCGGGGTTGCTAACTTATTGTACGGGGAAATAAAATTATTCAGTAAGTATTTTATTCACTTTGGTACAAACAACAGAGCAAAGAGTTTTTCTTAAGATACACGTTGGCTTAATCTCAGTGAAGACTGAATTACTTCTTAGATCACGACATAAAAAACGTCTGTTAGAAAATAAATTAAATTTTTTGGCAACTCTTCCAACCATATGCAACACTTGACAGTGACATTGTCATTCTCAAGAGGGAGTACGGGGAGTGGGAATATCTACGAGTTCATTACGAGTTTCTATAGTGAATTGGACTTTGTAACCTTTACGAAAATTGAAAATCGTTTTAATATAAGTTTAAAGGTAGTGTACATATTATCGTAAAACTATATTTAGCAAAATGTTCTCTCCAAGCAGCAGGCACTTGCTCTTTTCGACGCAGGTTAGTTGTTTTTTAAAGTTTACCCTTCATAACAACCCATGTACCACGTAACTTTCCGTAGATATTGTTAAAGTTATCCAAAGTTGCATAATATTGATCATTTAAAAATAAACGGTGATATTAATTGTTTAAGTACAGCACGCCATCCAAAAATTATTAAAAAGTAACCCAGCATTTATGTTGTTATCAATATTCATCTTGTTGACTTATTGTACCCCTTGTACTGCCTATCTACTAATTATCTCCATGTATGTAGTATGATTAGAACTCCTATTATTTTCAAGGCTGTCATATCTGTTGTTAAGGTGCCAAATTATTTTGGGATATAATACTGATATAAACACCACATATCTTTTTATAATAATACATGGAATATTGTTTACCATATTTACCTATCATTACTTTGCCTCATAGACTGACAACAAACAATCTTAACTCATGCTACCCTCTTGTTCCCAGTTGAGGAGACTGCAGAGCACTCTAGTGGTAGCTGAGCACAACAATGAGGTGCTGTCACCAGCCACTCAGAACACACTGAGCGCTGCCAAGAAGATCGGTGGAGATGTTGCTGTGCTGGTTGCTGGAACCAAGTGTGGCCCTGTGAGTTTATGCTTCATATAGCTATAGTTTAATACACTATCACACAAAATGTAAGAACATAATTATGGTGGTTAAATATCGCAAATTAAAGAATGGAATTGGCAAAACATCAATGCAAATGTCATATTAAGAAAATAAATTACATTCTAAACTTGGTTTTTTAATATTAATCATATCCAATCCTTTCTGGTTGATATCTGATGATGTGATCTTCATATTGTTTAGCTTTTTAAAATAAAAACTTTATTTGTTTATTCCAGGCAGCTCAAGCTGTAGCCAAAGCAAATGGAATTTCCAAAGTTCTGGTAGCTGAAAGTGACTCATTCAAGGGTCTCACCCCTGAGTCTCTGACTCCCCTCATCTTAGCCACCCAGAAGCAGTTCAACTTTACACATATCCTGGCTCCAGCTACCGCCTTTGGCAAGGCTGTTCTGCCAAGAGTAGCAGCTAAGCTGGATGTGTCCCCTATTACAGACATCATTGGAGTTAAGGATGCTAACACCTTTGTCAGAACCATCTATGCAGGTAAACATCATGCTTATCATTCACTTTGGTTACTTTGAGTACATATTTCCATAATAGAAATCATGACAATACTATTTACAACTGATCAGATCTCAGAATTTCAATATACACAATAGGTATTGAATACTAAACTTGAATACTTAAATTAGCCTGTGTTTACATTATTCATTTATTACCTTGACCACATACAATACCAGCTTGTAATACATTATCTTTATAGTAAATATTCAAACGTCAGCTCAAAAGTCTATACCATATTTCAGGTAACGCTGTCCTCACATTGGAAGCCAAGGACAATATCAAGGTGATCACAGTCCGTAGTACAGCATTCCCCCCCGAGCCGCTAGAAGGAGGTTCTGCGGCCGTAGACAAGGCACCTGAGGGCGACTACAAGACAGACCTGGTTGAGTTTGTCAAGCAGGAGCTCGCCAAGTCTGACCGACCTGAACTTACAAGCGCCAAGAACATTGTTGCTGGTGGTAAGGAAATAGTGTTATTTGCTGTTGCTATAAGACTTGCATCTTATTAGAATAGTCCAATAGGAGCTGCGTTTGATCTTCAGAATTTCCAATACCAGTAAATCTAGTTGGAAAACTCGGCCATTTCGTATCCAGAGAAATGAGAAAATATTCCAATCAAAATATTCAAATTGGAATGTCAATACTTGACAGTACTTTATTATCTTTTCTTGTCTTTTGTGTCAGTCCATATTTTGCCGCCAACTGTGCCAGCCTCAAGTGTAGTGTACTTTATCATCATCTTAATATTACATAAACACTGATTTCTATTTCCAGGTCGTGGTCTGAAGTCGGGCGACAACTTCAAGCTGCTGTATGACCTAGCTGACAAGTTGAACGCCGCAGTGGGTGCTTCCCGAGCGGCCGTGGATGCCGGCTTCGTCGCCAACGACTTGCAAATCGGTCAGACCGGCAAGATTGTTGCTCCTGTGAGTATTGATAATATACTATACCTTATCAGAGCCAGAGATCATATCCAAGTTTGAAAGAGTTGGAGGTCTGATAAGACTATGACCTTATTAATGAATTGAAATTCTGTGGCAATTGAGAATATGGTTACAAAGAATGTTATTTGTGAGATGAAGGCCAAAAGAGCCAAAAGAGCGAGATAGAAAAGAGTATGGAAGTAGAAAACACGCTGCGCCAACCCCAAATACAATTGGCATGAGGGCAGGAGGATGATGATAAATTCTGTGGAAATTTTTCCCTATTAAATACAAAGCTAGTCTTGTTTGAAATATCTTTTTATAAAAATGTAATGCTATTGTGTTATAGGACCTGTACATCGCAGTAGGCATCAGTGGTGCTATTCAGCATTTGGCGGGTATGAAGGACTCCAAGACCATTGTTGCTATCAACAAGGACCCTGAGGCACCTATCTTCCAGGTAAATACTCAGTTAAAATATTTAATTACGTAATTAATATCGTTTCTACCCTTATAACATCTTTTAAAAAAAACTTTGTGAGGGTGTTATACCATCCGTATCGTACATTGTTAGAAAATTTAATATCAAATTTAGCCGATAATGACGTTTGTTATCTGCTGTCAACAAGTCAAGGTCTTAAAATTTTTATCAGTCTCTTATCTTTTTGTAAATTACGAGCGTTGAGTGGTAATGGCACAGGTTATCATTTTTTTCTTACATTGATTAATTTGGGAGGACAATCTGTAAATCAGCAGTTGCCTATGTCTATGACGATTATTGATGAAAAACCATTTTGGTAGTGAAAATAAAATTAATTAATTCGCTTTATCCTCACCTAACTTTGGAAAAGTATATGTAATTGCACTGGAATTGCGCTCTGTCAGTATATTCACCTTCCCACTATTTTTTATATAATTCTAAAACGTAACAAATAAGTCTAAACCCATTACTATTTTAATTTGTACAGTCAGAAAAATAGACGATAATCGTTTAACCAAGAACACCTTTATTTATTCTTTTATACACTTATTTTCAGGTGACCGACTACGGCTTGGTTGCTGACTTGTTCAAGGCTGTTCCTGAGCTCACATCCAAACTGTGAACGTTTATAAATGAAGAGAGAAACACAAGCAGAATGGAGTACATAGTCTAACCTTTTTAGATGAAACTTTTTATTCTTATACCAACTTTTATACCCTTCCCTCGAGATTTGTGAAACTTTATTGTTGATCAGTGTAATTTATCATGTGTAAGCGAATCATGTATGTATAATAAAATATTGTTACAATATTTTTGTTTCATTTTAGTATGGCTGTTATATTATTTTGTACAGTATTAGATAGACATTTTAGATCGATTTTAACGAAATGCCCGGCAATTATTTCCCTAAGTTATTTTTTTAACTACGTAAAGAATTCGTAAAATACAATGCGGTAATAAAGTCCAAGTTTTCGCTATGCTTTAGTTTCGCTACTCGCCAAGAGATGGCGCTGCTATCGCGTACATTTAAGTAATTTGAAGATATGTGAGGATTTTAGCGTGATTTAAATTATACATTGTTCTCCGGTGATTGAAATTAACTTTCTATTATTCACCGCTACAAAAAAAAATACATAAATGAATCAATAAAAAAGTGGACAAAACATTTGAAAAGTTAAGCAAACAACCCTTTTGAAATTAGATGAGTATGTAAACGCTTAGTTCAACCATAGGTTTTACAGATTATGTATTTTATTTAATAAAGGGAGCCTAAAGAGCTTTTTGAAAAAAAAAGGAGGAAACAGTCTTTGGCGTTACCTAATTATTAAACAATGCTACATTTGCTTAGGTAATTTATAAATAAAAAGGCACCTCATACCTACTGGGGAGGTATTGATAAATAATATTCTTAGGTATTTTATGCCAATGTATATTTATACCAGTTCTGTGTTTATTAATCGCGAGTTTGGTTTAAGCATTTGAAAGTCTGGTTTAGTGAATGCCTATTTAGCATTATACAGGTTTAAACCAACAGGAGGTAAGTGCACAGTCAATCATGTCAGTAATGATAGTCCCAGGGGGAGATGCGGTTTGTTCGCCGAGTGGCATTCTCGTTATCATATCTGACGGCGAGGGGCGCGGGCAAGAGGCGGGGCCCCGTCGCACCCCGCCCACCGGCGCCACGCCCGCGAGCCTCGCCGCCCCGACACATATCATTAGCATTTAGCACTATCGAACATGCCGCGGCCACCGCGCGATTCCTACGGCGATCAGAAACCTCCGTACTCGTACATATCCCTGACGGCGATGGCGATCTGGAGCTCCCCGGAGCGCATGCTGCCGCTGTCGGAGATCTACCGGTTCATCACGGACCGCTTCCCGTACTACCGGCGCAACACGCAGCGCTGGCAGAACTCGCTGCGGCACAACCTCTCCTTCAACGACTGCTTCGTGAAGGTGCCACGCCGCCCGGACCGGCCCGGCAAGGGCGCCTACTGGACGCTGCACCCGCAGGCCTTCGACATGTTCGAGAACGGCTCGCTGCTAAGGAGGCGCAAGAGGTTCAAGCTGCACACGGATCAGAAGGACAGCTTCAAGTCGGAGCTGGCGGCGTTGGCTAACTTCAACCAGCAGTTCCTGGCGGGGCAGCTGAACGTGAGGGTTCCACCGCTGCAAGTGTTCGAGGCGCCAGTGATTCCTAGTTCTTGTACAGTGACTGATACGGATAAGGACAGTTGGAGGAAGTCGTTCTCCATAGACAGTTTGTTGAGTAGTGGAGTGGACAGTAAGGCTAGTGGTGATGTGAGCGTGGATGCGCGCGCGCCGGTGGCGGCGTACCGGCCAGACTTGCTGGCGCTTCAGGCGATGTGGCCTCCGTTCCTGCCGCCATCGCCTCTTGACCATCTTCAGTTAAGACTTAACTTTCAAAATATTATCGATAATTTTCATTTTTATCTCCAACAACCTTTGCATTCTGTGTAGATAACTTATTAATTTTAAGCTAATGATGACTGTATAAAGTGCAATAGGTTTACGTAATTCATAGATATTTAACCACATTTAAATTGTGGTTTTTATAAACATTGTTGTACCTAAATATAGATGGCCTGTCTACAAAGATCGACATCGAAGTGTCAAAATTATAGCAAGTGCATTTTATCTACAAACGCATTTGTGTGATAGGTCTGTCTGGCTGAGTGTGCCTATTTCGGTACCTACCTATATGTAAAAAATGTTCAAGTGGGTTCCATCAACGCAAAGAAAAGCTCAGGTATTCTGCTTTGTTTTAATTTTCACTGTAGTATTGTACTTTGTCTTATCTTAATAAAAATATCACCTATTATAATTTCGTGTGGAATTTGTTGATAAAAAGGATCATTCTAAGTACATCATATTAAATTTTCATAAAAGTTCGTTGCTGTCCTTACCTAATACAAAATGTTTGCTAAAAATAGGATATATTCTGTACATATTTAAACTATTATTAAATGTAAATTATTAGAAACTAAAGCTATGGTATGTTATGATGTTACAAAACTGTTAAAGTTTATTTTAGTCTTTAATTATATCTATTGTTAATTTGTCACATTGGATTTATTGTTTTGTCAGTGTCAAATTAATTGTAAAGTAAGTTAATTAAGTACATTTAATAAAATAAATTAATGTAAAATATAACTGCTATATTCATTGGGAAAAAGCCGAAACAAGAACCATTTAATAGGTCATGTTAATATGACCTAACTTATGACTAAGTTGGTATGGTAAATAGGTCAGTACCTACAGATAGTTAAAAATATAAATTACCAGAATAAACATTTAAATCTAAATACTACATGATAGAGTTCTTAGTTACTCACACTCTATTTACAGATAAGCTGCCTATAATTTTCATTTAACATAAAAATATACAAAGCGTATACAAAGGACAGGTGATGTCTATGAACCAGTTTTATGGATTTTATACAATTTATACGGGAGGTTACGTATTAAACGTGTTATAAATCGCCTCCCTTAAACTCGTTTAAGCTTGAGAAGGGGGCTGCTAATGTAATCGGTGGAGTCGGCTGCCGTGACGTACACGTCATTTTTTGTTATTTATGCTCAACGCAACGGCTTGGGGCTGTTTTGGTAATTAATATAGAGAAATGGTTAAATTGAGTGCCGTTTACCCTCGGGCGTTCCCGACCCCCGCCACTGAATACTGAACACCTTTTGTGTTCATCGCCGAGTTACGACGATGTCACCGTGACTTCGAGTGAACGGTCGGGAAAACAGATTGGTTACGTTAAAACCCGAAACCTATTTGGGTTGCATTTAATAGGTACGCATTGATTAGACTATTAATATAATAGAAGTTGCAACTAAATTGGGTAAAATACTTGCAGGAATTCCTACAATTATAATTAGGTAGGTAAGTAATAGTATATATTATTCTGTAGGAAACCTGTAACTATTACGATACTATTGTCAATTAATAATCAACTTATTATTAAATTAGGAAGGTCTTTTTGTTATCTAAGTAAGTATTCCAAGAATTATTTGAGGTTAATGTTCATTATCCTTAACGGTACCTAATCATACCTAATTGCGAATTATATTAGTAGGTAAAATGCAGTTTAAATATAGAGTTAATTGCTATTTCATGGAATTAATACCTACTGATACTTACCTTAGGATGTAGGAAAAGTAGCAAGTCGGGTATTAATTAGGTACCTATCATTAATTAATAGTATGAAATGGGAACGTGTGGTACACTTGAATAAAACGGTTGATATTTTACGTTAAATAAAATAGTAGACAAGAAAAATAGCTTAGGTACCTATATTTATGCAGGTACCTATGAATTACCTATTACCTACCTATTTAAAAACAGAGCTTTAAATTATATCTCCTTAGCAAATATAATTGTGGGTAATAAGTAACTTTGTATGTAACATAGTTGTTGTGCTTCTAATTCCCGTGAATCTACTATGTTACTAGAGCAGCAGAAATATGGAATTACTTACATACATACATTTCTTATTCTATTATCAAATATTTAATTATTTAAAAGGCGGTTAGCTAATAATGAGAATTTTGTAACGTTTGGATATTGTGGTGTCAAAGCACTGTTGAACTTCACAATTTCTCTTGTTAGAATTTAAACTTACGATACCTGTTAGGTCAAATGGTAAGTCACACTGGGTGTGTATCTACTACAGCAGGTTCCAATATTTAAACTAGCTTTCGCCCGCGGTTTCACCCGCGTCCCGTAGCCGGATGGTGACAAAAACTATCCTAAAACCTTTTCCCGGGTCTAAGTTACCTCCTATCTAATTTTCAGCCAAATCGGTCAAGCCGTTTTCATGTTATGTCGTGACAACGGAAAGCGGGTTTCATTTTTATATATATAGATATATTATAATTACCAAGTTATCAAATATTTACGTACCTAGTCGTTGGTAATCTTTTTTTTTGGTGGAAAATCATGAAATCTTCCCACAATGGGTGCAGCGTGAGGGAGTGTCAGACTCGTAGGTACCTACTGACTAAAAACCACCATCTTTCTTTTGGAGCCCTTCATGTGCCAGGGCCGTTGTAACTCTTTCACAGGCAGATCCATGGATATCCTTAAAAGGCTGTTCCTAATTCCTAAATTAACGTTAGCGAAACAGTAATGGTCTTACTGCAAAAACTTAAACATGTATCAAACACTTGTCTAAAAAAAGTGTTGCTACAAAATGGACCTTATTTCAACGTCATAATCTGTCATTTTTTTAGACAAGTGTTAAACTGACGTTTAAAAGTTTTTGTGGTAAGACGGTAAACGTTTAAGACGACTCGTGAAGAAGACGAGGCTGTCCACATTCTACAGTGCAACGAAGGGTGTTCGATACTTAGGTACTTTCGATAAAAAAGAGTCATATAATTCTTAGGCACGATTCACCCTGTATCACACAAATCGGTGGCTGAAAGTATAACGAGTGGCTCAGTACCTCAGTACATTCGTACGAGGCACAATGGGCACTTGCGGCTGTGCAGCCTATAACAAATATTGGACGACAGGCAGCTGATTGGACTCCTTTACAACGAGCACTTTTACTGCCTGCTTTACTGGTAACACCGCATTGAAACCACTTTTGAATTACTAGTGAGTATTTTTTCGCTGTGTGGACGTTGGGTGATTGTGTTTAAATGTTGGTGTGAATTTTAGAAAGAATAGTATGTTTGTAGTGTTGCTAAAGAAATAAAATATAAAAAGCGGAAAATGACTCAAAAGTAGGTACCTACCTACTGAAGTTTGAATAACAACACTCATACTTAACTTGAAAGATAAGGCACTGACTTACTAGCGATAACTTTAGGTACAGTGCACTCGTATAATACAAGTAAAAAACGTACCTAAATACAAGAAAAAAAAAAAACGGTAATTCAATTACTGTCACTATGATTAACATCGTGGATATTTTTAGAAATGCTTTATCTACAATGCGCTGTTGACAGGCCAGCGTAACGCCCGTAATACCAACAGGCTGTCACAACAACATCAGGTATAACTCAACAAAACAACGATAACCACTACTGCAAACGCATTTTCACGGTAGGTTTGACCTACGTGATTTGTGCTCATTTTATTAGCCTGGTACTTTCACAGTGGGAGCTTTTATGCTGGCGATACTGTACCGTTAGTGCCAAAACGGCGTGGTGGCGATGGAAATCGGTTCTCACGCGCACGCACGGTGTCGTCGATGGAAAAAACCTTCCGTGGAAGACGGTAGTGATTCGTATTAATCAGCTGCGACCACCCCACTGCAGGCTCTGTCGCGCGATGATGTGTACACTCAACCACACAAAGGAAATGGAACGACCAGACGAGGTTTTCCTCGAAGTACCTAATTTACCTTTTTGATTTGCGTAAATATTATATTTTCGGCTGTGGTCATTGTGATAACAGTGAGTAATTGGGAGTTTATTTTTAAGTATACATTTCTGAAGCACGTCTCATACGCACATCATTATCCTTGTTAATTAAAATTTAACATTTATTTCAGCGAATACTTTGATTTACAAATACGTATAAAAGACATTGCCATGAAAGTGTGTAAATAACTTCCTCATCACACTACACATGAATCAGACAGTACCGCTCTCAATATCAATTACATTAATTCATTAAATCATAATCATCGGCCATTGCCCGGCAGCATTATAATAATTTCCTCAACAACTTCGTTCTCGCCTGTACTCGGAGAGGAAGGCAGCGCGGGCGCAGTGTCCGTGCGTGACCGATCCACTCAGCGTCAAATTCACGGCAAGTCAAATGTTTAATTTGCTCTATAAATCACGCTATTAAAAACATTTCAAGGGTGTCATCGCGGCACCGATCTCATTGGAAACGTGACGGCGAGCTGTGTGGTCGAAGCTACTCCATGTTGGTATTCCGCCTCATTGTTGGTATACTCATTGTACGAACAAGAATGTACACTCACATAGAACAAATTCAATTTGTTGAGATGAAATTGAATTAGGCATTGATGTGTGTCTTATTATTGTGCTGCTAAGTTATAATGAAGCGCAAAATGATGGTATACCTCGTTGGATAGACTCGATTAGACGTTAACTCATTTATTTGGTAGCTTGGTTCTAAATAGGAGTGAATAGTGAACGTATTGATTCATGTGGGAACGTGTTGTGCTACTGTTTAAAGAGGTTTTTGGATGTGTTCGCATGATCTCATCGAACGTGACTTGCTACATATCCTTATAGCGGTAGCCATTTGTGACTACATAGGTATATTTACTGATCGGAATTAAACGATATTGATTTGGTAAAGACCCATAACTTACACTTACCACTTAGTCTGTGAGATTTCACTAGTTCCTTGTTTTTTTTTTCAGTATACGAAAGTTATAATAACACTGAGAAGTAAATTGTTAAAAATAAAGCATATGAAAATTGTAGACTTACCTATGATATTTTTGGGGGTAATTGTATTGAGGGCCTTCCATGCAGTTTACGAACTTTTTGTGGTTACAATAAACAAAGCCACGAATTCAGTCTTTACTTGCTTTTGTAATTACTAATTGGCCTTGGTACTTTCGCACATTGAAAAGTTATTTAAGCGACTGTTAAAACGTGATCACTAAGTCTTTGTTTGGGTATAAAGAATCTATTTTAGTAGTCAATTGTTATTTGTAGTTACAGTATTTTTAAATAAAGCTTGTACTGTGGTGATTCACATAAGCGATTACTGGAGGTAAATTAGCTACGCGCTACGAGATGCTACGAAAATGCGTAACGCTACGGCTGATGTCAACTTACATATTGATCCATATTTATTTACATTATTTTGTGGAAATTTTCCTTGATTTTTTGAATATCTGTAAGTGTAGGTCGGTGTCATATAAAAACACGTTACTGTGGAGTTAGTTTTGATTCTCGTATATTACACCGGTCACCTTTACACCTTAGGAAATTATTAATTTCCACTGATTATTATATTCTGGTGCTTATATACAACTTTTAGTAAACGATTATTGAATCGAATCAATATAAATAAATAAAATAATAAATAAAATGTTTATTTCCAAAAAAGAATAAGTACGGTTTACAATATAACATTGGCCCCAAACTAGGCAAGCCTGTATCTTGGGTACCAATTAAGAGGGTTTACCAAGGATGTACATAGCAAGATGACTTATAACTAAAAGCTAATAAAATTTAAGAAATCTACTAAATATTAATAAAATATGACAATCAAAAAAGAAGTTCAGGAACTAAATGTATGACTAATAGGTAATAACAAAAGGAGATCTATTAAGGTAAACTAAAATATGACTAAAATAAAGAAAACTAATAACAAATCGGATACAAAATTAATTCTAAAGTATAAGTAAATATGTGTTGTAAGTGTTCGTGTATGTGTTAAGTGTGTGGAAGTGTTTTGTGAGTGTGTGTATGTTATTTTGTTACACTAATTAGTTTTTCCACTTCGTCGTAAGATAAGCTTAAGAGCCATAATCTTAATTTGTCCTTAAAACTCTTACATGAGCAGTTTCTAATATCACTCTGACCAATTACCGCATTATATACGAAAGTATGCAGAAAGTGTGGAAGTCTTTGAGCATAAGTTGACCCAACTGCGGGAGTAGGGATTCGGAATTTACGTTTGGTCTGTAAACTGACTAAATCAGATCTTTTTGAAACAATTACATGCATCTTAGTGGTGACGCATGAGATGTACAATTTCCTAACGCTCAAGAGTGAGGCTTCTGAGTAAAGATTTTCAGTACTGAATCGATAAGGTTTGTTTAAAAGAGTTTTGAGGACAGCTCGTTGTGCTCTTTCGACGTCGATCATGTGAGTCTTAGCTGCTCCTCCCCAAGTTCCTATGCAGTATTGTATGAGTGTCTGACACAGTGCAATATACACTAGTTTCTTTATATCAACAGGTGCACTATGACGTATCATTTTCATAATGTAAAGGAGATTGGGCAAGAATGTATGAAGTTTGGTCCAAATGTCCACCACGAACGAGACCTATATAATTAAATAGCCCACTTAATTTAGAGTAACTTTTACTAAGAAAGTAAAAAAAAAACAATGCCAAAAAAAAATTATAGCCAAAAATGTATTCTTAATTTTCGGTAGTTTTTGTATGTTATCATTATTATTTTTTATTTTACTCCACTTCCATTTCCGCACTTTATCTAAAACTAAGATGAGGAAGACACATTTGCATTAACAGACCATATTTTTTGCCCGATGGATGTACGAATCACTAACCAATTGAGGCGTCAGAAGTGCTTGAATATACTCAGCGGTGCCTGGATCTACGAAAGTTCAATGTAGCTGGTGGTGTCTTCTCTCTAATCATGAACAATTCTATTTTGTCAGAAGTTACAGAAAGTACGAAAATCAAACACCACGAAAAGTAATTGAAAAAATGAAATTGAAAAAATCTATAAAATGGTTTATTTGATTTTGCTATAACTTTTTTCTGGCATTATATTTTTTTTTACTTTTATAACAAAAAATGTTCTATATTTAACGGGCTATCTAGCCATATAGGTCTCGTTCGTGGTGGACATTTGGACCGGAATCGCCCATTGTCCTTTGCTTGCGTATGCGTTTGACTAGTTCCCTAATGTGTGATCTGAAAGAAAGATTTTGATCCATGATTACTCCCAGATATTTTATTTCATCAACTCTGTCAACGATACTGCATGAACATTGAGATACATTTTCAGTTGATCGTTGACATGACTCTTTATGAATTTTTAAGTTCCAGGATGGTATTTTGGTAGCTTGTGTTTTTCTGAATACAATGTACTTGGTCTTTTTTACATTTAGAGTTAGCAAATTCATATCAAGCCAGTCTGAAACCCTTTTCATTCCAGTTTCTGTTCTACTGAAGACTTCTTCCCAATTATGACCGTGAATTAATATTGCTGTGTCATCTGCATAGCAAATCAAGTCAGCGTTTGGTATATCCAGCTTAAGGATATCATTCATATAAATGGTGAATAATGTTGGACCAAGAATACTGCCCTGCGGGACTCCAAAGCCAATTTTTTGGGCTTCGCTAACCTGATTTTCTATTCTGACACATTGGAGTCTGTTGTTAAGATAGGTGCTAAGCCAGTTGAGAGTGATTCCTCTTATACCAAGTCTTTCAATTTTTCTAAGGAGAATAGGGATGGAGATTGTATCAAAAGCCTTAGCAAGATCTAAAAATATACCAAGGCATCGTCCTCCCCCATCGATATATTTTGAAGTTACGTTTGTTAGCAGCTCAACTGCATCTGCAGTTGATTTTCCTTTCCTGAAACCAAATTGTCTTTCTGACAGTAGTGAGTTACTTTCCAGGAAGTTAACTATTCGAGTGTTCATTAGTTTCTCTAAAACTTTTGAAAAGATGCTAAGGAGTGATATTGGTCTGTAATTTTCCGGGGAATCCTTTGGTCCGGCTTTATGTATAGGAGACACCAATGCTATTTTCCAATAATCAGGGAATACACCTGTAGACATACTCAGGTTACAAATATACGTGAGTGGCTCTAAGATAATATTTCCTATCATTTGAATTAGTGACGGTTTAAAACTATCAATGCCAGGTGCGCTATCTGTTTTAAGGTTTTTTATAATAGAGGCCACTTCATATACATCAGTGGGTGCTAGAAACATTGAGTCAACAGGCGAAGTACCTGTGTCAACATTGGCACAGAGAGATTCTTCAGTAGTTGAGAGCCGCTGTAGAATCCTTTCTGATAAGAGTTTGCCTACTGTACTAAAATAGTGGTTACAGTAATTGAGCGATTCTTGGGCGGAGCTTTTTGCTTTTAGTAAATTAGCAGAGTCATTTCTTTTTTTGTGTATCTCGCATATGTCTTTTATGGTGCCCCATAATTTCTTTGGGTTTTTCTTGTTATCTTCTAGTGCATTACTTTCATAGTTTTTCCTAACTTTACGTAGTATGTCGATGAAAAAGTTTCTGTATCTAGTAAACGAAAGTTTCAGAGTGTCATTGTCGGGATTAAGTTTTACCTGACGGTGTAAACTGTCTTTATGACGCATGCATCTCATCAATCCAGGCGTAATCCAAGGCTTCAGAGTGTACTTTGATCGGCTGGTTTTAACAAAATGTGTGTGAGTAGATACTGCTGACCTAATTTGATTATTGAAACATTCTACAGCTTCGTTTACATCTGACTTACTTGTCACGCACTTCCAGTCAACTTTCTGTAGATCATTATATACAGCATGTAAGTTCGTCTTCGAAATTATCCTTTTCTTTGTTATAGGTTTATCGGTTGATGTCTTAAGGCCAACCATAACAACGTCGTGATCTGTTATCCCGCATTTAGCTACTAAACCTACACTGGAGTCTTTACTTCGTACAAAGATATGGTCCAGACAGCTGGCTCCTCTAGTAGGTTTTGTAATAGCGGGAAGTAACCCATGTTCCGCCATCAGACACTGGTATGTTTCATTCTGGGCACTAGGATTAGCTGACAATAAATCTATGTTGAGATCGCGACTAATAATAATAATAATATTACGACTTTCATTCGGACTGGCTATATTCCATATTTGGATAGCAAGCTATCATAGTAGATGTAGGAACTAAAGTTAACAAACATTTTTATTTCATACTATAGGTATGTTTCATCCAAATATCATAGGAGGAGCCATCAAAAACAAAGTTATAAGGAATCGTCCTTAAACCTCGAGTTGCGTGACTCCGAAAAAGTTCGGAGGAAGCCAGGCCTCAAATTAAATTAGATTAAATTGATTTATTGGTGGAGGAGCGTGAGTCCTCCGTCGCTTCGTTCCGCACTCCAGCGCAACTCTAATTAATGCTATTCGATTCGGAAACGTACCGGAAAAATTAACGGACGCTGAGGCTCAATGAGATGCTTCGTGATTTAATTAAAGCTCTATGGAGTGGTTGCTCTTTGTCTATGGGAAAATTATATGCTTATATTATTCTTCTTTGTTTAAAAAATACAAAGTAAAAAATATTTTGGTGTATATTTTTTTATAGGAGAATAATTTAGGCTTATTTTGAGGAAAAAGTTTTATTAATTTGTGGATATGGACATATGAATGAAGCTCTTTCTTATATGTAATGGTGTCCAGGCAGATTGTTTTAGTTCACTCATCTGTCTTAACACCACCATTTCAGAGTATCCATTAATTTACACCACCCTGAATACAAAGCGTAAGAAATAAATTAATGAAACATCTTTATAGTCATATCCATATATGTAACATCTCAAGCTTGTATTCATACTGATTACAATATTAGAAGCTAGAAAACATAAGGAAGTTCAGAACCATGAGTAAATACCCCTATTTGTACCTCTATATAAGTACAGTCAGCATCAAAAGTAGCTGAACAAATGAAAATTTTCAAAACTGCTAAATACCCTGTCGTCGATAACTTACCAGAGTATTCAAATTTTTTTAAGCTGTATATATACATATATAAGATTATTTTTAGTTTCTTGTAAACCATATGTGTACATTTGGTTATGTTCAAAATAACAAAAATCCTTCTTTGAAAAAAAAGTATTAAGAATAATACTACAAATGCATATTTTTTCTGTAGTTGAGGATGTTAAGTAAATGGCGTTTGTCATGTTAAGAAATTATGACCGTTCACACCGTGCACTTTTGAAAATTGTGATTTACGTGTAGTACCTACTTTTGGTGCTGAAAGTACACAATATTTTCCTCGTCTCGTTGGTTTTGAAAGCTCGAATGATACTCGTAGAGAACAATGTTGGGATACAAAATGATAAATTAAAATTTTGACGACTATTGTTTACTGAGAAAAGTTAATTATGTATTGTTTGCAGTAATAGGCTCATAAAACTAATTGGTTGGTGCAGCTCATTAATTGCCGAGTTATTACGAGTGTTCTGATGTAATTTAAGCTTAGGGATTTCTATTTTATTAGAATTTGTGTAATGACAAAGATGATGAGACATTACACAAATTAATTTGTAATTTTTGTGGTTAGTTAATTCATGTATAATATGTATATGAATCATTTACCGTTCTTAATAAGATTTATTATGTTAAATATTATAATTTATTTTATAGAAAAGGTATACAAAAATTATCTTCTTGGTATTTTTTTGTGTTTTGGTCTGTTATTACCTATTTTTAATTTAGATCTGCAGTAATAGCTAATTCAAGATAGTGAAGTATAGTAGTTTGTGATACTTTATTGTGAGCCCGGCAACGGTTTGTATACTTAACATACCGCTTCATTCCTATCCTTTATCGAAAGTAAATTGAATGAGAGTCGAACTTTATTCATGCTTCAGGGCATCATTTTACTTTAAGTAAAACGCATTAGTAATGATAAGGCTATTAACCATCCCATCGACCTATCTTGTATCTTAATTAAAGGTACATTAATTAAATACCCTAAATAACTATCGAAGCCACGGGCATTAATCTGAATATGATAACGAAACCGCGAATCAAACATTAACAAGGAAGTGTAGCGTCGTATAAAAGCGGTTTATACGCGATAATTCCGATACATAAAACATTTCATTATAGGCAGCGAGGCCCTCATTATTCAAAGATATTTATTCATGTCGAATGATTGCCTTTCTTTTGTGTATCGACAATGGCGTCGCCGGCGTATTCCATTTGCGCGGCACCGCTCTTGTTCGCTCGCATTGTGCACGCGAGCCAGTTTTGTTTCCCGCGGCCGCTCGCCGCTCGCCGCTCGACGCTCACCTATTCTATCCAACATTAAATGGAGCCAAGATTGATGAGCTTAGACACGACCTGTGACACCTACTACCGAATGTACCATGTAGCCGTTTGTTTGGAATGCGCTTTATTTCACCCTTTATAATAAACGGTAATTATTGGTAGCGAGCCCATATGTATTTATGTCCGATCGCGGCCTTTGTCTAATGTTTGGACGAGCCCGGCCGACTAATAGGATTTTTTGTACGCGCCTGTTATATCGGAGTAGGTATTAAAATGACGTTAATTTATCTTTTAGTTTATACCGCTCCGTGAACATTAATCACCGGTCATTGAATTGGTGTACGAACTAAATTAATGTAAATTAAACTTAAATAGAACACAATATATTATGTGAGGATACGTGTGTTGGATTCTTAGTTTTGTTACGAAACTTTTTGCGGTGTAAATTGAATTATGTTGATCGAGAGAAAAAACATCAATCAGTAGTTGTTTGACACAGATAACAATATTTCTTATAGTAACGAGTGTCGATATCGTATTAGCAGTGAAAGTCGTCGGCACAGAAAGGGGTCTAAACTACTAGGTGCATGGGAGTCATTACGTCTAATTCGATTGTTTGGGCAGCGTAGATTTGGGCCAGGCGCGGTGGTTGCGCCCCTGTAATTTGTACCCGTGCCGCCGCGCCGCAAGCGCCTTCTCGGAAACGAACTATTCGGAACTATGATACGCTTCATGCTACGAACTACTTATACGTTTTCAAAACGTAAACATCATATGCATTAATGTGATTGTTTGATATCAAAATAATACAGTAGATAGGTAAATTAATGGTTAGATAATTTTAAAGCATATGCAAACTTGTGCCTTAAATATCATTCGGTGCCTGCGGGGCAAGAAGAAAAATTTATAACTCATAACTAACATGCTGGACAAAATATATGTGAGAGGTAGAAGGAAGTTGGAAGCGTTTTATGTAATACTAGCTTCTGACAGCGGTTTCACCCGCATCCCGTGCAAAAAGTAGCCTATAGCTTTCCTCGATAAATGGGCTATCTAACACTGAAAGAAATTTTCAAATCAGACCAGTAGTTCCTGAGATTAGCGCGTTCAAACAAACAAACAAACAAACTCTTCAGCTTTATATATTATAGTATAGATTGTGAACCAGGTGATACTTACTTTACTTAAAAAAATTAGTAAAGATATATCACGACACTTTAGCTGCAGAACAATTTTATTAGTTGCTTGAAGGAGCTTCTTTCCGCAACGAGAAAAACTAGCCAACGTATGTTTTTTATCAGGCTCTAGTCTATCTGAGCATCAAAAATTAAAATAGGTTCAGTAGTTTTGGCGTAAAAGTTGGAAAAACAAACAGACAGAGTTAATGTTGCAGTCACTTTCTCGTTTGTAATAGAATCAGTACCAGTTTGCATATGAATAACCTCGCATAGTGATACTTAAAGCTTGCATTTAGTATTATTTATATTAATGACGTCAAAATTGATACGTAATATTAAAAGACCAATATTACCAAAGTTTAGTATGACAACAGTAGTTATGAATGCTACACGTCATACCGGTGGTTATCCAAAATACTCATTAGTGTTTATCCTGTTAAATTAAATTATTTAATAGTATTTCACTGTTCATTATTTTAGTTGGCCTAATTAATGAGATTTAATATTCAAGTATTTAATTTCAGTATTATTTTTTATCTGTTTATCGAGTTTTATGACGTAAGCTTAAGAATAACCGCGCACTGCTGATTGTAGGCCAAATAGGTATCTGATCATTGTTATTTTATGTATTTCCTCGTCGTTGGTCAAGTGCGACTGCTATGACTGAGGTCTCGGGTTCGACTCCCAGTTCGGGTCGAAATCGCTTTGTGGGTTTTAGAAAGTCACAAAGCAGCCCGTAATCTGGAAGTCGGTGATTGATTCACCCGTGCGTCGGAGAGCACGTTAATGACGTGTCGGATTGTCGTCCCATCAGGCTATGAGAGTGAAGGAAAGTGACTGCACTTGTGTCTGCGCAAATGTTTGTACACTATAATGTCCTGCGCAGCTGTCTTATCTTCTTATATGAGAACAGCCGCCGTGGAACATGGCTGGGACATATTATTACTTCTGTACTTTTTAAGTGCCCGATCAAACTATCGGCCGACTAAAGTCTACAGTGTGCTGGAACTCTAAGTTTTGATTTAAAGTATTTTCATTGCTACGTGCCTAGTCCGGTGAACCTACTTAGTTTCTGGCTCACTTATTACTCTAAGTAATTCGTAATAAATTAATTTTTCGCCTACCTATTTCAAATATTTAAGTGACTAACATGCGTAAGTACGTAACTTAATTACGTGATTCCAAGACCTAACTTAACGAGTATGTGCTTAGTCATTCTAATTTTTCATTGAATGTATTATGTTATACCTGCCTACATTGTCTGCAAAATTTTAACAGGAAAAAGAAATTCCCAGGAACTACACGAAGGAATATTAGATACAGATTTATGCTCCATCAAATTATAACCGTTGTAGGAGGCATATTTCGTGGTGGCATCATCCTCAGAGCCTTTTTCCCAACTATGTTGGGGTCAGCTTCCAGTCGAACCGGATGCAGCTGAGTACGACTGACTGACCAAGACTGACTTGACTGCGATTTGTTTGTGTCGATTATAAGACAATACTGTCGGTATATCTCGAGTACTGTGAGATGAGCTTGTGAATGCGCTGGCCGTGTTTGTTTATAAATAAATAAATTGTTATGTAATTTTTTAAGTAATTAGTTGGCTTATCTTAACTTTTATAGAAAGTCATCATCATATATTTAAGATTTTTTGGTAGGTACTATCCAAACGAATCTCGTCTACCTTACGAAATTATATACGAAGCTAGACTCTTACGCCAATAGAACGGCAATTTCATGTAAAAACCAAAAAATGAATAGCTCAAAACTATAAAGGGAAATGCAATTTACATGTTTAAGCAATGATAGCGCTCAGTCAACAGCTAAAACCGCAATACTACAAGTTCTCGGAAATACTTGCATAACATTCGTAAAGGTAACACAATAACGTATGTATCAGTGTAAAACAAAACGTTTGCTTGATCATAACAAAATAAATGTTTATGTTGTTTGTACGAAAGGCCGCAATTACCGAGGGCGGCGGTAGGAACGGAGCGCGCGGCCGCGGCTGGGCCACTACGATTTTTATCTCAAACGGTGAGCCGACGTTTCCATCCGCGTAATTACAGAGTTTAGGCCATAGAGTGAATTATTAGACGCGGCGCGGTGCGGTAATCAACACAATAATTGTTATTCACGGCGCTAGTGTTTGGCGCTGGTCTGCGGCGGCGGAGGGAACACAAATTGAATTTCGTACAATTGCCGTGTAACGGTCTCGCTTTGTTACCTTCTTATGTACCCATCACGTGAGCCGCTTTTTGTTTAGCTTAATAAAGAGCAATTTAATACGTTTTTTAAACACGCAAATTAAATTTATAACGCTATAAAAAGAATAAGTCTTAATCCACGATAACATAAATCAGATATCGCAACAAAAAATTATAAAATACATTGCAGATTTATTTCAGTTAACGGTTATGAGATTCATTCAGAAGTTAATACATTTTTGATTATTGTTGTGCTGATTACACAATGCGATAAGAAATCTATGTTTTGAGGTAAAAGTCAATTTTACAGTGATTTTCAGGTAAAAAATGTATTCGATTTCATCTTTCTAAAAATGGGGTTAAACTTGCCATCTGATGTTCGCGAAACTCTTTGAGAACACACGAGTTAGTTATTCATTGAAGTAAACTGAAAGCTTTTAAAAACAAAACAAGGAACCTACGTGGCAATTTATTTTCGTAGGGCGGCGCCCGCCCTCGCAAATTCATTACCAGCACAACCTGGCGCTTCCGTTTCCGGGCCCCTATACTACGACAAAATACACCCTTAACTACCATACTGCCTTATTTCACATACATGGCTGGTTTATAACGAAGCTTAGTTTGACAAGTGTAGTTTGACAGCGCAGTGTAATGTGTATGTGTGTGTAAGTACTGTTGTGTAAGTGAATTCGTGGTAGTGTGCGTGGATCATGATAACATCGACTTGACGTGACTGCGACTTCGTTTGCTCAGCCGTTGCTTTGTGGAAAACTAACATAAACTTCTACGGTTTTGTTTTTCATTAGTTTTTTTTGTATTTTCCGTGTTGTAGCTACAATTATGCGATGTTTCGTAACAGACCTTTTTTTGGTTAATGGCGTGTGTATGAGTTCGTTTGCTTTTGCAAAACGATTCAGCTTTTTGCTTAAGCATTTATAGGATTGAGTTAATTATTTTATTGCTTGATATGCAGGATTTTTTTCTACGGCTAAGTTTTTTCGGAAACTGACTACTTAATGGATATTATTTTGGTAATTGATGCAAGTACTTCATTATGTCACATGTCACATGTCAAAATTGCGCTGAACTAAGCCCTGTTGTGCTCGTTTTATGGTCGATATCTTAGTAACAATAGTCGAAGAAAAATCGTGTTTTCCGGCCACCAAGCCATCAAACTTTTATACCATCCATTTTAAATTCCATTTCTTCTACATCAAATACAAATAGCATTCTTTATTTTTAGTTCCGAACACCTGGGTGGAAACAGGTGCACAGATAACAGATATAAGCACCTACTTACATATACTCTCACAATACATAGTATGTAGTATATGATATGGTTTATTTATTGACGGGTTGTTCATAACAGACGTGATATGGGACTGTAAAGGTCGGCATACATAAATAACGGCCGTCAGTCGAAGCACGTTGCAGGTGGAGACACGAGGCTCGTCCACCCACGCTCTAATGTCACAGCTTAAGAAAAACAGTGCGTCAATCAAATCTAAAAATACTTATATAAAAACAACTTCTAAAAAAATATTAAGAAATCATTTGACTTCAATTGATATTGGAATGAAATTATTTCATAACTGGTTAAAAAAAAAAATACGAAATTCTAGAAATCTTTCAATTAACTGTAGTTTTTTAACCGAGTTCTATAGCGAGTCAAAAACGTATTATGTACCTACCTATAGGTTCGCAAGTATCTCCACCTTTTTTTAAGTCGGTTAAAGTACCTACTAGTGGCCCCATTGGCTTGGCATAGGCATAGCAATTACTTATATATTTCATCACTAGCTTCTGCCAGCGGTTTCACCCGCATCCCGTGGGAACCTCGGCACGGACCCGGATAAAAAGTAGCCTATAGCCTTCCTCGATAAATGGGCTATCTAACACTGAAAGAATTTTTCAAATCGGACCAGTAGTTCCTGATATTAGCGCGTTCAAACAAACAAACACGACAAACAATCAAACAAACAAACAAAATCTTTAGCTTTATAATATTAGTATAGATAATTTCATCATAAGTCCCAATAGTCACCTATTGGTGAAAACCGCACGGATATCATTTCATTCATCTTTATTTGTAGTAGTTTTATACATTTTGGCGCATTTTTTTTGCTGCTAATGCTACAACAGCTCAGATATATCAAGGTGTTGTAAACAATTAAAAGTTACCTTTTTGGTAAATAGGAAGCCTACGTGAAAAAGGTTTCCTAGTTATGTGGGAAAAACAACCTGAATATTAAATATGATAAGGCCTTATAGGAACATGATAAGAACTTAACCAGGTAAACCACATAATTGCATTACAAATCATATAATTAGATACATGTCCCCTTATATCGCAGTAGTAACAAAAATATTTCCTGTCTGATTACGTACTCAGAAAAGCGCCATCGCCATATAGGCCGTATTTAATGTGGTAAATACCTGGTAATTTAAATCAGTCTGGAACAATTTAGCAACAAAATTCCTAATTAAGGCCCTAACAAATTGTCTAAACATGTAATGAGGACCATTAAGAACCATTATAAGGCTACTTTTCCCGCGTTTACACGACTTGGCAAGTGATATTAATTAATTGGCGAGTTAAATGGAGCCATACAGGGACTATAGCACCATCCTCTTATCTTACTTTAATTTGTATCATTGAATAATCATGTAGGTATAGTTAGGATACAGTTGGAATTAATAATTAAAACAATTAAATAAAGAGAAATTAAAGATGGCCCCCGAAAATCTGAAACGTAAATATTCTGCACATATTCACAGTTACCGTATCTACCGTACCGACAAACCTACCGTCATTATTATTGAAAGAAAGTCCAAAATTTTTCATATCTTTTTTAGGAATCGTGGATTTTTGATCTGGAAACCGTGTCATAGCTCAGGTTAAACGCCAAGATCGATAAACAACGTGTAACTGCTGACTTACTTAGGTCTTACTTAAAGCCTCTTTTTTAGCAGAAATCGAGGTGCCAGCATTGTATTCTGTAATTACTAATGAGTTCAGTAAACGCACTGCACTGCGTAACCAGTAGGTAAGCTAAACAGTTGAATTATGACTTATTACAGTACCCGCACATTGCAAACTTTTAGACGGCCTGTAGTTTGTTTGGGCTTGTATAGTTATCGGCACGGATATCGAGCTCTCGGCGGAAGAGTGGGGATCGCTTTGCGCACTGTACACATAAGGCAATAAACCAATAAATCGCTTCTGCGCAGGTGAAGGTCAGGGCTCAATATCCGTGCCGATAACTATAGATCAGTATGAAGATGAATCATTACAATGATAAGGCATTTAGCGGTATCAGACCGACTGAAAACATTGGTTGGAATCAAGATTTCATTTAAAACAAATGCTAAGCATCTGGTCTACTGCAGTGTACGTGTACTCTAAGGTTCTCAAACGTTTCAAAGTAAACTAAAAGGTAGGTGTAACTATGTGTCAGTTTAATGTGGTTTTTCCCGGGTTCAGAAAGATTTGAAAAATCCTTCATTTCAGGTATAGCTACAGTCATAGAAGCCAAAACGGGCTATCAAAGTTTTATTACTTAATTTGGTTTACTTAGTCGATGATTCAGTGACGAGTAAGGACAACTCTTAAAGTTTTCATATTGGTTATTCCAAATATATAAGTATGAAGCGAAGCATGGTCTAAAGTTCAATGATAACAATTTCCTTTAAATTAACGACACATAATATTACTAATTCGATGATTACCAAGAAACAATAAATCTCCGTAGAAATTAAAACGAAACTATTAATAACTTGTAGAATTGAGTAATTGCACCTTTTTATTCTGTGACTCGGTACTCGCTATCTCTTGATATGTAATTCAATAACAATAATCGGATTCTCTTTAACGCCGACAAGAGGCGTATGCCTTACAGCAAGAATCATTAACTCAGATAACTCACATACGATTTTCACCTCAATTGGAAAAGCAATAAGACTGACTTTCGCTTGTGAAGGTCTTGGCATTTATGGTAAATTGAAGAGTTATCTATTCGGTAATAGGCTGGTTTGGTTGAGCTTACAAATAACGAATCGTTACGAGTGTTGCTCCATACTTTGTACTCTCTGGTCCATTGTTTCACTGCACTATTAATAGACAACTGGAGCTGTTTATGTAATTATAGAGTTGGGGTCGTAATTAGAAAGGTGACTTTTTAATTTTATTTCCAAAAGTAATTTGATTTGCTAATTTAAACATATAGGACATATAACAGTCGAAAATCGATTTCATTGTTAAATTGAATTATTACATTGCAAAATGTTATTAATTTAGTCGAGTGTTTATTATTTGATTGTATAAAGTTAAAGGTTTTGAGAATGCGTACGTAGACACAAACATTATTTAAATGCAGCCTGTATTGTATAAAATCGAGAGCACTCTGAGAGGGGGGATACCTACGGGCCGGGTTCCGCAGCCTCCCCGCCATGTAGGCGGACACCACCGCGAGATATCTGTACCCGGTTATACATACAAATTGTGATCTCGTCGACTTGCAGATGCAAGATAAGAAGCAATTAAGCGCCCATGAATATACGACCCCGCTTCGCATCCCCTCTCATACATTACCACTTTTCCGAGGCCGATTAATAAATAAAATCTCATATTTGCGCTCGCTCTGCCCAATGATATATAACGTTTGTTAATTAGGTTATCTCCCCGTCGGCATCTTCAAAGGGCCAAGGTTTAAAAGGCTCGTTGATATTAAAAATGCCGCTTATAACTTTTATCATAAATCACCCTGTGGCTAAATCGCGAGGGCGCGCGAAAAAATTCGATCTACTTGGAACAAAAAATATGCAAGTAATGACGAAAGCACCCTGAGAGCTTTTTTGAGTAGCTGCGGACTTGCTTAGAATTAATTGTGTTGAGCCCACTCAATAGCCGCCTTGCCACTAAAATATTTATCTTGTAGTGTAACTGCGTAACACTTATCCGCACTATACGACATCACGGGACAAAAAGTGAACTAAAACATGAATGACGTGCACATAAGCACGTAGATTTTTTATTTCTAGACTAAAACTAAGGAAAAATTAATGGCACAAGATGTAAAGCGATTACGTAGCATTTTAAATAGGTTTTAGAGGAAATATGAAATACACATGTGGTTTTGCGGTCACATTTAATTGCTTAAAAATATTTCATTGTTACCTTAATACAATATTATACCTACTAGACTTAAATAATTATAACATCGCAAGCATCTGGGCTCTACTTTTAAACAACTATGTCCAAGGTATGTCCAAGGTAGATACGTATGGCCTATATGTTAGTATGTATTACGGTATGTCTGACAAACGGTGAATATGTAGCCACCAGATCAATTTTACTCATGTGGCCACTACTTAGCCACGAGCCAATTTACCTTAAACAGTATAAATATGAGGTATTAATGATCATTCAATACTCTTAAACGCAGTACCAAAGTATTCAGAGAACATTAACGAAATGTTCCCCTATATTTTCGAGATTGTTCCCGTTGTAAAGTGACCGGCGAGCAGTTTAATGAGTCCCAAGAGGTCTCGTCGAAAGCAGAGCGTGGGCTCGTCATTACCATGGGCCCCCTGTAATAATAAAACTTCGACAAGCCGCCTTTATCGAGTGCCTTCTCGATAAGCATCCGTGACGAATTCGCACCATTCGAGCGAGCCCTCGGACCTACGATACCCGTGCACATGGCCGCGTAAACACGTTATTAAAACGACTAATAATATACCATCAACAACCCAAAATATGTCTTATAATTTAAGTTCCAAGATTTATTTTTGACACCGGTGCGTCATATTTTATACGGTTCTTACAATTTTGAGGGAAAATGACCGAGATATTCATATCGATACAATTTTAATTCCAATTATAATATTACCACAACGGCTTATCGTAATTTTGAGGAAGTTTTTGGGTTGAATAGTTTTTATCCTGAATACTACGTCACGGTTTTTACTGCAAAATTATTGCAACCTCCATAACAACAAAGCGTCATTGATATTATTTGAAAATTATTCGGAAATGGATTACCTATAGAGAAGTCGGTCATAGCTGATTTGATCCGATTATTCACGATTTCAAACATGAATTTCCCCAGAAGGTGAAATTTCGCTACTGAGTCTGACTATAGCGGTCAAACGGAGAAAATGGTGAACTATGTAGTAAAAATAATGACTTTGATATACAAAGTATATACCTTAGAAAGGAAAAACTTCGACAATACCTACATTTTAGGCCAATCAATTTATGACAGTGTTGGTTTTCTTGATTCTTTCTGTAATTGAGATTTTTTTCCTATCGCTCAACACGATCAACTAGAACCGCAAATTCTGCCCGGTAGGTTCCTACTTTCATATTTTGTTTAAAAATGGATAGAACTTTTCATAACTAACCTGCGCTTATATTATAGGTAGTTATGTAGCTATATTATAGAATAGACAAAAATAATAATGTAATAAATAATTTTGTATAGTTACGATAGCTATTTTTGTCAGTCCTGATTACATTCATATGTAGTCAGTTATCAAACCTCTATTAAATTGAATATAGTACAAATTGTTTGACATATTTTCATGCTATAAGTATGTACCTGCCGAAACTATCATGTTTTCCTTCCAGAGTTTCGACAATTGGCAGATCGGTCTTCATTGGACTAATGATAACTTAAGAGAATTTGTACAAGTAATTGTTCATTTGTTTATTATTATTCTATTTTAAACGTATTTAGTTACATCATATTTTTTTGTCCTTATCCCAATTTCATTTGAAGTCGGTGCAGAGGGTAATTTTCTTCCACACTTCTTAGTCTGCTGTGACATTACTTCCAACTGTCTTTCACTCATTCAGGCAGTTTATGTAGATACAATAAATAAAATTTTGCAAAAAAAAATACCTGTCATTAATCAATTTTCAGGCATAGAAATCAAATTGCAGCTGTACTTACCTAGATGTCTATTAAGACAGTCCTAAGCTTCTAGTTACTTGGTTGCGTTTGCGCATGCAGACGGATGTCACCGCCATGTTTTTATCGGCGATCATTCACCTCCCAATCATTCACGAATTTGGGAAACGGTATAACAATAAAAAAATAATATAAAAACGTTAGATCGTGATCGATGTGACTATTAACGTTTTTGCTTTCTACAAGTCAATAGTGAGTCCAATCGTTGGATTGGACAATTTAGGTTAGATTAGCATTCCTAACAACACTGAACCACGCAACCAATTAGAATATTATATTTAATTAAATATTCGGTTAGCACTTTATGGCCGCTCAGCTTAACTTGAGTGCGATTATGATACCTAATATTTTAATGACTAGAAAGGGAAACTAGTGTTGCTAGAAACTGCGGATTATGCCAATATTAGGAGATTATGCTTTTTTGAAAACAGGAAGCTAACTTGTCTAGTTTTTAATATTTTGTGTTAAATTTTCTAATACGATTTCTATTAGCGTTTGGTTAATGTTTTTCGAAGTGAGTTGTACCTACCTAGGTATCCCTCTACCGATAGGTATATATACTACAGATATATAGATTGAAAAGAAGTGTTACCTACTCCAGTAAAATTAATTCTAAGACTCAAATGATGACATTCGATGGAATTAAAAAAAATACTGGTAAGTACATTTATAAGCGTAATTTCTGTGTATATTAGTATTTTAATTTTCTTGTTATGTGTCTGAACTTCAAGGTTAGATTTTCATATCAATACTCGTGTAGCCTAGGTAATAAACTAGGCTAGTTACAGCTTTTACTACTGTCGTATACAATACCCAAATATAAAAAATAAAACCGGCCTATTAAGTAGTCGTAAAAGCACAGTTATAGTCGCTGTTATTTGATATTATATGATTCAGTCCTTGGGTATTATATTCTAGTTTCTGTTAATGAAACGTTCCGTTGTTCTAGTTTCTGTTAATGAAATGTTAATATACATCTTTATAGCCACCCAAAGAGCATACGCTGCAAAAATATGATCTGTACAACACGCCACAAAAAGGCTCTATTTAGTAAAAATCTGTTAGGTATGGCACCCAAGATCTATAATAAACTACCGAAGCATATTTTAAATATAGAAAATAAAGATTTATTCAGAAAACGTTTATATGAATTCTTAGTTACAAAATGCTATTACTCAATTAACGAATATCTAAATGACAGATACCAAACATAATAAATTTATTGTAACAAATTAATAATATTGACTTTGTATTAATATGACAAATTAATTATATTGACTTTGAATTAATAATGACAAATTAATAATGATGACATAAAATGCATGTATTTGTACGCTTCAATGCAAGACATAGATGGACTAATATTATAATGACATTGAACCACCTTTTTAAACCTATGTTTACAAATAAATATTTCATTTTCATTTTCATTTTCATTTTCATTTTCAATGATCTTATTAGTTCTCCCTCGTTAGTAACCTATCGGTTTTACTTTTACCTAGTTAACGTCTACTTGGGCATGGATTTCAAGGTTTCTCAGAAGTATTAACAGTATCTAAATACGGTCAGGTTGATTTTAAATAATCGAATAGATTTTTTCTTTGTGCAAAAATAAACGAGACTTTTATTTATACCTCTCTCGGGCTATGTATATTGATTATCTACTATTATTATACAGTTAATCTAGCTTAAAAATTACAATGCAAAAGGATTTAATTACATTCATTCATTATTAAAGCGGAATATAATTCAAATCTCTTATTCTGTATCATCGTAATTTACATATGCTAAATAAAAAGCGGTGTCATCACAAAAGATTTTGGAGGCAATATAAACATAATATCAATTTAAATTCCTTGTTAGTGGAGCGAAAGCCGACATCATACCTGAAAGTGGCGAGACCCCATTGGACGAGGAGCGCGCCAATCGCGTGCGTGCTGGCGGCCGCCGCATCCGGCCGGCGGCGGGCGGGCGGGCCGGGCCGTGCGCTCGCCGCGCCTCAGTTCCTCTCCACACCTCGCATCGGACTGACGTGCTCGTACATCCGTGTGTTGTATACTTGCTTATATCCACTTGTCCTCCTGGGACTTTCAGGGAAGTGACAATGCCGCGACCCTCACGTGAATCTTATGGCGATCAGAAACCTCCGTACTCGTACATATCCCTGACGGCGATGGCGATCTGGAGCTCCCCGGAGCGCATGCTGCCGCTGTCGGAGATCTACCGGTTCATCACGGACCGCTTCCCGTACTACCGGCGCAACACGCAGCGCTGGCAGAACTCGCTGCGGCACAACCTCTCCTTCAACGACTGCTTCGTGAAGGTGCCGCGCCGCCCGGACCGGCCCGGCAAGGGCGCCTACTGGACGCTGCACCCGCAGGCCTTTGACATGTTTGAGAACGGCTCGCTACTGCGGAGGCGCAAGAGGTTCAAGCTCCAGAAAGGCGAGAAAGATAACCTGAACGCAGAATTAGCAGCGCTGGCCAGTTTTAACAGAGCATTTTTGGCAAGACAAGCAAGTGCACCCCCGCCGCCGCCTGCAATGCCAACTGCCAGTTTATACACTCCTCCACTGTGTCCACAATTGAGTCCAGAGCCAGCAGAACTGCCGGAGGCAGCAGCTATAACAACGTTGCCGCGTGAAAGACCCCGAAGAGCGTTCACAATCGAGGCACTGCTGGAGCCCGACCTACCGCGCCTGTCGCCGTCGCCGCCGCACCAGGTGCTGATACCAATGCCTCGCATGGAGAGCGCGGCGTCGTACGTGGCGGCGGCGCAGCGGTACCACGCGGAGCTGCTGGCGGCGGCGCACGCGCTGCGCCCCTGCTACCTGCCGCCGCCGCCGCTGCCCGTCGCCTGACATCAGCCTCACTCCAGCTGCTCCAATGTTTCGTGCAATGTTAGATTGTAAGTACACTAGTATTCAACATTTTGTAGACCGTGATTGACGTGGAACATTCTTTATAATTTAATTGTTAAAGTTTTGAGTTCTTAATTTGTGTTCTTGCTGGAGTCTTCAAGAGTCACCAGTCCAACTTATGGTTTCCTACTTTATAACTTTAGTAGGAAGTAGTGATGACATACCCTTAACGCATTTAGTATTATGTATTACTATTTATTATCCAAAAAGCGTGATACATGGAGGCTTAGTAAGATGGGCCTACTGTTGAACATTCCACAAATGATTCACCGCAGGTAGAGCGGATCAATATCGTGTTTAAGTGATCTCACTTTAAGGTTAATGTAACTATTGATTAGAGCTTGAAAGGTGTGAAAAACAGTGTTCCAACATAATATACTGTAGCAATAAATAATCGTGAGAAAGTGAAGTAAATAAATCAAGAGAGCAACTAAATGACAAAATTATAAATACTACTGAAAAGTTCTGTAAATTATTCTCAGTTTAGGTATAATTTTACATATTCTCTTACAATTCTAATCAGAAAAAAACATATTATCTGTAGTTACATAGTAAATGTAAAAAATATAATTATTGTTGTATAATAGCTAGTGTAGATTAAGATTGTTATTTATTTAGTGATGAGAACTGAATATTTTCCTGTGCATAGAGTAGATCAATTATTTGTGTAAATATTGTTTAAATTGTTATAACTATTGAGTAGGAATATTAAATGCAAATCATTATACTTACTAGTTTCATTTCTCCTAACTTTTAAACTTACATTTACTGGTATTGGTTGAGCTGTATATACCCGTTAATATAGTAACTAAGGAGTGTTGTAAATAAAATTTAGGCTAAAAATTCTTCGTGTGGGGTGAAGGAAAAAAGTGGTAGAAAATTGGTAAAAAAGGGATATTCCTGGTGGTCTTTTTCACGGTGTAACGTGGCGCGTCGGACCGCGGTTGTGAGACCATTAGCTCCCGATATAGGCCTGCAATGTGCTGACTCATCGCTTCTATCCACAGGCTTGTTACACACTATAATGCGCTCTATAGGCCTGACCAACATTTTGACCCTTTTTCACAGTGAAAAACCTTTAATCTAATGAAAGAGGATACAATGGAAAGGCTCCATTCTTCGGCGCCTTTTTGTGGCTTCAATTTATGTAATTAGGATCGGGTTAAACGGGGCAATAAAACATTGATGTTGTTTTGGATATTTTATTTTTGGAAGTAAAGTTGAAGTTTTATAGCGTTTTGAATTTGAATATCATTTTAATAATTGCATTACTACATCTATACTAATATTATAAAGCTAAAGAGTTTGTTTGTTTGTTTGTTTGAACGCGCTAATCTCAGGAACTACTGGTCCGATTTGAAAATTTCTTTCAGTGTTAGATAGCCCATTTATCGAGGAAGGCTATAGGCTACTTTTTATCCCGGTACGGGAAGTAGTTCCCACGGGATGCGGGTGAAACCGCTGGCAGAAGCTAGTGCATTATAAAATTATTATACCTACACATACTAGCTTTCGCCCGCGGCTTTAACCGCCTGGTTGTTGATCAAAAGTAATCTATGTTCATTGAAGTTTTACCAAGAATATGTGTACAAAGTTTCATGATAATCGGTTAAGTTGTTTTTTCGTGAAAGTGTAGCAAACAAACGGACTTTCACATTAGATACTAATATTAATAAGTAGGATGTACCAATCCACTTGGTGTGGTGAGTTATAGTGGAAACTTAAATTTCATCCTAATTCCGTCCTCTGAAACATTTAGCCTACCCGCATAATAAGTACAGACTAAATAGTCACCCGATGGCAGGAATTTTTATTTTTAAAGAAAATATTGATTCTAGTCAAAAATGTCTGTCTGATACCGACTAAATACTTGTAGCCTTACTACAAAAATTTAAACATCTGTTGAACACTTGTCTAAAAAAAGTGTGGCTGCAAAACGGACCTTATTTCAATGTCATAATCTGACATTTTTTTAGACAAGTGTTCAACAGACGTTTAAAAGTTCTGTGGTAGGTACGATGGTTGATCTTTGTAATGTGCGCATTACCGTTCAACTTCATAAACGAACTGTCGGCCGACTAAAAGTTTGCAGTTTGCGCGCACTCTTAGGTCAATTGAAATGCGCAGTAGGTATTGTATACCTGTACTTGAGTAAAATAACACACATTAACTGTAACACCGACATTAATTAATTCATATCAACAACATATGATTATTATTACAAATTGTTTAAAAAAAATGAAATTATTCCTTCGATAGACTCACTCGTGACGAAAAAGAGCCTTAAATTGAAGAAGTGGTTAGCAACAATGTAACTACATACTTAGATATTTCTGCTTTCACCTGCGACTCAATATTACATTATTACATGTACAAGAATAAATACCAATTGAAACAAATTATTGTGTTTTCACACAAGCGGATTTTTATACACGCTTGATATATTCCGAGCGGAAAAATCTATAACGTGGTTCTAAGCGGCATTCTTTGTACTGGTAGATTTCAATTCTTAGCTTTCAGAGTCAAATTACGTATTTAATTAAGGACCGTTGTTTCTATCATCAGTTAACTTCTATCAGAGGAATGATAGGCGGTTTGAAATATTTTCTATACCAAAGACGACAAATATACTTTTCAGACCATAGTTTTCTAGCGATTGTCACAATCAGAACGAAATCAGTCCTTTACAAGCACTAAATGACAAAGACATGAGTAAGGTTGAGTCTAGTTGTGGTTGGTATGTACCGCCGTACAATAAACCATTTAAAATATTTACAAGTGTTGTCGCTCAGAAAAATCGAGTGGAAAATCCACTAGTGTGAAAGCGCACACTTTCGACCAGTACCTGTATTTTATTATTTATTTATATACATTTGGTATGTTTCCTTATTAATTCGATATGTGACGCGAATTGGTCTGCCGGGGCCATGATAAAATATTATCCTGTAACATGCCATAATATTAAGTAAAAATGGCAATACAACAAAGTAATGTAATAGAGGTAAAATGTTAAGGCATGTTTGGATTAATAATAGAGTATGTACCTATTTTTAATGAAAATAAGAAAAAGTAGCTTTTTTATTCAATGTTACTAGCAAATACCTAAGCCATTGCAGGCAATTAGGTACTAAACGTATTCAGTTATCATTACCATTTCATTGTTTCATTTATTTCTAAAAAAATAATTCGTTGACTGCATAAAAATAAAGATTAAAAAAATTAACATGTACATAGTTATATTTTTAAATATTAAATTTAAAAATATAAAAATAGTATCCTACAGGGAACATGGTCCCAGCTACCGGCGATCAGGGCTCCATGGAGAGAAACTTCCTAACCATGCGTGCCGTGTCGCTTTCATCAAGCGCTTGATTTAACCGTCTAACGAGGGTCCTTTAGGTGTAAGTCTCTTGGCTCTTGGCTGAAACGACTGTCGGCATAAAGGCTGCAGTATCCACATGACAAATGTTGACAACCTCGTGAGCTAAATCAAGACTTTATAATTTAAAAAAATATATAATTAAATTCTAGTTTGATAAGAACCCAAAATTTATTTCCTATGGTCCAGTTCCCGGGAAAGCCTAGAATATCGGAATTACCTGCTGCTGAATTACTCATGTGTATAAATTACGCATTTTTTTTTGTTCTCATAAATCAGTATGAGTTCTCTGAGATCCCTCAGAGAACTCATACTGATTTATGCATCAGAAATGAGATAATCCGTCAGAGAACCAAAGTCATCGACATAGCCCACCGAATTAGCAAGCTGAAGTGGCAGTGGGCTGGCCATATTAGCCGAAGAACCGATAACCGTTGGGGTAAACGAGTTCTAGAGTGGAGACCACGCCTCGGCAAACGTAGTGTAGGACGTCCTCAGGCACGGTGGAGTGATGACTTGCGCAAGACGGCTGGCAGGAGCTGGATGCGAGAAGCCGAAAATCGATCTCAGTGGCGTGTACTTGGAGAGGCCTATGTCCAGCATTGGACTGCGATAGGCTGATGATGAAATCAGTATGAAGACGAATCAAGTATTGTCGGTATCAGATCGATTGAAAACTTTTGATTGGATTTTTTTTTTCTTAAAAAAAAAGTGGCCATCGCGTCAACTGTCGACCTTTGTAGTTTGCGGCGGGTAGGTAGGTACTCTAACTTGAGAGAATCAAATGCTGAAAATAATGAAGATTTTTATTTTTGTCATTAAAGTTAATGTTTTCCTTTACCCAGGTGTACCCCTATTTATTATTCTGTAGGTATATATCTACATATATTTAAGTCCTTGCATCATTACACTAGTTAATTTTAGTGCATGTTTAATAGATCTTGTCTAGAGTATATAATATAATATTTACATAAAATAAATGAGGGAAACTAGCACTGACCTATGCCGGCTATATAAGTATAAATCACCAACTACTTCTATTGGTGAAAACTGTATGAAAATCTCTAAGTTCTTTTTGAGTTAAACCTACAGACTAGTGAAATAATTTGTAGTAATGATCTAAACTTTTTATAATATTTAATAAACAGTAGCATATACAATGCCGACTTTCGGAGCTCAAATGTTCAAAAGCGTTTCAGTCAAAACTAATAAAAAAAACGAATAGTTTCCTTTTATACAGGGTGTGTCGTTCACAATCACATTAAATTCTATCGCATATACTTTATGATATTCTATGGCGAATTGTATAAAAAATAACCTAATCCATTCAGTGGTTTAACCACAGGAGTCATTTTTCGTTTTTATTATAATTTACAACATTATGTGTAAAGCAGAGATAAAGTTAGGAGTATCGAATGTTTTGATCAGTTGACAGCTGTCAGTTTTCAAGGGAGAATTTCAGTTGTTTGTAATGACTGACTTTTATATGGTGTTCTAATTTTCGCATATTTTTATTCTATTTACTTTGTTTGAAAAATTCATTTTTTTTTTATTTTTACGTATTTTTCTTTTTTCTTTGTGTTAATCGACATATATTAACCAGTATATTAACGCATTTAAGTTAATGTGATTATGAACGACAGACCCGATATAGTGTCGTACAATAATGGTCAGTCTTAAACATTCAATTATGTCAACATGTTAATCGATCTGATGTATAAACCTAAAGTCTTGACAGTTTCCAGCTAAGTACCTAGTTAAAGAGTTATTGATTGTTTATTTCATAAAGTTTGCAAATATACAACAATATGTTTTATAAATACAAAAAAAAAAAACTTAAATAAGTAGCTGAAATTCTGTCCTTGTTTTAAAATATTAATTTACCAATAACTAAAATTAATTATTTTTTGAATTCAGGTCGGTATTCCGGCACACCAAATCTTCTACTGAACATTCTTTTTAACAATACCAAGAGCGTTAGCTCTGTTAAACTGTCGTTCGTCTGGCTACAAGTTGGCAGTTTACCTACTAACGTACAGTTTGTTCGGCCTACCTCTATATATTATTTTAGTATATGTATAGATAAACACTTTTACGATCTTTTGACATTAAGTTTATTCGATTTTGTTATTAAAAAACATTAACGACATGCAAAAAAAATGCCACTGGCTTAGATCACCTGTAGGTTATGATCATTAAAATGGGCAAAACAATAAATGACATTATTAATGTAAATAGACAAACGTGATATTTATAAAATGCGAGTATTTCGTGACTATCGAACTTAAAAGAAGAAACGTACCCTCCTACGTAACCGTTTACTTCACAAGTTATTTTCGTGGAAATAATTAAAAAACAGAGGTAGGTCCCCGGCGAAAAGTAAGCGTGACACAGGGTACAAGCGTCAATAAATGCGTGTCACATTAAATTATCCACTTATTATTTGTCATTTGTTTATATTGCACAATTTTATTTGACCACAACAAAATTGTATGATGATATTATTAGTGGCTACGTAATTACTCCTTCTTTTTCTGTGTAGCCTTTCTCAGATCTTGACAACATCGTACTCGTTATTTTTCTCTGTAGGGTATTAGCCAACTTCCTAGGGCTGAGGGATGGTTTGAAAGAAGTTACCGCAGGTACCGTAGTCCTCGATTACGAAAGGTTCCAGAAAAATAATAAGTAGGTGGGTTTTGCTCCGATAGAACCTGACATTTACACACGGTAGAAGAGGTGTTGATTTCACTTTAAAAATATTTTTCTAGTAGCGTAAGTGAAGCCTCCATTCGAAAATCCATTTTAGAAACTTTAATGTCAGATCCAGTTAATCTAGAAACGCCTTATTAGATTGAATATTAATGCTCACATATACTTATATTCCTAAAAAAAAACACTTTCTACTTTAGAAAAAAAAAATCAACATAGAAAAAGTCAGATACAAAATTTACTATATCAGAAATTAAGTATAAATGCATTAGATAGATAAAACGACTATTACTAAATTAAAGATGGCTTTTAAAGAGTTTTTCCTCATCTTTGTCCGAGTTGTTTACTTACAAAGTTTTTACGAACAATCTACATCACATAACAAACAATAAATATTTGTAGAGGCAGCTGTTCGGCCAGATTATTACACGAACCTTAAATAATAATCGTTCTCTCTTAGCACTTCTGTTGATGTTTTTGCCCCGAACACCTTTGCATGCAACGCTAGGCTATAATTTCGAAATTAATATCTAACACATTGTGCCTATCCGTCCGTCCCTCGATTTGCCGTTTTTATAGCTTTCCCGACACCGTAACTGCTAATTATATCTGCCGCGGCATCGCCTCGAGCCTTTCCCGAATTTATCGCCAAATCAATCTGGACTTTAATCCCTTGATGTAGGGTCCAAGTTCAGCCCCCACTCAGGTTTTAATCAGCAATCTGGGTTAAATGTGAATTCGCTACGGAATTTTTGGTCCTTCACATTTACCTAACGATATCCGCTTCGAATTTGTACAATAAGCACTTTGGTTGCATTTTAAGTGCATGCATAGGATGCAATTATAAAACGTGATTATTTGCATTATTTTTATCTATATACATATAATAAATCTGTAGAAAAGTAATTTTTGTACATTGAAGAAATTGACAAAAAAAATAGCCGGCATGTTAAAGGATAACTAACAGAACCCATTTCCATCATTTTTGTCATTTTTGTCTGTTTGTCTGTTTGTCTGTTTGTCTGTTTGTCTGTCTGTTTGTCTGTTTGTCTGTTTGTCTGTTTGTCTGTTTATCTGTTTGTTTGTTCGGGATTCACGTAAAATCTACGAATTCAATGCAGACAATGCTTATATACAAAAATTCTACGTAACTTGGGGTATTACTTAGTTTTTGTTTCATCGAAATCGATTCACTCTATCAAAAGATATGATTAATTTTGTGAATTCAAGATGTAAAATATTACGACACGCAATCTGTTTGTCAAAACTGTACATTTGAATGTTGTACTTATATTAGTTGTTCGGCCTATTATTAATCTTTGCACAGAAAATCACACCTTTATAAGTAACTTCGGAAGAAAAAAAAATATGAAAATTTTGTTTAGCCAAGGTTAAAGTAGCTCCATCTGTGGTAAAAATACATCAAATTTGTCAAAAGAGCGAGGTGGTAAATGACAATTAATTACCATACATTCTTTGTAGAGGATTATTATTTCAACAGATGGAGTTGTGTATTTTCCGTAATTCACCATATTTTAACACGTAGTGTAATTTTTCGATAGACATTTCAATAGTGTTTGTCAGTTTGCCGTACCACATCAAAATCCAACTATAATTATTACCTTGATGAAAGGAAAATTAATAGTTATCAGCCAAATTTAAAGCGGTGCCATCTAAATTATTTTTTGAACATTATGTCAAAAATGATGACTTTAGTGACACAATTAATTATCATTTAAAGTTACAGATGGAGTTCATATCAGGATTTTTTCATAAACATAGTTTAGCTTATCTTCCACTAATGTGGTGGCCTTAAAACAAATTACTTTGAGTGAGTAGTATTAAGTAGACCTTAATTATTTTTTCTGATGCAAAATATGTAAACTTAATCCTAGAAGAAAGGAAGATCTATCTCTCGCAAGCGCTGCTAAGCGTGAGGTAGGTAATGTAGGCTTCTGTAGCTTTAAAAACAAGCCCAGATACAAAGTGCAGATAATAAATGGGAGCTTTCTCGATTTAATACCATACACACGTAAAATGCTTTATGCGTCTGGAAACGTACAAATTACGCGTCACATACCAGAGACATGCTTACTTTCAACTTCTGATCGCAAATACACTGTTCACGATTACGAACAGTCTCAGTAAGACCCGAGCCAAGTCTAAAAAAACACCTTTTATATAAAACTACGTTTGATGTCATTCAATTACAAAGCAAAATTGTTCTCTGCTGCAAATCCTATCCACCTATATCCTATCCTAATCCAGCATGCATTGCAGGTGTGCATTGCACAAAAACCAATGGTATCCTATTAGAGAAGTCAAAAGAGTCGGCCTGCCAACGTCAGCTTTTGCGCTAAGCAAGTGTTCTTAATAGTACCATCAGAATTACATTCATCGTTGAATGAGGTGAATACATTTTCAGAAACCACAATAACAGTAGGAGCCAAACCATATGATCGCTTCATACAGCTCTGATTGGCCCCAGGTGACCAACTCAGGTCTGATTTGTTCGTTCATCAGATCTTTGAAAGTGTTTCGGTGGATACTTACTGTCGTCCTGTTTACGTGTGACACAAAATATGGTATATAAACGTCCTCCGCAAGAGCGAAATTTTCCCGGTGAGCGGTAGTGACGCACAGTATACAACACTTCTGTTTCTTTTGATTTGCTGGCTCCACCAAGAAATGACAAATTGCGAGCGTACATTTTGAAAATATTGGCAAAACTGCAGGTTTCAAGTACGAACACATGAAGTGGACTCTCACAGATACGTACATTTTGCCTATTCGTGAACTAATGCAAACATTTCTGTGGAGTCCCTCCCGGTTTAGACCTAACCCCACATTAGGCGTGCGCGATCCTCGGGCGTGTGAGTAGCGCGTGCGTCGCGAGCACGCTGCGTGAGCGTCGCGTTTTGCTGCCCTGCGGCATTTGCAGCGCGCTCGACTTGACGTTTAACTGCTAAGGCGTTTAGCGGGCGTAGGGGTAAGAACGCAACTCGAGCGCCGCGTGCTCGCCGCGAGCGCGTCGCTTGCACTCTCCACACATGCCGCAGGGCAGCAAAACGCGACGTTCACGCAGCGCGCTCGCGACGCCCGCGCTACTCACACGCCCGAGGATCGCGCATGCCTAATGTGGGGTCAGCCTTACCATAGTAAGTAAGTGCACAGAAAATCCCCAATTCATACAAATCATACAAGTGTTTCTCCCCAGTAGTGAAACTATCCTACCCTATGCGCCTGCTGATGATGATGACTCATTTTATCATCCATCCAGCTATTCCCCAACTATGTTGGTGTTGGGCTTCCAGTCACCGAATCTGTTTGAGTATTATTTTGCTTGGAGCGACTACCTATCTATCTATCTTCAATCCAGTCAACTACACAAGTCGATATCCATGGTAAGACTGACAGACTTTCTGGCTTCTGCTTAGTCGCAGCAGCTGCAGAAAATGTACAAATGACAGCTTTTGTCAGACTCAAAGCATATAGACATAGATTATAGCTATTTCCTGTGAAAATTACTTACGCACCATACGTAATAATTGACTATGCTACATTGCCCACGCAGACGAAGTTGCGGGCAACAGCTAGTTTAACATAAAACAACATATTTGCTAATTAAGTATCTGAATATATCAAAGCATGACCGAGATTCGGAGACTGAATGTATTTCAACCATGATCATAACCTATGGTGGGATCCTTGTTCTTGAATCTTTTTGAGATCCAGTGACTGCCAGACCTACTTCATTTCATAAACAAAGTCTTGAACTTGTACATCATTATACACAGTGATATGGGGGTGGTACCTATAAACAGATTTGGTACTACGGAGTTTGACTGCTGCTACTTGGTGACTTTGGAAGGACTTGGGCAGCAAGAAAAACCTAACCTAAGTCAACCATCAGTGTCCTTTTTCCAAGAACTATATTAATGACGAAAAACAATTACCTACTTATGCTCAGGCAGTTGTCATGTGTGGCATTAACAAAGTCTCTGAAGCGTGTAAAGTGGTAAATTTTATTTGCCGGACGATACGACGATTTCATGTTTTAAATCAATTTTACTGCATACTAAAACCTGCATAAATATGAAAGAAGAGTGATTCTAATTCAATTAGAAGATATCTTTTAGTTAAATAGTACAAAAAAGAATTAGATAACATTATAAAGCGTAAAGATTAAACATTAAAGATTATCAAAGTCCCATTGTCCATCTTAACACGTATCGATATAATATCAACAGATGTGTCACAGCGCTATCAATCGGCCAATAGAGAAAGAACAATGTCGTCATGGTGATCAAGGTGTTGGCCTATTGTCACCGGTGTCGCTGTGTCGGTGAATGGGTGTCGGCGAATGTCGGCGTCACGGCGTCCCGTCGTGTGGTTCCGGCGATTGTATGGAAGGCACGCCCCCAACCCTATGCTTGGCCGAAACCTGATACGGACCTTTTTATAATTTGTCCTTGTTTTAATTATGTGTTGTCTTAGTGTGAGTGCGATGGTGTTCTTATTTTGAATTCACTTTCATGGAACCATAAAATTGAATGAATTGTGAGTGGCCGTAATCAGCTATGTAGGATCGATTAAGGCCGTGTGGATATGTTTTAAAAAAACTTACATGGAGTCCTCACTTAGGTATTTTACCCATATCATTATTGATCACTATCCCTATGCTTCAGTAGATTCTCTGTAAGCTTTGACCACGTTCATGTATGGTTCGTCTACGCTCATTGACCCATACGATTACTTCTGACGCTGTAGCTTCATTGAATCTTACGAGATTTTTATTATATAGCAATAAGTAAAAATTTTAAAACAAAAGAGTATTTGCTTGACTCTGATTGGAGTGGTTTTCTGGGCACAAAATAAATAATCTCTCTTCAATTTCAATAACAATTGATATCTGTAAAAAAAAAAACAAACTCCGTAGTATTGCAAAATAATAATTACAAAGTTGTTGTTGAAGCGATTTCTAATTAATTTAGAGGTACAATAAACATTTAAGTTGGTGAAATTCGTAAAGCTTGTCTTGATAAATGGCTCGTTGTGACGAAACTACAATGCCACGCTCAGCCATGCGTTATTCCTCTGCTCACGTTTCCGTCAACAGTCTTGTATTCAGTTTTATCTTTACCTTTTTTACGGTACATAATACATTATTTTTTTACCTAATTATCTATTAATTTTGTAATCAACTTCCTTCGCAATATCAATTCTTGTAAAGCCCTTCAATCACATCCTGTGCTCGTTTGCATATCTGCTTTATTAATTAACTGGTTGGTTACAGTATTATTATGATTTTCAAGGTTTCCAAGTAGAGTCTTTAGAATGTGCGAATTACCTGAAATTTTGGAGGTGAAGTACCCACAATCTCTAAGGTGCATAATAAATGACTCAATACATGAGGAATGTTTATATCGTGGTTAATTTGTTTATGTAGTCATACATTTCCCTATAACGCCACGTAAGGTTTGCACAAACAAAATATGTTATCAACCAACGCAAGGTCTTTTTCACAAACAAACAAGTTTCGTGCGTAAGAAAATATTTACCTGCACACATATATACGGAATCCTAAAATATGCCTGACGAAACCACTGAGTAATGAACGTTCTATTTAAAATATCCTTATGGACATTAACACCGCTAATTGTTGGAAAAAAAACTCTTTTTGCACAAATCTGCCATTGTGTCTACTCCATTATTGGGAAAACTGTAAAGCATGGTGTAACTGTAAGACGCTGGTGTGGGACTAACGGCCTTGTGATCAGCTAGATAGAGTCTATAATGTTCTGCGTGGGGTAGGAGGTTTGCGTGGCTTACTGTGGTCGAGTTGTCATTAGGTCACGTATGGCAGGGTAGAAGATGGCTTGCCGGCGGCTGGCTGATGGTGTGAAATGAGTGGTCGCCGGTGCTTTTGAACTCGCCGCCTGATACCGTTTTGTCCGTCGAAGTTTTTGTGGCGTGCGTTTAGGATGCGACCTCTTTTTTGTGGCGTGTTTGTAATGCCGAGTGTGTGGGACTTGACACGTAGGTAACTATTGTTAATTCATTCCTGTTTGTTATTGTTGCATTCCTACAATATAATAAGCTATTTTGTGACGGAAAGACGCACCGGTGCCGGCATAACCTCGACCTGTTTGATTTCCTTTCAATTAATTATGATAGTTATTTAAGTACAATTGGCAAGACTTTTTGTACCTCTGTTTAATTTTATCTCTGTGCTTGCACACTGAGTCATAACAAGGAGCTATATTGTTGATATTTTAATTACTTGGTGTGGACAAGACACTGTCAGTACAATACTTTAGCGAGTTTCACTTGTTGTGATATTTTTCGTTCCGTCATTGTTTCTTCAACGAGTGTTTATAATTGTTTCGTGATTAAAGTTCTCAGAACGGTAATTGTTGCATGTAAGGAAGTGACTATCGATATCCATTAGACAAATGGTTTGTAACTTTATGTTAGTCACTGTTCAGCGATTTATTTAATGTTTGCACGCAAACTAATAAATGGTGTCTATCAATTAGTTGAAAGAAACATTTGCATAAATTTAAGTGCTTATCATTATTAAATTGCGTGTAATTGTGTAAGTCATTTTTAGTTTCTACAACAGTGATAAAGTGTAGATTTTTATTGATCTTTATTGCAATTAATTAACGGATCTATAAACGTGTTAACTACCGTTTCTGCTGTTTTATAATTAGCGAACTCGGAGAAGTTGATTGCTTTTTATTTCGATAAATACTGGATTGATGGAAGGATCCATTTAGTTCGGTATCACTATTGGTACTATTTAGATTCTTGCGTACACAACTAGTTTTTGTAACATAAAAACGAGGTTATTATCTGTAATTTTCTCACGTGAGCAATTTTTGACATCGTCGGCGTGCTTAGATGTGTTCACATAATGTTATGTTAACAAACTGACACTATTTAAACATTTCGGCATTGTTGAGCTTAGCTAATTTGGTGTGAAAATAACGTCATAGGTTATCGCTTAGCTTTGAAGTAGCAAAAAATGTGATAAAAAAGCGAAAGGATGCCGTCCTAAATATATGAGCCTGTCTGCTTATAGCACTTTGATTATATGTGTGAGCAGATGACGATTTGTTTAAAGTAGATTATAATTCAACAGTTATCTCTCGTGTCCTGATGTTAGGATAGAGTTAAATGACAACAAGTGTAACTTGCGTACAGGATGATCTTGTTTTAGTAGTTTAAAAATATTACAACGACTTTATACAAACAAAAAAATATTTAATCGACTTCCCCAAAAAAGAGGAGGTTATCTATTTGTGTTGAGGTGTTTTTTACACTACGCATTATGTGTCAAAAATGTTTAATCGTCCATTCTAATCAAAGTGTGGTCAATATAAGACGGACGAAAAAAAACAACACATTATAAGTTCCTCACTTAACTATTCCTTCAACCTAGGCTTAAGAGTAGGAATTAGTGGAAGAGATAAAATAAAGGACCGGCGCTCACGGCTTCAAATGCCCATCGTTAGAATAATCTAACTCACTTAACTTTAACATGCACTGATTTACCACAGGATGATACTTTGTATTCTGAGCTTTGTAAGTCAGGGAACTTCCTTCCATGTTCGGATGGTAGGGGCAAACCAAAAGAAAATAGCATTGAACAATGAATGTTTTTAATTTGATAGGACACACTCAAAAATTGATCAGTGGTGGGCTGTTTATTCAGAATCAAAAGCTGGATCAACATATAGAATATTGTTATCCTTTCATGTCTTTTCATACCAAACGACTGAAGAAGTTGAAAACACAGGTGGCATATTTACCGATTCAACAAGTTGGTAACGAGTAAAAGAAAAACAGATCACCAAATCTCCAAAGTAAATAATCCTAACAAAACCAACACATAAAAAGCTAAAATTAAACATTGACACGTACCTAATCCCCCTGTATACAATCCTCCAACAAATATTGACAAACGAAGCAAGCAGGTCGGTTGACAAACGGCATAGGCTCGCACCCTGTCTTTATTTGCACATTACGCAGCGCCACTACGCCTCCACAAATTAGTTTCTAAGTAATCACTGATGATTGCCAGCATTACCCTGACGTTTGAGTTTCTATTAGTGCGTACTTTTTTTTTAAGTTTGACTTCTTGTTTTGACTTTGAAGACAAGTTAAGTTCATAAGTAAGTTACCAAAATAAATAAAATGATTTTATAAAAGATGGCGAAGTGACACGTAAACAACTAAGTACTGCAAAATTAGAAAAAGAAAGTTTTTTGTATTATTTATTCGATTAAAAAAAAGAGTATAAAATATTGTATTTTGGGCGTTTTTCCTGTCGGCTGACGATTTACTAATTCAATCATAGAATATTTACCAGCGAAAAGTACCAACTGATTCTGTGCACCCTAGATACGATCCTAATTATTTAATCTAAACTTATGTGAATACTTACTGTATACTTGTAAGTTGTAGTTAAAGTCAAAAAGTCCACGAGATCAGCAACAATTTTATGTACACTTTTTAAACAATCCATAAAACCTTCATTCTATAATATCAACACTAACCCTGGTTCACAATTTTGATCCTTTATAGATAAGCCTGCTACAAGATCAACAAAGTTAATCAGGAAAATGCGAGTCTGTCAAATAAGTATAAATAATTGATAAATCTGATAAATTACAGTAAACATGACTCTATAACAATTTATCTGAGCAGTCAATATTATTTGCGTCTCGTACAGTGATTACTTTAATTACTTATCGTTCAGATAATACATATTAATGACAGATGAGTCCGATCATTGATCATGTTATTTATTATTGACATTATCCTCTCACTGCTAAGATCATGGGAATGTTCATAAATTATTGCTTTGCAGAACCATTACAATTAAATTATTTAGGTAAAGCTCTGGCCGTCAACATACATAAACGCTTTTATCCGCTAAGCATATAATTTGGGCTTTTAATGGTAATCAAATGCATTATACGTGTACAACTTAAAGTAAATTGTATAGCACAGCGTACAACTTTTATTCAATATGTAAGTCCGTGGGTAAAAAAACGAATAAACAACATTAGTGGCAGCTTCTTTCTTTGTCATTCAGTGGAACCGATTTTGCATCATTACAGGCGACGTAAGATTGATTCCCACACAAAGGCGCTGTCAGGCTCGGCGGATGAATAAAACGCAAAACGCAGGCTTTCATTGTTGTTATAACAAAATGAAGTCGTAATGAGTAGGAGTGCGACCGCGGCCCGCCTCGATGTGAACTGAATGTCGCACGATTGAATTAAAATTGCTTCAATATTGTGGCTTTAAAATGTTGACATTTGACAAGCGTTGCTGACGCCTGTCGCGCTGACGGGTCGGCTCAGTGGCGCGGGCGCACGCTACGACGCACCTAAATGCATAATGATTGTCGGCTAAATTAGAAGGTGCATTTATTGCTTTATTATTATTTATTGGATTAGACTGAGATTGGTTTTACCTGACGTGATGTTTCGTAATTTAAATTGTAGAAGATACAAATGTAAATAACAAAACTGACAAGCTCCTTTCACTTTTAGACATTTTCTTTATTTATATTTTATAAAAGTATAGTCACTATAATTTAAAGTTTTATTTGCTTATCCTCGTTTCATAGTTACATTAACTAAGTGTTCTGTGTAAATTACCTGTTATGTTGATGTCAGCTCGCCTTATTTATTACGCTATATATAATGCTCTTGATTTATTTTGTTTAAAGTAATATCATTAGTTGTGTCGGAAATTAAACAAAATTAAATTAAGAGATCGCTCAGGAACAGTGGAACAGTATCTAATTGCATAAAATCGCGGTAAATTTTGTACAACAAAAACTGGTATTCAAATTACAAGAGATTATGTGAAGACAGATTAGGATCGAAGACTATTATTACGAACGAGAATCGAGTTTTTGTGAGTTCTATGTATATCAGATTCAGCTCCGGTAGCCCAATCTAAAATCTGATTATTAGTTTAGCGTGTTCGTTAAGAAAACATTGTTAGCTATTAATGTATAGGTAGGTTGTTTATAATATACTGAATTAATAACACGTTTTGTCGGTTTATTTGGTACCTTTGTAGTTACAACGAAGCGATTAGGTAAGGTAAATATTAGTACAAAAACTTTTTTACAAAAAAATGAAACCGACTTCCAAAAACACTAAAAAGCAAAAAAAAAAAAACTAATTTTAGGTGCATCGGCCTAGAAGTCGGTGTCTAATAGATGTTACTAAGTTAATTTTGCCACCGACTTATAGGCCGATGCACCTAAAATTAGTTTTTTTTTTTGCTTTTTAGTGTTTTTGGAAGTCGGTTTCATTTTTTTGTAAAAAAGTTTTTTATTTACAGCTTTTCAGTGATACGAGTAGTTGTCACTATCCATATAAGTGGAAAGTTCTCATCAATACAAATTATATAAGCCCAAATACGAGGTATTTTACATATTCAGTTGTCGTGATCCCTCGACCTTCTCTGGTCTCCATCATCAGGTCAGCTCCAAACCTTCACTGTTGCAAAGGTCTCGTCAATACAAATAATATAAGCCCAAACACGAGGTAGTTTACATATTCAGTTGTCGAGTTCCCTCGACCCTCTCTGGTCTCCATCATCAGGTCAGCTCCAAACCTTCACTGTTGAATAGTGCTTTCAGGCATACACCTGAGTGTCAAGTGTGGAATTTATTCATTGTTGAAATTAATTTAATGAAACATAAGGACAAATTACATTGATTCGCACCTACATGTTATTATATTTTAAGAAGTCGTCTAACGTTTTCAATCTGGAAAGCCCGGAAAAGCTGTAAACGAATTATTGAAAGGAATACTCAACGAAAATCTGAAAACACCAACGATTTGGTACTTATCTATGATTTGGTATACTTTGTACCTATTATAGAAAAGATGAGAAGTTACTTAACGGTAAAGAATGCACGTACATTTATCGTGGAAAGTTACGAGCATAGTAAACATTGTTACAAACATAGTTTTATCGAACAACGTTGGATCGACAATCGTTGCACGATTTTGACATATGATATAGGTTGCCACAACCACGTGAACCGATAAGTTCAAGTATCATTTCATCAGAATAACAAATTAAATGTCAGCCTATTTACGTCTAGCGAGATTTAATATTAATGTGCTTCATAATTGAGAAGAGCCAATAAACATTAATTTGTGCGTTATGTAAATATGGCAGATATACATAATTATGTGGTGTTTTGTGATGATTGCGTTAATAAACAAATATAGATTTAATGATCTTTTTAATCCAACAGGTGGACTGCGAAGGGCGTCGGTTTCACAGAATTTTACATTGTGAAGTTTCGAAGGTTCTTATTCGGGTTACGTCACTGTGAATCAAGTAAGAAGGTATTACTTACCTATAGTAAAAGTTTGCGGAGATTCTATCACATTCCATGAGTCATTTACGATTACGAACCTGGCTCGAAAACTCGCTGTTGTTTCAAAAAAGAAATAATGAGATCACGTCAGTTAGATGCAAGAAGACATGCAGCACCATCTCCAAATACAATTGAAATAAGGACAGGCGGATTACGATGATATTCCTAATTTCAGCTTTTGAAAGAACATTACTCTCGCCAAAAGATACCGACTGCATTTATTTCACATTCACAAAAGTGCGACTTCCACAACGAAATCACAAAAGGGCAACTCTACAAAGGCATAAACAAGTCTGATAGCCAGTTTAAAACTGTTTAAGCAATCTTCGTCTCTTAAGGGACAGCGCACATCATATTTCCCTGTGTTATCGAGCCGAGCGGGTAAAAACTCGAGATGTCGAGAAACGTGGGTAGTTAGCGGCCGACTTTTGTCTTGTTTGTTATTAACAACAATGAGCTCGATATGGAATATGGTTGGAAGAAAGTGTTTTGGAATGCTGATGGAGTAGAGTAGAGATATGTGGAGAGGGAATGTTCTTTAACAGATTAGAGAGAAGTGAATGACTCTTCTTTACAACTATTTCATTTTTTACGTAAGGAATAATTTCTAGTGTCTGAAAGGGTTAAGTCTAGATTGAAGTGAAGTAACTTAAATCTTTTTGAAGAGTCGTCAACAAAAATGAAACTGGTAATTTCTGTCAGCCGTACTAGTTCTCGTATCGTTCGGACCGTGTTGCTGGAGTGATTAGCTGCGCACAGCCCTGTAATCACGCCTCTGCTGCCCGTGCGTCTGCGCCGACCCGGGCCCCCGCCCCGCGCACCCCGCGCGCCCTGCAAGCTCCCCGCACCGCCCTGGGGCGAATATCTCCAGAGCAAACAGAAAAAAACAGAAACACAAGGTTCGGTTCGGCGTGCGTACACTGTTAACGACCCGACCTGTTTTCGATGCCGTGTGGGAAGATTTAGCGAATTTGAATTTCGATTGCCCGAGTCGAGTCCAATGGTCCATCCATCACGAGAATTGATGGATTCGGGGCCAAAAAGATGCGAAAAACTTTATGAGATGAAAGCGGGCTATTTCGTGATCGATATTTGTAAGCGAAGCTATTACGATCAGCTATTGCTTATCCACCGGAGCTTGTTTATTTTTGTTTTGTCAAGTTAATGAGTCTTCAACCGCGGTAAGGTGTTAACTGAGTTTTCTTATTTGTTCTCTCACGTTATGGTCATTTTTTATTATTATAATTACATGAATTAACCATCTACCAGGATAAGCGTTCGTTAACCGTCATGAGACCTGTAGTTACTAAAAGAAAAGTTTTGTTGCGTGTAGGTTTAAGATGGTAATACCTTGCTTGTTCAAGGAACAACGCTGTACTTCACAAGTTTGCTACATCTGTCCCAAATAGCATTCTATTTTTTAAATAACAATAACACATCAATTGACAATCAAGACACGACTATGCATAAATCAGCCTCTTAACAAACAGGTACGTATACCTATATTCTTGAAATGCCCTCACTGAGTGACACAGCGGGTTGGTGCCTCCCCGTCTGGTCTCCCCGACGTGATGTCTGCCAACCCCGCGCTTTTTATAGCCTCACCTCTCGCCTGCAGAGATATCAAATAAATCCGCCATGAAACTACAAAATGCTGGTCTGTTGTATTGTTTTGTAAATCGCATGCAATGCGTGAGCACTAGCGAACATCTGTCTGTAAAATTGATTTCTTTGATTTTTATTTTTTTATGTTCGTAATCGGAATACGTTTTTACTTTAAGGGTAGGTATTTTGAAGCAAAGTGTGATCAGAAGTAATATCATATCTGTACTGTATGCCTACACAATTGGCAAATAAATGATTTTGATAAATTCGCTGATTTAGTACCTATATATTCCTAGAAGTTATATTGAGGGAAGAATATACATAGAGCCGCAGAATATGAGTGATGAATTCATATTTATCCATACAATACATATGTCAGTGCAAGAAAATTTAAGATTTTCAGATTATAAGGGTTTCTTAAAGTTGGATTATTTAGCATATCATTCCTTCATTCATTTAATTGACATTACTAGGAATTGGTACATTGAGGATACACATAACACCGATCACATCATTCTTTTGTAATATAGTATACTTCAACTCACAAACTAAAAACAAAACGAAAAAGATACTTAAATCATGGCTTCAAACACTTGATTACGAACAGACGGAAAACCTAATGAAAGAACAGTACTCATGACGACAATAACACTCACACGCACACATACACACACACACACACATACACACACACATACATACACACACACATACATACATACATACACACACACACACATACACACAAATACACACAAAGAGCACAACCCATACATATTTACATTCAGACTCTCATCACACCACTCAGCAAAAGAGCAAGCATATTCATTTTTTTTTCTCTTTTATATTTACTTTACTTATTTTGTCCTTAGATTTTATTGCATATAAAGTGTTGTTCTAAAAAACGGGTGAAGACACTGGCTCCTGTAACACAGGTCTCACCTAGCACAGGAGCCAGGGCTTCCTTTGTAATTGTATTTTTATTTTTTATGCCAATAAAACATTTATTATTATAAATGTATGTCTCTTCCAGACCTCGGGACTATAGAGTCCCGGATTTTTGGGAGGCGAACGTGGGGCCGAAGCCAACACGCTGAAGCCCTTTTGAGACAACTTTAATGAAATGGTGACACAAAACCGACGATTATCCCTGTATACACTATAGAAATGTACCCAAGGACAATCCCCGGTTCTGTGCTAAACTATTGCTAACTATGGATGAAAACTACTTGGGCTATTGTGATGGGATGCTAATGGACTAGGAATGGGGAAACTACGGGGACTATGGCACCTGCCGATGACAATGTATTAAATACATGTAAAAATGGCAGGTGGAGACTCGCCACCTCACTTACTGGGCCCCCGGGAATCAGTCGCTAAATCGCAACAAGGGGGCAACAGGTACATGAGGGGCTGAAGGGTGAGGATACCTCGGCGGACTTTAAACGCAGATCACGCGCTCCCTGTGGGTCCAGCATCACCGGCCCACTCGCCACTTACCACGAGGCACCTACCCTCCGAGTGGGCTGTTAACCCTGCTCTAGCGACTCCACTCTGACCGGCCGGTGAAGGCAAGCCAAGAGGCGGGAGACCTATCCCCCGTCATGCTTCACTCCGGCAAGCCGGAGATGGGGGACAGTATACTCTCCCTGGAGCACTCGGATATATAGCCCCGCGGGGTCGCTACTCCCCGTCATCCGCCTCAGATGCCCTGCGGGGCTCATCCGCCTCAGATGCCCTGCGGGGCTCATCCGCCTCAGATGCCCTGCGGGGCTCATCCGCCTCAGATGCCCTGCGGGGCTCATCCGCCTCAGATGCCCTGCGGGGCTCATCCGCCTCAGATGCCCTGCGGGGCTTAGATGCCCTGCGGGGCTCAGATGCCCTGCGGGGCTCAGATGCCCTGCGGGGCTCAGATGCCCTGCGGGGCTCAGATGCCCTGCGGGGCTTATTATTATTATTATTATTATATAGGTAAAAAGTTTTCTATAATTAATAAGCTTCTACAATCACGTCAAATCACAGAATGATACTCTATTCTTCTTAGAAGATCGCCGCGTCCAAAATAATGACGTAACAGTTATTCGTAATATTAAGAGTAGCGTCAAACGAGCCGAACGAGGGTCTCTCCGGGTCTTTCCTAATATCAGTTACCTGACTGATTGCTATTGACGGCCTAAACTGATTGTACTAATGTATACAAAGTTGCTGGTGAACAAATGAATGATGTTTTTCATAATGAAATATGACTTATTGATTTATTTGAAGTTTTTAGTGATTCATGGTCAGCCAAAGGTGTTCTAAAAGGTGAATTATTTAATTTGGTTATTAATGTCGATTTTATATAAAGAAGAGTAACGAAGCATTACTTGAACGTTTTGGTTTTGAAACATTATTTTTTGATTAAAAAGATATTCAGGTTATCTGAAAATCTGTAATAGACTGAATGGCTACCTTCTTTAACTAGACTTTATGAAAACCGAAGTTACTTTAGAAGCATGGTATGCTTACGGATTACGGACATATGCATTTGAAATAAGCGTATTTATATTTTGAGACTCATACAACTAACATAACATATTTCAACATAATGTTTTCATTAGATATCGAACGAATATCAATAGGTGTCAAGATGCTAGTCAACTCAGTAGGCAGTCGGTTTATTGGTTTTGTATTATATTTATTTCATTCATCAGACCTTGTACACGAGTGGGCTATGTCCACTTAATTAAGCAATTCTAATAAGACGCTCGAATATATTCATTATGATGAAAACTCTTTTCTAATTCCGCTCTTTATTTCTATGTAAAAAGGTTATGTTGTGGGCTGTTCCTGTATTCTGCCAAAACGTAAAATGGAGCTAATCAATATTTAAACACAATAGTCTGTGTTAGATGCATTTAAACATAATATAGCTATAATAGCTTAGCACATAAGAAAAATAACTAAAACAGGAAGCATACTACAGATGTCTGGAATGGATGTGACAAAAATTTTACTACCCAAATAACAGAAGATTGAAACCACTGACCAGAGACGTAATATTTTGTGTCCAAAGCTCAGAATGAGAATAAAATACTGGCGATTAATATAAAAAGGAAGTTTTGATAACATATATTTTTTATTTAATGATCTCGGCAATAAACGACTAATGAAAAATAATAAAAGATTGTCGTGTTGAGAGCCGCTACTAAACTTTACCCGCGGACTTCTCTCACTGACAGATTTTTAATAATGACTGCGACTGCGCTCCGTCAACAACATAAATCATAATATATGACGAAGTATTTTTATTACTTTTTAGGTGTTATCAAATCGAATTTATTAAAATGGAGGTGATATAACGAACTAAAATATCGCGTTGCGCAATTTTGCCATAAAGCTGTACCTACTAATAATTTTAATTAATATCCGGGTGATAAAACCAATGCAAATGTAGGGTAGATTAAAATTTGAATATTTAATAGCTTCTGTATTTATTTATTTTATTGGCTTATGATTTTCTAACAACTACCGAATTCTCTTGCGATGTGAAACTAGAAATTTGACATTTCCTCAACCAGCTGCAGTCGTATGTAATTCGCATTTTGTTCATGTGAAATACAAGCATACTACAGATATATGTAAGACAGCCGCATGTCCATTTTATGACGACACATCTGCCTCATTTCACGCTCACCTTTCCCATTTTCCATCGGTTCTTTCTTAAGCCGCTATAAAAGTTTATGTTTTCGAAAAGAGCTATTCACCACTGAATCCATATACTGTGACATTGGTCATGCCGTCTGTCCATGTTTGCGTATTTGCACGTGCAAACTGTATACGAAATGGGTACTTAGGCGTGTGTGCTTTAGGGTGACAACTGCTTGTGCCCGCGCGAGGAGACGCAGGTGTCTCCGCGACAAGCGACGGCCTGTGTGTCACGCATGTACTCGTAACGAAGCGTTCAACAATTCTTTAGAGCTGGTTATTAAAATATTTGTTGTTCCGATGTTATTTATTTGTATATGTGGAGAGGCTTTGTGGCTCGCCGACAGACGCTCGCTGTGATGTAGGTGTTCGCCGGAGCCCTGTATGGCTGCCATTGTTGACGACTGTGACCAATTCTTGTATGTGAGATAATAACATCGCGAAATTCCCTTAACTTTTTATCTGTAGAATGTAAAAAGGTTAAAAATCAAGTTGAACATTTGAAATTTAATTTAATTTGACTTCATAGCCCGCCGACACCTTGCCTCAATAGCAGTTTTGACGGCATGGCAGTATAAGTGTTTATAATTTAAAACTAATATCTGATAGATCAATCGTGTAACGTATTAACCATCGTACAAAGTTAATGGTAATGGAGATTGCTTCTCATTTATAGACACTCGAATACGTATGTGCATGTATCTGTTTACCAGATGTGGGATTCGAAATAATCAATTAAAAGGAATCGATTACGTGGGCCTGAAGCAGACGCGTCGGCTTCTGCGCTGACTCCTCGCCACATAGAACGAATCGACTCAATTATTACTAACCCGAGGATGAAAATTAAATTGGACCTCGGCTTGATGCGCTCAAACGATGAGACTGTTAAAACATTATGAGCCATACAATTTTTATCTCCCTCTCGGATCTTTAAACAGAGAGGTGCGCGGAGCCCGCAGACGCGCCGGCGCAGCGCGAGCGGGACGCATGCGCGCGACAGGGACGCAGCACCGACCGGCCGGCAGAGGTCGAATATAAATGTGGAATGTTTATGGTTCTACCGTTTTATTTTATTCCTGGGCCGGCAAAGCATTAAATATTGTTTCAATTGAAAGCGGGCAGATCAGACGGTAGTGTCTAATGAAGAATAGATTAATAAAACCCGACAGTTGATTGAGTTCGATTCGCAATCGTGTCGATGCTGCATCAACAGATCGTATCTGTAGCGCGCATACTACTTGTGTTACGAGTGTTGATACAAATCTAAGTAATAGAGGCGGCGGCTATCGGGAGATAGCGCTGGGTCAACGCAGCGCTAGAGCGGACCGCCCGCGCACAAAGGCTTTGTCGCCACCGCTGGTCTTTGATCGGGCGGTGCGGCAGAGCGCGCGCGGTATTGTCGCGCGATTAGTCGCGGCGCCGCGGTCGCCACATTTGTGTCGCGAGTGTTGTGACACTGGCACACAGCATCACACGCGCCGACACAGACGCCGACTGTTTGCATTGTACTACGTGCCGTGACATATCGTTTGTCGGCCGGCCGCCGACGATGCTGCGCCATGACTTACGATGTTTTATGGAGCTGAGCTTTGTTGCCATTGAATGACTTGGATGTTAAGGAGGGTCGCGTTAACAATTACACAACACCTAGGCATTACCTATGTTCATTGTTCGAGCGCTTTATGTAAAGATGGGCTGAAATGACACTTCTAAGTAGACGCGTGATGTTGCAACACTTACAAAAGCTAAACTCATTAAGTTATGACATTAGACATCGTTCAGAGTTGATGTTGTGTTCATCTTTATACTGAACTCAATAAACAAAGACAAACTAGTTGGCACAGTAAGTAGAAGTAGGTATATATCAAGTAGGACCGGGAAACTGTTAAGTTTTGACAAAAATTTGACCAAATTCAATTTGCATATGACATGGACTTTCTTGAAGAATTTTTATATTATTCATTTACTACAAAGCAACACTGCCTACAAACACCGTAATTAAGTAGTACTACCCATGAACTTCCTTACCAACATTAGGTACGATTTAAATGTACATTTTAAAGTGGTCCACTTTATAAAGTAAAATGTAAATACAGCAAATGTTGTGGAATTGTAAGTGCTACGCAGTTCGTAGACAATGCTACGAACGTATTATTACGCTACGAGGTTTTTAATTTCTGTTGCTACGAACTGTAATTGTTTCATACACTGTTTGCTACGAAGTTCTTTGTTGTGGGTATTTTTAAAAGTTATGTTTTTTGTACCCTTTCTTAACATTTTACCCTATGATACGCTACGGTATCTTTAACAATTATGAAATTTTAATTTTTAGATATAATCAATCTTTAACGTAGTTTCTTTCGCGACGCAAATGCGTGCATCAGTGTATTTGATGTGTCAGGTGATGATTCAAATCGAGAACAATTATGAACAAAATATTTTATCAAAATTAAGTTATTAAAAACAACGCAGGAAGTATAATAAAATATCATCGAAGCAACAACTTACAGAAGTTTATTGCGCTTACACCGGATACAACTAGTGCAGTTCCCACACGAATTAACACAACACGCTGTTACTTCATTAGATATTAATATAATTAATTATATTATTTTCTAGCGAAGTAGGTTAACTTTAGTTCTGTAATTAAGTTAATGATGACTTAGTAGGAATAGTAGTTGAAACTGATGAGAGTCGACTGTCAAGTTTGAGGTTTTGGGTTCGATCAAGCATTTTGATTTGATTGCATGCAGTCAAGATTTGGTTTCGGTTGTCATTTAAACACCTTTGGCAGTGTTAACGGTCTTCAAAATCAGTAGTGAAGTCAGACAACCGCTCTTACTAACGGATATCGGGTTGCCAGGGTTACTGTGTTGAAGAGGTAAGATACACATGTAAAACACTGGTAATCATCTCCACTCGGCTAGACTGGAAGCTGATACCAACATAGTTGGGAAAAGTTTAAGCACTGATGATGACAATTATTGCGACTTTTTTCAAATTGAAATTGAATAATAAGAGTTGAATAAGGCTTCATTGTCGCTAAACAATGATTACGATAAAGTTTTAAATGCTTAAAAATTGCATGCATGCATGGGCCGGTTTTTGAGCACCTGTTCGGTGGTCTATCTGTGAAATGAATAGATTTAAGCGACTAAGTTACCAATTTCTTTCAATACTTTGATTTGATTCCAGAATTTCTATTTTTAAAAAAACGAGAAGCTATAAAAATATTTTCATCTGTAGGTACTAATCCATTTTTTTTTCTATGGTGAAACTAGGCATACCTAATACATGATTTACTATAAAAATTAAAACCATTTTTTTTTTCTGCATTTTGATTTTAAAATTATTTCTTTTTTGGGAAGCTGGTGTATCCTCTAGCTACTAACATGGGCAATATTTTCCACCAGGACACAGGTGATACCGTGGGAAAACAGCTAGCAAAAAATATGTTTAGGTACTTATTTGTTAGAGCTTCTGTTATTTGCAGAATTCATATTATGAAAAATATTGCATTTTAGGGGATCTTCACACTGCCCCGCATCACGCTGCATCTTGCGTGTCGACGCACCTACGCGCGTTCCTGCGGGAGTGCAGATCTGCATCATCGTGCGGGTTTTTCGCGCACTCACGCGCGTAGTTGCGTTTTGTTAATTCACGCACGGCGGCTCTCATCGAGTTCCATTTTCAAACATACACGTCACGCCCATTCAAAATCACGCGCGTCACTGCGGGATTCAGTGTGCCATACCTTGCGTCTCGCCCCGCACCTACGCGCGGGGGTGCGTTTTTCTCCGCATGTATGTGCGTGATCCGCATGAACGCGCGTGGATGCATTTTCAGTGTGTTGGACTATGCGTGTTTTCCATACAAACGGAGATATTTCCATACAACGGAAAAAAACGCATCCACGCACTACGCTGCATCATGCGGGGCAGTGTGATAATCGCCTTAATCAGCATACTTATCTACTTACATAGTGATACAATGTATTTATTTTTAATGTTTAAAGGTATACACAACGTTTAAATATATAACATTAAGTACCTATAATACATACATGTCTTATCTTTGAAGATATATAATATTACGTCAGTGTCCATCGGTATTTACTCAGGTATGTTACCATAGAAGCAAGTAGGATGTAAAGGAAAATATTATATTATTGTATATATGTATGTTTTCATAAACTCAGAAATGTGACGTCAATGGGATCCGTATATGGGAACGCGATTGACTTAGATTTATTTAGTTAAAACCACATTAAGTAAACAATTATATAAATAGGTAATTCAACAATGAATTATCCTTGAAACCAGCGGTATTTAATAATTTGCACTATTATATTATAGAGTAAAATAAATAAGACATTTATGTAAGACTAGCTTCTGCCAGCGGTTTCACCCGCATCCCGTGGGAACCTCGGCACGGACCCGGATAAAAAGTAGCCTATAGCCTTTCTCGATAAATTGGGCTATCTAACACTGAAAGAATTTTTCAAATCGGACCAGTAGTTCCTGAGATTAGCGCGTTCAAACAAACAAACTCTTCAGCTTTGTAATATTAAGTATAGATTATTTATTTAATTGAGATATTTACATTAATTTTAAAAAGTTAAAATAAACTTATATATTTATATAGGACTTTAAACTAATAAATTGCATAAAAAAATTGCTCCTCGTCGCTGTCACTGGGTAATGTACCCAAAAGGCTGGCTGTAGGTACATATCTTGCCATCCAACGTGGACCTACCTAACCTACCTAAGTTTGTTCATCCATCATCCTCCGAGCCTTTTCCCAACTATGTTGGGGTCGGCTTCCAGTCTAACCGGAATCAGCTAAGTACCAGTGCCTTACAAGAAGTGACTGCCTATCTGACCTCCTCAACCCAGTTACCCGGGCAACCCGATACCCCTTGGTTAGACTGGTGTCAGACTTACTGGCTTCTGACTACCCATAACGACTGCCAAGGATGTTCAATGACAGCCGGGACCTACAGTTTAACGTGCCATCCGAGACACAGTCATTGATGTCTAAGATTTACTTAGAAAGTACAAACTTAGAAAAGTTGCATTGGTACTTGCCAGACCTGGAATCGAACCCGCGCCCTCATACTCGAGAGGTTGGTTCTTTTGCCCACTAGGCCACCACCTACCTAAGTTTGTTATGCATATAAATTAAAGAAACCAAGATAAGTTAAATTAAAAGCTTTCCAGCACTTTTCTTATTTCCTTAACCGGCTTTAGTTAAGGAAAGTGCTAAAAAAGGAGTTTTTAATTTATACCTATTTATAATTTTTATCTTAGTTTTGAAATTGCATTCTTGGAATAGGTATTTAGGTTATTTTTATTCAGGTAGGTAGGTGTTGATAATGAATACGTTACTTCCGTGGAATATAATATTAATAATTAAAGTCGCGCCATTGATAAAATGCTTATTAATTTAATACTGTGACTGTAGACGCTTTCCTCAAGATAAGTTTGACTTAACATTTTCACCTACATACGTAATATAATATAGGTTGATATTTTTAAATGGTTTTCCCCACCGATTTTCCCCACGTCCCGGAATTGTGTTACTTCCCACGCCAGGAAAACAGGTACCCTGTATACATAGGTTTTTTCAATACACAGACTATCTAACACTGAAATATATAATTGGCATGTTCATGCAAACAAACTCTTCAGCTTTATAATCTTGAGAAGGTATCAGTTTTCTTGAAAAAACAAATATCAATCATACCTAGAGAGTGTGTACAATCATTTTTAAACGTTATAGATATATCTAAAGGTCATGTTTTATGTTCTCTCTTATCAAGATAGAGTACTTACTAATCTTTTATATAAAAAAATACATAATAGCTTTAAATAAATACACTAGGTACTCACAGACATTAAAGGATAGATTACTTCGATGCTTCTTTCTGATTTTCAGAAGGCAACATGTCTGGACAGTACTCGTTGGAGAAGTTACTTGCGTTACTGTTATCTCCGTTGAAGAAAAGAAAAACGTACCTGGGAACAGGGAAGTGGACGGGAAAGAATCTTCCAATGACGGGGCACTCGATGCCAGCCGGCCAGCGGGACATTTCCTCCGCACTTGCTTCTAGTAGAAAAGTAATGTCTTTCCACGAGTCAGGGTGATACAGGCACTAACGGTCAGCACTTCTAGTGAGGGTTTTTATAGTTTTTCTTATCGTGCGACGGACCGCGGGCGATACCAATATTTTGACAGACAGAAGAGAAAAAAAAAACAAAAGCGAAACTCTTTATTTTTCCAGCCAACGAAGAAACGAGGAAACGACCAAGAAGTTTGTACAATGTCTGAGAAAAATATTTATAAACCCTAGAAATAGAATTTTCATGTCTCTATTATGTGAATCACTTACATATATTATATTTGTATTATGGAGAAACTATTTCCCTTATAAAATTACGGTTACATGACTAAGTTAGTAATAAGTTAGTCACCTTAAACTGTGTAATTATTAAATAGAACATTTGTAAAATAGTTAGTTGACAAGGAAACCAGTGTTTATTTATTCATTATTAAATTTGAATGGCATGTTACAATGAGTTGGCACTCTCGCATGTAATCGGATATGGATTCCAGAAGTGACGCATAAATATATTAATGTTTAAATGTATTATTTTATTAAGTGCTTATTTTGCGTAATAATGTTCTTAGCGATAAATAAATACTTACTGGTTAATTTTATAACTGGGTTGAAGCAGTCAATTTATAGAAATAAATACGGGTGCTCAGCTACACACGGGTTGGAATTACTTAGTAGTTTAAACATTCGAGTGGTTAGGAAAAGCCTATTGAAAACGTCTTGATAAAAAGTCCAACGTTGAGATTTACACAATACCCTCTGCCATCATCATCCTCCTGCCTTTAGCCCAATTTATTTGGGGTCGGCGCAGCATGTTTTCTTTTTCTATACTCTGCTGTCTACCGTCATCTCACAAGCAACGCTTTTTAGCCATGTGAACATTCACACAATACCCTAGTATTTTCTTTTTTTTTGGTATGGCATCTCGCAGTTCAGCCTAGGAGGTCGTGTACTGCTTATCCGGACTTTCCCTGTGGATACCTAGAATTTAAGACCTCTAGCCGGGGGGTTTTACCTAGTTTTTATTGAAGTATGGTGGAGTATAGTATATTCAATATTGGTACGAAATATTTTCCTATTTGAGCTTGATTTTCTAGCGAAAAGCCAAGGCAAATTCCCCATATTTTTTAATACATTCTAAAACTTACCCCGCCTAAATTCTTGAGAAATACTTTCACGTATGACAAAACGCTGTAACTTAACGATCGATATCTTAAATCTCGTTTGGGTGTAACTAATTTTGTTAATGTCTGCCTTCTTATAATTCACGTAATCGTTAAAGCAATTAAAATCGCATTATCCATTGAGCCCATTGAAGCTCAGTTGCCAAGAGAAACGGTCAGGCGGGAAATCTATATTTTTAACAAAAGACCATGCATAATACCTGGGCCTATCCATTCAAAGTAATTAGTGTGAATGGAGATTTTAGTTTAGAATGAAATTTCAATTTTCTTTAAGTAGGTAATTCCTGAAAAGTGCGTGGAATTCAGAATATACCAGTTCCGGTATTAGACTATTTATCTTTATTTGTTTCAAATGATTAAGTACAACAATCTTGTTATCGAGTGAGTTTGTAAGTTATTAACCAAATCCGTCTGACGGCCTTTGAAGTGGACGCTCAGTAAAACTCAGGCCACCTTATTATAAAACGTGGTTTAAATAAAGTGCCAGCTTTTGTACCACCTTTAAATCACCGTCCAGAACAAAATCAGTGGACTAAAGCTATTACTAAAGCGGTTACTTCTTAAAACCACGTTTTATATAAGGTGGAGGGAAACTAAGTATGGTCTGGCCGTGTTTTGGTGCACTTGACAGTTCTGTAAGTCAGTACAAAAAATGCAATTTTCTCTTGAAAATTGTCAGTTGTCAACTGTACAAAAGATTCGGTATTTCTATACATCGGATACTTTTGATTATAACATTATCTTAGGTACAAGTCGCAAAGTAAAGACGGCAATACATTTGCGCTACTATTATAACGTTATAATTAAATAATGCGCTAATATTCATTTTTTAACCGACTTCCAAAACAGGAAGGATATTAATTCGGATGTTGATATTTTTTTTTAGTTTACATGAAATTAATTAGAATATGGAGGTATTAATTATTAATATGAATATTTAAAACACGTGTAACAACGTCTGTATCTGAATATTTAAAAATATTACAGGAAGAATATTTTGTCCTTGAATTGAATCAATTGTGGTTAGAAAATTAAATATATATTCTGGACCAGGAGTTATTCTTAGCAATACGAGATATTAATTTTGTCCAGAAATACTTCTAATTAATATGTAAAATATGGATTTTAATTCATAATATATTTTAGTTATCTGAATGCTGAAGGAATTATTTACCTGTGCACTTAGTTACTGTATGTACTGCGAACAGGAAAACACACTACAGACTATTAAGTCGGTGCTTGGAAGGATTTTTTTAGGTAATCGTGAATACAATAAATTTCAAGAAATTTAAAAATATTATTATTATAATTTAAATACAAGAAATTTCTTTAGAGATAAGCTGTGCCCTTGTACAATTGGTTGTATTATTTATTCTTGTTTGTGTTTTTTATGTGTACAAAAACTATTAAATAAATAAATAAAAGTTTTTAGTCAGTTTGATACCGAATAAATATCTAATCGTTGTTACGTGTGTACTTCAATTCATTTTCATACTGATTTATGAGCAATACCTAATCAACTATCGGCGTTCTAAAGTGTATTAAAAAGAAAACATATACTTTAAAATTTCATATGTATTTTGAGGTCGGCTTCCAGCCTTATCGGATACAGCTGAGTACCAGTGTTTTACTTGGAATGACTGCATATCTGACTTCTTCAACCCAGTTACCTGGACAACTACCAGTGACAGTGACTAGGTAAGACTGTCTGTTAGAATTCCTAGCTTCTGACTACCCGTAACGGCTGCCAAAGATCGCCGGGTCCCACCATTTTATCCTGCCTTTCTAACCACGAAGAACTCGTTATGACAAGATGGTCACCCATCCAGGGACCGACAGCAATAAACGTTGCTTAACCTTGATCCGAACTCTAACACTGACATGGGATGAAGATGAAAGGTATCAGTGGATTTGGATGAGATGTTTTATCTTGGGGGTATTGTTTATGTTTACGTAAATTGCTGCTGCAGAAAGACTTAAAACACAAGTAACGTTTCAGTATTTCTCGATAAGTAATCTATTTGCATATAGCTCTTAGTGACACTACATATAACTCGCTGATGTAAGTATATGATATAGATAGATATATAGGGAGGGACAATCAAATTCCGACGAATTAGGTAGGTCATATAAAAAGTAAGAGGAGTTTAAATATTCTATTGATCATGACACCCGCCCTCCACACTCACTCTTAAGACAGTTTGGTCTCATGGATCAGTTTGAAGACAAAGATAGTAGAAGTATTCAGCCGGTATTAGACTATAAAAGTTTGGTTGAGATCAATCAAGATTTTTTTTAAGAAAAGAATTTGCCAGCCATTGGATCAACTGTCGAGAGACTGTTTAATATGCAGTATCACATTATCACAGCTTTTAGAAAATTACAGGCGCTGAACTCCAACGATGAAGTAAGTAATAAATAAATCTATAATAGGCTTTTTCAGGAGAACGAATGAAATCGCTCGGAGCCTATTATCATAATAGTATAAAATCTGCTTGACTTTTACCAATAAAAACGTTTAAATTTCATTACAGGACTAATTTTTCAATATATTTTTTTTGACAGAAACATTTTTTTGCATAGAATGTAGATGGTACCAGTTTTTACATAGGTTAAAAGTTCTAGCTATATTTTAATCTGTTTGGAACACATGTTCTTGTTCTTTTCTTTATTTCATCATTTATTATTATTTATAACGCGACATTCAACGTAGGTACGTGGGTGACACTGTGAGGATCAGCTAGTAAATAACACGAAAGTATGTTTTTCTGTTTGACCTGTGATTGTGACAAGAAATAAAACACTCACAAACAATTAACACGTATTTTTTCTATATTTTCTTTCACTAATATTTATAGCAATAAATTATAATAATTATATTCGTGTAATACCGTTTAGACTGTACATATTTACAAACAGTTCATTCCTAACCTATATCACAGTTTACATTATAGTATCTACGTAGCAAAAGTAGGGAATCGTTTCTACTGACTTCGGTTCCGAAGTCGTCTTCTTACTTCTTTGTTCTTACATGCCAATACCTGAAATGAAAAGAAAATTGGCTTTAACTTTGTTCATATAAAATTATTATTAGGAAAAATGATGGTATATTCATTACGGATTTCAATAACCTATGGGACCTATCTGTTAATTTCGTAGAAAACACATTCACATGGTTGATTTGTCTCCAAGATATATAATTTTGACATTAACCCACCATTAGCCCCATATAAAATAATATAAAATTCATATCTTCAGTGAGCAAAATAACATATAGGTACACATATATAAAATAATACAAAGGTTACTAAAATCCGTAATTTGTGATCTTTCAGGAAACTATTTTGGCAACTTCTTGTTAATATAATTGAAGCCGTAATTAAATTACAAAATTATACGCTCGGTAATAAGAAGAGTTAGTTTTAACGAGAGCAGTAAATGTAAAATTAAGTTGAAAAAAATAATTTTATAATACCTACTGTACAACTCGATAAATAGGTATAATTTAGAACTGACTTTTTTGTATTTTTTTACTTAATTTGTATTTGTAATGTTGTAACGAAGCAAACACTCGTAAGAAAATGAGATCAAACGATAGAATTAACAAACGGAGAAAAGATTTATTAATTTTCTACTAGCTTAATAAATTGTTGCTCCTAGGAGCAGCTAGACTAATTTCAGAACTGTACTGAACCGTAAATTAATCGTCATATGCTAGATAAAATTGTAACCATCACTGGGGTGAGCTTTGAATTTGATTCCCGCCGAACGTTTTTTGTTCTTTTTCCGGGTCTACTAGTGAGACCAACCATGGATATTGAGCAAGATGGCTATGCTTTGTCTCCATAATGAATAAAAATCGATTTTGATCACTCTTTTTAAGCATGAAAACCTACATGTTTGAGCAACGGAAATGAAAAAGTAATTCTGTACATTTTTAGTTAAGTTATTAATTAAATATTTTTCAGTAACATTTTGCACGTATTCAATGAAAAATTACCGGCATTACCTACTTTTGTTTATAATTTTCCTTATTAATATTAATGCGTTTGGCATTGTACATATGTATTTAAATTATAACCAGGTAAAAATACTAAACATCTGTATAGAATTTGTATGTATTTATTGCAACCAAAAATTATGATATGTGATCATGACTGGTGTGAAAGTATAGGGTTTCAGTGCTTTCACACCAGTGGATTTTACGCTCAGTGAGTTTTCAGAGCGATAAGCCCGGCTCGTACGGGTTCGAAAGATTTTCTCCGCTCGGAATATGTCGCATGTATAATACCTACGCTTGATTTTGCGATAAAAACGTGTTAAGGTCAAAATGTTAACTATACAGACGAAAATACCACCAGTATTATGGATATAATTTGTCCGAAATAAAGCTTATTTATTTGTCACTCACCTCATTGTCATCACAAGTGTATCAGCGGTCCTTGTCGTAAGCGCTCTGAATCCCAGTCACTATTCATCTAACTAATTAACTTGCATACATGAACTGTCTCTAGACATTTTCTTACAACTAGAGCTAATTCTGAGATCTGTCTATACACGACTGCGACATCTGCGGACAAAGAAAATTCGTATTAATAAACTGATAAACTTCGTTCTTAAATAAGACTAGACGTTTTCCCGCGGTTTCATCCGCGTCCCGATTGAACTACTGCCCACCATACTGGAATAAAGTATGGTCTATGTTCCCCAGGAAGAGCGTAGCTTTCCAACAGTCAAAGATTTTTTTTATCGGTCCAGTAGTTTTTGAGATTATCCATTACAAATAAATAAAAATACGTTTTTTCCTCTTCATAGCATAGTATAGATAAATTCTTGAGAGCTGGTTGGTACTTGAGTCAAGCTGAAAATTAGGTCTATACCTTTCTCAACACACACATGTATAGCGAACAGTAAGGCATTCATCAAATTTTATATTTCCAAATAAAGTCTTTATTTCTAGCTGAGAAAAGGCTTGCAATAATTCAAGTTTACAGTATCTATTGAAGACACTTGTAATAGGAGTTAACTCAACAATATAAAGTTCAGATAAAAGCGTCCATCAGCCAAGTGTCTACATACATATAAGTTATGGACTATTTCACTGAAGTAATGACATGCTTCCAAAATATGTTTTATTGGGAATTGTGTAATTGTGTACTAGTGAAATTACTATCGTAATACAAGTACATAAAATATAATAAAATAAATACATGTTTTTATGTTTAATCGGTATGTGTTGTGTAGAAATAACTTTGTTGTGGTATTTAGCATGAGAAAGCGGCCGCGCGCATTGTGCTCTGAGCTTTGACGGCGCGCCGGTTCATTTATAGTTTTCTTACTATTCAGAAACGCACAAAGTCATCAAACGTTGGTGGTCAGTGTCTGCCGCGTCATTGTTTAATGATACCACTATATGTTTGTAAAAATATATATAGAAATTATAGTTCCACTGATTATTTTATTAATTTTACTCAAGATAGGTTTGATTTATCATGTTGTTTGCAATGAAAGAATAGCTAAAATAACAATGCTTTTAAAAATATTCTAAAAAGGGACAAGAATTTAACCACATCAGATTTTTAGTAGTGGCACTAAATTAATTTTACTTTTATATATTTAAATTAATTAAAGTAAGTAATTTAATCAAAACATAATACCTATGTATGTATGCAATAAACATTATTATAATATTGAATAAACAGAATACGTGATTATTACTATTTTCCCCATTCTCGATAATTTAATCTCATAACATAGGAGCACCGACAGCCAACTGTTCATGCTGATCTTTGTTGGAAATCAAGTTACCCATGCAAAGATGTTTAAATTACTGCAGTTATTACTACGAACAATAAAGGGTACAGTATGGTTATTATTTCTCCGAATAACAATGTATTTATTGCTGGGTTACCCGAATATGGAATTTTTGCCTGTGGTAATACTGCGGTTTTAGGCAGAATCCCAAAATGAGTGACTTACTGTTTTCACAGGTACGTACGACAGTAGTCTGGAATTCTTCCTTCGCAATGCAGGAGGTAAATGCACATTGCACAGGTACTTAGCTCACGAGTCAATTCGTCCTAATGTATTTTTACTAATGTGGTTCATTCGGCCTAATGTGGTTTATAAGTCAAACACAGCTATGATACGATGTTCCATCATGAACTTCCAGTTCGTATCTTCCGGCTCCATTATCAAATTAGTTCGACAGTATTATATTACATACCTATAGCTGCCAATTTACATGACGCTATTCTTGAAAAATGGTTGAATAAGTTACCTTAAATTCCAGTACATAGTTTCATACAGGTCGATATATTAAAAATCAACGCGACGATTGAGAGAATAATTGCCTAGAAGTTTTTTTCTATATGTATGTATATATGTTACTAATTAAAGGGATCATCATGATGGTTCTGAAATTGATCTTAACAATCCAAACAAAGTTATCTAGGTATAGGTAAGTTTACGTCGTAGCTACGTTTGTAACTTTAGAGCGATAAATGTTCATTTAAAATAGAATGAATGAGTATTGATTTTAGATTATTAAAGAAAGTAAATTCATTAAAAATGTTGAAATAAAAAAACCCGCATTAAAAAATGCTGCCGTCATTTACGAACCGGAAAGGCTGTCGCCGGACCTCCAAGCTAGATAAGCTATTAGTAATATTAGTTCATTAGAATAAGTGCCTATGATTTAATATATAGCGCCTATCTGACAATACAATAAACAATAAACTTCGGTGAAAGGTCACCAGAGTAGTATCTAACAACCCGTAATAATAATTGAAGATCTTCAAATGACCGCTGCGATCAAAAACTAATCTGCTTTCCGATACACAGAGGAATCTAAGAATTAAAATCGGATTTTTGTCACTACGAGTGAAAAGCAAGCTGAAAGGCGCGACACCTTTTAAGCGGCCAAAATATACCGCTTGGTTGTAAACGTCATCTTTTGCACTTTTGAGTAGTCGTCTTAATAATATATAAATAAATATAGAATAAGTATATCTTAAGACTAGAATATAGTAAATAATACGTAGGTATATTATAAGCCCTTAAATTCGCAACGCCTGAAAAAGGAATTTAAGCTGTAACTTAACTTTAGTACCAACACCTGTAAATACCTTGAGGAGCAAATACATGTTTTGAGTTTAAGTTTGTTCACTGTCGTCATACGTCTGTACAAATCGAGCAATGACGCTCGGAAAAACCGTGCGGAGAATCCGCTTGAGTGAAAACGCTGGATGGTCACCCAACCTATCATAGTTTAGTTACCTATTTAGGCAATATTTTGATATTGTGTTAATTAAGTATATTATGATTCAATGTTCTAATTTAAGCATATCTACAGTAAATTTTCAGGACTTTACGCAATCACTTGGGAGTAGGTATTATTATGAAATGTGTACCGCTGAGTATGAATAAGTAATTTATGTTTCACATTTACTTAGCTATAACTTCCTCAACCTCTATAAAAAGAATGAACGCGAATTAGAAAAATTGAAGTAATTACTCATTAAGTAATTAAAAATTATAATTACCGTTGCATTCTTTCTCATTCTCGTTATTTTAATAACGAGTTTAGAAAAACTTAATATCTCCTTTAAGAGTGTACCTAATGTTTCTTTTTTTATTTAGTTGCTGATTAAGACAATTAAGTTTTTTTTAAATAATTGTTCTCTTTATGAACAACTTTAAACGGCCTATTTTTATAACTATAGAGTTTTTGTTACATGTTTATTTATAGATATAAGATTCTCTATCATATTATTATACACCTGTTTCTCGCGTTTTTCCCTGAGGAAATTGTATTAAAAAAACCTCTCACAAAAATGTATAAGCGCTACACTACTTTTATGTAAGCGTGTTAACGAAAGCCTTATGAGCTTCTCTATATGTGTTACTTATTCAGTTTGTAAGCTGAAAAGTTAATTTGAGCATTGTTTGTTTGAACCATGAACATGCTAATCTCAGAAAGTCTGAACCAATTTGAAAAATGCTGTCAGTTTTAGATAATCCATTATCATTATTCATAATCCATCGTGGAAGGCAACAGCATTTTTTTTGTAATATACCTACATACCTACTTATGACTATTTTAGAATTTGTTTGTAAGTATTTTCTGCGGTCGTAGATAAAACCTTATAAATAATATTATAAAGACATATTTTGTTTGTTTAAATTCTTTTATAAATGATTTCAAAGCTGCACTTTCCCTGGGTGACAGGCAATTTTAAACAGGTACGGGGAGAAGTTTCCCCAGTACCCGGGAAAACAGCTAGTCTATTATAATTCGTTTTAAATCTACAGGTACTTATAATATTACAAAAATGAAGACTTTATTTGTTTGTTTGAACGCGCTAATCTCAGAAACTGGTACTGGTCCTGGTATTGGTCCAATTTGAAAAATTATTTCAGTGTTTTATCAAGGAAAGCTATACGCTACTTTTTATCGGGTTCGTGCAGAGGTTTCCACGGGATGCGGGTGAAACCGCTGGCAGAGGCTAGTCCATATATAAAATAAATCACTTTGTCGTAACAATTCTACATACACTTAAAATATAGGTACGACTGTCATAGGTACATTACACCTTTTATTTATTATATGTGTTACAGCCAAAGTGATTAAATATATATTATACATAATGACTGGTCATTGTATATAATACCCAAATTGACTAGACAGTGTGATAGATTAATCACTTTATCTGGATCTAATTCATAATAGCTGGTCAAAGTTAGCCAAAGTAATAAATATGGTATAATCGTCTGACTACTTACTAATTCTTAGAAACGGCTCAAGTTATTATCGACTCTTTTTATGATAAATCATCAAATGATTCCTCCCACTGTGGGAGAGCAGCGTGAGGGACTCAGAGAGTGTGAGCGTGAGCGTGCAGCGTGAGGTCAGACTGTTAGTGGCTTAAACCCACGCGTTAAACAACGCGCACCGTCGAGTTGGGTCCGTGTCTCCCAGGAGACGGAAGGCCGATAAGGCACCCGAACTCATCGCACAGGCTCACGTCTACGGTGGCTGGGAGTCGTCTCTCGACCACACAGAAGGAGACGATGGCATCCCAGTACCTCTCGCCCCGGACTTTGGCTTGAACCAGGGCCGGGTGCGAGAGGTCGCCGCTGCCGACTGCCTCGACGAGGTCACGGCGGTGCCCTTCTCGGGCAGGGCACACTCCGGGCCGTCGGTACAGTGGCCCGAGCCACACTTCAAAGAGGGGACTTTTCGCTACTATTATGGCGTGCCCTGCACTGGGCTAACTAGCCTTTTTCGAATTATACAAGCTGTTGATTTGCATCCGTGCCATATTAAAGGACGTAATTATGCTAATGATTCTCGACCCAAATCAACAAAAAAAATTGGTACGTAATTTTTTTTTCGGAATTCCGTCAATGTCATCTAGCCGTATTATACTTGGCGCGTGTGTTACTGGCCTTTAAACAGTGCTGCGCCCTCACATAAACACAAACAGAAAGCATACGCTACGATCATTCATAAATTTCATTCATAAAATTGGATTACTTCTGAAATACTACGACATTACAATGACAAAAAAAGCAGTGCATATTAGCTATTTCCCGTCTACTGTAATTCCAATCGATTATTTACGTATTTCATGTCCTCCTCCTGAAATATGGCACAAATGCAAATCAACACCTTGTATTAAGGTCAGCTACCGGGCACTTTAGTTAGTTAACATGAAATAATAATCTTTACCTACTTGTTTTATTACATTATCTAAGTCTATGGAGATACAGCCCTCGCCACATGAATAAGACCACAAACATTTTAGGCCAATTTCTATTAAAAGGATGTGTTACACCTTGTGAAATGTGGTTGTAATACTCTTTAAAAGTTTAGTAAATAATTAGTATTAATCACGTAGATCTAGGAGATAAACAATAGCAACTCAGTAAATTTAACTAAAAATACTGTTACTGTACCTGCGCAACTTGAATAGGACCAGTGAATAAAACTCAAATATTTTTATAAATAAAAAATGTCATTTAATGGTTAGTAACTGGTACATTTGCCGTTTTTCTGAATCAGTTCAAATATTCTTGAAGGCATTGAATCATAAAGAGATTTTAAGTGTTTAACGGAGATTTTATTCCAAGCTTCCTGTAACGCTTTTTGTAATTCTTCGGGCTTGTTAAATTGACGAGAATTCTTGTATACTTGTTGAGAAAGCCAGCCCCAAACGTTTTCCATAATGTTGAGGTCTGGTGAATTCGATGGCCATTCTAAAACATTTATCTTATGATTTTTAAACCATGACCGTACAGCGTATGCAGAATGAATACTTGCATTATCATGCTGGAAAATAAAATCTGCACCGCCATTTACTTTGATAAAGTTTTTTCTTTCTTTTTCTAATAGTTCTATGTATTTTTGAGAGTTCTGTCTACCTTTTAAAAAAACTAAATCTATAGCACCTTTGTATGAGACTGCTCCCCACACCATCACCGAACCAAAATCTTTGCGTCGTCGAGACAAAATTAATTCATTTTTTCTCAAATCATGAAAATAATAAGAGAAGCCGTCGGGCCCATCAAGGTTAAACTTCTTTTCGTCGCTAAAAATTACTTTAAACCACTCAGTTTTCCAGTGCATTTTTTCTCGTGCAAATCTAAGGCGTTCACTTGAATGAAATTTCGTTAAAGCCGGTTTCCGTTTAATTTTAAGGCGTTTTATATATGGACACTGTTGTATAATTTTCTGTACAGTTCTAATTGAGGCATTAGTTCCAACATTAGCTTTTATTTGTCTCGCTGTTAAAGTTGAATTAGATACTTCACGCAATATCGCTCGACGTTCCCTTGCTGTAGTGGCAAATTTTATACGCCCTTTAAAATGTTTTCCATAATTTTCGCGTTCTTTAAGAAATTTACCCACTACCTGATGTGACCGGCCAATCCTTTCTCCAATTGCTCTATTAGAATAACCTTCTTCGTGCAAAATTTTGATTGCCTCTTTTTCTTTTGGATTTAAACACTTTTTCTTACCCATATTTAAATTAAACTGAATTTTAACACTAAATTTTATTTTTCACTACACAATACACGGACCTCTAAGTCGCACGCGTTTGTTTTTTCAACTGGACAGCAGTATTAAATTACTAGTGGTCGTATTCAAGCGGCGCGCTGCGACATGTATGAACTTGTCTTAGTGGCACGGGCAGACAAGCTCTCGCGCAACAAAGTGTACTAAACTACTCAGCTTCTAACAAAACAAATTTAAGATCATTGGGGATGAAATTATTTTAATAAATATTTGAAAAAATCAATGTATATATACTGGTCTTATTCATGTTGCGGGGAGTGTATTATATAAAATTGCTAGTTAATGTGATTAATTCTGTGTCAATTATTACTTTATCCAAATTAAGTAGATATTATAAATAATAGCTAGATAATATGTATAATATGCGGACTTATTACTTTGGCTGTAACATATGCAAAAGAAAGAGAAGGCAGGTGCAAAGCATGTTGTTTGGTGACTGCTTATTGGCTATTTCGAACCTACTAACCGGTCCAAGTTTCTTTTAGATGTTTTCATATCAGAGAGATTTCTCTCCAGCCAATGCTAGTAATTCTATTTTATTAAATTAGTCAAGTCCAAGTGTGTGATTTCTAGAGAGTACCAATAATTTTTTTCTTAGTTAGGTACATGTTCGTTTTAGGTGTATGTTGAACATTTCTTCACTGAGTAGGTGAAGGAAAATATCTTAACGAAACCTCGTTATATGAAAAGAGGCCTATGCCCTGCAGTGGAGCAATAAGAATGTCTAGAGGAGTGTACGAATAGTACTTTGATCAGGTATTTTAACTATTCCTTTTTTCAAAATATCTAATTTTGAAAAAACTAAAACCTTCGTCCTCGTACGAGCATGTAATGGCGTCCACGGCCGATTTCGGCCACGGCGGCTGTTCTCATTTAAGGAGATCTGCCAGCTGCGCAGGACATATTATAGTGCACGAGTATTTGCGCAGACACAGGTGCACTCCCTATTCCTTCACTCTCATAACCCGATCGGACGGCAATCCGACACGACCGGAAAGAGATCAGGCGCAGGACCGACATTTACGTGCTCTCCGATGCACGGGTGAATCAATCACCAACTTCCAGACTCCGGGCTGCTTTGTGAAAGTTCAAGAAAACCCACAAAGCGATTTCGGCCCGACCCGGGAATCGAACCCGAGACCTCGACACGAACAGCAGCCGCTCTTGCGACCACTAGACCAACGAGACAGTCACGTAAACTCACGAGCATGGAGTGATTATTACAAAGACTTTCTTGCTTAGAAATACCAACCGAGCATTTTCTAAACTCCAATAAGGTACTTTGTATATCATTTACATCATGCATTTTCCTGCCCGTAGAGATATAGGCTCTAGGCCTCTTCCCATACAGAGAACACTGGTAGATCTTGGTGAATCTTTTGAGTAATTCGAGCAGGAATCCAACCCGCGACTAGCAGCCCAATTATGAAATCAATTGTAGATCAAAAGCCACGGTTGTGATTGGTCATAGATGCAAATGCATAAATACAATAAAAGCATTTTATATATAGGTACTTAAGGTAATAATGTGGTTTACATTTCTTAGTGTTATTATACTGCCTTTTTTACTTTGAAGACAGAACCGCCTGAGCTTATGTTTAAAAGTTAACTCTAATAGGATTCTTGATACCAGGATTCTGCATTTAAGAGCAGCAAAATTGCATGTTTTAGGTATACCTACTTATAATTAGTATTAAAATGATTGATTAATTATGGTATTTTTATCATAAACCATAATTATCAACTTTCATCAGATCTCTATGTATGGACAGATGCTAGGTATGAACATAGTAAAGTAGTCAAACTTACCATTCATGAATTGAGGGTGTAATGTGAAAATTGACTGGTATCTCGCCACGTCCATAGAGGAGGTAAGCAGGACTGTTGCAAGCCGGCCAGGAGTTCTGCGTGATACCTCTGCGCGGCGAGCAGGTACGGCGGCGGCAGCGGCAGCGGGCAGTGCGGCTGTAGTGGCGGCAGCGGCGGCGGCGACGGAGACGAGCGCCGCGGCTCCGGCTCCAGCAGAGCATCTATCGTGAACGCTCTCCGCGGCCTCGGCCCCAGCGGCAACAGCGCCGTCGTGTCCACCGTCTCCGTAGGCTCCGGACTCGGCCTCGAAATAAACGTCGACGCCGGACTATACATGCTACTATTAGGCATCGTCGCCGGTGGAGGAGCAGCACCCGCCTGCCGCGCCAAAAACGCTCTATTGAAGCTCGCCAAAGCCGCTAACTCCGCATTCAAACTATCCTTCTCCCCTTTATGCAGCTTAAATCTCTTGCGTCTCCTTAGCAGCGAGCCGTTCTCGAACATGTCGAAGGCCTGCGGGTGCAGCGTCCAGTAGGCGCCCTTGCCGGGCCGGTCCGGGCGGCGCGGCACCTTCACGAAGCAGTCGTTGAAGGAGAGGTTGTGCCGCAGCGAGTTCTGCCAGCGCTGCGTGTTGCGCCGGTAGTACGGGAAGCGGTCCGTGATGAACCGGTAGATCTCCGACAGCGGCAGCATGCGCTCCGGAGAGCTCCAGATCGCCATCGCCGTGAGGGCTATGTAGGAGAAGGGTGGTTTCTGATCACCGTATGACTCTCGTGTCGGCCGAGGCATGTTTTCGCACAATACTGTTCTGTAATGTCTTGTTTGTCACAAACTTGGGCGACACGTCTCTCACAGCGGAGTGGAAGATAAGGACTGGGTGAGTGAGCGAGACTGCGCGCGCGAGGCGGGAGTGGCCGCGCGCCGCGGTGCCGCCCTGCCCGCCAGCCGCCAATGGCGTGCCGAGAACTTTGTTTGTTGTTTTTGTCGGCTCCGGACCCGTTACAGAGGAATTTAAATTGTTATCACGTTTACATTATACAAAATTTATTCGACACCGACAACAGCTTGAGCTTGTTTCGAAATTGCAATGATTAAAGTAGTAGATACTTATTGATGGGTGCGGGAGAGAAAGAGAAAGAAATGATGTCTAGCGCTGATACTTACGGCAGATATATTCGTTCTGAGCTAAATGGACAGTGGCTGATATTATTAAGAGTAATATAATGTTTCATCACATCGATAGAATACCGATATGGTATCGAATTAAAATATGTTATTTATTGTAAATAGTTAGTGTAGGTAGGGATTGAATCAAAATTCATCAAATTCTTACGTTGAAATGTATCACATAAAATATTATTAGGTATACGTTGTAGGTAGCACTTTATAATAAATAAACTAAAATGATGGGTGTCGATTAGTCAGTTTAAATGTGTAAGTGCTGGCAGTACTTACTTACCGTGAGCAGCTCTAGTTTACAGTCATTATCTGCTCTATGCGCGAGCGCAGAGCTTTGCACATTTTGTGCTTTCATCTTAGTCTACCATTCACATAATTTTTTTCTATGGTATGTGATAAAAATAACAGAGCCAGTTACAAATCTGATAAAATCTAAAAATAGCTAGGTACCTAGAAGTAGAAGAAGCTAGTACGAATGATGAATATTAACAGTCATTTCTTTAAATGAATTAATGACTTTTTTGAGTAGGTAGTAGGTACTTTTGAACAAACCAAGCGATTTGCTATTCTTCAAAAATTTAAGAAAAATAAATCCACCAATAAGTAAACAATAGGAATCTTATTAGGACCCCCAAAAATACGAGTGTGCACAATTCCAGTGGATGGGGGCCTAGTGATTCCCGCATCTTGTCGATCTGCGCCATGGTTCGAAGCGGCACAAACGCTCCGTAATGCCGGAGTAGCTACAGGGCAAACGAGCCGTTCAGGTGCAAACGTTGACGTGTTGCTTGTATAAATTAACCAAACACCTATACTTACTTAGACGTCATGTCATACCACTAAAGTGAACCCTGTGAATATTACAATCTTAAGAGAAATAGCTATTTACTAATCTCTTTATTATGACAATTAAAAATTAGATACAGGGAAAACGGAAAAGTCATTTTTCTTAACTTCGTTTCAAATCTTAAGATGTTGCCTAATATGATATTAAAATACAAGAAAACAGTAAAATAAAATATGAAAAAAAGGGGAAGTATATAAGTACATAGGCATTGTAATATCAAATTGTAGAATTCCAGTGGATGGGGGCCTAGTGATTCCCGCATCTTGTCGATCTGCGCCATGGCTCGAAGCGGCACAAACGCGCCGTAATGCCGGAGTAGCTACAGGGTAAACGAGCTGTTCAGGTGCAAACGTTGACGCGTTGCTTGTATAAATTAACCAAACACATATACTTAGTCGTCATATCATACCACTAAAGTAAACGCTGGGAGTATTATAATAAAGGGAGAAATTGCTAATCTCTTTATTAAAAAAAAAAATATTAATTCATTTTTCTTAACTTGATTTCTATTACATTGCCTTACAAATGATACTAAAATACGGGAAAACTGTTCATGAAAATATGAAAAACTATCTAACCTAAGCATGAGATAAAAAACCGGCCAAGTGCGAGTCAGACTCGCGCATGAAGGGTTCCGTAACATTATTTATAAAACGAACAAAAAAATCACGTTTTTTATATGGGAGTCCCCCAAAATATTTATTTAATTCTAGTGGTAAGTATTTGTTGTTATAGCGGCAACAAAATACATCATCTGTGAAAATTTCAGCTCTCTAACTATCACGGTTCATGAGATACAGCCTGGTGACAGACGCACGGACGGACGCACAGAGGAACGAAAACAGTAGGGTCCCGTTTTACCCTTTGGGTATGGAACCCTAAAAAAGATAAAAGAAGAAAATATAAAATTGTACGTGCAATGATGTCAGGACAGCGAGCTTCTATTCCTCGGTAGAGACTTATGGAGCTGTTTGGAGGCCTCATAGTGGTGACTCGTTGACATAAGCCATGTGTAACCATATGTAACTCAAAGTCTGACAGTTACTTCTTGGTTAATTCTGACATTCTATTTTATCCAGTTCAACCCCAAGATTTCAATACCGTTTCCTAATGAAATCAGTTTTCTAATTGAAAATGGAAATTCAAAATGAAACAACCTTACTAATTAAATGTAGAAGTAGGTAAGCTTCGCTCACTGAACCGATTAAAATGAAATTTCGGGAACGGTTCCCTCGAGACGAGGTTAATCTACAGGAAACAGCCAGTATCATATATATGTATACATATGTACCATATACCTAACTTGCATAATTAAAGACTTTTGGAGTATTAACATTTGCTTTGAGCCTTCATTATGTCTCTCAGCGATCAAGATATTTGTTTGGATTCGCAACATTGTTAGCAGAAAATGGATAATAAGTGGAACAGTTTTAATGAAGTCGTCTGTATGTTAATGTAAGAACTTAATATGTGGCTTTTACGATTGTTTGCGATACAGCAATTCCCATAATGAGACGTTTATGAATTATCAAATGTAACGGACTTTAAAAGGTGCATGAATATTTTTACCAATGCTTTCTATGCACATTTTTGGGCAAGTATTTTTTGAAATGTCAAAGCTACCAAAAAAGGTAACAACTTAATAAATAAATATGCAACTTGATTAAAAAAATTCGATCGAGTTTTCCTCCACGCACTTACGGTGGTAAACTAGGTCCACTCACGATCAGTATTTTTCATTTTTATAATCCGTTGCGGAATCACGTCATTTGTAAGTAACGCACTGGCTTTCATCTCGCCGCCGATAGATGTAATAGAGGCGTGTATCGTTCACCGCTCTGCACGCTGACCACGTCTCGCCAAATTGTCGGCGTCTTCGCAAATAGCGCCATTAAATTCAATCGGTCGCAGCAACGAGACAGAAGCGTCACTTACTCGTCTCCTATATAATTTAGAGGTATTAAAGTAACATATAAGGTACAACACCGCAAGGTGAATCCTGTGCTTTGTATGCCAAATATGTCTCGTCTCCTATGGGATCGTGTTCAACCAGTAAAGTTTCAGCACCAATAAATTCTAAAATAGCCTGTTCAGCAATGCGGGGCCTGAGATGAATTTCTTAGCTTTAATTGGATGATGCTGTATATAATTATATTCAGCATCAGGTGTGTCTTTATGTGTTCATGAAACTTACATTTCATCGAGATAATTTATAAATTATAAAACTTTTGAGAAGTTTTGTTGATGCTTTAATGTCATCTTTAATTTTGGTAGACTGAACTGAAGTATTGATAGACATATTATATTGCATTTTATTTAAGGGACATCGACAACTTTTCCATTAACATAAATAACAGAAATATTTTGATTTGCATCAAAATAAACTCAAACGTTGCACATAAATATTTCACACAAAAATTACAATCAAATGACATGTTCTGTTATAAATCATTCAGTAAAAAGTTTATAGAAGTTGCGTTGCAGTCAGGGGTTACACAATTACAATGCATTGTTCTGTCTTTTAGTCACGGGTGACGCGACGTTAAAGAAATGACACGCATTACACGACAAACTGTACGATTAAATAGTTATTTTAAAATGAGTCCGCACAATACAATTAATAATAACTGTATCATTGTTGTATAAATTCAATTATTTACGATCCCTTTTTTTTTCTTCCCCATGCTGGCATGGTAAGCGAAATTCCGTGTCAGCAGTTCTGTAGATGGGAAATGCAATGAGCGTAGCTACTGTAATTTGTTCGATTTGAAAACTGCAAGTGCCCCGTTGAGCTCTGAGTTGGCTTGTTGAGATTTGTAGGCTTTTGCGTTTTCGTAGTAAGCATTTTTTATTTATTTTTATTTTTTTATGAAACTTGTATATGTAATGTAGACATTTATATACGTAGTATACACACAACATCAATGTTTTCACTTTTTCACTGTTTTACTCAGATGTAATCAGTGAGACTGAAAACCATTCCCAGTATAGTTCGAAAAGGTTAATAATGGTGTTCAGTGTTGTTGATTTTAATTAATTGTTAGTGTAAACTATTAGTTAACAACAGTGTTAACTAAAAAGTCACAAGATATCATTAGTCTATTAAAAGGTTTCTTAAAACATAAGCATGAGGTAAGTAAGTACTTTTAGGAAATAATTCGCATAATAGTTAAAATTAATGTTTCCCGATGTTTCATAAGTATGACTCACGCCAAATTCTTGAAACCGGGAACTAATATTATAGCGAGACGAAATATAGTGATATCGTTCCCAGGCTCTTAAACAACTACGCATGACCATTGAAATTAGTTCAGCAGTTTTGTAGGATCTGCGAACAAACAAAGGAATTGATGAAAAAACAACCAATTAACATTTTATTGTCTTTAACTGGCTAATGGATAACATACACGTGGAAATATTTTTAACAATAAAAAAACATGATGGTGTTATAATAAAAAAAATTTACAGAGGTCTGATACATGATTAAGATGATTGCGAATTGGACTATTTTTTGTCTTTTAATACTTAGTTCCCATCACATGAAAAATCACTTTTCAGTATCCCAGTTTTCCTACCAACTTCATGAAATGACAAATATTGAAAGGTTACCAAAGTTTATTCATATCATTATGGTGACATTACTCAAAATACAATGACAGATATTGATCAAAATACGTGGTCAATAATCAAGTGGTTGGAGGGCTGAACTTTGCAAAATTGAATTGTTCACCTGTGTATAGTAGGAATCTTTATCTGATCGGTGAGAAATACTTGTAAACTAACACTACGTAACGTATATAAAATTTAAAATTTTCAAAAGAAAACTATGTAGTTGGAGCAGAATGTTTCCTCTTTCCGAGCCATTTTCCCAAACAAAGAGAACTGATACCCACTTTTCTGTTTCAAATCCACAAAAAAATAGAAACGATATGGTTATTATCTCTTAGATCGCTGTCACCTGTTGCAGTATCCCATGGAGTCAATCATAGCACCTCCCTGCCTAATGATTCTCTTTGTGGTCGCCGCCTGGACACAACGCGAAAAAAACTAAACACCTCCGTTCTTATTAAGTGTGAATTCTACAAATTGTTCACAAATATTTGCGTCTACCTGAACTTTTTACTAACATTCGTTAGATTTGCCGTGACTGAATCAAGGACGCCATAAAAGCTCTATATGATTAAGCACGGTGAATTAAGGATGGTGCTTTAATACGTATCGGATCTAGCGCGGATTTTTTTAATTGTTTTTGGTTGATGTAGTGCGGGGGTATTAGTATAAGTTAAGTAATAGATTTGTTGGAATGCAGCGACTTCGGTGAACTTTGGATTCAGTTGATGCTTTTGTCTTGGTATCTAATTGCAAAGATATTTGGTGAGGAAAACCTTTAAACGTTTAACTTTACAAATGTTTATGTACTATATCGAGCATACAGCAATCATATAGTTAATTAGGTAGGTACTTACAGAGAATTAGTTTCAGCGATACCAATGTATATTAAATGAGAATACGAATGCCTTTGTCTATAGTTCTTGGTAATTTCTAATCTCATAAATAGCCGTCCTGCCCGCTCATCTGACTGTTTAGCAGGTTATTTTCTAATACTCGTATAACGTCCTTTTTATTGAGTGTAAATAATTGAGTTTGTATCAACGCCGCGCCGCCATCTGCTCGCTGGAGTTTTAACACTCCTTTTCGGATTTCCCACTTAACTTTAATGTACCCATAAAATTTTACGTATTATAAGATCACACTCAAAATTGCATCTTATTATGTGTGGTCAGAATTGAGAATCGCTCGCGCCTCCAAATTGTGTATCACTTCGTCGGGATTTAAAGAAACTTCATTCTGGTTAGTATTTAGTGTAACACGACATTAGTCCTTAAACGCCTCGCTTCTTGGACACATTTTTATTTGGTTTGCGTCCGGCTGGATCATTTCATGTGCTGCCTCGTGAGTTCGGTTATTACAATATTTGTTGTTGAAGGTTATTTATTTGACTAGTTGTCAGGGCTTACGTCGTCGGCTCCGACTGTAGTCGAGTCGGTGGCATTGATCTCTTTGCCATGGTATTGAGATTATAAATACGTACGATTCAGTTAGTGTACCTTTTGGATTATGTGTTCCTAAATTGGGGTTCGGGTTCTCTGTTTGTCTTGTCAGATTTGAGTGTCCTTTGTTCAGGACGCGATGATCGCGCACAAAACCTGTAATATACATATTTCTGTCCCCGAGCAAGATGTCCGAGGCAGTAATCCAATATTCATTACCCGTGCAATGTATACAGATAGCCGATATTGAACTTAATTTATTCGTCGTGCAGATGTATATTTTATTTTTTTACGCATTTTATACCAACAAGCGATACGTTTTACAGCCCATTTGTATTGGTGCATCAATAATGGAATCCTTTTGAATTCATATTGACGATTTAATGCAAGGTCATTTTGCATTAAATATTTTGAGATCTTGGTGATTTGTAAAGGTTCGTTATTTATTGCGCTTCAATAAATCATGGTCATAGTAAAGTTGTGTTTTCAGTAGCCCTATTGCATGTGTAATAATATTTTTTCTTGATTCTATTCAACACTTGTATTCTTGCGTTTGTGGTCAATATATTAACAGTAATATAATGGACGTAATCTTGTCGTTGATTATTAAACGGACGGACACAATGCCTCGATTATCGGTCCGATCGGCCCCGGGGCGAGTACCATTATTATTTGATATTGTTGTAGGTAAGTTGTACAATGCAGTCCTACTGCTGTCCAGCGCCACATGGTGCTGTCGCCTCGGGCCACGCAACTTTTAAGCTCACCGCAAAATTAATTTAATGTTCTATCAGTCAAATAATGCAACTACGGCGGATGTTAATATGTAAGGAGCTTGTGCAAGAACGGATGTTCTAACATAAAAACGCACGTAGTTATGTCAGCTTGCAACGATAGGTATAAATGGATATAAATAGAAGTATGCAATAAAAGGTTCTACTGCATAAAAATGCTGTTCACAAGTAATTATAGTTGAAAGCATTTAATTTAAAGATCTATTGATATCTGAAAACAAATAAACTATTGAGACACGGACCCGGATATACATCGGTCAAAACAAGGGCTCTGTGCAAGCCATATCTAGATCTGAAGATTGTTACATTACGTTACACAAAAGTGCGATAATCTCCTAAAAGGTGTTCATAGTGTTGTAGATAATTAATATTTAGAGTCGGCTTGGCGCCCCGCGGCGCGCGCGCACCTCGCCGCTTTGTGCCGCGCCGCCGACACCCGCATTTGTCATGTTAGCGCGCACCAAGGTGTGAATGACTTTTTTCTAACCATTATTAATGACAATGATAGAAAATATTGTTTTTTGTTGCAACACTGTTGATTGTTGTCAATTAGTTTTTTGTTGCATCACGGACTTTTGATTATGAGCGTGGCCGATCGATTCAATCGGATTTGAATTGAATGTTTGGATTAAAATATGGCGAGCTTCATTAAAGCTTTTGATATGATTGAATACCGACGCTTTTGTGTCGAACCAGTTAAACAATGGGTTAAATATATCAGAAACTTATCGAATTGTGAGAACCCATCGTCTTTAATGGGATTCAGTGATATTACAGAGTTATTCTCGGTGGCTAATAGATTTGCATAAACAATGTCACTTTTACCATTATTTTTTCCCACAAAGCGCATTATTTCCAACAGGGTCGGTTACTTGTTTTGTTACTTAAAAAATGAGCTAAATCACGGAGCCAAGAAAAGCTCTCAGCCGTCGCTCCCCTCGCACTCGGCTGAACAATGAATAATAAGCAGCAACATCATCTATCCATTTTCTTTTTCACCCCAACAATAACAGGGACGCTAAAAGAATGGGAACAATCGAAATTTAAATATTTCAAGAAAAATACTTTTCTTTGAGAGAAAATATTGGGTGAAGTGAGTTGTAAGAGCGAAGCCCGGTGCGAAGTACTGGCGTGCTAGCCGCTCGTTTAAGATCGCTCTGAGCACCTATTCATTACGCGTCCAGTTTATATTATATTTTTATATTTACCTACTTGTAAGATTATACGTTCAGTTAATACTGTGAATGGGCAGGCTATTAAGGCGTATACACTACTTTATGACTTCATTGTCAACATTATAGGATAAGCTTTATTCCTGAGGAGATAATGATTCGCTGATTCGCATAACACACTAGCATTCCTATCTTGCCTTCATGCGATGACCTGAGGGTATCATACTTTATTCATGAAGGCATTACACCGAAATAAAATCAACTTAACAATGATTAAGTAAATGAGTACACGTTTTCTCCTGTATGGATATTTCGAAATGGAGCTCCAGTTCAGCTGGTGTTGCAGTTCTGATTCCACAATAAATCAACACGCCGTGATTACATTTAGGATCGTTTTAGAACAATAGCTATTATATTCTAAACAAATGGATTCTTTTGTGCCATAACAGTAAAGCATTGCTTCCGGCTAGTGCAGGCGATTTGATATAATTCTGACACGTTAACCCAATTTAGAAGCTATAATAAATAATAATAGGTGGTGTTTTTTTATAATTAAATACTCTGTTCATGCTTTTAAATTGAATTTATTGCTCGTGAGTTTTGTAAAAAAACGTATCGTGAAGTACTTCGAACAGATGCTTCCCATATTTTATAGGAATGAACTTGTTCATGTATGGTTAGCAATTACACATTAATACATATAATGGATGCAATTTAAGAAAAAAGTTTGCATATGTGTAATTTACGTTCATTTATATTAGAATTGAATTTAAAAAAAAATGAATAAAACGGCTGAAATACCGATCTTTTGTAACTATTTAATACTCCAATGATATCAGTTTGATAAAACCACACTGTTTGTAGGATGACTATGATAATAAGATATCATATATTTAGTTTTGAAAGATATTTTTACAAGAAATGACAGGTCACAGTGGACAAAACAAGTAAAATTTTCACTAAAAACCGAATAACAACAAAAAAATAATGTACAAACCACTATTTAACTGGCCATTTAACCGTACACAAGTGATAGCAGTTAGAAACAAAACACACGGTTTGTGGGATGACGATGAGTAAGCGAGCCGAGAGGCGTCGGTACTATTAACGTGTGGTTTAGAGATAACATCGGCCGACAAACTCGATTAGCGGCTCCACTGACTCGCTTTGCTTGTGGTACAAGTCACAAGCTTATACTTTTGGAATATAATATTTTTAGAGAATTCAATTTTTTTTGACTCACGCTTGTTACTCATTTTTTGTTCAATGTATATAAAAAGTTCTATATAAATCGAATGGAGTAGTGTAAAATTGAACTCTTTTAAGTAGTTTCTAAAATTACCTACCGACGAGCCTTAGAGAAAGAACTCTTATATTCTGATGTTTCAAAATTATGTGATTAAGCCGTGTATTTCCGAAAGCAAAAAAAAATACTTTTGCTAAAAACGTATGAAGTGTTTACCTTTGAAATGAAAATGGCGTCCACGGCCGATTTCGGCCACGGCGGCTGTTCTCATTTAAGGAGATCAGCCAGCTGCGCAGGACATATTATAGTGCACAAGCATTTGCGCAGACACAGGTGCACTCCCTATTCCTGTGAAGGATCTCATAGCCCGATGGGACGGCAATCCGACACGACCGGAAAGAGATCAGGCGCAGGACCGACATTTACGTGCTCTCCGATGCACGGGTGAATCAATCACCAACTTCCAGACTACGGGCTGCTTTGTGAAAGTTTAAGAAAACCCACAAAGCGATTTCGGCCCGACCCGGGAATCGAACCCGAGACCTCGAGCACAGCAGCCGCGCTTGCGACCACTAGACCAACGAGGCAGTCAACTGATAACTTAAATGTTAACTTTTTGCGCCTACATTCAGTCTTCCGTGAGTCAGCTTTTTTCCTGCAAATCTTATATTATCTTTAGGTATATCTCGACAACATTTTGACGTCATAATAGTAGTCAAGGAGTATCTATTTTTACGTTTTTTATGTTATTTTTACTTTGAACAAAATATTACATTGAAAGTTTAAGCAGTTAAACACTTATTTGGACCACACAATATATCACATACATGAGTTATCTGTCCGTAACAACTTTTCATAATAAGTATTAAACATCAACCGGTTCAATAAGATTTGACAGATAAAATAAACCAATGCAGAATCAATAAAACTGTACTTAGCTATGTCGAGTTTGCAATGACTACGGCGTAGCCGAGCGCTACACGCTACGCCGTAGGCATCCGACGTATTTAAAAATTTAAGAACTTAAAGATAATTTCAAAGTCATAATGTTAACTAAGTCGAAGTTAATTACTTTGGTTCTCTCAAACAAGGCTTTGGCGGTAACGTGGCTGGCTCATAACTCATCGTGGCGCGCATCCTCCTTGGTAATATGGTACGCGTAGACGCGCCGGCGCAACGCGAATGAGACGGCGCTACGTGTGAGACAGAGATAGAGCATCCCAACTCACATAATACCCAATGTTTATAGCCTGAGAACTTCCTTTTAATTTTTTTGGGAGCACTATTTCAAATATTGTTTTAATTGATTGCTGGCAGACCATTTGGCGGCGGCGGCGCGGGATGAGCGCTAATTACAGGGGTTAACTCGCTTTTATATTATCTCCGATTTAAAAAGACAGTTTAGCCGCGGTACTTTACTGACAATAGTAATTTACTAAAACTTATCATGTTGATTCTTGTCGAACCGTTTGTGCTAGACAGTCGTTATAATAATAAGAGGTATGTTAGTAATCATAGCGGTACGAAGACAGAGGATTTTATGTATTTTTGTAGAGTTTTGTTCTGTTGTTTATCTTTAGAGCTTCGTTTTTATAATTGTGACAAGTAGTAAAGGGCTGGCGACACAATAGGAAAGACGTTGTTTACTAAATACGCGGTTTGCTACAAAAGTAGCTATAAACAATAATTGGCGGCAGTAAAGGCGCAAGAAGCGGCACCCGCATGTGCGCGCGCGCCGACCCGCCCGCCATTGTCAGGCCGCGGCGAACACTATAAATTTTACTCCAACTCCACATTTGCATATCAACAATAATTTTATCAGTTTTCGTGGTCACGTTGCGTCTTAACGTTATTAACTGTCTCTTAACTTTTAAATGTTTAGCTTTCATAAGTACCTTTCATGAGATTTATTATGAGTGTTTATAATAATCTAACAAACAAAAGCTAGGAGCAAAATATTTTTAGACAATAGTTGAGGCGTTAATTTTTATTGTTTCTTTGAACTGCCGCTCGTGGGTCACGGTTGCTCAGTTATTCTCGCATTTTCATAACGGTATTGGAAAAGTGTGTTTACAGACATACTTATATAGCCTAAGCCCGTGACTCCGGCTAACTACTAATAGGAAACAACGATGTACCGGCAGAAGATACTCTGTCATTTTCAACAACACCAATACCGTTCAGTTTTACACTGTTTTATAAACCAAACTTTTATTATAGTTTGTCATTTATTTCTACCAAAAAGATGTGACAAAGTGTTATACACGATTTCAGTAACTTCACGATGAATTACGATAAAGAACGCCTTTAATAACACTTTCTATCATTGCTAAGTTAAGAAGTTCACACTTGCCTTAAACGGAGCGAAATAACACCATATTTTACAACTGTCCCTTCACGGCTCAACACTACATTGAGCAATATTACTTACAAAAGTACTCGTATAAAGGTTTAATAGAAAGTTTATTGAAAACAAACGAGCGTCGCTCACATGAGGTGGTCTATCGTTAATCTTCTATGTAACGCGGCACAAGCAATGTCATGGGCATGGACGAGACAGCAAGGTGAATCAAACGCGGTTGGACACACCTCCAACCATTTTACCCATACTTCACGCGTACCATATCTACAAAGGTTTTTAACACATTAACTTTTGTACTACCTAATGTGTAAAACCATTAAGTTGAGCGCATTCGAATTTCCTTTATTTAGAAATGTTTGTGTGAAAGTGGAATTAGCGACGTAATGCTTTTTATTCTTGTATACAAAATAAACCTTGAAGGAAAGATTTACTTTTTGTTAAAAGAATTTGACCTAACGTTAAATTCCGTCATAATAACATGACAAATCGACACTAAATTTAAAACATGTATGTGTGTACTAAGTACGAACTCCACTATAGGTAGATATATAACTTCTGTGCTAGTTCATAAGTCTTATATTCACTTATAAGCACTGTGAAAAGATCCATCAACACCAGCAAAAACCACACTAGAAGTTATATATAAGAATTTTTATCAGCGAAAGTATTATTTTTGTCCAGCAAAATGATGAAAGCATAATTATAAATCAGCAGTTACTTTATATTAACATAGCTTAATAATCAAAGAAAAAAACAGGAAAGAGATAGTTTTCTGTCTAAAAATAGTAAAACAATTGGTCCTAATATTAGCACAATAACTGTCCGGTCACTATCCTTCATTTTGTAAATCTTAGCTTATTACACGCGGCACAAGGGAGGTCGCACCAGGAGGCGGCCGACTTAATGACGCGCGGGGTTGCGATAGTCATCGAGAGGATCCAGCTGCTGGGCCTGGAGGTGGCCTTGCACAAATCCGAGGCCATGTGCTTTCATGGGCTTCGGAACGCGCCACCTTCAGGCTCCCAAGTCACGGTGGGGGGGGTTACCATCGGCGTCGAGAGGGCGATGAAGTACCTGGGACTCGTCCTCGACGGCCGGTGGAACTTCGTCGAGCATTTCCGACGTTTGGGCCCCAAACTGGAGAAGGCAGGTGCTGCATTCAAGCGGCTCCTGCCCAACCTGGGCGGCCCAAACGCCCCCTGCCGCAGACTCTACGCGGGGGTCATGCGGTCCATGGCCCTTTACGGGGCCCCGGTATGGGCACGTTCGGTACGGCCGCGGGCTGTACACTACCTGAACGTGCCCCAAAGGGTGATAGCCATTAGGCTAATCCGGGGGTACCGCACGATCTCCCGCGAAGCAGCTGGCCTACTTGCTGGACTGCCACCGTGGGATCTGGAGGCGAGGGTCTTCTTGCGCCTGTACGACTGGCGCGAGGAGGCTCAGCGCCGGGGAGAAACCCCGTTGCCGCGGCAAGTTGTCGCGCAGCGGGCGGAGCTCCGGCGCGATCTCGTGGTGGCCTGGAGGGAGCGACTGTCGCAACCCAGTGCAGGGCACGCCACCATCGTGGCGGTAAGTCCCCTCTTTGAGGAGTGGCTCGGGAGGAGTCGCGGCGCCCTCACGTACCGCATGACGCAGGTCCTCACCGGACACGGTTGTTTCGGGAGGTACCTGCACCGCATCGGTCGTGAGGAGGCGCCCGGGTGTCACCATTGTGCGGACAGCCCCGAGGACACGGTGGACCACACAGTCCAGGTGTGCCCCGCATGGGAAGGGCACCGCCGGGTCCTCGTCGAGGCTTTGGGCGGCGGCGACCTCTCGCGTCCGGCCCTGGTTCAGGCCATGGTCCGGGGCGAGAGGGAATGGGATGCCGTCGCGTCCTTCTGCGAAGCGGTCATGCTCGAGAAGGAGGAGGCGGAACGCCAGAGAGTTCGCACCTCTCATCCCGGCCGCCGCGCTGGACCAGGTAGACACCATGGGCGCCGGGTGTCGCGAGATGACTCCCGGCCACCGTAGGCGTGGGTCTGTGGGCGGTGAGTTCGGGTGGCTCATCGTCCCTCTGTCTTTCTAGACGACAGACCCGTGTCGACGGCGCGCGTTGTTCCACGCGCTCCTCAAAGAGATGTCAGCAACCCCAGCGGGGCCCAGCAGGGCCAAGGCCTGCCGGGGCTGCGGGTTGTTCGAAAGAGATACCGCGGCCCTGGTACATAAAAGGCCTATGACGGAACACGACGATTTTAGTCAGTAAGAGTCTGACACTCCCTCACCGCTGCTAACCCACAGCGGGAGGGGTCATTTGATGATTTTACGTCGCTAAAAAAAAAAAAAAAAAAAAAAAGCTTATTACACGCTACATCATCTCAATTCCACATCGCAGCAGGCTCTGCTTCCTCTATAATCAGGCAGAGATTCCAACCAGCTACGTCACGTAAACCTCAGTTCTAAGATTGTTTATCCACCAATTTCTCGAGATGGGACCCAATACAATTGTGTTTGTCAATGATAAATGGTCGCGCGCGGTGCTTTTCATCTCGCACGGTCAAAGGCGCCGCCACCGACAGACCACAGATAAATTTAAATTCTAATATTCAAAGCATAAGGTGTATTCCTGGTTGACTATAAATAATTACAACACAGGACTAAATGATACGGTACTAATCAAGGCCGGGAATAAATGCGGATAATGCGGTTTAATATCGTTTGAAAGGAACCTTTCGGCGGGTAGTCGCATTCAGGTATAATGAGTTTATTCAGACTTTTAATCGAATGAATCGTGGTAAGCAAATAGTGGTTCTAGAGTATTAAGCCGGGTCGGCGCAGCGGCACTCCACTAGTTGCCTTTTCAATTTGTATAGGTACGAATGATAGACGGTCGTAGATAATAAATGAAAAATTATTATTTTTCATAATTGAAGTTCTTGAATTATGCGTGTTTTTGTTCATTGTGCATTTTTGTTAAGATTTGAGGGTTAGGGATGTATTTAAAAATATATAATTATAATTGTTGCTTAGTATTTTTATTTCTGTAGGGTTGAAAATCACTTTCAAATGCTGTATAGTAAAAAATACACGGCTACAAGCAGACATGTTGCATGCAGGCAGTTGTTGTAAAAGGAATTTCTTAAATATATTATAGATTCTTCTTTTGTACAAATAACATAGATTTTTTTATTACCATTTCAACTGAAAGAATATCAAACTTTTTTCCTGCATCTGGGTTTTTGTTTCTTAAATACTTAACCTCTTTCTAAGCTTGCTTATAATTATGCTAAAGATTTCCCATTTAAGCTTCATCATTCTTAGGTACGTACCTTAGGTAATCCAACGTATCTATATACCTAAGGTACCTTGTAACTTTACAAAAAATAAGCAATTTTACATTTTGACTACTTAAGTAGTATCTACAGTTGAAAATAAAGCATTCATCGACTGACAACGATACTGAAAACTATTTTTCAAACGATTAAAATTTTGTTACAAAATAAACACTTCGAGCTAGAGAAATAATAGGATCAAAATAAACCAGACAGAAAGTTCAGTACGATATATCTATATGATACCAAAATCTCTACAAGAAAACAGGCTGCTCCACAAATGCTGTACTCAAAGTACATTCGTTAAATATAAATAAACAAGGATGGATTCACGACGCGCATTACCCGCATTAGCGTGTCGGATGCTGCAGCTCGCATATTTCATCACATCTTAGGAGATAATGCTCCCTTTAACAAAACATTAATCTAGGAGTCGTCGGAGGCGTGGGGCGGAGCACCCGCGCCCGGCCAATGGCGGCGCTCCGCGGCCGGCTCCCCGCGCACCTGCCACCATCGATTGTCTTACCAACGTTTAAGAATTGGGGACCATCTCCATATTATGAGCACATCCATGTTTGATATTTACCGTCTCCTTGTGTAGATTCAATTGCTTGAAAGATTCTTAAAGTTGATGCTTAATTTTCTTCGTATTTTTTTGTTATTTGTAGTTTTGTAATTTTCTTGTATTAGTATCATTACTGTAGTATACAAGTTTGTGTACTGTAGGTGTTGTTATTTTCAGATTCGAGTGTTGTCAATTTGCTGTATTTTATCTAGACAAAGTTTTCTTTATTTCCCTTATGAGTCATGGGCACATAGTTAAACGATTTTGGTGCAATGTAATTATAACAATTCAAGTGTTTATTTTCCCTCCGGTACAAACATATCATTAGTGTATGATGAGTTATTTGTACCAACATTAATTGGCTGATAAAATTGGATTCCATCTAAATTGGCGTTTGATCTTTTTTAATAATAAATATTTATACAGGTAGCAGCTGCACTAAAATCCTCGCTCTGATACCCAAATAATAATTAGCCTGCCCTTAGCACCTCAGTCGGCGTCCGAGAAAAAAGAGCCGGTCGAGTCTCGCTCGCGAACCAACATAACCTGTAATTTGGAAATTTCTTAATTAGATAATCTAACACATTGTGCCTTTCTGGTTATCCCGCCGGTCAATTTGCCGTTTTTATGGCTCCCACAGAGCCGCGGCCTCTAATTATCTCCGCCACGATCTCGGCCTGAGGCGCGAGCGCGCCGTCGCACGCGCAGCTCCGATGTGCACCCTCGCGCCCTCGCACAAGGCACAAACTCCATCGCCCGGCGCTGTCCGCGTTAGCTTAGAAACATGGGAAAATAAATAGATACCTATGTTTTGAAAGGGTAACACGTCTGCGCGAATACTATTTGTTTTACTGCGAATTCCTCTAATAGTTTCAAATTATTTTACCACTAATGCGTATAGCTCTCAGTATCTTAACACGCATTCGTACAAACGACGTGGATTATATAGCTATGATAAATTAGTGCTTTGACTTTGAACCGAGCAATACGATTATGTTAATATTAATGAAACTAAAGTGATGGTGGGTAGGTAGTAGTTTGATAATATAATTTAATGAAATGAAATTATAGTTAAAGTCATTAAGGTGTGTTCAGATATGTGCCTTGTTAGTGATTGCCCCACTATAACGCGTCACAATTTCCTCTTTATATGCCTTTATATTATGCATAATGTCATAAATTTAAATTATAATCGGTGAGTTTTAACGCCCAATTTTTAAATTAGAGAAACGTAACGAACCGGGAAAACACGGTATCGTCAGAGTGGTTGGGAGCGACGCGGCCCTCAATGTTCGTATTCTATTAGGAAGGACTACTAATAAAATTAATTTATTTCTCGATTACAACAGTAACGCGAGTTCAAAAACGCGCCGCGGCCTCGGCTCATTAATCATATTAATTAAGACGAGGCGTAAGCGCTTTTGTTCGTGGCTCTCTCGATAAACGAGCGCCTTCTTTACGCTCGTACAAATGACGGCAGAGTCGTGCTCGGCGGCAATAACGCGGCGAATGTGCGCAGTGACACGCGGCGCGGTGCGTGACGCCACTCCGCGATTGGTCAGAGACAATATTGTTAAATGGTCCTGTTTCAGCCACCACCTTGTTATTAGAGCGTTATGTGTGTAATCGGATAATCGCACTGTTATACTCAAGTTTTATTATTGGCACGCGGGCACGATTGGTTGCGCTAGTGCAATTATTTAATTCCATTGTTTTGATGAGATTGATGAATCGAAAGAGCGCTGTGAAGTCTTTGTTATTCACAAAGCTGTCTCGCTGGTAATCAATAAAGCGGCAGTCGTTATTCAGCGTGGGCACTCGCATACAACACTCATTTAATTGAATTCAATCTTCAAGAACAGCAAACGAAATTGATAGTTTAATGGATTACAGACAGTAACAACTGCTCATCATGCCACGACTCTGCAGTGTACCTCATTAGCAATAATACGATTGCGTGTCTGGCTGTACAAACCTTACCTTGGTATTATCGCCTAGTCTAGTTAAAATCAAGCTTAACGTTGCTTGCAGTTGAGTTCAGATCTGGGTATTTGTTGCATGGCAGGTACCTACTAGGTACCAGTCAATTATACGTAGAGGATTGCAAGGACTTTGTTTTATCGAATTCTTGCCATAGCCACACAAGGAACGAGCTGTTTCCATTTTAGATCTTTCAGTTGAAAGACATAAATTCTCATCAGTTATAAATAGTAACAATTGGTCTCTAATGAAAAATGTATGGAGCAGAAATACAATGATTAAAGATTTGAGGGTAGAACCTGATATAATCTCATTGTGGTTTTAAAGAAAATTAAGCTCAAACTAGTCATTAATGACAACTTTCATCTTTTAATCAGCATAAAATCCAAAAACGCATCTGTATTAAATGTCAATATTTCAATATATAGACAAGTTGAAGGATTAAGCTATAATTTTATAATCAAATTAAATTATCAATCAAAACGTTTTTACGACTGGTGCCATTCCGACTTCGCAAGTTCAATTTGTATCGGGCAACTCATTAAAACAATTATAGTAATGAATAAAACATGTTACTTTGGTGTGATTACGAAATTATGTTTATTTTTGATTAGCTGTGTGTTGGCTACCAATAAAATTTGATTAGATTCATCCATCCAATTAAAGATTGATACCTGCTACTTTTGATGCCTGCATCGACAATTTTTGTTTATACCTCGCTTTGTAAGGTCGTTACCTTGTAAATATGAAGTCTACGTTTGAGTTTTATGTCTTTTTGAGAACGTAGTTACTTCACGTTTTATGTGAGTTTGATATGAGTTCCATCTGAGGTCTGGTATCGTGTTGCAGGTCTATTTTCAGCTGCTTTTAGTGAAGCTGACTCGAACACTTAAGCAGAAGGCTAGGTTGTTGATACACTGTTCGTTAACAATGTTAAACAATAAGAACCCACGCTTCTTTGACGAGATCCCGGATCCGTACAATTGTATTTATTTTATAGTCTTTGTGGTGTTTCATTTTAAATCGAATTAAATATTTTCGCCGTTTGTAATTCCCGTTTTGTAAGTAGAACGTAAGCCTAGCATCATTGCGACTTTCCGTCTGCTAATGCCGACAGAAGTACGGAGATCGCCTGATAATTGTGCAGTTAAAATGCTGCGAATCTTATTAGATATTCATAGATAAAGCGGAGAAAATTACACCTTACCATCGGTTGCTTGTTTAGAGGCTACTCCATCATTCAAGAGGCCACATATGTTAGTGAAGAATTGCTTTCGCTAAAACGGTCCGTTACCCGTCGGAATTACTCAAAGAATAGATAAAACACAGCAGATAGAACCTTCTTGCTATTCAATTTTCTTATATGGCAACATTAAATATCTTTTTTGTACTCCATAGTTGGTAACACATTCTGAATTTAAATCGATGTATAAAGCTATAGTACGTTAGTAATTTCATAAATAATTATTGTTGTTTAAACCGTGTTGTTAATAGGTTTTTATGTGTTTACTTTCGAATTAAAATAGGCAACTTTGTGATATCGACGTGCAAGAACTTTATATTAATTTCTATCATTTTATAATTAAAGAAAAGCACGATATTAAGCTTAGTCTTACAGCAACAGCAGCATAAAAACTTGAACTGAACCCAAACGAATAGTTTTATTTGCAAAAAAAAGATATGATTTTTTTTTCAAGAATGTATTTACTTAGGTATTGCTTTTTTTTAATTTATTGGTATTGCTTAGTACATTTTTTTATACATAAGTACGACACATCGAGCCTTGGTATTTATAAAAAAAAATATAGCAGCACTAAAATGACGAAACTTAGCTCTTACCTACTAAATTACTAAAGCCCAGCCTCCTCTACATATAAAATGCATTAAAAACATGAATGTTTTGCAATTTTTGTACAGTTGTAAAAACTAATTGATACATCTAAAATCTTAACGCTTATTTCATGCAATATTAAACAAACACAACCCTTTATACAAACTGTTGATTTGCATCCGTGCCATATTCGAGGACGTAATTATGCTAATGATTCTCAACCCAAATCAATTTCGGAATTTCGTCAATGTCATCTAGCCGTACTTAAACTTGGCGCGTGTGTTACTGGCCTTAAAATCGTGCTGCGCCCTCTCACAAACGCAAACACAAAGCATACGCAACGATTATTCATAAATTTCATTCATAAAATTGGATTAGGTACTTCTGAAATACTACGACATTACAATGACAAAAAAAGCAGTGCATATTACCTATTTCCCGTCTTCTGTAATTCCAATCGAAGTATGGCACAAATGCAAATCAACACCTTGTATTAGAACATATGATGAAAGTAATGAGTCTAATCTAATGTACTATAGTAAGTTCAACTCAGTCGTGCGCGCGGCCTTATGTGTGGGTAACCCTTGTACATATACAGTGACTTTGTGTGCGTGACAAGAGGTACAGTCGGGTACAATGCAGTTATTTAGGGGTTGTATAGGGGTGTTTAAAGAAAAACAGTTATTACGTAATTTAATGTTTATTTATTTATAATGATTATGAATCGCTACTTGAAAAATCAAATGATGAATTTTCGGATTCGCTACTCTCCAAGGTGAATTATAAATTCTGACTCCATGTCAAAATGTCTATAGTATTCTTCTTTTTTCTTTTGTACATGTCGACAAGTATTACCCCACATCCCTTCATCAATTTGACTTAAACGTTCATTTATGAGTTTCATTATTTCCGTCTTAATTTGGTCGAAATTATGCGAAGCAAAATAATTTATAATTTTTTAAAATTCCCCACACATTTTGTTTACATTATTATACTAGATTATACTTCTTTTTACATTCTTAGTCCACACTTTTATTTATTGTCCGCGTACCCCGAGCTAGAAAAAATGTAAGGAGTATTTAATTCATCTTAGATATTTCACCTTATTTATTTCATAGATACTGTCAATGTCAATTTGAAAAGACGTATGAGAAAATAATGAAAAACTATATTTAATAATAAAAAGCTTTGAATGTTGTTTAATTTTTTTAAACGCTTTACCTGACTCCTTGATAATTTCTCCGTGAATAACTAGTATTTTCGTAAACGACTGTACCCATAACAAAAAGCGATAAGAACACGTCATGTTCGGACGACGTCACTGTCACACGAATGAAAGTTGTATATTTACAAGCCGACGCACACATAGGGCCGCGCGCAAATCTGAGTTGAACTATCTATAATGTAAGTTCTTCTGTAGGCTGTTTGTTCACATATGTGTACATTACGTGTACATTTAACTAAGGTAGTGTTTTAACCTGTTTTAATAGGCGGAATAGGACAATTTCTGTTAAAACAATTGATACTAATTGCATCAATTTAATGTGTGTGAAAAGTCATGTAAGGACATAAATAATTTTCCTACTGCGTTACAAGAAAATTTTATAGTTTCTTGTAAGTATAACGGATAGAGGTGATTAAAAAAACATTATTTTTGCTTTCAAATTTGAACGGTAGACACTGTACTGAAAAGTTAGATAAGTACCGTATCCACACGCCTAATGGTGATGATGTCCTTCTAGCCGATTATCAGCTACGGCGGCTGTTCTCATGTAAAGAGATTAGCCAACTGCGCAGGACATTTTATAGTGCACAAGCATTTGCACAGACACATGTGCACTCACTATTCCTTGACTCTCATAGCCCGATGGGATGGCAATTCGACACGACCGGAGAGAGATCAGGCGCAGGACCGACATTTACGTGCTCTCCGATGCACGGGTGTATCAATCACCAACTTCCAGGCTCTGGGCTGCTTTGTGAAAGTCTTTTAAAATCCACAAAACGATTTCGGCCCGACTCAGGAATCGAACCCGAGACCTCGTGCTCAGCAGCCGCACTTGCGACAGCTGGACCAACGAGGCAGTTAAAACGCCTTATATACTAACACTTAATTTACCCTTTTTTGTCTCTTTAGCGTACCTATAGAAACTGCAAACTTATGAGTTTCTGAACCGGTCTATTCTTATTGGACATCATTTATTTTTCAACACACTTCATACATACTCGTACTATTAATTATTTTGTTTTATTTATTTCTTGTGGCTTTTTTGCCCAGACATGACACAAAAAACCTTATGAATTACTATTAAAACAAGCTTGCAAATAACCATTAGTTATTCAACTATTTATTTAAACAATATATCATGCGTAAGAGTATTGTGAAGTCAAACTTCAAAGTATGAATGCACGCCGCTAGGAGGCATAATTCATAAATTATTGTAAAGCCTGTGCTATAACAACCTCCTGCTTTAAAATATCCTCTATCGTAAGGAAATAATATTAATAATCATGAGTGACTGAAAAGCAAGGACCGGTCACAAAATGGTTTTTATGCTAAAGTCCTTAGCGTGGTTTAATAGATTTCACTAATGAATAACGAAACAGGAAATAAAATTGCTTTGACAGCAGTATTGTTTGCAAAAAACAATTAAACAAATTTTAATGTCAAAAATAATTTTTTCATTACCTATTTTCCCTTAACCTTTAGAAACTTGCGCAAACCATCACGGGCCCAATTAAAATCGATGTCCGATATCACTCGGATCATAATTGCAAGTTAGCTACTAGACATGTCCAGTGCAAACAAGTTTCAGTCTACAAGTGATCAACTGATGGATGAGGCCGCTTCGCTCGCTTATTTTCGCCAACTAATTAAAATTTCGACGTCGCCGGTAAAGCGGCAATTACGGGCGAGATTGCGCGATATACGGCAAAGGGCCCGCTTAATAACTAATGCAGGTAACTTGAGAACAGCCAGGGCTGGTCACACTCATGTTAGGGGGGTATTATATGAAAATTTGCCACTTTAAAGGGTCTTATAGCGTGTCCAGTGTGGCAAGGGAAAAATGCTTAAAGTAGCGGTATTTTTTAAATTTTAATTTTGTTTAAAAATGATGATTTATTATATAAATAGCAAAGCCAATTTTAATTTTATTCTCAGTGAAACAAGCTCCTATCCTCTGTACAAAAATGTAAAGTGAATTAAAAAAAAACAACTATGTAAGACGTAACAACAAATCACCGTGACAAGAGGCTAAACAGTCTGTTTATCGTTTATATTTTGTTGACGTTCATTGGCAAAGCATGAAGAATATCTGCTTATTATCCACTGCAAGCTGCAATTAAGAGTCACCGAGGGAACGAGTTGTTATAACGCTCGCGGCCGAAGACTAACCTGTCATTACGCATACGCGATGAGACGCGATTTTAAAACTTATAAATGGTTACTCTGACTAAGCATAGATAGGCATCGTAAACACTTGTTAGCTTACTTTGTGATAAATGGATAGAAAAGTTACTCATCATCATCCTCCGAGCCTTTTTTCCCAACTATGTCGGGGTCGGCTTCCAGTCTAACCGGATGTAGCTGAGTACCAGTGCTTTACAAGGAGCGACTGCCCTATCTGACCCCCTCAACCCAGTTACCCGGGCAACCCAATACCCTTGGTTAGACTGGTACATAATAAATAAAAAAAAATGCAAATGGTTAGAGCGACAGAAATATTTTCTCTAATATGTGACAAGCTGTTTCTTAATCAGTTCGTACACAACTGATTTCAATAAATATCATATGAACTACGTACATTATAACAAAGTTATAGTGCAATAAAATTGTAAATCTCTCCGTTACATTGATATTTGTACAATTGCAAACGATACAAAAGTGATTCTTCATTGATTTCCACTACACTTTAATTAACTATTACTTTCGTAGTATAAAATATTGTGATTGACATCGACATTCAGTTCTCAACAAAGAGTCAATATATCAATCTGTGATACAGATGAGATGTAGCCTTATTGGACTTTATTGTACCTACTTTCTCTTCATTACGTATTCAAATTGGTAGCTGTTTTGTGAGAATATTAGGTACTTAACATAAGTTGGACAGTCTGGAAAACTCATATTTATTTCATCACAAATGTTTGCATCGACCGAGGATCGATTAGTCATGTAGGTACGCAAGTATGTGGCTAATCCTGCTTAATGCATGCATTTATTTACAAGTTGTGTGCATTTCGCTCATACATCTTCCATGTTTGAAAACACCATGTTACATGTCACAAGTTTAATTACGAACGACAGTAATTTATGTACTGAACGAACAGAAATGCAGCGAACGTAAATGTTGATATTTATTAGACGTTAGTGTACCTTCTAAAGTACACAGCTTTCGCAAACAAAGGGTGAATTTAATTTGCTCGTACCCATCACTTGAGGCTACCTTTTGCACCTTATAAAACGTTTTTCTTTATAAAAGAAGTTGTGAATTGCAATTAATACAGAAACAATCGATGTAAGCTCGCCTTTTATTAAGTTGTTAGAGGAAAACTCAACGCAACCATTCAGGTATAGGTAGGTACGTGCTAGCGAGTAATTTTATGATACAATGTGTATTCAATTAGCGGAATCACATCGCATGCAAGCAATTGCGAATGGTTGCAGCTATCAAATGCGCCACTTATGTGAGCGCGCCGAGTGATTGCCGCGCGCGCACCGCCGCGACGCCGCGCCGCGCCGCACGACACTGATGTAGCACGCACGACGCTCTCATTAATTCAACGAAGAATTATATCTTCATCGACTACTGTGAGCCACTGTACTTCCTCTCTGTAATTATCTCGTATTAGGGACTATTATCCTATACGATGCACTATCAATTTAATGCGTCGCCATTTCAATAATCGGTCTTAGACAATAGCCACCGGATTGCACACACATTATAGCACAATGTGAATTTCGCAAATATCCGCGGCATGCATGATGCATGAGCACCGTGAGCACGTTAACCATACCTTACGCGGAGTCTTTGTGTAATAACTGGAAATGCTATGAATTTATCATTAAATGACAGCCGTTTCCACGTCCGACGCTTGTGCGACGACGCGCCGCGTGGTTATTTAAATAATTCACAAATTAATGAAACGCTTCTGTGAAGAAAAATACATTTAATTTATTTGCAATACTTCAATGGCCTTTTCAATTCAGGTAGACGCGGCCCGCCCTCAGGGCACTCGAAAGCTATTTGCGATTATTTCCGAATTTCATTATTGCGTTATCATTTTGTTAATCACTGTAGTTGGTCGGGGGGTTTGCTGCCTTATATGTGATCGTTAGGGTCGATATTTAAGCGTGGCGATATTGAAAAAGTAAGGAGATGAAAGATGCCGCCACCATTTGTCACTACTTTCGGAACGAGGTGGCGCAGTAAAGTACCGGCCCGCCCTGTTTGCACCTCGGGCCGCGGCGTTTTCTTTTTCACCGCGACGTCCGCCGGAATGCGAACTTAATGGTTCGCTTCTGAGACCAGAACCAATCACTCCGTCATCAAAATTATGGAAACATTACGCGTGGCCTGTTTGCCGAAAATCACGGGCGACCGATGTGGAAAAAGTGGATTAATGTAAAAACTCCTTGCCATAATGTTTTGATAACGGTCTTCGCAAACCTGCCACGCGAAATGTTTACAAAATCATGATCATTATCTTTTAATTAAATGCATTCAGCAACACTCTAGGTGTAGCAATTACGTCTGAACTGTAATTATAATTGTTATTTAGATAATGTTGAACTCGTAATTAATTTAACAAATAATTTCGCTCACGCTATTGACAATGGAAACAACTTCAGTGTGTACACGCAAGCATTTTGTTTTGACTATTTTTTGTTTGTCAAAGTTATTGATTCATCAAGTCAAGCTTGGCTGCATGTATTTAGTTCGCGTGTAAACAGAGCGACATTATAAATAGCAATTAAAAAATTTGTGGCAATAATATGTAGATTCGGGTGCGTGGATTTGGCCGTCACGTCGACCGGCCATTAGACGCAAAACGCCAAATCATTTACAAGAAAGCGAGAACCCGCCTCGTACTATTTACATAATTTATTCATTATGATGTCCAAGTGTTGTAGCTTGGAAATTGAATACTCTATTTGATAGGTGGATAATTAGGTATGTATCTAAATCAAAGTGTGGTTTATCATTGAACAATAAGTCGGATAATGTATTAATAAGTCACAACTGATAAATAAAAAAAAATACAAACATCCGAATTGAGAATCTAATCCTTTTTGGAAAGTCGGTTGATATTTTTTTTTTAGTTTAAACTCAATCCTTTAAACCATTTATTTTAGTAAAGACTGATTTTTGCATATTGGACAAAATGATAACAGCCCTTTCACGAAAACTGCAGTTTCAGTCTATGAAGTGCCACACCCAAAGTTTGTGGTAACTGACATTTCCTGCAACACCTTCAAGTATCGAGCGATACAACAAAACAAGTTGCAACGCTGCTCTAATGCGGCCATGATACAATCTTCCAAATATTAAACTAATATTTAGGCAACGCTTTGGCCGCCGCCGCCTCATTTGCATAAGGTGCGGTCTCGTTCCACAGCACTATGAGTTTTCCCAGTAACCACTACTTACAATGGGAATTGTCCTACGTTTTCGTTATTTCGTACAACTTTTAACATGTTATTTTTAATCTGTGGTGACCATTATATGCAGAATGTTAACATTCTACATCTTATATTTACCCAGTATTCTTACGTTTTTCAAATCCACAAAGATTGCTGGCAGAAAAATGGATACTTACAGACGAACAGAAAACTACAAGACAAAGACCATTTCGACTTTTAGCATTAACGCGACGTGTGTGTTAATTTCAACATTGGTTCGAAACAAAAGATGACGAAAACAAAAGCCAAATCGTATTCCATAACTCGGACTGGCCGCAAAGCTAGTAAAAAGTTTCTATTACGGCGCGTAAACTCTTGGTGGGACCGCGGCTTAAGGCGAGTGTAGCTGTAAATATCATAATCATAACCCATTAGTCTGTTAATGTTATGTCCCTGCCGGCGGGCTTTGACTCGTGTTTTATTACGCCGCTATTAATTGTGTACGATCCCCTGAAGAATTCCATAAAATAAGCCTTTGTTTTCCGCGGTACTCGTATGATAAGAGGGCTGTATGTGAATTGGCTATTTTGTTCAAACTTTTGTGTTTGTACTTTTTTTGTGCGAGTAATTTACGTTCGTTTGTTTTTTTCATTGTGTAGTCGTAAGTACTCAAATTAACTTCAGTTTGTGTGTTTGTAGAATCTTTGCGACCCACTCTCCATGTGAGCGCCACGATACTTTCTCGTTTTTGGACGTCCACACCAATTATATCGAATGCAAAGGAAAGAAATACAATTTGAATAATATTTCATCATAGCCAATGTTTTTCCTTTCTTATATATTTAGAATTCTGCTAAGAAGTTATGAACAATAATAAATGAAAACATCGAGAGCAAGAATGTCATTTTACTTTATCTATATTAAAACTTTGAACGCAAGTATCTAGTACCTACGTATATTCTATTTTAGTTTCCATGTCATCTTTTTACATGAACAAACTTTTGATTATGCAAACATATTTTAATTATACTTGAAATCTTTTAAAAAATTCAATTTGCATTTTATGAGCAAAAATAAAACTTATCTTCCTGCAAAGTTTTATTGTACCTAAATGATAATGAAGCAATTTGTTTTTTTGCACATTTACAAACAAACACAAAAGCAGCATTAAGACATCAAGTTCTGAAGGCCAGATATAAAACAATAGCATAACAACGCAAAAAAGACAGACAGCAAAGTTTAATACATGACCAAAGAACAATAAACTTTAACTAACAAATAAAGCTAATCGTATCATTAGTAATGAATGTTTTAATTAAAGTTCTCCGTTAGTTTTCGATCGAGTTAATTAACAATTTGCACTTAAGTTTTATTGCAGGTCACATGATTCTGAGAGATCACATTGCCGGCGGATTTGCTTTACAAGACTTCAATGTTTGCAGTGATCACATAAAAAAGATAATCAGATCGTAAAATGAGTCGGAATGTAATTGCATTACGATTAGCAACTAAGTAAGTTGATTAATGAGATGACTGGACAGGAGACAAGTAACCACAGAAGGTTCACTTGTAGGTAACAATAATTATACAGAATAAGTAGGTAATGTGGAGGTAGATATGTCGGTTTCTAAAATTAATTACGTCTGCCATGTGTTTGGTGATAGTAACATCACTTTAAAAAATTACACCATACTTGCTATCACAGAAAAAAGTTATAAACTCACCAAAAAAACTCGCCGAATTTTCCACAAACAATGAAGATAATTTTCTTTTAATTCATTTTCCTTTTTTTTTCTCTAAATATTCTGTGCCTCGTTTAGACTTAGTACAAGGCGGTGGAACTCTCGGAGGGCCGCCCCTTTCTCCTCCGCCAATGGGACGCGCTCGTCGTGTCTCCGCGAGATGATCAGCGAGGCGCCTCGCGCGGACACGACACGAGCGAACAGCGATAAACTTGTGACTTGTAGATCGGGGACAGAGATAAGTAAGTGTTCACATAATTAGGTACCCATGTTTCTTTGGGTTTGGTTTTGAATATTGTATCTGCATGTACCATATAATTGTACAAGGTGGTTGTGATTTGTTGCAGGTTAACCATTTGTTAACGTTTGGTTAAATAAAGGTAAGTACCTACCTACTTAGCTTGATTTTTCTTCCGTCACTTTGAGTCGGTCGGAGAAAATTAGAGTCTAAGTATCTCTCCAAGAATAAAAGATTGATTTTACTCTAATATTATTTGTTTTCTGATATATGTGCCTCTCGATATTTTGTTCAGACATTACAGCGAGATTCGTAAGTTAACTTTCCCTGTAATCGCTCGTCGCTCGCGCTCTAAGCCCACGACGACAGCGCACACCGCTTTCATAATCCAATTAAGAATAATTGTCGATAAACTGACAGGCGAGATAGCGATTTATGTGGTGATATTTCAGCATCGTTAATAAATTTATGCTTGTTCTTGCCGTTTGATTGCGCGCCGTGTTTCCATTAAGTTTATTCGATTCGCGCTCCGACTGCCCCTCAGTATTGACAGCTTGTAATCTAACTGAAATTTACACTACTTCATGTCAAAATATCAAACGCATTTATATATTGCTGCTTAATTATTGCTCTGTAGATTAAGACTACTGTTTATTAAGTACATTTAAGTCGGCTATGTCAGATGAAATATTTATCGAAGCCGCAGCGGATTAAATAAAATGTACAAGGGAAACAATTTGAGCTCCCGTTTTAAATTCAGTTCGATTACATAGACTTGACAGCTCCATAAAAGACTTGAATGCGGCTACAAATAATACAGGGTGGCAGTTTTTCCGCGGGTCGTATTGTCAGGTCTATTGATTTCGCGGCACATTGCGCGGCTGAGTTACGGGCTCTGCGGTGAACCCTGACTTACGGCCGCATCCTCCCGATTTATTAGATCGTTATACCGCATCGGGGCAAAATAAATTCAATTCCGTTCCATTTTGCGCTCCGTATTTCACAGCATGACAAATTTGTCCATGGTGCGCGCGAGCACCGCCATGCGGGTAACGTCTTGCGGTTTTGTTATATTTGGAGTTTGATGTTTGTACTCGAGATATTCTCAGAACTTCTTTATGATACGGCTGAGAGAAGTTCATATGCAATTTATTCTACATAATGTATTGTAATTCTAGGCAATGACAATTTATTTTACTAGAGCAATAAAATTTTCCATACAAAGCAAGAAAGCTAGAGTTAAATAAGTAAATCGTAAAATCATAGATACCTGAATATTACTTAGTTTCTTAAGATTAACCACAGAATACGACAAAGTTTTGCACTTAATGTCAATTTTCTTCATGAAAATAAGTATAAATCACCTTTTGAACATTTGAAAAAAACATTTTTAAAGATTTATGATGATTACAATTTTGTATCTTCAGTTGTTTCTTGAAAATTACTTACAGATAATTAGATATATCGATTACGAAATAACTATTAAGTAATCTGTGGTATCGAGTTATTTCTATACTTATATCCTTCTTTACTAGTTATTTCGTTTACAGATATCCATTCTTGAAGATGATTTATATATAAATTACATTATTTAGTAAACAATATGAGACATCAGACATGTAAAGCTATAAGGCTAGTCACCACTGATGTAGCTTCGTATCTTCAAGGGTAATTTCTACCGTGTGCACGGTCATTAAACTTATATTTACTACATTGTTATGTGAAATAAATGGGCTCGTTTTGTCATGCGGGAACTGCTGTCACAACAAACATTATTTCATTTTACTTTATGATTCTGTAACGCGCCGTGAAGCAAGACGCACATTTTGGAAAAACCGATTTGAGCATAACAATATTCGACAGTACTGTAAGGGTAGATTGTGTGCAATGTTTTGTTATTAATGCTGTTACAATTTCGAGTTACGCTCACAAAAGAAATTTAAAAAATAATAATAGCAACGATTTCTAAGAGGAAACAACAATTAAACAATACCCCAGCTACACAAAATACAACGTTACATTACTTTACCGGTGTTAGACACGGAATAATAGCATAGTATGTTGATAGGCAATTAATAAAACCTGCATCGAAATTATAAAGTATAGTGTGAAATCCAGAAACTCAGAAGACGTACCGTGAATCAATAAACACATTCGGCACTCCCGTCGCATGATAGTAGACAATAAAAACCGTAAATAAGACGAGCCGAGGTATAACAACAGTATTCAAATTTCGAATTCGTCTCGGATTTAAACAAAAACGTTCTATTTAATAGAGGAATGTGCACGGCACGGGTGTCGGTAATGGTGTGTGTACGGCTCTCGGTGTGTGCCGCTCGAATCGATTTGGTTGGTAATCGAGAACGCGTGCTTGATCCGAACTATCGGTGGATATCCACGGCACTGTTCCGGTTGATTTTGGTCAATCGTCGGTAATCGAATTTGGATCGTTTGGTTCGCGTGCGCGCCACCCGCGTCCCGAGTCCTCTGCAATCAGCGATTCGATAGACCCAATGTATTGTTATAAACATTGCATGCGCGTTAAAATATCTCACGTTTTCAGATATGTAAAATTATATTCGTTTAAATAAATTTAATTGAATTTCTGAATTGTTTAAGGATTGTCTAAGCATTTTTGTTACGTACAGTCAACTTCAGGTCTGTGGTAACACTTTTATAGGAAAATCGTACTTATTACTATTGAGTTAAGGTGCATGACAGTTACCACTGTTGTGCAGTCTACCGTACACATCAATGACAGTAATCCAAAAATCTTGACCAAAATAGACCAAAAGCGTCAACTATGATCTAAGGCTATTAAAAATAAGATTGATTGAGACAACTTTTTTATAATATAGCATCAATTACAGCAACATTTACATGTAACCTGCCCCTTATTCGCCTCGTACGTCTCCCCTAAAATTGTACAAAACGCAACCGGATGTAGGGAACAGCCAAAACGATACAAAACGTATGGGCGGGCACAATACAAGCCACACTAATGATATTATTATGCCAATAGATATGACGAAAAGTTACATACGGTTTATCAAACTATTCATGATACTTAGGGAGAATTTGTGTAGGAATATCGATAGCAAAAACGATGACTTTAATGGTTTGTTCGAAGGAACTTTTACAGTAGATAATATAACAACAAAGTTAACTAATAAATAAACAACTTACTAACAACTGTTATGTTCTACATACATAATTGAAAAACTTCGTTCTATGTTTCCCAACAACGACCAAACAGTTTTCAAACGCTCCACACAAATTCGTGGACGATGTGTCCGCACAATAATAAATATTTAAAGAGGTTAGCAGGTGCAATACGCCTTAAATTGATGCCCAAATAACAGAGTACGGTCGAGCTCAAATAATAATAAAAAACAGGCTCGGCTTTGAGAGCGGCGAACCTGCAATTTGAGAATTAATTCTATCACATTTCGCCCGCATCTCGGCCAATTCGCCGCTTTATGGCTTTCCTGACACCGCAACAGCTGATTAAGTATAAAACAATCTCGCCGCCCGCAATCTCGCGATATTATCGGGTTAATCAACAACCTTCAGCGTTTTTTATCATTTTTATTTATATACACAATGTTTGTTTCGTTTGTAATGTAAACGCGGCCCTCGTGCGCTGTCCCGTTGTCTGGCGGAGCCTGCCAATGATTGGCAACATGACTAATGACCTCCGATTGTACCATGATCTATCTCATATTAACAGTAAAGATTCACCTTGAATCTTACGTTTAATATTGAAAGATCGTTAGGTATGTTGTAATGGAGTGTTCGGATTAATCCGACTTAAACTGAGCAATAAACGCCTCGCATTCGGACGTAGGTGTTATAATTATTCAAGTCTAATTTTTATTTTGATAGCGCGTCCACATCCGGGAGCACATTCACCATAGATTAATATCACATTAATTAATATTCTCAAGGTATCAGAATGTAACTGTCTGTCCTACAACTGAGTTATTGGCCATTGATTTATAAAACTTGCGAAGCTAATCACGTTTAATGGCCCGATAATTGATGACAGATGAATGTTTGAGCCTAATTGGAGTAATAAGGCAAGTAGAATGGAGTAATGAGCTCGTATAATGAGCACTTGATATATGCATTCCTATTTGATTGCCGGTTGGTGGATAGTTGTATTGCGAAATGCGCAATTAGTGCAATTTATTACAAAAGAATTACATTCTAGCTTTTCATTAAAACAGCCTTTAGAAACAATAAAATTACATATTCTATGGAATAAAAAAAACTGTTGAGCTGATGATTTTTTCTGATTCCCTTATGTAATTACCTTATTTATCAACAACTATAAGCGTGTTAAAATAATAGTTGTTAAGGTAGCGAAATTTGAAGAATTTGCAGTTTTAAGTTGGTTGATCTGTTCTAGAAGATCCTGATCTTCATAGATGGTATTGAAAATCAATTTTATATAGTTCCATGGAGCATTGAATCAAAGAGCGAAAGCAATTTCCAAAATATTTTTATCGTCGAACACGCTTCATTTGGAGGATCCATATAGCCCACATTCCTGGGTAAACTGGCACAATCCCGAAACCCACTGGTCTATTCACAGCATTCTATTCGACGTGCTTTTAATTAGGTTCCAATCAGTATACAGCGTGACTAACCCGCGATTCGTCACGAAGGATTAAACCTATCGACCTGGCTCACCATCCCAGGAGGTCAAGGTCAATGTAAAACCTCCTCGGACACCCGACAGGCCGATATAAACACTGGTTGTAAATAGCATCATTTGATTGGTTCCAATCAAGCATGGTCTCGATTAAAAAATATATTCGAGACTGGGCCGAATTAAAATCTTACCACGCTCAATTTGAGTCGACACTTTATGATTTTTTGTTCTTTACAAATGGAAGTGTGTAATGTGTTGACATGCTGTGTTAGGTACCTCATACGAGTTTGAAATAATTCCAATCCGCCATCGTTAATTGAATTAGTAAAGCGAAGTAGAACAAATGGGAAGGGGTAGGCTTTTATGATGGTGTATAATTACTTGATAGACAATTTTTACTCGTATTTAAAATATGTAGCTAAGAAATGTTCTTGGTTTAATATGTTGATTGGCAGATTTAACTAAAACAACTTAGCATATTTTACCGACTACACATTTGGCTTCTCTATGCAGAATCTTAAAACCACATCGATTTTACATTTCAAGAAATGCATTTTCTTTTCATAAGATGCATTAATGTTGTTGCAACGTAATTATTGTTACTTTGGCCTGGACTCGCTCAAACATAAAAGGTTCTATTGAGTGAGCAGTCGCTCTATTCATCCCATATGTGTTCTATTACACCTAATAATTATGTATAACAATGAAGCACAGAAAACAACGGAAGCCATGGAAGTGCTAATTCGAAAAACACAAACCGCAGTGTACTATAATGAGCACAAAGACGTCCCTCGTAGTGAGCGATGAAATGACTACTAAGGGCCTACAATTAGTGAACGAAGCAAAATGGCTGACCAGTCAACCATCCTAACAGGACCTCCCTCGCCCCTTCGGCAGTTCTACGGAGACCCGAGACAGGGGACAGTTGGGTGATGTTCGGAGGCCACGTTTGCTTGGACGTTTGCCCTCCCCCGAGTTACACGATGTGCGTGTGTGTTAATTTAATTTTCTACTTGCAATAATTGCAGTTAGCCCCGGGACAGACAGGCGAGGGCTCGACACGAAATACTAGAGTTGTCTTTACATACATCGAGCGGACAGTCGCGTGTGTGTACCCGGCTCGGTCCGGCCGGTCAAGCGTACCACTGCCACTTATGCGATTAAAACTTTATTGTGACAGTTATGCTACTTACCAATATGAGGATTAAGCTGGAAACTGATAGCGCTTTAAAAGAAAAAGGACTATGCTTAATGAATTTAAATCATACGTGTAATTTTAAAAATATTGACTTCAGTACGATAATGTTTTAATGATATGGCAATTAGGGTGGTATTTTGATGATGCGTTCAGATGCTGGTGGTCTATAGAGCTAATTATTATTTCTTAACGTAAAGGTTAGATCAATATTGCGATGTCCATGTACGTAATGCGCAGTATAACAGAGTCCTTAGACAGCTTGGGTCGGTGCCGATCTGTGTGGTAAGGTGTAAATGATAATGGTGCGCGTAGCGGGGCGCCCGCGTGGCTTTGTGAGCGCCGCTTGCATTTGTCATGTTAACACTGAACGTGTGAAGAGCCCTTATTAATGACGAACAGATTACACCGGCTCAAGCCGCGGCCGCATTGTTGCCATTGTCAGCGCGGCCTCAGTGTGGCCACATTGAAAAGCGCTTTTTCTTCTATTTGCTTTGGGCTTCATTCAAATAATAGGATTTTCGGTTTGTAAAGGTAATAAAGCAGCAAAAACTCTTTTGAATAAGCAGGTAGGTAAACATAAGCCGAGCGACAAAAAAGCCAAACGTGTAACGTGTTTAATTCAAGTTGAGTTGACGCAACTAATTCAAAAACTTTATCTGATTAAACTTAATTTTAAAGCGTCATGTTATAATAGGGATACACAAGATAATTGAACTATTTGTATCTAATAATATGCGACCAATGTTTTTGACTAATAAACCGTTCGTTTATGGGGCTTTCATGGAGCAATTATCAGCGGGGGTCTATCCTAAGCCGAGAGGTGTAATGCAATAAACCCATAAACTGCCGGCCGATGCACAGGTGTGTGAAGCCATTTATGATTCCTCGCTAACAGCGATTCTTTTTAGGATAAATGTATCCATTGCTTGTTGGATTAGTATTCCTCCCGAGTGAAGGTGTAGGAGACACGCAATGGAAGGGTAGATGTCGGCAGTTAAGACGCTATAAGTTTCCGAATGGCGTTTTTTTCTTCACACAGAAGTTTTGTGGTATCGTTTACAAATTTATTGTACTTAATTCTGGGAACATTGTGTCGTGCGCGCTCATTGAGTTTTGTTGTAAAACGCACCAATTATTTAATAAAACCTTTTGTGATTTAGGTTGAATGAACGCTTTTAGACGAGGCCGAAATTAGACCACGGCTAATTTGTTTTGTGAATATTGCTCCTTATCTTACTGCCCTATGTTTTATTGCGTATTATATATTTTTATCATACCTTTCGGCTTTACAGAAAATATGACGAGGGATAATTTTTTTTAGAGCAAATGGAATATTTTAATGTTAATTAAAAGCGTATAAATCGTGTTTCACAATCTTAATAAAATGGAGTCGTTCCCTAATAATTTGTCATTAAACTGTTTCCATGTAAATTAATGAAGCAATAAGTCGGCCTGGTTAAATGTAAAGCAATAAAATTAACATGGACATAAAGTACAGACGTACCGCCGACATTGTGTCACATAATCGCGGTTTACTCTCGAATGCAACGATGGTTGCATTCGAGAATGCGAACCTAGAACTCAACTTCCTGTATACGGTGAAAATAGCATTTACTGAGATTATTAAGGGGCCGTTCAAATATTACGTAAGCAGATTTATTACAATTATTTACCCCCCACCCCCCTTGTCAGCAAAAGTAAGCAAAGCTTTTACCCCCTCCCCCATGCTTACGTAAACATTTTTCAATTAAAAATGTATTTTTTTATATTATAATTATAATGTTATAGTATCCGAACATAACAATACACTGACAGAAGAAATTTAGACAAGTGAACAGCGCGCGGTAATTCCCCGAATCAATTCTATTTAAAGCGAGTGCCTAAACGTATGCGTGTATATTTGCGGGAATCCCCGAAAATGCGTTTCGTTTTCAAGCATAGACAATGTGACGGTTGCCAATCATCATCTGGACTCCCCTACCCCCTATGTCATCCAAAATAAGCAAAACAAAGACCCCCCCACCCCACCCCCCTATAGTGCTTACGTAATACTTGAACGGCCCCTAAGTGCTTATTTATCATCTCCGATTTAATATAGGGAGGCACATAAATGTAGCAAAGATCAAAGAAAGCTGATATCTAATGCCGGCTGAAACCTTTTTGATGCATGGAAATTATTTATTAAAAATCTTTGATATTTAGCGTATATGTGTGTGTAGTAATCAATAGTAACATATAGTCTCAAGCGATTACTATATTATTATTTCTTAATACAAAGGTTGCTGGAAAAACTAACCAGTAAGAAGTTTTGCTACATTTTCCTTACTTTACTAAAGGTATTATTAACGCAATTACAATACCTGTGATTTTCATACCAATGTAAGAATGCCTATCAATGGAATTACTTTATACACTCAATTTCCGATTGTCTGTATTACAAATAATTGACAAACGGCGACGTGCGACCATTCTCTGCCGAGTGCCGGTAGAGATTATGCACGGGCAAATACATTATTAAAGCTTGCCCATCGCCGCTCTGTGTTATCTTTTATTTAGAATATTCATATCTATAGGTATTATAAAATAGCATTTGTTGGCATAAATACCCTAAGATTACACGCTAACAATTCGCACTGAAAACAATGTCTCGTTTACCGTGAGCACGGCGCGCGGCGCAGACGCAGCCTAAAGGTCGTATGAAGATATATTAACGTGGCGTGAAAATAAAGAGCAAGAACAGACACAAATACGTATCATAACACAAACGGATCTAGTATTTCGTGATCGGGGCGTGTTCGTTGCGTATTAATGTACCCGCGGAACGATAAGCATCGCCGAGGCTTTGTACCGCGCCGGCCCATTGTGCGCGCCGCCCGCCGCCAGAAAAGTAATTCTTAATAGACAATAAGCCGGCGTTTAGCGCTTTTATTTATGTAACACAATGCTACGGTTTGCGAGAGATATATGGATCGCTCGCATCCAAACCACTTAATGTACGCGCAAAATGCTCGCCTTTTTCCTTTTTCTCGACTTTAATGATCCTTAATGTGAAGGGTATTTAATAAACATTCGGCTGTTTGAGGAAAAGTTTTACATGCAATTGCCCGTCTTCGCAGAGTAATTTTAAGTAATCACCTCCAGAAATAATATGAAAAGGATCACTGCGGTGCATAACAAGAAAAAATTAACGTAGGTATGAAATATTGATTTGCTAATCGAGTATGATTCTAAAATGGTAGGTTCCTACCGCGAGCGTCCAATGAGTAATACTTAGTGTGTTTGTTCTTTTGACAGCGTACACCGGGGTTAAGGAACTCCGGACTGTTGAAATAAAACTTGACCACAATTTGGTCATTACAATCTAGCAACATGAAATGTATTTATTGCTATTCATTTAAGGTAAATTTTCAAAGCACTTCAAACATGATTCTAGGAAAAACTGGCGCTTAGAATTAATCGAGAGAGTTATTAAAGTCACGTAAGTCACTTTAACCGTCGGCCATTAGTCATGAAGTTTTGATCACTTTTTCCGCTAAAAAGCAATTTCAATCATTACTCGTACGCGCGATTACAGTACTGGATATTAATAAAGTGGCTATTACCATCGATAGATCAAAGCCTTGGGTTCCCAGTTGCGTATCATTACGAATGCACTGACCATTGAATTGTGAAACGAGTCGTTTGCACATAAATGTCATCGGCTGTCAGTTGTCATACCCGTGAGCTGTCAGCGGTTGATCACAGAACGGTAATGTGAATCGATTGATAGCCGGGAAAGGCTAGACGAAATAATTACACGATGCTTGTCGATGGCCTGTCAAGAGTCTTGTTCATACATGATTTCCTTTATCGATGAGTAATCGTAATCGTGGAATGAACACTGTGTTCATGTTGTGTTAGCATTGCTCGAGGGGTACTTGTAAGCCGTATTATTTCGATTATTTGTGGGCAATTGTTATACTTACTCAGGATATATATACACCGTGACTTTTTAGTCGTCTTACAACGGCAGCCAACTTCATGTATCCAATGACTAGTAAACATTCATATAAAAAAAATGTTATTTATGAGATTTGAACAATTAAAAAATAAAAACAAATTTATTATTATGACGCATGACGTACATAATTTTGTCTCGTAAAAAATGGAGATGGAACGATCACTCGACTCGAGCGCTTTGAAGGTATCTACTTTCTACCGTTTGATAAGTAAACATTTTTAACAGGATGTTTCTTTTTTCTAATGTATTATTTATTTTTCTTTGCACCTATTATCTGAATTAATGCTATAAAATTAATAATCATGCCTAGTGGTATTTTAGGTCGGATACATTGAGTGGACCACCTTTGTAAGACGACTAAAAAGTCACGGTGTATATGATCAGATATTATATACAACATGTAACTTAATTAACGCACATCCTGAAATTAGTTTGTTCAGAATCGTTTACTGAATCGATTTATATCATTTTTAGTATAGGTAATTTTTTATCCTAAAAATAATTAAAACTACGGAAATTATTGTCATATTAACCCAGTACAGTCAAAACAAATTCAAATAGACCGTAACTCAAAGTAATAAGACTTCGTGTATTGTCGGCTTTTTCCGTAGTTTCGTTATGTTGTGTCGAGTCGAGCGGCGCGCGGCGCGATATTTGCGTGCGTAGTAGTATGACCAAAAAGTTCTCCAAGAATTGGTATAACTAATTTAGTAAATAACAATGTATATACACGTTAAATTAAAAATTCAGTGTATGTATTATGATTAGAACATAATATTCTAATTGGGGTGTTTGAGGGTGTGCGTTAATTACGTTACATGTTGTATATGATACTTACTCAGTAGAATAGTCTTAGAAAAAACTTTTGTTTTATTTATCAATGCTTATTATGCCAAAGTTTATTGAAAAAGGCAAAGTCATTCAAAACATATTTGACTAAGCAACTAGATTAGGCGTCAATTGTTTGAGCCAAATAAGAGAAAGAAAACCACAACCGTAAATAATATTATTATAGGTAATATTAATGGGAATAACACTTAAAGATAAGTAGCTATTATGGAAATAGCAAAACAACTGCAATACTCAGTAACACACCCATAACAAGAAGATCAGACGTCACTATGACGTGCGTATACGCAACTATCATCTTAGTCCCTACTAAAATAATTACACATACACAATAACATATTGGTTACCTCCCTATATGTACATTTAATTATAAATAAATTTGCGGTAACTTATTCATTTAGTTTATGTTAAATTTTCCTCAATTTCCGTGTAAAGAAAAGTCCCCTTTTATTTAGGTATTCTTCTTTATATTGTACTTCTGACAGTAAACTGATAAGCGCAGATAAATTAAGATACGTGCTGCATAGTGAGAGGTTCCCCTGCAATTTATTCAGTGTGCGTACAAACCTTATCAACCGCATATATAATTTTAAATACTAATCAATCATTCTTCCATGCGAGGTCAACAACCCAAACAAAAGAACTACGCCCCGATTTAAATACGTTCGAACAGTTGTTGTTTTACTTTACCAAGCTACGCAAGTTTCGTAGCGCAAACAAGCCTACGCCACCACCGTAGATAATGTAGCATCGAATCATCCATTATTAGGTGTAATAAAATCACTAATTAGACCTAGTTCTGACCTGGAACGCACTGGTCTGTCATCAAGTACCCAGTTGCGCTAGTCATGTTTGAGTAACACGTAGGGCCACGAAGCCAGCGGATAAATTAGCCGGTGAGCCGCCGCTAATTGCACCACAACACAAATATTTAATAACAATCCCAGATCCTCCGAGATGACCACTTATCTGTTCAATTGGAACAGTCGCTGCAATGGAGTCGTTGTTGGTTTAACAAGATTTTATTTTATGGACGTCTAATAATGATTTTTGAAAACTTCTTTTGATATGAAGATTTTGTTATGTTTTATTTTTATTTAGGGTGCAATGATTCCTATGCAGGTGTTATTTTCTTCTTTGCAAAGTTAGCCAATACTAGAGTCTCTACAATCTTGGAATTTCAATGTCGTTTTTAGGGTTCCGTAGCCAAAGGGTAAAACGGGACCCTATTGTTTTCGCTCCTCTGTCCGTCCGTCCGTCCGTCCGTCCGTCTGTCACCAGGCTGTATCTCATGAACCGTGATAGTTAGAGAGTTGAAATTTTCACAGATGATGTATTTCTGTTGCCGCTAGAACAACAAATACTAAAAACTAGAATAAAGTAAATATTTCGGGGGGCTCCCATACAACTAACGTATTTTTTTGCTCAGTTTTGCTCGATATCCATAAATATATATATAATAAATAATATATATATATTTATGGATATCGAGAATATATATATATATATATATATATATATATATATATATATATAATATTAGTTTGGATGGTACGGAACCCTACGTGCGCGAGTCCGACTCGCACTTGGCCGGTTTTTTAACATTTCAGGAGTTGAGAGAGGAGTGGAGAATCATACGCAAGCTGTAAGAAAAACAATTATTTCTTAACTTAAGTATATTATCATCACCATGGGCTGTGCTAATGGAGAACATTAATAATATTGCAGCAGTTACTACTGTATCAACTTGTTTATCATTGAATCGCTAAATTCTAATTTATTAACAGTTTAAATAGTATATAAAACCTAACTACGATACATATTTACGTACCCTACAAAAAAAACGCTTAAAGCGACTCCATCGTCCCTGTTGTTCAAATTATCGCTGCACGATTGTTAAACATTATTACGTCGGGTGTTGTTTAATAGAAACAAAAATATCTGGCGGCGCGCCTCGTGTTTGATCTCGAGGTGTTCGCCCGTCGAGCGCGATTAGCCCTCTCTCAACGTATAATCAAATGTGCCTCGGGCCACCTCTACCCAGAACAAAGCCGGGCCAAACTCCTGCGTCGCCCATCCATTGCTCGTTTGATACGACACAACTTTCATCTGACTAAACAAACTTGCCCTTGTATGCGCCGCCTTTCGATAGTGTGGTAATTTTCTTTTTAAAAAGCGACCAGTCGTATTGAACAGCGGCCGGCATCGGCGGACGAAGCCTCTCATTTGGCCGCCATTTGTCGGCCATTTCGGTGTACCGATCATAAATGGAGCCCGCTCCGGGTCACGTTAGCATCTCGGGAGAAAACGTGAAAAATCACACTTCGACGCGTGAAATTACTATCGATATACGCGCGGCCGGTTTAACTTTACGAATCATGTTTTAACGAGATTAACCAGAGGAATAGGGCTTGATGATGATTTAGTTTTTGGTCTCATTAGAATGAGTTAAAGCAAGGCAATGCAGCGATTAGCAATCATTTCTGTTCCTGGTATCGTTATTTTAATGGAAAGCTGTTCTGACAACTTAATGATCTTCGACATGATTGCAATTAAAGAACACTTTAAATTTAAATAGGTAGCTACTGTGTTCAGAAAACCAGCTCGAATTGGAAGGATCTGTTTGATGTTGCGAATAAAGGGTCCATCCTTTCATATCTGCAACAATACAATACAACATAAACAAGATTCATTGGATGACAATACTAAACTAATCCACATCTTCCTTCAGGTCATATTCTGATCTACAATTAATGTTACCACAATTTCGTCAAACTGGGCAAAGTAGATCACGAGTACCACTTAGTACTCATCCTCGTCATTTAGCGAGGCTCGTGAAACCCTGGTTAGGCGCGCTCCAGGCATGTTATACATCAAGCGGTTGGAACAAGGCTTCAAAAATTATATAGCGCTGCACAGCACAAACCTTCATAGTGCAGCGATTTATTTATTTCACTTAAAGTGCATCGTAAAAGCTCGCTATGAGCACGCCGACGGAACACACGACGCCGCAAAATTCATTTATCGAACATAAATGAATTTACCAAGAAATATGTTTTACAATATTATTAGCTCGTTATTTAAGGTTGTTTAATTTTAATGGCATAAAAATTACTTGAATGATTAGCCGACAAAGGAATGTCAATTTTGCTATTACTTATTGTTTTTCTAGTAGGTACTCAAGGTATGTAGATTAGCCGAAAATCTTAATATAATGAAAACTAGTATAAAACTTCAACGTTTCATCTTGAACATCTATTAAAAATTCGCTAAAATTAATATTTTTCAGTGTCCGAAAGCTCCACAGTGCCCATACAACACACAACAATATGCCAAATTAGCGAAATTATCTCCACCGCGATTAAATCCTTCGCTGTTCAAATGCGCCGACGCACTCGTCCTCGCAGACGCTCCGGCGCAGAGGAAGAGAGACAAAAACCTCCGCGCTAGACAGAGATGGCTGACTTTCGAAAACACTTATTTATAAATCTCCTTCTTGTTTTTGTTTCAGATACACGTAAGAGATGGTCGTAAAAATTTCGACTCGTACTTATTAATCTTATTTTCGTTCGATAAGTTACCAAATTTGTTTATACGAAAATCGTTATCGGTTTCAGGAATAGTTTTGTTTTTTCGTGTAGGCAGAGAAAGCATCTTTTAAACAATAAGGAACATTTTGAATAACATGCTGCTTTTAAAGCTATGACATCTTCTACCTAAGTCTGACCTGGTAACATCCAAAGTAAAGTGTTGCTAGATACACATTTCATAAACGAAGTACCTAATTACTTGGGATCCATCTCAAAGTCCATCATGAGTCCAATCAGACACGATGCAGCACACGCTAGTATGCAGTAAAACCACATATTAACCTGGCTTCCCGCCCCGCGTTTACAACGAGGCCTAATGAGCCTCCCAACACATGATGGATGAGCACCCCAAATCTGTTTGATTAGCATTGCTTAAGAGTACGCGCACACTACAAACTTTTAGTGAAACATAAAGATAAAAAGTCATTTATTCAAAAGCTGAAAATCAGTCCTTTTTGAAAGCCAAATTTACAAAAGAAAGACATCCCTCAAAAAACCAATCCCTCCACCATCAAGACATTATCATCATCATGACACTCAAAAGGGATGACCAAAAGGGACCAAAAGGCTGGCCTATACTTCGGCCAACGAATATGCATTACTTACTATTGCAGCCAGCCTTTTGGACACGATCCCTGCTGACAGCGATGCGAATGAAATTTTTTGATACACAGTTTTAATTTTTCTTTTTTTTCAACCACCGGGTAGACAGTCGGGCGACTGTTTATTCTGTAGTGTGCGCGTATTCTTAAGCCGCCTCATTTCATTAGGAGTTCCACTGCTCCAATTTTGTATAAGGTCACTGAAGATTATCAATTCTTTTGAAACTAAATTAAAGTAATATCAATCTTCTTCTATGTCCTGAAGGGGTGAAAAATTCTATCGGCGCATGATTTGAAGGAGTAATGTCTGATCTGTCTAAAATCGGGTTATAGTTAGGTACCCAAATTCTTTTTCTGCTTTATGGTTTTTTATATATCCTACTTTTCATAATTTAGGTAAAGGATTACCGATTTGTTTTAAAAGTATAAATAAAATACTCCTTACATTATTTACAATATAATGTTTATGGTTCAGTAGATATGGCGGTGCATTAGATTCCACTTTGGTCAGGAATTACAGCTTATGCAAGTGAAGCACTGAAATACTTGAATTTACCGTCAAATATTTCATGCAATTAGGTATAACGTATAAAAAACTACTACTATGTGCGACTAACTCCTAAATATTAAAATATTTTACAATAAATAAACAAGATTATCAATATTAATCAAAAGTGGTGCCATCTGTTGTGAAGTAGCAGACATATTGATTCAATTTCTAAATACAAAACACGATAGTCCTATAAAGGAGAAATAAATTATTCGTAGTCACGACATAAATAAAATTAAATGACCAAAACGTTTCGGTTAAATTAAATTCGATTCCATTTACAATGTTGTACAACAGCAAATCACAATCAATTTGCCACGTAGCGTGTATTCACCCCTTTAGCATTGTGGCTTCCCCCGGGTTCCGACACAAGAGACAATATGGCATCGCTGAGTCTGCGTCACGCCGACTTCTCGCCTCCTCGCGACACTGTAATCGAGGGGGACGAACCTTTGTCATCCTACCCCGCAAAACCAACTGCATACAATAACCAACCCTAACTCCACAACCAAAAGACACAATCCCTATATCAAAAATTCTGCAAGCATCATAAATTTTATGGCATTTTAATACAGCCATAACAACATAACAATAATAGGGTAAATGTTTTGGTAAGTCATAAATAAATTGAATTACGTCCCGCTGGGAGACGACAAATTCGGCGTCGTAATTTAATGTTGTTTATAAACCACAATTGTGACAATTCTTGTAAACGGACCTAATTAAAGTATTTTATCAAGGTATGTTGTTGTATTGTTGCATGTAACAGAAATGAGAATGCTGAGATGGATGTGTGGTGTTACAAGAATGGATAAAGTGAGGAATGATTACATTAGAGGAAGTCTGAAAGTAGCGCCAGTTACAGAAAAGATGAGAAGTAGAAGATTGTCGTGGTATGGACATGTAATGAGGAGGGATGATACATGAATAAAATAATAAAATAATTGAATGATAAAAAAGGATAAAAACGTTTATTTCAAAAAAAAAAATAGCGGAATGCCACATACGCTTCAATCGTAATCGAGTCGGAATTGGATCTCAGTCGAATCGAGTCGAACGTCGATCGATCGTCGCTTAAGTAAAATTAGGAGAATCGGGCCCCAGGTTAAATATAAACAGACTGATGTGTTGTGCCTACCGACCTGAATTATTTTGCAAAACAAATTACTGAATTGTTCTGAATTTATCCCTACACTAACTTGTGGATATTAAATTCATGCAAAAGCTGTCCTGATGTTCCCCACCTGACAAGTCTCAGAATGACTAAACTCTGGAATGGTATACACAAGTACCTACATAGAAAAGAGATAAAAGCACTGTGCTCTGGCACTAAAAAAAGTTCTTACATTTATACGGGTAGCAAGCTTTATAAATGCACTTACCCTAAATAAAACACTTACCATCGCATTGACATTTAAAAAGTTAGTGTTACGTAATAAGGCTGCAGGTCAAGAAGTTCCGTCTATGTCTATGCTACTGCCACGCTGGCCGGCAAGACACGACAGAAAACAATCGCAGTGTTTGCTCGCCTCGGCTAATGGCCCATTAGCTGGCCGTACACGCGAGCCCAGCTTTGCTTTACTTGACACTTAACAATATAGAATTAAAGCAATTATTGTGTGCACTTCTGCTAGCGAGCGTACTTAGATTTTTTGTTTATTCTAATTAAATGGTTAGATTTAAATGCTAGGTCCGTACCGAGAAATAATTGTAAAAACAAACGCGGCTGCTGCTGTTTGCTAAGTAATTACTATAACTGGTAATGATTGCCTATGTTTTTAGCGTTAGATACTTACTTAACTTATTTGCCGGTTATTTAGACTTACCTAACATTCTATTTCTAGTTGCAAATGCTAATAAGTACTTAAGTACGTACCTACTTTTTCTGAGCCTGAAAAGTTTCTGGTAAGAAATTATGAAATCAAAACAAAGCCTTCCCAGTTACTCGAGAGAACAAAGCATATTTATTTCACAAAGCAACCATTAAAGGAACTGTAAAAGTTTAAATATGTACTTGTAGGTGAAACAATAAATCGAGGGGATTTATGCGGGCGCAATAAATGTCTTCCCCAGTAAAAGTAAAGTGTGAAGTGTTGTTAGCGGTTATATTGCACAAACGTGGGATATTTATTTAAGAGGCAGAAGGCGAGTGCCGAGGACTGGGCAAACTGAGCACTCTGAACGGCAATGGGCCAAGACTAATGTGGACGGAGTGGGCGCACTCACACACATAGGCCCTACACTGAGAGTTAAAGTCTGAGGATTCTGTGAGGAAAATTTAACGGTATTAATATAAGAAAGTGCTTCTTTACTTAGCTATTTGTTTTCATTAATTGGAGAGAACGCGATTTAAATCCAAATTAGTGCAATTCTAAAACCTTATGTTGGTGACCTTTTACAGATTTTCAGTACTTGCATATGTTATGTAGAAACCCATTACAGCATTTCTTAAAAGACTAGAATACAATCTTTACAGCAATACAGACCGGCAGACAATTATTCAAAACCTATAAAAAGCTTGAGCTTAAGAAGGCAGTATGCCTCAGTTTTAGTGCCGGATATATCACATCCGTCGCTGCCAAGTACAGCTACATTCACGGGAATCTTAGTACAGAAAAACTCGCAATCGTTCGTTAGTATTTATTAAAAATACTTAAGAAATATTGAAAACATAAAAAATTATAACGACCATCCTTTATAGCTCCTCAACTGGTCATAAAACAAAATTGTGGCTTATCAAAACTGTAAAGGGAATTCGCGTAAATCGGTCGACGGTTTCCATGGAGGCTTTTACGAGGTTATACCCTTATTGTGAATTTAGTGAACCAATATTTACTGGGAGCGGGAATGTTGCTTTTCTGCCGTCAAATGTACCGGAACCCTCCGGGAATAAAGTGCGAGCCAATTTGCTCAATTACTTACTCCAGATGAAATATTTACGCATTGGTAACACTTGGATTTGGTGCTTTACACGGAATTGATACGAATAGTTTGAGGGTAATGATTTGGATACCATTGTTAATATTTAAATTGGTTACACTTACATTAGATAAATAGGTAAGTATAACAGACAAATAAATATGTACCTTTTGTTTAAAAAAATAATTCAAAATACGGCTTTTAGGTATTGGATTGGCCTTTGACGTACCTATGCACTTAGCAGAATAAATTAATAAGTGAGGACGGAAAAAAAACAAAAGAGACCTTAGAAAGTTAAACAAGTACTTATTGATAAAAACTAGTAAGAACTTAGTTTTTAGTAAGACCTATCATTTAGGAACAGAATCGTTACTTAATCAAAACCACAGATTTATTGAAAATACACAAACGCAAAATATGTAAGTACATGAATTTAGATCTACTTGAAACCCACTCTCACACAATTTTAATTAGCTTCGTAGATACATGTGTGTACGTACCTACATACACATGCACGAATACATTTAATATAATAAACGTATGCTTGTCGGTAGGTAGGTACGGGAGCTCGCTTGTAATTATGTTGCATTAGCTAACATTATCGCTTACACTGCTATCAATTTAATTCAATGCCGTTTGAGCAAACTACGGTTGACTACCGCGATTATAGTCCCTACTTTATGGGTGCCGGATAAACATGTTACGCAACATCGACGTATTTTGTATTCTATTTTCATTACAGTATGAATAGTTTTTCTGTTTTATTCTCACTCCTAAAGTAAAAACATCTTACATACTGAATCGATATTCAAAGACTGGCCACAAACAGCGGCCGATAGGGAAAGATGGAAGGCTATGGGGGAGGCCTTTGCCCAGCAGTGGGACAGCATAGGCTAAATAAAAAAATATATATACTAAAAGAATTTTTTTTTCTGTATGTCTTAAACTAGGCCGCACCTAAGCCCGTGGGAACTTATCTACCTATAGCAAATAAAATGTTCATAAATCTTCAGTTACAGGTGAATGCTCAATTTCAGACAAAGTAGCAAACAAGTCATCTTAGTTAATGTTAACTGTTTCTGACTGCAACATACCATAATTTCCACCACAGCCGACGATACAAAGGAAGCTCGGTGTGGTTGCACCGTCCGTCTGTCCGTCGTCATTAGTACTAATAACTCCATGCGCGTAACAACCTACAATAACGCAAAAGTGACGTCCTTGCGGTTACTAGAGGAAACTCCCTTTGAGCCTCCTAATAATTCTATCAATAGGCGCATCGCTGCGGTCGATGTGGTAATCGTGTCTAGAATATGTTTGGAATGCAACCATTCAGCCGTCCTGACCATCCATAACAATTGACACAGGAAGCTTCAGCCGACAGAAGAGCAATTCCAATGTGGTCAGACGGTTACACCATGTGTAATTTCCTCGTTGTTGTTTAGGTTCGAATTTTAATTGCATTTTTAGGGTTCCGTTCGTCATAAGGAAGAAATGATACCTACCTTTATAGGATCACTTTGTTGTCCGTCTGTCCGTTTGTCGAGAGACCCTATTTAGGTAAAATTTCGATTGATGGACTAGTTATTGATCTATCGGTAGTCTATCGCACAGAATTCTCGCTGAGCGAGTCCAACTCGCACTTGTCTAAGTTTTTTTTGTACCCCCAAACCAACCAGTCATTCTTTTATTAATATTTTAAATAACAGGTCCTTGATACATTTAGTAAGTTTTAGGTAGGCATTTTTGTACCTAATTAGGTACCTCTTGAGGTAATTACATGTTTCTCCGAAAACTTATAAAATTGTGACAATATTTAATATACTTACTAATGTTTGCGGGTTTTCTCTACCTGAGTATTGATTAATTGTTATTGAAGACTTACTCACGAAACGTACCTAACTGTATAGGACCTACATAATCGAATGATATGGACAATAACCATAGCGAACCTGTTACTTAGGAACCACACTTAAGGGGCTGAATGCCGAGATTGGCTTGTCTCAAACAATTTTTGGCTAAATCTATAGCTTTTGACGGCGAAAAAAATATATATTAATCTTGAACATTTCTGAGAACCCTGTTAATTTCAAAACACGTTTTAGAAAAGTTTTCTCGATACAAAAAAATTGTAAACTTACCTCTAAAATGATCTTTTAACAAAAATATCTGCTTTAAAAATATTACTTATCAACGTACCTACATTGATAAAAAAAATAAGTAGTGTTTTCTGGGCATCAAACTGTGAAAGTGATACCTAGCTTGTCATGTTAAAAATGTACCTAACTAATCACGACATTCATTACGTAACATTAACGAGTCCATATGTAAATACAGAACTTGGTTATTTTCGAATGTTAGTTTTATTCTCGAATCTCTCTCTATCTCGAATATTTCCAAAAATTTAGGTAGGTGCCTACATATCTTTATTTACCTATTCGGTAGGTACTTATTTCCTGCTGCTAAGAAACAAAGAGCACGCGCCATTCACATGCACATGTGAATGGCTGTAAGACGAAGGGCAGGGGCCCGATTCTCCTAATTTTACTTAAGCAACATACCTACGATTCACATTCGACTGCGATCCAATCACGACTCGATTACGATTGAAGCGTATGTGGCATTCCGCTATTTTTTCTTTGAAATAAACGTTTTTATCCTTTTCTGTCATTCAATAATGAATTATTTTGTCTGCAAATGATTTACGATTGCAATATTGTAGAGCAAACTACCGTATAGACCAAAAGCACCAAAATAGCAGACCAATCGCAAACCAATCGAATGTCGTTGGAATACGATTGGTCTTATATTAGTAGCAGAATGCCCGATATGGTTAAAACTGCTATTGCGATCATATTGCGATTCGATTTCTATTCAATTTTGACATTATTAACTTAGGAGAATCGGGCCCCAGGTCTATGGAGTCTGTTTGAAAGTCGAAATGTCCGAAGAAAATATAAATGACTATACGCTTTAAAGGAAAGGACACACAGCATCGAGCAGTAGTAGTAGGTAGATACAACTCTACTGTCGATGGAAAATGGTAGCATAGTTTTTAAAACCTGCCTCTCAAAAGTCTTAAGAAGAAGTGTAAGAGTTCGTTTCCAGCTCTTGAGATCAACGGTAAAGGTAACCATATTATTATTATATTGGTAAGGCTATTGGAACCAGAACCACAGATTACTATAACAGTTACTACCCAGAACCCAGTATAGGTAGGTAGGTAGGTACCTACATTCTTAGGTAATTCAGAAAGGGCTAGCCAGGCAGATGACTTTGAATAAATAATATTCAACTTCTATCAGATAGATCAAGACTAAAAATGTTCCGAAAAGACAATAAAAAGCTTACTCATACATAATTCCATTATTTTCCTGAATAAATCAATTTCCACATTCACTCTGGCATCATTCTGGTCTGTTATACCCATTCGCCATCTGTTGCTCAGTCGAAGAACTAAAGTTTACGATTAGTTATGCTACTCGACAACAGATGGCCGATTGCGGGCTGAGGCTGTAAATATGAATAAACGTTTTTACTTTCCTAAAATTAATCCCAATTATATTAATTTTGTGATTAAATTTTAATCAAATATTCATACAAAGATCCAGTAAGAAGGTTTCATAAATATTCCGGCTCCCGCTTTCAGTACTGACATGAAAACGTAATAACTGACAAATTGTCAATTTATGAATGATCGGAGACTTGTTAGTTAAAATAGTGAGATTTGATTTTTTTCATTTCAGCGATCCAGCTTTTACAATTACTTTATTGAATTACACAAATGCTTCTCCCGAGAATTTTACTCACTCGGCAGATTTTCAAAGTAAAAAGTTTCATGTTACTCAGAAGATATTATAGCCCTCAAAATGATTTTAACTTGTCCGACGCTGCTGTACAGGCTTACTTTAAAAAGCTTCTGTTTGAACATGAAGAGCTGTACACTAAAATGAAAAGGACACCTGAAGAATCAAAGCGCTTTTTTGAAATCAAGCCAATTGTCAATGTTTTACAGCACCGAATAACGTTGTATGAAAACATCGAGTCTCTTCAAGATCTTATTAGTAAACAAAAAAGCAAGGACGAAGAGGATATGAAAAAAATGATAAAAGAAGAAGCGCAGATATATTTGAAGCGTATGACAGACGTCGATCGTGAGTTACAGTCGATTCTATTGGAGCCGCAGTTGACAGAAGGCGCCGTGCTGGTCGAATTAAAGGCTGGCGAAGGAGGACACGGAGCAATGTTATTTGCGCGAGACCTATATGAAATGTATGAACGATATACAAAGTATAAAGATTGGGATATTCGCATTGTGTCTATCGAAAAGTCAGACATTGGAGGTATTCTGAAGGCTTTAATTTTTATTGAAGGTGTTGGTGCGCCAGAATTGATGAGAATAGAGGCCGGTGCACATCGTGTACAAAGGATTCCGACGACAGAAAAGGGCGGCCTTATCCACTCAAGCACAGTTTTAGTATCAGTTTTCCCTAAACCAAGTAATATGGAAGCAGATATCTCTAAACGAGACTTGGCAATTGAATACAAACCGTGTGATAAGACTGCTGCACGCAATGGTGTTCGTGTCGTTCATACGCCAACGGGTATAGTCGTGGAATGTAGTGAGAAACGGCCAAAAACAAAGAATAAAGAAATCGCTCTTCAAGCGTTAAAAACACTATTGTTAAATAAGCAACAACAGGAAAAAGTACTGAAGAGTGAAAAAAGACCACAGGTTTGGATTTATAATAATTTGCCAGCTACTGTGTAGGTACAGTTAATAACCTAATGAGATCACCTTAATTTCAGATGGATGCTATTGAAATAAATGATACAATTCGAACATATAATTTTCCACAAGATCAAGTAACAGAGCACCGTGAAGGTGGTGGCACGATTCATAGACTTCAGGCTTTCATGGAAGGAGATTACAAACTGGAACAGATGCAGCAAAATCTTTTGAGGGAGTACAAGCGTCAGGCATTCTTAGAGGAAATCAGTAAATTTTCTGAAAAACCGTCCTGTGACAAGTAGTCTCTGATATTTCCATTTCCAAGGATTTTAGTTAATTGGTATAGTAGACGGTTAACATCAAAACATACCATTGTCTAACTATATGAATAACCACTTATTTAAAACAGAGATTATCAAAGTTTTTCATAGCATAAATATCATGTTATGCTCCTACGCGATCGCAGATATATGTGTATTCTGTTATATTGTATCATTATTATTTAATTAAAGAGCTTTTTATAACATAAGGTGACATTAAAATTAATTGCCTATTGTATCTATACTAATATTATAAAGCGGAAGAGTTTGTTTGTTTGTTTGAACGCGATAATCTCCGAAACTACTGGTTCGAATTGAATAATTCTTTTTGTGTTGGATAGTCCAGTTATCGAGGAAGGCTATAGGCTATATAACATCACGCTACGACCAATAGGAGCAAAGATAAAGTGGTAAATGTGTAAAAAACGGGAGAAATTATTTCATCTTTGAAGCTTTCCGTTGCGTGCGCCGTGAAAACGGTTCAAGATACACAAAAAATATGTATTAAAGAATAATAGCTCTTTTAATGATCTAAAAAACAGTCCGCGACAGTATATGTCTATCTTTTAAGATTAACTCACAAAAACCGTTTTTATGGTACCTAATTTGGTCGAAATAATTTGTTTAAGTTGTATCAACATAATAATATTAATCTTTATTCAAATAAATATGTTGTTGGTTAAGAGTACTTCATCTATACTAATATTATAAAGCTGAAGAGTTTGTTTGTTTGTTTGTTTGAAAATTTCTTTCAGTGTTAGATAGCCCATTTATCGAGGAAGGCTATAGGCTACTTTTTATCCCGGTACGGGAAGTAGTTCCCACGGGATGCGGGTGAAACCGCTGGCAGAAGCTAGTATGATTATAAACAACAATAATTGATCAATTTATTACTCCTTTTATGTACATATTTACATAAAAATAAACTTATTTATACATAATATATACAACAGCTAAAAACAATTATAAAATGGCATCAAAAAACTCCTCATCGCTGCCCACCGGGAGTGTATCCAAGAGGCTGGCAGCATTGCCACGTTGGATGGCAATGCTTAATTTTTGACCAAAATAAAAACCAGCCTTTGGGTCACTTGAAGTGTCAGCAAGTCGCTTTGCCAGATCTTTAAAAAGGAGATGAGCACTTGGACCCCACGGCCCGAGGGTTTCAACCCCAAACGGCTCAAAGGTATAGTTACCAACCAGGGTGCTATATTTGCGCCGTTTGAGGTTCTCTGCAGCCGCAGCAGCGGAACCAGCACATCGCGCCGAGCAAGGAAGATGGGATGGTGCAAAAGTATCGACACAGGTCGCGTCCCATACTAAAGACCTACCCATCTTCCAAGGGAATAACGACATACCGTCTGGTCTCTTGCCATCGTCGCGTGCCAGACCACTGGGTTCTAATATGGCTGGAACGCCGACGGCAACAAGAGCGCGACGGATTATGTCGTTGATATTCGCATGTCGTGCAAAGCGTCCCGCGCTGCGGCTGCACGACAAGCCGTGGTGTCCAAGGCTGCTGACAGCTTCACCACGGTGGCAGCGGTGAGGAGAGCAGCACGGAGCACCCAAACGCAAGCAAACAGCAAGCCGGAAAGTGGTGTCGTCAAACAAGGTGCCTATGTTTGACGACGGAAGTGCCAGAAGCCATAGACCCGACTCCCATTCGCCCACAGCCAGAAGGCGCGCTCGCTCTGCAGAAGAAATTGACATATTTATCAGATTATTCCGTATAACTCTGCAGAGCGGCTCATCCCACTGTCTCTGGGAGGACGGGTTGACGGGTGGATCAGTATTCGGCAAGTGATTTTCCAAGCCTCTACAGCCTCAGTCAGACATGGTACCTCGCAATTGGCCAGTGTGATAGGAAGAATTTTCCTGGTCAATTTCTCGGTACCATAGACGGAAGATATAAAGGCCGGTAAGCTTATACTTGAAATTTTGCGGACGCCAAGCCCTCCCATACGAACGGGAAGAGTAGCCTGAATCCAGGCTCGGTCGTCCAAGGCCACATTTAAAATTGATGTTAATGTGTGTCTAATAATTTTGTCAAGTTTTTCCAAAAGATTTGTGTGCTTCCATATGATTATAATATTACATTATGTGATTACGCAAGTGTCGTTAAACTCCAGGAAGATAGGGCTGGCTAGCGTTCTTGATAATAAACAAGAAATAAAACGCAAAATCAGCTGGCTGTGCCTACCGTATTTCTTTTAGGAAGAAGCTTCTATTCGGCAACAGATGGCAGCATGTGGAAATACTCGTTCTCGTTTGTCGAAATATTTCTAATTAAATAAATATTTTAAGAACTTGAAGCTAATCATTTACAATTAAATATTAGAACAGCTACTCAAATAATTATAATAACGAAAAAATATTACAGATTGGCAAGTTATGAACCAAGTTTACAGCTGTCCTTGTAATCAATGTCAAATGTCAGATCAGCTGTTCTATCAAATTATAACCTATAAAAAATAAACCGATTCAAAATAGAGTGCAATTTTACAATTTCCCGAAAGATTGCATTTCAGTGTATTTCAAGTCGAACATAAACACACCAGTCGGACAGTGGATAAATAAATTTTGATTTCTTCAATTACATTATGTCATTTACAAGAATATTATTTTCACGGTCTCTTTTCACCGCTGAAAAGCTCACTTTATTTCGAAGATGTAGTTCACAAAACGGTGTCAACTTATCAGATCCTGCTGTCCAGGTTTACTTAAAAAATGTGATGTTAGAGCATGAAAAACTACTCATCAAACTAAAAAGAACGCCAGAAGAGGCCAGGCGTTTGTTTGAGATAAAACCAATTGTAACTGCGCTAGAGCAGCGGATCACCTTGTATGACAACATCGAAAACCTCAAAGAGCTTAGTAAAAAGCAGAGCAATGAGAAAGATGACGAAATGAAGGAGATGATAAAAGAAGAAGCCCAGATATATTTGAAGCGTATGACAGAAGTGGATAATGAGTTGCAGTCGATTCTCTTGGAGCCGCAGCTGTCGGACGGTGGGGTACTGCTGGAGGTGACGGCCGGCGCTGGCGGACAAGAAGCTATGTTGTTTGCGCGGGAACTGTTCGACATGTATGAGCTCTACGCCAAGTACAAAAATTGGGAGGTTTGCATTGTTTCTCTTGAAGAATCAGACATTGGAGGTACTAGAAAGGCCTCAATGTTTATTGAAGGGCATGGGGTGCCAGAACTAATGAAAGTTGAAGCTGGCGTGCACCGTGTACAACGTATCCCTAGTACAGAGAAGGGTGGACGCATTCACACAAGCACTGTCTCGGTAGCAGTACTACCGAAACCAACAGATGTAGAAGCCAATATCCCTGAAAGAGACCTGGTCATTGAAACCAAACGTGCAAGTGGTGCAGGTGGCCAGCATGTGAATACCACAGACAGTGCTGTCCGTATAATTCATACTCCTACGGGTACAGTTGTGGAGTGTCAAGAAGGTAGATCACAAATTAAAAATAAAGAAATTGCTATTCAAAAGTTGAGAACACTTTTACTTGAAAAGCAGCAACAAGAGCAAACATCAAAAATTAACAATGAACGGAAATCACAGGTTTGTGTTCTATTTATAGCATCAATGTTAATGTATGTGTTGTCTGTCAATGTTAATGAATGAGGGTTTTCTAAAATGGCAATCCACGAGGTGGCAGCACCGAGCGTCAGGTCCAGATAACTGTCAAAGTGCTTATCTTTACTATGAATAGTGAACGATTTTAGTGTTTTTTTTATTTTATAATTAAAGCACTGCATTATTGTTTTACTATTGCGGTTGAGTAAATAAAAAAAACTAAATCATATTGTGTTAACAAATTTTTCAACAAGCTTTTCCTTAGTACCAGTGACTTTTGCACCCTCTCTCTTAGCTCAATTTTTAGTTCGGAAACCTTATTCTGACCGTAGTCCATAATAAAATCAATAACACTTCCAATATAACAGAATTTCAATAAACAATAAGTTCGGCACCTACAATTCCATACTATTTGACAGCTGTTTGGACCAGACGCATATGTGGCGCCACCCGGTGGCAGAAAAAATTTCAAAAACCCTCATTGGATCAAACTGCACCACAAGGTGTTTTAACCTCTTTGGAAGTCTTCAAGTGGAATGTTGCCCCGATAAAATAAAACCTTTTAATGGAATTTTGCAATTGTTTACAGATTGGCTCGAGTAATAGAAATGAGAAGATTCGGACCTACAATTACCCACAAGACCGTGTGACAGAGCACAGAGAGGGTGGTGGCACCGTTCACAATCTACAGGGCTTCATGGAAGGCCAACACCAATTGGAACAGATGCAGGAGAATCTGTTGAGGGCCCAGAAACGTCAGGCATTCTTAGAGGAGATCAGTGAATTTGCAAAACAAATAAAATCAGCAGATAATAATTAAAACCTTTTTATGAGCAGTCATTTTTTAATAATTTAAGGATAAGAATAGCATTGACATTTTATATTAGTTTTGTTTGAAAATTAATTAAACAATTTTATTGTTAGTCACAAACTGTCTTCTTTTTACGGATATCAAATTTTGGGCTACTTTTTGGGCTTTATTATAAAGCTTAAAACATTGATGCTTTAATTTTTTCATCTGGCATTATTATATCTACTGGTCCGGGCAAAAAGGCTTCTATTTGTAGTGTGTCCCTTTCTAAAAGGTAATCTTGACAAATCAGACAGCCAAGTCAGCTAACTAGCTAACTAGTAAACAAAGTCAGCTTACCTTCAGTCCTTCAGTATTACCAGGACATTAATTTATTGTTAGATTTTTTTTTTGCTACACCATCTAGAAAAGAGTATGATGCTCAGATCACTGAGAACTAGAACAATCTATTGTTTTGAAATGTGCATTTCATTTTATAACTTAGGTATGTAAAACTCTTTAATGTCTACTTTTTTCACATAAGTAAGTTTTCAATAATGATCCTGGCAGTATGATTTAAAAACTTAACAAAAAAACTTCACTCAAAACGCTTTTTTAGTTTCTTTTTGTTTTATTCTTTGAGAATAAAATTTTTACTGAATTATTTATAGTGTTTCTTATAAACTATGTCTGTTTCAAGAATATTTTCTTCCATGCTAACTAACGGTAAAAATATTAGATTACTTCGAAAGTGTAGTTCACATAATGGTGTCGATATAGCTGATACTGCCGTCCAATCTTTCCTAAAAAACATGACGACGGAACACGACATTCTAAGCTCGAAAACGGAAAGAACACCTGAGGAGGCGAAACGACTGTTTGAGATAAAGCCAATTGTAAAAATATTGGAGCGCCGTAACAACCTTAGTGAGAACATAGAAATGCTAAAGAATTATGAAGACCAGAGAGACGACAATGAGAACAAAATAGAAGGTGAAATCCAGGGGTACATGAATCGTATGACAGCAGTGGACCGTGAACTGCAGACGATACTCTTAGAGCCGCAGTATACTGAGGGTAGTGCGCTTCTGGAGCTGTCGGCCAGCACGGATAAACAGGAAACCATGGTATTTGTGGAAGAACTATTCGAGATGTATCGAAGATACGCTGAGTACAAAGACTGGGAGATTTACGTTATTTCTCAACAAGAGTCAGAGGCTGGAGGCATCGAAAAGGTTTCAATGTTCGTCGAAGGCGTTGGCGTGCCTGAACTTCTGACAACGGAGGCTGGTCTGCACCGTGTTATAAAGACCTTCGAAAATGAAAGCGGGAGAAATGTTCACACAAGCACTGTGTTAGTAGCAGTTATGGTTAAGCCTACTGATAAGGAAGTAAATATTGCCGCAGAAGACATTTTTGTTGAAAATGTCAGTTACGAACCAGATAACAACCTGTACCCTGAAGCAGCTGTCCGCATCACTCACACGCCAACAGGTACTGTGGTCGAGTGCCAAGATACTCAATCGTACAAAGAAAATGCAGATATTGCTCTCAAGAAGATGGGAATGATATTATTAGGAAAGCAGCTAAAAGCATCACAGGTTTGTAAATATTTTCTAGTATGATTACAGAGATCTAGGTATTTTAAACCGACTGCCCAACACGAGGGAGGTTATCAATTAGGTTGTGTAAATAAGGCTTTATGTAAGAAGCTTCTTTTTAATTTTTTTTTTGTTACAGTCTGATTCCAGTACAGAGCATGAAGAGATCCGAACATACAGTTACCCGGAAAACATTGTGACGGACCATCGTAGGGGTGGCTTGACTTACAAAAATTTACATGACTTCATGAACGGTGAAAACCAGCTGGAATTTATGCAGGAGTATTTTCTGAGAGAGAATATACGCAAAGACTTTTTGGACCAAATCAGCCAGTTCACCAAAGAATTTGATGTGAAATCTGCTGATAATATGTAAACATTAAAAAATCTTTTCAATAATCTTAATCATTTATTTATTAAAACCAAACAATCACATTTCAGTAATTCAGTAAATAGTTGACTTCTAAGACATATACTTAAATGACAGAGATTCAAAATACTAAATTCTAGTAATATTACAAATATTTCATCCAGTGGTGTGAACCTAGGTACTGGCTCAAAGCAAACAAATTCACTTTATTGAAGATTTGTCCTAAACTGTTTGTACCTACCTATATTAATTTTGCATATTATTGTCAAAATAATACGTGGATCCTTTAAAATGTTCACCAGCAGGACGGAAATAATTAGTTAAACATTCCGATGGGTGTAAAGCAAAATTTAAAACATTACGTAAGTTTAAAATCATGCAGCCAAACGTTTACAAAAGCTATAATTTTTATTCAATTTTTTTTTTGTTCATAATTTTAAAAGTTAACCCCACATGCCAAGGGGGTAATTGAATTTGTGATATGATTTTTTCATATTGCTTCCTATTGTGGCACAATGGGAGCACACTCGTATCATTTAAAATTTGATATGTGGGAATGACATGTAATTTTTTAATATCTACCTATTCTAAAAGCAGAGATCAATACAATTCATAATAATCAATCAAACAAAACAATTGTAATGTAATGAAAAGTTATTACCATCAATATATCTTTGAATTTACTAAGAAAAAATATTCCGATAAACTATGACATATTTTAACAAAACGTATAATTCAATCTATTAATATCGTACCTATTTAAAACAATACCCGACTCTCCGACTTGTCGTATTGGTTATTTATAAAAATTACCTAAGCAGGTATGCACTTGCATAGTGGCTGACATTGCAGTAAGGTTTCCTTTGATGTTATTGGCAATGCCAGACAGGTAAATCTTCGACGTCGATGCACCTGCATTACATCGACAGTCTGGCCTCTTCATGCTTTGCTTATCCTAGATTTGAACCTTTACTTTACGCCAGATATTTGACTAGCAGAAAGATGCTCAGCGAAATCCATGTCTTGCTGTTGCCGGGTAGACTGCCGCGTCCACACATGTCGATGTTGCTCTCCTGAAAATACATGAATTGTTCAAATATTTTATTTGGTTATCAATATTGTTGTGGACTAGAAGGTGGTTTTCCCATCGAAGGGTCAGTTTCGTATCGAGTGTCACAGCTTTAAAACTTCAACTGCTGGACAAAAGCTCCCCTAAGCTGGGGGGATTTCCCTTACTTACCGCTTTTCTATATGGTTTAGCATATAAATTAAAGCACCCACCTATTTATCTAACTGTTTGTTCAACTAGGAAGGTATATGAATTGAAAATTATTTCACTGACCTCAGTGTGATTCCTAATGCACGAAGTAGGCTGCTTCCTATACAAGGGATGCATATGCTTCAAGCATGGCAGAGACTCGTTATAGTTCACTTCTGTCGCATCCACCGACATGGCTGCGACCTCGTCTTTCGGGCAATTGGCGTCTACTACAATCATTAGCATGTTTGTATAGTTGACGTGTTGAGCAATGAATGGTCGCCCGCATTCCGTCACTGGTTTGGTCAGCTTCTCGTCTAAGTTGTTATAGTCTAGCTGGTACAAGTACATCTCCCTGTCGCAAGGAGTCGGTCGCGTTCGGTTTATGAGCACCAGCTTCTCATAGTCTCGCTCTAACACCCGCATGTTTGGGGGTTTAGACATGTATGGGTCATCCGTCTCTTCATCGTTTTCGTAGCTCTGGTATGCAACTGTCGAAAAAATGCTATTAATTACAAGTATAAAATCATTGGAGTCCCCATGCAGAGCGAACCAAGAGAGCTTGTTATAAATAAGGAAAATCATTTACCTTGTATTAAAAAAATATAATAACATGCAGAAGTAGAGATTTTAAAATAAAAATAAGTCGGCATTTCAAAATACAGCGAAAGTGAAAAAAAGTTATCGTAGTAGAAAATATTTACAAATCAGTATCTGCCATACAAAAAAGATAGAAATAGAGTAAAATATTATGTTGGGTCCCCAATTAAAAGAAAAATTAAGATGCGAAAGTGTTTCTTCAGCAAAATAAATAAAAACATTAATTTGACTACCTACCTAGGATTTTTATCAATAAGGTTTAATTTTATCTGAATAAATTATGTATTTCAAAGTATTTATGTAGTACCTGTCAAACATGCAATAACAACGTAATTTGGGTACCGTATTGGACCGAGCGAACAGTTGTTCTTCAATACGTGGTTTTGTATTATTAGTTTCAAAGAGTAGGTAGGTATTTAAATCTAATTTTAATAAGTATCTAGTCTAACATCATGCACATTCCGGTATTTTATCAAGCGTACTCTCATTTCCACGAGCCAATTCTTATGCGAACAAAACTTATCTAAACATCACCCTTGTTTCAGTCTCAAATAAAAGCTCGGACCGAGAATAAGCTTGCCTTCTATCGGAGCACATAACTAAAGTATCAAAATATAAATAAACTATAAGAGAATTGTCTATAGGTCGACACGTGCGTATGTGCTCGCTCTACGTAAAACTCACCAGTGGGTGTAACATTCTCTGAAAAAAGATGGAGTCATTACTACTTTAGTAGAAATATCTAAGTCCAATTGTTGACTCCATAAATGAATTTTGCTTTCGCTACGATATCGTGAGAACCAACTACGAAGTAATGTTGGGTGCAGTTGAATCGCGGTGCACACTCGCATGCACCCAAAATAACTTTCGTGTGTAGTGAACAAGTGTCTCAAGTGTTTATAACTTGACTATTATTACGTGTTCGATTAATCTAAGTTTGACTAACAACCGAATAGTTGTTAACACAGATTTATTTCCTTTTCGTAAAGATATTCCATGCACAGAAACATTGATAAGCACAACTTTGTATCTCGCCCAAATAATGTTTGCTTCCAGTTAGACAAAGTACCATTTCTACTAAGATAATTTTATTTGTCTAGTGCTCGTTGTCATGCAGATTGACAGAACATGCCGACAACGCAAGAGCAACATCGAATGCGCAGATACACAACATTTATGGCCTATCGATCCAATATTTGTTTGACTGTGGAATATTCTCGAACTATCCTGGCACATGTATGAACATGGAACATGGACTCGTATTACAATGAAAAACGTACCGTCATCGAAGGAGTAGCTGGATGCTTGAGCCAAACCTGTCGTTATAGAGTTGTAGAACCAGACCGTGGTAGCTAGGAACCACGCCATCACGAGACGCAAGTTTTCAAGGGGCTGAAATAGGAAAAAAAAAACTCAAATCTTCATTATTTTTAACGAATACGACATCTTGAACAGTGGTGTCATAAAGTGTAATTGGAATAAGTGGTGTTACGGTAAAGAGCATTGTCGCTGGGTTCGTAGTTTTCTTCTCTCTAAAGCAGACCGCTTGATAATCCACAATATGTACTGCCTTGTACACCTCATCTTCAACTAATCTTGACATGATGTCCGGTCGAATCTGCAACCAAATACAGACGTGTACGTTGTACTTTAGCTATTCTGTATTGGAAAATAAAGTAGCTTCTTGTCTTGAAATCTTACCCTCCCGAAGAACTGGCCAGTCTGTGTAGAATCTTCACTCACAATTATCCAGCCGTTGTTGTCCACCAAGTAACAATCCCAGTTGTCTGACTGGCACGTTGTACACTCCTTGTTATGTTCACACTTAAAGATGAAAGAATTGATATATCAAACATGCACCTATGATTTTGATTGAACTGTTTGAGTGAATTATGATATTAATATATGATTTGCAAGAGAAGATTAACTGGATATATTGGTTTTACAATAACGTGATTTTTGTGAAAACTCCAGAACCTTACAACAGTAGAAAAAGTGTAACACTTACCGAAGACGTAATATTATCAAACCATTCACTGAGGCGCTCATGTTTGAACTGGAAGCCAACGACAGCCGCCGGGGCCTTCCTATGCCCGTCTCCATGGAAGACGGCGTGCGATGCGGTGACCAGAGCCAGGCTGACGTTGAGGGGGAACTTGACAGTACTCAAGTCTACGCTGTAGACATAGCTCAGAGGATCTACGTAGTGCTGCTCCACTGCGCGACGGTACCAAACTTCTTCGATCGCTCGCGGCCATTGCTTGCCGAAGTCTGGCCTGGAAGGTAGTAACGTAGGCTCAGCTTGTAAACCTTAGGTTTATATGATTCGTAATAATACTCCCGTCCCTTATGTACTCCCTTATAAACTCCTTGTTATGTGTCCGCTCCATTTTTGTACATAGAGGTCAGAGAGGTAGTCGTTTATGTTATACCTACCTATACTTCCTTATGTAATCTAAATTGAATGTCTGTAAATCGATTGGTATCTTACTTGTCATTGTCATGTTCCTTGGGTGGATGGGTCTGCCAGCGCGTTAGTCCGCTGTGGGTTGACAGGAACGCCACGATGTACCCAAACCGTTGAATGAACTCCACCCTGTTTAAAATTAACTTTATTGTATATTTTGCTTAACTAGTTTTTTTTATGTCGACTTTCATTTCTGAGGTTTCAGAAATGAAACCGGTTGGTCAGGGCTCGATGAATATTGTTTTTGTATTTAATATGTACCATAAAAAATTACAATTAATTCGTATTAATTATATATTTTCTATTTTATGAAAAACGCGAAGAAAGAGAAGATCCTGAGGCAGGGTCCTGAGTCATTAGTCCTACTCTAGCATCTTAAGTATCATTTTCTTTGGGCAAAAATTACAACCGTACAATTATACAAACCCATCCGAAGCTGCTTGCTAGAGAAAAATAAACACAAAAAATAGTCACGGTTTCCCCCTTATCTGAATCTAAAATGATGACTTTAAATCCTAGTTGCGACTAGGGCATGCAATACCGGTTTACCGGTTTCGGTTTTACCGGTAAAACCGCCCATTTTCGCGATTTTTAATTTACCGGTAAAAATTATATGTAACCGGTAATTTACCGGTTTTTACGTTTTTGTAATAATATATAGCAATTGTTCATTTAACGTCAAATCTTCATTATGTAGCCTGAACATAATGTAATATTGCATACATTACATATTGTAAGACTGTTAAAGTTGCTGTTTTTTAGGAAAGTAAACTTATGTGGCTCCTTAACTATCTAGGTTAGATACAAATCTTCATTCTCATCTTAATTTATAATATCTAAACAAATTTTATTCATTCGGTTAAGCTAAGCGTCCACTTGTCGGTATCGTACGCAACGGACGTATCGCACGCAACGGATCGTAGTATTATTTATATAGAAACTCAAACAAGTGCGTCCACCTGTCCGCATCGTAGGCATCGCATTCTATATAAATAATACTACGATCCGTTGCGTGCGATACGTCCGTTGCGTACGATACCGACAAGTGGACGCTTAGCTTTAATCTGAATTTCCTCATAGCTGTCAGTTCCTATTAGGTAAAAATGTAGCTTATGCTTATTTTACCTACTCTATGACCTTATTGAGCAAGGGCTTTTACTTCACCACCATGCGGACAGCTCTGAGTACACGGTGGAGCACACAGTCTAGGTATGTCTTGCCTGGGAAGGGTACCGCGGTGTCGTCGTCGAGCCAATAGGCAGCGACGACCTCTCGCGTCCGGCCCTGGTTCAAGCCATGGTCCGAAGCGAGAGGGAATGGGAAGCCGTCGCCTCCTTCTGCGAAACAGTCATTCTCAGTCTCCCAATCAGCTCGAGAAGGAGACGGTGGAGCGCCTGCGAGTTCGCACCTCTTATCCCAACCGCTGTAGTGGACCGAAGACACCACGGGTGCCGAGTGTCGAGAGACGACTCCCGGCCACCGTAGGCGTCGGTCTGTGGACGGTGAGTTCGGGTGGCTCATCGTTCCTCCGTCTGCATAGACAACAGACCCGTGTCGGGGGCCCGAGTTGTTCCACGCGCAGGGCCAAAACCTGACGGGGCTGCGGGATTGTTCGAAAGAGTTACCGCGACCCTGGTCCATAAAATGCCCACGATTTACCATAAAAAAGGTTTCACTTCAATGAAAAAAAAATGTTTTTTTTTCACGGTAATTCTTAGCGTTTATCCCGTCTTGTGACGGGGTCCTCTTTCCGTATCTTCTTCTTCCACTTCGCTCTATTCAGGACATCTTCCTCTTCGAGTTCGTAGATTTTCATGTCATTCACTACGACACTCAACCACCAAAGTTTCGGCCTGCCTCTGCGCCTTTGACCGGGTATATTGAGATTGAGTACACAACATTAGCGATGTATTCAGGTGGTCTCCTTTTTACATGGCCGAACCATCGCAGCCGTTTCTCTTGCATTTTGTCGACGACATCGCGTTCGGATGGTACTGACATGTTTTTTTTACGGCCCACGTCACAAAAAATGTTTACTACCCTATACCTTGTATTTTTAATTATTTTTTGCTTTTAGACTACCCAATCTTATTGATATAATATCACATTTTAAAAAAAAATACAAAAATTACCGTTTTACCGGTTTACCGGTAAAAATATTTTAATTACCGAATTTTTACCGGTAATTTTTATTTTACCGGAATTGCATGCCCTAGTTGCGACGGACCTAATGTAGTACCTTGTGGCACTCTTTCGTATCACTTCTTGTTTTCAGTTTAAACCATTATTTGTTCATCAATACTTTTCTTGTCTTATAACAGTAACCATCCCATCATCAGATATCATGCAAAAAATCGGTCCATGTCGAAAGTACGAGTTTACTTTACCTCGGCAACAATCCGATCACTTTTGTCAATGGGCTATCCGGGTGAAAGTAGTAAAAAATGCATTCCAAATAAATTATATTGTTTTTTAAAATCAAAATTGTGCTTCAATCAAATACTCCCTGTGTGTGCGCTAAATTATCCACTTTGTTAAAAATGTGGAAAAGAAAATATAAAGTTATTTTAGTTAATAAAATGAAAAATACTTACGCTTTTTCATCAGATGCAGAATCGGAGATGCTTTTGTTAAACCAAGCTGTATTTCTTGCGTCATACACCAAGGCCTGCATCAAGCCATGATCGCCTTGCAAAATAAAATTTGTTATCAATGACATTGCTGGTAAGAAGTTGATTTGAGTAAAAACTGATGATACATTTTTTTAAAAGATACATAGGATAGATAGATAGGTACATATATACATTTCCATAAGTGTTCCAACATTAGAATATGCTTTTTTTCAATATAGTCAATCCGCCACTTACAGTAATACTCATTCCGAGGGGTGCTATTAGACACTTTGCTCCTTTCTCTCGTTTCTGGTGTCCCTGTTGGGCAAAAACATTATTTTTAATCGTAAAAGTCTTATGAATCTTAATTATATTGCTTTTTGTAAGTCTCATCACTTTGTAAACAGATAACTCTTAATGCCAGTTATTCTGTTCAAAATCTTGTCCTAATTTTATAATTTCGTCGATAGATGTTTAAATGGTTCCTAGTTAATCAATGACTTACCATTGTTATGCCGCTCATGTCCAGGTTTATTCTTGTGGTGCTCCGGAGGCCGGGGCTTGGCAGGCCAGCGCCAGCCAGGCTTGGCTACGCGCTCCAAGAAATAAAGAAGCTCTTCCTCCGCAGTTGCAAAAGTGCGTTCATAATGCCGGCAGTACATCCTACGAAGAACAACATTCTATTCATTTATGGGTAGGTAATTTTTAATCACCCATTTACTTATATTAGGTAAGAAATAAATAAGTACACAAGAGGTTGGTCTATCGTTAACTCCATTTCCGAATCAACTGTTCATATATCAGACTACATTTTGTCTAAATAGAAATTCTTTCATTAAGGGTTGCGATCTATTCCGACCTTCCTTCAATTTAATCATAATAGGCATCTTCAATCCACTTTTATCTTCTTCAAGCCCTTGTTTCGAATTCCTGAGTTCTATCTCATTTGTATCTTATTCAGATAATAGCTAACTTACCAATCAGGATGAACGCTCCACTTATCCGACAGGTACTGCCTCGCCGAGATGTTCTTGGAAGTCAGAGACAGTCTGTGGATATCATCAGTTGGTGGAGGCGTGATGCGGTGACGGCCATAGTTCTCTGGTATTGCCACCACCAGCGTGAAAGGGGAGTCGCTTATGCCCGTCCAGAAGTAATGCCTTTTTGCTCGGGATACTCTTTTCTGGAATATTATTTAGGTAAGTTGTATGTAGTGTACCTATTGTGTGTAAATAAACTTATTCTACTTTCAGTTCTATCTGAAGAAATATATGATTAAATGGCAAAACTACGTAGGTATAGGTGTATCTACAAATATTATAAAGTATTTACTTACCATATCATCCAAATGGTACTTGACACTCATCACCTTGTTGCCCGTTTTCTGATCGATGATTTCTTTGCGTAGCTGTAAAAATAGTAAACTTAGTACAAGTTCTTAAGAATGATTAGGACTTGTTTTATTAGGAGTAGCCAAAAAAGATGAACGGTTGAAGGGAATAAGTATGGAGATATGAAAGAAAAGATGACCTTCGTCGATCTTGTGTATTTAAATATATCTACATCGTTACAAAATCTATGTTTCTCGTGTAGAAGTGTAATATTGAGATACTTACTGCTGTTAGTTCTTTGCTAAAGTTCCTGGGCCCTCTGTCATCGTCAAAGAGTTCAACTTCTATCATATCCACGCTGTTGTAGCTTGGTTTTAAGATTTGTTGGAACTGAAAATTAATTAAAAATAACTTAAGTAGGTACCTAGGTAATTGTGTAAGGAATGTTCGGTACTTATCACCAACTTTGCTTTTTTCACATCGAACATAAATTATGTGCATTTATGCGTAGATCGAAAATTTTTATTTATTTAATTATTAGTAATACATACCACAGGCCTCAGATCCGGATGTATCAAGATGTAACCATTGTTTGTTACTATAAACGCGTAGCCATTCACACCGATCTGCAACATCAAACCAAATGTAGGATAAATACAAGTTATTTCATTAATTTCAATAAGGATAAATATTGATTATAGTTAAATAATTGTACCTTATACGGTGTCATGAGAGCTTGTATTTCAGAAAGAGGTACGTCAGTGCCAGCGATTCCCAACAGTCTAGCTATACGCATCTGAAAACATTCGCAAGGCAATACATAACACTGACACGAGTCAATATAAACAAAACACAACACACTTCACATTCAATTGTTTACTATTTATTTATATTTTAGTCTCAGGCTATCTGCAAATCAATATCGCTAAAGTCTACGTTACCATTGTATAAATCTACGTTCGAAATAGAAAAAAATATTATAAAAATATGCTGTATGTTATTTTTGTAAGTAAACAGTCAAAAATTGTTCTAACTACAAGGTATTCCGCATCTGGCGACGTATTGGCCATCAGACTACAGTTATTATACAACATTATGACAATCTTGTAAAACTAGCAATAAATTACTGATTCTTTAGCATCTAAGCCCCGTTAGGCGAAGTTCTATATATTTATTTATATAGAACTATATTAAGGGATTCTAATTTTATATCCACGGTTACAGGTTCTAGCAAAACTACTCAAATATTAAATAATTTTACGTTAGAAAATTAAAATTCTACTCTTTAGATTCTAAAAAACCCACTACCATTTGATTGTAAGTATACAAATACCCTTTGGAATGTATCCTTGTAAAAATCTGTCGAAATTTTAAATTAATCATAGAAAGACAAAGATATTGCGACTTATGCTAAGCAGTGTTAGACCTCAGACTGTATCCCTTAGTTAAATATGTGAACAAACATTGAAAGCAGCACCTCAGGCATGGCTGGCCGCGCTCGTCCGTCGTCTGTCAGGCATCGTCTGTCACGTCTCACGGAGGCATATGGTCTATGAGCGGTGGCCTACCTCTTTCTGGCCGTTCTCCTCTACGGACTGCGATTGGTTGTGGACGTACGAATGCAATAAAATATAATAACATATAGATAAATGCGTTGGAACAACTTCCGCTAGAAATTAAAATGGCTCCTCTTTTCGAGATACTAAATATTTCTAAAATTGTTAATATCAAAAATTGCCATTCTTAAGAAGATATAATAATAGTTTAAACTCAATAGATACTCAAGTAACAAAAGCCCCATACTAGTCATGTGTACGCCGGGCTGCACGATACTCTTATTCAAAAATATTTACATTTACTTGTCGTCATAAAAGTCAATTTTTTAAAAATTGTCTCTACGAAGACATCACTATATTCAGGCAATAATACTTTATTTCATTAGATAGTGTGTGTAGTGTATATAGATCATAACTCTTGCATAGAAAATTAACTTGATGATTGATAGAAAAGTCGTTCATAACACCCTAGTGGTCTACGCCTACGAGCTAGTAGAAACTACGTCACTACAGTAAGCCAAAGGGTCGGACAACACATCGGTCAGGCGGTGCGGGCTGCGCGCGCGCCGCCTCCGCGCACACATCTATCGAGGACAGATGCATCGCTAACGGGGCCAAATAACACTGTACCGTTACTGAAATCCAAAAAACTAAATCATAAAAACTCTCTTGTATCTTGCAAAACTTTACAATTAAATCATCAAAACTTTCTAAGTGTAGTACCTCTTTCGTAACCGATACCCAGTAAGCTTCATTTATCAGTACATTCTCTGTGATGTTCTGAGGGGAAACCATCAAACAAAACGGAGTTATTAATAGACATTGACATGTAAAAGAAGATAGACAATAGAGTAAAGTAATAAGAAGAGATAGGGCTTACGTCCAATTAGTAGGAAATATAAAACCAATCTGTAAACATAATCTTTTGAAACAGATAACAGGTTTATTCGGTTCATGCCACATGGAAAATTTAGAATTTGGAAAAGACGTAATGTACAGCTAAATAATAGAGACAAGAGAATAATTTGACTAGAAGAGAGAAGAACACATAGGTACACTGAAAAGGTTTGTTTAATTAATAATAACGCAAATTAATTAGGGTACGCAAATCATTCTCTTTCCCGAATATTTAAGTGAGATATCAGACACATTTGGGGACTTTCAAGTACAGGGTTAAGTATAGTGCGCGGGGGATAGCTCACCTCGTTGTGTCGGAGGTCGTACACCGGCATGGACACTGATGTCATTAACTGATACTGGGAATTTCCGAGCTCACTGTACTGGCCCTGTTTCATCTGAAACCCATACCAATATTTTATTAGATCGTATTGTTAACGAATCATTAACAAATTCTCTAACAAACCTAACGTTGATTGCGCTTAGATTAGTTCTTATACCTACTTCTTTAAGCACAATATTATTTGGTTTATTAAATACCCTTTTAACTAACCTGAGTAATTCTCCATCGCCTATCCTGTTCTTTGTCCGAATTGAAGAGATTTTTGTCCCTCCGCTGGCTCATGAAGCGTTCTTTCTGCTCCGCTCGCTCGCGTTGCTCCCATAGATAATCTGCTACCTTCGGATCCTGCGTATACACAAAATTAAAATCACTATGATAAGTGAGGGAAAAAAAATATGCCTGTGTGGTAAGTTTGCCGTCAACTTTGTAGATAAAATAAACGATGTTCGTAGAACTTCCTACAACCCTAATTGGTGGGAATACTCTATGGATCAAGAGGTATTACGACAAAATGGGGAGGCTTTTGCCCGGCAGTGGGACAATAAAGGCTAAGAAAAATAACGTAGAACTTACAGTGACGTTAGCATAGACAGGTGTCCAAACAACAGGATGCTTTTCTCTCTGCAGCACGAGCGGTCGCGCGAGCACGTTCACATGTTCTAACACGCGCTCGCGCACCTCCGCTAGAGTACTCAGATGCACGTAGAATCCTCGATTCGCGCACGCCATCCACTTCACCTCTCTTACGTCTGCGACCTACATAACCCTCAATGTGTTACTAAACACCCTTTGCAATTCGTGACACTAACGACGGCCTTGTGAGTGCTGCATACATTGTCACCTAGCTATGTGCCCTGCAGCATGGTAAGGCGTCACAACATTTATATTGAACTATCTACAACAACAGCGATGTTGTGGTCTAGGGTTCGTTGAATTAGTTATATGTAATAGAAATGGTAAACAGATTCTAAAATTACTGTAAGAAGAATCAAAGTAAGGGTAAGAATAAAGTGCATATCCCAAACAACACTACCTACTTAAAAAACAAGTTTAAACAACAGGTCAATTCATTAGATATCGGTAAAAATTTACGTTAAATACTCAATTTTAATTGAATATTATAAAACTGTGGGAACATTCATTAAGCGAAAATCCAACAGATTTACTTTAAAAGAATCATGAAAAAAGCATTATAATAATATTAAACACAATGATTTGAAGAGGGATATCAGTTAAAAACATAAAAATCATCGTTTTTCGCTCAATGAACATTGGTTCGGTTATAGTGTAGGTACTTTTACGATTCAAACAAGCTAATATTATTCTATGTTTTTACATCCTAATATTAAAATAGAAAATATTCTCGAAAACCCAAATTCTTATATCTTATAACCAAATCAAGAATAGTTGAGTTTGAATCGTACAAAAGTGTGAATCCAGACGTGTCTTCACCAGAGTACAATACAAACACTTTATTTAGCAACACACTTGACAATACGCTGCACATGTATGGACCCACAATAAAAAACAATCATCACAAACAAGAACTACAAGCAAAAGCACATCGAGATTGGAAACAACGAACTACAGAAACACAATGCAATGTACAAGTACAATGTACAATATTATACAGACAGGGTACCACATTCTAGGCGTACTGGCAGATTGGTACGAAGGAAGGTCGCACAATGACTACGACACACAGTAAGACTTGAAGTGGTACTACCTTTACCTCACGCCCTATCAGGTACGTAAACACTCTCACTGGGGTCTCATACTTCCAGTTGTACTTCTCAAATATTTCCTTGTAATTGTAGGGTACGCCATCTGTTACCAGCATTATTGCCTGGAAGTGACAAATGTTTTATCTGAGTATGCCAAGATGTTAAAAGGTCATAAAAACTATACTATTGACAAAGTTGTAAGATTCCTCTTTCTAGCTGTAAAGTTTTTTTTTAATAATTTACCTGGTTGCAGTTTGCACCTCCACTGTTATTTCTATATATCTCCAGTAGCTCGAATGCTCTCGTCAGTGCAGCTGAAAAGTTTGCTATCTCCTGTGTTTCAAAACTGTCCATCGCCAACTTTAGTTCCCGTATATTACCCAGAGTGGCCTAAAAACAACGAATAGATGTTATGTTATGGAGTAGATAAGAAAGTTATTATAGTCTTTATCTCGATATATTGTTTACATACTATGTTCAAACAAAGTGCTTCTAATAAATTACACTATCTACACATTTTTACATGCCTGCACTAGAGAATCTTCAAAACATGGTACGATTTCTTCCACGGTGTCAGCAAAAGTTAGAACGTTGACAAAATCATTGTTGCCGAGCGTGTCAAGTATATTGGTAACGACGTGTTTAGCGATATCCCGCCTTTGCCCGGTCATTGACCCGCTTCGGTCAACTAAAATGATTACATCCTTTGGACTCGCTGCCGCTTCCATGTACCACGCTCGGGTTCGACAATCGTAAATATCCACGGGGTCAGCCCTCCATTTCAATGCTAAAACATTACACAATTCGATTAAAGGAAATCAAAACACGAGAACCATAAATCAACGTTAAGTAATAGGACAGTTAGGGCCTATCAGCACTTTAGAAGTTCATTAAATTAACCAGATTGACCATCATTATTTGGTTCAAATTATCTGGCCCCTGGCCCTTAACATTGACCCTATCAATCATACGGAGATGACGTAACTGTGCTTTTTATATTGTATGTGTTTGATTACCGGGATAATGTCTCATGAATCCAGTAGAACTGCCGAAGTATTGCCATGACAACGTCGGGTCGCTCTGATAGTTGTTAATGAAGTGAGTGTCCAGTCCCTCCGACCAGTGGATTCCCTTGATAACTTCAGGTGCTGCAATAAACAAACCTTTGCAAGTATTCCGTTCACGTAATATTTATGATTACACGGTTATGGTTACTCACCCCAAGCATAAACATTTGTTGGAACATGTACACTGCTAAAATTAGTATTTACTGGAATGTTTGAGAAGTGTGGGTTTTGTTGCGTGTGCGCATTCTTTGACGGCGGTCGTACTATCCAGCTTTCCTGACCGAAGTCTGTTTCAGGCGTTGTTGTGATTGACACCTCGTCCCATGGTTCCTCCATTTCTTTACTATTGTAGAACTGAAAGTCTTCAGGAACTGGCTCATTTTGTTTATCGAACGCCATGTTTTCAGCAGCTTCTACTATCCTTTTGACGGCGCTGATCTTCAGTTCCATCATGGCACGTATGTCGTCTGACATACTCTGAACTAGTTTTTCACCATCTCTTGATTCCACTTGAGCGGATTTAAAACTCTGGATGGAATAAATAAAATATTTTACTAACTTCCTTCATGTGCTCAATACTTACAGAAATTATAAAAAGTATACATACATCCTGAACTTCTTTCTTCCTGGTGATAAACTCTCCGAAGTGATACAGCTCAGTACCAAGCTTAACCGCCCATGCTTGGACCCTACAAAGCGATTGATTGACATTACTATAAATCAAATCTACAAATCATATCGTGTCAGGGAACATTTGCTCAGCAGCATTTCCGAGTTACTCGTTCTTTATGGTTTTTTTACGATGTTAGCATACCGATATTAATAGATTCTTTCTAGTTCAAAAGCAAGTTGAACCTATTTGTACATTATTCTGTTACAATGATTACAAATCGTAATCAATCATGTATTTAGCACGTTAATTAACGGAAGCCATTGGTGTCGGTAGACGAGTGAGGAAAATTAATAAATCAAGTAATTTGTAAATAATTACTTACGAGTTGAGCGATATTTTGCCAGCGGCATCATATTGTGCACTAGCCGAGCAGTCCCTGGAGTCCAGGAACAAAACTAGCAGAAGTAACACGAAGGCGCCGACACACTTGCACATCAGAACCACTGCGTTATTGAGTTCACTGACTAGAATTGCGGCAGAACATGTTACGTTTCTAATTTAATTATGACATTGATGATGTTTAGGGATTCCGATGTATTAGACCGTCGAGAGGTACGGGGCGACGAACATTGATAAGGTTGATAGGTATGCGGTGTAGTGCGCAGGCGCGAGAGAGCGCGGGGCGGGCATGCGCGCTGGTTTCCTTGCGCGGCCCGACTGGCGACCTCCGAGCGTTGTTTGTGTATCGCGGCTGTGGCGCGTTAACGTAACTTGTGGATTCACACGCCACCTGACGCATCGATTGGTATCGCCCTCAGCACTAGGTCAGCGTGTCTATAGGACGCGTTCCGAGCTTTCGTTCCCTGCTATTTGTTATGCTTCCGCTTCAGTACGTTAATCGGGATTGTGGGTAGTAGAAAATGTTATGCTTTTAGGTAGGTACCTACTTGTATGAGATAAATAGCTCCTTATAACAATAACAGTTGATTGAATAATGCTTTTTTGCCACATCTCAAATAGGCTATGTAGAAGTGGGTATAAAATGATGTTTAATGCGTTGATAATCTTCAGTCAAGGTATAAATAACCAGTTCTAGCGGCCTTTTCACTAACATCTTCACAGACTATGATCATAGGGCAAATAAAACACCAAACACGGGTGCAACAAGTTTTATTGCCAAAGTAACAAAGGTACAAATGTATGGAGTGTTCCGCGTCAGAGGCTGGTCTTGGCCAGCAAAGTCAAGACTGCGGCTAATAGAAGGACGGCCAAGTCGACTCGCGCGATACTCCCAATACCGCATGCTGTTATATTCCGCTCCTGGTGAAAAAGGCGTACGTTAATATAAAAAAGAAAAACAAACCAAAATAGGCTGATGTTAAGGGTTTGACATGACCATATTCCCTAATGTATTATTTAACCCATACATTGCAAAAGTATATTTAGAATTCAATTTAATGGGATCAGACTAAATAAAATTACTCTCCATCGTATCGCGGAGACCTTTCGTAAAAACTTTGAACATTGCAATAGATTCTTTAGTAGGAAAAAAAGTGATTTACTTGAGTGATACATTATTAGGAGAATTAAAGCTATGTGAAGTAGTTGAAACGTACCCCGTCGTGGTAAGTATAGCAGCCTTCAAGACGTCTTCTATATAGGGCGCCTAGATTCAACTTGTGGCAGGGCTCCTTACTGGACCGTGACATGAGCGTCGGTTGCGGCTTAGTATCGGGCGGTTCCGTACAATTCGCAGAAAAGTCATCTTGTTTCTCCACTACCACAAGTAGCAAGTTTGTCTTAGGAATGTACGAAGCCCAGTAAGCAGGCCAGCACTCCCCGGGCTCATCTTTTTGTACAGTCGGCGAAGCTCCAGCCGCCTCCAAAAAATATTTCTGATTCAGTATATAAAGCGTGATACTGTGGTCGCAGGAGAATGGGTTCTCGTCAGAATTGTCCTTCGCAGTCTCTGTTTCGTTCTCCGGTAAGGGTGCTGCAGTCGTGGTGGGCGGCTCTGTGTACTCTTTGTTGTTTAGATCGAAATACTCTGCGAGCGAGACGACCATGCGGTTACATTAAGCAGAAGAATTAGACGTGCTTACATTATAGAGAAGGCTGCGAGATGCAGCATGCAGCTAAGAAGTGCTCGATAAGCTCTAGACTCAAGAAGGATACTTTCATTATTATTTTTCTACATATTTATATATTTTTTTAGTATTAAGCCCCCATTAGTTCCTTGTTTACTAAAATATTTTTAATATGAACATTCCAGTAGTGGTTATATTACTGCACGAACTACGACGTTACAATATTGAAGCGATTAGTTTAAGATTTCAGATCATTTCTAACTAATTATTCTCATTTCTTTGAACATCAAAAGCTAGGGGGTTATTGCCAACCTACCTTATTTCGAGAAATTATTTCAAGGCAGGATTTTATACATAATCCCTCACTAACCCATGTATTACTACTTGGGAATAATATATAGAATCGAATATAGAATATCAATAGAAATCTGAAATATTAATTTCAGATTTGAGGTTAAGTGTATTTTTAAAGATTTGTCAAGTTATAATCATGGTAAACTGCTCGTTTTAGATAATATATATATATATATATATATTCATTCTCTATAAACTGATATTCATATTTCTAGGACTACAAATTAATTCTAATATCTCACCATGGTCCTCAACGATGATGCCGGCGCCATAAGCGTAATAATCTTGATTGTAGAAATTAGTTAACAGCAGCAGAGCCTCCGTCACCAGCCAGTTGAAGAAGTTGAATGCTAAACTAAAAGGCTGGAAAACAAACAAACGCGTGGATTCATTATATTAACCTACCAAAATAAAGGAGCATTAGAGTTAAGAGTTTAACACAGAACGAATCCAAAATAAATGATATCGTATGAAGGAAAAGGTGCAGTTAGAAGATTTATATATTTATTTTAGCTGCCCGAAGTAGTTTCGTGTAGAAACGCTAAAGACCTCCAGGTATCCAATAAATAGCCTTTGGCAAACCAGAATGTGAACAAAATAATGCATACGCTTACCGTTCGCAAAGTCCAAGAGTTGCTTTTCTTAAGTAAAACTGAGTACGGGCAAAGAGCTTGGTAGTTAAATACTTCCACATGTTCGTATATGCCCATGTCCAGGAAGGATTGTAGGACATACTTCTGCACCGTACCGAAGAATTGGCCCACCAGCTCCTTCTCCTTAGCCAATACGATGTAACCAGAGCTATCTATTACATAGCAGTCATATTTCTCGGAATCCGGATGACATGTTGGGTCCTTAAAAATAGCAAGTTGTAATTAATATAAATAATTCCTGGTTAAATGGGTTTTTAAAAATTCCATTAAAGTCAGATTCAGATAATCTACATACCTTTGACCCGTCTACATCAATATTCGTAATTTGCAAGAATCTTTCGTAAAACTTCAAGTATGAGTATTGGAATCCAACAACGGACGCCGGAGTCTCTGAATTGCCGTCTTTATAAAATATCGCATAACTAGAAGTTATGGTTATATCTCCATCTTCATTGATTACTTTGGGTGGATTCTTTATGATATCATCGAGGACCGGGAGGGGAGTTGCTACTACTAGGGACTCCTTGTTAATCATATGCTGCAGAACTGCAGCTTTGTACCAAGTCTCCTCTATTGTGTTGTGGTAGTCGTCGCCGAAAACACTGTAATCAGTCATAACAATGAGCACTATAGATGTGTTTACTTTAATTTAAACTTTAGTATTTATCAAGTTAGCTTAAATATTTATGAACAAGTATTAATAAATGCCCTGTCCACGTAGGCCGCAAATTGACGATTATTTCATATTTATTTCATCTTACTTGAATGCAAGGATCTTAAATTAATTTCTTTAACAAGTAAATAATGTATTTCCAAAAATCTTACTTTCCATCATACTCCTTTCTTCTGTTACCTTGATCGTCCACTTGTTCATTCTTGTCAGGATCAAAGATGTAATGCCATCTTGTCAAGCCACTTGACGTTGCTATGAATCTTACGCTTACATTATACTTTCTAGCCAAATCCCATTCTTCGTCAGATGCGATCCAGTTCTCGAAGTAGGGTGCAGATAGTTTAGCATCAAAGACTAACTGTTTGACTAGATCTTCATTGCAATAGTAATCATCTTTGCCTAATGGTGTCATACCGCAGTGAGCTATTGGGAACAGATTATAGGTTTAATTGTGACATTTCAAATACTGCTAGAACTGCAAAATTCTGATAAATTTACTAAAATCTCCATTTACAACTTGATCGATTTTGAGATACTTACTTTCCAAACTAAAATCGGCGGTTTTATTTTCTGTTGGATACTGCTCCTTTCTTATATCAATTTCATTCTTAGATAAACCAACTAAAAATTTCCAGGCTTCCACTTCAGAATTAAGTGATTCGTGTCCCTCCAAGTAGTGGTATTTGCAGTATACCCTGCGGGTTATCAAAACATTTTATACTAAACTTATTATTAAATGGCGAAGTTTATCCACTTCCGTTGTTTCCCGCAGTCTCATCCGCTTTATAGGGTAATCCTATAGGCATCTAGTCACCTAGTTGCCTATAGGATTAATTAGAATAGGATTAATTAGGATTAAATAGAAGGTAGATTATTAAATCTACCTTATTTTACATATACGTTTTATTGGCGTACGATCTGATTCGCATTTACAATAGCAAATTATTTTCCACTAGCAGTGTCACTTGCGTCCCGTGGAAACTACTCCACGCAAACTGATAAAAAATAGCCTTCTTAGATAAATGGGCTGTCTATTCCAATAGTTTCTTAGATGAGTGCGTGCAAGCAACCAAAGAAACAGACTCTTCAGCTTTATAATTTACTAGCTTTTGCCCGCGACTTCGTTCGCGTGGAATAGTGACTTCCAGCAGATTTTTGGTTTGACCAATAGATGGCGCTATATGTCCGGAATAAATTTTATTTTTTTATTTCTTTGTAATAAAAACTATCCTATGTCCTTTCTCAAGTCCCAAACTATGTCTGTACCAAATTTCACACAAATCGGTTCAGTAGTTTAGGCGTGAAGAAAAGACAGACAGACAGACAGAAAGACAGACAGACAGAGTTACTTTCACATTTATAATATTATATATATATATTATATATATATATATATATATATTATATTATATATTAGGATTAAGATAGATTAGTGATGGAACCTTACTTACCAATCTGGATGAACCCTGAAGCTATATCTAAAGTAATCAGTGACATTGATGCCAGTCAGTTCCTTCCCTTGCTTTGCTTCCAAAGGATTATCTTTGAGCCATAGCTCCGTGTCTCCGTATATTTTGGGCAGCGATATACCCATGGAAAACGGTGTTCCTTCCAGTTTGTTGAAAAAGTAGTCATGGCTTACTCTGGCTATTCTCCTGAAATATTCGAAATATAACATTATTTTCAGAACATAGTCACAGCCCAAAAACGTCCACTGCTGGATAAAGGCCTGCCCCAAGCTGGGGGATTGGCCTATACTCCTCGTGCTGGGCATGCATATTGTGTACAACAGGCATATACAATAGGTACTAGGTACATTTTAGTTTTGATTAAAAGAAAAACATAAACTAACCTCATATTATCATAATGGTACAGCACCGGGACTTGCGTCATGTTACCATCTGTACCATTCACGAGATTGTACCGCAAATTCTTGATCTGCTCGCCCAAGTCTCGTGAGCCTTTGCCATCGTCTACTTGTTCTACCTCCACGAAGTCCACGCTGTTGTAGTTCTTTTGTAGGTCACCGTTTATCTGAAGACATTGACATTATGGAACATGAGTAGTTACATAATTATGGAACGCTAACGTTGATGTTACAGAAAATAAATTGATAGCAGATAAAAAAAAATGTCGTGGAAACCGAGTGGAATGTGGGAAACAACCGAGTCTCTAAGATAAAAAAAAAAACACAAAAAGCGTATCTAATTTTGAATCTAGAATAGCAGTTCAACGTCGCAAGGATACAAAAAGACCATTTTTGTGCCAATGTTTAGCATTCAGCTTTATTATTTAGACATTAAATTAGATTATCATAAAAAATCGAAATCATTAGGTACTAACTTCCATACAAACTCAACTAACCGATATCATTATAAACTTCTATTGAAACTAGGTAAGCTAAAACGGGATTTGTGAAGAGATACTCACTGTAGTGGTTAAGAGTGGATGTAGCAACAAGTAGCCATTGTTACTGACGATGAATGAATACCCGTTCACACCGAGCTAAAAGTATCAAAATGTCATTGTGAATAAAAGTCTTGCATAATGGAACACACGGACAAAAAGATCAGTAAAGGCATTAAAAAAAATGCAGAAATACTACAGAATAAGTAATGTACAATAGACACCTACTTAGGAAAAAGACAAGTGGTTGCGAGACACTGACAAAGGAAAATGAAACTATATGAAACATAAGTAGCAGTAACAGGTGGCTTTCTGCAATTTTCTTCCCATGAAAATTCATATTTGTACGACTGTATACATAGGTAGGTACATGGCACATACCACGTAAATACATTAAACACACATTTCAAACTTCCGATTTTTTTCGTAGTGAAAAAATCTGCGAATTTTGCATTAGCTGTTATCCGTGATCATACTAAAAACCATCTCCATTTATTCAGCCAAGCTTAATAAACCAACAGTAAGAAATACTTTCGAATCAAATATATTTACCTGATGTGGCTTAGCAAGCTTGGCGATGCTGTCAATAGGCACGTCAGTCCCCGCCACTCCAAGCAGCAGGGCGTCATTGTTCTCCTCATTGTACTTGTAGTCGAACGCCGGGATCGCCACTGACGTCACCAGCTTGTCTTCATCAGGCTGAAATAGTGAGCAGTCTTGGTTGAGTTACAGAATGGAGTACGTAAATACTGGATCAACATTTATACAATATTGTACTTGAATATTATGCTATTGGTTAATTAGTTGAGGTATAATTTCGACATTTTGGTTCATAGTTAATTTTTCAAAGAAAACTAAGATGAATTCCTTAAAAACTGCTTACATGGTGAGTCTATGTGTTACTCCACAAGAAAAACTTGAAAAGGTACATTAGCTATAGGGAATATGACGATAATTACCTTTGAGATATCTCCACTTACGCCCCATTTACTGGTACGCTGTAAAATTAAGACAAAAACAATTGTAATTTTATAAATAGGTACCCATATAATAACTTGAACATTGTATTATATTCTGACGAAAACTTCTTTATAAATTGTTGTTTCATAAAAGCAATTCAAGTTTACTTTGGTTTCCGGCATTTGTTTTTAATTTCAACAAAGTTACTCCTTTACACCTTTGCTCCAAAGTAACTTGTTTCCTTGACGGCTAACACAATAAATGACAATGTTCTGAAAATATGCGTTAATCACTCTGCCGAATAGAAGTTCATTTAGCATATTGTCGACGACATGCCATACGTACAAAACTAAACTTTTAGTGCCATCGCGTGTCACGTTGTTGTTTCATAAGTTGAGTCACTCGGTAATCAATATTGTAGTAGCTACCTACATAAACAAAACGCCCGCAGACATAAACAAGTTGTTTATAAAAGGCATTTTCTTCTATTTTTACTCAAATTCATTTTGTTCTTCGACTCTTTCGATAATACAAATACTCAAACCGTGGGTAAAGGTACTTTTTCATGATTTTTCGTCTATGGTTCATCCCCAGCGGGGCCAATGCTTGCCGGGGCTGCGGAATGGTTCGAAAGAGTTACCGCGGCCCTGGTACATAAAAGACCTACGAGGGAACATGATGGGTCAGTAAGAGTCTAACACTCCCCCACCGCTGCTAACCCACAGCGGGAGGAGTCATTTGATGATTTCCCATAAAAATGGACTTTTACTTGATGATACTGACCGTGTAGTCAATGTTGGCGTGAGTCCAGGTCGGCGGAGGCTCCTTCTGTTCCAGGATCATAGGCCGAGCGATCACGTTGATGTACTTCAGCACTTGTTGCTGTACCTCCTCTACAGAGTGAATGTGCACGAAGTAACCTGGAGGTCAAAAAGAAGTTGGTTTAGTAGCTAAATAGTGCAGTTTAATGTTTTTTTTTTGTCTATATTAGGAAGATATGTGTATAGGCATAGCTGTGTTAAGGATTAATTGCGTTTTCATCTACACTCTCTTTTGAAATACTGACTCGTACGCCTTCACAATCAAAAAACATTCCTGTTCCAAAATTAACTTCTTCTAAATATAAAACATCAGATTCGATCAGATGTTGAAGCTGTACGCAAAGGTATGTTCAAAACAAAATACTGTATTTATGCATCGAATTGAATAAGGCATGTTAAATGTACTGGTTACCTCTATTCAAACACGCCATCCACTGTATTTCGCGGACATTAGTGACTTCCTTCCCGATGAGGTACGTGAACACCCTGACTGGGATGTACGTCTTATTGTCCACCACCTCCCGGTTGTATTCCTCGAAAACCTCTGTGAGGTTCCCGGGCACATAGTCCGTGATCACCATCACTAGCTGGTTGCAGCCTTGTGTACTGCTCACGTTGCAATGTTTCCTCCTCTGAATGCAGAACAGTTTAGTTCGAAGTTTAGGTTGATATTTATTAATTTAGATTTGAGTGTCAAATGAAACATTCTGATCCGTGATTCCAATAAATAAATGCGATTTTGTACCTTTATATACTATATTACATTGTATATTTATTTATATTTTATTGTAGTACCTTTTCATGAGCTGAACTTTAATGTCAGACTTCGTAAAATATCAACATTTACTGTTGAAATAGGATCTCAACCTTTATGACACAAAGATAAAGTGCTACAAACGATCCTCATTTTGAGAGTAAAAGTTATAAGTGATCGTAGTTAACTTCGATAAAGTTGTGTCCGCGCGAGCAAACGAGTAATAAACACCTCACTTACCTCTTTGAGTGTTGTAAAAGCTTTTATATACGCCGTCGTCAAGTTTGCGTAGCCTTCCAACTGCACTTTATGAGTTTTCCCTCCATTAGTAGGCTCAAGAGTATCAGTAAGAGTCTTCAAATTTTCGGGAGTAGCTTGAACTAGATCCACGAAACATTCCACTACGAAATTGGTCGCATTTTTGAAAGTGTACACGTTGACATAATCGTTGTTCGATAAGGTGTCCAAAAGGGAACGTAACGTTCTTCTTGCCACGTAGTTTTTGAAACCAGTCATTGATCCGGAGACATCGAATAGGATGATCATGTCTTTGGAGCACGTGGCAGCTTCGATGTACCACGACATGACTCTGCAGTCGTAAGTGTCCACTTCATTGGTGTTCCACCGCATGCCGGGGTAGAATCGGAGGATACCATGTGAACTACCGAAGTACTGCCATGATAATGACGGATCGGAGTTGTAATTTTTTATGAAGATTTCATTCAACTCCTTTGACCATAATATGGCATTTAGAGCATTTGTCTCTGTAAAAATAAGAATTTATTTTATAAAACAATGATAAAGTATCGTTGTTAATTTCAGGACAATAAAATAACTGCCACCCACGCCTCACGATATATTGCCAAAAACGGCAGCGGTTTATAAGGGCCTTGGGACCGTTTGAAATCCGACGCTCATTGGATTACACTGTATAATACTTATTAACAATGAAGTATGACATGAAAAGCAATTTAAATATTACCTATATCGAATATATTCGTCGGAACGTGAACACAACTGGTGTTAGTGTTGACATTGATATTATAGAAGTGGGAGTCTTTCTCTAGAGACACGTTCATGTATCTTGTACTGTTTATGACGTATCTGGGGAGCTCCGGCTCCTCATGATGAAGACTTGGGTCATCGTTCTCGTCTTCATAGAAGAACTTGGAGTACTTTGCTGAACAGTACTCGAACTGAAGAGTTTTGTTGTGCGTATAGTTGAAGTTTCTCGCTAATTTTTCCGCCGTCGCGTGAATGCACTAAAACGAGCAATATTAGATGAATTTCAATAACTTATCTATAAGTTGATGATTTAGTTACTAAAGATATATTTTTTGTGTTTATTACGTCAAAATTGTATCATTCTATTATATTATCTTTATTTTTCATCTTTAGTATACAAACCCACAGATAGACAGTTGAATTGAAATCCACACTATGTAAATGGATCTTTCACGAATCAAATGGCGTATCAACAACAGATTGTTTTCAAAGTTAACCCTTATCATGTATCTGTCCGCATACTGATATGTTGTTATAATAAAGATACACCGCACCCTACGCACCCCCGGTGAGCTTAAGTGGAAAGTCGCTCTTGACAGAACATTTAGTTGCCTTCATACGTACCTTTTTATGTACGGGTATGTTACCTACGTATGTCTCAATAAGTACGGAGGAAAAGATCCCTCTAAATCTATACTAATATTATAAAGCTAAAGAGTTTGTTTGTTTGTTTGTTTGAACGCGCTAATCTCAGGAACTACTGGTCCGATTTGAAAATTTCTTTCAGTGTTAGATAGCCCATTTATCGAGGAAGGCTACAGGCTACTTTTTATCCCGGCACGAGAAGTAGTGTCCACGGGATGCGGGTGAAACCGCTGGCAGAAGCTAGTCGAATTTAAAGCGCAACCGTATCTTTTAAAAGACTGCCTCAATTAAATTAAATGTATTGTTTTGTTTTGGTAAAACATCTTAGTACACTTAGATACAAGTGTTTGATACTTAGTGTTTTTTTTAGTAGCAGACACAATTTGTGCTGAGTAACATACGAAAAAATTTAAATTAGCTTCTTTGTCTATGCTAGTTAAAGATAAAGATAACAATAACATAAGTTCAGATTAACATTTATTTAAAATAAAACCTGCATTTGTTTCGCTTAAAGAAACTATGTATCTAAGCGCAAAGCCTACCTATATACCTAGTGAATAGGTAGTTCATATGTATTGCATTTATCCGATCATCGATAGCATTACAGGCGATGTATGCCCAACAACTGAGGTCAGAGCGATATGGGCTATTACGTAAGTAAACCCTGGAGTTACGACTATGGCTTACCTTGACGGCATTGATTTTGCGAGTGAGCATTGTGCTAACAGAACGCAGTGACGAATCCAATATTTGTTTTCCATCTTTTCTTTTCACACTCGCATTCATTTGTTTGTATTTCTGAAAAATATTTAATTCTGTAAATAAGAAGTAGGTAATACTAGGCGAACCTAATACACGTTGTTAATAAGGTAACTGAGAACAATCATTTTGAAACATAATTTAAGCGTGAAACTAATCACATTTTTTTTTTCATGTATAAATTTTCTTTATTTCATCTATACATATAATAAATCTGTAGAAAGTGATTGTTTGTTCGGGATTCACGTAAAATCTACGAATTTAATGCAGACAATGCTTATATACAAAAGTTCTACGTAACTTGGGGTATTACTTAGGCTTTGTTTCATCGAAATCGGTTCACTCTATCAAAAGATATGATTAATTTAGTGAATTCAAGATGTAAAATATTACGACACGCAACCTGTTTGACAAAACAGTACCTACAGGTTAAAGTAGCTCCATCTGTGGTAAATAAAATACATCAAGAAGCGAGGTGGTAAATAACAATGAATTACCATTTACATTCTTTATATACTATTATTTCAATAGATGGAGTTGTGTATTTTCCGTAATTCATCATATTTTAACACGTAGTGTAATTTTTCGATAGACATTTCAATAGTGTTTGTCAGTTTGCCGTGCCACATCAAAATCCAACTATAATTATTACCTTGATGAAAGGAAAATTAATAGATCTCAGCCAAATTTAAAACGGTGCCATCTAAATTATTTTTTGAACATTATGTCAAAAATGATGACTTTAGTATAACAATTAATTATAATTTAAAGTTACAGATGGAGTTCATATCAGGATTTTTTCATAAACATAGTTTAGCTTATCTTCCACTAATGTGGTGGCCTTAAACAAATTACTTTGAGTGAGTAGTATTATTTTTTCTGATGCAAAATATGAAAACTTAATCCTAGAAGAAATCAGGATCTATCTCTCGCAAGCGCTGCTAAGCGTGAGATAATGTAGGCTTCTGTAGCTTTAAAAACCAGCCCAGATACAAAGTGCAGATAAGAAATGGGAGCTGCCTTATCGCGTCTGAAAACGTACAACATACGCGTCGCATACCAGAGACATGCTTACTTTCAACTTCCGATCGCAATTAATACACTGTTCACGATTACGAACAGTCTCAGTTAGACCCGAGCCAAGTCTAAAAAAAAACCTTTTATATAAAACTACGTTTGATATCATCATCATCCTCCGAGCCTTTTTCCCAAACTATGTTGGGGTCGGCTTCCAGTCTAACCGGATTCAGCTGAGTACCAGTGCTTTACAAGAAGCGACTGCCTATCTGACCTCCTCAACCCAGTTACCCGGGCAACCCAATACCCCTTGGTTAGACTGGTGTCAGACTAGCTGGCTTCTGACTACCCGTGACGACTGCCAAGGATGTTAAATGACAGCCGGGACCTACAGTTTAACGTGCTATCCGAAACACAGTCATTGGTGCCTAAGATATACTTAGAAAGTACATACAAACTTAGAAAAGTTGCATTGGTACTTGCCTGACCTGGAATCGAACCCGCGCCCTCATACTCGAGAGGTTGGTTCTTTGCCCACTAGGCCACCACGACTTTTGATATCATTCAATTACAAAGACAGAATTGTTCTCTGTTGCAAATCCTATCCACCTATATCCTATCCTAATCCAGAATGCATTGCAGGTGTGCATTGCACAAAAACCAATGGTATCCTATTCGAGAAGTCAAAAGAGTTGACCTGCCAACGTCAGCTTCTGCGCTAAGCAAGTGTTCTTAATAGTACCATCAGAATTACATTCATCGTTGAATGAGGTGAATAAATTTTCAGAAACCACAATAACAGTAGGAGCCAAAGCGTTTTATCGCTTCATAGAGCTCTGATTGGCCCCAGGTGACCAAGTCAGGTCTGATTTGTTCGTTCATCAGATCTTTGAAAGTGTTTCGGTGGATACTTACTGTCGTCCTGTTTACGTGTGACACAAAATATGGTATATAAACGTCCTCCGCAAGAGCGAAATTTTCGCAGTGTGCGGTAGTGACGCACAGTATACCTACAACACTTATGTTTCTTTTGATTTGCTGGCTCCACCAAGAAATGACAAATTGCGAGCGTACATTTTGAAAATCTTGGCAAAACTGCAGGTTTCAAGTACGAACACATGAAGTGGACTCTCTCAGATACGTACATTTTGCCTATTCGTGAACTAATGCAAACATTTCGGTGGAGTCCCGGCTTAGGCCACCACATTAGGCGTGCGCGATCCTCGGGCGTGTGAGTAGCGCGGGCGCCGCGCGTGCGTCGCGAGCGCGTTGAGTGAGCGTCGCGTTTTGCTGCCCTGCGGCATTTGTAGCGCGCTCGCGGCGCGCACGCGCCGCTCTCCTTGACGTTTAACTGCTAAGGCGTTTAGCGGGCGGTGGGGATAGCGGGCGAAGGGGTAAGAACGCAACTCGAGCGCCGCGTGCTCGCCGCGAGCGCGTCGCTTGCACTCTTCACACATGCCGCAGGGCAGCAAAACGCGATGTTCACGCAGCGCGCTCGCGACGCCCGCGCTACTCACACGCCCGAGGATCGCGCACGCCTAATTTGGGGTCAGCCTTACCATAGTGAGTAAGTGAAACTATCCTACCCTATGCGCCTGCTGATGATGATGACTCATTTCATCATCCATCCAGCTATTCCCCAACTATGTTGGTGTTGGCTTCCAGTCGCCGAATCTGTTCGAGTACCAATGTTTTGCTTGGAGCGACTACCTATCTGTTCTCTTCAATCCAGTCACATTACAAGACATTATCCATGGTAAGACTGACAGACTTTCTGGCTTCTGATTAGTCACAGCAGCTGCAGAAAATGTACAAATGACAGCTTTGTCAGACTCAAAGCATATAGACATAGAATTTAGCTGTTTCCTGTGAAAATTACTTACGCACTATACGTAATAATTTTCCAAATTGGCTGACTAGATCCAGAGATATTCACAACGTCACAAACTTTACTTCTTTTGTTTAGATAAATGGTCACATCCACAACACAACCTTGATCATTGAATCTATGCGACTGCTAAGTGCTAATCCTAATTATACTGTCACGTGAACGAATGCACCTACGGGATAAGTAGTATTTTGACTATTCTATATTGCCCACGCAGACGAAGTTGCGGGCAACAGCTAGTAGATACATAAGTTTGGTGAAGTTCAAACAAGCTATTATGTTGGAAATAATAAATGCGTTGTTTATTTTCTATAGTCACAAGTACAGGAGTCTGAAGTCATTGTAAAGTTTACTCACGATTCTAATCTGATCTGCTTTGGTTAGCGCTTCGTTCAACTTCCATAGTTCATCCCCCAGAGCTCTCGCCCATATTTTTACACTAAAATAAAATAAATTCAAGTTACAATCTCCAAGTAAACAGCCAGTAATTTAATAAAACAAAATCGGATTTTAATATTTCGTTTCCAAAAATAATATAATGAGCAGTCATGAAGAAAATTCAGAGCCCATTATATTTGCGAGCGGCCGACGGGAGGTAATCCGCCGACCTTTGGCTCGTAAATAAAAGCCCGTTTACGATAATGAACAAAATAAATTCGGCGTTCTTTAATATAAGGGCATAACTTTCATAAATGCTGTAACTAAGTGAACATGTTCAGGTGTTGAACATGTGACGGCATTGTATGTGCGTCACGTAGTCGTCCCGTGTCCGGAGCGGCGTCCGGCGTTGTATCGTAACACTCTTTCAATAAACTTTGTAACACGTACTCCAAGCGTCCGTATAAACTTCTGTTGTTTGTGTTTTGTCCCTTTCTCTAAGCTGTGTAGTATTATGAGCTTTAACTGAACAACAGTTCCTGTACAAACTGAAAATAGCCGCAGTTTTCAGAGAGATAGTAACACAGTATCAAAAAGTTTTTCAGTTATCTGTTTTTGAACAACAGTTTCAAACTACACATATTATTCAGAGTGTTTCCAGAGAGAACACTGAGTATGAGCTTTGTGTTGGTAGCTCAGTAGATTCCACAGAAGATAATATGATAATCTTACGTGTCAGCCTTCCAGGCGGGGACAGGTTCCGGTATGAACAGCAGTGCACACAGTAATGCGAACTTGAAACTTTGCATATCTGCGGCGGTGAGTCACGCGCGCTTACTAAATATCACGCTTCTCTACAAACCGTCGTAAACTACGCAAATATTACAGGATAAGGCACATCGTTACAGAGTTTTGTCACTTAAGTAAGGCTTGTCACGATACATCACAAAAATATATCACTCTAAGCGGCTAACGGGCTAACACGTATCTATGACAGATAAAGAACAACCGAACGAAAGGTAACAGAAAGCTTTCCCGACGAGAGATAACGAGCAAGGCCACTACAATTTCGAAGCACAGTAAACATTCAGTCACTAAATACTTTCACGTTAACGAGGTTATTAATAGTTTACGTATAGTTTTTGAGTAGAGTTTAGTCGTCCATTTACGCGGGTTCACAACACGAGTTACATAGGTGTTTGAGAAGCGCGGGGTATAGTTTGCGTGCGAGTGCAGCGTGCGCGGGCTCGCCGGTGCGGGCCGGAGCGGCGGAGCGAGCGCGGCCGGGCCGGGAGCGGGCGTGTGTCGCGGCCGACGCACGTGCTGCGTCTATTCTGGGCGGGCGCCGGCGAGCGTTCGGGCGGCATCGAGCGGACCCGAACTAGGTCGGCCCGTGTCTGTCCACACACTGCTACCGGCGCGATTCGTACCCGCTCGTCTTCTACTACTTATAATTATAGAATTTACAACTTTTTGTCTATACCACCCTACGGCTGAATAACGTGATTTACATTTCTATTACCTCTTAGCTAATGAGAGTTCGTTTGTTTCGATTACGTCAATGCCATATTAGAGACTTACCTACCTCTATTTATTTTGTTTGATAGAGGTTTTGTCACTCTTTGTTTTGTAACTTTAAGTTAGTCTAGATCTTAGTCTTAAGTAATCTCTGAAAATATTTTGATTTTGAATAAAAAATCTTCAATAACACATACAGAAACTTCTGAGAATCAATATGAGTACAACTTTTCAGTATTCTATTTTTGAACACATTTATATGCAGCGATGGTGATGCGCTCTTCATGTTTTGGAGCCGCCAGTCTTTGCCTCTTGAGTCATAAAACAATATTTATTGCATTGCCGGCAATGTTTCAATATAAAGCGAGTGCATAGTACTTACAAAGTATTCTGTTTAATCTGTCATTTAACGTTCGCTACGCCTGGCGTAGCACTCGTAGCAAATGAACGAGACACTTTAAAACTTTAGCGAGTTTTTGCACAAAATATTCATAAAATTGGTTTAAAATATGACTTCTTACCTAAAGTATAAAACAAAATGAACAAATCATTCCTTTGATGATTAGAATATGTACTAAATAATATTCTAACTTAATTAAGATTTACGACGTGCTACGGTGCTACTACCTTTTAATAAAGTTGGTAAGATACCACTTAAAGCTCTTGCGTCATTGAATCTCTTATTTCGTAGTAATGAAGAATATAATTATATAACATAATTAAGTTTTTCATCATCTATTTTTAGAAAAACAAATTAAGGCAACAAATAAGTCGTCAAAATGTGAGGAAAATGAGCGCGAATGTAACGTGAGGGCTTCATTACGCTTCGTGAAATAAACCGATTTAATATGCAAAGGGCGGGCGACGCGTGTAAACATTACTTAAATATAAACATTCGGGTGGGTTAACACTTCACAAGACCCGCGCGGTCTATAACTGCTCCCTACATTATTTACACTTGAAGGTTTCTCTTTTGGATCGTTATCTTTAGTGGCTTTTAGGAATGTAAACAAAAAATGGAACTAAAAGAAAAACAAATACATTTTAATCATTTTAGGTTTGCGTAAGGATTTTATACAAACTTTAGTATATAAATGTATTATATGTTATAATATACATAGTTAGTACTAGACCAAAAAAACATAATTTTTAAACGGTGTTTAAAAATTATGTTTTTTGTAGTACGTAGTCATGTGGAATTTCCGCTTTCAGAGCTTGCGCGTTTTGTAACGCGGGATATCATCAGCCATCGGTGCGAGATAGGGTTCTCCGAATCTTGATGAAAATGCCTCCTGTCATCAGATCAGTGAACTCTTTGAAGTCTAAGTTAATCTTTTTGTCAAACACATAAAAACGTAACTAAAGATCAATCCCTTAGATCAGATGATCGGCTACGATCATCTTTGATTACAGAAACTAGTTTTACAAGAAATTCTGTAAGTACCTACAAAGCGCTTTCGATTAAGTTAACATTAATTAGGCAAGATTGAGGCTTGATAAATTGGACGGAGACTTTCTTTACGGCTATTCTGTGAATAATATAATGAAAAATCTAATTTCATATTTTGACCCAAATAAAACAGAAATAAGAAAAATATTACTAAACAACGTAAAAACTTTAATAAAATCATACTAGTGCTAAATTACATCGATATGCGAAGCGAGCAAAGATTCTCGGAAAATGGAAGCCATTTGATCAAGCTTTGCCAAGAACTTATTATACTTTAGTCTTTGTTGAAGAAAATTCTTCCTTTAGAGAAACCGCACACTGTAGACTAAGCCGATTGTTTTCGCTTCTTTGTCCGTCCGTCCGTCCGTCTGTCACCAGGCTGTATCTCATAAACCCTGATAGTAAGAGAGTTAAAATTTCTCAGATGATGTATTTCTGTTGCCGCTAAATAGAAATATTTTGAGAGGCCCCCATACCTACAACAAACGTGATTTTTTGCTCATTTTCTAAACAATGATACGGAACCCTTCGTGCGCGATTTCAAATCGCACTTGGACGGTTTTGTTTAAGAAAGTCTTGTTTCCAATCAAATCAGTCGTTCTGATACCCCCTGAATACCTGATCTTTATGATGAGTAGGCTACCATCCATCTTCAAACCTTCATACTGATTTATGAGCCCAATCAAACCATCGACCGACTAAAAGTATGCAGTGTGCACTCTTATACTTAATCGAAATACAATTGCGCAGTTCGACTGCTGTACAAACAGCCATTATCATTCTGCTTTCATCCCTAATTGTGCGCGTAAAATACGCTAACAAACTAGTTGTTAGAAGATTTGTTCTACTTAATTATTATTCGGGGCTTTGATACTTGAAACGCGACTCAAGTGGCGACGGAATAATTAAGACGAAGAAGAAAGAAACAAATTATCTTGTAACGAGAATAAAATCTTTTTAGCGTACTTCAATTCTCGCCTTGTTTACTGTCAAGTTGGCTTGGCAAAAAATTAATTTAGCTATACAGAAAATGTTAACTTAGCCATTGATTATATTACCAGCATTTTAAGCCGGTTAGAATGATACGCAGTTTTATAGATAAGTTTATATGACGTAGATATAATATGCATATCGCTCGCTTGGGCGGCTGAAACGCACTTCAGTCATTTGTTTGTTTCCTGAGCAACCACTTCTTCTAAATGTGATTAGGTGAATCACATATAGAAGTATGCAGTACTTCAATGAGACTATGTGAAATAAGAATGCTCTTATCTATTTTTGCTTTCTACTTTAAACATTTAAAATTATATTTTTAAAACGATTTTCAATAATAAAATGTTAAAAAGACTTTAGGTACCTCTCAAATATGTATTTTAAATCGTCTCTTTTTTTTTTAAGGGCGCTTCTCTTTTAGGTTACAGCGACTTATGCTTCAGGTATTATATTACTATTTTTAAATATAAACAATATATAAAAGGTATCTGTTGTATAATATCTTACACAATACTGTTATTATGGGTATTTCAACAGCACGAAACATTTGAATGCGTCGCGGCGACTCAACAGCAGACATCGGGGGTGGAATGCATTAATTTAATAGACCCTCGAGCGCTGCTCATTTCTTGATGACGTCATAAATATAAAGCGAAATGGCGCAGTATTTTGACCTTACTTGTGTCGCTTAATTTACGTTCCGTGTTGCGAGATTGTGAAGTGCTGTCGTTGCGTATTGTTGCCAATGATGAAGTGCCACTCGTGTAAATTTACTGCTGTAATATCTTTATTGACTGTTCAAAGTCTTCAGAAGAACATCTGGCATTTAATGACCACGCATATGACGCAATTCAATGCAAAAATGTTTTCAAATCAAGCTATCGAAATAGCGGAGGCTTAGAATTTTTCATATAATTTTTCCGTTTTCCCCCTAACAGGGGCAGAAATTCTTTGGATATCGAGTATAATGGCATGCACTTGAACGACCTCGCCATCGGGGTTTTATTCATATCCAAGAGGTCAAGATGCATTTATTACAATGATCCTGCATATTTCATTTTAAAAAGAGCTTCAGAGTTTTTTGCTAACACTTATTTATCAGGCGCTTGAATAGGTGTATATCTTAGAATGTCCATGATCTTAGAAGTTGAAAGTGGGGCTGAAAAACACCTTTATTTTTAGACACATTCAATGGGATTAATAGTAAATTACATATTACTACAAATCTTAAAAAAAACTACTTCCAAAGACCCAATTATATTCGCTGAAATAACAGTAAACTGTAACAAGCCTGTTTATTGATCGTTTTGCAAAGTAATAGGTACTGGAAAGTTAATTTTCCAATGTCCATGGCTTAATGAAGGTCCGCGCGATCGAGCTAATTAAAAGTTCGTAACTAGACTCCGTGTTAAGTGCCGTGAACAGATTAAAATGCTTCGTTAGTGTAATAGCATTGAAAAGTTTGTTGTAAAAAGATTTTATGGAAGTATAGTTACTTACTTGTTTACTTCAGCCAGCAGTAATTAAATAGAATCACAGTTTAGATCGTTCTCTCGTACTAACGTTCGTAACAATGTCACTCACAAACGTATATGATGCTCGATGCACGACACTCAGTACCGACAGCACTAATAGCTCATCGATGCACATACGTCTGAGTATCATTTTAACGAACGTTAGTAGGTAGCTTCACAGCTGTTTACAACAGAATATATATAAACTGTAATAAAAGCGTATAATTAAATTATTCAGAGACAAATCATCATCATCAGGCTTTTTATTGCCCCACTGCAGAACACAGGCCTCCTCTCACACAGAGAATGATTGAGATTAATCACCACGATTTGTCAAGGCGGATTGGCGATTTCTTTATAGTCCAGGTTTTCCCCGAATCACCACGTTTTCACATTATTATTTGTATTAGTTTCATCTATACAAAAGCTTTATTTAAGAAAAACAAATATAAATCGTTTACCGCAAAATATACTTTATAATAACAACACAAAATAACAGTACTGTATTATAATTTCCATTATAAATCCTTACCATTGAAATGATAAATATTTGTTTAATTTTGTTTAGTTTCCGGGACGGTTTCCTCATACCGGCAAACCACAAATATTATTACCTACATATTTCAGGTTTTCTTCGTGGTCGGGGCAATTTGTGCGTATTCCGAACAAACATTTATATTAAATTCATCTCGGTCCCTTCATATTTTATTTATGCCATTCATCTCCCATCATTTTCATTGTCATGTGGTAACAGCCTTCATTATTAATTAGCCTATAAGTAGCCGTTTTCCTGCGGTTTTAATCGCGTCCCGTGGGAAGTGCTGCCCGTACTCGGGAAGAGAATGAAAACTATGAAACTTTCCAACTGTGAAAGAATTTAGTATAGATTATTACGTTATTGTATTTTTTATTTTTTTAGATTGAAGCTGTTATAAATGCATTATGTGGCGAACATAAAATCACATCATTTTATTCCTGGAGTTATGGGCGGTAAGAAAATAACGTCAAAGAGCTAGAACACATTTTTCAATCCCATACTCATATAATAAATGGCCCACAGCTAGCACTTTCCACAAAGCAATCAGTTCTCTGTGGAAGTATAAATCATAGTCAACACTGTTTCCGAACAAACACATTTTCAATCGTTTGCGAGTTCTACAAACAATACTTCAAGATGCCCGGAGCTCTCAGCAATAACGCTGTTGTGTATTTTATTCTATTCCATTACCCTGGTACACAGGATGACAGCTACCTTTGGAGAGCAAAGAAACAAATGCACGCTATTTCTCAAATCTAGACAATGAAAGATTACTCGGTTCTAGTCAGCCCTTTCTTTCCTTTTTGAGACGCCAAGATTTGACGACTGAAATGTTGAAACTGCTGTAAGAAATGCGCTTTCTATGAATACTTCTAAAAAAGTAATCTTTAAAAGTAAATGTGAGATTATTAATCTTATTTTAAACTTTATAAATAGTCCTGGATGATATATCAAGGACTTTTCTAACTATGTAATAAGTTATGCATATTCTAGTTTGATAGAAAAACTTTTAACGATGACTTCATTAAAACTTTTCATATCCAGTTCAAGCAAAGTTTTATTTTATATCTTACTTTATATGCCCGGAATGTGGTTCGCTAAAATGTTTACGAATATAATATTGGATGAATTTCAGTTGAAGAACGTGAGTAAGGCTGGCGAGTCTGCAAGGACAAGTCCGGGGCGTCGGGCAGGCGTCACCCCGTCACCCCGGCGCCAAGGCGTCGAGACACCCGCCAATCCCACCACTACGTATTAAGGGATAACACTAAATTGATTTACGCGTTTCATAAGCCTGTAATCAGTACTGAACTGTGAGAGGATAGTTATTTTTGGCGTATCATGTTTGTACTTCTAATTGATGACTTTGATTAATTTCGCTATATTTTGGTAAATATAATAAAATAATATATTAATTAATAGTTATAAAGTTTCCGTGAAATAAGTGAAACTTTTGATAAAAATAAACCTATTCAGGCACGTACTTTATACCTTGATTAATGATAGCCGAAGAGGTACTCCGTATTAATCTAGAGTCTGATTTATCTCCCACGCAACATTCCAAATATGTGCTTCGGTGAAAGCTCATTTATTACCTAATCTTTATCGAAAGGACGTAAATAAGGAGAATTTAAAAACACTGAAAGCATAAAAATAAAACTTTGATATAGCTATAGACGTTGGTGTCTTCTGACTGTTTTATTTTCCACCGACTGTTATTATAAACATGTCAAAAAAATTACCGATTTCCGAAGAAAGGGGGAGGTTCTTAATTTTCTCAATAAGTAATCATGCTTGCCATAACCAGAGCGTCTACTAGACAAATATGAAGAGCTGTGATAAGTTCACGATCAGTTTGCATCCCTCCTGAAACTACAAGCAAAAAGAAGTTTCGGTTTTTACAGACCCCGTTGCGGTCTTTTTGCTAAAGCCTTTGAAAAACAATCACAAATAAAGAACAAAATTATACATTGTCTTCACTACTCCAATATTCTAAATTAATGGATGTAAGATGTCTTCTCTGAAACTATAACTTTTGGATTTGAATTATTTATCCTGTTGTATAAGAGTACGGATTATATACCCCTACTCGTGTCAACACGTACCTCTTAATTATTTTATTTTTGTATGTATTAGTTTATAAGTATTGTATTGTCATTTGTTTATGTATTGTATTTTCTACGGGCCCTAGTTGCCTGAAATAATGGAACAAATAAATAAATAAATATACCGGTTTTAAGGATGCCAAGCTACCTTTGGATATTATCAACGCCGGTGAGAAGTAATTTTACTTAGATCCATTTTCACCAACAACATAAACGTCAGTTTCCCTTAAAACATCTGTTTACTGTGAAAATTAATGGCAAGTTTTCATACACCTTGTTATAAACCTACTAAACGCAATGAATCAAGTATTTAATTTTCTATTAAAACTTGCCAAGTAACATCATTAAAAAGTAACTATTTTTAACTGAGGTATGTGTATGGAACTTGGTACTTATTCAGATCTCACTTCTTTTATAGGCGAAGCATTCCCATATTATCGAACTTGGCAGTCTTTCACATTTTTGTTTTGGGTGGGATTTCATTTATTTTTGTAAGGTTGTTTATTTTATTTTTTTCTTTTGATGAAGTTAGTTAATGTCTCATTTATACTATCTTTTAGATTTTTTAATATGCACTATGTTTCTTACAAAAAAATGAACTAGATTAACTAAATGGACTAGATTTACCAACCGACTGACATGACATGTTATCATATATTATGTTCGTGGATCAAAGTTACACATTCGTTATTTTCGAAAGTGATTCACACTTTTCAGATTTTTACTTTACTTTGACTAAATACAAACCTTTGTACCATTCGAAGATATATTATATAAATATAGATAAATTTAGTTCGTTTTAGTTCCTTAGGGGTATAAATTTACACCGGGTATAAAACACCTTCATTATTTTGAAACCGACTCACACTTGGCCATTTTCAGATTTTTCCCTTTACCTTGACATAAAGACCTACCTACATGCCAAATTTCAAGTCAGTACGACCATTGGAAGTGGTCTAGGTTTTTGATGAGTGAGTCAGTGAATCAGTCAGTGAGTGTATAGTAAAATAAAAATAGCGATTTTCTGACGTCAATATCTCAAGACCTACAATAGGTATATTAATGAAATTTTGTATTTTAGATAAGTGAAGGGGTCTCAACAGATACTAGAAATTTGATATGCGTAAATAAAATAGATTTTGAGTTACAGGGGGGTCGAATTTGGCCCGAAATGGTTCGTGTAATATAACCCACGGCTGGTGTGTCGCTTTTTTGCTCGAACTTGGCGGACACACTGCCGTGTGTCTAGATTCTGACATATTAGGACAACAGGACTTTGTCCAAGAAAACAAGGCATGTTAAGTCAACAATTTATTTAATTGACAAACATTTGGACAACATCAATAATGGCATAGTATAGCATCTATTTATTGTCAGATTACATGTAATTACTATTATTATTTTATATTAGTAATTATAACATTTTTAACATTCCTGAGTTTTTGTGACATATATACTTTATTTGCAAATACTGTCTAATTTATAGTAAATAGAGTTGTTGTAAATTATATATAACAGACAATTTAATCTGAAATAATGAACATGTAATTTGTTATTATTATAAATGGAATGTTAAAAATACAATATTTGGGGATTTATCTCCAAGAATCAGATGCTTACAGATTAACTATGAATAGAGAGATTATAACACCGAGATACCGTAGTTTAGTTACATAATGATAAGCTTATGTTATTTACTTTTCAAACCTCATAAAAGTTTCTGAAATAGTAGCTACACACTACTTTATTAATAACATTAAAAAGTAATATAGATTTCGTACAAATAGAGATTTTTGTGTATGCTTTGAACACTACTAAAACTAAATAGGTAACATTTTCCAATTTCTTTCTTCTCAATAAACTGAGTTTATTTCTCTAAGCATCTCTTCCACATACTGATTCTTTCCCAAGATGTTGCGATCTCCATTCAAGTTATTTTAATATCACACCTTTGAACTCAGTGCAATTATACTGGTCAAAGCTTATCCTATACAGTATCAATCCTCCAATAATTCCAAAACTAACTACGATCCATTTATGAATTTCATTTTAATATGAATACAAAATACCATTTTAATCAGGTAAGTACGCAAGTGAACATCATAAAAATTACAAATATTCACGATAAAAGCTGTCCAAACGTGAAATGCATTATATTTTTTCTACTTAAATTAAGATATAGGTATCAACGTGTACTGTAAAATACATCAATTGATTTCTACTAAAGTCAACTCCGTATCGGGTGCCACAAATTTTCGTATTAGCAACCTTCTAGACAATGAATCATCATTTTCATGCAGATACCGACGGCACGATACAGAATCCCCTTTCAAAAGTAATTAAAAGTGACTGCGTAGTCACGAGATCATCTCATTACATCCTAGTAGTTGAGATTCTACTTTTCTTTGTCGCCATTCCTGGTCACGATCTCCTCAATGCTCGGGTCCTTTACCGCGTCATCGGCGTCTGGTTTGACTTCTAAAATGTCGTCGACGGTTGAGGCTGTCGCATCCGCAGGCTTGTCAGTAGGGTGTGCGAGTTCCCACTCCTTCAGATACTGGACGACGGCGGTGTGTCCAAAAGTTTCAGCCTCGTTCAGTGGGCGGCTGCCCCAGCGGTCGCGAGGGTCGTGCGGGACTCCGCACTGAGCGAGGAGAAAGTCTACACAGGATAGGTGGCCCTCCGCTGCAGCCAGATGTAATGCGGTACGACCGTCGTAGTCCGACAGAGTCATGTCCATGCCTGAGAGGTGGTGCCTGGAAAACAATAAGATTTTACTTATTTAACTATGAGTCCTTGACAGGCCTGATGCAAGAAAATAGATACGTCGTGAAAAACTACTTTTGTTTTTGGCTGTACCTAGTGTAATGATGTCCTTGTTATGTTAACTATTCTAGCGTCATGTGTATGAGCCGTCGTGAAGCATTGCCTATTCAAAGAACAGCACTTCAGGTATATCGGTTATTACAGACCCATTAAGCACTACAATAAGCAGTACTTGAATGTGAATATGGAACATAATGTTCTGGCTGATATCTACTAAATAAGCAGCTACTAGTAGGTACTTGTTTAGTAATTGTTGAAAGCAATCTATTTGTTAGAGTTCACCGGTACGGGAAGAAGTTTCGGGTCAGACCTTTGGCTGTTAAACAATAATATACGTATCAGCGGTAATGTCTCATCAATTAATGTATAAAACTACGTTAAGGTTTGGCTACCTCCTCAGTGCGCTGAGATCTCCACTCGCAGCAGAAAACAAAAGGTTGACGATGTTGAGGCCAGTAGACTCAAACTTGTACCGACGAGGATCTTTCTTGTGGCTCGCGTAACGAATGTTATCGTACTTGTGGAAATTGAATCTCTTTATCATGTCCTGAAAAAAGTGCATGAAGAGGTTTAAAATCAGAATTATGTCAAGAGTATAAACATGAGCGTAAATTATGTAAATAGAACTTACGTCACAGAATTGCAAACCTCGGCAGCTGTTTCCCAGAGGATCCAGCGGTGGGGACCATGTGCAGATGCCCATAACATTAGGAACAACTATGAGCATGGCTCCAGATACTCCAGACTTGGCTGGAAGTCCTACTTTGAACGCAAATTGTCCTGAATAGTCGTACATGCCACAGCTATGCATCAGAGAGAGCACGTTGCGTACAGAGTCTGGCCGAAGAACTTTTTCATCGGTAATAGGGCAGATACCTCCATTTGCGAGGGTGGCAGCCATAATTGACATAATGTCGCAGTTGGCTTCCATCGAGCAACACTGTAATTAGGAACACAATTAGTTGAAGTCTTCGGTAGAAGGCACATGCATTGATTTTGAAAGAATTGCAAATAATACACACTTGGAAATAGAAGTCCATACACTCTCGGAAATTAGTTTTTTCTGGGTAACATTTATGTTCTCTCATGTAGAAGCCAAGCGCATAGTTTCTGTCGGCAGCTTCGCGTTCAGACAAAAATACTGCATTGTTAAAGCCCAGAGGTTCGTTGCCAGCCAGTCGACTGAAGAATGACATGACATAATCAAACTTTTCAGCGAGTGTCATCTCGGGCCTGTCCAAGGTCTTCAGTAATGAGCATACTAAAATTGCGCCTGCATTGATCATTGGATTATGCGGCTTCACTGTAAAAAAAGTCAAAATATGATTTACGACGCGCTCACGGCGTACTTGGCAGTTGAGTTTGTTGATTCTAATTGTTTATGCGTGGCAGGTTTGTCTCGATCAAAACTCACAACAACAAATACTAATCTGAGTGTAGGCGTTGTTGGTACGTACTGTTATAGTCTAGAACGAGTTCATTGAAGTTGCGGCCGCTGGGCTCCGTGCCAACATATTTGTGTACCACGTCGGGACCCAGAGTCTCGAGTGCCATAGCATATGTGAGTGGTTTACTGCACGACTGTAGAGTGAATGGAACGTTCACGTCACCTAGGGAAAAATAATTATGTAATTAGTCATGAGGAAATGTACAAATATTATGTTTTGGAACGAAGTTCCTTATTATTAGATAGTCGAGATCTCACCGATGGAAAATCGTTGTCCATCGATTGTGCAAACGCTCACTCCCCAGTTCTCTGCGCTAGCTCTAGCGAGCTGTGGTATGTAACTAGCTACCTTTCCGTCGGAGTTGCTTTTAGCCGCCCAATACATTTCCTCTACGTCTTTGATAAAGTCTTGGAAGTCTGGTATTACAAATTGACTGCGGAAAGCCCTCGTTATCAGAACTATGTTGGGTGCAATTACTTCTTTGAAAGTCTTCCTGTCTAGTTTTAATGTTTCTGGGGAGCCACCCTCGAAATTGGAATCTTTGTGCACTTTGTATAAATTGTGCATAACTTCTTTGACCCGAGAGTCATTTTTCCTAATGCCGGTTGTCCTCAGGGCCTGTAAATGCGTATATCGTTAAATAAAGTATTTAATTTCTTGGATTGGAAAAAAGAACGCAGCTTATGTAGGTGCTTACGGCCAAAAATTTTCCGACTGGCAGAAGTCCTGTGTCTTCATTTTTGAACATGTCAAAGAGGACATCGTCAGCATTTTTGTGAGGCCCTTCGCGAACTCTGTCGGTGAACAGAAAGTAGATTAGTGTTCATATTTTTTTGGTTAAACCGTAGGCAAAAAATAAAATAAAAATTACGCTAGGCGGAGAAACAATAAACAAAGGCTTAGGATACCCAAAAAGAACGTAGATATAATCGTAAGCGTCATGTATTTAATAGAAAGCCTCGTCTAGCTTGTGATTTAATCGGCTTACTCAGTCTACCGAGCAGCATAGTAACTTAACTACCTATAGCAAAATAAGTAAATGTTACCATTTTCTGTCATGAAGATTTTAATTATTATGAGAGGGGTAACATACAGTAGAGGGTTCTACTTACGCCATGCTACATCTACAACACTTTTAACTGTAATCTACTACATAAAAGAAATAAATGAAGTGCCATCATGCAGGGATCGTGTGTAGTCAAGTACTGTAACAGACGCGATTGTTCGCGAGTATGCAATTAGCACGACGTCGTTAATAGAGCAATTATATATTGGACAAATATTAAGTGTTGTGTTACCAGTAATGTACACCAACGCCCCCGAGTGACGTCACGAGCTATTAATATCAGAAGCGTGACTACGTAGGCCGCGGGTGTGTCCGCGACGATCACACTTCGTGACAAAGCGATTTACCATCACCTGATGGTTCTATTTATAATTTAAACACGAAAATACCAAGGAAAACAAGCAGATTCTGCAAAATTTTGTTACGACACTCATTGACGAAAGCGGTTTGATAGCCAAAACAAACGCAATAAACCAAGTGGACTGATGCTATAAACAAGAAGAAAACAAAATGCCACGAACTTAGTATTAGTATATTCATACTTTCTTTAACGTTGCCTGGAAAATTAGGAGAGCCTTACCTTGTACCTACTTCATTTATTTTTATATATGTTCAAACTGTATAAGGTTCTAAACTACGCATGTCTAAAAGTATGTCTTAGTTCAAAATAAAAATAAATAAAATACTTAATATATGCTCATCATTATATTATTACTTAGACACGGGATAGGTTTTTGAATTTTCAGGAACTTTTTATGTGAAACTTGTCTACTTATTGCATAAATCTTACTCCAAAATACTGAAGAATATTAACCAAAAATGTGCACAACATTTCGAAAAAAAAAGCCAAAAAAACTCGCCAATCGGTTGTAGCCAATTAAACTTAAAATCATAGTGATTCATGCAAAACGCCGGCGGGGGTAGGCAGTGCCCAGTACTCACGATATGGGGTCGATGTTATGCACGAACGAGTACTGACGGATTCTGCTGCTGCCATGTAACGTGAACAAACACAATTGTGAATTCCTTATCACAGTCTCGCATGAACTTGACCGACATTTTTCATACGTGCGTTTTTATCAAACAGATTTTTATCTGTCTGCGAATTCGTAAGTCATCTAATATCATTTCTTTTGCAGTCTGAGGTAATCAATATTTGCGTTACGTCCTACGTATAAAACGTTGCGTAACTCAATACTTATGTATGGAAAAGTTAGTTATTACAGATCTGAAGTGTAGACTATACTAGAAGTGTATGGGTGCCCAGTTTTAAATGTCAGGGGTGAATTGAACAAGTACCGGCGCCGGCCTGTTAATATAGATCAATAGGAGTTCATGTGTGTTATTAACAGCAATTGATTTCCAATTAACGTGTGTGTATTGACACTGTTTCTGCAGTGATACATAATAATATGCACTACTTACTTCAGGTCCAGGGACTGTACTGAGTAGAAGTGCGGTGCCGAATTCCGCCATTTCTGAAAGGAAATTATAATGAATTTATTTAGGGTTAGTTTTAATGGGTTAATCCGTATTCCCACACAGAGACGGACACAAAGGTTCCTCTGTCACCGGGGTGAGGTAAGACAAGGGAGGGACACTCACTTCACGTTTGACTATTACATAGTTGGGTCTCACTTGGCTGTAGTGCCTGCAGGTGCACAGGGTGCGGGGACGCGCGGCTGCGAGCCGGCACAGCTGGCGGGTGCTCATGGCGGCTGTGGGGTACTTCGGAAGTGCCGTGCGGCGTGGTACTTGCGACCCGCGGCGGCGTGCTTGTGTCCGCTCTCGAGGCGCAGGCGCCAACTGACGTCGCCCCGCGCAGCTCACCTCGCGCTTATCTACTTGTTTACGTTCAGTGTTTACACGAGACCGACGCGTCACGTTAAATTCTATAAAATGTGGTAATGGAACTACTGAATCACGTTTTATATTGTAGACTTAAGCTACGTTGTGGGGAATGCCCATCATATTTTCTGATAACTGCGTCCTAATACTCACGAATTTGTTAATTGAAGTCGTGAAAACGTCACAATGTAGGACTGCCGCTATTTTTGGTTGGTTGTGTTTCAAACAGTTAGGCAATATTTTCAAATAAAACTACTTTTACGGATTTTATCGCGGTTATATTAATATTATTTAATCCCGACGTTTCGGATCCTTTACAGCATCCATGGTCACGGGCAGACTAAGGTGTTGGTCGTCTTGATATATTAGTTACAAACAGCTACCCTACATTTTGTTGATTATTATTGACAATCCGATTCACGCAAAACGAGCTCACTGTATCCTTAGGTCGAGCAGTTGTAGGCTTGGATTTTGATTTAATAGTTTCTATGATGGGATTCCAAGCAGGTGGTATGCACCAGCCATCTTCTCTATTGAAATTTGGATGTTTTTTAATTTCAATAGCCTCGCGAATCATCCTAGGTAGGAATCGGTTTTCTTTTGCAAGGACTTGTGGTTTATCAAATCTGATGTAATGCTGGGCCTTGTCTAGTGTGTGTTCACAAACTGCTGACTGTCTGGAACGGCAACAGTATCTCCCATTGTTGCTGATATCTTCATGGAGGATTTTGAGGAGCGAGCCCTGCAATCTGCACCCGTAACACCCAAATTCTACAAGCGGTACGTAGATGATACTTTCACAATACTACCATCTGACAAAGTCACAGCATTTTTAAATCATCTTAACTCCATAAACCCCAAAATTCAATTCACTATGGAGTCAGAGGCAAACAACTCCTTAGCTTTCTTAGATGTTTTGGTTATCCGTAACCCTAATAACACCTTGAGTCACACTGTGTATCGGAAGAAAACCCATACAGACAAATACCTTCATGGTGAGTCCCACCACCACCCAACACAGTTATCTACCGTTGGTAAATCGTTGTTTCAGAGAGCACGTGGGATCTGCGATGAACAACACCTGGGTGCTGAGCTTCAACATGTTAAGCAAGTACTGCACGACAACAAGCTCCGAGTACCGCGCCCTCGTCGCAGAACCCGCGTGAAACCAGCCACAGTTGAGCGTCTACCTGCTGTTCTTCCATACATAAGAGGAGTCACAGACAAGATTGGCTACATCTTGAACCGAGCTTCAATCAAAACCTACTTCAAGCCGCTGAAGAAGATCAGTCAATTCTTACCACCTGTCAAGTGTCACATACCTCTACAAGATGCGGGTGTATACAAGCTTGAATGTGATTGTGGTCTCTCTTACATAGGCCAAACTAAAAGAAGCATAGGGACCCGCGTAAAAGAACACATCGCCGATGTCAAACACCGCCGTTCCAGACAGTCAGCAGTTTGTGAACACACACTAGACAAGGCCCAGCATTACATCAGATTTGATAAACCACAAGTCCTTGCAAAAGAAAACCGATTCCTACCTAGGATGATTCGCGAGGCTATTGAAATTAAAAAACATCCAAATTTCAATAGAGAAGATGGCTGGTGCATACCACCTGCTTGGAATCCCATCATAGAAACTATTAAATCAAAATCCAAGCCTACAACTGCTCGACCTAAGGATACAGTGAGCTCGTTTTGCGTGAATCGGATTGTCAATAATAATCAACAAAATGTAGGGTAGCTGTTTGTAACTAATATATCAAGACGACCAACACCTTAGTCTGCCCGTGACCATGGATGCTGTAAAGGATCCGAAACGTCGGGATTAAATAATATTAATATAACCGCGATAAAATCCGTAAAAGTAGTTTTATTTAAACAATATTTTCAAGGGATAAAAAACTGAACATAGGCATATATTAATATGAGGACAAGGTATATAAGTATATTCCGTATATTAAACTTAAAATTTGATTACTGCAAACTTTATAGAGGGACAAAACTTTATTTAGCACCAGATACTCTTACCAGTTAAGAGCGTGTACGCTCGCCGCGCGATGTCAACTTTAGGTAATTCAACGCAAAAAATCACGCAGACTAGCGTCGCGGCCACTCGCGGCTGTGTGCGTGCCTATCATACTTCACGTATAGTCACACAAACCATTTTGATCCTTTCGAGTGAAACTAGTACAGCAAAAAATATATTACTTAGTAAATAGTTATTAGCGAGAAAATAGTGTAAATCTATGGACGACTAAAATATGAAAGCATGAAAATAAGTTGATAAGAGCGTGTACGTTCGGCGCGCGATGTCAAGTATAGGTACCTAATTCAACGCAAGAAATGCGGTACCTTCATTAGCATCTTGGTTGTGTGCGTGCGTGTCATACTTCACGTATATGTATATATATATATGTAGTCAAGCAACCAATTTTAGTCCTTTCGAGTGCACTTATTTATTTATTTATTTATAAATTTTTACAAAAATTAAGTAAATAAATGACACAGTTTTTATTTTTTAATGGAACCACGTTGTTTTAAATGTATACATTTATTTTGAAATTATATAAAAACAAAAATAAAATAAAAAAGTTCGGAATCTTAAAAATTAGTACCTAGTGTCTCTTAGTGCCATTGACCTGGATTTGCGTGGGTCTAGTATCTCAGGCAGCAGACACAGGTTATAGTAATTTACGAGACGAGTTTGCATTTGGCCTTGCCAAAATTGCCACTATGTTGGATTTAAATTGACATCACAAAGATAATCGTGCTTTGTCACCCAAACTGAACATCGAAACAAAATTATGTTTTGATTGCTTAAGTATATTTGCTTCAAAATTAATTTCAAGCTTAAAAAGTCTGCCATATTTGAATGGGAGTGATCTTACATTTTTTTCGAGTTATTCAATACAAGTTCTTTCATTTGAAACCCTTATTGTGGAATGCATATTAAAAACAATTGCTCCTCCATCTTGGATATTCCGCCATGTTGGATTTTAAGAAGGAAGTTACATAGTGAATCATGCATTGTCATCCAAACTGAACGTGCATACAAAATTTTAGATCAATCGGTTAAAGAAATATTCTTCAAAATTGAAACGTAAAATTAACCCACATACCTATGATACATACATAAACACAAACCTAAATCAAACACAAAAAAAACTAAACTATAAAAAAAATATACTCACCAACGTATCAAGATGTATCGGTCGCGCTCAAAATATCCACTATTCTCGGTATCCACGGCAAAGGTCATTCACCCTACGCGATGCTACGGAGCGATACGTCCTCTCTCTGTGAAGCCGCGCGGCTGTCTGGTTTGAGTTGACTCGCGTGCAGCGTTTTATAGTAGGTTTTAAATAATTTATAAAAAAATAATAACGAAAGATTAAATTATGAAATAAAGTTTATATTTTAAAGAAAGAGTTATATTAATATAACAAATAATTGTTATATTAAATTAAGTAAGATAGGCAGGTGAAAAAAGCATTTGAAATTCATAATATTTGACATTGTTAAAATATTTTTTTCTGAAAGATAGGGACCTGAATTAAAAAATGTTTTCAATTAACTATATTCAGGGGGATTTTGTCCATGAGTAAAAATTTTTTTATGATAAGATTTGTCACTGTTTTCACATCAATTTGAGCTTCGAAATAGACGCTGAACGGGAATTTTATAAAACATATATTACGTTACAGGGGATTTAAGTATTTAAACTACACAAATCGAAATTTGTGTTCAATTAACTATATAGACAGTGAAATTACCTTGCGTTATTATAAATTAACATAGTTATAGGATAAGTAGTTACTGAGAAACAGTGGTTTGAAAAGTACCATTTTAGGCCAAATGGCGCGCGGCTGACGTACACGCTCTTAACCTATCGTGAGCTACGAAGTAAGTGATTAGATTCTGTATAGTTAGAGGTTCGTAGCAATTCGTAGCACGCGTAGCATGCACACTAACTTAACGCATGGAAACGTACCTACTCACACAAAATATTTTAAGTATATTGTATACAGGGTGTTAGTGTGAACACCGTTATCCTTGAAACCAGAGGTTTGATTCCACTTATAGAACGTAAATTACTTAAATTAAGGCAAAAAAAAATAATAATTTAAATTTTCACTCGTCAAGCTACAGTAATAGGTATTTTTGCCTGTCCTAAGCCAGAAAAAGTATGAAGGGAAGTTACATCACAGGTTATTTGTATGTGTTTTAAACGGAGTGCTGCAGGTCACCGCCCTTTAACTCGCGCGCATAGTATCCATAAATTTACGGACAGTGTTGGAAAGAAACTTATTAAAAATTTTAAATGAAAGAAACGTTCATTTATTTTTAAATTCAGATAAATAAAATTATAATCAAGTCAACTACCTATGGTTTCAAGGATAACGGTATTCACAGTAACACCCTGTATAATGTTGCTGTTTAAAACAATGTCGGTTCGGTATCGGGAGTATAACGTTGAGATTAATAAACATTTCAAAAAGAAAATATAATATTCAACCCTCACCGTGGATATGACCCTGACCTTATGTATAGGTATGCCAGACCATAGCTATAAGTTTAAAGGAGATGGCCAAAAAAAACCCAGAGTCGACAGAAACCTCGCATATGTCATTGGATTTAGTATAATGTGAGGATTAAAAAAAGTATTTCATATCATCCAAAAACCATGGGGTTCTCTTTTTATAACGGTTTTTCGATCAAGAATTTAGGTTATGAAAAAGTTTGCCATTACTATTTGCTGTTCATTAGATGTATGGGATTTGCAAAATTATTTTTTTGTTTGATAGGGTATACTTCCCAGATGTTCTCATAGTCATCAGGGCAGGATCTGATGGTGGAAACCCTGAGAAATCGAGGGCAACTTACGAAAGTTGTAGGCGTGCATAGGGTAAAAACTTGACACTTAGCTGTATGTCTATTAGCATTATACAAGAGTGGAGGTTGAAAGTTGACTTGATGATGAAGAGCAGAGAAGATCGAGGGAACTCGATGACTGAATATGTAAACTACCTCGTGTTTGGGCTTTTATTATTCGTATTGACGAGAACCTTCCACTAATGCGGATAGTGACAACTATACTTGTCACTAAAGAGCCAAAAATAATAATAAATAAAAAAACTTTTTATAAAAACACTGACTTCTGGGCCGATGCACCTAATAATATTATTTTTTTCATTATTAACCTTCGCTAGTTATGAAGCTTGCACATTGCTGGGAAACCTCTCCGAGTAGATAAGGTCGGTGTTTAATCGTACCTATCTGGAGTGGTTCATGTCAGTAGTGCAATGGGTAGGAGTCAAAATCAAGATCTTTTAATCTCCAGGCAAACTCTGTAACTATGGGGATATTGCTATTGGCTTGTACAATGTTAGTAAACCTTGTTTTTTATGTGCCTTGATGTAAATAATCTTAAAAATCAACATAACCTATTTTTGTGAAAATATGATATAGCTCCTATACCCCATGGATTTCAGGTTGGATTTTTTGGCACCATCAAAGGTCTATCATAATGAACCCATTGGTACCCATTTCGTTGCTGTCGATTCTGGGTTTTTTTACTATGAAAATTTGGCCATCTCCTTTATATGAGCCACAAACACTCTTTATTGAGTTGGCGTTTTGCTATTCGGTGCCATGTAGCTAAACGCTTGCTGCTACGAATGTTAGCTAGTTCACCTACTGCGGCAAGAACTTCGCAGTACTTGGAGAGAAGACGATGAATAAAGCGCTTATCTAGAGTAAATATTATCGTTTAGCTACCTATGAAATGTTTCTTAAACAATAACGTAAAATACGACCATTACTAGTGCTCATACATAACAGATATTTGATTAACAAACGGAAAAAAATGCACAGAACACAAGTTCAAGTAAATAAATTCAAGTTTTCAAGATTAATTTAATCATCTTGGACACTACCGGTTATCGTATTGTAACATTGTAATCACAATTAATATACTGTATGTCTTCAAGTTCAACAGCTTGGCATAACCAACTTCCTTAGGTTCATAACGATAACAAAGTCAGATTAATTTCGTGCAATTATTAAACAGTACGTTGAGATAGGTTAATAAATAATATTATAGACTAATGACAGTCCAATATAAATAGACAATACAACTCCGATATGTATGATTAGATAGAACAACTGCATATTGGAATATATCGCATCAAATGCGAGCGTTCAGTATCTAATATTATAAAGCTGATAAGTTTTTTTGTCAGGAAGTACTGGTCCGATTTGAAAAAATATTTCAGTGTTAGATAGCCCATTTATCGAAGAAGGCTATAGACTACTTTTTATCCAGGTTTTTAGAGAAGTTCTCACGGCCGGCGCGCGGGTGTAATCGCTAGCAAAAAACTAGTATATTATTATAATCAAAGACAAACATGCCAATATATCTATCGTATCTGACCCCATTTCGAAATAGTATTTCATATTGTGATACTATTTGTTGTCGGAATCATGCACATGACTTTTCTCTACAATTTTGTGTACACATAAATATGAGCTTTTTCATTTCGTCTGTCCTTGGTCTTATAAATACCAACTACGTTATTTTGAACCGTTATATTCGTCGCTATGATAAAATCTGTGAATGTTTTATAGTACGTCCAAGTATTATGATCAAAATATTTTGATGGATATATTGTGAAGGGAAAGTCAAAAGCTCGATTTGTTGGTGAATGAAACAAACAATGTTTTGATGGAAAATGCAAAAAAAATAAAGAATTTAGATAATCACCTCAAAACCATTATCACATTCCATCACGAATTCTTCAAAGCCACTGTTATACAAGTACCGCATACCCGTGTAACGGGACGTGCGCGGGCGCAAGGGATGTGCACGCGCCGGGACTCGCGCGAACTGAACCGATCGCCGTGCGAATCGCTCGCCACTTCCGCGCAACGCACACTGAGCCATTCTCCTGTCTGACGTTTATAAATACTACATCTGGGAGTGCCAAATTAGTAATAGAAGGGAACACTTGTATCTTTATATTTAGTTTACACTGTGATGTGATTGTTAGAAAATAATAACACTACCTACGTTTTGGACGGCTCGACAATGTCTCCTTCTTTAACGTTGCACTTTGCTGTTAAGAAAAGTTTAGGTGTAACGCTATCTTTTTTTTTAATGATTAAAAACCTAGCTTAAAGATGCATATGTAGATACGTACTCAACGTATCTACATATGCGTATTTTTCAGACAAGAAAATATGTACTAAGCTTTGTTACAATAAGTAGCTTTTCATATAATGAAGCTCTGTATTGCAATTATGATATCTTTCAAAATATCAGTAGAGTAATTGGTGATTTGTACGTTGTATCTTCATAATGCAGCTTTCGAAATAATTTTTGTAATTACAAAAGTTAAAGTTGTACCAACATAGACGTAGGTACTTATCGTATAGCTTTTACAGAGAAATAATTGAGCAAATTCAGTATTTTTCTAGCCTACTTAAACGTTTACATCTATTAAAGTGCAAAGACAGACTAATCCTAAAAATTCACATTTTATCAGTAAGTATTGGTAGAAAAAGCTTATATCTACTCAAGACTGAGTCTTATTTTATTGCCTGCAAATACCGCTTGCTGTTCATATCAAAGGTCTATAACATTGTCTAGAAACATATTGAATGAAGTGCAACGAAGATGTACTTTGATCTGTAGGTAATTATAAAAATACTTTGATGAAGAGTGGAAATGCGCATTTAATTGATAAATCTCCTTTATTTATGGTTGACAATAAACTGAAAGCAGATGGAAACTTAGTTTACTTTCAATGTATTTTTTTTGACGCTCGATTAAGAAGTAAAATCACACATCGAGGTGACAGTAATCTATATATATATAAAAGAAAGTCGTGTTAGTTACTCCACTTATAACTCAAGAACGGCTGAACCGATTTAGCTGAAAATTGGCAGGGAGGTAGTTTAGAGCCAGGAGAAGGACATAGGATAGTTTTTATTACAAAAAAAAAATACAATTTATTCCGGACCTACAGCGCCATCTTTTGTTCAAACCAAAAATCTGCCAGATGCCACTATTCCACGCGAACGAAGTCGCGGGCAGAAGCTAGTATTAAATAAACTTTGGAATTTTCAGTAGCCATCGCATTTGATTTTTGCACTCAGCAAATGGAAATAATCATTCTTCCTGTCAATACATAATTATAATAATGACCACGTCAGCACTCCCTGAGAAATTTGTGTACCTATTCCTCATATTTCATAATACGAGTAGCATCTCAACCGAGAGGCCGAGAGGTAAATGATACAAACTTGGCATTAGGTTCTGAATCTATTAAGAAATAATTTTTCACAAAAACTATATATTCGTTGTCTTTTAACGAAAGTTAGTTCGACAGGTCTGTCGTTCCTAAAGACAGCTTCGGGATCATTCCTACATACGTATGGCTAAGGGTCGCGTGACCGGCAGCAGCTTGAACTCTCTCAACACTTCCACTACTGTTATTTTCATTTCTATCCTGAAATGTTACGTTTTGATTTTGCACAAACTGTTTCAGGCAGTTTCACCCGTGTCCCGTGGATCGTACCCAGATAATGTCACCGGGCAAAGTGTAGCTTCCCAAAATGAAACATTTTTGCAAATCGTTTCAGTATTTAGGTTTGAAGCATTTAGGGTGCAAAGAAACAAAAAAGCTCTTTGTATTCTTATCTCTATTAATCATATCTTGCCCAATTTATAGCTATCGTATGCTCAATTGTGTACCTATGGCTTTTGGCCTGTGGCGCCCGTGCAGTTTTCATAGCAACATGCATTTCAACGTATTGCGGCTGGTAGTCTACCAGGCGTTAAGAATCGATGTCTAATAATTTAATGTTCATATTTTCCTCTTGTTTCCTAATTCATAACAACAAAAATGTTTTCATTTGAAGCCGGTTGACCTCAGCTGTCCAACTTCAAACATGGGTACCTATTGTTAAAGTTTTGCGAGCCGGAAAAACGGTTTGGGCGTTGAAGGTAACCGGTCCCCTGAGGCGCTGTTTTGGCTTTTCCACAGAAAAGGCCTTTCCTTTCAGAGATTTTAATCTAACATAAAAGAGCGTAGCTTGTCAAGGTTTTATCTTGAGGCCCTTTATTGTTGAGAAATGGGTCGTCCTCAGTGGAAAATGGGACTACAGATACTCTTTAATTGTGTTAACAGGATTATTGCCGTATTATAATTTGAGATTAATAATGTGCCTCGAAGTTAAGACGCCCGCATTTGAACAATGTACATACATAGTTGCTAAAGTTATGAACTTAACTATCTGACTTTTCGTATTATTTACTCAGTTTATACTGGATGTCAAGAGAAGCAACGTAAAATCAGGAGGGGTCATTTGATGATTGAAAGAAAAGGGTCGAGCCTTGCGGTGAATGTAGGTGATGCTCATGATCAACACGACATCACTAGTCTCTTCAGGCGCCTTTTTAAGGTGGAGTTGCTGCTTTTGCCTTCTGCGCTGTCTGTCCGACGTTGCTTGTTGATGCTGAGTGTGTGAACTGGAGATATAAGTATTAGATTCACATCTAAGGACCTATCTGACATTATTAAGAAGATGGTTAGAGGCACATCTTTAGGTCATGATGACCGCAGCATCGTGTACTTAGGGCACGCCACCATAGTGGCGGTAAGTCCCCTCTTTGAGGAGTGGCTCGGCAGGAGTCACGGCGCCCTCACGTACCGCACGACGCAGGTCCTCACCGGACACGGTTGTTTCGGGAGGTACCTGCATCGAATCGGTCGTGAGGAGGCACCCGGGTGTCACCACTGTGCGGACATCCCCGAGGACACGGTGGACACACGCTGGGTACTCGTCGAGGCTTTAGGCGGCGGCGACCTCTCGCGGCCGGCCCTGGTTCAGGCCATGGTCCGGGGCGAGAGGGAATAGGATGCCGTCGCCTCCTTCTGCGAAGCAGTCATGCTCGAGAAGGAGGCGGCGGAACGTCAGAGAGTTCGCACCTCTCATCCCGCCGCTGCGCTGGACCAGGTAGACACCACGGGCGCCGGATGTCGCGAGATGACTCCCGGCCACCGTAGACGTGGGTCTGTGGGCGGTGAGTTCGGGTGGCTCATCGCTCATGTCTATTTTAGACAACAGACCCCGTGTCGGCGGCGCGCGTTGTTCCACGCGCTCCTCAAAGAGACGTCAGCAACCCCAGCGGGGCCCAACAGGGCCAAGGTCTGCCGGGGCTGCGGAATTATTCGAAAGAGTTACCACGGCCCTGGTACATAAAAGGCCTACGACGGAACACGACGGTTTTTAGTCAATAAGAGTCACCACTGCTAACCCACAGCGGGAGGGGTCATTTGATAATTTTTGACGTCGTTAAAAAAAAAAAAGCATCGTGTACTTGAAGCATTCTGGTGATCATCTACCGAGGGTTATAAGTTAATGTTTATATTTATTAAGATTATTTACTTAATAATTATTTTGTATGTACATACATATATTAATTAATAATGTTTTTTTGTAAGTTAATTGATCACTTTTTTTTGTCTATTCTTAATTAGATGAAGAAAAGATTATTAAATTTAGTCTATATTTATCTACATTTATAGATAATAAAATTTTAGCAAAGTCAAAACTGTACTTTGAATATTTATTTAAAGAATACTTGAGGCGGATCTACAATCGATACCGTTTGTCTGGGTTTGTTACGGGTGAACTCGAAAAGTACTGGATAGATTTAATTCAAATTTTTATGTAAAGACTTCTGGTATTTGTAGTTTTTAAGATTTTGTGATGAGTAAGCGACGTGACCTTTCGATTTTATACATAATATAGTTAATGATTTTTAATGTCAAATACTTATGCAGCTCATAAGTATGTGCACATTCTATAAATATACATACATTTATATCCTAATAAACTTTACCTACGGGTTAAACGAATGTTAAATTATTACAATGCCTTTTCACAATTTCAGTACGATTTCCTTATTTTGAATACAAATGTAATAATTCAATAAATAAAACAATAGAATGATTTGTAAAATAATACAGTTATTGAAAAAGTAAGTATTTACTCCTGCGCCCTCTATACCAAAATATGTCTTTCATTCATACTTAGGTATAGTAATTGATCACGACACTTGAAAGTACTTTTTTTTTCCGACGTTAAAAATCATCAAATGACCCCTCCCGCTGTGGGTTAGCAGCGGTGAGGGAGTGTCAGACTCTTACTGACTAAAAACCGTCGTGTTCCGTCATAGGCCTTTTATGTACCAGGGCCGCGGTATCTCTTTCGAACAACCCGCAGCCCCGGCAGGCCTTGGCCCTGCTGGGCCCCGCTGGGGTTGCTGACATCTCTTTGAGGAGCGCGTGGAACAACGCGCGCCGTCGACACGGGTCTGTCGTCTAGAAAGACAGAGGGACGATGAGCCACCCGAAACAGAGGGACGATGAGCCACCCGAAGCACTTGAAAGTACTTGAATGAACTCATCTAATGAAATAGTAAGAAATACGAGACTGGTTTTAAATATGGACAGATTAGTCCTTATATCGTGTGTGTTGTACCTAATCACATTAAATTAAATACGTTAATATACTGGTTAATATATGTTGATTAGCACGAAGGAAAAAACAAAATAGGAAAAAATAAAAAATGAATTTTTCAAACAATGTAAATAGAATAAAAATGTGCGAGAATTAGAACACCATTTATGAGTCAGTCATCATTACAAACAATAGAAATTCTCCCTTGAAAACTGACAGCTGTCAACTGGTTAAAACATTCGATACTCCTAACTTTATCTCTGCTTTACACATGGTGTTGTGAATTATGAAAACGAAAAATGACTCCTGTGGCCAAACCACTGAATGGATTAGGTAATTTTTTTTACAATTCGCCATAGAATATCATAAAGTATATGTGATAGGATTTAATGTGATTAGGTACGACACACCGGACATAGGTCGTAGATTTGTTGTTGAGAGTAAGTATAAGTAAATATTTTTATATTATTTTAGCACAATTAATTTTATTTTTAGTAGCACAAACATTATAAAAAAATCTATTGTATGGAATGAAATATTTTCAGTAGAGAGACGATAACCAAAATCTGCGAACCATATACGGCACATCGACTAACTTTGATGAAAACATAATAACAATTTATGTGAAAAAATCGTCAAGAAACAATTTCAGTCAAGGAAAGATTTCAATTTCTACGGACATATATGTACTTGTTATCGTTTTCTACGTCAATATACACTATTAAATGCCGTTCCCAATATTCCTTACCTACCTTTACCTACCTATCTTACCTATACCTATCCTTTGATTTGCTTAGTAAAGATAGACTTTTGATATAAGCCCCATACAAGTAATGTAAAATTCCTATATCTAGTAGCAAAACAACAGACAGATAGAATATTGGGACAGCCGTAACATGACTGAGTAACACGATGTTTAGGCTGAATTCTTCATGCATTGATACTTGTTACATTAATTGATAACTAGAGATAATCTGGCGTGACCACAATATGGCGTGACTTCGATTCGAAGAAGGGCTTCAAACTAAAACATTTTTCTTAAATGTGTTTGTAATACATACACATTATTTCAACCAGTGTTTGAATTCTATACAAAAAGTCCAAATAAATAATCCCAAAGCTTGCAATTCAATTTTTATGTTCATTGATGCTCTTGATTCAATATTTATTTGCCAATTTCACACATTGATATTGGACAATATTTGCCTTATTGAAATGATACGGATGCAATTCCTTCAGGTCTCGGGTGAAGCTTTCTTTGGGAATCAGGTAGTAGTATATATATTTGTGCTAGGTATATTAAAAAAGGTTCCTAGACACGTCATTCTGGAGCTCATTTTCCTAGACCAAGAAGTAATTCCGTAATTGCTTGCTATCTACGATATTTATGTATCACTCACCATAAGTACGTGGGTAAACAAACGTGTAATAAAATTGAATGAATGTCGTCATTACAAACTATATGATACACAGGAATTATGAGTCGCCACGACTAATGTCAATATCACTTCAAATGGAGTGTATTCTTCTGTAGATATCAAAATGATTTTAATAAGACTAGATTATATCCAGATATTCATTTTATGTGTCTATAAAAAGTGTTAATTCAAAGTTTACTCATTTTTATCTTAACCAATAATTAGAAACGAATAATTGTTGTTGATCACACGGCGACAACAAAGCCCCTTCTTAACTAACTTTTAATTGAAGCTGTTTTCAGTAAATTAAAAGAAAATCCTCAGCACAGTCTCATTAGGTGTTAATGCTTAATGGTTTACCCACAAAGATAAACAACTAATTAATAATGATAAATCACATGAATATCACCAGAAAAACCAAAGGAAAATAAAAGGCATATTACAATTATTATCCTGGTAGGTACGTAAAGAATTTCCCTCAGGATGCGATCAATATCTCTGGAATATGCAAACAGATAAATGATGTCATCTTACGCTTCTTGGAACGCGATCCGTTTCTTAAATAAAATAATGTCTAGGATTTTTTACGAAAAAACGACAGTTACGTACTACATGAATTGAACTATATGGATATTATGATGTTTTCTATCACCGATGTGGACACAGCCAGAATAGTTTATTTTAGTTACTTTCATAGTTCAATGACGTATGGGATTCTCCTTTGGGGAAACTGTGCGGATGTTGAAACTATATTTATTTTACAGAAAAGAGCTGTTCGAGCCATTTATAATCTGGGTCCAAAAGTTTCTCTCAGAGAGAAATTCAAAGAAATAAACATTCTGACTGTTGCCTCTCAATATATTTTTGAAAATTTAATGTACGTTCGTAAAAACATTTCTAACTTTGTTCAAATGTCTGATGTTCATAGCATAAATACTAGGAATAAACATAATCTTGCTGTACATGCTACTCGCCTCCACAGAGTAAGCAACTCGTTCATGGGTCAATGTATACGCTTTTACAATAAACTTCCCAAAGCGGTTCGTGACTTACCTATCAGGAAATTTAAAAATCATATAAAATCCAAACTTTTGAAAAAAGGATATTACAAAATATCTGATTATTTAAATGATAAAGAAGCTTGGGAATGAGCTGCTCGCTTAGTGAGTGATATCTTTTTAAATGCCTGTGTATTGTTACTTTTGACATTTAAATATTATTATCATCAGATAACATTTTATTAATGACATTCTTTTTATTGACATTTATATGTTATAATTGTATTTTTTTTTTAATTTATTATTATTATTGTGAATGTGAGTATCGTGTATGCGAGCAACATTATATATTCTTATAACATAAATACTGTCTGGCGGGTTTGAGTATTTTTGATTGGCCTACGCAAATGTTCTGCAGATCTGGTATCGTCGTGTGACAGGTCGTTGAGCTCCCTAAGATATGGTTGAGCTACACGACGACTGATGCATGCGTGCCGTCTGTTGGGACTGGTCAGCTCCAGCCTGATGTGGCTCTTTCCTCAAAAGGCCATTCCAGACCGCGTACATGGTGACACTCACACATAATTATTTCATTTATAACATGTTTGGACTTTAAAAGAGACTATGACCCTTGAGTTTGTTTCGGCGTTTCTTCTCAGGGATCAGTCAGTTAGGAAATGCCGGCCTCAGCGTTCTTAAAATGACGTGTAAAAGTGATGTAATGTCCAACTTGCAAAATAAACAATTTCATTTCATTTCATTTCATTTCATTTCATTTCATTTCTAGAAAATTATGTAATATCAAATGTGGTATGTGGTGTAAGTTCTACTTACTATAAGAAAGATGTAAACGACAGCGTTATGGAGCCGCATAATATGATACGCTCGCTCAGTGTTCAAACGTCACACCAAATGCGCCTAACAGAAACCTGAAACTCTTAGTTCAAAAAGTAGGATAAAAAATACAACGTGCCTTTAGCCTTTTAAAAATAAATGATTCAGATCTCATATTTCAAGAGCATCCTTTTAGCCTGAGAGCACTTTGCGGGGCACAAAGTGTTTGTAATTTAATTCGCTCTCCCCTTGAGGAAAAGCGCGCTTTCAAAGAGGAGGTTTTAGGGATTCATGCCAATTAAAATGACGAAAAACATTGTAAAAGCGAAGGTAGGTAACCAGTAAATGTTCTGCTATTTTTCCTTATACCAAACAAAAGTGAAAAGGCTCGGGAGATGATGATGATCCAACCATTATTTATAATTTATATAAAAAGATTTATTGAACTACCCTTATTTACGAAACTGCCCGAATACGGAACCTAACAAGAATTTATGATCCTCAGAAGGTTGACAATAGGAGGCCATTGCCAAACTGATTCGAAGTGTCCTTGGAATACAGCCAGGACAGCCCTTTGCCAAATACTTTCGACAGGGACGCGGCTTTAACATTCCTTTTGATCAAGATTTTCTTTGAAGATTAAATATCTCTTTGGATATCTTTGAGTTGATTTTACTCTTGAAGGACTTTCATGATAATTGAGTTTAGAATCTACTTATGAACTTGCGATTCTTATGAAAACGTTTATCGTGTTTTTATGGAAAGCCGTCGATTTGACTGCCAAAAGAAGAGATTTTTTTTTTTTCATTTTATTAAAAGTAAGAATTGGCTACAACTATGTAAGCTGCACCACGGTAACAGCTCTTGTAAAACCTTGAATATATAGGTACATATGTCAGAGTTCATTATCCCTACAGCTTACAATGATTCATAGTTATAATGTAATTGTTTAAATAATACATAACTAAATACTTTTAGGAAGAGATAGGATTTATTATGAACTTACGTGCATACGAGCACAACTGCACGTGATACATTATTAGAGGATTTTTTTGCGTACTGTGTAGTAACAGGGCCTGTACCTATGTCTTGGTATTTTTATTTAGCTTTCTATACCCTTGCGATTTTGTTTTCCTAAGTAAGTATTTTATTGTATCTATAATATTTGTGTAATTTTTTAATATTTAAAGTAACACTACTTTAAATATTAAACGAAATATTAATAATATTTAACGAAATTTCTCTTTATTATAATACACTTAAGTACCTACTATGTAACATTAATAACAATCCTAATTAAACAGTGGCATAAAAAATTGCGTTCAAAATTATTAACTTAAAATTAAAACAAATGGACTAATCAGTATTGCCATGACCAATGATCAATTAGGTATACAAGAACCAATACAATTGTGATAAGTATTAAGTACTAACTTTCGCCCGCGGTTTCACCCGCGTCCCGTAGCCGGATGGTGACAAAAACCTTCTAAAACCTTCTCCCGGGTCTAAGTTACCTCCCCTCTAATTTCCAGCAAAATCGGTCAAGCCGTTTTCATGCTATGTCGTGACAACGGAAAGCAGGTTTCATTTTTATATATATAGATTTGTTCAGAAACCGTCACGTTTAGGTTAAAATCAACACAGTAGTACTACACTAGTTACATAATAATAATCAGTCGTAAAACAAAAGGCTCCTGCCTACAGTTTTATGTCTTAGATAACGTTTCGTGCACAAATTGAATAAACCATCATGACGCATGGTCACCGATTTTATCCACGGTGAATCTTTACTTACGCATTGTTATGATGATACTTATTTTTTTTTTCGCTGTACATATAACGTTTTATTAATAAACATGGAGTAAAGTTAAATTCCTCTTTAAATACGTACTGTATATTTTTCCCTTTACTAACAATCTTGTAAATTAGTACCAGATGAGGAAATTAGTAATTTACCAGAAAAATATTTTTCCGGTAATTTACTAATTTTCTAATCTAAATAAACTAGCCGTTTTCCTGCGGTGTCGCCGGCATAAAATACAGCCTATTTTACTCGCGAATAGTGTATCTTTGTACAGTGAAAGAATTTTTCAAATCGATACTTTATTTTTAGAGCCTTTCCTGTACAAAACAAAAAAAAAACCTTAATTACCTCAAAAAAAACGGCGAATTCCAGATGGCGTTGCTGTTGCTCCCATACGGTCAAGGTCCAATAATTACAATTATAATACAGGGGTTCTTTAGCTTCCTCGCTGTGTCCCGACCCAGGTAAAGACACGTGGTCACCCCAGGTAGTCGAGACCACGTGCTAACGGTTTTTAAGATAGATGTGACATTGATTGACACCGCTGTATTATAATACAATGATTCTCGGTATAAAATTATGTGAATAAAAATTGATGTTTTTTTTTATTTTTCTTTGAAGTCGCTTTTTCGTTCGAATTTAGTCAGAATAGTACTAACATCATATGAGTAAAAAACGTAGTCTATAACTAGGTACTGGTAGCAAATAAGTTTGTAGTTCATGTTAGTTGCCAGAACGTTCTAGTTCAGAAATTATAAATTTTAGCGGACTGTTTAGGTATGTACTATTTTTATATCTTTCTTTATTGACTTACCCCAGTTCTTATAATTTGTTGAATAAATATTTGGCTAATGGATTTATTACGTGTATCTTTCTCCTGTCAGTAAATATTTGTACATAAGATTGTGGTGATGCAGCTCGTAGCCGGTAGCGGCGAGCGAGCCGGAGTGGCGTGGCGTGGCGTGGTGGCGCGCCGCCACTGCGCATGCTCGCCACCGCCACTGTTTGCACGCTGCAGTCGCGGCCACGCGCGCCGCACACCACACGCACCCATGCATAATACACCATACTAAATAAAAAAACATCGATCGGAACTGATTACGAAAACTAAACAAAAAATTATAAATAAAAATAACATACATTTTAAAAATATCTCCAACGAAGTGCATAATAATATTAGCTGTAAAAATGTGCAAAAATGTTGCTATGGTGCCCATGAAGAAGAGTGTGGACTCAGGTGAGTTTGATAAGAATTCCTCTTAGATTTACGCACGGTTATCGTACGCTATAGTATTAATTAACAATTATAGGTTTTATATTGTTTTATCCTTCTCGATACGAAGAATGTGAGAGTTTTATGGTTCATATACATAACAATCGTTAGCGCTTGTTTCCGATGTAGTTAACTTAAATACCATTATTTCCTTCTAGTATCGGATTTGTTGCTAATCGGACGCAGTGAGTTTAGCAAGTTTATAAATATTTTCTGTGATAATGGTGACAATCAAAAGCGTACTGCTTCATGCACAAGTTTTTATACGTGTTTGTATTATTTTTCATTTAAAATGTAAGCAATGGTTAATTAAGTTTCAATTAATTTTTTTGGTATAAGTAATCTGTCCTTCGTGCTCATACGTGGTAATAATAAATAAAAAATTTCATCATTATGGGTCAATGAATAGTTTCGCGAGGCTAGCCAATTGTTTTAAATTAGGAAGCCATTTGTTCGTATTAAGTGTCATGTGGGACTATTAATCGTAACGTCGATAGTTGAGGCGCGGTGGCATTGATCCGCTGAGATTGTTGCCGGGACCGAAGGAGCCACTTATCGGATGACTTAATTGTAATGGAGATCGTGTGAGGACGGTGCTGCTGTATTGACTGTGTCGGCCGGCTCCGCAGTGTCAGCCCGTCAGCCCGTACATGCGCACACCCGCTCATATCAATGCACCGCTTCCCTTTTAAAAACATCGCGATACACGAATCGTACACATTCTTCGGAGTTCAAAAACAACGTAATGCGAACTTGTAAACGTTTTTAATAGTGTGGTATTTTGATACGCCGGTCGTTGTAACTGATTACTTGAATCCTGAACCAGAAAGATGAAGTTGCCGAAATTGGATCTATGTAAGTGTAAATGCCGACTTATATTACAACTCGATTACTATATTTGTATAGGGAATGTAAATAGGCTCAAATGATTCATGCACGTGTAATGTTATTGCATTTTTACGCATTATTTAAACGCGTGAGAATAATAAATAAATTATATAGGTATCACGATAATGTGTGAATACCTTACTCGTCTATATTATAAACGTGATTTGTGTTTTTTATTTCCTATAGAAAAGTGTTCTTTGTCTATTATTTCATTCCCTGCATGTATTAGAAATCTGAAACATTTACCAAGATGACTTTGTTTATCAATAACAAAATTGTGACAATATTTGCGACAGTTCTCGAGGTTAGCTCAGAAAAACACGCGTGTATTTTCGTCAAATCTTTGTAGACATTAATACAATCAAATGCAGGCCTTCGTACGTCACATAATTTGAAGTCCTTTGTGAAACGTTTTACACGAAAAGACGTTAATATCTATGAAACGAATGAATCGTTTATGTCATTGTTAATGAATGTAATAGAAAAATTACAAGACATTCGTTGGATGACGTCTGTTCTCTTAACTACGTAATGTCAATTACGGTCAGTTAATTAATTTTATAAAATTTAAAATACCCACATTGTATATTTTGGAAGAATATCTCAGGAAACAAGGTTACACCTAACATTGTTAAACCAAAATTATACTTTTTCCAGCACCGACACAAATCGTTGAAACAAATCTCTAATAGCAAGAAGAAGTAATGTTTATGAAATCCTAATTACGTAGTACAATTATCTACTTCTGTGCTTAATAGATTCTCGTATTTACACGAAATACGAGGGCATAGCATTTTTACATACGTACTTTGAATCTTTGAAAAAACTTCCTAACTAGCGAAAGCTCCTTAATTCCCAAGAAATGATTTTTAAAACTAAAATATTCACAAAAGAAAGTCTTAGAAAGACACCAGAGAGATCCATCCATCTTTGCAACAGATCCATTCAATCTCAGTGCAAAAAGTTTAAAATGATAAAAGTGTTCCAACCCCGATCTCAAGCGCTTTTCCGCTAACCCGTTAACTGTGAGCGATTGCACGAACCTTTCAGCAAAGTAATCTCGTTTGCGCGACAAAGCGCTGCAGCGCTTCAGAGATTACGGCCACCCCTCAAATGTGACAGGTGATGACGAATTACACGCTGTCGTTCATTTGTTTATTTTTTTCGGTACTTAAATTATTTTCAAGTGCCTAGTTGTAGTGTAGGAAAGGCTGATAGTTTACGTTAGGTAAATTAGAAAACTACTCCAAGCTAGTCGAAGCTAGTCCAATATAACAATAAGATCGATGCTATGAAAATGTTGACTTTCCTTCAATGGATTTGTTTTACACATTCCTTATAACCGTTATCTATTTATTATGCATTACAATTTAACGACACCTAGGAAAGAGGAATCGTATCATAAATTATCGAGTTTCAAAGTGCGAGTAACTTTTATGACATCGTTAAATAAATAAACATGGAGTGTAAAACGTAAAAGCTTCCTGCGGTCCTTACAGGGACGGTTTATTATAATCGTAACATCAATACTAATGTTAGCTGCGGTTAAGTTTGTTTGCGTTTAACTGATTTGAAAAAATATTTCAGTGTTAGTTCAGTCAACCGCCGTATCTATCAAATTTTACCAATCGAACCAAATTTTACCTTCCTCTATTACGATAATGTTAAAAATCTATTGAAGAAAGACAGATTGAGATTATCGTCTGTACGTAAGAAGGCTCTAAGGTATTTTCCCACGAGACGCAGACCCAACCACGGACGGAAACTGTTATATAATACAACTATCCGCTGAATATTTATAAGGATTGTTAAAAGGCAGTAGACAAAACATTCAGAACGCTATATTCAGAATGCCTTAGACTGAAAACATCGTAAGTGTAAACGACGTAGTTTTTCAGTAGAAGGATAGTACGAGCTTTGCAATGTTATCTCTGTTCAGAGGCAAACAGCAAAAATCCATTCTGAGGTTTTCACTCTAAGGCTCCATTCACACGGCATTATAGGTACCTGCACGTTTTGTTTTTATTCGTTATCTATAACATCCAGTCTAGACTATACCTACGCTATGCATTAGAGTTCTATTCACGAAATAAATATTTAATAAGGTTTTGTGCTAGTGTTGTTGACGTTACTATTCTGATGCAAAGCAATAAAAAAGTCGTCGGCCTACTTTATTGAGCAAATATTTTGCGTCTGTCCTCGCTGTCCGCGAATTAATAATGGATCGTGGTGTAAATCGTTACGAAAACTACTCGAGGATTAATTTGTTAACAAGCGTTTAAAAGATTAGTCGCTTATTATGTACATCCGCTATTGTATGTTGTTATAAAAGTCTACACAATAACTTAACAAACTTAGTGTTTACATCAAATGTTTATTGAGCCAACAAAGTGCTCGTAACACCGCAACAAAATAACTCCGGAGTCACATATCAGACATTTTTGTCGTAGTCTAAACATAGTTTACCACTGACTCAAAGTTTCACTTGAAACTAAAGACTTCGGTTGTTATTTGTCTTGTCGTCAAGCGCTTAGTAGACATTTACGATGTCGAACAAATCGTTCAATTGCCGTAATGGCAGATAGATAAATCAGCAATGACTGCTAACTCTTTTTCAATCGAAAAAGAAGCTAGCAACAATATATCGATGGTACAATTAAATAAACATTACTTTTATTGCTTAAAACAGTTCTGAGAAGGATAAAAAATAGAACATATTTAGCGAGAAGTGGTTCGCCATCATTATTTATATCACTGCGTTTTAAGTAGGTAGTACTTTTATTTCCTAAACACATTTTCTGGGAAATCCCCTTTTGCAAATAAGCTACTTTCCCAGAACCATTAATACATTTACATATATTATCAATTCAGTATTTTCTATGTTCTATGTGTTTTACCCATCTCAAAATTAAGCAATTTCTTTTTAAATATTCATAAACACCGAATATAAACACATGCGAAAAAATCTCCTTATTACCCAATGTAAATATAATGACGTACCTATTACGAAAATATGGCGATAGATCGGCAAGAAGGTCAAAGCCAAGAGATAAACCTTTCCACATCAATACATGAGGCTCGGCTTAGGCACGGTTATTTGGTAATCCACCTATCGAAACTAGGAAATATTTTTTTGGTAATCATTAGTTTTATTTTATAGTAGGTCAAGCTCGCGGTTTTATCTGCTCCACAAAAAAAATAAGATGTCATTAAAAACATATTAAAAAAATATTTAAAAAAGGCTGAAAAATAACACTTTTCGATCGTCAAATACTTATTACATGAGACAGCCCCCAAAAACGCCTGCCCTTAACCAGTAGCGGCGTAAGGGGGGGGCGGGAGGGGCGGTCCGCCCCGGGTACCACATCTGGGGGGGTGCCATCTAGGTCGGCACATATCTGCATGACCAGGATGATCGAGGTGGTACTGAAAGGGGTGTCACCCCTCTCAGTCCAGCTGTCACCCCTCTCTTGTATTTTTGCTTTTACCTGATTACTTAAATTAATTCCTCAACGTTGAAAAAAAAATCCGCTCGCTACGCTCGCGGTATTTTATTAATTTCTAATTTATTCTACGCTTACTCTTTGAGTCCTCAATCTAACAAAAAGTTCAAGCACCGAAGTAGCAAAAACAACTAACGCTCGCTTCAGTCACGGTTTCTTTTTATTTGTAATTCAGAGTTAAATTTGAGAGTAGGTACTCAAATCAACAATTAGAAAATTCACTTTACGGTGGATATTTCTAAGCTGCGTCCCAAAACTCAAAAAATTTCGAGCTCGCTACGCTCGCAGCTTGTTCACTTTACAATGGTTTCTTTTCTAATTTGTTTAAGCTCTTATGTGTTCCAAAACTCAAAAATTTCGCGCTCGCTGCGCTCGCGCCTTTCACTTTACTATATTTTTTTCTCATTTCTTTGGATATCTTTGTGTCCCAAAAATCTAAAATTTCGCGCTCGCTACGCTTGCGGCTTCTTCAATTTGCAGTGGTTTTTCCAACTTGTTTGGGTACTTATAAGTTCCAAAACTCAAGAATTTCGCGCTCGCTGCGCTCGCGCCTTTTACTTTACAGCGGTTTTTTTCTCATTTCTTTACGAATCTTTGCGTCCCAAAAATCTAAAATTTCGCGCTCGCTACGCTCGCGGCTTCTTCACTTTGCAGTGATTTTTCAAACTTGCTTGGGTACTGATGTGTTCCATAACTCAAAAATTTCGCGCTCGCTGCGCTCGCGCCTTTCACTTTGCAGTGTTTTTTTCCCTCATTTCTTTAGGTATCTTTGCGTCCCAAAAATCGAAATTTCGCGCTCGCTATGCTCGCGGCTTCTTCACTTTACAGTGATTTTTTTTCCAAGTTGTTTGAGTAAGTACTGTTGTGTTCCAAAACTCAAACATTTCGGGCTCCCTTCGCTAGCGCTTTATAACTTTGCACTGATCTGTCTCCGGTTTCTTCATGTTAAACCTAGCGAAAAGCACCATGAATGATTTCTACACGATTTTTTTTTCTACGTGATTTTATTTTGTCGTTTTGTTTTTGGGGTGCTCAATAGGTAGTCCGCCCCGGGTGCCACCCGATGCTACGCCGCCACTGCCCTTAACCACTTCTGTTTTCATCAGAAGAACAAGGGGCACAGCAAACTAACAGATAAAAAGTAGCCTGTATGTTATCATGATGTGTAAGCTTTATTACTGCCATGTTTCATCAAAGTCCGTTCAGCCTTGAACGCATAATTGAGGACACACCTAAACCCACAATCTTTCCCATTTGTCATATTAGTAAAATCATTACCAAAGGGCAATAGGTTCAATGTTCAAGTTTCATATGTTAATTTTTATATTAATCATAAAAAAAATACTTTCTCACTGTTCTTTTCACGAGAATTTGAATATCCTCACGATAAAAGTTATTATTAAGCATTAGCCTATACGGCATCAAGAATGCAGAAAACCGATTCCAACGTTTGTAAAATGTGTCTCACACTGTTTATTTTATAATGTGACTAAAAAGGCCAGCACGTGTTCTGCCTAACACTTGTAATATTACCTGGCAATGCGCAAGTCTCACTTATCAAAACTGTAACCGAAATTGACGGGTCAATGCTCTGCTGCCAAATAGAGACGAACATGCGCCGTTAATTAGATTTGGTGTCAAATAAATGTGCGACAATCTAGCATCTCCAAGTATTTTTGGTACCCTGGATAGTCCAACTATATACTCAATGTTAAATGCCAAAGTAATCCTGTTTTAAACAATAATGCTACATCTGCTGAATCGAAAATGATAGGCCCAGAGATAGATAGTGACCTAGAGTGGTTTTTTATGCGGCTAAAGAGAATTTCATCGAAACTTGTATCTCAAGACTGCGTGCGTATTCTGCCGTTAGATTATTTTAAAACATAACACTTATGAATTACCTCATTAACATTTTTAGTAATTGACGAATTTTCCTGGATTTATTAGTTATTTAAAGATTTTGCTACGAATGATTTTTTTTACGTTCATCCCTTTTCCCTAAAAAGTCCTTGAACGAATCATACCACTTTTTGGTTGAATTACTGTGCTGATTTCCTTCCCCGAAATGACCGTTCGATATCAGCTTGCTTTTTCAAAGGTAATTGAACTACATTGGAAATTTCTGACCCAAATGAGTTGGTGCGGCTTTCATATCGATTTTCTTTAAATACTTCTAGTGTGCACTGACCTTTCCTGTAAGTTGTACATTCATTTTACATTATGTTTTGCTAATACGTCATTCCGATAATGAAGTGATAACGGCTTTGGTCATTCATTACAGTATTGGTCGTCATTATATGCCTGTGTGATACGATATTATTAAAAAAGTAAAGTAAGTACTTATGTAAATCAAAATTAATATATACCCATTAGTATTACTTTTAATTAAGTAACAAATAGCATCCAATTATGTGATACCTACTTTCAATACTTAATGTGACACAATTTGTCGTAAAGGGTTAACAAGATATTGATCTCCGCGACCTTTTAACCCTACGGCTTCCAATCTACATTCTCATTATACTATTCATAGGCCGCGCTCTATAAAACTGCACCTGCAATCTTTGGTTATCAAGTTATTATAACTGAAATAATGGTACGTTTTGGAGGCGAGCTGCCGACTGCAACTGTCGACCGCACGTACCGCGACTGCACTACTGATTTTGAATAGGTATTTACATGAAATCGTTTTGGATCGAGGCGGCAACAGCACATGCATGCGGTCGGCAATTGCAGTTGGCAGCTAGTTTTCAAAACGGACCTTTAACACTACATGTATGACGTTTATCGGTTATGCACGAGTGAATAAGCATTATACACACTTAAACACGTGGTTCCTTTTGCGTGAGAGCGATTGTTCGGGACGTCTGTACGAAACAATCGTATTATCTAGTTCTAGATGATGATTTGACATCAACTATCATTGTCATGTTTAGCGTCACAACCTGAGAATGATGATTGCGTTTAAGGACGTGAGGACCTGTCTTGAATAACGTCTTGGAGCACTGTCTTCCAATAAGTAGGATAATTGTTGGCTTGACTTTCTTTCCTTCTAATGGTTTTCCTAAATATTCATTTTAAAAACACTACCTAAGTAATAGTTTTTTATTTACCTAATTGTATATGGTACATCCAGTTTCTACGTGAGTGACGCAATCATGAGGGTAAACCCTTTGCCGTGTGTACACTAATAGAAGATTAAACAGGTCAGCTGAGCTGTGACCTAGGTTCAACAACGGCGGGTCAACGCTAACTTATCTAATTAAGACAGTTGCAAGCCACCGGTCCTGTGCAAATTCATATGCATAACTGGATTATAGACTATACCTACCCGCCATTTTACATGCGTCCCGAGGGAACAACTTCCCGGCGCTAGATAAAAAATAATCCGTGTTGTACTCAATAATAGAGTAGTTTCACAAAAATCCGTTCAGCAGTTTTTGCGTGAAAGAGGAATAGGCTTCCACAATTTCCCGTTAGAAGACTTTGTTTTCGCAATACATACAGCAGATGGCCAGAAAGGGCAGGTCAGACTCCACGTGCGAAGCCTAACAAGAGTTGATATTAATTATCCTTTATAGTTTTTGTAGGGAGAGTCCATACTTGTGCTAAAAAAGTAATTATTACTTACCTAGATACAAAAACTGTGTGGCTAATGGAGCATGCGGTGCGTCATAAATTCATGGTTAACAACCATGTACGCTGATAAGATTTACCATGCGAACAATTGTATGATAACGCGGGCCAATGCGAAATTATGCAAGAGGAACCAAAGAAAATTTTCCGTAACTTATAATACCTAAAGGACAATGCCGGATTTTGTATGGACCCTGTCCCCACCCACCAACAGACTTGAAACTAGTGTCATCGGAAGCGCATCCTTCGATAGATCATGATTATCAAAACGATTTACTCCAAATGTATGGGGTTTTGGAAATACACGACATTTTAATATCCTTAATAATCAATTAACGTCAAGTTTGTTAACCAATTACTCGGAGTTGCGTGGACCGATTTTGATTATTTTTGTTTTAATGCAAAGAAGGTGTCTCAACGTTAGTCCGATATAATTTTCATCGGGATCTTTTTAGCGACTTTTGAGTTATCACCGGTTAGAATGATAATTAATTGGTTTAATGATTTTGTATGGACCTTTACTGACTCCAACAGAGTTGAACCTAGTGTCATCAGAAGCGCCTTATCCGATAGATATTTTTTTACTATGACGACATTCTCTAAATGTTTGGGGTTTAAGATATATTCGACATTTTAGTATCCACAATTAACGTAACGTTAGGTTAGGTTAGTAGGTGTATAAAGCAATTACTCAAGACTAAGCTGATTCTGATTATAATTTTTCGTTGGACAGAAGCTGCCTCAAGTGTGTCCCATTAAGTTTCATCCAGAACTGACTTATAACAAAAAAAACTGTGGTAAACCTAACCCAGTTTGATACTTAGTTAATAGTTTAGTTACGACCAAAACTTACTTATTGAAATAAATAAATAAAATATTTTAAAACAAACCCATATTTTATATGAACTCAGAAATGTATAAATAAAAAAAAAATCATAGAACTTTTCTCTTAAGTAAAAATCATAAATATGTATTGACATTAATTATTTAACGTTACATCTTAAAAATAACACATGGTTAAGGAATAGGTGAATGGTTAAGCGGCCCAAGTTAAGCTACCCAACTGACAATCGCCCTCTTAAAACATTGATATTAGGAGGTATCCTGTTAGGCTGGAAGCTAGCTCCAATATAATTGGATAAAGGATGGGCAAGTGGTAAACAAATAGTAAAAAATATTATAACATATAAAAACTAATAATGGCCGCGTCTCTGTCACTTGAGTTTTATGCTGAAGCATTTCGAAAAAAGTCCATATTATGCGTAAAATGACAATACAATTGTATTACAATAAGAAGCATCTGATAATTTTTAGTCATCAATCTGCAGGCAAGTTTATTTTATATCGGTTGAGTTTAACGGAATGATTAAAGAAATCAAAAGTCAAAGAAACAAACTCAAAAACTGCTGGTCAGTTCTCGATTCAAGTTGTATAACACCATCCTTGAAGTAATCTTTCGTTATGAAAAAAAAAATAACCAGCATTGTCTACTCAAATCTAGGTAGGTAGTCGGTGAAAAACCCGAAGGGATTCGATTATGTATGGAATGAAATGCCTTATAGTTCCTAATACCCATACATTCGGAGTACGTCACCATAGTAAGAAATGATCTATCAAATGAGGCGCTTCTGATGACACCAGGTTCAACTCTGTTGGAGGTGATGAAGGTGTCCTTACGACATCCTACATTGCCTCTTCAAACCGATTATTTTAACTGATGATAACTCAAAAACTGCTTAAAAGATCTTGATGAAAATTAAATCGGACTAGCTTTGAGATAGTTTCTCTACATACAAAAAATGGATTTCAAAATCGGTCCACCCAGCTCCGAGTAATTGGTTAACAAACTTGAAGTTAATTGACTATTAAGGATACTAAATTGCCTTATAGTTCCTAAACCCCATACTTTTGGAATGTGTCTCCATAATAAGAAATGATCTATCAAATGAGGCGCATCCAATGACACTTAGTTGAACTCTGTTGGAGGTGGTTAAGGTGTCCTTACGAAGTACTACACTGTCTCTTCAAACCGATTATTTTAACCGATGATAACTCAAAAACTGCTTAAAAGATCTTGATGAAAATTAAATTAGACTAACTTTAAGATAGATTCTTTAAAATAAAAATAAAAACATCAAAATCAGTCCACCCAACTCCGAGTAATTGGTTAACAAACTTGAAGTTAATTGATTATTAAGGATACGAAATTGTCTTATAGTTTCTAAACCCTATACTTTTGGAATATGTCTCCATAATAAGAAATGATCTATCAAATGAGGCGCATCCAATGACACTACTTTCAAATCTGTTGGTGGGTGGGGACGTTTTTAGGCATTGTCCTTTATCAAATTAATTTAATTATTACAAGATATGTGTGACAGAAAGCCTGCGCCCAGCAGTGGGCCGATAAAACAAAGCTGATGATGATGAAGATCATGGATTAAAAGTTTCGAAATTCGTTGTTTAACTATTGTGCACAGCATGCAAAACACAACCCATGCAAAGTACATAAAAAGATCTTCTAAAACAATACATATGTAAAACAAACACGTAGTACAATCATACTGTTGTAAAAAAATATTTATTCATTTACACCCCTAACCTACCATTACAGGTTTATCTTAACCTAATGCGATAGACATAAAATAATTGATTGATAACTGCGCGCTACGTCCATACAGCTAAGAGATCAATCATACTGAATGTTCCTAAAAAAATTGGACAATCTAGATTCGACACAGGTAGACAATTCTATAAAGAGTTAACCAACCTCGGCTTAAACGTATAGCATGGCCGAATTTGTTCCCACTTAGTAGTACTAGAGCATCATAAGATGAAGGATGTAGCAACGAATGAATTAAAATGTATGAGAACAAGGCTACCCCGGAAGACAGGCCGTCTGCAGGCCGTCTAGATAAACAGTCATAGTGCATATAAATATTCATTCGTTATACACATTGTTGCAATGCCATACAAACGTAGTTCGTGACGGATGCGTGTATGGTAGGTACTTTGCATACTACATTCATAAAATCACGGTAATTATCCTCGAGTCAATGGAGTTTCGATTTGGTTTATTTATATTTTTGGTTAATGAATTGATTAATTTATTATGACATGATACTACATACACATAGTTATATACCCCACAACACCGTCTATACAGTTCAACTGTGGGGTCTTTGACAGTTCTTTGTTTTTGAATTATGCGTATTTGGAGCAATATATAGGTATTTCTTCCTGTTCCACATCATTTATTAGCAAAGATGGGCAAGCCTGATGGAACCTGTACTTCAGGGTTCCTTCGTAAACGTCTGCAATGTCGGTCCTGCTCTAATTTGGTGCCTCTATCAATATCGATCATATTGTTGAAAAGTTATCTACAATTTTAAAAACTGATCGTATGAGAGTTTATTTGAAGAAATTCTGTGATCATGAAATCAAAGCAATATTTACAATAGAACGATACTCTTTCATTTGATCTTTTTGTTCAATGTAGTCTTTAGTTTGATATGTTCATGTTACGTAACCATAGACTGACATGTATCGTCATATTGAAAGACTTGCAATATCGGAGAATAATATAAATATACTTGGATATATTTCCAATACTGCTTTAATAAAATGTACGCATCATTTTAACTGTTTCCTATCTTCCAAATATGTATATGTATAACATAAACACGAAGAAGTATAGGCCTGTTCACAAACGTGTGAACTACAGCATGTTGTGCAGGTACGAACATTAATGGGCACATTTAAACAACAGTTTCACTGTGGAAGGTTTATTGATGGTCCTGCATGGCCAGATTACTATCTCGAATGACAGTGCCACCCAGCCAACCGAGACGAAACCTCACTTTTATTCAAAGTAGTCTGAAACAGGCCCCATTGAAAACACTATGAATTCGCATTCACAATTAATGCATACTAATAAAATGATGGCCATCCATATAGCTTCATTTATGTTTCCACGCCATTGTCATAAAATTCTTTGTTTATGCCACCCTACTGATAGACAGAGCAAAAAGCATTGAGAGCATTTATCCATTTGGCACAAACATAAGGAAATAAACCGTTCTATTGCTTCAATTTCGATTTAATTAATTAGCAAGTCATTACAATATTTACCAATAATTTATTCAGAATATTAACGACTTCTCTGGTTTTGTAATGCCAAGAACATAAAGCGTAGCTTTGAAGGTAGGAGAAAGAACTTTTGATAAAACCGCTAATGTATGAGGAGCATGAGCCAAGACCCTCATGGCACTCGGGCCGGTCCCTCGCGACCTTGTGTACTAATTAGTGATTATTCTGCGAACAGTTGGTGCACCCACTCGCTGCTCCAGCCAATCGACGCAGGTGGCTCACAATTTGTTGTGCATTGACCTCGCTCGCTAGACCCATCGTGGATATCTACATCAATTAAACTAAGACTGTTAATCTCCTCCTGTAATTCATGTAGCTTATACTCGAGTAGACAACGACGTATTCATTGCCGCATTGTACTTACCTACGTCAACATTAATGCGCTTATTTATGAGCTTATCTCATTGCCGATACACTGCTCTAACTTATAAATCTCAAATAATGTTTGAGTTAACTTTCATTCCGTTATCTGGTGAACTGATTATAATGGCCAGTCATGAGGAAGACACTTTGATCTGATTTAAGCGTTTCTGCATTGAAAGGATCGTTGTTGATTATAGTGAAGTGTTCCCCTCCGTCGTTATCTCATCATCGGACCACATAACGTATTCTTAATTAATGCCTTTATTGATCGCGTGCAAAACACAGCTAGCGTCGCTGTGTCACGTGACCACAGTGTATACGAAGTTATAAAAATAAATTCATGTAACTCGGAAGTAGTTCCAAAACTTTTCAAAACTGATCGAATATTGTCAATTTAAAGAAACGCTCCACGTGTAACATTATCGGTGTCAAGGTGTATGTCGCCCCAGGCTTGTGAACAAAACACATCGATGTCCATTAAATTTATTATGAACGAACGGCAGGAATAGAGACGAGGTGCCTGTATCATAAAATCGATCGTCCACCACTCACGCAGTCTCATTGAACGGTGGTACAATTAGAATTTATGTTACGATGTATGTAGACGTACTGTTGTCAACGTATAAAACTAGCTCAGTGCCTAGTGCTTCTTAAATTGCTTTTTGGCCGTTAAACTTTCTACTGCATACTGGAAATGTCTGCCCAACCTTCAGGTAATGTTCGTAGTCACTGGTTATTATCGGAATTGTAACTTTAGACAAGTCCAGATACTCTTTACTGTAAATGAGACCCGCCGCCCACTGTCAGTCATCATTTACTTAGGGTCATCCCAACCTTTCTAACAATAAGCATAGCTTACATCTAAATACGACTGTCACTTTCACTTAGTCTTGTCGTACCCTTATTAATGTTTGTTTGTCTTCCACAGCTATCCAGAAGTCATGTAAACCAGCTATGCTGGGTCGCATGTGGCAGGCGAGCCGGCGGGCGCTCAACCTTGAACACAGCCCGGCTCATCAGTTCGCCTGCAGTCAGTGGCAGTCCAGTCCTCATCCCTCCACAGTCTACCTTATATACAGGTACGGGACATAGCATTTTCTATAAGATCCGTCTTGTGTAAAAAAAATGTAACATCTTCTAATTTAAAACTAATGTCTGAAAAAATCTTTGACCTAGTTTTTGCGTAAGAATGTGCCAGAATTAACAACGTGTACACGCGCAAATTGTATGAAAGGAAACATTATTTTATTGCATTGTTTTTCTTTCGGCATTTCCACTTGACGATCATAAACTTTATGCATATTTATTTATCCTTTCAGATGGTTGTTTTTCGTGTCTGTGGTGTCGATTGGCGTGGCCAGTTTCTCTTGCCAGCGATTGCCGCGGCTGTACGAGGGGCCTAAGGTCGAGCTCAACTATATGAAGTGGTTCATCTACTTCACGAACTGGGGCTACTTGCTGATAGCACTGCAGGCTGGACTCGCGCTCGCTGTCCTACATCGGTACAGAGCACAAAAATTCAACTCACGTAAGTGTTTACACTTTTTGAAAAGTTAATATAACAGTGGCAGGTGAATTTTCCATTGTAACAAATTATTTATTTTCTGAATTTGGGATCAAAAGCCGTCTAAAAATGTTCCGCGCGTTTTACGTTGCAAAACGACAGTAATATAGAAATTATTTTTAATTTTCTTACAAGCTTTTCACTACAGGAAATTTGTTTTTGTATCCAGGATTATGATTCAAACAGAAGATTCGATTTTAAGCAGAAGATAATATTTACGTTTTCTAGGTATCTACATTTTTCGAATAGTACTGAACGACGTTTCGTTCCCATCCTTTGTACAAGTTACGTAACTAATGAGCCAAAGACTCGTGATAATATTATAATATAAATCAAAAGTTAATATAGCCAAGTAATTATTACTATTAAAAACATGACTTTTTATTTATGATTCTGTTACAATAACACTTATATAATATTACGTCTTACGTCTCTCGTAAATGCAAACGTCAGGATGTTTTAGGTATACTTAGGTTGTGTTTCTGAATTCTTTTGGATCTACTGTAATCATGTCGATCCTTGATTCTACTCAATCGATACCGATGGTAATGCGGAAAAGGTATGAAGTATTGAACATGATCTGAGGATTTATTTTAGAAGTTCCCTTATTGTCTAATTACTTGAAATCCTGGATTTTTGTAGGAAAATGAACACTTATAGGATAGTTTATAAAAAGTACTCTATAAGGAATTCCATATATACTTGGTCATTCACCTTTTATCGGAAGAAAAGTTACATGTTAAAAATAAAAAACTTTTTACTCTTTAATACCTGAATGCTCATGTTTCTTCTCAACACTTAAGGCATCATAAAATATTTAACGGTTGTCTGGAATACCACGACAAGATCATACTTTAGGACTGCATTCTCGGGTCATTATCACCTGCACAAGAAAATGCAGTTTGTTACAATGTAACGAAGCAATATCAAGTTCAATGACACATCTGCACTAGACTTTGGTTCCACTGAGCTTGCATCAGTAACATAACTCATACGTCAGATGAAGCAATATAATCCTAACTAATATTATAAATGTGAAAGTAACTCTGTCTGTCTGTCTTTCTGTCCGTCCGTCTGTCTGTCTGTCTGTCTTTTCTTCACGCCTAAACTACTGAACCGAATTATGTAAAATTTGGTACAGACATAGTATGGAACTTGAGAAAGGATATAGGATAGTTTTTATTACAAAAAAAAAATAAAAATAATAAAATTTAATCCGGACATATAGCGCCATCTATTGGTCAAACCAAAAATCTGCCGGAAGTCACTATTCCACGCGAACGAAGTCGCGGGCAAAAGCTAGTATTAATATAAATACGTACGTACAAACGATCCTCTTAAAACAACAAATGTTCCATTAAAATATTCCACACCAACAAATTAAAAGTCAACTATGAATCAACTACGAAGAAGCAAATAAAAAATTCATAAACATGTTGACGAAAACAACGCTGAATGAAACTTGGTTTTAGTGATCTGCTTAATTTCTTAGTCTTTTTCAGAATATATTTTTAGTTACGGATTTAATAACCATCGTATTCCTTAATAAAACTCCAACTTCGCACACTGCGGGTTCACATTTTTTTCTGTTCGAAATGTCTCGAATGATTTATATCATTCCTCAAACTATGTATTTAATCACAAAACTTTATTATATTCTTTCAGTGTTATTGAAACAAGTCACAGTAGCTCAAATTTTCATACGTTTTTCATTTCCGGTGTTTAACCTTCTATACAAATAATTCCGTGGTAATATATTTCGTTGTAGTCAGACAGCGGTTTTCATCTATCAAAGATCAAAGAGAAGCAGGACGAATATAAACGCAAACAAGGCAAAATCATAAACACAGTTTGCCGTAAATTACTCCAGCTAGTCTCATATCCGTAAAATGCAAAACTTGCAGCCATGCGACGTATAGTAATGTTCTACTGCCATGTTTACTAAACAATCTTGGCGCATATCGATTTCCGTTGCAAGATTGAACTGCAGGAGGAAATCAAGTGAATGACTTGAGATTTTCAATTGCTGCATGATTTTACGGAATCTCTGAACTAGTTCGCTCTGACATTGCTACCAATTCTGTGGTTGCTTTGATAAGACTACAGGACTCAGAGAGTTTTGAACTCATTAATCGAGCAGTGATTGAAAGTACGGGGTACACTGTTGCCGGGTCTGGCTCGTCAATGTCAAGTGAATCGCGTGGGTGCGTTTATTACACAAAACGGTTTTCTCGGACAACGCTACTCCTCACGCGAATCAATTAATCTGAATCATTGAGTCGCATGTCGTCGTACACATCAAAATGCTCGCTAGGGATCGATTGAACACGTGTTTTGTTTTTCGTCGCACTATGCGTTAAGAAGTCTAGACTGTTCATCAATTGAGATGAAACCTCCTAACAATAACGTTATTGGTTCGCTTTGTCCTATCGTATTTGTTCTCATCGATACTTGTCAAGGGCAATCATATTCAAATAAAGACATTTGGATAATATTTTGGTGCACGCTATCGACGGGGGTCACGATCGCTTGATTGGTAGCAATTTCGCGTCAATTAAGATCAGAGTGGAGCGGGCCCGCTGTCCATTGTGCTTCAAATTATCCTTATTGGTTCCTCATTCCGACTGAGCCCAGTCCGAGCATTATTCGCAGCTATTGTTGAACGGTTGAGACGTTGTCCACTTCAATATCAAGTGCCAGACAATTGTGTGCGACATAAAAGGATTTATACAAACGGTCACTTTCGTTAACTCGCACAGATACATGGCTGTGGATAATACGATCTCGTGTATTGTTGGATACGAACACGTTGGATATCGTATTCTATTCGATTCAGGATTACAGCTGAGCGAATCTTTTATTAAAAAAAGTAACAGTTTCTGTTACGAAGGATTTACATTACTTGCTAGTCTCATAACTACAAATGTTTTTGACTAACTAGAACCTACCTATGGAAACAACCTAACACAATAACTCCATACCACCAAGGATATTTTAACAAATAATAAAATGTATTTAAATTTTCTACTAACAGCATGTCTAAGCATATCTTTACGTGTGTTTATAGTCAACCTACGTTTTGCAGCATGCGAAGAGGACGAGATCCCGATACCATTGGGTCGGCGCGCGCGCACGCCGCTGCTGTGCCGAGCCTACTGGCTGTCGCATAACATTGCCACGGACTTGGCTTTTGTGATCTCGCTTGTTTATTGGGCCCTAGTACATGATCCTAGTAAGTACTACTTATATAGTATAACATGGGCACTTATGTAATTAAAAAAAACTTGGTAGATTTTCTCACGTTTTCTGAAGTTTTATCATTTCACTCACGGGTGGCTATCTCCAGCAGGCTATTTGTAAGTTATGCTAAGGGTCTTAACACAATTGATATATAACAATATTAGGCACGTATACTTTCATATACTAGACTAGCATATTCTCCCACCCGAAGAATCAACTATCTACGTCATGATCATGATGTGTGGATGTTACAGTAAAGTTACGGAAATCCATATCGGTAATTCTGATCGATTATGCGCCTTATAAAATAGTCATAGCTTCTAACACAAGTGAACAATTTATCTATCTGGTAGGTGCCTACTAGGGCATCCAGTTGTCTACAAATTGATATTAATGTATCAAAATGTTTGAATGAAGCACCTCCTGGTTCAACTGATTTATTAAACCGACTTCCAGGATCGGATAATGGCAGATTTTTTCTTGGACCTAACTCAAATTCGATACGTCACTCACAGACACTAATTCTAAACTCAAAAAACTCTTTTGCAGAAATCCACGAGGTGAATGCCCTAAACGTGCTGGTTCATGGCGGGAACTCATTGTCTATGCTGTTGGAGCTGGCAGTGACGTCACATCCCGTGCGAGCCGCACATGCTCTGTATAGTGCAGGCGCGGGACTCGCGTATGGAGTGTTTAGCGCGTTTTACTGGGCTGTTGGCGGCACTGACAGGATTGGAAGGCCAGCTATTTATCCGGCACTAGATTGGAATAAACCTGGTAAGTATATTTTTAATAAGTTGATTCAGAAACTATATACGTTATATATAACTATATAGGTACGGATGCATCTTAGGGCCATAAGATAGGTTCAGTCAGTTTTCATAACAGCAAAATCGACATTTTTTCCCATACAGAAACTTCTATCCATGCCTAGGAGACAGGATTATGAGAATAATTCTGATGTTATTTGTTACGGATCTCAAGTTAAATTAGTTTACTGCAAATATTATTGCAATTTTTGTGGCCTACATAAGAGAATTTTAGATCTGTTAATCCAATCATCAACACCAAATTAGTATTTCGCACTCGTTTATTATGTCCTATGAAGGGCTTTTTGTCTCGTGCATTTATACATGCCTAACATTATCATTTTTTTCTACCCAGGCTCAGCATTCGGCTTCGTGGCTCTATGCGCAGTGGTGATGGTGTTCGCGCACGCGCTCGCGACGTTCGTGGCGGCCGCGCGCACTCGCCTCGCTTCGCGCATGCGTGCCCGCAACCACGCCGACCGACTCGCGCTGCCCACGCACTGATTGCACGGGAAACTGCACTAGTTGTTACTTACAACGTGCTTGGATATTTTATTTTTCGACTGTCTTATTCATAGTGAAGTCCTAATACGAAAAAGATTATATCAACGGAACTGTTTGGTCCTTGTAAAGAAGGGACGAAGTAGTTCGATGGCTAAAATAGGTGTTACTCACGTACGCCACAGACTATAACACAATAGGAAATCCACTGTCCCGTGTGGATACGCGTTTGTAGCATGCTGGGGTTAATCGAAGGTCTCAGTCATTATGAATAAGTTGGTAGTAAAATAAAGTTAAGAACAGTGTAAACATTTTTACGTAAAAACAAGCTGCGGTTACCTACGCCCTCGTGAAGTCACTTTTCTTGGTCAAAGTGTGCATTTAATCCCAGTGACAGTGCCTTTTTTTGCAAAACTTTATCGAAAAGATGGCAATTAACGTAATTAAGTTATTGTCACCAACAATCATCATTATAGATAATATTTTACATCGTCATTTATGTTAAATATTTTCATTTATTGGCAACAAAAGCAAATATGCTTGCACCAAACTCGTCCTACCTAGTTCATTAGTATATTTGACAAAGTTAAGCGACAATAACTTTTTTGTCGCTTCACTTCAAGAACTTCAGTGTAACGTCAAAAACAACTTAGTATTAATTGAGCCTCCTGCTGTAAATCGTATTACGAGTTTATACATTCATGTTAGAAATATCTGTGTTGATGTCTGCACAGTTCTTATGAAAATTCTCTTTTAACGTAATAGTCTTAATGTTTACACACGTAGTTTTTATATTAAAACTGCGAGCATAATATTATAAGGCATTAAGCTTAAGTTATGCAAAACTATAAAAGAAAGCTATATTTTCATTTCAATAATGAAATAGTTGGAATGCTTAATTGCTCAGTTCAAAACATTCCTAGCTTCATACAGGATTTGTACACATCAAAGATAGGCATGTACTTGTCTTTATATAACTACGATCGTAAAAACATCTTATGTGTGACGCATGGATGTTCAAAAATGTCTGCCGTGATATCGACGGTCAAGTACTAAAACGCAACTGCAAACTTTGAGAAATACATATTTGTTTAGGACAAGCATCTGAAAAAAATACGTCATTGATTGGTGTCCCGCTTTGCACATTATTTTAAAAAATTGCAGTTGCGTTCTTGTTCAAACAACCCACAAATATATAGTGAATTAAAATAAACCTACTTGATGTAGTATGGGAATTGCATGCAATCAATAATATTGCATTATATAATATAATTAATATTTGTGAATCGCTTTTAGATAAAATGTCGAGTGAATGAGCGGTTACTCCTCAATGCAGTAACTGCATAATCATTAATGTTCGACTTAAAGCATTCCTATTTTTCCAAAGAAACTTAGCATTAAGTCAATGGTATATGCATTGTACCTTTATTAAAAGTGGCACCTGATGTTACGTAGTGCCTACAATAATTGTTCTTTAGAGAATACTATCTGTTTTGAGTGCAAAACATTCGAGCACCGTGACTTTTATTGACCAAAGTTATCGGGAGTAATAACATATTGTTTTTATTGCCATGAACTTTTGAAAGATTTACTTAAATGAAAAATAACTCCTGAAAACCAAAGGTCAAAAAAAATTGGCGGGTTTTATTGTAAGAGGCTATAGAAGTCAACCTCATTGTTGTAAACTTATACGGGTGCATAATGCATTAGACAAGTATAGAATGGAACTTCATGAACTCACGCAAAACGAGGTCCAAACTATAACCATAAAATAAAAATTGTTGTTATAGATAGTTCAACTCAGATTTGCGCGCGGCCCTATGTGTGCGTCGGCTTGTAAATATACAACTTTCATTCGTGTGACAGTGACGTCGTCCGAGCATGACGTGTTCTTATCGCTTTTTGTTATGGGTACAGTCGTTTACGAAAATACTAGTTATTCACGGAGAAATTATTAAGGAGTCAGGTAAAGCGTTTCAAAAAATAAAACAACATTCAAAGCTTTTTATTATTAAATAGGTACTTATAGTTTTTCATTATTTTCTCATACGTCTTTTCAAATTGACATTGACAGTATCTAAGAAATAAATAAGGTGAAATATCTAAGATGAATTAAATACTCCTTACATATTTTCTAGCTCGGGGTACGCGGACAACAAATAAAAGTGTGGGCTAAGAATGTAAAAAGACGTATAATCTAGTATAATAATGTAAACAAAATGTGTGGGGAATTTGAAAAAATTAAATTGCTTCGCATAATGTCGACCAAAATAAGACGGAAATAATGAAACGAATAAATGAACGTTTAAGTCAAATTGATGAAGGGATGTGGGGTAATACTTGTCGACATGTATAAAATAAAAAAGAAGAATACTATAGACATTTTGACATGGAGTCAGAATTTATAATTCACCTTGGAGAGTAGCGAATCCGAAAATTCATCATTTGATTTTTCAAGTAGCGATTCACAATCATTATAAATAAATAAACATTAAATTACGTAATAACTGTTTTTCTTAAACACCCGTATACAACCCTAAATAACTGTATTGTACCCGACTGTACGTCTTGTCACGCACACAAAGTCACTGTATATGTACATGGGTTACCCAAACATGAGGCCGCGCGCACGACTGAGTTGAACTTACTATACATGGTTTTTCCATCTGAAATTATGGTTTAATTGAAATATTTTAACACATTAGAATTGGCTTTACTCTGTTGTATTATGTAGGTGTACGTTTTGAAACAAATGAAAACCTCTTCATGAAAATTGGGCTTGTATAATACTAGCCGTTTTCCCGCGGTTTCACCCGCATCCCGTGGGAGCTACTGCCCGCACCGGTATAAAATATAGCCTATGTTACTCGCAGATAATATAGCTTTCTAATGGTGAAAGAATATTTAAAATCAGTCCAATAGTTTTTGAGTTTATCCATTACAACCAAACAAACAAAGTTTTCCTCTTTATAATATTAGTATAGATGAACAACAAAAATATATTAATACCCAATAATGGCTCTATTTTATTTGACTTTAGTTCATTATGCACCTCTTAAGTGGCGGCTGAATTTAACAATCTATGCGCAAGTTTACACTAATATGTAGTATTTACTCGAATTGTGATATTTATGTATGTATCGATTGAATTAGTATCGATTTTATCAAAATTATGATATTTTGGCCCAAAGGTGCGATAGTTAAATGGAGGGAAATGGTTCGTAGAAACGAAAAAGGTCACGCTTGGGGAAATTATACCAATTAGCTGCTGGATTGCAGGTATACATAATTATATACCTAAGTGAGATTTTTCAAGCTCAATTGCTGACGTAGCATCTTATCTGCGATGTTTTTATTATTGCAAACATTCATAATCGTAACTAAGTGCCCACTTATAACTGGCCCTTCTTTTTTTCGTAAATAGTGTTGTTATCCTAAAGTATTACTTACAAATACATTACACTAATATTGTGCCATATTTCAACTCCCTTGATTTTGAATAGTTACTAAACTGTTGGGGTTACCATGTTGGAAAGTTGAAAAAAAAAACAGTTTTACGCACATAACTTTATAGGAGTGTGACAACTGACAGAACAGAAGTCTATCACCTTGGCCCGTCAATATCTTTGAATATAATTTATTTTATAATTATATGTATTAATTTATTATAATATTCTGTCATGGTGTCCTTGTTCATAAACTGTTGTTAGGAAACGAGTAAATAACATAGGTATTATGTTCAATTAGGAACAGCCCGCGGGAAACTAAGTAATTCTGCATTTCCATAGAAATAGTAAATTACTTATAGCTAGATACTGTTGTCGTGAGAAGCTGAGTGCGTTTGCGTACATTCCTGCCTCGCTCCGAACTTAAGTTGTGTCAGCATTTATGTAAGCGAATCTACGTAGCGTAGTGTAGGACTTATTAATAGTGATATGAATCGTTCCTAGCCCTAATTTAAAATCGGACAAAATGCTGTGATGCAATGTTTCTTTTAATTAAATTACTGTTAATTAAACTAATAAGCAATAATAGACTTGTAATCTCGAAATTGTAAGCAATAATTTAATTATTATAAAATTGTAATGGACTGTAATCTCTCTGGAAATAACTATTGTATCTTTTAGTATTAAAATAAAGAGATCCTCAGTATTGTGGTCTATTTCAGAAATTGGCCGTGAATTTATTTATTTTTAATGTAATTAAAATCCCATTTTATCGAACGTTGTAGAAAATATCCTAAGGGATCTGGTCATATCGTATTTTAATCAGTGTAATTAATCGTGATAATAAACGAAATAATTTTCTGAGGTAACTTATATTTTTATTTCGCATTCCATCTACCGACCATATCATTAATGAAATAGAATCAAGGTGAGTCTAAAAAATGTTGTGTAAAAAGTGTGATCGAAATCATACGCGACGCATGAAGGATTTATTTGACGGGCTGGCTGAGGGCGGGCCGGCGCGCGGTTCACGCAGCGACCTGACGTGCGTGCGCGCAGCATCCCAGCCGCACGGCACTCGGAGCGCCAGTCGCGCGGCACTCGCGCGCTGCATCACGCGTGCTGCGTGTAACTCTGATAACTATCGAACCGCGCAAACTTATGAATAAACGTAAAAGCGCGACGTTCATTCAAGTTTAAATTTTATTTTAATAATTAGTGTATTGTGTGAACAAAATAAAGTATAAGCTGGTATGTATTGTAAATTGCAACAAATTATTAATTTTAGATAGATAGCCCCTTTTGTTTATTTTAAATTAAAAGTGAAAAAAAATATGCAAATGATCTACATTTGCAAAGTTATTGTTTTTTTCTTATTCGTCACGAATACATAAATGTGACACAAGCGTAAATATCACGAAAATAATAAAAAAAAATCCAAAAAGAACAATTAAAATATTATCAAAATAGGTCAACAAACACTAACTCCCTTTATCATCTCATAAACTGATCTCTTAGTACCTTCATAATGAAAACTTGTTCATTATCATCGTAGTACCTATCTATTCGAAGCAACAACGGCCTATTTGTTGTCATTGCCCCACTATGCGACCATTCATTAAAACTTCCATTCACTCTTCTTACTTATTTTCACATCCATCAAAATTTCCCCAAAACTAACCGAAAATGAGTGTTAACATCAGCAATCAAAACTCAGTTACTCAAAGCAAAAAATCCTCAACAACTTAAATATGTTTATAATTGTACTTAATAATCGTTATGACGTCCAATCTAAGCAAACGGAAATTCCTTTTTTATTAACATGTACGTAAATACTTATGGAAATGTACATACATAGGTAGTTAGATTAGTGATTTAAGTTTATATATCTCTGAAGTATTTGCTAAGTAACGCAGATGTGCCTTCATTTATTCCGTTTATGCGCATATTAAGTTAGCGTGCCACCAAGTTATAGTAAGCAATTACACGATTAAGTATTCTCGGTCGCATAAAAATTACCGATAGAAGACTGGCTTCTCTAAGAAGAAGTCCTCGACCTAATCTATGCATAGGAGTGTTCACGTACTCACCCTTTAAAGGCAACTGACCCGAAAGGGCAAAAACCTTGTATACATTATCGATTTCCGCCGCTTTTCTTGAATGTTTTAGATTTTAGCTAAACTACGCTAAGCTACATAAACTAAGCTACCTATATACTGCAATCACATTTTTTTCCAAATTATATAAAACATTTCTGTAAATGCAACTGTGTAGGTCAGGACAATAAAAAATCATATGAAAACCTGACCTATGAAAATATGCAATTGGTCTGCACCTTACCATTTCATCACTTACGCAAGAAACGTCACTCAAACAGCATCTAATTAATCACAAAAACTAAATCTGGAACAAATCTAGACAAGTAATATAGGTTCCAATAGTATTTTGGCGCATGTCCCAACAGCGCGCCTAGATATTGGCTTCAATCTCCTTGGGGCATATTTATTTTCAGTACCTAATGTATTTTCAGTCTTACCGTAACTCGTAAAATGACATTTCACTAAACGCTTTGTGCAGCTGCTGGCTAGTGGCTTCGCATTAGACCCGGCTTGTTCCAAATTAATTTTATTCAAATATTAGAATGGAAAATGCCATTCCATAATTTGAAATTTTCGCGGCTGGTTCAGAAGGGCAGTAATTTATCATAAACGCAGGAACTCTCTTAATAATTAAGAATAGAGGAACTTGCTAAGCACGATCATCAGATCCTTCAAGTTGAGTGATGTAAACCCTGGCAACATCAGTTTCTAACCTCGTTGAACCAACAACGTGGAAAAACAAATTAGTAGGCCTTTTTCTTAACCTCGAAGATTGTGTCACGACTAGAGATGTAAAGTGACCGTCACGTTATATGTGACCGATTAATCTGACCGAGCATATTGGACATTTATCCAATTTGACCGGTCACTTATTGTCATTTATTGTCAGCAACGTCAGAATCGTTTTTTCTTGTATATAAATAGAATTTATTAGAAATAAACGTTTTTTCTTTCTTTATTTTATAAAACTACGGAAGTTTGAGAATCATCGAAGCTAACCAAATGTCATTCATCGATCTTTAAGATAAGATTTCGCCCGGCGAGAGATGTCGTGCGGTGTTCCGCAGGGGTCGGTTCTGGGGCGGCTCTTGTGGAACATCGGCTACGATTAGGTGCTGCGCGCCGACCTCCCTGGCGGCGTCAGCGTGGTCTGCTACGCTGACGACACGCTGGTTCTGGCACAAGGGAGGTCGCACCAGGAGGCGGGCGATATAATGACGCGCGGGGTTGCGACGATCATCGAGAGGATCTAGCTGCTGGGCCTGGAGGTGACCTTGCACAAATCCGAGGCCATGTGCTTTCATGGGCTTCGGAACGCGCCACCTTCAGGCTCCCAAGTCACGGTGGGGGTTGGGGGTTCCCATCGGCGTCGAGAGGGCGATGAAGTACCTAGGACTCGTCCTCGACAGCCGACAACTTCGTTGAGCATTTCCGACGTTTGGGCCCCAAACTGGAGAAGGCGAAGGAAGGTGCTGCCTTCAAACGGCTCCTGCCCAATCTGGGAGGCCCAAAGGCTCCTTGCCGTAAACTCTACGCGGGGGTCATGCGGTCCATGGCCCTTTACGGGGCCCCGGTATGGGCACGTTCGGTACGGCCGCGGGCTGTACACTACCTGAACGTGCCCCAAAAGGTGATAGCTATTAGGCTAATCCGGGGGTACGATCTCCCGCGAAGCAGCTGGCCTACTTGCTGGACTGCCACCGTGGGATCTGGAGGCGAGAGTCTTCTTGCGCCTGTACGACTGGCGCGAGGAGACACTGCGCCGGGGGGAAACTCCGCTGCCGCGGCAAGTTGTCGCGCAGCGGGCGGAGCTCCAGCGCGATCTCATGGTGGCCTGGAGGGAGCGACTGTCGCAACCCAGTGCAGGGCACGCCACCATCGTGGCGGTAAGTCCCCTCTTTGAGGAGTGGCTCGGGAGGAGTCATGGCGCCCTCACGTACCGCATGACGCAGGTCCTCACCGGACACGGTTGTTTCGGGAGGTACCTGCACCGAATCGGTCGTGAGTCTTTAGGCGGCGGCGACCTCTCGCGTCCGGCCCTGATTCAGGCCATGGTCCGGGACGAGAGGGAATGGGATGCCGTCGCCTCCTTCTGCGAAGCAATCATGCTCGAGAAGGAGGAGGCGGAACGCCAGAGAGTTCGCACCTCTCATCCCAGCCGCCGTGCTGGACCAGGTAGACACCACGGGCGCCGGGTGTCGTGAGATGACTCCCGGCCACCGTAGGTGTGGGTCTATGGGCGGTGAGTTCGGGTGGCTCATCGTCCCTCTGTCTACTTAGACGACAGACCCGTGTCGACGGCGCGCGTTGCTCCACGCGCTCCTCAAAGAGATGTCAGCAACCCCAGAGGTTCCCAGTTGGGCCAAGGCCTGCCGGGACTGCGGGTTGTTCGAAAGAGTTACCGCGGCTCTGGTACATAAAAGGCCTACGACGGAACACGACGGTTTTTAGTCAGTAAGAGTCTGACACTCCCTCACCGCTGCTAACCCACAGCGGGAGGGGTCATTTGACGATTTTTAACGTCGATAAAAAAAAAAGATTTCGCCGACACTCTATGATTAATGATTTGTCAGTATACATCAATAAAAATAAATACGTACTTGAGAGTCTATCTTTTTAAAAGGTTATCTATGCACTATGTTGGTTTAGAAAGGCAATAGGTATTATTTCACATGTTTTTAATTTGCTTGAGACGAAAATAATAACTGTACCAAGTAAAAAATACTTATTTAATAAACCTGACCAGTCTGACAATAAATGTCCAATGTGACCGGTCATTTAATATTAAATGACGGTCACTTATCGTATGTGACCGTCAGTTTACAACACTAGTCACGACATGCTTCTATGGGTGTAACAAGCTGTAAGTACACTGATATAATCAGTTACAAATATAATAATAAAAAGTTGGCAAAACGAATTGCCACTGAATCGGATGTTTAGAAACACGCGAGCACCGGAAGATGAGGGCCACGTTAGCACCATATCCTTATTGTGATTACAAATCGTTCGTCTATCGTGACTGAGCGCATCCTTAAGGTTAGGATAATGAGCGAGCGTTTTCCTCGGTTTCTAATGCCCTTGAAATGATTTTCCACGCAGTGAGCTCCTCGCCTGCCTTAAAGGATGTTGTAGGCCGGCACGAACGTAAATAACAAACAACGGCTGAACACAAATATATTTAACGACGTTTGGACAAGGCGACTTAACAAATTAAGCAAAGTTAGTGTTGACCCATAGTGCGGCCTGATTGTAGAAACATTTACAAAATGCTAAGAGTTCATTTACATGGTATTGTTCCCCGATAGGTTTCGCGTCGTATTATAATTTGACAACAACTAAACAATACCGTGTTGAACCGTAGTTGCGGCGGACGTGAAAACAAAAGGTGCAAGTTTTATGATTACTGACTTAAACTATCGAATATTATTTTTAACTTCGATTATTTTGAAAATGTGGAAACAGTGTTATAGTTTATGTTTTCAGTAAGTTTGTGCTTTCCTAAAGTTTTAGGTTCTGATACAGTGAGCTATATTACGCATAGACATGCGTATCTTTTTATTGTTAACATCACACCGGTTTCCGATCGATTTTAGGGACTGGTCTACAATCGATTAAGATGCCTCTAGATATAGTAAAGTTCCCATACAAAGCTGTAACTTTTGATTTCTGACTTCGATGTTCTGAATGACAATAAATATGGTTTCGCTCAGCGGTCACATAGGTACCAAAACTCGATTAATAAAACCGATTATTTGAGTGTTTACGAATTGAGCTTCACTTACACTTGACCGTGGCTACAGCACGTTGACCTCGAGTATTGATTGATTGTGAAAATACATATTCTAAGCCTTTCAAACACGTGTTTCGTACTCAGTTACAAATATAGTATAATGAAATTCCTAACCACATTTTATTTACTGATAGTAATAAAATACCGGTTGATATTTAGAGGTTTTACTATATTTTACAACCGTAGGTAAATGGAGTTGTAAGCATTCGAATTTTTGAATTATTGGTTCTTTAATACGATGAAAACTGAAACTAAGAATCATCAAGCGCGTATATTACGTAATTAAAAGATAAATTAAAATAAATATATGAGTGAATAAGTAAGTATGTATATAAAACATATTAGATTTTAATCACAAACAATACTTCCAACTAAATTAATATTAAAGTCAATTTAATAAGCTAACACTTGAAGCTTTTTTGTGAGCTCAGTATTTTTTGCTTTTAAATGTACTTAAATATATTTTGCCAACAGAGTAGATAAGTAACAGCCACGTAATTTGAAACGTGTATCCGCGTACTTCTTTAATGTTTTATGTACATACAAATAATTATACATATGTATTTGTATATGCCAAATACTTGCTTGTGTACTTACTAACCAATGACGACCGCAAGCAAATGTTTGCTCCGCAGTTTGCAGTCATAACCTTCAGCAAATATTCTAATTTAATACTAAATTAGGTAAATTTACGCACATTCATTAACCTTTTATATGAACATGCATTTAATTATATTAACGGTCATTTAATAGTACTTAAAAATGAAATTGTAGCAGTACATTATGTCCGTTAGTTTTTTTAGGGTTCCGTACCCAAAGGGTAAAACGGGACCCTATTGTTTTCGCTCCTCTGTCAGTCCGTGCGTCCGTCCGTCTATCACCTGGCTGTATCTCATGAACCGTGATAGTTAGAGAGTTGAAATTTTTACAGATGATGTATTTTTTGTTGCCGCTATAACAACAAATACTAAAAACTATAATAAAATAAATATTTTGGGAAGCTCCCATACAACAAACGTGACTTTTTTTTGTTCATTTTCTAAATAATGGCACGGAACCCTCCGTGCGCGATTCCGACTCGCATTTGGCCGGTTTTTTAGTTTTATCGTACTACTAGAGTTATGCTATATTGCCTAACACATGTTAATAGTCGTCAAAAAAAATCATAGAGCAGTCATTTCGTTCTACGTAATATTTTATGTAGGTCATCAGGTAGGTATCTGCGTCTGCGCAACTATCAATGCTCCGCTGAACTTGAACTTGTAGCGTGTGTTTATTTTGAACAGAATTCTAGTAATTCGTAATATTTGCTATCCTCTTATAACATTACATGATGAATGTCGTACTATTGTATAACTATGTAAATTCAGTAACCTTTCATAGTTAATGTTTGTCGTTTAAATGCGTTTAAGTTTTTTTATGACGGCAAATAAATTGTTTGATCGTACTTACGCATGTTTTGGTTTTATTGATTGACATTACGCATTGAGAATGTATTAAAGGTTTTATTATAGATTTGTCATTCTTATAGTTTGGTTGTCTTTGTTTTTTTGATGTGTGACTTTATTATTATTTATACTGGGGTGAATATACTTTATAAGTAATTAGACTTAATTGCATTGTATACGGTAAACCTGTTTGCATGCGGTCACGTTTTATAACATTTGATTGTAACCAAAATAATGATGATTGATGATTATTCACACTCCTACAAATAACTATTCAATTGTTCATTTTAAAATGCAGACATACCTACCATGATTATTTATATTTTACATAATTATGTGTAGTTTGAGGTCATAATATATACTCATACTTGTACATATAAAATGCAATAAAATAAATTATTATTATTGAACTATAGGAACTATGGTTATACTTCACCTCGACTTTTCATCTAGCGTTTGCGTGGATTGCAATCAACCATTTATTGTATTTGGAAATTTAATTGATATTAATTTAATTGACTTAAAATTTACCAATCATTTACATCCTTTTGTAAGAATACACAATATTCATGAGCCCCTAAACTACTAATTCAAAACAGATAAAAATCTTACCGAAAGTAATCAATTGGTCTCAAAATGGCTTTGTAATTATTATTACATAGAGTACATATTGTCACCTATGCCCAACTCATTTTACCTCAATCACATTTAACCGCAGCAATACCTTCACCATTCGAATTTTGTTGCTTATCGTTCCCTAATTCACGTGTTTCATGTTACGGTCACTTGACCTTAGCTCTCAACCTCTTAAGAGATACCTGATGTGCTTGACAACTTACATTTTGGATGAGTTATCAAATTATGACTTCATTCTCTTTTATGGTAATCACTTGAATTTGAAGAACCTTGTAATTTAAGAGTATCATTTTAGCGAAATAATTATTTATAACGTATTTAATATTCTAATTTTTTGTCCTTGTCCACAGCTACACAAACAGTGGGGTCTCACTCAAGATGTTATAAAATAACTGAAGGAATATTTTGACTAAGTATAATTTATTGCGCAAGAGATCATAAGTTAACATAGCACGATGCAGTGGTCGTGGAGGAAAACGTTATATTGCGCCACAGGAATACTTGGGAAAGAAGAGAATTTGACGAGCGAGCCGTTCACGAGATCATGTTGGGGAAGGATATCGCCTCTGTACTGGAGAGTGCCCATCCTCGTGTGGGCGCTGGTCGTCATGCTCTGGTCCATATCGTTCTTCTGGGGCCCAACAGAGAAGTTCCTCCTCTACATGACACATTGGGGCCTGGCGTTCGTAGTACTGGAGTCGTCGTTCGGGATATTCGTCGCCATAGGACGTAAAGGTTTAACAGGTAAGCTTACAGCGTTTTAATTGCTGCATCTGCTAATTGGTTGTAATGGGTGTCTTCCGAGCTGGCCGCTGATGCGTCACTAATGGCGACGATTGCTCCACCTGGTGTTTCACATAGCATCCTGGCTGGTGGAGCTGGTGCAAGCTGCAGCGGGTACCGGCACCCGCCTGCCTGACAACTACAGCATTCTTGTACCGTATAATAAATTCGCGCCACTGACTTAGTCACGCGTGCATGAATATTTCGCAAAAGAAAACTAGGCAGCTATTGAAACCTGCTAATATTATCTTTATAAATAATCACGTAGCGATTAGTACCTAACAACCAGTGATGTGCTTTGAACATCAATGCGCATTGCATTGTGGTCTGTTTAATTTCCTGTGCATTTGCATTTGCAAAAAGTCGTGGTGGCCTAGTGGGTAAAGGACTAACCTCTCAAGTATGAGGGCGCGGGTTCGATCCCAGGTCAGTCAAGTACCAATGCAACTTTTCTAAGTTTGTATGTACTTTCTAAGTATATCTTAGACACCATTGGCTGTGTTTCGGATGGCACGTTAAACTGTAGGTCCCGGCTGTCATTGAACATCCTTGGCAGTCGTTACGGGTAGTCAGAAGCCAGTAAGTCTGACACCATTCTAACCAAGTGGTATCGGGTTACCTGGGTAACTGGGTTGAGGAGGTCAGATAGGCAGTCGCTTCTTGTAAAGCACTGGTAGTCAGCTGAATCCGGTTAGACTGGAAGCCGACCCCAACATGATTGGGAAAAAGGCTCGGAGGATGATTTGCATTATCAAAATGCCTAATGGATAATCAAAACGAGCAAAACCTTATCAGAGATTTCATATAATGATTATAGCCATTAATGGTAGTCTTTTGGCGAGTTATTGTATGTCTCGTCGATAGTTAAAGTTAAATGCCTTTTTACAGACTGTTATTTCATAATTAAATCGTGGGAAGGTTAGATCGTGACCAAACATAAGATAAGAAACCGTCAAGTGTTTTTGTCTACAATTAACTAATATAGATAAAAATAAGTCATTAGCAAAAACACACAAACTTAAGTTGCTATTTGATGTTTTTCCCAATTAGTTATGGTAGGTGGAGATGAAAATACACAATAAAAACCAAATAAAGAAGTAATTAGTGTGTATAGGTAAATAATATTAAATTCAATTTTCAAACACATAAGGTCTAGAATAAATCAAAGAATGTTAGGTACAATAAAACTCAAAACCCAAAAACGTTTATTCAAATTAGGCTGAAAAAAAATATAATGTCAAAAACAAAAGACAGTCCCCAAAACGCCCACCCTTCACAACTTCCTATGTGTTTTTGCTGGGAACAAGCAGTGGCGCAACACACTCCCCAGAACATTTATACAAAACAAGTTCAATAGAAATGTAAGGATCACATGATAAGCATTAATAATCAAAATTATTTATCAACACCTATAAAAACTGAGTTCTCCAGAATTTTCTTATAATGTATTGTACTTATGTGTAAAGCCTCCTGTTAATAAAATATGTACATGCTTTTATATAAGTATAAAATCGGCGTATCTACCTACATGTGCAGTTAAGTTTTGTAGTTGAAAATGTAAAACATAAACATGATGTACCTGTTAGGACTACAGAATTATTATTTTCCGAATTATGTCTAAAAAACCGGACTAATTACTACATAGTATAAAACAAAGTCGCTTTTTCTGTCCTTATATCCCTATGTATGTGTCGGAAGAGAGTCAATAGTACGGACACTAAACGAGACGCAAGCGCGCCATCTGGTGGCATTTCCGGTGAAACAACATTTTGGCGCGTTTGGCAGAGTCGTGGTGGTCGGCGTGGCGTCGGCGGAGCTCAGTCTTCGTTGAGTCTTCGTTGAGTCGTCGTGCGGCACACATCTCGAAACTGCCTTACGTCACGTCTAGTGTACCTAGTGTTATTACTTAGTGTTGTAGTACCGTTGTAGATCCATATTGTGAAGTGTTAAGATTATTGTAACGTCTATCGTATGGTATGGTTCATCTAACCTGACAGACAGACATGTGTTGCTGGGGAGTTTGTTCCGCCACTTCTTCTCCCCAGCTAAAACACATAGGAAGTGGCGAAGGGCGGGCGTTTTGGGGGCTGTCTTTTGTTCTGACTAATTTGAATAAACGTTTTTGAGTTTAGAGTTCTTTTGAGTTATCTCTTTTTACGATTACCCTAGCTGATGTCGGACAATAGCGCCATCCTGATGATGTTCCCCCCCTCCGACATATGCTTAAATCTTTCAAACTACGCAATGGATTTTGATGCGGTTTTTTTAATAGATAGAGTGATTAAAGAGGTAGGTTTATACCTCTATATATAAAAACATCCAGAAAAATTTTGTATCAGCATTGCACCTTCGGCAGCACCCGTTCACGAATATAACGCGATATTACATGTTGCTAGGTATAGGTATTGAAAATGGATAAAGAAAAAATTACAAGGTATCATCAAACAAAACAAAACCAGCATTAAATAGCAGCTATTTATACGCAGATAAGATTAAATACAAAACAAGTAAACTAAGTATAAAAATGGCTATTGCAAGAACCGATTAAAAATCTATGTCGCAAGACCTTGGCGGTACAATAAGGAACAAGTTCATTACAGTGCTGTTACAAGATCAGCCGTCCTCACGCTTCACTGCTTGCAGCACATTTTCACTACTTAGTTTATCACTAACTATGTGCACGATCGGTCATATTTAACGCGGGGAATACTGAGCTGATTATATTAAGGTTATCATCGCAATCTAGTGAAGGATCAATACAGTCACGCGCTGAACAAAGAACATTTGGAAATGCTGTTTGTGTGTTCCGAGTTGTTGGTTAGTGTTGTGTGCGTGGTGGCTGGTGCGCCATGCTGTGCGTGAAGTGTCGGTGGCGCTCGTGTCTGCTGGAGCACGCGTCGCCATGCAACTTCTACGTGAGCTGTTGGCAAAGCAACCGCTCGGCCGCGCCGCTACTGCTCCTCCGAGGCTTCCTCTTCCTGTTCTCGACGTGCGTGCTGCTCACGTCTATCGCTGTGCCCTTGACATTGAACATACGTTTCGGCTACTGGTTCATATACCTAACGCATTGGGGTTTCCTACTAATCGTTCTCACCACGGGATTCTCTACTGCTGTGTCAGCATACGCTTACTTTAAGAAGCCCATTGGTACGCTTTATTCCCACCTCATACTTACCTATCTACCTGTGTTTATCTAGCACGTGTCATACCTGTTCTGATAAAACAGCACGTAGCATGTTATCAAAACAGACAACATACGCGTAAACAACGGTGGCTCAACAATCGCTGGCCTTTTTTATTTTATTGAGAATATGTTAATTTTGAACCTCGATTGTCGAAGATTTTATAGGAGATGCTGTATTGTTTGATATGGGCCTGTTGATGTCACGTCAAAGAATAATATGTGGTACGTGGCTGCAGTGAGCATCACGTATTAATGCGTTCGTCTGACCTCGCGCCAAACGCCTGAGGTCTTATAAAATATTGCCTCCACATTATCTCATCTCACTTACTAACACCACATAACGAACTATCTCTATGAATAAGTTGTCGAATAACTGGTTCATGTATTAATAATTAATGAAGGTCGTGTATAACATTCTATGTGGAGCGGATACATTAGTTATGTTCCGCTGTGCGACCAATGCTAGCGGAAGATATGATCGTTACATTCACAAAATTATACGTAGATTATAATGCGTACATGCGTAGTCGTCTCTTAGATGAGCGGAAAATACAAGTTATTTCAATTTAATGCATAATAATTTACGTATTGGCCAACGCCGTAACTGCAATATGGGAACGGCAGCTTTATTTATAGAATATGAACTTAGCATAATGGTTTGAATTCACCTCGTCCCAAAATATTAGAAACTGACAAAAATTCCAAACTAATGCAGTTACCCGCACGTTGACATTGAAACAGCTATCGATATTTGAATAGCTCTTATTATCTGTGTTCAAGGCAGTGTGAAATAATTTGAACGATCTGATTCAGATGCAACGTTCGGTCTGCCATGGTACGTGAAGACCTACTGGATCCTGTACAACATCACCATCCCCGTCGCCTTCCTCATCACGGTGTTCTACTGGGGAATCCTGAAGACTTGTAAGTTGTACTAAAACTAACAAAGACCTAAGTAGGCCACATTTTAGTTTGTAAAGGTTGTTATTCTAACAAATCCTTGAATTCTTGTATCAGTAATCTGAACAATGCAACGTCTATCAAAAATAACTCGCTTGCCCTACAAATGGTTAAGGTTTTGAAACAGTTATTGTGTAAATTAAAGATGTTATATGAAAGACGCAAACGCTGACGTCTAACTATTAAGAGCAATCAGAATAACATTGACTTATTGCTCGTCAACACTATCTGACAATAAATCAGTATTAGTTGCACAACTCAGAATCAATCAGTAGGAATTGTCACCGTCTCATTTTATACCTTTTGAAAACTCCGCAATGTTTGAGAAACGCGTTGATAATTTATTTGATTGACGTTTACAAAACGGTTTTACAAATAGGAATATTAATAAACTCTTTAATGACCCGAATTAAAATGGGCTTACGTTATTATGGTGGAACAACATTGACAAATTCCTACTCTATGGTGCCCACATTGTTACCGCTTTCTAATGCCACTCGCATTATCAATTGAGCAACAAAAGACATACTGTGAAAATGTATCGCAGTCGCAAAACGAAAAAATGTAACAACAACGACCTACTTAATGACCCCACTGCTTCGCAAAGGTCTCTTTCACAGAAAGTACCACGCGGTTTGATCACTACTATTTTCGACGGTGAGAAATTAATTAATAATAGCTACCTATGAAAAGTCTATTAAACAGGACGCGATTAAAGTTCCATTTTGAGGAATTCCGAATTTGATGATTTTTTCAACAGTTATCGTTCATCAGTATTATTTTAGAGGAGTTTTCACCATTTCACAATTTTGAGTACGCTTGCTGCATTTAACGCATACCGTTTGTTAGAATTAGTTCAGCTAAACTAATTCATTGCTGCAATACCTATTCCTTTGCAAATAAATTTATAACTGTGACCAAAATTATTGACTTCCAGCGGCTGAAACAGTGAACTTCGCTCCGAACCCGGTGCTGGACATCATGCTGCACGGCGTGAACTCTGCGGTGATGCTGGTGGAGCTGGTCTTCTCAGCCCACCCCAGCCGGCTGATGCATGTCATGCAGCCGCTGTACTTCGCCGGGGCCTATATGCTCTTCAGCGTCATCTATTACTTCGCTGGCGGATTGGACCCGTGAGTAATATTGAATTGTTTAAAATGTCACTTTTATATATCCTAATTTAATGTGTGCTGTGCAAATGTAGTATGCACCAGTGTCCACTCAATCACCTACCGATTGAGCGGTGAGATTAGCTGTACTTAATGTAACGTAACCAAAACACCGGTAATACCGTGTCTCTGCAAATAAAGATTCTTATTCTTATTCTAGTACCAAGCTTTGCAATTTTAAGGATAGTTGATGGAATGCTCATCGCATTGTTCGGTAGCTCCAGTCATTACGTTGCCATGCGAGCACCTTTTGATATCTCTGCCATATGCTCTTATGCTCTCACGCCCACTGTCATGAATGTATATAACCGATGCAAGTGCAGGCATATGTGATGGGCGTATATACAATCAGTCATAACAGATAACTTAGGTATTTAGATATCAATTTTTTTTTATAAACAGACTGCCAATTATATATCAATTTACATAATGGCATTTTTAAAGGCATGTAAGCCGTTGACGATAATAGATGAGTAAGATGAAGCAACTGACCCTTTGTTCAAATCTCTCCAAGATCAATCTGAAACGTCCTTTACAACACGCAATGGATCAATAAAGACCTTTTGTTTGTTAAGACTTTAATGATTCGACGATAATCATTTTGCAACAATCATCATCCTCCGAGCCTTTTTCCCAATCCTGTTGGGGTCGGCTTCCAGTCTAACCGGATTCAGCTGAGTACCAGTGCTTTACAAGAAGCGACTGCCTATCTGACCTCCTCAACCCAGTTCCCCGGGCAACCCGATACCCCTTGGTTAGACTGGTGTCAGACTTACTGGCTTCTGACTACCCGTAACGACTGTCAAGGATGTTCAATGACTGCCGACAATTTTACAAACTTTCAAGTGAAGGTAAAAATTACTTACTGAATTTTCTGCGAAACATATTCGTCGAACAAGAATAGGTGTTCGTTCGACATCGCCGCAGCGTCGGTGTGAGATCAAGACAGTAAGTGCTGTCGTGCTTATCGTTAGGTACATCTAGGGTAAGTTGGCACATAGTTACGATTACCTCAAACTATACTATAGGGCACTAATGATACTAATCACTTTAAGTAGATAGCTTCAGGAGGCAAGGCCTCTCATGTCTTCACGGACATCTCAACAGGATTCTGGAGTTACCTCATAATTTAGAATATATTTTTTAACGTTTTAGACATTTGTAACAATTTTAGAATACAAAAATATTGCACATTTGTAATTTTTGCAATCATTTTGCAACAATAATGATCATTAAAAAAACGAGGGTTTTCTAAAATGGCGTCCACGAGGTGGCAGCACCGAGGCGTCAGGTCCAAGTACCCGTCAAAGTGCTTACGATTTTAGTGATTTTTATTGTATAATTAAAGCACTGCATTAGTGTTTTACAATTACAGTTGAGTAGATAAAAAAACTAAATCATATTGTGTAAACAAATTCTAGTACGTTGCGTTATCTGCCGTTCAACGAGCTTTTCCTTAGTACCAGTGACTTTTGCACCCCTCTTTCTAAGCTCAATTTTTAGTTCGGAAACCTTATACTGACCGTAGTCCATAATAAAATCAATAACACTTCCAATATAACAGAATTTCAATAAACAATAAGTTCGGCACCTACAATTCCATACTATTTGACAGCTGTTTGGACCTGACGCATACGAAGCGCCGCCTGGCGGCAGAAAAAATATCAAAAACCCTCATATAACAGTCTTCAAATGTTTAGATAAAGCAGTCTATGCGTAAATGTGCATTTCAATATTATATAATTGCATAAAAAAACACTATCAAATATTTTCGTAAGCTCGTTGCTACGCTTGCATCAGCGTAAAAGTTCAAGATCAAAATAATAATATAATGTTCTAATTGATTGTTCCGTGGCTCGTATCGGAGATTGGTGTGATGTCGTAACGTGAAACCTCGACATCTAACGGACATGTGGCCAATATACGAGCGAGAGGTCGATGGTCACACACTCACGCATAATACTTGTCAAGTTCAGCATTACGTAGGTTGACATTGATTCTATGACAGATTTCTTTAGATTAGACTATCTAACGCACTTACCGCTATGAAAAATATGACCCAAGGCCGATGGCAGAGGTTCGGTAATGCGTTTGTATGATTGTACTCATGTTACCTTAAGAGCATCACCTTGTTTGTGAATTCGGGGACAATAAAACAAGGAAACAAACAATTCCAAAAAACCTTAGATTAGTATGCAGTCATTGTTCGTACGCATGACATCTGCGCGCTTATTTGTTTATGCTTTATGATTTGAGGACACACATGAGGTAATGTTACCAAATAACTTCTAAATCGCAATGTATCATATAACAACTACTTATAAGATTTATTACTACGACAAACTGACAAGGTATTGGTCTCGACTACAAAATTGGGCAAAAATTTAAATTGTAACCTGCCACAACATACAATTTTTATAGACTTGCCTTACTCGTAAAAAAAAGTTTGCTACTAAATAGCAATCGCTATAAATCGCATGAGAACGCAAACCTTTATTTAATACCACCATGTATTCAGTAACAAATCGTATTCACAATAAGCTGCGCTTGCGCCACTAAGGCGAAGTACACACGATTTTTGGGCGGTGAACACAATACATTGCACGTTATGTAGTTGCTACATGTAGATTCGACTCCTGTTTCTTAACTGATCTGTGAATAACAGACAAACAATGAATATGTTAGCTATATATTGCACATATTTTGTATATTGCTTGTGTCCCACGCACACTATAAAACACAGCTATGTGTGAAATTGTGTATTTGATGTTAAAATGATATGTGAATTAGTTTACGAACCTTGGCGATGCAAACTTCGGAGAATTTGATAATTATTTTCAAAGGCGTTTTAAAAGTACATAACATTTAGAAAAATATAACATCCTAAATTGTTTTGATTAATAAACTTGTTTCTTAAGGATAATTGAAAAAATCTTCTTTTTTAGTAGTCGATGGCAAATATTATATTTAAGAAGCCTGCGATTCATAGGTATTTATTTAATAAATAAAGCATCAAAAACAAAACTCGTATAACATGACAAGTAACATTTATGCAGAAACCAAAACAAAGCAAAGTGTAGAAGATTAACTAAAAGTCATGAAAAACAAAATAAACAATTAACATAAAGCCTAGTACACAAATGTGAATGACCGCAGCCGTGCACTACTACACCAAACATGTGAATCCTTGGTTTTATTTGAACACTGCAAATATGTGCCAAGTACAGGTAGGGTACTAGACGTGTTTGCTAAATATAAATACAGCCCTTTTGTAAACTGAGACTGGTGCATTCAATGACATCGCGATACAGATTCAACAATATAAAATCCCTGTAAATAAGTACATACCTACTTATTTAATGCTTATTTGTTAAAAAATTTAAATCTTAAAAACAACGTTACCCAGCTTATTATAACATAGTACCTTCTACCTATGGATCTAGGGCTTAATTTTATATTTCGACATATTGTGAAATATGAACATTTTAAATGTACGATACGGGTACTATGGGATAACAAAAAATAAATCTTATCTATACTAATATTATAAAGCTGAAGAGTTTGTTTGTTTGTTTGTTTGAACGCGCTAATCTCTGGAACTACTGGTCCGATTTGAAAATTTCTTTCAGTGTTAGATAGCCCATTTATCGAGGAAGGCTATAAGGCTACTTTTTATCCGGGTTCGTGCAGATGTTCCTACGGGATGCGGGTGAAACCGCTGGCAGAAGCTAGTCTATATTAAACTAGCTTCTGCCAGCGGTTTCACCCGCATCCCGTGGGAACTACTTCCCGTACCGGGATAAAAAGTAGCCTATAGCCTTCCTCGATAAATGGGCTATCTAACACTGAAAGAAATTTTCAAATCGGACCAGTAGTTCCTGAGATTAGCGCGTTCGAACAAACAAACAAACAAACTCTTCAGGTTTGTAATATTAGTATAGATTATAGATTCAGCCGGTGTTTAGATGTAGTAGGTATATCGAGTAGCATATATTTTTTTTAATTATTTTCTTTAACAATTTAAAACAGTACATGATAAGTTAATCAAGGTAAATAGTTTTTACTAAACATAACATGCCTTGTTCTATTCTACCATAGATACATGCAAAGGAGTTGGAAATAAATGACTCGCCGTGAGAATGACCTTACTCCAGCTCCACGATATGTCTAGCTGACTGCTGACGTTTACGAAACCCGTAGCCATCGTTTGGTGGCTACAGCACAGTTCAAGAGATTAGTATGTTTGTGTTCAATATGTCTAGCTTAAATGCAATGGAAACGAATTTACATCATGTTTGCGTTAAGAAAATCAGCAACGGGAAACAGTGTTTTTTTTTTACTTTACATCATCAATTATACGATAACATAATAAGCTTATCAGAATTCTACATCACTTCTAATAATCTATATTTTTATTCAGGTATCACATCCCAAAATAGCTTAAGGCCCAAAGGGCCATGCTTACTTCAACTTAATTAGTAAAGAGGTCGTTTAACCATTTCAGATGGGGTAACCCGTTCATCTACCCCGTGGTGGACTGGTCGAAGCCTGAGCAGACGATGGTGGTGATCACGTTGACAGCTCTATTTCTCGCACTGATGCATCTGCTGACAGTGGGCATCGCTGCAGCACGAGACGCGATCGCCAAGAGACGGCTGGCTGTACCTGCGGGCGTCTACAACGATGCATTCGCACCCTAACAAGAAAATCTAATTACATACATAAATTATTTGAAAGAAACCCCAGACTATGAAATGCCTTTGTTGTGTTCTTAATTCGTAATTGAACCTTAACCGGTAAAGGAATTCAGTCAATTATACAGGTCGCTCGAAACCATACCATAAGAATGGTCTTAGTAGGTTTGTATGGGTTTTACTTTTGGAAACTGTGAAGAAGAGAGCGTGAATCGGGTTTGTTACAACAGTCATTGCCAGGGGTTAAAAATACGATTATTATATCTGCCAGTAGGTACCTATGCCTGCGGTAGCTCCACCAGCCATGACACCTCCCGAGGAGGGGGTGAATGCAAATTTTATGTGTGAATGTAATATTTAATACTATTCTGGGTGCGTGGTGTATTAAAATGTGATATAATTTAATGAAAATCTTATCTTAGGTAATTCAAACTTTTTATAAAAACTTATAGGTATACAGCTACTTAATTAGAGCTAATTTGGTTAACAGATCGTAAATCTTAAGAATGGTTTATGTTACTCAAATGTATAATGTGCAGGTAAATACAATATTATGCTATACATATTTTACTGTATAAATTCAAAGCACACTGTGATTTTAGTTTTTAAGTATTGTAAGTAGATTTATTTGTATTTTGCATTAATGGTTTGTAAATAGTCTTACTTAAAAAAACGCAGTCAGACTGGATTAATGTGATCTTGAAATCCGTACATCAATCGCCGTCAAAACATGTACATATCAATAAATATTTTTATGTTTAGATGATGTTATTTTTTAATTCCACAATCAATCATTACTCACAGGAATTCATGAGTGGCTTCACAGGAGTGTCTCCCGTCCCGTTTTCCATGACCTAATTTGCTTCCTTCATCGGTTTTCTCAGGCACCAAAATTATTTGTAACTAGCTGTTGCCCGCAACTTCGTCCGCGTGGGCAATATAGAATAGTCAAAATACTACTTATCCCGTAGGTGCATTCTTTCACGTGACAGTATACTTAGGATTAGCACTTAGCAGTCGCATAGATTCATTGATCAAGGTTGTGTTGTGGATGTGACCATTTATCTAAACAAAAGAAGTAAAGTTTGTGACGTTGTGAATATCTCTGGATCTAGTCAGCCAATTTGGAAAATTATTACGTATAGTGCGTAAGTAATTTTCACAGGAAACAGCTATAATCTATGTCTATGTGCTTTGAGTCTGACCAAGCTGTCATTTGTACATTTTCTGCAACTGCTGCGACTAATCAGAAGCCAGAAAGTCTGTCAGTCTTACCATGAATATCGTCTTGTGTAGTTGACTGGATTGAAGATAGGTAGATAGGTAGTCGCTTCAAGCAAAATATTGGTACTCAAACAGATTCGGTGACTGGAAGCCAACACCAACATAGTTGGGGAATAGCTGGATGGATGATAAAATGAGTCATCATCATCAGCAGGCGCATAGGGTAGGATAGTTTCACTACTGGGGAGAAACACTTGTATGACGGGGATTTTCTGTGCACTTACTCACTATGGTAAGGCTGACCCCACATTAGGCGTGCGCGATCCTCGGGCGTGTGAGCTGCGTGAAAGTCGCGTTTTGCTGCCCTGCGGCATGTGTGAAGAGTGCAAGCGACGCGCTCGCGGCGAGCACGCGGCGCTCGAGTTGCGTTCTTACCCCTACGCCCGCTATCCCCGCCGCCCGCTAAACGCCTTAGCAGTTAAACGTCAAAGAGAGCGGCGCGTGCGCGCCGCGAGCGAAACGCGACGCTCACGCAACGCGCTCGCGACGCACGCGCGGCGCCCGCGCTACTCATACGCCCGAGGATCGCGCACGCCTAATGTGGTGGCTAAGCCGGGACTCCACCGAAATGTTTGCATTAGTTCACGAATAGGCAAAATGTACGTATCTGTGCGAGTCCACTTCATGTTTTCGTACTTGAAACCTGCAGTTTTGCCAAGATTTTCAAAATGTACGCTCGCAATTTGTCATTTCTTGGTGGAGCCAGCAAATCAAAAGAAACGTAAGTGTTGTATACTGTGCGTCACTACCGCACACCGGAAAATTTTTGCGGAGGACGTTTATATACCAGGACGTTATATTTTGTGTCACACGTAAACAGGACGACAGTGTCAGTGTCAGATCTTTGAAAGTGTTTCGGTGGATACTTTCCACCGAAACACTTTCAAAGATCTGATGAACAAACAAATCAGACCTGACTTGGTCACCTGGGGCCAATCAGAGCTCTATAAAGCGATCATACGCTTTGGCCCCTACTGTTATTGTGGTTTCTGAAAATTTAATCACCTCATTCAACGATGAATGTAATTCTGATGGTACTATTAAGAACACTTGCTTAGCGCAGAAGCTGACGTTGGCAGGTCAAGTCTTTTGACTTCTCGAATAGGATACTATTGGTTTTTGTGCAATGCATTCTGGATTAGGATAGGATATAGGTGGATAGGATTTGCAACAGAGAACAATTCTGTCTTTGTGTTTAAATGACATCAAACGTAGTTTTATATAAAAGGTGTTTTTTTAGACTTGGCTCGGGTCTTACTGAGACTGTTCGTAATCGTGACCAGTGTATTTGCGATCAGAAGTTGAAAGTAAGCATGTCTCTGGTATGCGGCGCGTAATTTGTACGTTTTCAGACGCATAAAGCATTTTACGTGTGTATGGTATTAAATCGAGAAAGCTCCCATTTCTTATCTGCACTTTGTACCTGGGCTTGTTTTTAAAGCTACAGAATCCTACATTACCTACCTCACGCTTAGCAGCGCTTGCGAGAGAAAAGATCCTCATTTCTTCTAGGATTAAGTTTACATATTTTGCATCAGAAAAAATAATTAAGGTCTACTTAATACTTCTCACTCAAAGTAATTTGTTTTAAGGCCACCACATTAGTGGAAGATAAGCTAAACTATGTTTATGAAAAAATCCTGATATGAACTCCATCTGTAACTTTAAATGATAAGTAATTGTTCCACTAAAGTCATCATTTTTGACATAATGTTCAAAAAATAATTTAGATGGCACCGTTTTAAATTTGGCTGAGAACTATTAATTTTCTTTTTATCAAGGTAATAATTATACTTGGATTTTGATGTGGCACGGCAAACTGACAAACACTATTGAAATGGTGAATTACGGAAAATACACAACTCCATCTGTTGAAATAATAATCTATATATATAAAAGAAAGTCGTGTTAGTTACTCCACTTATAACTCAAGAACGGCTGAACCGATTTAGCTGAAAACTGGCAGGGAGGTAGTTTAGAGCCAGGAGAAGGACATAGGATAGTTTTTATTACAAAAAATAAAAATAAAAAATACAATTTATTCCGGACATACAGCGCCATCTATTGGTCAAATCAAAAATCTGCCGGAAGTCACTATTCCACGCGAACGAAGTCGCGGGCAAAAGCTAGTCCTCTATAAAGAATGTATGGTAATATTGTCATTTACCACCTCGCTCCTTTGACAAATTGGATGTATTTTATTTACCACAGATGGAGCTACTTTAACCTTGGCTAAACAAAATTTACATTTTTTTTTTCTTCCGAAGTTACTTATAAAGGTGTGATTTTCTGTGTAAAGATTAATAATAGGCCGATCAACTAATATAAGTACAACATTCAAATGTACAGTTTTGACAAATAGATTGCGTATCGTAATATTTTACATCTTGAATTCACAAAATTAGCGCTAGTTCAGACACGGCGGGAACCGCGCGATTATAGAATCGCATGGAAATCGCGCGGGTCTTATTTATATGAGTTAGTTAGCAATCGTTCAGACATAACCGCGCGGTTAAACAAGCCGCGCGGTTACCGCAACCCAACCGCCAGAAAATAGAATCGCGCTGCTCCCGCGCGTTTCTATTACTATGGAGTCTTTAGGCTGCGTTCAGACATGCGGGAATCGTGCGTTTACGAATCGCGCGGTTTGAAACCGCAAAATTGTGATGCTATTCAGACACGCGCGGTTAGTATGCGATTTCGTGCGTGTTAGCGTCAGTTTCAAAATGGAGGTCGACGAAGAAGTGTGTTTACTCTTGCCAAGCTCGGTTCTTGATAATTTTATTTGAGTAATCATCACACTGAATGTCCCATATTGCAGGTCTCTTCTCCACCTCATCAATAAATAGTTCAGTGTCGAAACGATCCATGGCTAACTCACGAGCAGTGACGTGCTCACCGCGCGGTATCCGCAACGCAACTGAACGCGAAGTAAAGACTCCATAGTAATAGAAACGCGCGGGAGCAGCGCGATTCTATTTTCTGGCGGTTAATCATATCTTTTGATAGAGTGAATCGATTTCGATGAAACAAAAACTAAGTAATACCCCAAGTTACGTAGAATTGTTGTATATAAGCATTGTCTGCATTTAATTCGTAGATTTTACGTGAATCGCGAACATACAAACAGATAAACAGACAAACAGACAAAAATGATGGAAATGGGTTCTGTTAGTTATCCTTTAACATGCTGGCTATTTTTTTTGTCAATTTCTTCAATGTACAAAAATTACTTTTCTACAGATTTATTATATGTATAGATTTTGGCGTATTTGTAATTTTGGCGTCATTCTTATGCTATCTATGAACTTAAATACAGCCCATAATCACAAACTAATTAGAGATAACAAGGTCTGTTTTCAGTCGGTAGTTGACACGCGCACTCGATAAACCTACTCTCGATAAAAGTAATAATTAAGAAAAGAAGTGTGTCGAAAATGGGTGGAACAGTGAAAAAGTATTTGAAAAAGGAATTCCAATTTCAAAAGTCTTCGCTGGACTTTGAGGATTTATCAGACTTTTATTTGAGTTGTTGGCAAAGGGGCCAATCCATTTGGCCTTTGTTGGTCATCAGAACAATAATATTCATAGGTTTTGCTGGATGTGCGGTAGCAGAATTCGTGATCCTGGTTCAGGTTGGAGTAAGCGCTGGTCACGGGTTTATTTTCATGACTCGTTGGGGCTTGTACGTAAACACCATCACTTCATTTTTAGCATGTTGTATCTCTCTTACGGAACTCTTTAGAGGACCAGGTAAGTCCTTGTCTTAATTCCCCCTTAGCTCTGATTAAATTCTTACAAAGTTCAAATTGATAAACCATAGGCAGTAATCTATTACACAGCTTAGATATGCTTATAAAATACTGTAGAGATAAACATTCTACGCGTTAGTCGTAGAAACGTAAAATCCTACTTCCATGATTTCAGGTACAACATCGACAGTGCTGGTAAAGATGTACTGGTGCTGCTATAATATCTCAATATCTATGGCATTCTTCATCACGATATTCTACTATTCCTTCCTCACAGAAGTTGGTAAGTATATCAAAATAAACAAAAATACACAATGAAATCTTTGTAAGTACTGTAGGACCGGGAGACAATTAGCTTGCTCAAAATGAAAAACTGATTCAATATCACGACGTTTATTGTTCGGGCTCGAGTGGTGAAGTGACATACTTCAATATAAAAATCCTAATCTACTATTTTCCATAGAGCGCATTTAAAATGATTGTCCGGACAGTATCAATTATTATGAATAAAACCTTACCATATGAAAAAGTTTCTAACTACCTACATTACATGAGCTACGCCCTTAGGATAAAGTCGAAACTTTATCTCAAAAGCGCAGCCTTAGGCGGACAATCATATTAAACCCTACCTAAATCTAGCCGAAAGTTGACCTATGCACGGAATTAACAATAACACGTCCCTTACAACGGGATAGTTAACGATAACATGCGTAGTTAATGATTTAATTGTGCCATGTTGCACCACAATAACGCACGTTAGCATTAACTCGCACGCAACAAAAACCGTGCGAAAAAGTTGCGTGGCGTGTTGCTAACAGGAAAGGATATTCAAAGTGAATACCCGTCCTGAAGGGATTACCTTTTAAGCGAAGAAAACTCTGTATTGATAACTTACAACTTCGCCGGACGCTAACGTGTCAGATGAAGGGACAAGTTACCGTTATCAAAGTTTCTCACCTATAAAATCAGAATTATACATCCTCTCCAAATGAGCTTGACCACATTGGTTATCTTCATCTTCCTTCGCACTGAAGATGAAGTAGCTCTGCCGTGGACATCATCTTCTCACGAAGATGAAGTAGCTCACCATCTTATCCCTTCTCTGGCAATGCTCCAGGCAACATGTAATAATAAAATAAATTTAAGAAAAACCATACTATAATAACCAAGATTTACAACCTAGTATGGCTTCAATCAATTTACACGAACTATATCTCTAAATCTCCTATTATTTAACTTTCTAATTACATAATTAACATCAGAAATTTGTCGAACAATCTCATAAGGACCCTTGTATAATCGACATAATTTCATACTTTTATTACCAATGCGCCTAGGTGTAAAAACCATCACCAGTTGATTTGGACTAAAACGCCTATTCTTTGCCTTCCTATCATATACTATTTTCTGTTTTAATTGAGCCTTCCTTATATTATTCAAGGCTTTCCGGCATATTATGTCTTCTACTAGAGGTAGATAAATAAATAAATAAATAAATTTTTCACATTTTTTTTTTTTTTTAGACATTTTTCACACACGGTCGGTTAGCCCCATGGTAAGTTATTAATTAACTTGTGTTATGGGTGCTAACACAACTGATAAACTACATGTAGCTACATATATACATATTTATAAATACATATTATAACACCCAGACCACGGCCAACAAGCATGCTCATCACACAAATGTCGACCGAACCGAGAATCGAACCCGGGACCTCAGGATCGGCAGTCCGGCATGGCGACCATTGCGCCATCGAGGTCGTCGAAATCAACCTCACTATTCCTATCATCATTTACTCTTATATCTGTCAGAAATAATGGTTCTTTAGCGTACATAATCATATAGGGCGATATTTTAGTACTAGCGTGCTTACTAGTGTTGTACACATAACAAACTAACGGTATATAGTAACACCAATTACGCTGATCCCCAGAAACATACCTCTACATCGATAACATTTGTATTAATGATCTATTAAATCTTTCAACTAAACCATTAGAGGCTGGATGAAAAGCTGTCGTGAAACATGACTTCGCTCCAAAATAATTAATAGTGTCTCTAACTAAATGTGATGTAAAAACCGAACCCCTATCCGAAATAACTTCTTTCACGCCTCCTAGTCGACAAAATATTTCTTCAATCAGAAATTCACTCACACTCTGCGCTGTCACTCTAGGAACTGCCTTATATATCGCATACTTAGACATTATTATTCACAGCTACAATCACAAATCGTCTTAAAAGCAATGCCTTCTGTATATTGATTTTCAAAGAAGGACAATGCAGGCCCTTGCAAATATGCGCCTAGAATGAGCGCGAGATCATTTTCCGCCCATTTATTGATTGCGACAATTAATTTAAATTGTACTAAGAATTCATCGAAATTCACATCGTCTATACCAGTGGAAAAAATTATGGTTTGCGCCATCGTTATATTGAAACATTTATGATTTTACTTAACTTGACTGTCGTTCGCTGGCTCCGTCGCGTAGTATACGTTACCCTTCTCGATTCGACACCTCCGGTTTTTCTTGTATTTGTCACCAAGTCAATTGTTTTTCACGTGATCTAAAACTTTATATCCTCCAATTCATGTATGTACCGTACCTACTCCTTGATCTACCTGAATTCAATGCGTGCGTTTTTCAACCATAGACGAGGAGGAAGTCTGGAACCGCCCAAGGCTGCTAATTTTCCGGCATTGCCTGCTGCTGCAACTATTTGTCACCGTATTATCACGTCACCATAATGAGCGCACTCAGTATAGTTTTCATTGCACTTGACTAAGTGACAAAAAGTCACGGTGACGAAAAGTTGCAATCAGCGGCTAGCCAGGCCCGCCTCTGATTGTAACTTTTTGTCACCATAACTTTTTGTCACTGTCACCTGCTGTCACCCACGATGCGCTCACTGAATCTGTTCTTGGGTGACAAATCGCGTTCATTTTTGTATGCCGGCTGAGTGACAAAAAGTGTGAGTGGACTCCCATTGTAATGTACAGGGCGAGTGACAGTCACGTCACTCCGGCATTGCCTGCTGCTGCAACTATTTGTCACCGTATTGTCACGTCACCATAATGAGCGCACTCAGTATAGTTTTCATTGCACTTGACTAAGTGACAAAAAGTCACGGTGACAAAAAGTTACAATCAGCGGCGGGCCTTATGGGACGATAAACAGCTACAATATAAATGTTACAAAAATTGCTTATAATAATAATAGGGACGCAACCTGTGTCGATACTCTTGCGCCATCACACCTTGCAAGTTCTGCGTGCTGTGCTGCTGCTGCCGCTGCGGCTGCGGAGAACCTCAAGTGGCGGAAATATAGTGGCCTTGTCGGAAACTATATTTTCGAACCGTTTGGGGTTGAAACCCTCGGGTCGTGGGGTCCGAATGCCCATATTCTATTTAAAGATCTCTCTAGGAGGTTGGTTGCCGCTTCTCGTGACCAAAAGGCTGGCTATTACCTCGGACAAAGGATCTCATGGCCATCCAACGAGGTAATGCTGCCAGCCTCTTGGGCACGCTCCCAGTCCACAGCGATGGGGACGAATTTTTTAACGCGTTTCAGTTATAGGTAGTGGTTTTTTTATTTGTTTGTTTTACTATGATAGCTTTTTATATGTATTGTACCTAAATATGTTTATATCTATGTAAATAAAAGAGTGTGTATTTGTAAAAAAAATAATAATAATTTATATATGTGTTACAACCAAAGTAATAAAGCTGGATATGATATGTATTATCTGGTTATTATTTATAATGCATATCTACTCAATTTAGATACAGTGATAACTGACACAGAATTAATCACATAATGCTAGCTTTATATAATGTCTTCAAAGACTTGGATACTGTAACAAAACAAGTAGGTAAAGATTTTAATTTCATGTTAACTGACAAATGTCTGGTAGCTGACCTTAATATAATTCGAAAAAGGCTAGTTAGCCCAGTGCAAGGCACGCCACAATAGTGGCGAAAAGTCCCCTCTTTGAAGTGTGGCTCGGGCCACTGTACGGATTGTCCGGAGTGTGCTCTGCCCGAGAAGGGCACCGCCGTCTCCACGTCGAGGCAGTCGGCAGCGGCGACCTCTCGCGCCCGGCCCTGGTCAAGCCAAGGTCCGGGGCGAGAGGTACTGGGATGCCATCGTCTCCTTCTGTGTGGTCGAGAGAAGACTCTCGGCCACCGTAGACGTGGGCCTGTGCGGTGAGTTCGGGTGGCTTATCGTCCTACCGTCTCCTGGGAGACACGGTCGTGTCGGCGGCGCCGTTTTTTTTTGTTCCACGCGTGGGTTTAAGCCACTTACAGTCTGACACTCCCTCACGCTGCTCTTCCACAGCGGGAGGAATCATTAGATGATTTGTCATAAAAAGAGTCGATAATATCTTGAGCCGTTTCTAAGAATTAGTAAGTTGTCAGGTGATTATACCGTATTAATTACTTTAGCTAAAGACCAGCTTTTATGAGTTATATCCAGATAAAGTGATAAATCTATCACACTGTCTAGTCAATTTGGGTATTATATACAATGACCAGTCATCATGTATAATACATATATTTTTAATCACTATGGCTGTAACATATATAACTTTCAGCTGCGGATGGCGACTTGGAAGTGAATCCAGTAGTGGACCTGTTTCTCCACGGCATCAACTCGGTGCTGATGTTCTGCATGCTGATCTCGTCACGCCATCCTCACAGGCTGATGCACTTCTACATACCTATCTTGTTTACCCTGTCCTACGTCATCTTCAGTGTCATATACTATTTCGCTGGTGGAATGAGCCCGTAAGTATATCTTAAATTCGCCGATTCAGGAGTGACTAATTCTTAATCAGTTAATATAGAGGTAATTAAGATTATCAATATAGTCTAGTCAGAATTTTAAAATGATATTGCAAAAACTCATCATAATGATTATGCTGAACTTACCTTTATCAGGATTAAATCTTCAAGTAGGTATATCATTCCTATGACCATGTGCAATTGGATATCAAACCACTAAAGGAGGTAACTAATAGGATGTCTTGTTCCTTACAGTTTTGGCACGCATTGGATATACCCGCAGCTGGACTGGGAGAAACCCGGTGAGACCATGATCCTAGTCGTGGTAGTGGCCTTCTTCCTCATTGTACTACATATGGTCGTCGCTGGCATGACCCTCTGCAGAGATGCCATCACTAAGCGGTGTAGAGATAATACAGTTCTTCTGATATCCAGCAGATAAAGGAATTCCCTGAAATTATCTAAGATGCAGATGAAAATGAAGAACTCTCTCGTCCGCCATGCCTTATGATGATGGGTAGAAAATATGTGTCCGATTCGGAGTATACCCTTAACGAAGGAATATTTTGTTTTTATTTGTTAAAAATGTTACTTAAATAAATGACTGAAAACAAAATACTCGCCACATGAAACTGTTTTATTCATAAACCGAATGCATTAAAAAACGAGTTTGACAACCACCAAGTGAGCGCCTGTCTAAATATACTTTCTTTAGGACGATACGCAAAGGTCCACCTTGCATATAAAACTCTTCAGGCGCCCAGCTTTTGCGAGGAAAGACGTATTGGGACTGATTTGCGAAAGACTCCAGCGAAGAATATTTTTAGGTTAGCGGACCTCTAAAGAAGAAATCAATTTATGGAAGATCCGAAGAACTAAATAATATCAACAACAGTAGGTACTTTAACATACGTTTAGGTACCTTTTTTCCAGTGACTAAAGTTTTAATATAATCAAGGCATCATTGTTCTATTGTTATCTGCTAAAATGTGTGGATCATCGAAGGCACACAATCACCGTCTAATCAGAGATAACAGAGTCGGTTCGCAGTCAGGGCCCGACACGCACGCTTGACATCTCGATAATATTATTCTAAGTAAATAGTGCTTGCAAAAATGGGGGGAAGCGTGAAAAAGTATTTCAAAAAGGAGTTCCAACTTCGAATGTGTTCGTTGGACTATGAAGATCCGTCAGATTTCTGTATAAGCTGTTGGCAAAGGAACCGGTCCGTATGGCCTTTATTATTTATCAGGGCTTTAATCATGATAGGCTGTGTGGGAACTGTAATTTCCTCGTTAGTGATCATGGCACCCGAGATGGGCGCAGGCCACTGGTTCATTTTCATGACACATTGGGGTTTAATTATAAACACTGTGGCATCTATACTGGCGTTTAGTGTCTCCCTTGCAGAGCTCATCAAAGGAGAAGGTAAGTCTAAGCCTTTATTATAATTCCGAGTTGTTTTCTAGATTCGCAGACATGCAAGGCCATTTCGAGGTCTTAACTATAAAGTATGTAAATAAATCTGTGCCTAGAACAGGTAAAAATCGGAGGAAATCATAAAGCAAAGTGCAATAAATTCCCTCAATTTTTGTATGCAATGAACATTTGAACAGTTTTGTGGATGTCGTACCTAATGACCGAAACCGGTAGAGTATTCAAAACCTAAATCATATTTAGGTCAAACCCTACCTAACTTTACAATAACTATAGTTACATTGTACAAATGATTGAAATACTAACTTCTTTCACCCGCTTTCTGAGGCTTTCGGATAAAAAGTAGCCTACATGTTTCTGATAAATAAGCTATATTATTGCAAAATTTAATCAAAATACATTCAGTAGCTTTTGCGTGCAAACAAACATCCATACATCCATGCATCTTTATAAACTTTCGCATTTATAATGCTATAAGTTAGAATTTACTATAGCCAACGGAATGTTTGACTAAGAATGTAGAAGTAAATATCATCCAGTTGTAATCGACACTATTAAAGCGAATTTGGAAGAATCATGTTTTGAAGATATCTTTGATGGTATTTCCTGTGACACACATTACACATTATTTCTCAAAATCTAATTACCTATACGATACCTAGGTATCTTCGTCACCAATACAAAATTAACTGAGCAACAGTTCACGTACCTATTTATATAAAGACTACCGAATTTTTTAATGATACATACGAGTTGATAATTTTTTGCATATTTCTAGACATTAAAGATTACGTGGATTATTGATGAGCCGATAATGTACAATTAATCAAAGATCATTGTGACTAATGACTATTGATCAAGCGCCGTATGCACTAACCGCCGTTGTCATATGGTATGTCATATAGGTATTGTTCAGCTTATTGTGTGGTCTGAATGCCTATAGGTATCAGGATGACAGAAATATTTTTCAAAGACGAGCTAATGCTAATATTGCACTGGCCGTCGTACTTATAAGGATTTATATCCGTAAAAATATTTACTTTGTGTATATCGTACCACTTATGCGCATGCTCTTGAGCTAAGTCTAAGTTATGCCAAACGTCCTCTCTAAAGAGTTTTAAAAATTCGCTGTTATTCATGAATTTTACTACTATGTTAGATAGGTTTAAATTACTCACGAAACCCTATAACGTAATTGAGCTTTATGTTTTATATTTACTTCTAACCTGACAGCTAATTATTTCTATCGCGGAAGACTAGGAACTATGAAATACGTTGATAAGTCTGATTATATATCTTATCGCAGAGTCACACAATCCAAAAATGGTATCATAGGCGATTAACAACAGAAATACCTTTATCTTAGATGACTTATTTTTGTTATTAATATTAATAAGTTCTAATGGTGTACCAAAAGCATGAAACTGTTATAAATTCCGTAATAGCCTTCCTTCTACTACCTACTGATACTCAACTCGTATTGCCATTCCTAAGCTTTGATGTTCTTCTTCTCTCTTCCTTGTCCAATTTTATTTGGAATCGGCGCAATATATTTTCCGCTACCATTTCTCTCTCTCTGTCTTTATATCAACATTCGCTCCCTTATTAATCATGACATCTTTTCCATCTTTTTTGGACTTTCTCTTCCTCTCCATCCATCATCTTTTCTGTAACTGGTGCTTGCTACTTTTAGACTCTATAATGAAATCATTCCTCACTTTATCCATTCCCAAGCTTTAATACATATATGTAATTCAATTTCTTATACTCAGCACTGTTTATTTACATAGTTATATACATGGATATTTACAACACAAAAAAAAAACTTATCCTATTAAAACAATAAAAATAAAAAAAAACACTATATCTAAAAAGCGTCAAAAAATTCAGCCCCATCGCTGTCAACTGGGAGCGTACCCAAGAGGCTGGCAGCATTACCTCGTTGGATGGCCATGCTGATCCTTTGTCCGAGGTAATAGCCAGCCTTTTGGTCACGAGAACCGTCAACCAGCCGCCTAGACAGATCTTTAAATAGGGTGTACGCATTATACTTAATACTTAACATTAATTTTAGATTCGACCCCGCCGATGCTCGTGAAGTGTTACTGGCTATGCTACAATACCGCCATCGCTATAGCTTTCTTTATCACTATATTCTACTGGTCCTTGCTCACCGATGTTGGTAAGTCAATTCCAATATTCACATACATTCTCAAACAAATAAAAGTTCGTTACAATTTTATAAACTGTCAGTCCTTTGGTTATGTACCATCATGTTATCGCTGTAATAATTTTGAATTAATAATTTGAATTCTTGCACTTTTGTTCGTACACATCTTGTCTAGAAGCTTTTTGTCCCGAATTGGGAAAATGTTAACTAAACCCAACTGCTCATGTAAGAGGTGTCAAAAGGCGAACTTCATAAATTCAAAGATATTTACAACGCAAGCAATACAACTTTGCTGCCGTGAATTTGTTTTCGCTGAATCGATGATTCTTATCCAATGCCGTTGTCTGCAATTCCAGTGGAAGGTGACTACGCCCTGAATAAAGTGCTGGACGTGTTCATCCACGGCATCAACTCAGTGCTGATGTTCTTCCTCCTGGCGACGTCACGCCATCCCCACAGGCTGATGCACTTCTACATCCCGGTGCTATTCGGCATCATCTACATGATCTTCAGTATTATCTATTACTTCGCTGGGGGACTGAGTCCGTAAGTATATTTAAGATGTTTATTAATGGGCTCTGACTACAGACGTTGCAATATAATAATTATAAATTCATTTTATTAGGTATTGTAAAATTCATTTTTAAATAATTATTAAATCAACATTTATCGCAACCCTTTGGCCATAGTAGACAATACCTGATTAACATTCGGACCCTTCAATTTAAAACTAAAATTGTATTTGTTCTGTCCAGATTCGGCACAAATTGGATCTACCCGATGCTGGACTGGTCGAAACCCGGTGAGACTGTGTTAATGATCGTGGGGACAGCTATCCTGATCATTGTGATCCACATGATCGTTACCGCCATGACTGTGGGCAGGGACGCCCTTACCAAGAAGTATAGAGACACCACAGTTATACCCATATCCAACGGACAAAGTAATGGGATGTCCAGCAATTACTTAAGATAGACAATAAGCTGTTTGAAGTCAAGCCTGGACCTTCCAAAAAGGCAAACCAGGTATTGAAAACAATCCTGCATCTGGAATAATATGAGATCAATAAATGAATACATCGTCTTTGACGACATAGTTACAAAAATAAATAAATTGACATAATATGAAACACTCATCACTAGCTTGAGTTAGTAATGTTGTTGGTTTGATTGTGCTACTTAATAGCTTTAAGCGGGTATTTGTATATACTGCCGCCGAAATAAAATATGGAATGACATTTGCTTATTTTCTTCCCGACTATTCCTAGAAATAAGACCCTTAATAATTAAAAAACATTAAAGAGCCATCAGAATTTTTCTTAAGTTATGAAACTATAGAAATTGTCTCCTTTCCTGCCCAGCGAACAAAAAACACACCTTCTCTTATGGGATCTTCTGGACAAGCAAGTATTTCTGTAAAATTAAATCAGTCACCTAAATAAATTCGATTGTAAGTTAGTTGGTTTTTCGTGGGGATTTTTTACATCAGGAAGGAAAAATCAAACTGTATCAATTATTTCTTATCTGGAGGAAAGTCTTAGACGTCAAATGCTCTTCTATTCAATTTCAATTCAATGTTAGTCATACGTTTGCAAATGAATGTTCGGTTCACACCCAAATTATACACGCTTAAATCAGTGATCGTACGTACTAAGATAACGTATATTTTGGCACCGCATTTAGATAATGTTAGTGAGTCATCGATAACCAACTTCACGGTATCGATTATCAGTTCCGTCTTATCGATAGGTTTGGCAGCGCTGTGAAACTGTTACTACAACAACACCAAAATGAGTGGCATAAAGACTTATTTTAGACAAGAGGTGAAGACTAGTATGCTCACTTTGGAGCATCATAAGCCAACTGACTTCTATCTGAGTTGTTGGCAGACGACGCGGTCGGCCGTGCCGCTTCTAATTTGGCGGGCACTGCTGTTCCTCACATCGATAGGAATAGTGCTATCGTCAATAATAATATACATTTTGAATGGTAAAGTGGCGTACTGGTTCATTTACCTGACGCATTGGGGCTTGACGAGTATCCTCCTTGTGACTGGATTCGCTACTTTGGTGTCAGCACGCTGTTACCTCTACGGACCAATAAGTAAGTAAGTTTTAAGTCTCACTATCCTAATATTCCCGTTGCTCTTTAATATCACATTTATTTAGTTTCGTAGCCCGTAAGAATGTTACATAATAAGGATCATAGTCACCTGTGTGTTAAAATTTATCAATATATAGTACCTATGTGTGAAAAATTATCTCCAAGTTTTCTGTTATCAGACCTGAGTTTGTGCCTAATCATACAACTGTACAGGTGGACAATGAACTACTTGGTTTCCCATATTTGAGTATATAACGTTGCTATATTATAACAATCACTTGTTCAAAGATCTATTTGTATCCGAAGTTCAATTCAACTCCGATGTCATTGATCCCGGTAGCGGTGGACCTGTCCCGAAAGGAGTTTTTTTGCAATCACTGGTCGTTGGAAAATCATGCTTCAAGCAAGAAAAATGAAACAAATAAAAGATTTATCCTATACTCGAAAATTCATCTGCGTAGCTGGGTACAACAGCTATGAGATTGTCTGTTTCTTTTTATAACGCCTACGTGAATTCATAATTATCTTCAATGGTATAAAATGCTTCAGGCACCGAGTTCCAGCTGCCTTGGTACGTGAAGATCTACTGGGCGCTGTTTAACGTCGCCGTTCCCATGGCCTTCATGATAACCATATTCTATTGGACCGTACTTTACGAAGGTGAGATCATTCGAATCAAAATCATTCCTTAAGTTTAGCTTCATTTATTGACGGTTAATTATTTCTATAAGCAAAACACAATGGTGTGCCTTGCTAAGTATTTTTTCTTTATTCATAAAAAATTATTTTTTTGAGGCCAAATGTTTCCAATGTCCAGGGTTTTGAAGAAACAAAATATTGAGCTAAGAATAGGCCAATCTTGTTGCAGTAATAAATCATATTATTTGTACCTATTTATACTTCTATTCCTTTCATTTGTCGTATCGTTACACGATTGAAAGCTTCTTCTACATGTTACAGTAATCTGATTTATTCAGTACAGTGAACCTAACTTACCCAAAACATTGCTTCCAGCTGGAATCGAGGAGGAACTGAACCACGGCTTAGACGTAGCCGTACATGGGCTGAACTCATTGGTAGTCCTGTGCCTGCTCATCAGCAGCGCGCACCCTGGCCGTCTGCTGCACATCTACCTTCCTCTGGTCTTTGGCACCGTGTATATGCTGTTCAGCGTCATCTACCACTTCGCTGGAGGCACGGACCAGTAAGTTTACTCTTTTAATAATCCTAGCTGTAACCTATTCGTAGCTTGGCGAAAACTTGATTACCTTCCTGCATTGGGATATTTGTTAAGTTTAATAATATTACAAAAACAAATAAATATAACATTTGGTATTTAAAAAATAAAGGTTCCTACCTAACGATGTGTTCTCGGAATTGATTGCCAGTGTGGAATTTTTGTCTCACAAGTTATTTCTTCCGAGAACATGCCAGATATGACGTAAACTTACAAAAGAAGATTTTATTTACCAACATGTATTTCGTGCTTAAACACATTGTCTTAAAAGCCAGTTAATCTAACTCAAAAACTCAGTCGGATAGATAACTATCTTATTAATTTCTTTAAAGTAGTTTTTACGTAACATCCTCTCGGTTTTACTAAATACGTCATACTACGTCAAAAACTGGTCCCAAATGAGTTTTCCTGCGATGTTTATAGAAACAATATTTCAAAGATTCATACAGTTCGGATCATTGAAAAGTTTATGCAGTGCATCTATAGTATTGTTTGGCCATCGTTTGAACAGAAACACAATACCATCATAATAAAGGCTCCCTTTATCTTGCAAAAAAAAAATATAATTATAATGGATGTTATGTGACCAATATCAGATGCGAATGAGATAGTGAAGTGATGCAATTGCGAACCCTTTAGAAAAAAAATATATAAATGCACATAAAGTAGAAAGAATAGCAGATTAACTGCATACAAGCTCGACAAGAATTCCAATCATAATATGGAATTTTATTATTAAAATAAAACTATGTTTGTTAAGTTTTCCCACAGATCACCTCATTCGTTGAATATGGAATCAAAACAGTTAACATCCATTCATGACTATGTTTTGTTTACCTAACCGTGATTCTTTTACTGCAATGGTTTACAATATGCAAGAGCTCTTTGAAACATAACTTTCATGTCACATAATATCCCTTATGTGTTTCAAGATTACATCTTATATGCAGCGCTTATATAATGTGTAGAATCTAGGTATACCTAACCCAAAGCTTCTGCAAGTCCTGTACATTTTGTAACTATTAAACATTTCATATCTAATGTCAATAACTATTGGTCATTGTTTTCGATGAGGCAATAAATTAATACATTTTATTGTTGCAATGTTTCTAAGTTCCCAACACTTGTTTTAAACAATTAGACACCTATTGTCCCGCCTCGTAAAGAATGATAAAACACGATTTATTATCACCAAGTCTACCTTAGAAAAATTAAGCAATTACTTTATTAACAATCCTCCATTCGTTTATGTCGAACCTTATTCGTATTTCTGTATAAAAATATAGGTAGGTAATATCAATAACCTTTCGTGGCGATTACTAACAAAATATGGACAAAATAAGTCTGAAATAAAGAATTTGAATTGAATTGATTAAGAGATTTAGCCGAGCATGCAAGGAAACACCTTTGGGAAACACGTATAATAATTTGTTTGTACCTGCTTGAATGTAGGTATTGATGCCAAGGACGGTTATTTACATTCCAGACCTTTTCATGATTAGGTACTCGCTAGTAAAAGAAATCATAAGTATTTGGTATTCTTATAACAAGTATACAAAGCAACATATACGATGTTATTAAGTATTCAGTATCAATTTAATCTTTTAGATCATCAGATCATTACATAAAAACGTCAAACTCCGGAAGATAAAAGCTCTCAAAAATTAAAGTAGTTTACATATGTCAATGTAGTTTACGCAACATTATGAAAGCTTAGCATAGAGAAAATCAGTACAAGTAGGTGTCACTATTGGAGTACCTCAAGGAGCTAATGTAGGGCTTTCTATTTTTTTACTCTTAAAAAACGTGAAAACGCTTTCTTCCAGGAAAGGTAACGCCTACATCTACCCTGTGGTGAACTGGTCTACGCCGGGCACGACAATTTTGGTTGTTTTGGTCACCGGTCTACTCTTGGTTGCGCTGCACCTGCTGACCCTGGGGTTAACGGTGGCTCGTGACTTGGTGGCTAAGCGCTGCGTGCATCACGCTGTCACTGTGCATGTTGATGAAGGCATGCCACTGCGACAACCTGGGAGAATGAACGCGTAAAGGAAGAAAACAAGCCTGTACTGATGTAGTATTAGGACGACTACCCATGTCGCTACAATCGCGAGAGTAGTTTCAGAAATATCCGTCTCTATTTCTGATTGATATTGTTATAGTTTATCTGGAATTCCATCAAAGTCATTTATGTTTTTCTAAGTGGAATTCTGTATTTCCCCAGTGGCTAAGAAGCCCATGTTTAATGTAAAGGTTGGAAGTATAATAAAATGCAGCAATATTTATGTTAAGGTATTCACGCAATGTGTTAGCGTTATATGATCGTTAAAGAAGCTATGTATTTATTTAATTTATTTGTTCTAGTTTATTGTCTAGTGAAAGAATTAGATATCAAGTGAGTGTTGAGGTGTTTAGATTGTTCTTTTTTGTACGATTAATTTCTTATAGGACTTCTGTGAAGTAATTTTATGTGTGTGTGTTAAGTTTTATGAATTTTGCAACGATGACCTTTCAGTATAAAAAAACTAGAGAGGACCTTTGAACCATAAAACTAGTTTTTCCACGTGCAGACTAGACACGCAACTATATATTATGTAATTATTGTTGCAATCAGTGGACGAATGTGTGTTCGCCGACATGACATTTCTATTGATTTGATGTACCTACGAGTATAATAACATAAACTGCATTTAACTTTGTTATTATTTATTGTAAGCAAATACATAAAAATACACACATATAATAAAAAACTTACGTTTTTTTATTTCATCCGATCCGATGAGGTCTTAATACCTAAGTAGGTTCATTATGTCTGATCTTGAGCCGTCCTTAATTCATTTCAATTAGAGTTTTCTAATTAATGAATAAATAACCCACTTGTAGTTAACATTAAGTAAGTATTTGCTCACTGCATGAACTGAAGGCCAATTCTCTCTTCAAGCAAACTTAAGTACTATTTCTAGTTTCTTAGGCAAAATACGTACACATGTAGTACCCAGATTTAATTGGGCAAATATATCCTAAGGCAAGCGATTTGTCGATCATGAATTCCTTCATAAGTGCTTCAAAATCCAGGCTGCTTGAACCAACTCTAACCTAATAGGACTTTAATACACGTGTTCAATATTCAACCGTGCTTTTCCTATTGATTGCCATACACCTGTGTACCAAGTGTGTACTCGAAGTAAGTACGTAACTTTTTTGTGCCATTGTTTCAAAGAGTTTTTATAGTGAGAAGACCGTCATTGTCATTCAATATGTCTTATTGACGGTTCTGGAGCTCCACAAAAAACTCGGGAAGTTATAATTGAAATCTTATTAAAAATTCTGAACAATGACTAACGAATTTGATGCTCTTATATCGTAAGTATTTAAGAAGCATATTTAAAAACAGATGACCTACAGACCAAAAACTCCTTTAAGGAGTTACCAGAAGGTTAAGGAATACCAGAAGTCTCCAGTTTTCGATAAGTATCCTATCATCAAAACCAGTTCGCCTACATACGTTTTATTTGCTTAAGCTCTCGAGATACTGCATAAATTGTAACTCAGCGATACAACCTACGTTTTGAAAGTAACATTATACTTAGCTGTTATTATCATTATATAAATGGAACATATCATAGTCACTTCTGAGCATATCTATTCAGTTTGGAAACTCTCTTGCCTGCGGTTGCTTACTTGAACCTGTGTTTAGTATTCAAGCAAATCATCATGAGTGTGTTTTTTACAGTGCATAAATATTGGCCATGACGATTACAGTATAACTACATAAATGATTCATTAAGAATAGGCTTGTATAAAAAATCCGTGTTTTTTTTTGTCTTCTACCTACCATCGCACGTTTGCGTTTTGATATTTTCAACTAAGTTGTTTGTAGTTCATCTGTCAACCACTGATTTATTACTGTCACAGAAAGATTATTTCTTCCAAATTTCAAGCTTCTGCGTCCAAGATGCAGATTGTGCGTCGATACGCCAGTCGGTCACGGGAAATCTTATATAGATATATAGATTGTCTAAAGTTGCAACAAGCTTAAAGTCCAAGTTATTACTTGGAATAACACCTGACATTTCCGTGAATGAAAAATCAGCAGAATTACACAGTTGCAGTCATTTATGATTCATTGATTGACCGTACGTTTCGAAAGCTCCGAGAGACTATTGCATCCAGCTAGACTATGACTCTAGAATCTCTCAAGTTAATTACATAAGGCTGTACCTTAATACATACTTAGTTTATAATCTAACACTACTTATTAAAACTTTATTTATTATAAACAAAGTTCATAAAAAACGATGCACCCAATAAAAAAGGTGAACAGGTTTACAGGTGTCATCTATGTATTTTTATCTTACTGGTCACATTGGTCACTAACCTGAAGATACTTCTTAAAATTCTCAATCATAGTACACACCAGCAGTTGTTAGATTTTTTTACAACATTTTATTTCAAATGTAACGGTATGTAAACCATTGCATTAATATTCGAAATCATAAATTAATGAAAGTAGTTTAATTTTTTTTGAGACAGAATTATGAATCCACATACTAAAGTTTGATCGTACGACGTCGTTGACACAACACAACCCAGATTGAGTTTAGAAAACCAGTAATTACATAAGTGAGGTTATAGTTTACGCAAGTATACAGTCGGCGTAGCTCGCGCTCCGCTGTCTTTGCCGCCTCACCAGTCTACATCTGCGACTGCGACCCTGCGCGCCTGCGCTGCGCTCGCGCACCCGCTACGCAAACCGCGTCAAACTTCTCTACTTATTTAAAACTATAAAACTTTAATAAAAAAATTTCCAACATGAAGTAAAAACAAAAAAAAACGTTCAGTGTAATGTATTTCTCTCTCCGGCCATTTAGGATTATCTAACATATTTACTCTTTGTTTATTTGGTCTAATAAAAAGCTAAGTGCAAAAGAGCATAGGATTACATTATTTCCAAGATAGCGGTGTATCAATAACGGCCCTGCTCACTCTCTTGAGACGGCACCGCATGGTTTTCAGTTGTGATACGGGTAACAAAATAGATATTATCAGAAGTGATTGAACTTATCTTGCAGTCTCCTACGTAGCTGCTGCGAAAACGGTTGAACGCCGGGAGATGTGTGGAACTGCTCTATAATAAATAGTGACTGTGTGACAATTTAAGTGATTTAAAATGGTGAAATTTTATAGGAAGAGTGTGTCCCTTTCCGCCCTATGGGTGTCGACGAACGAAAGGCTCAGCGACTTCTACGCGTCGTCATGGCAACGGGGAGATTCTCCTATTCCGATGCTGGTTATCAGGCTGCTTCTGATGGGGGTGGCGCTGGCGATCCTCATCTGGTCGCTGGTTGAAGCTCCGAACCCTTACTGGCTGATCTACCTTACAAATTGGGGTCTCATGCTAGATGTTGGCATGTTTTTGTGTGCACTCGTAGTGTCTTTCTCAGTTCTTTGTAACAGGCCGAACGGTGAGTTTATTTTCCGGAATACATAATTTTTGTCTTTATTAGAACTTTACAGGGAAGTTACAAAGGTGTGGTCTTGAAAATGAGACAGTTTAAAGACTAAGATTGCCATTGCTTATAGGATGTTTTCTGTTTATACAAATCATATCCTCTCTCGGCTCTTGTTCCTATCGAGAATCGAATTTGAGACCAAGCTATATACTGCCTGTGAAAATCGGAGCGCCCGCGCCGGTTCTTTCAATTTTTTTGTATATAGGCACTCGTACGTACTTAAGTACTATCTTTATGATAAACTAATTAAACAATCAGGTTAAAAATCACCATTACAGACAGGGGCGTATTTACCCTAGGGCTAAAGGGGCTACAGCCCGGGGCGGCAGGCGGCGAAGGGCGGCCCAGGGGCGGCCGGCAGGCCGCCCTTGGGCTTTAGGTTGGAGGATTAAAAAAGTACAGAACAATATTTTAGGACGTAGGTAAGCCAAGAACGGCCCTGAGCCATCTTTCCACATGTTGATTTCATATCTTAAGGATTTAAAGTATGAAAGCCGGCCTTTGTTCTTTTCTGAACCGGTGGAATAGTCTAATTTTTTTCCGCCTCAGTATTTTTTTGAGGGAAATCTAAAGAAAAAAAAAAACCGGCCAAGTGCGAGTCGGGCTCGCGCACCGAGGGTTCCGTACAAATCCTGTATAAATAAAAAGTGACTTTCGCGCAAACCGTTCATAGTTATGGTAATTTCGTGAGAGTCAAAATAGTTAATATTTTTTATTTTATAATGTAACCAGAATAGTAGGCCAGTACCTTGTAAAAGTTTTTTTATTAAAGTTATTTATTTACAACATTTTATAGTCATCATTCAGAAATCTGATTGAAAATAACTAATTATGCCTTAAAGGTCATTGGGCATATCTGTCCCGCTTTGCAAAAAGTGGCGGACATGAATCAAAGTAGTTTTAAATTGTGGAGTAGTAAAACAAGTAGTTTTAAAATAGTATGACGTTTCTTTGAATATAAATATTTAATTAAAATTCCATGGAGACGAATGTCCAGGATAGTTAAAAAAATATAAAAGACAAGCAGTTTCAGAGGATTGTACAATGTACAGGTTGCAATGCTAGTTTTTATTGTTAAAGACTTTTCATAAAGAAGGAAGATGCCAATTCGGATGACCAGGATCTGATGAGGATCTGGAAACCCTGATAAATCGAGGGCAACTCTTGAATATTGTAGGCACGCATCAAGACAAAACCAGACATGTGAGTGTATTTTTGAGGGTACTGGTAAACAGTGAAGGTTTGGAGCTGATTTGATTATGGAGACCACATAGAGTCGAGGGAACTCCTGAACGGTATGTTGCAACTACCACGTGTTTGGGCTTATTTAATTCGTATTGGCGAAGACTTTCCACATAGATTGCGAGATCGATAGCAAAGATCAGATATAGTTATGGGAACTCCTTTACAATTTATAGCAGTAACCTTGTGTCCAACACAAGCTTATTTTATTTTAGGTGATGAGAATTCACTACTAACTTGGGTTAAAGCAGCCATTGCATTGCAGGAATGGGATCTTTTATTTTTGAGGGATTAATCACCTAACGAGCCCCAGTATCAGGTTTTTTTGAAACCGCCTGACGACTTGTAACTGTCGAATTGTAACAACGACTGCTAGAGAGTAGGATTCGGGGCTGCTGGCTTTACGTTTCTAGAGCCTTGACAAAAGTGTAATTCTGTCCCTTCCTTTGTCTTATAAAGTCGGCTTTATTTTATTTTGTAAATAGTTCTCATTTAGTTTATATATCTCAATACCCACATTCCCAGTCGTAACTTGTAATGGTGGGTCGTAATGGTCATAACGGTCTTTATCAAAATGAATTTAAAAAGCATTTTACAAACAAATCCAACTTCAAACATATAAAAAAGTAACAAGAAAACAAAAACAAGAAAGAAAGGAAGAAGATGTTAGGTGTATCGGTCTAGAAGTCGTAACACGACGTAACTAAAATATACCGTTGAAGAGTTCTCTCGACTTTCTCACGTCCATCATCAGGTAAGCTCTAAACCTTCACTGTTTGATAGTATCATCAGACATACATCTGAGAATCAAGTTTTAACCCTATGCATGCCTACAATTTCTGATAGTTGCCCTCGATTTCTCAGGATTTCCATCATCAGATCCTGACCTGATGACAATGGAAATAAACGGCGAGTATACTCTTTCACTACAAAGAAATGATTTCTCAAATCCGTAAAACTTGGTCGTTTAAATTCCCCATTGAAATTAGGAAAATATTTGATGTTTAAACCTGATTTTCTCTAATGGTTCACATTGATGCGACTAATGTCATAGTAAATCAGAGCCTTATATCATTATACGTATGGTTTCCATACTAAGGTGCCCAATGACCTTTGAATGATTTTTCACAGTTTAAAGGCAATTATATTTAAGAAGTGTTTGATATGAATTTCAACTTTAATATCTCTACGCGTTCATGTGAAAAAGGGTAGTATGTAAGCAAAAATAATATTTTAATATTTTATGTAACTTCAAATTTATCATTTTTCCTTTATCTGTACTATTAACGTTGCTTCGTGCCGAATTTCAAGATTCTGAGTTCACGGGAAAGTACCTTGTAGGTTTTGATTCCCTAGCGTGTGACGAAAATTCGTCTAAGGTGTCGGTATAAACTGCTGTATCTAGTTTCATTTTTTCACTGCTTAAAGGGACAATAGACCTGAGTATTTCATGTGAATTTCATCTTGATACGTCCACGCGTTCTTGAGATAAAGGGTCTTGACAGACAGACAGACAGACGGACAACAAAGTGAACCTATAAGGGTTCCGTTTTTTCCTTATGAGGTACGGAACCCTAAAAATGATTTAAAAGTAGCATTTCCTTATAAGTATCCAAATTGCGATGCGTATATTTCTTAGTACTGCAGTGACAAACTGTAGTGCAGAACGCTCATTTTCAGTTTTAAAAAGAATAAAAAACTATTTAAGATCGAGTTTTATCGAAGAAAGGCTGAATGAATGATTTGGCAATTTTGAACATTGAAGCTGATTTAAGTAATAAAATGGATTACGATGATGTAATAAACAAGTTTGTTACGAATTTTGTACACAGAAAAAAAAATTAAAATATATATTTTTTTGTTTTCTTTCATTCCTTGATGGGGCGGAAAACTACAGGAGCCCAGGGCGCGCAATCTTTAAATACGCCCCTGATTACAGACAGTCAATTGAAAGGGTTTTATTGTAATCTAAGTACATATTAAGATAAAGAACTAACAATTTAACTTTATTTAACACATAAGGAACAAACAAATCGTTAATGTAGGTTTGATAACTTAATTTTTCATTCACAAAACCCTATGACATGAGAGTGTAGGTATAAGAAAACTAGCAAACTTCGATGGCTCATTCATAATATGCCTTAACGTATGGGAAGCCCCAATCTCCTTAGCAAGTAAAACCACTCAATGACTTTGACCCAGTCTGATAGGCTTGATAATTTGCCTTACTGCGAGTTTTGACGAACCTACACACATTAACTTGAGGAAAGTTCACTAGGTATTTCAATTATAATCAGCAACATATTTAAGCATCTAATCTATACTAATATTATAAAGCTAAAGAGTTTGTTTGTTTGTTTGTTTGAACGCGCTAATCTCAGGAACTACTGGTCCGATTTGAAAATTTCTTTCAGTGTTAGATAGCCCATTTATCGGGGAAGGCTATAGGCTACTTTTTATCCCGGTACGGGTAGTAGTTCCCACGGGATGCGGGTGAAACCGCTGGCAGAAGCTAGTAATATTTATATTTCTAACGAGTTAACTAGTTCGCTTCTAGGAATCAAAACTTCTTAAAATGCTCAATTCGTGGAGTTCGGTACTACCCGAGTTAATAATAGCCCTTTTAGTATTTTACGCTCGAGTTCCACTTCGTTCCGAGTAGATATAAAAACAATACTAGGAATATAGCAATTAGGACCTAAAAGTGATGGTTTTGTATACTCAGGTTCAGTAGTAATTATTTACCAGTACCTACACGGTCAACTTCACAACGACACAGCAATGAGGAAGGTGCTAGGCACATTATGGATCTGCGGAATTCTTAGATAGGGCTACCTAGCTAAGGAACGTCCAGATATATGATTTTCTAGAGGACAGACGCCAGATTTAAGTAATTAAACTGGTTACTTGGCCCAACTCATTTAATTTTTAAGAAATGTTGATTCATTACTTTCATGTACTTCCAACTTCACTTCCCGCTGCCCTTGAACTGAAAACCTGTTTTGCAAATAAATAACGTCTTTACCTTTACCACATTATAGAAGTTGATGCAAGTATGTTATGTCTGCAACCAGTTGCAACTGCAGATATAGGATAGATAACATCCGCATACTATTTAACCATTAGCAACTTGATAAGTCTGCAAAACAAAGCAATTGTTCGCGTTACACGCAAACCCGTTCATTGTTTTCAAACTTCTAAATCAACATTCAATAAAGTTAATTTATAATAACGGTAATCTATTGTCACCACAGTGATGAGATTGTAAATATTGACACAAACGAATACATAAAATGCAAAGAGATTTAAAGATGGATTTGATAAAATGTGATAAAAGAGATAATTAATCTATCCAGTGATTCATGCTGCTCCTATTGTTTTTCAGCGAGAACTAGTAACCAACAAACCGGTAGGACCTGGCTGTCATCGTATTCGAAAATTAGATTAACTAGACTTTGTTGGCGTCGTTGTAAGCGTCTGTTTATTTATGTCACATTAACCTTTTCCCAACGTCACTCCTCTCGCGTCATACGGCAGTTAAGAGATAAACAATACATAAGATCAATTAAAGATAATAACATAAACAAGATATGTAATACGTTTAACGTTTTACGCTTATAAGATAAAAACAACTCTCAATTGGAGGCACTACGTACATATTTTTAACCGACTACCCAAAAAGGAGGTCTCAATTCGGATATTTGTATTTTTACGTACCTATATGGTCATGTTTTCCTATTTGGACTGATTTATTTATACCAACACTGATATTTTTATATCAATTTTATCAGTAAACAATAATAGAATTTCTTATCACAAGTCGTCTTACACGGTGTTCTAACTCCATATAGAATCTAGAGCGATTAAGATGTTATGGTGACATAAAAAGCGCTTAAGTCAGGTACTTATTTCAATTTACATAAATGTGTGATCGATGTCTGATAATAATATTTATTTTATTGTGCTAAGAATCCATCCTCCGAGCCTTTTTCCAACTGTGTTGGGGTCAGCTTCCAGTCTGATGTAGCTGAGTACCTACCAGTGTTTTATTGTTCTAAGAATCTTTAATTAATATTTTATTATTATATTTTATTGCCCATAAATTGTGTTCGACTTGTGTAATATGTATCAAAATTTTTTGTATATCGTCTAATTGCACCCTAACCCACTCTATTCGTGGTTGTATCTTCATAATTTCAAAAGTCTTCAACAAAATAATTTCTCAATTCGAATGTGTCTATTTTCTATAAATGACAATAATCTTACCATAATAAAACCAGTTAGTTATCTACTAAGCCAACAGACACACTTCATCTATGTCGTAATTTCCACTATGTCGACGTCGGTGGGACGACCCCATACCTTCGCAACGTAGTGTTGTGACGCAACGATCAACTTCCATTAACATTCGCAAGCGATGTTATGCACCTCTGAGTTACCATGTCATACCTTGACCTTGTTGCTGAGGAATGTTCTAGAAACTCTTGCCAGGTGCTTTATAACTTGGTATTATAAATTGTGACAATTGCAGCCTTCCTAAGGAAACCAATTGCCAACCTTTTCCAAAGCCTTTTAAATTAGATTTTTTAACAACTAATATTAGGCATGGGAATGATCTATAGAGAATATACTTCCTGTTATGAAAAATTCAATGCCGACCCTGCCTGACATAGAAATAAATTTCTGACCTAAACCTTAAGACAAATGTTGACATATACTAGGTACCTACTTATACCATGTAGGAGATGTAGGTAAAAAGTAGGCATTTAGGTACCTAATTATACAGATACCTACAATGCATAAAACGCAATTCCTATAAAATGAAATAAATAAATACATAATTAGTGGCAATTATCTAACATTTATAACGTTTGCAAACATTCTGAGTAACAATAGATAATTAAATTAATCACCTCAAAGTCAATATACATACCTAGCTTAGGTATTTTATATATTTTTACGCTAGCAAAAATAAGTTCATGTTATTTCAAAATTTATGGTAGACTACAGTTTCAGGTGGTATAAGCCTATCATCATGCAATTGGATATTAAAATTTTATCTTTTAATTTTTGTGTCCTGAAGGCCCTTGCCAGGCCTCCAGGAATCTCAATAAGTGTATGTCCATAACCCACAACACAGAAAATCCTAGACATGAATAAAATTTTAAGTTTTAAACCGTGGCTTGTATGTAGATAAACATTTGTTTTCCCATATCATTCATAATTTCAAGTGTGAAACTGGTTTGATCTTCAATTTCAAGCTAATTTGATTTTCAATTTTACATTTCCAGAGGAAAAGGAACTGCCCTGGTACGCGAGCTTGTACTGGGTGGTATTCAACATAGCCGTGACACTGTCCATCATGATCACCACGCTATATTGGGTGCTGTTATATAATCCAGGTATATTATCTACATACCTACGTTTTTTCATTACATGTAGGTAAATATCAGTTGTGTGCCTGATCTCTTTCCGGTCGTGTCCGATTGCCGTCCCACCGGGCTATGAGAGTGAAGGAATAGTGAGTGCACATGTGTCTGCGCAAATGCTTGTGCACTATAATATGTCCTGCGTAGTTGGCTAATCTTCTTACATGAGAACAGCCGCCGTGGCCGATAATCGGCTAGGAGGACATCATCATCATTACATGTAGATCCTTAAATAGTTTTGCAAAACTCAATGGCGCTCCGCCCTTAAATTCTGAGCACAAGTGGGTACGCGATGTGACCCGTAAGTTCTCCTCCCTCATCTCGGCCAAACGTTTCTTTCTGCGCACCGACTCGCGCAATGTTCTCTGGCTACAAAAACTAACGCGAACTATAGATACCTTCCTGAAAACACACTGTCGCTTACCAAGAAGTATTAATGATAAGGTATTAACGTCACAGTTTCCTGTCGTCAGATGTAGGTACAATTAGATCTAATCGCAACAGAAAATTGATGAGTCTATTCACTTTTAATTAGTGACCCATAGACCACCTAAGTAAATAATAGGGACTTTACATAGGTACGAGTAGATATAATCCTCTCAAGCAGCAGCTATCCTTATCAAGCAATAGCTAGGTATACCTTTAAAATAAGAATGGACCTAGCATTGAGCCCTGTGGGACACCTAGCTGAGTTCAAATCTTCGGCACAAATAATTTACGGATGGAACAGGAAAAACATCTACAACATGTATTATTATTTGCCATACCAAATTGGAGACAAGGACATCAAATATAGTTCTAGGAAATCTAAATAGAAATGCCCCAACGTCATTCCAACACTGAAATACGAGTAAATGACGAGATTTCGTAGCTAACAATGATCACTGGTTCCAGAGTTCCGGGACGAGATGCCAGACCGGGCGTTCTGGCTGGACGTGTCAACGCACGGGATCACGTCATGTTTGATGATGGTGGAAGTACTGGTGTCACGGACTCCGGTGCGTTTCCTACATCTGTACCAGCCGCTCGGCATGGGCCTGTGGTATGCGGTGTTCTCCGCCATATACTACGCGGCTGGCGGGACAGATATGTGAGTAATGCTGGCAATGGTTCACCTATAGACTGAAAATAGTTTTAGAACAAAGTAAAGACAGTACAGAGCTTGATTTTGGAACAGTTGTTAAGAATTCATGATCCATATAATAAAAATATTATCACTTTAGAAACCGGTTCATTCAGATTGCAAGCATAATATACCTCTATTTACCTAGTAAATAAAACTTCCAAGATACTAAAAATATTAATTCATTCATAATAAATTGCTCTAATTAAATTATTAGGTAATCTTATTCTAATTGAATATTCAAATTGTTGTTGTTACAGAAATGGCAGCTCGTTCATATATGAAGTGTTAGACTGGTCTGAAGGCAGACGCACGAGCATCGTGGTGGCAGCGTCAATGGCTGGTCTCATAGTAGTGTATGCGTGCGTCTGGGGCATCGCTCTGTGCCGAGACAAGCTATCCACGGTTCTCATTCGGACCACCAGCCACGACCTGGCTGCAGCCCCACCTGACAGGCACACGAGAATCGTATGAATAACTAATTAAAAACGTTCAAGGAATTCGGATCGAAACCTCTTTGAACGCGAAAAACAACACTACGCCGAAGATTTGTCACCCTAGTTTTTCACAGCCTACTCGGTTTTTTTTTAACGTCAACTGACGTAATTGGTCATCATAGTATCGATCAGATGTCTTGGCCTGTAATGACATATCTCGTATAATATTTATCGCTTGTAAATATTTGCTTGCAATTGATCTGATAGTGTTTACTGGATTGAGTGAAGGAACATCAGATAACCTTATCATTTTGTTACGACTTACGCATTTTCATTATTTATTTTTCATATCCATGACGCGTTTTCGTTCAGTGAGAGTTTTCTGATATATATTTCAACACTTGTATAGTCTGTCACAATATATGTACATTGTGATAAGTATTCAAAGGAAGCTCAACTATAGACTTTAAGTAGGTTAATACAAGACTACAAATGTAGTACAAAATACATTGGTTTCTTATGGAAAAACTTAACAACCGAGAAGCCTATAAAATCAGAAAATACTGGTTTCCTTAATCTAGTTGTAAATACTAATATACCCTTTCATTTAATTTTGTAAAAATAAATTATAAACTGAAGGGATGTACCTATCGGATAAAGTTTAGAAACTTTCTGTATATTGTAGTATACATTAAAGTTTAATTAATTTTAACTAATGTAAATATGTTATATAAGTATTATACAAAATAAACTCGTTTGTGTGTGCCGAGCCTTAATGCGATTTCATTTTTAAATCATAGGTGTAGAGATTACGTCATATAGTAGCCGATAAAATAAAACTATGAAATGTATTACAAAAAAAACATTTATTAGGTACTAGTATATAGCAAAATCTACAATTAAACACAAAGCAACCAATTAAAACTATGATTAATATAACAAAACTAAATAATTGATATGTGATTAATTAAAATTTGACTTAGTACATCTATACTGTGCGGACTGTGATAGCAAATATTACACTTATTCGTGGCTTATTTAATTAATTAAACAAAACAAAAATATTAACAACCAAAATAAAACTTGTTTATAAAAATAATTTTGAAATACATCTACATACATCCAAGTATACAATTTCAACAAAAAGATTTCATGATCATAATTTGGACAACAGTCTCAAAAAATAAGCAATCTCACATTTACCTTGTATATCCAAAAATATAACTTCTTATATACAATCGAAGGTGATCAGACTAAGTATGAGCTCGAGGCGCCGACGACCGACAGGACATACAGACAAACAAGATTGCAAAGTCGCCTTGGAACAAACGCGCTACACTTTGCACAGATTTTGCACAGGGTTACTGCTGTCTCATTCTTCTTAGTTACATACCTACTATTGTAACAAGAACTTTCTATACGGGATAGTCATTTTTCCTTCACGTAGTACAAGATATCTAACTGAGTAAGTAACATGCTCCGGCAAATACAACCGCGAGTACTTAACATCTAGCGATTAATTAACATTAATTAGACATTAATGGTTATTACATAAACACTCATAGTATCACAAACATTCAGTTTTTATACTAATTCACTACCGAACTTACATCTAAAAGGCATTTCCAGAGATCATTACTTACTTTAGAAATTTTGAGTGAGCAAAGTTTACCCAATTAGAAGTTTAAAGTTTATTACATCTTATATTTATTAGTGAAGACAATAATTATTTTACATGCTATGTAACATTTGAATTGTAAAGAGAAATGTCTAAACGAGACTTAAAAACTTACTATATAGGTTGTACATAATCATGCACAATAATAGTTAAAGAATGAAAAATTACTGAATACGTTCATATGAACACTTACGAATCATCATTAATCCGGGTATTATTCGCTAGTGTGCGGTTAATTTTCTCTTATCAAATGATTCCTTAGCAACTACTATTTAAATACGAACAATATTATTGTACATTTCGTCCTCACATTGCCTTACAAACTACATTTTATAATGATTATTTTTCATCAGGAAGCCAATTCGAAAAATTATAGCCCAAAAGTTGTGGCTTAAGTTCAACAATTACACATCAAAGTATTAGAAATATTAAAATATTGCACCCTAAGACTAAAAAAATCATGTCTTTCGTATATAATATAGCTATTTAGCCTAAACATTACATTAACATTTTCGAGATCATCGAGTAGTTGACAAATACATTAGGTGTTCGCTCCACAACACTGAGACCATTTTTCATCAGTGTTTTCATGTGATGTTAGGTTAGCGAAGACCTGATTCAGTACAATAACTCCGATGAAATGCTTACTGAAATGTACCTGGCAACATTATCACTCCCAGTGATATAATAGATTACCTTAACATAGCTATAACAATGACTCGCTTGTAGCAGCCTTTATAAGTCAACTTACCTACTGTAATCATTAGAAACTGTGCCTTTTTGAACTCAACTAGCAATCATGGTTATTTTAATTGGTAATTTGAGTATGTAATTTGAGTGATATGAAATAAAATCATTATATTTGTATAATTGTTAAACAATCAATTCCAATTAAACTCTTGTATAAGTTTTAAATCGTTTTAACTTCTTCAAAGGTTTTCATGAAATTGATCACTGATGGATTAAAATCTACCTGAGAGGCACAGTTAGAAAAATTGTAAAATCGTACGATTTAAGGGAGTTCCTCCCCGTTCATGAGAAGTACCCTGAAAGACGACTCGTCCGCGGCGTCTTCGTACATTAACTCCTCCTAAAATAATTAAAAAGGCGAGTATCTTGAAATGTTCTTATAGCTTCTTACCCTAATTATAAAGTTCTGGTAAAAAAAGTATTTCAGGCATCTCATATACTGATATACTAGATACTGCTACAACGCAGCAAACCGATACCTGGCTTTATTTGATTTGAATATTAAAAATGTTCAGGTTTTAGGTTTAGTTTTTCAGGTCTAGGTACCTTTTATAAAAGTTACTTCCTAATGAAGTTTATGAGGCAAAATCATGAAATAGATGTCTTTATTGTATAGTAACATACCTGCATGAGATCAATGGTGGGATGTGCGTCGATGAGGCACAGGTCGGAGTCCAGCGTGGCGCCGCCCGCCACCGACAGCGAAGCACCCACGATCTGCCTGCACACACACGTACACTACTTAGTACATATTATTTTCACTTTATGTTATGACTTTAGTCCATATTCTGAAAAATCTATGGAGTAGACAAACACTTCAGCCCCACCACGTGATCCGTATATGTATAAACTTGAGGCTAATAGTTGCAAAAATATTCGTTGCCGAACATGCAGTCTCAGATTCTATATGGTTTTGTAGGTTTTCAAAACTACTTCAACTCAGACACCAGGTAATTGGCCTATGAACCTATGAACTCAATAAATGTACATACAGCTCGCATCAGAAGAATAAGAACATAGTAATATGTATATGTACTCACTGGCTATCGTCGTCGATAGGTACGTTGCCGTGTAAGAACAGATCGCTGCGCACTGTGTACACATCGCTGCCGGAGCTCTCTGTTCGCTCCACCTACAACAACAGATGCCATCATCACCTTAATACTGTTACAACCTCTCTACTTGTTTAAAACTGGCAGTAAAGAAATCAAAGAAACCAATTATTTGAATTTAGAACATGGACTCACATGTACGTCGTCATCGAGCACGTAGTGTGGGTGTGTGCGTGACAGCGGCCACGTGCAGTGTGTACGAGCCGCGTGCCACTCGCGGCCCGCGCCCGCCCACTCGCGCCCCGCCCCCGCGCCCACCGCACCCGTCTCCGTCGCCCCCGCGCCGCTGTCCGTTGAAACTTCATCCTCTACGAAGCTCTCTGGTTGCTTCTCTTCAAGTTCGACGTGGAGTGTTGCGTCCTTTGTGGTGTCCTGTTGTGCCATCTCGCCAGGCAATGTGACCTTGAAATAAGATTTTTTATTTGACCGAAAGTTACATATGTAAAGACTTTGAATCTAATAATTTTCTAAATCTCACCAAATAAACATTGTTTTCGACTTCACATAACGCCGCAGATGGATCCTCGGCGTTGGACGCGACGGTAGTTTTTTCATTATTTCTGTGGACTTTCTTCATGTGCATGTATAAGGAGCTCATGTTTGTGAAAGACTGTTCACAACCTATAAAATAAAAAAACGAGTTGAAGAAAACAAATTATAAAAAATCACCAGCAGTTTTTAGCTTATTTACACTTCTGTGAGAGACATGGACAAAAAGTTTTTTATCTTTGTCTAGGTTACTATTGGGAGGATGTGTAAGATGTATCAATCTCCTATGTATGATGAATGGCACGATGGCAAGACAAGTGACCTTCAATTGACGTCACAGACATAAACATATCTCTCTCCGGTCGTGTAGGATTACCACTGACCTCTATATTTACCACTGGACCGGCTGCTGTGAACGTGCTTTTGTGCCCGTTTGATAATCGCCATTTTGGCGCTGTTAGACGTAGCGAGTGTCCGTGGTACAAAAATTATTTTACAGTGAACCAATGAACAAACACTTCTCTCACAGGCATTTGAAATTATACGTCAAAATTAGTTCTGTGGACACTCGCTTAGACGATATTGGCGCTTCAAATGGGCACAAAAAAATTGCTGTCAAACGTACGGAACAGCCGGTCCAGTGGTAAATATACAGGTCAGTGAGGATGACCGTCCCATCGGGCTATGAGAGTGAAGGAATAGTGAGTGCACCTGTGTCTGCGCAAATGCTTATGCACTATAATATGTCCTTCGCAGCAGGCTGATCTCCTTATATGAGGACAGCCCCCGTGGCCAAAATCGGTCAAAAAAACATATCAACTTCGCGCAGTGGAATTGTTGTACGGGACGGTATAAGACCGCAGGAGTACCGGGGTGGGTGCAGAGCCTGGGCGCGCGTGCGGCGGGCAGGTGGTGGCGCGCGAGGTGCTCGCGCAGGTGCTCGCGGCGCAGGAAGGCGGCTAGAGTGAGAGTAGGCTAGAGTACCGGGGTGGGTGCAGAGCCTGGGCGCGCGTGCGGCGGGCAGGTGGTGGCGCGCGAGGTGCTCGCGCAGGTGCTCGCGGCGCAGGAAGGCGGCTAGAGTGAGAGTAGGCTAGAGTACCGGGGTGGGTGCAGAGCCTGGGCGCGCGTGCGGCGGGCAGGTGGTGGCGCGCGAGGTGCTCGCGCAGGTGCTCGCGGCGCAGGAAGGCGGCTAGAGTGAGAGTAGGCTAGAGTACCGGGGTGGGTGCAGAGCCTGGGCGCGCGTGCGGCGGGCAGGTGGTGGCGCGCGAGGTGCTCGCGCAGGTGCTCGCGGCGCAGGAAGGCGCGGCCGCACGTGCCGCACGCGTGCTTGCGCTCGTCCGTGTGACGCCGCGCGTGCCGCACCAGTTTGCTGGCCGAACGGAATGCCCAGCCGCACTCCTGTGTAATCCAATGTGACAAAATAATCCATCTGTCTAGCCTTTTATTTTGCAGTCGAGTTACAGTCTAACTGGAGGCAGCTGAGAACCAGTGTTTTACATGGAGTGACTGCCTATCTGACTTCCACAACCCAGTTACCCGGGGTAAGGCTGGTTGTCAGACTTAAAGAAGTTTCCTCAAAGAAGAGTTTTGGTCGAAAGGTGTCGCCTATCGGAGGTTCCGAGGCAGCCGCCAACACTTCGTGTGCATTAGTTTTAAGTTGTTTATGTAAAATATGTATCAGTGTATGATTTAATGTTATTTATTGCCTTAGATGCCTGACTTAAATAAATAAATAAAAATGAATAATAATGACTAGCGTGTGAAGGCATGCGTACCGGGTACCGGCAGACGTAGGGGCGGTCGCCGGTGTGCGCGCGCGCGTGCTCGCGCAGACGGCACGGCAGTCGGAACACGCGGCCGCAGCCCGGCCACGCGCACGCCAGCCCGCCGCGCGCGCACAGCGACGCCGTGTGCGCGCGCAGACCCATCGCCCAGAAGAAGCGCCGCCCGCACACCACGCATCTGCACCAACCGGTATATAACGTCACCCATCACAATTTAAATGTAAGGTGAAGTTGAAAAAAAATTGTTTGTTAATTTGATGACATGTGAAACTCATACCTACTGTAACAACTTGTAATACCATACCATGTTTCTAGCAAATAAATTTCTGATTTCTTTTGTAAGTAGAAAAAAAATATAGGGAATTTTAAACTAGTTGAAAATATTACTTTTATTTTTTATAAGTGGTTACTTAACAAATATTTTTATACGGTTTACGGGTTAGATAGATTATAATTTAATAATTGTATTATCTCAATTGTTGGTTATTTTATTGAATTGTTTAATTAAAATGACACTTTTATATGTCCTAATTTATGCTATGTAATGTAGTATCTACCAGTGTCTACTCAAAATTTGCATACCGATTGTGTGGTGAGATATGCATGTACTTTATATAACTTTACCAAAACACCTGTACCTAATACCGTGTCTCTGCAAATAAAGATTCTTATTCTATTCTTATTGCACACAAATACATTTTGACACACGGACAACAGAAAGTTTATGTACAATGGCGCACTTAACCCAATGTTGAATTGTCTTACAGCTACCCTTACCTATACTGAGCATCTTCCAATGTATGATCTTCCTCCAAGTGTTTGAGTAAATCTCCTCTCACTTCAAAGATCCGCGGACATTTCTCTTCAGTGCCATCATCTGCTGATTTCTTGACCGGACACTCATAGGTCATTTGAGTCGGATTACGATATACTTGTCTATTGTGCGAGTTTTTGTGCTTACGTAACCTCTCTTCACTCCAAAACCCTTTAGTGCAATTCGGATGATCACACTGAAATGTAATGGCATTTTACAGTACCATTTACGTATTATGGAAAAAAAACCTCGTCATAAAAAGTACATAATGTCAATTAACAAATAATTTTACAATAATACCTTATACTTGACTGCTTTATTTGAGTAGCAATCAACAGCAATGGTTTGTGTTGGTGTTGCCAAAACAGACCACTGCTTGAAAACTTGCTCATATACATCCTTGACTTTTTGATCTGTCTCTGGGACAGGGGGTAACACAACCACTGAATCTACTTTTTCTTCAATATTGCTTGACTGTTCCTCCCTACCTGAAAATACAATTTTAAATTACTTCTGCACCTATTTTAGACTCGTCTAATATAATAACAGCATTCAAATTCGTAGTAAATCTGACACCAGTCTAACCAAGGTGTATTGGGTTGCCCGGGTAACTGGGTTGAGGAGGTTAGGCAGGGCAGTCGCTTCTTGCAAAGCACTGGTACTCAGCGACATCCGGTTAGACTGGAAGCCGACCCCAACATAGTTGGGAAAAAGGCTTGGAGGATGATGATTCAAATTCGTAGTATTTAAAAGAAAATGCACACAAAAAAGTCAAATACCTTTTACACAACATGTGTAATTTTTATTCCAATAGCTAAGGCTATGATTAAACTTATAAAATCAGAAGGTGTCAGTATGTAGTAGGTATTACATTCATAATTTTATGCTTACCATTGTCCGTTATAATATTCATAGAATTGTTAGTAACATCAAAGCACCATTTTGTTTTATCTTCAGCAGTTTTATTTTCCATTGATTCAGTGGTGTCATAAGCTATAGGTTGATCCTGCAAAAGAATACAAAGTGCCAATGTGTGTTTGAAAAGATATTTTTGATTATAATAACTTTAACCCTTAATTTGGCAAGCATAATGTTTATAAAATTTTATTAAAAAAATACTGTAGTCTAATTATTTGAGGTATAAGGAAATAGAGAAAAATATTATAAAAATGTTTTTTTCAGTAATTGCGCTGAAATAATATGTATCTTATTTTACACATTGCCAAATACGGAGGAATGTATAGTTTTTCGATAATGTATCCAAAAGCATACATTACCAAATCGGGGTTATAAAATAAAATAGTTAATTGGTAAGAAAATTTATTTTTTTACATGAAAATCGTAAAAAACAGTTCCGTTGTTTAGCTAGACATAATCTCACATTACATTTTATCCGAATCCAGTGAAGATGTTAAGGAACTATTATAAGAATCATGTTGTATTCCATAAACTGGCAAAGATGTGTTATCTTCCTCATTGTCTGTTGTGTTACTGTCGTCCGATCGTGCATTTCCTGCAGGAATCAACGCTAGAGTGCGCTTTGATCTTGCTCGTTGAAATACCTACGAACAAAAAAATTGCACATGCAACCAAACCAAACCCAAGCAAACTGAACACTGAACTTTTTATATGAAATTATGTCAAAAATTATGCAAAAAAAATCGAAATAAAAATTAATTTTATCCTACGGAACCTTACATGCTGTAGGGTCTCACATGCGTGTAGTTAATATTTTTTTATGTAAACATTACGAGAAATTAAACGTGCGATAATAGGTTAACTTTTGGCAATGTGTCTTTAAAGATACAATGTCGTATAGTCGACATTTGAGCAAAGTATCTTTAAAGATACATTGAGGTTTGACAACGTGTCATGGCTCGATAAATACATTTCTATGCCATAATTTCAGCTAAATCGTTAGTATATTACGTTACACACATAAAATAGTGAGAACCTGACATCATCACATATAAAAAATAATAAAAATCAATAAAACTTACAGCTTTGTTGCTCTTCGTGTCCGTCATTTTTTCAGGTCGACGTAAATAGGGATGTCCAGTTGTTGAAAATGCAATAGACTTACTTTTCCTAGTGATGTCATGAGTCAAACTTTATAATTAAATCGATCGATTCAAAAAAATACAATTACTTAATGTTACAGATTTTTTTAAAGTTGTTGTATCTTTAAAGATACATTTTCAAATTAAGGGTTAATGAATAATAATAGAGGATTTTGCTATAGGTCCAAATAGACCAAAATCAAATATATTCCTTCAAATTTAAATACATAATATGTGATTCTTTGGTAATTTACAACTATATGGTACATATAATTTGCTAATTGGTTTTATTTGCTATTACTACATACCTGTTCAATACAGCCATCACTATTTATAAAAGATTCAATATTGAGTGAATTGTTATCTAAACTTCTTGCTACACCTGAAAACGTAAATTATTTATATTACTTAATAAAATATATTGCTCCAAATTAATGCATATATTATTAACACATATATTCAAAATTAAGTCATCAGTTATTGTACATAGCCAATAAGTATTAAAGGTTATTCAATAATTAGATATGAAAGAAGGAATAGACTCTATTTTGATTTTATGATTTCAACATGATTACTCACCATTTATTTCTGTAATAGCATTGCTACTTAAATTGGCTTCTATATCAGTCTCCAATGTTGTCAACCCACTCTGGTCTACACAGTCAGTTAATGTCAGCTTCCATGTTTTTGTTTCATCAAACTCTAAAATGTTGTCCAGGCCACTAGATATGTTTGTCTTGTCCACTTCAGCCGGCCCAACAACAGATATTGCTACTGGAGATTCATAATTATTAGATATGTTCGGTTTCGGTGCAGAAACCTTACCTTTTCTTCTGAGAATGTTTGGTTTCTGAAATTTTTTTTTGCTAACATTTTTTTCGTGTGATGCAAACATAATTTTTAAGCTATTTTCTTCATTGAATGATGGAACTGAAACAGAAGATCAATTATTAAGTACCTTCCAAATATAATAATTCTTTACAACAATCACCAAAATTCCCATACATATATAAAACCTTTATCAAAATATCTAAACAAATAAAATGGATATTTATACTATTTATGGCTATTAGAAATGTGATAATGTTAAAAAGAAATGTAACTTGTCAATAACTGCTACCCACCCAGAAGCTGAAAAAATGTTTACATTTTATTGTCTTTACCTTGTGATCACATGGAAAGAAGGCGTATGATTTACTAAATCTGACCAGTGATAAGTCTTGTGCTCTCTGTTCAAACGAATTGTGCTATCCGATCCTGATGGTGCTTCAAAAATTTCATCGCCACTCTTGCAATAATTTAGAGCCCCTCTTCCATGCGGATAAAATGTTACATACTGGGTGCTGCCAATGCCCTGGAGGTTATAATTTAGTACTTATGGATAGATAAATCTTAGCATTTGCTTAGCGTTCATGACGGCGTTGCTTGCAAGTTGCAAAACCAAATCAAGCAAATGTGAATGTGAAATTGAAATGTCAATTTTGACGATCTAAAGCTGAGAAGAGTAACCACAGACACAGTCACAGAGTACTTCATCGATGTGCCCGCTGTGCCGCCCGCTTACCATAAACACACATTAGTTTTGCCAGATTTTTTTTTTTGGCGGAGCAAAGCGATTATGAGTGCTATGTCAATGTCACTCTCCGTCATGTCACTGTCTTGTCATGTGGTATGGATATGATGTCAAAATAGTGTGTCTGTCAGCTGTTCAGTATAATAATTCCACTTTTCCATTCCATTCTTTATTATTATAGATTGAGAGTCAAGGTGATAAGTGCATTTGCATTTTACAAAATAAGGACAAAATGTCAGGGGAAAAGAAAAAGGCGTTATTCATCTGCCTTGGTAATGTCAACTTATAACTGGTGATTTCAAATTTTCAAATGTCTCTTCTATAATAATTTTATGTTAATGTATAAGTTTTACCTATAACCTCAAGATATTACACGTCCATATCGGCTAAGGTTATGAATAGAACAAAAAGGAGCTAAGATTTCCACAAAACAATTACAAGCCAGGAGTTGATAATGTGTTCATTTTACAGGTAATATTTGTAGATCTCCCATAGCAGAAGGAGTGTTTCAAAAAACTGTGAATGACATGAAATTGGGTGATCAATGGGAAATTGACAGTGCTGCTATAGGAGGCTGGCATGTTGGCAATCCACCTGATTGGAGAGCCTTAGACACTATGAAAAAGCATGATGTTCCATATAACAACCATGCTAGACAGGTAAAGTATATTAAGAAAAAATTGCTATAGTTCTTTGAATATTTTAATGTCATGAATTTTAATGTTTACAAAATGTTTTTTAGATAACTACAGAGGACTTCAACCACTACGATTTTATATTTGGTATGGATGAGGCAAACATGAAGGATCTTTCAAAACGAGCTCCGAAAGGAAGTAAAGCTAAACTCCTTCTCTTTGGTGACTTTGATCCACAGGGTGATAGAATTATAAGAGATCCATACTATGTATGTTTAATTACTATACTGATTTTATTAGACTGTTATTCAAAGTTATTAATTAACATTGTATTTTTTTCCAGGACAGTGATGCAGTAGGTTTTGAAAAGTGTTACCAGCAGTCATTGAGGTGTTCCAAAGGGTTTTTAGAGAGCCTGCAAAAATAAAAATCTCCAACTGTTTTCATTGTATAGTATACACTTTGTACACACCAGATTAATAAATTATAAATATAGTTAAGTACAATTCCTGATTTTTTAAAACATTAAGTAGTCTATCTTAACACCCACTTTATTGCATATTGGTATTGATATGGTTTAGTTAGATATTGGTATTATAAATAATCGTGAACATTTCCTACCATTACACTTATAGTATTTTACTAGTAATTAGCTTATATCTATGTCTACCCTCATCACAATCCACTTCAGCTTTACTGGTTAAACCAGAGACATAGCTGGGTACTAAACAAGTAGAAAGAAATGTAAAATTTGATTGTAAGTCTTTAGTTTTAAGGAATTTTAAAAACCAAATTAAAGCTTCTTCTCCAATTGCTGGCTCCAGACATTGTAAACAGAACATATCTTTCTTGTTTAAATATCCATCAGATATGATTTTACTCCTTTTTGGATCCTTTGTTTGTTTATTACAAGGTGCTTTAGTTCTGTGGTGCTCCTGTGTGTTCTCAAAGCGTTTTTCATTCAGGTAAGCGGGAACACGGGGCAAATCTACATATTCGGCTGAAAATATCGAAAAATCGCAAATGTTTTTGTGGTAAGACACAAACATGCATTACAATCGAAAATTAGATTTAAAACAGGTAGTTACTTGGTAACTCATCGTCGCTATCGAGTATGTTTTTCAAATCGTTCGAAATATTTTTTGATGATTCCTGCATTGCTTGGAAGGTTTCTAAAATAGATTTTTTTTTTTCAATAAAACCGGGTATCGCTTGAAAATAATCTAATGTGAAGAATTTATATGTGTGGAAAACAGCTTAAGTTAAACTCTCCTAAATCAAGGCCTGTGATGTAGGTTCAGAACTGCAACCATAAAGTTATATTACCTATGTAGTCTTTGACTGCAACCAGCAATTTTATTGATCTGCGCAAATGTGCACTGCTGCAGCCGGCCGGCGCGCAACATACACTCGCACACAGTGATACCATTAAAAATTTAATTATTCCCCTCGTTCGTATTGTCAATTCCCCGAAATTATATTATTGGAATAAAACATCGTTCTGTTATTTTTTTATTTTTATTTCTATGCACAGGTATACCTTTTATTATATAGGTATACATAGGACGAAGTTTTTGCTCCCACCTACCTAGGTCAGCGCCATCTAGTCACCAGCTAGGAAAAGAATGAAAGAGAAGAAAGAATCCCTCATTCAGAAACGAGCAACTGCCGCGACAACGGGCGGTAGCCGGCTGAGCAAGATTTGAATTGTACAGGGGCCCGATTCTCCTAAGTTAATAATGTCAAAATCGAATAGAAATCGAGTCGCAATATGATCGCAATAGCAGTTTTAACCATATCGGGCAGTCTGCTACTAATATAAGACCAATCGTATTCGATTGGTTTGCGATTGGTCTGCTATTTTGGTCTATACGGTAGTTTGCTCTACAATCATATTGCAATCGTAAATCATTTGCAGACAAAATTATTCAATATTGAATGACAAAAAATCATAATAAACGTTTATTTCAAAGAAAAAATAGCGGAATGCCACATACGCTTCAATCGTAATCGAGTCGGGATTGGATCGCAGTCGAACGTGAATCGAATGGCGCTTAAGTAAAATTAGGAGAATCGGGCCCCTGGAAGAGGTTCAAACTGCGTGACACAGCCAGTTATTTAATATAGACCGGGAGACTCAAAATCGGGCAATAACGTTGAAATAAAAGAAATATTAAATTAAAAAACAAATTAATATTTATTAGTAACCTTTGTCTCAACTGTACTTAATCTCTTCTAGTTCTCCATTTTCGTTTAATTGAAGCGTTCTGAGACGACGCTTACGAAACTTTTTTGCCTGGAGTTTATTTAAGGCGCGATCCGCAATATCAGGTAGAGGCTTTTTTAAATACCCAGGTATTTTGCAAACCACTAGTCGAGATACTGCATATAGAAACCTATGTGTCATTCCATCTGGAAATTGCTTCACTAAATCTTTCCAACGAATGTCAGTCCAAACTTGATAAGATGAGGACTTCAATCTGTAAAGTAAAAGACACCAATCAATATTTAATTTTAAAATAATTTCAGGATTCATGTAACTGACAGTAAACATTTGTAAATGATGAAGGTGTGTTGTCCAAATGGGGTCATTAGTATAAAGGTGGTTGATGATGATTATGATGGTGTGAATTCTGGGAAATAAAATAAGAATTACCTTTTGAATACCTGTCTCCTCAATTTGTTTATTTTTAAAGTCTCTTTGACGAATATTTGAACATGAAGATATGCATACCAAAATGCTTGTATATGAATATAATGATGATCAAATTTCTTTTCAATTTTCAACCAAACAGATTTATCAATTTTTTTATACTTTAAATCTTCAAGAGGTAATTGTGTATATTTTAGGAGTAACCTAAGAAGTTTAGTAGCTAGCGGTAGAGTCCATTTTACTTTCTTCTTTTCTGGTTTTCCTGAAATTCAGATTGCAATTTAGTTGTTTAAATGCTTCTTATAACTACATATTACGATAAGAATATTAATGATATCATATAAGTTACCCTGAAACAATTGTTCTAATCTCTTGTATATTCCTCTAGGCTCTCTGCATAGAACCCTAGACAACAATGTTACAGAGTTGTTGGGATGGTGCGTAAAGCAAACTTTCATGATTTTTTCTTCAACACTCGAGTAAGGGCCTTTATTGGAGCCTCCGAAATAAGTCATTATATGTCTGAATACTTGATAAATTGTTCTTTCCAGTCCACGGGCCAAGTAAGCAACAACAAAACGTCTTGCTAATTCAACAGGTGTATTTGGAAGTCGACTTTTATCTTTGTTTTTCCACCGAGCCAAGCAAATTAATTTATCCGGAACTCCATACAGCTGCCCAAAACAGATTGTATAAAATATTTCTTATATTCTGTAAATTCAGTAAATAAATCAAGCTGCTAAAGAGAGCTGTGTGTGAAGGCAAAATATTATCATGCACATAAAACATCTCATTATTTTAACATTGTTATAATTCTGCTGTTCATAAATTATGAATATTTACAAAAAAAACAATAAAGTATTTCATACCCTTCTGAATTCATCCCAATTCTCTTGAATCTTCTCTGATTCAGCTTTACATATTGTGTCTGTCCTATACGGTTGCTGTTCACTTTCTTTATTATTATCTTTAAGTGGCCTAGAGAGTGAGTTAGATTGTTGATACCAGGGTTGTTCCCATGTAATTTTTTCTCCGTGCAATTTATATACCAGTGTCTGAAAACAAACAACAAAGTTCCATAACCTTTGCTAGAATAGAATTGTTAAAACCTTATTTTCTAAAATGAGGTTTCCTCAAAAACGAGCAGACTGATATGAACAATAAACAAAACATCTACTCTGTTTGAGTAGGCACTTAGCTAAAAGGTAAACAACCTTTACAACTTTTTAGTTAAAAACTCATTTTAAATACAAAATTAATCAAGGTAATACAATAATAACAGTTACATAAGAAATTGAATTGTTCTTGTAAGCAGATACTTATTTGTTTCATATGCCTTTAATTAAATAGTCTTATCAGAAGTTGGTTTAACTTTAGTTAAGTGCCTACTCAAAAGGAGTAGACTGTTGCAAAAATTGTGCAATATTTTCGCAAGAGTAGCCTAGGTAGTATATATTGATGGCAGCAATTTACCTCCATGAAGAAATAGTCCTCGTCATTCAGTTCTCCTAAATACATGAGAATTCTATCCATACAAGAAGGCTCACTAATATCGTCGATATCTTTTAGTATATCGCTGAGTTTCATTGGTTTTTGTACCCTTCTCACCGGTGCCGCAGCATGACTTTCTTCAGATTCAGAATCTGTATTTATTTCCTCCTTAGACAAATACTTTTCACCTTCTTTACCATTTTCTTTTCGCTTCTTTACCGGTGGTGATGACGGTGATAGCTCGTCTCCAGACTCCGTGATTGAATAATTTTTTCTTCGTCTCTTTTTGCCTGGTGATGGTGATAATTCATGATCAGGTGCCATGATTGAGTTATGTTTTTGGACCATAATATACTGGCCGCAATCGTGTTATTTTGACTCTCGCTCACTAACGCACCATCGCACACGTGCATATGTCAGTTCGTGTATTCGTGTCACTGTCAGGCGTCGGCTGTCTATCCATCTGTTTGTGGCATTTGACTTACGCCGGCTCCACACGTTGGCCCCAACGCTCGTTCCAACGCTATTCGTCCAACGTGTGGATCTAGAAAATGGCATTCGTCCCAACGTTGGGGTGAGCGTTGGTAGTTGGCCGTCTCGTGTCGGTTTCATCAAAGGAATCTGCGCGCCAACGTTGGCGATCCGTCCACACGTTGGCGCTTTGCTCAGTTCTGCCACAACACGCAGCGAGTGCGTACGTCGAGTAAAAATGGCTTCCTCGTCTAGCGAATCGCCACCGGCATGGACGATTCCGTGTTTTATGATGTGTCGTCATCCACCATCTTCTTTGACGTGGTTTTTTATTTTTTCTCAGTAACAAATATAAATTTGCACTCATCACTACAAACGCGCTGAGAGCAGTTTTGATTTCCGTATCGGACATCTTTACATTGGCCCTGACGGGACAGAACTAAGTTATTGGCCAACGTGTGGACGCCTCACCGAGTTTACGGTCCAACGTTGGAACGAGCGTTGCTTGGGGCCAACGTGTAGAGCCGGCCTTAAGCCCCCAGTACACGTTGGCCCAAGTTCGGCCAAGCTTTCCAATGCACAAATGTAGGCCACGATCAAATGGTGTTTACACAGTGGCGCATGGCTCATTCCTGTCTGGCAAACCATTTGCGATGGACGTCGAAGTAATTAAGGCTTCGGCTATTAATTTGTACACTACTATATATATTTATATTATACTACACTACTATATATATTTATATTATACTACACTACTATATTTACTACTATATTTATTTTTACACGCAACACAAAGTGTACTTTATCCCTCAGCGGTCGGTGACGAACTAAACATTGGCCGAATGTGTAAACACCACACGCCAAGCTGGGCGTGGCTTCCTTTGATATGTGCCCAAAAAACCGACAACTCGCCGAATGCGCGCCAACCTTGACAAATGTCCGCCAACCTGCACGAATACCCCGAGTACACGTTGGTGATGGCGTGTATTGGCCGAACTTGGGCCAACGTGTACTGGGGCCTTTATAACTATATGGACTGGAAATACCTACGAAAAAAACGTGCATACCTACAATCTACAGTGGCGCTTAAAATGGCTGCCATTGCTAGGGTTGTACCGCTACCGGATTCAACAAGTATCGATATTGTATTCTAGTTAGCAGTACGTACGAGTCTTACTGGGTGCATAAAAATATCCGAGTATAATTAATTTGTTCGTTAAATAGAGCTAATTATGTATAAATCGATTGGACAAAACAATTTTAGTGCAAAGAAAAAAATATTTATACAATTCGAGAAATAATATTCGGTAACTAAGTTCCGTGTAGCGACGGCTTAAGAATACATGTGTCGCTACCCCTTCTTCCAGTGGGTGTCGTAGAAGTCGACTAATGGAAAAAAATGCACCGAACACCAGTGCGAGAGAAGGAAAACTCGAAAAAAACCCTCTATCAACCCGTCTGGCCAGCGTGATAGCAGTAGGCTAAATACCTCCAAGTGGAGAGGCCTATGTCCAGCAGTGGACTGCGATAGGTTGATGATGATGATGATGATGAACTAAGTTCTGAAGCAAATATTGCAACTTGCGCTCCGATTTGCTCATCTGTGCGGAGGCACTTGCGTGCCCGTAGTCGCCGTAGAAGCATCGTGTGAACATAAAAAGAAAAAACATATTATTTTCAATAAAATCTCAAGTGGTTTTCTATAAAAACGCAATAATAAATCACTGAGAACACCGATTTGACAGCACAACTACCTGAAATGTGGCGCTTAAAATGGCGGACATGGCACGCACCTACAAACAGGAGTATATCAAAAGTAAATGTTACCATTTTACAAATATTAATTTTAAATATTGTTGTCCCTGTTTTCAAATACACTTATCTGCTTAGAAAGAGTGAGACAGAACTATGTTGCATAGTTTGTTTCATATTTCGCCCATATGTATATAACTATAGATACGTCTATAACAATACGGCTCCTCCATAGTTCCATTAGTTCCTATCTCGATGAGGTACACGCACTTGCAGTGGCGGCCCTAGGGGTGTGCTTACTGTGCCATCGCACAGGGCCTCGCGCTTGTGGGGGCCTCGCGCTGCAACCCACACTAATATAAAAAAATTCTAATTAAAAAAATATATATCTGGTCCAAGGAAAAAAATGTGCATTTTTTCTTTATTTCTAATTCATTCTGCGTTTACTTTTTGAGTCCTCAATTTAACAAAAAGTTGGAACACCAAAGTAACAAATACAACTGGCTCTCGATCCAGTCACGGATTCTTTTTATTTGTGCTTAATTCCGAGTTTAATTTGAGAGTCCTTAAACAAACAATTTAAAAAAAATTCGCGCTCGCTACGCTCGCGGCTGTTCACTTGGCAGTACCTTTCCATCTAACTTGATTACAGTATTTTTATGTCCCAAAACCCAAAAATTTTCGCGCTCGCTACGCTCGCGGGTGCTTAACTTGATTTATTTTTTTCGTCCTTTTTTAGCCGAACCTAGAAGGTAGCGCCGCTTTTAAGTCCTTTTATTAACAAGAAAATAACTCCTGGTTTCCGTATGAACTTTCTTATTTACGACGTTTGAACTACTCAAGTCACAATCTTTCAATACATAGGAGGCGCTTGGGTCATGAGCACCCGGGCGCTACATGAGTTAGAGACGGCCCTGAATCAATTATACGAAGTGCTGAATATTATCTCGGTGCTGAAATATATATTAGAAAATAATTTGACTGAAATTTATCCCACTACCGAAATAGTCTTGAGAAAATAATAAAATAAATAATATCGAAAAAGCAGTTTTTCGAGGCTTAAAATTATTAAAACATGTTTAAGGAATTCGATGACACAAGATCGACTTTCAGCCCTTGCTATTCTTTCGATCGAAAATGACGTTGCTCATTCATTCGATTATTCTGCTTTAATTAAAGATTTTAGTCTTAAGAAAGTCGCAAGCATCAGATCATTTTAATATTTGTTAATTTTGTGATTCTTCAAATATAAACTGTACTAAAAATAAAATTTTATTAATTTGTTTAACTTGAGCATTTCTCCTCAAACATGTTTAGCTAAATCAAAACACCAGCTTACTCTCGCAACACATACTTTTCACGTAGGACAAAGGGCCTCGCATAGACCTGCCGCACGTAGCCTCGCAATGGCTAGGGCCGCCGCTGCGCACTTGATATCGAATCGCAACGTATAGTTGAACTCAAATAGCTCACATGTATTTCGTATTAACTATCGCACACTGGTTGCGCTTGTGTTACTACAATTGTGTTTAAAACTTATCAGGACGTTTGTCTCATATTTGTTTTGACTCCAATGAAAGATTTTTGGTTGCTTTTGTGTGCTTGCTTAATTAATCTGTGGTGTTTGGTTTGCTCATCGAGCTTAGAATCATATGGAGACGCCGTGTTGTTATAGACGTATCTATAGTTATATAAATATGAAACAAACTATGCAACATAGTTCTGTCTCACTCTTTCTAAGCAGATAAGTGTATTTGAAAACAGGGACAACAATATTTTTGTGATTGCGTAAAATGGTGACATTTACTTTTGAAATCCTCCTGTTTGTAGGTGCGTGCCATATCTGGCCATATGTCATGGTAGTTGTGCTGTCAAATAGGTGCTCTTCGTGACTTATTTTTGCTATTTTATAGAAAATCACTCGTGTTTACTTTTAAGACTTTACTATTTCAATAGTGAAATAATCAACGAATATGCCTATGTGTTGTATTGTGAAGTGTGGTGCTAGGAAGCACTAAAATCAAGCTGGATTGTCTTTACAGAGGTTAGGAACCTATTTTTGCTAGAAACTACATAAAATAATTCACATTGGATAAAAAATATGTTACGGGAACATGAATTGATGGTGAAAGTACTTATATTTTGGTTTATTTCTGTATAAAAACCTATATTTAGAAATAAATGTTGTTTACAATAACATGTCATATTGGCATAGTGCTGTGCAGTTGTCATTATAGTATCGATATAATATCCACTTAATAAGTCTGCTTTTACAAATTTTAACATCAGAACTTACTGTCCCTAAGACACTGAGCCCTCAGAGTTGTGTATTATTTTTAATAAAACATCTTTAGTTAAATACTAGCTTTTCCTCGCGGTTTTAGTTGCGTTCCGAATATATGTGTATATTTTTAGGGAATAGTTTATGTTTTTATATATATATCCTTCATTTTACAGATAAAAAGTTTTAAAATGCAGTTAAAAACATTTTGATTAAAAAGGCGTATTATAAAATTCAGGATTTTAAAGACATATTTTATTGAAAATAATATGTTTTGCCTTTTTATCTTCACATGATGCTTCTACGGCGACCACGGGCACGGCAGTGCTTCCGCACAGACGAGCAAATCGGAATGCAAGTTGCAACATTTGCTTCAGAACTTAGTTACCGAATATAGGTTTCGAATTGTATAAATATTTTTTTCTTAGCACTAAAATTGTTTTGTACAATCGATTAATACATAATTAGCTCCATTTGCATTATATAACTTTCTCATGAATAGCTTGAAAACGATTTTAAATTATTGTATTTTTTTTAAGAGAGTATATACTTATGGCGTTTCTTGCGGATTCTTCTTCATAAGACCGAATCTTTGGCCGTCGTTTGTCGTGAAAGAACTTTCATAGGGCTATTTGAAATAATAAATAATTACTTTGCCTGTGTTTTTTTTTTTTAAAGGTATCACCCTACTGAAATGACTCCTCCCATTTGGTTGATGTTGTTGAGGTTATTAGTATCAGTGAAGTTAATGTGATAGTTAGTTCTATGACGAAGAAATTATTTATACTCGGTTATTTTTATGCACCCAGTAAGACTCGTACGTACTTCTAACTAGAATACAATATCGATATTTGTTGAATCCGGTAGCGGTACAACCCTAGTAATGGCAGCCATTTTAGTTGCTGCAGGTATGCACGTTTTTTTCCATCGATATATATGTACTACGTACTAGATAGAACGTTCCGAACAAAAAGCTTACCACACTGAAATGCACTGCAGACTATGATTGCCCAAAATGGCAAATCAGAGCGATTTTGACACCTGCATCAGACGGATGTCTATGAAACGACAATTATAAAATAGAAAATACATATCAAGGTATAAACTTACACATATAAACTATTCGAGAGTCAAGTTAGTAAAATTACACGCTGTTCATGCTATTACAACGCTTGTATATCATACTTTTCATTTATAATTCAATTTTACAAATATGCATTAATTTGTTCCCGCCCGCCATCTTAAATTATGGATTAAGAAAATCGTGCAGAAACAGATGTGCCATAAAACTGGCAGTAGGTAAAATATCAATGAAAACAGACTTCACTTTGTCATGGTATGTTCTTACTTACAAGAAAAAATAATATGACCTCGTATGTATTTCGCTACTGTAAAAACACTACAACATATATCAGCGCGTTTAAATTCGCGAAAATTTGTGAAAGCCCTCTTAAGAAAAAAAAACATCGTAATTAATATTAAAAAACCCTAAAAATAAGTTCCTGGTTTTAATACATTACATGATTTTGCATTCACTTAGATATAAATAAACTTTTTGATATATTACATGATTTTGAATTCACTTAGATGTAAACTTTTTGAGTAATGAAAAATGTAGGCAAAATACGAGCGAACATATTATGTCACTTCTGCGATTAACATCAATGAGGATGACTAGATGTCACAATACGTCAACAAGATGTCAAAAGACGACATAAGCGGGTAAATTATTTGTATGGATGTTCTTGTCTATCGCTAGAATATATGTCAATGTTTTTTTCATAGAAATTTCCTGTCCTTATAGTTATATGTCAATGGGTTTGCTTGTCATTCATGAGTGTCACTGTCACCGTGTCATGTTTTGTTTTGTTTGATTTTAATTTTCTAATTTTAATAGAAAATGGAAATGGATCTAATTTATTATGTATAGTGAGCCCTCGTAAAATAAGTATTTTTTTAGTTACTAATATAATTCAAGAAATACTACCCACTCGTAATTTCTACAATCCCTCCCTCTCCTATGATTAGTTACTTTGTATCGTAAAGATAAAGCGAATGCTAGTAACTCCGCCCCTAAGACGACCCACTGACCCTAGTTATACCTATTATAAAGTATGATCCCTACGTAACAATCTATAAAGTATTCTAATCACTAAGATATTGTCCTGCGATATTGTGTCTGTGTAAATCGACGACGCGTTTTACACGTTAAAATGAAGAATGAATTCTTGACTCTAAACAAGGTGCAAACACATTTAATTACTTATGGAGATCCTTTTCACTGTAATGGAAAGGATGTCATTGTTTGTATAACTGGAAACCCAGGTATTCCAGATTTCTACATTGAATTTGGCGCAGAATTAAATAAATCAACAGGATTGCCTTTATGCATTATAGGTTAGTAAATTTTATTCACATTTTATTATAATTCCCTTGGTTCCATTTGTGTAAATATATAATAAAGGAACTACTGAAAGCATCTAGAGTAGACTTTTTTAATTTATAGAATCTAACCTTCTGCCTTTTCTATCTTAGGGAGGTCTGTGCCTAGCACTGGGACAATAAAAAGGTTGATAATGATAATGAACCCTCATCCCCTGGGTAACCAATAACTTGACAAATTTTAATGTTCTTACCATTAGACTTTTTCTACCGATAAATCTACTGAGCTACTGAATTATTTATTTTTAGGTCATGCGGGTCACGATGTAGTTCCAGATGAACAGTCCAATATGCTGAAAGGTCAAGAGGACCTATTTCACCTTGACGGTCAACTTAAGCACAAACTTGAACTCATCAATACTTATATTGATAAACAAAGCAAAATACATTTAATTGGTCATTCCATTGGAAGTTGGTTAATTTTAGAACTACTCAATGATAATGAAAATTTGGCAATGCGGATTAAGTCTGTAAATCTGTTATTCCCAACATTGCAACGAATGGCAGAAACTAGGAATGGCATTTTTCTTAATAATTGCCTAAGGAAATTACACAGTGTATTAATATTTCTGTACCTTCTTGTAAGTGTATTGCCAGCAGTTATAGTTAATTTCTTGATTGCAGTGTATTTAAAAATAAACTCATTGCCTTCACATTACACAAAACTCATTTTAAAGTTTTTAAATCCAAATGTTGGAGAAAAGATACTATTTTTAGCTTACAATGAAATGGATCGAGTGAAAAGTTTGAATGTTGATGCATTAAATAAAATAAAGCACATTGTTAATGTAATTTATAGTAGTCATGACAATTGGGCTCCAGTATCATACATGGAGGACCTTCATAAATGCCAACCAGAAATCCCCATGACAGAAGTAGATATAGACCATGCATTTGTTTTGAAATCATCGAAAACAGTTGCAGATATGGTGGCTCAATTTATAATCACAAAAATATAATTAATTTTGCAAGTGTCTCCTTACAAAATAGACCACAATGTTGCAAATAGAGCAAGACAAGATGTAAATTATATAATAATTTATTAGTAATTTGTATATTCATAGTGCAACCTGTGATTATGGGGTATTTCACATTCCTTTAAATTAATAGTTTAATTGTATTCTGCAAAAGTGTAATTTATTGCCATATACATAGATTCAGTGATCTCAATTAAAAATAGAGTTCTAAAATAGGACAAATATGTATACTATTACTTTAGATAAATAGTGGGATTGAATAGAGGTTTAATAAAAAATATCAATAAATTAGGTACCTATTTAAAAAAGTGATGACTTTTATTTACATAGTGAATGCCATATTGCCTATGTAAGGTAGGGAGTTTTTAAAAGAATCTAGGTAGGTGTGTACTGTGTGTAGCAAGCGAACACTATAGAACTCAAAAACTTGTTTGAATGTGCTCAGGATTGGACGGGAGTAACTAACAGGATGTTGTTCAAATGTAATTATTCAAATAAAATGAATCATTCAGACAAAAAAACATACTTATGTAATGTTAAAAATGTACCTCATAGGGTTTGTAATAGGGCATGCAATACCGGTTTACCGGTTTCGGTTTTACCGGTAAAACCGCCCATTTTTGCGATTTTTAATTTACCGGTAAAAATAATATGTAACCGGTAATTTACCGGTTTTTACGTTTTTGTGATAATATATAGCAATTGTTCATTTAACGTCAAATCTTCATTATGTAGCCTGAACATAATGTAATATTGCAGACATTACATATTGTAAGAGTGTTAAAGTTGCTATTTTTTAGGAAACTAAACTTATGTGGCTCCTTAACTATCTCTAGGTTAGATACAAATCTTCATTTTCATCTTAATTTATAACATCTAAACAAATGTTATTCATTCGGTTAATCTGAATTTCCTCATAGCTGTCAGTTCCTATTAGATAAAAATGTAGCTTATGCTTATTTTACCTACTCTATGACCTTATTGAGCAAGGGCTTTTACTTCACTACCATGCGGACAGCACTGAGGACACGGTGGAGCACACAGTCTAGGTGTGCACTGCCTGGGAAGGGTACCGCCGTGTCGTCGTCGAGCCAATAGGCAGCCACGACCTCTCGCGTCCGGCCCTGGTTCAAGCCATAGTCCGAAGCGAGAGGGAATGGGAAGCCGTCGCCTCCTTCTGCGAAACAGTCATTCTCAGTCTCTCCCAGTCAGCTCGAGAAGGAGACGGTGGAGCGCCTGCGAGTTCGCACCTCTCATCCCAACCGCTGTAGTGGACCGAAGACACCACGGGCGCCGAGTGTCGAGAGACGACTCCCGGCCACCGTAGGCGTCGGTTTGTGGACGGTGAGTTCGGGTGGCTCATCGTTCCTCCATCTGCATAGACAACAGACCCGTGTCGGCGGCCCGAGTTGTTCCACGCGCAGGGCCAAAACCATGGTCCATAAAATTCACACGATTTACCATAAAAAAGGGCTTTCACTTCAATGAAAAAAATGATTTTTTTTTCACGGTAATTCTTAGCGTTTATCCCGTCTTGTGACGGGGTCCGCTTTCCGTATCTTCTTCTTCCACTTCGCTCTATCCAGGACATCTTCCTCTTCAAGTTCGTAGATTTTCATTTCATTCATTACGACACTCAACCACCACCGTTTCGGCCTGCCTCTGCGCCTTTGACCGGGTATATTGAGATTGAGTACAGAACATTGGCGATGTATTCAGGTGGTCTCCTTTTTACATGGCCGAACCATCGCAGCCGTTTCTCTAGCATTTTGTCGACGACATCGCGTTCGGATGGTACTGACATGTTTTTTTTTTACGGCCCACGTCCCAAAAAATGTTTACCACCTTATACCTTGTATTTTTAATTATTTTTTGCTTTTAGACTACCCAATCTTATCGATATAATATCACATTAAAAAAAATACAAAAATTACCGTTTTACCGGTTTACCGGTAAAAATATTTTAGTTACCGAATTTTTGCCGGTAATTTTATTTTACCGGAATTGCATGCCCTAGTTTGTAAGCATCTTTACATATATAACTATACACAAAGTGAGTACCTATTCACTTTGTTGTAGGCCTGTTACTAATGAAGTATGGAGATCCTAAATAATAGACAAAAGATTTCAGATATGTGCAATTTAATTAATTTATTAAAAAGTAAATTACCTCTTATTGTACAATTTAGAGATAACATTCATATATAATCATAAAATAGCCGTCGAGACCAAATAAACTTCATTTCCTGTAAATTCTTAAAACAAGTAGGTACCTACATATTTCTTTCAAACTGGATACATAATGAGTAAGGTACCTAATGTTACACACGCTAGTTCATGCTAGAACTGCCATTATCCAATGTATACCAATTATACTAATAAATTGAACTGCCTCCCTACATAATCATTCAGACACATTTTTTTCTGTAAGTGTAGGTATGGGTAAATAGGCATGTCAAAAACAAGTCTACGTACTTTTGCCCTAAAAAGTAAACAATTTTGACACATATTTTCTAGTAGTAGTATTAAAAGTCAATATTTCGTAAGACGCAATTTGTAATGCCTTTTTTTTCTAATATCTCGTGCCAAGTTTGTTAACGCTTTAGAAAAAGAGTGAATATGTAAATGAAGTTTTAGGTAAAATAACTTTCCCACACCTGATAAATCAATTCTGATGAATAGGTAAGGGGCCTAAAGTTCATTATTCTGTCATCTTTTGTCTTTTATGAATTTGTGACCAAATCAACGAAAAATGGGTACATGGCAGATCTACATTGTTTAAGGGCAGGTGTAACTTGTGAGGTAATGGCACTACAATGTGAACGTTTTGGGTCCTACATATGCAGGTACATGTGAATATAATGTAACTACCTAATTTGATTATATACCGTAACGTTGGCCCTAGGTATAATTTTGGCTCAAACTTAAACTGTCTACCATTTCGCAACCATACAATCGTAGGTCCTTCAGTAACTAATTGCGTTTAGCGCTGGGAAGGAACATGGCAGACAGTTCTCGAATTGGGCCAAAAACCCATTTCAACGGCAAATTTTAGTTCCTCCAGATACAAAGTAATTAATTTTAAAATTTTTAGATATATTTCTTAACAGGCATTGGAAAATTAAAAACAAAATATAAAAAAAATAGTAGGTACTCATCAGATCACAATAATTTACTTGGTCAAGTTTTAAAATCTATTACACTCCACTAAGTAAGCGGTCCTATAAGTTAAGATGAGGTTTACAGTCAACATCGAGCCTCGTATAATTATGGCCTCCTATCGAAATTCATCTCTTTTTTATCATGTGCTTTTGTAGATGTGTCACAATGTTTACGCGTGTGCTCTCTACCGTTTCGTTTTTAGAAAGTGACCGTTACAGCAATAAAATTGGACACATTTTTAGGGGTGTGGGACACACCATGGAATCGTTAGTTATAACTGAGCCAGTACTTACCTATATCTAAACCTTACATTCAGCGCAAAACTAAATTAAAAAATTAAGTACTGCTCTTCTACGCAAAAATAAATGGATACAGAATTTTAAAGTATGTCATACACGACATCAAGACTGCAATAAAATGGTAGGTGAGCATACGCTATTTAAACTCCAAAGATTGTCATGATCATCAACAATTTTGTACACAGATCTAGCCAGTCAATATGTTATTGAATCATCTACCTATAGATTCCATCATCCTAAAGATAAAAAAATTATAATGATGATAGTTACATAAAATGATTTGATAACCCTTCGAGCTTTATAAGGAATACTCAAAAATTCAAGGTGAGCGTACATTGGACTAGCAGTAATGAAGAATACATAATAATTTGCGAAATAAACACAGATTTAACTAAATAATACATAAGCAGTTAGATGTTAGATTTCATTTCATGTTCCTATTAAGGATCACATGGATACTATTTAGGTATGACTATGTAATTAATGCTTTAGTATTCAACAAGATATTCCTGTAAATAGGTATTGAGTTGAAGAGTTACATGTTATAGTAATAATATTAAGAGACAGGTCCTCCTATTAATAATCACGGCGAAAAGTTAGTTCAAGTTCAACCCCTTGAAAATGTTATTTATAGAGTAACTTAATCTGTGACTATGAATAAGACTTTGTTTGGCACTGTGAAGAAAAATGACTTATTCTGATGTGAGAGGAAAGCAAGTAGCCACCGCAAACGTGCAAGCGAGGCGGCGATACTACTTATGTATGTTTTTTTCCAGACTTTCTTATGCATGCGTGTTGCTTATATGTTTTATTTACTGTTTTTGAACGGTGTAGGTAGTCTAATCAACGGATTTTATGAATTGTATGCTGCTGATAACCGATCCAAACAGCCATATAACGGCATTGTACGCCTACAATGCGATTTCTCAAATTGTAAGCGTAATAAAAACGACACGCTTGAATTAATATGATTATGTCACGCTAGTATACAGTCTTAAAAAACAAAAGAATCAATTTGGAAATTATCAATGTTAGGACTTAATAAAGTTTTGTTATGGAGGCCGGTTAACATACATTACAGTTGCCTGTTGCATTATTTTAGGCCTAGCATGCGCAGTTTGGACAAGTTTGTCTGACCTGACTGGCTTTATAAGACCCGGCAAGGGCCATCATGTTAGCAAGTAGCTACATACTTAATTGGCACTTCGATATTTTGAAGTAGGAACTTTCGTATACAGTTGTATTAAAATGCAAATGTAGGTACTAAGTCCGTGACTGACCAGCAAAAGCCTGGCTCATCGATAACACATTAACTTTTATCGGCAATCTGCATGTACCTACCTACCACGCTTATCGACTGACCTTTTATCATTCATGGATTTATATAACGTTTTACGTTGATGCATTTATTCACTCATTTAGGGCTTAATAATAATGCGATAAATATAAGATGAAACACCATGCGCGTCTGCAATTTGAATGGAACAATTCTTGCGCTTGCGCATATATCACCAAACCCAAATGTTCAGTACATAGTTAGGTGTTGAAGAAGTTAACAAAACGATATCTGACTTTACACTAGTACCAGTTGTATAAAAACTACCTGCCCCGATTCCTAGAAATTTGTTGTTTAACAATAAGTTTTATCTGTGACTGCAAAACAACAGAGTGTAAATCTTATACAGACATGACGATATTTACAGACATGAATAAAATCGTATCATCGTTAATACATAAATATAGTGCTTGGCAACCTAATAAGTTATGAACCGAGTCCAAGATCTTTGCCCTTGTAAGGTTGATTCTAATTTAGGCATTTTGAGGCGATGTATTTCCAAGTTAACATATTTGTTTCAAATCATGTAATTCTCTTCATTAAGTATGTACCTACCTACAATTCACTTCCAAAAACATATGTATTATTTTCAAAAATGAATGTATGGTAAACAATTATGTTCACGCACCATAAAATGTTCCCAACCGAGCTTGTTCAATAATTTTATTCAAACGTATATTGATAGTTAGATACATTGACGTCAGTACGTTCGATCATTGTAGAGACCAATAAACTAAGTGCGGAAGTAACCTGCAGAAGATACCAATTTATTACGATTTATTGTACTTTAGTATTGTTCCACTCAACCTTACTACGAGTTCATTTCCTGGTTATATAAATAAAGTCGGCAACCGTGTAGGTATACGGATGGCATAGGCAGATATCTAAGCCGAGGGATAGGTAAATTAGAATCTGAATTCTTGAGAACAATAAACGCGAATAATTACAACTTTCTTTTGGTGCGCATCACCACATAACAGCATCCTTCATTTTAATAATGTAATCTAGTTTGAAGGTAATATGAGATACCTACTACCTACCTACTCAGAGCAGTAATGTCATACAATTTTATAAAACCACATCGAGAGAAATTGAAGGTCCGGTTAAAAGAACATTCATCCTTGCAAAAATTACAATTTGCTTTCTTTTAATAATATGTTATTTAATTCTGAAACATGTACGGTCTAAGTCATATTATGTATTAGTACTAAATACGATTAATGACGATACAATAACGCCCAAAGCTGCTTCCAATAACGGTTTTTAATTTGTCATACTTTTAAACTGTATGATCGGGAGCATCAAAGGAAATCTGCTAATTGGATTTATCATTATTACATGTTCGTGGAATGTTAAGATAGAAACTGATCATGCCTATTAAATCGATTTAATATTTAAATATGCTTTAGTATTCTGCGTTACAATCAGATTTTTATATAACAACTATAATTAATATGTTTAATTCATATCTAAATATATTTACAGTTTATGGAAGATGTACGGACTGGTGAAAATGTAAGAGATTTACCATGGTATTGTGCGCTAAGTTTTTTGTGACAATACAAAATAATAGTTCAGTGACTACATATTAACAATTTTTTCATGTATGTAGTATCAACTGTTTTTGAAATACTACTGCAATTGAACTTTGTTACTTGAAGTGAACTTTCAAATGATGTAGAATATCTAATTACGCACAACCTCTCGAAGTAAAAGATAATTATACAATATTCATGAAAAACATTCATTATCATATCATAAAACGAGCATACTTTTTATATTTATCAAATATTATGATACAGTACAATAATAAATTTTGAAATCTTATCACTAAAGGGATACAAAATTCGCACTAATAATACTCGTACATCAAAAAGGGACAACACACACCGTACACAAAACGATTCCTCCCTATTGGCAAACGCGACGCGGCTGCGCGGGCAGGCTCCTCGCACTATGTCGACGTCCGTCACCTCAACAGGTGGTCTCCAACAGAGGATCCGCTAGCTTCTTAACTCTGTCACCATCGACTGAAGTGCATATCATTTTCTGCGAAGCAGACTTGTAAAGTCGACGCGGGCGCTCTTCGTCGTCGGAGAGAGCGCGCGGAGGAGCGCGGGGCCGCAGCCGCGCCGGCGACGGACGCGGCGAGCGAGCGTCGCACGTGCACTGCGCGCCCAGCGACCGCGCCGCGCGCGCCTGCCGGGCCCAGCTGGTTCGCCAGCACTCGCAGCTTTCGTTGCCGCACGTCTCGCATACGACCGGCGAGCGCCGCTCGAGCTTACCTCTTTTAACGGTTGGAACCTCTCGTTTTTGCTCTGAGTCAGACGCCGCGCGAGCCACGTCTTCACGGGATGCTGGTTGGTCAAGTGACTTTTTGGGGCGCAGTGTGGGGTTTCTAACCCAAGGATCGAGTGCTCCGCGGCCAGCGGTTCGACCACGGCTATCGCCAGCGTTCAGATCGATTTCGCTCATTTTGCGCCACGGATTTCCTAGGACGGAAACGGCGTCGCTGCCAGAGCGATCACGGCTTCGCAAACGAGGTTCGGTGCCATCGTCCAATGCAAGCGACGAGGCGTCAGGTGATGAACGCTCGCTACGAACAATCCGCGGCAGCAACACAGTAGGCGTGGTTGCCGGCGCGGGCAACACGATCGCAGGCGACTGTGGTGCTGCGTGCGACGGGGAAGGTGCTGGGGAGGCTCGCGGCCGTTCTGAGTGGGAGCGCGCTCGCGGCGTATGTGTGCGACTAGCCGGGGTCACATCGCTAAGAGATCGCAAATGTATCCGTCTTCGCACACATGTGGGCGAGTCAGTATCGGTCACGTTTATGCTGATGTTATGCGCGACGGATGGTTTCAGATCGGCAGAGCCTGTTTCGTTATTGTCTGTTTTATTGTTTTCCTTATAATTGTGTGGACTCACGGAGCCGTTAGCGTTCGCAGAGTTTTTGTTGGGGCCGGCCCGGCTGGGCCCGGCCCCCGCTAGCTAGAGGAGTCTCTCTGTCGCTGAACTAGAAGTGCCGGAGCTCAGAGTCGATGCGGGATTTTGGTCGTCACCTAAAATTTCAGAATTTTATGAATTCATTGTATTTTGGTGTACCTATTTTGTTATCAAGGCTTAATAATCACGTTAATTATTTACCTTGAGTAGTCTGGCCTGGGGCCGGCAGTCTTTGTCAGTTGAGCAATTCCACTGAAACGAAACGCTTCAGCCTCTCTAAATATTGATTGAAAAGTTCAACATCATTATGTCCAGCGCCCTGAAATGTGAACGAATGTTAGCAATTGCAGATTTTTTTAGTAAATAATACATTCATGTTATGTAAGAATACGTTACCTCCACCCATAATGGTTCAACGGCACGAGGACAGCGTTCATAAATCGCTAGTCCGTGCGAAAAATCTATCACCTCATCTTCAGTTCCATGAATAACAAGAACCGGAGAGGTTACTTTTGGAATTTTGTCGATACTGCAAAGAAAAATCATAGTTAAATCTAAAGGTTAAATAAAGGTCTGGTAAATGACGATAGGCTAACAACATTTCAACAATGAGTTAAGACTTAAGAAGGATTAACGTTTAATCAATAAGCCTAAATCAGTAGAATAGCCTCGGACAGGCATGAAGGTGTTTGTCCTCTATACGATCAAAAACCGTTTATAAGATTATAAAGAAACTTTGATAATTGAATTGGACACGCTTTCATGAACATTATCGTGGTCATGTGACGATTGCCTTTACGGAGTACCTACTTGAACGTAAAGAAATGAATCTTAATAGCATCATCATTCTTTACAAAAAATAAACAATTACAGTATATGAATGTTCTCAACGCCTTATTGACGTGATACTTATTGATGATTCGTGATTCACTTTATAAATATGGATCATATGGATGCAAACAGGTTGAATGCGTAATTGGTGTATGGTATGAATATGGTGCAGTCAGTCTTTATACTAAAGTGTGTGGATTTTTCAGCAATTAAGAATTATATACTCAACATTGTTTTTACTACGTTGAACCTGAGTTTGTATACGGTTACTCAATCCAGTCATTCATCATAACATACTTCGGCAGTCGGGTAAAATTAGACCGGCAAGTTCCCGTCGTTATTACGAAATCCACGGCTTCTAGCTGTCAAACTGATAGGTTTATTGGAAGCGCCGTCATTGTGAGAGGGACATGAAGCTCGCTTCTGTTATATTCTTATATTGAACAGATTTTTCTTAAGTGGCATTCTTAAAAGATGCCACATCCAAAATGTTTAACGAATAACAAAAGCTGATTGCCGATATCAAGTGACGTGGGCGATTCACTGTAGACTCCAGCCAACTTCTCGACTGCATTATATTGAAGTAATGAATACGCAATCAAAATACTGGATCAACTAGCTGATGTTATAACAGTTTACAAGTATTAAGTATGTAGGTATTAAACTACTCGTTACGTGCACTAAAAGACAGCTGGCAATTCAACGCTAAATGGTTATTGAGGGCTGACTAAGTAATCAACAACTGAAGCGAAAGTGGTCAATTGGAAAAATACTACGTCTACTTGGTTTCTTTCTACCAATAGGATTTGATGATGTTGGTATATTTGTACTAGATACATGCAATAGAATATCTACTTGAAGAGCAAATAAGCCTATAAAACCGTAACGTGTTACAGTACATTAACATTCAATAAAATATTTTTGAATGACCCATTTTTTATTGAGTGTGCTTTACAAATCAATAAATATTGTAGTGAACGAGGGTTTAAAAAAACCCACAAAAATTCTGTAGTTTTACTCAGCTCTAGTAAAACAACAACAATAATTCATCTATAGGTTCTTCTGGTAAGTAAACTTAAAGTAGGCTCATAGAAAACTCAAATGCATTACATATTATGATTCTAATTTATATAGGAAATCCATAAATGTTGTGAAATATAAAACTGTTTTACACCCAATTTTACTTTTTTATTGAGGTCAACTTGCCAAAAAAACAAAATTGAGTACAGCATTGTGGTAAATCTCCATAATAAACAACTTTTATATGGATTTTTTCCATGAGATATTCTCAACAATTTCAAATATGAGGAGCAAATGTCCTAAATATTGTGTTAATGATGTTATCTATGCTGTGCAATCAACCAACGTACGTATTACAAATAAAGTTATCAGGCTAAAATCAGTACCACAACACTGATAATGCGATAATTTGTGTGTGAATCAACTTTGTTGTTTTATTATGATGTTCAATGTTTTGAACTTATAACTGAGAATGTGGTATTGAGCTATAAAAACCATTTATAGCTCAATACGTATGTGTCTGCGTATAATATTCTACACAACATTTATTAACTTTTTGTATTTTACTAACTATGACAAATTACTACAGCTATTTTAGTAAATGATATGAAATTATGTGGGTTGATTTATCAAGACTAAATTAGCCAAATACCTATAAAATAAAAATAGTGATAACCGGCTGAAAAGAGAAAATGTAATACAAACAAGGTCAAAATAACTGATTAATTAAAAATGTTGCAAGGTTATGATTTTGTTACATAACTTGTCTGACTTGATTTCATTATAAGCAATCAGGTACAATAAACTATACAAGTGTAAATGTTTTATTGAAAAGAAAAATATATAGCTGAAAATAATTACTTAATATGCATATTCTTATAGTTTTGTACTGAGTACATACTAGGGTATCCTTATTTACATAAATATTTTGAATAATCATAATCATCACATTCAAAGCTAATTACCTCATTCTATTAATTAAAATTTTAAATCATAACAAGATTTCAATAATTTTTGTAAGACTAATAATTTCCAAGATAATTGAAGTGGCATGCTGGTATACAACTACAGACATCATAAAATCATTAAGGTTGGTAGAATAGTGTTCAAAGTTCGTTTAGATACCTGATTTACACCTGATCTACCTTTTTTTTAAGTGCCTTCGTAACTTTCTTCCTATACAAGTCTGATTTATTCGTAAAAAATTATAACATTTTTGAAATTTTACTACCCACATTTATACAATTTAGTTTAAAATTAATGAGTGTCAATTTTAATTAATTATTTATCCATTAGTTAAACATAATTAACCAGCACACTTTGTACCAAACAGTTACACATACCGTCTACATTACACATTCCTACTGATGAGTCACCATAACAACTGAAGATAGATAAAAAGAAATAATGTTAAAACTATAGGAGGTACTTACCTGGGAAAAGCGTCAAAGAACCATGTCCTTTTGGTGTTAGGGAAGGCAACTCTCATACCAGACATGAGTGGAGAGTGCAACACAACAGCTCCCACTTCGTAGCGAGCAGCTAAGTCCACTGTTGGTACCGTTCCAATGCTTTGTCCATACAATATAATGTTTTCTGGGCTGATGCCATAACGAGTCCGAAGTGCTTGCCACGCAGCATCGATGTCAGCGTACAAATTCTTCTCTGACGGTTTTCCACCACTCACACCATAACCAGAATAATCATAGCTGAATATGTTACAGTTTATTCTAGTCCCTAATCCTAAGTAGAAACTGCTCATCTGACCGAGATCTACGGCATTTCCATGTGAAAATAATATCGTAAAACGTGCATTGGGGCTACACCGAACAAAGAGGCAAGCTATTCTGTTGCCTCTCGTAGTTCTCGAGTAGAAGCCTTCGATATTCTCCTTTTCTCGTTCTGAGTATTGCCATTCTGCTCGTTCGGTCAGCGTCAATGTGAATTTTGATCCTGTCTCATCAGGTGTGAATGCATACGTAGGTTCTGGAGGCAGAAATGCGAGCTTAGCCGCGATTTTCCCCGGGCATGGTGGACAACAAAACAGGCAACAGAGTTCACTGAAACTTAACCCGTTCATGATGAATTTTTACTAATACTCATGAGAAAATTATTGAACACTATCCATTACAAAACCACAACTCACAAATTCCTATTCCTGATCATGGCGAAAATAAAAGATTTCACAAAATTGACAGATAGTCAACAGTTTCGTTCAGCCATGACGGCAATGTTGCCAACTTGCCAACGTCATTAGTTTGTAACTTTGTAACGTATTGTTGAGCCTCCTCCACACTACTTGGGAAGTTGTAGTAAAAAGGAGAATGTGGAGGGTCCATAAGAGCGGAAAATTTTCAACGTCCAACTTTGCCTCGCCTAGAACTACTTTTATTAAAAACCCACCTTACATCCTAATCTACAGAACAATCAATCAACAACATCACATATATGCTAGGGGGCTTACAGCTATATGTTGGCAATTTTGAAACAAGCGAAGTCGAAGGACTGGACTATCTTTCTACTAGATAATGGTGCATTCATACATCTGAAACTACCTGCGACTCCTACTTACGTCTGCTGTGATATGACTACGAGAGATAACCGCTCTTGCATCTTGTAATCACTAACGGAAAAAAATAATCTCCGTTTCGGAATTTTGATATTCTAAATTACTTTCACATTTATTAATATTAAAATATTAGTATAATAATAGCATATCAATAGTGAGTTATTGTAATAAAATAATATGTATGATAGACGTTTAAGCTTAGTATGAAAAACCTTGTAGCCAGAACCAAAAAAAATAAGCTTCAACTTGGTGTGTGACTTGTATTTTTTCTGTTTTGTTTTAAATTTTACCAAAATAGTACACAGTGGGACATATGATCAAGATAAAAATTAGACGGGCGTAACCACATATTATTGCCCTAATTTTCAGAGCTGAACGGTAATAGTTATGATAATTTATTTATTTAGAAAAGTAGATTTTATTAATTCAAACAAACCTTTGTTTTTGTTTCCTTTATTATGATTGCAAACATTAGACTTAAACCATTACAAAGCTCTGACAAGGAAATAGAAGAAGTGAACATATGTTGTTTTGATACACAATGCAATTGAGGCCAAGGAAATCAGCCACCCTGCAATAATGATATGTGACTGAATCACATTCAATTAAATTATTTTAAATGGCATAAAAAGTGTTTTAAATAAAATTAAAAACTGCCAATACCTCGGTAATGCAATCAAAATTTCAAGTGTATATTTGACTCAACCCAAGAAATCATTTATTGTATTGGAATATTGGTTTTTGTCCTATATGGGACATAGGTTTTGTGTTATGGTCCTCTGAACATTCATAGCCCAAAAAAGAGGTCTCACAACATGCCAGGTGCAGCTAGTCATGCATGATAGATTTTAGATATGTTAGGGGACCAATAACAAAAATGAACATCTGTTTACTGTAATTTTATTGAGTAACATTTATTTTATTTTAAGTGTCCAGTCTCAAATCAGAATGTGTGACGTACTTGAATCAGTTAAAGACCAGTTAACAGATATTGAAAATGAACTGGAAACAAATACTGAAGCTTGCGAAATGTTTGATTGTACTAAGCCTACGTTAGTGGATATGCCAGTTGAGGTATGTTTTTTTTTTAACCATATTACCTAAGGATAAGCACCCTAATTAGAATATACTGAAATATATATTTTTAAGTTTTCTGATGTTTTCCTATTGGCCAGATGTCATTCTGGGTTTAAGGTGAACATTGTAAGGTTGCTGATTCAGTCAATATGGAGAATAAACTTGCAAACATTTCTGATGTATGCATACCAAAATATTTTGTTTGTATTTTGTGTTTAGCATTTAGCGACTCCCATCTACTGCCTACAGCCTACATACAACCTGCCAAGTTATCCTATACATTTACCTATTGTTATTTCATCTTATGAAGAGACAAAAAAATTACAAACAATTGCAGAAAACTTCTCTATATTGATTATTGCAAATAGATATACTATGTGTATATTAATACTTAAAATTTTAATTACAGATATTATTAAAAATATGCTCTTTTCTGGATGCACACTTTTTAAAACACACATTGAGTAAAGTATGTCAACGATTTGATGATATATTAGCAGATGATCACCTATGGAAATATTGGGTACATAGTAAAATTAATGGCTGCTACCCAACACTACCTCGTCTGAAAGTATGGGAAGAAACGCAAATAGACTGGGAACCAGTATGTGTGGAAATGGATGTGGAGATGAAAAAATGGACAAATGTTAAGGATACAATGAGACATATTGTTGTGAAAGATGTTCATTTTGCTTCAGTGGATACTGTACTATTGGTCAATGTAAGTAAGATATTTACTTATTTTATTACATGGTATGGTTTTAACATTTAGTTTGAATATGAATTACTAGTTTAGCTCAGAAACACAATAGTAACAATACATGTGGTACATCTGAATCTTATAACATTTTTCAGAATGGTGAGATTTGTATATCAGGCGGTAGAGATCGTGGAATGGCACTATGGCATGTTTTGGATATTAGTCCCAATGATGAAAGTGATGTTGTCACCACATTTACTGATGCAAAGCCTAGGTATATTAGACATGATGCACACGCCGGATGGGTCTGGGACTTGGCGGCAGACAACATAGATTCTGCTACCACAATATATTCTGCATCATGGGACAATACAGTAAAAGTGTGGGATCTTGAGGCTGGATTTCATTGTAAACAAAGATTTCGGTAAGTAAAAATACATATATAACGCTTGAAGTACAGAAAAACTATAATTGAAATAATTTTAAAAGTGCACTAAATGATAGATAAATAAGCATTACCTATATGTTGAATACAATTTTTATTTTTTAGATGTGGTATGTCAGCATTGTCTGTTGTTACCATTGGTAATGAAGTTATTGCTGGATTATACTCCAAAAAGATCCTGTCTTTTGACTTACGAGCGGGGTCTTCTCCTACTTATTCATACAAGCCACATAAAGGACCAGTATTGGCACTTCAAACATTCGGTAATATGGTTGCCTCCTTGAGTGAGGACAAAACTATGGCTGTCTGGGACAGAGTTGCTGGGAAACTTTTATTAAGTGATGTGAAGATACCAACTGGTAAAGCTTATCCAGTTTGCATTAGCTGGAGTCCCTCTGCATTGTATGTGGGGGACTCGAAAGGTTGCCTACACTTGTTCAATCCTGAAGACCACACATATGTGAGAACACATGAATTATGGCCTGAGCCGCCCATTACAAAACCACCCAGTAAGATAACAGGGTGCTATCAAAGTCCAGGCAATATGATAGTCTGCTCAGACAGAGGTGAAATTAAATTTATGTACAATTGCTACCCTCCACAAGAGTATACTAATGTGAAAAGCAGCACATTTGATATAACTCAGGTAAATAATAGAATTCATCAGTGTATTTGTATATTTTTCATCTATACTTCTATACTAATCTATACTAATATTATAAAGCTGAAGAGTTTGTTTGTTTGTTTGTTTGAACGCGCTAATCTCAGGAACTACTGGTCCGATTTGAAAATTTCTTTCAGTGTTAGCCCATTTATCGAGGAAGGCTATAGGCTACTTTTTATCCCGGTACGGGAAGTAGTTCCCACGGGATGCGGGTGAAACCGCTGGCAGAAGCTAGTAATATTATAAAGCTGAAGAGTTTGTTTGTTTGAACGCGCTAATCTCAGGAACTACTGGTCCGATTTGAAAATTTCTTTCAGTGTTAGATAGCCCATTTATCGAGAAAGGCTATAGGCTACTTTTTATCCCGGTACGGGAAGTAGTTCCCACGGAATGCGGGTGAAACCGCTGGCAGAAGCTAGTCTATTAATAAAAGTATCTCTCGGATCTTTTAAATAAAAAGAAGAGTGTACAGTCCAATTGATTCTACTGAAATGGTTTCGCTATAATTTATTTTTTTCAAAGATATCTAACCATATTTTTTATATTTTCAGTTACGGTATTTGAACGGCGTGCTAGTGGTCGGTACCTGTGATTCTGCACTCGAGTTTTGGGTACCGAAAGAGAGATACCAAGATGATTAAAATATTTTTTTATGAAAGGTAGTTGGAATGCTGAGTTGACTTTTGTCCAATATGAAGTCTGATAACGAAATGACAATGTCTATGTGTATTTAAAGTTTTATGTAACTTAATTAACGTGTCAAGTTGTATTAATACAAAAATTAACTTAAATGTCTAATTAGCCTATTTTAATGTTAATAGGTGCTGCAACTTCTTGAGCTTGTGCTATGATATAGTCTATGTTCAGTTTATAATCTTTACTGTGATATAGCATCTCAATTTATTATTTAATAGGATAATTGTTAAATCACATTTTATTTAAATGGATATGGCTGCTGTTGTACAACTGTAAAAATGAGTGTTGAAAATATGTTGGAATGATCAACATACTCTTACTGAATTCCTTTGAATGCATTTTAAAACTATTTTAGTTAATATACCAATCAGGCATTTTTTTACCATATCTGACGACAAAAGAATGGAATAGATAGATTATCATTTATTGAGGACCAATGAGATTAAATTAAAAGCAGAGGAATTAAGCAAATGGTAGACATAATAAAATGTTCTATACTAGTTGGGAATAGAACTTCTTCTAACCAACTATAAATCAGAAACTTGAGGCCTTGTCCCACTTGACTGACTAAGATGTCATAAATGATTCAGTAGCTGATTTACTCAAGTAAACTAGCATTCAGGGAGTTAAAATTCTAATTAGAATCAGAAGTCGGAAGATAAGTGTCGCTCCAGACTGAGTAAAGTAATTGGGAAGCGATTTAGGACTTCAGAATTTAGTCAAGTTGAACAAGGCCTATAGTGAGAAAAGCAATTTTTATTTTAAACAGCCTTTACGTAACATATATGTAGTTACAGTCTTTTAAAGCAATTTTTTTATTAACATCATTAATTTCTTAACGTAATGTTAAAATGATTTAATGTCCACTTATATTTGCTGCTAACTGTACAAAATATCTATATGTATAATAAAAAGGCAATATTTAATAAGTAAGGTGAATGAACTTCAGAAGATTGTGTATTCGGGTTTTGTTATTTATAAATGTTTGATCGTAGAGGGGGAGCCAACAAGCTCACTTGCATTCAGTATCGTTCTATTTTCTGTAGTAGATTATGATGACGCGATTGAATCAATTCATTCACCTTATTCTCAATGGACTCTTCACGACTAGTAAAATCTGCGATTGATATTGTTGTTAATACGGCCGGCTACTGGAACATAAATTTTCATCGTCCAACAGCGCACAGAGACGCTCTAAGTGACTGCGTACATGTGTGTTTATGAGTGCGTGCGTAAGTGTTAACTAGGCCTAATGTAAGCACGTTGTATACATGTCTTATCTGTTGTTAGTACCGTACCTACGTTATAAGATAATTATCGCTGAATTTTATTATGTCATCAATGTGTTTTAAAGATTTTAAACCATTCATAAATACTTACATGATCTTCAAAATAAAGACTAATATAATCGTCTGTCTTTTACTTTTCAGCTTATATATGTCACCGGAAAATATCGGATCAAATCTCGGAAATTAATAAACGGCATTTGAAATGTACTATTTAACGCATTGAATTTTAGTGAATTGGTCAACTTACGAGAGTTGATCAACTATCTAGAAAATTGATCAACTTACGAGTCTCGTTATTTTCCGGTGACATATACATCCTATTCACAGTACTGATAAATTAAGATAGACAATGATAAACACACACGCGTACATTTGTCTAATAAAGGCAAAGTACTTCTATCCGCCGAAAGAAGAAAAGGGCGAGACGATTTTAGAAGAGATTTCAATGCAGGTACAAAGTTGCACGTTCACGTGAAACTCATGGCTAAGTAACAGCTGCATGGGTTGATTTTGGCCGGTACTTGGATGGGCAATGAGGGACGATTATCTATTTTACAACAGGTTCCTGCGTACTACGGAAGCTTGTGCTATGATATAGTAAAAAGTCGTGGTGGCCTAGTGCGTAAAGAACCAACCTCTCGAGTATGAGGGTGTGGGTTCGATTCCAGTTCAGGCAAGTACCAATGCAACTTTTCTAAGTTTGTATGTACTTTCTAAGTATATCTTGGACACCAATGGCTGATAAAAAGGTGAAGGAAAACATCTTGAGGAAACCTGGACTATATAGTCTAAAATCACCAACCCGCATTGAGCAAGCGTGGTGATTAATGCTCAATCTTTCTCCGTGTGAGAGGACGATAAAAAGGCTGTAATATAACATAACGGAAGGCACGTTAAAGTTAAAAAGCAAAAAGTCTGCCAACTAATCTTGCCGGTGCTATCGTGTTTGCTATAGGGTTTACCGGGTATAGTTATCGGCACGGATATTGAGCCCTGACCTTCACCTGCGCAGAAGCGATTTATTGGTTTATTGCCTTATGTGTAGGTACAGTGCACAAAGCGATCCCCACTCTTCCGCCGAGAGCCCAATATCCGTGCCGATAACTATAACTGGGGCCCGATTCTCCTAAGTTAATAATGTCAAAATCGAATAGAAATGGAATCGCAATATGATCGTAATAGCAGTTTTTACCATCGGGCATTCTGCTACTAATTAAATACCAATCGTATTCGATTGACATTTGATTGGTGTGCGATTGGTCTGCTATTTTGGTGATTTTGGTCTATACGGTAGTTTGCTGTACAATCATTTTGCAATCGTAAATCATTTGCAGACAAAATGATTCATTATTGAATGACAGAAAAGGATAAAAACGAAAGAAAAAATAGCGGAATGAATGCCACATACGCTTCAATCGTAATCGAGTCGGGATTGGATCGCAGTCGAACGTGAATCGAATGGCGCTTAAGTAAAATTAGGAGAATCGGGCCCCTGGCTCGAAGAGTTCAGATGTCACTGGTACAGTTCAGTGTAAACCGGAAGTGTAGGTACAGGTACTTAAGTCTCATCCGATTAAACTGGTAGCAGACCCCAACATGGATAGGACAAAGCTATTCAGATGACGATGCCAAGTATGACTGCTTCTTCTCATGTGGGCTGCCGGCTTAGATAATATCAAACAAGCACTAGTATTAGGCGATAAAACTACGACTGCTGGCTGAGGGAGATTTACGCGATAGCAAACGATCATATAACCAATTTTCAATTATTACCTACAACTAATGTGCTGCGAGTCTCTAGAATGCGCTCCCTAGACGGTCTATTCATATGTATATTTCCGATTGCTAATGTAGGTCTAGGGACCGCCTTAAACAGTAAATATCATCGATATATATGTACTAGAATATATGTCAATGGTAAATATACTTTCCTTTCGAACTTCGAACAGCGACTCAGCTGTCAGGTTGTCAGTTGTCATAGAAAGAAAACGTCAATGTCACATTTAATAACGAATATTGCGAGCGTGCGTGCTAATGTTAAAGCTGTTTTCATTTTTCAATTCTCAAGTTTCTCAAAAATTATAGTCAAAATCTCGAGATCGTCTTAAAAATAAATGGTGTGTAAAAGAAGGCGATGATATTTAATGTATTGTAATACCATAGGTGCACCAAAGTTCTAGCAAAGATTTACAGAAAATGAAAACTATGTGTTCAAGAAGCTGAACCAAATTATTATATTTTGTTTTAATTTCAAGTAAGTTAATATTCAAGATTAATGCTTTGTTATAGCGTATACTAAATCTTAAAATAAAATAGACCGAGTAATTGAAAGAGTACCAAATCTTCTTATTTAGAAAAATAATTTAAAACATAATCATCAAAATGGAGTTAGAAAAGGATTTGACAAGTAAGTTCTTAAGTGGGGAAATGTCTTTTGCTGAATATTCCAATGAATGGTACAATATTGAAGATGAGGAAGACGTCGACGAAGCAAGTAAACGAAATGACGATGGACCCTTATTATTAACTGAAAAAGGAATGCACAGACGCCGCAAATATGCCCGTCTTCCACCAGGCCTCCTCGGTTTGATGGGTGAAGCAAACTTGCGATTTGTTAGAGGAGATAGAGATACTGCTGAAAAGATGTGTCACGAAATTATTAAGCAATTTCCAACTGCTCCTGAACCTTACCAAACACTAGCTCAAATATATGAACAAGATACTGAAAAGTCACTTCAGTTTTCGCTGCTAGCAGCCCACTTGAGCCCTCCAGATGCTGAAGAATGGCTAAGACTTGCTGCTATATCAAAACAAAGGGAAGACTACAAACAAGAGATGATTTGTTACACACAAGCTATAGCAGATGATCCACATAACTTTGACAGTCATGTGAAAAGAATGGAGCTTCTTGATAAACTAGAAAACATGAAATATCCTATTCAGACCTTACATATAAGCAAACTTAAGTGTTATCACAAAATAGTAACCTCATTGCCTGCATCAGAAGGAGAAACAATAATGAAGTATGCTAAACTGGCAGTAACACAGTATCACAATAATAATGAAATGGAGCGTGCACTGGCAGTGATGTCTTCTGCTTACAAAAAATGTCCAACACTATTCAGTTTAGAAGACCTTAATATATTCTTGGAATTGCTAATTGGTCAAAAACAATTCCACACATGTATTGAAATATTTGTTGCAAATGCAGGGGTTGAAATAGAAGCTGAAATACAAACCGTGAAAAATGCTGAGGGTGATATAGAGGAGCAGACTAATTACTTGAATTGCTCTATTCCCAACTCCTTGCCTATAGATTTAAAGAGCAAGTTGTTGGTCTGTTTCATTCATCTTGGAGCCATTAATTTGGTTCAAACATTACTGAATGATTTCTTGTGTAATGATGTAGAAAAAGCTGGAGATTTGTATATGGATATAGAAGAAGCACTTTCTTCAGCTGGACATCATGAGTTGGCAATAAAACTATTAGAGCCATTAGTGAAAAATAATAGCTTTGATCTTGGAGCTGTGTGGCTTAAACATGCAGATTGTTTATATATGCTAGGCAGAGAAAGTGATGCTATAGCCTCTTTCTACAAAGTGTTAAAACATGCACCACAACACCCTGATGCTAGAAGAAAGTTGTACTCCATTCTTGAGAAGAAAGGTCGCATTGATGAAGCCTTGCAAATGTTAGAACAAGATTTTAAATATGTTGTCAATGCCAATCTGCTTTATGAACAATGTTTGGCTTTAAAGAAATACAACAAGTTACATAAGTACTTAGAGGTAGGTGAAGCCCTGCTCTCCAAAAATTTTGTGCGCTTTAGGCATCAAGAGGAATTAAATATGGCATGTATGGTAAGGTGTGGAATTGAGCTTATACACAATTTCCGTACATTGCGAGGAGAAAGCCAATATCATGAAAATGATATTCACTTTGATGAAGATGAACCATTCAAATTCACTCCACAGCAAGAATGGGATTTCTTTCTAGAAATGCTGAGGACAGCTTGTAATCTAAAAAAATACTTTACAATGCAAAGATTAACATTTGGAGCAATGATGTCTAAGAGCTTATCTCCACATAGAATGGATATTGATTTTTATTGTTTGCAAGCCTGCCTATTAAGTAACGATAACCATAATGCCTCTCGTTTCATAAGAGAGTTTGCTCAGAAGCATCCAACTTCACGCTCCTGGAACTTATTGAATCTAGTTATTAATTATACTGATAGGAACACAAATTCAAAATTCTTGTCAAGATTGTTCCAAAGAGATACTAGTAATAATGTTATAAAGAACTTATTTCTGGGAAATAACTTCCTCATATCAGGGAGATACTTGGTGACATTGAAATATTATTTAGAGTATCATGACAAATGCAGGGATCCCTTGTCTGCATTTTTGATAGCTGTAACTATTTTGGTAATGGCAGCACAGCGAACTGTAGATAAGCATCACAATCTTATTCTGCAAGGATTGGCTTACATGGAAACATATCGAAATTTAAGGAAATGTGACCAAGAAGCTAATTACAATATGGGAAGAGTTTATCAAATGCTGAATATCAATAACCTGGCTATCGAATACTATGAAAGAGCACTGGCTTGTGAACAAGTTGCAATATGTGATCAACATGGAACTATTGACCTGACAAAGGAAACTGCCTATAATTTATATTTGCTTTATAAAGACCATTCTCCTTTGATGGCCAGGAAATATTTGATGAACTACCTTGTTATCTAATAAATGTGTGTATAAACATACTAACAAAAACAGTTTTAATTTCATCCCTTAGTTTTAGAAAAAAAAAAAATCGATGTGAGTACTAGATATATGTGTTGCTTGTCTGGTTATACCAAAAATTATGCTTCTTGACAGACACCATACCATATTAATAATTCATTTCGTTAATTTACTTGGTAGGTATACCCAGGTAGCCAGTATACCCAAAACAAAGACATAATATGAAAAAAAGAATGTGTGCTATTTCTTTGACTAAAATCAGTAGTTAGGTACCTTATAACAGTATTAATAGGCACTCAATACAAACATGATTCTTAGTCCTTACGCTCCTTATATATTTTGTTTGTTTTAGGAGTTAGTTTATAAATAACTGTCATGGCCAATGAAGTAACGCCAGCAAATGAAATAAAGTTTGAAAAGCTGTGCAATCTCTTAGAACAATTGCACAAGAGGAAAAAGCAAAGACAAGAGCAAGATAAGATATTGGGAGCTTTTATAAACGAGTTCAAAATGACTGCATCACAAATTGTAGGCCAAAAGGTAATCAATCAGACATTTATAGACTCCTATTTTAGGGAGCATTGTATTCCATTCCAAAAAAAACAATTTTATTAAAAATTACTTGGTAAATGCATAATTGAGATCTGGTGCGTTTATCAGGTAAATAAATGTTATCAAGATAGGTAGGGGACCTAAATATTAAATTTCCTCCATAAGTACCGAACTGTCACAACAGCATAGACATCAGAGAGTGACAAAAGTAGCTGAACACAGTTTTAGCAGTTTCAGATTTTTGTATACTTTTGTTGCTGACTGTACCTTGTACAACGAAACCCTGGGGCCCGATTCTCCTAAGTTAATAATGTCAAAATCGAATAGAAATCGAATCGCAATATGATCGCAATAGCAGTTTTAACCATATCGGGCATTCTGCTACTAATAAAAGACCAATCGTATTCGATTGACATTTGATTGGTGTGCGATTGGTCTGCAATTTTGGTGATTTTAGTCTTAGATTTTACTTAAGCGACATACGATTCACGTTCGACTCGATTCGACTGCGATCCAATCCCGACTCGATTACGATTGAAGCGTATGTGGCATTCCGCTATTTTTTCTTTGAAATAAACGTTTTTATCCTTTTCTATCATTCAATAATGAATCATTTTGTCTGCAAATGATTTACGATTGCAAAATGATTGTACAGCAAACTACCGTATAGACCAAAATCACCAAAATAGCAGACCAATCGCACACCAATCAAATGTCAATCGAATGCGATTGGTCTTTTATTAGTAGCAGAATGCCCGATATGGTTAAAACTGCTATTACGATCATATTGCGATTCGATTTTGACATTATTAACTTAGGAGAATCGGGCCCCTGGTATGGCGATGTTTCGGCTTGTAACCATGATCGCCCCAAGCAGACTGGTCGCGTTATTTTCAACTGATGCATTTCTTGAAAGCAGTACTCAGCAGTGGCGCTAAAACCGATGCAATTATTTCGTCGTGCCACTTTATTATTTACTTTTCCAGAACCCCAGTATTTTTCCTATCCTAAGACTGCTGTTACCCAAACTGGATAGAGAAAGGAATGCATACAATTTAAAAGAGAACAAATTGGGTGTTCTACTGGTTAAAGTTCTATCGCTGAGCAAGCAGTCGCGAGATGCTCAAAAGCTGTTGAACTACAGATCCGTCAGTAATTCCACAGACAGTGACTTCGCTGGCGTGGCCTACTTTGTGTTTAAGAGTAGACTTAGCCCAAAATCAGATGGATTCACCGTTGGTGATATCAATGAAATCCTTGATAAAATTGCTTCTGCTGAAGTTGGGAAGAAAGCCTGTAAGTATTTGGTTAAGTTTTTCAATCTTTTCAATCTTCAATCATTTTATTTATTTCTCATCATCAAGTACAAGAATATGGTAGTACACGTTTCATCGGTTATAGAGACTGGTGTCTGTGGTAGGTTGATCCTGTATTACAGAACACCAGGCTTACCCTCCGCCGGAACAAAAATCTTAAACTATTGAGATCAGTTAATGAGAAAATAATTAAAAAATAAATTAAAATTAAACTGGGATTACATCATAATAAAAAAAAAAAACAAAACAAATTAAACTTAGCATAAAATTAAAATTAAAAAGATAAAAATTAAAATAACAATAAAAATTATGAAAAATTAGTTGGCCGCGTTTTCTGTTTATGTGTGATGTGTGTGTGTGTGTGCATGTATGTGAGGGTGAGTTTGTCTGTGTGTACGTGTGTGCATGCATGTGTGTGTGTGAGTTTGTCTGTGTGTGTGCGTGTATCTCCACGTGTGTTTCATGTTTATTGGTTAGAAAAATTAGGATGCAACAAAAAATTAGTTTGTCGGTGCTAACATACATTCCACAGTGTTATAATCCATTTCTTGAAGCCATGTCGTTACCTTTTTTTTGCACATATTTCTACTTAGCTTGTAAATTCCTAGTCGTTTATTAACGTTATTGTATAAACGAGATCCTAGAAATTCGTAGAATTTATGAGCATGACTAGTTCTACACCTTTTGATCTCGCAGACGGCGGCAGATCTTCTCCCTGAGATTAAATTTGGATCAAGTTTTAGTTCTCTGTGCTTCTTCATAATGATATTTAAAATAAAAAGCTGCCTAACTGTAAGTACTTTGAGTTTTTGGTACAGATCGAAGGATGGAAAACGCATAGGAAGGAACATGCTAACTTTAAGAAGCGCTCGTTGAGCACGCTCTAGTTTTAAAATGAATGTTTTGGCAGCCCCGCCCCAGACTGTTATACAGTAATTTAAAACAGACTGGCATAAGGCAAAATAAACCGACTTAATCAAAGAGAAGTCTGCCACCTGTCGGAGAGTTTTGAATAAAAAGATGAGCTTGCGTATTCTAGGAACCAAGTTGTCAATATGTTGTTGGAAGTTTAGTCTGTTATCAATTACAATACCCAGATATTTTAGACTGTTGGTTTTGGACAAGCGAGGGCATTTACAAGTAGGGTTAGCGGCTAGATTGCAACTGTGTGATAGTAGTGGGGTATTAGGTTGATCCTGATTCCTATAGCAAAAGGTCATAAACTTAGTTTTATCTACATTGAGCGTCAATATGTTGTCCCTAAGCCAATCAGTCACTTTATTAAACCCGTTTTGAGCATGTTTATATACTTCCGTCCAGGTGTCACCATAAAAAATGAGGGCAGTATCATCGGCGAAGGTTATTATTTTTCCATTTGTGAGAGTAGTTGCACACAGGTCGTTTATATAAACTAGGAACAATGTTGGCCCTAGGATACTCCCTTGAGGGACGCCATATTGGATTGGAAGCTCTTCACTAGTCCAATTATCCAGTTTGACTATCTGTGTTCTATCCGTCAAGTAGTTTGCAAATAACTCCAGTGGTATACCTCTTATGCCCAAGTGCTCAAGCTTTTTTAGTAAAATGGGGACGGACACTGTGTCAAACGCTTTTGCCAGATCCAAAAAGATAGCCAATGGCTTTTTTTTGTTGTCTAGCTTTGAAGTTATGAAATCAGTTAACTCATGTACTGCATCTGCGGTGGATCTATTTGCTCGGAAACCGTATTGTGCAGAAGATAAAAGTTGATTGGTTTCTAGAAATTTAATAAGTCTGATATTCATTAGGCGCTCCAATATTTTTGATAGTGTGGGCAGAATAGATATGGGCCTATAATTGTTGACACAGCATCTGTCCCCACTTTTAAATATAGGTACAATTTGTGACCTCTTAAATGCAGAAGGGAACACACCAGTTGAGAAGGACAGGTTACATATAAAAGTAAGTGGCGGGACTATGACATCACAGAATTGCTTTAGAAAGTTACCTGAAATGTTATCAATTCCCATAGCGCAGTCATTTTTGAGATTTTTTATCAGTGTTCTTATTTCAATTTCGTCTGTAGGTAACATAACTATGGATTTATCACTTTGACCTGCGGCTTGGCCTTTTGGATTGGTTTGTGTAGGGTTGTTAGTGATCTTTTCTGCTAGTGTTTTTCCAATGTTAACAAAGAACGAATTTATGTTATTCACAGAAGAAAGTGGATTTTGTGGACATATTAGGTGCGTTGATTTTTCCTTAGGTTTAGTTGTAGATGTTATATTTTTAATTGCTTCCCATAGTTTTTTGTTGTTATTTCCGGCTTTCATTATCATCTCCTTTTCGTATTGAATTTTAACTTCCTTCAGTATTTTATTACAGAAATTTCTATATCTTTTATATATACATTTGTCTATTTCGTTTGTGGGATTTTTCTTAGTTTTTAAATAGAGTTTATCACGATTTCTCATACATTTTAATAAACCTTTTGTTATCCAGGGCTTAAGAATCCTGTTTCGTCGAGTCACTGTTATTATTTTTGTATTATTATCAATGGCTTTAGAGAGTAAACTTGTGAAGGTATCTGTAGCCGAATCAACGTCAGACATGCTGTATATGGGGTTGAAGTCAATGTTTTTCATGGCTTCACATAATGCGTCGTGATCAACACGTCTAGCGGTATTTTTAGCTACAACTGAAGGTTTAAGATCAATGAATAGTACAACAGAGTCATGATCAGTTACAGATGTTTGTGCAACATAGCAAAATGCACTCAATTTTGTTTTTAGTAAGACATGGTCTAAACAGGTACGGGTATGAGTGGGAATTGTGTGTGCTGGGAGCAAGCCGTGGTAAGCAATCATGTCCAAATAAGCGGAGGATCTCTGATCTGTTGAACCAGGCGCAATGTCGATATTGATATCGCCTACCAGTATAATGTTTTTAAAGGACGAGCAGTGTCTCAAGCAATCGTTAAGAGACGTTAAAAAATTATCAATGTTTCTGTAGCTTGGTGGACGGTAGATAGCAATAATTACAGTGTCTTGATTTATTTTTAATATAAGGGTGTTTGCGTCAGAGAATTCAGGTTCATCTGTAGATACATTAGTATTCTTACAATAGTTAGTTAGTTAATATGCTTAGTTGCCGCCAAACTTTGTGGCAACTCGGATTATCGCGCGAATCGTGAGTGGCCGAGGTGCACGAGGGGCATAAAGTAAATAAGTCTTTGACGATGGGCCACACATGATAACTTTATATTAAAGGACAATGAGCATTTTGGTCTACCTCTCCTCTAGCGTTAAGTGATATATCAATAGAAAGCTTGTGTTATTTAGAGTATTTTCTTGTATGGCGGCGATTGTCATTTGTTAGTATTTAGGGAGATAGAACGTGTTTAGTGAAATAATAACTATGTCTAAAATCTGCTGTAGCTTCTAAAGTACTGACAATTTGTTAGAGGTATTTTAGTACGAAATGTTCTATTTTAAAAGGCCTGCCTGTCCAGTGATATATAATTCATTACTAGAGAAGGAATCTAAGAACTTGAAACTAACTATCGAATTGATAATATAATCTAAAATAAGCTCTAGCTTCTAAAGTACTTATAATTCGTTGGAGGTATGTTCATACAAAATGTTCTATTTAAAAAGACCTTTCCAATTATATCTGATTCATTACTAGAGAAGGAATCTAAGAACTTGAAACTAACTATCGATAATATTATCTAAAATATGCTCTAACTTCTAAAGTACTTGTAATTCGTTGAAAGTATGTTCATAGGAAATATTATATTTAAAAAGGCCTTTCTAATGATATATAATTCATTACTAGAGAAGGAATCTAAGAACTGTCTCGAAAGCCCATATCGATAAAAAAACCTTAAACATGTTCTAACATCTAAAGTACTAAGAATTGGTAAGTAGTATGTTAGTACAAAATGTAACGTTTGAAAAGACCTTTCAAATGATATATGACTCATTACTAGAGGGGGAGTAGACCAACATCCAAACATTTCGCCCATTCTCCTTTGATGAGAATATTCTACACCTTTTGTAAAATTGTAAACTTATTTCAGCTGTTCTTGATGACATGTTCAGTCATGTGATAAACAAAGTGACCGCAGACCAATTGAAGTGGTTCCTGAGGATCATTCTCAAAGACCTTAAGCTTGAAATAGGAAGCAATCGTATATTAGGGCTGTTTCATCCCGACGCTCCCGAATATTTTGAGACATGCGGACTTTTGTCCAAGGTTGGTAATAATGGCCAAAGTTATATGTTTCTAGCTAAGTAGTTCACACTTAAATTCACGTCTTCAGCACCTGTAGATAAGCACCCATTTTTTGAATTAGGATCTCCTTGTTGTGAGGTCAACCACAACCCAACAATTCGACAAATTATGTTTTCTTAATTTATCTATCGATCTTACTAAAATCTTGTTGACCACGTAGGTACCTAATTATACGATGTTGGTTGTATGGGTGCTGTCCATCGGTTTAGGCAGGTAATTACATCACATTTTTTTCTCGGAATATTCGCCTCCATGAGTTAATAGATATACATTTTGAGGTACTTAATGAGAATTTTGGATTTGCATAGGTGTGTGAAGAACTAGGCGATGGAGACGCTCGTCCCCTAGAGCTCGGAATACAGATGTTCCTAGCCATAAGCCCCATGCTTTCTGAACGCCTTGACGTCAAACATATAGCCAAACAACTTTCCTCGGACAAAACTTATCAGATAGAAAATAAGTTTGATGGGGAGCGGTTTCAGGTAAGCCATTTTAGATCCAAGATTTTCACCACCTGTGCGATATTGAACCTTATTGTTACTACCATTAAATGCTTATTTTGTTATTAGCTGCCTGTCCTGTAGGCAAGAGGTACAGTGCTATCATGATTTTTTGTGTAGTAAATCATCAAAATGTGTCTTAGTGGGCACATAATTTTATGGTAGTAAATAAGTGATGGATGCAGGTCGCTTCCAACAGGTATCTGTGGAGATCAAAGGGGGAGGCCTATGTTCAGCAGTGGACGTCCTATGGCTGAGATGATGATGATGATGAAATAAGTGATGGTCAAACCGCTTAAATTCTAATATTATTTAATTAAAAAGAAACATGATAATGATGATGATTATATCATTTTTTCCTATATAAAACAGATGCACATGGAAAACGGGCGGTTTGAATACTTTTCGCGAAGAGGGTTTTCCTTTGCCAAGAATTACGGAAGCTCGTACGACTCCGGGTTGTTGACGCCTTATCTCAAGGATTGCTTTTCGTCAGAAGTCTCAAGCATTATTATAGACGGCGAGATGATGGGCTGGCACAAGGAACGAGAGTGTTTTAGCTGTAAAGGTACAAAAGATATAATTTTCTTCCTATTTTCTGAATAGGTCATTGTTCTGTGTCTATGGGCTATCACTTAGTAATTACCTACCTATTATCATCCGATCAGAGAGGCAAAGTAATTTGACGAGAAATATGTGGTATTTTTGTTCATACAATTTTAAAAGTACCTACAAGTAAAGATCACGTTCGAATTTTCAACTTATCGATACGAATTTTCTTTTCTTTTTTTTTTAACAGGAATGGCTTTCGATGTTAAGAAAATAACGGAGAACTCAAAGTTCCGTCCATGTTTCTGTGCGTTTGATATCCTGTACTTCAATGGCAGGACTCTAGTGGGGCCGCCAGAGAAAGGAGGTTTACCACTCAGCGAAAGACTTCGTATTTTAGACAAGATATTTGTTAACGTCCCTGGAGTTATACAGCATAGTGAACGTCAGATTATTTCGCAAAGGTGATTATTAATGATTTTTTTACGGAAAATATTTTGTATGTATACAGAGTGTTCCTCAAAATTAAACTGTTTGCTACGTCTCTTAATGATTCTTTACAAGAGTTTTATGAAAGGTACAAGTCGTAAAATTATGAAAATGTCTTTGATTTCATGAAGGACGATATTTCCTGATATATTGGAAGCTTTGAACAAGGCCATAGAGAATCAAGACGAGGGTATAGTTGTCAAAGATGTGGATTCCTACTACATTCCAAATAAACGCAACGCTGGCTGGTACAAAATTAAGCCTGAGGTAAGTGACATGTTAGCTTAAACGTATTATTTTGTTAGGGTATGTCCACATCATGGGGAATTCAGGGATTATGAGGTTCGACTTGAACAAGAAAGGAGTTAGTACGTATTAAGAATGTTTTATAAATGTAACGCAATTTGAAATATTAGACGTTAAGGATATAATGGGCGAACTAAATTTCCAAAAATTCGCAAGTGATGAAGTTTGAAGAGTTTCGGACCATCATCTAACGTAATTATTCAACGGCCCCTTGCCGACACTTGGCCCTTATTCCAGTATACAGAGGGAACTATGAGCGACCTTGACCTCGTCATCATCGGTGCTGAGGAAGCTGCGAACAAGAGACAGGGCCGCGCCAAGAGCTTCCTCGTCGCCTGCTCTGATGGTGGCGCTCCCGGTAAGTCTCACCAGAGTACTCAAACCTCCTCCTTTTTGGGAAGCCGGTTAAAAATAAATTTTGTTCGGAATTAAAGTGGTCGTTCATATTTGAGCTTTTCTTAAAAAAATACTAGCGGTTAACATAATGCTAGTGTGAAACCGTTTAAAAGTTTTTTTGTTCTATTTGCAATAACTTATGTTACTGTTATATAACTTGACTTAGCTTTCTCATAAGTTTTTTTATTGGTTAGGTAAAACGCCTGATCGCTGGGTATTAGTAGGCCGAGTATCAACGGGCCTCACATTTGATGAGCGCGAGAGTTTGTGTGCCGCTCTCGAACGTCACTGGGTCTCCTACAGACAGACGCCTGCCCCGACTCATTTGTATTTTAATAAGGAAAAACCAGACTTCTGGATCTTACCTGAACATTCCATTGTTTTAACGGTAAGGGATTCTTCCATCTTTCTCGACCGCTTACGTCTTAGGACTCCTAAGACTCCATCATCATTTGCGCCTCGTCTTTCACAGTTCTTATTCGAGATGTCGTATATTTTAAAAGGTCCGGGCGTCTGAGCTGATCAGAACCACGGGATTCGGGGCGGATTATACACTTCGCTTTCCGCGCGTCATGAGAGTACGAGACGATAAACCTTATCAAGACTGCATGACTCTGGCCGAATTCAATCAACTTTGCGCAGTAAGTTTTTATCTTCAAAAGAAGGTGATACTCTAAAACTGCGTTTCACATACATACCTAAATAAATTTCACTATGTTTTAAGCATAAAGGACCAGTAGTGAAGTTGAGCACTAATCTAATTAATGGAGAGCAAATGGACGAGATAAAACCTCGGGCGAAACGAAAGTCTCAGCAGCCACAAGTTGCCGAGCAGTTTCAGATCAGCTCAAGCGGAGATGTCGAAGCTACGTCAAAAGCATTGCTCGGAAGAAAAGTGTGTATATTGTCGGATGATGACGATTGTAAGAGACCGGAGCTTTGTAAGATCATTGAGTCCCACGGAGGGAAGGTTGTAGCGAATACAGGTATGTTGTCTTATAATCTTCACTATATACCAGTGGTTCTTAACCGGTGGTCCGCGGACCACTGGTGGTCCCTGGAGGCATTCGAAGTGGTCCGCGAAGCTTTGCTTCGCGACGTTGCTATCCATCTTACTTGTCCAACAGAAAAAAATTAAGGTTTGAAATGTAGCCCTTTTACGTCATTTTACCAAAATTACTTACAATGATGTACTGTACATTGTAAGTAATTTTAGTTCCGAGTCTTAAAAAATAATTGAAATTTCCCGCTCGCTTCGCTCGCGTATGCAGAAACTATATGCCCTCGTTTTTGCATTTGTCAACAAACAAAAAGTTAAGTACGTTTGGGCTACATTTTACGTAATTTTGGTACTGAGTCTTTTAAGAATTAATCAAAATTTCCCGCTCGTTTTGCTCGCGTATTCAGAAACTATATATGCCCTCGTTTTTGCATTTGTCAACAAACAAAAAGTTAAGTACGTTTGGGATACATTTGAGTCCGAAAAAAATTTCGCGCTCGCTTCGCTCGCGCATTTGTAACTACTTAGGCATGTGTATGTCTTTCTTTACATTTACTTACCTACAAAAGAATAGAGTACTTGCGTTTTGTAAACGCTGAACATTGCGTTTGTAAGTGAAAGATTTAGTCGGAGCTAAAACTGTTTTTTTTTACCTAGTGGACCCCCCCCCCCCTTTGTCAAAGCTATAAATTCGTCCGTGGGTTTTCGACGCTTCTGATTGTTAAAAACAAGCATAGAAATCTGTTGCATGCCACTGACGACATGCGTTTAGCTTTGAGTAGTACTGAACCAAGAATTCAGAAGTTAGTAAAAAGAATACAGTCACAAAAAACTCATTAAATTAAAATCTCAATTTAGGCAAACCAATGGGGTGGTCCCCGGCAAGACAAATTTTGGTAAAGTGGTCCCTCATGACAAAAAGGTTAAGAACCACTGCTATATACCATACATATCTTTCAATGAAAATAGTATGAATTTTTAAAATCCAGAGATGTTGTCATTCTTAACTTGAGGCTGGTAGAATAATTATTTTGAGGTCGGTTTCCAGTGTTGCTGGAGGTAACTGAAATCCTCCAGGTATTTTATATGACGTGACAGAGTATCTGGACTTCCATAACCCGAGTGTCTAACTTCTATCCGAACCTAATGCCTTAAGTACTACGGGGACCCACAGAGTAATAGGCTCTTCCAAAAATTGGGGAATTGTATTCACATAGGACCAACCAACTCCGTACCGTCGGCGCTTAGCGTTCCTTAACTTTCCATCGTCGGAACTTTTATACCCAGTTCAGACACCAGTTTTATACGCCGTTAGTATAGAAAACGAGACGTTTCTTGTTTAAAGAAATCAGTTACTATGTCCTATGTCAGCTCTGAAACTGAACTGTTAACCATATCAGGGTTGGACACATGGTGCTGCGTGGCTGGTCGTGTCACAGCTCACGTGAAAGCAGTTATGACGGCTCGAGCACATGACGTGTTGCCCACGTCCTGGCTGCGGGCCCTGTCCCCCTCCCCCGCGCCCGTGCACCCCGCGCCTCTCCACATGCTGGCCCTCAGTGACGTCACACGACGCAAGCTCGCTCGACACTACGATGTGTATGGAGACAGCTATACGGAGTTAATAGATGAGGACACGCTTGTCAAGTGTTTTAACAAAATGGATGAGGATGTAAGTAGTTGAATGTGTATCGGATTTAATTATACTTATCTGATTCCAAATGTCACAAAAACACGAACTATGCTTGAGTTTGGTCTCTGTTATTAATTAACCGACTTCAAAAAAAGGAGGTCTTAGTTTGACCCTGTATGTATATAAGTCTACTTATGCTTGTGTGCGACTATCTCACGTTTGGCTGAACTGATTTTGATATTTATCAAACTTAGGAGAAGCTACATATATTATTGAACGCTGTTTTATTTCTTTATATTTTTTTTATTACTACAATCACTTTCTCAAAAACACATTTCTTCACAAACAGATACCGATCTACCTAACAACTCAAGAGATGCTGAACTTGGATAAGGAGATATTTGGCGATAACAACCCACACTCGTTTCTACGCCCGTGCTACATACACATACGGAACCCGGATAGCATTGACGCTATATTAGCTCGAATGTACGGGGCCACGGTACTGGACAATACGGCTTCTCACTGCACCCATATAGTTGTACCCACCACTATAGAAAAGAACGATCTTGATAATCTTAAAAAGTTATCCAATGGTTTGATAGTCAGTGAAGACTGGCTTAATGAATGCTTTTCGCAAAAACAATTGGTTCCTGAAGAAAACTTTCTTGTTATGTGACACCGGCTTTATTTTATTTCTACTATTTTGGTAGAAAAAATAACGATATTCATTAGGTGATAGATCATAAAATTATAATCTATATACTTATAATAAATCTGTAGAGAGGTCAATTCTGTACATTGAATATATTAAAAAAAAACTACCAGGGGGTGATAAGTGATCGATACTGATGCCAAAAATGCAATCAGTAAAATTTTTGTCTGTCTGTCTGTCTGTCTGTCTGTCTGTCTGTCTGTATGTTCGTTATAGAAACAAAAACTACTTGACGGATTTTAATGAAACTTGGTACAATTATTCTTCATACTCCTGGGCAGGTTATAGGATACTTTTCATCACGCTGCGACCAATAGGAGCAGAGCAGTGAAGGGAAATGTTGGGAAAAAGGGCGAAGTTACTCCATTTTTTAAGCTTCCGTCGCGTATGCAGCCTTAATGGTTAAAGCTACACAGAAACCATGTATGACGGAAATGTTCTCCTTAAAATTATGTAAAAAACATCCCATGACAGCATATGTCTATCTTTCATGGTTGACTCACAATAATACGTGTAACTCTCGATAGCTTAGTAGGTCGGAGCTTTCATATTATATTTGTCTACTATTACGTTTCTAATTTCTCACTCTCACTCACTAAATAAAAAAGGTTAACATTATTACCTATTCAATAAAAAAAGAATTATATAAATCGGTAAAGAAAAACCAAAGATATACATGAAATACGGTAATAAGCCATCACGCGTGAATACTGAATCATGCTATAAGGATCATTTTTGTGTAACGGTCGCCGCGTTCGACGCGGCTCGCGGCGCGGTGGCTGCGCGAGCTTCATACAATATTTGGCTGTTGATGCGATTGATGCGAATAGACGTTCAGAGTGTTCAACCTTATTGACCGACGATAATAATTGATATTAACAAACCTTGCAGCGCGTCTTTAAATAATATAATTTATTTTTAACTTTCTTTTGTTGTTATTTCATAAAATAGGTGAGAATTAGTTATTTTGGTAGTGTTTAAATATTCGTTCAATTACTAATTATTAATAGTTTACATTTTATTTCTTTTTAGGTGAAGAAGTAGTTGGTACGCCTAGATTTAGAATTGGATAGGCTGGTGTTTAGTATTTCTTCCTCTCATTACACAAAGTCCGAATTTAACGCGGACGAAGTCGCTGGCAGAAGCTAGTTAATTAATATAATTTTATGAAATTGTCTGTCGGTTAAGTGGCTGGAAGGTAGTGTGCCTATAAGTTTTCTAAGCAGGTATGTGATCGCCAGTGAATAAATAATATTAGGGTAAACTCGTTAGAGATGGCCATACGGGAGAGATGGACAATCGAATTATTTTTGGCATACATAGCTAGATGGCTCTACAATGCAGTCAGTACACCGCCCGCACGCCACGCTCGGGAACCCAGTGCGACGACGCTGCTGCGCGTATTTATGTTAAAAAGTAAGTAAATAAACTTTTATTTTACAGGGTATTGCAAAAATTGTATAGTGTGGTCATATATTACCATGCAGTACTACTTTTTATTGCATTTTTTAAATGTTTGCTTAGTTTATTATGTTTATTAAATGTTAACGTCTATTCTAACCTCAAAATGGCGCCTGCTAATGTTTATTTAAATCAAAAATTTGATATGGCCATCTCACCCGCACAAAAAGGAGAGATGGCCACATAAATTCAGGTTGAGATAGCCATATTATTTTTTGTTATTTGAAGTAGTATAAATGTGTTTTATGTTTTGTTACATATGCCAAATAAGTATCAGAGAAAAGCCATAGCCACTCGTGGTTGTTAGAGTAAAGATTCACAAAAAAAAAATGGTTAAACCCAACTATAAGAAGACTGATACAAATAAGAATAGAAAACGGAAAGCTGTAAGACGTATTAGCGAAAGCAGTTCTGATCTCAGGGAACCAGTAGGTATTGTGTGATACATCTGACGAAGAAGATGAAGAAAACGAAGCAGATAACTGCGCTGGATGCGGAGAATTATTATAAGACTCGTCTTGTGGAAGAGTGGCTCCATTGTCTTATTAAATTATATGAAAACTGTACCGAGTTTGATGATATGTGCTCCAAATGTGGACAGAAGAAGAAAAAAGAAGCTACACAAGCCGAATTTCGGGGCAAGGGAAAGGGAAAAGGGAAGTCAAGTACTGGTCATCTATCCCGTATAGCTATGGCCAACTTACCCTGATGCCCCGGGAGAGATGGCCAATTCTATTTTTTTTTAGAAATTGTTTTTTAATATGTTTTTGAATTATAAAAAAAATATTTGGCGTTGATTTTTACAAGACTAATTACTGTTTATTATGATAAGAATGAAAGACTGATTGTAACAATACGTTTTCTTTTTTTTATTATGTCTAGATAAAACTATGGCCATCTCTAACGAGTTTACCCTATAGGTACCTCATACTTATTTACCGTTTACAAAAGTAACACTGTATTAATTTTTATTATGTATTGCTAACCTAAGTGTTTTCATTTTTGTCATTTGTTATTCAATTATGGAATATATTTTTTACGCAATTTATATAAAAACCTACATTTTTATCAATTATATGAGTTAACGTTAAAGAGTGTTGTTATATTTTACCTAATATCGTTTTTAGGGTTCCGTACCTGTGGGTTAAACGGGACCCTAACACAAAGACTTCGCAGCTTCCAGCTGTCACCATTTTGTATGTCAAGAACCGTCATAGTTAGTTGATGAGAGACGATGTACCTACCTACCTATTACTGTTCTATAACGACAAAATCACAGATTACTAAATTGTTTCTACAAAATCCCAAAAACTAGAGTAAAATAAATATTAAGGCGGTTCCTATGGGTATGTGATTTTCAAGACATTTGTACGTACATACCTACAGCCTGCGGTCATTAATGCACTGGCAACTTACCACTGTTTTGCTATTTTAGACATTTAGGTTCAAGTTACTGTTCAGTCAAATTAGACTACAAAACTGCGGAGGTTCGAAAGTTGCCAGTCCACTTTTGTCCGCGATTGTACCTACAACATATTATTAGGCTTATGAACATAACTTGATATAAAACCACGCAGATATAAACACGCCTTAATAAAGCTTAACTAAATTACAACAAAAAGTCCTGGTTTGTTAACACTGCATATTGTACAATCAAAGCCAGTGAGGCGCATAATGAATTGAATGCACGCGTGTCAGCGCCGCGCAAACCTTATACAGAAGGCGTTTGTTCCACCACGGAGTAATACAAGGGTTACAAAAGACGGCTTTATGTTCTGAATTAACTCGCGATTATGGCAATCAAAGATACATTGTGCGCTACTATTATTAACTTAATACTTCATTAGTGTTAATGCGTATGCTTGTTATTAAATTACTGATATTTATTTCTACTAGATATCCAAAGAGATTGATCGTATTGTCTTAGTCCAAGTTTGATAAAATAATTTAAGATTTTTTTCTTATCGTATCATTTCGAAGTTAATTAGAATCGCAATTTTTAATTATTTTACTGTGTGAAAACACATAAGCAACAAGTGCCTACCTTTCTAAGTATTTTCTCCTGCTTTTGACCAGACTCATTTCTGCTTATTAGGGGTAGATTAAGAGGTCAATATAGCACCATTAAAATAAGGTAATCTTACAAGTCCATAAAGTAACAAATAAATAATTCATTAACTTAGTAAATACAAATAAATATCAAGTTAGCAGGTAACCGAAGAAGCAGCCGTGGACATGGACAATTGAAATATGAGAGCTAATTGGCAATCGCCGCTCCAGATTGAATATTATTTTCACCACGATCACGATACCTACTATTATCGATTAAGTTGTTACGTCGGTTTTAGATATATCGGGATATAGAAAGTTCGGGATTGAAATTAGCACTCCATTTACGTGAGGAAACCTACATATTTGGGAACTTCTCCAAAAAATGAACATCTTTTAGATTATTTATAAGTTTATTTGGATTTATTTAATTGGTAGGTACCTACGCTGTAGCACTGCAGCAGTTTGTTTATTCGATTAAATTATTTGTAAGTATTTTAATTAATTAGGTAGATAGGTACAAGTAGCAGCTTTAGTGAGAACAATAAAGTTTATTGTTTTTTTACAGTTTCGTTATGATAGATGAAGTCTTTGAAATAATTTAAATTAGAAATAATTTAATTTTACGCACAAAGAAACACTTAAATATCACCGAACAACCGATTAATGTATCATTTTGCTGTGAAAAAACAAAACTTACAATACAAGAACGTTTGGTGTCGCGCTGCCCGCCCACATCGGTATTCTCGGCCAATAGAGTTACGGATGGGGCGGAGCGATGGCTGCCACAGAACTCTTAAAACTTGAAACCCACTTTACAGCCGTCAATCTGAAACGATATTTCAGCGTCAACATGACTCGATGTCGCGCCTCATTTGTATTTCTGTAATCCGTGTGCTCGGTTCGTGTATCATGAATTAAGTAGGTAGGTAGGTGGTTGTGTCGCAAGTAAAGTTCCGGGATACATATAAACAAATGCAAAACGAGGGTGTGGTGGAGAGTGGACCTGGGAACAGTCGGAAGGCGCTGAGGACTCCGAAGTGCGCCCGATGTCGCAACCACGGCGTGATCTCGTGCCTTAAGGGACACAAGAGATTGTGTCGCTGGAGGGACTGTCGGTGCCCTGGATGCCTGCTGGTGCTGGAGCGACAGCGCGTCATGGCTGCTCAGGTATTTAAATACTTTTTATCTTATCTCATATAAATGCTGTTTACAGTTTTTACTGATATTTATTAGTGACTTATGCCTAAGTAGGTTTTTCAATTAGGCTGAACCTTAATTCGGGAATGTGGATTGTTAGACGAATGCTGGGGAAGACAAGACAGGGCTAAATAAGTGGCTTACGATATTGAAAAGTCTAATAAAATGCATTCTATAAATAAGGGGTATTGAAACTACTGTGATCAAGTTTATTGAAAGTTATTGAAAGTGTTGAAAAATTCTGATAGAATACTTACAGTAAGATTTTTATTCTAGACCAGGTCATCCTACTTGAGCCTCACCTACGTCTATTTTAAGCTTTAACTCTATAAACCTAAGTCATAATATTCGTTGGCCAGGTGGCTCTCCGCCGTCAGCAGGGTGCAGGCGATGGTGAGGCCCGCGACGGCGAGGCAGCCGCGCTGGCAGCCCGCAAGCGTGCTTACCGCGCCCGGCTGCGATGCATGCAGATGTCCAGGACATGTCCAATACAGCCGTCGATTTATGGTAAGTACCTTAATAATTAAACTTTTTTTTTTAAGTTTATGTCCACTTCTACATATAGGACGGAAACTAACTGTTAGGTTTATAAAAAAAATATTTACCTACCTACAAAGGGGAGTACCTAAGTACAACAGTTTTCACCCCGCTATGCGTTTTGAATAAATTCGTTCATGATGTTCACATAGGTACCTTTGAAAAGGCTGGTTTATCATAGCTATCCCTCATCGAAAAGCTCGAGAGAATTTGCGATTTCAGACTATACGATGAGAATGTGATTGGTTAAAACTTCAAAAAAAACACTGCCACATTTTGAAATCTTTCGAATGCAAATGCGTTAACTACTTTACTGACGCCATAAAGGAATTTAATATCCTAAATACTTTCCTAGCTATCTAAAACCCTTTGATCTTGTAGGTACGTTCTGGTTAAATAAAGGTCTAATCGGTCTAAAAGTCTAATATCTAACTCAAAACCATTACCTACCTAAGCAGGCAGTTAGATAGCAGGACATTAATTTTTTTTTTTTTTTGTAAAATATTTTATGATGTACTTGCCTACTAAAATAATTTTCGTGTTCATTGATTTAGAGAGCAGTACAAACTAAATTTTGAAAGCAGCGATTAGTAAAATTATTTTGTTACAACCTGTTACTTTTGTCAAGCAGCTCATAAAGTCATACATTAAAAACGAATATTATCTTCATGTCATATGTGTGAAGATGTTTTTGGCACCCGCGGAGCTATCATTCAACAGAACGGAAAGACATGTTTACAGTCAACAGTATTACTGTAATCCGACACCCCGACAAAGAGCCGCCTCCGCCTCCTCGTGTAAAACAATCTTTACACTTTTTAGAGCCCATAAAAATAGTTAAAAGAAATTTTAGTTTTTGTGTTAATAGACAGTGAAATGTTGCCGAGTGTTGGATAACAGCTTTTGTTCTGTAATGAAGCGGGGACATTTTCAAGAGTCATTCAAATTTTTTATTACGCCTGTGGCTCTATTTATACGCTTTGAAGATTTTTTATGCAACAAAGAATGACGCATATCTAAATAGTTACCTACTAGACTTTTAATTCCAAGATAATTATAATTGTTTACCCAATTAATACATATAACTAAAGAAATAATAAATCTCTTAAGTCGGCTGGTATGATCAAATCTTGTTCAAGTCTACCGTACCCAAGAGAAGGTTATCAATTCCGATGTTAGTATCCTTTTCCAGTCTGTAGTTTGTAGATAGCAATTGTTTTAATTACAATAAAAAAAAAAATTGGTAGACAGTCAGTGCTTCGGACTTTCTAATTTCAACCTAATGCTGGTTCTACACTATGTAGGTACTAAAACAATCTTGGAGCTATTGTCACTGTGAGCTCCTCTCCAAAATATTCAATTTTAACTCTTCCCGCTGTTCCAAAACAAATATTTATCCAGCTAATTCGCATTTAGCATTTCACGGTTGAGAAACGAAACACTCGACAGTGGCGGCTCTGTTACTACAATAACAAAGCGGAGTGGTGCGGACGCGGGCGACACCCTGCTATCCGTCACAGTATACATTACACTTTAAAATAACTACTTACTTACTATTAAAAGAATCAACATTAACATAATGTAGGTACTTGCTCCCTTATGTAAGTAAAGCAGAAAGCTTCACAAAAACAGCTTATCTATACTAATATTATAAAGAGGAAAACTTTGTTTGTTTGATTGTAATGGATAAACTCAAAAACTACTGGACCGATTTTAAATATTCTTTCACCGTTAGAAAGCTATATTATCTGCGAGTAACATAGGCTATATTTTATCCCGGTGCGGGCAGTAGCTCCCACGGGACGCGGGTAGGAAAACGGCTAGTTCCTTAATAAAGCAAAAATTAGAGTCAAAAATTGCTTGCTGTTACACTGATGGCGAGGCGAGGTACCTAGTACCTCAGGCATAAACAAGTTTTATTGAGGACACCCCGAAAGAGGGATCCAATTTAAGTTCGGGTGTGCGTTACTGCAGCAAGAAAGTGATTACTAGACTGATCTTGGGATCCATAAGTGCGTAATCTGCTGGAAATATACACGCAGAAAATTCTAAACGAATGAACGGAGAGAAATTTTGTCCATGGGCAGAGAGCTTTTAGTTCAGAAAATATTGCGTTTTCTAGATTTTGAAGTCTGCCTATTTTGGTGGCCAAAAAATAAATCATTGGAAATAGAGTTAGATAAAGAATTATTACATTGGCATCCAGGTACGGAGCGGGTGTTTTCAAATGACCCAGCATGGAACGAGCGCGTGCGCCGCCGTCGAGCCTTTGCCGACGTGGAGTTAGAGCGCGGGGCGGCGCCTCTGCCGCCGGCTGCCCCGCCTGCCGCTCTACTCTGCAGGAACTTGCTCGCAGCATTGCTCACTACTTACGCACCAATACCACCGCACAATGAACCACAGAGGAAAAAACTCTCTTTTTCCATCGAATCTATCATAGGCGTCCAGTAGTTTTAAAACTGAGTGCAAATTTCGGCAAAAGGTAGGTAAGTAGGTAGGTGCAATGTTCATAAATAAAATTCAAACGTCTTTGAACAATGAGTGCTTTATTAACGAAATGTATGGTAAAAGAATGTCTATTGTGAGGTCATTTTATTACAACCAGAACTTAGATTTAAACAACTGATTAATATCTGGATTAAGATAACTTTTACATTTGTTTTTGTTTTTTATTACTTTTAATTAATTAATAATTAATTCGATTAATTATATAAAATGAGTACAGAATTTACATTTCAAAAGCGTGTTGTACAAATATATTTTTCTAAAATTATAATTTTTATATTGTTAATTTTGAACGAGTCGCCTAGGGTTAGGCCTTAAAGTAGAGGTAGGTAGTGTCTATTACAAGATTCATTTATCTGTACTCACTTTATGTAAAAACAACACAATGACATAAGGTATGTAATTTTGTACCGGTTGACTTATAGCTGAAATTATGTATTACAATACAAACATTACAGTTGCAACAGTTTCATGTTAATTTTTTATGTAAATAACTTACACATTTGCCTACAGGTGACAAGAATTTACATTAAGTAATTAAAAATATATTCAATTCATTTTTATACAAGATACAGTATGCACGGATAGATTTCCTATCGCAATTTGCAAGAGGACTAACTAATGGTAGTGATTTGTAAATAAAACTAGTGAAATAATATATGTAATAAAATATTAGTACATATCTAATAATAGATTTAAATAATGTGGATAAAGTTATAATTAAACATATAATAAAATCAAAAAATGGCAGAACTATGAGTTTTATTTTGCGAAAGAATAAATAGATAATATAATGTATAAAAATATCACATTGTCTACATTGTGTCAATATTAGATAAAACTAGAATAAGTACAGGGTTTTGGTAAGCAGAATATGAGTAATGAAGTAGAAAACCCTGAACATAATTTAAATCAACGACAATATAGATGTTAATAACATTGTTAAATAAAAGATGATTTACGATTATGCATTTGAGCGTCAATTTTGCAATTTTGATTCTCAATTCATCAGAATACTGCAGTTTACTTGAATGATACTAGGTTTATTATAGATTGTTTCCACCAAAGCAGTTTAGCTTTAACCAGCTTAGATGGACAAAGCTATTGTCAGCCTTCTGACAAAATTGTAGGGTGATCTTGAAGGGGGCGAAGTCTTTAAAGACAGAACAAGTAAAAAGTGGAGCGAGGGAGTCGTAGGTACAAGAAATGTGTGACAGACCCAAGGAAAGATGACATAGGTTTCTTAAACGAACTGGCACCAAAGCTGAAAGGAGTCCGCTACGCATCCTCGCACCACATATCTTCCAGGTATTTAGATATTTCTGATGTTAGAAAAGTTCTAGCTAAACACATCTCTGGTGGAAGCCCCGTCTCAAATAGGTAAACCCGCAAGCGACTTGTCAGTCAATGTAGTTGTTTTTTTAGTTAAATGCAGATTCTTTAAAATTTGATGATCCGATGTGCGCAGGTGAGTTTGACCTCTATGCCAACGGAACTGTGACGTATTTGTGAAATGTTCAGCGCATTTAGTGCAGATACGTGAGCGAGGCAATGTCATTTTAATTTATTCCAATCTTACAGTACTTCTGGCGCAAAAAATTACGCACCACGGTAGCACATTTTGTAATGTGACGTCAATGAACCTTTCTTAGATATTTATGTAAATGCTACCATACAAAAATATATTGTGCACTATATTGAACTCAGAAATGTTAATAACGAATGTGGACAATGTGATTGTAATTCACATGCATAGATAAATAAATATAAATACATAATGTGTTATGTATTAAAAATATAAAATATGTACGTTATGACAATAATGCACAACACAATAAGACAATTTAACGCGACGCAAACAACCTACATTTATATCGACAATGCATCACAATTAATGTTCGTCCAAACGATACAACTATAATATTTTTCATAAAATACTAACTATGCCTCAAGGAAGGGAGTGCCTTACGAATGCCGCCTCACTCACACATACACGCATGCGATCACTTATCCAACTATTATCACGGTTTTTTAGGAAAAACAAACATCTACATTAAAAAAATCATGACCATAAAATCTACTAACCTTAAAAATAAATTACGAGGCCACCCGTAACATCGATATAAAATGGATTCTACTTAAAAAATAAACAATGTGTCTCAAATTTATCAGAAGGTAGCTACAGTAATTTAGTGTTCCTACGGGTACCGAGACGTGAAACAGCTACCGTATCGATCAGACGGCGCGGCGCGGCTCACCTGCAAGTCGTCCGGGCTTCGTTGGCACATCACGCGGGATGGGACTAGACAGGACTCGGGATGCGAACTCACTGGGTACCAGGGATCGGGGATCTTACCTACTCATCAAATCACAATATCTATCCAACTAAAAAGTACAAATTTAGCGAGACGCAACGAATAAAATATATATTATACTATAATATAATAACACCCAAGAGTGAAATTTAAGTTGTAACCAAGCCAAAAGATAGAATTTAGATTACGGAATGTTTTCAAATTTCATTATGTCCCCGAAAAATACCGTATTATACCGACGCTGTACCCTACGCTACGTTTGCAATTTGTTAAATACACTAATGTTCATTTGAACTACACAATTTCAGACCCCATATCTGAAAAAAAAACTAAATGATATTTAACAAGTGTTTAAAGTCAGACTTTTAGCTTTTATAAAACAAAAAAATAACAATTTTACTTGAATATAATAATAATATACATCGCAATATGTATTTACATATACATAATATTACTTTAATTAAATATACACGTAAATAGTACTTCATATCAATAATACAAGTTGACCGGGACAGTGGCGAGTCGCAGTGTCGACGCGCGCGAATACAAAATGTGTAAATATAGCTTTGTGAGATGTTGCACGAACCGCGCCCGCGTCGCCAGCGAGCGTCCCGCCCGGACAACTCACACGTACAATTCCATTAAACAATATACAACGTAAAAATACTATTTGGTATATTATATAGCAGAAATCTAGCCGTCATAAAATCTATCAAAGCAGTATATTATATCTACACTGACACAGACATATAATCATCATACACATATATTAGTCAAAAAAAACCAGTCACAAATCACAGTTGACATAAATTCTCGATTTTACTAAGTCTTTGTAATTTATATAAAATAAAAGTTAACACATCAATTTTAAATATATCTACTAAAATATATTTGCGAAGCTTTAGTGAGTGTAGATAAATGCTTTTAGACAAAATTAATAACCAAATGATGTTACTTAAAATCCTCTAAAACAAACCGCAGATGCTGTATTAGTGAATTATGAAATAGACACGTGCAGTATCTGTGTTGAGCAGTGAATGGCATCAGTCAACCTAAGACTAATCTACTAGGAGCAATACGGCGAGCGTGTGACTGGCGATCGAGTGCCCGCGCTACATCATCGCTTCTCGACGGCCTGATAGTGTTGCCATCAACTTCCGAATCATATCGATAGCGATTCCACTTGAAACAGTACTTTCATTTACTATTGTTTCATTGTTAGTCATTTCTATGATGAGACTCCCGATGATTCGATGTGTCGTTTGAATCTTATTGAAGAAATCATATAACTCAAATTTTGAGTTGACAAAATAAAAATCAATCATAATTTTCGAATAATTACGAATCAATTTAAAAATTACATATCAAACGGAAATACCTCGTCTCATCTTTGTAGTTACAATCTAGAAACTATTCTAAATATCATGTAATTATAGTAGATATTCCACATGTAACTCGGTAATAGTCACCGCGTTATAAAATTTAGTGAGAAAAACTACAACTAGAAAGGGCCAATAAATGTACACTCGTTACGATGGATGGTGATATGGGCAAGCATGCAACGTGCGGCGATGCGCCGGACAGCTGAGCTGCGCCACGCGACGGTGCCTGTTGTGCGTCTGTCGAGCGAGCGGTTCTGAACTGCCGACCCAACCAACCTACCTACCTACTATACACTCGTGCACGATACACTCTTACCATTAAGTGATTACGCCGCTTCTACATGTACGTCTCGTCGAACGAAAAACATATAATTTTCAGGTACAAACAGAAGAATGAAGTGTAACAATCTAGATAATATTCTCTGTCGATAGGTACAAATGTGTAAATATCCTCGCTAGTGTAGTGAGGTCAGTGTGTTGGCACATAACGCGGCCGGCCGTGCGAGTGTTCCCTACGCGCGGGTGCCGGCAGCCGGCCTGGCCTGCTTCTGCCTGCCGCGACACCCTCAATGTCTTCCCGACCCGTGCTGACATTGGTTCCCCTGCAACACAAGCACCGCGTTACCACCAGCTCGATCATCCTCGTAGCTAGATACTAATATAGGCTATACTGGCTTACCATAACGCAGTGACGACGTTTATATCCCGCAGAGCGCGGAGAGACGCACGCTGAGCTGCACGGGGAACTGGTCGGTGAAGTGGCGCCAGTTCTCCTCGCCGACCTGGTTCTTGAAGCCGTGCAGGATCTTCGTGAACATCTCCTTGAGATCGTCTTTAGGGTGTGACCACGAGGCTACGGCGTCGCAGAAGAACATGAAGTCTTGCACCACGCCGGCCGGGTTCACCTGGATCATTTGACAGATGCCGCGGAACGCTGAATCCTTTTCGTCGTTGTCCCGGATATTTCTCAGCGAAGCGCACCTGATAGTAATTATGTGTCGTAAGAAAGTCTTCGTTAGATTATACATACTATTGCTGTTTAGATGATTTTTCAATTTCTTCCTATACAGAATTGTATAGGTACATGATTATTAACTTCTAGTGACAGAAAACAATTCAATTCACTTCTGCATATCTTTAAAATTTGAAAAATCATCAAATTAATTTTTCTAAAATAATAATGATGAAAATTAATCAAGCGTAAATAACTGTATAGGTACTGTTCTAGGGATTGTGGAAAACAAAGGAAAGGTTATTATTGTGAATAGCAAATATTGAAACTGGCACATGAAAATATTTGTATGGATATTGGAACTCTGAACATTCCAAACTGTAAGCAAATTACATTAAATAAAATATATAATATTAAATAATATTATTTAGTCATAGCAATAAATAAATTATTCAACAATATGAGCATAACATGTTTGATATCTTACAAGTTAGTCATAACAATTTGTCTTGCAGTTTGGTGTAAAAAGTCGATTATATTTTTTAGAAAGCGGATGGTGTTCAACACATATAAAGTACAGCACTGAAAATAAGATGATCATATTGGTAAAATACCACCCAAAAAGTCAGTGAGTCCCTCAAGTGTGGCCGTACAATTAATACATAGAATTAATATTCTCATGCTTGGTTTAACTTAAATCAGGAACAACATATCATATAAAACAATAATATTAACAAGCCATGGACAAACACCATCCACAATCGAAATAATACCGGTTAATAACTTATTTCAATACTAGCTTCTGCCAGCGGTTTCACCCGCATCCCGTGGGAACTACTTCCCGTACCGGAATAAAAAGTAGCCTATAGCCTTCCTCGATAAATGGGCTATCTAACACTGAAAGAATTTTTCAAATCGGACCAGTAGTTCCTGAGATTAGCGCGTTCAAACAAACAAACAAACAAACAAACAAACAAACAAACTCTACAGCTTTATAATATTAGTATAGATTAAACGTAATAGTAATAATATAAAGTAATAATAAAAAAAATGACTACAGACCACTGGCGTACAAATTGATGTAAAACGGGTGCGACGTCGTGGGGGCACACATAACCTAGCCGACCGATAGTAATCGCTACACGCCACGACATACCGAGAACAAAACCAAGAAAACAAATCAACAAACCATCCAAAACATAGTTAAATTACATAATTCAACAGCAACAAATTAGTGTTACAAATGGAAATAACGTGAAACAATCGTATGCTAAGTAATCTATCAAATTATATAGTACCATATGTTGGACAAAAGATGGCCTAGAAGTTGTACCGTGTTCACGTTAAGTAGTGCTACGATGCTGATGAACAAATACACCATGATCATGCAAGCTGATAATACAATACTAAGCCATCTAGGCCATCTTTTTACATCGGGCACACACTTCATTTTAGGCTCTGCTTTCATTTTCAAATATTTACATTTTACCCCAAAAACCAAAATAAAGAGTATTGATGTAAGGTAAATAAGCTATGGCGTCGAAACTTTCTACTGTTTGTGTTTATATAACGTGAAATATATTGTAATGCAATAAAATACATGTTCGATACATAGTTTGTTTGGTTGCAGGAGGGATATTTATGATATAGAAGTGTTTAGTACTGAGTTAGTTACACATCAAATAAGTATTCTGATACATATTATATGAGTTCTGCCAGGTACAGATAGGCAGGGAACTACGGCGAACATAAATGGGGTAAACATGAACATCACAAAAACTCAATATAAAACATTGAATAGTAACATATATATAATAGGTATACATAACAAGACTGCCACCAAGAAAAGTCACTTAATGGAGATAGTTCTAGCAAATAATAAAACATTACTGATTAGTTATTTTTCAATTGTTGTCAACAAAGTAATAGTGTTCAAATTAAGTTTAATAAATAACATCACTTACCTGTATTTTCAAGTAGAGTCTTAGGTGTGTTAGGCCTGTTGATAATTTCAACTAAATGATTCAACACAAGAGGGATATACTTTGATGTTTCCGGTCCTGAAATAAGTTTATATAGATATATGTTTGTAAAAAAGTCTATAACAATCGGAAGATCCTTGTTCATTGACTTACCTAATTTGATGCTAATCTCGCCGATCGCCCAAGTAGCGTTATTGCAAACAGAAATGAGTTCGGGATTGAGGTTCATGCCGAGAATGGGCAGGAACTCGGGTATGTATGGCAGTACATGTTGGAAACACGCCTTTGTTAGGTCTCCCAGCAACGCAAACGACGACTGGCGGACCTGAGTCATAAACACAGCTTATAATATGAATTTAATTGAAACCAAGTAATCCCCTCACCCAATACGTGTTAGTTACTGTTATAATATATGGCTGTAACAAGATATACAATGAGTATTAATGGTTTTGTGAGTGAAATAAATGTAATATACATCAACCTTAGAACCAAGATGAGAAATGTAGAAACAAGTTGCGCCATCCTAAGTGTACCTGGCGAGCGTCAAAAGCAGGCATACTCTGATGGGATAACTCACAATGCCATCATTATACCAACTTCTAATATTAGTTTTCAACTGCTTGTATAGATAATGGATTTAATTATAATTTAGTTTTGCTTGTTCATGAAATATTGAATACCACACCCAGTATTTTATGCTTATGTATAAGGCGAATATATATTTCGCACTGCTGACTGTCTAACTCATACCATACATCATTAGCACATTATATTCTACTATAGGTTAATAAATATCACAACTTATGCAATGCTTATGCTACATGTGGTGTAGAAAGGCATCATTCAAATTATTGAAATTCTCAAGTCTGTCTACAACCTGTTAATAAAATTATGGGTAGATATTTATGGGTCAAATTATAAGTCAAATGAAATGGTAAGATAGCCTGCATTCGTTTAACATATAAACAGTACCAACTGATAAACATGCAGGTTCCATAAACATTCAATAGATCAGTCCCAAAATGGGAGCTTACAAACAAGCAAACAAACTGAAACTTGGATAACGCAACCAGTATATAAAATATGTTCAACAATATTAAAAAGCTTAATGGTAAATAATAAATATAACATTAAAACTCCATAATACCTTGACATCAAAGTGCCCTATGCGCCCTGTGATTAGATAAGCAAGAGTCACATACAAGATATACCTCAGGCATCGGATCCTGCATGCACTGGTACAGCAGCTGCATCAGGTTGGAGTTGAACACGAGGTGGTCTATGTGCCCGTCCAGACCTTCCGCGAGGCCGCTTAGTAAGTCCAGAGCGACTATCATGAAGTCTTTGTCCGGCGCTTCGAATTGCTCTGGACTTTGACTGTTTGCCTGAAAACGTATTTTCGATTGTAGGTTGTTCTCAGAAAAGTGATCTTCAGATGTTACAAAGTACGCGATACGATACACAATAGTCAGTTATTTGTTATACAAGAGTGCAAAGTTGTTTTTTAACCGCGGGCTCAGTGTTGATGACCGAGTAAGCAAAGGATTCTAAAATTGAAACACTAGCTACGCTCGTGTTTCAAAAATTAGAATCCTGAGCGATAGCGAGGGAATCAAAAGAGCACAAGGTAAAAAATCTTTGCACTCGAGTGCAACACGTAACTTTTCATTCAACCCCACCGAGGAAATTACTAAATGCAAAAAAATGGCGGCGGGCGGTTATGACTGACGGCTAAAAACGGCTTTTGCACTTAGATGAAAAGATGTTTTTCTCTTTAATTCTCCTGACGCGCAAGAATCAAGAAGGTCAAGGAAATAATTTATATGGATGTTTATCATGTATTTCCCCATTAGAAATACTAACGAAACATTATACAGTAAAATTCCGTTTCCATGACAGCCCTGTAAAATACCGTGAGTGATTGATGACTAGGCGTAATTAGTTTATATTGGTGCCGTCATTGTCACGGTACTAGCTATACTGATAACATTTTGTTTTTTTAACTATCGCAGAGAATAGTATTATATTCTCAAATATACTTACAATATTTTGATTTAATGTCTGTTCTATTAATGATACACATCTTCTGAATACTGGTTCACAGTATGGCAAGAATCCTGATTGAAGAGCTGTCGCTACAGATGACAGACACTGTAAACAATAGTTTTGTTAATATTTCGCTATTCTTTCGACTTTATAAAGCGGTTAATGTAACATTCTTACCTCTAGAAGCGGGAAAAGGTCTTTATCTTCGTCTTTTAAAACATTCCACTTATTGATAAGTGGGGGCATTAACATGTTAATGTACTCAGGCTTATTTAAGTGATGTCCTACGGAGTCCGCCAGTGTTCCGATAGCATCGTACAGTATGAGCAAGTTCTTGTGTTGGTATTTGCTGAAGGCGTACACGAGCGTTTGTAAGATGAAGCCGAGGTACGGAACTAGTTCTGTGCAGGCCTCCTCTTCGAGGGTAGCGAACGCTGAACATGCGGCTTCTTGCACGCGTTTGTTGTTGTCTAGGACGCGTTTCAGTAACTAAAAACAGACAAGAAATTTACAGTTATTATGTAGCAAAAATAAGACAGTCATATTATGCACTTTACAAATAAATATTTAAAACATTGTATCATAGTCTGGCAAACTTGTATATGAAACCCCCATCGTCCGCGAGAGGGGTTCACGACCAGGCGGGGGTGATTACATCATATGGCATGCATATGTTTACCATCGGGCTAGATCACTGACCTCGGTCATGACGGGCTTGAGGTACAAGTCGTGGGACTGCGACACGATCCAGTGCGAGTAGCGCGACAGCGTCCAGCACGTGATGGCTCGCACCAGCGCCTTGCGCTCCGCCAGGCAGCACACGAGGTACGGCACCAGGTCCGGCAGGTGCGGCACCATGCCGCCCATGCAGCCGTCCGCCACGGCGCCCAGGGCCAGGATGCCGCTCTCCTGTAACAATGTGTTCATTGTAATTGTACAGCTTGTATTTTATGTTATCATAAATTCTGGTAAGTCATGAAAAATTGTTGAGAGGAGATAAAGGGACCATTTAGTGCTGGCTACGCATACTGGACTTTTGAATGATGTCGGTAATATTCAACTGACTTCCCAAAAAGGAGGAGGTTCTCAATTCTGATGTTTGTATTATTTTTTAATGAACTTAATAAAAAGGCCCTCAACACACCTTAATAACCCAATCATCATGGAACAGCGTCTCCTTTAGAATAGGGAAGAGTACAGGCAGTAGATCTGCTCCAAACACATTGGCCAGTACATCAAGGGCCGCAGCACTGCACTTGCGCAAGTTCCAGTCAGACAGCGAGCCGTCGTCTGCGTCGGCACCGCCGTCGTCGTCGTCGTCTGATTCGCCGCCACCCGACATATTGCTGTCACCGGCACCAGCTGTGCCAGAAGAAAAACAGGTTTATTTCAAAGTTAGTACCCTGTCTAAGTTATTTACCCTGACAATTTAGAGCTATGTAATATTTCACAACTACAAATAACCCCGGATCGGGCAATGCTGGCCCCAACATCTGACCAAAGTGTACAACATACCTGAGGGCCAAATCTGGTGCAGGCAAGATGTCAAAGTAAAATCAGGCACTACTTCTAATGTCAATAACATATTCTGAAGTAGCTATATCAGTAAAAGTATCAGTAACAGTAGAATATTTGTTTTTTGCAAATGAATGTTAAGCATACCATTATGTTTGACAGTGTGTGAACGCGGCTTGTGGAAGCGCGGCCGTATGTCCGACTCGCGGTCGGGCTCCGCGTCATCGGCGTCGTCGTCGCGGTCCCCTCGTAGCAAGATCACGTCCATCTCCGAGTAGCGCATGCCTCGGACTAATATTGGTAGGAGATTGGGCAGCCGTGGGCCTAGGACCTGTTTATTTAAAATAAAAATGAATTGTTGTTCGTTAGTCTGATTAAAACTCGAGAACGGCTGGGCCGATTGAGCTGATTTTGGTTTTAAGAAATGTTTGGTTGTAAAATGAAGGTTTAAACGATCACGAAGTTCGCGGGATCAGCTAGTTTAAAATAAAAATGTTTATCTAAGTTGTAGAGATCTAATAACTGGATGAAACATTTTAATCTTATGAATCTCAGCAAGTAGAAGGCCTTTGTCTCATTTTGTGAGGATTGAATAAGAACGTAATTTGCTGTACTTTCTACTCTTGCGTGCCAGAGGCAATACAAAACCATACAATTAGTTTCAACCATCACATAATCTTGATTATTGCATCTTGACTAATAAAAAAAGACATCAAATATCCTAAGCAAGTTTAATGGTGCATTTAGTATACAATTTTACTCTAAATATCAAGTTATTCGCACTCCAATATGATAATGGTACTTACTTCACGGCAGACATTCTGTTCAGCAAGTGAGAGCCAGAACTCGCAGGCCTCCAGAGCAACACCTTCTTCAGGGTCTTGTGTCCTCACCAGCATATACTGTGACAATCATAAGTTAATTTTTAAACTTGAAATATTAATTAAGAGCTTTGACATTCAAACTCTTTCATAATTACATTCTATCATACTTAGAACCCTATTATAATGATATCTCTTCATCAATGAAATGAATCAATCATAAAATAATAACTTAAGTTTTAGAAACAGCTTACCTCAATGATGTTAGGCAGGTGAGGGATGAGCCTGTCCAGTCGCACCTCTAACAGCAGCACTAAAGCATGACACACATTTTTCCTCACATCTGAGTCTTCGTCTGCAGCCAAGTGGAACAAGTTCTGCAAAATATTTCTACTACATTATCTGTTCATAACTTTTATACATGTTTACTATGGAAGTTTTTCCAATTATAGTGGTAGTTCTTACCTCAATAAAAGCATCAATATGTAGCATGAGGGCCTGAGTTCTGCCCATGATGAAGTAGTTAACACAAGCAATAGCATGACACCTGATTTTAGGTGACGAGTGCCGGAAAAACTGTAGGAATTTAGGTATTAGCACATTCAGAGGCCTATTTAGAGCATCACTGTCCAGGATCTCAGCGGTGTCTTCACAAATCTTCTGGAGAGCTCCAAAGGCACCCTAGAATCAAAACATAATTTTGAGCCGATATATTAAACTAACTGATGTAATAAAAGCTTGTAATAACCAACTAGAACTTAATTTTCTAGACAGCACTTTTAGTTCCATTAACATATTAATATTGCCATATTTCTTAATTATTGTTTGCTTACTAAGTAGAAATGCTACTAATAAGGAGTACTTAGTAAAATAGTCTTTCGTATGAGGTCATTTCAAAGTTATCAATTATCCAAAGAAAATGTAAAAAGCAGATGCAGCCATTCCAAACACTAATCTTCTAATATTAAACCCTTCCATGACATCCAGAAACTGAAGGTGTGGATCAAACTTACCTCACAAACATTGTAGTCTTGTGAATCCAGCATCTGACACAAGGCTGGCAGCAGTTCAGGCCATGATGTTAGTTCTCCCTTGCTAGCTATGGTAGTAATGATAATGCCCACGGTTGCTCGGATCAAGGGGGATGGGTCCCCGACGGCTGATAGACATTCTCGCTTAATAAATTCGGCCACTTCAGGCAAAAAGCTGTTATAATGAGCTTTGACATTGTTTTTCAAAATCAAACCACTCAAAGATCTTGTAGGTTCTTCTTCGGTGACGAGTTTTGTCAAGACGAAAATCAAATAATTGTTGAAGTCTGGGTACTTGTTCAATTCTTCCAATTTCTGAGATTACATTGTTAGGAAAATAAAGGCTGTCAATGGCTGTCATGTCGGAAAAATCGATTTTATCGCAAGCGTCTAGATGAAACAAATTATTGTTTAAAAGGCGTCGTGGCTTACTTTTGTGGAAAATTACATGAAAATAGGAAAACATTGATAAAGATTATTGGGTAAATAAAAAAGTAAGCGGTTATAGTTACAAAAAATATCCACGCCGATAGCTGTAAAGATGTGAAAATTATGAAAAGGATACTTGTTGAACGGCCCTTTGTGTTGCTGTATCTGGTGATTGAGACTCTTTGAGAAGTGTTAGTATTTGTCTTAGTCCTTCTTGTTCTGGTTTCCACTCCATTTTCATAATAATTCTTCGAAACGGTTTTATTTCACTCGGTCCCGTAAAGATCAACCATGCCAAAATTTGAAGAATTGCCAGATGAAAAAAATGTTATGGCAACCTAAAAATCTATGTTATTATTACTGAACAATCGAGAATATTCACTATCGATTGATGTGAATACATCGCTAACGAGAGGTGTTAGTCGATTATGGAATTAGTTTCAAACGAAATCAAAAGACTTGGTATTGAAATTGACAGTAAAATGCATGAAATTATGAAAAAAGCAGCTGTCGTTCAAAGCGCGTGTTTTTGTAGGCATGGTATTATTTTAATTTTAAAAACTATACGAACGGGCTCAAAACAGTGAAAATGCCTAAAATAAAAGCTGAAAAGAAGTCGAGAGTGCACAATGAAATTGCGAAACAAGGTACCCTCATACTTTTCAATGAATCTCTTTTATTGTTGTTATTAAAAATGTGTTTATTTTAGTTACAAAAGCTTTCCCTGATAATTTTAGGTAACTAGAACATACACTGGATTTTAAAAAATCCTTCGATGTGACTGAAAGAAGTTTTACTTATCAACAGTAACAAAATAAATACTACCTTTTTGTACTGAGAGCTGAACAAAACTTTTTCTACCCTGGTAGTTACGTTCAGCATTAATAATATCATCATATGATTATTGAATTTCAGGTATACAATTTAACAAGGATTTTGGACAGCACATATTAAAAAATCCTCTCATTATAACTTCAATGCTAGATAAAGCAGGATTAAGGCCTACAGATGTAGCACTTGAGATTGGTCCTGGTACTGGTAACATGACTGTTAAGTTACTTGACAGAGTAAAGAAAGTGGTGGCTTGTGAAATAGATACAAGGTAAATTGAGTATACAATTTTTATTCTTTAGTCTTTTAATCAATTCAATTTCAGCCTGTATATAAAAATGTACTGATGGAGCTAAATAAATTTTCTTTGTTACAGATTGGTTGCTGAACTTCAGAAGCGTGTCCAAGGCACTCCTTACCAAGCCAAACTTCAAATCCTTGTGGGCGATGTCCTCAAAACAGAATTACCTTTCTTCGACATCTGTGTAGCCAATGTGCCATACCAAATTAGTTCTCCTCTAGTATTCAAACTGTTACTGCACAGACCATTCTTTAGGTGTGCAGTTCTCATGTTTCAAAAGGAATTTGCTCAGAGACTGGTAGCTAAACCTGGTGATAAACTATACTGCAGGCTCTCTATAAACACACAGTTGTTGGCTAGAGTTGATATGTTGATGAAGGTCAGTATTACATGGACAGAAAAAAATACTATAGTTATGAAGACATTGCTCTGTAATTTAATTTTATTACTTCAACAGGTAGGCAAGAACAACTTCAGGCCACCACCAAAAGTGGAGTCCAGTGTAGTACGAATAGAACCAAGAAACCCACCCCCACCTATAAATTTTGTGGAGTGGGATGGTTTAACAAGAATAGCATTTGTAAGGAAAAATAAAACATTGGGAGCCGTTTTTAAACATGCAACAACTATGGCTGTTTTGGAGAAGAATTATAGGGTTCACTGTTCTCTGCATAATAAGGTAGGCCTGAACTTGTTGAGGAGAAGAATTGTAGACTATTTAGTATATAAAATTAATTGGTCACTTGTTCGTAGCTAAGATTACTAATATATTATGTTGGTTTCAGGAAATTCCTGAAGAATTTGACATTAAAGAAAAGGTACAAGAAATTCTAACAAAATCAGAAACAGAACAGATGAGGGCAAGGATGATGGATATAGATGACTTCATGAAGTTATTACATGCCTTCAATTCTGAAGGAATACATTTTGCATAACATATATCTTATTAGATGATAAGAATAAAATATATTATTTATATTCCTTTTTTATTAACTAATTATAGTTTACATAATAAAACTAAGACAACATATTCCAGTATTGGTTGGTGAACTGGGTTAAATAAGTTCATGTTTATATGGGAGAGGACTTGAAACCGTTGCCAGCATAGTCATCTTCTTTGCGGGTTGACTTGAAGGGGAACCCAGGTTGTCCTGGCAAAACCATGGGTTTGGAAACATGGACTCTCCAACCACCCTTCTTGGTCCAGTCCTGAAAAAAAAATAATTCAATAATTGGTTTCTGTCATATGACATCTAAATCACTTTACCTCAAGCAGTATGCTATAAATATATAAAAGTTTTGATTATATTACAAACTAAATCATAACTGAAACTAAAAATCTATTACTTACATTTCCATTGTATTTGAAGTAGTAGTGTCCACAAAGAATACCAAAGCCAATCATTATAAATTTTCCAGTGAGGTATCTATAGTCAGCAGCACGAGAGGCTCCCTGTAAATAAGTTACATATTACAGTGTTTATTGTTTGACAAATATTGTTCATTGTTTACTGGACTTAGGTTAAAGTTATGTAACCTTACCAATACTGGCGTGAGAGCTTTATAAATGTTATCTAAAGGAGCACGGTAAATGCGGCGGAATATATTGGTACGTTCTTTCCAGTACTCTGGAACATGAACAGGTTCGTGAGGAGCCAAGACTTGATCCTTCAGCCATTGCTTGCGCCAAGCTCTCTCGACATCGGTCATGCCCAAACATCTTTCACGTTCAATTGCCACACGCCCAGCAATGGCCATGGGCTTTACACCCGCTGTTTGAGCCATGTTTTCGTTTTATTCTCTTAGTTACTGTGCCAATAGCTTTTCGTTGGTTTTGTAACAAATACAACAACCAAGTAGCGCACTGTGTGGTGCGGACAAAAATATTTTTTCTTGACTGACATTGACATTTATTTGACACAATGTGTCACAGATGCTATCATGTCATAGTATCTGTGACAACCGGATTTTCGGTTACTCCCAGACTGTATAATAATGTACCTATGTAATGTCCCATGTATCCCGCGATTTGAAGAATATCTTGACCGGGATGTGCACATGCTAGGCTATTAGGAGAGATCGCCACACATTTACTGATCATTGTCGCTGCTTGTGGCACACATGTCAGTATTTTATCCCCACATTCCAACTTGTGTAAAATAAAAATAAAGATCAAATGTCGATCGAAGTCGTCCTGTGTATGGCGCGCTTTCATCAAAATTATTTTATGTACGTCAATTTCCCTCTACTACGGTTTCCCCTCAATAAATAATACTCTGTGGTAGTATTTTACTCTGTGAGCAAATAGTTGGGAGATTTTATCTCTTTGCTTTTATCATTTCGCGTTTTGATTAATTTAGTCCATTTTGTGAGTTGTGGATATTTTATATCCCCAGGGTGATAACAAGAAAGATGCCTCGATACCATAAGGTGGAAATTAATAAAACAGAATGGATTGTCCCGGAAAGATATCAGATGCTTACACCTGTAGGCTCAGGTGCTTACGGACAAGTTTGGTATGTGTTTGTGACTATATAATCGGCAGTATGCCAGTAATTATTTCTATTACAAAAGCATGCATTTATTTATATCAATAATCCCAATAGCACGCAATCCACTAAGCAACAATATGTAAAGTAAGTAGGTACATTGCCCTTACGTGGGCGGGCTGACTATGTTGTCTATTCTTGAATTTAATAAATTGTTTACAGTTCCGCAATCGACACACTGCATAATATGAAAGTAGCGATAAAGAAATTGGCGAGACCATTCCAGTCCGCCGTGCATGCAAAGCGCACTTACCGCGAGCTTAGAATGTTGAAGCATATGAACCATGAGAATGTTATTGGTAAATATGTGTTTCATATTTGGGAAGCTTATTCAATTACTTGCTTTAACTGTTAGCCAGCTAAGTGAAATCTCTTTATTTACTATGTTTAGGTTTGCTGGATGTATTTAGCCCTGAGAAAACATTGGAGGAGTTTCAGCAAGTATATTTAGTAACACATTTGATGGGAGCAGACTTGAACAACATTGTCCGCACTCAAAAGCTATCAGATGACCACGTTCAGTTCTTGGTTTACCAGATACTGAGAGGTCTCAAATACATTCACTCTGCAGGAATTATTCATAGAGTATGTAATTTTTAATATTAATTCCATTTCATATAAAAGTAGAATGGAAAGACATTTTAGATTATTAATTCTAGGTACTGATCCTCAATCATTCATTTTCGCATATTCATAATATCACAAGACAAATAAATTGTCAAGAAAGAACTAATTAATTAAAATTTTCTAATAAGAAAATGATATAGTCCATGAAACTTGCATGTTTTAACTTCACTTGTAATTTTTGTGGCATTGTCTCAAAGTTAACACAAATATTAATATTGTAGGATCTAAAACCTTCTAACATTGCCGTCAATGAGGACTGTGAGTTGAAAATATTAGACTTTGGTCTGGCCAGGCCCACAGAGACTGAGATGACTGGCTATGTAGCTACAAGGTATGTACACCAAATTGTATTCAATCTTACTATTTATAACATTCATTTAAGACAACAACAAATGTGTTTGCCACTTGAATCCTTCCAATATGTAATTATAAAAACTTCGCAGGTGGTACAGAGCACCAGAAATTATGCTCAACTGGATGCATTACAACCAAACAGTTGATATTTGGTCTGTGGGTTGTATCATGGCTGAACTATTGACCGGCCGAACTCTGTTCCCCGGTTCAGACCGTATCCTTTTAATTTTATTAATGTCTATATTTATGTTTAGAACTTATTTTGCATGTATTTTAAATTCTGCCAGTACATTAAAAAAATATGTATTTCATTTCATTTTTGGAATACAGGTTTCTATTTTTATTTTTTGCATACCAGTATTATTGCTACATTATTGTGTTTGTAGGTGATTAAATGTTATTGGTTCTCACATAATTTTACTGTGTTTAGCAGAAATTCGGTTAAGTGCTCTTGCTAACTGGGAAGAAGTAAGGTACTGTGTACTTGTTAAATAACCATGCCAAGAAACATTTTAGTCCTCACGTGTATATTTAACTTTCCATTGACTGCATTTCTCATAAATTGAAATTAATAAAACAATCTACAGTGGTTCCATAAACTGGTTAGTTTTATGATAGCTATTTATGTTTCCCGTGTAAGTAAAGTATACCTACAGGTTCACAACATAGTTACAGCTTAGCTTATAATTTTTATTTAAACCTCAATGGCTTTCAACCTTAATGGATGAGACAGATATCCATCAATTGAATTTGATCATGGAGGTACTCGGAACACCCGCTAAGGAGTTCATGTCGAAAATATCTTCAGAGTCTGTAAGTAGCTACCATTGAATGTTTCAGCGGTGATATGGTGTAACGTTAAGTGTACATACATTATAATCAGCATTAAGCAAAGAGCTTGCCTTTAACTTGCTTCAATTGATGTTGTTATGTCATGTCAATAAATGGCTTGTGTAAGTTTGGTGCTTGTGTAACCTTAACATGCGTGTACTCAGATATTGATCACCTCACAAGAATATTATTCTTGTGTGGAAGGCCTGATCAAGAGACTATTGACAAAATAATTAGTGAAGAGGTGAGTAAGCCTACTAAAAATTTAATCTTGTAATATTAAATTAAGGCAGATATTAATATTTTCTTTGACGCTTCCTAATATGCAAGAATAAAACGGCACTGTAACTATTTAAAATGTACTAAAAATGTAGTTTTAAAAATAATTATAACTCAGATTTTATGCGTCAAAAGATAGCAAGGCCGTTGTGAATATTGTGTTCCATCTGTTTGAATAGATGTAGGTATTTGTGTACGCATTGTAAAAGTTCTAATGAGCGTTCTACAAAGAAAACATAGTGTGTATTTTTCGTGACGTGCCAATTTGTGTTCGTCCAGCTCTGCTTATTTCAATGTATATGTAGACTGAGTCATCATTGAAATTAATTCATTAAAACAAATAGTTTATTCGTCGTGCTGTACAAACATCTGTATCAAGTGCACATTTGTGGTTTTGAATCATTCTGTTTACTTACGACAACTTTACGATAAAAAAAGTCATAAACATTATGAAAGTTACAAGATAAATAAAATGGAGGAAAATAAGTGTCCTAAGTCCTCGTACATGTACAAGACGTAGTTATCAAGACTAAGAAAATGCAATTGATTTGGCAATGGCCGTAATTAAAATCACAGTTATGATTTAATAGACGATGGTATTAAGTTTATCCTTGTAACGATAAACTCTAGTTTACTACTCGTGATCATTGAAACCATTGATATGATGGTACAAAGACATGAGAACTCAACTAACTGCCGCCCTAGAAAATGGCAGTCAAAATTTTAAATCAGATAATTAGACATTCAAACACGTGGTAGACTTGCAAACTACAATAGACGGAAGCATGCATCTATTGGGAACCTATTATTCTATGCATACTTATATTATAAATCTTCTGGATTACCTTGAATCTGAATTAGCTCCAACACTCACGCCAACGTTGGGGGTTGGCCTTTCTATCGGTTTTTCCTTTGGGATCAGTCCAAGTTGGTACGAATATTGGCACCAACATTTGGAGACTTTCTTAAACCTAGTTATAATTCGCATATGTGGTTGCATTTGACTGTTTCAGGCTAGGAACTACATTCAGTCTCTGCCGGCGCTGAAGAGGCGTGACTTCCGTGAAGTGTTCCGCGGCGCAAACCCGTTGGCCGTCAACTTGCTTGAACTCATGCTCGAGTTGGACGCTGACAAGTAAGTTTTTTATTTCTTTCCCTACCCTACCTGTATATACAGCCTAGCAGTAGGTACTTTCATAGTATCTAGAGATGTCCAGACGACTTTATTTTTTATCGTATTCAAGATCGCAGGTATTTTCAAAGACGTACTGACTATCAAAGGAGTCTTATTCTTAATCTTAACTAGTAGCTGGAAATCATTTTGGATCTTATTCTAATTGAGAGGATAACCATTGGACAGAATCTGTTTAATCATTTTCCTTGTCAAGAGACTGTTTCGGTATTCTTAATTTGTATGACTAAGTATCGTGTAGGCAGTAGTTCACTGGTGTAACCAGTTTCCAACCTTTTCCTTATTGGTTTGGAATAAAAATGAATATCATTACATTGTAAGTATGGAGTATACTTTACATATAGAATACGTAGGTACTTACCACATCTACTAGTGTATATCAAGGGTGTTCTTGAAAGGAAAGTTTATACTTACTCGTACTTGGGTTTGAAGTTCAAACGTTTTAGTTCAACATCTCCTATACCTTTATCCGCCTAAAAAGTTCGACATAAAGAAGTATTTTCTCTAGCTTTCTTTTAGAACATCTCTTAAAATTTTCGGTCATTCTTACAGTTACAAAAATCTATCTTCAATAGCCCAAAGTCAATAAGATTTTCGCAGCTCTAAGTTATCAAAATATTCGCGTTACAGACGTATAACAGCAGAACAAGCGCTCGCTCACGAATACTTGGCTCAATACGCCGACCCAGACGACGAGCCGGTGTCGGCGCCCTACGATCAGAGCTTTGAGGACATGGACCTGCCCGTAGACAAGTGGAAAGGTATGTAAAATCTGCAAAATATCTTCACTGCCCATGTGTTTTGATTAACGAATAGTCAGGCAAATGCAACGGGATTCGCAACAAGGGCCTGAAAAGTCCGCTCGCAGCTAATGGTCGCTGCACACAGCGGGCGCGGCGCGACGGGACGGGACGGCGACGCGACGCTGAGCAGTTGTAATGTACTAGATATTACGGACGACATCACACAGAGCCGTCCCGCTCGGCGCGACGCGACGCGACGATCTAGTACATTGCGTCGCGTCGCCGTCCCGTCCCGCCGCGCCGCGCCCGCTGTGTGCAGAGACCATAAAAGGACTTTTTCGCTGTTCGTTCTCAGTGATTTTCCTCTACCTATTTCTTAGATTAAAGGATCCGCGTAAAAATATTACAGACCCAAAGCGCTTTGGGAATGACAATATTCATTGCTTGAACGAAATGCAGGGTAACATAAAACCATCTGATCCCATTTTAATCCTATATCTACAATTAAAATGGGCTATGTAACGAATAGTTTTTGTTTCATATTTTTTTTGTAAATTCTAATCTGTTTCCGGAATCCGGAATAAGACTAATGTATTTAGAAAGGTTGAATAACGTGAAACTTTTATATCGATACGCCAATTTTTTCTCGTGAAATATCAATGACTTTACGTCATTGTTCTGGAGGTTACCGATATATGATTGGCGTTAATTAGAGTGTGTATCTATGTGCACCTTATCTCTTAAATTCACATTGAAGAGGATTGTTCCGTTTGTGGGTTGGGGGGGCTTATCGGATCGTTGATAATTGGCTATCGAAGAGCTATCCTTGCGGATAATTCCGTTTCCAGTAAAGGGCTTTGGTAATCAATATTTTGAAATTGCTTTTGTCGGAAACAAGGTACTGTAGCGCGTGGCGCGCTAGGAACCGGGGATCTCAGGATATTTAATTAAAAGATTGCAAAATAACTTCAGCTTTGCGTTTATTGTTTGGGCTCGAGAGGTGAAGTCACACACTTCAATATAAAAACTTATTCTATTTCTATAAATATCATTGTCCGGCCAGTTATCAAATATAATAAATAAAACCTACTTCTAATTTACTTCAGTACTACATCTCTACATCAGCTACGCCCTTAGGATAAAGTTGAAACTTTATCTCAAAAGCGCAGCTTTAGGCGGACAATCATATAAATGTTACCTGCCTAAACCTATCAGAAGTTTACCTACGCACGGAATTAACAAAAACACGTCCCTTACAATGGGATAGTTAACGATAGCATGCGTAGTCAATGATTTAATTGTGCCATGTTGCACCACAATAACGCACGTTAGCATTAACTCGCACGCAACAAAAACCGTGCGAAAAAGTTGCGTGGCGTGTTGCTAAAAGCAAAGGATATTCAAAGTGAACACCCGTCCTGAAGGGATTACTTTTCAAGCGAAGAAAAACTCTGTATTGACAACTTACAACTTCGCCGGACGCTAACGTGTCAGATGAAGGAATAAGTCACCGTTATCAAAGTTTCTCACCTATGGGAATATAATTTAACATCTCATCCAATAATTATTTTTAAAAATTTTGGAATATTAAATAATAAATAAATGAAATATAGGGATCATAAATCTTCGGCAGAAACCATTGTGTCAAGCAAACACTCCTCGCGAGGCTATGCCCCTTATTGCGAAGTTGATCTCAACCTCAATTCACCATCCAAATATTTTCCTAAACCAAATCAAATAATAATTTTGGGATCAGATTTACAGAGCAATGTTAAAAAACTTATAAATATAACACAAGCTTGACCACATTGGTTATCTTCATCCTCCTTCATATTGAAGATGAAGCAATTCTGCCGTGGACATCATCTTCTCAGTAGCTCACCATCTTATCCCTTCGTCCACACTCGTACAGGATGACATGAAATTGTAAAACACGTATCAGAAAAACTTCATATAAAATTAACGAAAATGTTTCCTATCTTTATATTTATCTACATTTTGCCTATTTAAAAATTCTAAATTGCTATTAATATTACGCAGCTGTATACTACGTTTGTTATACTGCGTGTCTATCCTCCCCTCTGAAGGATAATAACGATTATCGTTATTATGTTTTCTAATGTTTGACTTCTTGAAGTCCTTAGGCCTTGTTTGCCTACGTTGCACTATCTCTGAAGATGCTAATTTATAATTATTTTTATACTTTGGAACAATCCGTTTTCGCGGAATTTTATTCCAAATAATGTTTTTCTTCATAACATTTCGAGAATAATTATAATTAATTTTATTTCCGTTATTGTCAATATCATCTGTTATATTGACATTATTTTTGTCACTATGGTGATTGTCTGTCAGTATATTTGACACTGACACCTTTTTTCTTAAAGTATCAATATCAATAAATTTCGCAATAAACCTCTTTCTTAAAATTAAATACTTATTAGAAAAATCAAGCAAACAATCATTTTTAGAGAGAAAATCTCGGCCAAGAATTATATTTTGTTGAATATTCTTTAGAACCAAAAACTTCTGCTTGAAAAAACAAGAATCTATTAATAAATTCAATGATGCTTCTCCTAAAATCGTTAAGTCAGCACCAGAGACTGTAGTAGCAGAATGGTTCGTGCTCTCTTTGATGTATTGAATGTCGAGCTTTGTTGCAAACTCTTCTGATACACAAGAAATCGAAGCTCCTGTGTCCACTAACGCCCTGAACTCCTGTTGAGCAATCAGAACATTAATAAATGGACCGGTCTCACCAGACTTATGTTCTACTTCCGATCCAATCGCCAGCAGTTCCACAGGCTGCTCCGCATGCTGCTCCTCTTCATGCTGTTCCAACTCCACATCTTTGCTGGGCGGTGCTTCTTTCTCCACACTAAAAGCATTATATGTATTAACATGTGACCAAGGGGCATTTCTTTCATGTCCTTTGTCATAGAATTTCTTGTCATCATTCCTCGGTGGAATGACAGGCAAATTGATAATTTGATTTTGTTCTTTTCCGAACAAATATCTCACTTGCACCAGCGTTTCACGCAGCTCAGATTTGGTTGCATAAATCTGTGAGCTTAACATGGTCTTATACTTAAAAATAAGACCTTTTAAATAAGTTTTTACAAAAATATCATCGTCCGTAACATTTGCTTTCGTCTGTAAGCCACACAGACGGTAATAAAATGACAACGGTTCTTCTTTTTGCTCCTGTCGAGCGTTGTAGAATTTTTCTACATAATTTACATTACCAGGGAATTCTGCCCTTAATTTGTCGCATATGGCCTTATATTCGATCCCATCGACGTAATTATATTTGTAAAATGCAAGAGCGGGACCTTGCAAATATGCACCTAGTAGTAGTGCGAAATCGTTTTCTTTCCATTTATTTATCGCCGCAATTGTGCGAAATTCGAAAAGAAAGTAATCGACTGATATGTCATCGACTCCGGAGAAAAATTTTATCTCTTCGGACATTTTTCTACATTGAATAAATAAAATTCCACTTAGCTCTTTTTATGATCCTTGTTCCGATATTCTACCAGAACTCGGGCCCAGGATTATTCTTCCAGGCTCTTCTCTCTTCCCGTCTTCGACGTGTCACCACGCCAATTTTTTCGCGTGAGCCAAAACTTTATACTTTTATACTTTTAGGGGCTTTGGCGTCGGCACCTCCACCAAATTGTAGCGCGTGGCGCGCTAGGAACCGGGGATCTCAGGATATTTAATTAAAAGATTGCAAAATAACTTCAGCTTTGCGTTTATTGTTTGGGCTCGAGAGGTGAAGTCACACACTTCAATATAAAAACTTATTCTATTTCTATAAATATCATTGTCCGGCCAGTTATCAAATATAATAAATAAAACCTACTTCTAATTTACTTCAGTACTACATCTCTACAGTACTTATCAATGCGATTTTACGATTATTCAGTTGGAAATTTATTTTTAACTACTTTGTTGATGTACTTATTCCAAAATGAGCTGTTTAGCTGCTCACTAGAATTTATAGGAACAAAATTTTCTTGACCATGTACATATTATTATTTACTTAGATTTTAGATAAAAGTTTTTTTTATGTGTAGATATTTAAATAACTCCGTTTTTTTACAGAATTGGTCTGGAAAGAAGTGGTGGAATTCAAGCCCCACCCACAGCACATGAACACAGTTGTAGAGGTCACTCCATCTTAAAAATCTGATGAAATCTACCATTGATGATGATACTTGAACATCGCTGTTGCAACACTTGATCTATGGCTTAATACTATCAGGGTAAATAATAACGTAGAGTTTAGTGCAGTTATAAATAAGTATCGCAAGTCATACACAGGCCTTATGCAGTAATTTAATATAGCTGGATTCGATAGTAAAACGAAGCAATCATCGCGTTGTAGACCTTATTTACTTGGATTATGTTCAGCATAGAGAATGAACTGTTCTTATTATTTCCGTATTTCAAAACTAAACGATCCCAATTATATTAAAAGTAAAGCATTAGCACTCACAAAACTACAGTTCATATTGCAGAATGACACTTAAAAATAGATCTTATACCTAAGGGCATTGAATGCTAGTCGGAGAGTTCAATTTTGTAATATGGACTGGAGTTACATAAATATGGCCATGTTCACTCGTAGATTTTTACATTTTACAATTTTAATGAATTTAGCAAGCAACACTAATAAATAAGCTGCTAAGTCCTTTGTCACTGCTGTGTTAAGCAAGCTACATTGTTTACCCCTGACAGCTGCGTTGATTGTAAATAATGTAAGTGGAGTATTTTACGAATGGATAATAATCTATATTTGATAAGAGTAAAAGTTAGGTTCTACTTCATTATTCTTTACTTTAGAACAGATTAAGTTGAGGTGCCTTTTGTAATTCTGAAACTGCCTTTAACATTTCGATAAACTATCGATATGCAATATGGTAATGTTGAGGTAGCCATGCGTAAATGATTATATAATAATAGTATAAGGCTTTTTATAGCAGAGTTATTCGTTTGTTGCCCGTGGTACTACCAATAGTACTACCAGTAGTACCACGGGCAAGAAAAAACTACCCGTGGTACTACTGTCAATATTTTAGGTTTTTTTCAACCCTTTTGTTGTCACAGTTGATATTGTTATCCTAGAAAGAGAATTGAAATATATATATTTTTAATGTGGATATATTTTGGTACTATTTCGTAAACAGATCTGGTAGTTGTGAAATTTTTCATTGCTCAAAATCGACAAGAGTCAAAAACACTTAGTTTTTTTTTTACATATTTGAATTGAATAGCTTGTTCAGTCTACTACACAAGACGATATCCATGGTAAGACTGACAGACTTTCTGGCTTCTGATTAGTCGCAGCAGCTGCAGAAATGTACAAATGACAGCTTTGTCAGACTCAAAGCATATATACATAGATTATAGCTGTTTTCTGTGAAAATTGCTTACGCACCATACGTAATAATTTTCCAAATTGGCTGACTAGATCCAGAGATATCCGCAACGTCACAAACTTTACTTCTTTTGTTTAGATAAATGGTCACATCCACAACACAACCTTGATCAATGAATCTATGCGACTGCTAAGTGGTAATCCTAATTAGGTATACTGTCACGTGAAAGAATGCACCTACGGGATAAGTAGTATTTTGACGATTCTTATTGCCCACGCAGACGAAGTTGCGGGCAACAGCTAGTTAGAAATAAGTTCGGACTTTCTGTTTGCCTACTCGCTACAGGAGCGGAGTGAGTGTTTCAAAACTTAGAATCCCGAGCGATAGCGAAGGAATCAAAAGAGCACAAAGTGAAAAATCTTTTTGCACTCGAGTGCAACACGTAACTTTTCATCAATCACCGGAGTTAAAAAGTAAACCTACCAATCCCGGTATTTCGATGCAACTGCTATCCCCGTGTACCAGGACAGCAAACTTACCTGAGTATTCCAATTTTCCGACGGAAATGCTCACCAAGTACAAGGATAGCATAAAATACATCAAGTAAATCCCACGAGATCAAGCTATTCAATTCAAATATGTGAAAAAAAAACTAAGTGTTTTTGACTCTTGTCGATTTTGAGCAATGAAAAATTTCACAACTACCAGATCTGTTTACGAAATAGTACCAAAATATATCCACATTAAAAAAATATATATTTCAATTCTCTTTCTAGGATAACAATATCAACTGTGACAACAAAAGGGTTGAAAAAAACCTGAAATATTGACAGTAGTACCACGGGTAGTTTTTTCTTGCCCGTGGTACTACCAGACAGCTTGGTAGTACTACGGGAAGAAAAATTTACCCGTGGTACTACTGGTAGTACTATTGGTAGTACCACGGGCAACAAACGGAGTTATTACGTAAAGTGGCTTATCTGCAATCCATTGTCAACATTTGCACATTGTACTTTTTCCGACAGTTTTAATACCAGGCAGATTAAAGTTCCAGATAATATAAGAACTTGCATAAATAAGCGCACGTAGACAATTGATGTCTAAAATAAGAGAAAGACTAATAAAGTAGGACCTACATAATAATATATTATAGAAACTTGTCAGTTTCTATAGAAAGTATATTTTATTACGAAAAAAATAGAAATAAGAAATCAAGCACAAAAGCTATTGTAAAATAAAATCAAATAAAAGTTTATTTTTGAATCAAGTTTTATGGTATCAAATTATTTCAACCAAGCATTTAATGCTGTAAAATAAAATCAAATAAAATTTTATTTTGAATCAAGTTTTATGGTACCTATCGATTTTTTCAACCAAGCATTTAATGCTATATTAGGTTACTTTTGGCTTCTATTAAAGTCCGAAATATAAGCACATGTCTTGATGCGTCAGAAAAATATTGGTTTCATACATTTAGTATGGTAAGACATTATTATTTATGGAATGGAAGAAGAAAACATGCTGCGCCGACCCCAAATAAAATTGGGATAAGGGCAGGAGGATGATGATGAGACATTATTATTTATCTGACGTATGACGACACGTGTGTTTTAAGCTTTATTCCAGAAGGATCCACTTGCTTATACAGAAAGCAGTGTGGAGTTTAAATTTTAACCTCAACAATACAACCGCAACTCTTGTAAATGTTCTCGAAAATGGAAACTTTGAATAATCGAATTAAATAAGAGCAATATATTTTCTGCATTGAACGTAGATTCGTATACATTTGTAAGTAAAGCTTAAGTGTTGTGCAGACACGGCATCGGCAGTAGTCACTAGTCAGTGCACTATGTTACCGTCACTAATGGCTTTATATGCTGGTGCTAACTAATTTGCTGCTAATTATCGTTAGTTAGACATAAGATTGTACGTTTTAGCAGAACATGCTTCTTAGTAACATCACCTGTTGTAGTCCAAGCGGTTTTACCTAATGTTAAGTATGGAGAACGTTTTTAGACCAGCCGTCCATCTAGGTGTCACTTTATTTTGCTCAGTGTTGACACTACTTAAATAAATAGAAATGGTTACTTGTAAAAGTAACAAGGAAAAATGTTTTAGGAAGGGATATGTAAGATTATGAAATACCAATATTATTTGCCATTTGTTACAGACGCTGTGACTAATACGCGAAAAACGTAATTAATGGTCGGTATCTTATAATGATCGCAGCTAGATATCTTAATTTCTTCAGAAGACTTTTTTAATATTTTACGCGTATTAGGCCTGGCAAATGTAGTTTTATGAATATTTTAAAGATATAATCTTATTTTATGATACAGATTACGATTTGTAAGTATTACACAGCGTAGTATTTGTATTACTGTTGGATTTTAAGAATAAAACATGAAATTATACAAAAGTTGGTTTTTATTTTCCTCCATGATTATTCAGATCGAATCCCGAGACCCATTTAGTGCTAATAAACACCATCGGCACCTTGTCAGGCATTTTTTGACATAAGTTTACCCTTTTGCCCTTGTGGTGTGGGTCAACTGATTGATACGTGGCAAATGTCTGCAAAATGCCAATCGTGTTTAGCACTATTCTTTCAAGAATCAAGCTCTTTTGCCAGAGATCATTATTTTTATAGTTTATAATACGTGACTATTTCACACGAATGTTGACAATAGTGTGTTGTTCAAATATGCGTATTGCGTTTTCGTAAGTGAAACAATACATTAGAATGCGAAAAGAACTTTTTTACTTGTGAACATTACAGATAAAAAATAAGTAGGCCTTGTATCCGAAGGGTGCACTTGGTAAATAAATAAATGAAAGCTTTTATCAAAAATAAAAGATCAATTTATACATCACTTTAATTTCTGGCTTTTACCAGTAAGATACATTTTCACTGTAAAAACATTGTAACGGCCATTATTTATGGCAAGATTTTCTTTACATCATCATCCTGGTTAATTTAGAAAATCAAAGACATCTATACATCTTACGTTTTATCTATAAAATTATTTTACAGATTCTGAAAGCCACAATCGATGCATTTTTATTCCACTAACCCATGCATCAGCGATGACGCTGATCCTCACAAGAACATGCAAATTATTTTGTATTTATACACTTCTATTTACAGAGCATTCACAAATCAGAAAATGATCATAACTAGTTATCAAAATTCTTAATTAAAATGAATCATCCATACTCTACTTAAATACCCGTATTTTTAAATAAAAATACATATGATTTATTTATACATTCCCAAATGGTACGCTTGCAAGGCTTACAATATCTTTTAATTTGGATAATAAAATCGGAATAGAACGCAAATCATGCATTTGTTTAGAATTTATATTGTTAGTTCCAGTCTTGAAGTGTTACACTCAAGGAACTTGCAAGGGCTCGATTCTCCTTGATGTCAAAATTGAATAGAAATTGAATCGCAATAGCAGTTTTAACCTTAGCGGGCATTCTGCTACTAATACAAGACCAATCGTATTCCAATGACATTTGATTGGTTTGCGATTGGTCTGCCATTTGGTCTATACCAGTAGTTTGCTCTACAATCATATTGCAATCGTAAATAATTTGCAGACAATATGATTCATTATTGAATCACAGAAAAAGATAAAAACGTTTATTTAAAAGAAAAAATAGTGGAATGCCACATACGCTTCAATCGTAATTGAGTCGTGATTGGATCTCAGTCGGATGTGAATCGTATGTCGCTTGTTGTAAATGTGCCACTGATACCAGCGGTAATTATATTTTTGGATAACGGCCCTACATACATGCTAAATATTTCGATTGAACTCCAGAGTACATACAAACTTATTGTACAAACTGTAACGTATATGCAGTCACAACAGCTTTGGTTTATGTTTCCCAGTGACACTACTATTTATACCAGTACTTTGTTGAAAGTAAAAAAGCAATTGAATCAATTCTTAAGTGTTATACTACTTGAATGGTTTATTTAATAATTTATCACAATTATATATTTTACATTATTCTTCATGACGACGTAAACGGTCCAATTTTCTGTAACGTAAGATTCAAGGGTAAGTTGTCTTCGGAATCCCACGAAGTTTCCGGAAATCGACGACCCGTCGCCGATACCTCGCTGTGACCGACAGGTAACTCTGTACTGAAAGGCCGAGAGTCATTTAAAGCGGATGCTGTGGACTCGGCATCGGACCGACTTCTGGTAGCAGTCACATTTGAAAAATTACTGAAATTTGCACTTGAATTTGATTCATCAGTATTCCTATGACTATTAATAACATTTACAACACTTCTCAGTCTTCTATTCTCGCGGCTGTCGCGCCGCTGGCGTTTCCTTTCCTTGTTCGCCTTGCGCCGGTCCCTGCTCGACGTGCCGCTGGTGCTGGGCTGGTCCAGGGCAGGGATCGTCTGTTCGGAGGGTATGGCGGTCCACTCGCTATTGCTCGTTTTATTCGAGGACTTGACGCCTTTCCCAGAATAAGATTTCCGATTACTCCGTTTATCTTTTTCCGACGACTGTGCATTCTTCTTTTCTTTGTGGTGTGATTTCTTTTTGTTTTTCCTTCGATCTCTAGTAGAGCTCTCACTGGAGTTTTTCTTAGATTTCTTTTTGAGTACGTGTTTGGAGTGGTCGGTGTCGTCGTTACAAGAGGAGGTCCCGGCGGTGGTGGAGGAGGGTGCGGGGGAGGTGGACGCGGTGGAGGAGGCGGAGGTGTCGCGGCACGTGTCGCTGGTGGAGGCGGAGGCGCGGGGGCGGCGGCGGCGGCGCGGGGGCGGCGGCCGGTACGAGCTGTCGTCGCTGTCCGACTCGCTGCACGCCGGCCGGTGCCGCTTCAGCGTCAGCTTCACGGACGGCACGGGCCGCAGTTCGGAGTGGGGTTCCGGCACTTCCAACGGTTGAGTCGGCTCTGGTTGAGGATTGTCCTGTACGATGACGTCGCTGTCGGAGCCTAGCAAGTCTACGATTTCGGGCGTCCTCTCCTGAGGAGGCTTTATATAACCGACGACCATCACTTCTGAGGAGTCGTCGTCGGTGTCCGATTGTGATATCGTTTCTATAGGAATGACGTTATTAGTAGTGGGCTGGGAAATATAATTCTGAGGGTAAACGGGTGCCGGACACCTCGAAGGCCCGGGAGGCGCCTCGGCCGGTTCTGAACTTGAAACCATTACAATATCCGAATCTACACTTGCTTCAGTGTCCGAACTCGATATCACCTCATTGACCATTGTGGATATTCTACTATCTGTGGTATACTGTACATTGCGGTCATAGCCGGTCATATCATAAGGGGTCGAAGCGAAGCAGTACAGCTCATGTAGGAAGTGCTCGGTTCTGTCTCCAAAGTATCGATGCATTGCTTCTCTAAACTCTGTCGAGTTGATATGATGTTGTGGCAGCAAGTCTAGGATCCGAGACATGACGTAAGAAATATGACCAATGTTTTCGTTTAGTAAATAATGAAGTTCTCTGTTAAGCCAAGGCACCAGCCGGTGCATTTGTGTGTCATTGTACCTTCAAGGACGAAATTGATAAATTTTAATATGTGCAACAAAAGAAACAATTTGCTATAAGAATATTAACAATGAAAGGGGTAAAGCTACCTGTAGAACTCTGGCGTACAGTCGCGGAAGCGGCCCGTGAAGTCGGGCAGCGGCCGCGCCCACAGGTTGTGTCGGTAGACGGTGCGGCGGAAGGACGCGGGCGAGCGTCGCCGCCGCGCCGGCGCCGGCCGCGGGCTCACGCCCGGGAACACGTCCGCCATGAACGGGTAGTGGCGCAGCAGCTGCTGGATCGCGATCGTCTCGCGACGCGGCAGCGTAAGGGTTGTCCTGAAAACAGATAACGTTCATCTGTTTATTATTCAAGGATTCTTTGAACCATCAAAATGTGCAAGTCATCAAAATACCTTACATATGCTTTTAGTCTAGTAGATTCTAAATTACATAGAGGCCTTCTTGCACAATCACAGATATTATTGTGCAATATTCCCTGGCGACCTTAATCATTAAGATATGATATAACATAAAATATTTTAGGACTGTCCTTCTTATAACCAGAAAATATTTCTGTAATATATGTAGGGGTAATGGTTATGTATGATTTCATGTATATAATAACTCATACAAGTACCAGGCCCATTGTACCTGTATCTGAACCTGTGTGTTGCTGCGGTGACTCTGTCAATGTCGATCCTGCTGCTCGACTCCTCAGTTTGTCGCTGTACCACCAGGTACTCTTCATATTGGTGGTTGGAGCGCACATTGTGAATAATTGACCTGAAGGCTTGCTTGCACAGAGGGCACTCAGCTTTAACCTGGAATTTCAAGTTACTTATTATCTTCATGTTCATTTATCATCATCATCTAGCTGCTAGATTCTAGCATATCATTATGAGCTTCTTATACTATTTCCTATGCACATTATTATGATAAAAAATTGCACAGTATTTGCTACTATCTACTGCAGAGAAGTAGGCATGAGTAAATTAAAATTATCATATCTAGTAAAACACAGACTTGATATTTCAGCTGTTGTTGTTAATTATAGAAATGGTAGTTATCAATTTTTGAACTAAATAGGTACTCAATGAATTCATTCTGAGTTAGGATTTTACAATTACAAGAACCATTTAAGGTTATATTTTTGTTATAAAAACTTACCTTGCTCCAAGTTAGGAGACATGAAAAGCAGAACTGGTGTAGACAGGAATCAGTGAAGGACTTGTTCTTGCATGTACCAAGGCATATAGCACAGTTGGGCGGCGGAGAGCCTGAGCGACTGTCAGGCCGAGGGCTGCTGTCATCACTCTTGACACTGCTGGGGTTGGCTCCTGAGCTGTCATCTTGAGCAGCAGAGAGTGCCTCCATGGTTAGTTATCTGTGGATGTTCAAGTATTGATATCAATCTTTTTGATTGTTTGTGTGACTCAATATGACTACATGAATTGATAATTTGCAGACATATATCACATTAGAATACACAAATATTAGAGGCATATGGTTTATGACATTATAGTCTTCAATAAAGATGATTAACTTAAAATAAAACTATCTGTATTAAACTGTTAATGATGATTTTGCATAATGTTCTATCTGAAATTAAACATCTGTGCCTGCATTATACTTACCTAAGATTACTTACACCGAAACTAAAGACTTATTTAACGTTACTTATAAAAGAAACGATAGGCTAAGACAGCATAGTGTGTTTATTCACAGATCTGTATTGCAGTTTATCCTACTTATCATGAAATGAAATCACGAAGATTAATGAACTGATACGCAAATGATGAGACAAGTGCGGCACAAAATCTTTTCCTATATCAGGTAATGGTAGTTCATGAATTGATAATACGTACCTACTGACAATCCTGACAATGGTGTGATCTTGACAGATTTCTGAGGAATTGTGACGTGACGAGAGACGAGTACCTACCAATTCAATCACTGAGATTCGATTTCAACTCAATACTATAAAAGTCCGCAGTTGTATTAAGTTATAACATATGAACATTGCCATATAATCATGATTAAACAATTAAAACTGCACTTGACATAAGCGTTTTCCAAAAGCAGAAATAAAAACACAAAAATCAGGTCTGGATCTGCAATAGCGCATTATAGTAAACACGTTCGTCGCACACATGGAAACTGGATTACTGGAATGGAAATACCCACTTATATTCTAGTAATCGACTGAGAAAGAAAATGTATTCCGCTTCATAATCGACAATTCGACATCGCAGTCGCAGATGTGCGTGATACAGATGATAAAACTAATAGAGATTCACAATCAAACATGAATCAAACACTCAGAACAATACATCAAACGAAGTACATGTCGTAAAATTTTCGTTAAGCCCGCTATAGACGGTCAATTAAATTATGAAATATTTAAGAATTGTGGAAAATTAAGGGTTAATAGTAGGCGCATTGATTTTTATCGACTAAAATTTCATTTTATTACTCTATATTGTACTGTACTGTACCGTCCGTTGTAATATTGCACATTGCACAATGTTATTGTAGGTGAGCTAATGATAGAATGATAGTGAACACAATGTTATTGTGAGGGTTTGCTGAACACTCTATTGACAATAGTAGCAAACAGCAACTTACTAAACAATATAATATGCTCGTATTCCACGTATGTTCACAGTTTAAGGTATTTGTCGCCTATCCTACAGTTTTTTCGTTTTTTAGTATTACTTATTTTATACAGTAGTTAAATAAAAAAAAATTGTAAGTTTTCTCATGTAAGTGAATTATTATCTCAAACATGAATAACTTGAAAACTGATCGTTTTTAAGTCAGTTCTGGGTGTGTGTATATGTATGTACAGTTAATGTGTTGTGTTCATCGACTTTCGGAGTTCACTGTACGTCCTCGCCTTTCGCTACATTTGGTATCCATTCTTCTTTCTTGAACCTAATCAATCTTATTACACCTCTAATAATTTTGGTTGGCAGCATTTTGACAGAAGAGAATAATAAGTCACTGTCATGCATTCTGTCATGTTACTGTAAACTGTCAATTCCTATTACCATTTGCCTGGAATAGTGGAATTCAGGTTGTTGTTATCTAATCACTAAACATGGGAGCACTTAAAAAGGTAATTCTAGTTTTGATCTGGAAAGCTCTTTGGCTTTATGGGAGCAATTTTATAAACGAATCAAAGCTCCATACATTCCCGTGCAACATTAACGAATTCAATGATACCTAGCCAAAATCTAACATGGAAAACAAATTCTTGTTATTCCAGAGTACTGGCCTTGTGGGCATGGCCGTAGCCCCAAATCCACATCACACTCTTGGTTCTCTATATGGTAAAATTCTGCGAGTTCTTCAAAAGATGCCTGAATCTGCTGGATACAGGAAGCACACTGAACCAGTGATTCGTGAAAGAGCTGCTGTATTAACACAGGTAAAATATAGTGCCTACCTGATAAGTACTTATTTTTATTCTAACATCTGCGAAAACTATCTAGGTATTATTTAAATATAATTACATTTGCAGACTAAAGATGTGTACGAGCTTGAATCGAAAATCAACTGTGGTCAAGCAGAGGAACTAATTGTACAGGCTGAAAATGAACTGAATCTGGCTAGGAAAATGTTGAACTGGAAACCATGGGAGCCACTCATGGCTAAGCCTCCAAAAGGCCAGTGGGACTGGCCTCCTACTAAATCTTAATTTCTCTCCCATGTTCTTGTTAGTATCATTGTGTTTTAGTAAATATGAGTAAACTGTACATATACACTTTGTTTCTTACTATGTCAACATAAGTGTACTCAAACTAGGTATCCACTTTGTTATTTTATGTTTGAATCAAAAAACATAATGGGATTATAATAAAACGTGCAAACATTATTTGTTTCTTATTTTATTATAACTAACATCTTTCAGTTCAATTAAATACAAAGAAAAAATGATGGAGCAGTTATTTGGCACAGTGTATAAAGTGTAAACTGCAAATATTACAAACATTTCAGTAATGAATTAAATCTAATAATGATTTGTTCAAATAGAACATAAAAAGTGTGAATTTACTGAGCCATAACAAGGTAAGGTACAATATACTGAACTGCTTTACTCTCATACATAGTACATAACTTTATGTTCTGGACTTCGATTATGTATCAAATGATCTATAAGAAATAATATATTTCACCTCTGCATCAAAAATGCTGTTGACCAGTGTTATAAACCAATCAGCTAGTGAAACAACACATGGCAAACAAAATCTTTGTTTTCAAGACAATATAGGTTATGGAATACAATGACAAATATAGGCCCTACCCCTGAATAAATATTTAACAATATCAAAGTAAAGCAATTAGTATGACCATAACCAATTCATAAATTTTAAATATTCAAAATTCAAATGTAACCACTAATAAATACTTAACTTAGTAATTCTTTTTCCATGACAGTTACATGATTTCATTAAATTTTGTAAAAAATAATAACTGCTGGTGTAAATGCATTGTTTAGTATAAAAATATGTCATTGGTAACTCATTAATATAAATACTTTGAAATGCATCTTAGTAATTCACTGCTCTTTGTTGAGCAGCAATACAAAAGTTGCACAATTAAACAGTACCTAATAAGTAGTACTCTAGTAACTAAATCTTAAGTATAAAAAAATAAATAACATTATTATAATCACTTGTCATAATATAATACTAATTCAGTGCTCCATGCTCTTATCACCTAACCCAAAATATCAAATAATTAACCAATTTACTTATAAACTTTATAGCTGATATTTATCTTGTTTTAATTACAACTGTACATGCTAAAACAATGTCTAAAATTTGTGGAATTTGTAGAAAATAGGAATAATAGTGACCATGAATTGTCCATTTTTGTTTAGGCATTTTATATTAACTACATAATTTAAACAAATTCCACTTTGTACAAAGAGCAAATTCCATTGTTATATTTTTACAGGTAGAAGATTCATGTACTTATAAGCTGGAAATCCCATAGTTTATGAATGTTACATCTAATTTACTAAATAGCTAGAGCTTGTAGATCAGATTCCTAAGTACAGCTTCAGAAACATACAAAGTTTAGAAGAGCAACAGTGGTCATGTGTTGGTGTAGCAAGCACATACAATTAAAAACAATTAGACAGATTTCAAAAGGTATCAAAACTTCTTTAAGGTAGTAAAAACTGTAATTGAAGTGGCAGTTCTCAATTAAGAACTAAGCATAGTATTTTGCTTCTGGTTGACCAAGTGACCAGTGATCTATTGGCACTTGTCTTATTGTTTTCTTTACTCTTTATACATATAGTCCTTGCCTTAGGCATTAATTAATAGGCCAAATAATCCATAAGCATCTCAGAATAAACTGGTTAAGGCTGAATACTACTATTTACATCAATACACAATCTATAAAACAAAAGAAAAAGGGGGAAAAGCGAATAATTGAATCTCAAACTAGTGCATTAGTGGAATGCAGTACTTTTTCAAATAAAGGATGTTTACCTACAAGTTTTCATTCAATTGCTATTAGTCATTAACCAACTTATCTTGAAAGATAACAAATAAATATTATCTATTCTTGAATTGCAATAAATATATAAACCTCAAAGTAATTACAAACTAAATAATGTTTATAAGTAAGATGGTTTATAACAAATTGATTTAAGTAGATGTTACACCTTTCCTTGCTACTAATAAGTTTAAAATTGGGTGTTTCTTGATGTAGCTTACAGCTTTTTTGTGGGTTACCATTGTGAAGTCATAGCCATTGCACTGTAATATTTTATCATGCATCCTCAAGCCAGATTTAGCAGCAGGACTTCCTTCATGGACTTCTGTTACATAAATACCCTGTAAAAGTAGATTAATATTCAAAACATATGCTACTAATAAATAACATCAAATTTTATTTACGTAAATGTAAAATAAATCATTACGTTATCGGTATATCCTTGCGGACTTTTGCGAAAATCCTGATCTATTCCGCCGCCAATTTTAAAACCACATTTCATAACTTCTCTACCTTCAGAATCAACGCCTGCCTCTTTTTGGAGTGTTATAGGTATCTGCGAAAAGGTATCAACATGTAATTCATAGGAATAAAGAGTGAATCAAACAAAAACTGGGAGTGGTCCTCGACTTACACTAAGACACTCCATAGCTGTTCCAGCCTGGTGCTGAAATGCCATTTTCGCCATGGTGATTGGTTATTTAGTTCCTCGGGTGTAAACTTCAGTAAAAATCTAAGGTATTGTCGTTATTTGCGACAATATATCCACTGTGTACTGCAAGCAAAACAACTTCTCCCTTGTATAAACACAATAGGTTTTTATGTGCGTCTCTTGGTGCGATATCTCTGAATCACTAATACTATCAATGTTTGTAGATACCACAGCGTAAGTACGTACGATTTTGTGTTATTAAAATATATTGTAATCGTATAATTCACTATTTGTACAACTTTAGCACTTTGCTAGCCCAAAGATGACACGATCTCGGTCACAGATTCTCCAATCGAACTTTGATTTTGAATGTCTGTCTCGCTCAGCCACGCGCAGAAAGCCCACAGATTATCACAATCTCATTAGGCCTCGATCACAAAGTATAGTCTAAAGTTACTGGTCCAAGTAGTCGATTTTATTGTAGCTTTTTTAAACCTCAACAAGATACTTTTCAAATTAATAACTGTGCTATAGATAGTTCAACTCAGTTTTGCGCGCGGCCCTATGTGTGCGTCGGCTTGTAAATATACAACTTTCATTCGTGTGTCAGTGACGTCACAGTTTAAATATATGTAGAGCAGTTCGGAAACTACGAACAAACGTTCGAAACGGGCTCACTCACACAAACATGCACACCGACGAGGCTCCGGGGGGATCTCGCGGTGCTCTCAGTAACGCGTGTCAAGACGAGTGGTCGCGTTTAATTTTTTTTTTTCCGAAAATGTCGCGAGCGAACGATTTATTTATTGTTATTGTTATACTTATCATCTTTATTATTCGATTTAAGGCCGCGATCATAATTAATTATATTTTAACTGTGATGCGGCGGTTATAAGGATATTTAAAGCCGATAGTGTAATAGTTGTAGAAAACGTAAATCCAAGATGGCGGCTGTAACAGGTATCATTTTTTTCGTCATGGGTGTCATTTTCATGGTATTTGAGGGTGCTAAAAACGATAGTGCAGTCAAAACGTGAATCCAAGATGGCGGCTGCATCAGGTATCATTTTTTTCGTCAGGGGTGTCATATTCATGGTATTTGAAGGTGCTTAAAACGATAGTACAGTCAAAACGTAAAACCAAAATGGCGGCTGTAACAGGTATCATTTTTTCGTCATGGGTGTCATTTTCATGGTATTTGAGGGTGCTTTAAACGATAATGCAGTCAAAACGTGAATCCAAGATGGCGGTTGCATCAGGTATCATTTTTTTCGTCAGGGGTGTCATATTCATGGTATTTGCGGGTGCTTAAAACGATAGTGCAGTCAAAACGTAAAACCAAAATGGCGGCTGTAACAGGTATCATTTTTTCGTCATGGGTGTCATTTTCATGGTATTTGAGGGTTCTAAAAACGATAGTGCAATCAAAACATGAATCCAAGATGGCGGCTGCAACAGTTATAATTTTTTTCATCATGGGTATCATTTTCCTGGTTTTTGAGGGTGCTTAAAACGATAGTGCAGTCAAAATTTAATAATAAATAAACAAAGAATTTCGAACGTGCCGTAGCAGCCGAAAATATTTTTCTGTTAATAATTTGTAGATATAAATGAACAATAGGTATTTTTTATGTAATGGGTTTTTAAATATTATACCTACTCCAGCTGTTTAGGTAGTTATCTAAAGACTTTTAATTTAAAAAACTCAGTTTATGAATAAAGAACAGCTAAAAATAAGTGTAAATACAATAACAACAATTACTTAATCAATTGGAAGATTATTTTAAGCAGTAGTTTATTTGTTTGATAATTACGTATTTGTGTAAAAAGTCCTTGAGCCTTGTCTGCGCGCAATCGCGCGCGAGGTGGTGCGGCGACAACCGCGCGCCCGCTCCAACTAACGCCCGAAACATTTTCGTCCAAACTCGGCTCGCTTACTCCCGCCAAAACTTGCAAAGGTTACGCCACCGTAATTATAAAAGTTACAGATCTAATATAAAGCTATAATTTAGTAATAACAAGTTGTTGTATAAATATTATATGTTTTTCGTGTTCAAACGATCGTTTAGTGCTGAGATTAACCAAAGCCATGAAATTACCTACCTATTTAAATTGTATTGTAAGCTAGTTAGGTAGTTAATTGAATTCGATAATTGATCACTACAGAACAAAAAAGTAAAAAAAAAAACAACACCAATATCCTTAAAAGTGACAGCCCTATTGCTTCAACGGAGCGTAGGTAGTTATGTCCGCAAACAGGCTTAGTTTCCATACTGTCCATATCTTTACCGTGGTGACGTCGTCCGAGCATGACGTGTTCTTATGGTCGCTGCACACAGCGGGCGGGGCGCGACGGGACGGGACGGCGACGCGACGCTGAGCAGTTGTAATGTACTAGATATTACGGACGACATCACACAGAGCCGTCCCGCTCGGCGCGACGCGACGCGACGATCTAGTACATTGCGTCGCGTCGCCGTCCCGTCCCGCCGCGCCGCGCCCGCTGTGTGCAGAGACCATTATCGCTTTTTGTCATGGGTACAGTCGTTTACGAAAATACTAGTTATTCACGGAGAAATTATTAAAGAGTCAGGTAAAGCGTTTCATAAAATGAAACAACATTCAAAGCTTTTTATTATTAAATATAGTTTTTCATTATTTTCTCATACGTCTTTTCAAATTAACATTGACAGTCTCTAAGAAATAAATAAGGTGAAATATCTAAGATGAATTAAATACTCCTTACATATTTTCTAGTTCGGGGTAAGCGGACAATAAATAAAAGTGTGGACTAAGAATGTAAAAAGGGGTATAATCTAGTAAGTAGTCAAAATATGCGGGGAATTAAAAAAAAAATATTGTTTCGCATAATTTCGACCTAAATAAGCAAATCATAAATGAACGTTTAAGTCCAATTGAAAAGAGATGTGGGGTAATACTTGTCGACATGTACAAAAGAAAAGAGAAGAATACTATAGACATTTTGACATGGAGTCAGAATTTATAATTCACCTTGGAGAGTAGCAAATCCGAAAATTCATCATTTGATTTTTCAAGTAGCGATTCAGAATCATTATAAATAAATAAACATTAAATTACGTAATAACCGTTTTTCTTTGAACACTCGTATACAACCCCTAAATAACTGTATTGTACCCGACTGTACCTCTTGTCACGCACACAAAGTCACTGTATATGTACAAGGGTTACCCACACATAAGGCCGCGCGCACGACTGAGTCACAGTTTAAATATATGTAGAGCAGTTCGGAAACTACGAACAAACGTTCGAAACGGGCTCACTCACACAAACATGCACACCGACGAGGCTCCGGGGGGATCTCGCGGTGCTCTCAGTAACGCGTGTCAAGACGAGTGGTCGCGTTTAATTTTTTTTTTTCCGAAAATGTCGCGAGCGAACGATTTATTTATTGTTATTGTTATACTTATCATCTTTATTATTCGATTTAAGGCCGCGATCATAATTAATTATATTTTAACTGTGATGCGGCGGTTATAAGGATATTTAAAGCCGATAGTGTAATAGTTGTAGAAAACGTAAATCCAAGATGGCGGCTGTAACAGGTATCATTTTTTTCGTCATGGGTGTCATTTTCATGGTATTTGAGGGTGCTAAAAACGATAGTGCAGTCAAAACGTGAATCCAAGATGGCGGCTGCATCAGGTATCATTTTTTTCGTCAGGGGTGTCATATTCATGGTATTTGAAGGTGCTTAAAACGATAGTACAGTCAAAACGTAAAACCAAAATGGCGGCTGTAACAGGTATCATTTTTTCGTCATGGGTGTCATTTTCATGGTATTTGAGGGTGCTTTAAACGATAATGCAGTCAAAACGTGAATCCAAGATGGCGGTTGCATCAGGTATCATTTTTTTCGTCAGGGGTGTCATATTCATGGTATTTGCGGGTGCTTAAAACGATAGTGCAGTCAAAACGTAAAACCAAAATGGCGGCTGTAACAGGTATCATTTTTTCGTCATGGGTGTCATTTTCATGGTATTTGAGGGTTCTAAAAACGATAGTGCAATCAAAACATGAATCCAAGATGGCGGCTGCAACAGTTATAATTTTTTTCATCATGGGTATCATTTTCCTGGTTTTTGAGGGTGCTTAAAACGATAGTGCAGTCAAAATTTAATAATAAATAAACAAAGAATTTCGAACGTGCCGTAGCAGCCGAAAATATTTTTCTGTTAATAATTTGTAGATATAAATGAACAATAGGTATTTTTTATGTAATGGGTTTTTAAATATTATACCTACTCCAGCTGTTTAGGTAGTTATCTAAAGACTTTTAATTTAAAAAACTCAGTTTATGAATAAAGAACAGCTAAAAATAAGTGTAAATACAATAACAACAATTACTTAATCAATTGGAAGATTATTTTAAGCAGTAGTTTATTTGTTTGATAATTACGTATTTGTGTAAAAAGTCCTTGAGCCTTGTCTGCGCGCAATCGCGCGCGAGGTGGTGCGGCGACAACCGCGCGCCCGCTCCAACTAACGCCCGAAACATTTTCGTCCAAACTCGGCTCGCTTACTCCCGCCAAAACTTGCAAAGGTTACGCCACCGTAATTATAAAAGTTACAGATCTAATATAAAGCTATAATTTAGTAATAACAAGTTGTTGTATAAATATTATATGTTTTTCGTGTTCAAACGATCGTTTAGTGCTGAGATTAACCAAAGCCATGAAATTACCTACCTATTTAAATTGTATTGTAAGCTAGTTAGGTAGTTAATTGAATTCGATAATTGATCACTACAGAACAAAAAAGTAAAAAAAAAAACAACACCAATATCCTTAAAAGTGACAGCCCTATTGCTTCAACGGAGCGTAGGTAGTTATGTCCGCAAACAGGCTTAGTTTCCATACTGTCCATATCTTTACCGTGACTGAGTTGAACTTACTATACAGCTTTCTGTAAAACAGCTGCCTAACAGCGAATTGACTATTTTTCAGGAGGTAGTTGCTTCCAGTTCTTGAAATTTCTGTTTGCTCGGGCATTGCCTCAAGGAACAATCGACGATCAATCAATTTGGGTAATATTTATTTATTTGATCCAAGAATCTTTGAGCGTTTCCAAAAATCTAGTGTATGTTGGGTATGGTATAGTCGCCTTTATACAGATGACAGCCAGCCAGGCAGCTGACAGACGTGACAGCAAAACAGAATCCCGTCTCAAAATCTGACAAAATTGGTAAATGATACGAAGTATCTCACGATATTGAGGTAAATTTTATTATTTAACACTCCTCAATCATTCGGTACGCGAAACAAGATAATGATTTTATTAAAACCATGATTGATTTTTTTAAAACATACGTAAATAATTTGGCCCAGGGCCATTTTCATGCTGTTGGCATGTTTCTGCTCCAAATGATGTTTTTTGAGACAATGTACTCCCTAGAATCTGTAAGAACCATAAAAATATAGTGTCTTTCTTTCTTCTTTCAGATGTCTGGCCCAACTCGTAATGTGTGGGCGATCGTAGCTAGAAATTTTATCAACTCTTTTAAACCCCGCCAAATTAGGGGAAATCTCATGGGTAATTACTTTAAGCATCCTTGTTCGTACATTATTTTTGTAACTTCTACACACAGCTACGCAACTTTAACAGTTTGACTGCAAATCATATAAGTAAATGTATATCTATGAATTTTAACATGTAGCTATAATCATCGGCAAGGACATTGAGCCCTGACCTTCACCTTCACCTTCACCAAGAAGTGATTTATTGGTTTATTGCCATAAGTGTACAGTGCGCAAAGCGATCCCCACTCTTCCGCAGAGAGCTCATTATCCGTGCCGATAACTATACTCTTTTTTACTGCAATATGAAAACATTAATATATGTGATGTGGTATTTCAATTGCAGGCAAGGATTACATAGGCAATGACTATTTCGAAATTCCTGCTGATCCTAGTATTGGGAAGAGAAAACCAACTAGATGGTATAGCCCACCGAAGGGTCAAGACTTTCAGGATCCCATCCCCTCTGAGTGGGAGTCATGGCTAAGGGGTCGCAGGTATATACACTGGCTTATAATCGACTTGCTCTCTCTGTTGTTACCCTACACCATGCAAATATGCATTTTCAGATGGGTTCACATCATCTCCCATTTTAAAATATGTACATACAAAGTTTCAACCATTTAACATCAAAATTATAATAATTCTAAATTCAGAACTGTGTTGCAGAATAATTTGAACATTATAATTACATTCCAGACTCGAACCACCAACAGAGGAAGAAATTTTGAAAAACTTAGCTATTGCTCAAATGAAGAAGGAAAATGCAGCTAAAATTGAAGTGAAACGCCTTGCTGAGGGTGGCTCTCTGCCATCAATACCTGATAAAGGGCACAACTCATATCCCACATACCCTGATTTTCAACCCGGTGATCCTAATCATAAAATAGATAACAAGTAATTGTAATGGGTCTTGAGAAATGCTTCACAAAGTTAGCACAGTTGACTTGTACTTGAAACAAAGAGGATATTGTTGTTCTAAAATAAATACTCTGTTAAAATATATTTTTCATAGGATTTAAAAAATGAATTATCGAAACTATATGTAAATACATTTTACATACAGCACAATTGACTCATACAGAATCACTATGAAGATTTTGATGATATAAAAATTTTTGGTACATTAATGTTGCTAATACTTTTTACCATGGAATGCAGAATAATCAAGTCTACTTTGCTTAGCTTGCCAGTGCTTATATTGTTTTATTAGCTTAATTGCTGTACATAACTAGATTAAATATAGTTGAATGTAAATATACCTCATATTACTATGTACAAACTTCTTCATGGTGAATTATCAGGCAGTAAATTTTATTTGGTAGACAGTTAAACAAATTATCCAAATTTTAAACTTACTTTTGTTTCATCTGTCTAGATTGTAGTTATGAGCTGTGATCTTTAGTGAGTAGTAAATTATGTTGTTAATAGTTTTGTTTTATTTACCCTAACGGAAGATTTAAATTAATACTTTTTGAAATGCAGTTGTGGCTGTGAAAAGGAATAATATGTCCTCTTGTGGATATAAGCTTCTTCCATGCTGCAGCACTTGTCTTAATCTTTAGCTTCTTACTGTCAATCCTAGCCTGCAGCCTCATGAGTATACTGGCAAAAAGCCAGTCTTAGAACTAGGGCGATATAAACAAAAAGCATAAGAAAGTAGAGTGCAGTCACCTGCCCAATATTAAGTTGGTATCATATCCCAATCCTATTAAATACTCTGGTTAATTCTTGTGTTAGGGCCAAGGCGAAGGTGTAGCTACCAAGGCGAGTATTGTTGCCACAAATCCTTTGATGCTCGCTAGTGGCTGACGACAGCAGCGCCCCCATAGTACATACGTCGCTCGTCTTCACCCAAATATAACGCATTGCAAGTCATAACGATTTGCCTGGCCAAGTGGCCACAGTATCCCGGTGACACGAATATTCTCCGAAGCCGGCTGTATAGTTCCAGTGTGCGTTCGCGCAGCGGAATGTTGTTGAATTTAAAGATTTTAATTATGCAGATAATTAGTGTATGACGTCCTATAATTGTGTATGGTAAATAAAAATTTGTGTATGCAGCCATTGTGGAGAAATTCACCAAAAACAGATTCCGCTGGGCGAACGTTGGCGAACGTTGTCCTGGCGGAACTTTTTTTAATCCATGTACTTTAGAAGAAAAGAGATGTGTCCAAAAATTAGTGTGTATTTGTGTATAATTGATTATGTATGAATGAAATCAGTGCATGCATAAACTTCGGAGAAATTCAAGTTTCCGCTACGCGAACGTTTGGCCATTAGCTAGTTTTCATATAAAGCGCTTACATAGAGAGCTGTAGATTTTTACATACGTTGTTTTGAATTTGTTTATATTTGTTTAAAAAACAGATTTAGAAAAAGTCGTACAATTATAATACTGACGGAGCATAGAGAAGTACTTGTTAATTGAAGATTTATTTTTATCGTAGATAGTGGCATTATTATTAAAAAAATATTTTTCAATCAAGAAATGCAATTGTTTTATTTTTTCCTAACGCTTGTGTACGCAACTGTACCATATTAATAAATACTAACCTTCCAAGTTAAGAACGTTTCTTAGACATATGGCACGGTCGCTTTTTTGTAGCTATCCGAACTTGGTCGGATTATGTAGGTTTTCGATGCTCCGTCAGTATTATAATTGTCTTTCTTTAATTACTGAATTGATGATGATTAAACTAATTATTGGCATACATTTTACCATGCAATTCCTTTAGAACGTCGTGATATTCGACTGCTTTGTAAACAGTGATCTATTCATGATAAAATATCCTATAACTTTTTAATTACTAACGGAACATCATTGATACTTGGCAACATGTTGGAGACACTTACAAGGTTTGTGTAAACGTGAAAATCTAGACCCCAAACTGCATACTTTAAGAACTAAGATCTAATAAGTGTATTTTACGTTTATATTTTTATCTTTTAAACCCTACGACTTTTTCTAAATCTGTTTTTTAAACAAATATAAACAAATTCAAAACAACGTATGTAAAAATCAACAGCTCTCTATGTAAGCGCTTTATATGAAAACTAGCTAATGGCCAAACGTTCGCGTAGCGGAAACTTGAATTTCTCCGAAGTTTATGCATGCACTGATTTCATTCATACATAATCTATTATACACAAATACACACTAATTTTTGGACACATCTCTTTTCTTCTAAAGTCTGTGGATTAAAAAAAGTTCCGCCAGGACAACGTTCGCCAACGTTCGCCCAGCGGAATCTGTTTTTGGTGAATTTCTCCACAATGGCTGCATACACAAATTTTTATTTACCATACACAATTATAGGACGTCATACACTAATTATCTGCATAATTAAAATCTTTAAATTCAACAACATTCCGCTGCGCGAACGCACACATAGTTCCAGCATCATGACGTTCCTAAAGCAGATGTGTGCTCCTAATTTTATGGCAGGCGCACGGCGCGGGCGCAGAGAGGTCGAATAACCAGTTTATGCTTTAGCTCTTCGACCCTAATGACTTCCCTGAAATTTTTAAATTAGACCATACGTAGGTAATTAGCGTGGTTTTTCGGCCAGAATTCGCGATTTCACGGTGCGGCAAAAGAGCCTCCGCATCTCTATATGAAACAACTCACTGGTGATAAAAATAGGTAGGTATACGTTGCCTAGATACCTATGCTATGGCATCCAGTTTATTAGAAATAATGGTTAAATGAAAGCCCCAATGAATTCAGACAGAATGTTTATTAGCGTTTATACTTATTTTACTGCACAATAGAAAGATCCTACGCACGCCATTATTAATGCTCACCGGAAGAAGGGAAGAAGGGAGACAGACACTTCCTGTCATAGTGACGGCGACAACCACAGATAAAATAGTAACTTAATCTATGATAGTATTCCAATACCCCCGCTCAAGATCAAGTCCAAATTTTTACAATCTTATACAAAACAATAAAAATTTACTTGATATTGAACACATCCTTATTTTTATTAGAAATGGCAACATTACAATCTGTCATTATGACGTTTGACATCTAAAATGGTTAACTTGACATTGACAGAAAAATATAACCTCTCTATATCTTACATCCATATTTAAAGAAAATATTTACTAAAACATGTTACAAATATCCAAGTAACACAAAATATGCCAAATTAATAACAAATACTAACAATGTTTGAACGTCTTATGATCTACGTTTCGTACAAACCAAGTGTTTCACAAAAATAGTTATGTTTAACTTGAGACAATGATTTGGTAAGTATATCAGCTTTATTTTCATTAGTACATACATATTTCAATGTTATTAAACCTTTGTTTACTATATCTTTTACAAAATGAACTTTTATATCAATATGTTTGGATCTTTTACTGTTTTCATAGCTTTCTATCATTTTAATTGTACTTTGATTGTCAATAAACAAAGAACAGGTCAAGTCTTTATCACAATGTAGGTCTTTTAACACTTCTCTAATGTAGACAATTTCACTTACAGATAGAGCTGCTGCAACATACTCTGATTCTGCTGTCGACAATGCGACTGAAGTCTGCTTCTTGGAAGTCCAGCTGACCAGGCTGCCTCGATGAAATATTGCAACTCCACTGACGCTCTTACGATCCATTTGTTCACTTCCCCAATCAGAATCTGAAAAGGCTAGTAATGTATTATTAGTTTCTCTTCTGTATACTAATCCTTTGTGCTTTGTTTGTTTCAGGTATCTCAAGATTCTCTTCGTGGCTGTCCACAGTGTTGAAGTTGGATGATTCATATATCTACTAAGGAATCCTGTTGCATAGGCTATGTCAGGACGACTGATTGTAGCCAAATACATGAGTGACCCGATGAGTTCTCTATATGGAATGTTATTCAATACTTCTTCATTTTGATTTATTTTTAAGTTAACTTCCATAGGTGTATTACATCCTTTACAGTCTTGCATATGAAACTTCAATAAAATCTTCTCTATAATTTGTGTTTGTTTTATTTTTATTCCATCTTTGGTTTTAGTTATTTCCATTCCCAAGAATTTATTTATATTTCCCATATGCTTAGCTTGGAATTGTTCTTTTAGCTTCTGTATAATATTTTGTCCATTTCCAATTATTAATATATCGTCCACAAATATAAGTATATAAACATCTTGTCCTGTATATAAGCAGAAATCACTTTGAGATTGTTTTAGTCCATTTTGTGTTAAGAATTTGCTTAACTTTTCATTCCAACAGCGTGGAGCTTCTTTCAGTCCATATAAAGCTTTCTTTAACTTTAAAACTTTTCCTTCTGTCTTATTCTGTAGTCCTTCAGGGTACTTTATATATATGTTTGAGTTTAATTCTCCGTTTAAAAATGCTGTAGGTATATCAAGCTGTTTGATAGGTAATTCCTCCTGAACTGCTTTATTTAAAAATAACCTTACTGTAGTCATTCTTGCCACTGGTGCATATACATTTTGAGTAGTTTCCTCCTGAAAACCTTTTGCGACTAATCTGGCTTTCTTGGTGTTGTCTGCTTTAGTCCGAAATACCCATTTTGTGTCGATAGCCTTGTGTCCTTCTGGTAGATCACTTTCTTCCCATGTCTTTAATTTTTTATGTGCTTCTAACTCTTTTTCTATTGCTTCTTTCCATTCTTCTTGTTTAATGGCTTCATTATAGCTTACTGGGTCTTCAGACATTAGTGCATATGCTATGTTTGACATATCATAGTCATCATACTTTGCCGGTAATTTCACATGTCTTCTTGTTAGTCTGATTTCCTCTGTATTCTGATCAGTTTCTGTCTCTTGAGTGTTTTCCATAATTTGTTCAGTACTTTCCCTGATTTCCTCTGTATTCTGATCAGTTTCTGTCTCTTGGGTGTTTTCTATATCTGTTGACTCTTCATCATTTATATAGTGGTAAGTATTTGTTTCATTTTCTTCATATTTGTAGTTTGATTCATCAAAACGTACATCTCGTGATTCAATTATATCATTTGTTTTTGGGTCCCATAGTCTATATCCTGAACCACAGTATCCTATCATTCTCACTGATTTTGCTCTGGGTTCCAACTTGTTAGGTCTTGGTAATATGGTACACCATGCTTTTGCACCAAACACTCTTAGTTTATCCAAATTGTTTTTGCCATACCACAATTTAGCTGGTGTGTCTCCTTTGAGAGCTTTTGTAGGTGACCTATTTATAGCATAAGCTGCACATCTTATAGCTTCACCCCATAGGTATTTAGGTAAGTTTGTTTCCAAAAGCATTGCTCTCACCTTATCTGCTAGTGTCCTATTCATGCGTTCACATACTGAAACCTGTTGTGGGGTATATGCACATGATGTTTCTTGTTTAATGCCATATTCCTCGTAAAATGACTTGAGTTCCTCATTTAAAAATTCTGTTCCTCTGTCAGTCCGTATTCTCTGTACATTATTTCCATTGTTCTTCATAACTTTTATATAATTCATAATGTAGTATTTTGCTTCGTCTTTGGAATGTAGTAAATGAACTTCAAGAAAATGGGAGTAGTCATCTATGATTGTTAAGTAATATCTTTCTTCTTTATGAGTGATGGGAGTGACAGGTCCTCCTATATCACAGTATATTAGCTGACCAATTTTTCTAGTTCTTGGCAAAGGATTATCATTGAATGGACATTTTGTAGCTTTGGCCTCCATGCAAATGCTGCATCGTACTTTAGATAATGGTAGACCAAGGACTCTCAACCCTCCATAGTTTAAATGTCCTAATCTTCTGTGCCAAAGATTTTCGCCTTCTGATATTAATGCATGTGTCTTGGTCTCACTGTCTGTCACTGTCTTTCTTACATTCAAATCTAATTTCATTGTATATAATTTTCCATTGCTTTGCCCTTGCACATGTATGTTACCTTTGCTTATTAATGCTGTTTCTTTTCTAAACGTGACTTGTAAACCTTTTTCATTAAGTTTTCTCACTGACAATAGGTTGTGAGACAATTTCTCCAAAATAAGGCAATCTGGAATTGATATTTCTAGTCCTTCTTTTGAAATTCCTTTTAATTTTCCTTTCAGAGTTGTTCCTATTGTATTTCCATCTGCTACTTTAATATTTATTCGAGGAATCTTCTGTATATCTGTCATATATTTCTGAAAGTTGTGCGATATCATATGGTGTGATGCACCGGAGTCTATCACAAATTCTATTTCTTCTTTTGTGTGATTTTGTGTGTTTTCTGCCGAGTTGGCCTGTGCTGCTACAAATGATATTACCTTGTTAGTGGTATGCTCTTCTCCAATATTTGCAGTTTGTTTTCTAGTCTGCCTTATGCCTCTGCCTCGTGATCTGGAGCTTCCTCTGCCTCTCTGATGAAAATTTCTTTTTGGGCAATTTCGAGCAAAATGGTTGGGTTCTCCACAACTATAGCATTTTATTTGAGAAGTGCTTTCAAAGACATACTCATTGGTTTTTCTCATAACGCCTTGATTAGATTTCTCTTTCATTTCCGCATCCAGTAATTTGCTTTTTATAAAATCTAAAGTTAATTCACTGTTTGACATTTCAAGAGCTGTGACTAAGGGTTGATAAGCTTGTTCGATACTTAATAAAAATTGACATACTTTCTCTTTCTCATCTATGACAATTCCATGATTGGCGATATCTTGAACTAATTTTTCGAATTTATTTATATGATCCTGAACACTTTGATTCTTACTGCACTTCAAGTTTATCAGTTGTCTTTTGAGACATAAGCTGCTGAGTGTAGATTTTCTTTGAAACGTACTCTTGAGCTTGGTAATCATTTCATATGCGGTTGATGCATTTTTAACATAGTCTAGATACTTATCTGGTATTCCTTGTATTATTATATTGCGTGCTTTCGAGTCTTGTTTGATGAACTCTTCCTCTTTTGCTTTCTTCTCGTTCCCGCTTTCTATTACTTTTCTCAATCCCTTTTCATCTAGGAGAATCTCGATTCTAAAGAGCCAATTCTCAAAATTGTCTTCCAGTTTCGGTATATGGGAACAAGACGCTGTCATTATTTTGGCTTTCTTCTTTTCTTTTCGGGCTGAAAAATAAACCTACCCCTTTTACCCTTTTACACGTGTATGACCGTAACCTTACTAGTTGATTAGGTACTTTCCTATGCTATTCTATGTCATCTGACTGAATTTATGGGCCTGGGCCCATAACCTATTAGAAATAATGGTTAAATGAAAGCCCCAATGAATTCAGACAGAATGTTTATTAGCGTTTATACTTATTTTACTGCACAATAGAAAGATCCTACGCACGCCATTATTAATGCTCACCGGAAGAAGGGAAGAAGGGAGACAGACACTTCCTGTCATAGTGACGGCGACAACCACAGATAAAATAGTAACTTAATCTATGATAGTATTCCAATACAGTTCCTATCGAATTCTCCGAAACTCTTACGAATTTTAAATTAAATGGCACCAGTAGCCTTATTCGCTAACTCCACTGACAGCTCGCAGATATCATCATTTGGTAAAGTGTTCATCAGTAAATTGTCAAACAGCTATTTTCTTATTCGCTAACGCCAGTGACCATCTGAGATGACGTCATGAGCATCGACACAGGCTGATATCCACCATGACTCATTTTGACAGCTGTTTCTGTATCGATAAACGTTAGATTGCGATTCCGTAAGCTCAGTGGACATCAAATTGATGGCCACTGTATTTTTTTGAAATACACTACAAATAGCAGTGTTTTATGCCTCATCACTGGGATGTCTATACTATATAGTAGCATCAGACATATACGATTTCTCTAATTTTGCGAATCCAATAGAAATACAAACCCTGAGTCATTTCCTTTATTTTTTGATAGTGTTATTTTTAATTGTATTATTTTAATTTGTTTTATCTTTTTTTGTGTGGAATAAAAATGTCGCGTGTATTTTTGCTGGCATTTGTGGAATACGAGACAAAACGAAGTTTATCCAGAATCCAGAAACGTCGTCTGCGGGATTGCAATAATTCTCTGGATTTACGGGAGAAGGAATTCATGGCAAATTTTCGTATCAACAAATAAGGGTTTCAGCAAGTTTCGGCAGAGGTACGTCCGTTTCTGCAACATGCTCAACAAAACACTGCTGTTGCAATTGAGCTAAAAGTAAGAATGTATAACGTTAAAAGTAAAATAAATACCAATATTACATAAATTAATGTTACTCATAAATACTCTGAAATGATGATAACTAATAATAATATGATGATTTTTTTATTTTTTTTTTTTATAATATATATGTTGAAAGATAAATAAATGCACTAAAAATATGATGATAAACTTTGTAACATCAAATTTTGTTATGTATAGATATTGGCAGTCCTAAACTTTTATGCAAACGGATCATACCAAAGGAACTCCTCATTCATTTGCAACATGTCTCAACTTTTATTTAGTAAGTGCCTACATGAGGTAACCGATGCTCTCAGTGTATGGGACGAGCTACTCAAGTACATAAAGTTTCCTTCCTCTCAAAATCCATCATGAAAGTGTATGTTAGCATTTTAAACCTAAATAATAATAAAATAGTATACCAATTTTTATTTTGCATGCAAAACGTAGGAATCTACGTATCAAAATATTATTTACGTTGTTAAATTTACAGTAACTACAATACTCACAATATTCTCAGTTAAAATATTGTTCATCCACACGGAACTTTAGACACCAAGTTCACACACAATAGAAAGCAAATACTGAATTTTACCGCCACAGATTATTTTTAAATGTATAACACGCTGAAAATAAAGCGTTCTCTCAAACGTAGTAATGTAATGCTAATAGGGTATTTCCTACTTAGCAGTATAATAGTCGATAAAAAAATAGAGTTGTCAAGTTGTCATCGTAGTTTTAGCGTCAGCAACCGTGTAACGATATCCACCGATATCCACTTCATGCGATACAGAATACCAATGTTTTGAACTTATCGGTTGACATCAAAGTTCGGATGAAAACTGAGGCCAGTTGACATCTGAAAATCGGAAAGTTAGCGAATAAGCCAGCAGGACACAGGTAGGTAGGTACTAACAACGGGCGAAACCTAAAGCATTTTGTATTAGACACGAGGATCTTCAATTAAAAGAGAGCTGAATGCCATTCCGAGGTTTACACCATATTTACCAAGTTTGTCAGTGAAACCTACGTAAAAGATGTTTCACAAGTTACCAGTATCTATTGTCGCACGTGGCATAAACTAAATAACTATATGTAATCACAGTCTGATCTTATAATCTTGACACTGAAATGACTTCATGTAATGTTAACACACAATATAATGCTGATAAGATATGTAGGGATATAATGAGTTTAAAGTTTAAATATCCTTCTGCAGTCCACATTGTTTTATTAAAAAAACAGGTCTAAAAAGTTGGTCGGTGGTTGGTTAAGTATACCGACCCTAATTATTAATTTAAATGTGGGGCAAAATTAATTACAGCCTTTTTATCGTCCCACTGCTGGGCACAGGCCTTTTCTCACACGGAGAAGGATCGAGCATTGATCACCACGCTTGCTCAATGCGAGTTGGTCATTTCAGACTTTGTAGTCCAGGTTTCATCAAGATGGTTTTCTTCACCTTTTTATCAGCCATTGGTATCCAAGTATACTTAGAAAGTACATACAAACTTAGAAAAGTTGCATTGCCTGACCTGGAATCGAACCCACGCCCTCATACTCAAGAGGTTTATTTAACGTGTTTTCGCGTGACGTGAACAACCCTTTCAAAGGTAGTTGAAAGAGGTGCACCACCAACGTTTTTTTCTTTAATTTCCGCTACTGCTACTAATAAATTGCCACAACAACCTGCCTACGAATAGCTGAGCCATTGATACATCTTATTTTTAATAGATACAGAAGACTTGAAGGATGCGATAGGTAGTTTTTCAGAAATAATCTATGTCCTTTGTTATGGAAGTCAGGATCATAAACATCTTGAACAATACGTAGGCAGACAAGAAATGCCTCTGTAAAATAGGCTAAATACATAACAGGTGCACTTACCTATAGGCAGCTCGCTGCGCAGGTGCATCTTCAGTGCGAAAAAAATATTACGATGCACTTCTATTGACTTGGATATTTGAAGGTTGCCCAGGGCCCTGGGATTTCTTTTTCAACATTATCAGCTTGAAAACATAATTATTTTCATAAGGAGGATTAAAGAGGATATTTATATTTATCTCTAATAATAATAACATCGATCAATTTATAGGGGGCTTTATTCGGCTTTAAAGCTATTACTAGGTAGGTAGGTACCTATATCTATTTTACGCAAATCAAATCTGTCGGGACAAAAGCTCACTCATTGTTAATTTTGTTGAAAATGTGAGGCCCACACTGCTCTGTTTTGTTCTTGATTGATCTGTTATTCAAAATGGTTACGCGAAAAAGCTATTTTTACATTGTGTAGGTACGTTGTTCATACATGTGTGATAATAATAAAGGAATGTTGAGTAGCTAACTAGCTACCTAAGTTTCTATCATCAATACATCGGTAAACAAAAATAATTATTTTTGTGCGTGGGTTTTACTGACTATATTTTTATTTGCAGAAGTTATAGGGCCTTGACCATTTTTAGGGTTCCGTAGTCTACTAGGAGCCAGCCCTCACAGTTTCGCCATGTCTGTCTCTGAGTGACTGTCAGCACTAGAGTTGGTACCAATATCACAGATTATTATAATAGTTACTACGTAACAATATGTTTATCAATCACGCTGACAAAGTGGTAAAAAATGTTTTGCATTGTGCTTTTACTCAATCTTCCATATGGATGACACCCCCACAGTGATAGGAAATGTAAAATTGATCATTTTAAAATATGGACTTGTACTTAATTTAAGTTTTCTACCAAAAAATAAGCATTAGTTAGATAAATTGATGTTTGATATTCCCTATTACCTAAATCATCTTCATACCGATTGTACCTATGTATGTTCTTTGATTAGATTTTTCCCATAAATCCGGGACTATTTTTATTATTCTTATTTTTTGGTATAAAGCCACAAAAATAATATATGTAAATGCTGTAGACCGGTGTTATTCATCAATTTGCGAATTAATCGGCGTGTCAAATGAAATCACGTTGTGTCTACAACGAACAATCGTAGAGCTGCCCAAGTAGGTATAATCTTATCGGAGTTTCTCTCCGTCTCATCCAGTTGAGACCACGGCAGGATTTCATAAGTATTGTACTTAATAGAATCTAGGTACTTTACCTATACAATACATATACCTACTTTATTAACTCTGCACTTAATATGAATACTAGCTACTAATGAAACTGTGTCATAATAGTTATAACTTGCATTTAATATGGTTTTCTAACTACTGAAACACTACGTTTATTTAACGGAGGAGCAAACATTTTATTATACTTGTAAATCATTCCATAACAGGTAGGTACTGTGAAAATCTGAGTGAGTTTACTTATGATCGTCTAGCCTTTTCCCAAGTTTGTTGGGGTCGTCTTCTAGTCTAACCGGATGCAGCCGAGTAACAGTGTTCTACAAGGAGCGACTGCCCATCTGATCTCCTCAACCTAGTTATCCTGGCAACCCAATACCCTAGGTAAGACTGTTTAACAGACTTACTGGCTTCTGGCTTAGCGTAACGACTGCTAAAGATGTTCAATGACAGCCGGGTCCTACAGTTTAACGTGCCCTCCGAAACACAGACATTGGTGTCCAAGATATAGGTATTTAGAAAGTACATACAAACTTAGAAAAGTTGCCTGGCCTGGAAGCGAACCCACACACGGCACACACTCATACTTGTGCAGTGAGTTTACTTATATTGACCTAATATTAAAGGTGTTACCTACTTATCCTACACTGAACCCACGTACCGAGACAACAGACATGAACTGATAAACACACTACAATCAATGATTTTGAAGCTCAAATAAGAAAAATTGCACGAATAGACGGCGATTTCGCGAGAGACAATTTATTTTGACGATGTCTAATTGTACGATACCGATATGTTGACTCCGGGGGGCTGCATGACGTAACATCGAGATGCGCGGAGCAATCCATACGTTGTAATTTTCCTATACTGTTGTTTATAATCTCCATTCAGTCATTGGACAAATTCGGCCGCAGACACTCATCTCCCGGGTATCTCCCTCAGTTCACACTACAATCGATACTTAAAAGTAAGAATAAATAAATATTCGTCGAAAGGCACATAATTTACCACCCAGATTAATTTAATTCAGTTAACTTGTACCTACTAAGAGTTTATCATAATAATGTATTTATCTGAGTAATATTATTTATAGGCAATTATTCTCAGAGACTTGAATGAAATATTAGTTTATAATTAAACTTCATTTACATTGAGTGAAAGATGAGTTTACTGACTTCTTCATAAGTAATTATTGTTTGTTTATTAGCTAGCGCCAACTGGTTTTCGGTGTCATGTCTGTGTTCTGTAATCAATTAAACAATAAGTCAATTGTGAGTTTATCACCGGGCACGGCATGATTAATAATATTTATTGAATTAATATATCTATGCAAAGGCTGCAATCTAAGCTCTTTATTGTCTCATCTCAAGCGCGGTACTATATAAAGCCACATGATAGTATTTTTTGTCATTCTAGCACAGATCTTCGTCGATAAAGCTTCAGCTTCAGATTGTTGAAAGATTTATACGAATAAAGTACGTATTTATTTTATAAAACTTCATTATTAGGTATTCATTTACGGAGGATTTGTTGACATGTGAAGAATCTTACCTATTGACGTTGTTTATTTATACTTACTTAATAAATATTTGGAAAATATTTCTGTGCAGAATGGTTGGAAAGAACGAACAACAGCTGTCGTCAGAGGAGATCTTCGCCCTCGAAGACAAGTATGGGTGCCGCAACTACGCCCCCGTGCCGGTAGCCCTTAGCCGTGGCGAGGGTAAGTTTCAATATTTCTTACTAGCCGTTTTTCCGACGTTTGGTTCGCGTCCGTGAGTGAAAGGTGTCTCGACATTTATTATATTATTTTTTATAAAAACAATCAAATCTTTGGATAGACATTTTACATAAGTAATTTCAGGAAGTAGTGAACAGGTTTAAAAAAATCGATATCGAGGAAGGCTATAAGCACTTTTACATGCCTAGGGACTCTTGAAGTGAATTTAGTTAGTTTGAAGTTTAAAAAGAAAATGCTATTGTTTTCCTCAATTTTCAATGGATGTAATGGAGACGTAGATAATACAATTTTATAAAACATTATTACCCAATCAATATTATTAATATTTCCGCGTCTGCTCGCGGAGAGCTCAAAAACTACTGCGATTTAAAAAAATAAATAGAGCGCTTTAGTAATAAGAAGTGGAAGGTTTGTTACTACACATGTAATTTATATACTTAAATGGATGGCTAGTAGGTATTAGATTAGATAAATTATTAAATACTCTAGGTATCTAAAAAAAATTGTCTGAGGGGTTTCAGGCTCAATGCCTTGCATCCCCCTCTGCGTCCATGAATGTGTTCCTTTATTTCCTGATAGTTAACTTAGCTTAATCATACCTACTTTATTTTTTTCCTGTGATTCATTCATTCGAGCTTAATTTCTTTACTTCCTAATTTGAATACAGTAAGTACGCATTAGAGACAACAAAAAATTAAAAAAATGCGATCCTTTTATGTGTGCCTCGTCTCTAAAGTACATTAATTTCATTCATTTTATCTTATAATAGTGTGTTACTTGTGTTTTATTAAGGCTTATCATTGATAGCCAGATCATACTGGTCTACAATGCTGTTAGATTCTAACCTTAGATCAAATGTCTTTACTGCAAGGTAAGTTATACCTATTTATATATCAAGGATCTGGAATCGAATCTACTATATTGTTAGCTGTTAATTTATGGTCTTTATTGTTGTATGGTAGGTGCGATTTGCATCTCTTTCTTCGTCGTTCCCTCACTGATGAGGATCGCGATCACAAATTAGGTACACCCCTCTATCTATATATATAGAGCGGTCTGACGCCGCGCCGCATGGACTATACGATGGAGATTGTCCCCGACTATGCTGTATGCCATTTGCCCTCAACTTGATCCAGAATTAAGAGCTTCTTAATATTTTCCTTTGAAGACCGCATAATGTGTTCGAAGAAGCTGAAGGTTCGGTTAAGGCAAATAGAGAAGAGCTTTTTGGTGATGTGTAGCTCCTTGAAGATTGACTTATTAGTTCGCGATTTGTACTTATGACAATTAAAACGAAGATTCTTTTATAAAAATATGTGTAGAAGAGTGAATCATATTTTGTAGTCGTATGTCCATTGAAATATGACAAACAGTTTCTTTCTTATATATAGTATCTATGGTATTATCGATATTTCTGTTGGAAGTTTATTTAATCAAAGTCGTAACGTTTCTGCACGATTATCTTATTATGTGCCCATGTTATGATAACAAAGAGGGTAGGTCATCATATTGGTTGGTAGGTACATAAGTACCAACATGATGAAATAAATAAATATTATGCCTAAATAAACCTATTTCGGGATCTCTGAAAGTTTGATGCCTAGTGGGTAAAGAAAGCACATATTGTTATAAGGAGGCATAGCCTCGAGGTACTTACCTACCTACATACATACCCCCACTTGACCCAAAGTTAATGCAGATAAGGTATTTTTATTTCATGAATCAATTAATAAACAACAGATAGCGAACAATCTTTCTTTCATTAACATCGAAATACATTTTTGATAGCCTTTTTATTTCTCGTAAGGCCGTCCCCCTGGCGTTTTATGAGCGTCGGCATCTTTCAAATGTTTCGCAGCGCCAATGTTGCGCCAGAATGAACGTCCGCACAATGATACTATTTGAGGTACACAGTCAGATCCATGATGGATTCTGACGAGGAAGAGACGCGACGCGACGCGACTTTGACTTCAACGCTCGTAAAGCAGTTTAAGAGTTCTAAGGTGCGCCCAGCCTAAGAAATATTAGAACATCTCAAGCCTCATTTACCAAGCATTTACCTAAAGGTAATTAGGTAAGTGATCAAAGGACATGTGGCAATTAGGAATCTTATTTGTGTGAGCGTATCTCTAGATAATTTTATTGTTTTACAGTATCAATAAAAATGTTACCTTCACCTCATGTTATAAAAAAACCAACTAGGTTCATAGGTAAATAAATAATAAGCATGTATTTTCTAATCTTTATTATGTATGCTCTAGTTGGTTTATAGTAAATCTCAGACACATGTTAATAACTAGATTGTAGGAATTAACTGATAAAATTCTTCGAAGTGAACTTGAGCTATTAAGAATGTAAATTGACTTTTTGATATGTTATGTAAAATCTTATTTTTCTTTCCTTGCAGGTGTGTTCGTTTGGGATGTGGAAGGAAAGAAGTATTATGATTTTCTTAGCGCGTACTCCGCGGTGAACCAGGGTCACTGCCACCCTAGGATTATTGCAGCTCTGAAGGCGCAGGCTGACAAACTCACCCTAGTATCCAGGTAATTATAATTATAATCAGCCTTTTATATTGGCCCATTGCACCAGACCTCCAGAGCGTTAATCACCACATTTGCTTAAGACAGATTTCCTAACTCCAGGTTTCCTCAACATATTTTCCTTTACCTAATTAAAATACTGAAAGGTTCACTAGAAAGAAATGGCGTCACCTAAGCAATACAGGTCGTAAAGACTCTATATTACTTCCTTACGAACATATCTGTGGGACAGCCGAGCTCATAATGAGCAGGATAGGACAGAAGCACTACAACGCAGTTAAAATGACTCCTCCATACCAAATCCTCATTTCAGAGCATTCTACTCAGACCAGTTGGGTAATTACGAAAAGTTTATGACGGATCTCCTCGGCTTCGATCGTCTGCTGCCGATGAACACCGGTGTAGAGGGAGGCGAGAGCGCCTGCAAGATTGCTAGAAGATGGGCTTATGACGTCAAGAAAGTACCCGATGGACAAGCAAAGGTAGATAAATAGATAGATATACCTACTCTATTAGGTACACTAGTTTTTACATTTTTGATCTAAGATCTAATTAAAGTAAGTAGATGACATAATAGGCGGTCTTATCGCTAAGAGTGGTCTCTTCCAGACAACCTTTATAGAAACTACATGACGTGCATTCTGGAATATAGAATACTTAGTTCCAATTTATCGGAGCACTTAAACAAGAGCAATCAAATGAACCTAACATAAGAACTCAATGCACTTAAATATTATTAATGTCTGGATAATGCTTATCAATCCTTTGGTTATACATATAAACACGGGTTATCAGAATTAGTGAACACTGGACGAATTCGGTCCGTATTGTAAGTCTGGTGCTTTATGTAGATATGGTCACGACACGTGGTAATACTTGCAAACTTTTTAGTTCGTCAGTTTGAGAGTTGCAACCCCCTTAAGCGCGCAGAATCTCACGGGGAGGCTATGGGTTCAAGGAAAATATATTTCAAAAAAATGTATACATATGTATATTAAAGGTAGCAAGAACTTTCCTTTTAAAAAACTTATGGAACTTATTTACGCTTTTAGATAATCTTCGCCGAAGGCAACTTCTGGGGCAGAACCCTATCAGCTGTGTCGGCGTCGTCAGACCCCTCGTGCTACCAAGGCTTTGGCCCTTACATGCCAGGCTTCGAGTTAATTCCTTACAACGACATCGATGCTCTCGAGGTATGTTCAAATGATGACAGAACCAATACTTATATATTAATCACAAAGTTGGACCTAAAATCGACTTAAATATATTTTTATATTCAGAAAGCCCTCCAAGACCCCAACGTGGCAGCCTTCATGGTAGAACCCATCCAAGGCGAAGCGGGCACTATTATCCCAGATGACGGTTACTTGAGGAAGGTCCGTCAGCTGTGCACCCAACACAACGTCCTATGGATCGCAGACGAAGTACAAACTGGTTTGGGTAAGTAGGTGCTTAGGTACTTATTGTAAAGGTTATTCTGGGTTATGTCATGATAAATCTCTCTTAGTCAAAACATGTACCTAGTAGTATTAGCCAGTTTCATCATCTTTTGTTTTTGTTTTAACGTGTATTATAGGTAGGTACCACACCCCAGTGCCATAAGGGTGAAAGTGAAGTCTTGATACTGGGTTTCGTTCATAAAATAGACTAAAAGGTCAAAAGGTTATCGCACTGTATGTAAACAAATAGATGAATGTGTTTTCGTCGTTTAACTTTAGATACGGAGGATATAAATAAAACATTTCCATTGTGATAGTCCAGTTTTAGACCAGTAAAAATAACAGCTGATAACTTTGTTTCTTGAACGATGGCGACGTCATGAATTTTTATCAGTAGGTAGGTAACCTCATGTGATTTAGCTTACGCAAAACCCTACGTTACATTGCCTTATTATGGTTATATTGAAAACATTTGATATTTACCATTATCATGTTTATTACGCGCAATTATTTTGAACTGTCATTGATGTTTTAAAATGCGGGGCAAACTTTATTACTTTCGGAGTTCAAGGACCCGATTCTGCTAAGTTAATATTGTCAAAATTGAATCGCAATAGCAGTTTTAACCATATCGGGCATTCTGCTACTAATAAAGACCAATCGTATTCCAACGGCATTCGATTGGTTTGCCATTTTGGTGATTTTGGTCTATACGGTAGTTTGCTCTACAATCATATTGCAATCGTAAATCTTTTCCAGACAAAATGATTCATTATTAAACGGCAGAAATGGATAAAAACGTTTATTTCAAAGAAAAAATAGCGGAATGCTACATACGCTTCAATCGTAATTGAGTCGTGATTGGATCTCAGTCGAACCGAGTCGAACGTGAATCGTATGTCGCTTAAGTAAAATTAGGAGAATCAGGCCCCAGGAGGCAGCTATGGATCCGTCAGTTCCTACGTGGATAATGTAGTAGGTATTATTTATTTATATAATAGTTTATGCGACAAGAAGAATCGGGTTGCCCGGGTAACTGGGTTGAGGAGGTCAGATAGGCAGTCGCTTCTTGTAAAGCACTGGTACTCAGCTGAATCCGGTTAGACTGGAAGCCGACCCCAACATGGTTGGGAAAAAGGCTCGGAGGATGATGATGCGACAAGAAGAAAAATCAAGTACCTACTTACCTCAGATCAAAGAAATAGGCTCTCTTCCAGCAGGCCCGCTATCATGATTTTCTTGACTCTTGCAGGTCGTACGGGAAAACTGTTAGCGGTAGACCACGAAGGTGTGAAGCCTGACATCCTGATCCTAGGCAAGGCGCTCAGTGGTGGAGTGTTGCCAGTCTCCGCGGTCCTGGCCAGCAACAGCGTCATGGATGTAAGTCACCTTTGTATTCAGCCAGCCATTCGAAACAGTTTTTTTTTGTTTTAATGGTTTGGTGGTTTGGAATAGTAGTTGCCTTTAAAAATAACTACCTACTTATAGAAAATTGAGTGTGTAGGTGCTAAGTGGGACAATTGTTTTGTGTCGGTATAAGAAAAAATGTTTTTTCTGCTACTTTACTAAATCTGAACTTTTGCGTTTGATAATATCCATGAATTTTACGTGATTAAAACACAAAATATTTTTTGTGATTACAATTAGGAGTATTAGGTAGAGTTTGAATGCCATGAAGCCGAATGCGAAAGAAACAATGTTCTTAAGTATTTTGTTTAAATGTTTTAGAAACGTCTCTTAGTTTTCTTGTGTTTATTACAGGTAATCAAGCCTGGCACTCACGGATCGACATATGGCGGCAATCCTTTGGCTTGCGCAGTTGCCATGGAAGCTGTAAAGGTAACGACCATTCCTATTATACCTACCCCCCAATCCATATAGTCATATTTATATTAGGTACTTATTCGCGTATCCACAATGTTGTGCTACGTAACCTGAAGAAGTGCTCTTACAGGAAAATAAAATTAATCTTAGATTGGTTTAAGACAAAAACGAGTCAGGAATTGGTTTAATAATTACACTCACGTGATCACACTGAGTTTTGGAAGGTTTTGTACAATATTTTCTACTGGCACCATGTTACGCCGGCATTAAACTACCGTCAATTAACCGTCTACCTTGTCTTTGATACCAGGTGTTGCTAGAGGAGAAATTATGTGAAAATGCAGAGAGACTCGGCAAAGTGCTTGTGGAGGAGCTCAACAAAATTCCCAAGAACAAGATCACGACAGTGCGCGGCAGAGGTCTCATGTGCGCCATTGTTGTTCACGACAGTACGTATTGCGTTTTTTTAGCTTGCAAGCATCACTAATGACAGAGTAAAAGATTTTGTTTGTTTATGAGAGCGGTGATTTCAAATGTAACCGTTATAAGTACCCAAAATATGTTGATGACACCGATTTAAATTTCTCGGACAATGAAAACTTAAAAACTTTTGCGATTCCAGGCATCCCAGCGTACAACGTATGTCTGAGGCTACGTGACGCTGGTCTGTTGACCAAGACAACTCACGGACAAACCATCAGGCTGGCCCCACCACTTGTCATCACCGAGCAACAAATCCGCGAGGGAGCCAACATTATTCGTCAGGTGCTCGACAGCTATGACAAATAAACGCACTGCCTTCAACCTCTGCCTCGCAATATGGACGCCGTCCACGCCTCAACAGGCCACCCTTGAAATTTCTCCACATCTTGAAACTATTTAGACATCCTTCCCAAACAAGGGAAGAACGTTTCAAGAGATATCTTTAGGAATTTAAGTCTTTATTGAAATTATATCGAGATTATAAAATAAGCAATTAACCAAAATTGTACTGTTTAAATAAAACGAGGAAATGAATTTGTGCGGTATATATTTTTTATATTAACATTTAACAACCATCTCACAACATACTAATAATCACAGTTAGTTGAGGTAAATACTGTACTTTAAGTAACTTTCATAAACATGTATGAGCCGAATAAAGGTAAAATATCACAACGCATAGCTCTTTTGTTCCACTGGCACTTAGCATTACAATATAATATAATTAAAGCAAATCTCTTTATGTATATGTTATCTTTAAGTATTATGTAAACTTGGACTGGCTAACATTTAAGGTAATGGCATTAATTTTGTTCCCTCAATTTAGTTCAGCTTCTAAGACACCCACTTGAGCGCGCATAGTGTCAGTCAATTTAGCTAATAGAACAGATTCATCCAAACTCATCTTGGGACTTTCCAGCAAGCCTGTAATAAACCAGCACAATATAAATTATCATAAAATACACGTGAAGGAGAAAATCATAACGATAGCATTGTTTAAACAGTGCGCAAAATCATATAATTGATTGGACAAAGAAAACAAAACGCAGTAAATTACCATTTTTAAGACGAAAAGTGGTGTGACGATAAAGTGACAAAGATTTGCGTACTTATTTGCACATCTATATTGAGTTAATGACTACTTACAAACAGCTCTAAGTCTGAAAGATCGTGTCATTTGTGTTTGAAGAAGGTAAACATGCGACTTGTTATTTTAAAATGAAAAAAGATGATATTGCGAGCGGAAATGTTTTCAAAATAAAGCAGTAGGTATGTGATATTATAGATGTTTTTGATTTATTTGCCTGCGAACTGTTAAGAGCTGCAATAATATTTATGTTAAGTGCGTAAGATACACCACGTATACCTTTGCTGATACAATCCCAGCATTCTTGTATCTCGTAACTGAGTCCCGCACTATTATGGAAATGGAACTTGTATTTGCCTTTGGGTAAACTCCATTCTGTGTTGTTAGCTGCTGATATTTGTAGCACGGTGGGACACCAGAAATAGTCCAACTGTGAACATAAACAATTATCGAGATTTGCATTGGACTGATAATTGAAATGTTGACTCAGTTGTGTGCAAATGCACTACCTACATAGGTACTCGATATATTTTTGAGAAAAAGTCACCTGTCCCATATATTTAAATTTTTCTACTTTTGGAGCTAATTGTTAAATATGTCTTGGTCAGTAGCGTACCTACCTAAATAGTATTTACATAAATCAATAGTGAAACGGTTTATAACGTCACATATTTTCCGATTTAGGATTTTCTGATAAACGTGGCGTAATCTGAAGTAGGCGATATGATAAAAGGACATGCAAGTCTTGTTTTGTTTTGACAATATCACGGTCAAGACTGTTATAAAAAAATCCCGAGCGAACAACTTCGCATACCTTCAGAAAGCAATCTATCTCCACGTCCAACATCTGGATCGGCTCAGCCATTTTACCGAGAAAGCTTACCTAACCAAATTAGAACCGCCTTTTACTACGTATAACATTACGATTTTTGCATGCATTTCTGGGAAAATGTAAGACAATAGAATATGAGCTTACAGCAATAGCTCCTTTGGTGCCAATGATCTCCGCCTTATTGGGCATATTGGCCCTCGTATGTGCCGACAGTGTAGCGGTGCGGCCATCTTTGTATTTGAGCGCGCAAGAAATGGACTCGTCCACTCCAGCTTTGCTCAAATGGCCTGTGCATACGATATCAGTCGGCGGCTCCTTGTATATGAACTGCACTAGTTGCAACATGTAAACACCCAGATCTAGTACTGCGCCGCCGCCCAAATCTTTCATTCTGAAATTGGTCATTAATTGGAGAATCGAATTGGTATAAATCGATATACTAGGTTCGTATTACAGATTGATACCCGAGCACGGATGTTGCGTTGCGCTATGTTATTTTTGAGAAACCTTAATTAAGTTTACAGTGTCTGTAATACGAACTTTAGTGTCACCATTATAAATTAAGCGTTTTTATAATAGAAGCATGATGATGATGGGGTAAGCGTTATTATATAGGCAGTGAATGACAATAAATATCTTACAAGTTCCTCTCAATGTCGTTAATTTCGACCCCAAACTGTATGCTGATGTGATAGATGTCCCCAAGCCCGCCAGAAGATATGTGCTGATCCAAAGCGTCGTAAGCAGGGAAGAACCGCGACCACATTCCTTCAAGGAGGAAGAGTTTCTGTTCGCGCGCCAGGTCCACCAGCGATTTAGTTTGTTTGTAAGTCATGCCCATAGGCTTCTCGCATAGCACGTGTTTACCATTCTCTAACATTAATTTAGTTATTTCGTAATGCTGCAAATTGAGAACACTCACGAATACAATGTCTGGAAACAAGAAAAATATTTCCGATAAGTCGAAGGCTGGTGTAGTAGTGTGACATCGGCGTTGCATGCCGTATCATGTTCATGTTAGTGTGGCACCTTGAAGTACAACCTCGTGTTAAAAATGAAACGACACGACAATTTCTACTATTAAGTTGTTACACATATTGTAAGTTTATAGGAAATCGTGCAATGTCACACGGAAGTAATGTGCATGAGCGTTTGTGCATTGAGTCCTGTTGTTAACCTAGAAAGTACGTTTCATTCAAGCTGAATCTTGATGCATTGTGTTTAGATACGCATTCTTATTTTTTTTTATTTTCTCACGTAGATAGAGGTGTGATACAATTTTTTTTTGTAAATTGAAACTAACAACACAAATGGCTACAGACTTCTAATACTTAGGCCAAATGTTTCCTTAACTACACGAATTCTAATTTCCTCTTTTGTTACTGTATTTAACAGCCATGTTTAACAAAATATTTAGTTTAAATATATTGTCAGTGAAGATTACTGACTCACCAATTTTATTTTGATTACTAACTTTATGAAATAGCGCTATGGTTGCAATTCTAACTTTAAAGGTGCGCTTATAAAGGGTGTGATAGTTATGAAGTTATGAATTGAAACCTAAGGTAGAACTTCAGGTTTCGAAGAAGTCTTGGATGTAAGTACCTAGTTGCAGGTCTAGTAAAGTTTTTACAAAACATGATAGGAAAATATTTATATCGAGACCTTAAGCAAATCAGGCGGGTTAGTAGAGGCTATTGGGAAATTGTCCTCCAACACAGTGTAATGTTAGGGGAAGTGTCAAAGTCATTCAAGTGTAATGATTGAGCTCGTTATCTTTTGTTTGTGTTGACTGATCCTCGTCTAAACAATAGGACGTTTTGTTACCTATAGAGTCATCACGCGCGAGTGACTCGTAGCCTTCATAAGCTGTGTTGATTTTGTGGAGCGTGGCCAATCTGTGGACACGTTCTATATCTTTGCCGGCCACGGCAACGACCTTGTGCTGATCAGCCGGCAGCGTCCCCAGCGCCGTCAAGAAGTCGTGAGCTATCATACCCACGCCGGCTACCCCCCATTTCAGTTGTAAACCCATCTGGAAAATACACATTTCCTTAAGTATTTTGTAAACAAAGTTGACGTACTGTTGAGTGATGAGGAGTTTATTTTGAAGTGGCGAAAATCACGAAAGATTTTCTTTTGATAAGATATTATCGATGTTGAATGGTATGACGAAAGCATGAGATTAGGGCATCGATTTTAACATTATTTTGGATGACTTAGTACTATCGCTTTTTTTGCAACGACGTAGATTAATTTCTGTGATAGCAAGCAAATTGCAAAATTATGTAATTGATACTTTATATCGACAGGAAACTTGAGCTACTTACCTGCGGTCAAATGCGGTGATTGAGACGGTAATAAAATTAATTAATAATAGAAATGTCTACGTTCTCCCGTAATATAACGCGTGAAGGGCGGGCGTTTTGGGGGCTGTCTTTTGTTTTTGACGTTCGAAAAGTGCTGATTTATGAGCCTAATTTGACGATTTTGAGTTTGAGTTATATGATCTGCGACAATTTGAGAGTGATATGTAGGTGAAACACAACTTTTGCCTATTCCATCGAATTGCTTTGTAATTCAATACTGCTGAACAGAACACACGTCAATACCGCATGGGACACAAACTGGTAAAGAGAAGTAAAAAAAATGTTTTCATAGAGGTAGGCAAACATAACATTGCATTAGGTATTCTTATCTTTTAAGATAATCACGTAAAAAGGTACACAATGTAACTATCGCGCCTTGCTGACAATGTTCTGCGATTTGTCCTCACATTGAAATATATAACAACTAGGCAGTACACTCAGGCCTCTTAAATATGTGTTAATTGAACTGAGTATAGAGTCAGCAGAGGTGTATGTATGTATGAGTGGACATGTCCACATGTGTCCATTGGTCAACTAGGTTGATTGGCTGTTTGTTAGTGTTACATGAGGCAGGGGAACATACCTATGATCATAGTCAATAATGTTTATTTATGTTCATGAGCACTAACAAGAGCTCTAATTGATGCATAATTATCTCACATTCTAAACAAAGTTATTAAAGTGTTTGCATTTAGAAAAATTTGCTACACATTTTTTTATAATTGCTATGAATTTGCAGTAATTAAAATTATAGTGAATTACAAAATATGTTCCTGTGTCTTCGATAGGCAAAGAGAATGTTGGGAGAGAAGCCTGGATATGAATAAATAATTGTGGTCATTTGGCACTGGTATTATAATTCTCATGCTAACATTAACTTATTTTTTTTTGATAATCATTTCTGCAAAATGTAGAAATAATACAGAAATGTGAATGTTGTGGATACAAAGGAATGTATCATGGCATGCATCAACATGATAATGAAAATGGATATTAATGCAGAAATAATAGCTATGTTAATCAAGTGGTTTGATTGGTATTTAATGACAATATAATAACATCTACATCTATAATACTCACAGCTTGATCAGGCATTGTAACAACTAAACTTTTTTGTATGTTCCTCTGTTATGCACCACCTACAAAATAAAATAATGAAGAATTATTATAACATGACATTCATTGGGATTTAATTTGAATAAAAAATTCAAATGAAGTGGTAAACTGGTCCTTTGCTAGGGAAGAGTTGATAATTAAATATTATATTATTTGGAAGAGAAGGAGCTTTTTCCTATTCTTTTTTTTTGTGGAAATAGGATTGAATTCCTTCTTTAATGAGAAGGAATTGGATGGATGGATTTATAAAAGATAAGAGTTCGGTATTTTTTTTTATAATATATATAGCTTTATTTCACGAATATGCACGATTATCTCAAAAATAACAATGAAAATCCAACTTACTGACAAAGATATCAGCTGACTCGACGAGTTCAAAATATATCACCGTAAGATTATTTTGTCCGGGTTTTCTAACCTAACTTCCTTTCACTAGAGTATAAATATTAATGTATGATATTTAAAATACCTTTAGTGTTACATAATTATTGTCCTATCTTATCAAAATTAAACGAATACACAAAAAACGTAAAGGAGAAACACAATAGGATACAAACGGCACAAGACTCAAGAATGAACTAAATGAATGAGCATTGATTGAGCTGTCACAATCACAATGAATGAAAACGCATGTCGCGTATATAAGTCAATGATGTCGCATGATTCTTTCATCTATGAATGAAAAAAAAAACTTCACATTCTCATTCTGACTGTAAAATTGTTCATGTTGCCAGTACAACGGTCGAAAAACGTCCTAAGAAATTATTTTCTCTATCTTTCGTCACAAGCCGTCGATGCATTTTTATGTGAGACAATAAAAATACTGTTTTAATAATCTTGGAAAAGACCTAAGTTTTCCTAATAACAAAAAGCTATCTAGGTATGTACGCTCGCGTTACGAGTGATTTGAGCTACAAATGTTCATTTAGGTAGAGTTGAGAAAAGCATTTTCGGGATAGAGAAATACTGTGCTGTGCCCCGACTTACTGCATTCTGAGTGGACTCAGCTGCACATCATATCTTGAAGATTACCATCCGGACCTCACTTGGATCTGTACTGAGTCACTCATTCGTTCTCTTCATTCGTGTCACTGACTGAATGTCACATTCAATGTAGCGATGGGTCGTTGAAGGTTTTTCCGTCAACGAAACGTTAACGTTGATTTCCGTTTGTCAACTAGTTGATCAACTAGTTAATTTCGTCAACGAGTTGACGTGTTACAAACGTCAACTTGCATCAACGATCATTGACTTTCAACGATACACGCCAACGCCAACGATAAACGCCAAAACGTTTTTGTTAATATATCATTTTTTTAAACTTTCTAGATGATCTTCCCTTTATACTTTTTTCAGGCTTAGGACTGACTAAATAATTTGCTATAAAATACAAATTTTAGGCGTATTTAAAAGATCATCTGATTTTTATGTACATTAATTAATTATTATTTACAATTGGAATAGTTCCTTATTTTTTTTTTTACATTATTTTGGCTTTTTACATTATTTTATTTTTTATAATTTTACATTATTTTGGTTTGGGTTCAGTTGCTCGTTTCGTTCGTCAACCTAGTTGAATTCGTAAACGTCGTTGTAATTTTTACTCGTTGACAAATTCAACGCGTTGACGGATTCAACGCGTTGATTTGAAAACGGTCAACGTTAATCCCGTTGAAGTGACATCAACGTTGATTCAACTTTTTTTTTTTTTTTTTTTTTTTTTGGGGATCACAATAGCTTTTATTTACAACATAATTTCAAATATTTACATTAATTTTAAAAATTAAAAATAAACTTATATATACAACTTAAAACTAATACAGTGCATCAAAAAATTGCTCCTCATCGCTGTCACCGGGTAATGTACCCAAAAGGCTGGCGGCATTGCCACGTTGGATGGCAATGCTCAACCTCTGTGCGAAATAAAAGCCAGCCCTTGGGTCACGAGAAGTGTCAACAAGGCGCTTAGAAATTTCCTTCGCAAGCGCGTGAGCACTCGGACCCCACGGCCCGAGGGTTTCAACCCCAAACGGCTCAAACATGTAATTCCCGATAAGGCTACTATATTTGCGCCGTTTGAGGTCCTCTGCTTGTGAAGCGGCGGAGCCAACACAACACGCAGTTCTAGGAAGATGGGATGGCGCAAGAGTGTCGACGCAGGTCGCGTCCCACACTAAAGTCCTACCCATCTTCCACGGAAATAGCGACATGCCGTCTGGTCTCTTGCCATCGTCGCGTGCCAAACCATTTGGTTCAAGTACGGCTGGCACGCCGACGGCAACAAGAGCCCGACGGATCACGTCGTTGATATTCGCATGTCGTGGTATGCGGCCCGCACTCCGACTGCACGACAGGCCGTGGTGACCGAGGCTGTTGACAGCTTCCCCGCAGTGGCAGCGGTGAGGAGTGCAGCACGGAGCACCCAGACGCAGGCAGACAGCGAGTCTGAAAGTGGTGTCGTCAAACATGGTGCCTATGTTTGCCGACGGAAATGCGTGAAGCCAAAGACCTGACTCCCATTCACCCACAGCCAGTAGGCGTGCTCGCTCTGCAGAAGTAATTGACGTATCAATGAGATTTTTCCGTATTACTCTGCAGAGCGGCTCATCCCACTGTCTCTGGGAGGATGGGTTGGCGGGTGGATCGGTATTCGGGCATGTGACTTTCCAAGCATTAATAGCCTCCGCCAGGCATGGCACCTCAAAATTGATCAGTGTAATAGGTAGGATTTTCCTGATCAATTTGTCAGTGCCATGGACGGAGGAAATAAATGCCGGTAAACTAATACTGGAAATTTTGCGGACGCCAAGCCCTCCCATACGGATGGGAAGTGTAGCTTGAGAATAAGCTTTGTCGTCCAAGGCCACATTTAAAATTGATGAAAGTGTATGTCGAATTATTTTATCAATTTGATCCAAAAGGTTGATGTGCTTCCATAAATGAGAAGCACGCAAGATGTAGGTTAATTTGGGGCCAAAGCAGCAGTATCGTAGGATGGTGATGGCTGAATGTATATTAATTTTGAATAACCTTTCCGAAATATCATTGAAATTTTGAATTTTGTTCTCAATAAAATCCGAAAATGACTCTTCCAGTACTGGTGACCCCAGGAGGCAAAGAGAACTTTTGTCTATTATTTTTATGCCATCGGCTACTGCGTTAAAATTTTGGAGTGTCGTTTGTCTGTCGGTTGTGTCAGATACAAATAATAAATACAAATAAAAATAATCATTGATTCAACTAGTTCGTTGATTCAACGCCCATCGCTAATTCAATGTCATAGTTGTCAAACATGTGATCGCAAAAGTTTTGCTTTGTTTTTATTTATTTGTGCTTATTTGTTTATGTTTTCGACATGTCATTGGTTTTGAGAAGAACGTATTTAAAAGCCAAAAACAATATCCTGTCTTCCAGCAATGGAAACATTTCGTTATCTGGTTCATTACTTACATTTACGCCACGAACGTTCAGTGACGACAAATCTGGCAATAATCCACAATTCAGCAGTAGCACAATATTAATAGAAAATGGATTTAATGTTCAAGAACTTCCCGTAGCTATCAAGAGGTTGAGAGATCTCTCAGACATCGAAGAGAAGCCGAACGAAGAACAAACAGCAAATGCGCATGACTCACTGAGCTATCAGCTGATCCAAGAGGAATTCAAACAATGCCTGGATCTCCGGGAAGTATTCTCTTTGCTTTCTAAATGTACAAAAATTACTCCAAATATTGCGTTAGGTGCCATTGAACGAATTTATGACATTGAAAAAAATCCAGAGTCATTAATTATTGATTCCAGAAGAATGCACATTAACTTAGCTAAAGGTGCAATATTAGACAAACTTCTCAGAGTGGTCATGAAAACTGAAGATACACGTACCATATTAGCTATATTAAACACAGCTTCTTCATTTATGGAACCTTACAAATATAAATTTCATGATGAGCTACTTCTCAGAGTAATTGACAACAAGTTGACCATTGAGCAAATATGCGAGTTTATAACATTTTTGATTAAAAATAAGGATGATGGAAAGTATTCAGAGACTATTGACAAACTATGGGTTGGCTTTGTGGCAAAAGAAAATGAAATAGATGAATCTAATATTGTTCAAGTATTTGGTATTCTGCATGGCTTGAAAGTGAGCAAGAGAATTATTTTGACACTACTGGAGCAAAAGCTATGTGACTTGTGGTATAAAGTCAAACCACGTGTTATGCAAGACATATTGACCTCTTTTGTGCAAGAGAAATATTTATCGGTACAATCATTTGGTGTTGTTGGCAGTTGGCTGTTTGCCAATATACATGCCTTAGATGAAGATTCAATGCTAGATATTATTTCTAAGTTAACAAGGCTCAAATATACTGATAGCCAAATTGAGAAAGCTGTTGAAAAATACATGAAATTTAAAGGTGAAAAGATTGAGAGCTATGTTCTCATTGTTGGTATTTTAAACTTTTGTATGCAATTCCAAATTTACAATGAACAGATTTTAAATTCATGCAGTCACTACTTCATGCATAACTGGCACATAGTGCCTCCCAGTTTTCTCAGATCATTTATATATCCATATGGTTATCTGCACTTTGATCCTGAAAATAGTTTGGCATTCTGGACTGCTGTGGATAAAGTATTAAATGAAAGATTTGATAAAATTAGTTGTAATGATCTTAGTTCAATATTATTGTCATTAATTTATTTAGGTAAATATCCTTCTACATTAGTATCCAGAATGCTAAGCCCGGAGTACCTGACAAAAGTGAAAAACCCTGATATGTTACAAAGGTTTTATTTAATTGATACTGCAATGACACTTGAATATGAGAAGTACTCTGGTCCTTTGTTGCCAAAAAATCAATGGTCCAAACCTATTTCTCAAGATTATAGAGTTAAAAATATTTTAGAAAAAATAATGGATACTCTGGTGAATATAGCAGGAGGTCAAGATAAATTATCTGTATCTGTGTCAATACCATACTTACCTTCTGATGAGACATACTTGTTGGATGTTATGTTACATTCTGTTGGTCTAGGCAGCAAAACATTTAACTGGAAATCCAAAACTGAGCGAAATGAAAATATAGCTATCTTAATTCATTTGCCTGATCATTACTGTTCTGATAATGAACATTTAATCGGTCCACAAGTCATGAAAAAAACTCATTTAAAAATTTTAGGAATGAAAGTTGTGAGCCTTAAATATTCGTTACTTAGTCAATTTTATACATCGTACAATAAAAATGGGTTGAGAGATTATTTGATTGAGAGCATTAAAAATGCAGAACAATGCATAACAGTCAATTAGAAACAAGTGAATGTTAAAAACCAATATTGGTAGTGATATCTTTGCAGTGTTCATGAATATATTATGTTAATAAATATTGAAAAAATAAGGCCTATAATAAGGACTAAACAAATTATTTTTCTAGTCTTAAGGTTAAAGGCCTAATATCATTTAGTTTGTAGAATTGGGGAGGTGCATTGAGTTACACCATGTGTCATGTTCCATGTAACATTTCAGAAGTTTTACCATAAAAAGATTTTAAAGCATTAGGAAATATACAATTATTTATTTAACCATTTTAGGGAATAATAAATACGTTTTTTAACTTTGTAACTGTAAATGTCGAATAATAAATAAATTATTTTATTCAGTAAAATGGTTTTATTTAATCTAGTTTCTTAGGAGCAATATTGCTTGCGTTAGCGGCTACCGCGCGTCTCGAGAGATCTAACATTTTAAAAAACCTTAGTTTTTTAAATTGGTCCCGTAGTTCCGGAGAGTTAAAGTAAATCAGCAAACTCTTGGGTTTATATCTCTAATATTAGTATTTACTAGCTGTTGCCCGCGACTTCGTCTGGGTGGGCAATATAGAATCGTCAAAATATGTAATACTTATCCCGTAGGTGCATTTTTTCACGTGACAATATAATTAGGATTACTACTTAGCAGCCGCACAGATTCATCGATCAAGGTTGTGTTGTGGATGTGTGACCATTTATCTAAACAAAAGAAGTACCCAAAGTTTTGTGACGTTGTGGAAATCTCTGGATCTAGTATTAGTATTTACTAGCTGCCCGCCCCGGCTTCGCCCGTGGTACTTACATATATTATACATACAAACCTTCCTTAAGAATCACTCTATCTATTAAAAAAAACCGCATCAAAATCCGTTGCGTAGTTTTAAAGATCTAAGCATACATACGGACATACAGCGAAAGCGACTTTGTTTTATACTATGTATTGATAAGTAACTCAGCGTCAAAAAGTTTTCGCTGTTTAAAAAACCGCTTTATACGTTACTGCGACTTGGGGGCTCTACGGCTTAAGTGTAGTAGTAGGTCTGGATGGCTAAAAAGCGGTCGTTCTCGTATTACTTACGTATCGCTTGAACCGGAAGTTGTCGTCAAGTGCGCGTACGCGTGGAAAAACTGCGCGAAAATCCGCGATTTAAAAGCGTTATAGCTAAATAACGTTTTTCAATAAAACGAAGCAATCTTTTTTATTATTTATTTTATTATACTCGTAACATCTTTTCTTATAATTACTCACTGACTAACTCTCTAGAATTATTATTTGAATATTTTAATAATTTCTTAAACAACTTTTACACTTCGAAATATTTTTTCTATGAAAAACTCGTTCCAGATCAAAATACATAATATTTATAAGTTAAATAGCATACCGCCCAGCGATCACTATCTATATACTTTCGTTATTGCTCAATATCTTGAGATGTAGCATGATGTAGGCTAACTTTGTCGCTTTCTATTTCCAACACCAAGAATAGTTTTCAAATAGATTTGTTTCAATAATAGACAATCTAGTTACATTTCTGGCTGTTAGACATAGGCTTTTATAAAATACAATTTTCAAAATATCTTCAAAGTAGAGACAGCCTTGTTAGTTACAATTTCATTATGTATTTTGTGATTTGTAATAAGATAGTTACAGATTACAAATCGTGAGGCAAAACTTTACGAGTCGTACTCAAGTCGGGAATGGGAATGAGACTTCAGGGATTTGTAAGGTTACGCGGATAAAGGTGCATCTACACATCAGTGAAATCACAGATAGAATATGGCGTTGAACGTTCATCCACGTTATCTCCCATTGTAATTCATATAGCCAGAAATGACTACACTATAATTTTATAGCCATAATGGTGTATCACAGCAACTCTAGCTTGAATATTAAATTGTAAAGAATGTGTTTACGCTGACTCACAGCCTAAAATCTAAAATAGGTAATTTTATAGTTTTATATCAATAATTACTTGATACTTGTCAAGTCCAATCGCCAAGCGCGTTCACCAGCGTATTAAATCATACCTGTGGCTGACAATACGTTGGCGACTGTACAATTATTTAATAATATTTAATGATTTTATTTTAGTAAAGCTAAAATGTAACGACTGAAATTACGAACACGATTTTAAATCTATTCCGAGAAGGTTCACTATGTATGTGCATGTTGTTGAATTACAACTATGTTAGTAAACGTGATATTTCTAACACATAATGTATCTTCGAAAGCTATTTTATTATAAGTATTACACACATTACTGATACTTCACTGAGACATGATTTTGTAGTTACTCTAATATTGTAAGTCGGATGACCTACTCTAAATATTTGCCACCTTGTCATTTACTCACTGAAATAATGATGTTTGGCACATGATGTATGACGTTATTGTGGGCATCAAAGATTAACTAGTGTCCTACTTAATAATTGGAACTATCTACAATGTTGCTATGGAGAAGGTAACATTGAAGTAAGTAGGTGTGGAGCGCCGGCCCCTGTTGGGGATTCAAGTAACGGTATGCTCAGGCTTACTGTCTTTTTGCAAGGCGCCCGACGTTTTGATGCGTTGTGTACATCTATACATTATTAATTATTTTGGAATGCTTATTGAGCCTTTAATACAATCATCAATTTTGTAAAATAAAAATACATTAAAATACAATCATATGTTCTTACAGAACACAAATTATGTTGTCATAATTTCCCAATTTCACAAATTCGACTTAGATAGTAATAATACCTACTAGGTACATAATTTTAAATTTAAATAATTTCGATATATAATTCAATATAATTCCATTTTTTAAATAAATTATCGTCCATTACCTATTAATAGGCATAAATATCATGTAGATATATTTTTTCTATGTGAAAGGAAGATATGTGATCACTATTTCATTTGACCAGTGTATTACCTATCACTAAGTGATAGAGAACACAAATACAAAGTTAAAATGAGCGATGTATAATCACCATAGTTGTCAAATGTTGAAATATATATGTATATATTAATATAAGTAATTTAGAATGATTTATACTTAATCTTATTAAGTGATTTAATTTTGTTAATATCGCTATGCTTCAATGATAGACAGAGGGATGGCCGCGGCTAGGTGTCTGGTTGCTAGGCGACCGAATGGTCAGGGCTTGCACTCAGGCAGTTCATAGACGGTTAGTCGACAGTCGAATTCATAGAATAACTAACATCTACGTACTTAATTTATTATTATGGCATCTACAACCATGACAGAAAGGAATACTTAAATGCCTTCGAATTTATTCCTACTTTGTTCGTAACGCGGAGGGGCGCGAACATTACATGATGTTATAAATTTGTATTTGTGAGTACGAGTTATGAAAAGGTTAAACTATTTTTTATTTGAGGAAATCTTAAAAATATCAACTCTTGTACAAAATTCGAGTTGATGCTATCGTAAAATCTTAGGACATTATTTTAGGTAATAATTGATAGTTTTAAAAATAACAGTTACAGTTCGAAATTAACGTTAAGGGTCAATTCCCACTGAAAGAGCAGCGGCCGGCAGCGGCCGTAAGAGCAGTGGACAATGTAAGAGCGCGGCGCGGCCCGCCGCGCTCGCGCTCAATCACTTGCATTTTCGGCCGCTGCCGGCCGCTGCCGGCCGCTGCCGGCCGCTGCTCTTTCAGTGGGAATTGACCCTAAAGGAATGCTATCCGATGGTAAACTCCTTATGTCGATTACTTTGTGAAAGAAAGGCAATACAGTCATCTACCTATTTCGTCTACAAAGTGTTGCAGTATGTTTATAACTGTAAAACGTTCCATCGATATTTCTAATTGTGTTTACAATTTTCATAAACGACATTATTAACGAGTAGATGGTAGCTCACTTATGGACTAGGATATTTTACAACACCGATTCCTATTTGGCAGTTATCTAACACTCTTTATACGAATAAGAAATAGTTCCTTAACTAATGTGGTGTAACGGTAAATTAAAAATTGACAAGTTTTCTTCATACGTAGTTTTTTACGCGGAGGTGGCTTCTATGCTCGTATTTGTAGTTTACTTACAGATCAAATTGAAGTTGATTCATTTATTAACGCCGAAGCAATTTCTATTGAAAGTGAACAAAATCCAGTTATTTTGAATTTTTGATTGGAAATCGTACCCGATTGGTGAATGGGTGGGCTGTTCATTTTCTTGTGGCGTCATGCGAAGGAATAGCGTCATGGTAGGTACAATTTGTACTGCTTCTTTCGATAGCAGGGTTTGACAATATCAGCTTTTGTTTAAAGTACAGCACGAGCAAGTTAAGGCAACTCGTTAAATAGAATAGCAAATATGAAAATGCGGCTGATGGCTGGCTACTACTGCATAGTCCGGATGTAATTACCGCTACCACTTATGTAAGTAAAACTAAAACAATAAAAACTTTATTCAAACGATCACAGTAAGAAATCATCTACCTACGCGAATGTGCGCAATAAGTTTTCAAGTTATTCACTAAGTTAATTATTACGACGGGGATCGCATTTAACTATCAAATCTTCACGCTAATACTAAATTACGAATAGTTAATAGTTACCTAGGTATCCCTCTGAGCGCGGTCTAGTTGCTGCTCAATCTACTCACCATAAAAACTCGAGGGTTCGCCTTGTTGACCACTAATGACTTCATGGCTTTTTGGTATAACGAATTGTGTATGTATTAGATTGATCTAATATCAAAAAGTGACTAGAAATGACTTCAAATGATAAGTAGTCGAAATCTACCCAGTTAGCGTAAAGTTCGGATCGTTTATAACTTCCAGCGTCAGTCCCACGGTATGTTTTAAGTTGAGCAGATGTAAAAACCTTAGAACAGAATAATATTTACAAAATATTATTTTTGTATAGTTAAAAATCTTTATGGTTAAAGTATATACTCTTACAAAGTATATCTACGTCGTGTTAACAACCATAGAAAATAAAAATATGTATAAAAATGATACAAATTAACATCTAAGAGCTAACGCTTTCGCAATAAAATAAAACTATATGGCATGTCGGTAAACAAGAGACCACTCGGGTGCTTAAAGTAATTCTTAGCTAATCTATTCAATAACAAAACAACGAACTTAGAGCTAACGTCCGACAGATAAGGCTCCTCATTAGATACATATCATATCCATAAATATCTATACAACAGTGAATAAATTTCAAAACAACGTCACTCTAAACAGCAAATTCAACAAAACGTATCGTAGAATTAAGCTAACATTTACAAGTAAAACGGATGCCGAATACAAGATCGTAAGAAAATACTAGGAATATGAGTGAAGCGGTCGTCACAGCTCACGAGTAGATCGTGATGACCTCGCGCCCGCCGCCGCGCACCATCAGCACCTTCTCCAGCCCCTCCGTCAGCACCTCCAGGAACTCCATGTCTGCCCAACACCGAACACGTCACTTACGGGAAATTCTAACGTAGCGTTTGGCATGTCTGCCAAAGGTAAACTACGGAAACTAAAAAAATGTTCGTAGCGTTGGCTACGGCACCCAGATCGTAGCGCACCAACAACATTTCGTAGCATTTTGCTACGAGAGATCACGTGTAGCTGTTACTCGTAGCGACAATGGCTACGCCACAACCAAATTAAACTCCATGCCTTGTTTTTATAACTACAAGCCTTAAACAGAGTTTTCTTTAAAGAATTGAATTGGCCGAGTAAGGTCATTTCCAAAACTTTAGAAAATTATATACAGTATATTTTTGAAATGATGTCTATCTACACTAATATTGGTTGTTTGTTTGACATGAATAGGCTCCGAACTATTTGACCGAGTTGATTAATGCTTTCACTGTTGTGAAGCCACATTATTATCCCCGGTGAACATATCAGGGTACTGGAAGAAGTTTCCCCGGGACACGGGTGAAACTGATTGAAAACGGTTAGGATAGTATAAAAAGTAACAGCCTTACTACAAAAACTTAAACATCTGTTGAACACTTGTTTAAAAAAAGTATGGCTCCAAAACGGACCTTATGTCAACGTCATTATCTGTCATTTTTTAGACAAGTGTGAAAAGACGTTTAAAAGTGTTTGTGGTACGGCGGTATGGAGCTTACAATTAGACTCCCGGTCGATGTTGGTGTCCCTGGGCGGGCCGGGCAGGTTGAGGATGACGAGCTGCGCGTCGTGCGAGCGCGAGACGATGACCTCGTTGAGCTTCACGGCCGTGTGCATGCGCCGCACCGTGCCCTCGTCACTGACATACACATCACATTTTAAATATTCGTTCACGTCAGAAGCATATTCATTTAAAGAAAATTTCAACTAATGACCATATTTGTTTTAAGAACTTTAAGGTTTACACAGATTTAAGGTTTTACATACGATTCAGAGAAAAAACATCGACTTGCCAAGAATCGTAGTCACTCCGAAATTAGTCAAACGAACAGAAACTAATTACGGTTATTTGAATAGCATGTAGTACTCACGGCGTGATGTCTGCGAGGTTGGGCTTGGGCTTGGCGAGGTCCCCGTTGGCGGCGTCCTTGTGCTTGTCGTCGGGCGGCGGGCTGGCGTCCTCGCACTGCGACCGTTCATCGGGCGAGTCCCACATTGAATCGATTATGTGCAACAAACTACTTCGAAAGTCGTCCTATTCATCCCCAATTCGTCGTATTCCATTTTCAAATTTGAATTTTGAATCGCGATTCGTTTGTTTGAGTTGCACATGACGGATTCAAGGCGAATGAAACACGGGATGTCATATATTATTTTAATTGTTAAACGATAACTCACTACTGACATTCAAACATCAAACCTCTTAGCTAATGTGGACAACGAAACAAACTAAAGTGAACAAATTAACGTGAATGAACTCATCGCAAACATATGACCACCGTGTGTAAATTCGCTAGGACTCATTGGTGATATACATGAAGGTGGGGTATGAGATGACAAACTTAAAATAATATCAAATAAATAATGACAGAATATGGTTAGCAGTGCATATAACACTGGCTTTTATGACTACCACTCTATTGAGCTGATCGTAGCCTGATCGTGTTACATCTTGCAAATTTTAACAGAGATAAACCAGAACAATATATTGATAGACTATACAGAATTCAGCCAGGGCTGTTATGAATTTCTGGATATATGTAACAAGATAAGGCTACTGATGTAACTCGTCCTGAATCTGTCAATGAGATTGTAGTTCAAGACAAGTTCTAAAAAAAATCTTAAACAACAAAAACCAATGTGCGGCCTATAAAAATTGTTTGGGATAATTTATGTGGATTCAATGAAATTGTTAATGAACATGTCATTTATTAAATTATAAAGGGATCATGAATAGTGTAGCTGAGAAAAAGAAGCTTGTTTATGTTAATGTATTCATCAATTGTATTATAGTAGTCATTAAAAACGGGACTTTAAAACATCAATTTACTGATTAGACTATCATCATTACGAATTTTCTTGATCTCTCAAAAAGGAACAAAGTAGGCGTCATAAAAGTTCGTCAATCAAGGAGTTATTTTCTCAATCACCTCCATTGAACTCAGCCTCAACAATATCAAAACTTCCATCTTTACAAGGGGATTCATCATCTAAGTGCAATTAAACTTAGTACGTGTAAGTAGTATAGTCACCTTGTCATCTTTATCTTTATCGTCAGTATCGGCTAGAGGTGGTGATGGCGCGTCGGTCGGAGCCTCGTCCCCGGGCTCCGCGAACCGAACCTTGCTGGCTGTCTTCACGTCGGCGTGGTGATGATCAACGATCGCTTGAACCTGTATTAAAAGGTTGGTTTAAGTTTTGTGGATTTTAAGGGTTGTGGTTTTTGGGAGGTTCGTTTGAATTGTGGGAGGTAAATATACTCCTTCATGCTACAAGTGAAGAAAGGAATGAAGAGTTCTTTGTTAACAAAGGGGTTTGTTTTAAGTAGGGTCATGAGAGCATATAAAAATGTTAAATTACAAACGATTAATAAGAATATTTTTATTTTTTAAATTCTAAATAAAATGTAAAGTTAGAAGGTTAAGAGGTGCCGTTTATTAGATTAATATGATAGAATATATAAAACATTGGATGAAAGATGAAGAGGATTGCATGAAATTTTCTAATAGGTAAAAATCAATCTATAGACACCCAGAGTAAAAGTATGAATTCAAATGAATTACGTAATAAGGAATATTGTGCAGATAGTGATTAAGAATAGAGCAAGGGGATTAGTGAAGAGTGAAATATAGTGTATAAATACTATACGGTTAATGAAGAAAATGATCTAAAACATCAAAAGCAATATTCAGAAGAAGTAAGCCAAATTCACTTATCTGAATTGGTGGAAATGTGGTGAAGACAGAAATGTATATATCTTGATGATGGAGTGAACGTGGAAATCTTAGCCACAAATAGGACAACATTTAATCTAATATACACCAAGAATTCATTAAAGCTAAAAGTAAACTCATCTACACATTGCTTGGATCAAAATAACAGCAGAAATTAGTGTAGACTTCAAAATGCGGGATTTTTGGAAATCAACGAATAGCTAACAAAATGTTTTTAAAGAAAATAAGTGGACTCGAATCAGGGTTAAGGTATCCACTTTACCAAAGGTAACTTCTCCTCAGCGTTTTCACGATAATCCACGAAATTTTGCATCTGTATATAGGCGACAGACAAACATGTTAGTTCTAGGTCAGAGTAGAGTTATTAGTACATATAGAAAGCTTTGTACAGACATATTGAACATTGAAATTGTGAACACTTCAATATATTTCATTATCGTAAATGTATATTTAGTACTGACCATGCCCATGGTTTCCTTCTTGTTCAGCCGCAGTTCGCGCAGCATCTGGTTGCGTTGTTCCATCATCAGGGTTCGCTCATAAGTGTAGGCAGAGATATCGCTGTCCGTCTGAAATAGTTTTATTTGATGTCAATATTCTGGTCTTCTAGATTCTAGATCATGATAAAGTAAATCTTATTTGATAAAGTCTAGTCCTATAAAATTGATTTGAAAAACTTGTGGGTAGTGCTGTGTAATAGCCAAAGATTTAATCATATTCCAGGCCAAAATGACCAGTTCCAAAACTAACCATTTCCACGACTTCAACTTCAGCTTCAAGCCGGAGCTGGTACAGGAACATTTTGAGGTCCTTCTTCATTTGTATGGAGTTGTCTTCCATCTGCGCGACGGTGAAGATGCGCATCTTGCAGTTCTTCCAGGTGCGGTGCTGCTTCAGCAGGAACGGCAGCAGCATCAGCATGCCGCCGTCGTGCACGATCCACCAGATGTCGATGTTGCCGGATACCTGGAATATACGGATTATTAACATTTATTGAAACCACTGATATCTCACATAGGACTATTACATTTTATGGCTAATGCGACATATTTCAATTATGAACTATTTAGTTAGAAAAACGCAGTTCCTTATTAAAAAGAAATAGATTCTAATTCGAGAATCCACCCAATCTTCTGAATAGCTTACATTTTTTAAACCGTAATAGGTGTTGTTTATTGTGCGAGAATAAAAAAAAGAACCTAAGGATAGATGTAGGTAATTTTGCATTTGGAAATTCGTTTTTTTGGTTATGAATCCGGAACACTAATATAATACAATTATTATAATAATACATATAACACAATTATTTACAGCCACATATAAAACTGTAATGGCAGTGTGTGTCAATAATTGAAACCACTACGTATAATAAAAGTGGTTTCAATTATTTACAGTTTCTTATTACCTTCTCAGTAGAATCAGGGAAGAAATTAATCCCCTTAGGTACGAGCATGGCCATCCTCGCGGCAGCCACAGCTCGCACGGTGTGCAGGAAGTGTTGCCAGCGCGGCGCCGACCGCTCCGCCTGTCGCCAGCCGTACGGCCAGCCTACTATCACCGTGTTGGGCTTTAGACCGCCCAGACCTGTGGTTTGGACCCTGGAAATTGTGATGGTGAACGTGTCTTTTATAAGTGTTTTGAAGTTATAAGTGGTTTGTTAGTGAGTAAATAATAACATGATGACGGTATCGGCATAGTGCTAGCTGAAAGTGTATTGGTATAAAAATTAGATATGATTGTTAACCTCGTTTAAGACTGTTTCTTGATTCACCTTGTCAAGAGGAAATAGAACACATGGTCAGGTTTCCATCACTTTGCACTTAAGACCGATTGTTTTCTCGGATTTTTGCACCCAGAGTTTGTTTTTCACACATTTCAGTCTTGTTCTTATTTTCTTTGTCAATGCGCGAGTCAGTCACTTACCTCCCCACTCAGAGACATTTAATGGTTACTTAAGCCATTCCTTAGTGAAGGATTTGCATGACATTCCGTCACTAAGGAGTGAAGTAATCATTAAATGTCTCTGAGTGGGGACGTTAGATTGTTAAAATATAACACAAGAAAGTAAATGTAATTCATACAAATGGCTAAGTCCTTCAGCGATGTCGGGCGAGACGAGCACATCCACGAAGCCCTTGACCTTCTCCTCGTCCATGACCTTGCGCAGGTTCTGTCGCGCGGAGGACGCGTCGCCGGCGCGGCGCGGGAAGTCGCCGCCCAGCACCGACACGCACACAGTCAGACCCTTGCCTGAACGGTGAATTTAGAATTAGAACTGTTTATAAAATATATATGAATATCGTTCATTTATTGAACAGTTTAGGAATTAAAAAATGAATGAAAATTAGGTGCTTATTTCTACAGAAGCCACTTCTGCTGCACTGTGAGAGGGAATAAAAGAAATTCCGCGATTCTTTTTTGACTCCTCTGAATGGAGTGAATGAAAGGTTAAAATTCAAAATAATGCAGCAATGTGTATGTCAATATTGCAACAAACATTTTTATATCATTACATAGTATAAAATAAAGTCGCTTTTTCTGTCCCTAACTCCCTATTCTTCCTTCTGTCCCACGCTTAAATCTTCAAAACTACGCAACCGATTTTTATGCGGTTTTTTGAAATACATAGATAGAGTGATTGAAGAGGAAGGTTTAATATGTATAATAGAATACATTAAATAGTGGAGAATTACTGTTATGCCGTGCGAAGCCGGGGCGGGTCGCTAGTACAAAAATAATTCTCACCAGCTTTCAGTTGACTGGCAAAGGCAAGCATCTTCCTATAAGTAGGCATCAGTTCATTGTTCAGCTTGGCGAGCACCAGTACTTGTGGGCGCCAGTTCTTGGTGTGAGGCGGTCCTTGTTCAAGACGTAGCAGAGAGTAACGAGCCGCGGATAAAGCAAGACCTCGTAGGCCATCACCCCATTCCTTCTCCGCTCTGGAAGTTGTCATTTAGTTTAAGAACAACTGATTAAGTATTCCAAAAATTTTAAAATAAACTCTTCTAGGTCTACTAAAACAAAAATGTCTTCGTTTCGTTTTGAAAAGCAATCTTATCTGGCTCAAACTGACAAAAATAAATCACATCCAAATTCATTGGTTTGGAAGCTACAAGATCACAGACAGTTTTTGACAAGGTCTACAACTAAATTGATTCCAACGATATCAACTTACCCGCGATATTCAATGTACTTGTAGATGAGACCAGCCATACCCATCGCGATGAGAGCGTAGAACCATGACGTCATGAACATGATCGAGATACACAGCGTAAGACCGGCCAAAGACAGCGACCTTAAAGCGAGCAAAAATATGACTTCCATCCTTATAAATAAGATTGCAAATGGAAAAGCTGAGCAAGTTAGTAAAATCTTACCAGTGGTAGTACTTGAAACGAGGTCTCCAGTTGGGAGTCTTGAGGAGTGTCTGAAGAGCGCAGGCGAGGTTCACGAAGCCGTAGCACATGAGGAAGAACATGGAGAGTAGAGGAGCGAGGATGTCGACGTTGCCCAGGAGAATACCGCACTGGCAGATCACCATTGTTAGCAGCAGGGCCCTGGGAATCAACAGTTAAAATAACTGTAGGTATCTATGCGTTGGCTAGCGATAAAAAGCATATAATATATCACAGAAGATTAAAAGTTGTAACAAAAGGGCTCTAAGTTGGATTGTTCTCTGAAAGGAGACAATGACATTTGCTAAACATTAACTTTTTTGTGTAGTTTTAATGTACAAGTTATTGATACGTCTTCTCTAAGGAATATCTTTAGAACTGTTTAATACTCATATAATGATTTAGTTAACAACGTACCTTGTTGGTTCACCCCGGCTCGAGGAAACGGCGAAAGGCGCCAAGAACGGAATGATCTCATCCTTGGCAATGGCCTGCAGTAACCGTGGCGCTCCAGTGAGGGACTGGAGACCAGCTCCCAGGGTCGACAGGAACGACCCAATCAGAATCACCCACTGGTTTGGCCACGCCATGTTTGCTACTACTAGCTTACCACCGATTGATTGACCGAACCTAAAAGAAGAGGTAGTTGTTAGGATTTGAAATTGGAGATGCTTTGGTAGCATTATCTTTTTGACAATATACCAAAGTATATAGGATGAATGTACCATGTTTTATGTAAGTAGTTAAAGGTTCAGGATACTGCTAAAATTGTGCGATTAAATTTGCCTGACGACGTCAACCTTTTTTCTCGTATCCGTTGTTGGTACATACTCAGGCTTAAAATAGAGAACTAGAATATAGCCGTTTTTCAATGAATTGGATTAACTAAAATTGTTTAATTGCTCACAGGTGTCCTAGCTTCCAGCATTCATACTTACTTGTCTCTTAGCAGCAGATTATCAACGGTGCCGGCAAACAGTAGCACACAGGACAGATACACGGTGGAAGTCGTCAGGATAGCGCAGATGGTACCAATAGGAATGCTCTTCTGAGCGTCCGCCAGGTCACCGGAACGATTGGAACCAGCCATTATACCTACGAAGAACATAATGTGAAGTAGATGGAACCAATATTTTGGAGTTTCAAAATGGATACTGCTCTTTAGAGCTGTAAACAGAAACAGTCAATTCTCTGCATTGGCAATAATAAAGGTAATGGCACTCGTGGCTTGGCTTGGGCTTTTTAAATTGAATCAAATAAATCAAAATATTTATTTACTTGAATACGGTACATAAGGTGTTACAGTAGAATTGTTTCAGCATATTCTGCTAGAACGTGGCGTGCAAATGTATTCATATACGTAATAAGTAAAGTTCATATTTTCAAACTACTTTACATGAGATAAGATTTAAGGGTTAAATTCAAATGCCAAGTTAATAGCTGGGTTGCAGTTGCAACTGTGCAGTGCCGTGTCATACATGTGTGCCTTAAATACTTTTGAAGACATGATCTTACCAGTGACCGAAGGGAAGAAAATGCCGATGAGTATAGTGAAGGTGGTGGTGAGGTCGGCATACACTTGGTTGTATGTGGGTCTCTCCATTTGTTCGATGTCATCGGGCTCCTTGCCGTACGCAATGTACTGGCCCAGTTGGAGGAACGAGTCTTGTAGGTTGTCGAAGAATACTCCGCTTTTCAAACCCTAGAAGATAAAAACTACATTTTATAGGGGTACATTAATGAATATATTTTCGTATACTGAAAGCAAATATTTATTAATACTATAAACTCGAAAGTTTGGATGTATAGATGTTTCACCCATTTCACGCAAAAAAATAAGTACAGGATAGGATTCGATTAGATTAGATTTGATAGACTTTGATAAAACTTGGCAGTAATATAGCTTATATATCAGAATAACGTATTGGCCACTTTTTATCTATGTAAAGGATGGAGTTTTCTCGGGACCATGGGTGAAAGCTAGTAACTAAATAAAATAGCCCTGATCAGTAGGTACTTCATAAAGTAGTAGGTAGTTCTAGTAATCAAGAAGGTAGAAACGCAACCTTGACAATGTATTCTGCTTACCTTAATACCCTGCACGACAGACACATCATGTGCTAGATAGTATGGGTCGCAAGTATTGTTGGGGCAGAACAGCTGATGCAGCGGCGCTCCGATCTCCTTCGTGCAGTTGTTGATGTTAATGTCTTTCAGCAGGCGTTTGCCTAACACGCACATCCTGGAATACGTTCAAATCGGTTTAAACCAGAATATTTTAAAAGAAAATTGTGCAGCATATTTAAGACTAGCCGTTTTCCCGCGGTTTCACCCGCGTCCCGTGGTAGCTACTGCCCGCACCGGGATAAAATATAGCCTATGTTACTCGCAGATAATATAGCTTTCTAATGGTGAAAGAATATTTAAAATCGGTCTAGTAGTTTTTGAGTTTATCCATTACAACCAAACAAACAAACAAACAAAGTTTTCCTCTTTATAATATGTATTCTAGTATAGATTGAGGTTAATTAATTGACCTAAAACATTCAAGGAAACATAGGTATATAGTTCCTGTAGCAATTGGTCCTAAAAGATCTTACGACACTGCTGTCTTTGCGTAGTTTTGGCTCGGTACTAATATTGTGTTATCCAGATGACATAACTTCAAGATTAACAGTCCAGGCGTAAGCATACTTTAACTAACTTTTCGAGCTACAGACATAAAAGCAGGCTGATGTTATCTCTGAAATACAGCATCTCGTGTGAGCCATTACGCGGCTTAATGACTCATGCGACTATCTCAGTCACCGTTTAACCCCTTACCCTGCGTGTTAATGTTCGGAACCGATGTTTCTGTACTCAATTGCCAAAATTTCCTCGTTATAGCCAAGCATTAATTTGTTTTTCAGTGGCAATTGTCATTGTTTAGGATTAACGTTTTATTGGTGTTTTGTTCAACGTCCCATATTCGTGCAATAATTTCCCAAATAATATGTCAATGATCGATAAGACTCCTAAAAATTATGAGTGGAATTTGGGTTACTCCACGGAGAAGCTTAGGGCTTGCCTAGACGTATAATAAATGTGTTTAAAATACTCACTGCAACTTATCGTTTCCATTGAAGTTGACGAAGATACCGACGTACACCGCTGTGATAGAGAGGATGACACAAGCAAGGGCGACGGTGGCGAACTTGTTCACAAACTTGACGCCCACGAACACCACCATGCCCATGATGAGCAGTAGCCCGGTGCCGTACACGCGGAAATTGTTGTACATCGCCTCGGGGTCTTTCGTGAAGTCCCCGAAGATCGACATCCACGGCGCCATGTACGTCTGTTGAGGAGATATTTTCAACCTTAATGGAGTGGAAATAAGAGTTATGAGGCTGGGTACTGACTGACGGTATAAAGTGTGATATACATGTTATTTGGGGAGTATTCATGCGGCCAGCACGCAATGTTACGCAGATCTCATGCAGCGTGCAAAGGACCGCAAGCTCGATATTACCATTGGCGGTCGGTCAGTACCCAGCTGAAGGTTTCGTTGCAATAAAACATCCCTGCTGGCAAAGGATTAGTAAAGCTTAGTGCTTGCAGAGTCAAGTATGATCAACACACGACGGACAAGATTTTCATTGCACGAACAAAGTACCCCAATAAAGGATAGCTTCCATTACATGGATACTTCTCGTGGACTATTCCAATGAGAGTCTGTGTGGCTTTAAAACGTTTGCGGACTTATCTTACAAAGTGACTGAGTAAATCAAGCGAGACGGCACTAGATTTCATTTGTTTGTATTATGTTTGACCGCTATGTGCTTCTGTCTATCCGTGTAAATGTCTGTGGGACCGTAGCTCGTAAACATAGAAGCCGATTATATCCAACCATGATCTAACCACACATTTTTACCTGCAATTGCTTAAAAATCGAAAGTTCGTTTTATTCTTCGGCCGATATTGTATAATTGTTGTTCCCTAATGGTCTAGGAGTGGGAGCCATTAACCGCAAGTAGAACACAATTCATATGCGCGACCTTAATCATTCAGAAGTAATTAGCAGCCTGATGAATATTGAAATCTTGTTCTGAACCAAATTGCTTAATTAAGGCATAGAACATTAAAGTTATTTAGGATTTCTATGTTTTAATGCCTTGGAATAAGCCTAAAATGGGAGTAACGCTTTCATTGCTTATTTTGCAAGACTTATTCTTTTTTTTTGTTATTTAAACAAAAATGTTCCTTTATCGTCATAAATTCCTTGTTTTATATTATACCACAATCTATTCTTATTCATGAAATCTGATTAAAACAATACATAGCTTATTAAGGTGTGTTCTTTGTTGAATATCTTAATAAATATGTAGACAAAAGTAAATAAATTTCCTACTATGTATAATGCTGCTCGCTATTTCCATTACAGCTAACAAACATTGCCATAATTACCCAGAATGTTAGAACGGTAATAAATGTGAGAGATAATAAACAGTTGTGCTGTATTCCAAGCACGAATTTGCTTTGCAGTTTCCGCAAAAGCTTTAATTGGCTAGTTAAAAGCCGTCCGGATCGTGCAGCGCGGATCACGCTTTATAACCTTTTTAATCTATCCTCTTTTTTATTAAAAAGCAGTTTTTTTAAAGCCTTTTTAGAAAAAACTGTTTTATTTTTGAACGTGACAGGAGGTAATTACAGGTTACGCATTAAGAAATGGAACATATCTTGGATCATATTTAGAAAAGGAAAGCTTAACGACATCACCGCGGTAGCCTGAAAAAAAATATCTTTCTGATCCGCCGTAACGTAATAAGTACCTACATACATTTTGGGTAAGCACCACCACCACATTTCGGTACAATTAGGTGGCTAGTTGCAAGGATCAAGTACCAAAATTATGAACGTACAGTGTCAGGTCGACGTTAAATGGCAAGTCGACCGCAACCGTACCGTGTCGGTTGAACCCCAGAGACCGGAGTGACGGACGAGCGGCCCGCCTCTCCGGTGTCCGTTATATCAACACTGCTTAGGTGGTCCACAGAGCACTTCTAGCGAATAGATTTTGGTCTGTGAATTTGTGGTAATGGTAAAATGTTTGAATGGTTAGCTGATAGTGGCCATTACAGATTTGTAGGTGGCTAAGAGATATACCTACTTAGGGAGCGTTATTGGCATGAGTAAATAAATCATTTCTGTAAATTAATATTGCGGTGAGAAAATATTATTTATTACCTAATTCATAATAGCTTCGTATAATAAAACAAAGTCCAATAATCGTTTTTACAGACGTCACGTAAAATTAAACCTATACCTTCTCTCAAAGCAAAAGTTTGGTTTAAAGGGTAAATGAAGACTGTCTTGGTTTAAATTATGAACACGTGTATTTAACAAACGTCTGTCTATACGTGGGTTTTTATACTATACCCACCTACTTTCATTTCCTTTTAATGTGGAGTAAATGTTATGTTATGTAGGAGTATGTTGTGTAATATTTGTTTTATTTCGATTATTTTGTCCCTCTGAAGGCGGTGACAGCTTTTGGTCTAATATTCGTAGACCGATGATTGGTTGTAAGACCTCCTGGTTGTAAGAGTTCCTTTCACCAATATTAATCTCGTTGGATTCAAGATCTTAGCACCTTTCACGTATCGCTGAACTCATACTTTTTCATAGTACAGCAAGGTCCACGTTGTGCTACACACAACAACCCTCAAAGCGGCCTAGTTTAGCGGTTATTTAAGCAACTACAACATACTACTGATTTTGGCTAAACACGATCAGAATATTTGAAGTATCGTGTTGGCGAGGTTTCATGCACACACATAGGCCGATAAACTTTGCAATGTATGCAGAATATGCAATTGTGGCGAGAAGATATTCAGCCACGCGCGCCATGCCTTCGGTAGATGTACTGAGTAAATCTGTATTGGATTCGTGACGTTCAGCATCATAGGAGTTATCTAATTTCTATAAGCCAGCTGTCGTTTTGAATTGTATTTATAATAAACGAATTACAAAAAGGGGGACTTATAGTACTTTTACATCACCGGATATACCGTTTGGTTTTTTACACGTGAAGCTTAAAAACATATGATGTAGGTACTCTCCAACTCGCACTGAGCAAGCGTGATGATTAACGCTTAATCCTTCTCTGTGTGAGAAGAGGCCAAGTGTCCAGCAGCGGAACGACAAAGAGGCTGATAATAATAATTACTCACCAGAACAATTTCAACAGCTCCGACGATATACATGGCGGCAGCGAGCGTGGTGCCTGTATAGAACAGCATGCCGACCGCCCCGCCGCACTCGGGGCCCAGCGCGCGTCCTATCATGAAGTACGACCCGCCTGCCGGCACCACGCCGTTCGTCGCGATCGCAGACATCGAGATAGCAGTCAGCATGGTCTGTTAACAGAAATAATTACCCTTAGGATCAAGTCTGTAGACTACATAAATGTCAGTTTTCTATTATTATAGTAGTAGTATATTACGTTCAAAGTAAAAAAATGTTTTAAAACAGTCAGTGTCAGTGAAAATGAACTTTTATTCATGTTGTTATTTATATCGATCTTTTTTCGGCAAAACAGTATCTCATATTGATGTGATATAGTACCTATAAGCAGTGCTTTCTAAATATTTTGTCAGTATATTATGTAATTCATAGAGGACACAAGAGAGGGTTGCCAAGGGTCTGGACAACGACTCATAAAGTCACAGTAAAGGTCAGACGTTCTATACAAATAAAAGGTAAGTTTAGATTTTATCAAACAACTCTAGGATTACCGACGAATAATAATCTAGTTAGACTGGATAAATAATCCAGTTAGTGTCTAGGAGATTTAATAAACCGTCGGCAAGTTAAATTAGATAAGTTGAAGGATCGACATTATTAGACGCGCCATCAATGTAGATTTAGGAACGAGGCCCGGACAGACTCGGGGGAAATTCTACGTTACAATAACGCAATCAAAACGAAATATAGGCTGCGGAGGGAGTACAATGCGGACGACGTTGATATTTTTAATCGGGCCGTATTTTTATTTCGTAGCCGGTACAGCGATAAGTACAAACATACAATTGTATTTCTCGTTTCCACTTTATTTTCACACGACAAGTGAGTGTATGCGAGTTGTTATTCGTGCGTCATCGCCCCCCGCCGCGACGAATATGAATAGCTATACGCGTAAGTAATTTTATTCAAAATAGCTTGTGGTCGGGGGTAACGCTGATTACATTATGTATCTACATTGTTATTTACTCAACTTGGTATTACGTAACTACGCATACACGAGATAAGTTCAAATTGGGACAAAGTCCTCATTCTTCCAGCTTTGGAGTACCCGCATAATTAGGATGTCGCTGGATATTGCTCATAATTTATACTGAATTAGCTGAACCACTCCCTTGTGTTGTAGATAAAATATCAACGTGGGTTCACTCACCGTACAACAACAAACAAGCACGATTAGGAATCCTTGTATAGCGCCAGCGGTTCCGACAACCCACGTTAGACGGATGAAGAGGATGACACCGAAGATGTTCTGGATGCAGGGCAAGTAGACGCCGATGAGCGTGCCCATGCGGGCGGGGGGCACCGGCTTCACGTCTGGGTCTGCAGCCGACGCCGTCGGGATCGTGTTGGAGTAGTTCGCCAGCGAACTGAGGAAGGTGGCCGCTCGGGGCCGGTCTTCCAACTCTTCCTGTTGACAAGCAACGACAATTTAAAATTAATATGAATGAATACATAACACCTAAGTACCTATGGTATGTTCACAACCGAAGTAAAATTAGTCTTGCATATCTGAGCCAAACTACACATTACACTATTGACAAAGGAAAAATAAATGAAAAAAAGAAAGAATGATTGAACGTTGATTTTTACCGCGCTTTTATTGTTGACATTTAGGAAAAGCTGCTCCTCAAAATACCATACTTAGATTAAAATGTTGAAATTAAAACAAAATAGGCTGTGTTAAAAATGAATACCCAAATTAATGGTGGTTTATGTTTATGTCATTTCTTTTTTTGTTGGTATTCTTAATTTTAAAATTAGAACATCATCGGAAATAAAATAAATATACTTAACTTACTCTATTTTCAATATGCTGCTCTGAGGAGTGAATGTGCTTTAAATACAATAATGTTCAAATTAACTGATGTCATATACCAAAATAAGGACTGTTTTGTAATAAAACCTACCTACCTACAACTTCTCTACATATAAAAACGTAAATTACGTTTTTGTGTTTTCCCAGGGGAAGCCGGAATGACAGCTATTACACATAATACGACCGTTCTTTAGCAGCGGGCATATAACTTTATGTATCACCGAGAAATTATGTTTTCTCTCGCCAATTACTTATACGTTTTATAGCATTACTGTTTTATAGGCATAATAATTTATGTAAAAACGAGTACCGACACGCGCTTGTAAAGTGGGACATTCGATTTTCACCGTATGTTTCGGCATAGCCAGAATTCATATCCAAATCACGTAGCTAACTTGAAATATGTTTAACTTTACACGTAGAAATAAGGCTGAGCTAGATCCCAGCGGGTTTTCACGAAGTCTGACTTAAGGTTGCGTAATCATTGTCAGACACCCGCCTATTCTGCCATCGCAATCTCGAAAGCGGTTATGATAAAGTTAGAGCAACTGACGTCTTCGTGATAACGCCCTTGTTGCTGAGATTGAGTTCTTTGTTGTTTCTATTAGGATTACCATCTTTATTCTTATTTCTGAAATGGTATTTGTAGCTATAGGTACCTACAGAAATTTACGCTTTATGCTTATGTGGAAAAAATGTAACAGCCGTATAAAAATATGTTCTCCAGCCAACCCTCTACATTTTTTCACAATAATCCCGCTTTATTTATGGACCGCGAAAAATTCATTCTATTTTCCCTTTTAGACGTACTTATTCAAAACCTACAAAAAGTTGAATATCCATGGTATTCATAGAGCAAACTCAAATTATGACATAAAATATAGCAGGCAACGGAGATTTTAATTTCACGTATACATATACCTCTAAGTAACACGAGAAATATGAACGAGTGGGTTGGCGAAACGCGAGTCAGCGCGTTCGTCTCCGAAAGCTCGTATTTTATTTACGCGCCATTTGCACCGCATCGGCGTTCTGCGCTCACCGTAACGTCGTTCCAACATACCTAGGGCAGTACCGACACTTGACGGAATGTGACGCTTCCAGCATACCTGAGAACGTAGGTATGAGTGTGGCTTTACATCTCACGTTCGACAGGAAACGAATTTTGATGATTCAATTTAAAATTGATTTTCGATATTCAAACGACGTTGCTCTTTCTGATATTTTTACACATGAATCCTTTAGAATATTTGAATAGGTATGTTTCTAACCGAAAAAGAAGGAATTGACGCTCCTTTACTTTTATTGCGTAAGAACTTCCTCTAGCAGTTTCAAGTAACATTGCTAAAAGACTAAAAGAAAAATTAAAACACAAAGGAAATCTTTTAAACAGCAATGATGGTCTTAAAAGTCGTGTTGTAAATTATGTAGAGCAATAAAATAAAGGCACACAACACGAGCAATTTATCAGGGGCGCTCTCTTCCTATTTGTTTTCATTTGTTCCGTCGCCATTATTCGGCACTTTATTTGGTATCCGGATAGAACTGGAATCGCAAGCGTAATGAAGTTCTTTGTTCATCCGCAGTAGATTGTGAGGTTTTACGGAGTCAGCTCAAGAGAAGCCCTTGACATAATATTAACGTTCACCGGCGATGCTGTTTCAGCGATTGCTTTCGTTCTGCTTTGTGGATTTTGTCGTTTTATTACGTTAATTTTGAGAGACAGCTGTTTTTGAGCTTTAAATAACTTTGACAATTATTTAAAACTAAATTATGTATAGACTTATTTGTCATTTCACTAGGTACTTTGATAATATAATGATCACTATTGAGTATTGAGCCTGTTTATTAAATAGGTTCTACGAGCCTACATAATGGTATCATACATTCACCAACTTCTACTCTTCAGCTTGTAGTTTGTATAAAATTTATTATTGTTCAATAAATACAAACACTCACATAAACTGACAGTAAATGACGCCAATTCAGGTTTAAATGGTTTCTGTTTGAGCGCTGTTTAACAACCGTTAAACAGCGCTCAAGCAGTTATAGGTTTACACACCATTGCCTAGGTCTTTATTAAGCCATTTAATTCTAGATTTTCTGCCTTGAACTCTGAGAGCATATTCTGTGACGAGTTTATTGCTTGAACTAGCGAGTGTAAATAGTATTGTTTAACCATTCTACTCACTAGCCGATATCTATATTAACACTCCCGTCCCGTGGTAACTATGTCCATTAAACTGTTAAAATATACTCTTTAACACATACAAATACAGAATTATCAAAATCAGTTTAATAGATCCAGAGATACCGCCTACAACGTCACAAACTATACCTACCTCTTCTCTATAATATTAGCATAGATTAAAATCACGCTATGATTGAACGGATTTGAATATCTATCTTGATAGCCAGTCGACCATACTAAAAAGTATGTATGTATGTGAATCTCGTATACAACATGGAATCCCAGTCGACGCGACTGAAGTAGCTGGCCAAAGTACAAGCACATAAAATTTGTAAAAAAAAAGAAGGAACACTTAAAAATCGAACACAATTACAAGTCGGCATTCTCTAGAGGTCTCTGAGATGTTATTGAAGCTCTTACATTGATTTCGGCGTCGGCCTTGTGCTGAGAGCGGCCTCGGGTGTAGGGTGCTTAGCAGCGCTTAGACAGCGGGGCCGCGGCGACCCGATATCCGACGGATATACCGCACGGGGATTGGATGTTACCGAATGTTTGCTTGTTAACTAGTATATTTTATATAAAATACTGGCTTCTGTCAGCGGTTTCACCTGCTTCCCGAAGGTACTTGTTATATTTTTTGCGTGGAGAGGAAGTAAGAGGAAGAAAAATCCATATACAGGGTGTGTCGTTCACAATCACATTAAATCCTATCGCATATACTTTATGATATTCTATGGCGAATTGTAAAAAAATTAACTAATACATCCAGTGGTTTAGCCACAGGAGTCATTTTTCGTTTTTTTATAATTTACAACATCATGACGTGTAAAGCAGAGGTAAAGTTAGGAGTATCGATTGTTTTGATCAGTTGACAGCTGTCAGTTTTCAAGGGAGAATTTCAGTTGTTTGTAATGACTGACGTTTATATGGTGTTCTAATTTTCGCACATTTTTATTCTAGGTATTTACTTTGTTTGAAAAATTATTTTTTTTATTTTTACGTATTGTTCTTTTTTGTTTGTGTTAATCGTCATATATTAGCTAGTATATTAACGCATTTCATTTAATACGTACGTACGTACCTTATATGGTTGGGTGGGTTTGAATATACATAAGGAGCTTATTAAATGGAGTCCTACGTTTCAGTATTTATTTGCTTTTATATAATTTATCGTACGAGAAATTTCCATGAGCCTAGCGTAAAGTTAATATCTAGTTTTCTGTGTACGAATTATTTCTAAGAAGAAAAGTTAATCGTAATTACATCGTCTAAAAATGAACTAATTACAGAAAGCCGTGTAGAGATTCTAGTTAGTAACGTACACATTTATATTCTACCTCTACGTATACCTATAAATATTATAGGTTTATAAAATCATTAATTAAGTTCCAAATTATAAACGCATTACGTTAATACCGTTAATAATGACGTTTATCCTTCACGTGATTAACGGTGCAAGATAATTGCGAACGAATTAATTGTATTGCAATTATTTATGTGTGTGCCATTATAATTATAGTACAATGCAATTATTTGGAATGTCAGTCACTTGGTTAACTATGTGCGACAATATGTATGTATTAGCGTAATTCAATCTGATATGAATTGGTTAACTTTGTATTGTATCTTAAATTATACGTATCTTAAATTAACACAATATTTGCTTTGCAAAAAAAATCTCAACAGAGATTAGTCAAATACGTCATTATGTATTTCATTAGAACATGTAGGTATGTATATTTGAGAAAACAATCACCAATTTAAAGGCAGGTATCATGTAACACAAACCGAATTTAAAGGCGAAAATAAAAATCCTATCCAGTATTTTCTTCTACCCGGGTGCGAGCTAGCGCGTGTGAAATATGAGTAGCAAAGAATGCTTTATCAAAATGTTACGAGTAGCAAAAGCGTTCGTTGGCTGTATTATTTGTAGGCAAGGCAATTACTTTTATATTGTACTAGCTTTCAGCTTTTCCTCTCTCGCCAGCGGTTTTACACGGGTTCCATGGGACTTACTCTGCACACCCGAATAAGAAAACGTAGATCGTAGTCTTCCTCGATAAATGAGCTATGTAAAGCTGAAAGAAATTTCATATTTGTCACTCAATTACCGAAATTAGTGCTTTTAAAAGAACAAACTGAACAAACTGTTCACCTTTGTTATAATAGTACAGATTATTATTTCACGGTTGTACAGTACTATTACACTTTATTGTGTATGTAAGCCTAAGGTGCGTATAAAAATTCTATCGCCATCTTTCCGTTGCCATCACTACACGTAATGGGGGCAGAAGTCACGAGGCTCGCAAATGGTGCGTGAATTATATACGAGATTGCGCTCCTGGATTATTTCAGCCTACGCGGCGCACCGCAGGTGTGGCCTCGCCTTTATGTACTAAAGACTTTTTTTATTAAGGATTATTTTCATCACACGAACCTACCTACATACACGTTTTATGTAAATAGCCATCTTTATTGTATTCCGGAATACAAATGTTTTTATTCCAGTTCTATTTTTCCGAGACGCGTTTATTTCATTTTTTAGGCAACCGCTATGTTATTACACTCGGACGTTTACACACACGAAGTTCTGTTTTTATTTTATTTGCATGATGAAAAAAGTTTCGTAGCTAAAATGTGACATGTTTATCGGGAAAATTCTGAAACTACATCAAGAGTCGAGACGAATGAAGCGCGAAACTCGAGCCAATAGCGTAAGAGATTGAAGTGCTACGACCGCCATGTAATGAGCTACGAACTAGCTACGAGCGCTACGAGAACGCTACGATCTATACGGGTCATCGAAAGCACACATACGTACGAATACTCGTAGCAAGGGTAATACGTTCCTAACTCAATTTCAATAAGGCGTTCAATTTATTCAGTTTCCTCCACGGAATATACAAACCGGGTCTTAAATTAGCTTGCGTAAATGTTATTTAAATATGCCTGGATATTGAGAATACCTCTACATACGGGAACGTATTCCTACTTAATTTGATTGCTGTTTGAAACGTGCAACGGAGTAAGCCAGGTCAAGGATAATTAGTGTGATGAGACCCACTGAAACGAAACAACACGTAACACGGTATGATTTTTTAATCTCCAGATAACGCCGGGATGGCGTTGGGTGGAAGATTAAATGAATTAATTATTAGGTGTTATCTTTCATGATGAAACCTTGCGGTAAAGGAACAGGTAAAGTTCATTTGGCTGTAATAGCTATAGGGTGCTTCTGTAAATGAAGGTCATTAGTATTTGTTGCTTTATACAGAGTGTTATGTATGATTGCTTAAAACATTAAGCAATAAATTTGAATACAAAGACGTTACCCCAAAAAGATAAGAGGTCGGAGAACTACTAAAATGTGGGTAGGCTGAAACATTCAAATTCAGTGGAGTTTGTAGTGTATAAAATAAATTCTCCCCTACAAAGTGGGGCCGTAACTTTCTCAAGACTTTTACGACGGCACTGGAAGTGGTGTCTGACTGAACATTTAAATGACTACACCTAAGTGAGAATATCACGTATTTATGTGAAGAACGCGCATATTTTAATAAAAGGGAACGTTTGCAGTTATTATTTTATGACTTATATCTGGGTCAATTTTTTTTATAATTAAAAAGATGTATATTTGTCATACAAAACATATTGTTAAATTGCGATCGAAATAAATTTGACACATTTAAATCGATCGCAATTTATGTTTTACTAGCGTCCGCCAGCGGCTTAGCCCGCGTGATGTGTAGATAAAAAGTTGCCTATGTGTTAATCCAGGGTATCACTTATCTAAATTCAAAATTTCAACCAAATCGGTTCAGTCGTTTTTGCGTGAAGGAATAACAAACATACATCCATACATTCTCACAAACTTTCACATTTATAATATAAGTAGGATATCGCAGCTTAGTATGTTGAAAAAATTAAGTTCTTTTCGAATTATAACATAACATTATGTCGAATTTTACACCATTTTTTAAAAAAATTAAGTTGTTACAGTTTAATACTTTATTTAATTTATATAGAGATGAGCGCTACCGAAAAGTTTCGTAACATTTAGAACTTCCTACAATACGCCTACTCAACAGATTCAGTCTAAGGGCCTAATCCACTGGATCACAGTATGAGTAAGCGCAATTGTTAGGTAACTGGCCAATTCATCTGCTGAATAATGAACTGTTTCTAGCTATCTTTGTTCACGGTACAACACTGGGTTTAAGACGGGGCTAATCTACCTTATTTAGGGGAACTGTTAATACTTGAGCTTATGATAATAATATTGTGTGTTTGTTACGTCGTTTTGGTAAAATAGAGCTAGCTTGCTGGTAATGTATTTTGTGAATTTTAAAACTAGGCTCATGCTATTTTTATATTATGTGTGGTTAGCGATGTATCTTTATATTGAATCAAATGAAAATTAATAAATACAGATCTTAAGCTTCCTCTATTGTGCCAATGTATTTTTTTTTCAATAAGTTACAGTAATTTTCCATTATAAGTTTCTTATAAGTTTCTCCATAAAATAATAATTTTAAATACACTAAAATACAAACACAGCGGAACAAAACACTGAATAATGAAAGGGCTCCAATGTTTAACGTCCAACAAAGTTAGGATAAACTCCACTAAGTTTATACCTACACTGTGTACAGGAGCAGTCGTTAAAAAGGTTTTACATAACTTTACTTAAGCCTACGCGCACAAAATAAACTAAATAGTCGGCCGACTGTCGGCTCGTTGATAGGTAATTTTTTTTTTAGAAAGTCGTCATCCTCCGAGCCTTTTTCCCAACTATGTTGGGGTCGGCTTCCAGTCTAACCGGATTCAGCTGAGTACCAGTGCTTTACAAGAAGCGACTGCCTATCTGACCTCCTCAACCCAGTTCCCCGGGCAACCCGATACCCCTTGGTTAGACTGGTGTCAGACTTACTGGCTTCTGACTACCCGTAACGACTGTCAAGGATGTTCAATGACAGCCGGGACCTACAGTTTAACGCAGGGCCGGCCCGCCCATATAGGCAAACTAGGCAACTGCCTAGGGCGCTCGTATTTGGGGGGCGGCATAGCAATGCGAGCGGCATCACCAGTCACCACTGAGCACGCGGATCGATCAAAAATGGTTCAATCAATCGTACGTACGCGCGACAGATGTGCGGAGCGACGCGCATCGCAACGCATCGATTCGGTGTGCCATACCTTGCGTCTCGCCCCGCACCTACGCGCGGCGGTGCATGTTTCTCCGCGTGTATGCGCGTGATCCGCATTAACGCGCGTGGATGCATTTTCAGTGTGTTGGACTGTGCGTGTTTTCCATACAAACGGAGATACTTACAAACAACGGAAGGACACGCATCCACGCGCTACGCTGCATCATGCGGGGCAGTGTGAGAATCACCTAAGTGAATTCCTCGGACTCTCATTGTTAGGGCTGCCATCCGTCCGGGTTTCCCCGGATTTGTCCTCGTTTGGAGGCCGTCCGGGGGCCGTCCGGGCGGGGTTTCAAGAAGTGTCCGGGGAAAACCTGGACATTTTTCACAGGGCCGTCTTAACCTATGGTGCAGGGTATGCTAATAACCCGGGCGCCGCGGGCTCAGAGGCGCCGCAGAGCGCTCACGCCACCGCCATATAGGCCTAGGGCCAGCAGATTTCAGAGGACGATCACTCGATTTGAGAGGATAAGAAGTCAAACAGGTTTTTCAATAAGAATCGTTAAATCCACCAACCAAGCCAATTCCTAGCCTGCCTCGCCTTCATCAACTACGAGTTGAAAACATAATATACATGAGATTGCTTGCCTTGTATGGAAGTTGAACCTTTTAAAATTACAAATAGACAAGCATTTGCTGCCGACGTCGAATTGTACCAAAACTCAAAAATTTTCGCGCTAGCTTCGCTCGCGGCTTCTTCACTTTGCGGGTTTTTTTATTATACAAGTTTAGGTGCTTTAGTGACCCAAAATTCAAAAATTTTCGCGCTTGCTACGCTCGCGGCAACTTTACTTTTCAGTTTTTTGTATTTTCCAATATTTTTTTGTCTAACCTATCAAAAAGGTAGCGCCGTTTTAAAGTCCTATTACAAACAAGAAGGTAACTCCTAGTTTCCATATGAGCTTTCTTATTTATGACATTTGAAATACATTAAGTCACAATCTTTCAATACTTCTACTACATGAGCTAGAGACGGCTCTGACTTTTCATGTAAGGAAGCACCTCATTGAATTTAAGTATATGGTAATATAAAAAATTAGATCTTGTTTTGTTTTTAAAAAAAAATTGGACTCGTCCGGGGAAAATAAGTCGTGGTGGCCTAGTGGGTAAAGGACCAGCCTCTCAAGTATGAGGGCGCGGGTTCGATCCCAGGTCAGGCAAGTACCAATGCAACTTTTCTAAGTTTGTATGTACTTTCTAACTATATCTTAGACACCATTGACTGTGTTTCGGATGGCACGTTAAACTGTAGGTCCCGGCTGTCATTGAACATCCTTGGCAGTCGTTACGGGTAGTCAGAAGCCAGTAAGTCTGACACCAGTCTAACCAAGGGGTATCGGGTTGCCCGGGTAACTGGGTTGAGGAGGTCAGATAGGCAGTCGCTTCTTGTAAAACACTGGTACTCAGCTGAATCCGGTTAGACTGGAAGCCGACCCCAACATAGTTGGGAAAAAGGCTCGGAGGATGACTCGTCCGGGGAAAAAATGCTATTTACGCCAAGTGTCCGGGATTTTTTTAATGTTTGTCCGGGTTTGGCGAAATTCGAAATGGCAGCCCTACTCAGTGTGAACAATAATAATTGCAATCACCTACTGTACCTAGTATTTTTATTGTTGTGTGTTTTTTATGGGCGTCGTTCCAATGTTTTGCCTAGGGCGCCAAGTTTCGTTGAGCCGGCGCTGGTTTAACGTGCCATCCGAAACACAGTCAATGGTGTCTAAGATATACTTAGAAAGTACATACAAACTTAGAAAAGTTGCATTGGTACTTGCCTGACCTGGGATCGATCCCGCGCCTTTATACTTGAGAGGTTGGTCCTTTACCCACTAGGCCACCACGACTTTAGAAAGTCGTATCAAAGTATTAAGTTGGTCTGATACCGTACAAATACCTGATCGTTGGTACGTGTGTACTTTCATTCATCTTCATACTGATTTATGACCCCAAATCAACTATCGGCCGACTAAAAGTTTGTAGTGTGCGCACGTCCTAAGTAAACAGTTACAAAACAAACTTACATGGTAGAGGTACAGGTTGGTGTCGCATCCTTTGTCCTTTTCTGTGGGTAGGCCATGCTCGTCGGTTTCACCTGGAAATAAAAACAGTTTTATTAAGGTTTTCTGAAAAAGTTCTTTCATTTTGGTACTTTATGGGGTTATAAATTAAGTAACTTGTGTTGTTTTAGTAAATACTCGTATATTTACCATTTTATTTTAGTGTCAAAAAACATAAGAACTGTACGCGATATAAACACGTTATAATTCGCTGTTTATAACCTCATATATTTTATATATTTAATAAAACAAAATTGTATAACATTCCATTAAACATGCAAATCAAACAATTACGTAACATATCAAACGATATACGATACGATACATCGATATATCCGACGCAAAATTCACTTACGTTCGAAATATGAAGTCAAAATCATTCGCGTAAAATTAACTTACGAACGATATCATGAAGTCGACCGCATCCGAAATTGGTTTACGGAAAATTATGCTATACGTGCAGTACCGGCTGTGTTACGTCACAACTAGTACATACCTACATACCCGTACTTATTAGCTTTCAATGCCATGTTCACACTGCTGACATTTTACTAACCGGGAAACGGAAGACTTAAAAAGGACGTATTAGAGATGCAACAGCGAACAGTAACAAAGTTATCGATGCTACTCGATATAAACTACACGCTTCTACATAAAATGTTCCTTTAAAATATCGTTTGATAAATATGAAAAGCTTCCATCAAGGTTGGTTATAAAAACATTTTGTAAACAACACATACACCAAAACATCGTAACTTCAGCCGTATAATGTGAGCACTTTCAACGAGAAAAGTTACACGCACTCATTTTTGTTTACAGGAAAAATGTCTTCGGGTATTTTTCACGAAAACACTTTAAAAATTTACGTTGTTACGTAAAGTTATTCGAATTTAAAAGCGTCAGATTACCCGTCTTACAAGTAGGCTCATATTTTAGGTAGCGCATAATTCCCGCGTGAGTCGTAATGTATTCCCTTCAGTAAATATGTAAGGGAGTGTGCACACACATTGTTTGTGCGGCCCCGCGAGAGCGCGAGCCGCGTTTGTTCGCCGCCATAACTATACACACGCTAAGCTTTGTAATTACGTTAGTAATTGTGAAATAATGAGGCATTAGAATGAAAGCGCTTTCATTATAACTATTCTGTGAGCCGGTAATGGATTTCATACCTTGGATTCTATGTTACGCATCAAGCAAAGATTTGAATGACGCAATACTTAAGATAATTTTTCAAGTTTTACTCTAATTTTCCGTATTGCAATATCATGTGAAATTATTTACAGGGCATTAGTAAATTACTAGAACTGTTTTTTTTCTAGCTTTTAAAAATATACGTGAGTTACACGTGCAAGTATTTAGATTTGATCATATGAGCAAGGAATGCGCGGTAGCTTGTATTAATTCAAGAATTACATAGAACAAATTCACCGTTCCTGACTATTACACAGCATCGTCATTTTGTTTTCAGTGTTCGTTGCATCAACATTGCCTTAACATTGCAGTTGCATTAATATTGCAGAAGTTGCCGTCAACATTGTTAGCGCTGACGCTGAACTATCAAGGAGTCAACGAGCACGTTGTCACGGCAAACAGTTTTAGTAGAGAGTAGTTAATTAATTCACTCTCAAGCCACTGTCACGTGTAGCTCACTAATATTCTCCGCTTTAGCAAGGCTATGTGTATCGCCATTCTTTATAGTGATGTGTTACAGTGCACGAGTATGTGCCACGCCTTTACCTTGCAAGGATAGATATATACAATGTATATAATGTACTTCATTACAATATTTACGTGTAAGCCACCAAGTATATTAAGACATGTTCAACTGCATTATTGCGATAATTTCAACTTACAAAAATTTCAAGAAGAATAAGAAATCAAATTTACTTATACATATGTTGTCATTATCGATTTCCGTACGTGAAGGTTCGACCGCAATAAAATATTAATCATTAACTTTGTTCTAAATATAAATCTGAAAGAATTTTTATAAGGCTTTACCGAGAGCGACCTTTATAACATTCCTGTTCGATATCATACGCCACTCCGGCTGACACGTGCCTACGCCTAATCATATTTTCCTATTTCAAAGGATTTAAAGGTCAGATGTAACTTCAAAGAGATTTGGAATCTTATACATCGGGCTTTGGAGCTCACCGAGTTGTTCGACAGTTCGACACTGACCAAATATTAGATAATATGATGTTAACAGTTGTCGGTATTAAGTAAGTATCTGTTTACCTCGCAGTTTGAAGGCTTCTTATACCGTTAATCGGGGTTTAGCTTGTCGTACATTGGCCTAAGATTTGGCTTCACCTCAGCTTTGTTTAAGGACTGTTAACCACAGTGACTTAATAACTTGTTTGTATTGAGCTCATTGAGTAATTAGTATTATTAATAGATGATTTCACATTGAGGTTACTGGACTTAAAAAGTAAATTATACAAATGCACAGATATAATTTCGTCCATTCAATTCATTGAAATAATTGTAGGTGTGTATAATTTGCATAAAAACCTCACGACCAAGACCGAGTATGTAACAACGTGACTTTCCTTCACATATCCTGTAGTTTACTACAGATAACATGCTTAACGCTATCGGAAACAAATACAGTGAAAAGTACACTTTATTGCCAGTCGTATAGGCGTGTTCAGGGCGTATATTTGCGAACGCGGTCCGTATATAAACTGCGCGTTCATTTGTGCCAGTATGCAATCCCGCGGGAGTATGCACGATTCAATTCACACGAGGCTATAGGATGTACGCGCGCCGCAATTATTGAAACTTTTTCAATCGCCCACCTTTATATCGCGCAGAACTATACCTTAATTGCATATCTTATACAGGCTGCTGTATTCTGAATAGAATGGGAACAAAAGCCGACCTGAATAAGAATTGTATCGAGTTTCAAATGTGTTTATTTTTCAACATAATGGTAGGTGACCCAAAGAGCTGTATTATTGCGAGAATAATAATGGTTTGCAAACATTTTAAATCACAGCAGGCAACAGCCAAATGGTCGGAATTTTAATCTTACTGCGTAAAAGAGAAATTATGTTCCTATAAATACAAAAGCCGATTAGCGAGTTCCAAGCTTTTGAAATTAGTGTTTTATAATGTTTGTAAATCCAAAATGACTTTTCAAAGCGAAAGGAATTCTTGATTTCGAATTGCGTTCGTTTGAAGCTCTCCATACTTGTGCTGTTATGAAAATGTCTATATTACAGTTGTTGGTACATATCTATGCTAAGTAGTTAGTTAACTTTTGAGCTCAGGACTCTGGGCGTCCGTTCCTTCATTATTAAATTACGCTAAACTTTGTCTTACAGCACTTTTACTTAATTAAAAATCCGAGGTGAAAGCCACCTTCTGCTTTTATGAGAACATGATAAAGTTTATTAGGTTTTAGATATTTTCTTGTGAAATTCAATGCTTTGAGGAGAAATATGATGAGGGAACTCATAATTTGGTTATTTTGATCCTAGGTTCTTGAAATAAGCAATTTAATAAATAAGTTAAAATGATGTACTTTATTTTCACTGATACACAAAGACGATTTCAAAAACCCGTTTTCTAATAAAACCTGCTAATAAATTTAAATTAATTAGCGGTCGGGTTAGTGCAGATTGTGTGGTGTAGTAGTACCGGCTACTGACAGCGTGATTGATGCGCGTCGCCGAGATTTCATTACAATGTTACCTGCCTCAGGCTTTGTTTGCGCAAACACCTTTAAGTAGGTACTATTGTTCCTTTTACACGTCTTATCTAAGTATAGAGCCTTCTTTGTTTATCTGGTAGCCGTTGATGGACGCATTGTCTCCGGATCATAGAAAAAGAACTAGTACATAGTGTGAAACTTTGCTTCATTAAAGGGTGAGACAAAGGTGTATGTATCGGTATTATACCCATTCAGATTTCTGAAGTAATATTGAAATATAAGTATGGAGGAGCAAGGCTATTCAAGACTTGAACGCTGATAAGAAGTTCTTTATGGGGAAATAACAGTAATTCTTTGGAATCTCCATAAGCGAACCGAAAAATCTGAAAATTAACACACAATTTTACATAAGATATCTTCATTAAGTAAAAGCGGGAGTATGAAATAATATTAAGTGAAGGATGCACTGTATAAAGTTGATGTAATATGTGTGTTACTAAGCCGACCAGCGATAATTACATTATTGGCTCCAAGCCAGGGTAATAGCGTGGAAGAAGAAAAAAAAAACAAACTTGGTCGCCCTATATTTCATAGAAATATTTTATTACCAACGGGGTGCTAAAAAATAATATTACTCACGTTCAAGTGCCTTTATATAGCAACGCTATGTGCCGTGAATTATTTTGGGAGTTAGGCAAAGTTTAAGTCAGTTAGTAAAACATTTTGACTCAAAATTACATTAAGTTATATAGCTTCAAAATACATTAGTGTTATCTCCCTGCTCTGTGTAAAATATAGAGTGTAATAACAGTGGTAGTAAATGGTTCGTATCATACATTATCGTACGAAGTAAAAGGCATCAGTCATGTGTCAAATTTAAACGTTTGTCCGCCGCGACCGATTCAATTAATATTCTAACTCCAGTGTGATCACTCGCTGTGGCATTCAATTAATTGAACAGACAGAACATCACTGTTGGATTATTTTCGTATTCATTCGCTTAGGGAGGGCCGATACTGTTCTAATTAATTTTTAATCAGATTTCTCAACACAAAAGCCTGTTTAATGAATGCGCCGTAGTTTTTTACAAGCGACATTTTGTATTATACTCGTAGTCGTATGAGAGTTTTCTTTTGTTCTTGTTAGATCCAATATAAGTGGCTATATTGTTCTAATAAGAGGATGTTCGTACACATGCTCCGCTGGGTTAGTCTATTTATGTCTCGTATTATTATAAAGTCGATGAAAAGCTCTTTGTTCGAGCTCATCCATACAAATAAACTTAATAGGTAATACAAGCATGAAATTACTGGATATACGAACCAATTTATCTCAGGCCGAACCTATAAAATCCAGACTTTCTTTTATCTAGTTACGAAGTTTTTCCATCGTGCCAATTTTTATAAATGTGCCATCATTGCCTCTGGGAGCGTGAGATCAGAAAATCGTTGTCCCCGGGCAAACGTTACAGCCGCGTCGACGATTCAGGCTAGTTTGGGCGCGGTTACCTTTATCGCGCAAGGCGTTACACGGCCGTGAAAGACGCACGGACGGGCCTTTATATCCAATCTAATGTGATTATGTGTTACGTGCTCTGCATTCACTACTTTTTATTATATTCTTGCCACCATTCTATTTACCCAGTCTAAGTTGACGTACATTTTGAAACGTAAAAAAGCAACCATGCGCAAATAATGTGTGAACATGAGTCACAAACACCTCACTACAGGGATGTAAGCTTTAAAATGTATGTAGTACGACTCAAAGTTGCGGAAATTATAACGATGTCTCTTTCAGGGAGTACTTAATTTTTAGTAAAAAGGCGGTATTACGTCTATATAAGGGCAGTGGTGTAACAAATTGTATGGCTGAGTGAAAAAATAATTCAATTTGCAATATTTCGTTTATAGGCGCCTGGGTGGCTAGGCAGGTCGTTGTGTAGTCGAGATGTCGCGGCCAGACTAGCAACGATAAGCTTTATTGATGGGCGACCCTCAAAATGAGGGGTGGCTGGGGAACGCTCTGTCTCCGAACAAACGGTTGAGTGGCGGCCACCAAGATAGTCGCCAAACTCGTTTAGACTTGTCCATCAGCTTGCAGGCGAATACCAAGATTCCAGTTAGTTGGGAAAATCTCGTTTTTTCCTTTAGTTATTTATTCAGATGTGGTACCTGCTATTTTTATCTTATCATCTTCTCTGTCTGAATATTTACATTTGTTTTGTTTACCAGAATCTATCTATTCGACCTCGTTCATCATAAACTGTAACCACACCTCAGCACATACAACAGACTCTCCTTTATTGTTTGAACGCGAAAAAAAGATGATTAACTGTAGCGGAACTGCTTTTCCTTTTATGTGTTCAGTGTACAGATTATAGCTGTAAAATAGACGTCGTTTTCCGGAGGGTAGGATACCGCCGCCGCGCCACGTTTCCTGACCTACTACGTCATATAACTACTTTGTACAAGCAGCAGGCAACTGTTATACTATGAGAGGCACTTGTGAAATGTATGTATCTAATAAAAATATTTTGCTACCTAATTTGTCAACGCCGAACAAAGTTTGCGGACACAGATGTCGGTTTTTTAGGGTATTCGGTCACGGCGGGTAGTATGATAACTTTTATTGATGACGATTCGGCCGGGCTAACATTTTGGCGGCTCGCCAGAAGGGATAGTTTCCTCCCACTAACGATACGGCTGTTGAGCGACTCGTATTTTCACAGCTATGCTATAAATCAAGTTTATGTCGGCAACGTCAAAATAAACAATATCTAATATCACATTTGTCGAGGTAATGTATTTGTCAAATATTTGGAAGAGCTCAAATGTTATTACTTAGTGATTTATTATTTTAATATTTGTTTTTAACTGCGTAATATTAAATAAATAGGTATATAACTTAATGAATTATCACATAATATAAAAAAAATAATTATCAACTAAAGTATTCAGTAAATGTTCACCTTCATACCAGTTTATTGAATTCAGTTAGCGCCTTATATAAGAGGTATAATTTGAAATATAATTCTATCTTTGTCAATTTATTCCATTCTGTGATTTCATTGAACTTAAACTATTGAACTCGACCTACGTACATAGAGTGGTTGTATTTCAGCACCGATGAACTTACAACTCAATCGGATGTATAATAATTGAAACCGTAGAAGACGTATAAGTCAACATTTCTTTGTTTGTACACAGAGACACAATAGTAGCACAGGCTTCTCGTCTTTTAGCGGAATTTATTCATTTTCCATTTTGACTTGCGAATAAAATAACATTAATCATATCAAAATAAATTGAATTCATAAAAGCTAGCCGGTATTGTAGCAACTAGTTACCGCAGATGGATTACTTGGAAAACGATTAATCAACAACTTTCAGCTTAGTGTAGCAAAACATTTAACTCTGCAGAAGGATTAAAGCCGAAGTCTACCGTTTGTCTCGTTTCGGTTGAAATCCCGCATCGTCGAGTTCATTTAAGTGTTCCTCACGAAGTTGTTCGGTTGACGCCTGTCCGCACTCCGCACTCTTAAATCCTGAACATTTGACATTTTATTCTCCCCGTAAGTACGCGACTCAGTCGTGACAGCTAAAGCCGGTGTGGCATGAGGGTAGCTGAGTTTTAAGTAGCCATGTCTTTATTTACATACGAAAGTTTTGGGTCGTGTGTCCTCACCGTATAAAATTATTCCGTCGAATTGAAACGTTTTCGCTGAAACAAAGTGGGGACTGTAATTTTCAAGCTCTTTTGGATTAGCTGACAGCCATATTAATTTTGTTTGTGTTAAAGGTTTTTAGCGGGTGTAAAAGGGCTTTACTTTTGACATTTAAAAATAATTTAAGTACACCTAATGCGCTCTGCTTTTTGCTGAATAAATAAAAGTTTTTTGCGATAAATTCCGAGCGAGCACTTAGCTTGTCGTAGTTGTGGGGGTAAAAAACTTTGGCTCGACATTCGCTAGCTGGTTTAACTAGGCGCAAGTTTTAATTAGATATGTCCTTGTTAGTTAGAGGGACAGAAGGCGCGTGTTGTTAACAAATGACCACACGCTGACGTCTTCGCGGGTAAACTGGAGAAGTTTGGGGTAAGGCGACAGCTTGCAGACAGCTCGGTACCTAGTGTGTATGTAATATCGGATGAGCATGTATTTCTAGTGTACATTATTATATAAGTAGGTAAGCATTAAAAAAAACTATCTTTTGGCTATTACCTATGAAGCTAAAACTACAAGGCAAACTATTATATAAGAGGAAACGCTTTGTGGTCTCCCAAATTAACGCGGGTTAGACCGCACCAAAAAACAAGTGACTAAACTTGGAGCGAACTAAAGGGCAAAGAACAGGGCACTGTAGCTTTCGATTTCCAGTTGAGAAATTAACTAACTTTGAAAGGTATAACATTAGGGACTTCAAAGGCTACACTACGGAATTTAAACCTTCAATCATTGTCCAAAGTTTGGTTTCTTCAGCACATCTAGCCAGTCGGAGCCCTATTCTGAATATTAATGAGAAATTATAATAAATTGTTTTGATATGCGCCCGTATAGATTTAATTACAATTTCGACTGAAACCGTCGAAGTTTCGAAGTATTCATTTAGCTTGTAAATGGAATAAAGTTTTTGTTATGACTTGTTATATTTGAAGTTGAGATGTTATTTGAGACATTATACATGTTATATGTAAAACAAATATTATATTTTCTATCACAATGCGTAGGCTTAAAAAAACAATTCGTGGATTTGAACAAAGTAACTCATCGTCATGATCATCTGCTTAGCGGTTTAGTTACCTACTTGGTACTATGTAAGAGTCGACTTCTAGATGAGCTATATGCAGCTATAGCCGATGGCCTATCTTTTTTTTTTATTGAATAAAAAAAAACAATTGGACACTGCCAAAAACATACCTTCTAAGAAAAAATGTAAACATTTGCCTCTCAACGTAAAATATAAGCAAACATTGAGCCCAATGCAAATTCACGTCTAAAAAATTAAAAAATTTGAAAAAACCCCCGACGGTAAAAATCTTATTGAAAAATAATAAAATAACTCAAAACCCCCGACTTAACCCAATTATATAGGAATATCCGTCGGGAGCTGCCATTAAGCCAGCTAAAGGATTCTAGTGTCGTGAATACAATTATTGAAGAATTGTAGATGTTTAACGATGACATAAAATACACTCAATTAATTGTTGAAATTTCATATAGAAAAGGCAGCCCCCGACGGTTATTCCTATATAATTGGGTTAAGTCGGGGGTTTTGAGTTATTTTATTATTTTTCAATAAGATTTTTACCGTCGGGGGTTTTTTCAAAATTTTTAATTTTGCTTAATTTTATTTCAGACTTTTTAGAGAACATATACGAATTATAGTCTATATAATATGTTATTGCAATATTATTTTACACCGATATTGTAGCGCCCTCTAGTGAGTTACAGGCGTAATTTTTATTATTTGGGAACATGCATTAAGCACGTACACATTGCTGATGAAAACAGAATTGTAATCGGACGTTTTGATTATATTGTAACATTGTTTGGCACTAATATTGTGGCGCCCCCTAGTGATTAATAGCTATGACACCTATCTAAGAACATGAACTCATCGAACACAAAACCGTTATTGAAAACCGCATCAAAATCGGATCATTAGTTTAGAAGGTAGGTGGGAACATTACTTTGCTCTTTTGCACTAATATTGTGGCGCCCCCTAGTGAGTTACAGCCATGACACCTATCTAAGAACATGAACTCATTGAACACAAAAACGTTATTGAAAACCGCATCAAAATCGGATCATTAGCTTAGAAGGTAGGTGGGAACATTACTTTGCTGTTTGGACTAATATTGTGGCGCCCCCTAGTGAGTTACAGCCATGACACCTATCTAAGAACATGAACTCATCGAACACAAACCCTTTATTGAAAACCGCATCAAAATCAGATCATTAGTTTAGAAGATATGTGGGAACATTACTTTGCACAAACGCACACACAAACACACAAACGCACATCTCTCACCCTAAACGCATATACCTGCTCCGTTCCGTCGTGGGTAAAAATATCATATAACCTTTATTGCGTAAGGAAAAAAAAAACAAAAGATTCTCAATTCAAATAATAAAGAAGCGCGAAAAATCCTGGTAATAACGCATGCAGACTGTAACAGTTTTTATCGATATTATGTTTGTCAAGCGTACGTCGATGTGTTTGCTCACGCGCCTTTCCCGTATCCACGTTACTCCCATATAGATTTTATTTGAGCCTGAGTTCGCGACATTTCGTTCTTTATTGCCATCTTGTCCTTGTATTCTTGTTTAACATGCTATGTCACACCTACCGGTTTTATCGTAAAGTATACGGAGGTAGCAATTCACGTTGGTGATTTACTAGAATTATACGTCAAAAAGAGCAAACGTATAAAAATTAATACGCTAAATTCTCAGGTTCAGACAGTGGCTTCCAAGTTTGGTTATTCCGGCCATGGCTTACTCCTAGCTCACTGAACTAGGTAGTAGTTCAATGAAAATAGTCTCACTACTCAGATACTCATCACATACAACAAAAGACAACATATAAAATCAAAATTAATTGTTTAACTTAAGCATAACAAACGGAACAAGTTAAGTTATTATTCAAAGACAGGTCTCATGTGTGTTACATAAGTACAATAAGTACACGATACTTAAGTATTCTATACCACTAACTTAGTATGGAAGTGGGTGAAGTTTCAGCGATCTAATTGCCTACGTACCTCTGAAATTCCTTACATTAAGTCTGTTGTTGATTGTATTGTTTTTAACTAAGTTATCGTTCCACGAACCTACTTTAATATGTGACCGATGGCGCAGAATTTGGTTCAAAGTTCCGTCTTTTAAGTCTTCAGTGAAAAGCACAACCTTTACATTGACAAAGATTTAAAAAACTGGAACTTCATCTTTATGTATTTCTGCTATCCATCGAGCTAAAAAGCGTGATGCTATAGTACCTGAATAGCATTTATTTTATTTATATTGTTAATTATTGAGAAAGTAATTAGAATTTACTTTTATTCATACCAGGGATTTACCATACTAAGCAGATTTTAATTTCACGAACATATTTTAGCACTAATCCGCCATACAAACAAAATGAACGTTGTATTAAACATAAAACGTACCAAAATAAGCTAATGAATAATTTGCTTAATACTGTATTTATCTAGCGTTTCAACCGAGGGAGGTGTGTGGAGGTGATTACGAGGGAACATAAATTATATCAATTAATTAACGCCTCGTCGGTTCCCGTGATGAATCTCGACGCGCCATTGGTGAGCACTCACATGTGATATGTGGACCTAGTTTTATCTCACTTATGGAACAAATTGCTCAAGTTATAATGGGTGTAGGTAGATGTATCTATATCAGTTCTGAAAGTCTAGAACGAGTTTTGGAGAAATGAATTACATGTATGTGCGTACATAAGGACGTAGTTTGTAGCAAGGAGCAATGCGACAATTTCTTAGATTGTGAGGCAAACCACCAAAATTCATCAAATAAACTATCGATATTAAAGAGAGTGTAATTTAGCCATAGAACATCAGAATAAATCTACTGCATAACAATTTAGATATTATTTTATGTCTAAACCAACGAACAACAGGTTATTTGTGATTTAATGAAGAATACCTATACAGTTAACTTGTTTGCCCGCGGTTACCCTTATTATGAGGCGAGAGAACAGTACATGTAGCTACCTGGTTAAATGGACACACTCAGAGACATTTACCGTCTTACCACAAAAACTTTTAAACGTCAGTTTAAGACTTGTCTAAAAAAATGTCAAATTATGACGTTGACATATGGTTCATTTTGCAGCCACAATATTTTTAGACAAGTGTAAAACAGGTGGTTAAGTTTTTGTAGTAAGGGCATTAATGGTCACTTAAGCCGTTCCTTAGTGCAGATTTTCTATAAGAATCTGTCACTAACGAGTTCCTTAAGTAATCATTAAATGTCTCTGAGTGTGGGGGTAAGACATTCTTCAATCTTTTAAACCTCAATACATAATAAAGGAACTTACTTGCGGATTTGTTATATTACTTAGAATACAAAGCATGGAGAAGTTTAATGCCTTCGCAGATTAAACCGAGAAGTGCTTATAGCCAGCAAAGTGGAAATAGCGAAGTTATTAATTCTTTCCAACTCGCCATTCCGGGTAAGAGCAAAAGTTTTAAGTTCGCTTGGAAGCAGCTAATCAAGCAAGGCCATTGTTCATTATTACTTTACTTTATAATGACGGAGTTGTTTATTTAAAACTAAAACAAAAATATATTTTTTTTCGTTACATGTAGAATTTCATCAAAAAAAAAATCACTATGGTCGAATATTAACATGTGATAAGAACAGTCGCCACTGTTCCTGCATAATATTTGGAAGTTAATAACTTAAATAAGTCGTTAAAAGCCGAGAGCAGCGTCACGGTCATGGTGCGAATTCGGAGTTTTAAAAAAGAAATTAGAAAAGTTTCCTGAGTACGGACCTGTCCCTTTTAAATTAAGTTTTGCGCCTTAGATTTAAGTGAAGCACCTTTGAAATCGTCTCTGTTTGACAACTTCACTGACTTATACCAATTAGGTGCTGATTCACACAGACAAATCATTCAACAGCCTATTAAAAAAAAACTCTGTCATCTGATAGCGACACCGTTATTAATTCGTCATTATCACCGTCGTTAAATTAAATCGTCATTTATTATACCCTGAAAAACGTACTAAAACATTTGATCCGACGATATTTTTTCCATTTTCGTTCGTGACCTCTCAAAAAATTTTATTTTTCGTTTCGTCCACAATTGCCGGGGCCCGCCGGGCCCTAACCACAAGCGCTAAAGTTAGGAGACATCAGTTGGCACTGACATTAAGTGGAGCGGTCCCACAAACTTATGTAGTGAGCTATGTACAGTCTGAGTACATACTCGTAAACTTGCCTTTGTTGCTCGAGGTAACGGACAGCCAAGTACGTGTCTGTCGTGGAAATGTTGATTTAAAGTAGGTAATTATTTTTTTTTATTCAAACACGACTATGCCTTTCAGAAGTCGAGTAATTTCTTGTTATTGCTGCTTTAAATTCTAAGTACTACAAAACAGCAGTTAACATTACAGTTTCACATTACTAAAAGGCACTTCATCGGCCGGCACATGGGAATTCTAGTAATTTATTCAGCAAATAGGTCACTACGGACTACTTTGCACATCAAGTTTCGTTAAATGTCTCCACTAGTCGCAATATGGCCTCCATACAAAAGAGCTCGAACAAAGACTTTCCGTCCTATTTTCTTTTGTTTCTTTTTTCTTATTTAATAATGTAAAATGTATGGGACAAATGTAAATTGCTCGCTTACAATTATTGATAGATGTACGCAAGGCTCTTCTCTCCGTACTAAGCTACTGCGGACCTCGGATTTGCATCGTAAGGCCCGTGCGAGGCTTACATTTGAAATTGTAATTGTGTATCTCTTTATATTGCCATGCTCTACTACAAATAGTCCACTGAAGCTGTTTAAATATTTATCTCATACTTATGTGCATTCATTTGCAACTTTTCCATATGAAAGTTGGTAAAACGTTTAAAGGAAGACGTAATTTAATCAGTGAAAAGCTCTTTAAAATGTTGAACATAGTTTATAGTTGCACACGTGCCGTGGAATCTTTTGAATAAAAGCGTCGTTTTTCATCCACCACAGACATAGCAATTGCCATTCATGCACTATCAATCATAAACCTACGTTCTGGTTGAATACGCTCCATTCATATAGCTTTAGTTTATAAGTCAGAATAAATACATAGCGACGCTTCCAATTCAATATTCTTTCAAAGACTTTTCTGGTTGGATCTGGGTGGCCCCATTTGAAATTATAATCAGGAAAACGTTTTTTTTTGCTTGAATAATCGTCCGGCAGCATGAAAATCAAGTCTGTTCGGTAAATTGGACACGTTACGACAAACCGCAATGGTGCCCTGCGACTGATTAGTTTAAACCATATAAATTAGTTTGAAGCAACGTTCGGTGAACTTTTTATTCGGTCGGATTAAGGTTTTGGTTTCCAGCGGATTTGTCCCCAAATCCGTTGTAGGGCGGTTGGCGCACATCCAAACGGCACGGTTAATGGTCGAACGCCATTCGACCATTAACCGTGCCCTAATTTTCTTTTCGACTCAAATTATTATGGTCCATGATAGAATCCAGATTTTTTTATTTCATGAGTTAGAAATGCATGGATATTTGTACTAGTGTCTTAGACTCAAAATCTCTTAAGGTATCTCATATTACCTCATTGTTGGGCAAACGTATCCTGTTCTTTCTGGTTTCGTTTTTTAAATTAAGTATGAAATTAATGAAGCTTTCTAATTTACATAAGCAATAGCGCCTTAAATAAATCAAAACAAGCAAAAGAATTATTTAATTCTACGGCAAACAATATCGTGAAACTTCGCGAAGGAGATCCACTTTATACATTTGCTGATTTTTTCTTTGACACTTCGTAGCTCTGTTCTTGATAAGTAAAACTCGAACTTTTATCGAAGCGAAATTGCTAATAGGAGTTGCGATTTTGTTTCGCACGATTTCACTTAGCGGCTACTTTTGAACAAATCAACGATACAATTAAGGCTGATTCAGGGATATTGGCATTCACCTAATGAGGTAGATAGGCTTGTGATCGTGGAAATAAACTGTAGGACGCCTTCCATTGCCCCCTGTTTGGGATAATCTTTTAACTACATTCACGGGTGTGGCTGGGGATAAACCTTACTGAGACGAAAGCGATTAGGACTTTATGTAAAGGGAGAAAATATTAATCTAGTTTGTATTTTTATAACCCTCACCTGACTAAATGGTCAGCTTTTGCTATTCTGTACAATAAACTTAAAGTTAAAAGCCTTAATGATATACAAATTGTAAAATTAACCTCTGATAATGATAGCTCCCATTCAAACCTCTGTATGAACTTTGTATGGAACTGATAGAATTCGTGGGTTCATTGAAAGTTCAATTAAATTCTAATATACTCGTATGATATTGACTTATAGTAATAATGGTTAGTTTGCCATTCATTACGTATAGAATTTCCAAGTTTGGTTATTCAATTTAAAGTAAATTTCAGTCGAAGGTAGGTTAACCGATTTAGTAACCAAGACAACGTTTTCTAAGAAAATATTTATTATGGAAAAAGCCTGTGACGGAAACTTTTCCCAATATTAATTGTCGTTTGATAAAGGAACGTTACAAAAAACTCATTATTTTATCTGAAACCGAACATGAAAGGATCGTTGCGAACAAAAATAGATTGTTTTGTGTTAACTAAACTACAGTTGCTATATTATGTTCCTGTTTTCGCAAATAGAATCACGATGGGTCGGAAGTGTGGTGTTTAAGCGAGTAGATAAGTAGGAAGCGTTTTCAATTTTGTTAGATACCGACTATAAATAGGCCACTTATGTCCTGTATATATCCGAATATGTTACACATTTGTAATTTTACCAAAATCCCTGTAGACTTATTTAAAGATGTTTGTAGATGTCTTACCTGAAACAAAAGGAGATACTTTATTAAAAATGTGTATTTTATTTTATGATCAGATAGACGAAAAATAAATAATTTGTAAAGAGAAAGATTAAAGATAGTGAATAATTGACAATAAATATGAAACGATGCTTAAGTAATTTCTTAACGTAAATATGAACTTTTATTTTAAAAATGGTACCGATAAAATAGAGCAAAATTGCCATTGATGTCATTAGAATAAACCTAAATTCGAACTAGAAATATAATTTCTAAATAAGAACAACCTAAGAATACAGTTAAATAAGCCGAATGAAATATTTGAAGTAAAAGCTGAGATTGTGGGAGTTCTTTACTTTCAAAGCCAGATACTATCTCAATGGGTTGTATCTAGGCTAGCTCTGTCCGTAGCAGATCTGTATCTCGGAGCGAAATCAATAAGCAATGTCAAGACTTGCCCGGGTGAACAAAATATTCGAGAATTTCAAATATTTTGCCAAACTATTTTCTAACACAATGGTAGTTACAATTTATTTCTGGGAAATAAATGTGTCATTTATAGCCTTATTTTATTGGAAGGGTTTCTATAACGTTGTAATAACAGTATTCATTTCGTTTGTCGTCTATCTGCTTGTCATTTGCTTCGGAAGAAAGGGTTGTCTGGGAGTATCACTAATTTTATAAAAATTAAGTTTAACACCGCCACTCCCGTTTATGTCGTTGAAATTAATTAAGTAAGCGATATTGTGTCTGCTCAGAGTTTTAATAAAGATAAAAAATATTACAAGAGGCTAAACAAAATGTTACTAGCAAAATCACAGCGTCATTCAGGGAGATTGGAGATTGGAGGACCTCTGTCTCTCATTTCTATAAGTACCTACAGACGATGTATTATGTACGTACCACACTTTAAAAACGGCGCAGTAATTTGTTTTTTGAGTCACTTTGTAACGATCTCTGCTAAATATTCGGTCGTCAAAAGCTGAGTGCTTTTGTAACTGTTAAGTGTTTGTTATACTTAAGTAAGTGGTGGGTGTATGTACTGGAAAACTTTATTTCGTGGATGCTCTGCTGCGAAGTTTAGAAGAGACCCAGATACACGGCTATGTGCTGTCTTTGTAAAAATATTGCACCTACATTTTTTCTCTATAAGGAAAACTTTTTCTATTTATTGAAATAATTCGTTTTGCAATTCAATATATGTAAATAAGTCGTTCTATAGATTTCTAAGTAAGACTTGATTCACTATGTTTAAGTACATATGCCACCTTCCTATATGTCACCCGGTTTCGTAGATAGGACAATCTCGATACAAATAGTGTCTGACTACATACAAGAACTACTTAATAAATTTGCCTAAAGAGACCCTCTTCAGGTGTCTATTGAGGCCCATTAAGACTATCGGCAGAATGATTACGGAATCCACATACTGTATATATCTCTAACCTAATGACAGTTTCGTCACCAATTTATTTAGAAGGTATTAATTAAGGCCTCCAATGAATAGCAATACATATCCAATACACATTAATGTTCGATAATCTCTATCAATGTATTTGCTATGCTTTTACGGTATTACCACAGTTTCAATGTAGACTGATTTATGTTGGATTTCCATAAATTACGAATGAGTCATTTTGCTAACAGAAGGTTTTTTGTCACAGGTAATTAAGCTTCGAAAATTTAAATGAAGTAAGCCTAATGGAATATGCGTTAAAAAGCTATTGTCCATAAAAACGAGTTTTATCTGGATTATAGTAATCAGGCATTATATAGTTCCCGGCACGTAACTTGGCAAGAATCGTGAGATGAAAACAGGTCCTATTTTTTTCAAGCAGACATAATCGCCAATAAATGATGTCAATAACTATAGAATAATGCACAAGCAATAACAGGGACCACTTTTTTGTATAATTTAGTGCACTATGTGCGAGCTCACACTTATTAAAGGTCCCAAATCCTTGCCAAGTTATATGCCGGCTACTGTAATATGGGCTGTGATCAAGAAGATGGTTGAAACATGGAAAAAGTGTAAAGATTTATTCATTTTGAGACATGCATAAGTACATAATATTTTTAATACCAATTTAAATTTAATTCTAGTTAAACCAGCTACTTTAATATTTAAGTAATTTTCCAACTGCCTAATTCTTTTAATTCCTTTGTTCTGGTTAAAAGACTTTACAAAACTAAAGCTATTGCATATCTTTTGAGAAACCTAAATACATGTAATTATGCCTTAAAATAATCTGTACAGACGCTCTAAAGCCAGAAAGGTCTCACGTAATTCAAAGCCTGCCAATCTCAAAGGTATATTCCATACTTAACCAAAGTAGTTCAAACTAATATTAATGTGGGAGCCATCCTCAGGGGGTCCGTAAGCGCGAGAATTTGCATAATTAGAACTATAACGGGACATACAGGACCTCAAGCAATATTGCTTCTGACTTTAAAATACGACTATTACAAGGTTTCATTAATATAATTTCATACGATTTCTAGCTGAATACTGCTAACCTAACCTAAACCTAATATGGTTGAAACTTTTTGGGGCCATGTGTGTTGAAGTACCTACGTATCTAACAGTTTTCGCTAACTCATAAAAAGTAACTGGAGTCATATTAGAGGATCATCCATATGTATCTCCAGCGTATTTACAGTAAGCAGGTACCTATAACAAAAAAACAGTTTATCTGAACCTACAAACGATTCAAAGCTACATCCCTAAATAAAGTACAAAAATCTAAATAACGGAGAGAAATCCAAACGGAATGCAATGCACGTAAAATGCGAGGTAATATTCCATATTTTTCTGAGAATTTCCATATAAGATAGATGAATTCAAAACCAATTCGTTCGTCCAACCGAAAACCTTTAGGATATACCTCGTGTTAGAGCGCGTAATCTTCTTTCAGCGCTTCAGGCAGTTATACTCATGGAACTCGAAGGATTTTCACTTAAATTACGCTCACACTACAAACTTTTAGTCGGCCGATAGTTGGGTAGGGCACAAAAAGTAGCAACGATCATGTATCAAACCGACTAAATACTTTGTTTCACGATTTTCTAACAGATTTTTTTTTTAACCAAGGGACCACCAGTCGGCTTAAGTGAGCACTTTTCTCTGTACTAGTTACAATAGGTTTCGGTCAGGGAAAATTATGGAGCAAAGTGAAATTAGTTAGTGGAATGTTCTCATTGCTATTGACATTAAGTATTACAAGATTGGTGATTTGGTAATTCGGATAGAGCATCGGAAATGGATTGATTTCTACAAATACAATTTTTGTGGCTAAAAATACACCGATTGCTTTTTTGGTGTGACATTGTTTTGATAGAGAACAGGGGTGTGTGTTTGTATTGATAAAAATGGACAGTGGAACTAACACCACATCGCCGTATGTACAATATGTACATAGAGAATATTCGAACCGTAATGACGTCATCAAGTCCACGTGCCCAGTTTTTTTACCAATCGTTCACGGATGTGTTTTTAGTCAATGATCAATATTAGAGGATGAGTAATTATGGGGTTTTCTTAATTTACTTACTACTGTGTATCCTTGTTCTGTTTATAAACTTAATCTTTTGGTAAAGCTATAGGCACTAAACAGGTTAATCAGTATGATGTGTCACTGATAGTAACGGAGTATTCGATAGACACAACTTTGACGATATAATTTTCAAAATTCTTTAATCAGAGGCACATTAATCAAGAAAATCACCTTAATGAGACTGCCCGATTTGTGTTACTGAGCTAATTTGACGCCACTATAGTCGACATGTTATTCCCACTTTTCACTACTTCCCTATCCATAAAACGCCAAACGACGACTTCAATTACTCACAAACAAAATATTAAACTAGGTCAGCGTCCAAAACTAATCTCATAAAAATCTGGAATATCAAAGTCACCGCGGTTGTCGTAAAAGCGAGTTCAGCTGGTTACGCCCCGGGCGTCGGGATTTAATGCTCAGTGTGCGCTAATGCAGATCCGCGGAGAGCTGGGGCTGAGCACTTTTATAACGTAACGAGCACAGCCCGCTTGCTCACATCTACTTAGCTATAAGAACAATGCTTTTCTAACTCTTTACCTCCGAGACTCCGAGCGTTTACGCTGCACCTTAATAATGCGTTCAAGATTAAGCTTTGATCTTTTCGTAATACGAAAACGTTAATTCTCAATGCAAATGCGAACTTAAGAAACTCTTTGTGAGCTAAAGAACATTGGAGTGGGTCTTTAGACCTTTTCAGAAACCATTTGCTACTGCTTGTTTTATATGCTCCAGGATTTATATATTCAACTAAATTCGAACAGAGTCGTAAAATTTAAATTGTTTCCCCTCTACCCCAATTCAAGTAGCAAATAACTCGAAAATAGATTTTGCCAAGTTTTGGTACATCACATAATTTAACCCTTTAACTTCGGAATATTAGCAATGGGCAAAGGCCCGGCATTTATTATGTACACGAGTAACTAAGGCGAGGCCCGAAGTTCGGCAAGGCACGACAATTCTGATTCAATTTAAAAAGTTTAGAACGAAGCTTGGAACTTCGGCAACCCATCCTAAATGTACGAACTACGACCGTCTTTCAGCAGCAGACATTAAGAAAGCAAAAAGTATTTTCTCAAACGTCCTTAAGCTGTTTGGATAGTTGTGAATCGAGAAGTTTATCATTGTTTATCATTGATGGCCACTGCGCTGCCGAAACAAGGGCGAGGTGCAAAATATATGAAGCTCTTCGCTTCGAATCAAGAAGTTATCAGCTTTGATTATATCTGTGGCCCTAGTGAAAAGGGATTTAAGTCCAAAAATTCAACTTTACAGGAGAGGCGAAAAACACACGGCGCGCTTAAATTTCGTGCTTGTCTTCGTGTTACATTTAAACCGCTAGGAAAAGAAATACATGTGATATTGTTTATAGGTAAACAGACTATGATGTTTATTATTATTGAGTTGTTTTTTATGTAATGTTTATAGTTTTTAAGATAGTAACTTATACCCACCACAAAATAAATTCTTTGACGGTACAAAATAACTTATACCCTTTCTCCCATAAGTAAATTGTGAATTCTCTTATGTGAAAAAGAATACGCATTTGGATTGACTTTTATGATAATCAAGTAATTTCAAGTAATATTATAGGCTCTCTTTACAAAAATATAGTGATAAGCTGTGTACTTTAATTCAACGTTAAAAAAAATTGAAAACTCTGAAAATAAATATCTTGGCGTCTTTTTCACAAAGATTTTGTATGTGTCATGTGGTACATGTAGACTTATACTAACTACTTTGAGCAACTTGTACCCTATATTTTAATAAAAGTAAAACAAAAACACATTTTTTTATTAATATAAATGTTTAATTTTTTTTGTGTATGAACAATATAAAAAATAAGAGAAACTCACATCTTAATCTGCATAAAAATCACGAATTGAGTTAAAAAAAAAATCCTGAAAATATTTGAGTATTTCTTATTGTTTGGTAAAGACAACAACAAAGAATCTTTCATGCGACTTCAAAATAAGAAAACAGTTAAAAAAAACATTATAAATTTTAAAAAAATATTCTTAAAACTACCAGCCACCACAGTGGCGGTAAGTCCCCTCTTTGAGGTGTGGCTCGGGAGGAGTCACGGCGCGGCGCCCTCACCTACCGCATGACGCAGGTCCTCACCGGTCACCTTTTTTTTTTGTCGCTGGGCTAAAAATGCTATTACGCATCCCCTTCCCGTCGGGGGACGGGAGAGGGGTATGTGTGACTCCCCGGTAAAGTCGTTTCCAGTATACCCACTAAAATGGCCCAGCGGCACTCCGACCTCGCGTGAGTGGAGGGGGTCTGGGAATCTATGGCGTCCAGTCCCCCACCGGCGATTGCCCGTCTTACGGCAGGCCTCTCATACCTCCCCCCAGTGGGGAAGGGTCCTTATAATGGCCGGAGCGCAGGGGTTGATCCTTGTGATGCAGGTGGTGGCGCCTCCGCGCCTGTCGCCCGCTTATCAGGTACCTGCATTGAATCGGTCGTGAGGAGGCGCCCGGGTGTCACCACTGTGCGGACAGCCCTGAGGATACGGTGAACCACACAGTCCAGGTGTGTCCAGCGTGGAAAGGGCACCGCTGTGTCCTCGTCGAGGCAATTGGCGGCGGCGACCTCTCGCGTCCGGCCCTGGTTCAGGAAACGGTCCGAGGCGAGAGGGAATGGGATGCCGTCGCCTCCTTCTGCGAAGCAGTCATGCTCGAGAAGGTGATGGCGGACAGAATCCGCACCTCTCATCCCAGCCGCCACGCTGGACTTGGTAGTCACCACGGGCGCCGGTTGTCACGAGATGACGTCCGGCCACCATAGACGTGGGTCTGTGACCGGTGACAATGGACCCGTGTTGGCGACGCACGCTGTTCTACGCGCTTCTCAAAGAGATGTCAGCCACCCCAGCGGGGCCCAACAGGGCCAAAGCCGGGGCTGCGGGATTGTTCGAAAGAGTTACCGCGGCCCTGGTACATAAAAGACCTACAACGGAACATGATGGATTTTTAGTCAGTAAAAGTCTGACACTCCCTCACCGCTGCTAACCCACAGTGGGAGGGGTTAGCAGTTGGGGTCATTTGATGTTTTTTGCCATGTAACTGGGTTGTCCGGGTAACTGAGTTGAGGAGGTCAGATAGGCAGTCGCTCCTTGTAAAAACTGGTACTCAGCTGAATCCGGATAGACTGGAAGCCGACCTCAACATAGCTGGGAAAAGGCTCGGAGGATGATGAGGATGAGGATAAGGCTACATAATGTAAGATTTGACGTTAAATGGATAATGTTGCTAAATATTAGAAAAACATAAAAACCGGTAAAATACCGGTAATATATTATTTTTACCGGTAATTTAATAATCACAAAAATGAGCGGTTTACCGGTAAAAATGAAAACCGGTATTGCATGCCCTACCCGCATCGACGAGTTATATCGTTTCTCACGTAAATTGAAAGCAAACTTTAATAATTTCAATACAGCATTATGTGAGTACTGATCTCAATAGAGTTATACAAGACACTTGGCCTTTATTTTGGTGAAAACCGATTCATGTTTAGTAATATTATTCTTCACTGAGCCATTTTTAAGGACCAACTCTTGTTGTATTGCTAAACACCAATTAAATCAAAACGTGGGTATCTTATATTAATTTAGATTAAAAAACACAAAAAATATTTTTTATTTTTCAGTTTAAAACAATACAAAAGTACTTGAATCCGAATTGTGTAGTATTTTTTGTGTCAGTTAGATCCATATGCACCAAGTAACTTCTTTGCCTTTAAAGATAACTTAGATCTCTTTACATCAAACGATAGAGCATTTTTTTCTGATCATTTTGGTATACTTAACTCATTTTCGACAAAATTGGACTTATACCCCTTTTCACTAGGGCCACAGATTATTAATTTTCTTTCTGGTAGACCTACGATTCTTCACGAAATAATATATAAGTCTGTGCTCGGAAAATTTATAGGCTTTTTAGTAATGCGACAGTAAAAATGAACCCTTCTGTTTTACTATATAGCATGTCCTCCAGTTTTTCGCCCGTTCTATTATCTTGAAATTGCTATCGTAGACTTATCTAAAATACGACGTAATAGTTTTTTTCTGTAAAAGCACGGGATTGTTTTCGGTACCTACCTACCCATATTTGAGAATGTCAATTTAAAAACATACTTAAGTACCTTTTGATACCAAAATAATTTCCTCCATTAAGGTATCTTTATATTTTTCACTGAATACAAGCAATTAGCGGCGACCGGAGGATTTATATGAGCCTGTTAACCATTTTATAGGTAAAACTTCTTAATTTATCGCTGGGCGCTGACATTTAATAAGGCTTATTGAAAGAACTTTGCAATGAAAAGACAATTAAGGTAAGCATGAATGTATAGAACGACGGGACGGAGTTAACGTTGTTTGATAAAAGCCATTGGTGGTTTTATATAACTGGGTGTGATTGTTTTCTGCTATTGATTCAAAAGGGATGGGATCTGCTTATCACAGCGAAGGTTCGCTATACAAGGCTCATAATTGAGTCAATGAATTCAAGCTCTTATCCTTTTACTTTATAAGAGGTAGGCAGTTGGTTTGAGGCCCTTAGACGTGTTAACAGGCCTGGCCTTGCCCTTTAAGAAAATAACACAAATCTAAAGAATCTACGAAAAATATCACGGACAATCTAGTCCAGCACTTCATCAAAACTCGCAACTGTTGTTACAAATAACAAGTGACCGTGTATTAAACGACGCCCAATCCTGTCATTCATCCATTGAAGGCTTTGTGCTGAAACAAAGGAACTTTGGCGTTAGCCGGCCCGCCACGGAGCCGCGCCCGAACAATAAACGCGGGATAGATAAAATAAACTTTGACAATTGCCCAACGACGTGAAAAATTAACAAGACCCTAACGTTACGCGTGTAGTTAAGCACTGAAACAATGTAATATGTGTTGCCTTCGTAATTGCCTCCTTCTGGTTTTTGTGAGGAGAAATTGCTTGCGTATATTGCCTCATCATTGCTTGTAATAAAAAGCACATCTACCCTTTGTCTAACTACTGGTATTTAGTATTCTTGCAAGGTTATTCGCAAAAATCATATTCGGAAAAAATTGAAAGCTTTTTCTACTTAATCGAAAAGAACAAAAATAAGGTTGTAAGTCTTCTAGGTGTAGGTACTATCCATTTGAATAATATTACACTTTTCACCGAACATAGGGCGGAAAGTCAACTCACCTGCTTTCCACATCGGATTTACATTTTATTAGAACACCCAGGAAAACCTAATACCCAATATTTTCCGCTAACTTTAGCATTCTAAAATAAGGCAGGGCAGGTTAAAGACCGATCAATAGTCCTCATTATATTCTGTAATTGGATAGGTGATTATAAAAAGAGGCTCGGCTAGGATTGAGATTGCTCTCAGAGTCAAGAACCGTCGACGACTAGGCCGACGGTGAAGCTTCAGTCCTACAGAGAATATGAAATTCGATTTATTTATTTACTTTTATTTCTCCGGTTCATATTTAGATATCTCCGTTTTACACAATAAGCTTTGCTCTTAAGTATTTTGAAGTACCATTCCCTACCTCGCCCAATCTTTGTTAAAGACAATCTTATGTTTGATTGTCATTCTGGAATATTGTTCAATGAAAAGAGATTTGAATCAATATCAGGACGCTAAGATCATCTCTATTGTTGGTAAGATCAGCTATTGTACTAATATTAGATTTCTGCTGGAGACGGTGAGGTTCTCTGACAATATTTCAAAGGATTTCGAACTATCTGACATTTTGCAATATTAAACATAGCATCTGCAGTCAAGACTTCAGAACTGATTTCTTCTACTACCTATGTAATTGGACCTGTCAAAGCGTATTAAAATCCCAACCCACTCGTGCTCATAAATAAAATGTTTACCCTTTAACGAGATAGGAATTGATTAAGCATTATGATTGCAGCAATTCTATATATAGGTAAGTTTTCGAGTTGCAATCACGTTGCCTCACCGCTAAGCCGATCTGGCTTCGACACCAAGTCGTGAAGCCGGCTAACTGTGCCACTACTTACGAGTATATTTCCGTATTGTCTTTCCTTCGCCTTGCCGTGCACAGGTTAAGGTTACCCATGAATTATTGATTTCAAGGGCTCTCGGTTATGAATAGACGCAGTTGTGGGTGGTTATCAATGTGGTGAACCGCTATTGTACTTTATTGCGCTTCAAAAGAGAACTGTTTTTTTTTTTGTGACCAGCTATCACTATTGACACTTCATACATTAGGTAATACGTGAGACATGAAACCAGTGTAAGGTAGGTTCTTAAACTTGCTGAAAGAACAAAAATAAACCACTCAGCTAAGATATGAACCGTCCGTGGAGGTAATGTAAGCTAAAATGTTAATGGTTACGATAGTCATTTTAAGTGCCGCAGATAGATGCGGCAAAAGAGGAAAAAATCAAGAAGAAGTAAAGATTACTACAATAAATCTATAAATCTAAATGAGATATTAGTTTGGTAACATTGACCAACATGAGTAGTGACACGATGGAAGAATGATGGAATATTCACCTTTCTTCCCAGGGGAGGTGCAGTTGCTCTTGTTAGAGGGAGACTTGGTCTCGGCAGCCGCCATCTTCTCTTTTTCGGAAGCCATGCTAAGCGCAGTACACACTAGACGTCCGAATTTATAACACGGTCACTCCGCTGCTCATACCTGTCTTAACGAATGCGTACGATTTTAAACCGGCTGCATGCGTCCGCACCCAAGGACCACACAAATAACTATTATCGATAATGAACGATGAGTGATTTCCGATGACTAAAATTGGCAAATAGCCATCCTAATATTTACTTTAACAGTTAAAAATTATAAAATTCGACCGCAACTCGACCACCATGATATTTACTTAGATTGATAGACGGAGTAGTGTCGTAGCGGCAATTTTCTTGGTATTGCTCGAGTGTTTGTCAAGTTGTACTATTAAGTATTATTGTGTACGTGATGGGTTAATTGGTGAGAGATCACGTTGCGCCCGCGCCGTGACTAGCCCGGCCTGTTGATACTGAGCTTAGTACTGAAACTGTCAACGTTTATCACAATACCAGATTATCTAAACCGCGCTAATGGGACATGAAATATGTTTCTACTAATTAACAAGTCGGAAAAAGGTCAAAGTACTTACTTATTCACAAGGTATGTGTTGACATACGTACTTTATGTATTGCTCAGTCGTGTTTTTAATTGTGTAGTGTGTAAATATATGACTATTAGATTTTTCAGGCATGTGACCAATTTTTCCACCCGTCGTTTGCGCAACTTTTGCGCACGTATGGGTATGACCAAGACAACAATGCAAGTAAGGCCACCACAGATGTTTAGTGCATTTGTGTTATCTATTTGAGCAATTTGTGGGCGATAGAAGTATTAATGTTCAAATTAATGCACAAAGATTGTTCGTCGGCACGTAATTTGTGTTTGATATTTTTTATATTTAAAAAGGATATCAAGTTCATTTATACCTATAAGAATTGATAATTGGTGAAAATTTGTACCTGATTAGTTAAGTATGACTAAATACATAGATAGGTATCAAATTAGAGTGATTGCTAAATAAAGCTATATCGGTTGGATGTGAATTACGGAAAGAAAGTTTGCACTATAAAAATATTTCGTTAAATTTATATAAAAATCACTTTTTAGCATAAAATAATTAAGCGATGGACAAAATGATCTGAAGTGGACACTCTCTAAGTGTGATGGATGAATATCCTGCGATCTTCTTTTTTCCGTTTCCTACTCTAATAATTCAATAATTTCACCGCCATAATTGCTTTATATTAATGATAGTAAACTAACCAAGGAAGGAACATTCAAAAGTTCTATTTGTAACCACTTAATTCGCCTGTTAGTGAAAGAGCGTTTTATTTCATTCCTTTATCGACTCTATCACTGCAGACTTTAAGTTGGATTTTCACTGAACAGGTAGGAAAACTACGGCGCGACGGACGACTCGCTCTCGTAGACTGCAGGCTATGTGTGTAGCAGCGCTCGTAGCTAAAATATTCACTCGAATAGGAGGGACGTATTCAGATAAATTACTCTTATACATTATTTATACGCAACCTTTACATTTCAGCGACGTCCCGACACAATGAAAGCACGGTAGCGCGCTCCGGCCTGTCACACATACAAAACAAGTGGAAACCTTCGCGGATGTCGCGACGGAGCTGACGAGGGCCACTGACACACATAACCTGTCAATACGCACGAATTCGCAAACGTTACGTAAGCCACGATTATAACCTGCAACACTGGCGATTACTGTTATTGTTGTGGGCGCGAGATGAGATGCAGGGGTATGTGGACCTTGGGGCGTGCAGCTGCGAGCGCGGCGGGCGCGCGGCGTGCGGGCGTCGTGCGGAACGCGTGGAGGTCGCGTGCGGCGCGCGTTCGGGACGCGCGCGTCGGGTCCCGGCTCGCCGGAGGCTGCGGCCCGGGCGGGATCGATGCGGGCGGCGGGCGGCGGCGGAGTGCAGCAGCTGGGAGGCTGCGCCGCGCCCCGCGCCCCGCGCCCGCGCCCGCCGCGCACGCGCGCCGCAGCTCGCTCCGCCGCCGACCCGCCGCGCCGCCGGCCCGACGCCGCGGACCACGTTTCAATTCCCTCTTCATCCCCGACTGATTTACGATACGTTCCATCTTATAATGATATTTTTTCATATCGGTCTGCCAATAATTGCAGCCTATGATGAGTTTTAACGTTGGAAGAGATTATTAAGCTTGAATGTTCCTAATCGATGCCGCCGGGCACTTCTAGCACAGCTGCCAAATTTAAAGACTGGTATAATAAAACTTAGTCTGATTGCACACGAAACTACTTCCTTACTTCTGACAAGTCTTTACCTAACTCCTGCTTAGTTATGATATTTAGTAACTATATGCCTTTAAATATACATCCTTCATTTAGTAGTTTTAAAAAACATTGACAATACCCTCAATCAACACTTTCTGTTTTGGAACTTAGGTGCTTAAATTTTAAAGAACGCGATGTTCCGAAACTTTTTTAATCTCGATAACGAGGATTTATATCCAGCTTGGTAAGAAAAGCTTAGTGAAAAGTACATTCTTATGCATAACTTACAACTGAAAGATACATGATATTTTATGGTGTCAACAGAACAGCTATTTTTATAAAAATCCGAGATGAGCGTCTGTGATTACGCGGGGCGCGATGGATTCTGTCCGCCTACTGTGTTGTTTGTCAGCTTAGAAAGAAAACATTTTCATTGGGAGCTTAGTCTGCGCTACGGATTGGAGTGGACGCGGCGCTGCTGACTCTGATCTCGATAGCCGCGTGTCTTATCGCCATTAATGGAGGCCCCACTTCACTCCCCTCGACGACAGCCGCCCCAAAATGTCCGTCAGTAGACTGTTTTGTTAAGGTAGGCTCAATTACACAACATACGTATACTATACACGACCCTCCCTATGTTTTATCAGTGTAATTATTTTAATTAAAGCTCTCTAGGTACCTCTGTTTATTCATATAAATTAGCCTCTCAACTACAGCAGCTCTGTATATTCTTCTTACTAATACAACCTTTATCGTTTAGGGTCAGTTGACATTTTGGGGTCAATGAGTTTACGTATACATCTAACGTTGATCACCGCTAAGGGTTGGCCATTAAGAACATCTATTAATTCTTGTTCTCTTGATCTCTGCCACTTCTCCAAATGAAGCAGAACAGAATTTATCGTATCTTAGAACCAAATACTAGTATTGTAGTATCAGGAATATTTAAAATCCTATAAAAAGTATTTGAAGGCAATTTCCGATTCACTTTCATTATACCCAAGTGAAGTAAGTATAAGGCGGCGGAGTAACAGTAAAAAATAAACAGGACATAATGGGTTCTTTGTGACGAGTTTTCGATAATGCGTTCGATCATTTGCAACATGGCTTTTGTACATTTGACTATGTTGTATAACATTTTCTTTTGTTGTTAAAAGGGATATTTTAAACACACTTTTATTAAAAAAAAAAAAAAATTATGCATTTTTTTTTAAGTTTAAAAAGTCCGTGGTTGTGTAAGTTTCAAGTACAAATCTAATTGTAGTAAATCACGAACAGATCTGTCGCTGGAAGTTCGTTGCACGTTTCAGTAAAACTTTTCCGTTTGATTCACGGAAACTGTTCATTTGAAACTCACGTTAGTTTTGAAAGTCATTGTACTGATGAGCGTTTTTGGGACAGGTTTAGGTAACTTGGTTTTAAAAGTGGGTAATATTTTTGGAGCTAAGGATCTATTTATAAATGTAAGAATTTCAACATCAAACCAAAATAGAAAATCGGGATGAAACTCGGCGCTAGTTAAAAATATTTTGATAAATTAATTAATCTAGCGATTAGGATGTTATTGCGGGGATTTTAATTAAAACTAATTTCAAGCTTTTATACCGCTACTAGAATTTAACGAGATATTTTCGGCAAAGTCTATAGACGTTTATTCAAGGCAGTATCGTAGTCAGTGGAGCGTTGACGCCGATGAAGGGAGGCACAATAAAAATTAAATGTTACGAGGGTAACGCCACGGGCGGAATTAAGTGAAATTATAATTAATAAAGTTCTCTCTTTCTGTTTAACATTATACTATTTAGTCATGCGTAAAACGTTATGTAAAAAAGTGTTGATTACTTCAGACATTAAAAACTCATTGGGGTGTGAATAAATGTTGCTTATTTTAAATAGTGATATTGTTATATCGGAAAACAGATTAATTATTGTGTATATGGTTATATGACCGCCAACCCCAGACTTTTGAAAAACTCACAATTTCAACCAACAAAATACAACCACCAGGCAAGTCGGATTTATTCCACATCACCGGCATCACGTATAATTTCAGCAACAAAGCAAAAAGCGGTAGAATATTTTTTGCTCAACAAAAGCTGCATGTTTGTCCACTAAGAAGTATTCGGAATGGCGCAAATCACGAGAGCTTTGCGTCCCTCACGTCCTCACTGTTGAATTATAAAGGTTTCACGTTTTCCGCTTTTTTTTTCCGTAATTTAACACTTGGTGTAAATACTTTTTGGGTTGTTATGTGATGTTTAGTCTGTATGCAATGTGTAGCGTTTAGACTTTCACCACCCTATTATAAAACGTGGTCTTTTAGTGCCAGCTTTAGCACTAGTTTTAAATCATGGTCTCGAACAATGTTAATGGTCTAGACCTAGCACTAAAGGTACCTTTAGGTCCGCGTTCTTAAAGGCGGCAGCTAATTATGGTCTACCTACTTACTCACTTTTAAAATTTGAACAAAGGCTGTGGACAGCCTAGATGTGTAGATAGATACAGGCCGCTTTCAACTGGTCCTTTTGGAAATCGAAAGGGGACTCCCTATGGCTGAGATGATGATGAATAAATGATGAAAGTCGTCTACTAGAGACTTCTTGAACGATGTTGCTGAAAAACTAGGCTAATTTATAGTTACGTTGTTTGCTACCGCCTGAAGACAAAAGTATTAAAACCTCTAATGCAAATAAGTAATGTAAACACCACCACCACCTAAGTAACCACCTAAGTAATGCAAATATTCTTAACTATAGCCGTAGGGCGAGCCTTTGAAGAGATCTTTTTTTCTTTGAAATCAGAGGCCAGCCTCGTTTATTGGTTTTTAGATTTGACATCGAACTAAAAAAAAAGAAAAAACGAAAAGACTTGAAGAGGAATTACTTGGAAAGAGTTATGTAACGTGCCTTCTGGGCAAGAAAATGTTGACTCGAATTTTTATCCCTCGGACTTTTAACTTATCTTAACTGAAGTTAAAGTTCTCATTCCCGTTTTAGTTAAAGTGTTCTTCGACTCGACCTGCTATACTACTGCTCTTTGTATTTAATATCGCGAGGGATTTTATTATTGTCACCAGAATCTGAAAAGACCTTTCTCAGATTACATGTTGTAGTAATTAAATATTGAATTTTTATTTACTATATTTAGGAAGAGTGATAATAATATCCGACACATAATATTTTACGTTTGAGACCAAAATAAAGATCCAGTGACATCAAATACTATCCCCGTAGGGACACTTAAAAACAATAGAGGATCTAAACCACTCCCAAAATGCATATACACCGTACATGGTCAGATCCCAACCACATTAGATTCCATTTAGATTTTCAGTCACTCACTTAACGTAACCTTTTGACATGATGACTCGAGGCAGGGTTTTAGTCGATGCTCGGGGAATTACAGCGTACGGTAAAAGCGTGGGTCGAATCGAATCCGTCTCGTTACGTGACGTCACGGCTTCCGTGATCCTTGTCGTGAGCAGGTATCGAGTATTTTATTAGAATCGATGAGTCGATATCGGGGGTCGATTCCGATGTAGCCCAAATTGGGGCGATTTGGATACGGACCTTTTATGACTGTGTTCTTGTCTGTTTCGTGTAAATGTGAGAGGAAAACTGTCTTGAAAAGGTTAAGGTGATATAGTGTTAGATGCTTTCTGTTAGGGAAACTGTTAGGTCGATCAACTTATTATGTTAAAATAATATAAATTTGCCATTGGAAATAGTTAATTTAGTCATAATATCTGTCATAATTTTAACTGTAATGTCAAAATTATTGATTAAGTACTTCTAAATGAAATAAAATTTAAAAACAAATCTGGAGATTCAAATGAAGATTTCGCGAAGGTTAAGACCGGAATATTAATGACCAAAAGGAAGCTAATTTAATTTTTGATTATAATTTCGAGTTCTTCACTGAATTGACAATGAAATAAAAACATTGCGACACCATGGCTTGGCATGTTTTCCGAAAAGTCAAAATTCTAAGGGACATTTTGATTTGAGTCATCCCTTATTTTTAAATATAATTACTATCTTGCAATTAACAAGGATATTGGTAAAAGGCGACCTTTAAAAAAGCTATAAATAAATTCTACGCAACTGCAAATTCGCAACCGTTAGTCATACCACCAAAAAGGAGTGCTTTAACACAATTACCAATCCTTCAATATTTATCAAATAAAACGTAATATTTATCAAATAAAACGTACACCGAATTTCATTTGCGAATAAATTGTTCACATAAACAGACAGGCAGAGTCATTTATCAAAATGGAATGGGAATGCGATAAAAAATACGTTCCGGTGAGGGGTTAAAACCTCTATAGAAAGAGCGCGCGCCCATAATGGCGGGCGTCGTTTACTTAGGCTCGGAGCTGCTATTCCTGAATTTTTAATAGACGTTTTGTTCCAGATCGACGCTAAGACAAAGAAAGAATAATACAGAAATAAACGACGACAATACGGACCATAAATATTGATGTTTTATGTTTATGACTGGCGAACTTAGACTGTTACCTTTTCATAAAATGTCATCATTTGATGATGTGTAGCACGGTTTATAGTCACGTAGTACTTACGTACAAAAGTTGGCTACGACAATAAAAATAAACATACATTTAAATAACAAAAGCAAAACGCCCAATGTAATTTCAATAAAAAAGCGACATTACATTACATATGTATAGTTTTTCAAACAATATTGTCCGCAAAACTAGAATAGGGAAAACAAAAGCCCGAATGTGATTTGCAGTGACCCATTTCGCAGTATGGGCGGTCATAAAAAGGAAATAGGATTAAAATTGGTTTACTTTTCATCGTCACTCCACTAACTCAAACGAAGTTAGACTAACGATGGCAGAGTCGTGAGACTGTGATATGGAAATATGATATTTTTTTTATTGTTTTCTCGGATTGTTTTGTTATGACTGGTAGGTACTGCGGTTTCTGAGGGGAAGTTTAATTGTGTTATGTAAAGTACTTATATCACGGTAGATGTCATACGTGATCACATATATCAGGCAACGTAGCCAGCATTTAGCGCCTTGTAAGAGTGGTCATTCAGGCACATATCAGTGAATTTTATTTTGCAAATGTATTAGTGAAGATTTATGATATTTTGATGTTTTTAAGTACCCAAACAACCATGGAAATGATGAACGATTAAAATTTACCTACTGTTTACCTAATTAACATAATAACCTAGGTATAATTTGAGGCAATTTTACTCAAAACAAGAAACAAAAATAAATAACCAAGTAGACAAAAAAGTCAGAACAAAAAAATAAATGTAACACAAATGAAGACAAAAGCGAACAACAGTAGGATAAAGTATTCACAATTACGGATGTTATTGACTTTTATGATTTCCTCGAGAGCCACGTAAATATTATAGGGATTACATTATCTCTTGAGAATCTGACGAATAATGTTGTATTAACTCTTGATTGAGGGAGATTATTAGTCTAAGAAATAACTTCACAGAAGCTGATAGAAGTCTTTGTAAGTTTCTACTGAATCGTGTAACAGGCATAGCTAAGAGAGTGTTAACAGAACCTTATACTATATTTTAAAGCTTACCAGTTTCTTTGTTTGAATGTGTTAATCCTGGGACCTACACTAAACCGATTTGAAATTTTCTTTCAGTAGGTATTTCCACTTATCCATGAATGCTAGGTATAAGCTACTGTTTGTCTCGGTGCACGGAGTAGTGCCACATACCATGGGTTGCAGGTAAATCCATTGGCGGAAGCTAGTAAACATATATAGCTAGGTGGTATTTTAATAGAAAATTACAAAAAAAGTTTTAAAAATGCTGGATTTCCCCTTTGGTTTCGTACAAGGTCAAAGAAACTTTAGCTTGTTATTATTATTACGTGAGATTAGAGTATGGAATATGGGAGTGAAGTTTACCTAATACTTTATCGTTCAATTGACAATTATTATAACGAAAATGCTATTTTCAAGTAGAGTGTAATAACTTCTATGAGTAAATACACTAGACGAGAAAGGTGACCTAGTAGGGTCACCTACACTTTTATTAAGGTGGGGGTGACCGAATAGAATTTCAAAGTATATTAACTTGACAATATTTTATCAAAAATATTTCTCAAGTGTTCGCGAAGGAAGTTCCCGTTTAAGAAAGATGTACGCCCTTTACTTTTGTCAAAATGTTGTAATAGTGAAATTACAGTGCCAGTGCCATTGTCATCTTATTATGATAATATATTTCAACTCTTATTCCTATTATGATACTTCAGGTTTCACTTTAATTTATCCCTTCAACGTAGAGATCAACTTGATCTTATCTTAATGAATTTAATCAGCAATAAAACAAGTGACGTTTGCTGGGAAGCAAGTTGCTCAGAACTCAGGAACTGTAGCATTAACCTGTAGGCCTCACAATCTGATCCCTAGCCTTAATTAAACGGTAGCTACATTCAATTAAGATAGAACAGTTTCAGGAGGTTCCGTTGTATATTTTGGCTAAATTATTATAAATAGAGTCTAGAAATTTTTAAGTTTTTCAACAAATAAATAATATCAAATATATAAATCAATTTTTGAACAAATAGGTAATGAGATCCGGTTCCGTTACGCATATTTTGAACAGAATGTTATTAGTGCATAGTGAAGTGCTACTAACATAGTTTTAAGTTTTTATTTACTAACAATTTTGTATAACATATGTATGCTAGTTTTTAAGGTATTTATCTATAGGCCATTGATGCCTGAAAATAAAGATGATTTGATTTGATTAGAAAACTAACACGGTGAAGCTTACAATCCTGTCAGGCGTGCTTAGTTACTAGTAATTAAAGATATCGTAATGATATCCATGAAACAAGAACAATATACGTCAAATCACAAATTTTTCTCTGAAATCAAAACCCGAAGTCCGAAGTCAAGTTGACAAAACGTTTAGGTTAATACCTCTCTAACATCCACATATCTTGCCGGGCGTTAATTATAATTATAATTTCTTCAGCCCAGTCACGCCCACTAAGCAGATTATCGACGTTATCGCAGCTGTCCACGTGACTCTGAATAGAATTAGCGTGGTCGCTGTCAGGTTAAGTCGCTTACCTTACGTCCAATTTGTTTGTCCGCACTGTTCGTAGCAGGGTTGACTGGACGGAATTAATCTTGTCATTTCATGTTTTGTGTTTGAGCTAATTGTCAACATGGTAGAATACGTGAATGTGAAGATGTGATGTATGAAATTATTTAATAGAAAAGAAGAAGAACATGAAGGTATAGTAATGTAAGGTAAAACAATTATTTAGGAATGCTAGCTAGAGTATTGAGGTAAAGGTTATATTAAATAAATATGATCATTGTTATAGATTTTCTGAAATATCAGTTGAATTATATATTTGTAATCAAAGCAATTATTTATTCATTTTTTAATAAGAGTACCTAGAAACCATGACACTGCAGTAAAATTCAAACATCTTGACTTTCTAACTCCTCATAATATTCCCAACGAAATTCCGCCATTAAACCGCCTTTATGATAAACAAACACAGGTACATTTGTGGAAATGGGACTTTTTTATCAAGCCCCAACTAATCTACTTTGCCGTTTGCCCCTCCGTAATCCGGCCAAGACTCTAAAAAGACCACTTAAGCTAATTTAAGACCGGCAAAAAACTTTCTTGCAGGATACGTAAGTATCTCGTGTATTGAATTATTTATTTAACGTTCCATCCGAAAGCGGATCGATGGGAAATTACTTTTCGTATCGAGTTAGATAGCAATCGGTACGTTGCTTTGCGAAAATAAATACGCGTGTGAACCGGTTCGCTCTGGATTTTATAAAAGTAAATATGGAATGTATACACAGTCGTATTTGTTTTGAAAAAACGTTTTAAAAATACTGGAGTGCTCTGCTGAAATATAACGAGCTTTGTTTTGTAATAGAAGGAAATTAAAGAGTGATACTGAGCAACATTGCTAATATTGGGTTCACAGTCCCATGAAACTTTCGGTTGACTATTTCTATGTACCTAAGTATGTATATGGAAGTACCTTTCACAATTTATTCGGCTTTTAACATTTTAAATTAAATTTATTCTAATAGACCAGAATATTTTTCACGGAACATTTTTCATACACAGAACATTCACACTGCATAATTAAATGTTTCCTGAAAGTCAATTAAAATATGATATTTACTCGCGTGGTCGGAAATACTGAAAATGTTTTCCCGAATATGCATATAAAAGCGTGCTTGTAAACGAATCAATACAGTGGGCGTGGATACAGTCATAATATTACAGGTTCATCCGAAATTTATCCCTAGGTGACACTTGCGGATGAGAGCCATTTTGCGACAGAACTTTTCCGATTTATATTCAACGCACGATTTTCGGAATGAACACTCAGAGACGAGTATGTAAAATATGTAGACCATAGATTAAACTCTACATTTTAGTCGTGGTGGCTTAGTGGGTAAAGAACCAACCTCTCGAGTATGAGGGTGTGGGTTCGATTTTAGGCACCAATTATTACCAATGCAACTTCTCTAAGTTTGTATGTACTTTCTAAGTATGTCTTGGACACCAATGATAAAAAGATGAAAGAAACATCTCGAGGAAACCTGGACTCTGACTATATAGTCTGAAATCAACAACCCGCATTGAGCAAGCGTGGTGATTAATGCTCAATCCTTCTCCGTGTGAAGGCCTGTGCCCAGCAGTGGGACGATAAAAAGGCCGTAACAGTAACAGTACCTACATTTTAGCGTCACTACAAAATAGAACGCAATTCCAATTAGTCGTACGTGGTAGGTCCTACTCATATTATATTCTACAGGGTAAATACTAAATATAGTTGTAACTTTGAGCTCGAAATACAAACAAACATAAAATGTGAGTTTATATACGAGGTTCGACAAATAAACAGCATGGAGTAGGATATTTTTGTTTAGTTTTGTTATTTACTAAAAATAGGTTTTCTGTTGGTTTTCTTTATATTTTCAGGGTTTTTTTGCGGGGTGATGACATTTACGGGTTACGTAAAAGATCTTGTATACACGACAATATGGCGAGTTCACTGTACCGGCAGTGACAAAAAAGAGAGAGTTGAATAAATAATCACTGTGCACACACTATGTAATCACTTTTTTGACAATACTTTCATTATATTATTTTATATTTTCTTACAAAAACAAAACAATATTAACAAAAACTGCTTAAGATATTTAAACGTAGTGACGGTCGTAACTTATGTCGCTGACAGTACAATATGAGCGGTGACATGTCACACATATTAGTGTAGCGGAAAAGTTTGTGGACGCACGTGGGAGTACACTGAAGTGCAAGAATACGACTCAACATTTAAGTTATTGACTATTTGATGGTAACAATAAAAATAGTTTTGCTTAATAAAGAACACTTTAACTTAAAAAATGCTTAATCGATCAATTCAATAGTTTAGACCAGCTTATCTATTATAATTTGGTTCTTAATAAAGTGTCAGAAAGTCAGCCAAATTAGCTTTATTTACAACAAATAACCCTTTGAAGGTAATATAGAAAAAAAAAACTATTATTGTCACAGTTTTGTTTTATTTCAAACGTTGAGTATATTTTTCTGCACACCAGTGTACGGTCGCAAGCAAGCTGCGGACGCGATCCGGGAAAAATATATAGTGTTCAATCTTTGTTGTTCAGCGGAGTGTTCCGAAACCCGGGCGTGTCGCACTACGTTATTTTTTTAGTTTAGATTATCGGACCTGTAATGTATCGGTATTTATTCCACAAAGAACATTTTTAAAGGATACTCTTTGATGTATGGTTTAAAAATTAATATGTGTCAGTTCGCGGTAAAAGGTACCTTATGGGTGTTGGCACTTACGACATTATGTTTTTTTAGTCTAAGCAAGATTGTAGAATTTGTATCTCCAAATGACTTAAGCGCCAAAGTCCATAAGGTACCTTTTGTCATGAAATGACACATATTTCCACAGTTTCCTAATTGCTGTTTTTACTGGGTATCGGTGGTTGTTGTGATTTTAATATGCAAGCTTTGTTACTAAAAAAATCATCACAGTCTCTTTGGTAGTTTAGAAAAAGAAATTAAACGTCCACCTAACATTGCCTATTTTTATATTTGTTTTAGTATAATAAAGTGCTCTCTGAATCATCTGACAGTATAACTTCAAACATAGACTTTAAGAATAACACACATCCGATGCCAATCTTGAGACATTACATTTTAAAACTCATCTACAAACTCTCCAAGCACTTCACTCCTGAACTTCGCAAAACTAAATTGCTTAACCCTCGAGACGGCAACTGTCTCTCGTCAAATACTTCACTCTAAATTGGAATATCATCTATGAAGAGTGACGTCACCGCCGTGTTCCCGGGAATTATGTCCGTAACAGACCCGTCTACAGGTCCTAACGATTCTGTCAGTTTCGAACAAACATGTACCGCCAAATCTTTATTCATGAGATGTGTTAAATCTGAAACTCATCGGCAGTGGCTAAATTGTGGACTATATCATTTTTGAGGATTTGAGGTTAAAGCTTATTTTGTAAACGCCCACGGACTTTCATTTATCTATTAAAATCGGCGAAAGCATATAACCGTATATTTACATAAATAAACATCTCAAAATAATCTTCTATCTATCTATATATATAAAAATGAAACCCGCTTTCCGTTGTCACGACATAACATGAAAACGGCTTGACCGATTTGGCTGAAAATTAGAGGGGAGGTAACTTAGACCCGGGAGAAGGTTTTAGGATTTGTGAAGGTGAAGGCGGGTGAAACCGCGGGCGAAAGCTAGTCTTATATACATATGCATCACTCATCACTGTTACTCGGTAATGTACCCAAAAGGCTGGCAGTGTTACCACGTTAGATGGCAATGTTCAATCGTTGTGCTGTATTATAGTAAACGTACGTATTACCAGAAATACAATCAGGATAAGGATTGTGCCTTAATGAAGGTTATGGTAGACCCCAGTATTTTAAAATATCATTAAATCTTAACGTACTTGTTAATATTTGGAATGAATATCACATGCATAGCATTTATAAACTTTATTGAATTGCCCCATTTGTTTATACTTTTTTCGTAAACGTTGCAACAGTATCGTGGAAAATTAATAAAGTTGGTTTTATGACAGCCATTGGGCGGTTTATTGTAACATTAAACAAACAGTGGGTCGTCCTGCAGAACGAAATCAAATCCCTGCCTACTTTTAATGTTCCATGTAAATGATTGAGAATTTCCTTCTCTCAATAGACACGTAACAGCTACTCAATAACAAAGCTTCTTAAATTACGTAATAAGTTGATTATAACACAAATAGAATAATCCCTCAAGTTGGGTTTGCGAATGTTTGAAGTTTACGTCAAATATTAAAGTTGAAGGAAATTCTAGCTGTTCATCAAATTCGGAATACAAAAGTAAACATGAAAACAAGCGTTAAAGGCAACAAGGGCCACGGGCTGTAATTTTCTTTGTGTAAGACAACGAGTGTAATACGCGGGAGATAAGCAAACTTTTGCGGTGAACAGAAAGCGCGACACGACTTGATATGGGTAAAATTGCTTCATTTCGCTATTATTATTGCGTTAGTTCCTGGTTTTAATAGCTTTGAACATTTACCGTCTTACCACAAAAACTTTTAAACGTCAGTTTAAGACTTGTCTAAAAAAAATTCAGATTATGACGTTGACATATGGTTCATTTTGCAGCCACAATTTTTTTAGACAAGTGTAAAACAGATGTTTAAGTTTTTATGGTAAGGCCATTATCATTTTACCAAAAACACTTAGGTATAAGTTTTATAAACCAAATATTACGTAAGTTGTGTGTTTTAATTTGCGGCTTCTTAATGTAAACGAATAAAGAAATTTGATCTAACTACATAACATCCGACCTCCAAAGATGCGTATTCATATTTCTAAGTATCTCTTAAACCAACAAGCTTTGTTTATACACCGGAACCGTATGTCGAACACAATAACAAGCAATCTCGTATCTGGTGTAGCCTTCGATGCTGTGCGCCGATCGATCCGTGTGTGTAAACATAACTACTATTGAATTACGTTTGCGACACGTGAGCGAAGCCTCCAAGAACATCATCTGCATTCATGAGCAATAATAATAATCTTAGCAACAACACGTTAACACTGTTTACCCTTTAAGTGAAGCATATTCCCACAAGGCAATATCTTAGGACCTCGATTATTCAAGAACTCCGCTAAATGTCACGAGTAATCGCATAATTTCATCTGATACAATTTACTTTCGATTAAATATTCCCGTCTTATATTTAGATTGAACCTCCAGAGCGTTTAACCAATTAGATATAATTTTCCACATTCCGTGCTCGGTCATCACTTCAGGGATTTTGAGTATAATTTTCAATATAATATCAGGCACTCATAATCGTCTACGTTATCGATTTTACATCGCACTGCCAATCAGCCCGGCTTCCCAGTGCTTCGTTTTAATTAAAGGGCACAGACGGAGTAGCGCCCACTGAGGTAAAGTTTTTGTAGCACTCTTCAAAGAGTTTCCGTTAATTAGGGTCCCATCTAAACAAAGGACGATGTGGCAAAGATGGCACCGGCTTTGTGGCAATTTGTCTCAATGAACGAGCTGGGCGGTATAAATGTACAGCTCTAGTTAAGTACTACCATATATTCTTCTAAGCACCCGAGTGCTACTTCACTAAACTTCCGTTGAAAGTGTCCGGATTGCATTCCATTTTAAGAGCTTAGAAGCCATTACTTGTAATCTCGTAGCTTACTTACACTGTAGTGAGCTAAACATACTGTTTTAGTTTTAATTTTATATGTAGGTTTAACTACCCTTATTTTAGATTCACATAAAACAGTGTGTCCATCAAATATTCTGTGTAAACGAAGCGTTCATAAAATATGTACCGAGCTTGAGCCCGTACCGCGTCTAGTTTATGCATAAAATTTTATTCAGCGAGTGAGTACTGATAATGCGCTCAGATACCGTGAAACATGGCGCGCAGAGCCGGCAGTTTTCAAACTTTATGGCACAAACCGAGGACTGAGAAAAATAACACATGTTGTGAGCACATTCTTGCTTAGGTGTTTACAGTCTAAACCTCAAACGTGTCTTGCTATGTTCAATGATATGCTATGTTAAGCTAGATTCTGATATTATAACAGACGTAAAAAAAAACGTCAGTTAAAATATATCGACGGTAAAAAGGCAAAAGGGGTCAAGCGCCACATTTTGCGATTTTAACTTTTTTATTGACCCCAACTCCACTATTTTTTCTCTTTCGAATGGTCGTAGTATCGTTTTCCTAGCATGAAAAAAAGTCGCTTGCACCAAAGAATTATTTGTACTGAAGTGCCAAATCGATACTTACCAAAAGTGCTCAAGCGACACCAACTTTACGTTTTTGTATCGCCTTGTCATTTGGCATAATTTTAAAAACAATATTAGAAGTAAATATGTCGTTTATATCCATTTTTCTTTTATTTGTTTAATAACTATAACGTCGCTTACACCAATAGTAAAAATTGTCAACGAAACATAAATTGGCGCTTGGCCCCTTTCTTAAATAATTTTATTTTCATTACGTTGCATTTGATCCACTCCGCACGCGCGACAGCGCCCTTGCAAATGGGTGTATGTCTCGTGTAGGTACGTGAAAGCAAGTTCACGCGTGTTTGAAACGCGATCGCAGTTGTTAACACAGATTAAATTTTTATATAAAACATGTCTGCAACTCCCGAAAACGTGAAATTGCGAAGTGTTTTAGGCCGAAAAAGACTTGCTAGTACCAAGAAGGTTAGGTATTTGATTATAATGATAGCAATAGAGGGGTCGAAGAAATTTAAGATGCCGTGATTCCCCTACTATCATCGGTAAATTCAACCTCATTTTATTTATTTTATAAAAATAAATTTAACGTTTCTTAGGATAGTTTTTAGGGTTCCGTATCCAAAGGGTAAAACGGGACCCTAATGTTTTTGCTCCTCTGTCCGTCCGTCCGTCCGTCTGTCATCAGGCTGTATCTCATGAGCCGTGATAGTTAGAGAGTTGAAATTTTCACAGATGGTGTATTTCTGTTGCCGCTATAACAACAAATACTGAAAACTAGAATCAAATAAATATTTTGGGGGGCTCCCATACAAAAAACGTTATTTTTTTAAGAACTGGTAATAGGTAGTAGGTACGCGTTTCATAGGTACATGTTGGATAATTTTATTACGAGAGCAACTTGAAAATGTGTTTATTGAGATATCTTAACGATATTGGTGTAATTATTGGTATTATTAATTTTTGTATAACCATTTTATCCGTTTTTGAATCATGTAAATCGGTTCACGCGTTTAGGAAATCATTAAAAATGTAAACAATCATAATTTTTACCAAGTTATTGTGGTTTATTTACTCAAATAATGTGATAACATGCTGTTGTATGTACTATCAGTTAGGTAACTGCTGTTTTTTGGATCTCAGTTTTGTTCCTTGTATTGTTTTAGTTTAATACATAATCCATAGTTCTATTACCTACCTGCTGTGCCAAATATAAAATAATACTGTTAATTAAGATATTTTAACTTAAGCCAAAATCTGACTTAGTTCTATGATCTGTTGTGCCAAATAAAATAAAATACTTTACTACTTTATATACATGGAGCTTAGGCCAAAATCTAAATATTCCAACATTCAATATTGGTGTTTGACCCCCTCGCAAATGCGATAAACCTGGTAAAAACCTGGGGTCAAGCGACATCTATCTTTGAAACTATTGATCTCAGGCTTATTTTGATGTAAAATTATTAAAGAACATTGTATTTAAGTAAACTTTTCTGAAGATTGTAATGTGATTCAATAAAGCAATAAAGAGATATTATTTTTTTAAACTTTCTTTTTACTCTCCTGAACAATTTGATCTGTGGTGCTTGACCCCTTTTGCCTTTTACCCGTCGATATAAAAATGTTCTTGATACGTCAAAGACAAAGATTGATATCAAAACCAGTCAGAAAATTGACGGCTATTTTATTTTTCCATAAAATTCAGAGCTACTAAAATGTCCGTATCTCAACGTTTTCAGCTCCTTTAAAATTCAATAAAACATTATTTATCTCGCTATTGGCTTCCCGAACAAAGTCAGCGTTTTGTTGACAACCGATTTTAAATCGATTTAGAAGTCAGGATAAAGATGGAGTGATAAAATATTTCGTTTGGACACGTCGGGGTGGCCTGGGCATTAAAGCATCTGAGATGTAAGCAAGTACGAATGTGTAATTACGATTATAGAACGCTCACCCCTTTTAGTATGAGAAGAGGCTTGAGTCCAGAAGGTTGAACAACCAAAGGCTGATGATGAAGATAGAAATATCTAGTAAGCTTGTGACAAAACTTCCATTTCAGATAAGTCGAAAGTAGTATTTCGCCTGTGATGTTTTCTGTTTTTATTATTCACGTGTTTGCTGCTTACTGAAGGCGGGGCTCGGCTGTGCCTACGAGAGATTTGTAGGCTCCCGAGCTCGCTTACAGCGCTTTTCTTTTACACCTACATCAACAGTGGCGTGCATTATTAAAGTAGGCTCACACGGTAGAATATTATAGGTCTGAGCTTCGCTATTTGGGAAATGTATCTAGCTGTACATAATAGTTATCTCCTATTTGTTTTATGATGGATTTCGGAAATAGAGTCTTATTATATGTTTTAAGACCCGTAATTTAAAATTAAGAATTCGGAAAATTTGTTAAGTATGTGGTATTTTATTAGATTATTGGCTCTAGACAGAAATTAATAGAGATAAGTAAATAATAATTGTTTTCAGTAATGAAACATCTACAATGGCTACTGTATATTCTCATTCTACTTTGAAGGTCGAGGTATGATATTTGGAACTACAGAAGGGTGTAAATGTAATGATAACAGTGTTTGTTGTGATAACATCAAGCCCTGATATGTTGACACATTACGTTATAACTTCCAAGTATCACGTCAATGTACGAACGACAACGTTTTCAATTATTTCGGTGTTCTCCAAACTTCGTGTAAAGGGTATATTGTAGGCACATACGTAGACGGTAATTTGCAGTGGATGTATTACGAATGTTTGTTGAATCATTTATGTAGATAGTATTTGCCTTCCCCTATGATGACAGGGCTTGTCAATAGTCTACGCACACACATTGTAGGTATATATATATAACTATGTATGTGCGTCATTATGTAGGTATATGACTATTTAATCTTCTCTTATAAAATTCACATTGATTAATACCAAACCATAGAAGAGTATTGAATAAACAAATGCACATCAAAAATTAAAAACAAAATACGATCCATAGAATATATCGTCCAACATCAACACGTTTACAATTATTACAATAGAAAATAACAAAAATCGAATTAAAACAATAACAATGTTTTCACATTAGCGAATTTTTGTCGCTCGTAACAAAACCGAGCGTTTAGGCCGTATCTTATGTACTAATAGTTGTCAATTATGTGTTGTCGCTAAAACGTCCTTATGCCAGCTACCTCGTGCGGAAAACCCGCCAGTGTAAAAGCGCTATAAAGCAAAACAAAGATATATATTAATCAAAATCCCCAAGTGGAACAGAAACGAACGCAGCTCAAAGGAAGATTTGCTCCGGAATGTTCCGTGAAATTACGTTATTGACGTTGTGTGAGGTTTCATCAAATTCATTTCCATGGAAATATTAATATTTTCCAGTGTGCAGATAGGATTCAGAGAAGGTATATATTTCGAATCTCATAAAGATGTGCTAATTGGTTATTTGGAATCTTTTCAGCAATGCTAAAATTGAGAAAAGACAGTCTCTTGTTCCATTTTATGTATAAAGATTTTTTGTTCTATTCTAATTTATTTGGGTCAGTAGTGAATGGAGAGGAATTTTGGATGAGGCTTAACTGTTTCGAGCGTCAATCGCGAAGATAATGCGTAGCTGACTGCCTTTTGCAAGTCGGAGAAGCATTTAAAAAGAATAAGTTATCATAGCTTAACCTTCTAAAATCAACAAATACTCACTAAACCATATAGAACACTAGTTACACAGTAATTCGTCGTTTAGGCGTCAGTATTCACTAGTTTTGCTTAACATGTGACTACCCGTCGCCATTACCGTCACGTCCGTAGCTGTGGTAACAAAACCACTGGCCGTACGTGTTCACTACTGATACAAGAGACACACAATTATTTTGCGGAAGCTTGTGATTGAATACCTTAAATACCTACCTAGTGCTTAATGTAATAAGGTGGTTATTCTAATGATTTAATGGTACACCGATGACGTTGTCTATTCAGGACGACCAGAAAGAAAATCCTATGTCCTTTCTGACTCTAAGCTGATAAACAATCTCTGTACCAAACTTTAAATTTAAATCGGTTCACTAGTTTTGGCGTGAAAGTATTACATACTGTTTAATTTACAATATTAGTAAGGATTAAACACTTTTAGCTAGAATGCGGTAGCGTATAGATGTAGTGCTCATGTTGACCGCATAAAGCTAGAAGTAGCCTCAGTCAAAACCTTCACAAGACCAGCTAATTTATTACTAATTATACAGAAATCGTATCTACAGCGTCTTATACATATTTCTGAAGAATTATTACACATTTTTCCCTTATTAGTAACAACAAAATTCTACATCTAACTTATTAGCTTTCACAATATCTTCGTACCACCAACAAAAGAGGGAATTCTATTAATACATATAAAACGAGCGCGCTAAGATGTTATCCCAAAAGTTCGGTGGTCACGTAAATTTATTCAGAAACCCTTCACAAGGTTAGTGCGGGCGAAGCCGGGTGCACGGATGTGTATAACCACGTTAACTTGCCGGTAGATGGGATGGCTGGCAATATTCTGAATATTAGATCAAAGATTACGTGAAATAATTTGGGAAAGTACACTTGAATTTTATTTTGCTAATGTATTTTTTTATGAATAGCTATTTCGTCTTACTGGTGAGGCCCAAATGTAAGTATGTTAAGAAAGTTTGTATGGATCGATATTCGTTACGCAATCATGTCAATCCTTTTGGAAAAAAATATACTTAGTAGGTATGATACCTGACTAGAATAACTGATAATTTGTGTCGTCTCGTCTTCATCATCTTCCTGCCCTCATTCCAGTTTTATTTGGGATTACTGCAGTAGTTTTCTTCTAAAAAATTATAAATTAAAATATTAATAAACGTAAATTTGATTACCTTATTCATATAACCTCTTTAGATTTATATCTGAAACCAGACCCCTCTTCAAACTATTCAAAACCAAACCCATTCTTCAAAAACATGACAATATTCTACAGGAAGAAATACCCTATCGTTGGTGTAAAAATTCTGTAATGCTAAACATTGGAAATAACCAGTTTCCGCTAGATAACGTTTACGGCGTCATAAACACCGGCAGCGGAGTTATTCTGCATCCCTCTCACTCGAAGATCACAACAACTTCTTAGGGTGGTGTCACACTTATTCGGCGGGGCTGCGGGATGGTTCGAAAGGGTTATCGTGGCATGGTACATAAAGGGTTCAAAAAGGAATAAGAGTACGTTTTACTCAGTAAAAGCTTGACAATCACGACCTTATTCTGAAGTATTTTTTAAGTGGGAACTCCACTTTAAAAAAAGGATAGTAGATACTTAACTACACTTGCTTTAAGTTCACTTGTTTTACATTTATTAGTGACATTGGAACCGTTTACAGTAAATTGCTTTTAGACTTTTTATTTGCATATAATTAATATTTGGTTCTACTTTGATGTTTCCAGAACGTTGAAGTCGTAAACTGACCAAACGTACACTGGACCAAGACATTTTATAAGTGTAATCCCACCTTTATCCATAAAAGTTAAATGGTGTTAAAGTAGGAATAATGCTATCGTAGTAAATGGCTTAGAGCCGAGAAGAGTTGCACGGTGCATTTACATGGAGAAGAACGATTCACGTTTATGTAATGTTGTGTGCGTTTTCTTAAGTATAAAATAAACTTCTTTCTTTCTTCAGTACTTTAGTTTCTTTCGTTCATAGTTACAGTTTCAAACAATCTTACATTTATTTAAAAACTTTGTGCTAATAGAAAAAAACATATAGTTGAATGACGAACTTCCTTCCATTTTTGGAAGTTAGTTAAAAATAGACACATGCGAAATAAAAATCTTCTGGTTTTTACGAAAATATCATCCATCCTCCGAGCCTTTTTCCCAACTATGTTGGGGTCGGCTTCCAGTCTAACCGGATGTAGCTGAGTACCGGTGCTTTACAAGGAGCGACTGCCCTATCTGACCCCCTCAACCCAGTTACCCGGGCAACCCAATACCCCTTGGTTAGACTGGTGTCAGACTAACTGGCTTCTGACTACCCGTAACGACTGCCAAGGATGTTCAATGACAGCCGGGACCTACAGTTTAACGTGCCATCCGAAACACAGTCAATGGTGTCTAAGATATACTTAGAAAGTACATACAAACTTAGAAAAGTTGCATTGGTACTTGCCTGACCTGGAATCGAACCCGCGCCCTCATACTCGAGAGGTTGGTTCTTTGCCCACTAGGCCATCACGACTTTACGAAAATATGTGGGTAATATTTTAAATTGACTTCCGACGACTTATTTATAAGATTATTTTTCGTTCGTTTGAAAGTGAGTTTTATCGACTGCTCCGCTTATACTGACAGTAATAAAGTCCTACAAAATTAAATAGCTAGGTGATATTTATCGGTCTGATTATAATTAATACAAGCCTACAAGGGATTATCTCATTATTATCACAGCTAATGTTGGTGGCACGCGAACCCATCATTCATTATTAATATCGGCTCGATATTTCTAATGCTATGTAACATTTGGGTTTCTCCAGTTTTTATTTATATACTTGTACAATTAAATATCAAAACCACGTAATCCTAATCCTAACTATCCTAACTAATATTATAAATGTGAAAGTAACTCTGTCTGTCTGTCTTTCTGTCTGTCTGTCTTTTCTTCACGCCTAAACTACTGAACCGATTTGTGTGAAATTGGGTACAGACATAGTTTGGAACTTGAGAAAGGACATAGGATAGTTTTTATTACAAAGAAATTAAAAAAAAAAAAATTATTCCGGACATATAGCGCCATCTATTGGTCAAACGAAAAGTCTGCCGGAAATCACTACTTCAAAAGCTAGTTTTGAAATATAATGTCTAACTATAAATATGGACCAGAAGTAAGATTAAGACTAAGAAAGGATATTATGATAACTTGTGTATATGCAGAAATCCTTTTAGATATGTAAAACCCATGGCTATGCTATAAAAAAAGCCTGTTACAGCCTTTTTATCGTCCCCCTGCTGGGCACAGGCCTCCTCTCACACGGATTGAGCATTAATCACCACGCCTGCTCAATGCGAGTTGGTGATTTCAGACTTTATAGTCCAGGTTTCCTCAAGATGTTTTCGTTCACCTTTTTATCAGCCATTGGCGTCTAAGACAGACTTAGAAAGTACATACAAACTTAGAAAAGTTGCATTGGTACTTGCCTGACCTGGAATCGAACCTACCTACCTAAAAACCTACCTAAAAAAGCCTACCTAGTTAAAAAAATATATAAGTGCTCTTCTCTTCTTCTTGTTGCACTCATCTCAATACATCAAAATAATGTCCTTAGCATGTTTTCTTGAACCAAAAGTTGCTCGTTAACTCAAAATTAATATGGCGTGTTTCATCCGCGGGCTTGGCGGTTTATAGTGAGGTGATTAACTAGCAACCCCTTTCACGTTCATTAAACTTACAACATTACAAACTCTTAAAAGCTCTTGCTATAGAATACTACAGGTACTTTTCCCTACAAAAGGAAACAATATATTCATATTTCTAGGTACATATCTCCATTTCTCTTAAAATTGCAAGTATATTGTTGCAGCCATTTCATCAGGAAAGCGTAAAAAATGAAAACAAAGAAGACTTTATTCCTCTATATTAATATCACAAATTAAAATAATTATGCATTATTAACGTAAGTATACGTTTCCTAAGATCTGTTTTTCATCTTAACATGAGATTAGAGTAACTAGTTTCAAAGTTAATGCATATTAAGCGGACGATCCCTATCTTTTCATTTATATTGGCTACCTATTAAACTTCTACGGTCTGCGTATAGTTCAATTTGATGACCTTCTGAATTTTTCAGAAAACGCTATATAATAATAAGTTATACAACAGGAATCGACATAAAAAAGTATCATAAAAATACGCCTGTATCAACATAAATATCGGATCCCATAAAAATGTTAAACCAATTTCAAAATAAAATGATTGCGTACCTATAGCTTTAGAATAATCAACCAATGTAGTATGGCTATTGGAACAGAATATTATTTCACGAAATTGGGCGAACCATAATAGTACTCTGGAGCGTTCACTAGATATAGTGGTCGAGTCATCAAGTCATCATCATCATCATCATCATCATCTCAGCCATAGGACGTCCACTGCTGAACATAGGCCTCCCCCTTAGATCTCCACAGATACCTGTTGGAGGCGATCTGCATCCAGCGTCTTCCGGCGACCTTTATAAGGTCGTCTGTCCACCTTGTCGGTGGACGTCCTACGCTGCGCTTGCTAGTCCGGGGTCTCCACTCCAGCACTTTTCGACCCCATCGGCCATCCGCTCTGCGAGCAATATGGCCAGCCCATTGCCACTTCAACTTGCTAATCCGGTGGGCTATATCGGTGACTTTAGTTCGTCTACGGATCTCCTCATTTCGGATTCGATCACGTAGAGAAACACCGAGCATAGCCCTCTCCATAGCTCTTTCTCTCTCTCGACTTTGAGCTTTGAGATGAGGCCGATAGTGAGAGACCACGTTTCGGTGCCAATCAAGTCATACAAAGATAAAATGCATGAATGTACATTTACGTTCACAAGTACATACTACTAAGTACGGCTCACCCGTTTTCATGAAACAAAACATCTATACTAGCCTACGCCCTTTCAATTAAGAACAATTTTCGCTATTGAAATATTCACAGCTCACTAATGACATTCTTTAACAATGGAAGGGTGAACTGACGAAAGAAGATTTCTGATTTTAGATAAATTTTCGTTAACGAAGCGTCAAAAGCTGTGAGGTAATCGAGAGAAATATTCAATTGTTTGGAGCTGGTTACGCAACCAATGTGCCGGAAAATAATACGGTACAACTGTACGTTGAAATGTTAAAACTGAAGGAAAGTTTTGCATGTTTTGCATGGTGAATGTGATATTGGTACCTGCAAGGTAATTGCGTAAGTGCGCCTTATCATTGGCTTTAAGTGGATCTTCAGCGATGAAATTATATATAGCGTCAATTCTAGCCGGGAATCATTAAACTCTCTTTAAAAACTAGTCATTTAAGTGGTTATGAAAATAAATCGTTCAGGAGTAAATTATTAAAAGTAAATCTCTGAGGATATGCTCGTAGTATGAAAACGAGCTGTATGTAAAAAAAACATGCCTGTTGCTATTGTATTAAATCTTTTTACCTTTATTTATATGTATAATATATTATATAAAAATAATATTTATCAGAATCCATATACTTAATAAATATTCAGATTCTTTGTAACGTTTTCATTTTGTGCGGCAGTTCTTATTCAGGTAGCCTGGAACTATAGGAAAGACCTAGTAAAGAGAATAAGGGTCGGTTCATATCTGACGGAAAATGCGTCGAGCGTATCGTAAATGTATGATCGACGCACTAACGCATCATCGGTTAGGTGTGAATGATTGAATGTTTTACCGTATATTTGTCAGTCCTGGCGTTACGCGACCGATGATACGCGACGGATATTCCGTTAGATATGAACCGACCCTAAATGCGCTTACAGCCCCACGGAATTATATATTTCATCTGTCTGATCGGCTTCCGTGAAACAATGATGTGCTCTCAAACGAACTCCTGTTATTTTCCGATAAAATTCACCCGAAATGTTTCTCTTTGTTAAAAAATAGTAACGGAAAATAGACCATACGTGTCATCATAATCATCATGTCAGCCTATCGCCGTCCACTACTGAAGTCTTCCTTCAGTGAGGGCCTACCATTCCACTCTTGGCCAGCCCGTATCCATCTATGACCGCCCCCCACTTTCTTCAAATTAGAGTATCCATATAATGCAGCCTAAACAGTCGGTCGATAGTTGACCCGATATTTGACTAAAAAAATCAACCTCTTTTGAACATCTTCATACTGATTTATGAGCCCAAACAAACTATCGGCCCACTAAAAGTACGGGTGCTCGTACTTTTATGTACTGTGCGGGTACTTTTATGGCTAGAGTTGTACGTGTATGTTGAGTCAAATATACACAAGTATAATCTAGTTACCGATGCAACTTTCCAAAGAACGATACTCAAGTAAAATTGATGTAGTTAGTTCTGCTTACCAAGCCATTCGTGAGTCCTCAATAACGTTTGAGTTAGGATCGTAAAGTGGAATTTGCAAACTACGAACCAAATCCTTATGCAATTCTGAGTTCGAAATTAATTTTAACCAAGAATAAACTACTTACGGGTAATAGTTGCGATTTGAAAGTGGTTAATTGGTGTCAAATCTTTAAAAAGTTGATCATCGAAATAGTACCTATAATTATATTTTATTTATTTATTTATTTATTTCCACCAAACATACACTATTTTTACAGGTGCCACCCAATGCAATAGCGTAGTTATTTCTACATATACTTATTTAACATTTACAAAACTTAATACCTACTTAACCATAAAAAAAACTAAACTAATACAAAAATAAAATAAAATGTCAGTTGTATCCAATAGATAACATACCATATGCGGCTCTGGTAAGTTCATTCGTAGTGCAATGAAACAGATCTAACCGTTGTGACAAAGCGTTAAGATAGATATGATTAGAACATCATCATTAAGACTAATAATATGTTAAATAGGTGACTTACTTAATCCATAGAGCTTGGTTGAGAGTTGAAATAGTGTTATTTCACTTACCTGTAAAAGAAAATGTCCATTTAATAATATAATCTGGTTTCCACAGAAAGACTAAAGAGGACAGACGTAAAATGAAAGCCAAGAAATACGACCCTAATATGTAACAACAAAATTAATAATAAATGGCACTCATTTGTTACGTATTTTTTGTTCTACAAAAATAGCAAATATTACGTGTATCGGTATCAATATTAAGAAATAGCAAGCAATTAATAACTACATGACTATTGTTCATCGAGACTTTGAATTAAGGCATTATAGGTACCTTATATACCAGGCCGTACAAACTATTCTAATAATACTTCACTACATAGTATAAAACAAAGTCGCTTTTTCTGTCCCTATGTCCCTTTGTACGCTTAAATCTTCAAAACTACGCAACCGATTTTAATGCGGTTTTTTTTAATAGATAGAGTGATTAAAGAGGAAGGTTTATATGTATAATAATATACATTAAATAATGGGAAAATACTGTTATCCCGTGCGAAGCCGGAGCGGGTCGCTAGTATTAAATAAGTTTCAGTACAAAGAGAAAGGTCTTTCGTAACACTAATCGCATTGGACGCCAAAATTGGATTTTATACCCACGTAAATGCTAATTGATTATTTCCAATTAGAATTTAGGAAAACCTATTAATTCGCGCGGACCCTTCAATCGTTTTTAATTCTGAACGAATAATAATTAGGGGTCATTGAACTCGAATTGGGCTTGAGAAAATAATAGATATTCGTTTCAAGGGATATTGTAATTGCTTTAGTTTTAATTTAATACTAGCCTTAGCTTTAGGAACTACTTAGTTTATTTCTATTCTCGAATTCGTGTTTAAACTTGTTTTTAATTGAATTTAAATCGCTATACAAAAGCGAAATGTATTCTATAACTATTTGTTACTAAAACAATATACTCATAAGGATTTGGTCGAAGTTTCTATCTATACAAGATCACATCATAAAGGTAAGAAGTTTTTATACCGTGTAGAATCCCAAAGGAAACCAATGCTCTATCCGAAAGAACGGTTCACAATAACATACAATATAAATGTTTGGAGTGGCGTGCTCAATAGCGTAGTTTGTAAAGACGCAATCCGACCCACTGTGGGCTCCACCGATCGAGAACCAACTCGACCGGCAATTTTATTTTACTTTAATTCCCGGAATCAACATGGAAACTTTTACTACGGATTCTAACTAAATGATTCTTATTTTTCCAATTTAGTTTTGCCGAACGTTTTCTTTTATTGATACTTGTATTCTGGTTTTAAATATTTTATATTAATATCGTTTATAAATGTTATGTTCTGAAAATAGTTGTGTACTTGGAAAACCGTTTTTAATTGGAAGCTCATGGCAATCTGCGAGTTAGAGAACAGATAAAAAGGAAAAAGCCGTGGGAAAAACAGTGTCAATTGTAGAAAAGTTACGTTTTAAAACATAATGCAATGACAGTGTAACAAGACATCTGCAATATTTCATCTTATTTTTATAGCATTTTTACTATCCTCTACCACTCAATGTCAGTATTTCTTAAACTTGTTTACGTCGTACTGTAAAATATGAACAATGCGACACAATATACAAGAGAGCACACTTACAATGTTCAGCATAAAGTAATTGGTCTCAAAATTGCATTCAGCAGCAAGTTGCTAGCTTTTAACCCACGAGCTCCATTTTATATCAACCAATTACTTTCGCGATGAAAAAGGAAACTCCGAAACGAATTTTGTCATCCTAATAAAGTTATAGCTAGTAAAAAGGTAAAGTAATTCGTGTAACAGTCGGAGAAATACATGTCACCGAAGCCGCAGGGACCCCGTATTTATCGTCTGAAGGGCTCAGTGAGCGGCCGTTGTGTCGGCCATATTTTAATTGCGGTCGCGCCTATTCACTAGGTCTCTCAACGGGCCCCATGCGGGATGTTGGCCTGACAGAGCCCGATAAATTGCTCACTTCGGCCACGACCTACTCCGCATTGTACCGCTAGTAACAAAGCCCATTTATCCTTGGTCATAAACTGAGAAATTCTTGTTCAAACACGAAAAACGTTCACCGACAGCGGTCGGCTGCGAAACACCAATTTAGCCTTACAGAAAAACTTATTTAGAGAGTCAACAGGGCCGCACCTATCTAAAGTTTGGCTGGGATAACTACTTTCGTCTCAGGTAAGTAGATAATCTGTTAGGACTTTGCGAAAACTCTGTTAAAAGAGGAAGATTACTTGAGAATGTACTTATATGTGGGTACCTACAGACTGAGTAATTTGGACGGAGCTTAAAATAAATGGGAATAATTTGATTATTATATTATTCAAGCGATCTGCGTAATTAAATCAGTTCAGTTAATTACAATGCATAGTGCATGATGGGAACTACATTTAATTAACTATGAACTATTCAATTGGAATTTATGGTCGATTATTGAAATTTTCGTTAGTGTTATGGGCTGTGAATGTAAAACATGAATGGTTGTGCCCTGCATTGTGATATGCTTAATTTTAACAATTATTGTTACTTATTCAGTGATTCAAAGACTATTAATGTAGGTATCAATGGCCGTTGAACTCTGCTACGTGAGATAGCGGCAAATTGTTGTTGGAAATTTTCAATAAACATGGAAAATCAATACGGAAAACACATTATTAAACTTTGTTCCTGCCTTTGTTCAATTTCCATAGCAATAGCCTTTTTCACAATAGATTTTTTTCATGATTCTGTAGGTACATTGACCAGGCAGTGTACGCATGGCTGCCACCAAGGGGTCGGAAGCCAAAGTGATCACCCACCAAAATAAAGAATGGATGGTTTACATTTATATTCAACGCGCGAACTTTCGAACATGATTTTATGAACATGTTGTTATGAGGCTTTTCCTTTTGAATTTTGATGCATAATACTACATTATAAAATACACATAAGGATTTTTCATAAAACGTGTTTCATACATTATTTGCCTCGGGGTATAACACAATTAACGCGGCTCGTATTATGGCATGTTTTAATTATTTGAGCGTGAAAAAGGGAGTGATTAATTCTGGATTGACTGATGCATTTTAATTTGACATTTGTGTAAGAATTATAGTAGGATACTGTCATAGGAAGGAAAGTTCTGAAATAAAAGAATACACATTATCAGATCAAAAATCTTGATTGAAGAACAGTTCTTAGTAACAACGATAATATTTATAATATTTGGGGTTTTCTTACAAGTAAAATTAGCTTCCTTATTTACTCTATAAATCCCGCTAGCTATAATGGACTTACTTGTATATAATTAGCAACGTGACGTTAATCCTCCATTTGATAAGATTACAAGTAGTCTGCAAATATGAAAGTCAGTATAACACGTGCTAACTGATTACTCACGACATGTACAAGTTAATACTTAACCGTTATTAAGCATTAGGATGTATAGGTAAATAAGAAGCACGTGAGAAACACCTTTATTTCAAATATGTTTGTCTCATGCAAAATAATCTGTTGGCATAAATAAAAAGGAAAAAGTCCTTCTCTGCAATATACAAAATCTTTTGGGTATGCTTGGGAAATTAAGTGATAATATAACTTCCCAAACAAAAAACGTTTAAAAGTAAGCAGTCGAACAGAATACGCTTTGTTTTAAAACAGTGGACCACTTAACTTTGGTACATTTACGTTGGATCGGACACTCCAGTCCCTTGGGACGTTAGCTCATAACGTACTTGTATCACTATAGCTTATTGCTGTACATTACACTAACGTTGAACGTGACATCCGAATGGGTAGGCCGTTGCTGTTTTTGGGAATGAACAAATTTTGGGATCGATTTGTAGACTAAACTATTGTAGACTTGAATGATTACTTTTGTGAAACTAAAATGCGAGGGTAAGAAATAAAGAATCCGAGAAGAAAAAAAAAACTTATTATTTTATACTAAGTATTGATTTTTTAATTGTTAAACCCATATACGTGTGAATATGTCTTAAAGTTGGATTCAATTCCGCGATTACTATTTTTCATGTATAAACAATATACCTCTTTTGTGATAAATTTCAAACAAGACAAACATTACAAAAAAATAGCAATAACAATTAGCACACGAGCTGTACCACTGCAAAACGCAATGAAAATTCCACAAAACTATAAAATTGAGTTCCATTAAAACACAGACATTAGCAAGGTAAACAGTTGTTTCGGCTGCAGATGACAGCTGCAGCTGCATTTGCATATCCGAGCATTCTGCCAGCATCCGTCCTCAGGGATTTCATTTCCGTGTGTTAAATGTCTTGGAACGTCTTGTCGAATGACTCTCTCTCATTTGGGCTAAGTGCTATCTGCTGAATAATGTTCATGGTTCCATGTTTGTGACATTAAATGGGTGTAAATAATATTATATTATTACTAGTCGTGGTTTATAGGGTGCTGTAAATTTTAAGTAGATTAATAAACGTAGTTAGATTGGTTTCTATACGGGTTTTAGATCTATGCCAAGCATCTGACAGCAGTTTCCGATATTCTATACACATATTATCTGTTGTTTTACTGACTTAAGCTAGGAATTTGATATTTCTTTATGAGACCTTTGTCAAAATTTTCTCTCTAGTGATCAAAACAAAAGATAGATAGGTAGATAGAATACTGCGAGCGGTTGTTAGTCAATTCTTTTGTTATTGCAAGTAAGTACCTACAGTCGCAGCACGATAAACGAAGCCATCAGAAACAGCACACTAAAGAACATGTTTCTGATTTAAGTAAAGAACAAAAGCTTATGAAAACTCGTAAAAATTTAATAGCTTCCATATTTTTATTGCCGTGGTTATTACACCCGTTGTTTTCAGTAAGAGCATTTATTTATTTTATACTGTTGAAATATGCTCAGAAAAGTCTCATACTCTTGATGATAAAGAATATTTTTTAAGAGGAACTATTAACCTACTATAAATTAAAAACAAAATTCAGATAACAATCTTGTAAAGAGCTGTTCTACTTTAGCTTCACAACTTCATGAATAAAGTTGGCGAAGTGGAAATTTAAAATGAATTTTTTCGAGCGGGTGCGGATGAATTTATAAAATCAGTTTATATTTCAGGGCGACGCGATGCACGCATGGAAGCCTTTGTTTGTATATTGATAACTTGAATAGGCTTTCAAAATATGCTGAAAATTCTATTTTTAGATTCAGGGGTAACCTAGTTTTCATGAATATATCGCAAATTTGCGTCATCAGCGCATAAAAAAATGTGAATAGTATAATTTGAAGGCTATACACCGTTTGCGAGCGACCTTATTACAAGCTCCGTGGCTGCTATAGGTGGCTCCACTCGCCACTGTATCAGCATCAGAAGGTAGGTCGGTTCTTGGCCTATATTCTGTCCCGCTCTAACTTAGCAGGAGTAGTATACGTGGTCTTGTTTCCCCGTGACGTCACAACGCAACCCCTCCGCGTGTGAGTGTGTGCGTGTGTTGATTGTACGCAGCTTGTGTATGTGCGTTCTGCTGTTGATTATGATAGTTCAATTTATTTAATTTTTTGTCTTGCGGCTGTGATATGGAAGATCTGAGATTTAAGGCTAGTCTAATAAATAAATAAAAAAAACACCTTATTATATGATTTTTTGATTTGATAAAAATAATTTATGATTAATTATTTACAACTCAAGAAATTGTTGACTATTCATTAAAATAACTTCAAATGACTCAGTCGTTTTTAAAAAAGAAGATAAGAGGAAGTACCTATAAAGAAAACTTGGAAGGCGAGAATATCTGAGCAAATGAAACGATGGCTCCCAATTTTCTATCTGATAAATGATATGACCCATTGAACCGCACAGGTGTGTTAAAGTATTTCAATTTCATATCTCATTTAAGTTAGTCTCGGCTTCATCTCTCTTTTTTGCATGGATTAAACTATTATTAGGTAGACTTTTGATGACATTATAATGAATAGTATTGGTGATTTAGAACAGATTTACGATCGCTATACCACTTCTATCTGAAGAATATGTTTGACGTTTTACTAGATTTTGAATAAAAAAAATATGTTGAACCGCTATATTTATTCCTCAGATAGAAATTAATTGCTGTTTAAAAATAGGCCTTTAAGTAATTTAATAAAGGCAATATTTAATAAATTATTATTGTTCCCCTTGATACCTAGATTTAATCACAAAAGCACATCAAATGACTTTCAGTCCAACAATCCTTTGAACACGATAGGAACGCATCGTCCATTGTTCGCAATCCGCTCACGTCATTCTGTCCAATAAAAAATTCCAATCGCATAGTTGTCCGATTTTGTGATCACTTTATTCGTTGCAGTTTTGATTAATTTCAGTCATTTGTATGTTTGCCGAATCGATATACGTCGCGTCTGCCAATTTGATTTGCCGATACAATCGGCCCGAAGTTCGTGCTCTGCGGTAACATGGCCTATTTTTTTACCGTTTTTTTTCATTTTCATTCTTTCATGTTAGGTAACAAAAATATTGAAACAGAATTGGTGCTCAATGTGTTTGTGTTGTTTGTACATGCTAATGTAATAACGTAATGAATGCGATGTACTGTCGCAAACATAATGGTTTCTTTGTTGTGTGTAGTCGTAGTTAGATTAGTTTAGTAGATTCCAAGAATTTCTTTTAAACATAAATGTTGTGTTTATTTACTGAGAATATTTACAGTTCAGACTATATACATACTTTTATAGCAAGTTAAAGTATACATGGAAGTTTCTATGAAAACACTTGTGACCCCGCAGGAAAATAATAAATAAATAGTAGTTGAAAGCTCGACTGAGAAACCCGGAGTTCGGGTCTCGAATTTTAGAATGAGTATTAAGTTTATCTTATGGTGTTGACATATACATGTGGATTAATGCCGTCAATTACAAAAAAATAAAAACAAAGTTTTGCTAGTAGAACTTACAGTGTATAGTGATGGTATAAGGTGTAAAATATTGTATATATCTAACCGAATTCATTATTATTTATAACGCGGACTAGAATAGCATTAGCATTATCAGAAACTACACTTACCTTTAAAAAAATCATAAAAAATACTTAACGTAAGTGGTGGCATGGCGATCGTAAAGCTTAAAATCACTTTTATACCATAAAAACATTAACTTGAATATATAGCAGGGGGTTTTGAAAAGCGTTGTGACGTCACTAAGCTTGTAAAGTGGCGCCCAACACGACTCGTGTGACAAGATCAAGATTGATTGAAATGACGGCTTTAACACGGATTATTTTGGGAGACCGTTGTTGCACAAATATATAGAGTTAGATCATTTTTTTGTTTAGGCGAAGTGTGATTAACAATATAAACAATTAAGTGTCAAATTACTTCTCTTTGGTACTTCTGTCCCACCACCAATACTGCACTGTTACAATTATGTTATGTACAAAGGTATAAATACAATCAAAACAGGTAGCATAATAAGAACCAGCCCGGAAATAATATTTATATAATTCAATTCACAGTTGGGCGGGATTAAATTCTGTCATGTCAGTCAATTAAAATGTTATTGTACAGCTGTACATTTTCCGCACCTTGATAATATCATTCGACGTCAACACAATTTTGTGATGTTCATTGTAATTTCCATTTTATTATATTAATTAAGTAACAAACTTTGTTGGTTTATTCTTCCCTAATATTCGTGATTAACTTTTAAGAAAATTAAGTAATTATCCGAGTAAGGCGAAAATTTACCGTTTTAGCTATCACTATGTCAAAGTTAGATCATTAATCACTTCAGCGTCTGAAATTAACATTTATCAAACATTATTTATTAGGTCAGACTATAGATGCTACGGATTCATAGACAAAGGCAAAAAAACTTGGCTTTGTTCACTGCGTTAGGTCTCTCACTAAATCAAAAACTGTCAGCACTAGTAGGTATAAAATTAAATCTTTTAAAATAAGAATATAGTTTAAAGTGAAGCCTTGAAGACATAATAAATCGTATATTGTACCGAGACCATGTGTTCGTAGCAAAGTGAGCTACGCTTTAGCTGCGTAGCGTAGTATGTAGCACGTAGCGCGTAGCATGTGTCAATGTCAGCGATTTTATATGTATAAAGAGAATACGGGGCTCACGGCTTGTTTAGAACAACGAAAATAAATAGGATCTATGGGTCTACTCCAGATTCACAATACCGCGATGCTTCATTAAAAAAATATCTTTTGCGAATAGAGATTTCCAAACATCGAATTTTTTATCTAAGATTGAAAATAAATCCATCCTCAGAAACCATTTTTAATATTTACCTCACTATAAAACATCTTTTATACATGATCATTATCCCATTAAAAACTTCACTTCCAAGGGCTATAACATAACAATAGCTTGGTAAACAATAACTATTTGAAGCGAACAAGCTGGCAATTATCTCATAGCTGCGAACACCCATTAGGGCGATGTTACTTAATTACGTTTTTTAATGGCTGTCAGTGCGAACAGTTTCATTAGCGGGTGCAAGCAGACGTTGTATTGTACAGGCTACGTTTATTTGTTGGTATTAAGGTGTTTGTGGAGAATTTTGTAGTTTGGGTCTGGTTTAAACGAAAGGTAAAAAGGGTTTTGTGGTGTTTAGTTTTGGTAATGCGTATCGACTTTTTGTTGTTATGTTTAGGTAAAGAAAGTTTGTAATTTATATAGCAATATTACCTTCCTACTTTAATCATTTAGCTCCACCATATTTTTGTAATCAAACCACATTTTCATTTTACTCCAACATTCAAAGCGAACAAACTACTTTCGGCAATAAAAGCCAGCCGACAAACCTATTTTTAGCAAAAAGTACAGCAACCAGTAAATTAAACGAGTAGCGGTTAACTGCTGAATCGCGAACGCCACTAATTCTTAACTTTCCCGAACACAATATTGTTCCGGATTGAGCGAATTCGCGACGTTTGCCGAAATAAGCGAATTTCGACACTTTCGCCGCAAAAACCGAAGGCGAAGTTTGCGACGTGACGTTGCTAAGCTTATAAATCTGTGCGAGAATTGGATTTGATTCTTCATAATGTGAGTGTTAAAAACTCGGCTAAACAAAAGGCATAATTTTCATTTGGAATACAAACAAAAGTAAAGTTATTTTTTAATTTATAAACTAACTATCCTTTCATCAAACATATATTATCTCCAATCCAAAATCACAAGAACTCACCCAAAAAAATGGGGTCATTCCCCAAAAACAATATCACAACACATTATCCCTTACTACTCCCCTCCCCCTCAAATCCCCGCTCTAGGTAACACAATCTACGTGCAAAGTAGTCTGTTATCTATTTGTCTATGGATTCTTTGTGAGCCTCGCATTACCTTTGATGTTTGACACGTAGGAGGCGTGTTTTGACAGGCGCCCTATCATAGATCCTCAGGTGGCCTCCTTATTGCGTTCGTGTATTAAGTTACGGAAATTATTTTTATTTGGTGATGTGTATTGCCATGTTTGACAATTTTATGTTGGATTATAGGCCTTTTCTAATATGGAAAAGATTAGTTAGCATGCTAGATTCAACATCATCATCATCCTCCAGCTCCTACCCTTATATCAATTTTATTTGGGGTCGGCGCAGCATGTTCTATTTTCCTTTCATCTCTGAAGACGTCGTTATGCAAATTTTTGTGTTTAAAACTAGCTGATCCCGCGAACTTTGTATCGTTTAAACCTTCGCTGGACCTCACCAAACATTTTAAAACCAAAAAAGCCAAATCGGTCCAGCGGTTTTCGAGTTTTAGTCAGACTAACGAACAACAATTCATTTTTATTTATATAGATTATGTCTAGAACATAAGATAGGCATGCCTTGTTTGGAACCAATAGTTAACATAACAAAAATAAATGATTTATGAAAGTTTTTAAACCAGTTTGGGCCATATTCGTCAACACCAAAGATGTTATCTTTTATTAGTGTTACAATTTATGGGCGAAAGTCCATTAGAAATTATTCAAATACATTGAACTAACAGCAATGTTATAAACATTTATAATATTTTAACGCTCATAGGTATTCGACAACATGGATTGTGATAACGCAAAATTACCGAATATTTTACCCACAAGGTGAAAAACCGCGGTAACAACATTATATGGCACCGTAATAATAATTTTGCCTGCCGTGAGTGTTTGTGAATTAAAAAAATATAGCCAACACATTTCCCTTATGTCGGAAAATAAGATAATGCCAGTAGTGTGGTCACCGCCTTAATGGCGCCCAACGTTGGACTAGTGATATTCTCATGTAATATTATCATGGTAAATAGATATACCTATACCTCTAGAGAGTGAATTTTATTACACGTATTTAAAAATGTAATTCTATACTATCAAAAGGTCAATTAATAATTCCAAATTGGCATTATACCAAAGTATTATAAATTGACAACTAATGAGTCGCTTGATTTTATTGATTTGAAAACGATAAAGGGAACATTACAATTATCGACGCTCCACAACATTAATCCAATTCCCTTTGTCCCAATGAAATGCAGAACCACAGAGTCGTTAGCGTTCTGAAGCTGTGCCCGTTACTACTGAAGCCAATTAACAAAAACGATCGAGCAATTTTAAAAATTTAAAACTACTCAACTCGCAAATGCAACAATCCAACTTATAAATTGAAAGAAAATAACTGAGACTAAGAAAAATAAACACGAAAACTGTGCAAGTCTACTTCGTTGCAACTTATCTAGTTAAGCCATGTAAAGTCGAGCTATTTCTTACACGGCCGCGGCTGTCAGCAGGCCAGACGTGCTTATTTACTACGCGAAGGGTTAAGTTGATCATTAACCCTGCATTTGCTGAGTCGGTCGCCATTTTGTTTTGTACAAACTTGTGGAGACGTACTCGTCGGCTGAACTGAATGACTCGCGGTGTGGAGTAAATTCTTAAGCTAACTTTAGATTTTATATTAACTGGGTCGGTTTGGAGAGCGTAATGAGGGAGTTGGTTTGTTAAAGTTTATTTTGAACAGATTTTTTTCTAGAAATATGTTAAGCATAGTGTTTTGAGAGCTCAGTGCTATTAAGAATACCATTCAGAAGATACAAGCATACCTTTTCTACTTCAATATTATTTTGGAAACCCATAACTTAGAATCTAACCCAAATTTTCTCTGATATGTCACAAAAAAACAAAATCTGTTTAAATTTCAACATTTTAGTTCAAAATGTTTTCAAGTTTAAGATAAAACATTGTCATAATAACATTGTTTTACGAGACTTCGGTGTGTTAATATTTTCTGATGTGGGTAGAAGTGTTCAGGCTAAGTTTGTTCTTCTGCTTATTTAACACTCGTCTCGGGACTTGTAAAATACGAGCCAGTGATCTTTTGTGACAACTGCTGTATTCAGATTTATGGAAGCATGAATATGAGTGTTGTTTACAATGTTATAAATGTTCAGAAGAAAATCCGTGAAGATCTTGTGGAATGTAATTGAAAATACGTTTGGAGGTCTTAATGCTCAAGGCATGATCTGAGACTTATGTGCTAAATAATACTTAGCACTGATTGTAAATAAAAGCGATAACAATTGATTTTAGTTAAAACTATGACGTAAAATGTGTACCTAATGGATTTACAATTTACCACGCAAAATCCCGAGATTAAAATGTGAAATTATTTCACCGCCATTTAATTGCAGCATTTAAAGCCTACCTTTAAAATAGTCGAACAAAATGTCCTTTTATTCTGTTTGACTATCATCGGCATTAATACAATCACCGGTTTTACAAACGGAATAACAATTGCGTCGGAGGTGGGTCCGCTTAATTTGACAGGCGGGTCTCTTTGCTACGTTCATTAGGCTCACGGAATAAGGAAATACGGGCGGAGATGCCATAATATATGTAGGTCAGACGCCTTCGCCTAGGTCAAATTCGTACGGTTAGCATTACCAAAACGATTAGATACAAGTGAACTAACGAGGCGTTAGGGTTCTTTGAGGCATCTGTCAACAATTTTTGGTATTACAAAAACTGGTCGGATCCAAAGAAGGCGTACAAGGGCGAAAACAGTAACGTTTCTCGTTCCCCGCTTACCTGCTTTTCTTAGGCCTACTGCTACTTTCTTAGGCCATTCTGTTATGGAACCTCCGCTAGTCATTTTGTTCTCCATGATTAGGACGCAGGCTCATAGCGCGTTGTAGAGAACACCAAAGGGGCTATTGGGTACGACGGTGCCCCCGTACGAACATTATGCTGTGTAGTATCTCTGTTATCGATAAATTCTGTATTGAAATTGGAGTTTCTCAGTGTTAGTGACAGTTGTTAATAGTTAACTGGTAGTTGGAATACGTATCCCTTATTTCAACATGCTTGTGATATGTAGATGCTTAACAAATAGGTATAACCAGGTATATACACTACAAGTTATTTACTTATGAAATGCTAAATGATAGTAATATTCCGTTGTTTTCCGTTGTTTCACTAAAAACATAAAATAATGAAACGGTCGACTTTTATTTTCGTTTTCTTTGTCATACATAAAGTGATTTACTTATATAAGAATATGCATTTAAAACATCCAAGATAACTCTCGTGACTTTGTCAAATACAAGCATGTCTATAAAATCTTTTGGCCTAATATATATAATCCATTGTTAGAATAATGAAAACATCTTCGTCTGTGCTATAATTAACTTAATTAAATTATTCACTCGCATAGGTTTGAATATGACGCAACTGCACGCAACTTTAGCCGCGTTAAGTGCACGCCACTGCACCGTTTTGTCCAACTAACTTGGGAACTTGCTAAGTCTTCATAACTAAGCTCTTCGTAAGTAACCCTAAGTATTGTGTGTACATAATACGATTGTAAGTTACGTTCAACTAACTTACAATACTAAGAACAAAAGGTGGAATGTTCTGCTGTATATTTCTAGCATTTTTCATTGTGAAATATTGTGTTAAAAGCAAAGAGTGGTTCTACGAAAATTTTATGACAAAATGTAAGAAATTGATTTTGCGCACGACGACTGTTATTTCTGCTCTGCTTATCTTTAGGGAGACTAGATTTTTGCGCCAAGGCAGTATTCTATTATTTTAACAATTTAATATGTACCCATCAAATATTCTTTATATATATACTTTGGTCTTGACAACTTTATACGACAGCGAAACGGTTATTTTGGAATACAATTAAATAGCACAAAGAGCAAATTAAATCTTATTAACATGTAGCAAAACCGCGTAAAAGCAATTCTCATTGAGGGTAAAATTATGGCGGCATTTAGGGTGAAATTCGCGATAGAAATCACTGACGTCCTGACGACGAATTGAACCACAATGTCTTTATTCTGCAATTAATATTAATATAATTAAAAATTTATTTATTATTATTTATTTATGTACTGTTACAAGATAATGCTTGTTGTATAATGCAACAATTTTCTACCGATTTCCCAATTCAAGAGGAAAGTCTTAATTAAGATGTTTTTTTTTAACTAATAAACTTAGGTCTAAATAATATCCATACCAACTGTAAGCTGTAGTACCTACTCGTACGTATTCATAAAGGAGCTTCAAACCGATGCGATAGGTACTCAGACCCAATCATTCGGACGCAAACAATAGATATTGATCACAAGAGCAGTTTGCGTTGCGAACATCCTACCAAACAAAGTGGTACTCGTCAATGATACGAATGCCAGTAGTAGATAGTAGGTAACTATTATTACAGGGAAAGATTTGAATGTATAAATGTAACAGGATAACTCAAAAACTACTCGACCAATTAAAAATTTTCTTTAACCATTTGTACGCCTACTAATATCCTTATAGATGTAGGTTTGTTATTCTTTGACGTAAAATCGGCTGGACTGATTTGATTGAAATTTGGTATGTAGGTGATACCCTGGTTTAACACATACGATACTTTTTATCAACATCAACACACCAGGCTGGCGAAGCCGCGGGCGGAAGCTAGTCATTCATAATTAATACACGTTATGTTTTATTGGTGTACGGGAAATTGTTCCACTATAAACAGCTAGAGTAACCTACTAATAAATAAAGTAGACCTTTAAGTAAGAGTATCATAAACACTGTTCCAACAAATTTCACTGATAGCCGCCTGTGTGAGTTTGTAGCACATTTTGTTCTAAATATTTCGCCCGAGGCCCGGCAACATTCCAGGCACTATAGGTGTGCTTTTAATTATAAAACAGGGTTCAGTCTATTCTTAATTAACGCATGGGCTTGGGTACGCCATTAAATGTAGGGTATACAATGTTTTACGCCTCATAGTAGCCGTTTTTTTAGCTCTTTTCTAGGTCCCGCGAATTTCCCTGTCCACTTTTAATTGTATATCATTCCACAGGGTTCAACTATATTTTTATATCAAATTTCACCTTTTTTGGTATAGATATTTCCTATATGCTTGAGGATTTAGGTAAACATTTACGAAACTTTAGTGCATACACCATTAAGGATTTTTCGTTTCTACTTTTCAAAGACCTTTTGAAAAGTAAGTAAATACTAATTTTATATTAGATTATATAAAATTATCGAGAAGGTTCTTATATCATTCAGGCGAAGGGTAAACTCATAATGTACACACGCCCACAAGGTTTAAAAATAACCGTTCCTCCTTTTTTCCCTCAAGACCTTTTATAATTAATTCTATTTCTGCTCAGTTTGCGTGGGATAAGCGTTCACACGTCTAATGCTCAAGATAATTCATCATCTGAGTAGGTAGGTGTTACATACTAACTCATAGACAAACAAATCGAGAAGGTACGTCGTGTTCCTATAGTAAAGTAATTATTAGTCCGACAAAGACTTATCTTTTATGTGACAAATCAGATTTTGATGTTTCCAGAACATTCCTTCTGAATGAAAGTCACAAAAACGCGCCCATGTCGATCTTGATCACATTTTTATTTGACATAACGAACTTCCTTACAGCCCTCCGTCCCAAGGAACCTTTACAATTTCGTAATTTCCGTTTCAGTAGGCCTTTCGTAATTTCTTACAATTTTTCACCGACCTGACGAAATTTTGAAGAACTGTGATGTTTTTTCGAAGGAAATTTCTTCTGAGTATAATCTGTTACAAATAACACGGCATGGAAAAACTTGGGCGATAACCATACAATATTGGTGACTTTTATTAGTATTTTATGCGGATACGCAAATAAGTTTTCTGTAGGGCGTGTGGTTGAAAGTAAAGTATCAATATTTTATAGGGCAATAATCTCCAAAATTGTAAGTTTCCTTATGAAACCCTATAGCTAGTGTCTTGATTTATGGATGAACGAACGAAGTAGATGGTTATAGGGTTGTAGGGTGTTGGGTTGGTTGTACATAATAATATGATATAATTAAGATTACTGTTACTGTTACAGCCTTTTTATCGTCCCACTGCTAGGCTCAGGCCTCCTCTCACACGGAGAAGGATTGAGCATTAATCACCACGCTTGCTCAATGCGGGTTGGTGATTTCAGACTATACAGGAATGAATTTTATCCAGTGCGCAAACTTTGTCAACTTATAGTTAAATAAGTTTTATAGATACGTATGTTTTTATTTTTTCGTGTTTTAGTACAAAAAAGAAAAGTTATTGATATCGAAAGATGTTTATTTTGTAACCGATGGTACGGTCACAGTCGTCATACTAGGCTCGGCGGCAACGCGAAACCGGTACTGACGCGAGCGCTGCTTCAAGCGCGTAAGAATAGTTGGTAGGTATCCATATTTTGCTGATTTTAGGGCGGACAAAAGAATGAAAAATTTTTTTTTACTGATGATCCAGATATGTTCTGTTAATGATTCTGGACCACCAGTATTTTTTTGTGCACTGCTTAAAATTCATTCCTGTATAGTCCAGGTTTCCTCAAGATGTTTTCCTTCACCTTTTTATCAGCTTTTTAATTAAGATTGCATGCAATAAAATGGTTCGTGTAATAATATACCCTAAAATTTTGGCTTTTTTTTTCGAATTCACCAATAAAATGTCCACCTATACCTTTGTCCCTTTATTACTATGGGATCTAAACCAACCAGACGCAATAGAATTTCAGTATAATACCAACAGTAGTGCGGCCTCAAACCTCCCAACTCAATTAAAAGCTGATGTGTTAGTATAATTAGTTCGACTGAAAGTGATGTGCCAATTAGTTTTCAAAGCCATTTGCCCAGTTAAACGTTGCATCTAATAACTGGATGCATTAGACCACATTAATTGACTGGCTACTAACAAAGTCTATTGGATGTTGTTACATTGTTGCGCTTAACGTGGACAACTTAATAGACACATGTACGCAATGAAATTTAAAATGTTGTCGTGTAATTCTAACTTTTTGAACTATGTAGTTTATGAGCGTGAGTAACATTATTTATCAGGTTGAGTTTGGATGAGCGCGTTCATTGATCATGATTGTATTATTTTAACTATTAACTGTACCAATGACGTTTCAACATTCATCGCTCGAACAGTGTGCGATATTTTGCAAAAGTCTTTCTTCACATTACTGTAGAACCAAGTGACGCAAACATTTTAAACTTTTTCCTGAACTATAGATACGACTAATCATTTTATTACCTCAATGAATATCGATAACAAAGTAAGAGGAGCATCGAAATGAGCTGCACAAACGTGTGCGCGCCATTAAGCCAGCTTTTCACTATGGGATATAATGTAAGAGGTATATTACATCCTGGGATATAATAATCATCGCTCGTCATACATTTTGAAAAAATAATTATAGTTTTAGATTTAATATACCTTTACGAGTTTTAGCACGGGGGGAAATGTATGACGAGCGATAAAAAAAACCTTTTGCAAAAAAAGCGGGCACTTATGCGAAATCTTGGTTTTAAGGATTTTACGTGCATTTGAAAGGGTTTTAATAATTGTAGGATGTTACTAGCATCAAAAGGGATATTCAGGCATGCGTGAGAGTGTATTCTAAATTTGAATTTTGGAGAAATGCTAAGAAACTGACTAAACCTTGCTTGGGACTAAATCCTGGAAGAAAGTTCGTCTTCGTTTTGAAAAGTTTTTGACGTGATTTTCAGAAAACTGATAATGCAGTTTTAATTAATGATTAATGGACCTTTCTTTTACATTAAAACACTTTTTAAGAACTATGCGTCTTTGATAAAATTTTCACCTGCTCTAAATGGTCTATAACGTCTCTCGCATGCCTGGCTAACCCTTTTGATGCCAGTAACATCCTACAGTCATTAAAACCCTTTGAACTACACGTAAAGTCTTTAAAAGCAAGATTTCACGTAGGTGCCCGCTTTTTTTGCAATAGAGTGTATTATATCTCAGGATGTAATATATATTACATTATATCCCATAGTGAAAAGCCGGTTTTACACAGCTCATGGCAGTCACTCAGATGCGTAATGAATGCAGTCAGACCGCTGCAGCTATTCATCATGGCGACGCGACTGCTGAGGTAATTACTTCACATCACCTTTTTGTGTGAAGGTATTATAGAATTTTATTGTGAAATAATTTATCAGGGTGTTCACTTTTCATGTTGTGTAATAGAAAAAAACGGACCAAAAGTCACGTTTGTTGTATGGGAGCCCCCCAAATTATTTATTTAATTCTAGTTTTCTGTTTTTCAGTAGCGGCAACAATAATATATCATCTGTGAAAATTTCAGCTCTCTAACTATCACGGTTCATGAGATACAGCCTGGTGACAGACGGACCGACGGACGGACAGAGGAGCGAAAACAATAGGGTCCCGTTTTACCCTTTGGGTACGGAACCCTAAAAAGAGTGTGGTTACCATTAATTGTTGTGAAATAATTTATCAGATTGATAGCTTGATCAGTAATTCAAGAGAAAGAGTGTGAGTATGCATTGATAAAGATAGGTATTTGCCATGCTCTAGTACAAAATGAAATAAATGGATTTAGATAACATTTAGTTCAATAAAATGTATTTCAGTATCAATGAACTTCATGTACGACGGAATACAAGGTTATAATTGCTGTGCGCTACTTCTGTGGCTAAAAGAACTTGAGCTTGAAGACATTCGAGGAAGCTTTTACGAAAATTGAGAGGAAAATACAATTTTTATTCATCTCTTTTGAGTAATTGGCTGTAAAAAACGACGGTACAAACATCTGATAACCTCCTTCTTGGGAAGTGTTAAAAACATTGCACCTCGACAAACTACAGGTAAACATAATTTCGGTACCCTTCAAATAATACCCAAACCATTTAATTTGTACCGTCACAATTGTTTCGCACTATGACAGAGTATACCGTCACATGTCATGGCAGGCGTGACAGCTTGCAAGCCCAACGCATATTACAAACACAATAACTGCGAGATAGTTGACGACCCCATTTCCCGCATGTCACATCTATTCTAACTTTTCATGCAGCTGAGACCGCTGTCTTATGGGATATCGCGCTTGTGTTCCTTCGAAGGGGTGGAAGTGCTATAACTATCTTCTATCGGCCGTTCCCAATATTCAATCTATCTGTTGTTTTGGTTACCAAAGATGGGAATTTGATGTTACTTGTATCAGGCTAATGTGAAAATTATATCTTTAGTATAGTGAAAAAAATCACGTTTGTTGTATGGGTGCCCCCCAAAATATTTATTTAATTCTAGTTTTCAGTATTTGTTTTTATAGCGGCAACAAAAATGCATCATCTGTTAAAATTTCAGCTCTCTAACTATCACGGTTCATGAGATACAACCTGGTGACAGACGGACGGACGGACAGTGGACCGAAAACAATAGGGTCCCGTTTTACCCTTTGGGTACGGAACCCTAAAAATGAACAGATAGGTACAATATTGGCAATGGCCGTTACAAGTGTTAAATATGGGTATGTAGGTATATCCTATTGCCTTTGGGTACTTATATGAAACAGTGGGTTAAGGATATGCATTATGTAATTTTTTGACAAATATAGAATGTATAGCTAACCCGTCTAAATAGATTTTGCACCTAATTGATACTATCTAATGAAGTATGAGAGGATCCTTTTTCATGAACCAGACTGTTTCCAATTTTCAACTAAGCTAGCAGTTGAAAATTTTAACCAGTTCAGTTATGAATTTCACGAATAAAACTTGATAACTTTACATATTTTGACAGAAACCAGTGTTAACGATCACTACGCCTAAAATACAGTCGTTCCTAAATGTCAGTGTTTAGACTTTCTTTGATAACTCGATACCTACCGATAAGATATCGGGCTCCTTCATTTCAAAGAAACCGTCTGCCTTCTGAGGCGGCGGCTTACTTTCATAATCTGACTTGAACACGCGAAAAATACTTTATCTTTGTTATCTTGCAAATTAAAAAGTATTATAGTACTGTCGGCGACTTATAATTACGGATTAATTGGGCAATGCATTGGTGTGGTCTACATAGATACAGTTTGAAGATAAAGTTAATTTGTTAATAGCTATGAATAGATATAACCTCGTTCCGGATCGGTCGTGTCGGATTGCCGTCCCATCGGATTATGTAAGTGAAGGAATAGGGAGTGCACCTGCGTCTGCGCAAATTCTTGTGCATCATAATATGTCCTGCGCAACTGGCTGATCTCCTTAAATGAGAACAGTCGCCGTGGCCGAAATCGGCCGTGGACGCCATTATTATAACCTCGTTTAAGAAATAGATGTGAATCTAAAAGGTTTTAGTGAATTGAAAGAGTTGTATCAGCTGGCATAAGATACACCACTGTCTTATTTTTTTAAATGAGCAAGAAGGCTCATAGTGTGTTAGCAAAATTATACTTACTTACAAACTACATACGTTACTAGTAATGTGAAGCGATATGTAAATTATGCCTGGGCGTTATTCGTAGCTTTATTATTATTATTCGTAGCATTTTAAAATCTTAGACCAGTTTGAAAAATATTACGAGGTAGTACATATTTTTGAAGACATACATAAATAAAGGTGGCTTTTGATAATAATCAAGATTACGATCGCAAGACCTAGATACTATCACTTTAATTAAAACTATGTCATAAGTCTTTAAACAAATTTATAATCTTTTATTCAGATCTGTAACAGATGTTGCTTTGTCTGTCTGATTAAAGAGATTTTTATCAAACATCTTAATTAGATTATCACATTTCTGATGATTTTCTGATAATATACCAACAATTCAATCGTGAATATTGTAATGTAATAGTATTTAATTATGTTTACATAAATTAAATAATTTAATTTATATAAATCAGTGACAGGATACGTACAAAATATTTAACGAGTTATTATTTACATTATTTATTCAAAATCGACGTTCTCTGTGTCCGTTTGTAAATTCATGAACATTTATTTTGGGCGCATGTTATGATAATTCTAATAACCTATAACCTTTCTATTAACCTGTAATGATAGCTGTTTTTGTGATAAATAAATAAATGATATCAGACTTGAATTTCATTGATCATTATTTAATGTAGACCTACTAAAACTGTTACATATTATTTAGTTATTACCTCCATAGATTTATTTATTTATTTTATTTATTCTCGTAATCTATATTACTACTATTATTCAAGAGTTCACTGACCTTCTTCCTCAGGCCTCATAAGGCCTTGTTCCGCGGCTCCACCATCCTGATCTTGTCCTGAAGACAACTTCATTTTCACACAACACAGCGCATTAGATAAACTTAATACAAATAAAATAAAACTGTACGTTTACGTTTAAACAAATCTTATATATACAGGTTAAAGTAGGTTATCCTTTATCGTTATAGATGCTCATGTGACTGATAATGAATGAGTAAACAAAAGAGCAATAAAAATGTAGTTAAAATAAATAAATGTTCGTTTGAAGTGTTTTGAACTGTGCGATCGATTGCACCTGATTGGTGAAATTTCTCTGATAGTGCCGCGTTTGTCATTGAATTTTATGGTTTGACTAGCTTCTGCCAGCGGTTTCACCCGCATCCCGTGGGAACGTCGGCACGGACCCGGATAAAAAGTAGCCTATAGCCTTCCTCGATAAATGGGCTATCTAACACTGAAAGAATTTTTCAAATCGGACCAGTAGTTCCTGAGATTAGCGCGTTCAAACAAACAAACTCTTCAGCTTTATAATATTAGTATAGATAATATGAGTGTTTTGGTGGATTTTCATTGTGTAGACAGAAGATAGACGGTCTTATAATAAAGATGATGCAAACATGAAGTTTTGTTAATTTTATTGTTGCTAATTTGTCGAAATATTAAATAATAATATAATAATCAATTTTTATTCAGATAATACAATCCATTATTGTTAGTAAAGACATAAACATAACATGTTACTGTTACAGCCTTTTTATCGTCCCACTGCTGGGCACAGGCCTCCTCTCACACGGAGAAGGATTGAGCATTAATCACCACGCTTGCTCAATGCGGGTTGGTGATTTCAGACTTGTTTTCCTTCACCTTTCATTCATTATCAGCCATTGGTGTCCAAGATATACTTAGAAAGTACATACAAACTTAGAAAAGTTGCATTGGTACTTGCCTAACCTGGAATCGAACCCGCACCCTCATACTCGAGAGGATTGTTAGGCTAGGCCACCACGACTTTTTAACATAACATTAAAACAGTGAAATATTCATTATTACTTATTAGTTTAACATATTATTCTCAATTTCCTTCTGAAAGTCTGAAATAGCAAAACCCTGATACAATAGTGACTATGTAGCAAGTCATAATTTATGCACTGTCGCCATCATTATTTATGCTAAAGGGGTGGTGGCAATAATTTATCATAATAATTGACCTACTTAATATTTGGACCGCAATAATTTCAATACAAGCCGCGATAATTAAATTTGAAAGGTTTGCGTATTGAATTATTGCCATACCGGTGCGTTCGATCTCTCTTATCGATACAAATTGTATAAAATACTGTCCTTGAGGGTTAAGTTCAATATCTCTCAACACCATTATATATGTCACCGTAAGATTACAAACATCGTTAGATTACAATATATCTCGAGAGATTGTAAACTGTCGAATTATTGTGAACCGTAACATCTGATTGCAATTTAACGTATTATTTTTCGCTATATTATAATCTATCAATGTAAAGCGGTCAAATTGTCAACTGGCGTAGAACGGAATGCATTTTGCGCGCTGATTGGTAGAACGTAATGTGCCCCCGCCGCTCCGGCATTCGCCATTTTGTTTGTTTATTTCGTTTGTTGTCGATTGTGTAAACAACTGTGTTTTCGTGATTATAAATTGATTTCCTGTTGAAAATAACTTTTTAACTTTAGAATTAGTTATATAAAAGTGTTGAGGATGTAAAATTTATCTGTGATTAACCAAGGAAAAGCAGTTTGAACGATAAACCAACAAATTAGTGTTAGTTTCCGAACATAACCTAAATTACATTCATTTCTCGTGTTTTAATATTTGTATATGCGTGGAAACTTATGTGTTCTCATTAAATAATATTAGCCATGTCGGATATTGAGCCTGGTCAACAAAATAACTCAGAAAAAAATTATATTGTTAATCCGAACGAATTTACCATAGAGCTACAAAAATATTACAGTGGGCATAATGAAAATAGTAAATTTGTTTTTTTTTTTTTAGTAAAAGTTTCTTATAATTTTCCAATTTCAATTTGTGTTTGAAGAATAAATATTTCGTTACAATTTGTTCCCTCCATATGTCAGGAATATTAATTACATACTCGTACTAAATAATAAATACTTGAACAATTTTTGAAGAGCATTTATTTTATTTAACTGACACCTCTATTTCATTCCTAACTCTACGGGAACTCCATGGGAACAGAACGGCTGGTCGTGATTGGTCGATCTTACAAAAAGACTGACCAATCAGGGAGAGCTTTCGGACAGTTGACAATTTGACAATTTCTCATCGATAGATTATAATATAGCGAAAAATAATGCGTTAAATTGCAATCAGATGTTACGGTTCACAATAATTCGACAGTTTACAATCTCTCGAGATATATTGTAATCTAACGATGTTTGTAATCTTACGGTGACATATATATCATTAATTGTTATCAAACCGAGCAAAGCACACCCTAGTTAAAAAATAACATTGTGAACGATTGATCGTGTAAACTTGAAGTGATCCTTCATTATTTAAATCGTTTTGAATGCTTTATTAGATATGTTGCTGTATATATTTTGTGGGTAAAGATCGATTACCGTTAGTTTAGAAGACGATAAAATAAGAAACACTACTTACAAGAAGCACTTGTGAAGACATTTTTGAGTTACGGAAAGTATTATAAAAAGTATATATACAAAAACGTGCTATTCGTGCAATATACAAGTTAGGTACCAGAACTTCCCTCAGAGAGTTGTTTAAAGAAATTGGTATTCTCACTGTAGCATCACAGTTCATCTTTGCCAACATTATGTATATTAGACAGAACCTACATTTATATACCAAAAAAAGTGAAGTCCATAGCATTAATACTAGAAATAAGCATAAACTGTGTGTACCCTATCACCGGCTTCATAAAGTGCATGACACATTTCTGGGTTTAGGTATTCGTTTTTATAATAAGCTTCCTTTGACCTTACAAGAACTGCCGTTTAATAAATTCAAAGAACAAATTAAGGCTGTTCTTATAAAAAAGGCATATTACACCATTAATGATTATTTGAATGATAAAAATAGTTGGTCGCCATGATGAACGCAAGACAGCTATATTAGTTATATTATTTAGATAATTTAAGTTTCTCCGATTCAATCTCTTGACTCAATGACATTTATTTTATTTTTATTTATTATTTTTTAATGTTTTTACATTATTGACAAGATACATTCTTTGTATTAATTTTCTGTTTTGGATTTTAGTAAATAATACTACTTAGCGGGAACTGATAATTTAATCTTGATATTGAGTAGTGTAGCAGTGAGTACGTCATGCTCCCTTAGACGGCACTGCTTGCGGTAGCGTCGGCGGTCGGGTTACCTCCCTCCCTCAAAAATGTGCGAGGGGGGCGATGGCTGATCCTCGCGTTATGCTCGTGAACGGGTGCTGCTTGTGGTGCCAGGTCGTCTTACTGACTACATATTAGTTTTTTAGTTTTTTTTTTTTTTTTGTTTTTATTTGTAAACTCTTTTTATTTTACATATGTTCTGGCTGAGCGGTCTAATTTACTAATTTACTAGTTTACAAAAGAATAGCACATGTAGGTGGGCACTCCCTGATATTCTAGAGGTAATTGGAGGCTATAATTTTCTGTTCATCAAACATATTCAATGCTTGAGTTAGTTAAGGTATGTAGGGTGAGTGCTAGCTAGCATGTGGTGTATAAATTATTTTTACTGTATTGTCGTCTATTGAAATATACAAATTAAATTGTATACAAATGTACATATCAAACAATGTTTAAGGTTCTTCTAACCTAACAGACAGACATGTGTTGCTGGGGAGTTTGTTGCGCCACTTCTTCTTCCCAGCAAAAACACATAGGAAGTGGTGAAGGGTGGGCGTTTTGGGGGCTGTCTTTTGTAAATTTATTTTTTTGACGTTCGAAAAGTGCTGTTTTGCAGCCAAGTTTGAATAAATGACTTTTGATTTTTTGATTTTTTTTTTTTTGATTGAGACTCAGTCACTAGACTGGTCAGAATTAAAGGTTTGTATTATACAACCAAAAGTGTAAATGTGGAAACTTTGTCACACTCCTCTTTAATTCACTCGAAACACAAAAATGCTTTTTGTAAACAGGAACATTACAAGTGGTTTACTGGCGTGTTTTACTACAATACTCCAAATGTAAAGTACATTTTGGGAAAATTCAAAAACTTAGGTAATAATTAGTTTGAAATATGACCGTTACAAAGTTTCAAACCCTTGTATTACATACCTACATTAATGGAAGAAAAAGGTTGCAAAAATTAGGTTTGTAAGTAATCACAACCAATCTTACCTGTAGATCTAAAGACAAGAGGTGTATAATTTCCATTTTGTGTCCCACAATTCTCATCCATGTGTAAATATTTTTATATCCACTTCACAGTTCACCACTAAAGCCACTGGGGACCACAACAAACTGATAAGAAACTCTAAAAAACTATAATTATCTTTATAATTAGCTAAACTAAATAATGATTTGTGCACGTTCGCGTGTAATGGCAGATGATGAACTAAGAAAGTATAGTAGGTACTTAATCGCTTCTTGGTATCTGTGTCAATATTTATTTAAATGTGTTGTACCTACTGGCGTTCTTTACTGTGAATCTTGATAAAAAATACTCGTAGGAACTTGGTTTGTAAATAAATACTTGTACTTTATTGTTTTAAGTATATCTTAGACACCAATGGCTGATAAAAAGGTGCCCGCATTGAGCAAGCGTGGTGATTAATGCTCAATCCTTCTCCGTGTGAGAGGAGGCCTGTGCCCAGCAGTGGGACGATAAAAAGGCTGTAACAGTAACAGTAACTTTATTTTTGTTGTTAAAGAATTGTGGGTAGCTGATTCGTTTGATAACTTTTATTATTATTATTGTAAACTTGTATGATGCACTTGGAGAGGCCTATGTCCAGCAGTGGACTGCGATAGGCTGATGATGATGATGAAACTTGTATGATATAATTTACGCCAACATCTGTACAGGGCGTTGTGTTGAATAAGTAGAAAAAAATTGTTCTGCATCATGATTGATGATATAATCACGTCGTCAATAGACGTGATTGTAGCCACTTCATAAAAACTTTACATGTAATAAAACAAACATTCATCAAAATCGGCTTAGCTTAATCAAAAGCTATAACCAACAGACATACACACCTACATGTTACTGTTGTAAATAATATCTATAAAAAGTGCATAAAGATTTCTGCTATATTCATTGAAACACCGTCATTGCAATAACATCTTTACCCTCCAGACGAGATAAGATAAATAGGATTTACATTGCGTCTTTTATTAGTCCTTACACAATCTCAAAGGGTGAAATAATACTGAACAGACGGATTAGAATAAATCCTTACTAATATTATAATGGAGTACTTTCGCATTTACATATAACATTAGTAAGAAAGTATAACAAGGATTAATTCATAACTTAATAGACAAATGCCTATCGTTTAATCTGTTCACGACTCACGCTCATCAAATTCTAATTCCTTCAAGCAAATTGAAAGCACCATACAATAGAACCTAGCTAAGTACAAGTGAGGTTGGAATATAATGCACCTCTAACAAGTGAGCATCATTTACGTTCAAACGATAAGCTGACAGTCACATGAGTCTAGTCATTGACCGAGTTTATTCACCACAGTCGATTACTATAGCTTGATCGCTATCTAAATATGTACTAACTGACAACTCGAGTGGCCGGCGTTGTGTATAGTTTGCACTGTTATGATAATTTTGTAGGCGTTATCTGTTTTTTTTTTCGCTTTATGTCGGCACAGTAGTGAAAGGGGATTTGTGAGTGATAACGTTGATATCACGTTAAACATTTCTCTCGTTATTCTACAAAGAAAATGAATAGTACACAGAAATGCTTATTAAATTCGGGTCAGTTTTTTTATATATTTTGCTGATTTTCCCAGCTTTTCAGACTTTTTTTCAGTCAACAACGCAAGCGACGTATGTCGCCAGTAGTTTTGTAACGATAAAATTAAGTTTGTGCGTCACTTGAACGTTTTTGTACCGATGTGATATTCCATAATTATCCCTATACTCCATTCAAAATAACATTAGAAATTTAAGTAAACCTTTTTTACTGTTTGTTCAACCGATTTTGACTTCTATTGCGTTAGTAGTATGATTAATGGCGGCTGCAGTAAATACTTGGTATTGTAACCACTATTTTGCTTTCAGTTCCGTTCTTTTGTCTACGGAATAGAAGTCAAAATCGGTTGAACAAACAGTAAAAAAGGTTTACTTAAATTTCTAATGTTATTTTGAATGGAGTATAGATTACTAACCTTATTTTACAACGCTTATTACTAACCTTCGACGTTTCGACTACGCCATGTAAAAAGGGGAGCTGGTTAGGTTTAATGAAAGAAAATATTTATGTGTTTTATTTATTTATTACAATAATCATTTGTTAACATAGTTATCAGTTTTTTATTCACTAAAATCACATTTTAATTACTTTGACAGTCTTTTAATTGAGACCCGAAAATGTTACTCATATCAACATTTTTGTTTTTTAAATGCTAAAAATCTTTCTAACTAACAAAACAAAGACTCAAAAAAACATTAAAATATTAGAATTAAGAAATAAAATCAACAAAAGAAAACAACATTTTATAAAAAAAACTGTCAATTAATACATTTGTGACAAATGTCAAGTTTGTGTTCGCCACACAAGGATTTGATGCACTTAGTGCAACAACTCTTTGTCATTCTTCATCTTGCGGAGGGGCAAATTGCACAATTTTTTATTTTTTTAGCCATAGGAAGACTATCGGCATCTTCTCTTTGATCAGGCTCATGTGTAGAAGTAGAAGTTTCTTCGTCACTATTATCATCACATAACAGGTGACGAATCGTATCTAAAATAAAAATATATTCAAATAAAAATAGCGTGAGTACTTATTTCAATGTAGGCAAATTAAGTACAAAGTTTACAAAACACTAATATAAGAAAAATAAATAATTATAACTCGAAAAAAATATAAAAAATAAAATCCTGAATAATAATGTTGCTGCGTTAATACTAACCTTCGTCGATTCGACGACTCATGGTGGCTGGAACGGCGAGCACAGGGCCACTACACAAAAAACACACCCGTGCGCCGCGCGAGCTGGGTGTCGACTGAGATTAGCTGGAATTTGAAATGCGTGCGACGACGCACTCAAAAATTATACCACTTTTTTAAATCCTCGTCGTCGTTTTGACGAAGGTTAGTGATCTAGGGTTATAGAACATTGAATTGATAATTGACGAAATCGAATCCCATAGATATTTTTAAAAAAGCAAACATGACAAGCCACTCCGTACCAGCATATTAAAATCCGCGATTGGATAAAACCAATCCATACAATTTGAAAGGCCAACAGTGGAGCGTGCTTATCAAAGGGAATCAGTGCTCATGAATATGACTGAAGTGCTGCCAAGTTGAGAACATTAGGCACGTCGCCACTGCCATGTCGCTGATAATGGCCGATCATTTTATTAACAGCTTTCATTCAATGGTGAGTTTGTTCAAGCCCCTTTAACTCTGTGAGGTGTGGTCCCGTGTAGGACGATTTGGATTTGACTCACGGTCCACTCGTGACTCCTGGGCAGTACTTTGTGCACCCAGATGAAAAGTAGTCTAAACCCTACTTTTGTAAATTGACCAACTGATACTGAACTAGTTCTTTCTGACTAGTAGTACCTAAGGTAAGAGGGCTCAAGCAAACGACTAAATAAAGGTGTCTTTTAGGGGCCTACTCGATACCTAAATCAGAAGTTTTGAATTAATGTAAATATCCTAGTCTTGTACCTTCTTCCATGAAAAAACGAACTAAACTCTAAAGTTACAAGCTATTTAATATTAGCAAATAGTTATGGAATCTTTTATTTCCCTTGACAAGTAGATTCGTTTTACTTTTCAATATATCTTATCTTGAGTGACCTGACCGTGAACCAAAACTGTACATGTGGTATAATATTAAAATTTATTTCACATATCAACATTGTTTCTTTTATTTACATAATAAAGTTAAACATCACGCTAATTGCTCAGAACGTTTAAACGGCTACTTTAAAACTCATATTTCTGTTCGGTGACACTAATGATTTTCATGGGTTTCCTAACTTGCAAATACTTGCAATACATACAAATGTATGAGCATACAGTGACACTTATTATGCTATAGCCAACCCGATAATTGAAAACCGAACTCCTAAGCTCCAAGACTAAGCTCAGATTACGTTAACGAATATCTAAGACAATAATGTTGATTCGGATAATTCTTCCACACATAGCTCAAGATTTAGGTACACCAATATAAAACCTAAGGATAACTAGTATCCGAAAGAAAAGCTCTAGTAGGTGACGGCTCTATCCATAAGCCGCGATTACGATTACTTTCAAAGTCAAATCATTTATTTCATTTAGGCCTTTACAAGCACTTATGAATGTCAAAAATACCTTTACTAAGTTTGATTCTAGTTGCCTTTTTTTTTTTTTTTTTTTTTTTTTTTTCCGACGTTAAAAATCATCAAATGACCCCTCCCGCTGTGGGTTAGCAGCGGTGAGGGAGTGTCAGACTCTTACTGACTAAAAACCGTCGTGTTCCGTCATAGGCCTTTTATGTACCGGGGCCGCGGTATCTCTTTCGAACAACCCGCAGCCCCGGCAATTCTAGTTGCCTTAAGGCCCTAAGGTCCGCATTGCGACGTAAGTCCGGGGCTGTCATTCACTATGTCCATACAAGTCTGACATTTCGCGACATACGTCAAATATGAGGCAATGGGCACGGCCGACATGCGAGCGAGATGCCCGCTTTTTATCTCTGACCGACTTTCATCCGACAACTGACGAATTTTGTCAAAACTTTGTGAAAATCAAACTTCACATCAAAAAACTAATCTAGAAAAAACATACGGATTCTCACACTCAGTCTCTGGGGCATCGTAAGTGACTTTGAAGCCTTATAAGGTGGGTTAGGAAGTGGTATGCCCGTGTTATGTAACTCTGATGAGATTTGTCGGAGAAAATCTAGTGGCCCAGGGGATTGGAGGCCGAAAGGCGGTTGCTGTATTATGAACGGAGAATCTAGACGTGCTTACTAATGGTAGTCTGTTGCATTAACTTTGGTGTTGAGATAATTTTCTTACTTTTGGCTGGCTAATATCATTACTGGCACATATGGTACAACAGGTCATATTATTATCAAGAGAACAAATACTAATGTGCTTAGTTCAGCAAAAAGTCATGGCCGAAACCCAAACACGGGCCAATAGCGTTAGTTTTGGGGCCACTATAATCCTGCTCAATAATAGGTAAGGTCAGTGAAATTTCAGATAAGAGGCGAGTTCCGCGCGCACTGAATACTAATGTTATCCTCTGCCAAATTGATTTATATCTGCACGAGCACGCCCTGTGTATTTTCACAATATTCTCTACGTATATGGGATGTGAGAGAAATACAATAAGGCGCCGAAAAGGTACAGAATTAAGCTTCATTTGATTAAATGTACAGAAACCTCTTGTGGAATTACAGAATTGATTAAATCGTGAATCGTGGCACGAAACTTCGCAAGTCGTTCGACAATATACGAAAACAGATTGAAAAACTGAAAGCTGAATAAGAAAGAATTGTCGACGACGATATTAATATCAATTCTTTTATAGACTTTAATATGAAAGCGCGAGATTCGCAAAAGAAAGCTCAAGTGTTGGCAAATCAAATATATTGCAAAATTAAATCACGTAAAGCTAATATATCGGAGCGTACGAGTTTGTAGGAAAACACACACGCACACACACACAGACAGCTTTACAACACGTAAGTGTGTAAAGTACAACGTATTTGTTCATCACCCTTTGTACCCGTGGGAGTGGGACAAAGGATATATTGTATGTCGAAATATGATTGGACTGTACATTTTGTTTGAAAGTATCTTGTCCATTGTAATAGAGATCAAACTACTAGCCTACAGGCAGCAAATTGCGTTTCACCTTTTTTTTTATATAGTCGAAAGCGCATCTTTGTTGAGCAACGTAGAACACGTTATGTATGGTGAGCAGTGGTCATTAATTATTTCGTTGTGTTAATTACATTCCTCCCTTGGGATGACTGTGTTTCGGCCGTCATCCCACTAATAATAAATTCATGGAATACAAGTGAACAAGTTTCAAGGTTCATGTTTATAATGTTTCAAATACTTTATTTATATGATTACGATAATCTATTAGTACGTAATACTATTTACTTATATTTGATACATACCATCAAAGATACCACTGCTTAAAAGATAACATGTTATCTATGAAACAATCGTAAACCTGACTGGTGGTTTGTATCTACAATTCTACATATTTATATCAATGGATTTATTTTGTACTAGCTGTTTTCCCGCGGCTTCACCCGCGTCCCGGGAGAAACCGAGTAACTGCTTCTGCTCGTACTAGGACAAAATATAGCCTATGTTATTCAGGAAGACTGTCACTACCCAACAGTGGAAGAATTTTTGAAATCGGTTCAGTAGTTTCCTTTATTATATTACTAGCTGGTGCCCGCGACTTCGTCTGCGCAGGTTTAGTATTTCGAACAATATGTTTACAAATTGTAGCCTATGTGTTATTCTGATGTATAAGCTATATTATTGTAAAGTTTCATTAAAATCCATTCAGTAGTTTTTGCGTGAAAGAGTAACAAACATCCATACATCCATACATACAAACTTTCGCGTTTATAATATTAGTAGGATTGGTATAGATGAGAAGCACTTTTCTGGTACAGATACCTAACTAAACAAAAGGATAAGTTTACAACTCAGCACTAAAGTTTAATCTTACTTTTAGAGTTTCTATTGGCTCCACATCTACTTTTCTCTACGAGTAGGTCAAGTCTGTATGTGGTAATATATCGATAAACGTTAAAGTGTTTCTGATATCGGTCATTACATTGGATACAGAGGCCATTAGAAATATAGAAAACCTTCATATTGCACAGAAAAGAGAAATACTTTAATACTCAGAAGCATTGTTGTCCGTCCCACTTTTCTTCATACATTTTCTTATTCATTTTTCTTGTAATGTTTGCGAAATTCTTCAATGCAGAGATGTGTTTCAAATAAATGAATTTTAAATGTTGAAAAATGTTATTTTCTTTTATTTGTATTTTCTTAAATTAAATGGAATTTATTTGATTTAATTTTACATTATGTTATGTTAGCCAAGATTTATATAGAGGTAGATGTGATTATTACTGCTGTGTTTATTTCATTGTGCGAAAATTCAAAGACAAAATCTAGTTGGTACTAAATTGTCTTGTTCTAGTAAATGAAGGGTTCAAGATGTTCTAAGTTATTTGTCCTTTCGACTGATAGTGTATCGAGACTGAATCAATAATTGCAAGGTTATATAAGTGATGGATAGTGCGAAGACAAATAGTTGAAGTTTGGGAGTGCAACATGCGGCCTATCGTTCTATTGTGCCTTTGTTTGGGCATTGTTGCAGGTAAAATTCATTATTTTATAAACTAATCCAAATTTCTTTCTTTCTCTCTCAGTCTAAAATATCTGTCTTTATTTATTTTAGTTGCAAAAAAATATGAAATTCAAAAATTATTGCAAAATTTTAACCATCTTATTTTACATAGCATGTCATTTATTGCCTACCAGCATCTGCCTGCGGCTTCGCCCGCATCGAGTTCGGTTATATTATTATCGCGTTTCCAAGAGAACTCTCCAAAAGTCTAAAGGGTTAAAAACTATCCTATGTTTTTTCCCAAGGTCAACTCTATCTCTGTACCAAATTTTATTAAAATCAGTTCAGTGGCTTAGACGTAAAAGCGTAACAGACAGTCAGACTTTATAATATAAGTAAGGATATGGCAATTTATATCTATTCGTATCTGCTATAAAACCTTCAATATTTCAAACATCAACGCAGTTGTGAAGCAGCAATCCTGCTTCCAAAAATGAGTGTTCTTTTTCGAATACAAAACAAATGAATGGAGTATAATGAGTGCAATTTCGTTTCGGTTACCAAGACAGTTAAATCATTTCCCTTGGAGTCGTCGAGTTTCATTGTTTCAAAGCTTCTCTGGTTAGCGCTATTGTAGATGTCGGCTTTTTAGTAACAGTGCCTAGTTTATACTGTCGCAGTCTCTTCTCGTTGTTTAAATTAAAAGGATTTGCGGTATAAATAAGCCTTTTTTGTTTTTTTTTTGTTGTTTTGTAAGCATGTACTAGCATCATTAACAAATTGTCGCAAATTATAAAACAATAGAAAAAAATACCTCGCGTATATCTGCGGTTTGGCATACAACGGGTTAAAACATATACATACTTACGTATTTCTATAGATTGAGAATTATATTTTTTCTGATGTTCCATGCTAAATACCTTGTCAGTTGTAATACGCGTTGACTCTTCAAGATTATTTATTAAAGAGTAGCAGTCTGTATTGAGACAAAGTCACATTTACGCGTGCAGGATGCCGTAAGATTACCTGTAACAAAAGAAAAAGTCTTTAAGATTTCGGCATTAAAAAGTCATGAAAACTGGTGAGCCCTGAGATGTTTATAAAATGGATTTTATTAGCCATAAACAATTTCTTCATTTCATTTTCGCTTTATTGTGGGCATTAAAGTTTATAATAGGCTCGTCTTTAATTAACATACAAAGTTATATCTTAGAGCAGCGGTTCCCGAATTCTTTTGGCTTCGGAACCCTTTTCGTTTCACCATTTTTCGGCGGAACCTTAGCTTAAGTAAGAAGTAAACTAAAGACGTAAATACACTTAGGTACGGCTCGTCTGCGTGTGGTAGCGCACCAAATGGTTATATGGTTAGAGACATATTCAGTATACTCAGGCGTAGCATGGCTATCTGCCACACGGGCCAGAAAACAATGTAGCCGCCTTTGACTTTGTGTATTATGTGAATAGTTTTCAGTTTAAAAACTGACAAAGTAAACGCAAAAAGAAATAGTTTGTACAAGTGCGAGGCGAGCGAGCGCGATTTTTTTTAACTAAAAGAAGAAGTTCTAAACACCCGCTAGCAATGAAAGACATTCAGTGGTAGCCGATATCGCGAGCGAAGCGAGCGCGAATTTTTTTTAGCTTAAGTACCAAAATAAACAAAACCACTGTAAATTAATAATAGAAGTTAATAACAACAACAATTAGTACAATATCCAAAAAGCAAATGCAAATGAATAAGAAGCAGCTAGCAAAGAAAGCGCTATTGCTTTTTCTGAACCAGAGGAATAAAAAATAAACATCAAAGGAAACCTCGACGGAAGAGCGCGAAATTTTTTCGGTGTTGGATACCTGTGCAATTAAACGAACATAAAAACAACACAGGTAACATGGAGTCGCGAGCGAAGCGAGCGCGAAATTTTCGGATTCGCGGAGGTGCAAAAATTGGAAATAATGTCACTTTTTGATTCATGGTAAAAATAGCCACTGGAAATACTCGTATGCCGTGTCATTTCACGTCCTGTCAAATGTATGAAAAGGTATAATCCTGGCGATGAAATAAGCCCAAAAAATGCGGTGATTTTTGGCCGACTCGCTACCTATTTTTGCCGATTGCCGAAGACCTGGAGTTATTAAGTTAATCTACAATTTGTAAAAAACGGAATTAAATTATCTGCTGCCGTGGCCTTCCCCCGCCACTTGTCGCGAACTCGTACTTACACTTCCGAGTGGTACCCACCTACATGGTGCCTAAATGGAATTTTGGAATGCAATATTTAAAACAATTTAATTGAAAATTAATAATAATTTAATATTGTCAAAAGTGAAACGATTTACCATATGGAAATCTTGAATTTTCCACGGAACCCCTGAGGGCCTGTCACGGAACCATAGGGTTCCGCGGAACCCCATTTGGGAACCGCTGTCTTAGAGCACCCGCACACCGGAGACTTTCTGACGGCCGATATTTGGGCTCATTAATCAGTATAAAAATGTAGTACGCACATTGCAACGATCTAGACACACGGCAGTGTGTCCGCCAAGTTCGAGCAAAAAAAGCGACACACCGGCCGTGGGTTATATTACACGAACCATTTCGGGCCAAATTCGACCTCCTTGTAACTCAAAATCTATTTTATTTACGCATATCAAATTTCTAGTATCTGTTGAGGCCCCCTCACTTATCTAAAATACAAAATTTCATTAATATACCCATTGTAGGTCTTGAGATATTGACGTCAGAAAATCGCTATTTTTACTATACACTTACTGACTGATTCACTGATTCACTGACTCACTCATCAAAAACCTAGACCACTTCCAATGGTCGTAGTGTTTTATACCCGGTGTAAATTTATACCCCTAAGGAACTAAAACGAACTAAATTTATCTATATTTCTATAATATATCTTCGAATGATGTTACTTGGCAAGTTTTCATACACCTTGTTATAAACCTACTAAACGCAATGAATCAAGTATTTAATTTTCTATTAAAACTTGCCAAGTAACATCATTAAAAAGTAACTATTTTTAACTGAGGTATGTGTATGGAACTTGGTACTTATTCAGATCTCACTTCTTTTATAGGCGAAGCATTCCCATATTATCGAACTTGGCAGTCTTTCACATTTTTGTTTTGGGTGGGATCAATGATTACTTACAACGATCATGATTGAATTTATGATTTTCTTAATAAAATAACCAACCGTTGGGCCGAGTGTCGGCTCACTATTTAGTTTGCAGTGTGCGTCTCTTATTGCGAGTGAAAGTGGAATGGGAAATTGCTACTGGGTTCGTAAAAAGATTTTTGGTAGCTCTGAGTAAGTTAATAGTCTTCACCCTTTATATGGGCACTTGAGCCAATGCTCGACTCCTTTGTTCGCACTCCTTTGGGAATACAGATTATTGTAATGCCAATGAGATTAGGAAAGTGATTTGGAAAAAGATAGGTTGGCTGCGAATTCGATGGAAAGAAATACTGTAATGTAGATTTATTTATTTATTTATATCAAAACACAGCAAATTTTATCTTTACAGGTAGGTACATAGCCTAATACGACAAAACAAGTTACATTGCAGACGAAAACTAAGTGCCGCTCGTTTGGCACCGCCAGCAGCTGCGGGCGCTGCCGCCTACTCACATACCCATCCGACACGCACATGCGTAGCTCCATAAGAATTGTGGAGTTAAATAATTTGCCTCACAATACTTTAAATAAATATACAGCCAGTGCCACTTCCCGCCTAGTTTCCAGTTTGAAGTATCCCACCATACCCAACACAAATAATTTAGGAAACATAGATGGGTTATAATTCAGAAGTAATACCTACATAATTCCTTGAATTAGTAATAATTGGACGAAAAAAGAAAGATAAAAAAAACACTACAAATATTCATTATTTTTTGAGACAGGGAAGAAAATAGGCCCCACGACTGGACCAAACAGATTTCCCAATCAGCGTAATGCCAATCACACAGAAAAATACCCGGGCTTGACACTGGTTTTCATCTGGTACCTTAACCCAATTGCCTCATCAAGTATCCTAATTCCTACCATTTTGTTCTTCCAGCCGTCCCCACTAATCCCCAAAGGATAGTGGGAGGTGAAGCAACTACCGTAGACCAGTACCCCACCATCGCCGCGTTGCTCTACTCTTACTTCGGCATCAGCTTCAGCCAGTCCTGTGGGGGCACCATCATCACTAGAAGGGCTATCCTCACCGCTGCGCATTGTCCTTCGTAAGTTTACTTCAGTTAATTAAGTCAGAGCAAGAGTATGATAATAATCATCTTATGAATATAGATGAAAAGAAAGATCAGTTTGAACTTCTATTAAAACCTCAGCAGGATTCTTAATTCTTCTAATGATCCGTATATTAGGTACTTGTACGATGGTCAGGGGTGCCATTACCCAAACGTGATATACACAACAACTTAGTTATTTTTGAATAATTAAAATAAGTTGCCCATTCTGTTTTAGCGGTGACACGATCAACAAATGGCGCATTCGCGTTGGCTCCAGCTTCGCCAACAGTGGTGGTCTCGTCCACACTGTTATTGCCATCATCGTTCATCCCAAATACAACTCTCGCACTATTGACAATGACGTCGCCATCTTGCGGACAACTGGCAGCATTATATTCGGGCCTGTTGTCAAGCCTGCTGCCATTTCTGGAAATGGGTACATCCTTGACGATAATGAAGAAGTTTGGGCTGCAGGATGGGGTACTACCTCGGTAGGTCATGAGATAGAAATAATTTGTTGCTATTTTCGACTAACGATTTTGAATTTCACATAACTGCCTTGCCTTATAGCTAGGCAAATTTGATCAGATTAATTCAATCATCAGATTTTCTATTCGATGTACAGTAAGATTGTGTTAAGTCCTATGTGTAACTAGCTACTAAAATAATTAATTTATAATCTACTTTCTGCAGGCTGGTGGTATATCTTCAGAGCAACTCCGCCACGTACAGCTGTGGACGGTAAACCAAGTGATCTGTAGATCCCGTTACGCAACTCGGGCAGCCAACATCACTGACAACATGTTGTGCTCCGGTGTCCTCGACGTCGGTGGTCGTGACCAGTGCCAGGGTGACTCCGGCGGCCCCCTCTACCATAACAACGTGGTCGTTGGAATCTGTTCCTGGGGTATCAGCTGTGCCACTCCTCAGTACCCAGGAGTGAACACTCGGGTGTCACGCTTTGCTGATTGGATTGTAGCTAATGCTAATACAATTTTTGGATAGGCAGCATTTGAAGGACGGAGCATTTTTACAGGTCGACAAAACTTAAAAATGCGTAAAAATTACATGTTAAAAGTATGGCTAAATTATGACTGAAAGGACCATGCCCATCTGTGCCCCAGTAACGCCCAGAGAAAGTAATTACAAGATAGCCCTAATAAATAAAAACTAGAATTATGATGATAATTTGAAGTCTTAAAAAGCACCGGTTAAAAAATAAAAAAATAAGACATTCTTGTTGACATTGCAGTATATGACAGTGCATTTCAATCATGCTTTATTTATTACGGTCTGGAATCTCGTCCTTTGGCCCATGTATATATTCATTTGTTGTAACAGTTTTGTTATTATCAATGTTATTGAATGCCTATTGTTATAGTGTTGCGTTCTTATTTGCATATATTATTGATGCGATCGGCAAAATATAATTCGACATGATTGATATTAGTCGTAAAAGTGATTACTAAGTAATCGAATAATAATATACTGCTTTATAACAAAACCAAATAAAAATATGATTTAAAATAATCGTCATAATGTAAAGATATGGCCCAGTTAAGTTGATAACAAAAGCCAGGGACGCTCGTATGCTATTTAGTGACTTTTGTCCTTTATTTCCCGTTGATCGCTCCAAAGGAACTTTGGTTCCTTTTTGCAACACGTATTGTATACGTCGTCATAATACATCTGTTTCATTTCGGGTCTAAATAATCTGATAACATACAATTAAGTCATGAGTTCATGATGATCATGAAGTTCCTAGTGAAAAACTAATAGCAATGCTGTCTATAAACGATAAAATGTATAAAAAACCAGTAGGAAGTTATCATGTTTAATGTCCAATATCTTTTGAATCGGTACTTTATAGAATATTAAATCTAGATATTTTACAAATATGGCTATAAAGCTATCGTATGACATAGAACTGGAATTTGGGTATTGCATGGCGTTACTGACTTTTGACTACATACTAATATGGGCATGGTCCTTTTAATTAAATTAGTCTCTTACAACCTTTTTCAGTTATTTTATAAAATAATACCATAAAGAGCCTAATTAATACCTACTAACCTATTGGTTTATTCATATTTCTTTATCTAATTCATTTAAATTATATCAATATGACTCGACGTTGATTTATAGAAAATTGACAATGATTTATGATTTTTATCAGGCTTAATGTAAATCGCAGCTGTGTTTTGTTTTGGGAAATACCGCGTATAAGTGTAGTGGCAGAAAAAAAAATATGAATATAGTGTCAAATAAAATTGCCACATCGTTCTCTTCCACAAATGGGGATTTTTATTTGAAATCACGTAAACTGCGAGTACACAAATGAGTAATAATACTAACCCCTTTTTTATTAACTCTTTTTGAACAACTTTCAAAAACGGGAAGTTCTCAATTCGAATGTTTTTTTTTGCAATCAGACTGTTGTTAGAATGATCGACATGTTGAGTCATAGTCTAGGTACATACACTATCTCGAAGTTATCTTATAATTCCGTCGATTACATTGGTAATACTTTTTTATATAAATAATTACTATTTAGATCTTCAGTTAGTATTTGGGACTCCTACGAAGTTACAATGAGAGTTCTTATCACATTATTGGCTGTTATAGCTGCAGTTGCAGGTATGTATCAAAATTTGTATTTTTACTTTAGATTTACACTGTGACTCGTTAAAGATTTAATTATTTTCTATTGTATATTTTACTTATCTATATTTATTTCTAGATTTTTTAAACAAAATAACAAAGTTTAAGACTACTGTCTATAACGGTTGTCCCAATACAGTTACAATATGTTTTCCCTAGTCTTCCAAATTTTATTTTTCGTTTGTTGTTTGCAGCTGTACCTACTTCCCCGCAGCGGATTATAGGTGGTTCAGCAACCACCATCAACAACTACCCTTCGATCGCAGCTCTGCTGCATTCATCCACCGGCAACAATTTCCGTCAGTCTTGCGGAGGCACCTTGATCAATAACAGATCCATTCTGACTGCTGCTCATTGTCCATAGTAAGTTCCAACATATTTGCCAAGATCGATAAAATTAATTAAGTCACCATTTAAAGGCGTCCAAGTCGTCCCGCCATCTCGTCTACGGCCTACCCAGTCTACAACCCTGATTCGTGCGAACACTCAAAAGATCGAGAGATGTGGAGACAAAACGGGGAGGCCTTTGCCCAGCAGTGGGACAATAGAGGCTAAAAAAAGTCACCATTATAATTAACTTGCGTTTCTTTTTCAGCCGCGAACTGATCACAAGATGGCGTGTTCGCGTTGGCTCCTCTCTCGCTCACAGTCAGGGAATCACCTATGGCTTTAGTACCGTCATCTTCCATCCTAATTTTAATTACCAAACCATGGATTCCGACATTGCTATCATGCGTTCCTCCTCTAACATCCAATTTAGCAATGTTATTCAGCCTGGTTGGATCGCTGGTGCTGACTATAATATTGCCGATAACCAAGTCGTTTGTGCTGCGGGATGGGGTAGAACTCACGTAAGTACTTTTTTAATCCTGTTCAAAATGTTTGTGTGTTAATGGTGTATTGTATGTAAATAGCAAAAGTGAAAGAGGGGCAGGACTATTATGAGTTTTATGACCTTACTAGATTTCACCCATGACTATTTTCCGAAACGCAATTGAAACTAAAATACAGCAAGTGAAAAAATACCATCTTTTGAGAGGCTGGCCTCTCAAAAGATGGTATTTTTTTAATTAATTTATTTACCTTTAAGTTGGAAGCCGACCCCAACATAGTTGGGAAAAAGGCTCGGAGGATGACTTAAGTTTTAAAATTGCTTTTGCAGCCTGACATTGCGGTCGGTGCCGAGCAGCTTCGTCACGTTCAGATCTGGACTATAAACCAAGCCATTTGCCGTCAACGCTACGCCGCTACCAGTCGCACCGTCACTGACAACATGTTGTGTTCTGGCGTCCTCGACGTCGGGGGTCGTGACCAATGCACCGGCGACTCTGGAGGGCCGCTCTACCACAACAATGTCGTTGTTGGAGTCAGCTCCTTTGGAATCAGCTGTGGTGACAGATTTTATCCTGGCGTTAACGTCCGGGTTTCTCGATTCACCTCGTGGATTCAAAACAATGCTTAAGCAGTATCTGAATAAATTAATTATTTTAATAAACGTCCAGGTTTTTTTCACAAATCCTAGCATAAATCTATCTATATATATAAAAGAAAGTCGTGTTAGTTACTCCACTTATAACTCAAGAACGGCTGAACCGATTTAGCTGAAAATTGGCAGGGAGGTAGTTTAGAGCCGGGAGAAGGACATAGGATAGTTTTTATTACAAAAAATAAAAATAAAAAATACAATTTATTCCGGACATACAGCGCCATCTATTGTTCAAACCAAAAATCTGCCGGGTGCCACTATTCCACGCGAACGAAGTCGCGGGCAGAAGCTAGTAATCAATAATTGTAGGATAGTAACTGGAGTAGGTAATACTGGAGTAGTTACAGGAAAAATACTATGTTAGTCACAGGAAATCATTTTATTTTAAAGCTCCTCGCTTTAAAAAAAATGATTTCCTGTGACTAACATAGTATTTTTTATAAAAAAAACAAAGGCCCTATGACGCTTCCCAGAGGTATCTTCAATATCATTTGCATCTCTTATACTATACGTTTGTTGTAGTTATCCGTAGAAAGCTTTATAGCTTATAATTATCCCTAGTAAGCATTAAAATGTCGGGTTTATAAATATGATGTTCTTTTATCCTAATAGATCATATTAAAGATCGTTTGTTCAATCAAGCTTAAGCAGAATCTCCTATATAAATATATAGGAGATTCTGCTAATTTTGGCTTAACTTAACACAGAATGTGTTAAGTTAAGCCAAAATTACGCGAAAAATATACGAAAATTACACGTTCCTACATTTTTAATAACTCAATCGTGTATTGATCACAATGAATTAAGTTTCTGTTAGGCGCTATATTTTTCTATCTAAACAGTCATAAATAGCGTAGTACAGTACGTTTTTAATTCTTTGCAAATATAGGTAGTCAGTCAGCTAGTCAGCAGCATGGTTAATCGGACTTCATTTTATATGAATGCAATTGTAATCGAGATAGTTCATAGTTCAAATTGAGCAACATTTGAATAGGCATTCTGAAGCTATGATCTTCTCAGAATTTCTTGAAAAAAAATTGAGAATATTTGTGACTGTTGGGAAAAATCTCATAAGATGGTTTTGATATAATGTAGTTATAGAAGTTTTAACATAATCAATTAGAATAACGTTCAGTTTTATTTAGATTATAAAACTATCTTTGTAGATAAAACCACAGATGATTTATTGATAATTTTATCAGCACTGAACTACTAGGCAACGTTATTTTATTAGACAACATGCCTAATTATATATTTTTTGCGGAAAAACAGAAAACAAGATAAACAAATCAGAACATAATGATGATGATAAAAGCCGTCACATGAAAAAATACGTGTGGCACTCGGGGACTGCCGCGGTAAAGCTATTGCATAGCATTCTGTATCAACTTATGACACACAGCGCCGTGTCGAAGACCGCCGAACTGACACGACGTTAGACGATGCACGGCCTTCAAGCCACACCTCCGTGCCCGTCGGAGTGGGGAGCGTGAGGTTTTTTCGTTACGGAATTTCTGGATTTGGTCCCCGCGCTCAAGGCCTGCGATAGAAGCTATGCAATAGCTTAATAATAATTTGTCAATTAGTCACTTTGTTCAAAAACTTATTGTACTAATACTTTTACAGCATTTATTCATGATTTGTTCCTTAATTGTAGTGGAACCTGACTCTTCCGAATTATTTGTGACAAACAATGGATACTCTCCTATAGTACGTCTCATGTAATTTATCTGCCGGCAATCATTTCCGAGTCTTGTGGTGGCATCCTTATCAATAACAGTTGAATCTATTTTGACGGCTCCTCATTACCCGTAGTAACCGCAATAAAAACTTGAGACTAGACATTGTAAGTAAGAGCTTTTTGTCTCATTTTTAGCAGTGTCTTCATATCCAGATGTTGTGCATATATTCGACCCTCCTTCTCTTACAGAAATGGCTTGATTTAAAGTTTGAACACTTTTTTCTATGCTAATTTCAAATTTCAAACTCAGGATGCTGATACTATACCACGGTCTTCTACAAAATCCAGTTCAGTAATGTGATTCGGCCTGTTTTAATGGCTGGTTGTATCACGCAGCCATCCCGACCGAAGGATTCTTCTTCATCACATAACGAATTTGGGGATTGGATACAATCATAATCTAATATTGTTTCTCAAGCAATCAATGAAACACATCATCATCCTCTGAGCCTTTTCCCAACTATGTTGGGGTCGGCTTCCAGTCTAGCCGGATTCAGCTGAGTACCAGTGCTTTACAAGAAGCGACTGCCTATCTGACCTCCTCAGCCCAGTTACCCGGGCAACCCGATACCCCTTGGTTAGACTGGTGTCAGACTTACTGGCTTCTGACTACCCGTAACGACTGCCAAGGATGTTCAATGACAGCCGGGACCTACAGTTTAACGTGCCATCCGAAACACAGTCATTGGTGTCTAAGATATACTTAGAAAGTACATACAAACTTAGAACAGTTGCATTGGTACTTGCCTGACATGGAATCGAAACCGCGCTCTCATACTCGAGAGGTTGGTTCTTTGCCCACTAGGCCACCACGACTTACACAAATCAATGACACGAATCAATGAAACACAAATCTTACAAATATATTAGTCTATATATATTATATTTTATTTAAACATATAATAAATCTGTAGAAAAGTAATTTTTGTACATTGAAGAAATTGTTAAATAAAATTGCCAGCGTGTTAAAGGATAACTAACAGAACCCATTTCCATGATTTTTGTCTGTTTGTTCGTGTGCGCATCACGTAAAATCTACGAATTCAATGCAGACAATGCTTATATACAAAAATTTTACGTTTGATGTCATTCAGTTACAAAGACATAATTGTTCTATGTTGCAAATCCTAGCATGCATTGCAGGTGTGCATTGCACAAAAACCAATGTTTCCTATTCGAGAAGTCAAAAGAGTCGGCCTGCCAACGACAGATTTTGCGCTAAGCAAGTGTAATAGTACTTTCAGAATTACATTCATCGTTGAATGACTGAATACATTTTCAGAAACCACACTAACAGTAGGAACCAAAGCGTATGATCGCTTCATAGAGCGCTGATTGGCCAGAGGTCACCAAGTCAGGTCTGATTTGTTCATCAGATCTTTGAAAGTGTTTCGGTGGATACTTACTGTCATCCTGTTTACGTGTGACACAAAATATGGTACTCGTATTTAAACGTCCTCCGCAAGAGAACGAACGCTTGAGCTATGCATAAAGGCGAAATTCTACCGGTGTGCGGTAGTGACGCACAGTATACAACACTTGTTACTTTTGACTTGCTGGCTCCACCAAGAAGTGACAAATTGCGAGCGTACATTTTGAAAATCTTGCCAAAACTGCAAGTTTCAATTACGACCACATAAAGTGGACTCTCACAGATACGTACGCCTATTCGTGAACTAATGCAATCATTTCGGTGGAATCCCGCCTTAACACGCGTAAAACTGTTTCTCTCCTGTAGTGAAACTATCCTACCGTATGCGCCTGCCTGATGATGATAACTCATTTCATAATCCATCCAGCTATTCCCCAACTATGTTGGTGTTGGCTTCCAGTCAGCGAATCTGTTTGAGTACCAATATTTTGCTTGGAGCGACTACCTATCTGATCTCCTCAATGCAGTCAACTACATAACACGTTATCCATGGTAAGACTGGCAGACTTTCTAGCTTCTGATTAGTCGCAGCAGCTGAAGAAAATGTACAAATGACAGCTTTGTCAGACTCAAAGCATATATATATTCTTAGAAGATCAGAAGGGGTTTGAAATTACAGGAACAACTACAGCCAAAGAAAGTTTTATCTATACTAATATTATAAAACTGAAGAGTTTGTTTGTTTGAGCGCGCTAATCTCAGGAACTACTGGTCCGATTTGAAAAATTCTTTCAGTGTTAGATAGCCCATTTATTGAGGAAGGCTATAGGCTACTCTTTATCCCGGTACGGGAAGTAGTTCCCACGGGATGCGGGTGAAACCGCTGGCAGAAGCTAGTTTCAGATAAGTAGATATAACATAAACGGAAAACGAAAGGAGAATGCAAACAGAGAGGAAATACAGACAATAATTAATTAATTACAAGAAAATATTAAATTATTGACATTGATCGCCCGTCACGCCTAAAGCCACAACCCGACAAAAGAAGTGAAAAAGATCAAACAAAGATGATTTTGCATTTTTTTAATACGTAAGCAAGGAAGATCATCTAAAAATATAGATTATAGCTGTTTCCTGTGAGAATTACTTACGCACCATACGTTTTCTGAATCGGCTGACTAGATCCAGAGATTTCCACAACGTCACAAACTTTACTTCTTTTGTTTAGGTAAAGGGTCACACATCCACAACACAACCTTGATCAATGAATCTATGCGGCTGCTAAGTAGTAATCTTAATTATACTGTCATGTGAAAGGATACACCTACGGGATAAGTAGTATTTTGATGATTATATATTGCCCACGCAGACGAAGTCGCGGGCAACAGCTAGTTCAAAATAAAAATGTATATATGTATAAAAACGCTGCATCATTAATTGAACGCATGTGATCGTTTAAACCTTTTCCTGTCGGGCTATCTATATATTATCTTTAAATAACATTGATTACCAGATTTGAGAATTTTATATAAATACCAGTGCCATCTTTATTAGGAAGTTTGGTTTTTAAAGAAGTCACAATGAGAGTTATAACTGCTCTGCTAGTTAGTTTGGTTGCTGTAGCAGGTATAAATAATCTTCATTCTTTTTATTGTTGCCTATATTCCTTTTTACCATAATATTGTTTATGGTTTATAATCTATAAAGAGAAAAACTCTTTATGTTTATTTGTACCAGAAGGGCTCCGAAACTACTGAACAAATCAGTAGTGTGTACTGAATAAAAGGCTAAAGAGCCTTTAGTCTTTTTGGTTTTAGTAATCCCACAATTGTTATGAAATTTTCAGCTAGCCCTGCATCCCAAAGGATTATTGGTGGATCAACGACTACCATCAATCAATATCCTTCTATCGTGGCTCTGCTGTACTCAGAAAATGGAAACTTTTTCCGGCAACATTGTGGTGGCACAGTGCTCAATAACAGATCCATACTGACCGCTGCTCATTGTCCATTGTAAGTAAAGCAAATTAATGTTTACCGTAAAATTATAAAATGTGAAGTAAAGACATTACAAGCTGTTTTCTTTTTTTTAGCGGCGACCATACCTCCAGGTGGCGTGTTCGCGCAGGTTCCACCTTTGCGAATCGTGATGGCAATATCTATGGCATAAGCACTTTTATCTACAATCCCAATTTCAACATCCGATCTATGGATTCTGATATCGCTATATTACATACCTCCGCTAATATTCCGTTCAGCAACGTAGTCCAGCCAGGTTCAATTGCCGGTGCCAACTATAACCTTGCCGATAACCAGGTCGTTTGGGCTGCAGGTTGGGGCAGAACTCACGTGAGTAACATTTTTTTAACCCTGGTCTAGACTTTGTGTGTTCATTTTGTATGACAACGGCAAAAGTGGAAAGTCAGCTGCAGGGTGGGGCAAAAGTGCTGCGAGTTTTATAATAATACTCGATTTCAATTGGGACCAATTTCTAATTCATTTTTTAAATCTTTATTGTAGTCTTTTGTCCACCGAACTGAAGTTTCAATTGAAGAAATTAAGGACCATTAGGGAAGGCGGGGAGGGGTAATTAGGGAGTTTCAAACGCATCGTCTATTTACGACTCAAAGTTTAAAATTGCTTTTGCAGCCCCACGTTGCGGCCGGTTCTGAACAGCTTCGTCACGTCCAGGTCTATACTATCAACCAGTCCATCTGCCGACAACGGTACGAAAGAGCGAGTCGCACAATCACTGCAAACATGTTGTGTTCTGGTGTCCTCGACGTCGGTGGCCGTGACCAGTGCTATGGTGACTCCGGTGGACCTCTCTACCACAATAAAGTTGTCGTTGGTATCAGCTCCTTTGGCGTCAGTTGTGCCCATCGAGATTACCCTGGTGTCAATGTGCGTGTATCTCGTTTCACCCGGTGGATTCAAAACAATGCTTAAACAATGGTCCTAAGTAAATAAATTGATTAGTTAAATAAACATTGTTTTTTTTTTATGAATAGCCATTTGAATGACTCGCATAGTATTCTGTGTCTCACTCCTCTGGAAATTCTGTCATCATAGCTGAGTCTCCTGCTACACATCATTTTCTCCTTCTGTTTGTTGTCCTGTTACTGTAACGTGTCTGTGTAGAAAATAAATGGTTTAAATTGTAAAATAGTAAATCATACTCCGAGCCTTTTTTCCCAACTATGTTGGGGTCGGCTTCCAGTCTAACCGGATGTAGCTGAGTACCAGTATTTTACAAGGAGCGACTGCCCTGCCTGACCTCCTCAAGCCAGTTACCCGAGCAACCCAATACCCCTTGGTGACACTGGTGTCAGACTTATCGGCTTCTATAGATAGTTCAACTCAGATTTGCGCGCGGCCCTATGTGTGCGTCGGCTCGTAAATATACAACTTTCGTTCGTGTGACAGTGACGTCGTCCGAGCATGACGTGTTCTTATCGCTTTTTGTTATGGGTACAGTCGTTTACAAGAATGTCGAGTTCTTCACGGAGAAAATGTTTAGGGAGTCAGGTAGCGTTTCAAAAAATAAAACAACATTCAAAGCTTTTTATTATTACATTTGACAGTTTTTCATTATTTTCTCATACGTTTTTTCAAATTGACATTGACAGTATCTAAGAAATAAATGAGGTGAAATATCTAAGATGAATTAAATACTCCTTACATATTTTCTAGCTCGGGGTACGAGGACAATAAATAAAAGTGTGGACTAAGAATGCAAAATTCATCATTTGATTTTTCAAGTAGCGATTCAGAATCATTATAAATAAATAAACATTAAATTAGGTAAAACTGTTTTTCTTTAAACAGCCGTAACCCCTAAATAACTGTATTTGTACCCGACTGTACCTCTTGTCACGCACACAAAGTCACTGTATACGTACAAGGGTTACCCACACATAAGGCCGCGCGCAAGACTGAGTTGAACTTACTATAACTACCCGTAACGACTGCCAAGGATGTTCAATGACAGCCGGGACCTACTGTTTAACGTGCCATCCGAAACATAATATACTTAGAAAGTACATACACATTGGTGTCCAAGATATACTTAGAAAGCATACAAAATTTGAAAAGTTGCATTGGTACTTGCCTGACCTGGAATCGAACCGTACTAGTTTGGTTCTTTATCCACTAGGGCACTACATTAAATAAACAAAGGTTTACAGATTATCACTCGTAGGTATTAAAATATTAGTTATATAATATGATGTTCTTTTATTCTTTAGACATCATTGAAAGTTTGTTCATTCAAGCATAAGCAGAACTTAACACATTCTCGCAGATGTTAAAATATATGAAAATTACACGTTCCTACATTTTTAATAACTCAATCGTTTATTGATTACAAAGGAACTAGTTTCTGTAAGGCGTCATGTTAAATGAAAGAAACAAAGTGTAGGGACACACACAGACTTGACGATTATAATGTTACTTACAATAACATTATTATTAGGTATAAAAATATTATTGTAAGTACCATTATAATCATCATGTCTTGCAAGTACTGCACTAGGTTACGGCACTAGAAATAATTTAAGGATAAAATGATAATTAAAAATAATAAAATGTTATGTTCGTTACATGGGCTAGGAAATATACATTGTTATACTACCTATATAACCCATATTCGATTGTAATTTTAATTGTTCGATATTATTGTATCAGATCAGATTTGATACTTAGTTTTAATAATTCCCTATCATAAATTGTATTCTTATTATTTCAATTAAATATAGCCATATTGTTTGCTAAAATAAAAATATCATGCAAGTTAAGACTTTTTGAGGGCTTATAATTACTGACATTCATCTTGCAAATAAAAAAAAACAACCAGTAATCACATCACTACAACATTGCTATAAAGCTAAATTTATTGCTAAAGTATGTTATTATTTTTATGAACGATTGCTGCATTAGTTATATCAGGCACTACGAAATTACATTAATGATCCATAATGTTTGTCTTAATAACGATAAGTTTTTAATAGGATGAAAGGAGTCAAACCTAGAAAGCTTAAACCGTTAATATTCCTCTTTATTTTTATCTGCAATGACGGCCATTGAATTTAAAATATTGTTAATAGGTATTTTCTGACCGTAAGTATCATTGGTTCAATGACTCTACCTGGTACTTTCTACCGCATACAGAGGTTTAACGACTACTGTGTTGAACATTTTCAGCAAAACCAATTAACGTTTTGTACGCTATTTAATAAAGCTGTTTACGGTTTAGATATAAATATTGTGATCATCATTCTGCGTCAAATCCTCTATAGTGATATAACTATCTCAGTATTATCTGTAATTGATTTGATTACTATAAACCTCAGACAACGTTTTCATATAAATACGAGTAACATCTTCAATAGTAAGTTTGGAGTCAGAAGGAGTCATGATGAGAGTTTTTATTGCGCTGTTGGCCTGTTTAGCTGCTGTTGCAGGTACGTATACAAAATGGTGTTTGGTTTCATTTAGATTAAAAATATGTTTAGTTACTTCCTTGTTTGTGATATCTATCACGGTGCTACGTCACCATTGTTCGGGTATTTGCATTGTTTAACTATATTCCCTTGTAAACAGTTGTGAAGTACACTTAGTAGTATACTGAGTAACGTTCATAACATTGTCACTCACACACGCATGTGCTCGATGCACGGCTCTCAGTACCTACCAGTACCACCAAAAGCGCCGGTAAATGCTCGTCGATGCACATGCGTGTGTGAGTGTCATTTTTATGAATGTTAGTAGGTACCTTCACAACTGCACATCCTTATTCTGTGATATTTGTCAATTGTGTACATGTGACAATACCGTAAAGATAGAACGATGTCGCTCAGAAAACCCGCTGCGTAAATGCTTTATTTATAGATTACTAGCTTTTGCCCACGACTTCGTTCGCGTGGAATAGTGACTTCCGGCAGATTTTTGGTTTTGACCAATAGATGGCGCTATATGTCCGGAATACATTTTATTTTTTATTTTCAATTTTTTTGTAATAAAAACTATCCTATGTCCTTTCTCAAGCTCCAAACTATGTCTGTACCAAATTTCACACAAATCGGTTCAGTAGTTTAAGCGTGAAGAAAAGACAGACAGACAGACAGACAGACAGACAGACAGAGTTACTTTCGCATTTATAATATTAGTAGGGATAGTAGGGACTAGCCGTTTTCCCGCGGTTTCACCCACGTCCCGTGAGAGCTACTGCCCACTCATGACAATCAATTAAACAAATCTATTCTTATAGCTTTAAATACATGTAGGATATAAAATACAAAAAGATTGGGTCGATAAGACTTTTCCTCCAATTAATATTTTTTGTCATTATGCGTAAATAACGTCACAACTGATTTAGCAATTTACGTATCATCGCCTCATAGATAAGTTAAATACTTTTGTTCATTGACGTTGTGAAAAATAGTAGACCCCACTGAGTTACTTACCAACTTTATTTATTTTTTATTTTATTTTTTGTCATTATGCGTAAATAACGTCACAACTGATTTAGCAATTTACGTATCATCGCTTCATAGATAAGTTAAATACTTTTGTTCATTGACGTTGTGAAAAATAGTAGACCCCACTGAGTTACTTACCAACTTTATTTATTTTTTATTTTATTTTTTGTCATTATGCGTAAATAACGTCACAACTGATTTAGCAATTTACGTATCATTTTTTCTTCAATTACAGTCTGTTAAGTACATTATACTATAAGTTGCATTTTTTTGAGAATGGTGTCTGACAGATCACCATTAATCCTTTTAATTTTTTTTCATTTACATAGCACATTATTTTAGGAGAGAACGAAGGAACTTAAAACTTAAACATCTTAAGTTAAAACAATCATATACTTGCATTTAAGTGAACATAGGAACGAAAATTACACATTACAAAAAATACATTTTAAAATTATTGTTTGCAGCGGTACCTACATCCCCGCAGCGGATCATAGGTGGTACGGCTACTACCATCAACAACTATCCTTCTATCGTGGCCCTGCTTTACGCAGCTAGCAACAATAACTTCAGACAGTCTTGCGGCGGTACCATCCTCAATAACAGATCAATTCTGACCGCTGCTCACTGCCCATTGTAAGTAAAAGTACGGTTAAAGTAAGCTCACATTACAAGATTTTAGTCGGCCTATAGTTGATTTAATGAATGGAAGAACACACGAAACAATGATCAGGTATTTTAGACCGACTAAAAACTTTGATTGAATTTATGATTTAAAAAAAATAAATAAACAACTACCGGGCCAACAGTCGGCCGACTGTTTAGTGTGCAGTGTGCGTAAGCCGATGAAAGGTGATAAAGCGTTGCAAAATTATAAAATCATTTTATTTTTACAGCCGTGACACCATATGGAGGTGGCGTGTTCGAATTGGTTCTTCCTTCGCACACAGAGAAGGCAATACTTTGGGTTTCGCCGCATTCATTTTCAATCCTAACTTCAATGCCAACACCTTGGATGCCGACATCGCTATCATGCAAACGTCTACAAACATTCAGTTCAGCAACGTCGTCCAGCCTGGATCCATCGCTGGTTCCAACTATAACCTAGTTGATAACCAAGTTGTTTGGGCTGCAGGATGGGGCGTAACTACAGTAAGAATTTTTACTACTTAATTCTTTAACTTGAATTTTAAGACTTCTATCTCTAGTCACCAAATACGCGGAACTCCTTTACATAAGTATATCCTTTCAAGGAGTATAGCGTGGTTTTTAATGTTGTAACTGTTTTTGCAGCCTCACGGTTGGAGTGGCGCTGAGCAGCTCCGTCACGTTCAGATCTACACCATCAACCAAGCCATTTGCCGTCAACGCTATGCCGCTGCTAGTCGCACCATCACTGACAACATGCTGTGTTCTGGTATCCTCGACGTCGGTGGTCGTGACCAATGCGCCGGCGACTCTGGCGGTCCTCTCTACCACAATAATGTGGTCGTTGGTGTCTGCTCCTTCGGCATCGGTTGCGCCCATCCCCTTTATCCTGGCGTCAATGTTCGTGTTTCTCGCTTCACCTCATGGATCCAAGCTAACGCTTAAATCTGACTGAATTAAACAAATAGCTTTTTAAATAATAAATAATACGATGTCTCTGAAAATAAAGATTCTCTTATTCTTAAAATATTCTGTTGGTTTATTCTTCCTTAAATGAATGTGTTACATCGATACAACATTGTTCTTGAAACCTTACGTTATGTTTGCGCGATGTAATGTCATTGGTTCTTAATCGGTAATTTGGTAATTTAATAGACAGAAAATTGTACATAGTTTGATGTTGTTGTACAATCATTTCTTAAAAATACATAACCTTGGTCAACTTTTTTATTGTAATCACTAGATAGCATAAAACAAAGTCGCATTTTCTGTCCCTATGTCCCTTTGTACGCTTAAATCTTCAAAACCGATAACCGATTTTCATGCGGTTTTTTAGCAGATAGAGTGATTGAAGAGGAAAGTTTATATGTATACAATAATATACATCAAATAGTGGGGAAATACTGTTATGCCGTGCGAAGCCGGAGTGGGTAGCTAGTTCCTTTATAAATTAATCTTAATCTCTATGCAATCAAAGTACGCCTGTTTTTTTCATTAAGAAACTTGTAGGTATTATTTAAAATATTTTTAACTACGTCATCGTAAATTTTACTTAATCCAAAAAACATCAGTTTCATGCATTTCAGTGTAAGATCTTTTAGTTGGTGAGATGTTGTAAACTTTTCATAGACTCTCTTACTGTTAAATTAATTTGAAAAAGCGCCTTTTTTCATTAACATTGCAATATCGCACCCGAGTCAATGCTTTATGTTTTCTTCATCTTTTAATATTATCTTTACCTCATATTCATTAATCAATATAAATTAATATACATAAGACTTTAAATAAATTTATTTTAAGTTACAACGTGTATTTTAAGTACTGTTTTCGATTAGTACTGTTATTCGAGTGTTGACGTTATATATAGCGTCAATGTTATTTAGAAATATCTGCTTGCAAGTGGAGTGTCTCGAAGATAAGGGGATTCTACGAATGTTTCGTCAATCTAATGATATAACGTCATGGGTGGTTACCCCTGATGTGTTTAACCCATCCGTCACATTATTGTCCAAGTTCTTTGAAAGATCAGGCGTACTCACTATTCTGGCAGTCTAACTGTCCTTTCTTATGTGAACAGTAGTTAGATTTTTCGAAAAGTCTTGATGAAAATACTGAAGACTTTTCATGACTATGCGTCGATAAATGATTTGCCAGTGTATATTATCAAGGCGCTGGTTTTTGTAGTAAAGAACCAACCTCTCGAGTATGAGGATGTGGGTTCGATTTCAGGATTAGGCAAGTACCAATGCAACTTTTCTAAGTTTGTATGTACTTTCTTAGTATATCTTGGACACCAACGGCTGATAAAAAGGTGAAGGAAAACATCTTGAGGAAACCTGGACTATATAGTCCGAAATCACCAACCCGCATTGAACAAGCGTGGTGATTAATGCTCAATCCTTCTCCGTGTGAGAGGAAGCATGTGCCCAGCAGTGGGACTTTAAAAAGGCTGTAACAACGTTATACTTAAGTAGCCATTTTAAAAACAGGATTGTGAATTGGAAAATCATCATGTGCCCAGCCTTTTCCGAACTCTGTTTGGGTCGGCTTCTAGTATAACCAGATGCAGCTAAGTACCAGTGTTTTACAAGGAGCGGGCAGAAAAATACAATTAAATTTCGTCTTTTCAATTGCTCAATCAAAGTAACTGTACAAGGAAAACCCTTAGCAAAACAAATAAATAAGATAATTTGGAGAGTAAGTAGAAAACGGTAGTTAACACGTGAAAAACCACTTGAATAAAACATTTATGATAGATACATTGGAAACTATGAATCAGTGCACTTAATACGAGTATAAATAGTAAGAACGACTCTAGACTGCAAGTTGGTGCATTGGTAGGCAAGATGCGTGCAGTATTTCTACTAGCCTTAGGCTTAACTGCCGTTACGGGTAAGTTTTGTCTTATAAAATCATTATTTTAATCTTAATTTAACTACAAATCGTATTTAGTTATGTTATTGTCCTTTTGTTATGTTATCGTTTTCTGTGGTAATATATACCAATCAAAACATGCAAAAGGGACTCGTAGGATTTAGATGAATATATGTCTACCCGATCTCTCGTCGGCAGTTGTAGTGGATGGCTTAACTTTTTACTTCTTTAAACAAAATAAAACCTCCATGAGTTTATAAGTCACAGCATTTTTTTGTTCGTAATTAGCTGATTTCTTCCTAATTGAACGAGGGAAGCCACATACATGACATACATACATATTCATATATAATATAATATTATACCTACTCGTAAGTACTGAAATTGCATTTTGCACGACCTTGCTTTCCTCACTATCATTGCGGTAGCACATTGAAGATTTAAGGTATTAAGGCTGTTATCAGATGTCGTAAAAGTAAAGAGGTATTGAGAATATCTTTTAATTAATAAATTTAAGCTACCACGATAAACGAGTGCAATTTATTTTTCACTTAGCGTTATATATTTTTTCTTGGAACACAAAATAATGTCCTCCAGAGTAGGTATTATGAGTGCACTACATACATCTTTATTTTATAGTTACTGGAAAACCATAAAAATATATATGGAATATATGTATGTGTGCATGTGTGAAATATGCTCTTCGTGTTCCCTCCACAAAGAATCTAGATTTTACGGTTTAACGTCACCTTTTGGACCATACTGTTTATTAAGGAAAATGGCCTTAAAACGCAATACCTATAGCACTTCTTTTCACTACTCAATTACAAAGCAAATAACAGTTTAGTTACAAAATAAATTGCTATGATTTTGTTTGAAGGTTGAAAGGTATATTTAGGATAACGAATCAACGAACATATTTTATTGTCGAACTTTGGCTAGGTAAGTATAGGCCTTTTGATTTTTGCTATAAATAGGGACATACAATCACGACAAAAATACTTTAAAAATCTATTTTATTACTAACTGTACCTACCTCAATGCATTGTATATAAAATTCTGGTTTTTATTCGCACTGTCCGCGCCTCAAAATGCAACATAGCAATATTGTTTTTCATGTAAAATGATAAACTTATCACTGATTTTAGTATATTCGATATCACTACAAACGACGTTGCTATGTTGTACTTTAAGGAGTTTACCAAGCTAACATAAGTAGTTTATGTTACTAGGTAATGAGGTTGGAACCATTCAGATTTAGATTATGCGTAAAAAAACAACATCCTTTTAAAATGAGCATTCCATTTATTCAATTTTAAATATTTTTTCTTTTTTTTATACAAAATACTGGCCACTTTTTACAGCCGTTCCAACCAAGCAGTCAGTGATCGTCGGAGGTTCATTGGCCGTGATCAGCCAGTACCCCAGTGTCGCTGGTCTGCTGTACTCCACCAATGTTAACAACTTCAATCAAGCATGTGTTGGCACCATCGTCACGGCGAAGTCTATTCTAACTGCCGCACATTGCGTATAGTAAGTATGAGAACATTAATTAAGTAGTACTCGGATAAGAATGACCAACTGTTCAACCTTTGGGTGATAATTTAATTTTCCATTAACTGTAAGTTATAGTAGGTCAAGAAAGTTTTAGAATTCTATGTATAGTGTATACTATAAATTAAAAAAATAAGATTGGTTATTGATTGAACCTTCTACTGAAAAAAACTTTAGTCAATACTATAAATTTTATAGTAATTAAAATCTGTTTCGCAGCGGTGATACGGCCTACACATGGCGTGCCCGAGTTGGATCCAGCTGGGCCAATAGCGGTGGCACTGTCTACGCCCTTTACTCCATCATCACCCACCCTAGCTTCAAGTTCCGCTCAATGGACTATGATATTGCAATACTGAAGACAGGGATCGCCATCCCGTTTAGTAACACCATTAAACCAGCTTCCATTGCCAGTGCAAACTATAACCTCCCTGACAATCAGATCGTCTGGGCTGCTGGGTGGGGTACTACGGTGGTTAGTATTAAAAACATTTTATCTACATATCTACAGATCTCTTATGTAATGTCGATAGAGCATATAGTATAGTAGTCTAGGCTCTAAATGATATTACATTGCCATAGCATTTTTTTTACTTTAATAGTAAATTTGTAATTGTGTCTATCATAGCATGGATCCCAAAGCATTCAACCTTAAAAAAAAACCTTTATTTTTGTATATTGGCTCATAAATCTTAGAGACTTTTACCTCATTTTTTATTGTTTTTCTTCTAGGCTGGTGCTGCTAAAACTGAGCAACTACGTAACATCCAAGTTTGGACCATCAACCAATACACTTGTGCCGCTCGCTACGGGGTCTTTGGCGCCAATGTCACAGCCAACATGTTGTGCACTGGTTGGCTCACCATTGGCAATCGCGACCAGTGTCAGGGTAACTCCGGTGGTCCTGTCTACCATAACACCGTCTTAGTTGGGATCAGTTCCTGGGGCTATGGCTGTGCAAATGCCATTTATCCAGGAGTTAGCGCTCGTATTTCTCGCCTTACACCTTGGATACAGGCTAATGCTTAATTCGTTCTAGAAGGAATATCAGCTGTCGATTTTGACATTATTGTACCTGTGTATGTTATGTTTTTTGGAAGAAGAACCTCATTTGAAAAAATTTCACACAACTTTGGCATGAAAATAAAGACGTTTGGATTATTTTATGTATGCGTTTTGCTTGTTAAACCTAATTGTTCCTAGATCATTGTAAAGCCTGCATGAATCATTTCATAACATTTTTGGAATAATATATTTTTCAGTGATAAGATTGGGTTTTCCATTGAGGTAAAAGAATATCTGAGTATTAATTATTTTAGGAAGATAATATTACTTAGTCATTCAGGGTTGTCACCTTGAATTTTATCTGGTCCCTCTGTCATTTCTGCATGACATATAAGGCTTTTTGTTTTACAGTTCTTGTTTATGAAAAAAAAAACAAAGAATTGTCGTTCTTAAGAAAAATAAAAAGAGCAAACCAGAAAATGATATTCATTATAGACCGATGTTTTACTTACTTTGAATTCTAGAATGATGCGTATGAAATCGCCGCTAGAGGCGCTTGTGTAGCGTGAGGTCTTCGAACCGTCAAATGTCACTGTTTCTTTACGCGCGAGGTTTTATATTTCTAATTAAATTAATATTGCGAGTATTTAACAATACTTTATATTAATTATGGCAAATACAGATTAGGGATCTATAAATGTCGCTGCTTTGACACACTTTTATCTTTCGGAAACTTACCTATGTCCGCCTTTCTTTTTCAAGCAAAACGGCGCTGCGCAACACTATGGCATCGCCAATACGTTCACAGTATAGGTCTATTGTATTAAATATGATCTAATATAATCATCTAATGCAGATATAAGTTTTGGCGCTCATAAAACGAACTTTGAATGTCGTAGTTTAGGACCTCACGCTTCTTCTTCTTCTTCTTCTTTCGTGTCGATGACATGTCATATATTGAGACTACACTATGTCAGCCCAATATTCCGCCATAGCGAGAGCACGGCCGGATGCGCTCATTAAGTTGCGCCATCTGGTGAAACAAAAAACGGTAGCCCCCATTGACAACGTAGGTAGAATTTTTGTTCAAGGCCTTTAGCAAGGTTTCTATTGGGAAGTCGTTTTTAGAAGCTGTGTTTGCTACTTTTGATGGCCACAACACAAAGAATGCCATTTTAATGTAGGTTACACACCAAAAAAAAAAAAACTGTAAAGAAAGAAACTTTTTTATTTTCTCAATAGGGTTGATGGAAAATTTTAAAGAAGCGGTTTACCATACCTTCAGGCACCGTAAATTTAACCACGCCAACTTCTTATATGTCACCAATAGTAAGTTTTAAGTGGCAACCCTAACGTCCTCATTAGAGTGATTATGATAATATTAACGCGTGACAGATTAACAATATTAAGTACTTATAAAAAAAAAACAGTATTTATCTTTTGTAGGTAATAAAACGTGAGGTCAGTTTACGTTATTCGAAACTGGACTTATGTTTACACTATATCTTATAGGATTCATAGACAAAGTAATGTTGAAAAAGAATAATGTAACGAATAATACTGATTCGGTTCATACCTATGTGTAATAATTGAAGAAATTCATAAAACCACAAGCAATGATGAAATCAAAATCAAAAGTCATTTATTCAAAGTAGGCTGAAAATCAGCACTTTTTGAACGTCAAATCTACAAAAGACAGCCCCCAAAACGCCCGCCCTTCACCACTTCCTATGTGTTTTTGCTGGGAAGAAGAAGTGGTGGAACAAACTCCCCAGCAACACAATTCTGTCTGTATGGTTTGAAGAACCGTATACAAAACATTAAAAATATCACTCAAAATTATATATATACATAAATTTGTATAAAAAAGTTAGTTAAGTTTTTATATAAAAAAAAACACATGAGAATAACAAACATACACTGAAAACATGAGTTTTGAAAGCTCTGTTATTTGGCCATAGTTTATAATAGGTTATTGTAGTACATAACTGGGCTATAGATTTAAATAAAAAATAAATAAGGAATTAACTATTAAAACCTAATCCTCAGAAATAAAATACCTGCAAATAAAGTGAAAGAAAGGATATGAATTTAGATTGTAGTTTCCACATTAGATTCGAATTTTAAAGCTTGTGGTTCCCTAGTGTAAAATAAACAAGCAGTAAACTTAAAGAATGTGTAATGGTTATAATATACAGTTGAAATCATGAATAAATAAGTCAGGATAAACACGAAATAATCCTAATTATATTGAATGAAATTATGCGACTTTTTCTGTGTAAATGCGAGAGTTAGGCAATATAAAGTTTATGTTGAGAGCTTTTGGGATAAAAATGGTTATTAGTCCCTTCTTTGTTATATTTAAAATACTTCTAACTTTGTGCTAGAACTTTAACGAACTGAAAAAATCGCGTATAAAACATGTGTAGGGTGACGTACATTGTTGTATTTAAAGGATTATAATATTACATTAACTTACTAATTGATAATTCTGATGATAAGGCGTATTTTCCCAAATTTATCGTTATCTCCTATAATTAGTCTGGCTTAATCTAATACTAGAGATTGAATAGTTGTTTTTTGTTCCCGCTGTCCGGGAAAAATATGGTCCGGGATTTCTGAAAAATAAAATGTTTTTACGTTAATAATTGGTTTGTTTTTGTATCCAAACTATATCTTTGTCTCTTACTAGCTGTTTCACTCGCGTCCCGCTGGAATTACTTCGTGTATCTTGATAAAATATAGCCTATGTCACCCAGGGATAGTGCAGCTTCCTTACAGTGAAAAAGTTTTTCAAATTGCTTCAGTACTTTCGGAACCACAAATTTAAGGCTACATAGAAACAAAAAAAAGCTTTTTCTTCTTATTACATTAGCATAGATGAATAGGAAAGTTGCACAGGCTGGCTGCTTTTAATACTTTTTCGTTCTGTTCGTAAATAATTACTGTTTTCTTCCAGTTATTATGTAGTATTAAACAATAAATATGAAGGTGCATAACTAATGCTAACTAGTAATGTTTGTTGCTGGGGAGTTTGTTCCTCCACTTCTTCTTCCCAGTAAAAACACATAGGAAGTTGTGAAAGGTGGGCGTTTTGGGGGCTGTCTTTTGTATATTCCAGACGTTCAAAAAGTGCTGTTTTGCAGCCAAGTTTGAACGATTTTTGATTGATTTTGAGTAAAACAGTGAAAAAAATCTGACCCGCACTATGACTGTTTTGCTTTTTGAGTATTTTGGCCAAGAGAACCATTGTGAACAAAACTGAAAAATAAAATAAAATTACCATGTTTCTATGTTTGAGCAAACCTGGGATCAATGCTCTTGTCTTCTGAGACTTATTAATTAGAAAATCTTATAAAGCTTAAAAAGCTCTTTTGATAGGAATTTACTAATATCCTTACAAGTAACCTCTTAAGAAAGTCCTTATGTGTTGTTTGTAATAATGTCTTGCTAAATGGACTGAATCAGTTTGGATCTGCGATGGAGGTTTTATGTATTAGCAGTTATGCGTCAAAGGAGTCGCAAGGTAATTTTTGAATACTCTCGAGTTTGAGAATGCGGAAATAGTATTTGATAAACTCGTTACAATATTATTATGAACTTTCCATCATATCAAAGAAGATGTCTTTTGGCCGCAGTTATGATAAAAAATAATATATGCATATCTTATAAAAAAAATCTCGCGAATTTCAACACTATTTCCCGTCAACGTAAGAACAAATTGTTTATTTGGATTTTCCAAGGAAAACCCGCATTAGTTATGATATCGAAATGACAACGATTTTATGATCTAGATTTTGTTAAAATTTTGTGAAAAATAAAATAAAATAAGGCGTTATGATGTGAATGACGTGAAACTATACTATAGGTGCAGCTTATACTTAATATATGTATAAGTAGTTATACTCTTACCTACTTCGAGATAGAAATTTAACATCTTAATCTTAGTTTTGATACCTTAAACTTCTTTTATTCATTTCCTTTGACTTCCTTTTACTTGACTTTGTTGAATAATACTACTTTACTTCCAAAGTTAACTCAAACTAAAAAAAAAACTATTTCAAATAAGCCTAGTCACACGGTTCCAAAGAGCGGGTTTCTCAGAGAAGAACCGACAAGAAACTCCATAGTTAAATTACCTAATACAACGGAACTGTAGCTAATGGTACCAGGTCGTCTTGCTGACTACATATTTGTCAACTCGTAATATAATGCGCCGTTTTCATTGTTTATGTTGTAAAACTATTATTTATTTATATAAACTGTTTCACATGTCGGTGGGTACGCCCTAAAACTATACCTATTTTCACTGAATGGAGGCATTATGTTCTCTCTTTTTTTAACACATTTCTTTTTTGTAGCTGCTTGAGAAATAGGTATGGGTAAGGTGTGTACTAGCCAATATGATTATATTATGTTTACTTGCTTTTTTTATACAAATTTATGTATATAATTTTGAATGACATTTTTAATGTTTTGTATACGGTTCTTCAAACCGTACAGACAGAATTGTGTTGCTGGGGAGTTTGTTCCACCACTTCTTCCCAGCAAAAACACATAGGAAGTGGTGAAGGGCGGGCGTTTTGGGGGCTGTCTTTTGTAGATTTGACGTTCAAAAAGTGCTGATTTTCAGCCTACTTTGAATAAATGACTTTTGATTTTGATTTTGATAATGTGTTGTACTAATAAATTATAAAATGCAATTTTAATGCAACTGTGTAAAACTGCCTTTTAAAACCAGATTACTTTTCCCAACATTGACAATGCATGCTTGGCAGTCTTTTTACAGACAACATTCAGTGTTTCTATTAAATTCTTGTAAATACCAAGAAAACACATTAATTATAATTGAAATTATAATCGTAATCATCCATTTCCTGTCCTTATCGTAATATCTAATTTGAGGTTAGCACAGCAAGTCTTTTTCGTCAATACTCTCAGACGTCATCCAAATAGTGTCTTTCTTTCCAATTAAGTCATTTTTCACAATACCAAACATCTTCGCTTTAATCGTTCTCTACCTCTATAGGCACGAAATTCATGCTCAACACATGATTCAAGCTATGTGCTCATTGTCACTTTCAGACTTCCTCTTATACTTATTACTGACTACGTATATCCACTCTCGTACCACCACTTATAAATTACTAGCTTCTGCCAGCGGTTTCACCCGCATCCCGTGGGAACTACTTCCCGTATATCAGAAGTAATCCAATTTAATGAATGAAATTTATGAATGATCGTTGCGTATGCTTTCTGTTTGCGTTTGTGTGAGGGCGCAGCACGGTTTTAAGGCCAGTAACACACGCGCCAAGTTTAAAATACGGCTAGATGACATTGAAGGAATTCCGAAAAAAAAATTAAAAATAAATTACCTACCAATTTTTTTGTTGATTTGGGTCGAGAATCATAATTACGTCCTTGAATATGACACGGATGCAAATCAACAGCTTGTATTTGTACAGAATATGCTATTGCAAAGAACACTTTTTAAACAAAGATAACTTGAGGGACCGTGAGCGTTGACAGCCATACTCTTTACTGGTCATTTCATGGTAAAGAAAATAAATGTTATTTTGCTCTATTTTACAAGTATTTCAAAATAAGTACCCTCCCCAGCTTGTCATGTATTAAATTACTTGCCTACCTAATTTAATAACTTATGAATTTATTAGTTAAAACTTCATGAAAAACCGTGTATTACTTTTTGAGTTTAGTATGTAACTATTCAAGTATTTTAGCCCTATGTTTTATCTTTTAGGATATCAAATGACAAAACAAAATACCTTTCGGGGTATTCTATACCTTATCTTTAGGATTTCACACTAATTTATTTATCGTTTTATTGCTAAATCGGTAGTTTAGGTACATAATATTTAATCAATGCTATCAGTAGTTATCGATTTGGAAAACCCGGCTAGCTAGTTAAACTTTAGACTTAAACCTTAAACGTTATATCCTTGTTACAAAAAGTACAAAGTTCTCTTTACTGCTAGTGTGGTTATTTAGTAATTCTTTGATTTTTGTTATCCAATAAAAAAAATGTTTCAGTCGCTCTTTGGTAGCCTTGATACTGTTTAATAAAAAAAATCTGATTATTATATTACACTAGCTTTCGCCCACGGTTTTACCCGCGTTCCGTAGCCGGATGGTGTCAAAAACTATCCTATTTATTTTAGTTGCAAAAGGACAATGCATAAAAACGCAGCACCTTCCAACGGAGTTTATTCATAATTCAACATTGTCTTTCATGAGGCAGGAACATAGTAGAAGAACAAGAAGATTAAACTTCAATAATTAGAATATTAGGTTACCTATAGTCAAATAAATAAATTATCTAGCAAAAATAAGAAATGTGGAGCTAATCTTTACAGGTAGGTGATGATTGATAATAATTATAGATATGTAAGATAATAAATGGACCAACATTAGGTTTATGAACCTTTACGATTATCAAATCAATCAATTAAATTGATAAAAATCTGCTCTGATTGTCTTATTTAGTACACATTTCGATTATTACTTTAAATATAAATAAATCGTGATTCCAATAAAAGTTTTCGTCGGTTTGGTACCGGCTAAATACCAGTCTTAAGTAATGTAATGACATTCATCTTCATACTGCTCTATGAGCCCAAACAAACTATCGGCCGACTGAAAGTTCGCAGTTTACGAATAATCTTTTGGTGTTCTAGTTGCAAAAATAAATATGGTATCTTAAAAATGTTATATTATAAAATCAGAATAGGTCAATTATTTTACTAGAATTAGCGGATGACTAATACCGGAAGTCGACCGACAGTACTTGATATCTGTTATCACAATTATGAATGATACATTATTGTTTTGATAAGCTTTTACTCTATCTTATCTGGAATGAAGTTGTCAGTATTACATATTCTAAGCTGGAAATATGATAAAAAAATATTAATTGATTTAACTACTAATTAAGAAAGTAATTTTGATTTAGGTTTTAAGTTAAGCACGAATTTTTAATTTGACGGACGAAGCTCTAAAATAAAATCAGAAGGTTTTCCAGAAGGTTAAGTTTTTCATATAACGAATCGTTATTATAAATACTATTTTAACACCAATATAGTACAGTTATTTAAATGAATAAAATATTCACATTTTAACATCAGAAGTCGAAAGTAAACTTTTAGTTGACCGATAGTTCGTTTGGGCTCTTATGAATGAACATGAGGCTCATAGGAATGAACACATTTGGGTAAGGTTTCTTAAGATAAGGCCTTCAAATCATCTCCTTAGTTCAGTCACCTTCCTTAAGTGATAGTAGGGGGCAGGTGAAAATGGACATTGGTCTAATAAAGTTTCTTCCTTAATTCCAACCGGGCTCTGTCGTCCGACTCTTTATTCTGCAGTGTGCGGATCCTCAAATATAATTTCAGGCATCGGTCCCAGGCATAATTGAAAAAATTTGTTTGTGGAATTCAACGTGTTAAGTAGTTGAAAAACTTAGGTAAGTGCACTTCAACTTTCTTACAAGCTATTTTTGTCCATAAAAACATAAACAATTCTGTCAGCATTAGCCGGATGCAGCTAAAAATAAGTGTTTTACACCGGTATTTTGTGAATAAATTATAAATATGAATGATGATAAATGTATCAAGACGTAGATAAGCCGTTGATAACGTATATTTCCACTCAGCCGGTGTTTCCCAAAAGCTTGCTTGAAGGTATTGGTTTTTACGCAATAATCGCACCGGGTTGATAACCAGTAGGACACAAAAAAACATTTTTATACCCAACTAGCTTCTGCCAACGGCTTCACCTCTGTAAGAACCCAGATAAAAAATGTAGCCTATAGCCTTCCTCGACAAATAGGCTATCTAACACTGAAATATTTTTTTAAAATCGGACCAGGACTTCCTGAGATTAGCGCGTTCAAACAAACAAACTCTTCAGGTTTATAATATTAGTATAGATTAATCATCCTCCATTCTCATCCTCGGAGCCTTCTCCAAACTGTGTTGGGGTCGGCTTCCAGTCTAACCGGATGTAGCTGAGTACCAGTGCTTTACAACTAGCGACTGCCCTATCTGACCCCCTCAACACAGTTACCCGAGTAACTCAATACCTCTTGGTTAGACTGGTGTCAGACTTACTGGCTTCTGACTACCCGTAAGGACTGCCAAGGATGTCCAATAACAGCCGGGACCTACAGTTTAACGTGCCATCCGAAACACAGTCATTGGTGCCTAAGATATACTTAGAAAGTACATACAAACTTAGAAAAGTTGCATTGGTACTTGCCTGACGAGGAATCGAACCCGCGCCCTCATACTTGTGAGGTTGGTTCTTTGCCCACTAGGCCACCACGACTTCACATAGATAACATAGATTAAGAATTTAGTTTTAAGATTCAATGAGGGATGGTCAAATAGTAATAAGAAAAAAATAATTACCACAGTCATTTGTGAACAAAAGTAGCCTTTCCCCGTTATATTATAGAACATTTGAAAACTCTTTTCTCTTTTCCTTTTTCATGTGAGTCTCTGTAGTTATCAGAAAATTGAGGGTGGTTCGGTTACTACCATGGAAAATATAGAAATCGATGGTGGTGACCGAACCGGCCACAATCCTCTTGATTTCCTTCCCCTTGAATGGCAGCTAAACATCAAAATTCTAACTGCTCCGTTGGCCACGGTGAATGTAATTGACAGTACTTCCCACGGAGCCCTTGTTCGACGAATATTCGATCGAGAGTATTAACCCAGTAACTGCCTGTGTTAAAATTCACGGCTGTCAGGCAGATTGAAAACTCCGATACTAGAGCACGTTAGGTAATGAAAAAATCAGCAGTAGTCACTCGATAAGATGAACAGTGGAGTGATTCCGCCAAGGGCCGTGTTATGGGCTTATTTTATAGCATTCAGTAGAATTTTACATACCTACTCGTATATATGGATTAGGACTGGGGAATCTTAACAGGTAAGAGCCCCTGAATTATTGTTAATTTGTTCGCAATGACCTACGTATGGAACTTAACATGATGCAGATAGTACCTATGGTGATACATGAATTTATGATTTCCAATCAAGTCCCTGAAATTGAAAAAATATATAAAAATAGATTTAGAAAGCATATACCTGCGCACATGTAAAATTATTTCGATAAACAACGCTCAAAAAGTTATTCCCCGAGTATACATGGCTGAAACCCCGAGACATTGACTCCTACAGATATGTAAAGTAATTTAAAAAGAACTATAACTCATGTTTTTAGATAAAGAGTAATTTTCTAAAAGATATTTCGTTTCGGTTTACTTATAGGAAATAAAACTTAATAAAAAAATCTTGACTTACATGTTTGTACGCGTTACATACCAGCAAGTCATTTCGTTACACTCTGACTGTATAAACGAAGAGTAATTTTATTTACTGGAATTATGGACTTGCCAAATCAATCAGTCATGGCTGATACTGACAGTGTAAAGATAAATATAAAATAAAATACAGTAATAATCATTAGTTATAATCGTAACGGGTGGTGGTGATATGAATTTGGTATTTCCGAACATCATTTGGTTTTCCCTTAATTTTGGTTCTAAGGCTGTATACACAATGATCCTCACAGGATGACCGACCATCGGTAGAAATAGGCCATGCCCCAATTTTTTCGGGATTACTACAAAAACTTAAACAGCTGTTGAAAACTTGACTAAAAAAAGTGTGGCTGGAAAACGGACCTTATTTCAAGTTTTTGTGGTACGAATGGTTGGAGCTTAAACTAGCGCACTTACTTGCTCAGCTGGTATATGCGTCACAAAAGCCTTGATGCATGTGTTATTGCTTATTTTGTTCTTTCAAACCAAAGTTTTGTTTAAATGCTTCTTATGCAAGATTATACGCCCGTATGATAAGCTAGCCGGAAGGTTTTAAACGGTTTTTTTTTTGCGGCTTGTAGGGCAAAAAATATTTGTATGCAATTTGGTTTCTACTACTATCTATTCCTTTTGCCTTACGACCAGTACGTCGATTCTATAAAATTCAGACAACAACTCGCATTTCACTTCGCTATTCACTCTCACTTCGCATTCGGTTCAAAACGTTCTAAAAGTCATCTCATGCTTTATCTGTCAAAATCTCGAGTTTAATTTAGTTCAACTCGCAAACACGCTCGCAAGAGCAGCGCTAGTATAAACCCACGGCGGATTTAGATGCGAAGTTAAGAATGAAGTCTTACAGAATCACACAACTGATGAACAATTAGACAAATAAGATATAGTAGATAGAGCGAAGCGGAGAAAAAACGAAGTAAAATTTGGAAAACCGACCCTACCATCATGTGGGATATGTAGCAGAAAAGAGGAAAAATCATCATATTGATGTTGTCTGAACTTGTCCTTATACAATATAGATACTTATCTTACGTTGAAATCGCAAAATGAAGACTCTACTATCTTCTATTATCTTTCTGGGAAATTAATTTCATGGATTTATACTAATATAAATATCGTTTACGGAAAAACAATGCTACACTTGCCAGTCAGCAGTTACAGACAAAATGCGTATTCTTGCAATCTTTGCCCTTTGTATCGCAGCCGCAGCGGGTAATTATTTTTTAATATTATTTTGTATGTCTCTTCCAGATCACAGGACTTTAAAGTCCCGGATTTTTGAGAGGCGAACGCTGAAGCCCTTTTGAGACAACTTTTTATATTATTATTATATTTATAATTTTTTAGCTTTTTATAATTTCTATGCAATCGATTTTCCGAACCTTTTTCCAACTACATATGTTGGGGTCGGCTTCCAGTCTAGCCGGATGCAGCTGAGTACCAGTGTTTTACAAGAAGCGACTGCTAATCTGACCTCCTCAACACAGTTACCCGAGTAACTCAATACCTTTTGGTGAGACTGGTGTCAGTCTTTCTGGCTTCTGACTACCCGTGTCGATTGCCAAGGATGTTAAATGATAGCCGGGACAGCCTACAGTTTAATGTGCCCTTCGAAATACAGTCATTGGTATGGTGCCTGACCTGGAATCGAGCCCACACACTCATACTTGAGAGGTTGGTTCTTACTCACCAGCCCACTAAGACCACACGTAAAAATCATATTGTTTAATTTTGCAGCTAGCGGAAATAGAATTGTGGGGGGCTCGGTGACCACCATTGATAATTACCCCACCATCGCCGCTATGCTATACTCCCCGAACGCAGTGACATTCTGGCAACACTGTGGTGGTACCATCCTCAACAACCGAGCCTTGCTTACCGCTGCTCACTGCACTTTGTAAGTATTCTACCAGGTCATAAAATGGAAATTCGAGTAAAGGACTATTTATAATAAATAAAAAAATCTATTCCAGTAACCGTGGAGCAGTCAACAGATTCCGCATCCGCGTTGGATCCACCTGGGCTAACAGTGGTGGAGTTGTACACAACGTTAATCAGAACATTATCCACCCACAATTCAACCCCAACAACTTGAACAATGATGTCGCCATCCTGCGCTCCGCTACCACCTTCTCCTTCAACAACAATGTTCGTGCTGGTTCCATCGCTGGACCCAACTACAATGTCGCTGACAACCAGGCTGTCTGGGCTGCTGGCTGGGGTGACACTTTCGTAAGTTCAATCCCGATTACAAACTCTGCTGAAACTACGTATAAAAAAAGTAGACAAAAAATTAAAATCTTAATTGTTTTTTTTCAGTCTGGTGCAAACCAAGGTTCCGAGCAATTGCGTCACGTTCAGTTGGTGATCATAAACCAGAACACTTGCAGAAACAACTACGCTACCCGTGGTCTTCTGGTGAACGAGAACATGATCTGCGCCGGTTGGCCCTCCGGTGGTCGTGACCAGTGCCAGGGAGACTCCGGCGGTCCTCTCTACCACAATGGCGTCGTTGTTGGAATCAGCTCATTCGGTGTGGGATGCGGCCAAGCTTTCTTCCCTGGTGTCAGCGCTCGTGTGTCTCGTTATTCAAGCTGGATCGGAAGCAACGCATAAGAAGTAGAAATAATACCCGTATATAATATATGATTTGCCCGCACTAGTTTTGTTTGTATCGCTCCAAACAACTGTTTATTTACAACTTGATGTTTCCTAAGCACCTGTAGTAGGTTACTGGCCTAAGAAGGAACCTGATGGGTTTCAGTTAGTAAGAGTCTGACACTACCTCACGCTGCTAACCTACAGCGGGAGGACATCATTTGATTTTCAATAAAAAAAAACCTTAACTTTGAATCTGCCAAAGTCACGCTTATTTATTTTAGTCGTTGAGTTTACACAATTCCCTGTGCATGTATGGCTTGGAGCAGTTCAATTCGTCTCTAGACCAAAAAGGTGTAATCTGCATAAGCCTTTTTTGCTGGCTCTCTGTAGCTATCACCAAACCCTCAATTTTCTGATAGCTACATGCAAAGTTAAGAAATCGATGGCAATCACCGAACCGGCAACAATTCTCTTCTTATTATATTTTGACTGGAGCTCCTATCGAGGAAAAACTTGTTTCTTTAGAAAGATATACAGCTTAATAAAGATGATATTTTTTGAAACTTAGATTAACGTAGCACTTATGAACTACTGAATTGGTCAAAAAAGGAACTTTATGTAAAACTATTTTAAATCTGAATAACTTTAGATCCAAAAGTTAAGTAGCTAGCTTGCCAGCTCGAGAATCACTTGCTGAAGATATAAATAGAAAATAATTTTTATTTCTTAAATTGCCGGCATTGGTCATCAATCAATTGACAGTGGCAGTATAAAGATAAATAATAATAATAAGGTGATGAAACAGTTAATTTTTTATGTCTATACGACAAAACGGAGTGATAGCAGCTCACATCCTTTGATTTTACCAAAATCGTTTTGGGGTCAACTATCAACTATCAAAAGGTCACTATTTAGAATTTTAAAATATAATATCGATGCCTTACAGCCAGAAAGCTAAGAGACATATCATGTGACGTCATAATGTAAAATCTCCTAAGAAAGTAGCGTCGCTAAAATGCGGTTGTGCAGGGGACGAGGAACTTTACTTTAACCTTATAGCCTCTTTGGAACCCACTTATTTTTCAAATGTCTCAAGGAGCCCGAACTTGCTAATTCACTAGAAATTGATCGTTTAGATCTCGACATTGCGTAGTTGACTAAGAAAAAGGCGCCTGACTTCCCTATCTTAGGGTATCTCCGCTAATCTTTCCTTCCCCCGTGGGCAAAACTGAAGGCTTTAAACTATAGGCTCTTTTGAACAATTGTTTGAAACAATTAGTGTAGCCTAGTAACTCAATGGACTCCAGAAAGAACATGGGTGGATTTTATTCAGACATTTGATTTTTCACCTTAAAATAAACTATAGAAGCATTCGAGAGTTTTAAAAAATATGATGTTTTATGATCTAACGTTATATCTAAGCTCTATTCTGTACTCGTCTTTATAGTTTGCTGGAGGGCAAAATGTACCTAAAAATAGTTTCTTATCAAAATAAAATGTAATCGGTGCCCCAGGAAATTCATAACATATCTAAATTTTATATTATCTTTAGGTACCTATAACATCAATCAGACCTTATGTATATAAATATCATGTACCAAAAGTAATTACACAGTTTGTCAGCCAGCAGTAACAGACAATATGCGGCTTCTAGTGGTCTTCGCTCTTTGTATCGCTGCCGTTGCGGGTACGTCTTTTAGGATTATTATATTTTTTAAGTTGTTTTAATTAGCTTTTATATTTTCGTAAAACCTGTATAAACTATGGCAATTTAATTAATAGCTGTTTTTCTGTTCATTTATACTGAAAGTTGAAGCTTTCTCAATACGTCTTTAAAATCAACATTATGCCAATTCAATAAAGTTTTTGGTTTGTCTCTAGATAATATGATCAAATTCTGATATAAGTTCTGATATAATTTCTGATATTCAGTCGTTCAGATTTGTTGGTTCCTTTAAACGCAAAGTCTTCTCAATTCTACAATTCAAAGGCTTCGATCTTTTCTTAGTCACCTGTGGTTATACATTTATTTTTATCTTGCAGCAACGGGAAATAGGATTGTTGGTGGCACGGTGACCACTATCGACCGTTACCCCACCATAGCCGCCATGCTGTATGCTCCGAACGGAATTACATTCGGGCAGAGTTGTGGTGGTACTATCCTCAACAACCGAGCTTTGCTCACCGCTGCTCACTGCACCCAGTACGTACTTCTTGGGTCGTTCTTCATGGGTCTTTAAGCTGGAAAACAAATAAAGATACCGTATTTGTAATCAATAACTATGTTCCTATTCCAGCAATCGTGGAGCTGTAAACAGATTCCGTATTCGTGTTGGCTCCACCTGGGCTAACAGTGGCGGAGTTGTCCACAACGTTAACGTAAACATCATTCACCCACAATTCGACAGCAGAACCTTAAACAACGACATCGCCATCCTGCGCTCTGCTACCATCTTCTCCTTCAACAACAATGTTCAACCTGGGACCATCGCCGGTGCCAACTATAATCCCGCTGATAACCAGGCTGTCTGGGCTGCTGGCTGGGGTGACACTTTCGTAAGTTTAACAGCGGGCAAATTCTTTTTCATCTTTTTTTGTTGTAACATAATATGAAAACATATTTTTTTGTGTTTTTTTCAGTCTGGTTCAAACCAGGGCTCTGAGCAGTTGCGCCACGTTCAGTTGGTCATCATAAACCAGAACACTTGCAGAAACAACTATGCTACCCGTCTCACTGTGATCAACGAGAACATGATTTGCGCCGGCTGGCCTTCTGGTGGTCGTGACCAGTGCCAGGGAGACTCCGGTGGTCCTCTCTACCACAACGGCATCGTTGTCGGTGTCAGCTCCTTCGGTATTGGATGCGGTAATGCCTTCTTCCCTGGCGTCAGTGCTCGTGTCTCCCGTTACACATCTTGGATTTCCTCCAACGCATAAAAAGCTAAAATAAATAATTAACGCAAAATATTTGTATTTATTTCATATTGGACTGATACGTATGTAATTTCTGTAATATATAATAATCACGACGAAGATACAACGCATTCCTATAACTTTTTCATCCCACCATCTCGGAAAGAGTAGTTTTACCCTTTGATATCTGAGCACAAAAGCCGTTTTTATCCTCTAGAGCGGCAAAGTGATTTGAATTTAGAACAACGTGTGCAATACTCCATTTGTAACAATCTTGAAGACTTTTCAAACAAATACATATTAAACAAATAAAATACTACTTAAAATAATATTCAATTAAGTAATTTTTATTATTGTTTTTACATAGATTTTTAACCTCGTTTCATTTTTAAACTGAGTTTTCAAATAAATGAACTTTAATAGATACTTCTTTTTAATTTGATACTCATATGTGCGCGCTATTTTGTTTTTTTGCATTTAGTAATTTCTCCGATGAAGTGGGATGAAATTATTATTTTTTATTGTTTTGAGGTTGATCTTGAACCTCATTTTAATAGGTATGTGGAGGTAAGTTCTTGAAGTGCTAGCTAGTCTTGTTGCCAATGCTTTGCCGCGAGATTCTCGGTGAGTCGGAACTGGCTGCTACGGCGGTGCTGCTAATCCCAGTGAGTCGGGACCGGCGCTGCGAGAGTTGCACAGCGCCGCGCTAGTGGCTAGCGACTGCTTCGGCGAGGGAGTTACTCGACCGGCCGAAGTGCAGTGAGCTGGAGCCTAGGTCGCTGGATGCGGCTGCGGGTGCTGACCAGGTATGTGCGTCCGCAACATGCTGGTGGCCAGGGATACCCATTTGAAGCTGGCTGGCTGAAGGACTCGTCGCTCGAAAGCTTGAGGAAGGCCTTGCTGATGACGTCACGTAGCTCGAAAGTTGCGTGTTCAAATCACGTCGGGGTCACCACTGTGGAGGTATGAGAGCAGAGAGTAAAGCTCATCATACCTCGCACTAAAGGGAGGATCCTCCGACCGGACAGGTGTTTTTGTCCGGTGGGCTACTGCCCGACAGTTGTTGTCGGGGTGATCTATGCGTATTAATGTGCGCGCGAACACTGCATGTGCGATGCAGGATAGTTGTTTGAGAGTTGCGACGGCGTCTGTGTAGATGGCGGTGTTGACAATTGTAGTACCGCTACATCACTCCCCTCCGGAGACCGGAGGTCGATGGTACAAGTTCTTGAAGTGCTAGCTAGTCTTGTTGCCAATGCGTTGCCGCGAGGTTCTCGGTGAGTCGGAACTGGCTGCTACGGCGGTGCTACGAATCCCAGTGAGTCGGGACCGGCGCTGCGAGAGTTGCACAGCGCCGCGCTAGTGGCTAGCGACTGCTTCGGCGAGGGAGTTACTCGACCGGCCGAAGTGCAGTGAGCTGGAGCCTAGGTCGCTAGATGTGGCTGAGGGTGCTGACCAGGTATGTGCGTCCGCAACATGCTGGTGGCCAGGGATACCCATTTGAAGCTGGCTGGCTGAAGAACTCGTCGCTCGAAAGCTTGAGGAAGGTCTTGCTGATGACGTCACGTAGCTCGAAAGTTGCGTGTTCATATCACGTCGGGGTCACCACTGTGGAGGTATGAGAGCAGAGAGTAAAGCTCATCATACCTCGCACTAAAGGGAGGATCCTCCGACCGGACAGGTGGTTTTGTCCGGTGGGCTACTGCCCGACAGTTGTTGTCGGGGTGATCTATGCGTATTAATGTGCGCGCGAACACTGCATGTGCGATGCAGGATAGTTGTTTGAGAGTTGCGTCGGCGACTGTGTAGATGGCGGTGTTGACAGTTGTAGTACCGCTACAGGTATAGATAGTTCAACTCAGATTTGCGCGCGGCCCTATGTGTGCGTCGGCTTGTAAATATACAACTTTCATTCGTGTGACAGTGACGTCGTCCGAGAATGACGTGTTCTTATCGCTTTTTGTTATGGGTACAGTCGTTTACGAAATACTAGTTATTCACGGAGAAATTATTAAGGAGTCAGGTAAAGCGTTTCAAAAAATGAAACAACATTCAAAGCTTTTTATCTATACTTCTATTATAAAGAGAAAAACTTTGTTTGTTTGTTTGTAATGGATAAACTCAAACACTACTGGACCGATTATAAATATTCTTTCACCATTAGAAAGCTATATTATCTGCGAGTAACATAGGCTATATTTTATCCCGGTGCGGGCAGTAGCTCCCACGGGACGCGGGTGAAACCGCGGGATAACGGCTAGTTTTTAAATATAGTTTTTCATTATTTTCTCATACGTCTTTTCAAATTGACATTGACAGTATCTAAAAATTAAATACTCCTTACATATTTTCTAGCTCGGGGTACGCGGACAATATATAAAAGTGTGGACTAAGAATGTAAAAAGAGGTATAATCTAGTATAATAATGTAAACAAAATGTGCGGGGAATTTTAAAAAATTATATTGCTTCGCATAATGTCGACCAAAATAATGAAACTCATAAATGAACGTTTAAGAGGACGAATTGGAATTTTTGGCGCCAAGGATGTCAATTTTTCTCAGTAAATACAAAACGGATCAAAATACAACTTGGTTGCCTGAAAGTTCATGATATAAACCTTATTTTGTTAGACGTAGAAACATGATTAGGTAACTTTTATAACAGAGAAAAATATATCAAACATACCTCTTTTTAAAAAGAGATTCACATATTATGGGCAAACGGGACCGATTTAAGCCTCTTAACTTTTTTAGTAGTTGAGTATATACATACTCTTTAAAATTGTAGAAGGAATTTTTATCAAATTATCATTTCTAAATAATAAAATTACAAAACCATTTTGTCGCTTATGACTTTTAGTTATAAGCTAGCGCGCGTATTGTTATCCTCGCCCCGCTCAGACGCTCCGACCCCTTTTGGCGCCTTAGATGCGCGTGCCGGTTATGGAATTATTGTTGACCCATTCGTCGCCTTAAGTCAAATTGATGAAGGGATGTGGGGTAATACTTGTCGACATGTACAAAAGAAAAAAGAAGAATAGGTATAGACATTTTGACATGGAGTCAGAATTTATAATTCACCTTGGAGAGTAGCGAATCCGAAAATTCATCATTTGATTTTTCAAGTAGCGCTTCATAATCATTATAAATAAACATTAAATTACGTAATAACTGTTCTTCTTTAAACATCCGCATCCCCTAAATAATTGTATTGTACCCGACTGTACCTCTTGTCACGCACACAAAGTCACTGTACCTCTATATGTACAAGGGTTACCCACACATAAGGCCGCGCGCACGACTGAGTTGAACTTACTATACATCTTTTTAATTTGCCATGTGTGACGTGCGTGCCATTTTCTTTTTTTGAGTTTAGAAAGGAGATCATTCAAGTCTCGAACATTTTGTACCCAAAATTGAAAGTGCCGGCCAGAAGAAAAAAATAGTAGATTCTTGTAGATAATAATGCCCTGAAGATTTTTTACTATTACAAGAATTGTCTACAATTAACCCCCCGGCTGCTATTTGACTTTAAAAGTACCAAAAAATCTCACAATGTTTGGAGCATTACATTACGGCCCCAAACTGGAGAAGGCAGCCGCTGCCTTCAAAGGACTCCTGCCCAACCTGGGAAGTCATCAAATACTTGACTTGACTAGACTTGAGACTAAAACCAATCATGGGGAAACCAGGGCCGCGTTAATTCTTTCGAACAAACCCGCAGCCCTGATAGGCTTTGTCCCCGCTAAAAATATCGTACGATTCTTATCGAGGATGCCCTGAAGATATTTTACTATTATAAGGAACATCTTCGGTTAACCCCCAGACTGCTATTTGAGTTTAAAGTGTGAGAACCGTGAATAAAAAATCTATACTTGATTGTTACGGGAAATAACGTCCACAGTATTTTTTTAACTAATCGAACGTCTACGATATACCCCCCCCCCTGCTACACCGAGTAGACTTACTGATTTAAACCCATCATGTTCCTTCTGATAATGTACCAGGGCCGCGGTAACTCTTTCGAACAATCCCGCAGCCCTGGCAGGTTCTGACCCTGGTGGGCCCCACTGGGGTTTAACTGGGTAACTGGGTCGCTTTACAAGAAGCGACCCAGTTACCCAGTTACCCGGGCAACCCGATACCCCTTGGTTAGACTGATATCAGACTTACTGGCTTCTGACTACCCGTAACGACTGCCAAGGATTTTCAATGACAGCCGGGACCTACAGTTTAACGTGCCATCCGAAACACAGTCAATGGTGTCTAAGATATACTTAGAAAGTACATACAAACTTAGAAAAGTTGCATTGGTACTTGCCTGACCTGGGATCGAACCCGCGCCCTCATACTTGAGAGGCTGGTCCTTTACCCACTAGGCCACCACGACTACCACTACTAAAATTACTACTGGAGATGTCAGAACGAAAAATCTCCTAAGAAAGTAACGCGTCAAAATGGGGGGGGGGGGGTTGGCGGTCGAGGTTCATAACTAGCTCCACCCTATCACGCCTTCTGTGAAATTCACCCACTAATGTCAAAATAAAATCACTAACCAATCAAGATAATCTTTGAAAGATTGTTTTTGATTTCACAACAAACCTGAACGCTTCGTTAGTTCTAGTAACAGATCACGCCTACTGTTCCTTGCTTGACCTAATAGAAGGAGCCTTACCTACCTTCCTTATAGCTTCTCCGCTATATTTCCTTCCTCCGTGCCGGTGCCATATATGTATTGAAGAGTATGGAAGAACATATGCTGCGCCGACCCCAAATATTTTTTTTAACTGTCTTTGTGGTTATCAGAAAATTGAGGGTGGTTCGGTGACTACCATGGAAAGTTAAGAAATCGATGGTAGTCACCGAACCGGCCACAATCCTCTTAATCTTCTTCTCACTATATTTTGGCTTGAGCTAATATTGAAAATATTATTTTTTTTTTTAATCTTTTATTTTTAGAGGCTTAAACGCTGCTGCGTTATGCCAGCCTCGTAAGGTTTTACACAAATGAAATAAAAAAAATTGAAAATATTAAAATTGAAAAAACAAAACGTGCTTTATAAAGATCAACAACTTAAATAAAATGATATTGATTAATAATATCTTTTTGATACTTACATGAACTTATGAAGTACTGAGATAGTTTAAAAGAAAATAGGAACTTTATTTGAAATTGTATTAAATTTTTCATGTAATTAAAATCCCTTTTTTAAACTTAATAACTTCAGAACCAAACTGTGCTATCTTGCCAGCTCGTGAATCACTAACTGAAGCAACAAACACAGAGTATTTTCTATGTCTTGGATGTATGTTATTGCTCATCAATCAATGTGCTACGATAGTGGCAGTTAAAAGATAATAATCCTAATAATATTATAAATGCGAAGGTTTGTATGTTTGTTCCTCTTTCACGCAAAAACGACCAAATGGATTTTAATAATATGGCAGTAATATAGAAAATAACAGTATAACAGAATAATGTATCTACTTTTATCGAAGGAAGGAAAGATGAGATGAAACCGCTGGCAGAAGCTAGTAATATTAATAAGGTAAAACAATATCCCACCAAAAACATGAAATGTAAAAAAAGCCAAGTCTCTACGCAATTATTCCACCGTAAAAAATTTTGAGATCGCATTGAAGCCAAGTCCTGTTCAACTTTATTTGTAATATTAAATCAATATTTTGTGACTATCAATATTTTGTTCACATTACAATAATATTGACTTGGCCATGAGCACAAGTTAAAAGTCGCTCCTTGTAATTATGTGTAAATACCGTTGGTATCTAATAATCTTGGTGCCAAATTTGAAGGTTGTAAGTTTGCTAGAAGTACCTTAAATTTTTGGTGATCGGTCAGTGAGTGAGTCAGGGAGTGACAAAATGGTGTAACTTTGATCGCTCATAACTCGTAAACTATTTATTCAAATGTCTTGTAATTTTGAGACTGAGCTTGTTCTAATACTTAATTTTGGTCGTCGAAAACCTAAACTCCTAGTTTTGTCCACATGGAAGATACAGGGGGGTGAAAAAGCCGCGAAACGCTTCGAGAAAAGGATGGTACGGCCGTGCCCGCTTTGCTCGAATTTTGGCACTGCCGTGCCCCCAGATAACAATTATTTTTTCCTTCTACCCAGATATTATTATGGTTTTACCAAAGCAGTTTTGAGATAACAGTTAAAATGATAAAAATATCGCCTACGATCAGTGTAATTTTTTTGAGAAATAGATTTTTGTGAACCTAATTGTATCGTGGAGAAGCACAGAATGACGGCTTAGCTAAAATAATTGATAAAAAGTATCATCTGGCTTGCCTGGTCCCAAATATGTTTGGGTCGGCTTCTTGTCTAACCGGACGTAGGTTAGAACTAGTGTTTTACATGGATGGACTGCCTAACTGACCTCCTCAATCCAATAACCCGGGTAAACTTTTGTCCTTTGGTCCACGAGGGCCTGCCTAAGCCTGATAGAGTTGCAGGATTGTTCGAAAGTTACCACGGCCTTGGTACATAAAGGGCTGAAAAGGAACATGATGGGATTTAGTCGGTAAAGTGGCAAGCCGTAGCAGGAGGGGTCATTTGATGATTTCCATAAAATAGGCAAAACCTTTAGAGAGCCAAGAAGGGTTAAGATTTTCGAGCGTATATTTCTCCAATTCTTAATTAATTTTACATCAATCAATCAGCTTTGATCCTGATAGTACTGTAGCGCGTTCCCGGCGCCTCCACCAAATGTAGCGCGTGGCGCGCTAGGGACCGGGGATCTTCAGGATATTCAATTAAAACATTAAAAGGAACTTTAACTTTGGTTTATTTTCTGACTCGGGGGTGAAGTGACATACTTCAGTATCAAAACTTATTCTATTCTAAATCAAATCCATTTATATCATTGTCCTGCCAGGTATTAAATATAAAACACCAAAGAGTATCTAACTAAGTACTACATCTCTACAGTACCTACCTATTAAGATAAATAATAATAAATAATAATTATCAGCAAATGGACAGCAAGTAAGTCATGTTGATCTAGATAACATAAGTAAATATCATGTGATATTTACCAAACATCGTTCGGTTTTTCCTAAAATAATTTGGGAATTTATTAAAGCTTAATATAGGTACATTGTACTATATGTGCGATTTTCTGATCTAATACTTATTGATATTACAAAAAAGAAAATGCAAGTCCGCGTGTTTGCTTACATTTATATGAGTTATGACAGCAACTGCGAGACTGCTACAAGGCGTGTATGAACGGACGACGATACATTTTAAAACATTGTATTATACACAAAATTAGTATAGGTTGATAAGCAAGCAATCTGTATAACCAACCCTTTGGGTAATATTACATTACTTGTACGGTGATTTGTACCATTTAACTGTAACGATAATCGAACCATTTTCATTTGTGTAATCGCCGATTTGAACCATGGGCGGTCATTTTACGGTTCGCTTTACTGGCCCTTATAGTAGGTTTAGTCTGCAGTGTGCGGTGACGCTTATTCTACGTGAATCAATTAATCTAGTCTGAACTCATCCTTACGGTTTACGGTAGAGGTAAATGTGGAAATAAAATGATATGTAATCATTAAGCGGTGAAGATATCTAAATTTATCTGTCTAAGGAAATATCCGTTGGTATGTTTTGGTATAAATATCACTAATTTAAAGCAATTTTCACACTTGTCAATCAGCAGTCGGACAATATGCGCATTCTTGCAGTCTTCGCCCTTTGTATCGCGGCCGTCGCGGGTATGTCATTATGTTTTTACTAATTTTCATAATTTTTTGGACCATTTTTAAGAACCATGTGAACAACTTTTACATGTCATGACATACAGCCTGGTGAAAAGGTCCCATTTCACCTTTTTGGTACGGAACTCTAGTCTAAAAAAGCAAATCACTAAGCTGTTGTTCATCTACAATTATTGTTTTATTTTACAGCTGTACCTGGACAGAGGATCGTGGGTGGCTCGCTGACCACTATCGACCGTTACCCCACCCTCGCCGCTCTGCTGTACTCATCCAACTTAGTCCAATACTGGCAAGACTGTGGTGGCACCATCCTCAACAACCGAGCTATCCTCACCGCCGCTCACTGCACTGTGTACGTACCATTTCTGGGCCCTAAAATGTGAATTTAAATCTAGAATGGTGCATTATTAATGTACTTTTTATTTCAGTGGTTTAGCAGCCAATAGATTCCGTATTCGCGTTGGCTCCACCTGGGCTAACAGTGGTGGAGTTGTCCACAACGTTGCTTCGAACATCATTCACCCACAATTCGACAGAAGAACCTTGAACAATGACGTCGCCGTCTTGCGCGTATCCAGCACCTTCTCCTTCAACAACAATGTTCGCGCTGCTTCCATCGCCGGTGCCAACTACAACGTCGGTGACAACCAGGCTGTCTGGGCTGCTGGCTGGGGTGACACTTTCGTAAGTACAACAGCGGGCATAAAATACATAAAACTCTCATTTTTAGGTATAAAGTCTGTATTACTATAACTCTTTGTTCTTTTTCAGTATGGTTCAGACCAGGGTTCCGAGCAGTTACGTCACGTTCAGCTTGTGGTCATAAACCAGAACACTTGCAGAAATAACTACGCTACCCGTGGTGTTTTGGTCAACGAAAACATGTTATGCGCCGGCTGGCCTTCTGGTGGTCGTGACCAGTGCCAGGGAGACTCCGGCGGTCCTCTCTACCACAACGGCATCGTTGTTGGTGTCTACTCCTTCGGTATTGGATGCGGTAATGCCTTCTTCCCAGGCATTAGCGCTCGCGTCTCCCGTTACACATCTTGGATCGCTTCCAACGCATGAGAAATTAAAAAAAATTGGTAATTCGCAAAATGTTGTTTTGTTCAGTCAGAGGCGGCGTAAGGCGTGGGCGACGTGGGCCACCGCCTATGGCCTCGCGGTACAAGGGGCCTCGCGCCTCAAAAATTTTTAAAGCTAGAATAAAATAAAATAAAAGATATAAATCAATTTTGTTGTGAAACATGTTTTCTTAGTCTGGTAACATTTGCCGCCGACCAGAGTGCGGGGTATCCCTGGTGTTATTTGTTTACTTTCTTTACTAGGAAGCCAAGCAATCAAATCAAAGTACGCAACGCAGTCGCTGGGCGCATAACAATAGAGAAGCGGTTTTAGGGACAAGCAAAGGAGACCGCCAAAATTGGGCTAAAGTAAGCACAGAATCGATATGTATATAAAAAAAAACTAGGTTTTTTACTGATTAAAAAGAACATGTAACAATAATAACTTTCTATCGGAATGAGCTAAAAAATATAATTTTAAATATGGTTTTTAATTAAACGTAGTTCTAAAACTAGCTCTGTAAACAAGCTGTCAGGTCATTTTAAGTTCGTTCTAAAACTAGTAGGTCTAAAGAAGTTATTTAAAAAACACTATCTATTTTGTTTTAGCATTTTTGACATGAACATTATAATCGTTTACAAAAGAAAAAAGGATATTAGATGAATTATTGTTGTTTTAGTAAGTTATTTATTGATTTAACAATAACATCTTTCAAAATCGTGTATCAACGACTGTTTCAAAACGAAAACATATCAATTCTATTTGACAGTCTATTTGACAGTTTGTATTTACAATACATTTTGGCATAAGGGTCCGTTCAAACAGACCGGGTCGGAGAGCATCGGCGCGCATTTTTCTTTTCACACCGACTGCGCGAGCATTAAAGAGCATGCAAACGGAGCCAAACGTCTAGAAAAAATACACGATCGGAGTCGGTCGGCTCCTCTTATTATTTCACACCGAGAGCCTTCGAGCATTCTTAATGACAAAAGCAGTGCACATTCAAAGATAAACCTTACTGCAAATACTAAGTACTCGATTTTCAACGTGTTAAGAATTTGCTCTTCTCTCCGAGCCGGTTTGTCTGAACGGACCCTTATAAATACAATTCTTACCATTTGCCGCATAACCTAAACTAGTGACCCAAAAACATATTTTCTTCCTGATTCCCATAGATTTTTGAAAAAAATCTTTCTGATATTGATATGTAAGTGTTTTATCTATTAAATAACACATAAATGATTCCTGTTCACATTTGGCCCAACGATATATGGATTTCTGGCGGTCTCCTTTGCTGCAGACGTCGAAGAAAAAAAAATGCGCTCACTTCGCTCGCGGTTTCTTCTTTATTTCTAATTTATTCTGCGTTTACTTTTAGAGTTCTCAATTTAACAAAAAGTTGGAGCACCGAAGAAACACAGCTGACTGTCGATCCAGTCACGGTTTCTTTTAATTTGTGTTTAATTCCGCGTTAAATTTGAGAAATTCTCGAACAAACACTACTTTTATGTCCCAAAACTCAAACATTTTTGCGCTCGCTTCGCTCGCGGTTTCTTTACTTTGCAGATATTTTTTTTATCACATATATACATATATATTTATAGCTACTTTTAATGTCCCAATACTCACAAAAATTCGCGCTCCTTTCGCTCACGGCTTCTTCACTTCACAGTTACCTTTTATTACATATGTTTATTATACTGTTACTGTTACTGTTACAGCCTTTTTATCGTCCCACTGCTGGGCACAGGCCTCCTCTCACACGGAGAAGGATTAAGCGTTAATCACCACGCTTGCTCAATGCGGGTTGGTGATTTCAGACTTTATAGTCCAGGTTTCCTCAAGATGTTTTCCTTCACCTTTTTATCAGCCATTGGTGTCTAAGATTTACCTAGAAAGTACATACAAACTTAGAAAAGTTGCATCGGTACTTGCCTGACCTGGAATCGAACCCACACCCTCATACTCGAGAGGTTGGTTCTTTACCCACTATTATAGGCCACCACGACTTTTTACTATGTTTAGGACTTTTAGTGATCCAAAACTCAAAAATTTTCGGGCTCGCTTCACTTAACAGTTGTTTTCATTGTCAGTGTCAACATTTTTTAGTCTACCCTAGCAAAAAGGTAGCGTCGTTTTTAAGTCCTTTTATTAATAAGAAAGTAACTTATACTTCCATATGAACTTTCTTATTTACGGTACTACTTTAAGTCCCAAAATTTTAGTACATAGGCGACAACAAGGAGTTATACGTACGTTTGGGCTACATTTTTAGTAATTTTTGTTTTGAGTTCTAAAATACTACAAAAAATTTCGCGCTCGCTTCGCTCGCGTTATCAGAAGCTATGTTCCCGAATTTTTGCCTTCACCAACCAGCAATAACTTATGTACGATTGGGCTACATTTTACGTAATTTTTGCTTTGACTTGTTAACTATAAAAAAAATTCGCGCTCGCTTCGCTCGCGCAATCGGTAACTGCATATGTCTCTGTTTTTCCTATGGGTTTGAATTGCAGTTGGAGGGCGCCGTAGAAATCTCGCCCAGGGCGCTGGTAGAGTTAAAACCGGCACTATAGAATAATTACACGTATAATTATGTTATTCAATACTAGCTTCTGCCAGCGACTTTAATCTAATTTGTATTTTTATGAATAAAAACTTGGCAGTGTTAATTGTTTTGTTTGTTTTTATTATTTTAAAGAATCCGTCTACAGGTCGCCATAGAACAGGGCCTCGCGAAATCTGTCTTGCCCACATCAAATTTAGGTCTTGGCCCGCCACTGTGTTCAGTAACGGATTGTCTATCGTAACCTGAAAACATTTGACATTCTATGTATTTATATGTTGTCGGTAACCCGATTTTAGAACTAACAAGTTTATCCTAAGCCTGATAGGAAAAACCAGTTTTGCCTAGGACAAACTAGTTGATCCTGATATACATACGCTATTTTATGATTTGACGTAACTTTTATTATAATTCCTGAGATAGGATTTAAGTGTTTGAAAGAAATTACCTATGTGGGATACATTCCCTAAATAGCAATCGGAAACAGATAGCTATATTCAATGTGTTCAGGGTACACTGTTGTGAAAAACCGCCTGTTTAGAGCAATCCGACTTGGATAGCTTCGGTCAAAAGACTAAGGCATCTTAAAGCCACAGAATCATTGAATACGTATTTGTCATTTTTCTTTGCTGCGTCTAACAAGCCTAGAAACGGAGAGATCGTTTTTTGGGTATTTTCGATATCGAAAATAAAACCTCTTTTAGGATATGATTGGTTGATTAAAAAAAAAATATATTTTTTGACGTATCTACATATAGACATAATTGTTATGACAGATTGGGAATTGTACACATCTTGCATCAACAAGGTGAAATATTTGCGAAAAAGTGAACTGAGGATTCTTATAAAAGTTAGTAATGGTGTGGCTTATTTCCAGTACCCAGTTCCTATCTATACGTTGCTTGTCGGAACTAGCATTATGATACCAATACAAATTTTATTCATTATTTCTGGAAGATATAATACATGACCGGCGTCATTAGCATATTGCCCTAAGTCTTGTTTGGATGGGCTGCGGGTTGTTCGAAAGAGTTACCGCGGCCCTGGTACATAAAAGGCCTACGACGGAACACGACGGTTTTTAGTCAGTAAGAATCTGACACTCCCTCACCGCTGCTAACCCACAGCGGGAAGGGTCATTTGATAATTTTTTACGTCGTTAAAAAAAAGTCTTGTTTGGATATTATTGGCTTTATTATATTCTAAAGAACTTTACGTTAGCAAAGAGAAGGCGTATATCGAATCAGGGGATGAGTATGTCTATACTTCTTGCTTGCATTTCTCATGTTTGAATATTAAACACCATTATGTTTGTACAAGACAAACCTCTTTTGTCTGTACATAGATATTTTAATGATTTATTTTTTATTACATCTGTCACTTCACTTTTTTCGTGATGTCATAATTTTTTCTATAATAAAATAATTCATTTAATTAATTTGTAATTACTTGGAATTATCCAGTTTTTTACATGGTGCCGAAACATCAGTTTAATACAAATCCCACGGAGCGTAAGAATCTGTAATTATAATACATTATCGTCGTAATTATCATATATTTCTTCATTCAATATCATCATGGCCGAAGCCGACCGTAAAAAGCTTATTATTATAAAAGGGCAATGCAAAAGTGTCCTTACAAGTCTTGAAAAGTTTATACAACAAGAGATTAATTACACATTAGAAGATCTCAATATTAGAAAAAGTACACTTCAAGCTATTTATAGTAAATTTCAAGAAACTGCCGTTAATTTATCATTACTCGGAGTGGAAGAAACTGAGGAAGAAGAAACTGAAAACAGGTACTTTAATTTATGCGCCGCTTTGGATCGGCAGATTAATAAACTTCAGTCTAGCTTTGAGCCTCAACAGAATGGCACACATAAGGCTAAGATGCCATCGTTGGACATACCTACGTTTGACGGGAAGAACATTAGTAATTATAAACCATTTATGGAAATGTTTCAAGCCGTTGTACATGCCGACAAGAGATTATCTAATGTCGAAAAACATTGCTTTTCGAAAAAGTACCTTAAGGGAGAACCACTAACATTGATAGACGCATTACCCATAATAGGACAGTCTTATGAGTCTGCCTTAAGTATGCTGGAGAAAAGGTACGACAATCCCGCTTTGATTGTGACCAACCATGTTAGTCATCTTCTTGACATGAGCAATATCCAACGCAGCACACCGCAGTTGCTTCGAGAATTTGTCGCACAAGTAAGGCAACATGTTACAGCTCTCGAACATCTCAACCAGCCGGTGGCGGAGTGGAGCGCACTGCTCTCATGCATTTTGTTGCGTAAATTAGACTCACTTACAGTCAGGTTATTTCCCTCAGAAAGGGTCGACGCTACAAAAATTGTTACTACTGAAGAACTCTTAAACTTTGTGGATAAGCGCGCTGCATCTATGGAGGCAAGTCCAAGCGTCAGTTCTGTTTCCAAGAATAATTCAGTTACTCTAGTTGCTACAGGTACAACTTTTAATTGTTTGCTTTGTTCAATGAGTCATAGGTTATACAAATGTCCAAAATTTCTTTCTATGTCTTCAGAAAAAAGAAATGAATTTGTACAAGAGAATAATTTATGTAGAATCTGCCTCAATTTTCATGACTCTAAATGTCATTATAATATTAAATGTTCTATTTGCAAGTCCAGTTCTCATAATAAATTGATACACATTAGTGAAGATATACAGCTATCAAAAATGTCGTCCAACAGTGAATATGCAACTCATGTAAACTTACATATCTCTCAACCTATTGCTGGATACAATCTATTGCCAACTGCCAAAGTTTTAGTAACTGGGCGCAATAACAAAAGGTTCGTGGTCAGAGCACTGCTTGATTGTGGCAGTCAGACTTCATTTTGTACGTCTGCTTTAGCAAGGAAGTTAGGTTTGCCAATGTTTGATATGCTTAAGATCTTTAATACTTTGGGTGACACCTATAATAATATCTCCAACAAGGGTATTCATTTATCACTCGAATCTTTAGTTAATAATTTCAAATTAAATATAACTTGTTCTGTCATAAACAAAATTACATCAAAACTTCCTCAGAGACGAATAGATTTATCTAATTTTGTAATACCTCAACATGTATCACTGGCAGATAGTGAATTCCACATTCCAGGTGAAATATCATTACTCCTTGGTAGTGACATTTTCTTCAAAATTATGTTAGATGGTAAGATAGAAGGTGGGCCAACTGACCCAATATTGTTAGACACTCAGTTTGGATACATTATGTCATCCCCTAATCTCGCGAATTCCACGACCATCTCTATGCACACGGTGGATAACACATTCGAGGTAAATAATCTCCTAAAGGCGGACGTAAACGCAATCAATCCTTCTAATTCATACGCAATTGCTTTGCAAAGATTATATAATTTAGAAAAAGGATTTGCAAAAGATCAAACATATTTTAATTTATACAAAGAATTTATCCAAGAATATTTAAATTTACGTCACGCTAGAGTTACTAATACAAGCGATTATTATGATCCGAAGGATCAACCACTATTTTTAAAATTACTTGTCACCAATTAATGAATTTATTTATTTTTTACACATTTATGTTTAATTGCATAAGAGCAGTTTTCGTTGTGTTAATACTTTATACCTTGTTATTTGTTATATTACTTAAGTTAAATAGTTATTAAGTTTTGTTATATCAGTTATATGATTGTTATACCTTATGCAATGCTTATTGTTACTTTCAAAATTACATTCATCATCATCCTCCGAGCCTTTTCCCAACTATGTTGGGGTCGGCTTCCAGGCTAACCGGATTCAGCTGAGTACCAGTGCTTTACAAGAAGCGACTGCCTATCTGACCTCCTCAACCCAGTTACCCAGGCAACCCGATACCCCTTGGTTAGACTGGTGTCAGACTTACTGGCTTCTGACTACCCGTAACGACTGCCAAGGATGTTCAATGTTTTTAATTTAATTTTATTCAATATGTCACATTTGTTTTAAGTTAATTTGTTATGTACATACTGTTATTTATATTTTTATTCAATAAGCGACACTGAGTTATTAAGTTATTATTGTGTATGACCATTTAATTTTCATTTATGTTTTTTATATTTTTTTCCCCCGGCAGTATGTACAAGACAAACCTCTTTTGTCTGTACATAGATATTTTAATGATTTATTTTTTATTACATCTGTCACTTCACTTTTTTCTATAATAAAATAATTCATTTAATTAATTTGTAATTACTTGGAATTATCCAGTTTTTTACAATGTTTGCTTTTAAGGTGATCCCATCCTTCTGTAGACAAGTTTATTTCATGCGAACAAAGTCGCCCATAAAATTTAATTACAGTCTCTGACTACTCTATGTTGAATATTAGAGGAATTTGGAGTTGTATTATTATGTGCCAACGATCAAAAGGGGCGTGTTTATCTAAAATTACCACGTAAGGAGAATCGAGAGTTTATGAAATGACACCAACATGAGACATCCTTGTATGTTTGAATTTGAATTGGAGTAATCTTATCACCTCGACAGTAAATTAAAGCCGAGAGTTTTGTTTAAATAGAAATTGAAGCTATTATTCGGATAATCAGTATTCTTTGGACATCCAAAATGCGAGTTTATGCTCTTTTGGTCCTCATGGTTACAGTTATTGCAGGTTCATAAATTGTAATAAAATATCATAACATTCAAATTCGTTAATGAATGTAGATAATACATTTGTTTCGGGCATCAGCTTTGTATGTTTACATTACAGAGGTGCCGATTTACCCCGAAAAGATAGTGGGTGGTTCTGTGACCACCATTGACCAGTACCCTGCTATCGTTTCTTGTCTATATTCAAATGACTTGGTCAATTATACCCAATACTGTGCTGGTACTATCCTCAACAGAAGGTCCGTTCTAACTGCTGCTCATTGTACTTTGTAAGTATAAATGAAACTTATGATTCTTTGTTCTACCCCTTATAAGAATCTTATAAAGATTACTCAATACAAATGGCTCTAAATAACATTAGGTATATCAGTCGTAATTCGGACGAATATAACATTTTAACAAATCCTTGTTTCTTCTTTCTGCAGTGGCGATCCCGCTAATAAGTGGCGTATCCGTGTGGGTTCGAGTTTTGCCAATAGCGGTGGTCTTGTCCACAATGTTGAGCAAATTATCCAACATCCTATGTTCAATGTTGCAGCTCATTGTGACTATGATTTTGCAATCTTGGCTCCGCCACTTTTATTACATTCAACAAGAACGTGAGGCCTGTTGCCATAGCTGGCGATATTTACGAAATTCCCGATCACCAGCCTGTTTGGGCTGCTGGATTTGGTCTGACTTCTGTATGTATAAGCTTGAATAACGTCGACTTATTTATACGAATTTCCATACATCTCTTCATATATTTATTAACTAACTCCTTTTTAAGCGGCTGGTCTGTGAATTTGACTTATGATAATTTCAATGCGTTAGGTAGCACGGCTCTCAGTTTTTTTCTGTAATGTCGTGTCAACTAGATAATAAATTTTGTTCCAATTTTTAGGAGAAAGGTCCTGCCTCCGAGATACTGCGCCACGTCCAGGTATTTACAATCAACCAGGATGCTTGTAAAGGCCCTTATAAGAGTGTAGGAATAACTATCACTGAGAACATGTTGTGCTCTGGTGTGTTCAACGCTGGTGGTCGCGACCAGTGCACGCAAGGAGTCCTTGTTGGTGTCTGCTCTTTTGGTTTTGAATGTGCTAGACCACAGTTCCCTGGTGTCAACGCTCGCGTGTCACGTGCATCCGCATGGATTAGAAAAAACGCGTAAATAAAATGGGCTCGCAACAATTGATTTTAATTACGATTATTGATGAGAAGCTAAACTTAAAGCTAAGCTAATTTGGTTTTGTTTTATAGTGAGTGCATTTTGTTGCTCCAGTATTGTATTAAATTTGAAATAAAAAAAATATATATTTTACAGCAAACTTTTTTTATATTAATATACCCATCATCGAATTGTATCTTGCACGCGTAAGTACTTGTGAATATATCGTGTGTGTCGTTCATAATCACATTAAATGAAATGCGTTAATATACTGGTTAATATATGTCGATTAACACAAAGAAAAAAGAAAAATACTTAAAAATAAAAAAATGCATTTTTCAAACAAAGTAAATAGAATAAAAATGTGCGAAAATTAGAACACCATATTATAGAAGTCAGTCATTACAAACAGCTGAAATTCTCCCTTGAAAACTGACAGCTATCAACTGATCAAAACATTCGATACTCCTAACTTTATCTCTGCTTTACACATGATGTTGTAAATTATGAAAACGAAAAATGAGTCCTGTGGCTAAACCACTGAATGGATTATGTTATTTTTTTTACAATTCGCTATAGAATATCATGAAGTACATGTGATAGAATTTAATGTGATTCTGAACGACACACCCGATATAATACCCATGGGATATAAATATTTTAATATTATGCTCTTTAAGTAGGTCGGTACTTATGGTTACTTAAAATATCCTAATGATTGAGAATATGGGTGAACTAGTACCCGTTTACTGATTGATTAAGTAAAACATAAAGTTTACGGTAAATAAACACGCTGCTTTGACAACAGTTCCTACTGAATGCTGTCATTACGTTATCTAAATATTGATTGAGTCTTTCCGGCAATCATATTTAAGGCTTCATACATTGTAAACTCTCTTTTGGTAATGGCTTATATGAAAGTTTTGATTTTTCGGACCAGTTGCTAATGCCTCCAATTTTAATTGTAATATGCTATAAAAACGAATCTTTATTACGGATTGTTTTATGCCTAAATGTATGTTAATCATATTTACTAATGATTCGCCTGAAGTTTTTTTGATTTTTTTAGATATTCGTACCTAATAGATATGTAAAAGAAATATTACTGTGAAAAAAGACCTAATAAATTGAATCAGGGGGGCAAAGACCGCAGGTGCCTTGACTATTGGGGGAGTAAGAAACTTACCCGATCTTTCATCACACCGTTTGAGGCAAATTCATGTATTTTTTGTTTTTATAAAATAACTAGCGACTCGCTCCGGCTTCGCACGGGAAAACAGTATTTCCCCACTATTTAATGTATGTTATTATACATATAAACCTTCCTCTTTAATCACAATATCTATTAAAAAAACCGCATGAAAATCGGTTGCGTAGTTTTGAAGATTTAAGCGTACAAAGGGACATAGGGACTGAAAAAGCGACTTTGTTTTATACTATGTAGTGATAGTGACTCTGTAAAAGTGTGATAACTTTATGGATAGTTTTTAAATATAAGGAAAATCTTATCACTCGGTTAGTACCTATAACTTTACCCTAGGCAGTATAAATACATAGGTACCGAGTCTATAGAGGTAGTTCTAATTACTAATAGACTTTTGACCATCAACATGAGAGTGATTGCTGTATGGGCCCTATGTGTAGCAGTTGTGGCAGGTTTGTGAATTAATTAGTAATCTAGATTTAATAATTAATTTTAAAATAGCTATAACACTACTTTTTCCTTTACAGCTGTGCCAACCAACCCACAAAGGATAGTTGGTGGTTCTTTAACTACCATTGACCAGTACCCTACAATGGTTGCTTGTCTAAATGCAATTAACTCTGTTAACTAAGTATGTACTTCCAGTCTTGTGGTGGTACTTACCTCAACAATAGGTCCATCTTAACTGCTGCTCACTGCTCTTTGAGTATATTATACATAGGTTAAGGATCGAAGCTTTGTTTTTTTCTCTATGTGGTACTAAGTCAAAATTGTTCTTTGATAATTACCTCGCATGTGGATTTCTTTTTTCAGCAGCGATAGAGCAAATCGATGGCGCTTCCGTGTGGAACTTTCGCCAATAGCGGCGGCATTGTCCACAACGTTCAACAATTCATCAATCACTCCAACTATAACCATGCCGTATTTGATAATGACTTCGGCATCTTACGTTCCGTTAACTGTTATATCATTCAACAACAATGTGAGGGCAGTCTCCATTGCTGGTGCTAATTACAATTCAATTTGCCTGATAACCAGGCTGTCTGGACCGCTGGATGGGGTCGGATTTCCGTAAGTACTGTTTTTTAACCCCCGACGCAAAAACGACGGGGTGTTATAAGTTTGACGTGTGTGTGTGTGTGTGTGTGTGTGTGTATGTGGCATCGTAGCTCCCAAACGGATGATCCGATTGTAATGCGGTTTTTTTTGTTTAAAAGGAATGTCATTTGGGAGTGTTCTTAGCTATGTTTGGTGGAAATCGGTTCAGGTCTTCAAGGTCATCAGCTCGTTTGTAAGGTGTGATAGGAACGTTACACGTTTAGTTTACTTGCAAGCATATGTGGGATCTGAAATTTGAAAAACTAATGTCTTCTGGAACCATTGAGCTGGTATGCTGTTAGGGCACGAAGATAGGAGACGTAACCCTGAACTGCCTTTTAGTAAACCCATCGAGTTTGGGCTCGTTGAATTTGTCTTGACGAGTTCTCTTCATGTTTCTAATTGACGAGAACCTGATGCTGGAAATGGGATGTTGCGGATGAAACCCTGGAATGCCGGAACGAAACCCTGGAATGCCGGAATGAAACGGATAAACCGATTTATATTTTCGCTGATAATCTAGAATGACCAAAGGTTAATCTTTATTGTTTCTCAATCTGTGCAATTCTCCCAGATCCAGTTTGTCATGAGGATTGTTAAACAGCTTCCTTTGGCCGAGATCGTCTATAGCGACCCCATCTTAAAATAAAATAAATTAAATGAAGGAAAAATTAAGGAGCTCCTTCAAAAAGCATGAAATAAAATTAAATTATAAATTTAAAAAAACCCCCGACCCAAAAAAGTACGCAATTATTATGACAAAAGGTTAAAAACGCTAAACCCTACAAAAAGGAAAAAAATAACTTTTAACACTACGTAAGTACCAACTAAAGCATGTCAGACTAAACTCGATTTTAACGTGTCGGGGGACCGCTTTTTACCTTCAAAAATACTTACATAAATCAAATGATAGGTACCTACCTAATTACAACATTCGTATATAAAAAAAAACACGAATCTTAATTAGATAATTAGAGCGGTCCCCCGACACGACAAAATTTAGTTTAGTCTGACATGCTTTAGTTGGTACTTACGTAGTGTTAAAAGTTATTTTTTTCCTTTTTGTAGGGTTTAGCGTTTTTAACCTTTTGTCATAATAATTGCGTACTTTTTTGGGTCGGGGGTTTTTTTAAATTTATAATTTAATTTTTTACTTGACAGGTAATCACATCTTAACGATTTTTTAATAAAATTTCTATTCTGTTTCACAGGAGAAACAGAATAGAATCCTCCGTGCGAGCAACTGCGCCACGTCCAGGTCTTTACTATCAACCAAGCAATTTGCAGAAGCCGTTATGCAGCTGCTTTCAGAACCATCACTGACAACATGTTGTGTTCTGGTATACTCGAAGTCGGTGGTCGTGACCAGTGCTCGCAAGACTCCGGTCGTCCCCTCTATCACAACGGGATTCAGGTCGGCGTCTGCTCCTTTGGTTATGGATGCGCCAGGCCGCAGTTCCCCGGTATCTATGCTCGCGTTTCACGAGCAACTGCTTGAATCGCAAGTAACGCTTAAAACATTTAAGCAAATGATTAAAAATCGTTGATTGAATAGACGAATTTATCTTTTCATATTATTTGATCACCGACTGTACAAAATATACGTTCTTCATAAAATATTTTGAAAACTGTCGTTTTTAACCGACTTCCCAAAAAGGAGGAGGTTCTCAATTCGTCGGGATCTTTTTTTATATTATTTTTTATGTATGTTCACCGATTACTCGAAGACGCCTGGACCGATTTGCAATTTTTTTTTTGTTGGGTAGGGTATACCTTCCAGGTGGTCCCATAAACACCTGGTCAGGATCTGATGGTGGAAACCCTGAGAAATCGAGGGCAACTTTCGAAAATTGTAAGCGTGCATAGGTTTAGAACTTGACAATGAGGTGTATGTCCGATAACACTATGCAACAGTGAAGGTTTAGAGCTGACCTGATGATGGAGACGAGAGAAGGTCGAGGGAACTCGACAACTGAATATGTAAACTACATCGTGTTTGGGCTTATATTATTTGTATTGACGAGAACTTTGCAACTGTGAAGATTTGGAGCTGACCTGATGATGGAGACTGGTGAAGGTCGAGGGAACTCGACAACTGAATATGTAAACTACCTCGTGTTTGGGCTTATATTATTCGTATTGATGAGAACTTTCCTCAAATGCGGATAGTGACAACTATGCTTGTCACTGAAAAGCCAAAAATAAAAAACTTTTTACAAAAAAATAAAACCGACTCCCAAAAACACTGAAAAGCAAAAAAAAAAACTATTCTTAGGTGCATCGGCCTAGAAGTCGGTGGCGTATAAACTCTGCAACATCCATTAGACACTGACTTCTAGGCCGATGCACCTAAGAATAGTTTTTTTAGGATATTAATAAATAATATCTTATCGCAACTTACATTAACGTAGCACTTATGAAATACCGAGCTGACTAAAAAAAGGAACTTATTGTAAAACTATTTTAAATCTGAAAAAAATCAGATCCAAAAGTTAAGTTGTTAGCTTGCCAGCTCGGTGAATCACTTACTGAAGAAAATAGAAAATATTATTTATTTCATGAATTGCCGGCATTAGCCATCAATCAGTTGATAGTGGAGTTATAAAGATAAATAATAATAATAAGGTGATGAAACAGTTAATTTTTCTTTCTATATATGCGATAAAACGGAGCGATTACAGCTCACATCCTTTGGTTTTACCAAATCCGTTTTAGGGTTAGCTAAGGTTATGTACACCAGGGGCCCGATTTTCCTAAGTTTATAACGTCAAAATTGAATAGAAATTTAATCGCAATAGCAGTTTTAACCATATCGGGCGTATTCCAACGACGTTTGCGATTGGTCTGCCATTTTAGTGATTTTGGTCTATCTATACGGTAGTATTTGCAGACAAAATGATTCATTATTAAATGACAGAAAAGGATAAAAAAGTTTATTTCAAAGAACAAATAGCGGAATGCCACATACGCTTCAATAGTAGGTAATTGGGTCGTGATTGGATCTCAGTCGAATGTGAATCGTATGTCGCTGAAGTAAAATTACGAGGATCGGGCCCCAGAGCACTAATAAGAAATTAAAATGCAATACTGATGCCTCACGGCCAGAAACGGTTGAGAGACATGTATATATTCTGTGATGTCATCACGAAAAATCTTTTAAGAAAGAAGCATCGTCAAAATGTGGCTGTTCGGGGGACGAAAAACTTTGCTTGCTACGCCCTCATACTACTTACTCTTTGGAACTCATTTATTTTTTTTAATGTGTGGAGCCAAAACGGCTTGCTTATTTACTAGAAACTGATCGTTAATATGTCGAAATTGCGTAGTTCACCTAGAAGAAGGCGCCTGATCTACCTTCCTCATGGTATCTCCGCTAATCTTTCCTTCCTCTGTGGGCAAAGCTGAAGCCTTTAGACTCTTTCGAACTATTGTTCAAAAGAATTTGTGTAGCCCAGTAACACAATGGAGTCCAGAAAAAACATGGGTGGATTTTATGCAGACATTTGATGACCTTTTTCACCTTAAAAAAAACATCATAGAAGCAATCGAGAGTTTAAAGAAATTATGTCGTCTTATGGCCCGTCATTTAACTTATCTATTCTAGAGGTATACTCGTCCTTATAATTTGCTGGAGGATAAAATGTAAAAATGGTTTCTTATCAAAATAATATGTAATCGCTGCCCCAGGAAATTCATAACATATCTAAATCTTATATTATCTTTCAGTACCTATAACATCAATCAGACCTTATGTATACAGGGTGTCCTGTAAATAGTACGACATACTGCAGGGGGTGATAGCTTGGGTCACTACCTATCAATGCAACACAATATATGTTCAACAAAATGTTACGGATTTACAGTTTTACAAAATTTTCCGAAATACCGAAAAATCTCTACCTTGAAACAGATTTTTAAGCATCTCGTAACGAAAAAATCCTTTTCTAGTTCTTTTTTTTACATCAAATTATTCGAGAATGGTTACTTTACTCATCAACAAGTCTTTTTTCTATCAAAAACAAGAATGTATTCAAGAAATACAATTTTTTGTTTAAATTTGCACAGAACTATTTTCTTATCACTTAAGTTTAACCTATCGTGGTGAAAAAAAAAAAAATATGGGGCAGTTTTGTACAACAAACTTAAAAAATTGCTTGTTTAATGGTGATTTTGGAAAGGTACAATACTAGTACATTACATTGTAAAAAATAAGAAAAATTAGCTATTTTAGTTAATAAGAGCATTTTATTTTAAATGTAAGTAATGAAACCCGCCCAATATTGTCAAAATAAATCACTATTCAATCAAGACAATCTTTGACAAATTGGTCTTAATTTGACAAAACCAATCTCGAACCAAAACAAAATCAGAACCTGGGCGTCTCGTTAGTTCTAATTCTTGATCACGCCTACAATACCTTGCAAGAAGGCGCATAATCTACCTTCCTTATGGCATCTCCGCTATCTATCTTTCCTTCGTGCTTGTTGCCATATATGTATTGAAGAGTATGGAAGAACACATGCTGCGCTGACCCAAAAGGATTTTTTTATTGTGTCCCTGTGGTTATCAGAAAATTGAGGGTGGTTCGGTGACTACCTGCTACCATTACCTAAGAAATCGATGGTAGTCACCGAACCGGCCACAATTCTCTTATTATCTTCTCCACATTATTTTGGCTGGAGCTAATATTGAAAAAAGCTGTTTTATAAAGATGTCCTTTGAATACTTAAATTAACGTAGCACTTACCTACTGATATAGTTTAAAAGAAAAGAGGAACTTTATTTAAAATTTATTTTAAGAAGAATTTAAGTGTTTAGTTTTAATGTAATTTTTTATGATATTTTAAAACAATATAATATATATTTTTGTATAAATTAAAACGTTTATATTAAAAAAATACCTGATTAATTTCAGAACCATAAGTTAATGTGCTAGCTTGCCAGCTCGTGAATCACTAACTGAAGCTACAAACAGATAGTATTCTCTATGTCCTGAATGTATGTTATTACCTACTCATCAATCAATGTGCTACGATAGTGGCGGTTAAAAGATAATAATCCTACTAATATTATAAATGCGAAGGTTTGTAGGTATGTTTGTATAGCAGGATGTACCTACATAATCTGCATGTTTGTTCCTCTTCAACGCATAAACGACCGAATGGATTTTGATATTGCAGCAATACAGCAAATAACAGTATCTCAGAATAAATCTATTTACTTTAACACCCGAGGAAGTAGAACGAGGGTGAAACCAATGGAGGAAGGAAATATGAGGTGAACCGCTGGCAGAAGCTAGTAATATTAATAAGATAAAATAGTATAACAGTTAATTTTTCCTTCTACCTAGACATATTTTGGTTTTACCAAAACTGTTTTTGAGACAGTTAAAGTTCCTGAAAGAATATTTTTGGAAAAAAATTGTGGATGTCTGTGTTCAACAGTGAACATCTTATGGCTACTATAATAAAATATCGCCTACGATCAGTGTAATTTTTTTGAGAAATCGATTTTTATGAACCTAATTATGTCGTGGAGGCATAGAATGACGGCTTAGGAAAAATAAATTGACAAAAAGTATCATCATCATCATCTGGCTAGCCAGTTCCCAATTATGTTAGGGTCGGCTTCTAGTCTAACTGGACGCAGCTAGTGTTTTACATGGATGGACTGCATAACTGACCTCCTAAACCCAATAACCCGAGTAACCCGATACCCTTTAGTCCCTTGGCCCACGAGGGCCAAAGCCTGCCAGAGTTGCGGGATTGTTCGAAAGTTACCACGGCCCTGGTTCATAAAGAGCTGAAAAAGGAACATGATGGTTTTTAGTCGGTAAAGTGACAAGCCACAGAAGGATGGGTAATTTCATGATATCCCATAAAAAGGGACAAAGGGAAAGTCTTTAGAGAATCAAGAAGGGTTAAGTTTTTCACATCAATCAATCAGCATTGATTTTCAAAAAAAACACAAAAAATCAGAAAAATTTGATGAAATCTTTATTGGAATCGATAGAACGATCAATATAATTTAATGTTTGAAGATGATTTCATGCAAATGCTGGCCGCGGCTGCGGTTTAGATGGCCCACTCGCAAGGCCCAATTTCGGCACACTCTCTCCAACATATCAGCTTTAATATTAGCTCCCAGTGCGTCAATCGTTGCTGGTTTATCCCTGTAGACATGAGCCTTAACATGGCTCCACAAGAAATAGTCCAAAGGCGTTAGATCACGATCTAGGCGGCCAATTGACGGGCCCAAAACGTGAGATAAACTGTTCACCGAAGGCGGCTCTCAATTGGGCCATTGTTTCGCACCATCTTGTTAAAACCACATGTCAGGCATCTCCCATGGGCTGCGGGTTGTTCGAAAGAGATACCGCGGCCCTGGTACATAAAAGGCCTATGACGGAACACGACGGTTTTTAGTCAGTAAGAGTCTGACACTCCCTCACCGCTGCTAACCCACAGCGGGAGCGGGAGAAAAGGAAAAAAAAGAGACAACGGCGTTAGCTTAGCCTCCAGTAATCAGAAACGAACTGAGCTGGTAAGTTATGAATTATTTAATAACTAGCGCGTCGTTCGCCGCCTGCGCGCTGATCGCGTACGGCGCTTAGGTCGCGCGCAAACTGCGCGCGGGCGGTGCAGAAGCGGCGCACGAACAAAAATGCACGCGCGCAGCTCGCGGGCAGGTCGCAAACGGCTCGCGAGCTGCACATTCGCGGCACATTCGCCAGATGTGGACGCATCCTTAACCGAGCACGCATTTTGATAGTAAAATATAGACCAAACTGAACAAGTTTGACAATAACACAAGACACGATTCACGCGTGATCTGCCAAAAACAGTGTTGCCAAAAAGATACCAGCAAAAAAATCACCCTTTATTAAGATAAATAATAACAAATAATATTTCATCATCAAATGGATAGTAATATGTTAGTCATGTTGATCTAGATTCGGTTTTTCCTAAAATAATTTGGGAAATTATTAAAGCTTAATATACATTGTATTATAAGTGCGATTTTCTAATCTAATATTGATATTACAAAAAACAAAATGCAAGTCCGCGTGTTTGCTTACACTTATATGGGTTATGACAGCAACTGCGTGACTGCTACAAGGCGTGTAGGTATAAACGGACGACGATACATTTTATAGTATCGGTTGGCATGAAAGAAACCTGTATAACCAACCCTATAGGTAATATTACATTACTTTTATGGTGATTTGCACTATTTAACTGTAACGATAACGGGTTACTGTTGGTATGTTACTGTAATGGGAATATGATGCGAAACATTTCATTTGTTGCGTCACTTCTTCTTCCCAGCAAAAACACATAAGAAGTGGTGGAGGATGGGCGTTTTGGGGGCTGTTTTTTGTAAATTTTTCAAAAAGTGCTGTTTTGCAGCCATGTCTTTGCCACAAATGATTTTGAGTTCGAGATATTTCACCCTAAAGCGCTATTAGTTACCACTTTTCTTTGAGCTATGAATGTATTTTTTTTAATATTCGTAAATAACTTCGAATTCGCAGAAAAGTATAAAGTATGTATTGTGACGTGACTAATTCACGGTTTCCTGTCACGCTTTGGTCAATTTCAATTCATCTCACAAAAGTTCCCGAACTTAAAGAGGTAGATAAGAAGCTGCACTCTCAAAATTAGCCTCGCTATAAAATGAAACCACAAAAGATTTTATTTCGTGTATTAAGGTGAGACAAATAGTAATGACATCGGTAATTGTACATAAATCAGTTAATCTAGTCTGAACTCCTCCTTAAGGCTTACAGTAGAGGTACTTAAATGTGGAAATAAAACGATATGTAATCATTAAGCGTGGAAGATTTAGCTATCTAATATTATCCGTTTTGGTATAAATATCATTAACTTTAAGCAATAATCACACTTGTCAATCAGCAGTCGGACAACATGCGTATTCTGGCAGTTCTCGCCCTTTGTTTCGCGGCCGTCGCGGGTATGTCATTAATTTTAATCATTTTCATTATATTTTTTTGGCTTTCTTTGGACTATTCTTACGAACCATCCAAACAACTTTAACATTTCATGAGAAGCCTGGTGAAGAGAGTCTTATTTCACCCTTCTGGTACGAAACCCAAATAAAACCGTTTAAAAACAGCAAATCACTATTATGTTGTTCATCTACAATAATTGTTATATTTTACAGCTGTACAGAGGACACCTGGTTCGAGGATCGTGGGTGGCTCGCTGACCACTATCGACCGCTACCCCTCAATCGCCGCTCTGCTGTTCTCAACCAACTTAGTTCAATACTGGCAAGACTGTGGTGGCACCATCCTCAACAACCGAGCTATCCTCACCGCCGCTCACTGCACTGTGTACGTACCTACTATTCCTGGGTCATAAAATGTGAACTAAAATCCAGATTGGTGCATTAATAATGTACTTTTTGTTTCAGTGGTTTCGCAGCCAACCGATTCCGTATCCGCGTTGGCTCCACCTGGGCTAACAGTGGTGGAGCACTCCACAACGTTGCTTCGAACATCATTCATCCACAGTTCAACATATGGACCTGGGACAATGACGTCGCCGTCTTGCACATGTCCAACACCTTCTCCTTCAACAACAATGTTCGCCCTGGTTCCATCGCTGGTGCCAACTACAATGTTGGTGACAACCAGACTGTCTGGGCTGCTGGCTGGGGTGACACTTTCGTAAGTACAACAGCGACCATAAAATACATAAAACTTTGGTTTTTAGACATAAAGTATGTATTACTACAACTCTTTGTTCTTTTTCAGTACGGTTCAGAGCAGGGTTCCGAGCAGTTACGTCACGTTCAGCTTGCGATCGCAAACCATAACACTTGCATAAACAACTACGCCTCCCGTGGTGTTTTGGTCAACGAGAACATGATCTGCGCCGGCTGGCCCTCCGGTGGTCGTGACCAGTGCCGGGGAGACTCCGGCAGTCCTCTCTACCACAACGGCATCGTTTTTGGTGTCAGCTCCTTCGGTATTGACTGCGGTGTCGTATCATTCCCTGGTGTTAACGCTCGTGTTTCCCGTTACACATCTTGGATCACCTCCAACGCATAAGAAGTTTAAAATAAATTGGTAATTTTCAAAATGTTGTTTTGTTCAGTAACAGGCTGTCTATCACAAACAAGTTTATCCTTAGTCCGATAGGAAAAAACAGTTTTGCCTAAGATAATAGTTGATCCTGCTGATATGTAACATAATAATATGCCAGTTTATGATTTGAGGTTTGACAGGTAACATACCTCCGGGTGATTTTTTAAGAGGTATAGGATTTGATTTTCAAAAAAAAAACACAAAATATTCGAAAAATTTGATGAAATCTTTATTGGAATCGATAGAACGATTAATATAATTTAATGTTTGAAGGTGATTTCATGCAAATGCTGACCGCGGCTCCGGTTTAGATGGCCCATTCGCAAGGCCCAATTTCGGCACATTCTCTCCAACATATCAGCCGGTATATTAAATAAATAAATGTCAGGACACCTTTCCACACACGGTCGGTTAGCCCCATGCTAAGTTATTAATTAACTTGTGTTATGGGTGCTAACACAACTGATAAACTACATATAGCTACACATATACATATTTATAAATACATATTGTAACACCCAGACCACGGCTAACAAGCATGCTCATCACACAAATGTCGACCGAGCCGGGAATCGAACCCGGGACCTCAGGTTCGGCAGTCCGGCGTGGTGACCATTGCGCCATCGAGGTCGTCATATTATGAATAAATGCTTCAATATTGGCTCCCAGTGCGTCAATCGTTGCTGGTTTATCCCTGTAGACATGAGCCTTAACATGGCTCCACAAGAAATAGTCCAAAGGCGTTAGATCACACGATCTAGGCGGCCAATTGACGGGCCTAAAACGTGAGATAAACTGTTCACCGAAGGCGGCTCTCAATTGGGCCATTGTTTCGCGTGCCGTGTGGCATGTGGCACTATCTTGTTGAAACCACGTGTCAGGCATATCCAATTCTTCCATTTTGGGCAAAAAAAAACATAAATTGGAAGAAGTGCCCGATGCACTCTCTTGACCGTCCATGCATTTTGATAGTAAAATTCAATAATTTGCAAGCATTGTTCGTTCGTAAGTCGATTCATGGTTAAATTATAGATCAAACTGAACAAGTTTGACAATGACACAAGACACGATTCACGCGTGATCTGTTAAAAACAGTGTTGCCAAAAATATACCAGCAAAAAAATCACCCGTTATTATAATTCCTCCTTAGATGGATTGGAAATGTATGAAATAAATTATGTAGGATACATTCCCTAGATAGCAATCGGAAACATATAGCTAGAGGTATATTCAATGTGTTCAGGTAGTTATGGAAAACACCACACAAGACTAACATCTTAATGCCACGGAATCATTGAATACGTTTCTGGCATTTTTCTTTGATGCGTCTAACAAGCCTGAAGACGGATAGAATGCGGTTTTCTGGATTTTTGCCCACGACGGAACGGAGCAGGTATTTGCGTTTAGGGTGAGAGATGTGCGTTTGTGTGTTTGTGTGTGCGTTTGTGCAAAGTAATGTTCCCTCCTATCTTCTAAACTAATGATCTGATCTTGATGCAGTTTTCAATACGAGGTTTGTGTTCGATGAGTTCATGTTCTTAGACAGGTGTCATGACTGTAACTCACTAGGGGGCGCCACAATATTAGTGCAAACAGCAAAGTAATGTTCACACCTACCTTCTAAACTAATCATGCGATTTTGATGCGGTTTTCAATACGAGGTTTTTGTTCAATGAGTTCATGTTCTTAGATAGGTGTCATGGCTGTAACTCACAAGGGGGCGCCACAATATTAGTGCAAAACAGCAAAGTAACGTTCCCACCTACTTTCTAAACTAATGATATGATTTCGATGCGGTTTTCAATAACGGGTTTGTGTTCGATGAGTTCATGTTCTTAGATAGGTGTCATGGCTAGAACTCACTAGGGGGCGCCACAATATTAGTGCAAAGCAATTTTGCAATATAATCAAAACGTCCGATTACAATTCTGTTTTCATCAGCAAAGTGTACGTGCTTAATGCATGTTCCCAAAAAATAAAAATTTCGTCTGTAACTCACTAGAGGGCGCTACAATATTAGTGCAAAATAATATTGCAATAATATTATAACAAATTGTCCGATTTCAATGCGGTTTTGAGCGATGGGTTCGTAGTTGATTTGTGCATGGTTTAAGATAAGTCTTACGATATTAACTCACTAGGGGATGCTGCTTTATTAGTGTGTAACGATTATATTGCAATATTAATAAAACTATAATTCGTATTATGCTCTCTAAAAAGTCTGAAATAAAATTAAGCAAAATTAAAAATTTTGAAAAAACCCACGACGGTAAAAATCTTATTGAAAAATAATAAAATAACTCAAAACCCTCGACTTAACCCAATTATTATGTAACTTAATATTATAATAGACGTAAAAATACTTTCTACATAACCGAGGAATAACCGTCGGGGGCTGCCTTTTCTATATGAAATTTCAACAATTAATCATACTCATGAGTGTATTTTTACCCACGACGGAACGGAGCAGGTATATGCGTTTAGGGTGAGAGATGTGCGTTTGTGTGTTTGTGTGTGCGTTTGTGCAAAGTAATGTTCCCACATATCTTCTAAACTAATGATCTGATTTTGATGCAGTTTTCAATAAAGGGTTTGTGTTTGATGAGTTCATGTTCTTAGACAGGTGTCATGGCTGTAACTCACTAGGGGGCGCCACAATATTAGTCCAAACAGCAAAGGAATGTTCCCACCTACCTTCTAAGCTAATGATCCGATTTTGATGCGGTTTTCAATAACGTTTTTGTGTTCAGTGAGTTCATGTTCTTAGATAGGTGTCATGGCTGTAACTCACTAGGGGGCGCCACAATATTAGTGCAAAAGAGCAAAGTAATGTTCCCACCTACCTTCTAAACTAATGATCCGATTTTGATGCGGTTTTCAATAACGGTTTTGTGTTCGATGAGTTCATGTTCTTAGATAGGTGTCATGGCTATTAATCACTAGGGGGCGCCACAATATTAGTGCCAAACAATGTTACAATATAATCAAAACGTCCGATTACAATTCTGTTTTCATCAGCAATGTGTACGTGCTTAATGCATGTTCCCAAATAATAAAAATTACGCCTGTAACTCACTAGAGGGCGCTACAATATCGGTGCAAAATAATATTGCAATAACATATTATATAGACTATAATTCGTACATGTTCTCTAAAAAGTCTGAAATAAAATTAAGCAAAATTAAAAATTTTGAAAAAACCCCCGACGGTAAAAATCTTATTGAAAAATAATAAAATAACTCAAAACCCCCGACTTAACCCAATTATATAGGAACTAGCTTTTGCCCGCGACTTCGTTCGCGTGGAATAGTGACTTCCTCCAGATTTTTGGTTTGACCAATAGATGGCGCTGTATGTCCGGAATAAATTTTATTTTTTATTTTTATTTTTTGTAATAAAAACTATCCTATGTCCTTTCTCAAGTTTCAAACTATGTCTGTACCAAATTTCACACAAATCGGTTCAGTAGTTTAGGCGTGAAGAAAAGACAGACAGACAGACAAAAAGACAGACAGACAGACAGACAGAGTTACTTTCGCATTTATAATATTAGTTTGGATAACCGTCGGGGGCTGCCTTTTCTATATGAAATTTCAACAATTAATTGAGTGTATTTTATGTCATCGTTAAACATCTACAATTCTTCAATAATTGTATTCACGACACTAGAGGTAGAATCCTTTAGCTGGTTTAATGGCAGCTCCCGACGGATATTCCTATATAATTGGGTTAAGTCGGGGGTTTTGAGTTATTTTATTATTTTTCAATAAGATTTTTACCGTCGGGGGTTTTTTCAAAATTTTTAATTTTTATTACCCACGACGGAACGGAGCAGGTATATGCGTTTGGGGTGAGAGATGTGCGTTTGTGCAAAGTAATGTTCCCACCTATCTTCTAAACTAATGATCTGATTTTGATGCGGTTTTCAATAAAGGGTTTGTGTTTGATGAGTTCATGTTCTTAGACAGGTGTCATGGCTGTAACTCACTAGGGGGCGCCACAATATTAGTCCAAACATCAAAGGAATGTTCCCACCTACCTTCTAAGCTAATGATCCGATTTTGATGTGGTTTTCAATAACAGATTCGCGTTCAACGTGTTCATGTTCTTAGATAGGTGTCATGGCTGTAACTCACTAGGGGGCGCCACAATATTAGTGCAAAACAGCAAAGTAATGTTCCCACCTACCTTCTAAACTAATGATCCGATTTTGATGCGGTTTTCAATAACGGGTTTGTGTTCGATGAGTTCATGTTCTTAGATAGATGTCATGGCTATAACTCACTAGGGGGCGCCACAATATTAGTGCAAAACAGCAAAGTAATGTTCCCACCTACCTTCTAAACTAATGATCCGATTTTGATGCGGTTTTCAATAACGGGTTTGTGTTCGATGAGTTCATGTTCTTAGATAGATGTCATGGCTATAACTCACTAGGGGGCGCCACAATATTGCAATAATATTAGAACGAATTGTCCGATTTCAATGCGGTTTTCAGCGATGGTTTCGTAGTTGATTGGTGCATGGTTTAAGATAAGTCTTACGATATTAACTCACTAGGGGGCGCTGCTATATTCGTGTGAAACGATTATATTGCAATATTATTTAAACTAAAACGTATTGTCTGATTTCATTTCAATGCGGATTTCAGGAACAAGTTCATTGGTTGGTGCATGTTCTCAGATAAGTAATAATCTGAGTAAAATTTCAAAATTAATGCATAACGGTATCTAGACAACCCTTACGAGCTTTCTTCTATTTACCCACGACGGAACGGAGCAGGTATTTGCGTTTAGGGTGAGAGATGTGCGTTTGTGTGTTTGTGAGTTTGTGTGTTTGTGTGTGCGTTTGTGCAAAGTAATGTTCCCTCCTATCTTCTAAATTAATGATCTGATTTTGATGCGGTTTTCAAGAAAGGGTTTGTGTTCGATGAGTTCATGTTCTTAGTCAGGTGTCATGGCTGTAACTCACTAGGGGGCGCCACAATATTAGGGCAAAACAGCAAAGTAATGTTCCCACCTACCTTCTAAACTAATGATCCGATTTTTATGCGGTTTTCAATAACGGTTTTGTGTTCGATGAGTTCATGTTCTTAGATAGGTGTCATGGCTATAACCCACTAGGGGGCGCCACAATATTAGTGCCAAACAATGTTGCAATAGGTATAATCAAAACTTACAATTCTGTTTTTATCAGCAATGTGTACGTGCTTAATGCATGTTCCCAAATAATAAAAATTACGCCTGTAACTCACTAGAGGGTGCTACAATATCAGTGCAAAATAATATTGCAATAACATATTATATAGACTATAATTCGTATATGCTCTCTAAAAAGTCTGAAATAAAATTAAGCAAAATTAAAAATTTTGAAAAAACCCCCGACGGTAAAAAGCTTATTGAAAAATAATAAAATAACTCAAAACCCCCGACTTAACCCAATTATATAGGAATAACCGTCGGGGGCTGCCTTTTCTATATGAAATTTCAATAATTAATTGAGTGTATTTTATGTCATCGTTAAACATCTACAATTCATCAATGATTGTATTCACGACACTAGAAATCCTTTAGCTGGTTTAATGGCAGCCCCCGACGGATATTCCTATATAATTGGGTTAAGTCGGGGGTTTTGAGTTATTTTATTATTTTTCAATAAGCTTTTTACCGTCGGGGGTTTTTTGTCATCATTAAACATCTACAATTCTTCAATAATTGTATTCACGACACTAGAAATCCTTTAGCTGGTTTAATGGCAGCCCCCGACGGATATTCCTCGGTTATGTAGAAAGTATTTTTACGTCTATTATAATATTAAGTTACATAATAATTGGGTTAAGTCGGGGGTTTTGAGTTATTTTATTATTTTTCAATAAGATTTTTACCGTCGTGGGTTTTTTCGATACCGAAATTAAAACCTCCTCTGTCTTCTAGGATTTGCTTGGGTGATAAAGAAAATTATGAAAATATGTTTTTGACGTATCTACATATTGACATAACTGTTATGACAGATTGGGAATTGTACACATCTTGCATCAACAAGGTGGAATATTTATAAAAAAGAGTACTGAGGATTTTGATAAAAGTTAGTATTGTTGTGACCTATTTCCAGCACCCAATTCCTATCTATACGTTGCTTGCTGGGACTAGAATTGTGATACCAATACAAAATTTTATTAATTACTTTTAGAAGATAATAATACAATTTCGGCATCTTTAGCATATTGACCTAAGTATTTTTAGGATAAATGGCTTTATATATTCTGAAGAACTTTACGTTAGCAAAGAGAAGTCGTATAACATACCAGGGAATGAGTATGGCTATACTCCTTGCTTGTATTTCTCAAGTATGAATGTTAAACACTTTGTTTGCTGTTTTCAAGGTGATTTCTGTGGAGGAGTTTATTTCATGAGGACAAAGTTGCTCATAAAAGATAATCGAGGTCTCTGACTATTCGATGTTGAATATAGAGGAATTTGGAACCGTTACTGCTTTCTGCTACACCCATATTTGGTGGGGTTGTTTTATTATGTGCCATCGATCAAAAGGGACGTGTTTATCTAAAATTACCACATAAGAAGAATTTATGAAATGACACTAACATGAAACATCCTGTTTGAATTTGAATTGGAGCAATCTTATCACCTTGACAGTACCTAAACTAAAGCCAAGAGTTTCGTTAAATAGAAATCGAAGCTATCCTTTGGAACATCAGTAGTCTTTGGACATCCAAAATGCGGGTTTATGCCCTTTTGACCCTCATTGTTATAGTTATGGCAGGTTCGTAAATTGTAATAAAATATCATAACATTCAAATTCGTTAATGAATGTAGATAATACATTTGTTTCGGGCATCAGCTTTGTATGTTTACATTACAGAGGTGCCGATTTACCCCGAAAAGATAGTGGGTGGTTCTGTGACCACCATTGACCAGTACCCTGCTATCGTTTCTTGTCTATATTCAAACGACTTGGTCAATTATACCCAATACTGTGCTGGTACTATCCTCAACAGAAGGTCCGTTTTAACTGCTGCTCATTGTACTTTGTAAGTACAAACTTAAGAAACTTAAGAATTCTTCGTTCTACCCATTATGAGAATCTTATAAAGAATACTCAATACAAATGGCTCTAAATGACAATGATCAGTCGTTATTCGGATGAACATAAAATTTTAACAAATCTTTGTTTCTTCTTTCTGCAGTGGCGATCCCGCTAATAAGTGGCGTATCCGTGTGGGTTCGAGTTTTGCCAATAGCGGTGGTCTTGTCCACAATGTTGAGCAAATTATCCAACATCCTATGTTCAATGTTGCAGCTCATTGTGACTATGATTTTGCTATCTTGCGCTCTGCCACTTTTATTACGTTCAACAAAAACGCGAGGCCTGTTGCCATAGCTGGCGATATTTACGAAATTCCCGATCACCAGCCTGTTTGGGCTGCTGGATTTGGTCTCACTTCTGTATGTATAAGCTTGAATAACGTCGACTTATTTATACGAATTTCCATACATCTCTTCATATATTTATTAACTAACTCCTTTTTAAACGGCTGGTCTGTGAATTTGACTTATGATAATTTCAATGCGTTAGGTAGAACGGCTCTTAGTTTTTTTCTGTAATGTCGTGTCAACTAGATAAATACATTTTGTTCCAATTTTTAGGAGAAAGGTCCTGCCTCCGAGATACTGCGCCACGTCCAGGTATTTACAATCAACCAGGATGCTTGTAAAGGCCCTTATAAGAGTGTAGGAATAACTATCACTGAGAACATGTTGTGCTCTGGTGTGTTCAACGCTGGTGGTCGCGACCAGTGCACGCAAGACTCCGGAGGTCCTCTCTTCCACAATGGAGTCCTTGTTGGTGTCTGCTCTTTCGGTTTTGGATGTGCTAGACCACAGTTCCCTGGTGTCAACGCTCGCGTGTCACGTGCATCCGCATGGATTAGAAAAAACGCGTAAATAAAATGGGCTCGCAACAATTGATTTTAATTACGATTATTGATGAGAAGCTAAACTTAAAGCTAAGCTAATTTGGTTTTGTTTTATAGTGAGTGCATTTTGTTTCTCCAGTATTGTATTGAATTTGAAATTAAAAAAATATATATTTTACAGCAAACTTTTTTTATATTAATATACCCATCATCGAATTGTATCTTGCACGCGAAAGTTCTTGTGAATATATAATACCCATGGGATATAAATATTTTAATAATATGCTCTTTAGGTAGGTAGGTATTTATGGTTACTTAAAATATCCTAATGATTGAGAATATGGGTGAACTAGTGCCCGTTTACTGATTGATTAAGTAAAACCTAAAGGTTTAAGGTAAATAAAAACGCTGCTTTGACAACAGTTCCTACTGAATGCTGTCATTACGTTATCTAAATATTGATTGAGTCTTTCCGGCAATCATATTTAAGGCTTCATACATTGTAAACTCTCTTTTGGTAATGGCTTATATGAAAGTTTTTGATTTTTCGGACCAGTTGGCCTCCAGTTTTAATTGTGTAGTTATCGGCACGAATCTTGAGCTCTGACCTACATCTGCGCAGAAGTGATTTATTAGCAAAGAATCAATCCTAAGTGACGGCTATGATGCGATGCACTGCGGGCCAATCACCGCTTTAGCCCGCCCCCGCGCCTCACTTCATACCACAAAAGGGACCCAATAAATTACTTCTGCGCAGGTGAAGGTCAGAGCTCAAGATTCGTGCCGATAACTGTAATATGCTATAAAAAACGAATTTTTACTATGGATTGTTTTATGCCTAAATGTATGTTAATCATATTTAATCATACTAATGATTCGCCTGAAGTTATTTTGATTTTTTTAGATATTCGTACCTAATAGATATGTAAGAGAAATATTACTGTGCAGGTGCAGGTGCCTTGACTATTGGGGGAGTAAGAAACTTATCCGATCTTTCATCACACCGTTTGTGGCAAATTCATGTATTAACTTGGAATATAATATCTGTCAACATTATTTAATTTACCTAGGAAGTTTAAGGTCTTCTCTCTGTCTATCAAAATACACACATATCTTCAAAGCTACCTGATTGAAATGACAATTTACTGAAAGGGAATGCAAAAATAATCAAAATGCCTTTACTTTTAGACTTCATTGTCCCATAGGTATACTTATGTAAGCAAGCATATTTTACCTCTAAAGGCTTACATAGATATTTTTATTTAAATAAAATAAGTTATATAAGAGCTATAAAAGCCTAATTTAGTTGGAAATTTGCTTTACAAAGTTCGGTGCGGTTTTTGTTTTTATAAAATAACTAGCGACCCGCTCCGGCTTCGCACGGGATAACAGTATTTCCCCACTATTTAATGTATGTTATTATACATATAAACCTTCCTCTTTAATCACTCTATCTATTAAAAAAAAACCGCATGAAAATCGGTTGCGTAAGCGTAGAAAGGGACATAAGGACAGAAAAAGCGACTTTGTTTATACTATGTAGTGATAGTGACTCTGTAGAGCAAATCGATGGCGCTTCCGTGTGGGTTCAACCTTCGCCAATAGCGGCGGCATTGTCCACAATGTTCAACAAATCATCAATTACTCCAACTATAACCATGCCATATTTGATAATGACTTCGCCATCTTACGTTCCGTTACTGTTATTTCATTCAACAACAATGTGAGGGCAGTCTCCATTGCTGGTGCTAATTACAATTTGCCCGATAACCAGGCGGTCTGGACCGCTGGATGGGGTCGGATTTCCGTAAGTACTGTTTTTTACTTGACAGGTAATCAAATCATAACGGTTTTTTTCAACATTTCTATTCTGTTTCACAGGAGAATGGTCCTCCATCTGAGCAACTGCGACATGTCCAGGTCTTTACTATCAACCAAGCAATTTGCAGAAGCCGTTATGCAGCTGCTTTCACAACCATCACTGACAACATGTTATGCTCTGGTATACTCGACGTCGGTGGTCGTGACCAGTGCTCGCAAGACTCCGGTGGTCCCCTATATCATAACGGGATTCAGGTCGGCGTCTGCTCCTTTGGTCATGGATGCGCCAGGCCACAGTTCCCTGGTGTCTATGCTCGCGTTTCACGAGCAACTGCTTGGATCACAAGTAACGCTTAAAACGTTAAGCAAATTCACAAAAATCGTTGATTGAATAGATGAATTTATCTTTTCATATTATCACCGACTATCAAAAATATATCTTCTTCATAAAATATTTTGAAAACTGTTGTTTTTATTTTCCAAAATTACTTTTGTAAATTTTGGACCTGATTCACATTAAGAAACAAACGATTTCAATTAAATCTACTGAATCAGGGGTATCGGCCACAGGTACCTCAACCACTGGGGACGTAAGCCTCTTACCCGAAATTTCAGCCTGCTGTTTGTGGCAAAATTGTGCATTAAGTTGTTCCTTTTACGGTGATATTAAATTTACCTAAGAAGTTTAAAGTCTCCTCTCTATCTATCAAAATACACACAGATTTTAAATCAAATCATAATTATCCTGTGCGGTGTACCGTACCCAGCACTGCCCATTGCCACGATACTGAGTGTACTAGCCAAAAAATCATAATAATTTTAATAAGAAGGTCCCCTAGAGTGTTAAATAAGCATTTCTCCCTGACTAAAATAACAATCTAGAGAAAATTAATGCCTAGTCATAAATTACTGCAATATGAAATCGGCTTTATGAAATGCGGCTGGGTTTTTTTAAAATATATCTGTAAAAATGTGATAGGTAATTAGTTTTTCAATATCAAGGATAATCTTATCTCTCCATACCTATAACTTTATCCTAGACAGTATAAATACATTACAAGTCTATAGTTCTGATTACTAGTAGGCTTTTGACCGTCAAAATGAGAGTGGTTGCTATATGGACCCTATGTGTGGCGGTTGTGGCAGGTTAGTATATTAATATAACATAAATGTAAAAGTTCGTAAGAAGTTGTCGCTGTAGACATGTCTGAGTGTGAACATTCACAGAAAAACTGCTGGATGTATTTTGTTAAAACTCGGCAGTTATGTAGAATAAATCATACAGTAGCTTATACATCAGAATAGTATGAAGACACTTTAGATAGAAAATATACAGATAAGTTAAAATAGTAACAACACTACTTTTTCCTCTACAGCCGTGCCAACCAACCCACAAAGGATAATCGGTGGTTCTTTAACTACCATTGACCAGTACCCTACGATGGCTGCTTGTCTAACTACATTTAACTTTGTTAACTACTTCCAGTCTTGTGGTGGTACTATCCTTAACAATAGGTCCATCTTAACTGCCGCTCACTGTACTATGTAAGTATTTATATTATATGTAGATTGAAGATTTAAACTTTGCTCCTCGTTAGTTTATTCTTTATTGCACACATAAACATATTTTGACACACAGATAACAGAGAGATTATGCACAACGGCGAGCTTAACCCAGTGTTGGGTTCTCTTACAGCCAACCTTAGAGTGATTTGATGGGGTAGGGCAAATTCAGTGTGCATTGTGTGCAACTTTATGCTAATGCTTCTGTGATGTATTAACTTCGAATTGTTCTTTGATGTGGATTTGACCTCGCATGTGTTTTTGCAGCGGTGATACTGCAAATCAATGGCGCTTCCGTGTGGGTTCATCTTTCGCCAATAGCGGCGGCATTGTCCACAATGTTCAGCAAATCTTCAACCACCCCAACTATAACCAGGCCGCCCGTGTTGATTTGGACATCGCTATCTTGCGTTCCGCTTCTGCTATCTCATTCAACAACAATGTGAGACCAGTTTCCATCGCTGGCCCTAATTACAATTTGCCCGATAACCAGGTTGTCTGGGCGGCTGGATGGGGTCTGACTGTAAGTACTGTTACTTTTGGGAGAGAACTGCATCTTGCAAATATATGCTGAGTTTGTTTCTGTTTTGCAGGAGAGTGGTTCTACGTCCGAGCAACTGCGCCACGTCCAGGTCTTTTCTATCAATCAAGCCGCTTGCAGAAGCCGCTATGCAGCTAGAGGCGTAATCATCACTGATAACATGTTGTGCTCTGGTATACTCGACGTCGGTGGTCGTGACCAGTGCTCGCAAGACTCCGGTGGTCCTCTCTATCATAACGGGATCCAGGTCGGTGTCTGCTCTTTCGGCATTGGATGCGCCGAAGCACAGTTCCCTGGTGTTAATGCTCGTGTTTCACGTGTGACAGCTTGGATCACAAGTAACGCCTAAAGCGTATACGCAAATTAACTAAAAATCATTGATCGAATAATTGAATTTATCTTTCCGTTTTGTTTGATTACCGACTATCAAAAATATACCAGGGAAGTCGGGTGGCCTAGTGGGTAAAGGACCAACCTCTCGAGTATGAGAGTGTGGGTTCGATTCCAGGTCAGGCAAGTACCAATGCAACTTTTCTAAGTTTGTATGTACTTTCTAAGTATATCTTGGACACCAATGGCTGATAAAAAGGTGAAGGAAAACATCTTGAGGAAACCTGGACTACATAGTCTGAAATCACCAACCCACATTGAGCAAGCGTGGTGATTAATGCTCAATCCTTCTCCGTGTGAGAGGAGGCCACAGCCCAGCAGTGGGACGATATAAAGGCTGTAACAGTAACAGTAACAGTAAAAATATACCTACTTAATAAAAAAAAATATGAAAGCTGTCGTTTTTACCCACGACGGAACGGAGCAGGTATATGCGTTTAGGGTGAGAGATGTGCGTTTGTGTGTTTGTGAGTTTGTGTGTTTGTGTGTGCGTTTGTGCAAAGTAATGTTCCCACATATCTTCTAAACTAATGATCTGATTTTGATGCGGTTTTCAATAAAGGGTTTGTGTTCGATGAGTTCATGTTCTTAGACAGGTGTCATGGCTGTAACTCACTAGGGGGCGCCACAATATTAGTCCAAACAGCAAAGTAATGTTCCCACCTACCTTCTAAACTAATGATCCGATTTTGATGCGGTTTTCAATAACGGTTTTGTGTTCGATGAGTTCATGTTCTTAGATAGTTGTCATGGCTATTACTCACTAGGTGGCGCCACAATATTAGTGCCAAACAATGTTGCAATATAATCAAAACGTCCGATTACAATTCTGTTTTCATCAGCAATGTGTACGTGCTTAATGCATGTTCCCAAATAATAAAAATTACGCCTGTAACTCACTAGAGGGCGCTACAATATCGGTGCAAAATAATATTGCAATAACATATTATATAGACTATAATTCGTATATGTTCTCTAAAAAGTCTGAAATAAAATTAAGCAAAATTAAAAATTTTGAAAAATCCCCCGACGGTAAAAATCTTATTGAAAAATAATAAAATAACTCAAAACCCCCGACTTAACCCAATTTTATAGGAATAACCGTCGGGGGCTGCCTTTTCTATATAAAATTTCAACAATTAATTGAGTGTACTTTATGTCATCGTTAAACATCTACAATTCTTCAATAATTGTATTCACGACACTAGAAATCCTTTAGCTGGTTTAATGGCAGCCCCCGACGGATATTCCTATATAATTGGGTTAAGTCGGGGGTTTTGAGTTATTTTATTATTTTTCAATAAGATTTTTACCGTCGGGGGATTTTTCAAAATTTTTAATTTTTATTTACCTCATTGGGTCACATCATCTCAAATATTTTTATTTTAATTGCTAACTAAAAACTAGACATTGAACATATTTTGAGTGAAGGGAAGGGATAAAAACCTTGATGCGACCGGTATATTTCAAATCAATTGCAAAATACTTAGCTTTCTCATGTTAGACTGTGGACCGTAGTATGTAGTCCACGATGGCTGCTTGTATATTTTCAAGTACAGTGGTCACTTTATCAAGCCTAGCGGCAGTACCATCCTCAATGGTAAATACGTATACCGCGTGGTTCATATGTATTTCATGCCCACAGCATTGGGTGACACGCATTTCCTACTTGAAATTGCCTACTACCTAACTAATCATTAAACTAAGAATGTACCCATAATCAAACTGTATGTCCTACATAAGGAAGTAATTGTAGGTAAGTATGTATACCTGTGGGACATAAATATTTTTAATAATATGCTATTTCGGTACTTATCGTAACTTAAAATATCGAAATGTTCGAGAAACTGGGTAAGCTATTGTCAGTATCGTAATTAATTAAGGAAATATAAAGATTTAAGGTAAATAAACACGTTGCCTTGATAACATTTCCTACAGAGTATTAAATTGTCATTTTGTAACCTAAATATTGATGCTTGATTTTAACCAGTTTAAATTTGCGATAAGAAGAAGGTTATTTCTTTCGGTCTGTGGCTTAGGCTCCCAATGGTTCTAAGCCACAGACCGAAAGAAATCCCAATCCCAGTCCCAATGGTCCAACCTGTCATCATCCTCCTGCCCTTATCCCAATTTTATTTGGGGTCGGCGCAGCATGTTTTCTCCTTCCATACTCTTCTATCCTCATGCTGCATAAGTTTCGGCTTAGGTTTTATGGTCGGCCGCCTGCCCGACACCAACCCTCTTTGGGAATGCTGTTGTGGTGATTTACCCGTCACCGGGCGGGTGGCCCAAAGTGCAGATGTTATGCACTGGCCTTTAGGTTCCCTTAGTCGCCTCTTATGACACCCACGGGAGAGAGATGGGGACGTCCAATTCTGATCCGGGAACGTCACGGATTATTGAACATGATAGTAATTTGAAAAAAAAAATGCTTTTAATTATATTACACGTATCAGGGGTATCGGTCACAGGTACCTCGACCACTCGGGGGCGTAAGCCACTTGCCCGAATTTTCGGCCTACTACTGTTTGTGGCAAAAATGTGCATTAAGTTGTTCCTTTACCAGGGATACAATTAAGACTCTTTCTATCAAAATAGACATAGATTTTCAATCAAGTCATAATAATTTTAATAACAAGGTTTTCTCGAGTGCCATATACGGTAGCAATTGCTCACTGACTGAAATCACAATCTAATGAAAAATAGTACCTAATTTTGTCATAAATTACTGCATTATGGAATCCTGCTTTATAAAGTTCAGTTCAGTATTTTTAAAAATAACTCTGTAAAAGTCTGATAACTCATCCTCCGAGCCTTTTTCCCAAACTATGTTGGGGTCGGCTTCCAGTCTAACCGGATGCAGCTGAGTACCAGTGCTTTACAAGAAGCGACTGCCTATCTGACCTCCTCAACCCAGTTACCCGGGCAACCCAATACCCCTTGGTTAGACTGGTGTCAGACTTACTGGCTTCTGACTACCCGTAACGACTGCCAAGGATGTTCAATGACAGCCGGGACCTACAGTATAACGTGCCATCCGAAACACAGTCATTGTGTCTAAGATATACTTAGAAAGTACATACAAACTTAGAAAAGTTGCATTGGTACTTGCCTGACCTGGAATCGAACCCGCGCCCTCATACTCGAGAGGTTGGTTCTTTGCCCACTAGGCCACCACGACTTACGACGAAAGTCTGATAACTAGTTTGTAAATACAAGGAAAATCTTATCACTCAGTAGTACCTATAAGTTTACCCTATGTAGTATAAATATATTTGGCGTTTATAGTTCTGATTAGTTAGTAGACTTTAGATCTTCAACATGAGAGTGATTATTGTATGGGCCTTATGTGTAGCGGTTGTGGCAGGTTTGTGAATTAATTATTTATTTTTAATTTCAATCAAATAAGCAAGTGTAACAGCCACGCGGTATCAATTTTGTTTATTAAATTTTTCTTAAGGGTTGCTAATCTTGATTTAAAAAAGTAATAGTTAATTTTAAAATAGATATAACACTATTTTTTTCTTTACTGCTGTGCCAACCAACCCACAAAGGATAGTTGGTGGTTCTTTAACTACCATTGACCAGTACCCAACGATGGCTGCCTGTCTGACTACATTTGACTTTGTTAACTACTTCCAGGCTTGTGGAGGCGTTTGTTGCCCGTGGTACTACCAATAGTACCACGGGCAATTTTTTCTTCCCGTAGTACTACCAAGCGGTCTGGTAGTACCACGGGCAAGAAAAAACTACCCGTGGTACTACTGTCAATATTTTAGGTTTTTTTCAACCCTTTTGTTGTCACAGTTGATATTGTCATCCTAGAAAGAGAATTGAAATATATATTTTTTTAATGTGGATATATTTTGGTACTATTTCGTAAATTGATCTGGTAGTTGTGAAATTTTTCATTGCTCAAAATCGACAAGAGTCAAAAACACTTAGTTTTTTTTTACAAAAAAAATTGAATACCTTGATCTCGTGGGGTTGACTTGATGTATTTTATGTTATCCTGGAAATTGGAATAGTCAGGTAAGTTATGTTGTCCTGGTACACGGGGAGAGCAGTTGCATCGAAATTCCGAGATTGGTAGGTTTACTTTTTATTTTAACTCCGGTGATTGATGAAAAGTTATTATCCTCGTATTCCCCTTAAACTTAAGGGGAAAATTTACAAGAGTATGGTCAGGCCTGCTGTCTTGTATGGATCAGAGTGCTGGCCCACAAAAGCGACGAATGAAAGACAATTGCATGCGGCAGAGATGAGAATGTTAAGAGGTATGTGTGGAATTACGCGAATGTATAGAGTGAGGAATGAGTATATAAGAGGAAGTTTGAAAGTAGCGCCGGTATCAGAAAAACTGCGTGGAAACCGGCTGTCGTGGTATGGGCATGTGATGCGGAGGAATGAGAGTCATGTTGTGAGGAAGGTGATGAGTATGAACGTGGACGGATATAGTGGAAGAGGAAGACCAAAGAAACGATGGATGGATTGTGTGAAAGTAGATATGGTAAGAAAGAATGTTACTTGTGAGATGACGGCAGATAGAAGAGTATGGAAGAAGAAAACATGCTGCGCCGACCCCAAATAAAATTGGGATAAGGGCAGGAGGATGATGATGATGATGATTGATGAAAAGTTAGGTGTTGCACTCGAGTGCAAAGATTTTTCACCTTGTGCTCTTTTGATTCCTTGGCTATCGCTCAGGATTAGTCAAAAACGAATTTTCAGAATACGGCCGAACCAAAAAAGTAAAGTACTAGGACAGCATAATTTACATGATTATATCAATACTCAACGCGGTCGATAATTTTAATCAATAACACTACTTACTTTCTTAATATTTTAAATAAAACGAATTCTTATTTGAGAAAAAAAACTAAGTGTTTTTGACTCTTGTCGATTTTGAGCAATGAAAAATTTCACAACTACCAGATCTATTTACGAAATAGTACCAAAATATATCCACATTAACACTCTTTCTAGGATGACAATATCAACTGTGACAACAAAAGGGTTGAAAAAAACCTAAAATATTGACAGTAGTACCACGGGTAGTTTTTTCTTGCCCGTGGTTCACCAGACCGCTTGGTAGTACTACGGGAAGAAAAATTTGCCCGTGGCACTACTGGTAGTACTATTGGTAGTACCACGGGCAACAAACGTGTGGAGGTACTATCCTCAACAATAGGTCCATCTTAACTGCCGCTCACTGTACTATGTAAGTATATTATAGGTAGATTAAAGATTTAAAATTTGCTCTTCTTTCTGTGTGGTATTAACTTCGAACTGTTCTTTGATAATTACCTCGCATGTGAATTTGTTTTCGCAGTGGCGATGCCGCAAATAAATGGCGCTTCCGTGTGGGTTCAACCTTCGCCAATAGGGGTGGTATTGTCCACAATGTTCAACAAATCATCAACCACCCCAAATATAACCAGGCCGCCTTTGTCGATATGGATTTCGCTATCTTGCGTTCCGCCTCTGCTATCTCATTCAACAACAATGTGAGGCCAGTTTCCATTGCTGGTGCTAATTACAATTTGCCCGATAACCAGGCTGTCTGGGCAACTGGATGGGGTTGGATTTCTGTAAGTTCTGATTTTACTTGACTTAATTTAATCGCATCTTAATAATATTTTTTCTTAATTTATTTTTCTGTTTCTCAGGAGAATGGTCCTACGTCCGAGCAACTGCGCCACGTCGAGGTATTTTCTATCAATCAAGAGATTTGCAAAAGCCGTTATGCTAATCTCTCGATTGGAGCTTTCAACATAGCCATCACTGACAACATGTTGTGCTCTGGTATACTTGGTGGGGCCTTAGAATGAATATTCCAATTTAAAACAAGATATCCTTTTCTACAGGAGTCTGGTTCTCTCTCTATGCAATTACGTTACATCTATACCGCCAAGCTAGCTATTTTGCAAGTGCTGTAGTAAGAATCACTGACAGTAATGTAGTGATATGATATACCTAATCGATTGGTGGGCAAACGTATAATTTTCGTATTCACTTCTGAAACTTCGCCGATAACAAGGAAATTACCAATAACACTGAAACGCCGAATAATTATGATGTCGGTCAAGTTGGGTCTGTGAAGAATCTGCATATTCGGACACAATTCTCGGGCCAAATTCGATTTAGTTATGTAATTTTGGCGTTATATAAACAAATCGTTATAAGACTTTGTAATTGCCGCTGATTGACTATCACTCAACAGGAGTTTGATAGATAGATTAATTTATTTATGACTTTAATCTTATCACTTACTATTATTAGTATAAATAAAAGCCAAGGCAAACAATTTGCTTCACCAGTGTGTGGACAGTCAAAATGAGAGTAGTAGCTGCATTAGCTCTTTGCATCGCGGTGGTGGCAGGTTTGTTAACTTTATTATAATAAAACTACCCCTAATTGTTTAATACCCCGGTACTATTTCCCCCGTACTAAAATTAGCCAACATATACTATACATATGTAGGGGTAAAAAATAGTATATATTTTGCAGCAACTTTTTCTCAGCAACTTGACCGGTATTAAAAAGTTTTAAGCTCAGTCTCGTCATCAGCCTATCCCAATTTTATACTATACCTACCTATATAATAATGGTAATTTATTTTTAGCTCTGCCATCGGACCCACAAAGAATAGTGGGAGGGTCGGTGACTACCATTAGCCAATACCCAACGATGGCTGCTTGTCTGTTCTCAAGTAATTTTGTCAACTACTTCCAGTCTTGTGGTGGTACTATCCTCAACAATAGGTCTATCCTAACTGCTGCTCACTGCACCATGTAAGTACATAACCTGCTCACCAGGAGAAGATACACTTCTAACTGGAAACGTTCTTTATATTACTGTTAAAACACTCATTGATATTCACATTGTTTTCATTTGTTATTTTTGCAGTGGTCATACCGCAAACAGATGGCGCTTCCGTGTAGGCTCGACCTTTGCTAACAGCGGAGGTATTGTCCACAACGTTCAACAAATCATTAACCACCCCAACTATAACCAGGCCGCATTTCTTGATTTGGACTTCGCTATCTTGCGTTCCGCCACTGCTATCTCATTCAACATCAACGTGAGGGCGGTCTCCATTGCTGGCGCTAATTACAATTTGGGCGATAATCAGGCTGTCTGGGCCGCTGGATGGGGTCTGACTTCTGTAAGTACTGTTCTTCTTGTCAGGGTTCTGCATCATAGTATTATTTTCTAAGTTTTGTTTTTGCTTTGCAGGAGGGTGGTACTCCGTCCGAGCAATTGCGCCACGTCCAGATCTTTTCTATCAATCAAGCCACTTGCAGAAACCGTTATGCATCTAATGGCGTAACCATCACTGACAACATGTTGTGCTCTGGTGTTCTTGACGTCGGTGGTCGCGACCAGTGCACCCAGGACTCCGGTGGTCCTCTGTATCATAATGGCATCCAGGTCGGTGTCTGCTCGTTTGGTACTGGATGCGCAAGGCCTCAGTTCCCTGGCGTGAACGCTCGTGTTTCACGCGCATCTGCTTGGATTTCAAGCAACGCGTAAGAATGGATGAAACTTTGTTATATGCTGTATATTGGACTTGTAAAATATGTATTAAAAACTGATATTAATATAAGTTTGTAAAATAAACCTAACTTAATAAATGGTAGAAATATTTAGACCTGTTTTTATTTTATCTCAATTTTTATGTAACGTTATCCGTTGAATAAAAACAAATTATATTTTTGTTAAAATATTTACATGGATTGGCTATTAATATATATTATTGCGTGATTTAATCATGCGGAGAAGGACTACTAACTGCACCACGGTATTAAGATAATCAACTTATGGTTTGCAAAGCTTTGAGTTGCTATGGCACCTGTCTGGTGTCAGAATTTAATCAGTGATTTATCTATTTTAAAGGGAAAATGAACCGGTCATGTCTTGGTCTTTGATATACCTACACCTACACACAGCAGGTCTTATGATAATGCTAGGAGTGCCAATACTCGAATAGATCGATCAGTAGGCGCTCTTAGCATATTTACTCAAGTGACAGGAACATAATTTATATTTAAAAACATTTAATTTTGAAATATACTCAACCTGCAAAATATAATGTTTGTGCGCAAAGTAATAATTATCTTGAGTGATAACTGATAAGGAATGAAATTGGACAACTGTACTAAAATATTCTATTTACATAAATATCGAACCTAAAAACTGTTGATTTAATATACCTATAGTACGATTTTTAATTCGAGTCAGTAAAATGACAAGTGCAACTGTCACTAACACAAAAAAGGTTGACCCTCTACAATAGTGATGTTCGGCAATCGATCGATTTAGAAGTTTAGTCATGCTTTATTTTATTTGGTATCAAAGCTTTTTTTTATTGTAAATATTTAATAATATCTGTACTAATATTATAAAGAAGAGTTTGTTTGTTTGTTTGTTTGTTTGAACGCGCTAATCTCAGGAACTACTGGTCCGATTTGAAAATTTCTTTCAGTGATAGATAGCCCATTTATCGAGGAAGGCTATAGGCTACTTTTTATCCCGGTACGGGAAGTAGTTCCCACGGGATGCGGGTGAAACCGCTGGCAGAAGCTAGTCGTATTATATAATACTAATTAGAAATATGGACCTTACCAGCATACTAAAATTTCTCTCTTCTTCAAAAAAGTGAAATACTAATAAAAAAACATACGTAGGAACTAAAACTCATGCTTTCGAGAGAATGCAACCAATCACATTAATACTACATAAAATATGTTCAACAAAAACACCTAAGTACTTGGTTTTTCTATAATTATGTAGTTTGGATAAAAGATAATTAAAAAAAAGTATTAATTCATTCATATTAGTCATTTAATTCTTATCAAAGTGCATGTGTTTTGGTATTCCCATTATTCCAATCAAATCACGTGGGAAGGAAAGATAGGCTTAGATCATTAGATTAGACTAGCTTCTGCCAGCGATTTCACCCGCATCCCGTGAGAACTACTTCCCGTACCGGGATAAAAAGTAGCCTATAGCCTTCCTCGATAAATGGGCTATCTAACACTGAAATAATTTTTCAAATCGGACCAGTAGTTCCTGAGATTAGCGCGTTCAAACAAACAAACAAACAATCAATCAAACAAACAAACAAACTCTTTAGCTTTATAATATTAGTATAGATTATTCTTCATTGTACACCAAGAAAATTAACAATACAGGAAAAAACAGATACACAAAAAAGAGTACAATGGGCGGTCTTATCGCTAATCAGCGATTGCTTTCAACCTTTGGATAGAGTTTATCTGGAGAATACTTTGAAAATGGTCATTATTAGGTTTAAAACCATTTAGCATATATTCAAAAGCTCAAATTGAGCGCTAGTAGGGCCAAGGCCTGCCGGGGCTGCGGGTTGTTCCCGCGGCCCTGGTACATAAAAGGCCACGACGGAACACGACGGTTTTCACAGCGGGAGGGATCATTTGATGATTTTTGACGTCGTTAAAAAAAGGGCCTGTTACATAAAGGGCTTAAGAAGGAACATATTGGGTTTAGTCAGTAAGAGTCTGATATTCCCTTTCTCTGCTAACCCACAGCGAGAAGGGTCATTTGATAACCCATAAAAAAAGGGACGGTAACATGTGAATTCTTTGTCCAAGCAGCCATGTTAGCAGCGTAATATCTGCAGGAGAGAACCTAAAGGCCCAAGTTCACGTCTCAAAGCGATGTTAGCAGAATGAAGGGCCAACGTTTGCCGGGGCTGGGGGCTAATTTGTGAGTCGTGGTGTTTGGATTAACTAGAAGAAACTTAGTTGGGGCTTGGCATGTAAGAGTCTGACACGTCTTTCACCTGAACCCATAGCTAAAGAGATAATCTGATGTAATAGTAAGACAAACATATTAAACACATAAAAAAATATTCCGAAATAGTACTCACAAAGTTAGCTACGTTATATTTTAATTCAGCCAAAAATTGCTCCGATTTTGCGTGCTGCTGTAGATTTAAAAAAGTGAAGAACAATTTAATGATAGTTTTATTGCTCATCACTCAATCAATTGACTGTAATGCTAAAGATAATAAATAAACGCAGTTAAAACTGAAAAACCCAGGGAATTGTTACTTTCGATAGCGAAGATTAGGTACTAAAATGCCTAGTCATTTTAGGGTTTCACAACATTATTAACATTGCCTTTGTTTTAACATTTTCAACGTTCTCTTATTTTTTCCTTTAAATTAGTTATCTTAAAACATGGAAACTATTTACTAGAAAATTTATAGTTTAAAAAACTAAAAACCACAATTTTAGCACGCACTAAAATTGTTGGATTAATTAGATTTGTAATGACGTTTCTTAGCTAGTCATGTATTGTCATCAGAAGTCAGAGCGCGTGCAAAATTTCATCCTAATCGAAGTCCGGGAAGTGGGTCAAATTAAGATTACAATATTTTATTACATTCATAGTTACAAGTGAAGCTAATATAAACAAGGGTTTCTATATATATATCATGCCTCGAGTGATTGATTTGAAGTATAATTATAATATTTCCAAAACAAGATGCATGTAAAAATATTTTATTTCCTAGTACATGTGAGTAAGATTTGTCGTTAATTCTGAATTTATTGAACAACAAAAATATTGTAGCAGCTTAACAATACATTTTACTATATACAATTTAATTATTTTTACTGTATCTTTTACCTGGATAACCTATTCCGAATATTTTTTTTTAATTTAGTAAAAAAAAAAACAAAGTGTCATGTACTTTTTTTCGAAATACAACTACGTAGTTGTGTTTTTTACTCCTAGATAACAAAATTCAACGTTATTATTTTTTTATCTACCTTGGGCTTTCCATTCTAACTCTAAGGGCCTATGCACACCACGTTTTTTAAACGCGCCGTCGACGCGCGTTTTGGGAACGCGCGTCGCCGATCGATACAAACGCGCGGCACCGGCGCGTCTGTATCGATACAAACGCGCGTTTGCATCGCGTCTGCATCGCTACAAACGCGCGTCGACGGCGCGTTTAAAAAACGTGGTGTGCATAGGCCCTAAGTTATAAGGCTCTTTCCACAATAAGTTTATTAAAAATATAGTAGGTACTTAACTATAATAGGTTTATTTCCTTTTTTGAAATTGACTGGATAATTATTTAATAAGGATTTTAAAGTCTATTGACTGAGTAAATGGCGTGGAAGTTTGTTTGTTAATTTAATGTTCTTTGTCAAAAATCCTAAATTACATTCCACCAATAAAATATTACCTAGAAATATGAACACATATGTTTTTTTTATTTGCAGTGTTTTTATTTTACTTAACAATCTTAATACTTTTACAAAAAAAAAATACAATAAAAATAAAAAAAAAACTATTTGCAGTGTTCATTTCTATTGAATTACATATTATTTTTTCGAGAGGGAATTTCCTTCATAACGAATACAAATATTTCGTTCAGTCTTCAGTGTGAACGCTTGCTTTCCTCGTCTTGTCTAGTAAAACTCTATGTACCTAATTAAGTGAATGGGGTAACTCAATGATGTCTGATAAGTTGATATGGGTTTTTTAATAATGATTTTTATCTAATAATCTGTTTGAATGATAGTACTATAAATAAAAATCACGGTAACCCTTTAGTATCTTCAGTAGTCTGGTGACAGTGAAAATGCGAGTTATTGCTGTATTGGCCCTTTGTGTTGCTGCGGTGGCAGGTTTGTGAACTTTCTTGCTGATTTATGATCTACGGCGTCCTAGCCGATTGTAGACAAAGGCGGCCCAGGACATGTTATAGTGCACAGACACAGGTGCACTTTCAATTCTTTCACTCTCATAGCCCGATGGGACGACAATCGACGATCGGAGACCAGAGATCAGGCGCAAGACCGACACTAATTTGCTACTAATATAATGAAACGAATCAGTTTGTTTGTCCGTTTGAGAGAAGTAGTTCTCACGGGAGTGAAACTGGTGAAAACTAGTAACAAAATAATTTGAATGACACGCTTATTTCCATTTTAACAATGAAAACGAATGTTTTTGTTTTTAGCTGTGCCTGCCAGCTTCGAAAGGATAGTGGGTGGTTCTTTAACGACAATAGACCAGTACCCCTCAATCGTAGCTTTACTCTATGGAAGGAACTTGATCAACTATGGTCAAGCTTGTGGTGGGAATATACTTAACAATAGGTCCATCCTAACTGCTGCTCACTGCACCGTGTAAGTAAATAATATCAATAGTATTTTTTACCTATCTGCTGACTGATAACTATATTTTTTTTTAAATATAAGGATTACGACGTTCGTTTTTTAGGTTTTTTTTTAATTATTACAAACGTAACTTCAGATTGCCCAATTTTCTTTGCAATAAAAATCCCTAAATAATTATATTTTTAGTAACGATACCCCTCAGATGTGGCGCTTCCGAGTAGGCTCATCCTTCGCCAGCAGCGGTGGCATTGTCCACAATGTTCAGCAAATCATCGAGCATCCCACCTACAATGTCGCAGCTCGATTGGATAACGACTTCGCTATCTTGCGATCCGCCTCGGTCATCATCTACAATGACAACGTTAAGCCTATTGCCATCGCTGGTGCTAATTACCATCTCGCTGATAACCAGCCTGTCTGGGCCGCTGGATGGGGAAAAACTCACGTAAGTTGCTATTATAAAATATTCTATAATGACAGATCAAAGAGGAAACATTTTTTTTTTGAGCTCGGGGCTCCTAACATACTAAACGGATTTCAAAAATTATTTCACTGTGGGAAGTTACAAATATCCAAGGCTAACATAAGCTATAGTTTATTTGGACGGGAAGAAGTTCCCTCGGGACGCGGGTGAAAGCGCGGGGAACAGCTAAAGCCACCCTAAAGATGTATTTATTTTTTCTTTACAGGAATTCACTATTCTCGGTCCTTCTTCTGAGCAACTGCGTCATGTCCAGATCTACACCATCAACCAAGAAGTTTGCAGGAGTCGTTATGGCAGTGCAGCTATCACTGACAACATGGTGTGCTCTGGTGTGCTGGACGTGGGTCGTCGTGACCAATGCGGAGGTGACTCCGGCGGTCCTCTCTACCACAATGGAGTCCTTGTCGGTGTCTGCTCCTTCGGCAGAGGTTGCGCTAGAAGGAGGTTCCCTGGTGTCAACGCTCGAGTTTCTAGTGCTTCTGCTTGGATTGTAAGCAATGCTTAAATAAACGATACTATTAACGGCAAACTGTACGTTTTTCTCAGTGTAAACTTTCCCATATCAACCTGATTAAGTCCCACACCTGGGCGTCTGTAGTTAAAAAGGGACAAAGACGAAAATAAACTTGAAGATTTTAGAAAGAAAAAGTCGCACTATATCACATAGAGGATATGTATGTTGAAGTAATCCTTTTTTGGTTATTCAATAATTTTAGGATGTGACGAGTGAATCATATCTTATATTTTGTTTATTGCTTTCAGTTGATATAACTTAATACATTTCTAAAAATAATGACGAATATATTGAACAACCATAATAAAGGAGATAAGTTTTTAGCTGTCTTCGGTGTGTCATAATGGTAATATAATTATTATCATTTATCAGTAATCGTGTAAAGTATAGGAAAGTATATACACTAGGTTGATTATTGATAATAATTAGTAGAAAGGGTCAAAAACGAAGAAAATCTGTAGGTACCTGCAGTCCGATAATGCTCCTCTACTCAATTCTGGCTTATATCAAAACTCAGAACATGAAGTTGCATAGGGCTTCCCTATGTATCAAATTTTATCAAACGAAAAAAAAACCTGTGTGTAAAATTTCTGAGGATTGTACAAGTGATTTCTGTTGACCTCGTGCCAAAACCCAATTCAGCTAAAAACCTAATTAGCAAAAGGTGTAAATTATACCCAGACTAATCTAAAAGTATCTTAAGTTTCTTTGTAGAAAATTATAAAATGACTCAACCACGTAATCTCATCTAGCGGTAATTCAGTCATAAACAATTATTATAAATACTATCGACTTCTACCAATATAGTACACTTGTCAGTGAGTATCCAGCAGAATGCATTTCTTCGGTCTACTAGCCCTCTGCATCGCGGCTGTCTCAGGTATGTCTTATTTTGATCTCCAATTCCTTTCAAAATTTATATTTTATTTTGCTCTAAAAAAAAACTTGTTTTGTTTCCTTTTATTCATAACTTTTCTTCTGGTTCATAGCCGTTCCCGCAAACCCCCAGAGGATTGTCGGTGGCTCCCTAGCCACTATTAACCAGTACCCTTCCATCGCTGCTCTCCTATACTCATCAAACTGGATCACTTACTCGCAGTCTTGTGGGGGCACTATCCTCAACAATAGAGCTATCCTGACCGCTGCTCATTGTACCAAGTAAGTCTTCATATCACATCATATCATATAATTGATTGCATTCCATAATGTACATTTGGTGGAAAATATAAAATAATAGAGGTAGTCACAATTATGGACCCTGATGGGCACAGCATAATGGTTAGAAGAGAGGAAGTCTTCTTGAGTATGATTCAAGCTATGAGAATATTGGATAGGATCGGCGTCAAAAATATAATAACTTTACTTGTTTTTTAGTGGGGATGCTGCTGGTAGATGGCGTATTCGTCTTGGATCCACTTGGGCTAACAGTGGTGGCATAGTTCACAACGTTACTCAGAACATTGTACACCCCTCATACAACTCAAGGACCATGGACAATGACATCGCTGTGTTGCGGTCTACCACCTTGTTTACGTTCAATAATAATGTTCGCGCTGCTTCTATCGCAAGCGCAAACTACAATCTCGCCGATAACCAGGCTGTTTGGGCTGCTGGATGGGGCACAACTTTCGTAAGTTTATTACTTTAGTTTTGAAGTATGCTTTATTAAAAAAGTGTTCTAATTTTAATATTTTTGCTGCACAGTCAGGTGCAACTGCCGGCTCCGAGCAGCTCCGCCATGTTCAGCTCGTGACCATCAACCAGAACACTTGCAGAAACAACTACGCTACCCGTGGTTATACCATCACGGACAACATGTTGTGTTCTGGCTGGATCGGAGGTGGTCGTGACCAGTGCCAGGGAGACTCCGGCGGTCCTCTCTACCACAACGGCATCGTTGTTGGTGTCTGCTCCTTCGGTATTGGCTGCGCTCAGGCTCAGTTCCCCGGGGTCAACGCTCGCGTATCACGCTACACCGCTTGGATCTCATCTATTGCTTAAGAGAAAACTTTATATTTTATTTTAATGACTGATAGTATTATTGTGTGTGTTATGTAAATTGAATATTGTATTTAGAAATATATATCAGAAATATCCATTTTTATGTATTTTTTTTGTCGCAAGACATCGTCGGATGCCTTTTGTAAAATTCTGAATGAATTAAGTATCTGCTCCGTTCGTACGGGTACACACTAAACTGACTATAAGTGGAGGATCATCATCGATTCGCTAGAATTCTTAAAGATAATCGATATATGTATCAAGCCCCTGGGTTTTTTTTTATTTAAAAGCAAATAAAAAACCCAGGGACTTGATACCTTTGATAATCAAGATAGCAAAAAATCTCATTAACTTTAAAAATAAACTGACTGGCAAGCAAAGGGAAAAGTAAATAATAAATCTTATCATCGCTTGAGGTGGCTTTCAGACTGTTCTATAATATAATGGTCTATACATAATGTTTGAGCTTGCATGCATTCCTTGTTCCTTCCATATCCCTCTCCTAGTTCCAAAAACTGCCACTCACCAAGCGAGACGTGGCGCCACCGTCAATGCAAAAAACTTTCGCGCGAGTGCCTAAAAACGCGAGCCGGCCGCCATAACGCGCCGCAAAATAAATTCAAAAACTATGTCTAAACTTCAGTAAACTTCTTAAACTAATCAAAAACCCCTGCAGGGAGTTACTGGGCGCCCATCAAACTATAAATAACATATGTACAAGTGATCTGTGTACTGTGTGAGTGGATCAAGCAGCAGCAACCGGCGGAACTTTGTAAGTACCTACTTAGTCCTATTTCCCATCGGTCCTGTGTGCAGCTTTCCATAAACCTCTCACAGAAAATCTCGTCCAGACTTACAACCTGGATAGATCTGTAAAAACCTAATGGTCTAGGGCTTACGGTCAACGAAGCGCCGTTCAAGTCACATCATTTTTAGTGGTCCTTCTGAGCCGCATAATATAATCGTTGAGTGTGCTTGGTTCAAATCGTGTAACCTACGACTCAATTATTACGTAAAAGTCAGTTAGTTGTCCATTTTAAGTCATTGAATTCTAAATAATACAAAATGGATAGCAAAGAAACTAAACTCAAACTTCTCGTCACTCAACGTGAGTACGTATTTCGTGAGATTCAAATTTTATTCGATTTATCTCGTCAAATAACATCCGATAAGTCCAAGTTAGGCTCATTTAAGAGTAGGTATAGACGTATTGACGACTTGCGTCATGAATACATAAATTTCACGAACGAAATAAACTCGTTAAAGTTGGCTTTGAATCCTCAAGACAGCATAAACATGAAAACGGTTGATGCCTTTGACGACATGTACTACGCAGTCAACGAAGTCGCAGAAATCTACCTTCAGTGTGATAAAAGTGAAGCCGCATTGCCGTTCCGCGACGCCATCTCATCGGAGGCAACCGGAAACCGGAAACCATTCGCGCAACCACGTTTACCTAAAATCGAACTTATTAAATTTGACGGAAATATAGAATATTGGCAAACATTCTATGACACATTTGCATCTCTCGTGCACAATAACGAAAACATTTCTAATATCGAAAAGTTTCATTATTTACTTTCTTGCCTCACGGGTTCCGCTTTGTCAATCGCCAAGGGCATTCCGGTCACATCAGACAATTATCAAATTGTTTTCGATGCGCTAATAGATCGGTATCAAAATAAGCGAATCTTAGCAGTAAATTATTTAGAAAAAATCTGTAGTCATCCTACATTAAAATCTAGTAATCTTAACGATTTACGTAAAGTCACTAGTTTATTACAGGAATCCGTAAACGCTTTAAAATCCATTAAAATCGAAAACCTTGGTGAATTTATTTTGTTTTATTTATCTTCTCGCATATTAGACTCTGATACACGAAAACGATTTGAAAGTCAAAACAAAAGTCAGATACCTACTTTTATCGAATTATTAACATTCTTACAAAGTTACCTAAAAATATTAGAAGCTAGTGAGCCTTTTAAATGTAATTCGAGCAATAGTTTGCCACCGATGGCACGTAGAAATAACAATAATTTTACGAAGTCAAAGTTAGGATCATTTCCCGCGCATTTTTACGATAACGCGGCATCGATGTCGTTCGATGAGTGCACAGGGCCGTACTCAGATGCAGGGCCGCACTCAGGCGCGAGTCCTAACTTTAATAATACATCAAATGTGAATCTTGAGTCAATTTTAAATCAATGTAATTTGAATACAGGGTCGAACTCTAATACAGGGTCGCATTCTATTGACAACAATTTCATGCAAAATAATAATTTGAATAATCCTGATCTTCATGCTTACGCAGTCTCAGATAAAAAATTTGGATGTGTATGCTGTGGATATTTTCACCACACTATTTATAAGTGTCCGGTGTTTAATTCAAAAAATGTAAATGAACGTGAATCTTTAGCCAAATCAAAGCGCTTATGTTTTAATTGCTTAAAGCCCAATCATGCGGCTGATATGTGTCTGTCCAAAGCTTGCTGTACCAAATGCAACGCGCGTCATCACACGCTACTTCATCGCGACCAGGGCCCCACGTCAGCGTGTCCTGCGACTTCTTGTGCTACTCCAGCGGTTCCAGCTTCTTCTGCTGACCCAGTAGTTACTCTTAATTCTATAAATACAAGTTGCAACTTGCAGCAACATCGCTCATTAGTTTTATTAGGAACATGTGTGGTTAGGGCGTATGGTCCTTGTGGTGTTACACATCTTCGAGCACTCATTGATAGCGGTGCACAGAGTTGTTTCTTAACAACTGCCTGCGCACTTCGATTAGGTTTACCCTTACGTAGTTGTGATTATTCTGTTGTTGGAATAGGACAGAATCCAGTGCTTGAAGTCAAAGGTGAAACATCATTTACGATTCAACCATTACACTCAGATCAACCAACTTTTACGGTACGAGCTGTTGTCATGGAAGCTCTCACACATAAAATGCCTTCAGTAGAAATACCTTCTTTTGTCAAAGCTAACCTCAAGCACTTGGTTCTAGCTGACAGTGACTTTGATAAACCCGGTGACATTGATCTTTTGTTAGGCGCAGATATTTTCCATAGCATTTATAATGGTCAACGACTTGAAGTAGGCCCGGGTCTACCGGTAGCCCTACATAGTGTATTCGGCTGGGTTATCACGGGCAGGCTCGACGCTGAGTGTTCGCCTCCAGCTGAGACATCTACACTTTTGGCTTCCACAGCTGCCTTAGACAATGTGGTCAAGCGATTCTGGGAGGTAGAAGAGCCGCCTAAGCAAACGATTGTCAACCCGGAAAATGAAAAATGTGAACAGATGTACACAGACCTCGTTCGACGCAACGAAGATGGAAGATATGTAGTACCTATGCTACTAAAGGAAGAACATGAGCAGTTAGGAGACTCTCATCGCACGGCCTTATCCAGACTTCATAATTTGGAGAAACGGTTCCTTCATCACGAAGACCTGAAACACGATTATGGAGAATTCATGCAAGAGTATCAAGACTTACATCACATGCATCAAGTTGAACCTTCTGACACAGATTTTAGATATTTGATTCCGCATCACTGCGTCATCAGACCTGACAGCACGTCAACGAGACTTCGTGTAGTTTTTGACGCCAGTGCGAAGACATCTAGCGGCATATCTCTTAACGATATTGTCTACACAGGTCCAAAACTTCAAAACGATATCGTTGATATAATTACAAAATTTCGTTTACACGAAGTAGTCTTCACAGCCGACATTTCCAAAATGTATAGAAATATCGATCTCCGTCCAGAGGACCGCAAGTATCAACATATCCTGTGGCGTAGCTCCACTTGTGATGAAGTCCGTGAATATGAACTTAAGACTGTGACCTACGGCGTGAGCAGTTCACCATTTTTAGCCATCCGTACGCTACACCAGCTAGCAAACGATCACGGTGCATCATGGCCTGAAGCTGCTTCCATTCTGCGTCATGACACGTTCATGGATGACGTCACCGCTGGCGCTCCTTCAGTTGAAGCTGCCTTAAATCTGAAGGACGGAATTATTAATTTGCTGAATTGTGGTAAATTCGAACTACGTAAATGGAGTAGTAACTCACCTGAGTTCCTTGCACAACTTCCTTCTGAACATTGTCAAGTTCCAAAATCATTTTGTGATGATCAAAACATACAAATTTTAAAAATATTAGGTCTGCAATGGGACCCGAATCTAGATCTTTTTACTTATTCTCAATCCGAATTCACTCCAAAGTTTACAAAGCGTTCCATTCTTTCTAATGTTGCTCGCATTTATGACCCATTGGGTTGGTTAACTCCCATGGTGCTTAAAGCTAAATTGATTCTTCAAGCCTTGTGGAAACTTCAATTAAATTGGGACGATCCTGTGCCAGACAGTATTGCTCATCAATGGACTGAGTTTGTCTCTGAGCTCAGTTACCTCAAACAAGTACAAATTCCTCGTCATATTCTGCCCTCAGACGTAGTAGAATGCCAGCTCGTCGGTTTTTGTGATGGTTCATCCAAAGGTTACGGTTGTTGTATTTATTTAAGATCTGTCTGTAGAGGTAAAATTTCAGTTAAATTATTAATCGCGAAGTCGAGAGTAGCTCCCATAAAACCAGTTACGATTAATCGCCTCGAACTTCTTGGTGCAGTACTTCTAGCTCGGGTCTTGAAACACATGGCTGACTTGTTAAATCCACACCTGAAGCTCTCGCGAGTGATTGCCTTCACTGACAGCAGTACAGTTTTATCTTGGCTTAATACTGAACCTTATAAATTAAAGACCTTTGTTTCGCATCGTGTAGTTAAAATTACCGATCTCGTACAGATTCAAAATTGGTATCACGTATCGACCTCCGATAATCCAGCTGATCATAGCAGTCGTGGGTTGTCATGTTCACAGCTGATCGCTTCTGATACCTGGTGGTCAGGTCCATCTTGGCTTTCTCTAGAGACGTCAGAATGGCCAGTTTCACAGGACGTATACGTGCCACCTGGAGGTGTGCCTGAGGTGAAGAGCTTGCCTGTGATAACTCATTCCGCGGACTTAGTGCCTTTATATGAGGATCCAATTAAAAAATTATTAAGTCATTATTCTTCACTTTCACGTGTCCAAAGAGCATTAGCTTGGTTGTTGCGATTTAGTAAAGACTTAAGAAAACTTACTTTCAATTGTAAAACTTTGACTGTGGAGGAATTAGAAAATTCATTATCCCTGCTTGTTCAGCACGAGCAGACGGAATACTTTGCTAATGAGATAGAGTCAGTAAAATGTGCAAGGACTTGTTCACGTCCTATTCAAAAACTTAATCCCTTTCTCGATCACCGAGGACTCTTGCGAGTGGGGGGGCGTTTAGTAAATTCAAAACTTCCACTCTCTGAAATTTACCCTTTGTTGTTACCAAAAAATTCACGACTGTCTGCACTTATAGTTGACTATTTTCATAAACTTCATCTTCATTGTGGACCTAGAATGTTGCAGTCTATTATAAGTCGTAGATTCTGGATTTTGGGTATTCGCAATTTAATACGATCGCGACTTTCCAAGTGTGTAACGTGCTTCAAAGTAAATCCCACATCAGTTTCACCTATAATGGGAAATCTACCGGCACCCCGAGTACAACCTTCACGATGTTTTTCAAAAATAGGGATAGATTTCGCAGGACCCTTCATCGTGAAAGAGAGTAAAAGGCGTAAGGCGCCTGTTTACAAGGTGTACGTCTGTGTGATGGTATGTCTCGCAGTAAAAGCGATCCATCTTGAGCTAGTTACAGACTTGTCGACAAGTGCGTTTATCGCAGCTTTGGACAGATTCGTATCACGCCGTGGTCTTTGTCAACTTATTATCTCTGATTGTGGTACAAATTTTGTCGGGGCCAAGCGCTACTTAAGCGAGGTCCACCAGTTTCTTTCCACTCAGGAGTCAGAACTTAATACTGAGTGTACAAAGCGTAATATCGTGTGGCAACATAATCCACCAACTGCTAGCCACTTTGGCGGTATTTTTGAAAGTGGTGTTAAGTCGATGAAGTACCACCTTAAACGAGTTGTTGGCTTACAAGTGCTAACGTTCGAAGAGATGTTGACGGTGCTGAATAAAGTAGAAGCCGTCCTTAACTCTCGGCCGTTATGCGCGTTGTCTAGCGATCCCACTGAGGTAGATGTCTTGACACCGGGTCATTTCATCACTGGTGGTCCTTTGGTATCATTACCGGAGATCCCGCTTACGGATACGTATTTACCGCCTAAAGAGCGATGGCAATTATTACAGAAAATGACACAGAGTTTTTGGAAAATTTGGCAAAGAGATTACCTTCATACACTGCAGCAGAGATGCAAATGGTTCAAAGACCAAGTCAATGTGCAAGTGGGTGATATAGTTACAATTGTGGAACAAAATCTTCCACCGTTGGAGTGGCGTTTCGGTCGTGTTGTCGAGCTTCATCCAGGCTCTGATGGTGTAGTGCGTGTCGTCACGCTACGTACGGCCAAAGGACTACTTCGACGGCCTGTAGTCAAGATTTGCCCTTTGCCTACTTCTCACTAAACCTTAATCTTTCCATTGTATTTTATTAACCATAATTATTGTTAATGTAGCTTAAAATCAACTTACTTTTAACTTAAAATTATAAACTTAGCATCGTAATCACGTAACTTACTAGGTAATTCAGCACGATTTGAACTCAAGCACACATAACACACATCTTTTAGTCTTTTCGACTCTTATTTTGTGAAATCCCTGGACTGATTTCAAGTGGGGGGGAATGTTTGAGCTTGCATGCATTCCTTGTTCCTTCCATATCCCTCTCCTAGTTCCAAAAACTGCCACTCACCAAGCGAGACGTGGCGCCACCGTCAATGCAAAAAACTTTCGCGCGAGTGCCTAAAAACGCGAGCCGGCCGCCATAACGCGCCGCAAAATAAATTCAAAAACTATGTCTAAACTTCAGTAAACTTCTTAAACTAATCAAAAACCCCTGCAGGGAGTTACTGGGCGCCCATCAAACTATAAATAACATATGTACAAGTGATCTGTGTACTGTGTGAGTGGATCAAGCAGCAGCAACCGGCGGAACTTTGTAAGTACCTACTTAGTCCTATTTCCCATCGGTCCTGTGTGCAGCTTTCCATAAACCTCTCACAGAAAATCTCGTCCAGACTTACAACCTGGATAGATCTGTAAAAACCTAATGGTCTAGGGCTTACGGTCAACGAAGCGCCGTTCAAGTCACATCACATAATGTATAACCAATAGCACACAAAATAAAAAAAAAATTGAAAATACCCACGACGGTAAAAATCTTATTGAAAAATAATAAAATAACTCAAAACCCCCAAGTTAACCCAATTATTATGTAACTAAATATTATAATAGACGTAAAAATACTTTCTAAAAGAGTTGATATCTCGAGAAATCGGTAATAGATATACTTAACTACTAAAACCGAGGAATATCCGTCGGGGGCTAATATATGTCGATTAACACAAAGAAAAAAGAAAAATACATAAAAATAAAAAAATGAATTTTTCAAACAAACAAATAGAATAAAAATGTGAGTTTTTTTTCTGTCTATCTTATCTTTATATCTTTTAAATCTTACCTATTTAATTTAACAATACTAAGCGCAATATCATGTACTAAATAGTCTACCTGGCGAATAACAATACATGTTTGTTTACATAGACCTGTTCTAGAGAGTAGAACGAAACCTATTTCAATAATAAGAAAATTCTTTTTACAGCTTCGCCAATTGGTACCCAGAGGATAGTGGGAGGCTCTTTAGCTCCTTTTGGTCAGTATCCTGGGATCGTGGCCCTTCTCACAACATTCAACCAGGTCACTTATTTCCAATCTTGTGGTGGGAATATCCTTAACAACAGGTCAATTCTAACTGCTGCTCCCTGCGTCGGGTAAGATTAAATCTCAGCTTCGTACAAATTTTTGCTTAGGTCCCATTAGCCTAAAATTATAAGCTCAATTGTCTTGTTTATGAGATCAATTTTACTAATAATCATGTCTGTTTATTTTTTAGAAATCGGTCTCCAACTATGTTCCGCTTCCGAGCGGGCTCAATCTTTGCCAACCGTGGTGGTGTCGTTTACAGTGTTCAACAAATCATCAACCACCCCAACTATAACCAGCAGTGTGATTCTATAAGACTTTACTCTAAACTTCGCATCTGAATCCGCCGTGAGTTACTACACTAGCGCTACTCTTGCAAGCGTGTTTGCGAGTTGAACTAAATTAAACTCGAGATTTTGACAGATAAAGTATGAGATGACTTTTAGAACGTTTTGAACCGAATGCGAAGTGAGAGTGAATAGCGAAGTGAAATGCGATTTTTTTTTAAAGGCTCGGCAACAACTTAATTGTTTATTTACATAGTTATACGTATACATAGATATTTACAACACAAAAAAACGTCAAGCGTTTCAACCCCAAACGGTTCGAAAATATAGTTTTGTTGAATCATAATGTTACTATCTAAAAGAGTATCCTGGTGTCAATGCGCTGGTCTCTCGTGTTTCGGCTTGGATTGAAAGTAATGCTTAAAATGTAATACAAAGTACTTGGAACATAGTAACATTTTTTCTTAGTGGAGTGCAGTAGTATAAAAACTCCCGCCAAGATTGTTTACCTTTGATTAAGTGCCTCATACATTACAATAGACATTTTATTCATTTATTGACAGTTGTACTACCTAAGAGGTAGCCATAAGTAGAGATATCAGGATTCAGAATGAAACAAAACCACTTTAAGTAGATATACCTGTATTGGTATCTTCATGTATTTATTGTTGCAATCGTGACCAAATAAATGAAATGTATTTATTTTGGCAACAACGCCCTGTAGTTACGTGAATATTACTATTAATGTGAATAGCTAGGGTACTAGCTTCAGAGTACAGAGGATCTTACTATTTCAGCCTTCTACTTACAAATAAAATCTATAAATAAAAATGAATTGTTGTTCGTTAGTCTGATTAAAACTCGAGACCGGCTGGGCCGATTGAGCTGATTTTGGTTTTAAAATGTTTGTAGAGGTCCAGAGAAGGTTTAAACGATACAAAGTTCGCGGGATCAGCTAGTATGTGAATAAAAAGATACCACTAAGATATTTTATTGGTGTTGAAAAAAGATACCTACTAGAATTGATTCGTTAAAAAAGCAGCCCGAAGTCTGGTAGTTGGTAGAATTAAATCACTGCTATGGTGAGCATTTTAGGTTATCGATGCTGCGCCTGATCTTTCTCCAATTAAGATCACGAATCAATCAATCAATCAATCGTTTCTCATCGGATTATAGATAGATAGATAGATAGATATATTCTTTATTATGCACACCAATTAAAAAACAACAAGAACAAACAAAAATTTTGAAGTCGGTGACACAATGGGCGGTCTTATCGCTAAAAGCGATCTCTTACAGACAACCTTTGGATGGATTGTAAAAAAGGAAATAACCATATCGCAGGTAGTTTTGGTGCACTATGTATATATAATATTAATACATAAAACAATAACAAATAAAATATAATAAATATATATATATATATATTTATATATATAATAGATAAACATAACAGAAATATGTATACATATATGATATATTTTAAAGTCGCCAATTAAACTTGACAATAAGTCTGCAACAGTATGGTATTATACCCAACTACAAATTAGAAAGGTAGTGTTTTTTTACCAGGTTCTTGAAAACTGCTAAAGATTGAGCCTGCCTTATTGTTACGGGCAACGCATTCCACAACCGCACAGCTTGAACGGTAAAGGATTTATCAAAGAAGTTAGTGGAATGCATTGCCATCTCTAGTCTCAAATTCTCAGATGACCTTAGATATTTTGTATGTGTGTCATTAAGGAACTTAAAACGTTCTTTGAGATAGGACGGGTTTTTTGGATTGAACAAAATGTTGTACAGTAAAGACAGGATATGAGTATTCCGGCGAAGACGTATAGGAAGCCACTTGAGTTTTGAACGGAATTCAGAAATATGATCATATTTGCGCAAGCCAAATATAAATCTAATACAAACATTTTGAAGTCGCTCAAGTTTATCAAGCTGTGCCTCAGTGAGATCAAGATAACTGACATCAGCATAATCAAGGATTGGAAGCAGGAGGGATTGTGCAAGCGCAGTTTTGGTGGCAGTCGGGAGAAAGTTTCGCAATCTCCTCAACGACCTGACAGATGCAAACACTTTCCGGCTAATTTCTTGTAGTTGGGGACCCCACGATAAATTTTTGTCAATGAGAATCCCTAGATTTTTAACCTTGTCCCTAATTGAAATGGCAGTGCCACCAAAAGAAATATGAGGAAGTTGCGGCCAGTCAATCCTTTGAACGAATCTAGAGCTACCAACTACAATGGCCTGAGTTTTTGCTGGATTGACCTTGAGGCCGTAAGTTTCACTCCACTCGCAAATTGTAGTCAAGTCGGTGTTAATATTAGCGATTGCATCTGCCAAGTCCGAAAATGCAGCTTGGCAATAAATTTGCAAATCATCAGCATAAAGGTGGTAGGAAGAAATGAGATTTTTGGAAATAGAATTAATAAATATCGCGAAGAGTAAAGGAGATAAAACGCCACCCTGTGGCACGCCAACAGAAGTATAGCACCATGAAGAGTATGCGTCTTCTATGCATATACGTTGACGGCGGCCAAACAGGTAACTACGAAACCAGTCAATCGCCGTTGGAGATACGTTCAGAGAGCTAAGTATTATGAGACTTAAGATATAGTAAATGCATCTGGTGGTGTATTTTTATGCATTTTAATGTCCTGCGCAGCTAGCTAATCACCTTTGAGGACAGACCGTTGCCCAAACTTGGTTTAGGCAGTTTGTATGTTGACAATAGTGCTTTGTTTGTCATTATGATATAAACATGAAAGTGATGCCAAATTCTCAAGGTCAATTGCCATAAGTTCACTGTAAGTACTTTAATCTCCATTTTGCCGTCGTGATGACACATTCACATAAAATAAAACTAGAAGAGTGCATTCAAATAACTTGTATTTCCAATTTCAATCCTTTTTTTTATTTTTTTATTCTTTATTTAAGGACTTTTATACTACATGTATATGTCAGCCCGATTAGTCTTCTATAATACACCAACAATAATAACTTATTACGAAAAAAGTCTTAACAAATGGTAAGCCCCTTCACCATTGGGGTTTGATAGTAAATTTCAATCCTGTTTTTATCTCATGAACGTCTGCTTTATATACCTAACAATATCAATTAAACAATAAAAGCGATTAATTTTACTAATAATCGAATGTGTTATCTATCATGTAGCATTAATCCATAAGTGCAGATTGATTATAATCAATATTTTGGTTTTATCAGTAATCGCCTTACAAAGAATTTACTACGTACGTCTGTATCTCAACAACTTTTAATGGCCGAACAGATTTGGATAAAAGGTACTGAGATGGCTCAAATTATACATGATGAATAGTTTGTTCTTAAATAAAATATCCTTGGCGCGTTATCGCCAAATGTACTAAATATAATAAAAACCTTTTATGAGAGCTAAAAGGAGTAAACATTTTATAATTTTTATATTAATTTTTATAGTAGTTTTTACATTAATCTGATACAGTGACTTTATACTTTTACAAAAAAAATATCAACGCTCAAGAAACTATAAGATTCGTCACCTCATTAATCTAAAATGTACGCATCAAAAATTATACATTCCACTCTACATTTTACGATAACAAACCGAAAAAAAATTATTAAGAATAAATAATTTACAACCTACTTTACACTACTACTTTTAAAAACGAATCACATTTTAAAAAGTTCTTTGAATGTCCTTTACCATTCCGCATAACACTTGTCTATAAGACCACAATTTTTGTATACACATACCACTTCGAGCACATATTATTTACACTCATCCTCCTGCCCTCTTGCCCTTATTCCAATTTACACTATTTTTATACAATCCGTTCGCGTAACTTACGAAACTCTTCACACTTTTTCCCGTATGTAACACTGATTCAAACCTATGTTAAGTGCATTGTTTTAAAGATTCTTTGAGACGATTTTTTTCTGGTGAGCTGTGGTCAAGACAGTTAGATCATAGCATATATCATAATACTGGCAATTTCACTAAACACATTTCTAAGCTATGTATCGATCTTTTGAAAAGGCAAAAGCCCACCATCTAGATCTTCATAGCTATCAAACACACAAAATATAACACATCCCATATTGATTTTAATGAATTTAAACCGATCTTCAGTTTTTTCTGCTATTCATCAAACTGCTCTATATTTCATTACGATACATTCTACTTATTCTTAGTTATATCTATTCATGTAAAAAAATAATTTATACATAGTTTCTTCTATCACAACTAATAAGTATATTATTTTTTTTAATTTTGAAGAGAATTTGAATTGAAAATATATCAGTGAGAAATCATGCGCCCAACCTTTTAGCAGCTGTGTATGTTATTGTGAAAGTTACCTGTAACAAAGAAAACATAATGGTAAGTATACTGGTATAAGAAAGATGTACTAGTCGACACGGCACGCATTGTCGGGAAGTTTTTCTCTGGGGCCCTGACCGCCAGTAGCTTGGACTATGTGCCGGGGGAACACAATTTTTATGATAGGTAATATATATATATATATATATTTTAATTTAGAATTGTAATAAGATATATGTTTTATTTAATGTAATAAAGAAGTATACTGGTATACGTGAATTCAAAAGCAGGGAATATGTAAAGAAAAAACCACGGCAAAAAAAAACCTCTACGTTAGATATATAAGTAGAAGTCTCATTGAAATCCAAACCTTTTTATCATTAATACCCTGAATTTGCAATTTTGGTCAAATATTTAGAAACATTTAGCGTTTAATTAAGGCTAGAACCTAGGGACAAGTTCTGCGATAGTTCTGTAAAAGTAGAAACTCGAAATAATTATTTTTGATTACATGTTACTAAAATAATATTATTAAATAGTAAAATTTCATTTTCCAAAAAGACTTTATAAATAAATCTGCAATTTCCCGATGGTATGAAATACAATTAAAAATAATTAACAAAACAAACGTACGTATCTATCGGACCCGCACGAGCTATTGTCAAAATATTGACCTGAGCAAGCAATGACTTGTTAGAAAACCCGGATTTTCATAAATTGTAGATTTAAAGTCTCATTAAGATAACTGCGTGATACTGGTTATCACTATCATATCTGTTTTAAACAGAACAAATATCGTCTATACCGAATTGTTTGTATTAAGGAGTATAGTCAATGGATGTTACTGTTAGGCCCATAGCACACGGCGTTTTTTAAACGCGCTGACGACGCGCAGAGAACGCGCGTATACACGATTCAAACGAGATTGGATCGCAACCTTGTAACTTAAGCACACGGGGCGATTATAAAACCTGCCTCTTCTGCGCGTATACGCGCAGGTACAGCGGTAAGACGCGCTGTAGTCGCTCGTACCTTTTGCGTTTTGATCAGAGACTCCTCTTCTTCAGTTGTACAATGGCGTCGGTTGAGACAACACTGCTTACTTTGGCTTTAGTACTTCTTTTAAAAAGTAAAAAACGTAAAAAAAAGCGAATTTATTGGATAGATCCATTTACGAGTGAAAAAAGATTGAGTGGTCCGCTCCTTTGTACGCGCGTTTGTACCGCTTCAAATGCGCGTATACGCGCTTCATGCGCGCGTTTCTATTATCAATGCAAACGCAACAATTAGCGTTTACAGCGCCGAAGAAGCGCGTTCCTGAAACGCGCGTTATCAGCGCGTTTAAAAAACGCCGTGTGCTATGGGCCTTACAGCCTTTTTATCGTCCCACTGCTGGGCACAGGCCTCCTCTCACACGGAGAAGGATTAAGCGTTAATCACCACGCTTGCTCAATGCGGTGATTTCAGACTTTATAGTCCAGGTTTCCTCAAGATGTTTTCCTTCACCTTTTTATCAGCCATTGGTGTCTAAGATTTACCTAGAAAGTACATACAAACTTAGAAAAGTTGCATTGGTACTTGCCTGACCTGGAATCGAACCCACACCCTCATACTCAAGAGGTTGGTTCTTTACCCACTAGGCCACCACGACTTTTTTCAAGTCCAGTCAATGGATGCTATCATGTTATGTCAAAGTTGTCACCAAATTCAATGGCAGTCCGTAGCTAAATTCCGAGCACAAGTGAGCGCATGTGGCCGTTAACCTTCTCTCATCTTTGACACCCGCTGATTATTTCAATTTTGACAATGGACCCGTAATTTTTTTGTCAAAATGTTGTCCATGTTCATTTGTTTTATCGAAATTCATCAAAACAAAATGAAAAAAAAAAAGCTACAAACATCTGCTGGTAATGTTTTAAAAAACCTTTAGATAATACTGATGAGAATAACGCTCTCAACAACAGAATTCCAAAAACATAAGTCCAAAGAAAATTTTGAGCTTAGGCAAGGAATAAATGGATAATTATCTACATAATCATGTATTGTTATTTATTTAAAATTGGTAGTCTGCAATCATCTTTACATGGAGATAAAAGATTAAATGCAGGAAATTATCTTTTCGCGTAGTAGTTCAATTAATCTGCATTGATATAAATACCATCGAATTCGGACGACAGACAACACTTGTCTTCAAGTATCAGCAACATGCGTTTCCTTGCACTTCTAGCCCTCTGCTTCGCGGCTGTCGCAGGTAAGATCTCATTATTATTAATCATTTTTGAAATCACCAAATTCTTCAGTCCGGTCTAGTGCTATCTTGTTTATTGTTATTTCTTGACGAAAGACGGTATCCAAAGTTTAAATTGATAGCAAATAAATTGTGCAGCAGAATATCAGTGTCATTATTATCTACTACCTAGCCTTTCCGACTAAGTTGGGGTTGAATTCGTCGTACGGGATACAGCTGAGTATTTTAAATGGAGCATCTGCCTACCTGACATTCTTCATCACGATTGTCAGATTTCTAGAATCTGGCTACCCGTGACGACTGACTAAGATGTTTCGGTGTTATGAAGTCATTCACGACATTAGTGGATATTTGTTTGATTTCTAGCCGTACCCGAAAATCCTCAAAGGATCGTGGGTGGTTCGCTTACAACCATTGGTAATTACCCTACTATTGCGGCTCTTCTCTACACCTGGAACTGGAGCACCTACTGGCAATCTTGCGGCGGGACCATCATCAACAACCGCTCCATCCTTACCGCTGCTCACTGCACCCAGTAAGACCTGTTTTACTGACATTATTTTCAATTAATTATTTGGACTGACCAATTGGTTCATTCAGGGCTTAAGATTTCTAAGCTTGAGTAAATTTTAATAATTCACATCACAATGCTTCCATTAAAGATATAAAATATAAATTCAGTGTAGGAAGTAATACCCTCAGCTTAGATATTTAGCTCAATCGTGAAAGGTATTACAAAAAGCCTAATTGTAATGTTAACTTTTCAGAGGTGACGCCCCTGGCAGATGGCGTATTCGCGTTGGCTCCACCTGGGCCAACAGCGGCGGCGTTGTCCACAACGTTAACCTGAACATCGTCCACCCCTCATACAACTCCAACACTCTGAACAATGACATCGCTCTCCTGCGCTCCGCCACCACCTTCTCCTTCAACAACAACGTGCAAGCCGCTCCCATTGCTGGCTCCAACTACAACCTTGCTGCCAACCAGTTTGTCTGGGCTGCTGGATGGGGCACTGTTTCCGTAAGTTAATTTTTCATTGACTTTGTTTTTGCTCAAGGTTTATTTGAAGTTTCTTCATCATTATTATCATTGGCCGTACTAATTCTACAATAAGCATCAAGCATGATCCTTGCGCCAGAATTGGCACTTTTAAACTTTTAAGTCAAAGGAGTTCCTTGTTCGTCACTGTCTAGTCCATATAATATTTATTTTGATAAACTGACCACTACTTTAAGGAATCACACATAAAAGTATTTAAAATCTCGTTAGCAAACATTTTGTCAATTAAGAATTTGCATTTTACAGTCTGGTGGTGCTGCCTCCGAGCAACTGCGTCACGTGCAGCTGATTGTCATCAACCAGAACACTTGCGCGAGCAACTACGCTTCTGCTGGCATCACCATCACCAACAACATGTTGTGCTCTGGCTGGAACGGCGGTGGTCGTGACCAGTGCCAGGGAGACTCCGGCGGTCCTCTCTACCACAACGGCGTCGTTGTTGGTGTCTGCTCCTTCGGTATTGGATGCGGTCAGGCTAACTTCCCTGGTGTGAACGCTCGCGTATCTCAATACACCTCCTGGATCAACAGTAACGCCTAAGAAGTGTAATAAGGAAATATATTGTTGATGATTTTATGATATGCCTATGTTTATAATTAAATCTTTTTTACTGAAACCCATTTTTTTAATCTTAGTTGAAAGATTATAATATTTCTCTTTTTCTCTGAGATTTTTGAGATTTAGTTTTAAGTCAAAATCAAAAACAAAATAAAAAAAATCATATTATAAAGCAGTCGCAAATAATTTACAGTGCTAAAGTTTGTTTCTTTAACATTAATTGCTCTCAGTTCAGCAAATGGTAAGATCAGGCTAAAACTTCTCCTGTATTGTCGTGGGTGATTTCACAAACATTAGTGACGTATCACAACACAAGACCCGAATTCGAATCAGAAACAGTAGCGCAGCAGCCGATGCTACTGACCACTACGTCACACGCGCCGACAGAGATAATAGGAACTACTACATAACAGATAAGACTGCTGTGGCAGTTGTATTTTAATAGGCCCAATAATTTACGTTTTTCTTGAATTCGGTTAATTTCTCCTAGTAAATAGGTACATCAATGAATTGCCCTTTTAAATCAATAAATTGCCCTTTTAAAATCTATAAACGATGATTTAAGCTGCATCTGTGTCAAGCTGTTTGATTTAGGCGCTTGTGCTGATGAAGAAAGTGACAACGTCGGTCGCAACGTCCGTAAATAAATAGTGTTCCCGGTGTACCTAATAGTACCAAAAACACAATGGTTGCCTAAACACGTTTGTTCGCACGTTTCTATGTTTATAATATCTTACTAGCCGTTTTCCCGCGGTTTCACCCGCGTCCCGTGGGAGCTTCTGCCCGCACCGGAATAAAATATAGCCTATGTTACTCGCAGATAATATAGCTTTCTAATGGTGAAAGAATATTTAAAATCGGTCCAGTAATTTTTGAGTTTATCCATTACAACCAAACAAACAAACAAAGTTTTCCTCTTTATAATATTAGTATAGATAATATCTTGGTTCATAATTTTTAAGACCATACTAACAGGTAACTAAAGCTAAGACAAGAGCAATTCGCAATGCTCACTGGAGATACCTCTCTATTAAAAAGAACATGAAAAACTGTAGGTATCTCCTACTGTCATTTGTTTTCAGTCAAATTTAAACTACCCATCCGTTTTAATCGATTAGAGATTGATATTTGACATAAACTTCATATAAATTATGGCAAACTTTATCTAAAGACCATGGATGGATCGGTTATTCAATCTGCAATCATTCAATTATTCAAATGCAATCCGGAGTTAGAAGCTAACAAACCAAACATAAAAATGTTGGCCAATAATATCTAGCAGTGTGGTTTTTTAAACCGCGGTTTTTGGTTCCCTTGGGACTAGTGGATTATAAAAGTAATTTAATCTGAAGAAGCTAAGTTATAGTTTAATTAAGATTCTACTTTATTTTGAACTAGCTTCTGCCAGCGGTTTCACCCGCATCCCGTGGGAACTCCTTCCCGTACCGGGATAAAAAGTAGCCTATAGCCCTCGATAAATGGGCTATCTAACACTGAAATAAATTTTCAAATCGGACCAGTAGTTCCTGAGATAAGCGCGTTCAAACAAACAAACAAACTCTTTAGCTTTATAATATTAGTATAGATAGGCAGTTGATAATAGTAGGAAAGATAATATTTAATTTGTGCTAGAAATAATCATCATTACCACCTTATTATAAAACGTGGTTTTAAAAAAGTACCAGCTTTTGTACCACCTTTAAACCACCGTCCCGAGCAAAATCAGTGGACTAAAGCTAAAACGTGCAATAAAGTTTGTTCACCCCTTCTACTAATGTATCCCAATAATTTAAAAAGATAAGAAAAAATGTATGGGCAGTGTCGGTCACACGATCGAACCAAGTGTATCGTGGTACGAGGCGTCCTTGTCGCAAAGGATTACAAACCTTTGGTCAAAATTTTATGATCAGTCGTTTTTATTTTAAATATGGGCAAATAATTAAATTCATTTAAAATAACAACAAAACACTAAACCAAAATAACAGCAATAACAAAACAAAAACGAGAGAAAACTTTCCGAGTAGAGTACACAAGTTGAGTAGTCTATCCCAAGCGCATTTCAAATTCGGAACGACGGAAGGACATTATTACAAAATGGCGGACAGGTGATGCGCCCCTGACGACAGGGCGGTTGAATGACATTTATTGCAAGTTTATTTGGCGCGTACTATATTACTAAAGCGGGTACTACATAAAACCACGTTTTATAATAAGGTGGATTGTGTTTGTACGCAACTAAAGGTTTTTAATTAAAGTACCAATTACCAAAGTTGCAATATTTAAACACAATGATGTATTGCATAATAATTGTTGATAAGCATTCGTCGCCATTACATAACTCATAAATTGTCTGTATTGTGTATGGTCATTGGTCAATGGCAGGGACCTAGATTACATCACATTCGTTCAGAATGTTGTTTTGATAGCTATTTTTTTTTTCCTATTTATATTTAGTGTGTTTTTATCGTAGTATATTATCTTTTATAAATATTTTTATTTTTATTTTATTTAATATGTATTTGCCTAGTGCTTACACACCGATTGACGTCACATGTTAGTGTTGGCTATCGCTGAAAACCAGCGCCGCGACTCTGTTTCGGATAGGGTCGCTGCATATGCTGAGCGAGGGCCATTTCGCGTGATTGTGACGCATATTTTCCTTCTGTTTTTCTATTTTATTCTTGTTTTGTTTTTTGCGTGATTTTATATGTATATTCGTTTTTGTTTGTGCGTCACGAACGCGAATAAATGTTTTGATTTGAAAAGAAGAATAATAATAATAAAACAAGTGGGGTTAAATAAAACAAAAACTTTATTGTAAAAAATATGTATCTTACATTACAATCGTATTGTTTACTTCCAAAGTTTTTCCAATTACATACATACAAACTTCTAATACATAAAATCTAAGAATAAATTAAATAAAAATATATTATGCTATGGTAACATTTTTGCTAGTGGTAAAGTCAATAAGTTTCAATAAATTTTTTGCTATTTTTCATGAACTACACTTTTATGTTTCAAGAAGCAATGCATGAAAGATAACTTAATGCCGAAGTGCATTTTTTAAATATTTATAGTAAGTGTATAGTAGGAAATAAGTTAGATAATATGTGTAGGTATATAATTTTATTATTTAGATTATGTAAAAAAATATTTATATATTATAAAGTTCCCCCTAGGCAGAAGAAAAATAAATATATTTTTTGTCTTTGCAAAGATCAAAAACAAGGTTAGTACATATTAAAAGTTAACACACAATAAATCAAGCCGAAATTCTTATAGGAGCGTATTAGCTTATAGGCTTACTAGAAACCATTAAAGAGTTCTGCTAAATAAACACTTGCTTGATCATCAGATATTGACATAACACTATAATAGTTACCGAAATCATGATAGAGTGATTTGCAGTATTTAACTATAACGGTAACCAAAACTATAACTACCCATACTACCGCCCATTGCTAAAATCTGTGATTTGACAATTGAAAATGATTCAGTTATCGTTATAGTTAAATAACGGAACTCATCCTTATAGCACCCGTAGAGGCGTAGTAGATACTTAGATACGCTGTAGACTACAAACTGTCAGTCGGCTGAAAGTTGACCCGATGATTGACGAAAAGATACCTATTTATAGAAAATCTTGATTTCAATCATAGTTTTCCGACGATATGATACCAGCTAAATACCTTATCTATATTATATGTGCGAACTACCATTCATGTTCATACTGATTTTTGAGCCCAAAAATCTGTCGGCCGACTAAAAGTTTGTAGTATGCGGTTACGCTGAGTGTCCTTTACAACAGCGTTTTTACTGTTTATTTATTTATTTATTTAGTACACTATGGAGGACTTACAGCTAAACAAAAACTAAACAATACAGGGAAGACATAGTCGACAGAGAGCCAATTAGAAGTCCTCGCTTATAATATCAGCTTAGAAATAAAGTGATCACACATCAGTGCAACGTTTTTAGAAATAATAACATAAATTTTAAACAATATCATTTTAGATACAAAGAAAGGAACACAAAGAGAAAATAAAAACTGTGTAGGTAGAACTAAATTTCAAAGAAATTAACAAAATACTGGGCTACTAAATTACTTGAAAAACTGTTATATTTTAGTTTTGTGAATGAATGAAGTTACAGTCAAATTCATTCAAATTTCGGGTTTAATAATTTATTGGAGATAATCTCGTTTCTTGTTATTGTTACAATGATGTCGTAACTTGTCTTTTCTTAAATCAACATAAAACATAATACACGCGATGTCTCTACATTATCAAACTTTGTAAATTATCTATACTTCTATACTAATATTAAGTGATGAGTGAGTTATTATGATGAGGAAAACTTTGTTTGTTCGTTTGTTTGGTTGTAATGGATAAACTCAAAAACTACTGGACCGATTTTAAATATTCTTTCACCATTAGAAAGCTATATTATCTGCGAGTAACATAGGCTATATTTTATCCCGATGCGCGCAGTAGCTCCCACGGGACGCGGGTGAAACCGCGGGAAAACAGCTAGTAGTATATATGTAGACTACATGCATACTTTACTATGTAGACTATACATATACATATACTATACTTATATAAGTATCGACAAGTATCGACGACTAACAACACTGGACATATTCTTTTATATATATTTTTTTTGCTTTAATTCTTAGAATTTTTGACAAGTATTTCTTCATGTAAAATTAATTACTTCACAAACAAGAGATTCATAAAGGTTTCACTACATTTCGTTTCGAATAGGTTTTATTACAATTACTCTGAAAAGGCACTATTCCAGGCACAACGCAGTATGTTTAGAATGAGTAAGTCAACAACCATAATTTCGAACACAGAAATCATTAATATCTGAATTTATATTGCACTTAGCTGACAAAAATGTAAGTTCAGAAACATATTATTTTTTAACTTCCAAAACTATAAGACTCCGTATAACTCATAACTATCTATCAAATGAAACAGTTTTACACTATATTTTGACATATTAAACCACCTCTGGTCAGCAAATGAATGATTGAATCACGTATTAGATGAGATAAACTTCAATAACGATATCCCTTATCACGATAAAGTATGGCAGATAATATAGTGTTTAAAAAAGACTGCTTAAGGGAGCTTGCATACTAATTTTGGTACCTTATTAAACCAAATTTTAAAATAAAATTTTGATTTTCAGTTTAGGCTCCCTTGACTACGTTTAAAAAATAAAAGGGTTGCAACAAAAAGCTCATGATGTTTTTTTTTTTATATCTAAACATGTATAAGATCGCTTATAGATATTTTCCCCCCTATATACCTCTATCCGCTATTTAAACCATTTACCCCAAAAGGTTTAAAAATAAACCGTTGTTTTTCTTTTCTGGATTCTTTACAAGCGACTTGCTTTTGATTTGAAAAAATATCAATCGTAATCCATGCCGTACCTACAGCGTACAGCTTTTATCTTCAATACCTACCTATACAATAACTCAGTGTATAAACCTCTCTACCATTTGCCTGATGGATTACAAACTGCTTTAATCTGCCATCTTGATATAATCTGCTGAAGTATAAATACAGCAAGTTTTGATGGAATCACAACATTGTCACACCGGCTAGGCAACAACATGCGTATCCTTGCTTTGGTAGCTCTCTGCTTCGCGGCTGTCGCAGGTAAGTGCCAAATTAAATTAAAATATAATGAATAGAGGTGTAAATTGATCTGTTCACTAATTGCAAGAAATCATGTGTCATTTTTATGTTAACGTAATCATCGTTACCATTCTTTCCAGCTGTCCCCAGCAATCCCCAGAGGATTGTGGGTGGTTCGGTCACTACTATCGATCAATACCCTACCATCGCGGCTCTGCTGTACTCATGGAACTTGAGCACCTACTGGCAGGCTTGCGGAGGTACCATCCTGAACAACAGGGCTATCCTCACCGCAGCTCACTGCACTGCGTAAGTGGAATAACAGCAAATTCTGGTTGTGATACAGGGACTGCAAAGAGACTGTTCAATAAAATGTTTTTTTTATCATTTTGCAGTGGTGATGCCAACAACAGATGGCGTATTCGTCTCGGCTCCACCTGGGCCAACAGCGGCGGTGTCGTACACAACCTGAACGCCAACATCATCCACCCCTCATACAACTCAAGGACCATGGACAATGACATCGCTGTTCTGCGCTCCGCCACCACCTTCTCCTTCAACAACCAAGTTCGCGCTGCTTCCATCGCTGGTGCCAACTACAACCTCGCTGACAACCAGGCTGTCTGGGCTGCTGGCTGGGGCACAACCTCTGTAAGTTTTATGGATGTTTCAGGTCTCACTGATAAAAGCTTACTCATATTCCTCCAGGTAATGTTACTACACAAAGTAGCGGAAACTCTTTCAAATAATCCAGACACTAAAGTAGGATTTAAGCTAAAGAGCTGCAGTAATACCTACATATAGCTCTCATTGCCTTGCTCACACACTTTATTCACTTAATTGTTACTTATAATTATTTGTTCCATCTATAAAGTACTATATGAAGTACTAATGAAAATATTTGTTATCTAACTGCTTTCTTATTCCACAGTGGAAAGATAATTGATTAGGTGGAAAAACCACTTCTGCAAATTTTAAGAAAATAAGGAAAAAGTAGATAAGTACGCAGAATATCTTTTCAGCAACAAATGAGTAATTAAATCATATCTCTTGTATCAAATCTCGTGTATAGGATCTCTCCTATCAAATAGGAACTTGAAGTAATGTGTCATCATAACAGATTATCACATCTAAAGAAATGTTTATACTGGAGCACTTTTTAAACAATTCAGATATTATTTTTAAGTGGCTGAGACTATTTGTTAAGCAACAAAGATACAAGTTCACCCATAAACGACGTTGGTTTTCTTTAAACAAATGTTTAAAGTATGCATTTTCCATTCAATTTTCAAAGTACACAGTTGATTTTAGAAATTCTGACGTTTCTGTACAAACCGCCGCAGTAGGCGGTGAAGCAGACCTCATATCTCGTTGGCGTTAGGCTCAGACCTTTCACACTTATCCAACTGCAATTTTCCTTAAAAAAATTGCTATCCCTGATACCGCTAAAGATCTACGAGAGGCAATGTGCTTTTCGAGGCATGGCAAATAGCAGTCTCAATATATTGTTATACTCGACTTTCCCTTGTGTTGGTTGAAATCAACCAGAGGAAATGGATACATTGAAGACTAGCTTCTGCCAGCGGTTTCACCCGCATTCCGTGGAAACTACTTCCCGTACCGGGATAAAAAGTAGCCTATAGCCTTCCTCGATAAATGGGCTATCTAACACTGAAAGAAATTTTCAAATCGGACCAGTAGTTCCTGAGATTAGCGCGTTCAAACAAACAAACAAACTCTTCAGCTTTATAATATTAGTATAGATTAAAAAAAACTGAAGACGCCTTTTGGATTGCGACGGTTCGCGTATTCTGACATAATAATATACATATTTTATAATATTCGATTTAGGTTTTCATTTTTTTTTTCGTAGCATTGTGCTGCAAGAAAGAGTAATTGTCGTTCATATTCTGTACACAGCTTTATCTTTTCGTAGAGGATTATAGGACAGTGCGTGATGCCATCTTATCTCTCACTGTAGCCGGTTCATTAATCTGCAATTGTATAAATACCATCTAATTAGGACGATAGACAACACTTATCCTGACTTCAAGTATCCATGCGTTTCCTTGCTCAGCTAGCTCTCTGCTTCGCGGCCATAGCAGGTAAGCTATCATTAAAATATGCATGTAAATAATATTTAAATAAAAATAAATCTGTAGAAAGGCTTCAGAAACTTAATCACGGCCACCCATATTTTCTGTAAAATGTGTTAAATTATGAAGAACTATTATTCTTTTTTTTTAGCTGTCTCCAGCAATCCCCAGAGGATTGTGAGTGGTTCAGTAACTACTATTGACAGTTACCCCACTCTCGCCGCTCTGCTGTACTCATTTGACTTCAGCACCTACTGGCAGGCTTGCGGAGGTGCCATCCTCAACAACAGGGCTATCCTCACCGCTGCTAGCTGCACCGAGTAAGTGTATCAAGAGCAAAAATCAGAATTTAGCAATACAGTTTCTGTTAAAAGGCACACTTTTTTTTTTTTTTTTCTTCTTTCTCTTTCTGCTTCGCGGCAATCTGTTGTGTACAACAATAAGCCACTACTTTGACTGATAAGTCGATATCTGCTTGTGGTTTATAGCTTGGAGAGTCACTTCTTAAATTGGTGTCTCATTCCATCCTGCTAAATCTATACTGTAATGTTGGAACGCTGTGTCTTTTTAATCGTTTATGTTGGAGGCCTTCTGCTCCACTCAGTCTGAGAGCAAGTTCATTTTTGTGTTTTGATAGTCTTCTCTGATAAACGTTGCTATACTTTGCTATCTCCTGTTTGACTGTTGGTAATTTTAGGTCGAGGTAGATGATCTTATTGCTGATGTAGAAAGGGATGTTAAACATGACTCTTAGTGTTTTGGTTTGGAATCTTTCCAATATTTCTATGTTACTGTTACTGGTTGTACCCCATAACTGGATGCCGTAAGTCCAAATAGGTTTTAGGATGGCTTTATATACAGTCAGCTTACTCTGTGTGGTCATTTTCGAGTGGCGCCCTATTAACCAATACATGTTACGCAATTTTAAATCTAATTGTTTTCTCTTTGTCCAAATGTGTTTCCGCCATGTCAGCCGTCTGTCCAAGTGCATACCCAAATATTTTGCGTTATTATCTTGAGGGATTTGTTGATTATTAAGTGTGACTGGAGGGCATGTGTCTCTTCTGAGAGTAAAAGTTACATGGATTGACTTGCTTTGGTTTGCATGGATTCTCCAAACTTTGAGCCACTCCTCTACTTCATTGATGTGGTGTTGCAATTGTTCTGATGCAGTTACTGGGTCCGTGTGTGTGGATAACAATGCTGTGTCGTCTGCATACGTTGCAACCGTAGTTTTACTTGTTGTTGGTAGGTCGGCAGTGTATATAATGTAGAGTACCGGACCAAGTATGCTTCCCTGTGGAACTCCTGATTTGATTTCATGTAGGGTGGAAGATTCGTCGTGAAACTTGACCTCGAAACATCGTTTATTGAGATAAGACTTGATTATGTGGAAGAATGAGTGAGGAAGCAGCTTCTTGACTTTATATAACAAGCCTTCATGCCACACTTTATCAAAAGCCTGGCTGATATCCAAAAAGACCGCTGAACAATATCTCTTGTCCTCCAGTGCTCTACTTATAACATTGACGATTCGGTGGATTTGCTCAATCGTTCCGTGATTCTCTCTAAAGCCAAATTGATGATTTGGAATGATGTCATCTAAGTATAGCTTCATCCTGTTCAGTAGAATCTTTTCGAATACTTTGCCAAGTAATGGTAACAGGCTTATAGGTCGGTACGAAGTAGCTTCATTAGGCGATTTATCGGGCTTAGGTAGCATAATCACCTGCGCTATCTTCCATTGTCCCGGGAAATGGTTTAGCCTGAGGCAGGCATTGAAAATGTTGACAACTGCCACTATACCCTTTTTGGGCAGTTTTTTTAATAGAACGTTATCAATGCTATCGTAACCCGGTGATTTTCCATCCTTGAGGTGTGTTATTTCACTAACCACTTCAGCAGGGCTCGTATGTTTTAACGGGAAACACATTTGCTCCGCACTTTCTAGGTAAGTTTTTATATTCGCAGTATGCTCCGGTCTCGATTCCGGGAATGGTTGGAATACCTTACTTAAGTGTTCCGCAAAGATTGTAGCCTTCTCTTTATCAGACCTTGCCCAGCCCCCATTACTTGTTCTAATAGGAGGAATCTGGTTGCTGGGACGATTTAGTTTTTTTGTTGCCTTCCACAGAGAATAGTTGGTGTCTAAACTTGGAGTTAAGTTAAAAAGAAAAGTCTGAAGGTTGTCGTTGGTGAATTTTTTGATGAGGTTCTTAAGTTCATTTGATGATCTGTTGAACGCAGTTTTGTCTGTAGGGTATCTAGTTCTGTGCCATGTCTTTCTCAGGTTACGACGTTCCATTACTTTGTCTTTGATGTTTTTCGGATATTCGTTCAATGTTAAAGGTAATTTTTTTCGGACTTTAGTAGAAATACTGGCTGCTTCGTGTACTATCCTATTCAGGTTCTCAATGGCATCTTCTACATCTTTAGTTGTTTTTAATGGGTTTAACCGTTTGAGCCCTGTTGTGATTTTGTCTTGGTATAGCTTCCACTCAGTATTTTTGTTGTATAGTCTTTGTGCGGGTTGAACCAGTACCACTGTGGAACTTATATTCAATACTACTGGCGTGTGGTCGGAGGATAGGTCTGTGCAACTTTGGGCAATCATGTAGTTTTTACTGATTTTTTTGGTAATGAAGAAGTCTAGCAGATCCGGAATTTTATTTCGGTCTGTTGGCCAGTATGTCGGTTCACTTGAGGTCATGCACTCGAGCTTCAATTCCTGTAGTGTGTTATACAGTTGTCTTCCACGATGTGTAATTAATCGTGAGCCCCAAAATGTATGTTTTGCATTCCAGTCCCCTCCGCAAACGAATTTAGAGCCAAGGGAAGAGAAATATCTGTTGTAATCATCTTTGGTGATGGAATGTCTAGGTGGACAATAAATTGCAGAGAAAGTTGTCTCAACTTTTTCATTGACCACAACAATTACTGATGTAGCTTGTATTTTATCTGTGTTATATTTCTCTAGTTCATAGTGTTTGATGTTGTTTTTAATTATTACTGCAGTTCCACCATGGCTGTTTCCAGATGGATGGTTTGTTGTATACACTGAGTAATTTTGTATGTTGAAGTGAGATTTTTCGGTAAATCTTGTTTCAGAAATTAATGCAATGTCAATTTTTTCAAGACGAAGGAAAGTTTGGATTTCTTGGCGACGTTCCGTCAAGCCGTTGGCGTTCCAAGTAACGACTCGGAGAGTATTAATCATTTTGCTACGATGCTTGAAAATAGCTGGATCATACGATCCATCATTTTGTCCATCATATTGATCATGATTTGTTGGAACTTGGCGAACATTAGCTCTAGTTTGTCTGAAGAGTTTTCTGCGTGTGATAGGTCTTCAATTGGTAGTTGATGTTTTGCTACATCTGCGTAGCTTCTTTTGTCATTGTGGTTACTTTGTTTTAGGTTTGACTTTGCTGTTTTTTCTAATATTTTATTCTCTGTTGCATGTTGGGTTGGATTTTCTTTGGTCTTTGGTTTGGTTTTCAATATTTTTTCCTTATATTGTTTGTATTTTGTACATCCTTTATAACTTGCAGGATGTTTTTCTTGGCAATTTGCACATGTTGCCTCTGTTTCTGCTGTTTTGGTGCATTGAGAGGTAGGATGATCGTTTCCACATTTTACACATCTGAATGGTCTAAAACATTGGTTTTTGGTATGCCCAAACCTCTGACATCTTTTGCATTGCATTATCTCTTTTTTCTTATAGGGAGCTTCAAAAGATACCCTCATTTGGCTTAAATATTTTAATTTGAATATTTCTTTATTGTTATTTTTTGGTTCTAGGTCCACAAAGAATATTGGTAGCGCTTCCTTGGTCGATCTGTGTAAGACGTTTACAATTTGTCTAACCTCATGTCCTTGTTCCTTTAATTCTGTTTTAATTACAGAAGTGTCTTCAGTAGAGTGAAGTCCTCTAAGTACAACCCTATACGCTCTTTCACTTTTTAATTTATAGGTGTAATGTGCTATATTATTTGCTATGAAATGTTCACGGATTATTTTGTAATTATTTATATCATTAGGCATTAACTTGATGATATGGCCAGATCTTAAGGTTGTCATGGTATACGAATTTTTCTCCACAATTTTGTTGATTATATCCTTTAATGCTGTTACGTTCATAACACCCGTCACAAAAATTGGTTCAGGCTTTGGTACGTACTCTGTTACTGTAGCAGGTTCTTCTGTTTCTTCGCTATTCAGCATATCAAATTTGTTCTGTGTAGGTACATTGTAGGTCGGAGCAGTCTTGTATTTCTTTGTGTTGCTTATTTGTATTGGGCTTGTTTCCTTTCTTTTCTGCCTTTTAGGTGGAACTTTATCAGTTTGCCACGGAACTGAACATTTTTCAGTATCCCCTGTATATTCTGTTTCTTTGTTGTCAATTTTTGTGTCATTAGCTTCATTTGCAACTAATGTTGGAAGGCTGTTGCTACGATTTATGCTGAACGTGTTTTTGTTCAGTTTCTGTTGGATCATTTTGTTGAGGTTATTTAATTTTTTATTTGTATCATCCATTTTGTTCCCACGAGTTAGGACGATCTAAAAAGTCACTTGAAGGGTGACGCCTATTCCCTCAAGAAGGCTCCATACGTCAACGTTAGCCAGGTCCGTTGAAGTTGGCGTTAGGAACTTGCCACCTGCAAGCCATGCATCCTCTCGGCACGTTTCCCACCTTAGGATTAGGGTGAATTTTTATAGAGGCTTTCTACCTCGTGACACAGACAGTAAAGCCAATGCCTCCGATTCCATCCATGAAGTTGCGGGTTGTGAAGGTCATTTACTACCCCCAACAATTCTTGCTTGTTAGGCAAGCTGATTCGGGTTATTAACCGCCGCCCGAGACTCGGCGTTGTTGCTCGTTTGGCACCACCCGGGGGAGACGTGTAGGGTGAGTCTAGGAAAAGATGGTAAATCCTACGTACGCGAGCAACTTCCCTCCCCCCAGGCACACTGCTTAATAATTCGTTTTGCAGTGGCTATGCGAACAACCGATGGCGTATCCGTGTTGGCTCCACCTGGGCTAACAGCGGCGAAGTCGTACACAACCTGAACGCCAACATCATCCACCCCTCATACAACTATACGAACAATGACAATGACGTCGCCATCGTACGTTCCGCTACCACCTTCACCTTCAACAACAATGTTCGCGCTGCTTCCATCGCTGGACCCAACTACAACCTCCTTGATAACCAGGCTGTCTGGGTTGCTGGATGGGGCACAACTTATGTAAGTTTTCTTAAATGATGACTGATGGCTAGCTTTTGTACTGTTATGATTTTTGAAGATTACTTATTGAATTATTTGTTTACACAGGACGGTGGTGATGCTTCTGAGCAGCTCCGTCACATTCTGCTCATGACCGTCAACCAGAACACATGCAGAAGCAACTACGCGGCTAGCAGCCGTCGCTTTACTATTACCGACAACATGTTGTGCTCTGGCTGGCCCGCCGGTGGTCGTAGCCAGTGCCTGGGAGACGAGGGAGCTCCTCTTTACCACAACGGCGTAGTTGTCGGTCTCTACTCTTTCGGCATTGGATGCGGTCAGGATCGGTACCCCGCTGTCAATACTCGTGTGTCTCGCTACACCGCTTGGATTCAATCTAATGCGTAATTAGGGCCTACTATCTGATTCATGACAGTGATAAGCAACTCAGTTATTGACAAGTACAATAAATTAATATATAACTTAAATCTTGTTATTTTATTCCTTTGATTAATATAAGATATATTTACCGTGAGGTAATAAAAAGCTAATGGTAGAGGATAAGGGGTGTGGATGTTTAGTGAACCGACGAGGCAGCATGTAAGTTTACTTGTAAATCGATTGGTTTAGATACTACTAGCGCCATCTCTTCTTTCCAGTGTAAATTATAGATAATGTGATAGTTAATTAGTTCATAAGATTTACCTATGTAAGTTTTTGATAGCTGCTATCCTTTCTTATTATGATGAATTAGGAAAAAAAATAACTTTTTATAGTTTTATCATAACATGTGGACTGAAACGGACGTAGAATCCTTTAGTGTTTATTTTTTATTTTCTTATTTTTTGCATTTAGAGTCAATAGTGACCGAAAAGTTTCTAAAAATATAACAATTGTAGAAAGACCTTTATGATTTGACAGACAATGGGGCGATGGGTACTTTCTAATCATTTCAAGTAGGTAGTCCTTAGGGTACTCTTAATATAAATACAACTTGTTTGATTCTAAAGACAACATTCGTCACCGAGTGGTCACCAGGATGCGTGTCCTTGCTCAGCTTGCCCTTTGTTTCGCGGCTGTCGCAGGTAAAATTATCATATACAAGCTGTTGATTTGCATCCGTGCCATAGTCAAGGACGTAATTATACTAATGATTCTTAACCCAAATCAACAAAAAAATTGGTACAAAAATTTTTGATTTTTTTTTTTCGGAAATCCGTCAATGTCATCTAGCCATATTTAAACTTGGCGCGTGTGTTACTGGCCTTAAAACCGTGCTGCGCCTTCACACAAACGCAAACACAAAGCATACGCAACGATTATTCATAAATTTCATTCATAAAATTGGATTACTTCTGAAATACTGACATTACAATGACAAAAAAAGCAGTGCATATTAGCTATTTCCCGTCTACTGTGATTTCAATCGACTATTTACGTATTTTATGTCCTCCTCCTGAAGTATGGCACAAATGCAAATCAACACCTTGTATTTTATTCCAAGGAGCTTCATCAACAAACAAATCTTTTTTATTGAAGCAAGAATATTTAAGACTATTATTCTCTATTTTAGCTGCCCCTAGCAATCCCCAAAAGATTGTGGGTGGTTCGGTAACCACTATAGACCAGTACCCCATCATCGTCGCTCTTCTGTACTCCTGGGACTTGAATACCTTCTGGCAGATTTGCGGAGGTACCATCCTCAACAACAGAGCTATCCTCACCGCTGCTCACTGCACCTCGTAAGTGTTGTATGGTTCTCCCCATACTTTCTGTCATACTTCTGCTCTAATTTATAGTTTCGGAACGACCACGACATTTACAAGAACTGTAACAAGATTGAGAAAAAAACATAGAGATTATTAAAGTACTGTGAAAAGAAAGACCGCTTAATAATTTTATATCAATCTTTTTGCAGTGGTACCCCGGCCAACAGATGGCGAATCCGTGTTGGCTCTTCGTTTGGCAACAGCGGTGGTGTAGTTCACAATGTCAACAAGAACATCGTTCACTCGTTATTCAGCAGTGTTACTCTCGACAATGACATCGCTATCCTGCACTCTGCAACCACCATCTCCTTCAACAACAATGTTCGCGCTGGTTCCATCGCTGGTCCCGACTACCACTTCGCTGACTATCAGCCTGTTTGGGCTGTTGGATGGGGTACAACTGTTGTAAGTTTAATTTCATAAAGCTTGTATTTCATATTTTAACGGGGTGTTATAAGTTTGACGTGTCTCTGTGTGTGTGTGTATGTGAAGGTCATCAGCTCGTCTGTTAGGTGTGATAGGAATGTTACACGCTCAGTTTACTTGCAAGTATATGTGGGATCTGAAATTTGAAACACTAATGTCTTCTGGAACCACTGAGCTAGTCTGCTGTTAGGGCACGAAGATAGGAGACGTAACCCTGAACTGCCTTTTAGTAAACCCATCGAGTTTGGGCTCGTTGAATTTGTCTTGACTAGTTCTCTTCATGTTTTTAATTGACGAGAAAATGATGCTGGAAATGGGATGTGGCGGATGAAACCCTGGAATGCCGGAATGAAACAGATAAACCGATTTATATTTTTACTGAAAATCTAGAATGACCAAAGGTTAATCTTTATTGTTTCTCAATCTGTGCAGTTCTCCCAGAGCCAGTTTGTCATGAGGGTTGTTAAACAGCTTCCTTTGGCCGAGATCGCATATAGCGACCCCATCTTAAAATAAAAGAAATTAATGAAAGAAGGAAAAAATAAGGTGTTCCTTCAAAAGGCATGAAATAAAATAAAATTATAAATTTAAAAAAGCCCCCGACTCAAAAAAAGTACGCAATTATTATAACAAAAGGTTAAAATCGCTAATCCCTATAAAAAGCAAAAAATAACTTTTAGCACTACGTAAGTACCAACTAAAGCATGTCAGACTAAACTAAATTTTGACGTGTCGGGGGACCGCGTTTTACCTTCAAAAATACTTACATAAATCAAATGATACCTACCAAATTACAACATTCGTATAAAAAAAACACGTATCTAAACAAAATTATAGGCTAATAAATTAGAGCGGTCCCCCACATCACACATCACATCATCAGCCTATCGCAGTCCACTGCTGGACATAGTCCTCTCCAAGTGCACGCCACGAGCGGTCCCCCGATACGACAAAATTTAGTTTAGTTTGACATGCTTTAGTTGGTACTTACGTAGTTATTTAAGTCAATTATTTTTTGCTTTTTATAGGGTTTAGCGTTTTTAACTTTCTGTCATAATAATTGCGTATCTACTCTTTTTGGGTCGGGGGCTTTTTTTGTAGTATTTGGTTTGCGGATTGTTTATTTAATGTATATTTCACAGAACGGCGGTTCTTCCAGTGAGCAGCTCCGTCACGCTCAGCTTGTGGCCTACAACCAGAATGCATGCAGATACAAATACGCCTTCTATAGCATCGTTATTACTGACAACATGTTGTGCTCCGGTTGGCCCGATGGTAGTCGTGATCAGTGCCAGGGTGACTCCGGCGGTCCCCTCTTGCACAACAACAACGTTATTGGTGTCTGCTCCTTCGGTATTAAATGCGGCCAGTATAAAGTACCCGGTGTCAATGTTCGCGTATCTCGCTACACCTCTTGGATTATCTCAAACTCATAAGAATGTGGAGATGGAATGAAAAAACATTTTTTTTCAAAATTCTTGATTTTTTCTATGAATTATGTTTATTGGTATTAAAAGTTTTCTTCGCAATATTTTCTTCGCTAACTCAATTTCACGTGTATATAATACTTACTCATCAGTATTGACCATCAGTTTACTGAAAATCAATTATTTTTAAATATAATATCCACAAACATGGGATTTGGTGTTTTCGACTTAATCAGGTTTATATCTCCTTTGGAAACAATGTTAGGGTTCTTGTTGGTTTCGCCGTGCAAAGGTCAGCTAAAACCGCTTTATCTAAAGTACTAGCTTCCGCCCGCGACTTCGTCCGCGTGGAATAGTTACTTTGGGCTAACCCCCTCATATACTCTGCACATTGTGCGCGCAGTACTCGATCATTTTGCTGAGTTGTTATTTTAAAATTACAATATTTCCTAAGATACTCATTTAAAGCGAATGATGTAAAGGAAAATTTTGTTTTAAGTTAAATACTTGTTATGAATAATGTATTTATTTGGATAAGGGTTAATATCATATTTATAAAAACACCTTCGCAAATAATGCATTATTTTAGAACAAATTTGGTTAGCATAAAAAAGGTTATAGTGAGCTAACCTTAAAAGATAGACATATTTATGCTGTCGCAGACTTTCTTTTAGAACTTTTAAAGGGGAACAATTCTGTCATACATGATTTTTGCGAAACTTTAACCGATTACGCAGCGCACGCAGCGTAAACTCTCTCAATAGGAAAATATCCCTCGATTTTTAAACATTCTTCGTTGGTGCTCCGCTCATACGACATGAGTTGGTAAATATAAGAATTTATTATAAAGATACGATTTGTTCGGACTTCTACCATTTCAATTCAATACATGCTAGGTTTTACCAATGTGGACTGGTAAATGTTATAAAACAAAACATTTCATAGCGTCATAACTTATTACTATGATATGATATTGTATAATAGTTCATTAAAGTAAATAATTAAGAATCACTCTTTTTTATTCCTAAAATCAACATCTACCAGTTGACAGTGGTAAAATCTAGCATAATCTGAACTCAAATGGTAAAAGCTCGAAAAAATCGTCATATTTTTAGAAATACTCACATTTACCAACTCATGTCGGTAAATCCTAAGACTCATACTCATACTAAGATTAACCGTTGTTCGAGGTTTTACAGTAACATATATATATACCATTTTGTGAGGAAACCATTGCATTTTTATGAACATTTCCTTTGCACGTGGATCTAATGAATGTGTCAGGCTCTACTGATGAAACTCTAATTATGCTCCTTTGGGTCCCTTGTGGCACAAAGCCACAGCAACTCCTTGGAATAACCCAGAGATTCCAACAGGATTTGGCCTATAGAGCGATAATGGCGTCTACTGCCGATTTACGCCACGGCGGCTGTTTTCATAGAGAGAGATCAGCCAGCTGCGTAGATCATACTGATGTCCTCCTAGCCGGCCATGGCGGATATTCTCATGTAAGGAGATTAGCCAACTGCGCAGGACATATTATAGTGCACAAGCGTTTGCGCAGACACTATTCTTTCAGTCTCATAGCCCGATGGGACGGCAATCCGAAACCACCGGAGAGAGATAAGGCGCAAGACCGACATTTACGTGCTCTCCGAAGTACGGATGTATCAATCACGAACTTCCAGAATACGGGCTGCTTCGTGAAAGTTTCTGAAACCCATAAAGAGATTTCGACCCGAGATCTCGTGCCCAGCAGACGCGCTTGCGACCACTAAACCGACGAGGCACTTCATATAGCTCTCACAGATTTCCTCACCACAATCAAATTATTATCAACTTGTTTCACTTTAATGTTGCTTTTGATGATTTTGTAATGTATTGAGCCTAATTTTATTGCTCGTACAAAAAGGTATGTTTGAAGTACGAGTGTATTTGAAAATATCTGTAATTTTGTAGATAAACAACTACTACGAATTTTAAGAAAAATAAGGAAAAAGGTAGATGAAAAACTTTTCAGTAATAAATGCGTGATTAACTCATTACCTGTATCAGATAGGAACTTCAAAATTGATAAGCAATTGTCATTATTGTTATGATTGTGTGTTATGTTAGATTTATCACGTCTAAGGAAATGTTGATACTGGAGCACTTTTCAACAATGAAGATATTATTTTTAATGGATTGTGATTGTTACGCTGCTAAGGTCCACTGACAACATAAACATCAGTTTTCATGTTCTATTTTCAAAGTACAAAGTTGTTTTTAGAAATGCTGATATTTCTCTCAGTTAAAGCAGATCTCATGTCGCGTGGGCTATATAAAATCCGCTCAAACCTTTCACACTTGTCCATATAAACTGCTGTTTAGCTTTGAAATAGGATACTTTAAAACCCGTCAATTGAACTTGCTTTGAAATGATTTAGCTCTGATAACCGCCAAATAACGTTAAAGGTATAAAACAATCCGCTTTTCTCTCTCTCTCATCTCAATACATTATTAAGAAGGGAGTGGATGTAAGTATGATATCTGACAGAGAGGAATGGAAGAAAAAGACATGATGATGAACTTATTGAAGTCTTACAAAGCGGAACACCACTTTTGGATCGCGACGGTTCCTGAAATCTGTTATACAGTTTTACAGATTCGATTTATGTATTCATTTTAATTTTAGTAGCACAATGCTGCAAGAGTGGGTAAAGTTCGTTCGTATTCTGTACACAGCTTTACGTTTTCGTAGAGGATTATAGGACAGCAGGTAATGCCATCTTATCTCTCACTGTAGCCGTTTCATTAATCTGCAATGATATAAATACCATCTAATTGGGACGACAGACAACACTTGTCTTCAAGTATTCAGAAACATGCGTTTCCTTGCTCTGCTTGCCCTCTGCTTTGCGGCTGTCGCAGGTAAGCTTCAATTCAAATTATCATACGTCCTCTTCATTTTCACTCGAATAAAGTAGAAAGGCTTCTTCTGAGATCTTTCTGATCAAGTTTCTACTTGATTATGGCAAAAACATAATAGATTTTCTGTAAAATGTTGTGTCAAATTATAAAAGAATATTATTTTTCTTTTAAGCTGTCCCCAGCAATCCCCAAAGGATTGTGGGTGGTTCGGTAACTACTATTGACCGTTACCCCACCATCGCCGCTCTGCTGTACTCATGGAACTTGAGCGCCTACTGGCAGTCTTGCGGAGGTACCATCCTGAACAACAGGGCTATCCTCACCGCTGCTCACTGCACTGCGTAAGTGTACCAAGAATTAAGTTTAGACAATTCAGGCAAAGTAAAATTATAAACTGTTCATAATTTTATTTTAATTCTTTTGCAGTGGAGACGCTAACAACAGATGGCGTATCCGTGTTGGCTCCACCTGGGCCAACAGTGGCGGTGTCGTACACAACCTGAACGCCAACATCATCCACCCCTCATACAACTCAAGGACCATGGACAATGACATCGCCGTCCTTCGCTCCGCTACCTCCTTCTCCTTCAACAACAACGTTCGCGCTGCTTCCATCGCTGGTGCCAACTACAACCTCGCTGACAACCAGGCTGTCTGGGCTGCTGGATGGGGCACAACCTCCGTAAGTTTTCTAAAATGATGACTGCTGCCTAGTTTAACGTTTTTGTGGTATTATGATTACTGATTGAATAATTTTTTTTCACAGGTCGGTGGTTCTTCCTCTGAGCAGCTCCGTCACGTTCAGCTCGTGACCATCAACCAGAACACTTGCAGAAACAACTACGCTACCCGTGGTATTGCCATTACAGCTAACATGTTGTGCTCCGGCTGGCCCAACGGTGGTCGTGACCAGTGCCAGGGTGACTCCGGCGGTCCTCTCTACCACAACGGAATCGTTGTTGGTGTCTGCTCCTTCGGTATTGGTTGCGCTCAGGCTCAGTTCCCTGGTGTCAACGCTCGCGTATCCCGCTACACCTCCTGGATCTCATCTAACGCATAAGAAAAATATTTTTTCTTTTGCTCAAATGTTGACTAATGTTTTCAAATGAAATATATACAGTTTTATAAAAAAAAAAACATATTTCTTTTATATTTGCAACCCAATTTAATCAATCTATTCAATTATTTTGTTTGACATTATTTGCATGATCGTAGCTGATAATATGAAAAAACATACCGGCCGAATTTAGAACCTCCTCCTTTTTGGGAAGTCGGTTAAAAATAGATTGTGTTACGATTATCAAATGCTGTTCATGTTCAAGCCATTTATTCTTGAAGGAGCGTATGGCTAAGTAACTGCCACACCAATCGATCGTTCATATGGTAAAGCAACGCTTAGTGCATTAGGCCCTTGTGTGAGTATGACCAACATGTCATGATGAATTCCTCAGTGTCTCGGAAGACACGTTAAATAAGTAGATCATCTTTACCAGTAGCAGTCTGAAGCTAGTTTGAAGCCAAAAAATATGAAAACCAGTCTTACGAAGGGGTTCGGAAGGTTAGATAGGCAGTCGCTTCATGTAAAACATTGGTAACTACTCAGCTTCATCCTGATAAACAAGAAGCCGACCCTAACATTGTATGGAGTAGGCTAGGCAGGCAGATGGTGTTAGTGTTCGCCATGAGCCGAGTCAAGACAACAGTTCAGAAGTGATATTCTCTTTCGTATCTACTCATCAAATTATTGTAGTTAATCATCAGTTTGGTTCAATATGTTCTACAGTGCCCAAAATATATTCAATAGCTGGCTACCAGTTTCTTTGAACTATTTCAAAGTATTTTAATAATGGTCTTCAAGTCCTCTCACACAAAGAAGCATGCAGCCTTCTTTGTGAAAGAGGAGGTCCGTGCCCAGCAGTGGGACGATAAAAAAACTGGTGATGATGGTCTAAAATCAGAAGTCAGAAACAAAAATCATCTGATTATAGACTTATACAATTGATCGTATTGTGTTTTCATTTCTGGTTTAGTATTCTTCAGTGTCTGTCTACCACTTTATTGTTATGATTGTGTTCGTTTAAGTTGTTTAACTATTATTACATAGTGTACATCTACCCTCAACACTAAAGAAGTTTGTCCACCGCCGCCGTCACCGGACTGTCACCAAGAACGACATTTTTTCGGACCGAGTTTAGTGCCGGCAGCCGGATGACGGGCGTGCGGTAGACACAGCGCCATAGTAAATGTATGTATGTGTCGTTAAATCGGCGCCGTCATCTCCTTATCGGTGACGGTCCGGTGACGGCAGCGGTTTAGAAACGGCGTAAGCCATGAGAATACATTAGAATAAGAGGACGCAACTTTTTCTGAACTGAAAAACACGGAATGAATCAACTACCTACCAATAATTGTTATATGTAATTACATATAAAAATTGTTAAATAATTTTTAAGCTGAGGACTTATTTTTTGTTTGAATGCGCTAATCATGACAACCATTTTACTGGTTTGAAAGTATATGTTGACAGCACATTATAAGCATGGTTACATTTTATCCGATGGTGAGGAGAAGCTCCTACTAGATATGGGTAATACCATTGGCAATAGATAGGTACTGTGATTATAATAAACTGAAACCAAAAAATATATATAATTTTCACAGAAAACACCTATTTATTCCACAACATATTTTTACATATTGGGCCTAAATACTGTACTATAAAGTAATAAAAAAAATATATGCGTATTCAGATTGGAATGTTCTTGAAACACACACTCAAAGAACGGCTGCGAATTTTCCATTAATTAATTTATCATAATATTTTAAAATTGATATGATTGAGACCACTTCACTTCAACAAATGATAAATTAAATCATTGCCTGTGTCATACTAAGCCAATACTGATAAATTATACTTATTATCATGATAAGGTGTCGTATTCGATTGCTATGTGTAAAAGCCCTAAGGAGGCGTAGACACTGGGGTTTTCATAAATTACCAAAGATATTTATTTGGGTACTAATACTCTATCAATGCAACAAAACTTAATTTCGTGTAAATACGTGTTACGTTGACAATTTCTTCACAAATTGTTTTGGAATCAGGTCAGCGATCATTTGATTATAACACTATCTACATTAAAAAGAAACAATGTGGAAACAGCCTTATCAATCTTTGCAACGGATTATAGGACAGTAGGTAACGATTTAATCAATCGTCTATTCGTATAACTAATCTGAAACGATATAAATACCATACGTTTAACACGAAAGTCAACACTTGTCACCGAGTATTCAGCAACATGCGTATCCTTGCTCTGCTTGCCCTCTGCTTCGCTGCTGTCGCAGGTATTGTCTCATTCAACATTTTACTTTGATGTTTGAAGTGGCGATAATCGCTGAACTGAAACATCTTAAAGAAATTACAACTTCAACTTTTGTTTTCGTGGTCTTAAAATTTAATAATTGTCATCCTTCTTTCTAGCTGTCCCTAGCAATCCTCAGAGGATTGTGGGTGGTTCGGTTACCACTATTGACCAGTACCCGACTATAGCTGCCCTCTTGTTCTCATGGAACTTGAGCACCTACTGGCAGGCTTGCGGAGGTACCATCCTGAACAACAGGGCTATCCTCACCGCTGCTCACTGCACTGCGTAAGTGTACCAAGAATTAAGTGTAGAAAATTCAGGCAAAGTAAAATTATAAATTGTTCATAATTTTATTTTAATTCTTTTGCAGTGGAGACGCTAACAACAGATGGCGTATCCGTGTTGGCTCCAGCTGGGCTAACAGCGGTGGTGTCGTACACAACCTGAACGCCAACATTATCCACCCCTCATACAACTCAAGAACCATGGACAATGACATCGCCGTCCTTCGCTCCGCTACCTCCTTCTCCTTCAACAACAATGTTCGCGCTGCTTCCATCGCTGGTGCCAATTACAACCTCGCCGACAACCAAGTTGTCTGGGCTGCTGGATGGGGCACAACCTCCGTAAGTTTACATTAATGTCAACTTTCTGATGCCCAATGTTTTTTTCCGTTTTGATTGAAGATTTTTAATGGAATGTTTTATTTCACAGTCCGGTGGTTCTTCCTCCGAGCAGCTTCGTCACGTTCAGCTTGTGACCTTCAACCAGAACTCTTGCAGAAACAGCTACGCTGCCCGTGGTATTGCTATCACCGACAACATGTTGTGCTCCGGTTGGATCGGCGGTGGTCGTGACCAGTGCCAGGGAGACTCCGGTGGTCCCCTCTACCACAATGGCAACGTTGTTGGTGTCTGCTCCTTCGGTATTGGCTGCGCTTTGGCTGACTTCCCCGGTGTCAACGCTCGCGTATCCCGCTACACTTCCTGGATTTCGTCTAACGCGTAAAAAGGGGGAATTACGAGTACTTTTAGTTTAAGTTAAAAAAAATGACAAGATTTAAGTTTCTTAAATAAACATTCTTTGCAATAAATATGTTTTTTATATATTTTGCCCTACCTTTATACAATCACACTCACGTTTAATTCGTTGTCTTAGCTGGGTAGGTTAGTTGCAAACAGTAGTTTTATTTTAAAAGTCGTACTAGTTTTCTGGACTACGTTTGATCTGAAGAATTGTCATCTACACGTTGAAATCCAATAGTGTAATTAGATTACGTTTTATTACTATCGCTAGCATCATCAATAATCACAACGTCAATTATTGATAATTTGGATATAGTTGGATAATTGATTAATAAATAGGTTTTACAAAATGTACGTATTTACCTAATACTTAAATGAGAAAACATTTGCAACGTCTCAAACAGCATTTGTGTTTTGTTTCCCTACCAGATAAAGTCGAGGATTGACTTATCACTAGCTTATCCGAACGTTTTGCTAACATATTAACATACGGTAGGCGCGATCAGTTACTAAAACTAACGAGGTGTTCGGGTTCCTTGCCAAATCAAGGCGAATCTGTCAAAGATTGAGCTTTATTGATACGTGATTTCGTTTTCAAAAATATGGACGGGTTCTAATGATATGAGAGTGAAGCTAGTAAGATTCCTCGTTTCCTACACCTGCATTTTGGCACGTTGCTCTCTTATAAGATTTTGTGTTGGAAATTCTGATGTCATCTGCATAAGCGAGTTGTATAAGTAAATACCTTAGTAGTAGTTTTCAAAAGATGGCAGCACAGGTTAAGTAAGAACATAAAATACCTAATTGTAAAGACTATATAAAGTTTTCAAAGAATGCAGTTATGGTACCTCCAATTGCAATTGACCAATCTTGTCTATTGTGATTGAATTTTACGTTTTATTTCTGTAAACAACAGAATAAAGCCGATTTCCTAAGTATTGATTTATTAACCACGTTGTCATTAAGCTTGCAGGTGACACATTGTCTTAGGTCATGTAAAAAAATATGATTATCAATATTACCTAAATATCAACGACCTCATTGTTATCACTACTTAGGTCAATTATGGTAAGGTCGGGAAAAAGTATAATTATCCGATATATGGTAAGAAAAAGACAATAGTTACTGTAAAAGTTTATTCATTGGTAACACAAATCTTATTGCGATTTTTGTTATCAACGCTGAGTATGTCGATTTAATATTCCTTTCTTATGCGTTAGACGAGATCCAAGAAGTGTAGCGGGAAACGCGAACATTGACACCGGGGAATTGAGCTTGACCGCATCCAACACCAAAGGAGCAGACACCGACAAGAACGCCATTGTGGTAGAGAGGACCGCCGGAGTCTCCCTGGCACTGGTCACGACCACCAGTAGGCCAGCCAGAACAAACCATGTTGTCAGTAATAACGATACCACGGACAGCGTAATTGTTTCTGCAAATGGCCTGGTTGATACTTCTCATCTCGACGTGACGTAGCTGTTCAGATCGCTCGAATGCGAGATGCTGAAGAAATAAATATTTCAATGTTAATAAACCCAAGCAATAAGACTTTATTTGAGTGCGCAGATGTAGGAATTCGTAATACAAAATAGCTTACGAAAGTGGTACCCCATCCAGCAGCCCAGACAGCCTGGTTGTCGGCGAGGTTGTAGTTGGCACCAGCGATGGAAGCAGCGCGAACATTGTTGTTGAAGGAGAAGGTGGTGGCGGAACGAAGGATGGCGAGATCATTTTCGTAAGTATTACGGTTATAAGCTGGGTGAACGATGTTCGCGTTTACGAAGTGCGTTGCACCACCACTGTGGGCGAAGCTTGAGCCAACACGGATTTGCCATCTGTTGGGTGTTTCTCCACTGTAAATAAAAATAAGATGATGCTAAGTAAATAAGAACCGGCTGCTACAGGGCCAAATCTTACGACTGCCAAATTGATGGATTTAATAATTTCTACCTTATCTATGAACTTACTTGGTACAGTGAGCGGCGGTAAGGACAGCCCTGTTATTGATGATAGTTCCACCGCAGCTCTGCCTGAAAGTGCTGAAGTTCCACGTATATAGGAGAACAGCGATAGTTGGGTACCGATCAATGGTAGTGAGCGAACCACCCACAATCCTTTGAGGATTGGTAGGTACAGCTAGAAGAAAATAATTGAAGACCAACTAAATAAAATATCAAATTGCGTTTTGATATATCAATAAATAGTTTCTAGAACGTGTCAGAACTTGATCGAACAAGATTTTACCTGCGACAGCGGCGAAGCACAGGGCCAGTAAAGCAAAGATGCGCATCTTGGTGACTACTCGGTAACGAGTGTTATTTTGCGATTATAATGTTCGGTATTTATATCACTCGATTAAAATGCGGAATACAATAATAAGGATTAGTTACGGGGATTAATCTACATGCCAAAGATACTGTAGATTAGACCCCTATATACGGTGTTCAAAGGTAATTTGGGGAATTTCGTAAACAAAAATAAAACCAACAATGACCGACAATTTATCAATTGATTGAGAGAAATGAAAAATATTCGTTACTAGCTGTTGCCCGCAACTTCGTCTGCGTGGGCAATATAGAATAGTCAAAATACTACTTATCCCGTAGGTGCATTCTTTCACGTGACAGTATAATTAGGATTAGCACTTAGCAGTCGCATAGATTCAATGATCAAGGTTGTGTTGTGGATGTGACCATTTATCTAAACAAAAGAAGTAAAGTTTGTGACGTTGTGAATATCTCTGGATCTAGTCAGCCAATTTGGAAAATTATTACGTATAGTGCGTAAGTAATTTTCACAGGAAACAGCTATAATCTATGTCTATATGCTTTGAGTCTGACAAAGCTGTCATTTGTACATTTTCTGCAGCTGCTGTGACTAATCAGAAGCCAGAAAGTCTGTCAGTCTTACCATGGATAATGTCTTGTAATGTGACTGGATTGAAGAGAACAGATAGGTAGTCGCTCCAAGCAAAACATTGGTACTCGAACAGATTCGGCGACTGGAAGCCAACACCAACATAGTTGGGGAATAGCTGGATGGATGATGAAATGAGTCATCATCATCAGCAGGCGCATAGGGTAGGATAGTTTCACTTACTCACTATGGTAAGGCTGACCCCAAATTAGGCGTGCGCGATCCTCGGGCGTGTGAGTAGCGCGGGCGTCGCGAGCGCGCTGCGTGAACATCGCGTTTTGCTGCCCTGCGGCATGTGTGAAGAGTGCAAGCGACGCGCTCGCGGCGAGCACGCGGCGCTCGAGTTGCGTTCTTACCCCTTCGCCCGCTATCCCCACCGCCCGCTAAACGCCTTAGCAGTTAAACGTCAAGGAGAGCGGCGCGTGCGCGCCGCGAGCGCGCTACAAATGCCGCAGGGCAGCAAAACGCGACGCTCACTCAACGCGCTCGCGACGCACGCGCGGCGCCCGCGCTACTCACACGCCCGAGGATCGCACACGCCTAATGTGGTGGCCTAAGCCGGGACTCCACCGAAATGTTTGCATTAGTTCACGAATAGGCAAAATGTACGTATCTGAGAGAGTCCACTTCATGTGTTCGTACTTGAAACCTGCAGTTTTGCCAAGATTTTCAAAATGTACGCTCGCAATTTGTCATTTCTTGGTGGAGCCAGCAAATCAAAAGAAACATAAGTGTTGTAGGTATACTGTGCGTCACTACCGCACACTGCGAAAATTTCGCTCTTGCGGAGGACGTTTATATACCATATTTTGTGTCACACGTAAACAGGACGACAGTAAGTATCCACCGAAACACTTTCAAAGATCTGATGAACGAACAAATCAGACCTGACTTGGTCACCTGGGGCCAATCAGAGCTCTATGAAGCGATAATACGCTTTGGCTCCTACTGTTATTGTGGTTTCTGAAAATTTATTCACCTCATTCAACGATGAATGTAATTCTGATGGTACTATTAAGAACACTTGCTTAGCGCAGAAGCTGACGTTGGCAGGTCAACTCTTTTGACTTCTCGAATAGGATACCATTGGTTTTTGTGCAATGCACACCTGCAATGCATTCTGGATTAGGATAGGATATAGGTGGATAGGATTTGCAACAGAGAACAATTCTGTCTTTGTAATTGAATGATATCAAAAGTCGTGGTGGCCTAGTGGGCAAAGAACCAACCTCTCGAGTATGAGGGCGCGGGTTCGATTCCAGGTCAGGCAAGTACCAATGCAACTTTTCTAAGTTTGTATGTACTTTCTAAGTATATCTTAGGCACCAATGACTGTGTTTCGGATAGCACGTTAAACTGTACGTCCCGGCTGTCATTTAACATCCTTGGCAGTCGTCACGGGTAGTCAGAAGCCAGCTAGTCTGACACCAGTCTAACCAAGGGGTATTGGGTTGCCCGGGTAACTGGGTTGAGGAGGTCAGATAGGCAGTCGCTTCTTGTAAAGCACTGGTACTCAGCTGAATCCGGTTAGACTGGAAGCCGACCCCAACATAGTTTGGGAAAAAGGCTCGGAGGATGATGATGATATCAAATGTAGTTTTATATAAAAGGTTTTTTTTTAGACTTGGCTCGGGTCTAACTGAGACTGTTCGTAATCGTGAACAGTGTATTAATTGCGATCGGAAGTTGAAAGTAAGCATGTCTCTGGTATGCGACGCGTATTTTGTACGTTTTCAGACGCGATAAGGCAGCTCCCATTTCTTATCTGCACTTTGTATCTGGGCTGGTTTTTAAAGCTACAGAAGCCTACATTATCTCACGCTTAGCAGCGCTTGCGAGAGATAGATCCTGATTTCTTATAGGATTAAGTTTTCATATTTTGCATCAGAAAAAATAATACTACTCACTCAAAGTAATTTGTTTAAGGCCACCACATTAGTGGAAGATAAGCTAAACTATGTTTATGAAAAAATCCTGATATGAACTCCATCTGTAACTTTAAATTATAATTAATTGTTATACTAAAGTCATCATTTTTGACATAATGTTCAAAAAATAATTTAGATGGCACCGTTTTAAATTTGGCTGAGATCTATTAATTTTCCTTTCATCAAGGTAATAATTATAGTTGGATTTTGATGTGGCACGGCAAACTGACAAACACTATTGAAATGTCTATCGAAAAATTACACTACGTGTTAAAATATGGTGAATTACGGAAAATACACAACTCCATCTATTGAAATAATAGGACATAAAGAATGTAAATGGTAATTCATTGTTATTTACCACCTCGCTTCTTGATGTATTTTATTTACCACAGATGGAGCTACTTTAACCTGTACTGTTTTGTCAAACAGGTTGCGTGTCGTAATATTTTACATCTTGAATTCACTAAATTAATCATATCTTTTGATAGAGTCAACCGATTTCGATGAAACAAAGCCTAAGTAATACCCCAAGTTACGTAGAACTTTTGTATATAAGCATTGTCTGCATTAAATTCGTAGATTTTACGTGAATCCCGAACAAACAATCACTTTCTACAGATTTATTATATGTATAGATTTATTTTCAAAAAGATATTGCATCTCATCCCTGCAACTAATGATGGACTGAATTATAGGAATTAGATTACAGGTGTTTGAGTTCGTGTTTAGTATTTTTGGCATCCACGACTTAACGTGCTACTCTAGGCCGAACCTATTCTCAAGAACCTATAATATATTATAGGTGGAATTATAATATATTATAGGTTTTATATAATTATAATATATAATATTTTATATAATATAATTATAATATATTATAATTCCACCTATATATTCCACTCATGCAGTATCTAGTACAATTACCCATCAGGCATTTTAGTGTCTATACTCCCTTATACCTAACGCTTACGATTTCATGATGATGTTTTACTTATTGATTGATTGATGATTTTCAAGATAATAGTTATCGCTAATAAATAATAGTTTGTCGCATGCTGATGGTAGTTATTTTTGAAAGTCATTTGCTTACGTCATTTTCGTCATGCAGATCAACCGAGCATTTTGTTCAGTAACTTTGCAAACTTTGTTAGGATATTGTATGATATCAAAGTTCTTAAAAAAATAAAGTGAAAGTGAAAAGAAAAGTGTAAGTCGTGGTGGCCTAGTGGGTAAAGAACCAACCTCTCGAGTATGAGGGTGTGGGTTCGATTCCAGGTCAGGCAAGTACCAATGCAACTTTTCTAAGTTTGTATGTACTTTCTAGGCAAATCTTAGACACCAATAGCTGATAAAAAGGTGAAGGAAAACATCTCGAGGAAACCTGGACTATAAAGTCTGAAATCACCAACCCGCATTGAGCAAGCGTGGTGATTAACGCTTAATCCTTCTCCGTGTGAGAGGAGGCCTGTGCCCAGTAGTGGGACTATAAAAAGGCTGTAACAGGAAAGTGAAAAATTCATTTGAAGAACGATTGTCTTCCAGGCACTTTTCAATAAAAAAATTCTTGTAATTATATCGTGGCAAATCCACTGATCAGTAACTTTTGTGTTTTCTTTCAAAAGTGTAGTCAAGAGTAAAATATTGACTATGAGAACGCCAGAGAGAAAAAATCCAGAATCGCGTGATCGTCGGCTGACGTTTATTCTGAGCATCTTTTTTCTATAGCAGAAAAGAATTTTGACTAGCAAGACCTCCATAAAATATATATATATATTTTTGTATTTAGAATAAAATCTTATTTTAACCCATTCCATAGTAGACAATGTAATAAATCAAGTCTTTCATTGCCAGACCCTTGGTAATGCGGTAACCCGCAGACGCTTCAAGTTTAAAGTTTGGAACAAGTTTTATGCCATCCAATATATACTATTAGTGAAATAAATAGTATGTAATTTTTATCTTTAGTTTAAAATATTTCAAAACGGATTCATATACTACCAAGGGAACTGTTAAGAGTTCAAAACACTGAAAAAGTTTTTCAAATCAGACTAAGTTCCTGAGATTAGCGTGTTCAATTCTATGTTAATAAATATTTGTGTAAAGTACAATTAGTGACTGCCTCGTTGGTCTAGTGGTCGCAAGCGCGGCTGCTTTGCTCGAGGTCTCGGGTTCGATTCCCGGGTCGGGCCGAAATCGCTTTATGGGTTTTCTTAAACTTTCACAAAGCAGCCCGTAGTCTGGAAGTTGGTGATTGATTCACCCGTGCATCGGAGAGCACGTAAATGTCGGTCCTGCGCCTGATCTCTTTACGATCGTGTCGGATTGCCGTCCCATCGGGTTATGAGAGTGAAGGAATAGGTAGTGCACCTGTGTCTGTGCAAATGCTCGTGCACTTATAATATGTCCTGCGCAGCTGGCTGATCTCCTTAAATGAGAACAGCCGCCGTGGCCGAAATCGGCCGTGGACGCCCGATAAAAGCCCAGGACATTAGGTATCTTATATACTTTCTATCATGTATTACCAATTTTTTTCTAGAGTTGTTTTAAATTACAGACCAGAACCCAGTTACAGTACTCATCATCCTCCTAGCCTTTTTCCCAACTATGTTGGGGTCGGCTTCCAGTCTAACCGGATGCAGCTGAGTACCAGTGCTTTACAAGGGACAACCCAGTTCAGTACTGTGTTTGTAAAATTTCAAAACGAGGTTAAAAATGAAGTATTTGAACAACCTCTTTAAAAAATATAAATTTATTTTTAGGAAACAATAGTTCTCAATATCACATTAACTTAAATTAATTTTCTAACGGTTGTTTTGAATCCAAGCAGTGTAGCGAGACACGCGAGCGTTGACACCGGGGAAGTTAACCAGGCCACATCCAACTCCAAAGGAGCAGACACCGACAAGAACGCCATTGTGGTAGAGAGGACCACCGGAGTCTCCCTGGCACTGGTCACGACCACCGCTTGGCCAGCCAGAACACAACATGTTAGCAGTGATGGTGATACCACGGGTAGCGTAGTTGTTTCTGCAAGTGTTCTGGTTGAAGGTCACGAGCTGAACGTGACGGAGCTGCTCAGAGGAAGAACCACCGGACTGTGAAATACAAATGATTAGTAATCCTTAAACAAAATGGCAGAGAAAATATTCTTTAGCCGATTAAAAAACTTACAGAGGTTGTGCCCCATCCAGCAGCCCAGACAGCCTGGTTGTCAGCGAGGTTGTAGTTGGCACCAGCGATGGAAACGGCGCGGACATTGTTGTTGAAGGTAAAGGTGGTAGCGGAACGTACGATGGCGATGTCATTGTCCATGGTCCTTGAGTTGTATGAGGGGTGGATGATGTTGGCGTTCAGGTTGTGAACGACACCGCCGCTGTTGGCCCAGGTGGAGCCAAGACGGATACGCCATCTGTTGTTCGCGTCACCACTGCAATAGTATTGTAACAAAATTATAGGTCAGTTGTCTTCTTACTCCCTCAATTACATCTACACTTTATTCTTGATCCACTTACGCAGTGCAGTGAGCAGCGGTGAGGATAGCCCTGTTGTTCAGGATGGTACCTCCGCAAGCCTGCCAGTAGGTGCTCAAGTTCCATGAGTACAGCAGAGCCGCGATGGTGGGGTAACGGTCAATAGTAGTAACCGAACCACCCTCAATCCTCTGGGGATTGCTGGGCACAGCTAGATAGAAGATTTACGCTTAGTAAGTCCTTCAATTTATATATTTATAGTAAAATCTGATTTAATTAAATTTTTATGATTTTACGAATATTCTATATGTAACAAAAAATATTAAGTGACTTACCTGCAACAGCTGTAAAGCACAGGACTAGCAAAGCAAGGATACGCATGTTGTTCACCACTCACTGACAAGTGTGGTTTGCATCCTCAACGGGAGGCATTTATATCACTGCAGATAACTTAAGTAACTTTGATGAATGATTAAATGAATTTCATGTCATATAATCCGGCACAAATAAAGCTGTTTGCACATTGTAGGAAAAAAAATGTAAAGTACGAAAACAAATTGCATCCTTATCGTGCATATCATCACCATATCAGCCTTTGGTTGTGCATGGCTGCAAAAATACCATCCCTAATGATTTCAATAATTCCGGTCAACTAAAATTCACACGCCGACAGTTTGTTCGGGCTCATAAATCAATACGGAAATTAATCGCACATTATATAGTCGGCATCAAACCGGCCGAAAACATTGTTTGGAATTCTTCCTTTTAAAAAAAATTGCCAACCATCGGGTTAACTGTCGACAGACTGTTTAGTGCAGTTTTTGTTATTAACATGATGGCATGGCGTTATACACGAGCACTATGGCATTCATTTATGCTCTGTTTCTTTTTCCTCCTTTACCGACAACAAAATAACAGTTTTATTTTTATAAGCAGCTTCAAAGGCATAAGAAGTATTACACCAGTGTCCACACTTCTTTATAAATTCTTTAAAATTGATATGATACTCCCAATAAATTAATCATGATAATTATTGATATTATGACAAGTGACGTCAGTGTTCCGACGGAAGTTTATTCCAAAAGTTCGCGTGACAAGTCAATTGTAAACAGTTTTTCATATAGTAGTGATGGGTAATGTTGCATTGTTGCATTAGTTTTTTGTTAGTGATAAAACTATCCCCTACCTCTTGTTGGTGAGAAATATTTAACATTACAACAGAACCTGTGCTCCATCAGTATTACTCCAGATTCAGAAAAAGCTGTCCACAAAAAGAGAAAAAAGTCAGCAGACTGCTAAAATAAATCAATCCATTTTTGACTACTGAAAGATGACGCGTTTAGTAGCAATTTGGTGTTAGGAGTTTATGGCTCTAAACATAACGAATTTCATAGGAAAAGAGGAAATAAGAGGAGGATAGACTGTTTAAGTTTTGTTAAGCTTTTCGCAGTGTGATAATAAATTCACTAGTGAGAAAAATTTTCTTCCAAAAATAAAAAATCGCAATTTTGTATGAAAATTAAAAAAAAAAAAGATTCTTTATACCACAATTATTTTTCTAAAACATCTGTGCCAAAAAGTGTTGTTCAGTATAAATTTCAAAAGTGATAATTTATGTCTTTTCGAGAGCCGTCGAGGTTTCCTGAGTGTAGAGGTAGATTATCTCGATTTTCTGTGAGTTTGCTGTTAGAATTTCGATGAAATAAATTGTGTAATAAGTTATTCGTATGCAGGTTGGGATGTAAATAAAAGTGTGGGTCAGCTGTTCACGACAGTATAGTTTCGAAAGAATATTTTTTTTTCTGTGTGGAAGATAAATATGGATAATTTTCTTTAATATTAAGACGTGAGATTTTTTGTATGTGACAGAACGAAGGTGTTTCTGTCGAGGTGTGTGGAATTTTTTAGAAATATTGACAAGTATTATTTGGATTTTTCTATAATGATGAGTTTTTCCCTTTGACCTGGAATTTAATTCCAAATATAGTATATTCTTATACCATAGCAATACCTATACTTTTTCTTAAATACAACCTCACAAAAATATGCTACTTTGATCTAAATTTAAGTACTCAAGATATTCCAAAGTAATTTCCTATGTGGTACCGCAGCATTGATCCCGACAACTAGCCAGATATAAGTTAGACAGGTCTCCAAGTTGCTACCACACCACAAAGTTGGAGGTATCTGGCTGATTGCTAACCAAGACTTAGATGAAGCTATACCTATCACTCGCCTTGTTTGTAAGTCACTTCTTGCCTCACCTAGCCTTGGCTATTAGAAAATCGACCTAAGTGATAATATCAGGTACAATTATTTTTAAACTAAGTAAAATAAATGGGTCGTAACGTATTTAAATAAGTTACAACTTTATATATTTAAAGATATCATAATTTTCCCAATAAGGTGTATTTGAGGTTGGAGCAGTATGTTTTCTTCTTCCATACTCTTCTATCAGCCGTCATCTCACAAGTAACATTTTTTCTAGCCATGCCGACTTTCACTCAATCCATCCATCGTTTCTTTGGTCTTCCCTTTCCACTATCTTCATTAACATTCATTATACAAAATATTTACAGATATTTGTATTAAAATATGGATCATTAGATATAGATGCACATTGATGACGTAATTGAAAATAATGAAGTAAGAAACCACTTTGAATTGAATTACATAATCCAATTTGAATTGCAAGCGGAGATGCCAAGTACAGCCGGCAAATGCTACGAGATTCACTCTCATTTGTGTTCGTAGCAATCGTGATTTGTAGCTACGCTCGTAGCGTTGTAGCTGCTACGAATTTTGTACTACGCAAATGGTTTAATGGGATAGTTAGCAAAGTTGAAATGATTTATTGCTGAATGTAACAATATGTAAATAGGAATTAGGAAGGCATTAGTGTATTAGTTACTCGTAATAAATTGAGAAGTTAATTTAAGCCGTTTTATTGTGAAGGGTTAAAAACCACCATATTTGGCGTTTACGATATTAATTTGTCATGATAGATAATACTATGTCAGTACAAATAAATAAAAAGGTTTTTCATCAATTTACAGGCGTGTGCATCGATATAGATAGATACATACTTGACAAGCTGTTGATTTGCATCCGTGCCATAGTCAAGGACGTAATTATACTAATGATTCTCAACCCAAATCAACAAAAAAATTGGAACATTTTTTTTTTTTTTTTTTTTTTTCGGAAATCCGTCAATGTCATCTAGCCGTATTTAAACTAGGCGCGTGTGTTACTGGTCTTAAAACCGTGCTACGCCCTCACACAAACGCGAACACAAAGCATACGCAACGATTATTCATAAATTTCATTCATAAAATTGGATTACTTCTGAAATACTATGACATTACAATGACATTACAATGACAAAAAAAGCAGTGCATATTAGCTATTTCCCGTCTACTGTAATTCCAATCGATTATTTACGTATTTTATGTCCTCCTCCTGAAGTATGGCACAAATGCAAATCAACACCTTGTATAGGTATGTATGATTCATAAAATATGAGTCATAGAGTTTAGAACTTTCACTGCACAAGCTTAACCAAACAAGAAGCAGGATAGTTACAATATCCACCATTATCGCCATTAATAAGCGGATAAACATTTTTGACAGTTAAAATAATATTTTTAAAAGTAGGTAACTACATATAAAAACTTAAAACGATTGTGGCAATATACAGGAATGAATTTTAAGCAGTGCACAAAAAAACACTGGTGGTCCGGAATCATTTACAGAACATATCTGCATCATCAGTAAAATTTATTTTTTCATTCTTTTGTCCGCCCTAAAATCAGCAAAATATGGATACCAACTATTCTTACTCGCTTGGAGCAGCGCTCGCGTCAGTAAACCGGTTTCGCGTTGCCGCCGTGCCTACTATGACGTCTGTGACTGTACAATCGGTTACAAAATAAACATCTGTAGATATCAGTAACTTTTCTTTTTTGTACTAAAACACGACAAAATAAAAATATACGTATCTATAAAACTTCTTTAACCATAAGTTGACAAAGTTTGCGCACTGGATAAAATTCATTCCTGTACAAGGAGGTTAATTTATCATTGACTTAAAGAGGAACGATTGTCTAAGTATTGTTATCATTCAATAATTTACCGATGCACGCCAATTCCCCATTTCCTTCTTACTGATGACCTAAATTTTACTGATGTGGATAAAACTACGCATAGGCATATTGAAGTTGATAAAAAAAATATATTATGTACCTACTAATTCTTGTGTTCAAAAATTACTGTTAGTTGCTTCTGCAAGATCATACCTGAAACAACAGAAACATAATAGACAAACACATGATTTAAAACTACCAACTTAAACTTAATAATTAATTCAGTCTTCTACAATTAATAATTGGATTCACAAGATTCATGAAACTATAAACCAACAACCCAAAAAAGACTTTCTTTACACCATGATAAGGTCGCTTATCGCATAACTTCCATTCAGAAGTCTGAATCACTTTGATGATATAAGTGGTATTTACGCTATGAATTATTTAACTTGTTTCAGTCCAAGTTTCCATCTGTTGTGGCTTACGAATGCCAATGTCAGTGGCGGAGTTGCCCGAGCGGCGGCGGAAACGGCCGAACACCTGGATCGATTTTTCTAGTTGAACCGCGGTTCATGTATGCGTTCTATTTGTAGTACTAGTTTAAGGCTATTAGAAGGACAAGCTGTGACCTCTATTTCGTTACACAATGCCATGGTCTAGTTCGTATTATACTTACGTTTGTTTACGCCCCTTATTTTTTCACTATCTTATCTTTTGTTACGAAAGCAGTTTTGGCGACTGGCGAAAAATTATCTTAATACTTAATGATTAGTATTATTAATCATTTATGTTATATTATCTTGGTGTAATAATGCAATAAGGTGCAATAAGTCGTGGTGGCCTAGTGGGTAAAGGACCAACCTCTCAAGTATGAGGGCGCGGGTTCGATCCCAGGTCAGGCAAGTACCAATGCAACTTTTCTAAGTTTGTATGTACTTTCTAAGTATATCTTAGACACCATTAACTGCGTTTCTTACGGCACGTTAAACTGTAGGTCCGGCTGTTATTGAACATCTTTGGCAGTCGTTACGGGTAGTCAGAAGCCAGTAAGTCTGACGCCAGTCTAACCAAGGGGTATCGGGTTGCCCGAGTAACTGGGTTGAGGAGGTCAGATAGGCAGTCGCTTCTTGTAAAGCACTGGTACTCAGCTGAATCCGGTTAGACTGGAAGCCGACCCCAACATAGTTGGGAAAAGGCTCGGAGGATTTTGGTGTAATAAACGTCACTATTTGATTTATACGAGTGTCGTTTATATAAAACTAGCTTCTGCCAGCGGTTTCACCCACATCCCGTGGGAACTACTTCCCGTACCGGGATAAAAAGTAGCCTATAGCCTTCCTCGATAAATGGGCTATCTAACACTGAAAGAAATTTTCAAATCGGACCAGTAGTTACTGAGATTAGCGCGTTCAAACAAACAAACAAACAAACTCTTCAGCTTTATAATATTAGTATAGATGATTATAGGTGTTATGTGATTGATAAGTTTGATTAACCAATGAATTTTGATATTGAACACAATATCTAAGTACATTCTATGCATATTTAAAAATACAATGTAATATATAGTGTATTTTTCGTAATCATTTTTGAGATTCTGTAATTTAAATAACATAATAACCACCAATATTTTAAAGTAAAAAGGAATTATTAAAACTATCTACTTAAACAATGCTAAGGACTTTGTTATGCTTATTTTACTGAAAAAATTACTGAGCTCTCGGTCTGGTGATCTACAATTTAGTTCCTGTGTTACTTCGAAATCACTTTTTGAGAAATCACTTAGAAACTAACAGAAATATCAACGTGGAGTTCGGCAGCTAGTGCTACAGCCTGGGAGGTCACCAAAAAGGAGGCATTCTTGACTGATCAAGCAGTACTTGTAATTATTCCACGACACGAATCGTTAAGCGGATTTGAATAAACTCCGAACCTAGGGCTTGCTAGGTAACAAAACTTGAAGACTGAAGACTGAACTAACACAGAAATGTACTCTGATTCTGAGTTGTGTCATTGTCATATCGCACTACTGTAGGATTATCCAAATGAGACAAAAAAGTACCAAGAAATAAGGTAAACTCTTAAAAAAAATCGTCTATCTAGACCAGACTAATACGTGACGTTTTAAAGTCTAACTTACGTACCTAATCTTTGGACCTCGATAAGGTATTGATTTGAAGATATTTTTAAATTAATATTTTATTTCTTGAAGGTTAATTTAGTCACTTACGTAACTTAATGAGTAGATCACAAAGTAAGCAAGTGATTAATCAGCTAATTAATGTCGATGACCTATAATTAATATAAAATAAGACATAATCTAAATTAATTATACACCTACGTGTGTACTTTATTTAAATTACACAATTACAATGTCTTCATTTTCTTATAAAAGAATCGTTTATCTTACTATGCAGTATTATGCTCAATAGCTGTGGATAAGGCGATACGCTGTATGTCTATACCAGCATAGAAAAAAGCATAGAAAAAATTAATTGATAAAGGATCTGATCTAGAGTTATATATTCATGTTTAACATATTATAATGTTTTTATTCCTTATTATGCATATTACGAATCCTGCACAGCCAATATTTCCAACGATATCCAAATTCTAAGAATTATTGTTATCGTATCAACCGATTGGCAATTAGTATCGCCTGACATAAAAATTATAAATAATGCTATCTTCTCAATCACTCCTGAAAATTAAATAAACAATTTTTGTTACGCTTTCAGGGTAACACTGCCAAACTTTGACAGAGATGATTATGCTACTGATTAACCTGAGCGTGATGAATTCATTGGTGAAATATACAAGGTGTTGATTTGCATTTGTGCCATACTTCAGGAGGAGGACATAAAATACGTAAATAATCGATTGGAATTACAGTTGACGGGAAATAGCTAATATGCACTGCTTTTTTTGTCATTGTAATGTCATAGTATTTCAGAAGTAATCCAATTTTATGAATGAAAGGGAAATGCCCATTTGATAAAGAAGGTTTGGCCAAGTAATGCCCAAGAAAGAAACAAGTTGTAGGCATTAGAGTTGACATCGTAGATAACGAAATAACTAAAAATGTTTACATAGAACTTGGTGGAACATCACAAACTGTAAACAGAAAATAATGCTAAAAATACATACATATATTTTTTAAGTTTTTATTCAATCCAATACTTAAAAAATATCCAGTACTGAATCCAATGTAAAGCCAAGGTCGTCATCGGGGGCGGGTACGGGGTCCATAATCGTAAACATTCGTCGAAATATCAGAAACGCAGTAAGAAAAGATACAAGTCGTAAGAGCACAGCACAAACCAAATTGTGAAATACGAAACGTCAACGATAAACGTCAACAAACAAGAGCATTAGGGATGGGACGTAGGATCAATTTATCGAAAAATCTATATTTGTCATAAACCGAAAACACGGAATCCTTGAAAGGAGTCGCATAAAATCGTGTTTAAAGGTACATCAATCACCAAACATTTTGTTTAATGATAACAATACAATGAATATATATTTACAAATATTTTTTTTAGTTTATTAGAAAATATTTAAAGAAAATCGATTTTCAAGAACCGGTTTTTAATAAATCGACTTTTTCATTAGGGGTTTCAATCCCTAATTCTCTATTTTGACAAGACTGTCATGATCGTTACAGCGGAAGCGGAAGTATTTTAACAACTGAGTTCTGAATAATTTCATCTTTTTTTTTCCGGGGTTTTTTATCAGATAAATACTCGCAATATTTAAATTAATTATTTAGTATTTTTATTGTATTTATCACATAGATGGGCAAGTACTTGGCCAAGAATGGGCATTTCCCTTTATGAATAATCGTTGCGTATGCTTTGTGTTTGCGTTTGTGTGCGGGCGCAACACGGTTTTAAGGCCAGTAACACACGCGCCAAGTTTAAATACGGCTAGATGACATTGACGGATTTCCGAAAAAAAATTAAAATCAAAAATTTTTGTACCAATTTTTTTGTTGATTTGGGTCGAGAATCATTAGTATAATCACGTCCTTGACTATGGCACGGATGCAAATCAACAGCTTGTAGAGATCCACAAAAATCATTATATTATTTTTGTATTTATTTATCTACATAAATCATTACAGTATTTATTTGATTTTGGATTCCCTTGTATTTCACAAACATAAAAATTCAATCAGGTCAGTTTCGTGGTCAGAGTAAGTAGGTAACAATTATACCCGAACCTACTACTATTCGTTGCTATCAATACTTATCTAAAACTAATATAATATAACTACTAAGAAATCATAGCTAAGTCAATGCTGGACCCCTGCAAACGTTTATCAACTTATATAGTTTATCTAAGCCACCTTTAGTTTACTGCCTGTTAACTGTCAAACAAAAATCGATCTTATACTAATGGCTTTTAAGCTCTTTTTGCAATAGCAGTTTTAGAAAGATAAATGAATTCTTAGAAATAATAAATGTATTTAAAACTGACTGATTTTGCTATCAGTGTTTGATTTCGTTGATCGCTTTACGATGGATTAACTTAATTTTTATGATGGTAATGAAACAATCAGGTAAGTAACGCCATCTAGTGAGAAAGAAATAAACAACTGCTAGAAATAAAGATTGATTGAAATTAAAATCGGACTTTTCATTTTATTGGGATAGAATCCTTTAACTTAGAACTTCACGATTTCTTAAATGACCCGACCAACCATGATTCAATCAACCCCTACTTCATGTTTAGTAAAATTAACAGATGAAGTCTTCAAATGGAAACAAAACATACAAAAAGAAAGTATACATATACTTGCTACGACAATACATAGGTCCTGTTCTTTTATACATTCGGTAAACATAGTGTACGTACAACGTATCGTTCCATGATTAACCCCCATTTATGGCAACCCTGAAATCGAAATTGACATTGTCATGTTGATATGACATTGATTTGTGGTATTATTACTGTGCCGCCCTTGATAATGCCACTTATTCTATGGCAACATTGGAAGCCGACATAACGAGGTGATATTATGTGAAAATTGTTATTTTCTTGTGATAGAAAGTGTATCTATGAGTATAAGTGGTAGAACGTATTGAATATATAAGAGAGTACATTAGGTAGAACACGCGGAAGTACTGAGGGGTAGTACATAAGGGATTTTATAAGGGGATCAGAAACGGGAGTAAACGGGAGGGGAAAATACTTAATGAAGTAAACATTGAAAGTTTATAGAGGTAGTAAGGAGGTTCATATGGGTGATAAAGGGAGTATTCAGGGAGAGTACGTAGGGGAGCATATGCAGAGAATATGGGGCGGTATGTACTCTGGCCTCTTACTATACGGGGTAGTAGAAAGAAGTACGACGACGTCACAAGTATATCAGAGTTGTAGACATACCAACTAACAGACAGAACAAAGATATTCCCAAACATCATGAAAGTAACATGAAATAGGCAACACTGACTTATTAAGATATTGCCTTATCTTTGTAGGCTTATCATCAGAAAGTTCTACCTCACCAGTACCCAAGAATCTATTTCAAGAACATAATATTGATGGTATAGCCTTCGTTAAAAGCAGCCTTGGGCCGACCCTGACACAGTACCACGGCCAATATACATTGAAACACCATCAATTAGTGAACATGTGCCCTCAATAAAAGCATGTTTATATGTTTTCCTTGCTCTTGAATGACATATAAAAATAGCTTATTGTCGTAGTAAAAGTATGAGGTGAGATTGCTCACACATTAAGGTTCGATGTTGTTACTCATCGATATTTATGTTATCATCATTATCCTCCTGCTTTAATTGAGGGTGCTGCAACGTATCTTTTTCCTCTATACTACTGTTTGATGTCATCTGACAAGCTAACTTGTGGTGCGCACAGGTTCTATATTTTTTTATAAACATAATGACAAGTAAGTATAGGCATAGTTTACACACACAAAACACAATGGCGATCGGCAACCCACCTACCAATGAATAAAATTCTCTCTAAAATGTACTTCAGTTATACCCACTTATTTAATCTTGTAGGCTATCCTTTTAGTCTTTATCGTTTGTAGAATGTACACCATTGAATCGGAAATACGAAAGTTTTTCTAATTGCATTGCTATAGGTATCATAAAGGTATGATGAAAACGAACGTATAAATAAAATTAAAGTCCTCAACGGCCTTAATTTGATAATGAAATTATTAAAATAGATTACATTAATGATAAGATAGATAAACATACATAACTTTTGTTGTAGAATTGGACATAATGGTGGAGATTGTTGTTCATGTTATAAACAAGAACAGGCGATCTATTGCTACAGATCGACTGCTAGCACCTTCCAACACAGAGGAGCATCAACGTTCTTTTAAAATAAAATACCTCCATATTTAAGTCATGACATACATGTCAACAACAGTTCAACAATAAAAAATTAAAACAGTAATTTTTTGTGATAATAAACTGAAAGAAAACTTAGTATAGTTATCGGCACGGATAATGAGCTCTCGGCGGAAGAGTGGGGATCGCTTTGCGCACTGAACACTTAAGGCAATAAACCAATAAATCACTTCTGCGCAGGTGAAGGTCAGGGCTCAATATACTTGCCGATGATTATAAATGAGTACAAAGTCGAGTTTATATTTTGCACTATTATTAAATCGATTTATGTTTCGTACAAGCAGAAAATAATTAATTAAAAATAATCTTATTATCTTATAAGTATGACACTATACCATCCTGTAGTTTCACAACAATTGTAATAATTGTCTGCTCATAATTATAAACTGCTAATACGACCTGTATTAGCAGTTTTGAGGATTTACTTGATGGATCGATATTATCGATTCATTTATCATAGTCAATGGTTCATGACGGTTTGAAAATCAATATTTGAATGTATTTTACACGTTTTCTTTGCATGTGAAGTTAAGACTGGTAATTTTATAATAAACTAGCTTCTGCCAGCGGTTTCACCCGCATCCCGTGGGGACTACTTCCCGTACCGGGATAAAAAGTAGCCTATAGCCTTCCTGGATAAATGGGCTATCTAACACTGAAAGAAATTTTCAAATCGGACCAGTAGTTCCTGAGATTAGCGCGTTCAAACAAACAAACAAACAGACTCTTCAGCTTTATAATATTAGTATAGGTAGATAAAATATTTTTTATATCAAATATAATTTATATAGAGTAGGTAGTAAAGTAAACTTTAGATCTGTAACGGAACTAGGTAATATTATGTATCACAAATAGTACTTAGAGTAAAAAGGTAGTTATCTAACAAGTCAGAATCCCCTAGATGTATTAAGATAAAAATTATACTAAGGATATAATTTAGTTGAGGTAGACCTATCTTATCTTAATAGATTATTTGATAGGTAGTTTATTAGAAAGATCGTGACGTACTTTGTTTGCCTATACTAATACTATAAAGAGGGAAACTTTGTTTCTTTGTTTGGTTGTAATGGATAAACTCAAAAACTACTGGACCGATTTTATATATTCTTTCACCATTAGAAAGCTATATTATCTGCGAGTAACATAGGCTAGGTATATTTTATCCCGGTGCGGGCAGTATAAGACAAGGCATAATAACAATGAAAATTATATTATAAAACATTGTGTAACATTTGGGTCAATTTCTTAACAAGATCGATCGAAAACAAATAGGAAACAGTGGTATTATTCGAAGCGTTCATTAACTTGGGGACTGTTGAACAATCGAGAACTACGATACGAGTTCGCAACTGCAATTACTTCGCTCTCGTTGAGTCCATAGTTTCATGACGAACATAGTACTAATGAGTTGGCTGAAATTTTACACTGGGTTCCAAGTAACAACGCTTTCATATTAGAGAATTTTCCGTTCGGTTTTTTTACGAGTGACAAAACCCTGTCGCACAGTTTTACGTGTCATCATTTGAACCGGTAGTTGTCAATTGTCAGCACCGTATACGCATGATACCGCCCCTACTATCCGCTCCGAAAATCTGCTAGTGTGAAAGACCTATGGTTTTTTTACGAGTGACACAAGCCTGTCGCGCGGTTTTACGTATTATCGTTTGGACAGGTAGTTGTCAATTGTTTGCGTAGGTATATGCACGCGTGATACCGTCCGTACGATCTGCACCGAAAATCCGCTAGTGTGAGCGCTAGATAGAGTAAAAATTATATATTTACGGTCGCGTGAAGACTTCCGAAGCTTCAGTAAGTTTAGGTCCTAAAGTGGATGGGAAGACCAACTAGCATACAATGAGTCAATAAAAATAAAATAAATCTGTTATTATTGATGCTATCGCAATCATAACGATTTTAATTCGTAGAAATTGTTAAAACGTGGAAAATATTTGTTGAAAATAACCATTATCTCTATTATATCCATTGTTGAATCTTTGGGTAATAACAAGATTAGGTCAGGTACAACTTGTTATAAATAAATATTTATAGCGCCATATGTATTTGTTAGTTAACCAAGTATTTTGGAGATATCGATCTAACAGGAAAAAAGAGAATTCGTTATTTTATACGTATTTCAAAATTGATACAAAATCAATTTCCAAACAATCGGCAATGATAACTTTCTAATCGTTCAAAAATTTATGTAAATACATTTATTTATTTTATTTTTACTCATACATGATTATTATATTGAAAATAAAATCTCATCAAGTAGAGATCATCCACCAACGATCGCTGCCCTATTTTAAATGATACTTATCCACAGATTTCAAAACTGGTAATGAATCTTTTTCTCGACTGCTATCGAAACGTAAACTGACGCCAAAGAAGATACGATAAATCAATCAAAAGTGGCGATATTTAATAATATAATAAATTATCGTTCGTGTCCAAGCGAAGAAATATTAGACCCTCAGGAGTGATATAACGTCGCGAATAAATGGCCTTAAAGCTTCGACAAAAACTTTTTGTTACTTTGGTTTGTTCGTGTTGAAAATCGACAGTCAAGGAATCGTTTGTCTTCTGAAACTGTTGATGGGGTGGCTTAGACCCCCTTTAATATTTTTGACTAGATATTCTCCGCTTTTTCACCCTCATTATATTGCGCACTAAATTACTAAAATTAAGCTGTTATCACGGGTGTAACAGGTGTGTTTGGAATACCTACAGAACTGCAATGTGAAAAGTACCTAAAGGCATATCTATCTAATCAAAGATAGTTAATTATCCAATGATTCACACAGTTGATTTGGTGGCTTTAAATTAGTTTTCCGAGTTTAAACTGTTACCTATCTTATACAGATGTAAAAGTAAAAGTCATATTCAGTGTACAGGAAAATCGATTCGAAAAATTCTATATAAAAAATCCACTTGTACTTAAAACTAAAACTCGAAAGTTTAAAACCTATACCTGCAGTTCAGATCAATGACAGCTAACCAGATCGCAACCACGTATCGCGTAAACTTTGCTACCTCCGTCTTCCCGTATCAGGGCGAACGGCCAAGTTGCGAAACTTGAGCAAGTACTAAACTTCGCCCGGCAACTTCGCTCGCATTGCCCGGGATATCACATACATATTTATGTTCATTTTTGCCCTTATTGGGTCAGTGGGGCAATAAAGTCTTGCATTGGCACGACTCAGACATATCTTTAGTTGAATGCTAAAGTTTCTGCTTGGGATTTAAGTAGTGAATTTATTTTAACAAAGTCCTTAGTTCGAAGTTTAGAATGGCTGCCTAGTGCCTGAGGCAAATTTTAAAATAAGATAAAATATTTCAAAACCACTAGTAGCTCTAGATTCTATCTGGCTGGAAATAGTCTCGTATATTATATTATTTAGATTGGAAAAGAAAATAACTAGCTACTCTATATATTTATACCTATATATTTTTCAGTCATAAACCACGCATACAACAAATGTTACCATAATTCATGAAGAGTTAATACCAATTTCTAATCAAATATACATATAATATTATACTCTATGACAGCCAAGGCCAGCCTACATACTTATAATTATAACCATTAAATAATAAAGTATGCTGTCCTTCATTGAGCTGTGAATAATGCCATGGTCTGAACCTTACCTTGACTGATACTGCTGTAGCCATCTGGGGTCATTAAAGGTGTTCCTCCACCGTCGTACATGGTTCCAAATTCCTTTGCCAAGTACACTATTAATGAGGTTTTTCACATCACTAACTTTCCACTGTTTGGACACACAAATAGTTAAGCACTTGCTTTTATGCTCACGTGTAGTTTAATATCTTATTTTATGAGAATTTAAAATTCTGTTGCTCATAGAATTACGTGCTGCCAATTCCAGCTTTCCATTCCAAAAACTGAAATTAATATACTACTCCCCGACTTCTAGAACAATTAAAATATTTAAGTAGTCATTCTTTGTGAAATATAACGACGAACTTTCAAGAGAGAAACATCAGAGCTATCTCGAAACATGACTTAAGTTTCAACATTCGAGGAACAAAATTAAAACGATAGCAGCTTCTAAAGAATATCTGAGAAGTTAACTAAGTTTATCTGTCGAGTCCAAGCTTCAACTTTATCCAATCTGGTCCTCTTTACAATTTCATTACTGCGGTACAATGGTCCATCATAAATCATGACGAAATAGGGCTCCAAACAAACTTATTTACACTAGATGTTGTTCTAACTATAAATTACGGTACTACAATATTATTAGCTTTAGGATTTCATGCCAGACTATTAATAATAAAGTTTGCGAAGTAAACATAGCTTTGATTGAAGTCGATTTTAAAATAGACGTTAATGACATTATCATCATTAAATGATGATGTTTGGTTATTTGACTTTCATTGATGACGATGTTAATTAGGCTTTCATGTTATATTCACTTTCTGCTTGACAGCCAGTTAGGTACGAGAAGAAACCTAACCTTTCCCAACTATGTTGGTGTCCGCTTCCAGTCCAACTGGATGCAACTGACTGTCAATATTTTTCATGACTATCCGACGAAAGTGAAGAAACTCCTCATGTTAGGAAAGTCAGACTTTCTGTCTTCCGAACTCGCCATGATATAGATGATTAGCCATCCACGGACCAACCACGCTAAGAGATGCTTCACCTTATGATCGAGCGTACCGTGTGACTGACTTTAACTTAGCCACGAGCAAGAGGTACCAAGAGAACCAATGGAATCAAGAGGTAACAACCATATTATGAATGTGCATGCTTAAAACAGCTATTTAGTTTACTGAAAAAAATACAGAATTCTACCTATAATCAGTATTTGTGGAACTATTTACAGACCTATATTATGTACTTTATACCTGTAGATAACCAATAACAGTATTTACATTACTCGATGTAAATCCATCGGCTCTGGCTTGTTGACTATGTAAACACTGTTAATTTGTGGTTTGCCCTTAAACACTGCTATCGAGAAATTGATATTGTCTATTGAACTATCAATTTCTTCTAAATGTCAAACAATTTACCGACTTTATGTATAACTTTGTTATTATAATATTCTGCTTCAATAATTTTGAATTTGGAAAACGTGCCGCACTTTTTTTTTTGTTTTTCAGCCAGTCTGATATAATTCATTTAAATGAAATGGAGAGTCTTAATTGCCCTTAGAAACTGCTAACGATTCTGATTCTATATAATTTATCTATGCAAAAATAACAAGTAATTAGAGCTTTGAAATCAAAATGTTTACTTTATTTTTAATAATAGCTTAAATTATAAGAAAACTGATATCATTATGTTTGCATAACCCTTTTCAAAGTATTGGTTTACAACCATGCATGTTTTATCATTACATAATCAAGTAACAGCTAAATTTATTGCGGTTTGACTGTATTTAATGCGTATATTTATATTTTACACTCATCATTCATTCCATTAAAACATTTTGGCTCAAATTCTCTTATTAAGTATATGTAAGTTCGTATTAGCATCACGTGACAAAATGACACTTAGAAACAACCCCTACATTATTTTCCCTTTATATCGAACCACATTGTTTATTACTAGTCAATTAATATAAGTAATGAACTATTAATTAAACCACTCCACACGAAAACTGAAAAAATGCTAGAAAATTTCGCCCACAATTTTGTACCACGGTTATTTTTTATTCGTTTTCGCGGCAGCTCGGCACGTCAGTTCGAGCCTGGTGGTGGGTCCCCACTACCACCCCCATAGTACCACCGATCCCACAACATGGAACGAACTAATGAATGGAGGTGGCATCCTTTTATCGAGGTAAATTGTGCCTTTAAGAATTATTTATGCCTCGTCATCTTAACGTCTGCATTGATCTTAATGGAGCGATGTATTCGTATTGTTAATGTGTAATGGTGAATAAAATAGTCAATGTGGATATCAGCATTACGATTTATATCTCTCCGTTTCGGAAAAAAAATGATTAAAAAATCTACCACGTCAGTTGGAAAAATTCTTCAAAAAATAAATATTTCAATACCAAATAGGAATTCAAAACAGGATATTACCTCTATTATACAACATATAAATGTACTACGCAATGTTAGTTAGACAAGATTATTTGAATAAACCCAGCCTTGTATTTGGCATGCAGACCGAACCACGCCGTATCGTCGATAGCACTTTGACAAATTAACGTTGTGGATTCCAGTCGGACTCATTTCAGATTTCATTTGATTCATTTGAATTTTGTTCAAGTGTAATCAATCTGTTTCAGACTTGTATTTCTCTCTTTAAATCTTTTAAAGATAATAACAACTTTATTTTAGCTAGAAGTTGTAGTCTAAACGGGGAATTTATAAGTCGTTTTCCCACAACACGAGTAGTGACAGATGTTACGGGTGAAAACATATACGGGTGATAACTATTGTCCGTTTTAAAGGCATTGAATAAGTTTCTCAGTTACTGTATGAAAATGCTTGAATGAACAACAAATCTATTAAAATACTACCTAAAATATTACTGGCTGAATGTGATACCTAATACAGACGTCTACGCTCGAAATAGCCCAATGAATTTTTAATAAGACATTGAGAACTTAGTTTCATGGCTCCTAGTAATTCATGTTGTTCTAGTACGGCCGTGACCGGGCCCATGGAACGTTGCATGACAATAGACTATCGATTCCTTGCACATCACTCCTCATTTGAAAATTCGAACTGCTTGGGACTTTTGCGCTCCTGGTAGGAACTACACTTTGAGTACCCATTGCAAACTTTTAGTCGGCCGACAGTTTGTTTGGGATCATAAATCAGTATGAAGATGACTGTTGGCAAGCAAATGACAAAGATCAGGTATTTAGCCGGTATCAGACCATCGAGCTTAGAATTATAAGGAGACGCCGTGTTGTTATTGACGTATCTATAGTTATATAAATATGGGCGAAATATGAAACAAATTATGCAACATAGTTCTGTCTCACTCTTTCTAAGCAGATAATTATATTTGAAAACAGGGACAACAATATTTTTGTGGTTGCGTAAAATGGTGACATTTACTTTTGATATCCTCCTGTTTGTAGGTGCGTGCCATATCTGGTACATATGTCATGGTGTTGTGCTGTCAAATAGGTGCTCTTCGTGACTTATTTTTGCTATTTTATGTGTGTATTTTACGTGTTTACTATTAAGACTTTACTAGTTTCAAGAGTGAATTTATCAACGAGTATGCCTACATGTTGTATCGTGAAGTGTGGTGCAAGTAAGCACAAAAATCAAGCAGGATTGTCTTTACACAGGTTAGTAACCAGTTTTTGCTAGATTCTACATAAACTAATTCACATTGGATAAAAAATATGTTACGGAAACATGAATTGATGGTGAAAGTACTTATATTTAAGTTTATTTCTGTATAAAAAGCTATATTTAGAAATAAATGTTGTTTACAATAACATGTCATAATATTGGCATAGTGCTGTACAGTTGTCATAACTGTATCGATATAATATCCACTTTTATAATTCAGCTTTTACTAATTTTAACAACAGAAGTTACTGTTCCTAAGACACTGAGCCCTCAGAGTTGTGTATTATGTTGAATAGAACATCTCTATTTTGTTATTTACTTAAGTACTATCTTTTCATCGCGGTATTACTCGCGTTCCGACGGATCTAATTCCCGTACCCAAACAGTAATAATAGCTTTCAAATCGGTCAACTTGTTTCGGAGCCTATTCAATCCAAACAAATAATCAAAGTATCTATAGATAAGTTCAAGTTTTGATGTTCTTTAATTAAAAAACATTGTTTGCAGGTTTCCTATACGAAATGATTTAAGGACAAAATGGTTAGAAGCTATTGGTGAGGAAAATATTAATCCCAGACATAAATATTGGTATGTCTGTTCGCTTCACTTTGAAGATAGTTGTTTTAATAGAACACTGGATATCTTAAGATTCAAAATTCACCCTCTTCCTGTCAACCGATTAATCTGAAATTTTGTATACACCTTTAATTCCGATGACAATACAATATAGTAATATCAATAACATTGTAAATCCAATATGGCCGCCGGCACAAAATTGTTTTGTACAATCGATTAATACATAATTAGCTCCATTTGCATTATATAACTTTCTCATGAATAGCTTGAAAACGATTGTAAATTATTGTATTTTTTTTAAGAGAGTATCTACTTATAGCGTTTCTTGCGGATTCTTCTTCATAAGACCGAATCTTTGGCACCCTGCAACTAGTCTGACGTGAAAGAACTTTCATAGGGCTATTTGAAATAATAAATAATTAATAATTACTTTGCCTGTGTTTTTTTTTCAAAGGTATCACCCTACTGAAATGACTCCTCCCATTTGGTTGATGTTGTTGAGGTTATTAGTATCAGTGAAGTTAATGTGATAGTTAGTTCTATGACGAAGAAATTATTTATACTCGGTTATTTTTATGCACACAGTAAGACTCGTAGGGGAGGGGGGGGGCATAACGGGGACGTTAAGGGAAATAATCAACAAAAAAAGAAGTATAAAATATTTTTAATCAAAACTAATGACAACTCTTTGGTTACTTAATAATTTATCATTCCGCATCGAATTTGGTGAAGTAAGAAATCAAATAAAACTTTTAATAGTAATTTCACAAATCTTCATGAAAACTCCATCGTGCCCCGGGGTAGGGGCAGTATGGGGTACCCAGTGTGGGGCACTACGGGGTACATTATGTTATTTATCGCAGAATAAACAGATGTGGATTTCTTCCAAGTCTTCGTCATCAACTCCTGCACATGCTGTGTGGGCCCACTGCCCACATAGCTGGCAGGCCACCCAACGCTCCGAAGACTTTAAATAAGTATTGTTCGAGTCAATACAATAGATGCATAAAGTATCCTCCTTAACATTTTCGCTATCAGAGTGAGCTTTTTGAGTCTTCTGTTTCTTTAAGTTTTTCTTCAACCGGGGATCATTCGGATTGGAACATTTCTTCGTCCGTTTAAGTTCCGTTTGGTCTGTGGAACACCGTGCAATTGAGCTGCTTTTCTGTAACCTGCTGATTTGCTTAAAACTGCATCAATTGCGTGTTTCATGCTTTCTACAGACCAACTGTTTCTGGAGCTTTTCTTTTTGTAAGTTCTTACCATTTTAATATACCTAAAACAAAACAAATAATATTATGAAATGAACTGACAATGCAGGGGCATAATGGGGGCGTACCCCATTATGCCCCATAGCCATGTCCCCGTTATGCCCCTATATCTAACAAAATTTTAAACAACGAACGAAAAAAAGAATTCAAGGTCAAAGTGATTTTGCTCAAAACATATCAATAGTTGATATTAGTAATAAAACACACTAATAAAACAATAGTAGTCATCTAAACACTTACCTTTTTAGACGCGTTTTAGTAACCACTCAAAATTAGATGAAATGTTGCCGAAAAAATGTTTTGGTCGTCAACAATAAACGCGTGCACTTTGATCGCCGGTCACTACTGCACTGAAGGCCGATGCAAAATGCTCTCTTATTGGTGAAAACAAAACACGGCTAGTATGCGTAGTTACTTGTATGTGTGGGTGACCCCGTCGTGCCTCGCGTCCCCGTTGTGCCCCCCCCCTCCCCTACGTACTTCTAACTAGAATACAATATCGATATTTGTTGAATCCGGTAGTGGTACAACCCTAGTAATGGCAGCCATTTTAGTTACTACTGCAGACTGACAGTAGGTGTGCACGTTTTTTTCGTGACATTTCCTGTCCCTATAGTTATATGTCAATGTATCAGACCTACTGAAAGTTTTAATTGAAATCAAAATTAAAAAAAAAATGTTAGCCAGCCAGCGGGTCAACAGTCGGTCGACTGTTTAGTCTTTAGTATATACTCTTAATTGCCTGAGTGGGGGAATTAGTAATGCAATACGATGGACAGACACACCCTGTTTTAGCGTGCCTGCATTTCTGTTTGTAAGTATATTAAGTTTAATAAACACTACCCTCCTTTGTTTGTAGTGGGGAGGAAATGGGTAAACCTTGTGAGTCATGGGAGAACGGAGGTCTTTCATAAGCTTATGGTTTAAGTCGTTAGATATTAATTAGTTTAGTAGCTTTCATGTAATGAACGAATAGAACAGATAAAAACACTAATAAGTATTTACAACTACGAAAATTGAAACTATTTTATTGTGTATTCTATTTGTAACAGGCACTTTTCTACTCCTGTAAACAGCCAAAACTATACATTTTACAATGTCAATAAAATTCCAACAAAAAAAAAACAACGACTTCAACAAGCCTTGTTTCCATACACTTTCGTGCAGCCATTATGCATTTTGTAGCAGTAAAATGCTATAGGTATCCATATTAATGAAGTTTGCCGTACATAGCAGTGTTCGATACAGTGCAATAATCTCGAACATGCCCATGCATGTTGTTCAGGGCATATAATTAGTAAGCTGTGTTTATGCTTCGTGTAACTTTGCCAGTTAGTTATAGCTTACGTGCTTCTGTTTATAGGTTATGTCTATATAATTTGTGGAGTATACATATGTAGGTATAAGTTATGTTATGTTGGATTTGGACAGTGTCAGTTTTATTTTTAACAGACTCCAAACAAAGAAGTTCTCAGTTTGATGTTTTGTACAATTTTGATGCGGTTTTTAGGATAGTATTTATCAGACAAAAGAGAAATAAAAAGGTTTTAGCTAAATATACCGTTGAAGTCGGTTTTAATGTTTTTGCTAGTACATATTTATTCCATATTTTGGGGTAAGTAGCTCAAGGGTCGTTAGAGAAACTTTCATACACGGAGTGCTGGACTTCGTTGTTGGGTAAAATCGGTTTTGTATGAGGGTTTTCAGAAACATTCACAAAGCAGCTCGGAGTCTAGAAGTTGGTGATGTTTCACCCCCTCACTGGTAGAGCACGTGATGTCTAATTCTATGCTGCTAGTTCAGTTTTAATAATAAATTCCCCTTTAAAATGCTAGAATTATTAATAAAGCAAGTTGGAGTGATACTTATATGAAGAGGTGTCCACTTGAGATAATAGAGGTAATATGACTAATCTTGGAAAGTGTTAATTCAATCTATGAGGTAAAACAAGCCATGCTGTTTGCAATTTATTAATCAGAATATTCTTACCTGTATTAAAGACTAGCTTTTCCTTACTCAGATAAGATTGTGTAGGTAACCTATTTGAATTAGGGACAATGAACTATTTTTATAGCAAATTGTTGAAAGCGGTCTTGTAGTTTTTACTACGTATAGATATCTTTCTTCTTACAATAATAGTTTGGATAGGTTATCCAAATACATCAATCTTTTTCCTCTGTTCAAAATTACTCATAAATACGAAAACATCCTCCAGATCATAATAAAACGGTACAGATGCAATGACAGGCTCCATTGCTCCACTTCGAGTGCTATTTGCTTCGCTCGGTTAAGTCTCACGACACATACGGGATTACAAACAGCTGATTCAGGGTTTTAACTGGGATCTTGCAAGACGTGGTCAGTTTAGACGGTAAAAGGAGTTTAAAGGATAGTTCACTAAAGATTTATTATTTGACTGCCTCGTTGGTCTAGCGGTCGCAAGCGCGGCTACTGTACTCGAGGTCTCGGGTTCGATTCCTGGGTCGGGCCGAAATCGCTTTGTGGGGTTTCTTGAACTTTCACAAAGCAGCCCGTAGTCTGGAAGTTGGTGATTGATTCACCCGTGCATTGGAGAGCACGTAAATGTCGGTCCTGCACCTGATCTCTCTCCGGTCGTGTCGGATTGCCGTCCCATCGGGTTATGAGAGTGAAGGAATAGGGAGTGCACCTGTGTCTGCGCAAATGCTCGTGCAATATAATATGTCCTGCGCAGCTGGCTGTTCTCCTTAACTGAGAACAGCCGCCGTAGCCGAAATCGGCCGTGGACGCCATTATTATAAAACACGACTAAGTATTATTTTATTTGATTTTATTTATGGTGAAAAAACAGTCTTCACTCCAATTTTGTCCTCACAAACAGATTATAATGTAGAACTACATTGCTCAGAGCTATCGATACGCATCTAAGGTTAATTACATATAAGGTTGATTACACATTATTATAGAATATAATCAGAACACTTATAACAGCTATAATGTTTAACAAATATATTTTTTACTGCCAATTGCTGATCGTATCATGACAAGTAAATAAAAATATGACAAATTACATTATAGTGGGATTATTATACTGCAGTTGTAATTTGTAGATTTTATTTAAGGCTACTGTTTAGATAAAGACTATCTTGACCGTGATAATGTGTTACTAACTGGCTTTAGGTACTACCACTGTGAAGATTAGCAAATTGATAAAGCGTGTATTTTTATTTATTTCAGTATTAATAATACATTAATAATGATTGGTGCAATCAATACTTATTATATTTAAGGAAACGAACGATCGCTTTTGAAATTATGCTTTTGTATATCGCAAAGAAATATTTTACGTTACAATTTTAATAATAAATAATCTTCATTTCTTTTCATTTACAGTATATTTGTTCTATAAAAACAACTGGCGATACTTCGAGCTTCCTTCTTCAACAAACTGCTAACAAGTTCTTAGCAAAGAACGTCTACAAAAAAATTCAATACTGCTAAGTAGAAGTAGAAGTTTGGAAAACACTAAAAAGCTATATTGGCGCCGAGCCCCTAACTTTCGCAACTATCCACTGTCGAACCGTGAATATAGGGCAACCAGGGCTGGCCAACCCTCAGGGCTGCACGCGATTATCAGATAAACAAGAATCTGTACGGAACTCCCGACCTACTTGCGACCCCTGAACTGGTAATTTTGCCCACGATTATAGCTAAAGATGCCGTTAATAAAATCTGTTTAGCATATCTTCATGGACGTTTTTCATCGTGAAAAAGTATGTATTTTATGTGGTTTTCAAGGTAATTTCGTATTATGATGCCTTTGGGTTGATACGCTCCTTCAGGATTCAGTACTATGTATGTTTATAATATTAGACAAAAAATACATTGTGTACACATAAAATGTCCTTTTGTTGAACTTACATTTATGTGAAAACCTGCAAAGGCATATTTGAAGTGGAAACATTTCTCTTTTGACATTAGCTTTTATTGCTTTAGAATCAATTCCGCACCGTATTTCGCCTAAAGATTTTCTATAAACTAAAAAGCGTATCTTCTCTAATTCGTATTATTATCACAAGCAATTTTATTAAAGCCTTTATGAAAGTTTACACCCTCTAATTGCATAATGGTGTCTTCAAAGCAGTTAAGACATTTAATCAATGATGGATGGGGAAACTGGAAATAACAGTGTTCTTAGTAATTGCTACCAAGCGGAACTGGTTAAGTTCTTAACTTGTGCTAATAAATCTTGCATGTTCATCATTTTTGCTAATGACTCATAATCATTTTATAATTCCTATTCCTTCCAAATATTTTATTATATTCCTTAATAAATGCGAATGTTCACGCTAAACACCTGAACTAGCTGAAATAAAATTTAGCGCAGCTATTGAAAAGAGACATAAATTGCATTTTATGCTGGAGTTGAGAGTAGTTAATCCGGAGCAAGGGTGAAATCGTAGCCCGGAGGTACGTCTTTATACATTACTTTATATAAAAACTTCACTGCCTCGTTGGTCTAGTGGTCGCAAGCGCGGCTGTAGGGCTCGAGGTCTCGGGTTCGATTCCCAGGGCGGGCCGAAATCGCTTTGTGGGTTTTCTTAAGCTTTCACAAAGCAGCCCGTAGTCTGGAAGTTGGTGATTGATTCACCCGTGCATCGGAAAGCACGTAAATGTCGGTCCTGCACATGATCTCTTTCCGGTCGTGTCGGATTGCCGTCCCATCGGGTTACGAGAGTCAAGGAATAGGGAGTGCACCTGTGTCTGCGCAAATGCTCGTGCACTATAATATGTCCTGCGCAGCTGGCTGATCTCCTTGAATGACAACAGCCGCCGTGGCTGAAATCGGCCGTGGACGCCATTATATAAAAACCTACATGACACCAGATATTTTATGAAAAAAAAGCACATTCAAAAAAGGAAATTCCAACCCGCCACTATCGTTTACGGTATTAAATACCCGGAGTTGCGACTGCGAGATTTTTCGTCGCGTCAAAGGGAATTAGTGCTCCCACTTTAACCGCGTGATTGGATTTGCGAGTTACAATCCGGTCTGGTTTCACGTTTCAGACGTGTCCCAAATAAGTTGTGCAAGGGTTAATGCAGTGGAATTACGGTTGGTTTCCACCGGGAATTGGGGAATTCATGAAAAGGCCGGATTATGTGTCGTGCTGTTTTTATAAACTTTTCATTTTTGAGGAATAGGTAGAGCTCAGATTACACAGGTAATGGATGGAATGTATTGTCTTCCGAAGTTGACAGAAAATCAATAATACCTACGTATATTAGTTTTCTTATATAAATGTTTTAAGATATGATTGTTCTTTGTAAGAGTAGGTTGTTGATTATTGATGCGATATTGCAAAAGTTTCAAGAAACCAATAAGATTTCGGGAATAGTGTGATCATTTTCAAAGTACTTAACAATAATAATTGAAACCAAAGAAGTACAATAAGGTTCGAAAGAAAATCTATTTTGAATATTTAAAAAATATCACCATTAAAAGATAATACAAAAGGACCATGCCCATATTAGTATGGAGCCAAAAGTCAGCAACGCCATGCAATGCCCAAATTCCAGTTCTATGTCATACGATAGCTTTATAGCCATATTTGTAAGATATCTAGATTTAATATTATATAAAACACCGATTCAAAAGATATTGGACATTAAACATGATAACTTCCTACTGGTTTTTTACACATTTTATCGTTGACACGTTCGTAGACAGCATTGCTATTAGTTTTTCACTAGGAACTTCATGATCATCATGAATTCATGACTTAATTGTATGTTATCAGATAAACAAGTCAGTTATTTGAAAATATATATATACATTAAATGAATATATACATGGGCCAAAGGACGAGATTCCAGACCGTATTATATAAAGCATGATTGAAACGATGTAATGTACTGCAATGTCAACAAGAATGTCTTATTTTTTCTATTTTTTAACCGGTGCTTTTTAAGACTTCAAATTATCATCATAATTCTAGTTTTTATTTATTAGGACTATCTTGTGATATACTTTCTCTGGGCATTACTGGGGCACAGATGGGCATGGTCCTTTTCATGTAAATATTTAAAAAAAAAATTTTTTTGTTAATTAAATAAATAATAGGATTTTATGTTATAGGCATACAAGGTAGGTATGTACGTGTATATTGTGGTTTTAAAATGCTGATTCTGCTCGTATCGTTTTCTAGTAGTATCTGCCAAAGATATTAGGTAGGTACGTTCAAAATAAACATCAATTAAATACCAGCCACTACAAAAAAGTACAGCAACTTGTTGTGAATGTGATTGCTCTTATGTTTTAGTTAGGAACTGTCTTTATTTAGAACATAAATACTGGAAAAATCTATAATGTGAACGTACGTATGCCTTTATATTAGTTTATATTCATTATGTTATAAATTAAAAAAAGCTACAAGTTCGAATTTATATTTGTCATCATACTAGAATTCACTAAAAATAAATATTACAGTTGCAAATTGAAAATGAGAAACCACAGTAATTTATGAATTAACAACCTGTAAATATACTCCAGTAAAGGGTCAATGATACCACGCGGCACGCAAAGGGTTATGTTTCGCAATGGGAGTCACGTCACACGCTCATGGTGTGCACCGTTCCCGTATTGATCCATACCACTTTACTTAAATTAGAGCAGTTTAAAACCGCATGATTTTAGTTTGTAATTAGTCTGTTAAGACGAATTCATATAGAGGATTTTTGCTAAGTAATAATGGTTCGATTGATCGTAAGGTTAAGCAGCGCTTTGCGCACTCGGTCCATGGATGGGTGACTATCCTAATATGAAAATTGCTCCACGTTACGGAAGGCACGTTAATTAGGTGGGCCAGCTTTCATTTGAACACCTTTGGTAGTCGTTACGGTTAGTCAGAAGACAGAATGATCGACAACCTGTCTTACCAAGGGGTATGGTGTAGCCCAAGTAACTAGGTTGAGGATAGGTGGTCACTGCAAAACTGCTGCATCCTCTTAGACTGGAAGCCAACCCCAATACAATTGGAAAAGTACTGATGATGTAGGATGACGATTTCAGCATACCTATACCTCATACGGAGACTTAAACAAAGATCTTATTGTCATCACAACAACACAAAACGCGATGATAATGTGATAGATGTCACACTTATACAATAAACTCAAGCTGTAGTATGATTTACTACATTACCCCAAGCAATCTCTTAAACAGCTTAATAGCCGTTTAAAAGACTAGCAGCTAGTGGATTAGTTTTTTACAATAAAGTCAGTGATGGATGAACACGGAGTATTTTAAAGCGAGTTAGATGAATGAGCAGCGTGGCTCCGACAGCCATCTGTCTATAGCTTCGACAGGCGAACAGAGAACGTTTTTTTAAAGCATTTTGTTTCACTGAATTTGATTGGAGGGGTTTAGTTTTGGTTTTTATTAATGGCTTGGCATTTTTTGAGTGTCTGGTATACTGAAGGAATGATGCGTATTCAAAGTAATCGAATAGAATATGACTTTTGCACTGTTAACGCGCTTATGAAATGATCTACCACAATGCACTAAGCAAACGCAAAATAAAATAAATGTGTTATTTATTTCTTTTAACGAACAGATATTCTTATATACTGTCAAACGCACATTTATACCAAGCGCGGTGAGTTGGTCAAATCGCCCCAACTTGGGGATGTCTTTGTCCAACGGGCGTCTTCTAGCTGACACGACGACGAATCGATCATATTTATATTTAAACCCGCTTACGACACACAACACGTCATACAAAGCAACGACATAAATCGACAGTTCATTGGCACCACACCAATCCTCATACACAAATATGTCCCAAGTTTACTCAAACAGTGCAATTCACGACAGCCATCCCTCGCCTTATTTGCATTGGACAGTAACATGGAGAACAAAATTACTAGCGAACGTATCATAACGGAAAATCTCCTAAGAAAGAAGCACACGAAAATGAAGGGGACGAGGAACGTTACTGTCTTCGCCTTTTTACGTCTTATTTGGACACGGCCATTTTTTGTTACAGAAAAAATCGTTGACAGATAGTCCCAAAGAACTCAAATAGGTACCTCGTTAGTTCAGTCATAAATGATAGTTTTGGTCATGCCCATCGTACTTATTTGACCTAGCAGATCTAGAACAAGGTGCCTGACCTACCTGAGTAATGGCATCACTGCTCATCTTTCCTTACTCTGTGGACGGTAAACATTCGCTGCATCGGTAACCCTCCACGATCGCCGCGCCCTATTGATCCATTCAGCCGCGCCTATTAACCCTACACTGCTCGCAAAGTAATGTAAGTACGTCAAACTTCATGAAAAGAATCGTAAATTGTACGGAACTTTGTTTCGTTTAAAAGTTAGAAGTTATTTTTGGTTTGATTTATGGTTTAGTTTGAGTTTTGTAAATACTAAGTAAGGAAATGTTTATTTTTTTGCACACAATTGAAAGAAAATATTTTCATTGTTTAAAACTAATCTACATTTATGCGACCATGCAAATATCTTTCTGGAATAAGAAAAAATCTGACAGATTTTTCTTTTTGTAGGGTTTTGAAATTAATGGTATCAATATCCAATATTATTCATCCCTCTATTGCAATTAATGGAAAAATATATACTGGATTTTTCGAGATGATTTCATGTTTTTGCTTAGAAACTCAATCTTACCGATGAATAAACGCAAGGTAAGCTATTTCAGTAGTATTCAGTTCATGGATGTGTGAAGAAAGTTTGCAAGTTTACAACTCCGGAACTTTTGCATCGGAAACACTCTCAAAGGAAAATACTTTAGCAACACAATAGCGGATTGCAGCAACATTTAAGTAATTTTCACGATACGCTTTTGCTTTCTATATTAATAAAGAGAAAAAATATCATATAAAGGAAAGTTAAGTTTGACAATGTTCATGACTGCAATGCATACTTGCACAGGGTCTTAAGTTCGACCCCAGAGTCATGGCAAATTCATTTTGTGGGTTTGCAAGATGATTTCATAAAGCAGCCCTTGATTCTGTCTGTATCAATTTTCTCGATACAGACATTGACGACCTCGATGGCGCAATGGCCACCATGCCGGACTGCCGAACCTGAGGTCCCGGGTTCGATTCCCGGTTCGGTCGACATTTGTGTGATGAGCATGCTTGTTGGCCGTGGTCTGGGCGTTACAATATGTATTTATAAATATGTAGCTATATGTAGTTTATCAGTTGTGTTAGCACCCATAACACAAGTTAATTAATAACTTACCATGGGGCTAACCGACCGTGTGTAAAAAGGTGTCCCGACATTATTATTTATTTATTTATATACTTAATTGTAAAGAAATATATACTTAACTGAAACATACAATTTGTCTCTACTAACATTGTAAAGCTGAATAATGTATAGAAAATTACTGGTCCAGTTTGAAAAATTACATATGCGCGAAGTAATAATTTTCACGAAATGCAGATGAAACCTCTAGCCAAAGATAGTATTTGATATCACCTAAACATGACCTATAAATAGGTAGCTAAAAAGAGACTATGTAAATACATTGAAACATTTTCTATTGTACTTCATTGTGAAAGTCAATCTTGCTGAGTGGAAATCGCAACGCACAGGGTGGGACGGTTCGACTGCCAATCAATGGCTGATGGAAGAAAAAATACGTCGACCGTAAATACAGGGATGAATTCATAGAAGAAAAATGTATACAATTAAGTGAAAATTGCTTTTAACTACAAATCTGTATAATATACATACGTATGTACCTACTTTACTTTTCCTTCTTACTTTATTTTAACTGTTAGGTAATGATACTTTTTAATATTACATGATTTCTATTGATTATATTTATGGTCAATTATAATTAAAATACCAACAAAATTAACCATATACACAGGTACATACAGGTAGGTACAACACTGGTAATGCGACCCAGTTCTTTTCATTTTCACTCTAAAAGGAAGTTAGTATATTATCAACTAGCTTCTGCCAGCGGTTTCACCCGCATCCCGTGGGAACCTCAGCACGGACCCGGATAAAAAGTAGCCTATAGCCTTCCTCGATAAATGGGCTATCTAACACTGAAAGAAATTTTCAAATCGGACCAGTAGTTCCTGAGATTAGCGCGTTCAAACAAACAAACAAACTCTTCAGCTTTATAATATTAGTATAGATTTAATCTTTGTGTTATTTGCATTTATTAGATCTACATGTTTTCAGGGAATCGGATAAAATTACTTTCCACTTAAAAAAAACGATAGAAACATTTTCCTTTCAAATGCGGTCCTGCCCCACATCACTCATGCCGAGCATTGAAAGCTACACGATCCATAGTGAGCGAAAATCTCACTGAACGTCAATCGCAATATCTGTAACCTTCCTGGTATTAAGCTATCTTTATGCTGTGTTAATATTTGTTTTACGATGAGGAAATCTGCAATTAAACCTGTTATCTCCTGCATTTTTGGGCTTAACATACCTACTCAAAGTAATTGGATTTGTTTTACAAAATTTGTTTTATGACCGACTAGTTGTATGGATAATCTCGCCAAGGTCGCCGGGAAGTAGCTGAAAGAAGGCCGAGCAAATTTGCGAACTTTGAGGGAGGACTTTGAACAACTGTAAATAAATAAACTGTAAAGAAATAAATAAATAAAAAAAAAAATAAAATAAAAAAAAAACTGTTGATGTCTTTCAGCTGAAAGGACGACGTTTTAGAAAATTAGTAAATTAGCCACCTAGATAAAATCTATTTAAAGTTACATAGCAATCTCTTGCCAATCTACTACTTACAACACATTTGCTAAAGAACTCACGGGACAAATTACTATTCCAAAATACCTAATCTAAAAAAATATTGGAGCCTTTAAAAACACCTGGAGGTGAGGTGAGGGAACGAAATGTACTCGTAATTTACGCGACCAAGGCCTGTATATTTACGGCCTAAGTCGGGTAGATTACCTTCTGTCTCCATTGAGTTATGGACGCCTTATCGTCGACTTTTATAGTGTTGTCCGTAATCAGGTACTCTCGTATGTGTTCCCGAAGATATATGGCGATGGATAATGGTTGAATTTAAATGTATGGGATTTTTGGGAGATAATACTTTTGTTATGGTGTGAAAAATACTTAAATTTTAAGGCAAGATGAATCGTAATAAAAACATCTCTGCCTTACTTTGTTCGAGTGGGACAATCGTGATGCCGTATATCTGCATTTACGCTAATGTGATAAAGAAGAAACATTGATTTGTTTGTTTCTTTGTTTGTACTATAAACTCGAAATACTGAACCGAATTGAATAATTCTTTCACTGTTGGAAAGCACACTCTTCTCGAGTAAAATAATCTATATTTTATCCTTGTTTAGACAAAAGTTTCCACGTGACGCAGGTGAATAAAAACGGCTAGTTACTTAGATAAAACGTAAAATCTGCCACAAAGATCTCGGAAACCTCAGCCTTCATCAAAATGATCGCAATAATATAATTGTATTTGCCTTGTTATCATTTTAGATCCTTAGCAATAAAATTAATATAGAAGAGTGTTGACATGAGATAAAAGATGTACCTAATTGTTTTATTCATTAAGAGAATATTATTGCTGAGTGCTAGTGTCTAAGATGAATGTTAAAGATGATAATAATGTGAACAAAAAATACAAAAATGTGCCTCCTGATGGCGGTTGGGGTTATATGATAGCTTTTGCTGTGATTATTTTAAGTGTGAGTTTATTTGAATCAAAATCTTTTCTCAAGTGTATGCCTCCTTTATATCCTACAGGTGCATCGAAGCATTAGATTCTGAAATGACAAAATCTGATGGACTCCTACTCATTTATATTCTTTTGACCAGTCTGCAATTTTTGTACACAAAGTGAAGAGAGTACTAAAAAAATAACAAACATTATCTATATTTTTCCAGTCAACTTCAACTGCATTTGTGTCAAGCTACGGCCTGTTATTTAAAGAATTTCTTCGAGACATCGGGAGAAGTTCAAACGATGTATCATTGATACCCAGCGTAGCCGTCACGTGTACTGCACTTGCAGGTAAGCATATAATTTTTAAGTTCATTTGGATGTTTGTTCTTTTTTCAAAGTAAAATGGCTGTGGGGTCGGTGGTACCCAGATAACGGTATCATATTTGTTGTGAAAGGCTCTTTGGAACAAAGTTACCTAAAGACGCGGGCGAAACTGCATCAAATACATACTTATCAATAAATAGTATTGGCATAACACTTGCAGCGTGTCTTGTTATGGCATTATTTATTTAATTGATCATACTTGCTTTATACTTTAGGTTCTTAAAGAGCGTAAACTAATTTAATTCTATGGAAATTTTCAGGATTCCTGACAAACCCACTGCTGTCATTGATGAGTCATCGAATGCTAACGTTGGTAGCTGTATTGATATTTAATACTGGAGTTATTTGCATTATATTTGTGAAATCTGTCTTCACTTTTCACATCTGCTATGGAATATTGCAGGTAAATCTACGGATAACGTCTTTTTAATCTTATTATTATTTTAATGCTTTGTTAAATCATTAAATAGTAGGTACAGAGAAAGAAGAAAGCAAACCCATAAACGACTTTCCGAATAGGTATCTGTCTCATTTTGGTCAGTGGGTCGTCTTAGGGGCGGAGTGTCTGTTATTGCTAGCAAAAAACATAAGCCTGTTGCCTAAGTCTGGGTTAAGATCGTATAGACATTTACGTACTCAGCTGCATCCGATTAATCTAGAAGTAGACTCCAACGTATGTAGTTAGAAAAAAGCTAGACAGATGAATATGTTATTTTCACATCAAACATTAGAGAAATACCTCCTGCAGAACTAATACTGTAAAGTTTGTTTTATAGATTTTAAAGCGATCTATAAGGTTTATTCACTTTACGTCTGAATTATTTATTCTAGCAATGTCTTGCATAAACGTATATCATTGCGGATTACGACTACGAGGTGTGTCACCAAGTTTTATGTACATATACGATTTTTATTCGCGTTTCAAATCCTAGTACTCACTTGCTTTATACACTATACATAAGAATATTTTTACGTACCTAAATCTTTTATTTGTAACTAGCTTCTGCCAGCGGTTTCACCCGCATCCCGTGGGAACTACTTCCGTACCGGGATAAAAAGTAGCCTATAGCCTTCCTCGATAAATGGGCTATCTAACACTGAAAGAAATTTTCAAATCGGACCAGTAGTTCCTGAGATTAGCGCGTTCAAACAAACAAACTGCAAACTCTTCAGCTTTATAATATTAGTATAGATTTCTTGAATTTATTTCAGGGTCTTGGACTGGGCTTCATGTACAATTTGTCCTGCAGTATATTAAATGATTACTTCGTGAAGAGACCATTCATGATCATTAGCTTAATTCAAAGTGTTGTCGGTGAGTTCAAATTGAGCTTTTATACGTTTAATTTGTTTCATAAATTACCTAAATATCAATGATTTATTGTAAGGAGAATAGAGATTTTGAGAAAACTAATAATGACGCATGTAATCTTTATTCTTTTATTAGTAAGTAGTTTATTAGTTAGTAAGTTTTTTCTTCTTTTATTAAGTTTGAAGGAGTTTTCACTTAGTGAAAAAGAAATTGAGTAAAAACAACTAGGTACATGTCAAAGAAAAAATATCCAATCATAGCTTTCTCTTGTTTATACATATTAATACACTTGCATACAAACTTTATCGATCCACAAGAACAATAAGCTATTCAAAAATCTAAAAAGCCCAATGTTTGCTATCGGAACACCAAAGCAGTCTGTCAGTTGATGTCACTACCGAGCTCCATCCAAACTGTTTGTCATGTCATTCATCAAAATTCCTATGTTATGTACGTACACTTTATTCGCTTTGTGTGAGGAAAGGTTATTTTGAGTAAATATTGGGTTTGTTAATGGGTCAAAAAGGATGTTTTACACAGCGGTTTTTTACAATTTACTTTACCATGAAACAAATAATAACATCTGGTTCAACATGTTTCTTAAATGTTACGATTCTGTTTACTATGTCGTCACACAAAATATCATACATAGGCAGAAACGGGATCATAAGATTATGAACAAATTAAATGTTATTGGGAACCTCACCTACATATTCAAATAAATATTGATAAAGTTAAAACACCGAATAAACTTAGAAAAGTAATTATATTCCCATAAATTATATTTCAACTTACTCTACAATCCCCCTAAAACGCATCGAAGCGACAACAAATGATCGGTACATAATAAAATTACAATATTTCCGAGCTTACATTGTTATTTATTGGAAATGTGAACGGCACCCGTTCAACCATGTCCCGTATTGAATGTTATGTACGCTTTACTGCATCACGTCTTAAATTGATCCTGAGACGTAATATTATTGAGATCTGTAGTGTAGGTACGTTTTATTTATGACTAGCTTCTGCCAGCGGTTTCACCCGCATCCCGTTGGAACCTCTGCACGAACCCGGATAAAAAGTAGCCTATAGCCTTCCTCGATAAATGGGCTATCTAACACTGAAAGAATTTTTCAAATCGGACCAGTAGTTCCTGAGATTAGCGCGTTCAGACAAACAAACAAACAAACAAACTCTTCAGCTTTATAATATTAGTATAGATTTCTCGTATGGTTTTAGAATTGAAATGGATGGAGTTATTATTGAAATCTCGTTTTGAAATACAGTATGTTGCAAATATTTTACTACGATGTGTAAGTTATACAATACGGCTGTCATTTGAACATCTTCGACAGTCGTTACTGGTGTATTATTACAGTAACATTCAGTTGCAGAAAGGTCCTTTAAAGTTAAAGCTTCTTTACATCTATTGCCGACTCTTTCTTCGACAACAAGATAAAAAAAATTAAAGAATCTTTCTGCAACTGACGGTAAGACTGACAGTTTTTCTAGGGGTATTGGGTTGCCCGGCTAACTGGGTTGAGGAGGTTAGATAAGCAGTAGGTAAGTACTTAGCTCTTGTAAAACACTGGTATAGTTATCGGCACGAATCTTGAGCTCTGACCTACATCTGCGCAGAAGTGATTTATTAGCAAAGAACCAATCCCGAGTGACGGCTATGACGCGATGCACTGCGGGCCAATCACCGCTTTAGCCCTCTCCCGCGCCTCACTTCATACCACAAAAGGGACCCAATAAATTACTTCTGCGCAGGTGAACGTCGGAGCTCAAGATTCGTGCCGATAACTATACTCAGTTGCATCCGGTTAGACTGGAAACCGACCCTAACATAGTTGGGAAAAGACTAGGCAGAAGGTGTAAGTGCCAGTATTATTAAACCAGAGAAAAGTGTAGACTACTTTTTATTCACATGCCCCACATGCAAGTTCCCTTAGGACGTGGGTATAACTACGCGGAGGATAGCTTGTAATAAAATAAAAGAACATTGCGGTATTGTCCTGTTTCATTTATCTTTCGGTCTAGATGAAATGTCTAGCTGGAATCGTTTAGGTTTGCGAGACATTTGCGGCTAGCCATATACTTTGCTTTGATTAATGTTTCATCCTCATGAGACTGGTTCTGTGTAATATAATGTAGCAGGAAGATTTAGCTATTTATGTGTGTACGTTCTTATAAAAATACCGCTATGCGCACTATTTATGTTATATTTTGAAATATACGAACTCGATACCCACGGTCTACTCGATACTGGATTATCCAGTAGTTCTGTGCCAAGCCCAAATCTTAAATAGAGCTTGGTGAATATTTAACAATATAAAACGGCATCATAAAGATTTTGCAATAACATATTATTGTTTATAAACTAATTAATAATTTTTCATGGCATTTGAAGTAGTTACCTATATTTGTAATTCTGCACCTTTCAATGTGATATAAAAATTATTGTCATTTTTTTCAGCAATCTCATCAATGATGGCACCATTATTAATAAAATGGTCGTTAGACAGATATGGGTTCCGTGACACCATGATATTGCTGTCTGGCCTCACTTTCCACAATTTCATAGCTGTGACTTTAATGCACCCGGCTAAATGGCATATGAAGAAAGTTGAAGTTGATTGTAGTAATGGTAAGTTTTTTCTTAATAAACATTGTCGAAAGCAAATTAAAAAAAAAAAACAAAATTAGGTATGTGACTTTAATATCAATTTCCAATATCTATGTGATATTATGCTAAGATGGACCTATTTGGAACACCTTCATTGGTTTGTACTTTTTGTTTCCTATTGTATTAATTTTCCCTGTGTTCCTTCATTAAAAAAAAAATCATCACCACTTTTAATTATCAGTGACAAGTCCACTCGTATTTCTCGAAGCTATACTTAATTAAGAAATTAAAATTAAAAATTCCTGTTTCAGAAAAGTTTTTGCCCAAGAAGCAACAGAGCGAAGATCTGAGCGCTATTCCAATTATAAAACTGACAAACGCAGATGGCAATATTTTGAATGTTAATGACAAATTGTACTTGGCTGACAACGATGATACTGGAATCAAGTATGTTTTGGAACTGAATTTTGTTTATAAGGAAGTCTATTTATCAAGTTGGATAAAAGTTCCCAAAAATGTATAATGATAGCAAGATAAGAATTGATATTGCCAATGAATTGTATGGAAGCGTAATTGTCAATACTACTATTTTATGTATTCTCTGCTGTCCATGACCGGGATGGTTAGATTTCGTCGGAGGAGGCCTACGTTCAGCAGTGGACGGCAATTTACTGATATGAGATGAGATGTAATTTCTATAATAGAAGACACATTGTCTTAGACTTTTTTTTACATTTTAACATTGTCATAGACTTAAAAGTAAAAAGGCAAGAGGTGACGGCCTACAATATACCTACATTCAAAATGTTAAAGGTTGAAAACAAAAGCATTCTTCCAAAACAAAATAGAAAAATAAAGCATTGCCTCACAAAATATTTATTAGTTTCAGAAAGATAATCAATTTACTAGTAGACAAGTCGCTATACGAAGGGTTTTTACTGTCTTGTGTTTGCGCCGGCCCTGCACTGGCTCTGTTCGCTGATACTACTTACTCTTCAATATTATCACAAGCTTTGAAAACTGCTGGATGGGTGAAAGTAAGTTCTAGCCTTTATTTAGGAGCTTTTAAGATGGATCACTTATTGAGTGAACACTTGAGTGTCAACCCATCACACGCATAGCATAGCTCGTACTTATAATATCTACATTCAAATACATACTACGATGGGCGTGGTGTTCTATTGTATGAACGTAAGTTTTAAAGTTACATATATTGTTCTTTCTTATGTGTATATTAGGTACTAAACATTTAGTGAAAATACATACATCATCTAGAGGAAATTCGGTAATTAACTTTCATTTCTTCTCTGAGAAGAAGGAAAACAGCTGCTGATGATGAAATAGTAGGTATTCCGTTATTAAAAGGTCAACGACTTAACGTAATTTTCATACATTATTATGTACTAACAAGAACAAAAAGTCTAGAACATTCATGTATGACATAAAACTGTGTTCTGTTTGTTTTTATTTTTTTAATCGTCATTTTATTTTATAATCAATGTTACAAGTTTTTTTCCAAACATTTGAAATTTAAATGGGGATTTATCTATTCAAAACTGTTATCTCCGGTTAAATCAAGTTTCTTATCTGTACCAGACTCAGACGAATTTATATTTAGTTATCTGTAACAAAATCTATTATACCTAGTAATCCTGATTTGGCCAGATGATATAACGTCAGAAGAAAGATCTCGAATTTGCAAGCTCTACTCGACATTAGTCATAAAAATCATATTAATTAATAAATACTTGTTTTAATAAAATACACGTGTGCTCCAAAAACATAATGTTCTTGCAAATCATGCTAAAGCATTTTAAGTGTGAGAGCTTTTCCCGAATCAATTAAAGCAATTTATTTATAAAATTAGGCTCAGAATTAGAAACTGGTTGTGTTTATGATTTGTACAGACATTAAATAGACCCGGCATCGTAGCGCGCATAGTCAATACCCACATAGATTATGCATACCGACAATGTAGAAGCGTCTCAAGACGCCAAACAGGAGTTTTTATAATTGTACAATAAGTAACGCAAATCACGGAGCCATAGTAGCGTAACCTTTTCACAAAATTTTCATAACCACAACACATCAAAACACTGGCAGTTCATTCCGCTATAATCAAAATCATTGGTAAACAAGGCTTCTGAGGCGCTTGTGACCTTTAACTCTTTGCAGGATAACGTAGCTCTAGCCAACACCCTCTTTAACATCGGAGACTTGGTTATGCGACTGTTATTCTTCGTGCTAAGTAATTGGCTGCATAAGTTCGGCAGCCAGGAGCTTTACGTACTTGGTGTCACTTTGGGTTTAGTGTCTAGGCTTGGTAAGTTGTACTGCATCACAGAAAGTAAGAATCAATGGTGTTATAGTTACTTTTAATTCAATTTGAACTTTAGCACAACAGATTTGAGGTTGATATTTATTTGACATTCATTTGTCATAGAAACGATACTTCAACTTCATGAAATTCTGACTGAAGGTACTATGTAAAAAATAACTTGAAAAAGAGTTCTCGTTGTCTCGGAAGGCAAAGGCCAATAATCTGCAAAATTAGGATACTCTAATTTTTCGACCAAAACGATAGATTTGATGACTCCTCCCCGTAAAACATTATTGGCCTTACTACAAAAACTTAACCACCTGTTTTACACTTGTCTTAAAAAAATTGTGGCTGCAAAATGAACCATATGTCAACGTCATAATTTGACATTTTTTTAGACAAGTCTTAAACTGACGTTTAAAAGTTTTTGTGGTAAGACGGTAGGGGGTTCGACGTCTTCTTTAGCCATACTTTGTTGCCTATCATCATCTCACAAGTGACACTTTAAAGAACTCAAAATTCTCTTTCATTTCCAGGAATGCTATGGTCTAAGAGCTACATAGCTATAATGATCTACATCTCCCTAGTGGGGGCTTCGCACTGTGCTGTTACAATTCTAGTTCCCCTAGTGGTAGGTGATGCAGTTCCAGCCAAGAAGTTCACGTCAGCTTTAGGCATGCTGATGATGTTGACTGGGATTGTCAACTTAGTGTTGGGGCCGGCTATTGGTAAGTAGTGAAAAAAAAATCTAATGGCCTTACTACAAAAACTTAACCACCTGTTTAACACTTGTCTAAAAAAATTGTGGCTGCAAAATGAACCATATGTCAACGTCATAATTTGACATTTTTTTAGACAAGTTTTGGGAACTCAGGGGTCCCCTTTGTTTGAGACGGAGAGGTTCAAGTGAAAGTCATTAGTACGTGTAACCGTGTATTTCACTGGTCGTCATCGATACATATGTTATCACTATAAACTATTAACACCACGGAGGAATAATGTTTTACTCGAAGCCTTTGTAATAAATTAGTTTTGTGTAGAGTAATTATTCGTGTCCGTTGGGAAAAAAGACGTGTTCCATAGATAAGAAAAATGTCTATATCAGAACATAATAAAATTCTCGGGTTGCCAGCGCAGTGGCGTTCGGAAACGCCACACCACCCCCCCACGGAGAGGGATAACCCGATAACCTATTCATAATCGGGGAGTTCCTTAAATTTAACACGTCTACCGGATCGTGTAGTGTAGGGCAATTTATGAGCGTTTAGACTGGTGTCCCTGGACTTCTCATGTTCATTTGGTCTCCTAGGGTGGTTAACGGTTGTGTGTGTCGTGGGTTCTGTGAACCTGTGATTGTGCTCGTCAGAAGTATGAGTTGCATGTTCCATGTGTGCCGGTTTCACGCGATCAATACTAACGGTCACAGTTTTGTGATTTACCTCTAGAGTAATGGTTTTTCCATCACTGGCGCGGCTGACAACACGGTACGGTCCGGAATATGGCGGCTGTAGTGGTCGTCTGACCGAGTCATCCCTGAGGAACACGTGCGTTGACAAGGAGAGGTCCTTGAATATAAATTTTGATGGCTCTGAATGCCGAGATGCAGGGATAGGTCGTATAGCAGACATTTTACGTCGAAGCTGTACAACGAAATCAGCAGGGTCTCCGAATTGGTCAGGTTCATCTGTTTCGACGATCAACTCACCGGGCAGACGAAGAGGTTCCCCATACAACATTTCGGCGGCTGTAGCGTTCAGGTCTTCCTTAAACGCAGACCGCATGCCGAGGAGAACCAGAGGCAAGGAGCGGACCCACGAGTCCTGGTGACACATAATGGCTGCCTTTAGCTGTCGATGGACCCGTTCAATCATACCATTGGCACAAGGATGATAAGCTGTCGTCCTGACTCTGGTGGTGGCATATTGTGTCATCAGTCGGCGAAATAAGTCAGACTCGAACTGAGTCCCTTGATCCGTGGTAACAACTGAAGGCACGCCGAAACGCGAAATCCATTCCCGGGTAAATGTTTCTGCTACCTCTTCTGCAGTTATCGAACGCATTGGCCATACTTCAGGCCATTTTGTAACTCTGTCAATGGCAGTCAGACAGTACCGATAGTCGTTGCAGATCGGTAAGGGACCTATAATGTCTATGTGGACGTGTTTAAAACGAGCCTGAGGTAATGCGAAATTGCCAAGAGGGGACGAATTATGACGCGATACTTTACAACGTTGACACTCTAGGCATTGACGAGCCCATTGCTTGCAGTCCTTGTTGATGGAAGGCCAAACGTAGCGTTCAGTTAAGAGGCGGGTGGAAGCTCGCGCACCAGGATGGCTTAGGCTATGTAGCTTATCAAACGTAGCTTTTCGGAAGGAAGGGGTCAAATAAGGACGAAGCTTGCCGGTAGACTTATCACATGTGATGATAAAGTTGGTTCCTGGAATGTTGACCTTGGTTAACTGTAGGCTAGAGCCTTGTTGAATTATATTTGCTAATTCCTTGTCTGTATCCTGTGATTTTGCAAGCGTTTCCCAGTCCTGATCGAGAGCAATGGCGTCAACGCGAGACATTGCGTCTGCAACAATATTGTCCTCTCCCTTTATGTATTTAATGTCTGTAGTGAATTGGCTTATAAACGACAATTGGTTTAATTGTGCTGGTGGCAGTTTTTCTCGACGCTGGAGGAAAGCATACAGAAGCGGCTTGTGGTCTGTAAAAATGGTTACATGTTGGACCTCTAGGATGTGGCGGAAGTGCTGCACGCTTTCGTACACCGCTAATAGCTCCCGATAATAAGCCGGCCACTGTGCTTGTTGTTGGGTCAGCTTTTTGCTGAAAAAGGCAATAGGTACCCACTTGCCACTAACCTCTTGTTGGAGGCAGGATCCGATATGGACACTAGAGGCATCTGTAAACAAACCAAGGGGAGCATTGCTTACGGGATGATGCAATAGAGTAGCGGAGGCTAGACTCTTTTTACAGTCGTCTAGTTGCTGAAGCAGTTCGGGTGACCATGTAAATGGTTTTGCACCTTTGCCTTTAGTAGCAATAACCGCTTTTATGAGGGGCGCCTGAAACAATGCAGCTTTTGGAAGAAATCGCCGATAATAATTAAGCATTCCGAGAAAACGCCGCACACCCTGGACGGTTTTAGGGGGTGGAAAGTCGATGATGGTTTGCACACGATCTTGGGGGGGTTTGGTGCCCTCGGGACTAATGTGAAATCCTAAAAATGTCACCTCACGTGCACCAAAAACACATTTGGAAGGATTTATCACCACACCATAGTCCCGTAACCGGCCGAAGAGAATGCGTAAATGCTCGCGATGATGGTCGGCGTCTGTGGAGTGGACGAGGATGTCATCTACGTACGGAAAACAGAAATCGAGGCCCCGTGTGACCTCGTCAATAAACCGCTGGAAGGTCTGGCCAGCATTGCGAAGGCCGAAGGTCATGAAGGGGAACTCGAAGAGGCCAAAGGGGGTAATAATAGCTGTCTTTGGGATGTCTTCTTCTGAAACCGGAATTTGGTGGTATGCCTTGACAAGATCAATTGTGCTGAAAATTTTGGAGCCTATGAGATTGTGGGTGAAGTCATTAATGTGCCGGACAGGATACCGGTCGGGTACAGTACGGGCGTTCAGCGCACGGTAGTCTCCGCAAGGACGCCAGGTGCTGTCTTTCTTTAGGGTCATATGAAGGGGAGATGACCACGCACTTTTGGATGGTCGGGCCGTACCGGATAGAACCATTTCTTCAAATTCCTTCTTAGCAGACTTCAGTTTTTGAGGTGCTAAACGGCGAGGACGACAAGAAATAGGAGGCCCGTCTGTTGTTTTAATGAAATGCACAGTATCATGCTTAATAGTTCTAGGGCAACCAGGAGGGTGAGTTATTTCTGGAAACTCATTAAGTAAATGACCAAAACCAGAGTTTGAAGGAGCAACAGCTTTGACGCTAGGTTGTTCTGACATCGCGGTGGAGGCGAGGGCTGAGAGGTTTGTGACACCATCTATCAAGCGCTTAGTGCGGCAATCGGGAAGGAGGTGATAATACGCTAAAAAGTCTGAACCAATAATCGCGTTATTAACGTCAGCAACGATGAATGTCCAGGTGAACTGACGACGAAGACGAAAGTTTAGTGTTAGCGTTATTGTGCCGAAAGTCTGTATGCTGCTACCGTTGGCGGCGCAAAGGTCGTAGTCGGTAGGTTTCCTCCGACTGGTGAGCCAACGATGGGGGTAGCAGCAGAGGTCCGACCCGGTATCAATTAGAAACTGCCGCTTTGTAACTTGGTCAGTTATAAAGAGGCGACGGCTAAGAGGTTGGCTGTTTTCACAATCAGTCGCCGCCGCTACTGACTGCTCCTTGGGTTTTCCGACTGCCAGCTGCATGGTGAGGTGCATTTCGTAGCTCTGTAACCGAATTTTCGATGGTACCAGCAAAGTCTTGCGCCTCGGTCCGGAGTATTACTACGTGAGGACTGTCTGCTACGGCTTGGAGCTCGGGACCGATCTGTCCTCAGAGCGGCGACTTGACTGCTCAACTCCTCTAATCGTTCGAGCAAACTGTTGAGAGTAGGAGCTCCTGTTGTAGCAAAAACATTTACCCGTGTTGGCTCGGTTTCCATAATTTTGTCCGCTATGTCTGCTACCTTATCCAGTGTTAAATCTGCTTGAGTGGCAAGGATGCTCTGTGCATGTTGGGGCAAACGGCGGAGCCAGAGTTGGCGTAAGATGTTGTCGTCCGATAGAGTTTTCCCAGCAATGGATCTGAGGTGACGGAGGAACTGGGAGGGTTTTCTGTCACCAAGTTCCTCATCACTCAACAGCTGTCTCAACCGTTGCTCTTCAGATATTGAAAACCTTTTCATTAAAGCTTCTTTGAGTTTTTCATACTTGCCTTCTGCTGGCGGGTTGATAAATATGTGTTTGATTTCTCCAACTATCTTTGTATCAATTTGACTAAGGATGTAACTATATTTGGTGATATCTGTTGTTATCCCTGCCAATAGGAACTGGGCTTCAGCTTGTTCGAACCATATAGCCACCCTATCGGACCAAAACGGTGGAAGCTTGACTGCAACCCTACATGTGGAGGCGGCTATCTCTGGAATAGATGCAGTACTAGCATGTTCATGCTTAGTGCGCAGGGCCTGGTTTTCAGCTTCAAGCATTTTTACACGTGCTTGTAGTTCCTCAGTCATGGTGAGGAATAGTATAAGCAAATAATTAAGAAATTAATTAATGAAGCAAATAAAAATCCAAGAACACCAAAACTAATCCCGGAGTAGTTGTTCTAACCGTGGGTGAGTGGTGCAGCTGACAGTGCAAACATGCAGGTAAATGTTAGACCAGAGATAGAAAGTAAACATAAAACAAACACAAGTAAATCAAACCCATAAACACAAGAAAATTAAATTAAGAAACACCAAAACAAAATTCATATGAGACCTTAGCATGCTAAAAGAATAAAAACAAAAAATAAACAATGTAAAAGGTAATATAGAAATTCTCTACACACAAGCAGAAATGCAAATAAAAGTTTAAATCTTAGGAAAATTTGTGTTTAAGCACAGTTATTAGAATATAATTTAGGATTTAAACTTAGTACAACGGTGTGAATGTAATAAAATTAATATTTAGGACCATTTCACATAGCAAAGTTGTTTAAGTGCAAACCAATTATGTTATGGTATCTATTAATATAAAAGTATTGTTGTTATATAAACAAATCAGAATATAAGAAAAATAAAAAAACTTTGAAACACAGTTTGTAGTCAAAAGGTACTTGCGCAGTTGATGTCAGCTAGATATCCTTTTTGAAGTTTTATTTTTGTTTGTTTTTGTAATGCACATGCACTAGGTACTTGGGTATGTAGTGAGTTTATGGTGGAAGCACTCAGGACACGCTGTAGGCAATGCAGGGCTCTATTCCCGCGATGACTGTGGAGAGTATGACTGAAGTCTCGAAGTCCGCGGGGCAGCTCGTTGTATTGGCAGCAAAGTCGTATGAAGCTTCACGTCGCAATCATGTCGCAATCACGTCGGGGTCACCACTTTGGGAACTCAGGGGTCCCCTTTGTTTGAGACGGAGAGGTTCAAGTGAAAGTCATTAGTACGTGTAACCGTGTATTTCACTGGTCGTCATCGATACATATGTTATCACTATAAACTATTAACACCACGGAGGAATAATGTTTTACTCGAAGCCTTTGTAATAAATTAGTTTTGTGTAGAGTAATTATTCGTGTCCGTTGGGAAAAAAGACGTGTTCCATAGATAAGAAAAATGTCTATATCAGAACATAATAAAATTCTCGGGTTGCCAGCGCAGTGGCGTTCGGAAACGCCACAAAGTCTTAAACTGACGTTTAAAAGTTTTTGTGGTAAGACGGTAAGTCTCTTACTTAGACTTAGACTACATGATTTTATAGGAAAATTCATGGTTTGGTTCCACTACGAGACATTTATATCTTCTACTACTAGACATTATAGGAATTCATGTATGTGTTATTCTAATAAAAAAAATATTTGATTTGATATAGGTCTACATATGTACATGTACTAGGTACAGTTCTGTTCTGTTCTGTTACAGCCTTTTTTTTATCGTCCCACTGCTGGGCACAGGCCTCCTCTCACACGGAGAAGGATTAAGCGTTAATCACCACGCTTGCTCAATGCGGTTTGGTGATTTCAGACTTTATAGTCCAGGTTTCCTCAAGATGTTTTCCTTCACCTTTTTATCAGCCATTGGTGTCTAAGATTTACCTAGAAAGTACATACAAACTTAGAAAAGTTGCATTGGTACTTGCCTGACCTGGAATCGAAGCCACACCCTTATACTCGAGAGGTTGGTTCTTTACTCACTAGGCCACCACGACTAGGTACAGTACTTGTCGTTTATGATAAGAATTAGGTCGAGAAACAATCATATACTACAGTATATGTCATAAGGATACCATTAAGTACATACAATAATTAAGCCCAAATCATACAATAATCAATCCCAAATCAACACTGTCAAAAGAAGCTCATAAGTATTAGAATCAAATTAGTTTTACTAGAAAATATCACAAACTATTCCATTGATATAATAACACTAAGTAGATGTAAATAATAAGAAAAATAATACTTGCCAGTCCAGATTATTTTTATCATCTATTTATTTTTTGGAAAAGTTCAATGGATCTATGCATCTTTTAATCTAACCTTTTAAAAGTTACATACAGTCATGGTCACATAATTAAAGACACCCCCAACTCGAAGTGAAATAAATAGTTATGGTACTGACATGAGCTTAAGCACAGTATAAAATGTAATGTTATTTTTATTAAAACAAACATTACATTGTGTTCTTTAAATTAAGGGCAAAAAATATTTACTTTCTTTAATACTTTAGACATAACGCTCTATGGGAACTGAACACTAACTTTTGTAGCTGATACTTGGCTGGTCAACTAATTAAAGACAGTTAAAGCCTAGTTAAGAAAAAAAAACGCAAGATAAAAATAGTTGCCATACTTTTTTTAGAAGTGAGTAAAACACTTATAATAACTCGAATTAGGTAATAATTTAGGTTTCTTTCATTAAAAATTTTCATTTTAGTCCTATCAATAAGACTAGAACAAAAATTCTGGTAAGTAAAATGTTTTGGGCTTTTTTAAATTAAGTTTTGACATGCGGATTTATTCATATCACTTGATCTGTAGTAAGAACATGGTAATAAATTTATTATTAAAGATTCCTTATCAATGGCACTAAAAAAGGCAAGGTTTGAGAACAACTGAAAACCGACCCCAAGGAAAACTTGTCCGCAAACAGACTTTAAGGCGGTGCTATAGGCAAATAGTGAACCATTTACATGATTCGGTACTGGTTTTTTTGGAAGTCATCTAATTCTAAAAGGACGACAATTGTGTCTGCAGAACTTTTAGACTACAACCGGGTCGGGAAAAGCTGTAAGGCATGGGTATCGGAAGATGTTACTTTTGGAAAAGCACCGCGTGTCTATACTGTAGTTGGTGTTTTCTATCAAAGGTGAAAGTTGCTCTGAACAAGTATTGAAAAATCACTTTTTTATCAAGTACACCAAGAATGTTCTCAAGCATAGGAGGCGAAAAAGTAATAGTGTGGGGCTTCTCTCCACTACTTGGTGTGGTGATCCTTTAGAAAGATATTATTAAAAATAGGCGAATTCAAGTACTATAATATTTAAAAAATAAGCATCTAGTTATATGCCAAGCATAATTTACCGGTCCTTAGCGCTTTCCAAATTAGAAATGTTCTGAAAAACACTGTAAGAGTAGTAAAAAGGACTCTTTGATTGAGCAACTTATGACGGTTTTGGTTTGGCCGATTGCAAATTTAATAGAAAAAAACTGGTAATCGGCCAGAAAACACAATGACGATAAGTCATACATGAAACATTGATCAATTTTACAAACATTTTTATGAAGCATGGAAGAAAATTCCCGTAGCGACTTAAAACAAAACTGACCGCTTGCACTTTTAGGGATGCCGTGCTGTCATTGAGGTAAAACGAAATAAACCAAATATTTGTACTCATTAGTATGCTTAGTTATAGTGTAGGGAATGTTGTTATAGAAAAGTACCATCAATAATATTAATAATTTGCATTTCTTCCTCTGAGCAAATTGAGTGTCTTTAATTATATGGCCAGGCCACGTTATGGTTCATACTGCTCGAGATGCGGATAAAGCGAAAAAAACTTGTCGCGGAGGATCACTGAAGATAGTTTTTAGTTTTAATATTTCACAATGCTCTCTTAAATATTTTAAAATAGAAAAAAAAGTTCCAATAGCAATCAGAAAAAAGAAATACAGATAAAATGCGGCGGCAATTTAAGATTCCAACAGTGTCTTTAATTATGTGACCACGACTGTATATATGTTATGGACCAAGTGATAAATTGGGCATTATACATAATGCCCGGTCATTATGAAAAATGCCCAATATGAGAGTGCAATTTGATAATAATTATTCAAATAATCAAATTGACCGGGCACTATACATATTGCCCGTGACCTTTTGGGCAAAGTAATATAAACATATTTAATTTCATTTTTTTTATTGTTATTGACATTTAACTTAAACTAAATATTAATAGCATGCAACATGCAGCAAGCATGGCTTCTGTCACGGCTCCGGCGCTGCGGGGCTCCGGCGGTCCCATGCGAGCTTATCGTCGCAGATGGTTTTCACGCTCACCACCGCAGCTTCGGCTTGCTGGCCGGCTCCGCCGGCCAGCCTCAGCCGCGGCGGCGAGCGTTAAAAATACCTGCGCCTCAGCTCGCAGGCCGCCTTGACCCTCCGCGCCTACGCGGTTTTGAATTGCACTCTAGGGGTAGGGCAGACAAGACTACGTGGGGTCGGGTTTGCAGCGATTCGTTTTCGTCACTGACTTAAATTTTTAATACAATGTTTTGAATTCAAAATAAATTCTACCATAAAAAAAAACGAGCCAAGAAAAATGAGATCAAGAAAAACGATGCCGAGTGAGTAAATTAGATGACAATTGTCCAATAAATAATTTTGTGGTTAGACTTAAAATTTCCCATTAAAAAAGAACATACAATTTTCGAAACAATAATCATAAAATATGTAGCAAGTAACAGAATTTATTTATTAGAACAACTGCCACCCTCGCACCGCATAAAATATAGCTTTATTATCAAATTGCCCAACTGTCATATAGCAATATAATAATGCCCGTGCAATGTGATAAATAATGAAGTTAAGATAGTTACTAATCACTTGGCCCGATAAAGCTAGACATTATTCATAATGCTCGGGCATTATAAATAATGCCCGAATTAATCACATGGTCCATAACATATAGATAAGAAATCGAAAATATCGAATAAAATCTTATCTTCGTTGAACAACCCACACACACGCATAACATTAGATGTTGTTTTATTTTAACTAGGTAAAGCACAGTTTTTTACGATTTCGAACATGGTACATAGTCCAAACTCGATAAATGAGCTCTCTAAGACCAAGAATCTTATAAATCAGAGCTTTCTGAAACAAGAAACTAAATAACAAACATATGTATTTATTATTCAATATTTTGAACCGACTTCAAAAAAAGGAGGAGGTTCTCAATTCGGCTGTATTTTTTTTTTTTTTTTTTATGTTTGTTACTCGATTTCTCAAAGACGCCTGGACCGATTTCAAAAATTCTTTTTTTATTTGAAATGGTATGCTTGTCATTTGGTCCCATCGTCATCAGATCAGGATCTGATGGTGGAAACCCTGAGAAATCGAGGGCATCTCTTGAAAATTGTAGGCGAGCATGGGGTAAAAACTTTATATTTATGTGTATATCTGATGAGACTACAATACTATGGAGGTTTAGGGCAGATCTGATGATGGAGACGACAGAGGATCGAGGGAACTCCTAAACGGCACATCTTAACTACCTCGTGTTTGTGCTTATATTATTTGTATTGACGATACCTTTGCAACAGTGAAGGTTTGGAGCTGACCTGATGATGGAGACCAGAGAGGGTCAAGGGAACTCGACAACTGCATATGTAAACTACCTCGTGTTTGAGCTTATATTATTTGTATTGACGAGACCTTTGCAACAGTGAAGGTTTGGAGCTGACCTGATGATGGCGACCAGAGAGGGTCGAGGGAACTCGACAACTGAATATGTAAACTACCTCGTGTTTGGTCTTATATTATTTGTATTGACAAGACCTTTGCAACAGTGAAGGTTTGGAGCTGACCTGATGATGGAGACCAGAGAAGGTCGAGGGAACTCGACAACTGAATATGTAAAATACCTCGTATTTGGGCTAATATTCTTTGTATTGATGAAAACTTTCCACTTATATGGATAGCGACAACTATTCGTATCACTGAAAAGCTGTAAACAAAAAACTTTTTACAAAAAAATTAAACCGACTTCCAAATACACTAAAAAGCAAAAAAATTAACTTAATAACATCCATTAGACACCGACTTCTAGGCCGATGCACCTAAAATTAGTTTATTTTTTTGCTTTTTAGTGTTTTTGGAAGTCGGTTTAATTTTTTTGTAAAAAGTTTTTTTGAAACAACATAATATTTCAAGGTAACATAAAATCTTCCCAGGTGCCGTCAGAGACCTGTCAGAGAGCTACGGTCCAGTGTTCTACCTCATCGCATCCTGCTTTGCAATTATCGTTCTATTCTGGTCAATAGAAATGTGCTACAAGAAGAACAAACACAAGAGATTGCAGCGAAGAGAATATTTGAGACAGAAAAAGCTAAATAAATGAATGAATTAATGTACCATTTTTTTTATTCAAACTTTGCTCGGTTTTATATAAAAAAGGTCCAAAATTAAACATATCTCAATAGAGATTATCATGAGTCTTTCTTCATATGACAGAAATGACTAGTCAAAACACCTTTTTTTTTTAACGACGTCAAAAATTATCAAATGACCCCTCCCGCTGTGGGTTAGCAGCGGTGAGGGAGTGTCAGACTCTTACTGACTAAAAACCGTCGTGTTCCGTCATAGGCCTTTTATGTACCAGGGCCGCGGTATCTCTTTCGAACAACCCGCAGCTAGTCAAAACACCTAATATATGTTTTTATCTGCATCTACATTAGTCTAAGAGATAACGAGATGAGTATCAAAATTGAGATTTAATTAGATTAAGCATCAGTTTTCCAGATAAATGTTGAACTATTGCTATGCATATTTAAGAAATAGTTAATGTTATTTACAAATTTACATTAATATAATAAAGAGGAACTTTTTGTTGTCTCTTTTTACCCTCGAGGCTCCGAAACCACTGAATCGATTTGAAAAACTCTTTCACTCTTGGATAGCTACACCATCATTGCATAACATAGATAGGCTATATTTTGTCTGGGTACGGAAAAGGGTCCCCCAGAACGCGGGCAACACCGCGGTAAATACAGAAACTTACTTTAAAAACCATAAGCCTAATTTTACTCTTACCATGTAAGGTGGCGTCATGTCATAATATAACCGCCTTTTTATATTGCTTACAAAACATCTGTTATTGACGAGCGTACATTTGAGGGTTAAAAAGAACTAGTAAGTATAGTTATCGGCACGGATATTGAGCCCTGACCTTCACCTGAGCAGAAGCGATTTATTGGTTTATTGCCTTATGTGTACAGTGCGCAAAGCGATCCCCACTCTTCCGCCGAGAGCTCAATATCCGTGCCGATAACTATATGAGCTAGAACAATTACGAGTATGAACTTGTCTGCACTCGTAACACTAGACAGTCATCTTTATTTTAATGTTTGATTCAATAAATCTTAAGAAAATATTGCAGCTGAAAAATAATTATTGTGTAACACTTTCGTTTACTTCTGTGAAGATGAGATATGATTACATGAAAATAAAACAATCATAACTGACTTTGTGTGAAGAAAACTTTTTCGAAAAATCTTAATAAAATAAACAGGCACGTGTATGAAGCTGTATCACAATGCATACTAATACATATTATCAAGATGAATAGTTAGGTTAAGCGTGCTAATCTCAGGAAATACTGACTGATCTAATTTGATAAGTGGTTAGTGTTGGATACTAAGAAAGAGCTTTTTAAATTGTGCAAAATGTTGTTTCTGACTGGAGCGAAACCGCGAGTGAAAGTTAGTAGCAATGTTGTTTGTATGATTGAAATATCTTTTGATCTAGAACGGAAAGATTGTTAACAATGAGATGACGTTAGAAGGTAGAAAATTGAGATAAGGGCCGAGGGATCACTATCCCTTGGCCCTTATCTAATGAATATTGCCTCATATATGTTTAGGTATATAGTTTTTCTATAGTTAGGAAGGGATCCACGTTATAAGAAGGCTTTTTATACGGATATACTTTAACACAACACCTCAACCTAATTTTTATCAGCTGATATTGTATATTTGTTTCTCTGAGGGATCGCATCAGAAATGAGGTAATCCGTCAGAGAACCAAGGTTATCGACATAGCCCACCGAATCAGCAAGCTGAAGTGGCAGTGGGTTGGCCATATTAGCCGAAGAACCGATAACCGTTGGGGTAAACGAGTTCTAGAGTGGAGACCACGCCTCGGCAAACGTAGTGTAAGACGTCCTCAGGCACAGTGGAGTGATGACTTGCGCAAGACGGCTGGCGGGAGCTGGATGCAAGAAGCCGAAAATCGATCTCAGTGGCGTGGACTTGGAGAGGACTATGTCCAGCAGTGGACTGCGATAGGCTGATGATGATGATGATGATGATAAACAGGTACACATGAAACATTTGTACTAACACCCTTAAAAATAACATTACTCTGTTTCTGGGTTCAGAATCCGATATGCGTTCAGGGTTACCAAGGTTAAGATAACAATTAAGACATTATAATTACAATTAACACATAACTGATATTGCGTCAAAGAATACAAACAGTAGTCACTGATAAGGTAGCTGGTTAGGAGAAGAATAATAGGACTCTTTTTTCCGAAATAGGACCTTGAACTTTGTGCTACTTGATTTTAGGGTCTAATTTTTGTTGCACTTTTGAGAATAATTTGTATATAGTAAGGTATATCTAGAATGCAACTTAAATAATTATTGTAATCGAATTTGCTTTAGAAAATTTTCACTAAACAGTTTTCAATCATTTGCAGACTTTCACTGGGTTGAAAAAAATAAAACATCTGAATCACGTGCAAATCTTAAACAATGATAAAAGAAGTAATTATAAATAAAGTATTTTGATAACAGCCTACCTATTATTTGCACCTGTCTCCTTTTAATTTGCGTAATATCTACAGGATGATCTATTCTTCTAAGATGAACTATTTTTTCAAGACGATCAACTTTTCCAAGATGATCTATTTTTCCACGATAATTCTCTGGTTTCAATTCCCTGTTCATCTCTCTTGTCACCCTTTGTAAGGGCTATCATCACACATCATTTTGACAATGACTGTATGTTTCCTTGGGTACGAAAGTCAGCTTAACAGCATTCGGGTCAACGGTTACCCAAGAGCTTATGGGGCCTACCCGTGCTGCAGGGGTCCGAGGTGACAATGATGATGTTATATGATTTGTGAATGTGGATTTATTTAGTAAAATATATAATTATTTATGCATTTATTTATCTTTCAACATATCATTTATATTTTTAAATATTAGATTATAAAAGAAAAATAAAAAAACCGGCCAAGTGCGAGTCGGACTCGCGCACCGAGGGTTCCGTGCAAATCCTGTATAGATAAAAAGTGGGTCTCGCGCCAACCGTTCAGTTTAAAACAATCATAGTTACGGTAATTTCGTGAGAGTCAAAATAGTTAATATTTTTTATTTTATAATATATCTAAAATAGTAGGCCAGTACCTTGTAAAGTTATTTTATTAAAGTTATTTATTTACAACATTTTATAGTCATCATTCAGAAATCTGATTGAAAATTACTAATTATGTCTTAAAGGTCATTGGGCATATCTGACCCGCTTTGTAAAAAGTGGCGGACATGAATCAAATTAGTTTTAAATCGTGGAGAACGGTATGACGTTTCTTTGAATATAAATATTTTATTAAAATTCCATGGAGACGAATGTCCAGGATCGTTTGAAAAATATAAAAGACAAGCAGTTTCAGAGGATTGTAGAGGTTGCAATGCTAGTTTTTATTGTTAAAGACTTTTCATAAAGAAGGAAGATGCCAATTCGGATGACCAGGATCTGATGAGGATCTGGAAACCCTGAGATATCGAGGGCAACTCTTGAATATTGTAGGCACGCATCGAATCAAAACCAGACATGTGACTGTATTTTTGAGGGTACTGGTAAACAGTAAAGGTTTGGAGCTGATTTGATCATGGAGACTACAGAGAGTCGAGGGAACTCCTGAACGGTATGTTGCAACTACCACGTGTTTGGGCTTATTTTATTCGTATTGGCGAAGACTTTCCACATAGATAGGTTTAACTGCCATTGTGGGATCGATAGCAAAGATCAGATATAGTTATGGGAACTCTTTTACAATTTATAACGTAACCTTGTGTGGGAGCTTATTTTATTTTAGGTGATGAGAATTCACTACTAACTTGGGTTAAAGCAGCCATTGCAGGAAGGGGATCTTTTATTTTTGAGGGGTTAATCACCTAACGAGCCCCAGTTTCATGTTTTTTTCGAAACTGCCTGACGACTTGTAACTGTCGAATTGTAACAACGACTGCTAGAGAGTAGGATTCGGGGCTGCTGGCTTTACGTTTCTAGAGCCTTGACAAAAGTGTAATTCTGTCCCTTTCTTTGTTTTATAAAGTCGGCTTTATTTTATTTTGTAGCATTTTACAAATAAATCCAACTTCAAACATATAAAAAAGCAACAAGAAAACCAAATCAAGAAAGAAATTGAAAAGATGTTATGTGCATCGGTCTAGAAGTCGGTGTCTAGAGGATGCATCTATATTTATTTAACCACCGAGATCTAGACCGATGCATATAAACAGTTTTCTTGTTGTTTTTGGAAGTTGTTTTTTTTTGTAAAAAGTTTTTATTTTTAACTTTTGTGAAAAGTTCTCGTCAATACGAATAATATAAGCCCAAACACGACATAACTAAAACATGCCGTTGAGGAGTACTCTCGACTTTCTCACGTCTCCATCATCAGGTAAGCTCTAAACCTTCACTGTTTGATAGTTTCACCAGACATACATCTGAGAATCAAGTTTTAATCCTATGCATGCCTACAATTTCTGATAGTTGCCCTCGATTTCTCAGGATTTCCATCATCAGATCCTGACCTGATGACAATGGAAATAAACGGCGAGTATACTCTTTCACTACAAAGAAATGATTTCTCAAATCCGTCAAACTTGGTCGTTTAAATTCTCCATTGAAATGAGGAAAATATTTGATGTTTACACCTGATTTTTTAATATTTTATGTAACTTCAAATTTATCATTTTCGCAATTTTTCCTTTATCTGTACTTTATAACGTTGCTTCTTGCCGAATTTCAAGATTCTGAGTTCACGGGAAGTACCTTGTAGGTTTTGATTCCCTAGCGTGTGACGGAAATTCGTCTAAGGTGTCGGTATAACCGCTGTATCTTTTGATCGCGTTAACTTAGAAGTTTGATTTTCTCACTGCCTAAAGGGACAAAAGACCTTGGTATTTGGTATAAATTTCAATTTGATACCTTTATTCGTTCGTGAGAAATAAGGTAGTATGTTTCATTTTATTAAAACATTTTTTTTATATTATATAACTAAAAAAATGAGATTTTCGAAATTTTTCCTATATTTGCATTATATGAAAATGCTTCGTGCCAAATTTCAAGACTCTGAGTTTACGGGAAGTATCCTGTAGGTTTTGATTCCTTTGCGAGTGTCGAAAATTTGTTGAAAATATCGACATAATCGGATGTATCTTTTGATTGGCTTGGCTTAGAAGTTTTATATTTTCACAGCTTAAAGGGGCAATAGACCTGAGTATTTCATGTGAATTTCAGCTTGATACGTCTACGCGTTCTTGAGATAAAGGGTCTTGACAGACAGACAGACAGACAGACGGACAACAAAGTGATCCTATAAGGGTTCCGTTTTTTCCTTTTGAGGTACGGAACCCTAAAAACATTTAAAAATATAAAAATTTAAAAATAATTATATGATTATTAATAATAATTATATACCTAATTTACATATACTCACATAATAAAGAGGATTTGTTTTTGTTTGTTTAGACCTTAAAAGTTCCGAAACTACTGAACTAATTTGAATCATTCTTTCACTGTTGGAAAGCTCTTTCGGAGTTACACAAATTATACCAGTAAGGACAGTTGTTTATATTATAAGAGCTGTTGCAACTATTTAATCAGAAGAATTGACAAAAATAAGTTCTCTAATTTGTGATTTTCCAAACATGTCAATATCTTCATCTAAATTACGAATAGTGACTTTCCATTCGACAGCTAAACACACTGTACCTATTACAAAACGTAAAACGTACGCATGACTGGCATCTCCAGCCAATTTATCTCGCCATAGAACAAGAACCATTTATTGCATGTTTAAATACAATGCTTGTTCTAGATAGAACAAGTAAATAGGAGTCCAAATAAAACCGTTAACAGATGGTACATGAAGTTTGTTGTAATTTATATACGTGACGTGATTATGGAGGATCGCAAAGACAGTTTAAAGGTGAAGGTGAAGAAGTATGAGTATGTACCGCCGGATGGAGGATGGGGCTACTTGGTGGCTATTTCGGCTATTATATGCTTCGTAAGTAGTTTTGTGAATACAGTGGGATTTAAGCTTAATGGAGTGTAAGTGAAGTGGAGGTAATTTACGAAGCGACAACTGAAATATGCGTAAATAGCATAGATGATAATAATATGATAAGAGTTCTCCTTTCTGCTCCGGTAGTAATGTAGCAGTAAGAAGGTACTGTAACTAGTACTACGCTATTTTATCTGGTTGTGGAAAGAAGATAGCGGAAATGCCATAAAGAAGGTAGGTCACGTCTTCTTGTAGGTCACTGCACTTGTAGCACTGCAACATGCTGCAAACGTGGTAAATTACTAGAACAAATGACGCGTCCGAATTCAACCAAAACAAAACCTGGTTTGGTTTTGTTTTGGTTGAATCTGCCAAAGATTGGTCTTGATTTGATTTGACTTGATTTGAAAACAATAGGCGAGTTACATAGAAACCGTAAGGGCGGAGCTAGTCCAGTCATTTTGTTCTTCATGTTTGCGGAAAACAACTACTTTAAAACACAAAATCAACTCAAACTCGAAAAAGAAAAGAAATTCTAAACTTCTCTAGGTAAAAACATATAAAAACTCTTAAAATTATCAAAAATCTATAACATTTCTTAACACAATATTTTCAGTCTACAACGACGGCATTTGGTGGTTGCTTCGGGATAGTGTACAATGACTTCATAACCGAGGTATCAATGAGTTCAGCCAGTGTCACACTGCTGTCAGGAATATTCTGCCTGTCTATAGCGTTTACTGGTAACTATTCAGTTTTATTACTTGTTATTTGCCTATCGGGTTGTTATTACGAAGATAGTTTTCAGAATAAAAAATCTGGGCTCAAACTGAGTAGAAGTTCAGTGATATAAAAAACTTCATCACACTTGTGACAACAAAACACTTTCTTTTTAAAAAAAGGCTTATTTTTATCAAGAGCATTAATCATCTCACGTGCTCCAAGTGAGTCTTCAGTCAGTTTCAAGCACTGGTCCTCAAGATGAGTTCAGAAAGCAAATCACATTTTATATGGGACTGTACTACCATGCCATTTGCACAAACACCTTTGATTCTGCTTTACCACTACCATCTTACACGCTGGGTCTTTGTGTTGTCTGATAATCGCCATAGCGTATACGAAAGTACAGTAAAAGTAATAGTACAGTTAAACTGAAATCACACAATAAGTTAACAAATTCCAGGATTCTTCACATCACCTCTCCTGTCAATAATGTCAATGCGGTGGTTGGCGTTCGCCGCTTCAGTGGCTTTCGCCTTCGGGACCTTCGGCACGGTGATCATGACGACACCATTCATGTTCTTTATGACCGCAGGAGTATTACAGGTAATGTACCTCTAGTTTTATAGACTTGAGTTATAATGCAAGTTTTTTATATCTCTTTGCACACAAATCATCATTAACTCACCATCTCTCAACTATATTGGAATCGGCTTCCAGTCTAATCGGATGCATCTGAGTACCTGCCCAATCCAGTTAAGCGGGCAACCCAATACTCCTAGGTAAGACTGGTCGTCAGACTTACTAGCTTGTGACTACCCGTAACGACTGCCACAGATATTTGCACACAAATATTTAAATCTTATTTATTTTATATTTCTGATTCATGCTCATTATAAAATCATTTTTAGACGTAAGCTTTAGCTAAATCATTTTCTGATATTTTTGTTCTAAGTTTAACAATTATAACTTTCTGTTACAGGGTGCTGGTTTAGGCGTACTATACAACTTAGCTTGTACTGTAGTGAATGATTACTTCGTCGAGAGACGAATTCTAATCATGAGTTTCGTTCAAACTGCTACAGGTAAATGTGCCAATGCTTTTTTATGTCTTAGCGCTTTCACAAAAGCGATTTTTTTCGCTCGATTCAGAACACATTCTGAGCGACAAGAACCTGTCGTGCAATATCACATTTCATCGTTCTAACCATGCTTGTACAACCTGCTCGGAAAATCCGCCATTATGAAAGTTCTATGACAGTTTAGTTTACCTATCTTGGACTATTATACAAACTTAGGTACAATGGACCTACATAACATCAATTAACAAGGATAATAAGTGTGACCACTCTCAGGAAATGTCGATTTTATTAGTGTTCAATTTTAATGTAAATTATTGAAATTTAGAGTTATCTGTATAAAAATTTAAACACTCATATTTTTAAAAATGAATAGCCTCACATTAATATCTACTGGTTTCCTAATATTATTTAAATTGATTACAGGGGTCAATGCCATGGTCGCACCGATGTTCGTCAGATGGTCGATGGAGCAGTACGGGTCGAAAGGCACGTTACTACTCATTGCTGGACTGTCCCTCCACAACTTTGTGGCTGTGTTGCTGATGCAGCCAGTTCGATGGCATATGAAGAGAGTTGAAGTACCGGAGAAGGCTGAACTTAGTAAGGAGTTTTGTAATGCCAGTATAGAGATTTTTTGAGACTGATTTCTCAAAAAAGTAAAGTGTATTTGTAAAGTAGTAGCTGCTCCACTTGCAACCCGAGGTCCATACTCGAATAAAAAGTAGCCTACATCTGTTTTCTGGATCTAGATTAACTGCTCTGTGTGCCTAATCATATCTAAATTAGTTTAGTAGTTTTGGCATAAAACATCAACAGATATTTTTTTTTATTTCAATTTTGGGACCAATAATAAAATCAGCGTTCCACTAGCATAGTGTTATGATTGTGAACATACATTTCAAACATTGATAAAATATTTTTGCCTAATTTGATAAAATATCTAAGTATAAAATATTACTTTGCAGAACTTCTTCTAGAAGAAAATAATGATGTCAAGAAATTGGATACACCAGTAATAAAATTGACCGATTTAGAAAATCCAACAAAGGAAGCTTTGGCAAAGGCTTTAGAGATGCCAGAAAAAAAGAAGAGCGGTATCAGGTACATAATTTTATAAATCTAGCTTTATGAGCGCCATTGGTTATAAAAAGAAAAAAATACTGCTATCCCTATATCTGGAAGTATCTGGAATTCACAAAAAAAAATTGGACTAACGCAAGAAAAATTCAGGCCGACGCGGACGTTCTTAATCGCTTATTATCCGACCAAAAAACGGATATTAATTACCAATAGTTGCTTTCGAAAAAATGCTATAAGTTTATTCACTTCAGAAACTTTCGACAGCAAAAAATGTGTTTTAGGCCCAGACTCCACCGAAGCGGTGCGGAATCGTTTTTAAAGAACCAAAGAATTCCGTTTTTTAAACATCTCTTCTCCTGCCACTCAGTAGTTAGTATGTATATCCTTGAGTGGACAAATTCTATTGGTTATTTAAAATCCTCTGCGCTCGACGTCTAGGCCTTAAAGCAACACCTTTGTGCATACAAATATACATACAATATTTAAAGTCCTTCTTCATTTCTTTGCAGAAAAATTGTAGATTCAGTAATGGATCCATCACTTGTGAAGACTTATTTATTTTCTGGTGCTGCACTTGGTACCGCAATGTGTTCTAATGCTGATGGCATCTACATGGTGATGTCGCCACAATACTTGTATTCCATGAATTGGAGTAAGGTTAGTATTGCTTCAATAATAAGCCAAATTTGTTGCTACGTCAAAATTGCTGCTGTTCCCAATATTGCCATAAATATCCTTAATTTCGCAAGCGCTATGTGTAATAATTTCGAAATTACTATCTTTTACTCATTTATACATGGCTACTATTACCACCTTCAGATGAATACCTACTGCTAAAAAGCTTATCAAACAGCAAAACTGACAGTAATTGTATTGATTGAATACTGATTGTAATTATATAAAAATACTCATTTTTGTAATTATATAAAAGCACTGGTATTCAGCTGAATCCGGTTAGACTGGAAGCCGACCCCAACATGGTTGGGAAAAAGGCTCGGAGGATGATGACTCATTTTTACTTTCAGGAAAACGTAGCAATGGCAGTAACGTTATATGGATTTGGAGACTTATCAATGAGAATAATATTCACTATGATCTCGAAATGGATGAATAAGTTAGGCGTTAAGAATATTTACATCGTTGGAATAGTCATAGCAATTATTTCAAGACTTGGTCAGTATCCCCTTAAACATGATAGCATATGATTAATAGCCTCAAGAAAGTATATAGGTAAGAAAATGGTAAGTATGATACCCAAAAGCATTGCTTTAAGACATTTGACTGTTCACTCAGTACCAGCAATCAACAGTGAATCATGGTGGCTTTATCTGCGATATAGAATACCCTGTTTTAAAATTTTGCAATTCTTACTTTATCAAAAAGATTCTCGATAAAACAAGAGAAAGAAAACAAAAATCATCTACGATTATCTAATGCTCTGAATGGAGACTTGAATTAACATTAGCTCTAGGTATGGATCAAAATATTTCACACAGTTAATGATTCCTTTTTCAAAATTTCAGGAATGCTATGGTATAGCACCATTCTAGCCACCATGGTGTTTTTCACACTGATGGGCGTGGCTCACTGTTCCATTGCAGTCCTCGTTCCTCTAGTAATATCTGAGAGTGTATCGCCTGATAAATTCACTTCGGCCTTGGGTATCACCTGTTTCCTTACTGGTACATCAAGCTTGGTTATTGGACCTGCTATTGGTGAGTTCTTTTTTTTTCAATTTTCTTTTGTTTTTTTTAGCTCTAGCTATTAATGGTTTTTATGAAGTTTAGCAGTATCTGTACTGTTAATGTCACGTGCTGTCCATCAATCACCTGATGTATTCTTTTTATAAGCATTTAGCAATTCTAATCTATATTATCTACTCTATAGCTTCTTGTAACAACCTATGAACAATATGAAAACTAAATTAATTTTTCCCATCATAAATATCAAATGGGCTCATAACTCCCCATTACTTAATTATTTAACTAAAAACATGACAGAAATTAACATAAATGTTTTTAAACTTTGTCACTAGCATCATAAGTCACATAATCACCATTAATACTGATTTGTTTTGATTTTATGTTAATTTATGTCACGGAGAACAAAATGCCTAGCGGAGATGTCACAACGGCAAATCTCCTAAGTAGCGCGCCCAAATGCGGGTGTTCAGGGAACGAGGAACGTTACCAACTAATATGCTTTCTTTAGAACCAGCCCTTTTTTGTTGAAAACTAAATCACCAATAAATCAGGACTAATCTTTGACAGATTCGTCTTGATTCAACGTACTTGACCTACAAGAAGGCAGCTGACCTACCTGCTTTGTGGCATCTCCACTTATTGTTCCTTCCTCCGTTATTTATGCGAACATCGTTGATATATAACTGATTGCTCTGACATATCTTACAGGTGCCGTCCGGGATTATACAAATAGCTATTCCACTGCCTTCTATATTCTGACATCGATGTATGCACTTGTGGCTATATTGTGGCCGATAGAACTTATTGTTAAACACCGAAGAAGAAAAATTATGGAGAGTAAAAAATCTAGTCAGTTAAATAAAGGTTTTGAATGAATTTAAGCTCTGATTTCATTTACCACCTACAAATCATTATGTGACTTTGTACTTTTACAATCCAACTCCAGAGCTAGCTAGTATCTGACACTTTTTTAAGCTAATGAGAGAGATAGTACGATTTCCAGCCTTTCAGAAAATTGTCCTTCCTATTGACTACCCATTTTATTGTATGATGTGATAACTATATGGCCGCCTTGATATAATATAAGAAACTATCTAAATGCTAGTTTAGTAGTCCTATGGCCAAAAATTCAACATCAAAACTACAATACCCAAAGTCGCCCAAGCAACCCGATACATTGTGATTCTTTCATTTCCCACAATACATTTTGGAGGTACAAAACAAGTCAACAAAGTAGACGACCAAATAGTGTGAGGGCAAATAGAGTGAACCGTGGAAGCAGACTTAGTTTATTTACCCGTTGTGGCAAGACTATTTGCTGTGCAGTCACAAAGTTCCGTGAATCATTTGGAAATAGACCCGCTGGCTCACGTAACGGGGTTGAGAAAGAAATTGTGAAGAAACTAGTCTTCTTTTGTTTGTTAGTGTGAATGATCAAATCCGGGTGATAACATAAGTGTGGATTTAAAAATGGAAAGACTGCAATTTGATCACCTCCAATCAAAATCGGCTATTTAAGCCTTAAATCTTAAATAATTAAATCTAGGCTGATTTTACAGACACGCTGACCGCGCGCTTACCATCAACGACCGCCGATGGCCGAAAATGTATGAACTCTAGAGGTATGAAGCGTTTCTGAACGACGCTTAGCTTTGATTAAGACAGACGATGTTCGGACAAACTACACGAGTAGCTGTCAGCGCCGATGGTCAGTCTGACTGTAAAACCCGCCTTAAACTAATCGAAACTCCACCTTATAAGTATGAAACATTACAATATTTATTAATTACTAGCTTCTGCCAGCGGTTTCACCCGCATCCCGTGGGAACTACTTCCCGTACCGGGATAAAAAGTAGCCTATAGCCTTCCTCGATAAATGGGCTATCTAACACTGAAAGAATTTTTCAAATCGGACCAGTAGTTCCTGAGATTAGCGCGTTCAAACAAACAAACAAACAAACAAACTCTACAGCTTTATAATATTAGTATAGATTTATTCATGATGTTATTTTAATTTATTTTTAATATTAAATTACGGTGATAACTTAATCCAGCTGAGTAAAAAAACATTTTGACACATGCATAGTGACATATGCTTACAAACATGACAGTTCAGGTGACAAGTAAAAAACTAGACGAGCCAAGGTCTAAAAGTGATAATTTTATTAAACCTATATTTAATCTTTGTTGAGGTAGTTCTATTACTATGTAAAATTCTCGGATACAAAGTTTTATTAAAATATCATTTTAATAATCTGCTTCACACCTCATAAGAACACGTTTTATTAATGTGACCATTTGGTAACAGGATGCGTGTTCTGTGTGTTAATTTTTGGTTTTTAAGGGATTGGGATGTCACTCTTATTTGGACTGCTAATTAAAATACATTAAATTTCTCTATTGAAATGAGCAATATTAATTTGGACGCATCACAACAGTTGCCTTTTGACGTTAAAAAGACCGCCAGCATCGATTGTGTGAGCCTTGCACTCACTAAAAACTCTGTCATCCTGTCAACTCCCACTTCCATGTCATCAGGGTTCACAAGAACTAATAAGCATGAAATTTGTGACTCCACAAGCTGCGTAAACCTTTTCAGACAAGTCCACCATTCCAAACTAGATTGTGCAATGCGAGAGCTCTACGATCCTCGATCTATCACCCACTGGCAGCATCGCACGACCGTTGTCTACCATAATAATAATACCGTGTTCTCCGATGCACGGGTGAATCAATCACCAACTTCCAGACTACGGGCTGTTTGTGAAAGTTTTATGAAACCCACAAACCGATTTCGGCCCGACCCGGGAATCGAACCCTAGACCTCAGTCATAGCTGTCGCCCTTGCGACCTCTAGACCAACGAAGCAGTTATTGACTGCTTCGTTGGTCTAGAGTGACTATAATTAATGTTCATATGACAACGTGAGTTACTTATCTTTCGGAATTCCCAGGTGCAGTGCAGTTGTTAGGAGCTGATAACTGTAATTCCTCTAATAAACAAATGCGATTGTAACTTTCTTTGATTCTTGGGGACATAACGGGTTGAATTAATTTTTCGGTAACTATGAAAGTATCTACTTTTTCTAAATAACACTTTTTCAACTGCACTCAGGGATGTAGGGGGGGACCTATCAAGTAAACTATAGAACTTTTCATCTGGTGGGGGAAGTTGTTCCATTGGGATGAAAAAAGCGACCTACAGCTCGTAGTTTAAATGTTTAAAGAAAGTTTTTCTTTTAAATGCAAGTATCTCTAAATATGTCAGCAGACCTGACTGGCAAGGCAAGACGCATACATATAATATAATTATGATATATTGTAAATGTATTATGTATTATGTGTATTATGTCGTGGTGGCCTAGTGGGTAAAGGACCAACCTCTCAAGTATGAGGGCGTGGGTTCGATCCCAGGTCAGGCAAGTACCAATGTAACTTTTCTAAGTTTGTATGTACTTTCTAAGTATATCTTAGACACCAATGACTGTGTTTCGGATGGCACGTTAAACTGGAGGTCCCGGCTGTCATTGAACATCCTTGACAGTCGTTACGGGTAGTCAGAAGCCAGTAAGTCTGACACCAGTCTAACCAGGGGTATCGGGTTGCCCGGGTAACTGGGTTGAGAAGGTCAGACAGGCAGCCGCTTCTTGTAAAGCACTGGTACTCAGCTGAATCCGGTTAGACTGGAAGCCGACCCCAACATGGTTGGGAAAAAGGCTCGGAGGATGATGATGTAAATGTATTATGAATCTGTCAGAATATTTATTAATAACGTCATAAATATCATTATTTTAATCAATACTAAATTCGTTTTGTTTTTTAATTACTACTTTTTGAGCTATGTTTGAAGACAGGCATTTCAAACCGTCTGCAAAAGAAGAAGGTTATCATTTGTGTCGTAATTCTTAAGGTGTTGTCCAAAAGCTGTCACCAGGCTATATCTAATAAAGACTATATCTGCCGCTAAAACAGTAAATACTGAACACTACATTATAATTATTTTCACCATACAATATTGTTTTTTTTTTCTTCAATAATTACGAACACCTTCATGCGTCATTCTCGCACTTGGCCCATTTTTTACACGTGCTTAGACTAAACATAGTCTACGTATTACCAAGTTACACGGATTTGCAATACACACGACATGATACAGGATTTTATTTCAACGCTACATTTAATTAGCAAGTCAATCAAGCTCTAGATCGCTATCTGATCAGTCATTAAAAATGGATAATAAATAAGGCAAAATAATCTTAATTAGGTATTTTGTTTTTTTCCAAATATTTTGAGTGCAAGTTCAAGGATAAAAGCTTCTGGATATTTAAATAGGTAAAGGTTATTTAGCACAAATATGTGTTAACAAGGTAATCCAATTCCAAGCTTCAGGAAAACCAGAGTTTTTTTGAAAATAATGTCCTTAAACTACAATGTGTTTTTTGTCTCTTGCTCCCTAACCATCTACTTCTAAGTTGAATGTACTTACTAGAAACGAGTAGGTAGGCTCATAATTCGGTAACATCCCATCGGATTGAATAAAACATCCGCATCATCTTGAACGTAAAAAAACATGTAATGATTGCATTAATCTCACGATCAACTAAAGTTATTTATAACAAAACACTTTCCAAACAAACTTTGTTTTGACAAAATTACAAGAAAAGTGAAACGTAACGCAAAATCTTCCAAAATTGCATCCGAGTGTCGCAAGTCATGGCCCCCTTCTCATTGACTTTGAATACTAATCAGCTGACATTTTCGATATTTTTCTCCCCTAGAAACATCAATGGAAACTACCGTTGTTTATTTGGTTCATTTAGATTGATTTCAAATGTGAAACCTTCATACATAACCGCTAGTGAGCCACCTTGAGTCTTTTACGAGTTAAAAAAAATGTTAACAGACCACGTTCCGCTACACGCTGAGATGACGTCAAACTCTAGACGGGTTAAAGAACCTGTTGGTTTAGATTTAGATTTATTAATTGTTTTATTTATTTAAGTGTAGCGTGGTCAGCACGTGGTTTGTGGCGTTGATCGATAACTGAGGTCGTTTTGTCCAAGCTTGGGCCCTTTAAACCTTGATCTATTGCCCTTGGTAGGCCCTAGAGCAATGGCAGCGTTTAACTTGGTGGCTGTTGATAATGACTTCCGTTCTTGTCTGCGTTAATGTAAAACAGAATGATTTTCCTAAACTTAACAAATTACCACGCTCGCTAATGGCCAGAGTCGATATATTTTTGTATGTCTAATGAAATGTAATTAAAGATTAGTAATTATTGGTATCTAATGATTATGATTATAGGCCTAGATGGAGCTTGGAATTATTAGTATGTACAAATACTTTCTAACAGATAACTGGACAGTATGACAGATTATGATTTCAATGTACTATAACTACTATAAGTAGGTGGACCTAATTAACTATGTAAATATATTGTACTTCACAAGTACATACAAGAGTTCATTAAACCGTAAGCACGTTAACTGTAATATTTCATTAAGCAAAAAGTTAACCCTAATAAATTAGAACCAATCATTAGTGTTCTAGGACAGTGTGAATTATCTTCTGTTATTAATGAAACCGTTCAATTTAAATTGTTTGCTTAAAGCTTATGTTTGACATCGACTTATTATTCTTTATCAGAACATTGAGACTGTATTATTACAAGTTTATATGAATAAACCGATGATTTATGTTAGAAATAGCGAATTTTTTAAAATCTCGACGAATTATTTACATAATGACTCATCTTTTACTGAAAAATAACTACTACAAATCATATGCATAATATGTAAAACTTTCCCTTCAATTAAATAATATTATTCAGTGTTGTTTATGAGTGTGTAACTAAGAATTTTAAAATTACCACCTGCAAAGATTATAAATGTTTATTTACCACTTAAAGCAAATGTTGAAACATGGTTGCTTCATAATCCATTTATATGAAGAATTATATGAAGTGGTATTGGGTTTCCTACGACCTTGCTGTAGGACGAAAACAGCAGTAGATTTTATCTTTCGTAATCTAGCATTTTAGCTACTCATTGCATGAAAACGTGCTGTAAAGGATTTACATTTATTTTTGCTGTGTAACTAGCGAGTCTTGTAAACACGTGCACCCCTTATATTGTCATAACTCAAAGAAAAGTTCTTTGCCTGATCTGTTTGCGCACACTGCCATCAATAGATATAATAATTAACTAGAAAAATGTTAAGATGTTTGGGAATAAATTAGCTTAAGATAAGTTGCACGCTTGTTGCAAGCTACATCTTTCTGTAAAAGTCGGCCAAATAGAACCCCAAGCATCGGGCACGCCACTAGGCTGTATACCTACATAAATGTTCTGATTTTACGAAGGCTAGTTGTTACTTAAACGGTGTAGAAGAATTAGACCACTTTTGGTTGTAGGTGTTACATAAAATGATAGAAATGCCTTGCAATTTTTATTCTGTATTACTCTTAATTAGACGTAGACAACTAAAGTCACCGATATAGCCCACCGAATTAGCAAGTTGAAGTGGCAATGGGCAGGCCATATTGCTCGCAGAGTAGATGGCCGAAAGGGGTCGAAAAGTGCTGGAGTGGAGACCACGGACTAGCAAGCGCAGCGTAGGACGTCCACCAACAAGGTGGACAGACGACCTTATAAAGGTGGCCGGAAGACGCTGGATGCAAGTCGCCTCCAACAGGTATCTGTGGAGATCTAAGGGGGAGGCCTATGTTCAGCAGTGGACGTCCTATGGCTGAGATGATGATGATGATGGTGATGATGATTACTCTTAATTTATTTCTCCACTTAAACTTCAGTATCTGTTGACTCAGCAGCTCAAAAGCTGTGCGGGGGAGGGGTAAAGCAAACAAGCAACTTAGCATATCATCGATCCACATAAAAATATTATGAAATATTCCGTCGCTCGTAAAATTTATCGTGTAACCTACATGGGACGGATTTTTCCACAGAAAACAAAATAAGCTGTATCTGGTCTGATGAAAGTTGTTTAAGTAAACGATGTTATAGCGTGGGCGTGTAACTGGATGGATACAACGATGTTAAAACTGTACATACTTACTTGCAAAAAGGTTTTATCGACGAGCATTTTTGATGACATCCATTTTTTAGTAGCAGAATAACAAGCCGTTGTAGCAAAGTAAGTAACGGACACAGGGGTGATCGATCATAAGGTTAAGCAAGGCTTGACGCGGTCGATCCGTAGTTGGGTGACCATCTATGACGAGTACCTCCGTCTATCAGATGGCACGTTGGGGGTCGTAGTCCTGACTGCCCTTTTGAACATATGGAACAGCCAGAAGCCAAAAAATCATGTAAAACACTGGTACTTGCTACACCCGGTTAGACTGGAAGTCGAGCCCAACATAGTTGGTAAAAGTCTAGGCAGACGATGAGATTAGCAGTAAATTATGATGGAGAACTTGTTCTAAATGATACTAAACTTGTGGTATTATTGGTAGGTGTAGGTTATTATTTGTTGATTGTAATCAGAGATGAGCCATTAGATATATCTTTATTATCATGAATACTTTATTTAGTAGCGTCTGTATCATTAATTCGTATTATGATGCCTATTTTAGCTGATCCGCCTATATCCTTCACACATTTTGGTGACCATTTGGCATATGGAATCTATACTAATATTATAAAGCTGAAGAGTTTGTTTGTTTGTTTGTTTGAACGCGCTAATCTCAAGAACTACTGGTCCGATTTGAAAATTTCTTTCAGTGTTAGATAGCCCATTTATCGAGGAAGGCTATAGGCTACTTTTTATCCCGGTACGGGAAGTAGTTCCCACGGGATGCGGGTGAAACCGCTGGCAGAAGCTAGTGGGCGATATGGAGATCTTGACCGATATGGCGACCATTGCTTTGTCAGAATTATATGCCTAACTTACAGCTGTCGTCAAATAACTTTACTGTTATGAAGTTGCAAGAGTCAAAATGTTTAAGACAAAAACAAATTGCAATAGCCATGGGAGAGTCACAAAATGAACTGTGAAAGAGCGATCTTATCAATTTATCTAGAAAAGGTTGGATGTCAAAAAGGAGTTGAATGTTGTGACGTAAATGCAAGAATACATTCACAGTCAGCTCCGAGTACATTACTATGAATTGTGAGATACTGCAATTATTAATGAGTTAGTAGGTACTTGCTGAGTTGATTAAATAAGGCTATCACAGTTCACTGCTAGTACTATTAGTAGTGTACACTGATACCAAAATAATTTATTGCGTGTTCCATACAGAAAGCTAAGAACGGTCTCTTCGTCATTTGGTTGAACTTTTCCCAAATACGTTGTGGTCGACTTCCAGGCTAACTGGTTGCAGCCGAGTACCAGATTTTACATGGATGCCTACCTGATCTCCGTAACCTGAGCTACCTAATACCCTTTTTAACTCATTTTAATATACAGGGTGTGTCGTTCACAATCACATTAAATCCTATCGCATATAGTTTATGATATTCTATGGCGAATTGTAAAAAAAATAACCTAATCCATACGTTGGTTTACCACAGGAGTCATTTTTCGTTTTTATAATTTACAACATCATGTGTAAAGCAGAGATAAAGTTAGGAGTATCGAATGTTTTAATCAGTTGACGGCTGTCAGTTTTCAAGGGAGAATTTCAGTTGTTTGTAATGATTGACTTTTATATGGTGTTCTAATTTTCGCACATTTTTATTCTATGTACTTTGATTGAAAAATTCGTTTTTTTATTTTTACGTATTTTTCTCTTTTCTTTGTCTTAATCGACAATGTAATAATGTGATTGTGAACGACACACCCGATATGTAGAATGTAGGTAATAGGCACTTAATTGCTAATATCAGACCATATCAAAAAAATATTGCTGTATTAGATAGCCCATTTATCAAGCATGTTTATAGGTTACTTTTTGTATCATCATCATCATCATCATCTCAGCCATAGGACGTCCACTGCTGAACATAGGCCTCCTCCTTAGATCTCCACAGATACCTGTTGGAGGCGACCTGCATCCACTTTTTGTATGGTTAGGTAAAATCATCCCCAATAGACGAGGAGGAAAGCCAGCAAGATATAAGTTGTTAAAAGATTTATAAAAATAAATGTTGGTGTAGGTAGAGATCCGTTATAAATATAATCTTATCTAAATTGCATCACAGCTGCAATTACTAAAAATATCACTTTAGGCAACGATAACTATCTTCATTAGGTATGTCTAGACTTTAGACTGCGACCTTTTGTTTTAATGAAAATGTCACTAGGAGAAGAAAAATCTTATAATTCTAGCCTTTTAATTTCCACAAAATATTATAGTATGTATAAATGGATTGATGTTTCTTACCTTTTCACAAAAAAAACTGAATGGATTTTGATAAAAAAAATGCAATAATATAACATGCTTTGCTACATAACAGAAAGAGAGAGAGAGAGCGATAACTTCTTTGAAACAACATATGCTTTTAATGACATTATTAGGTAGGTACCTCAATATAGGTACTCGTGTTATCCAGGTGCGGGGAAAGGAATTACGATACAAATGCAATCGGGGAGTACAGCTAGCTTTTATAGTTTTGTTGTTCCTAATGCGGACTATTTTATGATCTTAAGTATTTAATTGGCATCTCGTGTTTATCTTTTTGGAAAGATAAAAATCGTAATCAACAAAGATAAGCATCTCTGTATTATTCCAAACATTAATTTTGATGTTTTAGATATCGTTATATCAATTTTCGTTGCTATGGCAAATCACAATAAACATTATATTACAGATACTATATATCGCCCGCGGATTCACTTGTATCTGAAAAAATTACTTCCAATTCCAAAAAAATTACATTACCAGAAAAAGCCTATTTTCTCTAAAATCTTGGAGACGGAAATAGGCCATCAATATGAGTTTAGAATATTAATTAAAATTAGAGTACTGAACTGGTTTTATGGATCCTAGATCCTATCCTAGAAAATATGTGGATAGTCACTCATACCATAATATCCACATCCTACACCTAACTTGAATAAATAATTACCAATAAATAATAGTTAATAAGCTAATTTGAAACAAGTATGTGTAAAACACTGTGTTAAATACGACTAAGAAATGTTATTTTCAGTTCAAACCGGATTAAACTGGTATAGCTGACCAGAACAAAAATGTGTCCGAGGTTTTTTATAGCTGGCAACATGCTTATTTATAATAATAGCTATAAATAGTTTATGTAAAAAATGTATAACAAACCAAACTTTTTTAAGGCTTTTTTCGTGCTCATTTTTGATGCTTCTGAATCACCGTTCTTACACCTAGACCACTATTGGGTATATAGAGAGTTTCTGTATTTCAAATCTAGAATAATTCATCAAAATGGATTCTATTGAAACGATTCCCAACTTTCGGCTGAAGTAATAAGGAAGCATTTTGCATACCTTCAAATAAGCTCTTAGCTGTCTGGTTAGATGGTCTTAATCTCTCATCTTTTTTAAACTTGGTGAAGTCAAAAAAGGATTCTAATAATTTTGAATTCATTAATAATCTTTTTTGCTTCGTCATGGTTATAAAACCGATAGGAAATTGTATCCATATGCCTCGTATCATTTCATAAGAATAAATTTATTTACTCTAAAGCGTGTGCTTCAGTCAAAGGCGGTAAGAAATCAATTTTGCCTGTGTTTTTATAATGTGTTTGATTATTAAGTAGATAATTAATCTTTAGGGTCTATTAAACCAGTAAAGTCGTAAATTATTTTTACTGCGTTTCCTCGGTCATAATTAGAAGGTGATCTGTAAAATTCCATTATTGTGTATTGACTTCCTTCCCTGGTCAATCGTGTTAGTGGAAATATCCTATTTAAAATACGGTTAAACAAAATATGAACCTCGTCAAATTACGTAGCCTGTATGACATAAGCTACTGGACACTGTTTACAGGGTCATTTGAGGAAACTATCTCATATTTCTATTGCCGCATTCTAAATTTAAATTGTCAAAACCAAAAAGGTTCGCAACTTCAAAAAAGTTTTTAACCTATTTGTGCCATCTCGTTTTTGCCAAAGTCCGGATCACGCGTTCCTCACGCCTCAAGAAGCCCGTTAGGCTGTTGGTTACGGGTTTGATACAAATAAACCGCCTATAATGTGTGGGAACATCCGATACATACTGCATAAAAGGCTGTTTATGAGTAAAGATTTTTAGCCGACTTCACAAAAAGGAGGATCTCAATTCAGATGTTTATATTTTTTGGCAGCTTGTTTTTTAAATGCTCCTATAGGTACTTCTATATATAGCATAATATTTAAATCATTTCTATAAAAGTTAGTCCTTGAATACTAAAAATATTTTCCTGTCCAAAAGGTACATTCTTGAGAATTGATAATTTTGGGCAGCAGCTACTTCAGATGTAGTATAGTCTATTTTTAAACTAGAAATAAAAACAAAATGACATTCTACAGAGGTTGGTATACCTAGAGCGTGATTCATCAACTGCAAAAAGATATACCTATCATAATGTCATAACATGTTACGTAAGAAGGCTGTCTACACTTTATTAAAATCTCATATTACCTGGCCTGAAACAAAATACAAGAATAGTACTTTTTTTATAGATCAAAAATATTTGACCTCCTCCGTGCATTTTTTTATTCACTATCTTAAGGCTATGCGGATGTATGTATGAAGATATGTTTAAATTTCATTCATACATTTACGTTATAAGGCTGAGAAAATGAATTATGCAAGTAACCAGTTAACACATAATTAACACCACAGATATTGAAGTGTGCAAAATTAATTAACATCGAAATTAAGCGATCTAGATGTTTGCTCAAATGAAAACGGCTCAGAATAATAAAAAAAAAACTATTTTATTCACACAATAAATTGTACACAGATAACACAAGATACAAATTACAACTGTTAGTGTGACGTATTGTCGATGAGCTCTGGCACCCCATGTAAGATTTAATGGCACTGCTTTGGGTATCTAGCCGCGTATAATCCAGTTAGAAGAGAAAAATGTGCATTAGGGAAAGAATTTAATCATAGCAATATAACTGCTTAATTTCTTGGGTTAAATAGTAAATATTTCATAAATAAATAATTTCTATCTAAAACACAAAATAAAGGACTCCTAAAAAAGGCGCCAGTTGCTACTAAAATCCAACCTATTCAATTTACAAGGACAATTTACATCTAAAAAACTCAAACATCTTAAGAACTGGCACACAAAAAGACTAACAACCAAAAAAGATGAAACAATAAAGTTTATGTTAGTAAGGAGTTTCGATTCCCAGAAGTTTGTTGACACAAACCAGTTTCGTAGGCCCAAAATAACTGGTCTATGGATTGAGTGTCATTTTTTTATTCGATTGCCTAACTAATTAGAAGAAGATAACATTGCGTAACATTTCGAAAGTATACTAATGGTACTTAGATGGAATAGTTTAATGAATGAGCCCATTTTATCAAATTAATGTATCATTCTGTTATCAAAGAGTCTTTGTTTTGGCCCACAATAAGGTTTAATATGCTCCAAGCCTATTTATAGTTTGTGATTAAGTATACGCTGGGTAGATGTAAAGAAACGTAATATTGCGCAACTTGCAATGTGATTTAAATTGTTCTTTAAGTAACCACCAAAGATAGTGTTAATTGAATATTAAAGGGATTTATTGTATATTTGTAATTACATAGATACTAATATTAATACATTTTAAGCGTCACATTTCAATCAATGACTTGACGACATTAATTCGTTTTCTCCAGGTTCAAAAATAGAGTCGAAAGTTGTTGGACTTTGACCCGTTCTTAGACATGTATGGCCTTACTACAAAAACTTAACCACCTGTTTTACACTTGTCTAAAATAAATGTGGCTGCAAAATGAACCATATGTCAACGTCATAATTTGACATTTTTTTAGACAAATCTTAAACTGACGTTTAAAAGTTTTTGTGGTAAGACGGGTAATTTTTGTTTATTAGAAAATGCATTTAATTTTTTTATACAGACGTTTCTTTTGCAGAGCCATCATATGTAAGTAAAATTTTCGTTTCGATACCGTTGAAATTTTTGTGAACTAAGTATTTAGTAGTTTCGTCATCCACACTGCAGAGGTACCTAATAAGTACCAGTTAGATTTTTTTCTTATGCACTAGATGAATTGATGAATGGATATTTCATATAACAGAAAGTAGAACTTTAGCTTACCTTCATTAATGCTACGTTTTTCCACTCAAACATCTTATTTAATTACAGGTTAAGATGCACTTATTAGACAGATAAGAGTGTTGTGCAATGATACGGGCATAAGTAAAATAATTTGTCTCTCGATGCATTGTCAATTTTAATAATACCTGCAGTAAACTTGAGGCAAAAGGTTACATTAACCAATGACCATGTTACCGAACGCGTACATATTAAAAAAATACGGTTGAATTAAGAACCTCCGCTTTTTGGGAAGTCGGTTAAAAAACTATTATAACAAAATAAAATCATCTATGTCATGCATACCTTAACATTTATAAGTCAAATCATAAAGAAAATGCAAGGTATTTAAGTCAAACCAATGACAATTTCTAATAATACTTATGATTTTCTAGAATACTACCGCATTGGAAGAGCTATGATAGGGCCTGAAATTACCTGCAACAAAAAAAAGTATCAATTAGTATTTGAAGGCTGAAAAACCATACATACCTATGTAATTAGAAGAAAAATAAAATTTATTTAAAACAAGCTCGCATCAGCAGTTTTACTCATGTTCGGTTGGAACCATTTCGCACCAAGAAATAAACCTACCGCTCCTCAGAAACAAGGACTATCAAACACTGAAATATTTTTTCAAATCAGCCAGCTCTGTAGTTCCTTCGACAAGTGCGTTTAGAAAAACAAAGTCTTCTGCTTTATAATATTAAGTCAAATAGATTAGAACAAAAAAATCTTAAATCAGGTGTTCTTCAGATACCTAAATGTCTCATATGACGTCTGTTAAATAGTTGTATACTACATAACAAGTGTTTTTACATCAACCGAACCGAATAAACATTTTATCTATTCGGAATGTAGCTGCAACATATGCAAATAAAAACGATAAATCTAAATGATTCAGAGTCGTAAAAATAATGTGAAACTCCATCTTTTTTGACCATATTATACCTATGCTTGCTTGGCATCAGTCATCCGTTCACCTTTTTTTTTTTTTTTTTTTTTTTTTTTTGTTGTCGCTGGGTAAAAAATGCTATTACGCATGCCCTTCCCGTCGGGGGACGGGAGAGGGGTATGTGGGGCTCCCCGGTACAGACGTTCCCGGTATACCCACTAAAAAGGCCCAGCGGCACTCCGACCTCGCCTGAGTGGAGGGGGTCTGGGAATCTACGGCGTCCAGTCCCCCACCGGCGATTGCCCGCCTTACGGCAGGCCCCTCATGCCTCCCCCCAGTGGGGAGGGGTCCCTATGATGGCCGGAGCACAAGGGGCGATCCTTGTAATGCAGGCGATGGCACCCCCGCGCCTGCCGCCCGCTGATCACCCCCCGGGGCGGATGGGGACTGGCGTTGTGGTCGCCGTCTTCCACCCCTTCTTCGTCTGCGGTGCGGCGCCGCGAGAGGGTCGTTCTCCCGCATGCGCTCTGCCGCCTCCTTCTGTGACATGACATCCTCACAGAAGGAGGCTACCGCGTCCCATGCCTCCTCACTTCCCAGCATGGCACCAATCACGCTTGGTAGCGAGAGGTCATCCCCGACCACTGCCACCAGGATACGGCGGGGTTCAGCCCACGATGGGCATACCTCGAGGGTGTGCTCTGCCGTGTCCACCTCGGCTTCGCAATGATGGCATTTTGGGGTCTCCTCCCTACCAATCCGGTGCAGGTACGATCCGAAGCAGCCATGCCCGGACAGCACCTGCACCAGATGCATCGAGAGGCAGCCATGCCGCCGATCGAGCCATCCGTTCAGGACAGGCCCGATGGCGTCCAGCGTCCGACGACCGAACGTTGCCGAGGCAAGGTCCTCAGCCCAGTAACGAGTTATTGCCTCCCTCGCCTCCTCACGCACTTCTTCCCGTTCTATCGGGTCCGGGCGCCGATCTAGCGCTCTCTGCGCCGCCGTCCAGTCGTACACTCTGGCGAGCACCCAAGCCTCGAGCTCCCAAGGAGGGGCTCCCGCCAGAACGCACGCCGCCGCGAAGCTCACTGTGCGGTAAGCCCTCGCCACCCGCTGTGCAATGGCCCTTTGTGGCCTTCGGATGGCAGCAGCGTTTCTCCGTCCGCACAGTGAGTCTGCCCAGATTGGGGCCCCGTATAGGGCCATACTCTTAAGTATGCCGGCGTATACACGCCGGCATTGGGCGCCCGCGGTCCTCATCAAGCGCGTCGACAGCCCGCTAAAGTGTGCGCTGAAACGCCACTTACTGTCGAGGACTATGCCCAGATATTTCATCTGGGGCTGCACCCCAATGCGGACACCCTCCACATGGATATGAGCGTCGGGCGGTTGGTGCTGCCGAGGCCCGTGGAAGAACACGGCTTCGGTCTTTTGCAGCGCCACCGTCAGCCCTAGGCGGGAGATTCTGTCCACCACTAGTGAACCGCCCGCCGAGGCCAAGCTGGCCGCCTCTCCAAAATTTCTCCCCCGGGCAATCAGGAGGGTGTCGTCTGCATAGCAGATGACAGACGTGCCACGGGGGAGGTTGCCCCGCAAAAGCCAGTCGAATCCAATGTTCCACAGGAGCGGCCCTAGAACAGAACCCTGTGGGACACCGGACTCGACGCCGTAACGTCGGAGCTGGCCCGTCTTGTCCACAAGGAGGACTGTGCGGTCCCGCAGGTAGTCCGCCAAAAGTGCCCGCAAATACGGAGGCACCCCGTGGAAGCGGAGAGCCTCCAGTATGGTGGAGTGGGGAATGGAGTTAAAGGCGTTGGCTATGTCGAATGATACAGCCAACAGTCCGTCTCCCGCATCCATCGCCTCCCTCACCTGGTCTTTTAATCGGGACAGGGCGTCAACTGTCGAACGCTCAGCTCGAAAACCGAACTGAGCGTCCGCTAGATCCGGGCCGATTGTGCTCAGATGCCTGTTGATTCGGGCGGCGAGGATCCTCTCGAACATTTTACCGACCTCATCCAGTAAAACGATGGGTCGGTATGCCGATGGGGAGTCCACCGGCCGCCCTTCCTTCCGAAGAAGGCACAATTGGCCCTCCTTCCATGGCTTCGGGAACCTCTCACACGTCAGGCACGCACTGAAGAGGTCCCGAAACCTTTCTCCCATCTGGGAGGTAGCGATGGCCACTACCTTTGCGGGGACGCCATCCGGACCTGGGGCCGTCTTTTTACCCCTGAGGCAGGTAACTGACCTTTCCACCTCGTCCTGAGTAACCAGCGGGACCTCTTCGACTGAAGGAACTGCACCCCGCGGGGCGCTCATCACTGGTGGAGTGAAGTTGCCCCTGAGCGGAAACAGGGACTGGACCACCCCATCCAGCAACGACGGCTCGAGGGTCTCGGCAACTGGAGGACCGTACGGGCGCAGTTTGTTGCATGCCGCCTTGTACGGCCTCCCAAAGGGATCAATGTCCAGACCCTCAAACATTTCCGCCCTCGCGCGATCCTGGGCTGTGCCCATTCGCGCCGTCAGCGTCGACTTGGCCTCTATGTAGGCTGCATAGAGGCGGTCCTCGTTGTTGAGGTCGCGAATGCGCCGCCGCCGGCTTCTTGTGTAGGCCCGCCTGGCCGCCACACAGGCAGCCCGTAGATCCCCCAGCTCCTCCGACCACCAATAAACGGCACGCCTAGGAGGCGGACGATGAGACCGAGGCATGCTAGAGTTGCACACCTCGGTCAGGGAGACCCTTAACTGGACCGCTGTGGCGTCCACATCACGAACTCCAACAGGAGGCGACAGCCAGTCCTGGACGAACGCCGCTTCCACGGCGGCTTCCCGATCTAGGCGGGAGAGCGCCCACCTTGGGAAGTGCGGCCGACCCTCGTAGGCCCCCTGTGAGCCCGGGGTTGAAACATCAAACCGCACGTATCGGTGGTCTGACAGCGTCTCCACCAGCTCCACCCGCCAGTCCACTACACAGGCCGCCAAAGAAGGGGAGGCAAAGGCGAGGTCCACGATGGAGCCCCCTTGCCGCCGCACGCAGGTGTGAACTGTCCCCCTGTTCAGCAGGGAAAGACCGGACGACACGGACCAGTTTTCCACCTCTCGTCCTCGGGCATTGGTGGCTGGGTTACCCCATATCACAGATTTTGCGTTGAAGTCGCCCATGACCAACACCCGGTGCTGCACCACTCCGCTTGCCACCCTGGCGAGGACCTCGAGAAAGTTCTCGAAGTCCGTGAGAGGGCGGTTTGGAGAGAAATACACCCCTACAAGGGCTATGTCCCCCCACGCGGCGGCGACGTATCCCGCTCCTCTCTCTAAGAGCGAGAGGGGAGGGGAGTCCGTGGAAGACCGCGCCACCAATGCAACCGAGCCGTTGTCGTCTCCCAGCCAGCTGCCAGGGACAGAGTACGGCTCGGCGACAACCGCCACGTCCACCAACCACTCCGCAAAGGTTTGGACTAGCAGGCTCTGGGCTGCTCTGCAGTGGTTGATGTTCGCTTGAAGAACACGTCTACGATGCCCAGCCATCAGTCGGTGTTCATCGCGCTTCCCTCGGTGGCCGGCACTGGAACTGGAGTTTCAGCGGCGGCAGCAGCGGCAGGCCGTATCGGCGCCTGCGGTTTGCCCTTCTTTGGTGGCGGTCGGCATTCCCTGCCCGCCATCACGTGGTTGGCTGGACGACCACTGGCAGCGCATACTGCGCAATGCGTGGTGGCCGCCTCGCAGGAGGCCAACCTGTGCCCCCCTTTCCCGCAGCGGAAGCATAGTTCCCCACGCTCGGCATTGGACGGGCAGAGAGGCCGGGTGTGCCCGATGCCGAGGCACTTGAAACAGCGCATCGGCGTATCTTCAAGCACTCGGACCCCACCCGAGCTAAGCCCGACCGGGAGGCGACCCTTAGCCAAAACCGCCTTGGCAGCTACGACCGGGCACTCTAGTCTCACAGTGCCCATACCCCTGCGGCCAGGTCTAATGGCTCGGCCCTTGACAGATGCGACGGGGCAGCCCCCCGCCGCCGCAACCGCTGCCACCACCTCCTCTTGCGTGACCGAGTCATCAAGGTCGGTCACCTCCAGAGCCACACACTTGACGGGCCTCGCAACCTTGGCCGTGTCCGCGATAGCCTCTCGGAGCTTCGTCGCGAAGAGGTCCGCCTTGGCGCCGCGTTGGGAACCCGAGAACTCGAAGATACGAGCCCCCGTTTGGGTCTTCCGGCACGTGACTCGGCCAGCCCCAAGCTCTGCAGGGTCGACGTTTGTACGAGCCCGCCGCAGCACGGACTCGTACGTCTCCCCTCGTTCTGCTGCCTCTGGGGTTAACGTAACCACCACGGCTTCGGTTCTTGGAGGAGGAGCGAGCTTCCTTCTCTTGCCCTCCAACGCTGCAGGCTTAGCTGCAGGGGGCTCGGGAGCCGACTTTTTCCCCTTTCGCTTCCTCCTTACCACCTTAATCCAAGGCTGGTTGGAAGGGGTGGTGGAGGGCAGCAATGGGTCTTCCCTCACCGGTTCGGGAGGGACCGTCTGGGCAGTCGGGGCCGGTGAGATCTTATTGCCCTTGGTGGTCTTTAGCACCTGGGGCTCTGACTGGGCTGGGGCCGTTGAGGGCCCCGGTGCGATGGGCATCCGTCCGGGCACTTTATCAGCCGCGAGTGGAGGGCGTAGCCGCGTCTCCGGCAGGAGCCGGTCTTCAATGCCGGCAAAACAGGCCCTGGTGAAGGCCCTCTCTTCCATGACAACCTTGCGGATGACATCCTCAAGGTTAGAGGAGGGAGGCATCGTTGCTGAACCTTCCGACGTCCCCTCGTGCCGAATCGTGGGCTCGGAAACGCGCGCGTGCAGCGCGGACACCTCTTTCTGCAGGCGATCCACCTTCGCCTGCAGTTGCCGCGTCTCATCGGAGGTAGTGCGCTGCACCAACTCCTTTATAATGCCAAGCAAGCTCGCTGCCCGGCATTTCAGGGCCTTTTGGAAGGTCCCCTTCAGATTGGAGGACTTGGAGGCCACCTCTAGGATCTCCATCTGATCCTCTAGAGCCATGCGCTCCATTTCCTCCACGGAGTAGTCCGCGTAAAGGACACTGGAGTTGCCGTGGTTGGCCCTGGCTCTGCTTAGCCGGTCGTCGGCTTCTAATACCGCCCGCTTTGCGGGCTTCTCGGTTGCGTCCGAAGAGCCTCCGGAGCCCCGCTTGAGGAAGGCCCTCTTCCTCGTCTGGCGGGTTGCGACGCCGCTCGTTCCGCTTATTTGTGACTCCGTGTCGGACAAGTCGGTCGACACGATGTCACTACCTCGCATGAGACTGGACGCGGATGATGCGCGGCTGGTCTTTGATGCCGAAGGATCTCGAGATGTCATGGATTGGCCCTGAGAAGGGCCTTTGGGTTGGCCCTGAGAAGGGCCTTTGGGTTGGCCCTGAGAAGGGCCTTTGGGGACACAGCGCCCGGAGGCGGCCCTCAGATGACGTGGCATTGCCACCGACAATATCGAAACACAAGACAACTGTTTCGACGCACAGCGTTCGTTAGCCGCCGGCCTGCCACTCCGTTACGGTGGTCAGGCGCGGCGTTGCCCAGGGGTCACTACGTGGAAGTCAACGCTGTGGGGGGATTCATATTCATTCATCCGTTCACCTACACATAGATACCTTCCTATATAAAAATAGTGCAATAAAACTGTTTTTAAATGAAACTTTTGGGGCGGCCTTAATCCGCTGTCTTGAACTAACATAAAACAGCACTAAATAAATTTCTAGAACAGTCAACAATCCCACTGAATACCAATTGTGTTATGGTCATATGTATACATATATTAGTGCACTCTTACTACATAGGTCAAGTAAAAATACCAAAAGGTCAAGTAAAATGAGTGCCATGACGATAAGCCATCACACAAGTTTTCAAAAATCTAACCCCCTTACTTATAAAAATCTCTAATCACCTTCTAAGCAACATTTTAACTAATCACTACTTAAAGTCTTAAGTAGTAATTAAATGTTAGTTAAGACATGCTTAAGCAACGTTTATAAGTAAGAATTTTCTTAAACTGCCCTTAAGTATTACTTATTATTTAATTCACGTTTATAAGTAAGGCTGTAAATTTTTGCTGAAATGACTTTCAATAATAACAAATCTAATTATGTAGGTACCCTCTTCAAAAATTTGACTGTAAGCTAATAAAAAGTAAGCTAAAAGCTTCCAAAAATAAAAGGTCATAAAGAAAAATTCAATTAATTTTTTTTTTTGCGAAACAATTGTTTTACAGAAAAATAATTTTAGATTTCGGCCATCTTTTGTTGAGCAACACAAAGAGGAACGGAACTTTTGTTCGAGGAAACCACAAAAATTTTATAATTATTTTAAACGCTCAAAGGTTGTCCTTGCATCCGAATATTTTTGTTACAGGACAATCATTTCAAAAATACTCAGCTTTGGCACGATGTTTTAAATACCTATACCTTTGCAACATCTTATTCTGATAAAAAACATTTTTTCGCGAAGCCAAAGCCTATTGCTCACTAGAGGTTCAATAAATAGGTAAACATACATGTATGTATAACTCGTCTAAGCTGAAATAGTGCGCGCTGCTACATACCACTTTCTAAGTGTGTCATTTTAGTTTAGATGAGAGCTCTAGGTATATTGATAAAACGCAACCTCCAGACAAACATTCGATCTAATAGAGAGAGACAATTGCGTGCGTACAATTGCGTAAGACTGTCCTTAGTTGGCAGTCTTAATCCCCGAAACAAGAAGATAGAGTTATTCGGTTCGGTTGATCTAAAATTGGATTATCGGTCTCTAGTTTTAAAATAACTTAAAGCCAAGCCCCCATACTCATAAAACAGGCCATATGTACACCCATATAAACTATATAGTTCAGAGCAACAATAACAAATACAGACAATCAGAGCACACAATCTCTATAAATCTTAACCTAGGGTATTCCCAACACAATAGGCGCCCGCGCAAACATTAGTAAACTACGATATTTTGTCAACAACTGCGTTATTATTTAATAGGATTTAGATAGCAGAGTTATGGTAGGCTGTACTGATGTTAAATAATATTATTTGTTTGTAATAATAGTTTTTGTTTGTAAAGAAGGCGAAGAACTCCTACAGTTTGAAATTTTCAAGATGTATGCTTGGAAGTTTGTATGCAATAGGAAATCTCTGACAGGGCTTGACCTAATGTGAAACTGTGGTAGATGTTATCTATAAGGCGCCTATACGAACAAAAAACCCGTATACACAGATGTTATACATTTTATTATTGACAGCATATTTTTATAATTAGTAAGTACCTACTTAGTAGTTTCGGAGATTACCCCCTGTATACAAATAAACTGATACCCTTATCATTCATACATGTGTTTAAAGAAGTCTATAATAAAACATACATATAATAGTTTAGTTAGACAACTACCTACGTCATAACCAACTAGAGATTTTACATAGAACAATACAATATTCACAATCTTAACAATTTTTATGGTTTTATATTCTTGTATCGCAACGGAAATCCTTTATTAGAACAAGTGTGAGTTTCCCCAGTTTACTATAAAAAACGTGTGCAAACATTGTGTTTGTCTATTAATAAAGTATTCAAACACGTGTAGGTAGCTTTCTTCGAAGACAGGAAGTAACTGTCTTTTTGTAAGTTGTCTAGATGCAGTTATATTGACCAAATAGGTAACTTAATACGATACCTAAAGTGAACCCTCAGTTTAAATTATTTTAATGAGGCTTCTTCTTTTCTTTTTCTGAAAATGTTCAGAGAAAGAAGAAAAAATAAGGCGCAGCATAACGTCTATACTGATTTGATTTGGCAGTTCTCTAAGGATCAAATCAAGGACCATTATTACCTCACGTTTTCCCTTCCTAACATAATCCGACAGGTCGGCAATTCAACACAACCGGAGAAAGACTAGACGTTGTTCTCCAAGGCACAAACAAGATAAGTAAGTCTTTCATCAAAGAGCCAGCCATTTTGATTTTAGCCACATTCCCCGCATGCCTCTCTAATCTTTGGGCAAAACAATACTTTAACAAAACTAAGGATACGATATCTCCTTTTATGTGGGTTCCTGAAATTTTTCCTCTAAGATTCAAGCTAATATACGGGCAAATATTTTATTAGGTAACAAATTTTATCTGGAAATAACGTTAAAGGGTTCTTTCCGTTAGGAAATCCTCAGTCTCAATATTGATCTGGATAATTGCAATATAGTAGGCCCTTATTACTTTTTATTTTCCTGCTAAGATGTAGGTGTACTTGCTTAATACCTGTTTCTGTCTCTCGGGGGATTACAAATTACATTCGTAAAGTATGCTGTAAAATTGCTGCCAGAAATATGCGAAGAATTAGATCAGGTATATTTTATTAGATCTCGTATACAAAAGAGGCTATTAACCAAAATCAAAATCAAAAGTCATTTATTCAAAGTAGGCTGAAAATCAGCACTTTTTGAACGTCAAATCTACAAAAGACAGCCCCCAAAACGCCCGCACTTCACCACTTCCTATGTGTTTTTGCTGGACCTTTGTTTCAAACATTATTTATTCATTTGTAGGCACCATGTACCAGAATTGGATTTGAATTTAATAATTCGAAGTGTTATATGGACGGGCAAAATTATAACAGAGTTGTTATACTTCTTCACTAGTATTATAGTAAATTCCAGTAATGACTGGATACAATGTTTTAACATTAGGCTTAATGACCTTTTAATTAATTAATTTAAATGAGACGTAGACCTATCTGGAGAGTTACTTACGGCCGCTTTGCATAACTTGAAGAATATCTGCAGGTGGTCTATAAAATCCATTGACATCGGAACCTAAACCGGTAAAAAACTAAAAATAACCTTAATACTATTTTATTTAACTGTGGTGTCAAAACGAGTTCTATATTATGCAACCTTTATTAAAATATATAACAAATTCATTCATTGACAGTCATTATGTTTTTTTTTTTAATTTTATGATACATATTTAACTATTTCAAGGTGATCTTAATATCCTAGTTGAAGTACTGGTTGCATATATTTTTCCTCAATTCAAAGTGAGCCTTAAAAACCCTTTGACCAGAAATACTGGATTTAAAATATTATCCTTTAAGTAAATCAAATCTAGTTCATGAGTCACTAGTATTATTATATTTAACCGTGGAGTGATTTAAAGTATTTGGCAAATTACCTATAATCACTTACCCATGCATTAATTCACCATTATTTTTAAAATTACTCAATTATCGATATTTTTTAACGAATTTTCCTGTCTTCAGAGGAAAATGCAATAAAAAAATGAAATGTAAAACGCATCAGACTTTAAACTCTTCTTTAGCAAAAAATATTTTGTATTCAGCTGACGCCTTTGCATCTGCATTGCAAAGTATTAAAGCGATCCATGATTGTTAAAAAATACATCATAATTACGTATCACTAATTGGATGAGATTATCTTACATAAGCTCGACGCTAGTTAAAAATCCATTATAATTAAAATACACTTTTTACATTAAATCATTCAAAAAGCAAATCCCTTTAATTTAAAAGACATCAATTAAGGTTGAATTCCGCTATTATTACAATGTAATTGATTCATCATTCAAAACTTTAGTTTAGAACCAGCTAACCCGTCTGTGGTGGAAGCAAGAACTTAATACGTAGACAACACGGAGGAATGAAAGATAGCGGAGATGCCATAAGGAAGGAAGGTCAGGCGAAAATTCTTGTAGGTCAAAGTAACGTACGGTATGCGTGATCCATTTCTAGAACTAACAAGGCTTTCGGGTTTCTTGACAAATCAAAGTAAATCTGCCAAATCTGTCAAAGATTCGTCTTGATTGTATATTTTGAAAATAATGGGCAGGTTCCATAGAACGCCCGAATCCGAACCCGTATTTTGGCGCGCTGCCGCTTTAACCACTTTCTTGTCATTTTGTTCTCCATGGTAGAGAGAGTATTATTGTACCGAAAAGAATTATCTTGGAATCAAGAATTACTTATTCAAATGGGTACCACAAAGCAACTGATTGACAAAAGCTTGTAATTTTGGTGAAAGAACTTCATTAGTAGGTTTTCGGTTTAGAATTTAGAAGACAAAATGTTTCTTCACCTATTTACTTATTCTGAAGTTAATTTCCTTCGTCCTTTTATCGTATTGATAGTATATTCTTGCAACAAATTTATTTTTAGAAACGCAGGAGACAGTTCATTCATAAGATTTGTAGAAAGAAATTCGGGATATTTTAAAGACAGTAGAATCTTCGTACTTGAAATTAGTACAAAAAAGTCTATTAAATTATAAGACTAGAGATAATACCTATTACTATAAATGCATGTGTTGTTTTATTTCTTTCTCGGTCTAAAATCTAAATGGCCACAATATCATAACTCATTATTTTGTTGACTTTTCGAAATGTTATCGCATATAATTTTCGGAGTGATTTCATATGATTATATACCTACGAGCAAGATTTAAATATCATCTAAGGTAACTAAATATAAATATATTCATAAAACTATAGACTAATAATTTTTGAAATTGTGCAAAAATATTTTTTTTTTTCTGGAACATATAAAACATAGTCATAATAATTTTAAAAAGAAATACATTGAATTTAGTCTATTTAAAAATATACATGTATACAAATAAACTTGATTGTACTGACAGTCGTGGTGGCCTAGTGCGTGAAGAACCATCCTCTCGAGTATGAGGGCGCGGATTCGATTCCAGGTTAGGCAAGTACCAATGCAACTTTTCTAAGTTTGTAGGTATGTACTTTCTTAGTATATCTTGGACACCAATGGCTGATAAAAAGGTGAAGGAAAACATCTTGAGGAAACCTGGACTATAAAGTCTGAAATCACCAACCCGCATTGAGCAAGCGTAGTGATTTACCTATGCTCAATCCTTCTCCGTGTGAGAGGAGGCCTGTGCCCAGCAGTGGGACAGTAAAAAGGCAGTAACAGTAACAGTACTGAGAGTCTAATTTAAATACTGTTATATAAGGAAGAAATAAAAGAGTCATGCATTTTTTCACACTTCCAACAAACAAATCAAACTCAATTCCTAGAACTCAACAATATTCGGATGTTTTCTAGAAATTAAGAGATAAATCGAGAAATAAATTATACCTTTTTCAACAACTACTAATATAACAAAGATAATATGCTAATATATTTATTTCTGTATCAAATCAAAAACCTAGGATTATTTTCAATTTTTGTCTCGCTTGCAAATAAATAGATAAGCGTCAAAACTATGCATAGGCATTACACTCACGTGCATTTTGACGTCATGCATGAACAAAATGCTGACAGTGTAAACAGCCTACTTGGTATGTCTATGTAGATTTCATAATACTTAGGCATTTATTGAATACTAGCTTCTGCCAGCGGTTTCACCCGCATCCCGTGGGAACTACTTCCCGTACCGGGATAAAAAGTAGCCTATAGCCTTCCTCGATAAATGGGCTATCTAACACTGAAAGAAATTTTCAAATCGGACCAGTAGTTCCTGAGATTAGCGCGTTCAAACAAACAAACAAACAAACAATCAAACAAACAAACTCTTTAGCTTTATAATATTAGTATAGATTATGCATTTTATTTTGTTGATTCAGTACTCTTACTTTGCACGTATCTGTGTTAGAATCGGACAGTGGTTTAGTGTTTTAAATTAAAACTAAAAAAAGACTTACCTAAATCAAAGTGTTATTCTTCGGTGTAGTAAAGTTAATAGATCAAAAAAAAAATGAAATAAAAAAAAATACGTGAACTATTCGCACAGCAACACAATATAAACAGCTCCCGTTGCAATCGGCAGCCATCATTGAACTTAATGGCTTCAATCATATGGCCGACAAAAAATAAAAACAATCAGTGTCTGTGTCATTGGAGTATTTAAATGGAATGTGTAGAGTAAAATTGAATATCGAAGGCCCATTGAGTTCAGTGGTGGCGGGCACATGGAACCTAGCGTGCTCACACGACGACAGGCCTGGCCGCACAGAGTCCGATTGCTTAGCTCATCTGCCTCCCAAACGTTGACCACTTACGTCGTCTTACAAATTAAAAAAAAAATAACGTTTTGTTTAAAACTTTTTTCGTGTGCAAGGGTTGATAAAGTGGCGTGTCGTTTATCATCAAGTTGTTTGTCAATCGTGTTTGTGGGAAATCCGAAATCTATTTACATACCGTACCCTCAATAAAGGTGTTACTATTTAAGCTTTGAGTAAATAGCCTCCGTATAGTTGACGATAACATAAGATTTATAAAACCGCTGCTAAGGTGTTGTACGGGGAGAAAGGAGGTTGAAGTGACAATGAGTGTGAAGGAAAAAAATGTTGAGTTCGGGGATGTGGATAAGTACGAGTATGTACCCCCTGAGGGTGGATGGGGGTATATGGTGTGCATCGGACTGTCTGTTATTTTCGTAAGTATTACATATTTCTAAGAATTTCGTGATACCTATGTGTGTTGTTGAGAAATTGTGGGATGTCGCTTAGGACTTAGAGTTCCATTTAGTATTTTTTATTAAAAACATGTAGGTATTTAAAAATTAAAACTATTAATAAAATAACAGTGTATAAATATTTTTGGTCCCAATACGTTATTTTTATTTAAAAAATGGCTTTGACTAAAAAATTAAATTCAAATGACGAATAAAAAATATTAACTGTAAAAAACAACTCATATAAATTAATTACTTCGTAATATTATAAATAACCCATCCATATTTTTTACAAACGTCAAAAACTGTTTTTTATTGCATTACCTAATAAACACAATTAAAACCAACCGTACTGTACACTTAAAATAAACCCCGAGTGCGTCACCGGTTTTTGTTGCACATGCCATAACAACATCTAAGTAAGATCAATAAACCCTAAGACAGGTTCAAAAGCAGGAAAACGAAACATTATCCCTTCTCCGCTTACGTACACAAATTGACAAAAAGACATAAAATATAAAAAGAAGTAAAAAACTAAAAACAAAAGAGTCTCCAATCTTATAACGATGTTCCTTTTTCAAATGATATAATATCGAATGTGCTTGTGCATTAGAAGTGAACAGAATTGAACCTTAAATTGCTGATTTCGGAGTTCTTAATAAAAAACATAGTCTATCCCGTGCAAATTAAGCAAGAAATGTTGAAAATAGCAAGTTATGTAATTAAAAATGCGGCTCATACTTAAGTACATCCAATATCTTAAAATTAATTTATACAGTTAGTCAAAATAGATGCAGTTTTGAATTAAACGAACAAGAAATAAAAAGTCACGTATTCAAGTTATGTGGATTTTGACTTTTGAAGTATTTATGTATGATTCACATTATATTAAGAATAGTTAAAAGATTGTTAAACTTAATCTTAAAACGAGAATAATTATAATCTCATTCTTAAAAATCCAAAAAGTTTGTCAAAGAACCACTATGAGTAATGTTTATGTAATGATTGAAGACAGCTGACCATTAACTATTAAGTAGTATGAGTCATGGCAGCATAGGAACAGTTGTATAAAAAATATACATAATTAAGTGTAAATTAATTAGTTACTAAATAAGTAATTACTACTACTAAGAAACATGCAATAAGTCTAAATAAATAAAGTAACTTTCGCAGTCATAATGTTATATATACATAGACTGTAATATTATCAAATACAATAAAAATTTTGATGTAACTTATTACCTCATTGGCTAGGTGAATTCTAATATTATGTATCCGAGAAGCTCCTTCTTAAACTCCCATTTCTTTGCATCTCCTATGATTTTCTCATGCAGTATTCAATAATTTATTGTGTTACCAAGGAAACATCGGAAGGTTACCAACTGTTTTCCGTTCCTAATTAAGTCAAAAAATATTTATACTTCATAATTCTCCATTTAAAAATAGCATAGAATTAATAAAGGCAAGGAATAAATAAAGTAAAATGTGACACTTAAAAATTGATTAACATAATGACGTCAAAAGGCTTTAAATGATTCACTTTAGATATCTCTATCTAAAATACGCTAAGATTTAAATGATAAAGCTCGAAAAACTACTGGCTTATGATACATATATAAATATACCAACTTTAAGCCTGTTATAGTTTCAAATTAAGAAGCTTAAATTTTCCAAATGTTAATATAAGCACTACGAGTGAGCATAGTCTGAGATTATTGCATTGAGAATATGAAAAATAAACCTTTCTGTTTCTGAGATAATAACGTTAGGTATCTAAAATTATAGCCAACGATCCAGTTGTGTACGTAGTGTAGGACGTCCTCAGGCACGGTGGAGTGATGACTTGCGCAAGACGGCTGGCAGGAGCTGGATGCGAGAAGCCGAAAATAGATCTCAGTGGCGTGCACTTGGAGAGGCCTATGTCCAGCAGTGGACTGCGATAGGCTGATGATGATGATGATCCAGTTGTGCCAGAGATTATCCATCATACGTTTACACGTAATAAGTACTGAGATATTATAATGTATATTATTTTTACAATATTATTTAAGAAGTAATTTAACACCAATTCGTATGTCCTAGGCTAAAATATCCGTATAGATCTAGTTACATAACCAAATACAACCTGTCGCATAATAGATAACTTACTTGAACGTCTAGTCACTTTTTATGCACTCAAGTCAACGTATATGTATAATATGACTACCGCACACGAGTAGACCCCATATAACTATATAAATATCCGTTATTCACAAAAGTAATTTAGTTTTAGGCAAATAAAATAGTTTCTTTAATTTTTTGTCGAAACTCCGCGGCCATTGGCGTCGTCAGCCAATAGTTATTTCAATTAGTTAGGTTACACTTTGTTGCACAATGTTTTTCCATATTGAGCCAACCTGTTGTATTTCGAAGGTTAGTTTTGGCCCGTGAGGCTTATTACCATCAGTCTAAATTCCGTCAGTATGGTGTTATCTACTGTGGGATGAAACTCGTTTTAGGTTGTGTCTATTTGGATGGAAATTGGCTCTTAATATCTTCCCTGTCCCATGAGTCAATGTGATACACACATACCGTCTTACTACAAAAACTTTTTAACGTCAGTTTAAGACTTGTCTAAAAAAATGACAAATTATGACGTTGACATATGGTTCATTTTGCAGCCACAATTTTTTTAGACAAGTGTAAAACAAGTGGTTAAGTTTTTGTAGTCAGGCCACTATTGCTTAACTATTATGTCTAAATCGTGGACAGTGAAGTGGTTATAAATAAGTCTGAAGATTTAAGTAAAGTTTTGTGACAATATAAAACAATATAGACACAAAATCTCCAAAAAACATATTGGAGTACTTTCATTAAGCTTACTGAACTGTTATTAAATACTAACTAGCCAAAGTTAAAGCTTTTTATATGAACCGCGTGGTTTCCTATAAGTACCAAGCGGTTAGACGTAAAGGTGACCATGAACGGTATTCAAAACTCAAAACGCTTCTTGTTACTTATATAACTTTTAACAATATAATTAGGGTTGTAATAAAAACACAAATGTTAGGAAGTGATTAAAGCACCAAGTTTGGAGAGGATATTGTTAGTACAATCCCAAATATTTCAAAATATGTAGAATGAAACTAGCGTTTGATTCCGTGAACGGAATACGTACCTACATAATAAATAAATATTTACTACCTGTGTGATTTTGTTTTATTTCCATTCTATTATAAAATAGAACAGGTTGTGATTGTCAACGAATAAAATAGTGTATTTTTAATCGGATTACAAAAAATATAAAGCAATTCAGGTCTAAACCCAGATAAGCCTTGCTTTAAAACCTTGATACATTTCCATCATAATTATTATGCTGTTATTTTCGCGAAATTCTTGGAGCTAATAAATATTTACCCACATATACATAGAGTCGTAAATAAAGATTATTTTATAAGCATTTGCCAATAAATAAGCGTGGCGGAATAATTTTACATAATTTTGACTATTTTTAGAACGATCTTATTATGTTGTACTTGATACTGTTACGGTAAATATAAAATACTTGCGACCCAGCCCCGGCTTCGCACGGGATATCAATATTTCCCCACAATTTAATGGATGTTATTATACATATAAACCTTCCCCTTTAATCACTCTATCTATTAAAAAAAAACGCATGAAAATCGGTTGCGTAGTTTTGAAGATTTAAGTGTACAAAGGGACATAGGGACAGAAAAAGCGACTTTGTTTTATACTATGTAGTGATATTGCTTTTAAAATAGATCGAAAAATAATACGATAAGAAACTTTAAGAAAGTGAAACTCATATTCGTAAAGGAATCAAATGAATAGATTCTCGCGATTTACGCGTGCTTAGTTGACAGAGTTCATTGACGTCACTTTTTTTTACTCAGCATTATGACTAATGCCTATGAGAATCTTACCTATTATTTCTCTATCTGATGCTAGACTTCTTAGCGTCAGACTTACTTGGTTTGTTTAAGTTTTATAATTTTAATATTCAAAGTTTAATCGCAAATTGTGTTTTAAAACTTTTAGTAAAATTTATAGTTACAATTTTTAAACAAAACCTTGTATAGCTTATCGTCTATTTATTAAATACCCATCTGACAGCCTCACAAACAAAAAAGAATCGAAAATTTTAAATCCAAAATTCGAATAGGAGCTCTCCTTTGTTCCATTTTTGAAAAAGTGACGCTATTGTTTCTTTTTGTTTCAGATTGCAGGCACAGCCCACCAGCCAGTATTCGGCTTTATATATAACGACTTTTTAGACGAATTGGGAGTAGGCACAGCGGCAGTTACTTTAGTTTTTGGAGTATTTCAAGTCACATTAGCTATTGCTGGTAAGTAAAAACATTAACATCTAATTATTTATTGGCACAAACTAAAAAATGACAAAGCATAGATTGTAGAATATTCTTCTCAAATATTAGTTTAGTAATTACAAATAATGATCTGTAGGTGCACAATAAAAACTACGATGCTTATTATTTGAACAATTATCTTTTTTTGAAATAAATAACTGCAGGTTCTTTACAATTCTTTTAACTGCTCAAGCCATAGTTAACTCAAAAACTAGCTAACTGACAAAAACTAGGCCTTATATATGTAGGTAATAGCGCATTATGTAATAATATAAATTATATACTTTATAGCAATTACGTTGCAGATTTTATAAAACTTAAACACATAATTTTGATTATAATAGAACGAACTGTTACTCTTATAAATAATTATCTTTATCTAAATTAATGAAGTGTCTGATGTTTTTGTTGGATTGTAACATAATAACTCAATAGACTTGTTATAGACATAGTTTTTATTTAAGCTCAAACAAAATATTAGTTACTGCACAGATTGTCCAAGTTATCTAGAATGAACAAAATATTGTTTGACAACATGCTAATTTTAATTTATGTCTCAATTTTAATGTTCAATCGACATACCTCTTATACTACAATACTTATCCATCCAAATCGTTAACGTTCCAATTAAACAAATCTTAAAAAAAATAATCAGTGTACATTATTTAACCGTATCAAAATAACAGTCATGAACTATATACATAAGAAACATCCCTACTAATATTATACCTAAATGCGAAAGTAACTCAGTCTGTCTGTCTGTTACGCTTTCACGTCTAAACCACTGAACTGATACTGATTTCTGACACTTACGCGAATATCAGTCATTTAAATAAAACTACTTTTACGGATTTTATCGCGGTTATATTTATTTAACGTCGGGATAAAGTAGTTTCACAGGTCAGGCAAGTACCAATGCAACTTTTCTAAGTTTGTATGTACTTTCTAAGTTAATCTTAGACATCAATGACTGTGTTTCGGATGGCACGTTAAACTGTAGGTCCCGGCTGTCATTGAACATCCTTGGCAGTCGTTACGGGTAGTCAGAAGCGAGTAAGTCTGACACCAGTCTAACCAAGGGGTATCGGGTTGCCCGGGTAACTGGGTTGAGGAGGTCAGATAGGCAGTCGCTTCTTGTAAAGCACTGGTACTCAGCTGAATCCGGTTAGACTGGAAGCCGACCCCAACATAGTTGGGAAAAGGTTCGGAGGATGATGGGATAAAGTAGTTTCACTGAATTGATTTTAATAAAATTAGTTACAGAGATAGAGTTGACCTTAAGAAAAATACATAGGATAGTTTTTATCCCGGACTTTTGAAGAATTCTCTTGGAAACGCGATATAACAGAACTTTACGCGGGAGTAGCCGCGGGCGGAAGCTAGGAAAGTATAAAACCTACTTACGTCACGATACGCTATAAACCAAAATGCATTCTAGTTTCTAGACCACTTGTTTATGCCAAAGAAACTCTAAACTCGTGTCAACACGAAATCCTACGTGTATTTACCCAAATGCAGCAAAAGCGGGGTTATGTTTTTTGCTAAAATTCTTTTGCATTTCCTGTCCAAGAATTTTGAATAGGATAAAGCTGGTGTTTAGTTCTATGAAGCAATTTTTAAAGTTGCTCGCTCTGCTCTATAATTGTAACACGTTTTTGTTTTGTTATTTTTGTGGAAGGAGAAAGAATACTTACTACAATACTACTACTACAATATTTATTGATATTACAATATATTTATAGATATTTATTAGATATCATAATTAAAAGTAAGGTGACGAGACTATTATTTTATCCTATCTAACAACCACACATCATTTGATGTTTTCTGCAAATTAATTAACCATACATTTATTTAAATTACCTGAACAATTAAATTAGATTGACATGCTACTAATTGCTAGTAAATATTTATCGGATCGTTAATACATTTTTTATTTTAACAAACATTAATAAACAAGTATATTTGTGATGGAATATTTTTTTAAAGCAATTCCGAATCATCTGCTCACGGCTTAAGCTCAGGACATTTTTAAAATTCAGATAAAAAAAGAGATAAGAAACTATTTTTCTAGACCTATGAATTCGTCTGAGAACGCATAAATCTTATTTTTATGGCACTCTAAAAATAAATGTTTGTGTTTCTCTGTTTCCATATTAGGTTAAATAACTCTATTGAATTCGTAATATTATCTATAAACTCCTGTTAAACCTAATTAATTGGTTGTTATGTAATTTTGCTAGTTCTTAGCATTTAGGCGTTGGTTGTTATCTCATTCTACAATAATAAATTGGATAATAATAATGGTTCCGAAAAACAAATTAATCTCCGGCGATCTGTGGCCGACTATTATTCTTATTAACCAGCGTTATAATGAATTACCGACAAAAAATCCAAAACATAAACGACAAAGAATATCAATTTTAAATAAATTGTGTGTTAACTGTCAATATTATTTAAGGAATTAATAAATAATCGTTAAAAATTATGATTTTAAAAGATAAGACAGGATTAAATACATCATTTAGAATCAAGTAAGTAACAGGAGCTGCACGGAAAAATATCAAAAATTCACGAATTAAAATGTCAGCCGTAAAAATCTTTGTGAATTTATATTATTATTATTGCTTTTGAAAATTTTGAAGCAATTGTTTAGGCATACAAAGCAAGGTTTCATTTCATAAGAAGTGGCTACGAGAAAAAGCCTTGTAAATTCAGTCGGATTAAGACTTTGCCTACTCCTATTTTTGCAGCAAAGTTCTTTCAAAACTTCAGCTTTGTCTTGAGAAACAGCACATTTTTTGCTTTCAATATTGGTTGCCAAGTAAATATGGGCCGTCTTAAAATAAACTATCGATTTTTGAGTTCCCTTTTAATAAAGTTTGTAATAATACATAGATAAGTTACTATAGTATACCTTCTCCACGTGAGAGGAGGCCTGTGCCCAGCAGTGGGACGATACAAAGGCTGTAACAGTAACAGTAAGTTACTCTAGAGCCCGAGAAGGGACATAGTTCAATTTTTATCCATGTGCGAAAGGTTCTCTTGGGACGTAGATGAAACTGCGGACGGAAGCAGTATCTTATACTTTAGAGGCAAGCATAAACATATACGTGTTCATTTTAAATGAAAAAATGTACAAGTTAATCTCTCTTGTTTCAGGATTCTCAGCAAATATAGCGTTAAAAAAACTATCACTAAGACAAGTGGGTCTAATAGGGGCCTTCATTTACACACTAGCGTCATTCCTAGCCATATTCGTAGTATCTACGACACAGCTGATCATAACAAATGGCTTCCTACACGGCCTGGGCATGGGGCTACTCATACCTGTCTCCTACACAAGCTTCAACAGCTACTTCACAAAGAAAAAAGTACTCTATCTCAGTCTGTGTAAGGCTTCAATTGGAATGATAACGATGTTCTACCCGTTGTTTATCAAGTTCACGATAACTGAGTACGGGTTTAGGGGGACTCTAGCGATTCTTTGTGCAATATCAGCACATAGTATATTTGGAGCTTTGGTCATGCACCCTGTGAAATGGCACATGGTGAAACAACCAAAACCCTGCGAGAAAATTGTTTGTAAGTATCTTTATTACACTCTATCTACATAATAAAGCCGACTTTGTAACGGTCACTGTTCTTTGTGAAAATACATTTTGCTTTGCAAATCTGTTCGTTGTATGAAGTCGAGCTTATATTTAATTTTAGAACAGAGAAATGCAATTTAGCTTTGTGTTCTGATGCAACTTTTTGTTTGTTGAGTTATAATTGGGCTTTGAATTATAATTTTACTAGAGAGCTTTCTCCAGATTAATTCTTACGAAAATATTATAGAAAAATAATATTTTTGTTTTACTTAATCAAAATTAATATTTATTTTTCAGTAATACCACCAACACCAGCCAAAGAAGATAACAAAGACAAATTCGATTTCACGAAAACACTACCAAAAATCGATTCATCAGAAAACGCGAGATCTGTCGAGAATCTGTACAGAATCAATCGATTAGAAAATCCTCAGAAAGGAGCAGAATTACTATTTGTGTCGAAATTAAGCGATTCCAGGCGATTGAGCATACCAGTTGTCTTGATCCCGGCAGACGGGAAGATAGATAGTAAATTCGATTCGAGCGATCATGTGTATCGAGAGAATTTGTACAAGGCCGCTTCGGTATCGAGTTTGGGTAATTTCGGGAATATTGCTGCGGAACCTATGCCGATTATAAAGAATAAGGAAGGGAAATGGTATGTTTTAAACTTTTTGTTTTTTTTTTGTTGTTTTAATTATGATGAGGTCCTATAACCGATTTTTTTAACATTGATACCTTATTCTATTATTCGTATAACAGATACATTATATTATGTCTGGAAGTCTAACCCCAGAATTCACCTATGATATTCTCTACTTAGTTGGAATTTTGGAGGTCAGACTACGTGTTCTTTTCAGTCATTATGAAGTGTCATTGAATATGAAAAAAAAAACAAATACAGTATTTTAGAATATAAATAAACACTTATTTACGTAATATTGGACTGATTTTAAATAATACAAATGGAATAGTAATGGACTTTGGATTTCTTTATAGTCTTATGTTAATTCACGAATGCAGATTTTAGTCTGGTGCAATAAAACACAGTATGTATATAAATAAACAACAACGTCTGTTAAATTTCGTGCTAAGGGAAAACCTTCTTTACGCAAAATATATACAAGACTTACTTGAAATAAAAATTTTGATAGGCAGTAGATTTTTTTTTTGTAAACCCAGAAAGATTAGATAAAAAACGTAAATTAATTGAAACTTTTTGGAAAACTAACGTCACTTTGACATATACATAATTGAATGTGTGTAAGTATTGCCATTTTATACAAATGGGCTATTTCAACACAAGATAAAGGTAATGCGCACAAAACACTGATAAGTCAGCATTAAACATGATATGAAATAACTTGAATATTGAGAAAATACACATAAACGTTTATAGTTTACGCATTCCTGAACATATTTTTTTTTGTATAAATAATGCATTAAAATAATGTGATCTAAAATTAAATCAGTGTCAACCTTGAATAAGGCTGCGGAATAATTCTTTTATGTAATTATGTAAAGTACTAACATAACAGGAAGACTCCTACAATGGACGATTTCGATGAATATATACTTTTTAAAGCTTTTGAAATTGAAAGTGATTGCAAGACTATTGAAAAATAATCTCGAAATGCAATATTATGATATTCCTCGACATGTAATTCACGGTGACAGTCAATTGTAATATGTAAAATTCCAATAAAATATTATATTCTCTAATTAAATAATAAATCATAATTCAGGTAAAATGTCTGTGGCACCTAAAAGAATTTGTTGTTTTCATTTACATAATTTTATTACACGGAGCTAAAAGGTTACAAACAAATAAATAAACAATTTTATTACTGTTCTGTTAGACGAAATATTCCTCTTATTATTAATTTATTTACCATCATTAATATCGTCCATTCAAGTAGTTCCGCCTAAATATTATATGTAAAAAAGTGTTAAGTTTATTAAGCTAAGTAATTTAATACAAACCTGGATTATAGCTGAACACTGTAACTTATCACTACGATCCGATATAAAAAGAAATAATAATGGCGTCCACGGCCGATTTCAGCCACGGCAGCTGTTCTCATTTAAGGAGATCAGCCAGCTGCGCAGGACATATTATAGTGCACGAGCATTTGCGCAGACACAGGTGCACTCCCTAATCCTTCACTCTCATAACCCGATGGGACGGCAATCCGACACGACCGGAGAGAGATCAGGCGCAGGACCGACATTTACGTGCTCTCCGATGCACGGATGAATCAATCACCAATTTCCAGACTACGGGCTGCTTTGTGAAAGTTCAAGAAAACCCACAAAGCGATTTCGGCCCGACCCGGGAATCGAACCCGAGACCTCGAGAACAGCAGCCGCGCTTGCGACCACTAGACCAACGAGGCAGAGGAGGCAAAAAGAAATAGATACCTACCGACGCATATATTACTTCTCATATTTATGAATGACTGACAACAAGAGTTTTTCAATACGCGGTCCCATGGTTTTGTATAGATATGTAGTTACCCAACGACGAACCTTTGCGCTACTTAAGGAATCGACCCATCCTTAGCTAGGAGAAATACTTACAGGTACTTGAACTTCATGAAATAATGTAAGGATTATTTTTTTCAGGCAAACCGTAGCGGAATTTCTGGATTTATCCCTTCTAAAGGACTTAGTCTACGTTAATATTATATTTGGACTGGCATTAACTTTCTTTTCTGACCTCACATTTTTTACTCTGGAGCCATTATTTTTGGACAAAAAACATCTAAGCAAGGTAAGGTTCTTTAATATTTTTGCTTTTAGAATATTAAACTGAGGGTCTTTAATTTTTTTCGCTTGGATCATTTGGGTTGGTTTTCTTTTGGTGAAAATATTTAAATGGTTGAATAAATCTCGCTTTGAATATTAGTCTCTACGGTACCTATATATACAGAGGTTAAAATGAAACGTAGAGGAAATAAGGAACCTCTGAGTGGTTCCGTATGCTGATTTTCACTACATTTGCAGTCCGTATGCATAATTCTGATCTTTAACCACATGGAACTATTCGGAAATTCAAATAGCGCTACGGTGTTGCAACTTCAATAAATATTTCTAACTGGCAACACATGTGTTGAAGTTACAATAAAAACTTCATCGTTGTATTGTTCCAAACTGTTTGTGAATTAGTATGGAGCAGGATTTTGTGAGCTCGATATTTTAGATTTTATTTATCGAATAAATCTAATTATGTAATACATTATTTGTGGATAATAAAGCTGAGGCTTTGGTGCTTTTTGTAAATTCTAATTCAGTATAAGAAAATTAGATAAAATCAATTTTAAATGTTTAGCCGTTATTGTGATTTACCAATACTTGTATAAAATCATAATACGTTCAAAATGAACGAGAAAAACAATCGACTTCAATAGGTATATTCTTTGGAGATGAAATAATAATTAAAGGGCTGAACATATTTTATTCCTCCAATATATTAGCTAAAATAACAATTATATTATATTCCAGGCCGAGATAGCGAATATAATAGCGGTGGGTGGCGCAATGGATATGTCAGCGCGACTCTTCCTGGGCGTGGCGGGACAATTTTTCAGGATGAACAGTCGATATATGTTCTTCTGCGGCGCCTTTTTCACAGCACTATTTAGATTCAGTAAGTTTTTTTTTTCGTCTTTTGTGGCAATCAGATTTTGAAGTAGACAAAACTGATGACGAATTCATAAGCTTCGTAATTGTATTAACTAAAAAGGATTGTGTTTTTATGATGACATTACTTATATGGGGCTAATGTCAAAAATATCTGTAGTAAGCAAATCCGAAGTCGAAGTCGTGGTGGCCTAGTGGGTAAAGAACCAACCTCTCGAGTATGAGGGTGTGGGTTCGATTCCAGGTCAGGCAAGTACCAATGCAACTTTTCTAAGTTTGTATGTACTTTCTAAGTATATCTTAGACACCAATGGCTGATAAAAAGGTGAAGGAAAACATCTTGAGGAAACCTGGACTGAAGTCTGAAATCACCAACCCGCATTGAGCAAGCGTGGTGATTAATGCTCAATCCTTCTCCGTGTGAGAGGAGGCCTGTGCCCAGCAGTGGGACGATAAAAAAAAAAAAAAAAGGCTGTAACAGTAAGCAAATCCATTTACGCAAGGACTTTATTTACAAAAGTGGTATAATATGAACAAGATAAAATATTTGTAACTAGCTTTCACCCGAGGTTTCACCCGCGTCCCGTAGCCGGATGGTGACAAAAACTATCCTAAAACCTTCTCCCGGGTCTAAGTTACCTCCCCTCTAATTTAAAGCCAAATCGGTCAAGTCGTTTTCATGTTATGTCGTGACAACGGAGAGCAAGAAATTTTTATATATATAGATAGATTAAAGGGGTCTGGACCTCTGTATTAGTAATTCTACTTTACGGTAATCTGATAATATCATAAATTAATGAACTCTCATCTACGCCAATATTATCAAAAAATCACTAAGTCATTGTGCAGCTGTGTTTCACGTCTTTAAGCTTTTTTAATTAAAAATAGTTTAGTAAATGTTTTGCATACATCAACATAGTAATTAACAATTTAATTTATTGAGTGATTTGAGTGCCAGTATGAACTAGTATTTTTAAAGCTGAAAAATTATAATTTATTTATTTCGATGAAACTTTGACTGGCAGTCATTTATTTTTAGCTGATGTTGAGGCTAAACGGTATATTTTTTACAATTTAAGGCCGTTCCATAGGTACCGTTTTAGGGTTCCGTAGCTACCCAAGGCTTCAAACGAGATCTAATGACTTCGCTGTTTTTATGTTTGTCTGTCACCGGGTTGTTTTTCACAAACCTTAGAGATTTGAAATTTTCATAAAGTATTTCTGTTTTCGCCATATCAACAAAATTAATGGTGAACACTAGAATAATGTACCTAAATACTTTAGGAGCTCACATGCAACAAACTTAATTTTTAGATCTTTTCATAGATACGTTAAGGAACTCTTCACTCGAACCAAACTCGTACATGGCTTAGTTTTCTTAAAATAAAAATAGAATATTAATTATAGTTAATTGCATCCTTTTTTTATTTATTTGAATAATTTATAGTATAATACTGATTACACGTGCAATAAATATGATAACAAAACAGGTGTTTATATCTGGACATGAATTTATATGAATCCGTCTTATAAATTGGCATTTAATTTTTAGGACTAGATATTATTAGCATATTATTTGGTATTTTCCTATTGCTTATTTATTTCTTAGATATTCGAAGCGGATATAAAGCATATTATAAATAAATCTATAATAGTACACTCGGCCTAAAATATTTGTAGGCATGCAGAAGATGATGATACAAATGACCAATTTTTCTGTTTTGGCTGTCTTTAACATAAAATAATATAACGGGATTAACTTATGCTCAGCTGCATCAGGTTAGACTAGAAGCCAATCCCAACATATGTATTAAAATTTGGGAAAAGAGTAGGCACATGCTGATGTGGTAACTTCAAAAAAACGTTTGCCATCTTTTTTAGCAACACATAATTTGTTTTGGGTCATTTAGCATAAAATAAACAAAATAGTAAGAAAAAAAAGGTTTTTCTTATCTTATCTATGACACGTTTTTTATACAAGAATCCTATTAAAATGCTAATTTGTTTACTGTTTATGCTAATAATCACTGCAGCATTTTGATAGCATAATTTATTGACTAAAATATAATGTCATAATCATATTAAATGCTATAAGTATTATAACAAGTTTAAAATTATATATATTAAATATTTTTTTGCTTCTGTCTGGATAAATGCATCAAACATTTTTGAACGAAGAATACAATAGTTTCTAGTATGATTTAATCCAATTATTTATTATTTATACAAATTTTGGACATACAATATAAATAAATAAATCCGCATAGTTATTAAAAATATAAAAATTTAAGCAAAAAGGTTAAATATTATAAGTGAATAATTATCTACTGTTCGTCATTTTCAGTCTAAAAATATGAAACTTGTAAATGCATGTTTTATTTTGTTGGTCCATTTGCTAGGAGTGCTTTATCGTGTCCATTAATGCAAAAGTTAATGGATTGGGTTCTAATTAAAATATATCTAAATGCATCAAAAATAGAAAATCTTATGTAAATAGGTATTATGCACCTATAAAGAAACCTAGTCAATACGGAAGCAATACAAAGTATAGGTTTTATAGAAGAAATAGGTCTTCATTTATTTTAAATCTATATTTATAAAAGTCGTGTTAGTTACTCCACTTATAACTCAAGAACGGCTGAACCGATTTAGCTGAAATTTGCCAGGGAGGTAGTTTAGAGCCAGGAGAAGGACATAGGATAGTTTTTGTCACCATCCGGCTACGGGAAACAGTCATACCGGAACGCGGGTGAAACCGCGGGCAGAAGCTAGTAGAATATACAACTCGATCGGATGACATGGGCCGTAGGTACCTACTTACTTTTAAACTCCTAAAGGTGTTTTGTTTTTAGTCTATACTAACATAATTAAGAGGAACAATCGCTTCGTTTGTTCTTTGTGCTCTAAAGGGTCCGAAACTACTGATACGATTTGAAAAATTCTTTCACTGTGGTAAAACTACACTCTTCCCGAGTAACATGCCTATATTTTATCTCGGTACAGGCCGTAGTATAGTTTTTATCAGCTTTTACTTTTAGTATTTATTTTTATATCCTTTCTTTTCCAGTATTCATCCAATTCAGCACCTACACACCACTACTCATCCTCACCGGCATACTGGGATCCTTGAGGTCACTGGTCCATATAGCCCAGCCCATTGTCGTAGCTGAGCATGTACCCATAGAGAGGTACCCACCAGCGTATGGGTTGTACATGCTGTTGGCCGGAGGAATCAGTTTGAGTGTTGGACCAATGATAGGTAAGATTAGTTCAATTTTGTAAAAAGAAATAATTCCCACGTTTTGAAAACGCTTTTATACATAATTAGAGGCTTTAATAAATATAAAAAATACAATAAAAATGCCTTTATTAATTTAAATTGATTTTAAAAAAGAATTGGCACTCGATATGCGTAAATGGAAGAAGAAGCTGGAAAGGCGTAAATGGAAGAGCTAGGCTCTTAAATTAAAGAGCGAATTTAAATATTTAATTTGATCTATAAAGATACAGCTGTAAAATATTAAAAACCAGCGGTTTCACCCGCATCCCGTGGGAACTACTTCCCGTACCGGGATAAAAAGTAGCCTATAGCCTTCCTCGATAAATGGGCTATCTAACACTGAAATAAATTTTCAAATCGGACCAGTAGTTCTTGAGATTAGCGCGTTCAAACAAACAAACAAACAAACTCTTCAGCTTTATAATATTAGTATAGATAACATGATCTTAAACATATGTAATAGACCAGTCCTAATGGACAGGGTCAGACATATTTGTTTAGGTATAAAGGATCAATTTAAAAATTAGCATAATAGACTATCTTGTGGTAACTATCAGTCATCTATTCTATCTACTTTACTGACATTTGAAACCTTTTTGAAGATTATCTAACGGAGATAAACAAAAGATCGGTGTTGTATTGGAACCAATATTTAACAACTTCAGAAGTGTATTTGTTTTAAACAAAATTTTGTATGACCTTATTTACATCACCTACATCATCTACCTACATCACTTTGAATTTTAATAGTTTTAAATATGTTGTACAATATTACCTAAATTATTTAATACCTAAAAATATAATTCCATTGAAATGCTTAGCTTCAAATGTCATTTGTTCGTACCATTAGCATTTTGATAATGTTACCTACAACAAATAAAAATACAAAACAACAATAAATATTAAAATGACACAGAAAATTTAAATAATATTTTAGAAGTAGTATTGTTGTGCAAATTGTTTACTATCAAATTCTCTTAAATTGATTTCAATTTAAATATAAACATTTAAATTAGGGTTTTAAATATTCTTAACTTGGTGATAGAAATAAAAATTATTGAATTGTCTGCTCGAAATGTCTAAATGCCAACATTTAATAAAACTATAATACCTACCTAAGATCCTCGGAAATGTCTTAAACAGTAAACCACAAGATTTCATTACTAATATTATAAACGCAAAAGTAACTTTCATCTTATTGATAAAAGCATTTCCCTGAGAAAACAGCTCACAGCGCATAGAAGCCAGAATACCAAATGGCCTAATTTACCTCCCACCATGAAATTGCAACTAAGCATTTCAAAGCTAATAAATCATCCAAAATGCCTGCCTAATATTGTCTTCCCTTTGACACAAACCAGAGTGTGACATTAAACACGTTTGCTTACTATCGAACATGATTCAGCAATCCTATTTAATGCCGTTCCCATATTCCATCTATCTTTCGATTACTAGAGATAGGAATTTGACATTACTTCATCCTCCGAGCCTTTTTTCCCAACTGTGTTGGGGTCGGCTTCCAGTCTAACCAAATGTAGGTGAGCACCAGTGCTTTATAAGGAGCGACTGCACTATCTGACCCCTCAACCCAGTTACCCGGGCAACCCAATATCCCTTAGACTGGTGTCAGACTAACTGGCTTCTGACTTTAGACTTACTGAATTTGACATTACCTGTACGGGGCTAATGTCAAAATTCTATCTCTAGTAACCAAATCAAAAGATAGATAGAATATAGAATACGGCGGTAAATCAATATCGTGCGCTGACGTTCGTATTATTGGTTGTCGCTTCAATTTGTGTCAAGTCAACGTTTCAACGAGTATTGAATACTATAGCAATTAATGATACTGTATTATTCTGGAGATAATTACGTTATGCTTGCTACGGCCATTCGTGGGGGATGCATGTCAAAGAGCCTTTCATTGCTCGGACGGTAAACAAGATTTTTTTTCGTGTGGTATATCTAGCTTCTTTTCTTAGCAGATTATTACAAGTATAGTTTCAACATGTCAATAAGTAGATACTTAACATTTACTGTCTTTTTTTTTTCAGGTTTCGTCCGAGATTACACGGGGAGCTATGCCATAGCCTTCAACATGATAACTATGTGCAATCTCTTCTGCGTGGTTCCTTGGGCAATTGAAGCCATCGCCAAGTACAGAAAAAACAAGAACTCAACCAACGCACTAAAAACATGAACCTTTAAGTTATTAGCTTTAATCATTCGAGTTCGACCTTTTCTTCAAAGGATTTGAACCCACCGTGTATCGATACTGAGGTAATGGTGGGTCCATACTATATCAACTTCACACAGACTTTCATAGAATTTAGTCAGCGCAACAAATCGGTGCGTACAAAAGTCTGAGCCAATGATAAGTCCGCACAAATATCTTGTCATCATATTTTCACTCAGACTTCAGATTTTTAAACAGACTTTACATTTTCACTTTAAATTACTCAAACTTTGAGTTCGTACAAATATTTGTTGCAAACTTGATATCGGTATCGTGTGGACCCACCTTAACATTCGATTCGAAAATCGATTTTCAAATGTATTGACTTGTATCAGGTCCTTTTAGAACATCCCTAGTGAAAGTATTTTTTAGATGTTATGAAGAAGTATTTAACCGTTATTTTTTAGGAAGTATGTAGTTTTTTGATCAAAGATTAGCTGAAAGCTTTGGATCGAGTTATAAATATTGTCTAGTGTTACAGATACTCATTGTTGTAAGAAATATATTGAGTCTGTTGAACATTTAAGTTTATAAGTTTCGATTTAGAAGTTATGATTAATGAAACAAGTTGCCATATTGGTCGCTAAATAAAAAGACCTGCATTTGGCTTTTATTGAAGATTTTATTTTCAATGGAAGCACTAGTTAAGATATGACTAATAAACTTAAGTCTTAGGCAAATATGTATTTGCCATTTCTGAAGGCTTTTTCACCTTAGTTTTAATTATTCTTCAGTTATATATGTCTATCAGTCAAAATAATCTGTAACAATAAGACCTACTTTAGTTGTAATTTAAGCCACGAAATTAATATATTCAGTGAGAGGCCTACGTTCAATATTAAGTACTAAAAAGTAATTAGTTTAATTTACGTACCTATTTTATAAGTGTACATAATGTATTATAATTTAATTCCTACTAATATTATGATTGTGAAAATAAAGTGGTCTGTAAGTCTGTCGTGCTTTGTGCACATAGAAGTTAGATCCTGTTCCTGTTACAGCCTTTTTATCGTCCCACTGCTGGGCACAGGCCTCCTCTCACACGGAGAAGGATTAAGCGTTAATCACCACGCTTGCTCAATGCGGGTTGGTGATTTCAGACTTTATAGTCCAGGTTTCCTCAAGATATTTTCCTTCACCTTTTTATCAGCCATTGGTGTCTAAGATTTACCTAGAAAGTACATACAAACTAAGAAAAGTTGCATAGGTACTTGCCTGACCTGGAATCGAACCCACACCCTCATACTCGAGAGGTTGATTCTTTGCCCACTAGGCCACCACGACTCTTTCGACGACGTTAGAACCTGAGAAAAGTCATATTATGAACCTTGATATACGTACGAATGCGAAGTGGTTTTCTTGGGATGCGAGTGAAACCGTGGGGAAGAGCTAGATACCTATAAATATGCCTTAAATCTTGCCACTATTGTTGTTCAGGCCTCTCCAAAGTCAAAAGGCCATAGTCTATAACACGGTCCCAGTTAAATATTGGTAGACTGTCATTTAGTTGTGCTATGTCAAAGAATTTGTTTTAGTCTGTACGTTTGATTGTGCTGTGAAGATTAAGATGACTGGGACCTGTGAACATTATAGATTGAAATATTTTACGGCTGTGTAATAGTGAAACTGTTGATGAATAAAATAGTTTTTTTACAGTATCGTCTTTTGTTTATTTTAATTTCATATCATATCGAAGGAATCACCAAAAAAAATCTACTGCCATCATTCTTCGAGCATGCGTAGCAGTGTTTTATTCATTTGTTTTTATTTGCGAAAGTAACTAGACCCAACTTCGGAGCAGTAATTTGACTAGAACTCTAGGATACCAAGCAATAAATCAAATTTTTTAAGTAAAATTTTATAAGAGCTAACAAGAAAAAAAGACTTCAAATAACAAATATCCAAGACGGAATCAATTAAAAACCGGCATTTAGTATTGATACAGATTGCATAACAATAATTAATTGATTATACTTTGACATTTATCAGTGAAAGCCAAGGGCAAGTCTATAAGAGACATTATATGTATAAAACAATAATATCTAATCCAAATCTAAAGCTTAGTCTAGACTGAAAATCATAAACACAATATCTCTATGATCGAATCATGCAATTCAGCAATAAGTAGATAAAAACCTGTCTTCTTCACCATGATACGAAATAACTGTTCACTGATAAGACGTAAAAAACATACATAGATACAGTTATTTTTGCATTTACAAAAATTATAAAAATATATTTAATCACACGTAAACTACGCCTACAAGATTTAAAAAACTCTCTTGAGTCACAAACAAACAAACAGTGACATAAATAAATTAATAAAATTAATAATCTCACTTACAACAATAAAAAAGTTATAAACTGCGTAATTTCGTCTTGTACTACAAAATGTTCCGACGTTTATGTAAACCTACCACTAAGCTATATTAATCTATACTAATATTATAAAGCTGAAGAGTTTGTTTGTTTGTTTGTTTGAACGCGCTAATCTCAGGAACTACTGGTCCGATTTGAAAATTTATTTCAGTGTTAGATAGCCCATTTATCGAGGAAGGCTATAGGCTACTTTTTATCCCGGTACGGGAAGTAGTTCCCACGGGATGCGGGTGAAACCGCTGGCAGAAGCTAGTACTCCAATAAACGATAACAGTATTTATTATGCGATTGTGTATGAGCGAATAAATGAACAAAGAAAAATGATCTATACGCAACTCTATAGGCTGAGAGCGGTGTGCATAAGATAATGTTCGGCGCACATAACACGATACGTTATAAGAACAACGATTAAAAATCGCAAGTTGGTTTAAGGTAGAACTTCGCATATATAATTTTTATGGACTTGTGTGAAAGAAATAAATAAAACGGTAGGAATCTCATCTAGAAGCCTAATAATACAATAATAATATATAATTCCTATATATAATAATATATAATAACCACCGGTACCTTGGACCCTGTGCCCGATATCGGTGGCAACCTATTTTTTATATTTTTAAATGTTTTTTTATTTTTATATTTAAAAATGTAAATTATATGTTTGAAAATAAATAAATAATATCTATAATTCGTATAATATAATGTAATTCGTAGGACATAAATAACATTCAATTGATTTAAATAATAAAAGTAACTTGTAAAAGAGTATATAGTTACATGCCATGTAGACAGCACAAGCAACAAAAAAACCTAAGTAGTAGCTAAATTCAGAAATAACGTAAAAGATACTTATCTTTCCGTAAAAACATCTCTCAGGGCTTAGATCATTTTAACAGTAAATCCAATTCAAACTCAAATCTATTTATTCTAAATCTGAAACCATTCCGTTAATCTCGAGAGTTTTGTTTCTGTAATGAGAATTTGATACCTAAATCAACAATTTGTTATTAGAAGAAGAAACACCCACTCATCTGAGTAATTTTGTTTTATACGCAATAAGGAAAATACTTTACAAGAAAGAAAATACTTATTAATAAATAGATTATATACTTATATGCGTACGATGACTATTAATAATACACCAATTAAATACTGCAATAAAAATAGGACGACTATTTCAGTCGCAAGAATCCACGACAATAACCTCGTGACGCACATGAGCGCCCAAAGGAAGTTATTATCAGCCGTCGATTGTCGCATAACCAAACACAGAGCATGTGTTGTAGCCCTAAGGCACATACGACTCGTTGTTTATCAGTAGCGTCCGGTCGACTCACAGTACAATTGTGTACGTTATTCAAGACAGTGGTTTTGTGCTATGGAAACTCAGGATTTAGAAGACAATGTTCTGGATAATAAGGAACATGGAAACACAGTTAAGGAGAAAACAGATAGAAACAGCTGGGGTTATGCTGTCGGATTCGGAACAGTGATAACCTTTGTACGTATTACTCTTTTGTTTTTATTTAAATTCTGATATTATTGTTGTGTCTACATTGCCAGCTGTTTTGAACTCATCTATGGATTGGTGACTCAGAGTTTTATATACCTAAAGAACGTTGGAGTTTTCTTTGTTTATAAATAAGTTGTTTGTATGTGTGTTATTTTGGGTTATTGATCTTTTGGAGTCGAGTTAGTATTCGGGGTTTTGGGGCCTCGCTTTGCATGAAAGACAAATTATTCTCATTCATTGTTTCCTCGAGTCTAGCTGTATAATAACTAACTACACTTACTAATATTCATATACCAAGTGATGTTATTGTTTTCTTCATCCAACAAATAGGTTCACTTGAAAGATCTATCTTAAACTAGAAATATATATTCTGTGTCCATTCAGGACTAATTAAAACTATCATCATCTATAGCTATAGGTACCAATTCAGGACTATACCATTTACTTTACCATTTAGGTACCAAGTCTTTGTGTCCCCTCTCATAAAACTGTCTATGTCAACAAACAATGTTCGAGATGTCAGTGATGTCACTAAACTTCCTCAGTGTCCACTTGTTCAATCTATTTATGATTGCATAATAGCCCATAATCCCGAAATATGTGTTGTTTGTATGAGGTCACGACTTGTAGTAGACAACATCAGTTTTATTTCTTTTAAAATTACGACAGGCATCTAAGGTTCACAGAAATAATTTAAGAAAAAAATATACTCAAAAATGCTACTAATTCCCGCGGGTTCATCTTCCAAACTACCAGACATGTCGGTACAAAAGCACCCCCTATTACTTTTTGTATGTAATTCAAGCTATCTCTGTAAACAAAATTCGCAAGATTTTGATGCATAATTTACCCTAAAATCGGTGCTGGTACAAAATTGCCTTTGTATTTGTAGGAATTCCTTCTATTGTTTCCTATCCCAAGCCAATAGAGCAATATTTCCTTAGAATTGAATGGTAGGTAGGTACATACATACATCTTCATTCGTGTTGGGTTACTACAATATCTTATAAGTACCTATGTAGTATGTAATTACATTCCAGATAAAAGGGCAAACATAAACTACAGTTGTACTTAAGTATTAATTTGTAACACAATAAATTGTTATTGTTGTGAAATATGCAATAATAATTGCAACGAAGAAACGCACGTATTCATACTTATACTGTTTGTTAACCAAGGAGTGCATACCCAAAAATTTTTACTGTTGGTTAATCAACTCTTGAATCATCATTTTTAGAAACAATGAGCATAAAATGAAGTAAATATAGCTTGATACCAGTTGCGTCAAACGGTTTAAAACAAAAAATAATAATACTAAATTAATACTCTTTTTGAGACACTATCAAGGCTGAAGATATTAGGCCTACTCACGTGTAAAGGAGATGGCCAAATTTTCATAGAAAAAAAAACCAGAATCGACAGCAATGAAATGGTTACCAATAGGTTCTTTATGATAGATCTTTGATGGTGCCAAAAAATCCAGGCTGAAATCCATGGGGTATAGGAGCTATTTCATATTATCGCAAAAATAGGTTATGTTGAATATATGTTGATTTTAAAGATTATTAACATCAAGGGACATAAAAAAGCAAAGTAAACTAACAATATACAATACAAGCCACTAGTAACAACCCCATAGTTTCAGAGTTGGCCTGGTGATTAAAAGGTCTTGTATTTAACCACTCCAGATACGATTAAGCACCGACCTTACCTACTTGGAGAGGTTTCGCAGTTACATGCAACCTTCACAACTGGCTATGAAATGTTTTTGGAGAAATTGTCTTTGAAAATCGCGCCATGTGACATTGTCAAATATAACAAATGACTTAGCAATGTAAAACGGTCCAATCACGAGTCTGCATCATTGACATATAACTATAGTCTGCATTCAACTTCTAACGAACATCAAACAGTAAAAGTAAACTTTTTTGTGAACTAAAATCTTGATCGAAAAAACGTTATAAAAAGAAGAACCCCATGGTTTTTAGATGTTTTGAAATACTTTTTAAAATCCACAAATTATACTGAATCCAATCATACATATGAAGTTCCTGTCGACTCTGGGTTTTTTTTTGGCCATGTCCTTTGCACTTCCTACCTCTCCGCTGACAGTAGTTGTTATCAGTCCTATGCATATATTTGTAGAATAAACTTTCCCGTGTCTGGAATAATATTTACCAACGCAGAACTACCGATTATTATTTGCTTCAGGTGATACCAAACTGCTAACAACCTTGTGAGAGTAAATTCTGTAAACATTGACAGTCAGTTTTAACAGCAACACACTGATTGTTAGAACGACAAAGTTCTTATTTATATCTAGCTTTTTGACACACAGGTATGTCTTACTAGCCTTGGAAAGAATGTAGCTTCCTAACAGTGAAATAATCTTTCAAGTCGTTTTAGCAATTTTGGAGCCCTTAGGATACAAATAAATAAAAAATAAAGAATGCTTCCCCTTTATTTTAGAAATAAATTAGCATAAATAAGTATAGATTTGTAAGTTAAGTAAATCTTATTGATACAAACTCCGAAATTAATATTTAACCTATGACGAAATCTGTTTTTTTACAACTGGCCTCTTTACCCAAAAGTCAGTAAAATAACAAAATTGCGTCATTCGCTCATAATCTGAAAATCAATTAAAGTACTAACTAATCTTTCCACGCAATTTACCGGACTCGCTGAGAGAAATGGATCACAAATTCACAATGACTGAAAGCTGCAGACTGGAAAATCACAACTCATAACTGAAATGGGATCGTTTTATTTGTTCTTAATTACACCTTCTGATTTGAACTGTGGGATAATTGAGGGGATTGAAAATAACATGGCGCTATGGAGCCCCTAATATTGAGAACATTAGCCGCTGCTTTTCAACCCTTGAATCGAATTTTGAAGTTCTAATTTACTTTTTTTACGTGTGTTCCATTTTGCAATTTTATTCTATAAACCTCTTTGGTTGGATTCGTAAAATGTTTTATGGCCAGTATCTGACACCAGACAAAGTGTTCTAAAATCAAATATTCTTTTCTCGTTTGTTAAATGTCAGCAATTTCTCATGACGAATTGGAGAAAAGAATCATAATGTTTTCCGTGCTAGTGAAATAATTGTTGCAGATCATGAATAGCATTTTTTTTAAACACTCTTAATCTCTGATTTTACTAAAAGCTTTTCTGTTAAAGTTCAATTCGTAACAAAGTAACATATAAAATTCGCATGAAAAAATCAATAAAGCTATCTGATAGTACCTACCTACTATTTTCATGCCATTTTAATTACATAGGTTGTTCCTGATGGAAAGGCCTTTGTGAGGATTTCAGTGCAACGGTTTTCCGAGTAATTTCATTGTCAATGAATCCACCACGCTACGGTTTCAAAGCCGGTCCAATTATGAAACAGTATTTCATTAATCGAATTCCATTCTCTAAATATAACAATGAAACAAAGAAAACGCTCGTTTCCGAATTTCGTAATTTAATTGTGAAACCGATTCCAACAGTTTTATGTTAATAATTTAATGATGTTGACATTGTAAGCGTTTTAATTAGTAATATTAAATAACAAGAGAATAACTTTGTTTTGGTCAAAATGTAGGTACTCAATCCACAATTTAAGTAACCCAAAATGTCAAAAAACAAAGTACTTCTTTTCCGGTACAAAAAAATATGAATTAAACGTAGCAACAACGAGCTTGTACTACAACTCGCATACATAGATTTTGTAAACATCTCGTATGTTGTGTTGCGTGTGTCCTGATTCGGAGTTAAAAATAACATACAGAAACCGCTATACTGATCCTCGTTAGACTTCATACCAAATAGGCTGTAGGCTGTGTAATCACCTAACAATCCCTACGGTCAGAGTTTCCCCAAATCTGCTTGACAGCATCCGACGTGGATGGAATTGTCAATAAATGTCTTGGCTGGTCTGGTTCCCGAATAAAGCACCATCAGTTGCAGAAATGAAATCTAACTATAATAAGCGCTCGTTTAATAGGATACAAATTTCTTACAGCTAAAATCAGATAAGAATCATTTGGACACTTTGCTACAAGTCTTATATTAAATATTTGATTTGCAGATAGCTGGCATTGGACACGTAAACTCATTTGGACTGATCTACAATGATTTTATTATTGACACACACTCTACGGCTAAATCTTTGACTTCAGCACATGGCGTTTTTGCTATCATGTTAGCTATCGGAGGTAAGACAAATAATTAAAATAATATTAATAATTTATGGTAACATAGTTATGAGCAAAATATTACTTGAAAAGAAACTTCAAAAACATTACTAATGTACCATACTCCGTTTAGTGTATCGTAATGTTGTCAAGCCTTGATTCAAACCATTAGTTACTTACACTAAAATGAGAACATTCTATTTACCGACTATTTTGCGAAATTCAACATTACCTAACACAGCGATAGCATAAGTTTTGCATACAATCATCGATTATAGACTCATCTTCAATTCCAGGTATAATACTCAACTGTATAACAAAAAGATTTTCTCTAAGATTCGGAGGCCTTATAGGAGCGGTCCTTCTATCATCAGGATCTATTAGTACGATATTCATTACGAACACCAACCAACTCCCAATCACTTTTGGAATATTGCAAGGCATTGGGTTCGGTATGATGGTACCTGTGTGCTACTCCACATTGAATCACTACTTCGTAAGAAAGAGGACGACAGTGATGAGCATTTGTAAGGCGATCCAAGGAGTAATCTTAATGTGGTACCCACAACTGCTGAAGAAGATTATGACCATTTATGGGTTTAGAGGGACTTTGATTATATTAGCTGGGATGTCACTACACACATTCCCAGGAATGCTAGTAATGAAAACTGATGCGTCTCCTTCAAGAAAAATAAGAACAGCAAGTATTTTTTCATTTGGAATATTTAAGTTTTGGCAATGAATTGATTGTGAAATTGAATGTGGTTCTTTATTTGCAGCTGATATAGAAAATGGGAGGCAACATGAAAATGAAGATTTGTTGAGTTCTAATGCTGAGAATAATAACAAAACAGGCCTGGCTGCAAACAAGAGTCTAGTTGAAAAATTAAGGTAGGTCATATACAAGGATTATCATATTTATCTAAACTTTTATAATAAAGAGAAACACAAAACAAACAACACATGCTCCAAAACTACTGAACCGATTTGAACAATTATTTCTTTTTTGGAAAGTAGTTCCCTCAGGACGCGGGTGAAAACGCTCACAAAAGCTACTGTATACATATTTTGGCGATACATTTTTAATAAGTCTGTTTAAATTGTATGTATTTATTACAGACAGAAGTTAATGGAAATATTCAACTTCAGGATCTTGAAAGATGCTGTTTATTGCAACATTTGTTTGGGACAGAGTTTCGTCAACTTCTCCGATCTCACCTTCTTCGTCTTACAGCCGATGCTTCTGTTCCAATATGGCTATGATAGGGTAAGTGATAGAAACTATTAATTTGAAAATAGCTATAAGCCCACCAACTTATCTTGGTGCGCCTGAAATTTGCCTATGAGAGTCAAAGTAAACAATGTGGTTTACGCTACTCTGATTACGAGAGAATCGACTTCCAGAGATTATTGACCCGATCCGTTGTAATTAGGCTAATCGCTGAGCATTACTTCTTGCAACTTTAAAACTAAACTACCTACGATAACTAGGCTGACGAAACGTGTTCCCTTTACAACATTTCAGTATTTATTTTCAAATGAGATTTCATATACGCGCTATCACTTAAAAATAATACAATTGTAAATCAGACAGGCTTATGTTCAAAGATAGCAATAAGTCAGACATGACATTTGTAACTTAAGGTCTCTGCACACAGCGGGCGCGGCGTGGCGGGACGGGACGGCGACGCGACGGTGAGCAGTTGTAATGTACTAGATATTACGGACGACGCCACACAGAGCGTCGCGTCGCGTCGCGTCGAGCGGGACGGGTCTATGTGGCGTGGTCGCGCCGCGCCCGCTGTGTGCAGAGACCTTTACTTACTCATGTCAGACAGTAAACAATGAATCCAAAAGATAAGGTTTTGAAAAACACAAAATCATATTAAGTTGCTCAAAATAAAAAATGCTATCATACAATGCAAACACGACTTGTTTTTAACAATGTTAGATATTATTATTAGAATTAATTTAGAGTACCATAAAACAGAAACTGATAAAACCAAAAACATTGATTCTTTATGTTTTCTCAATTAAGCCTCAAAATGTATTATATTTATAATTTTTAGTACAACTTATGAAGTCTTTGCTCTAACAAAAGCATATTATATAACATTCTATATTTTTTTTTTTAATCTAAAAAATATAGAGGCACTGCAAAGTTCAGAGATTAATTTAAAACTTTATTTTCAGGCATCAATGGCACACAGATAAATACCTTATAAACTAGCATATATATGTTATACACAAAATCTTTTAGTAAATAAAAACTTAAATCTATGTCAATTAGATAAATGTCATTGTAGCATTCCTTCGCATTGTTAATTTATTTGACTCCCTCACACCTATTCATTTTTTTCTTATTCCAGACTCAAGTGGCCATGTGCATATCCATATGCGCGGCAGCTGACGTCGGCGGCAGATTCGCTCTCGCCATCATCAGCAGTATATTCCACATCAACACACGACTCCTATTCTACCTAGCAACACTCCTCACCTTCCTTATCAGATTAGGTACGAATTTATCTATACTAATATTAGAGGTATAAAGCTGAAGAGTTTGTTTGTTTGTGTGTTTGTTTGTTTGAACGCGCTAATCTCAGGAACTACTGGTCCGATTTGAAAATTTCTTTCAGTGTTAGATAGCCCATTTATCGAGGAAGGCTATAGGCTACTTTTTATCTCGGTACAGGAAGTAGTTCCCACGGGATGCGGGTGAAACCGCTGGCAGAAGCTAGTTCATTAATATACTGCCTTATCTTGTTGACTCCTTCGTTATTACAATGCTATCGTCAGATAACTATCTTTATTTGTTTTAAGTTTAGTATGTTTTCCGTCTGGTTTCACGTTGTTTGTCACAGTACATGATGTAATATAGGAGGCCTGCCTTTGTTATTAATGAGTTCATCAATCAAAGAAAGAAGGTGGGCTTAGTATTGTCTCGCAGTCGTAATGACTTTCTTGTAAGAAAGGCTTATATGTTGATTACTAGACTATAATATAATTTTATCCATCGGATTCAAGTACCTACTAAAGAAAATACTAGCTGAACAAAAACATTTTTTACGTAGTTATGGAACTTTCTTTCTGTTTAAGTCTAAAAAGAGAGTATGTATGTATGTACGTTCGTTTCTTTTTCACGCAAAAACTACTAAGTAGATGGAATTTGATACAGCTTATTTAACAGAATATCATATACAACATGTAACTTAATTAACGCACATCCTGAAATTAGTTTGTTCAGAATCGTTTACTGAATCGATATATATAATTTTTAATATAGGTAATTTTTTATCCCAAAAATAATTAAAACTACGGAAATTATTGTCATATTAACCCCGTACAGTCAAAACAAATTCAAATAGACCGTAACTCAAAGTAATAAGACTTCGTGTATTGTCGGCTTTTTCCGTTGTTTCGTTATGTTGTGTCGAGTCGAGCGGCGCGCGGCGCGATATTTGCGTGCGTAGTAGTATGACCAAAAAGTTCTCCAAGAATTGGTATAACTAATTTAGTAAATAACAATGCATATACATGTTAAATTAAAAATTCTGTGCATGTATTATGATTATAACATAATATTCTAATTGGGGTGTTTGAGGGTGTGCGTTAATTACGTAACATGTTGTATATCTCTCTCTCTGGACCCGATTGAAACCGCGGGCGTATCTCTTAAACATCCTTTTTCTATGACCTCATATAAATATTATTTCTCCTCTTTCAGTAATGCTACAAATAACCAGCATAGTTTGGATGGCGACAGTGACTGGCGTACTAGGAATACTGCGGGCGTGGCTCCACGTGGCCAGTCCCTTGCTTATCGCCAACCATGTGCCTCATGAAGACTTTCCTGGAGCATACGCACTGTCTATGCTGGCTGCTGGCACAGTTAATCTTACGTTTTCGCCGCTGATTGGTAATAAATCGGTCTATTCTAAATGGGTTTACAGAATACCTAGGTTGTGTTTTTGGTTATATATTTTGATATCGCAATTAATGAGGCCATAATCTTTAGTAATCATTTTTCGAATTGTTACAATCATTATTATAATGACACCTTGACACCAAAAATACCAATTTCTGAACTTTCAAAACTCAAGTTCGAATGTGATAATTTTCCGTTAATCAGCAAAAAAGTCTACGTAGCTTTTTAAGTATTACGTTTTATCAAGCTCTCCTATTCATTAAAGTACACGATGAATTATTTGGATTGTTTCGATTCCCAATAGCTCAATAGACAAATGGACTCTAGACTGGGAACAGGAAAAAAGCATGAAGTAAAATAATGGCACCTTCTTGCAACAAGGGAGTTTTTTTTATTCCATTTTTTACGCCTGTAAATTGCAAAATCCTATTAACTCTAAGATTATCTCAGGCGCTAAGACAAGATTAAACTTAACTACATTCTTTATCCCCTATACATGTGAAACTTAAATCTACGCACAGCTTGCTATTTTTGGAAAGATAGAAAAATATCTCTCTAGTTCACAAGATATTCACTTTTTCTTCATCACTACATAGTATAAAACAAAGTCGCTTTTTCTGTTCCTATATCCCTTTGTACGCTTAAATCATCAAAACTACGCAACCGATTTTCATGCGGATTTTTTTAATAGATAGAGTGATCAAAGAGGAAGGTTTAAATGTATAATAACATACATTAAATAGTGGAGAAATACTGTTATCCCGTGCGAAGCCGGAGCGGGTCGCTAGTTTTTAATAATCTGAACTCTCATAGTTACTAATTTCCGTCAGTAAATGTTTTGTACATATTATTATAATCACCTGTTATCATGCTTGTGTTACTCGTAGATTATAATTATCAACGAATGTGTTGAAAAAATATCAATCTACATTGATAGGTACTTCTAACAGAACTCGGCTTTATTTTCGTCAGCGTTCCAAGTTCTGATTCCGAGAGAATTTATCAGAATAGGTTAACGCTTTGCGGTTCAAGGAAATCAATCACCTACGAGTTATAAACCTTTGGATTTGGGTGAATTTTAATAAAAAACCTACAATGAATTAGTGATATGCATTACATGAATGAATTTACGTATGTATGTGTAAAAAAAGTAGTTACTTAGGCCCCTTTCACATGGGTGGTGCCTTATGAAAACTCTCTGTAGCTCCTACATTTTTACTGATGTGATGTGATTGTGCTGATATGAAACCTAGACTATAATATTTAACTTTGACTAACCCGCATTAAGCAAGAGTGGTGATTAACGCTCAATCCTTCTCCGTCTGAGAGGAGGCCTGTGCCCAGCAGTGGGACGATAAAAAGGCTGTGAAAAGGACCTTATGGTAATATTATAGAAGTCTGCAAACCAGTTCACATTTATAACAACAAAACAATATCTTCACGTGTATTCTTTATCAGGATGTCATCATCAAGTCTGATTAGAATTTTCCATACAAATGTGATGATAGCTAAAAATATTGTTATCTATTATTATGAATTTGGTTTTTGATAAAACTGTTCTTTTATTATTGGATTAATATTATTATGTAACCTACTATCAGTACAAAAATCGCACCTTTGCATGACTAATTGAAAAAAATATCTACTGGAAAATAATAAGTTGTGTTTCGCTTCCCTTTTTTTTTAACGACGTCAAAAATCATCAAATGACCCCTCCCGCTGTGGGTTAGCAGCGGTGAGGGAGTGTCAGACTCTTACTGACTTCAAACCGTCGTGTTCCGTCGTAGGCCTTTTATGTACCAGGGCCGCGGTATCTCTTTCGAACAATCCCGCATCTCCGGCAGACTTTGGCCCTGTTGGGCCCCGCTGGGGTTGCTGACATCTCTTTGAGGAGCGCGTGGAACAACGCGCGCCGCCGACACGGGTCTGTTGTCTAAAAATAGACATGAGCGATGAGCCACCCGAACTCACCGCCCACAGACCCACGCCTACGGTGGCCGGGAGTCGTCTCGCGACACCCGGCGCCCGTGGTGTCTACCTGTCCAGCGCGGCGGCCGGGATGAGAGGTGCGAACTCTCTATCGTTCCGCCTCCTCCTTCTCGAGCATGACTGCTTCGCAGGAGGCGATGGCATCCCATTCCCTCTCGCCCCGGGTGTTTCGCTTCCCTCTAATTATGTTCGTTGTGTAAAGAAACATGCTAACACATTAAAACCCTTATTATCTTTGGTATGGAAATTAATTATAAATAGGAAACAAATAGTCCCCAGGCCGGCGAACAAATTTTTTTTTGATACATATACATTTAAGACTTTGTGAGTGCCTTCCTTACGATGAGTCCGACAAACTTTTCGAATGCGCAAATTTTGGTGCCGCTGCGTTTTTTAATGCTTGACTCCTGAAATTGTCGATATGACGTCACTATGGCTCTTCGTACATACACGTTTCATCTTTTGAGATTCGTTTAATAAAGTTAAGTAGAGAATGGTGGTCAACTTGTCCGATAAAGATCGTGCTGCGTTTGGAGTATCCACCATCCTGAAAATGTCGATATGACGTCACTATGACTCTTCGGACATACCTGTTTTATTTTTTGAGATTCGTTTAATAAAGTTAACTAGAAAATGGTGGTCAACTTGTCCGATAAAGATCGTGCTGCGTTTGGAGTGTCCACCATCCTGAAAATGTCGGTATGACGTCACTACGACTCTTCGTACATACCTGATTCATTTTTTGAGATTTGTTTAATAAAGTTAACTAGAAAATTGTGGTAAGCTTGTCCGACAAAGATCATACTGCATATGGAGTGTCCACCGTCCGGAAAATATAGATATATTTTAAGATTTGGTATAAAGTACTGACAATTGGTGTGAAGTATGTTAATAGTAAATGTTGCATTTAGAAAGTCGTTTCGAATGATATATGTATCATTACTACAGGAGGGATTTATTAACTTGAAAACACCTATCGATGAAATAATCTTATATAAGATCTAGCTTCTGAAATACTAACAATTCGCCGAAGTTTTTTTAATATGAAATGTTGCATTTAAAAACGTCTTTTGAATGATGTATAACTCATTACTAGAGATGGGATTTAGTTAATTGAAAACATCTATCAATAATTATAATTTTAAATAAGCTCTAGCTTCTAAACTACTAACAATTTGTCGGAAGTATGTTAACACGAAATGTTTCATTTGGAAAGGTTTTTCAAATAATATATAATTTGTTACTAAAGAAGTAATGGATTAGCTTGACAGAACCTACCGATAATATATTCTTAGAAAAGCTCTATTTTTTAAAGTACTAACAATTTGTCGGAGTTATGCTAATACAACCTTGCGCTTAAAAAGATCTTTAGATTGAAATATGGCTCATAATTTCAAGTGAGATGTTATTCCTTAACACAATGTAAAGTATCAATAATATGCCTTAGGTCAGTTATGTCTTCCAAAATACTAAGAATCGGTAAGTGGTATGTTAAGACGGAATATAGCGCTTAAAAAGATCTTTCGATTGACATATGGTTCATACCTAGAGGTGGGACATTATTCCCTAACATAGTAAAACCTATCGATAATACGCCTTATTTGGGCTATATCTTCTAAAATACTAAGAATTGATAAGTGGTATGTTGAGACAAAATGTTGCACTTAAAAAGACCTTTTGATTGATATATAGTCCATTAATAGATGTGGGATATTATTCCTTAACATAATATAAACTATCAACAATACGTCTTAGTCAGGCTACTTTTTCTAAAATAGTAATTAAAATTGGTAAGTAGTATGCCAATTTAATATACTTAAATAATGCACGTGAATATTTAAGTCAGAAATTGACAAAAAGAATAAACTTCTTCCAATTGTAATATTTTTTTCTCATTTTCTTGTCGAACTGACTATTTGACTCACTACATTTGTCGGACAAGTGGATATTTGCAATAAGAATAGTATTATCTATCATTGTTGTGTTTGTCCGACATGTATGTATGGGGAGACACAGTGACGTCATATCGACATGTTTCGGATGGTGGACACTCCAAACGCAGCATGATCTTTATCGGACAAGTTGACCACAATATTCTAGTTAACTTTATTAAACAAACCTCAAAAAATGAAACGTGTATGTACGAAGAGTCGTAGTGACGTCATACCGACATTTTCAGGATGGTGGACACTCCAAACGCAGCACGATCTTTATCGGACAAGTTGACCACCATTCTCTAGTTAATTTTATTAAACGAATCTCAAAAGATGAAACGTGTATGTACGAAGAGCCATAGTGACGTCATATCGACAATTTCAGGAATCAAGCATTAAAAAACGCAGCGGCACCAAAATTTGCGCATTCGAAAAGTTTGTCGGACTCATCGTAAGGAAGGCACTCACAAAGTCTTAAATGTATATGTATCAAAAAAAAATTTGTTCGCCGGCCTGGGGACTAAAACTTAAAAGTAACTAATAAAATAGGAGCACTAAATTGTATTCATGTAGTAAAGAAAAGTTATGTTCGAAAAATAAAAATTATTCTTTTCTATTTGTTACAGGTTTATTGAAAGATGTGTACCAAGATTATGTGCCAGCATTTTATGCTCTGACACTCTGCTGCATTCCCTGCCTTCTTTTCTGGCCGATAGAATATCTTATTAAGATAAAGTGACCTGTCTTATATACCGTAAAGTGTAATTAAGTGAAACCTGAAATATTTTTTAACCCCCTGCATGTTCTTGTTAAGACTGAGTCAAATTAATGCCTTATTATCGAGTCTACCAGCCTACTATCCTCGTCTTTTATATTGTAAACTGACCAGGATGAAAACATGGTTGACTAAAACACGTGTAAAAAGGTAGGAGTATTTCTGCTTGATTGTATAATAAAATGCTAAGTTTACTTTAATTTATACATACTTGATAGGACTTTGTTCAATAATAAATACGTAAGTGTACTTTGGTTTGTTTACTTTATATTGCATATCTAATGAGTTTATCCATTCATGCGTGTCCAATAACTAGTGTATGTATAGCAAATTGAACATATGTATAGAATTACATACATATTTTCAAGAGTATGCCAATTCGTGCAGCAAAAATGTCGATACTATATTTCATAATTATTTCTGAACCGTACCTCTCTACAGGTGGTGGGCGAAGGATTGAATGAAATATACTTTTTGTGTTATGCGAGTGTGACGTAATCTGGCAATAGGGTTTAAGACTAATAGAAGAAGAAACGAAGTCCTAAGACAGTCATCAATAATAAGTACTTTTGTCAATAACTCATCACACTTAAAAATAAAAAAACAAATGAAAAATCATGACTCCCCATAAATTCTTCTCGCGAAACCAAGTAGATGCAAAGACTATCATTTTATTCGCGCAGTCCAACAAAAATGTTGCCAGGTAAAATATATCAGGTACTTTTTCAGTGTTACCTCAGTATTACGGGGCCCTCTGAAGAGGCCTCATTATTAACCCTTAACGCGCTGGGTGCTTTAGAAAAACCTTCGGACGAAGTTGGGCCGCATCAATCTTTCTGACGCTTTCTTATTACCCTTTTTGTGGCTAATCGGTTTTAAACGTGTGTAGGTTTTCAAAATATGATGGTTGGATTTCGTGGTCTATTTATAGTTTGGGGAAGATTTTCTTTTGGTGTTGGAAGATGAAGTAGAGTGAGTTACTGAGCATTGGTGTAACCTTGAAATGTTAAGACATCGACAAATTATGTTGAATAGGAGCAAGATTCTATGGTCTGACTATGGGTCAACTTTTGAGATGTTTAAAAATAAAAACAAATACGCCAGTACACATGATTATACTTTTATAACTTCAAGGATGTAAAATATCCTGGAAGAACATAAAACAAACAAAATCCACATCTACCTTTTCTCTTGCATAAAACAACCTGTGCCTTTCAAACGCACACACACACACACACACACTTGACTTTCTAAGCGGATTATCGGTACATCTTGAAATGCATGAAGAACTCAGCTAAAAGGGGCTCCAGAGAAATTTATTCATAGCTTCCCGACAACTGAGTTTGCTTCCTATCAGATTGAAGTCCGCAGGAGCTCGGCCTTCATTTTAATATCACGTTTCATTTGCAAATTGTTGCATTGCAGTTTTTGAATAATGGCTTCTGGGTTTTGCTGGTCCAATCTTGGAACGAGGATAGAGTTATGCATAATGTTGCATATTAATTCCGACTAAGGCAATAGTTAATTTAAAGTAGTGAGTAGACAAAATCTGACTGTCAGAATTAATAAAATTCTTATAACCATTCGGATCCTTAGTTGGAGAAGGAGAGGTACCGATTCCTGAGCAGTTTTCCAAGCTTGCCATTTTTTTTTAATAAAGCCTGTTACCAAGAAACGGACACCGCTCTGCCAATTTCCCCATGGAAACTCTGCGACCTTTGATTTCCCTAAACCAACAAGAAGTTCCAACTTACGGCCAGTTTCTTCATTCGACTTACACGGCTATAACAGCCAATTACATAAATCGTAAACTTAAAATTAATTTTAAAATAAAAGCTTCAAAATACAGTTAAATACAACTAAAGTATTAAATAATATAAAAAAAACACATATAAAAATTAACAAATAATAAAATTAGGAATTGTTTTCACAAAACTTTAGGCATACGCCCATTATATGGACAAAATCATCTTCGAATATATCGCAGTCCGGGTTGGCTTCAACGAGTTTGTTGATCGTATTCAACACGCGCGGTACGGGAGCCGTAGCGCGGGCTGCGGTTCGACACGGAGGCACGTCTAACAGACGATGCCTTCTGCTGCGGAGATAATTATTCGGCGTGTATAGTCGAATCAGCTCATTAAGGATATCAGGTGCATCTGTCAAACCTTTACAAATTTTGAGCATAGTTCCTGTCTGGTCACACTCCCGTCTTACCGCCAACATGTTATACCCCAAACATCCCAAAAGGAACTTGGTAGGGTAAAGGTAAGGATAGTATCCGAATGTTCTCCTGTAGAGAAACCGCAAAAATGCTTTTTGCACTTTTTCTAAAAGAAGAGCATATTTGGCTTCATGCGGATTCCATACAGAAGAACTGGCTTCTAATTTAGTTCGTACTAGTGCACTGTACAGAAGCTTTATCACGTGTTCATCAAAAGTTAAAGTTAAAGTTATGGCTAAAGTAATGTCTAAAGTAAAAGTAACGGTTAAATTCAATTTTTCTATGAATTTTGCTGTCAGTTTAGCCTTGAAAAAACGAATTTGACCGTTACTTTTACTTTAGACATTACTTTAACTTTAACTTTTGATGAAGAAACTGGCCGTTAGACAACTATCCCTACAAAAAATATTGATTTTTCTATTAATTAACCAGATAATCCATTACCAAGGAGTGCACTAATCCATTATTCGGGATTAATGTCAGCAGTAAGCCTTGACGATGGCTAACGTGATTAGCGTTTAAGCTGTTTCCGAACATTCTGGAACTTCCTAATTCCTTGCCAAACGAGATTATGTGAGTAGTTTGAAGACAGGTAGCTGAGCAATGTCGAATAAGTTGAGGAAATGGAATAATTTCCAGATCTGTGCATACTGTGGGATGTTCTTTCATTGACTTAGCGAATTGAGGATTCTTTTGAATTCAGCCATTCTTCCTCGAGTTCTTGAGTCTGAGATTTAAACTAGATTTATGATGATTGATTTAAATTCAATTGAAATATCAGTTTTATTTTAAGCTGTTGTCAATAAAGGAGACTATTTTTCTAATCATTACATCAAAATGTATTTATGAACATCTTAAGTAGATTTGTTTATGAAAAGGTAATATTTATAAAAGTTTTTTCATCTATCAATACAGGACAACGATTATATTTACTTTAATTTTGATTCCATTTACTTCATGAATGATACTTTACAAACCAAGCGGTAAATTATGAGGTAAGTAAACAAACTAGGCCAAAATTAACGACATTGTTTGCCTAACTTGCAGCTTTCCTCGGCCGATCAACAAACGAAATCAATTCAATTCAATTCTTTATTTGCATTCCATATGTAATACAGGTGGTATTCTTATAAAGTTTAAATCAACAACTTCCTATTTTATTAATGTAAGTAAAATGGCAAACTCGAAACAAAAGGTCGCAAAATCGACCTTCGAATGCCCAAAGAAATTGTTATATTTATATTCATCCTCAATTATTTACCGGAAAATACGGGTCGAATTTTTGATTCGTGACAAATTAAAATTGACGCAGGTTAGGAGGAAATATAAATGTTATTATTACGTTTTGTGGGAAAGGTTGAATAATTTTGACGGGGATTGAGGAAAATATTGACTTTCGGATCCAATGTTGGGTCCAATGTGTGGTTCCAATAATTATAGCATTGGCTACAACATCCATGGCAATGTTGGAAATTGGCTGTTGTATCTGTCACATATTGCTTGATATCAACGCAGGAAACGTGTGGAGTCTAAAATGAATCAAGGTCGAGGTCATATCACATTATATGGTGACAGGGTTGATACTATTTTGAAACATCGGAATCAGTAATGCCTACTTTTACCCATACGTTACATAACATGACGTTTATACAAGTTTGTCTCAAAAGACTGTAAGAGATGTTTATGTATTGATGTGTAATGTATGAACTTAATTCATTCATTAGAACTTCTGCTTTAAGAGAAAGTGATTTAGTTAAGTTTTCATCATGAAATGGTAAAATTTATTTTGATGTGATATTGTAAATAAGCAGTTAGAAATTGAAACATCGTTATATTTGAGGGTGCGTGAAATAGACAACAAAGAAGAACCCCAAAAGTTTATACCAACGCACATAGGTAAATAATACTAAAGCCTGCCACCATTGGAGCAAATCAAAACAAATGACAATTGGTAACCATTGTGACTCAGAAATATTTGACTATCTACGGAAGGGGAGAATTTTATCGACCTTTATATAAAGTCCCGCCCCTTTCCCTCGGTACTATGGGAATTCCAAGTGTAAGGTACTTAATATATTAAAGATTAGGGTAGGTCAATACCTACGGGAGATTAAAGCTATACTATAAAGTGACCAGTCTTACCAAGTCAGACAAAAGCGATTCAAATTTTGGTTAAATGTTATCCAGTACATAAATAATAATATATATTGTACATTTGACAATTATTACAATGCTCGAGACAACGTTTATTAAACAAACAGTCTGGTGCTATATTTTTTTGATTAAGTACTCATTTTCGACAAATACATGTTTTTTTTTTTTCGTAATTGAGTCGTGATATGGTGTCTTTTATTTAAAACATAATTTCAAATATTTACATTAATTTTAAAAATTAAAAATAAACTTATATATACAACTTAAAACTAATACAGTGCATCAAAAACTTGCTCCTCATCGCTGTCACCGGGTAATGTATGTTTTTTAATGTTCTTTGTCTGCATTTCTAGACAAAAGTAATAAATGCTAAGCGATTAAGTTATGAAATATTGATCGTGTGACCAAATTATAATGTTTTGGTTCATAAATTAGCTTCTTTTAAGTGCAATGATGGTGCTAAAATTTAAATACGATATAAAAATTATAATATGAACGTTTGCATCTTTACAAAAACCCGATTATTATTTTTTAGGTCAGAAAACAGAGCATAATTTTTAAAGAGGATATCAATTCTCTATTCTCAACGATGGATCTAACAGTACAATATGACAAATATATAAGGTACAACCTAGTACATTCCTGATGATTAACATATTTCTAGACTCAAACAGACTTACTTAAAAAAACACAGATTTTCTTCTACAAGACTTCTATCATTCACACCATTTTTCCGCCAAAAATATCAACCCAAAAACACAAAACCTACATGCAATGATAAGTTCGCACAGCAAGACCTACTTCGCATTGTGGCGGATCCCGGACGAGCTGTATCGACCGGCGCCATCATATCCTAGTCATCCGTCGGGAACACTGCTATTGTCATATCGATTCATCTTACCAAATGTCATGGCGAATCATAAATTTTACGTCGATGATTTAATTTGAGGGTAATTTATTGTATCGGTTAGAGATAAAGGTTAAAGTACCTAATTAATTTAAAGTAGGCTGAGAATCAGCCCCTTTTGAAGATCAAATTTTCAAAAGACAGTCCTCAAAATACCCGCTCGTCACCTCTCCCTATGTATTTTTGCCGGAAGGTAGAAGTAGGTTAAAATCTTAGGGTGAGTTGCACCATTTTACTAAACGATAACCAGCCGTATACTTGCCGCCCATTGGTCAAATCGGCGATTTGACAACTGAAAATGGTTCGGTTATCGTTATAGTTAAATGGTGCAATTAACCATTAGTTGGAGTATGTTATATTCAGGTGTTTCGACGGCAAAACGTTTTTCATTTGTTTCTCTATCTAAGCCTTGTTATTCTGGCTATTTTTAATAGACTTCGAATGTATAATATGTTTTGATTAGATTTTGTTAAGTAATTGGTGTGAAAACAGATGAGAAAAAGAAATGTGGTGATATTTGGTATTGCAGAAAAAGAGCATAGTTACTCAGATTTGGAAAATATCGTTATTGATTTCATAGATAAACATCTATCTGTACCCATATCACACAATGAAATCCAAGAACTAAAGAGAATAGGGAAAAAAACTGAAAATCCACGCCCTGTTATATTATCACTAACAACTCTGGGGAAAAAAATCTCAATATTCCAGAAGAAAAAACTATTGAAAGATACAAACTATTACATAAAAGAAGACTACCCCCTACATGTTTTGGAAAAAAGAAGACAGCTACAAGAACAATTAAAATCAGAAAGAGAGAAAGGAGCGAGGGCCATGATCAAATATGATAAATTGGTAATATTAAAAAAATCTGAAGATTCCCATATTCCGGAAAACAACAAAAAACGGTTCCTGTCTACTTCCCCTCAAGAAAAACAAGTCAGTCAAACTCGGCCACCCTTGGGAACACAAGCTAACAAGAAAAATAAAACAACCCCTTTGAACACTTCACCTTCAATTACTACCAATCGCTCTGAAGGAATAATGAAGCCGGGCATTCTGAATTATTTTGTAAACAAAACACCTACAGCTAACCAAGGACAACCCAACAAAAATGAGACCAAATAACAATTAAGCCCCCCTCTCAAAAACGCACAAACAATAAACAAAAGAAAAAATACAGCACATCTTCCAACCCGGTTGGTCACCGTGGAAGAGTATGACCATTACCCTCCAAGGAATATACCAAAAATTACCCAACAAAGTAATCGGCACCTAAGTAATAAACTCTATGTGGCAACGTACAATGTCAGATCCTTATCTTCGTATGAGCGACTGATAGAATTACAGGAATCCTTAGCAGGGATAAAGTACGACATCATTGGCATATCAGAGGTCAGACGCCTTGGCAGCAAAATCGAGGAATACAAGGATTTCATTTTATGTTATAAGGGAGAGACTCCAGGAAAACATGGCGTTGGCTTTTTGATAAAAAAATCGTTAAAAGAAAACATAGAAAGTTTCACTGCAGTCACAGAAAGAGTTGCATTACTAAATTTCAACATGCAAGGCTATTGTATAAGCATAATACAAGTATATGCACCTACTGAATCAGCAGATGAGGAAGAGATCAACGAATTCTACTATTCAATAGACAAAGCCATACAAATTGCCCATAAAAACCTGATTGTGATGGGCGATTTCAATGCAAAGATTGGTCAACCCCTAAAAGATGAATATTTAATAACAAAAAAATACGGATATGGACAAAGAAATGATAGAGGTCAGAGATTGTTAAACTTTGCTTTCGAGAAGAAACTTTCGATTATCAACACGTACTTTAAGAAAAAACCAAGTCGTAGATGGACATGGCGATCCCCAAACGGCCAGCATAAAAATGAAATAGATTACATAACAACTAACCAACCAAAAATATTTCAAAATATAGAAACATTAAACTTAAATTTTTCATCAGACCACAGATTAGTCAGAAGCACAATTAACTTATTAAAACCTCATAAAAGTAGAGTAGCATATACAAACAAGCAAACAAGTACTCTAAAAAGCGACGAAGATATAATGGAATACAAAAATTGCCTTGAAAAATATCTGTTAAACTGGAATGCAACAAATACTGTCCAAAGTTGTTATGATTCACTGATGAGTGCTATAATGCAGAGCCTGGAAATCAAAAACTCAAACAACCGTTCCATTAAAAAACACAAGCTTTTGTCAGAAAAAACACTATTACTTATGAAGAGAAGAAAATTACTACAAACAATTAAAAACAAATCCCGCACCCAAAGAAACGAACTCAGCGCCCTATATAAGCTAACAAGTAAATATATCAAACTTGACTACAAAACCCATAGAGCAGCTACTATAGAAAAACATCTCGAGCAGGACGGGAGTATAAAAAGAGCCTCTAAAGAACTTCGGACAAACAGAGCCTGGATAGAAGGCTTGAACCAGCTAAGCGGAACATCGTACAAACGCCAAGACATCGTCAATATTGCAACAAACTTTTACCGTCATTTATACAGCGCCAGATTAGATGAACATCTAAGCAACGAGATCACACAGCACAATGCAGACACATTGCAGACGGCTAGTGAAGAAAAAATTCAACCTATCAACGAATCAGAAACTCTTCAAGCGATAAAAAGATTAAAAACAGATAAAAGCCCAGGCCCAGATAAAGTCACAAACGAGGCCATTAAGTACGGAGCGACTCTTCTGGCCACGCCACTGACGCACCTATTTAATCTCATCCTAGAGACGGGGATTATACCAATACAATGGTTCGAATCTAACATAATCTTGCTCTATAAAAAAGGAGACCCCCACGACATTGGCAACTATAGACCCATCAGCCTATTACCGACTCTATACAAATTATTTTCTTCGATTATAAACAGCAGAATAAGCGAAACGATAGATAAATGTCAACCCGTAGAACAAGCAGGTTTTCGCAAAGGATTTTCTACAATAGATCATATCCACTCGTTAGAACTAATTATTGAAAAGTACATTGAAAAGCAGACACCACTGTACATTGTCTTTGTCGATTACAAAAAAGCATTCGATACAATATCTCATACAAGTATCTGGGAAGCCTTAAACGCTCAAAAAGTAGATTACAAATACATAGAAGTCATAAGAAACATTTACAATAAAAGCACTAGCAAAGTAAAATTGGAAACAACGGGCCAGAGCTTCCCCATAGGGAGAGGGGTGAAACAGGGCGACCCGCTATCACCAAAACTTTTTATAGCAGTACTGGAAACTATTATAGGCAATCTGGATTGGAAAAATTATGGTTTGAATGTTAATGGTAAATACTTGAGCCATCTAAGATTTGCAGACGATATTGTATTATTGTCAGAAACAAGCCGGGGCCTGCAATACATGTTAGAGACTCTCCATGAAAACAGTAAACGAGTGGGATTAGAGATGAATTTGTCGAAGACAAAAGCTATGACAAACAGCATTAATAAGTGTATAATGTTGGGAAATGAACAGATAGAATACGTAGATCAGTACATCTATCTTGGAAAACTAATAAGTTTCAGAAACAACAGCAATGAACTGGAGATAGAACGCAGAATCAAACACGCATGGAACAAATATTGGAGCTTAAAGGAAGTATTTAAAAGCAACATGCCAACAAAGCTCAAAAAGAAAACGATGGATTCATGCATTCTGCCATCTCTCACATATGCCTGTCAGACGTGGAAATTTACAAAGAAAATGAAAAACAAGATCAGTTCATGCCAAAAAGGAATGGAACGTAGTATGCTGAACATTAAAAAAATACACAAAATACGACATACAAAAATAAGAAATAACACCAAAGTCATAGACGCGCTGGCCTATGCCCAAACACAAAAATTCAGATGGGCCGGTCATATAGCCCGATACCTGGACAACAGGTGGACCATAAATGTAACCATATGGAAGGGCCCGCCAGGCAAACGCCGGGTCGGGAGACCCTACATGAGATGGGAGGATGACATAAGAAAAATTGCAGGAATAAACTGGCTACAAATAGCACAAAATAGAAAAAAATGGAAATCCTTGGAGGAGGCCTTCACCTGAGAGGGGTCCATGCAAATTAGAATTTATTATACCTATTTAATTTAAATTTATCAATTTATTGTACCTGTTAATTTATTGCATGTAAATTAATTAGTTGTATTATGTTATGAAATTTCAATATTAATTATATAAGATTTTCTAGGTTTATACATACATATTATTAAATTGGAAAAATAAAAGAATATTAATGATAATAATTAAATTAAATAAAAAAATACAAATTACTAAAAACAAAGTGCAAACTAATAACAAAATGAATTAACTACTTACCTACTATTGTCAATAGAATTAAACTAAATGTATAACTACATACTACATAAAACGTGTCCGAAATATAATAAGGAAATCATGTTATAATAATGCAATGTTATGGATGTTAAATTTTTGTTTGATTTAATGCATGGAATAAAAGGCTTTTTTATTTTTTATTTTTTTATTTTTATTTTTTATTTTATTTTTTTATTTTTTATTTATTTATTTTAAGTAATTGGTGTAATTTATTGCTTCTATTAGAACATAATATTCTAATTGGTGTTATAACATGTCACATGAAATGTTTTAAATGTCGATGCAGATTCAAGGATCTACCACACTATCCACGATCTAAAACAAGACATTTACATAAATACACATTTGTGCATTTGTTGATATCTTCTCAGCATGAGGTAAGATAAGGTGATAAAATTCACAAATTCATAATTCTATTGTCTAATAATTTATGTAGACCAATATCCTTCGCAGTAGGGGTCCGTATTAGCAAAACACATAACAATAAATTAGGAAATAATGATCTAGTAATGTTTGTTTTGTATATTTAGGCATAACTGTCAATCTTATATTTACTAATAGATAGATTTTGGATCACATAGGGAGTACTTAAATAAAAGACAAAAGAAATTCAAAATACTGAAATCCCTCCTCCGGGCGATAGACATAATGGTCGAAGTCCAAGTGTCCAAGAGTTCCTTCCATTATAATAAGGACACCATGGTCATTCTATAAATAACCCTCCAAAGATGAGAGGCTTATAGGCACCACTTTAGCATCATCCCTTTCAATCAATCACCAATATTGTGACATACATCTGCATTGTGCACCCAAAATCCCTAGAAAAGTAAGTGATTTCCATCAACTTACATTAGGTCTAAATTATTGAGAACAGCCTTTTAGAGAAAGGTGCTTCAGCTTACAGTGAACTTTATATGTACTTACACTTCTTAAAACCTTTTAGTATTAAACCTTTGAAAAAGGAAAGAGGTGCTCAATAAAGAAGTACACAATTTATGTCAAGTAAGTAATACTTAAGATATTTGTTACACATGAACATGGAAATGTCACAAGGAACAAATGGGTATCAGTATTGATTCATGAAAATGTACGTCGACCGATAATGGTGTACCTGCGTATTTTCTTTTAACCGCTCTATGAGGTACAGACCGTTTTACATATTGCTTGCGAATATTTCACGCAGAAAGATAAATGGATTGGGTAAGGGAGCCACAAAAACACTGAATTTCGACTGATAAATAAGATGTGACGGCTTTAGCCTGTAATGGAAGGTGTTTGGGACAATTCGGAATATTATTTTACTTCTTTATCATTTTGTAACATGAGGATTCAGTTACGTGCTTATGAATAGGGCGTTATCTATCTAGGTAGCTTAAGTATCTACTCATGGTATCACATTTAACTTTTAAATCGATAATCTAACCGAAAATCGTCTTTCCGCCTTCCCGATATCCCGAAATTATTGCTTGTAACTTCACACATCTGATTTCGAACTCACCATACGTCATAAGTTTCAGCTCGTAAAACTACTAAAGTTCTGTCTTGTTCACAGAATCCAAATCATGTGAGCCATGGAGAAAACGATGTACCTAGTAGTTTGTTCTCCGACTTTTAAATTGTAACCAAGTTTGTCGTCAAAATATAGATCAATTTTTTTGCAAAACGGAATTTCATAACAATATTGATGTAGACCTACCTTAATCCTTTGTTAATAGTATCACAGTATACGTCTAAAGATTTTAGGTATGGTCATTCATTTTCTTATTAGTCTGCAATAGATGAAGATGAGTACACTTCAGCGACATACCGGGATTCAAAATTGTAAAACGTACGGAACACAACAAATTATAAAGGCCTATCATCATCATCATCACCTCAGCCATAGGACGTCCACTGCTGAACATAGGCCTCCCCCTTAGATCTCCACAGATACCTGTTGGAGGCGACTTGCATCCAGCGTCTTCCGGCGACCTTTATAAGGTCGTCTGTCCACCTTGTTGGTGGACGTCCTACGCTGCGCTTGCCAAAGGCCAATAATGGACATTAATCCCAAAACCAATATAAAATCATATCATTGGACCTCTAAATAATACCTCCACATAAATCCCGTCAAAACAAGCGAAAGAAGCCCATTATTATGTCTAAATCCACTGACCAAAATTCTCGTACCAAACCAACTGACGCCCAAAGAATATCCTAATCATATACTCGTATTAAATGTAGTTTTTCTCACAGTCTTGTAGCCAGTGACAAAGATTTCCTTTGTTATTCACATTCGGTCCAGTGGCTACATAGAAACGGCGAGGTAAATGGCTATTTTCTGCCGAGTTGAACAAAGCTCCGGGTGCAAAATGCTCGTACTCTCGCAATGGTTTGTAATGTGGGTTATATCTTATTTAGCTATTATGTCGTGGATTGTTGTAATGTTGTTAGTTAGGATCTTTGTTTATTATGATCATTTCAAAAGCTTCATTTCTACAAATATTAGAATTGATACAGTAATTTGATATCTAATCCAATTCACCCTCCCTATCCACATGACCTATATTTTATGTTCGGTCAATGTCAAAAATCTTGTTGTGTTCCCCCCAAAATTTTCCTCTCCTTTCTTATTTAGAACCCTCGTAAAAAAGCTACAAAGAAAATCTGCTAATGCAGGCCATTCAAATACCAGGATAGCAGAAAATTAAACAGGTCTCAAGCCTACTTGATATCACGTCAAAAAGTAAGTGCTTCTCCCGTTCCGCGACAAATCGTTGAGTCGGCATAAATCATCGCTGTTATGTTATGTTTGCCTAGTACTTCGAGCAGAGTAGCTGGAACAATTTGGTGATACAATTTGGATTGTCGCCAACTTCTGTTGTTATGTGTTAAATTTTGTTTCCGAAGGAATTGATTGTATCTTCGGGAGTTAAGAACTTCCTGTTTATTGTTTTGTTCACACGATTGTTATTTTTTTTTCCTCCGTTTTGTTTCGAGGAACGCTACTTTTGAAAGAAAGGAAAACACGAATAAAGAAACAACTTTGCTTAAGTACCTTTGAGATTTCGTTACTTACGATCGAGTGACTTTACATTATTTGTGAAAGAGGAAAAAATACACACAAATAAATACGTTTTCAGGCTGAAGAAGTGATGTATTGTGCCCCTTGTAAAATTAAACTTCAGTATTCCTATTTATCAGCAAGGACATAGAAAATGTAACCATAACCCATGTTGTAGGGTCCTTAAATGAAATTCTGCTCTATAAATAATGCGGTAATAAAGATTTGATTAAATTTTAAAAAGAGAATGCCTAAATAAATATTCGTTAAAAAAACTATCATTCTTTGTTCTTTTGTTTTTCAGCCTACTAGCGCTACCTCACTCAATTTTCCGAAACTAAACTGAAAGCGCCATCTAGTGCTGGTAGAATGTATCACAAAGAGAAGTGGACACTGAGATCCGGGGAGGTTCTATGTGAGATCTCGTACTGAACATGTTATTATATTAGTATCACATCCATCTCAGAGATGGCGCTGTATTAAGTTTTTGTTCGAATAGTGAAAAAAAAAAGATTATTTTGATAGTATTTTAGTTAAGAAATTACTTCAATAATAACAAATTATCAGTGTCACAAGGACACTGATTATTTGTTGATTGTTGTTGTGGATTTGGATAGATATGTTGAGTAAATTATTTTCAAAGTGCCTGAACAGATTAATACCTGCTTAACTGTTCACCAGCTCTTTTCTTTGAGGTATAAAAGTTGAAGTAAGTAAATAATGAAAGAACTTTTACATCGCACCTAATTATGTATGGCTCTCACATAGCTTGGCAACTTAGTTCTCCGATTGTATCGGACTCGTCCAGAATTACAACTTGCTTCGCGATAAATCATTGTAACCGTCTGAAGTTTGCCTAATTTATCGGTAACTAGAGTTATTGCTTTACTTGAGAATGATACAATTATGAAACATTCAATATTGTTTTCAAAGTTATACTAAGAAAGAAAATCTTTTTTTTGAGTAAAAGACTTTTGTGTCTACTATGTTGGGGAAATGGAAACGGTGTTTGTCAGTTATCAACTAGCCCCTGATTGTTTTCTACTGTACCTACTGTTAGTTAAAATCCACCTCAGAAGACATGAGGCAGATTTGAGAAAACTCGAACATAATATTAGAATTAACCTGGAGCTCACTCGGTAAGTAGTGTTTTATGTTTCATCAACATCCAACATTTATTTTTTCTATTTTTATTCTATTCTTATCTCTTTGTTGTTTTGTGAAAAAACTAACGTTTAAATAATTTCTATAGGCACCTTCATTGTGTTATATGCATCGACTCAACTTACCTTCGTATAATTTCCAATCACTTAGCTCAAGTTACTTCGAAATACAAACGTACAATGATATTACAATCTCTCAAAGCAAACGTTAAGCGGTTTCAATCCATCTAGAACTTTATGTAGCCAATCGATGTTGCTATGTTATCAATAGTTCTGAGTTCCTTCACTGTTTAAACGGAGTTCGATGCAGTACTAGGAATTTATTGATTGGAACACTAGCATTTGTTTAAATTCTCAAAGATATATTCTTTCAAGCCATATGTTGGGTTCTTTAGTATCTACTCTTCAATAAAAATATTTAAGAAATATAACTGATGTAAGTAAGACTTTTAAGCTGCAGTTTAGTCTTTGTTAGGGTTCCGTACCCAAAGGGTAACTGGACGCTACAACTAAGACTTCACTGTCTATCTGTCCGTCCATCTCATGAGCTAGTCAGATGAAATCACAGAATAGGTATGTAGGTATTTCTATTACCTCTGCAGCAACGAATATAGTATTTTTGGGGCTCCCATACAACAAACGTATTTTTTTAGGTTTAGCGTTTCCATTACTCAACATTCGTCCACTTCCCCTCCTCCTTTCTAGAGATTCAATTCCAGTGAAACATCCATATAACCAGGCCATCTGAATGACGGTAAGCGCAAAGCTACAACACAAACGCTGACGTAACGCAATAGCAACGCAGTGACTGCCGACGTTGTTACGACGCGGCAGTGCACTGGACGTAAGGAAATTATTCCTGTACCAGTGTAGGGAGTTTGTTGGCAAATGTCTTAAAGTATTTCTTTATACGAGTAAATATGATATTAAATTCCACCTTCCTATTTGAAGAGATTAAATTCCAATCAAACACCCATATAACCAGGCCATCTAACTGACGGTAAGCATAAAGCTACAACACACAAACGGTGACGTAACGCAATAGCAACGCAGTGACTGCTGACGTTGTCACGACGTAGCCAATATCCTTACATGACGCGGCAGTGCACTGGACGTAAGGAAATTATTCCTGTACCAAATATAAGGAATTTGGTGGCAAATGTTCAGTGTTTCTTTGTGATCTTTGCCTTAAATCATTATATGTATATACGAGAAAAACATAGTTACTACTTTAGAGAATATGGAACTTAATTACTTTTGGAATAAGTAATTAGGCTTCATGATAGATGCTCATTATGGCCATATAATGTTTCGTATGATCTTTTGAGTAGCTACTTCTGTTACCTAAGATTAGTAACAGACATTCTGAGTCGTTTAATATTTCCTGTTCGAAGGATATTGTAATCGGAATGTTTCCTAACTTAGAGTTAACTGTCATTCGTCTCAAATAATACACATAAACTAGTTTGACACAACATAGTCAGGACATTTGTATGCACTGCAACACCAATGAACCGTGATAGCACGTAGAATAGGATTAATCAACCTTAATTAACTTATGCAATTGTCAATACGCATTCAATTGACTGGTGAACCAAAATCGAATCATATTAGCTTAATACTTACTCCATACAGATAAAAAAAGTCAAACAAAAACACAAACTAAAACACTCGAATTTATAAATCGAACGGAACAAGAAGGCCGTCCATCAATCTTCAGTTTACCATATATTTCCATTTAAACTAGACAATATTCCAAATACAAGTTGTAGACAACAGACAACAGATCGGGTGCAAACTAAAATACCCGACCTCCACGAGGCCAGGGTAGCCGGTTGGTCAAGGTCCGCTGGTGAAAATAGACAGGCTGAGTTATGAAACTACCTCTTTGGAAGTGCATTCACAATAGACTGCTTTTCAAGGACTTTAGATAAGTTTTTGGGGGTCGCATTTGTTTGTTGTTTGACCTTCGCCGCAAAAAGAGGGGTGTTATATTTTTTTGAAGCCTCTACGTGTTAAAGTTGACCGCTCCGTGTGTCTGTTTGTGGCACCGTAGCTTTTTTATGGATAAACCGATTTGGATGCAATTTCGTTTATTAGAAAGCTCGTTTAAAAGAATTTGATTGAGACAATAAGGGGATGAAAGTGAAAAAATTATACCCATTTGATAATATAAATGGGAAAACTATCTACTACCTACATATAACCACTCAACATTAATCTTCAAATAGGTAGCATTACGCTGATCTCTTAGCAATAAGTATTACTCGTTCCATTTTATACGGTGCCAGACCTCTAAAGGAATCCTTATAATCCTATAAGTTATTACTTTGTTGTACCTCACCCTGCAAATCTATTCAGATATTGTTTTCTCAGAAGCGCATTGACATACCCACTTATATAAAGTTGAGATTAATTCTATCCATTCAGAGGTTTCCGATCCCCTACAGTCTAAAGCTATGACAAAACAACCTGACCAAACAACGCTAGCCTTGAAAACAATGAAACCCTGAACTGCAGACGAACATTGAATGTCACATCTGAATATAGACCGGCCGAGACATTGGTAGCATTGCATCGGGGTCACTTTAATCACTACGGAAGGTTGGGCTGGCCTTCCAGTGTTTTAACTAAGCATTGTTTCAGGAAATATCAGATGCAGATACCTGAATTATACATTTAATAGTGTTATCTATACTAAGATTATAAAGATGAAGTTTCTTTGCTTGAACTCGCTAATCTCAGGGACTACTTTTCCGATTTGAAAAATTATTTCAGTGTTAGATAGTCTATTTATTGAGGAAAATGTTACTTTCTATAAAGGTTTATGTTTCCACGGGTTGTGGGTGAACCGCTAACAGAAACAAGGAGACATAGAATTCTTATGTTCAAATAGGCAGTACTGCTAACGGATTGCCTTACGGACAAATGATTATCGTAACTGTGGACGCAACACCAGAGCAGTTGCTGTAATTCTTCTGGTTGTTCACCAATATTTTTGAAAGTCTCTTAGTATGATGTTTAGCTTTATCGAACCCACAAGAGATGCACTATTTATACTACTGATTTAAGTCGGAAATACTCTGTAATATGGATATACCAATTTATCTCGAGTGCATGAAAAAGTTTTTCATTGCGATTGAGAATTCTGTAGACAGTCGGTCTACTACAGCTATTTTATCACAACCGAATAATCAGTTTAGAACCACTAATCGAATAAACAGATAAACAAAATTACTAAACAGAAACCAATAATGACATACAATTAAACAGGTATTGTTATATATTATGTGCTGCGTGATACTCGCAAACTGTGTATACGGAGTTAAATTAATTCTCGGAATCGGTATTAAAATGTGCGGTAGCGATGAATCGATACCTAGTTTCTATCGAATGAATTTCGATGGATTCCATGTTTTTTGTTAACAGTTTGAGAGTAATTTATTTCCATCTGTATTCCAGAAACGATACTCGTGGTTATCTGGGGGTTTGCTTGTGGTTTTTTTGTACAATACTTTTAGTTTCGACACACCCAAACGTATTTTTTTCCATTATAAGTAGTTGCTTAAAAATGAAGAGACATCGGGTCTGTTTTTGTTAGTTTTGTGTAAGTTTAACGTTAAATTGACAGTTTCGTGACTGAAAAGTGTCAAACAACCCAGACTTGTAGTCATCGATATATATGTACTACGTACTAGATAGAACGTTCCGAACAAAAAGCTTACCACACTGAAATGCACTGCAGACTATGCATTGCCCAAAATGGCAAATCAGAGCGATTTTGACACCTGCGTCAGACGGATGTCTATGAAACGACAATTATAAAATAGAAAATACATATCAAGGTATAAACTTACACATATAAACTATTCGAGAGTCAAGTTAGTAAAATTACACGCTGTTCATGCTATTACAACGCTTGTATATCATACTTTTCATTTATAATTCAATTTTACAAATATGCATTAATTTGTTCCCGCCCGCCATCTTAAATTATGGATTAAGAAAATCGTGCAGAAACAGATGTGCCATAAAACTGGCAGTAGGTAAAATATCAATGAAAACAGACTTCACTTTGTCATGGTATGTTCTTACTTTCAAGAAAAAATAATATGACCACGTATGTATTTCGCTACTGTAAAAACACTACAACATATATCAGCGCGTTTAAATTCGCGAAAATTTGTGAAAGCCCTCTTAAGAAAAAAAACATCGTAATTAATATTAAAAAACCCTAAAAATAAGTTCCTGGTTTTAATACATTACATGATTTTGCATTCACTTAGATATAAATAAACTTTTTGATATATTACATGATTTTGAATTCACTTAGATATAAACTTTTTGAGTAATGAAAAATGTAGGCAAAATACGAGCGAACATATTATGTCACTTCTGCGATTAACATCAATGAGGATGACTAGATGTCACATTACGTCAAAAGACGACCTATGCGGGTAAATTATTTGTATGGATGTTCTTGTCTATCGCTAGAATATATGTCAATGCTTGTAGTAGATTTTTTCGTCACAACTGTTAGGAGTGCTGATAAATCAAATATCATGTTTCGCATAATAAATTCAATAACGGATTAAAGCAAAATGAAATTCGCAATAAATATAGGTACTATATTGAACAAATACCTAAAATAAATAGAACCAAAAATTAAATTGCTTACTCAACCAAAAATATATTTCCTAATAGTTGTAGGTAAACATATAAATGGATTTATTTCGGTTATTACACATTTCGTTATGGGTTTCCCACAGGAATCCTTTTTACGGATAAATAATTGTACAATCATGTTATTCCAGTGTAAAAAATATGTTGTCTGTATAGTTTATTTTTCGTTCAACATAGCTTTACTTGTATTTTTTGCTAAAACGAAATAGATTTGCCAAATTGTGTGTGATAAGTTTTATAAATGTTTTTATTATTTCAAACATTTGGTCAATTTTATTTTTTAAGTGCCTGTCTATATTTGATATTGTAATTAACTGTTAATAAGTTATACTAGAGGTAGAAACCTGAAGTGTAGAAACGTAAGTTGAATAAACCCAGAATCACAGGGAAAAAATCTGTTTTTGTGAAATCCATTGATTTCTGAGAAACCGTTATTGATTTTATCTTGAACTACGTGTAAACTATTCTTAAATCTAATATTGTTTTCTCTAATCAACATCAGTCCTTTCTCAATACAAAAGAAAAGTAATCGATACAAATCCTCAACTAATTGCTCCAAGCAGTTTTCTTCAGAGATTTTAATTAAACTAAGAATACCTTTGAGTGCAAGTAAATGCAAGTCAAAGAATTCTTTATAAAAATGTCTGTTTGTTGTTAGAAGAACAACATTATTTAAGTAATTAATTTACAAAGAATCGATACTTTTGAAAACAGCGCACCTAATTTATCATTAATAAGCATCTCTTATAAATATATCATATACCTATATTATTTTACCTATACTAATATAGGAAAGAGGAAAAAAAAAATTGTTTATTTGTTTGTGCCCTGAAAACTTCGAAACTACTCAACCGATTTGAAAAATTATTTCAATGTTAGAAAGCTCCACTACTCTCGAATAACACATTCTATTATTTTATCCTAGTACGGACTGTTGTTTCCAAGGGCAGGTAAAACCGCGGGAAAACGGTTAGTTCGACACAAAGTAGCTACTTATTAAGCCTTAAAATAAAGAAAATATTAATTGAGTTTCTCTAGAAGTTTCCACCATAATACGAAGTACCTTCAACAATTGAAAGACGTATTTCTTCTTATAAATAGAAGTCCCTAACATTTATTAATTTATCAGAATACACAGCGATTTCTTTGTTTTCTCGATTTCAATAAAAAGAATGTCACCTTTTGTGGGAACAGGCTACGCGGCGCGAAAACAATTTTCTAAAACAATGGCGTGTTTTGCCTATACAGAAGAAAAAACGAATATAAATAAAGCAATTTTAGAAGTATCACGGCCCATAACTCTTGGTAATGCTATTTATTATGGTCATCTTTTGCGTATTTGCAGATACGTAATCTGACTTTATGGTCGCAGTTACAAATGAGTTGAGAAGTTGCTTTGTTGCGTTGTCGATGAGTTTTCCTAATAATAATCGCCGTTTTGTTCTTATTTTGCGTTTTTGCGAAAAAACAAGTGCATGTCCGATTATTGCATGTATTATATCACCACATTATGGAAAATAGCACCTGTCAGTTAAGACACTAATATTTTACTTAAGAAAATTGTTTGATTTAATTCTGATGATTTACTCTCCTTTATTCAAGTCAGCTATTTACCCTGTACTTATCTGTAAATTTTAAGTTATATTTTACACAACTTAAGTTTACAAAAATATATGGACATTTTTGTATAAAATGTTACAATTATTTTAAGCTTTTCATCGGAACTTTCTTTGAAACTCGAATGAATGTTGGGGTCTTACAGACTATTTCCTTCAGCGCTGAGATACATAAATCATCTTCTGTCAAAGTCCGTCGATATGAAGAGATATAATATTAGGAAAGAAAGCTTTTGGAATCTTCGAGATACGTTCAAAGTGGGGCAAACTGGATTACCTGCAACAAAAGAAAAATATTTTTAGTGTGTGTCATGTTTTATCAGTATTTTAAACCATTTTTTACTCCGTTAAATCATTAAAAGTTATACTAAGTACTTATAAATAAATAATAGCAATCATTTTTTATGCCCATATCAGGCATATTTTAATCTTCTACATTCTAATTCTTTATTAGCTATACGGATTATTATATGCATCAGAGTTCATACTTACCTTCATTTTAAATAGTCTAGTCGTGCGTTAGTTCTACAAGGCTTGAAAATAGTAGATTAAAAATAATATAAAATAGTTCGCTTGCTAACGTCATAATAGTGAGTTCGATAAAAATATCTTGAAGAGTATCCTCTCATAGAATATCTCGTAAAATGTTTTTTTTTTGTGGCGTTATAACATAAGAACGAGACCTCATCATATGTTTTTATAGAAGTAGTAAGTGATTATTTACGGAAATACACGTAAAGAACGCTACAACATGTTTACCAAACTACTAAATAAGATCACACATTTTACTATATCATTTGAAACGAGATAGCTTGTAAACACAACGAGTGCTTCATGAAGGTACTCGTATAATTGCATTCCATTGTATCCCACACGAAATACTCAAATTCTCTTAAAACAATCAAGTTTCAGTAACAGCAGACCAATTAAATTCTTCTGCATAAAAAGCAAGTCAAATTATACCATGCACACTACAAGTTATTGTTCAGAATAACGGAGTAAGGAAAGATGAGCGGAGATGCCACAATGCAGGTAGGTCAGGCACCATCTTCTAGGTCAAATAAGTACGGTTGGGCATGACGAAAACGATCGGTTACGACTTAACTAACTAGGCGTTCGGGTTCTTTGAGACATTCGTTATCGCTTTTTGGAATAACAAAAAAGGGATGTATCCAGGAGGAGGCGCATAAAGACGAAGAAAGTTACGACCCTCGTCCCTCGCACTACTTTCTTAGGAGATTTTCCGTTATTGCACCTCAGCTAGTCATTTTGTTCTCCATGAGCAAGACAAATTATACTATTCACATTACAAATTATTGTTCACAATCACAATGCATCGTTATATAATGAAGGCAATCTTAGTCCTTCGAAGGAATTAACTAGGGTGGAAGTAGTGGGGGAGGTAAGAGGCTGCGGCAATTCAGCCAATGGCAAGCAGTCAAGCGAGTTCTTTGTTAGTGCACCAATCTGAGGTAATTGGGAGTTCTATTGTTTTTGGAACTGCTCTGTTCAGTAGTTGCGTTGGTAGTTGAATTTGCTTTGTTGTAGGATTTCACGTGTTTCAGTCTTAAGGTTCTTATCAATATCTCTACGTTGCATCTTTTCAATAAATAGCTGTAGATTTTTTTAAGGATGTACAAATAACCTCGTTTTTATAATGGTTCTTCTTATGATTGAAAATACTTTAAAATAAATACCATTTATAAATTTAAGTATTTATTAAACCCGTAGAAATCAGTAAATTCGAAATGTCAAGTTCTTCTGAATAATAATTTTAATACAAATCCAAGTGAAATCCGTTCTGGTTTACGTGCCGAAGCGTCAAACACCGGAGTATGACGGTCCCACGCTTCTACAGATTATTTTAAGGAAATTGGATTTCAGAACAGCTGAGCTGATTAATTTCCAATTATTTTTCGACGGAATCTTAAAAGGTGAAATTGTTGTATCTAAATAAAATGATAAATGACAGAAGCTAATTTATGATATTTATAAGCAAATTATGTATTTTTAGGAATTCTTATAAAATATTTAGACGTTTTAGCCTAAAAGACTTAGAACCCAATAACATAACAACATACAAACATCGGAATTGAGAACCTCCTCCTTTTAGGGAAGTCGCGTGGGAAGTCGTGTCAAAAATAAAGTATATATTAATTAGAAGCATTTTATTGTTATATTTTGTCCTATTTGCGAAACTACGTTTTCCCTAAGAAACTTTCCACCGTGCAAACAATACAGCCTATATTGTAATCTAAGAAAAAACTCCAATCATACTACAATTAATCATAAAACAAAACCAATTACTGGCAAAATCAATTCTCGATTTCGGTAACCCTGGTTCCTATTACTTACTGATACACCCCAAGGTCTGAATCTTCCAACTTGGGCTCATCAATCATACCCTTCTAACCCGTCTAACTTCGGCCAGGGTTGATCCAACAGCGTTTAGGAGATCCACATAACATGACCTATATTGTCTTACAGATTATAAATTTGTGGGTTAATTATAGGACTTGATAGTGGAAAGTTTAGTCCCGTTACTGTTGATAAGTATTAAAATGAGTCTGTATCTAAAAGTACAACCAGGCGTACTCAAATTCAGATGCAAATTCAAACATAATTTATTCAAACTTGGAAGTCGTGGTGGCCTAGTGGGTAAAGGACCAGCCTCTCAAGTATGAGGGCGCGGGTTCGATCCCAGGTCAGGCAAGTACCAATGCAACTTTTCTAAGTTTGTATGTACTTTCTAAGTATGTATATCTTAGACACCATTGACTGTGTTTCGGATGGCACGTTAAACTGTAGGTCCCGGCTGTCATTGAACATCCTTGGCAGTCGTTACGGGTAGTCAGAAGCCAGTAAGTCTGACACCAGTCTAACCAAAGAGTATCGGGTTGCCCGGGTAACTGGGTTGAGGAGGTCAGATAGGCAGTCGCTTCTTGTAAAGCACTGGTGCTCAGCTGAATCCGGTTAGACTGGAAGCCGACCCCAATATGATTGGGAAAAAGGCTCGGAGGATGATGGCAGCAAAACAACACTTTTTGAACGTCAAAAATGTATAACATTTCTTTTAAACAAAAAAACCGCATTACAATCGGATCATCCGTTTGGGAGCTACGATGCCACACACACATAAACACACACACAGACACGTCAAACTTATAACACCCCGTCGTTTTTGCGTCGGGGGTTAAAAATATAGCAACCAAAACCTATGTGTTTTTACTGGGAAGAAGTGGCGCAACAAACTCCCCAGCAACACATGTCTGTCTGTAGGTTAGAAGAATCTTTCCACTATGTTTTATATATATATATATACCAATTTATGGTATACAAGGTGTATATTGCAGTATACAAAATTCATTTTTGTGCATCTCCAAAATATCTGCCTTAATGGCCTTCGAAATATGCCTTTTACATTTTCACATTAATAGTAATACCTTCAAAGATAACATGCTAAGTCTTTTATTGTAAATTCTGATCTGATTGAAAGGCGTCATTATTCGGAAATTCATATTTCCATCTGTATTATTACCTACCTCTTCACATTTTGGAAACTGGCCATATGAGTAAACCACAGTAGCAATTAAGTTACGAGTACATCCAAATCACATATCATCATTTAAATGTATCTGCATGCAAAACCGACGACTCTGTTTTTGATTATTGATGATGTGATTTCAATTTTCATCGATAAAGCCAATTCTGTTACAGCCTTTTTTTATCGTCCCACTGCTGGGCACAGGCCTCCTCTCACACGGAGAAGGATAAGCGTTAATCACCACGCTTGCTCAATGCGGGTTGGTGATTTCAGACTTTATAGTCCAGGTTTCCTCAGGATGTTTTCCTTCACCTTTTTATCAGCCATTAGTGTCTAAGATTTACCTAGAAAGTACATACAAACTTAGAAAAGATGCATTGGTACTTGCCTGACCTGGAATCGAACCCACACCCTTATACTCAAGAGGTTGGTTCTTTACCTGCCCGGCCTACACTAGGCCACCACTGACTTTTTTAAAGCCAATAACTTAACAGCTATTTATGGCCTTTATATAAACTACAAGGGTGCAAGGTAATCGAGTAAAATCATACTGAAGGGAAATTAAATTTCCTTGACGATGTCCAGAGTACGTGGGGATATTAACTTGATTAGTAACTTCAAACAACTAAGCACTATCCATAACTGTTACAGTATCCATATCAGTGATGAGGAAGTTTGATTGTGGCATGTAAACTATAGTTTCTTAAGTTTCATGAATTATATGTATAGTAGGCCAGTATGCGTGGGCATGACCCTTAGAACTTTTCCTTGTAGAATGTTCGACCTATTAGATGTATCTTAGTTTTGGAGCCAGATAAGCTTTTGGATGACTTATATAGTTCCTACAGTAAACAGAAAGAATATATTTTTTGTTCGGTTTGTTTCATCCTTTAATATCATTCTCAGTATAACATGAAATACAATCTCCAATTACTATACTACCAAAATGAATCAGCCACTTTAACGTGAGAGCGCCTTTGACAAAAATTTACCTTCAGAATTTAATATTAGAGACTAAGTATAAAATTGCACGTTTTGATCACGACCCTTAAAGTTAGAGGTGAATTTTGCGTCCGCAACTTTTGTGGCTTAGAACCACTTTACTTTTACGAGTACTTGACCAGCCTTTTGGTCAAAGTTGAATTCACCGATTAGGATATTTTTGACTTTGAATAAGCCTACGCGGCCACTGTCAGCCGACTGTTGGCCAGGTTGGAAAAAAGTTTTTTTTTTTTTTTAATCGTGATTTCAATCAAAGTTTTTAGTCGTTATTACGTGTGTACTTCCATTTATCTTCGCACTAATTTATGAACATAAAGTGAATCTAACATTCTTTTACCTTTACAGAGTTAGAATAATCCAGTATGATATGAAAACTTCGAGTAAACCCAATTATGCCAAATTAGGTACGTGTACATACGTATCACGATGGACTTTAGTGTAACTTTGATTAACGCTTGTGAGTGTTGATTAGTCAAAGTTTCCCAATGCTAAATACTTGAAGGTTTTAGGAAATTAGGGCCTTGAATTGTTAGGCATTCGGCAACTATTTTACAGTTTGCGATTTTGGAGCATAGGGTGTTGATTGGGGTAAATAATGATAACTAACGAGTTATATAAAACATAAACCATACATGAGAAATGTAACCTTGAAAAGTATTTACTTTTCTGGTCTAGTCTGTCTGGTCACGTATTTATGGTTGGTCTGTCACCACAGCTGACGAATGAGCTATAATCGTCCCCACTAAAGAAATTTTCGATAATTGAACCCATTTTATTCCGCTCATTGAAGCAGCATTGAAGATAAAAATTCAAAAGTCTCAAAGATTTTTAGAATTATAGCCATTGACGTTGATTCTTTTTAGTTCAGAAACAGTCAACAAAACTAGGCGAATAATTTAGGGAGATAATCAATTTATAAAAAAGAAGGAACTTATCAAGTTCCTCAAAATACCCGTTATCAACTAATTATGATAAAGACGAAAGAAAATGAACCTCTCAACAAGTTTTGAAGAACGAGAAAAGTTAAAAGGATTCTTTTGCTGACGATAATCAGTTCTGGAGAGAACTTAGTTAGCGAACAATTTTGAGCGAACAAGTTAGTGTTTGAGTAAGTTTTGATAACCTCAAGCAAGGTCTTTTGGGTGCAGACATCACGGATTCAGACTTTACAAAGAATCAAACTTAGCACAAAGTACCTGGAGTTTTGAAAATACCTACCTTCTATCAAATCAGATGAGATAAGCACCGACATAGTCCAACGTGGAAGACCTACATGCTGACATTCAGGAAAACATTTAAACAAAAAACCAACTGTAACACAGTTGATAAAGATAACTAATACCAAATAGGTATAAATAAACATGGCGACTACAAAACTTGTACTTTGTACGTAGTGGCGTAGCGATGCCTGAACTAAGTTTAATGTAATATTCGAAGAAATATGGTGTGCTAGCTTAAAGGCACTCGTGTTAAGTTATCGATGCAAACATCTAAAACTTCTTTTCAAAAATTTAAAAAAAGCTCTTTGATAGATTTACATACGTATTTTTTGGTTCATTTATTGTTTTCGTGGAAAACGATTATGGCGACGTTAATAGACGTTATATAGTAGTACTAGCTTTCGCCCGCGGTTTCACCCGCGTCCCGTAGTCGGATGGTGACAAAAAATAGATGTTGGCCGATTCTCAGACCTATTCAATACGCTCACAAAATTTCATGAGAATCGGTCAAGCCGTTTCGGAGGAGTATGGGAACGAAAACTGTGACACGAGAATTTTATATATTAGATAGAATTTTTGTGCTGTTGACAGCTGTCAGGTTTCAAGGAAAAATCGCATTTTTTGTACTGATTGACAATGTGCTGTCAACTGTACAAAAAAATACAGTGAGTCTATAAAAAACTACATGGACCGGTTCTATAAGAAAAAACCTAGAGAAACCGCGATAATCAACTGGTACACGTAAGAAACTCAAAACGCGTAAGTAATCTTCCAATTTTTCCTATTCCAATTTGATATCAAGACTTGGTCTGGAAATGAAAGCTATTGTACAACATCGATATTATCAATTTCACTCGGCGGATTCCTGATATTGCATAATCAAATTAACGTCAAACTCAATACCAAAACGGATGAAAACCGAATCAGACCGATTTCGATGTAGGTATAGTCGCTAGGAATATTATTATGAGTCTACGCCTGGTCTATGTATGTATGAAGGTAGAATTTAAGTAGATTGTATTGATGTCAATATATCATGTAGATTTGATAGCTAGTTATTGACTAGAATAACCGTTTGCCCGCAGTTTCACCCGCATCCCGTGGAAACTGCAGTACTGCTTTTAAATACCTATAGCCTTAGTTACTTGGAAAGAGTGTAGCTTTACAACAGTGAAAGAATTTTTGTAATTGGTTCAGTAGTTTCAGAGCCTTTGGTTACAAACATACAATTTTTTTTTTGTTGTGTAGCATATTTGCAGTATAGATAAGTAGGTATTTTCTTATAACAATTATGTTAGCCTATTTTATGAGTTTCAGCACACAAACCATTTAAACCTATCAATATTTGAAGACTTTTCTTCTACAAAACCAAGTTAATCTTCCAGCGCTCATAGAGCTGCGAGAACCATATTCCAGTGGTCATTAGGGCACCAAAAAGGCAGCAATAAAGTTCACTTTGTCAGTGACATCAGATGGTCGTTATCATAACTAGTTTCATAGTCCAGTGCGCTTTCATCTGCCACAAAAACTGGAACTCCATAGACTACATACTGTGGATTATGCAGCCGTGTAATGGTCTGACGGGAGACTTTTTAGTACAAAAGACATAGTAATAGATGGTAGATATGTGTGTCGTTTTCTTGTATCGCTAATAAATGGACGTTTTCAGATATAAAAAATATTAAACATGTTTTAGGTTATGAAAGTTACGAAAATACATAAGTAATTAAATTGTGTACTTTTGCACAGGTTTTATAAAGATTACAAGTATTTCGATGCGAACTGTACTTTCAAAAAGCCAATTTACGATCATGTTACCAACGATGTCGGATCTGGTAAAACCAATAATACCTATTAGTTTTATTTTGTATTCGAATTTCATTTTCACCATTACTAATTGGATTTAATCACTTATTTATATTGGTTTTTCACATTAATTGGCCTATTTTGTAGAAATATTCTTAAAACTAAAAGTACCTATTGCTAATTCAGATAGTAATTTCGGTATCTATCTAAGCAAAAGTCTTTATCAGTCAACGTCATATAAAAATAAAGTATGAAAGTAAATTGAATCGATACCAGTATTCATCTTCAGTACCTGTTGCAAGCACTCGTAAAAATCGTAGAACAAAACATAAAATCTATCTCTCGTCTATTTTACTAGTGATGCTGAACAAACTGCTCTCAGGTACGCAAGATACTAGAAATAAGGACGCTGATACACTAGAGTGCACCTGACAGTACAGTTTACGGAGGAGGGAAAGATGAGCGGAGATGCCATAAGAAAGGTAGGTCAAATGCCTTCTTATGGGTCAAGTAACGTACGGTAGGCATGATCTGTTACTAGGAGAAACAAGACGTCCGGGTCCCTTGTGAAATCAAGATGAATCTGTCAAGATTAGTCCTTATCGATTGGCGATTTCATTTAAAAATAAGTTTCTTTTTTTGCTTTTAAGAGGTGTTGCGTTATCCTCTCATTTTTTCCTCCTTGCTACAGTTATATTGCACTTTTCTTTCTTTCAAAGAAAAAATAAGGAAAGCAATCACACCGTCGATACCGCTTCGTTAGTTCAGAAGTAAATGTTGGTGCTTTCATGTTTTTCATTCTCAATTATTGCACTGTAAAAGAATATTGCTCGTTAATTGGTAACAAATATTGCCTGTTGTGTAAATATATGAAACAATATATGCCTCAGAATTGGTGTAGCGTATTGGTGTAGTACTGTTATGAAAACATACCTACATTCTGTGTCATATTTCAGTAAGACTGCTACTTGAAAGATTAAAATGACTTACGATTTGGCAAGATTCTAGTGTTTTACCCGACCGCGCCAAAAGGAGGGTTCTGTTTTAGAGTGTATGTTTATCAAACAACATAGAAGTTATTCTTATTTTTTTCGTCTGAAAAGATAGTGTTTATCGTAGCATCAAATTCTATAACACGAACCGCCCAACTAAGTACGATACCAACAGAACTTAATACAACGTTTTATATCAAATTTCTGCGAATCGAACCGATTTCGATGAATAGAAGTCCGTGATCGAGTAAAACTGAACGTTTAGTGAATAGCACGGAATCGATGAACGCTGTTTTGAACGTGGTTTGCTTCCAGATACGGGAAATGTGTTAATTGGGCCTGCAAATTAGTGTAGATTTCTGACTACCTATATTAGTTGTTTGATGACTATCTATTAGTTTAATTTGATCATACATATTATTAGTTATAACTAATACCTAGCATTAATACCTATGATAATGTTATATTTACACATTTATAATTCAGTACTCAGAAAGTATAACGAGTTTTGCTGTTTTCTTCCATTTACTAAAATGCGTAGAAAGAAAAGAGCAGAGTGACTGCACTAGATAAGAGTGGTCATTTCAAACCTATTAAAAAAGAAAACTGAAAAGGTGTGTACAGGAAATCAGAGAGTGAGATAACAGAAAAGTCCAGGATGAACCACTTCCCGCAACCGGGTAAAAAGAAGCTTATACATAATATGTCCTTTCCCAGGTTCTAGAAATCTAGACTATCTGCGTTCCTTTCATTTAAATCAGTTTATGAATTTTAGCATGAAAGTACGACATTCCAATTTACTAAGTATATTAGTAAGGATTGGCGAATAAAATGAAGAAAAAATTACCTATTCGATAGCACAGTGACTGTTGGTGTTCCTGATTATCAAGCTTCTGAAATTAATTCATCATACCTCACTGCCATGTACCATGTAACCATGTTTATAGGCAAATATGTGTGTTTATGTAGTTATAGCCATGTACAAGGCATATAGGCTACCATACAGGCAATATCCAGGTTAGTGCAACGCACCGAATACTGGAAATGATTGGCTCTTTACAAACTAGCTGTGCCCATTCATAGGGATGTTCGATTCATTCATAAAACCCCAATTAGTGCGTATCACAAGTAATTAATGATAAAGACCTTTCATGTCTGTTTAGGGAAGTATTATCAGGTTTAAATCACCTTTGATATATGATTTTTTGATAAGATATTTCAGCATATGTAGATATTTTATCTCACCGATTCGTTGGAAACAGAGACTAGTTTCTGTAAATTGTAAATGAAGGGAACGTGTAGTCTCAAGTTGTTTGGACCCATAAAAGGTATACACATAAGATTATTCTTAAGTTGGAATATAAAGTTATTAAGGTTATTAGGTTAAGCAAACAGTAAATCCTTAACTAGCTTCTTAGGTAATGAAACATCTTACACCGCAGCGTCCAAATTAAATCTGTTAAGGGTTTACGACTAATAAACCTTTACTCTTGACCAGGGGTTCTCAAACTTATGACCTCTTACATCTTGTAATAATATTAATCAACGTATACGGGAGCTATATTAATATGATTATAATTATGTTATGTTTCTGTGGCTGAAATATTATAGCTTAATACCCAAGGTAGGTCACAGGACATTTGTATTACCAGTACTTAGTGCATAAATTTATAATCCTCCTTAATTCCCATTTTATGTGGGGTTGGCGCTGCATGTTTTCTCCTTCAAAAATAGTGAATTCTTCTTCAAATTCTTCAAAATTTGCGAAATAAAACATCATTTACGTAAACTTTGAGCATCGTACACTGTCTACCTATTTGATAAAGCTAATATTGATTATTAATTAAGTAACAATATTGGGTAGCTCGCTTTAGTGTCGTAAGTGTGGATGGTCATAAACGATGTTATATCCTTGGTCTGAGCTACTGAGGAAGATGTCTTTATGGTGACTTGATTATATCACGTGTATGGGGTTTAGAGGGTAACTTTATGGGTTTTGTTGATTTAGGTTTTAGTCGTGTCTGTATAAAATCAAAACATAAAGATAACATACAGATTATTATCTATAAGAAAGCTTCATGCTTTCTTTAAAGCATTAGTCCACCGAAAAGTTCCGATCCCCTAATTGGTATTAGATAGTAGGTATACTTTTTCATTGTTAAAATAATGTTATGAAGACTAACTTTATGACACTATTAGTTATCTAAAGCGGTTCCATCCAATTCCTGAGGTGCCTATGTGGACCTCAATAAATGTGAAATTAAAGTATAGTAACAGCAAATCTTTTACACAGTTCACGCATTTCACCATAAAATGGCAACATACAAATTCATTTCCGTGTGTATGTATTAGTAAGGAAATTAGATAAGAATCGATACTGTAAATTCCAAAATCGAATTCAAATCGAGTAATACCTTCACGTTAAATTCATCAGGTCATGCCCTTTGTCGTATGACAATGATCTTTCATTAAGCATACACGTAACCTGTTAATTGATTTTGCGGTGTCCGTGAATTTACGCATTTTACAAGCTTTTATTTTTTCCCTGTGGTTTCCATCAAATTAATTTTTATTTCCTTATTTTCGCTCGCTCGGAAAGCACGGTCAACTGTAGGTCGCGACTGTCATTTGAACATTTTTGACAGCCGTTACGGGTAGTCAGAATCCAGAAAGTCTGACAACCAGGAGGTCTTATTAAGGAGTTTTGGGTATCCCAGGTAACTGAGTTAAGTCAGATAGGCAGACGCTCCTCGTAAAACGCACTCAGCTGCATCCGAACAGACTTAAAGCCGAATCGAACGTAGGTGGTAAAAAGCTAAGCATATGATGATTATTCACCAAAATCAGTTCAACCACCTCAACATTCCAAAGCAGCCATCTTTAAGTTAACTTTTTTTTAACGACGTCAAAAATCATCAAATGACCCCTCCCGCTGTGGGCTGGCAGCAGTGAGGGAGTGTCAGACTTACTAAAAATCGTCGTGTTCCGTCGTAGGCCTTTCATGTACCAGGGCCGCGGTACCTCTTTCGAACAATCTCGCAGCTAAGTAGGTACCTTAAAAATATTATTACGTATAATTTTTGTAAGTATTCATTTTAATTGGCGTGGCGCTAATTAAAATACGTTTTGAAACAGAAGGCGGTATTAATTTCGTAAGTTATAAGGACCTTCTGCCTTGTGATCAGAGCCCTGTTTTAATTACAATTGATTTCCATCTTATTTTGTCTTATTGAATATCAATTTATTTTGATTTCTGTTTACAATTTGTTTGTGTAATTAATATATTACTGTTTTATTTAGAGTGTCCATACACACTAAACAAAACTGTAATATATTAATATATTTTCATGTCAATACATTTTTTTCTTAATACCTACTTATTTTATGACCGTCTTCTGCTGGACAAAGGTGTGGTTTGGGATATTTTTATCTTTAGAGACGTCGTTGCCCATCTCCGACCAAAGCAATTAATATTCTACTTAGTACTACTAGGTTTACAGCCAGGTGCACCACGGAATCTTGAGTTATTCAATGCAACTAAATATGGTGCTGACGGGCAATACGAAATGTTTTTGACTATAACTACTCCCTTAAAAAAGTTTTTACCGTCTAAAATAGATTAGTCTATGATTAATTAAACCATCACATTAACCCCAACTATACCAGGCTTTATTGTCCACTACAATAGACCCGGGTCTATCAAAACTATTGTCTTTACCCAACGAACTGTATAGTTTGACAGCACAGAGTAAGGAAAGGTGACCGGAGATACCATAATGCGGGTAGGTCAGGCATCTGCGTCTAGGTCAAAATCGTATGGTTGGCATGACCAAAACGAAACCAGCTACCAATGAACTAACGAGGCGTTCGGGTTTTATGAGACAAATGTCAACGATTTTTGGTAAATAAAAAATATCAGGTCTAAAGAAGACGTATAAGGACGAGAACAGTAACGGTCCTCGTCCCTCGTACGCCCGCATTTTGGCGCGCTACTTTCTTAGGCGATTTTCCATTATGGCACCTTCTCCAGTCATTTTGTTCTTCATGTTTGACAGGCACCTTAGCATGGTCTCGACAGTTTGGCTTTGTGCCATACACCCTCGGTCGCCAGGTTCTGAAGATAAATTGTATGGAAATATCTGGTCTCCCAGTGCCAGACTAAATGGCCTTCCAATATGCCTTGTTTTTGGTGGTTTTCTGAACTTGCAGTGGTAGGTTTTTTGAGTCACAAAATGATAAGGTTTTAAATTGTGTAACCTACGGTAATCATTGATATTATCTCATTTGAAGTCATTTGGTATATTGTGGGTGTGGTTAAATATTATTCCAACACTGTTTCCGAGACCACGTTTTTAGGGTTCCGTAGCCAAAATGGCAAAAACGGAACCCTTATAGTTTCGTCATGTCCGTCTGTCCGTCTGTCCGTCTGTCCGTCTGTCACAGCCGATTTACTCGGAAACTATAAGTACTACAGTGATGAAATTTGATGGGAATATGTGTTGTATGAACCGCTACAAAAATATGACACTAAATAGTAAAAAAAAGAATTGGGGGTGGGGCCCCCCATACATGTAACTGAGGGATGAAATTTTTTTTTTCGATGTACATACCCGTGTGGGGTATCAATGGAAAGGTCTTTTAAAATGATATACAGTTTTCTAAAAAACATTTTTCTTAAAGTGAACGGTTTTTGAGATATCAGCTCTCAAAGTCGTAAAAAGTATGTCCCCCCCCCTCTATTTTTATAACTACGGGGTATAAAATTCTAAAAAAAATAGAGGTGATGCATGCTAATTAACTCTTTCAACGATTTTTGGTTTGATCAAAGTATCTCTTATAGTTTTTGAGATAGGTTGATTTAACTGTAATTTTGGTTAAGTTATTACGGAACCCTTTGTGCGCGAGCCCGACTCGCACTTGGCCGGTTTTAATCAAGAGTTAGTCTATTAAAGCTCATTTGTCCATTGGCTTTGCAGAATTTTACATTAAGTATTTGTTTTTACTTATAAATTGCATATAAGACATTAACAACAAGATTTTATCACTTGGACTTACAACCTATTCTATACCGTTATAGGATACTTTTCATCACGCTACGATCAATAGGAGCAGAGCAGTGAAAGGAAATGTTGGGAAAACGGGAGAAGTTACTCCATTTTTTAAGTTTCCGTCGCGTGTGCAGCCTTAATGGTTAAAGCTACACAGAAAACATGTATGACGGAAATGTTTTCCTTAAAATTATGTAAAAAATATCCCATGACAGCATATGTCTATCTCTTATGGTTGACTCACAATAATACGTGTAACTTTCGATAGCTTAGCAGTCCGGAGCTTTCTGATTATATTTGGCTGCTATCACATTTATCAACACTCCCACTCATACTAATTTAAAAAAGTTTACATTATTACCTATTCAATAAAAAAAGAATCATGTAAATCGGTAAAGTAACACCAAAGTTATACATGAAATACGGTAATAAGCCATCGCGCGTGGATAACGAATCATGCTACAAGGGTCATTTTTGTGAAACGGATGCCGCGCTCGACGCGGCTCGCGGCGCGGTGGCTGCGCGAGTTTAATACAATATTTGGCCGTTGATGCGAATAGACGTTCAGAGTTTTCGACCTTATTGACCGACAATAATTGATATAAACAAACCTTGCAGCGCGACTTTAAGTAATTATTTTTTTTGTTATTTTATAATAATAATCTATAATAATATTTTTTTGTACTTTCTTTTGTTGTTATTTTATAAAAATAGGTAGGTAGTTATTTTGTTAGTGTTTAAATATTCGTTCAAATTACAAATGATTAATAGTTTACATTTTATTTATTTTTAGGTAAAGTGGTAGTAGGTTAGGTGCGTAGGATTTTTTCCTCTCTTTGCATAAAGTCCGAATCTAACGCGGACGAAGTCGCTGGCAGAAGCTAGTATTAAATAAATTGCAATACACAAAATGACCAACCATTCACTGTAGAATTTAGTTAAACAGTTTCATTAAGGTAGGAATTTCATTAAAGTTTCGAGTTCAGGGTCTCTGGACACAGCTTGTCTTGTCTTTCTCGGTTCAAGTGGCTGTTTTAACTTTAACTGCGCTAGGTTAACCGGTAATAGCGCTTTTAGTAAGCACAAGCTTTGATGTAAGTAATTATTTTTACGTTTAACCTTATAAACGACACAACATTTCTAAACTGTAAAAAATGAGGCGCGGACCACCTCTTGTTTCCGAATTACACTTTTGGATTGCGTTTTCACACTATCGCATTTATGTCGGGCGTAGGAAAACCGACCGTACACGTAACACATATCAAGCGGAAAAAATCTTTCACTCAGAAAAACCAAGTGGAAAATCCGGTAGTGTGAAAACACTTTTATACATTTCACTTCGCATGTATGTAAAAAATACACACAAAAATTTGATTATTTTCATCATAACTGATTTGTTTTTTTTTTTTTTTTATCATCATAACTTAAAACAAACAGTTGTAGCAGCATGCCAAAATTTTTTTGCATGTAAATGTTTACTAAGCTAATCAACTAAATAAGTTAACATAAACAACTTAATAGGTTTAATTCCAACACAAATAAAATAAATGAGTTTAATGAAATAAAACTTTCGAAATAATTTGAGTTTAACAAAGTTCTGCATACATGCGAGTAAATTCGATGTCATAACTCGTTACCCTTAGTTTTTGATGGCGGTAGGTGAGTATAACTCAGCCATTCTCTAGGGATATGAAAACATTATCTCACAATAGAAAATCAGACAAAAGTCGGTGATACGATTTCATTTTCCATTCACCTCAAACCACTTTCAAAAATAAAGGTGCCAATAAAAAAAAATGCACGGCCTGTGATAAATAATTTTGAATTTCAAAGGAAAAGTATATAAAACTTTTTCAAACATAATTAGCACCAGACAAAGAACTGGCAGATATATAACTTCGTTTTGTAGAGATGCCGTTTGCTATTTGTTTTTTTTTTGTTTTAAAGACAAAAGGTTCTGTTTTTGAAATTATGATTTTTTTTCTTGATAAATTTTCTAAGGAGTTTGCTTGACCTTCTTTGAGGACGAAAGCAGAGTCCATATAAAACATGTTATGGCTTTGCAGTATTTTTTTATGGTGAAAACTTTTCTGGATACTAGTTTTAGGCATTACGACCCGATCGGCCAACAGGGATTCTCTACTAAAGTTTTCAAAGGTTTAATTTAGTATGAAACAAACAGATTAATTAGGTATGAGGATACACCCTTTTTGGGTTATTTTAACACACAATTTTGCGAATTATTATTAATAGAAGACAATCTTGGACAATCATTGCGTGTTATTAGTGCAAACAACTTTGCGTAGTTACAAGAAATATTCTCTATGAGAAGGATTAGTAAGACACATAAGTTAGTAGAAGCCCCATTGAACCGATGTTAGCATTGTTAGTCTATATGTCCCAAACGCTTACCTTTTGGCGATATTGCTCGGATTTCAGCCCGGTCTGTAAATAGAGAGGAGTGAAATTATACGCGTGTCAACAGTCCTTTTGCTCACTTCAGATCCTTTATATTTGGTACCTCATCTCTAAAAATAGGGAGGCTTGTGATTTTAGCAGGTCGAGTGAAATAATGTTATGTTTGTTCGCCATGTTGGATTCTATCGCCCGTTTTGTTTTTGTTCTTCTCTCCGAAAATTATTGCTCTTTTTTGGACTTTTTGTGGGTCTTTAAAACTAATTGTGTTATAAGTTACTTTTCTAGAGCCCTAAGCATAATATGGGATGTATTAAATTAATCTTATTTTTTATCACACTATCTACCGATCTATCAACACTTTTACTTACACCAAAGTTTAGAGCAGCCATTCAACAAATCCTAGAAAATCAATTGGTACTTTCATCATGCTACCTACAACTAAAAATATCATTGCGCTTTTCATGCTCCCCACCTAATTAGTCTTAATCCAAATTGCTGCTATGGACCCATAACAACCACTTCCAAAACAAGGTTACCTCACCAAACTATCCCATGATCGACAAAAACGTTTACCGTAATTTAACACCCGGAGAAGCTGTGCGTTTAACACGATCACCATCTATCTTGGGCGTGACAGTCTATGAGTAATGTAGCCTGTGTAGGTACTAAGAGGTAATAGATTTTTTGGTCTAATTGTTTTTTTTTTCTTAAGGTTTTTGTAATTATGTTTGTAGTTCTAGCAAGGATACCTAAATAATATGGAATTCTAATAATACTACTGGGGAAGAAGAGGTAGGTGCTCAGGTAATGTCAAACAATATTGAGATATTATGAGAAAGTGGGAATCTATAAGACAGATGAACAAATAGAGCTAAGTAAACGAAAGAGTGAAGAAGATATTTATTTATTAAACAGATACTACATATATGACTAGGCGTTAAGACAACGGCTAAAGAATTACCCTGAAGCAGGTGTAGTGGGCTGGTCTGAAGCAATGAAATCACAACTTTTCTTGGACAAACACTGAATCTATAACTTATTTCAACATTAATTAACACTCAATATCAAAAAATGCACAGCGAAGGTAAACACGTGCCGATCGCAACGGCTGTACGCGGAAGACTAATATTACCAACAAAATTAACAAACTACCCGCACTTAAAAAAATATGCACATACACATTCGCGTTGCTTACTTACAACAAAAAATATTGATTTTCATAGAATGTAGGTAATGACATCATTAAATGTTACAATATTTCTTACTTGACTCGTGCATGCAGTCTGCATTATGGGCATGCAAAAATTATAACTTATATTTTATATACAAAAAGTAAACTGTAAGTATTATGGTATATATTACACTATTTATCCCCACCATAACTTCTACCCAATAAAACAAAAACCAAAGCAAATAAACATGCCTAATAATACCGTAAACAGTTCAAATTATATAACTAGGTCCGTACGTCCCGGATCCGGCCACAACGGGCTACAAAATTGAATGATTGATCACCCCAACTATAATATAACGTTTTTATTATTTTTAGGGGATCTGGCCGATTCACCCTTGTCGATTTTGTAGTAAAGTAAACCCTTTGATGTGGTACGCACGATACGATTTTCAATCACGTTGTATTTTTGGATATAGTTTAGCGTAAATTGTGTTTGGAGTAAGTATTTTATGGTTCTATGGTTATTTAAGTGGGTATTTTTGGATTTTCGGTTACTTGGAATATGTAGCTTGAGTGATTTCCTACTTAAACGTCCGCCAGCGATTTCACTCGCAGCCTGTGGGAACTACTCCACTCACTCGTATGAAAAGTCTATAGCCTTCCACGGTAAATGATTACAAGTCGGTCTAATGTTTTCTAAGGTAAGCACGTTCAAACTCTTCAGCTTAATAATACCTACTACATAACGGTTGTGTAGGTATTACAGACTTAGCATCTGTCAGCGGTTTCACCCGCATCCCGTGGGAACTACTTCCCGTACCGAGATAAAAAGTAGCCTATAGCCTTCCTCGATAAATGGGCTATCTAACACTGAAAGAAATTTTCAAATCGGACCAGTAGTTCCTGAGATTAGCGCGTTCAAACAAACAAACAAACAAACTCTTCAGCTTTATAATATTAGTATTCAGCTTTATAATATTAGTATAGATTTCATAAATCCTTTACTCCCCTAAAGTTACAAATTCACATTCAAACATTTACGTGCACTTGACACTATAGAGACCATCCCAAACGTTGTTAATATTGGAGCTCGATTTGTCGACACAAAACGTTCGCAGCATTTGTAATTAGTATCACGTAGGTCATGTTTACTGCGGTTGTAATTCCGACTAGCAGGCCTAATGTTGCGTTTGCAGTTGCAGTAAAAGGTACACTAAATCTAGTCAAGGATCAATAGTTTTGAATCAAGTTTAAGGGAATTATATAGTTTTTTTTTGTACTGATGTAAATCATTCTTGTAACTCGGTCATTCTCTTTTCAAAAACGATTTTTTTTATTTTTTTTATCAAATGATAAGTTTCAAGTCTGAAATCGCCAATTCACCTTGAGTAAGCCTGGTGACGCTCGTTCGAGGACTCAATCGGTCGGATTCATTTCGTGGTAATCATAAGTGATTATGAGTAATCAGTATTCATTGAGCAAATAGCTCGTAAAAAATCTATAAAGAAAGGAAAATTAATCTTAAACAATAGGTTCGGAGATGACGAAAGTCTTCGTACAATCCTTACATTAGTTTCAAAGTTACTAGGCGATGATATCAGGTTCAATTCCAATCCATGTTATTACCAAGTTGGATGAGAGATTTTATCATTCCGATAATATTATGAGATTAAATACATTTAAAAGTTCGGCTAAAACAAATGTAAGTAACAAATTGCATTTCAGATTTCTCTGTTCAGAGAGTTCGTAAGCTTACTTTAAATCGATATCTGCTCGGCTCTTAATATCTAGAAAACTTAAACATTGAACGATCATGTTGGAAGCCGACCCCAACATGGTTGGGAAAAAGGCTCGGAGTATGATGATTAAACATTGAACTATGAAGCAATATTTTATTTTTTATACCACAGCTGTTATGTAAAGACAATTTAAAATAAAATATTAATTGGTAGATTTTGATATCCAAATATGATATCTTTAATTTTATAGCCTGTAAGAATACTTCACTATTTCAAAACACGATTAACTCACCTTTTAAACATCTAACGACCAGGTTAACTTAACCAAAAGCTTTAAATAACCAAAGACCACGATTAATTCACCTTTCAAACATCTAACGACCAGGTTACCTTAACCAAAAGCTTTAAACAACCAAAGACTTTGTACTCGTCTTTAGTCCTTGCGGAAATCGACTTCTGACTTTGAAACCGCATTGACCCTTTTAGTCCGTAACAAAGTCAAGTCCAATATCATTAAGTTCAAATCTCTTTACAATTGATTGGTTTTCAAAAAGGTTCCTATGTTATTTTATTTGATTTCAGACTTTTTGCTTGTCAATGGTTACCTACTTGTGACCTTCTTACTTCGTTAACATTGTACGTACAAATAAAGCAATATAGAATTTGTTTTAGTTTTTACGCATGACATCCTCAATCCTGTAATTTGGTCTAATCATGTTATTTGATGTATTAAGTAATCACTAACAACTGATGTAATAATAACGACTAACTATGAGCGCTTTCACACTAGCGAGTTTTGTCGCACGATTCCCGCTGTCATTTGTAAATGTAGTTGTCGATTTGTTGTAATTAAAAGAAAAAAACTAAGCGAAATACACTCGTGTGAAAGTGTAGTAAACACATAAAATATCATGGCAACGTAACTGGTAAACAACTGTGAATTTACCTTTACTTAACCTCTCAGGAATTCAAGTACGTATAACGCTCTAAAAGTACATGAAAACTTCAATCACAGAGTTTTACTAGACGAGCGTTTCATTACAATCCTAGAGAATATGACCAACCGGAGACGCCATTATCCTTCTTCCAAAATCTTCAATAGCTCATACACTTATGTACATGTGTTCTATGTGTATGTTTGTGTTTGATAATTATATGTAATAACGATGAGATAAAAATTCATGAGTGACTTATCATTATTTGTTGTGTTTCCTTTGTGTTCATGTCGGCTCCGGTTGTTAAATGCTCTAAGATTTCAATAGTTCTCATTGTGAGTGTTAACGGCATCCATAAGCTTCACAATAAAACGACTGTAAACTCTTTTATTGGTTCTCTGAAGTTTTATTTACAAGAGCTGTCAGAAAAGCACTAAGTCTTACTGCTTTTATACTATTATAGTACTTCATCAACATATCCGTGAACTGCTTTTAAAATGCGCTTATCGTAACTGTGAAAATAACTTTATCAGTTCGCTGTTTTATAGTAACCACTGAAACATATTCGATTATACGTCTGGTAATCGAGATTCTATGTATATTCATTTAGGTACATATTAAGTAAGTTCGAAAAGAAAAAAATACAGATCACTGTCATACAACTATGCATCAATTAAAAATTTAAACAAAAAATACAAACAAAAGAAATCTCCAATCAATTTTTTTAAAAGGCAAAAGGTATCATTTTTGGTTTTAATTAAAGAGGATTCTTCCTATAACAACTTATTAGGAGTAGCGTAAAAAAGTTCAGTTTCTCTTGACACTGCTAAGATACCTACACACTGCAGACTAAACAGGCGACCGAAATTAGTGGTAGGTACTAAGCATTAACTGCCTAGAAACTACTATAGAGACTACTATATCATTTTATAAAGTTATTTTTGTTTAGAATAACATTTGTTTATCAATGTCGCATTAGTATTGAGGTATTTACAGGTTGAATTAAAATAAAATATGACACAGAATAACTCTATATCTATAAATATAACTCACGACTACACACTTTTAAAATACATTTCATTATAGCTTGAAAAACGCGATGCGTGTAAAACCTCCATAAATCACAAGACTGTAAAATGACCTGTCTAGTTTACCAGTTCATCTGTTCTATTCAGTTCTTGAGATAATTTTGATGCAAAAATAAACTATTTTTTTAAACTTTTTTATTTGTTTCATTTAAAACGTTCTTTTTTTAAAACGTTTTATCTACGTAGTCTATTAAAAAGTAAAAGTTCTTTTTTTAAATCGTCAATCATTCATTTCCATTGAAACGTCGGGAAAACGATTCGACTGTTACGTACCAGTATTGTTCTCACGTTTAAAACGTTAGGGGCAATTCATGCCAACGTTAAGTAAGGCGTGGCGAATAATTTTGAAGCTTATTTACATTTTAACTCGTTAACTTATTACACAGCATGCCTGTTATCCTGAGCTTATCTCAGGATTACATAGGTTGGGACTGCGAGATCGTTCGAAGAATCTACCGTATACAAAGGGGTCCAGAAAGAACTTGTCTTAGTCAGTAAAAATGTGACAGTCCCTTGCGCTGTACCCACAGGGAGAGGAATCCCACCATTCGCATGTGGGCTTGCCCTAACGAGTAATGAAAATGAACCTTAAACCTAAGTAAAACTTATTTGCTCTATCATGAATTGACCCTAAACGACCGCAAGTTCGGTTACCGCAAAGCATAAAGTATTTCCCTTGACATATTGTTGGCAACTGCCGCAGATATTTTTTACTGCCGAATCGGCTGTGCGAAGTTTGACATTGTAGGTTTTTGTGGTGTGTTTCAGTCGCTTTTGACATTGATTGACATATATTCTAGCGATAGACAAGAACATCCATACAAATAATTTACCCGCTTATGTCGTCTGTTGACATCTTGTTGACGTATTGTGACATGTAGCCATCCTCATTGATGTTAATTGCAGAAGTGACATAATATTTTCGCTCGTATTTTGCCTACATTCTTCATTACTCAATATAAAATACTTATATTTAAGAGAATTCAAAATCATGTAATATATCAAAAAGTTTATTTATATCTAAGTGAATGCAAAATCATGTAATATATTAAAACCAGGAACTTATTTTTAGGATTTTTTAATATTATTTACGATATTTTTTTTCTTAAAAATAATAAATCTTAGACTTGAAATGCACTTCCAGTGTGATGCATGTTTGTTGGATGAAATGAATGGATACCGATGTTTATGAGAGGTATGGCTTATATTTCAGAAAAACATATGTAATTTTTAAGAATGTGACTCGCAGATTATGTAGCTTTCTAATGGTGAAAGAATTATAAAAATGTCCCTGATGATGCACTGATATATCTTGTAGTGTTTTTAAAGTAGCGAAATACATACGAGGTCATATTATTTTTTCTTGAAAGTAAGAACATACCATGACAAAGTGAAGTCTGTTTTCATTGATATTTTACCTACTGCCAGTTTTATGGCACATCTGTTTCTGCACGATTTTCTTAATCCATAATTTTAAGATGGCGGGAAACAAATTAATACATATTGATTTCTGACACTTACGCGAATATTAGACATTTAAATAAAACTACTTTTACGGATTTTATCGCGGTTATATTAATATTATTTAATCCCGACGTTTCGGATCCTTTACAGCATCCATGGTCACGGGCAGACTAAGGTGTTGGTCGTCTTGATATATTAGTTACAAACAGCTACCCTACATTTTGTTGATTATTATTGACAATCCGATTCACGCAAAACGAGCTCACTGTATCCTTAGGTCGAGCAGTTGTAGGCTTGGATTTTGATTTAATAGTTTCTATGATGGGATTAAATAATATTAATATAACCGCGATAAAATCCGTAAAAGTAGTTTTATTTAAATTAATACATATTTGTAAAATTGAATTATAAATGAAAAGTATGATATACAAGCATTGTAATAGCATGAACAGCGTGTAATTTTACTAACTTGACTCTCGAATAGTTTATATGTGTAAGTTTATACCTTGATATGTATTTTCTATTTTATAATTGTCGTTTCATAGACATCCATCTGACGCAGGTGTCAAAATCGCTCTGATTTGCCATTTTGGGCAATGCAAAGTCTGCAGTGCATTTCAGTGTGGCAAGCTTTTTGTTCGGAACGTTCTATCTAGTACGTAGTACATATATATCGATGACTGAAACATAGTATAGGTACGTAGTTATTAATATTATAATATTTTGGAAATACATAAAAAAAGTCGTGGTGGCCTAGTGGGTAAAGGACCAACCTCTCAAGTATGAGGGCGCGGGTCAGGCAAGTACCAATGCAACTTTTCTAAGATTGTATGTACTTTCTAAGTATATCTTACACACCAATGACTGTGTTTCGGATGGCACGTTAAACTGTAGGTCCCGGCTGTCATTGAACATCCTTGACAGTCGTTACGGGTAGTCAGAAGCCAGTAAGTCTGACGCCAGTCTAACCAAGAGGTATTGGGTTGCCCGGGTAACTGGGTTGAGGAGGTCAGATAGGCAGTCGCTTCTTGTAAAGCACTGGTACTCAGCTGAATCCGGTTAGACTGGAAGCCGACCCCAACATGTTTGGGAAAAAGGCTCGGAGGAGGATGATGATTTTGGAAATAAAATCTAGGTAAAATGTTCGATATAAAATTGATGGCAGGTATGATAAAAATACATACACTATTTAGTTAGCAAAAATATATCGAGCACACATTTTTTTTCATAAACAATTTTTTGTTGGTAACTATAAAAGACCGAGTACGCAATACCGTCATACGCTCCAAAACAGGAATCTTCGATGTGGACCAAAAAACAGCAAAATTAAAATGGGACTGGGCTGGGCACATCATCCGAATGCATCCAGTCAGGTGGGCCAATATTGTCACTCAGTGGATAGGATACCACAGGATAGCCACCGCAGACGGGGTAGGCCCCGGAAGAGATGGTGTGACGATCTGGACGCCTACAACCCTGACTGGTGGAAGCATTCTAAGGATCGATTAGATTGTCAGTGATAAGATTATTTCCAAACCTCTCAATCTTTCGAGTCTTCCAATCAGGGTTGTAGGCATCAAATGATAGGCGACTTTTTATCCGGGACCGCGATATAGTTCCCATCAGACAAGAGTGAAACCGCTGTCGGAACCTAGTGTATTATAATTATTTCAGATAATAGATCGGGCGATATTGGAATGAAATTTACAACCCGAGTGCCTAGTGCGAGTTTTGCAAGTAAATTTTTTCGATTCGAAGATTATCATACCATTGAATCACGTAGATCTTATCTCAGAATTGTGTATTTAATAAAGACTGTCATCAGTACTTGGTCGTATTACACTTGAGCTCACTTTTGCGAGTGTAATCATGATTAACCGGCAAAATGAAAGAAGAAGTAATACCTAAATCATGCGACGTAGCATACGACTCTTTATTTCAATAGACTTATAATTACGTATCGAGTTGCGAATGCTATCAAAACTCGGAATCAGCACTCTGAACTAAAACTACGGGAGATATAACTGAAGTTGGAGCTCTTCAAACTTGGTCAATAGGAAATTCATGCTCGGTGTACTTATTACTTATTATTTTACTTGTCAGTAACAGTGCTTTCTGTATAATTATGAAATAATAAAAACTGCATTTTTAATTGAAATAAACCTAACTGTTATTTTCTTGTATAAAACCCACCTTGAAGAAACTGATCTGATGTCAGAGTTTATACATGTTACCTATATATTTATGAAAGTAAATACCCTTATTTCTTGGTAGGTTTCAAGTACGAACCTAAGTTTTAATTTATATTTTTATCTTCAGATTAACGAATACCGTCTCAACACCAACTCTTACTAAGTAAATAAACCTAATTTGTCAATAAACAAAAAAATACTCTAAATAAACCTAATAAACTGGCTAAATAGCCACGTTTGGCTATTTACTGAAGCCATAAAACTACATGCTTGAAGCCATCAACACCTAAGGCTAGCCGGATAGTAAAACGTACGCTCGTTCCTATAAACTAGAGTAGGTTGAATAAAGAAAAGAAATAAATAAAATTGGATTGAAACCTAGGATGGTTAGAACTTTGGTTTGCTATCTCGTTGTGGTAGAGAAACAAGAAGATTTTTGTGGATTCTAAATTCTAACATTTAAAGTTAAAATCTGTCTCGACTGAAGCGCTGTATTAAAATTAAGTACAATATTGTGCCGTAAAATACGATACCTAACGCACAAAATAAAGAGAAAGAAAGGACAAAAAAAACTAAAATACATTATTTTTTTTTTAATGCCTTAGTAAAATTCCTGTAAAAATGTTTATTAAAAACTTAATCCATTTTACAGTACGGAACTCATGTACCTATTGCAATAAAACACCCATTTTATATCAATATCCAACAAACAAACTTCAAAGTACAAAAACCTTAAAAACTCCTAAACGCCTCCATTGAACAAAATCTCTGTAATATTAATAAAAAACGCGCCTTCAATGCTAACCTTTTTAAAAGGAAAAAAAAGTTCAAAGTCATCTTCGTAATACCGCCACCGGAATGATCCGAAAACGTTTTCGAGATTATAGATCACAGATATAGAAAATGAGGGACCTTTTGTCACCGACCATTATTTTTTTCAGCCTGTATATAATTCCTTTTTTATCCACATCCTGTAGACAACGGTTATATTGTGATTATTTTTGGGATGTTACGAAAAGAGGTGAAGAAGTGATCAGGCTCGTTTGTAACTCTGTTTAATAGGGTATTTTATGACTTATACAAATCTGAATGTAGTTTTTACTTACAATAATACTTATCGTATTTATTTAGTTTTAATTTTCATTGCTATCTTGATACCAACATTATTCTTACTAGATATTCTATTACTACTAGTACATTATTATTACTAAATATTCTTACTAATATTATGAAGTAACTCTGGCGGTCTGCTTGCTTTCATACTAAAGTTTTTATACCAAAATTACTGTACTTATTTAAATGTTTGGTACAAAGATAGTCTAGTAATACAGGTGCGGAAAATAGTTCTTACACGCGTGTGGAACTGCTTCATTATCGAACCATACGAAGTGATGTCCAACACCTTTGTGATTGGAACGCTTGCACGTATGAAAAGGCATCGGAGCTGTCGTTCGGACATTCATCGACAGATTTATAACACCCCAAATCGGGAAACGTAACGTCCATATTAACACATATTTTCACGAATAACGCCTCATAATATGTTCGGGACAACAGTCAGTGGGAATATTCACCTTTAAGTATGAAATAAATGTAAGGAATGGTGTAAATAAATATAGAAAACCCATGTTTGATAAAATATTAATTCCAAGGTTCGATAAATACAGTGAAATACTAGCTTTCCCATTAATAAAACAATGCTATCAAAACAAAAAGTTGTTATTGTTTCTACTTAAAGTGACCTTATCACATTTCAACAATAGTTCTATCATCCGAAGAAATTCCGTAAATAGCCGTAGATAATACCTACTCATGCCATAGAGAACAAAATGACAAGCGGAGATGCCATAACGGAAAATCTTCTTAGAAAATAGCGCTCCAAAATGCGGGGGACGAGGAACGTTACTGTTTCCGCTGTGATACGCCTTCTTTGAAATCTGCCCATTCTTTGTAATAACTAAAATCGTTGATAGATGTCGTAAAGAATCCGAACACCTCGTTAGTTCACTCGTAACTGATCTTTTTGGTCATGCCCACCTTACGTATATGACCTAGAAGAAGGCGCCTGACCTACCTGCATTCTGGCATCTTCGTTCATCTTTATTTAATCCGTGACTCACACCCACTGCCACATATCTTACACACACTACAATGTATTAGCAAATTGTTTTAGCAATACAAACGACACGAAAGTACTGGTAACAGTACATATTTACCTGTACCGTGACATTTCCTTTGATAAATGTCTTCCTACGCGTGTTCTACTGCCAAATATATTATGTCCTTAAGTAATGTTTTATGAAGGTATCAAATACAATGTTGTTTACTAGCAAATGTAACTACTATATAAAAAGATCAAATATGAATATTTTAAGCATTTCGGGGCAACATCAAAGTCTTGAAAAATAAGTAATTATTTATTTACCTTTTTGAATGATTACTCACTAATTTATTTAAAATTGTCTCTCTTGATTTGTCGCTTAATAAAAAGACATATCGCTGCTTTGCACGAATAACCGCACAATCCAAAAAAACACATTTTACAGGGTAGCTATTTGAAAATTAAACAAAATATTTACTGTCATAACTTTTCATGTTTTTAATCATTAGAAGAGTAGAATATATAAATCAAGGGCTGATCGAAAGGAAGGAATGAATGTTAGTCTTACTGACCATAAAATACGGACTATTTTGCAAGTAACTGTGTTATAAATAAACCAGTATTTTGGTTTGTGCGGGTATTCATGCAAAGCAGCGATATTATTATATCAACGGCTGTTAACGTTTGCGCATCTTGCGTCCACCTAAAAAAAAAAGTATTTCAAAAGACTTTCAGCCCTTTCAAACATTTGGCCAACTTTTGAAAACTTTGAAAGATTATTTCAAAAAAGGTTCTTAGTTAAGAAAAATTCTTTAATTTCAAAGGAGTGTCCCGTCTTTTCCGCTGTGAACTCGTTTCCTGAAGATGGCAGTCAATTTGAGTGGTGGTTATACGCCCTTGGGGCTTCATCTTTCTCTCGTGCCAAATGTTTCTTGAAATAATATCACACTTTTACGTTTCAAAAGTTTTTTGTTGGCCGTAGTCTTTCATTAGTTTTCAAGTGGTTAGTCTAACATACTATAGGATGCTCTATTCAAATACAACCATTATGCATGTATTTTTCAAAATGAGGACAATTAAGTGCATCAAAATACAAAACTGAGCTCAAACCGTTTCGTGTACGAGTTACTTATACATTTTACTAGCTTCTACCAGCGGTTTCACCCGCATCCCGTGGGAACTACTTCCCGTACCGGGATAAAAAGTAGCCTATAGCCTTCCTCGATAAATGGGCTATCTAACACTGAAAGTTCAAATCGGACCAGTAGTTCCTGAGATTAGCGCGTTCAAACAAACAAACTCTTCAGCTTTATAATATTAGTATAGATTACACCTAACGAACAGTATACCAACGGAATCCAACATCTAATGAGTTAATTTTCAGAGTAGATGCATCCAATTTGCACGAGTTACACTAGTTAAGATTTGCAATTAAGTAGAGGATATAAGGCAAGCTACACATTAGAATATCGAAAAGAAACGTTATGAAGAAAAAATGTGTCGAATATGAGATTTGGGAACAATGAAACACTGGGTTCAAAATGTGTTGGTTAGTCTAACGGCCGGTCCCAATATACTATCTGTAGACTTGTTTACTAGGAATAGGATTTTAACATAGCCTCATACAAGTATATCAAATTCCTATCTCTGATAACAAAAACAATGGATAGATAGCAAATTGGGTATGGCTGTAGATCCATCACTGATTCGAAATAGCAGATAAAGCCCTTTTGGCTTGCAACCCTCTGTGACACATACAGATGTCAATCAATGACTTTGATCATTCCAGTGACATTTCAGGAACGAGTTTGAATTCCGAATTTGAATTAGGGGGAAACGACCAAAAAGACCTGCAGCTTGTAGCATGCACAATATCTTTAAATAACATTTACAATCAATATTGTTACCAGTAATAAATCTGCTAGGTATAAAAAAACTATTTCAAAGTATTCGATGCCAACAAATTGGTCCTTTGATTCTCGTACAAATTGACTCACAGACGCAACTATTCTTATCCAACGAACCGTCTTCCCCTTTCAGGTTTTTACTTCATACAGCTGTGTTAACTTACGACACAAATTGCAACCCAAGTGTCAGACACTAATTGGCTGCAATTTGTACATCCTGGAATGATTTTAGGAGTGTACAGTTTTTTTAACCCATTGCAGTGAAGAGTTTTACATATTTTTCACACTCTTAAAAGCGCCAAAAATATCTCGATGTGGCTTTTAGTTATACTCATATTGTAGATTTGATCAGTTCATGAAATTATCGATCATTTCATTAGCAATCCGACTCGTTTAAACCACCCAGAAAAAGAGCTTGTGTCATTAAACGAGCATTATCATCATAAAGTAAGCAAACCTACGATAATGCGGCTACAACATAAACATACGAAGCCTACTAACAGCAGAACCATCAGTAATAATTTGAGAATCTTCCAAGAAGGCGCCATAACATAAATAATAAAGCAAACTTCACAAACGTAGACAAGTTGACGCAAAGACATGAATACAATTCAAAATTTAATGATCAATTTACATTTCTCGAAGCTCATAAAGTGTTTAATATGCAAAGGTAATATATATTGTAAAGGTTTAAATTAATTAGATGACGCCATTATATGTCGGGGTCTATTGTTATGCGTTTCTGGAATTAATTTCGCTACAAATTGTTTTTGTCTCTCATTCTCACACACTTGAGGAGCAATGAAACTTTATTAGGAAATAAAGGGTACACATTAATCATTGCCTTTAAATTCGTTAAAGTGTGTTGCTTGGAAATCTGAACAGAGCGCTTTTTCTTATCGTGTCATTACCATCACCGTTTTCTAATGTATTTGGAAATGACTTAGGCACCTAACTATACTCCATCCCGCTATATTCAAATTCAATGTCAGAGACTAAAAAAATACATATATCAACCAGTCTAGCAATAGCGCACTGTAGTAAAAAGAAAACAAACGATTTTGGTCCAACAGGAAATAACATTTTAAAGGTACTCTTTCAGGCATAGGTACTAGCTGCTAACGCAATGATGAGGCTCTTAACTGATCTCTTCTCTATTTTACCTTCTTACAATTGAAGGTACCTCCATTCCACATTATTCAATTCAATTCGTACTGTGAACTTTTAATGTAGTCTGACCCTTTTTGGTGCAGTTGACATTTCTATCATTTAGCACAAAAAAAATGCTCGTTTCCCTTGAATATTGACAGCTGTCAACTGCACAAAATATTCGGTACTAGCATACCTGCATTCACGTAAACACACAAGTTCACATCACTGGTCCTTTCGACCTACCGTGTCAACATATGTCACAGTGATGACATTATTTCCGCTCGCTAATTGCTCTCAATCGAGTCGAGCAAACAGTCGGCCCGATTAGTCAAATGCTTGCATGTCTGTTTGTTTGTTTGTCTGTCTGTTAATAGTTCACATGTGTGTTTGGGTTTCACTGTGTCAAGTGCTCCGAACTAGTTTATTGTTTTCAGAGATTGATTAATTCTGTTGTTCGGGGACTTGTTAGGATTGCAAACGTGTTGTTCATGTAAGTTTGTAATAGGGTTAACGGTTTTAGAGTTGTTTGATTAAAGTTTAATGCAGTGTAAGGTATAAAACATGTGTTATTTTAGGTTTGTCTATCGAAAATGACGATATTCTAAAATTAAACAACATTTAAAGGACCTATTTTTCCTTTTACCGGATTTCAATGACCCTTGATACACAAGAAATTGCGACCCACGTAATTGATATTATTTAAAATCCAATGAGATGATTTCTTCATCCTAATCCTATTTTTAATTACACTTGAATAGCAGCATTAATTTTTTTGATTTCACTAGAGTAGTGATAGTGATGTTAATATTATATTTCGTGTTTATCGATACCTAAGAGTATTGATCTAGATATTGCTGTGATAAACTTGATGGACACGAAGTACTATTTGTACAAGCTTTGGTATTTAATGGGAGGAAATAAGTTCTCTGATCCTTGAACAAAGTACTTGATTAAAGTAAAGTTATTAATTACTACCTACTTTTTCTATGACTATTTGGCACTGCTTCAATACAAACTTCAAAATGACCAGAATTTGATAAAAACAAAATCCTAACACAATGCACACTAGACACATGACAGACCGACTTACTTATCAGATAAGTTAGTTTTGCATAAAGACTTACTTAAATTAAAAAATATATAATTGTTCAATTTATTTGTATTTGACACTAAATTCTTAAACATATTATTTTACCTAAAGCTAAACATATTTTTGCCTAAACGCTGTCTTCAACCATATCCTAAGACGTTAAAAGTAATCGACTGTTTCCTAGTAACTTTAGTACACAGTTTACAGTTTCTAGAATATTCAAGCATTGTATACAGCATATATATTTGAGTCTAAATCTGTTAGGATCAGAATTTATCTAGAGGAATGGGCTTCAAACGATATGAGAATTCCCAAGCGCTCTATAGACAATTTTGCCAGAATATTCTACGCAGTTTACCGTATTTTTGTGGTTAAAGACAATGTAAATGACACTCAACTATTTTTTGTTTGTGAAGCAGATAAAATTATAAATTCGACCAGTAACAACAGTAATACTTATAAAAAACTCTAAACAAAAATCAAATTATTTTTTTACTATAGGTAGCTGTTTCTTTATATACCTAAATTAAATATAGAACACACAAGGACATTTATTTTGCCCGGCATAACAATTTTCAAAATCTGTTTTCCAACCCGACAAAGGACCTCTTCTTCATAATATTATTGCAGGAGTATAGATTTTAAATTTCGTCTCCTTTGTTCTCACTTCGGACTTCTGGTTCTTATACTTAAACCAATTTAGCTATTGACTACTCAAATTCAGTTGTATTAATCTACATCTATCCAACAATATTTGAAGCATTATTCCTGCACTTGTATCATACGAAATTCTAGCACAGTTCAAATGAAATTTATCCCCTAATGTGCGTCAATTTACTAAACGCGTTCACATCTCAGAAATGGCATTTCCTGGTACGTACTCGAGTTTCTCTCACTGCTAAATATGTATGGGTTCATTACGTTTTCGAGTTCACAACGAGTGGTGAAAAGAGGTCTTAGACGCGAAGTGTCTGAAAGGGCTTAGGAGTACGAACTGAATTTTCATGTGCATGTTTTAATTATGATGGTGTGTAAAATCTTGGTCTTGTATACGTGTTTCAACGTAAAATTGACATACAAGTGTATAGCAGTGACATAATGATAATCTATACATATAATAAATCTGTAGAAAAGTAATTTTTGTACATTGAAGAAATTGACAAAAAAAATAGCCGGCATGTTAAAGGGTAACTAACAGAACCCATTTCCATCATTTTTGTCATTTTTGTCTGTTTGTCTGTTTATCTGTTTGTTTGTTCGGGATTCACGTAAAATCTACGAATTCAATGCAGACAATGCTTATATACAAAAATTCTACGTAACTTGGGGTATTACTTAGTTTTTGTTTCATCGTAATCTATTCACTCTATCAAAAGATGTGATTAATTTTGTGAATTCAAGATGTAAAATATTTCGACACGCAATCTGTTTGTCAAAACTGTACATTTGAATGTTGTACTTATATTAGTTGTTCGGCCTATTATTAATCTTTACACAGAAAATCACACCTATAAAAGTAACTTCGGAAGAAAAAAAATATGAAAATTTTGTTTAGCCAAGGTTAAAGTAGCTCCATCTGTGGTAAAAATACATCAAATTTGTCAAAAGAGTGAGGTGGTAAATGACAATTAATTACCATACATTCTTTATAGAGGATTATTATTTCAACAGATGGAGTTGTGTATTTTCCGTAAGGGGATCTTCACACTGCCCCGCATCACGCTGCATCTTGCGTGTCGACGCACCTACGCGCGTTCCTGCGGGAGTGCAGATCTGCATCATCGTGCGGGTTTTTCACGCACTCACGCGCGTAGGTGCGTTTTGTTAATTCACGCACGGCGGCTCTCATCGAGTTCCATTTTCAAACATACACGTCACGCCCATTCAAAATCACGCGCGTCACTGCGGGATTCAGTGTGCCATACCTTGCGTCTCGCCCCGCACCTACGCGCGGGGGTGCGTTTTTCTCCGCATGTATGTGCGTGATCCGCATGAACGCGCGTGGATGCATTTTCAGTGTGTTGGACTATGCGTGTTTTCCATACAAACGGAGATATTTCCATACAACGGAAAAAAACGCATCCACGCACTACGCTGCATCATGCGGGGCAGTGTGATAATCGCCTAATTCACCATATTTTAACACGTAGTGTAATTTTTCGATAGACATTTCAATAGTGTTTGTCAGTTTGCCGTACCACATCAAAATCCAACTATAATTATTACCTTTATGAAAGGAAAATTAAGGCGATTATCACACTGCCCCGCATGATGCAGCGTAGTGCGTGGATGCGTTTTTTTCCGTTGTATGGAAATATCTCCGTTTGTATGGAAAACACGCATAGTCCAACACACTGAAAATGCATCCACGCGCGTTCATGCGGATCACGCACATACATGCGGAGAAAAACGCACCCCCGCGCGTAGGTGCGGGGCGAGACGCAAGGTATGGCACAGTGAATCTCGCAGTGACGCGCGTGATTTTGAATGGGCGTGACGTGTATGTTTGAAAATGGAACTCGATGAGAGCCGCCGTGCGTGAATTAACAAAACGCAACTACGCGCGTGAGTGCGCGAAAAACCCGCACGATGATGCAGATCTGCACTCCCGCAGGAACGCGCGTAGGTGCGTCGACACGCAAGATGCAGCGTGATGCGGGGCAGTGTGAAGATCCCCTAATAGTTCTCAGCCAAATTTAAAACGGTGCCATCTAAACTATTTTTTGAACATTACGTCAAAAATGATGACTTTAGTAGAACAACTAATTATCATTTAAAGTTACAGATGGAGTTCATATCAGGATTTTTTCATAAACATAGTTTAGCTTATCTTCCACTAATGTGGTGGCCTTAAAACAAATTACTTTGAGTGAGTAGTATTAAGTAGACCTTAATTATTTTTTCTGATGCAAAATATGTAAACTTAATCCTAGAAGAAAGGAAGATCTATCTCTCGCAAGCGCTGCTAAGCGTGAGGTAGGTAATGTAGGCTTCTGTAGCTTTAAAAACAAGCCCAGATACAAAGTGCAGATAAGAAATGGGAGCTTTCTCGATTTAATACCATACACACGTAAAATGCTTTATGCGTCTGGAAACGTACAAATTACGCGTCGCATACCAGAGACATGCTTACTTTCAACTTCTGATCGCAAATACACTGTTCACGATTACGAACAGTCTCAGTAAGACCCGAGCCAAGTCTAAAAAAACACCTTTTATATAAAACTACGTTTGATGTCATTCAATTACAAAGACAGAATTGTTCTCTGCTGCAAATCCTATCCACCTATATCCTATCCTAATCCAGCATGCATTGCAGGTGTGCATTGCACAAAAACCAATGGTATCCTATTCGAGAAGTCAAAAGAGTCGGCCTGCCAACGTCAGCTTTTGCGCTAAGCAAGTGTTCTTAATAGTACCATCAGAATTACATTCATCGTTGAATGAGGTGAATAAATTTTCAGAAACCACAATAACAGGAGGAGCCAAAGCGTATGATCGCTTCATAGAGCTCTGATTGGCCCCAGGTGACCAACTCAGGTCTGATTTGTTCGTTCATCAGATCTTTGAAAGTGTTTCGGTGGATACTTACTGTCGTCCTGTTTACGTGTGACACAAAATATGGTATATAAACGTCCTCCGCAAGAGCGAAATTTTCCCGGTGAGCGGTAGTGACGCACAGTATACAACACTTCTGTTTCTTTTGATTTGCTGGCTCCACCAAGAAATGACAAATTGCGAGCGTACATTTTGAAAATCTTGGCAAAACTGCAGGTTTCAAGTACGAACACATGAAGTGGACTCTCACAGATACGTACATTTTGCCTATTCGTGAACTAATGCAAGCATTTCGGTGAAGTCCCTCCCGGTTTAGACCTAACCCCACATTAGGCGTGCGCGATCCTCCTGTTGCCCGCAACTTCGTCTGCGTGGGCAATATAGAATAGTCAATTATTACGTATGGTGCGTAAGTAATTTTCACAGGAAACAGCTATAATCTATGTCTATATGCTTTGAGTCTGACAAAGCTGTCATTTGTACATTTTCTGCAACTGCTGCGACTAATCAGAAGCCAGAAAGTCTGTCAGTCTTACCATGGATATCGTCTTGTGTAGTTGACTGGATTGAAGATAGGTAGATAGGTAGTCGCTCCAAGCAAAATATTGGTCCTCAAACAGATTCGGTGACTGGAAGCCAACACCAACATAGTTGGGGAATAGCTGGATGGATGATAAAATGAGTCATCATCATCAGCAGGCGCATAGGGTAGGATAGTTTCACTACTGGGGAGAAACACTTGTATGACGGGGATTTTCTGTGCATTTACTCACTATGGTAAGGCTGACCCCACATTAGGCGTGCGCGATCCTCGGGCGTGTGAGTAGCGCGGGCGTCGCGAGCGCGCTGCGTGAACGTCGCGTTTTGCTGCCCTGCGGCATGTGTGAAGAGTGCAAGCGACGCGCTCGCGGCGAGCACGCGGCGCTCGAGTTGCGTTCTTACCCCTTCGCCCGCTATCCCCGCCGCCCGCTAAACGCCTTAGCAGTTAAACGTCAAGGAGAGCGGCGCCTGCGCCCCGCGAGCGCGCTGCAAATGCCACAGGGCAGCAAAACGCGACGCTCACGCAACGCGCTCGCGACGCACGCGCGGCGCCCGCGCTACTCACACGCCCGAGGATCGCACACGCCTAATGTGGTGGCCTAAGCCGGGACTCCACCGAAATGTTTGCATTAGTTCACGAATAGGCAAAATGTACGTATCTGTGCGAGTCCACTTCATGTTTTCGTATTTGAAACCTGCAGCTTTGCCAAGATTTTCAAAATGTACGCTCGCAATTTGTAATTTCTTGGTGGAGCCAGCAAATCAAAAGAAACATAAGTGTTGTATACTGTGCGTCACTACCGCACACTGGGAAAATTTTGCAGAGGACGTTTATATACCATATTTTGTGTCACACGTAAACAGGACAGTAAGTATCCACTGAAACACTTTCAAAGATCTGATGAACAAACAAATCAGACCTGACTTGGTCACCTGGGGCCAATCAGAGCTCTATAAAGCGATCATACGCTTTGGCCCCTACTGTTATTGTGGTTTCTGAAAATGTAATCACCTCATTCAACGATGAATGTAATTCTGATTCTATTAAGAACACTTGTTTAGCGCAGAAGCTGACGTTGGCAGGTCAAGTCTTTTGACTTCTCGAATAGGATACCATTGGTTTTTGTGCAATGCATTCTGGATTAGGATAGGATATAGGTGGATAAGATTTGCAACAGAGAACAATTCTGTCTTTGTGATTAAATGACATCAAACGTAGTTTTATATAAAGGTGTTTTTTTAGACTTGGCTCGGGTCTTACTGAGACTGTTCGTAATCGTGAACAGTGTATTTGCGATCAGAAGTTGAAAGTAAGCATATCTCTGGTATGCGGCGCGTAATTTGTACGTTTTCAGACGCATAAAGCATTTTACGTGTGTATGGTATTAAATCGAGAAAGCTCCCATTTCTTATCTGCACTTTGTACCTGGGCTTGTTTTTAAAGCTACAGAATCCTACATTACCTACCTCACGCTTAGCAGCGCTTGCGAGAGATAGATCCTCATTTCTTATAGGATTAAGTTTACATATTTTGCATCAGAAAAAAAAATTGAAGTCTTAATACTTCTCACTCAAAGTAATTTGTTTTAAGGCCACCACATTAGTGGAAGATAAGCTAAACTATATTTATGAAAAAATCCTGATATGAACTCCATCTGTAACTTTAAATGATAATTAATTGTTCCACTAAAGTCATCATTTTTGTCATAATGTTCAAAAAATAATTTAGATGGCACCGTTTTAAATTTGGCTGAGAACTATTAATTTTCTTTTTATCAAGGTAATAATTATAGTTGGATTTTGATGTGGCACGGCAAACTGACAAACACTATTGAAATGTCTATCGAAAAATTACACTACGTGTTAAAATATGGTGAATTACGGAAAATACACAACTCCATCTGTTGAAATAATAATCCTCTATAAAGAATGTATGGTAATATTGTCATTTACCACCTCGCTCCTTTGACAAATTGGATGTATTTTATTTACCACAGATGGAGCTACTTTAACCTTGGCTAAACAAAATTTACATTTTTTTTTTCTTCCGAAGTTACTTATAAAGGTGTGATTTTCTGTGTAAAGATTAATAATAGGCCGATCAACCAATATAAGTACAACATTCAAATGTACAGTTTTGACAAATAGATTGCGTGTCGTAATATTTTACATCTTGAATTCACAAAATTTATCATATCTTTTGATAGAGTGAATCGATTTCGATGAAACAAAAACTAAGTAATACCCCAAGTTACGTAGAATTTTTGTATATAAGCATTGTCTGCATTAAATTCGTAGATTTTACGTGAATCGCGAACAAACAAACAGATAAACAGACAAACAGACAAACAGACAAACAGACAAAAATGACAAAAATGATGGAAATGGGTTCTGTTAGTTATTCTTTAACACGCTGGCTATTTTTTTTGTCAATTTCTTCAATGTACAAAAATTACTTTTCTACAGATTTATTATATGTATATAGATGTGTTTTTAGATACACTTAAGGGATTGGAGTGGCCCTAACCTTAATCCTGCCCTTTGTAACAATTACACTAGGGAACAATGAATTCTGGACAGCTTTGAAAAACTTTAGGTATCATCGAAATAAAGATAAAGTTACGAACTTGTGTCTACTATTTTTAGACAGCTTCCAATCTATCACGATGACTATGACATTTTTAACATCTTTATAAAATACCACATAGTTATGTAGTAGGTACCTATATACAAGGATAATTGTCGGTGTTGTGTCACCATTTCACTAAAGTTGTCTTAAAGAGCTTCAGCGTGTTGCCTTCGTCTCTACGTTCGCCTTCCAAAAATTTCGGTCTAGTACATACATATACCTCTATAAACATACAAACGTATATTTTTTGCCATCTCGCTTTAACCTTAAATATAAAAAATTCTAGACAAAGATTAGTTATATTTTATGTATATCTATAAATTGAGTTATGTATATACCTGATCCAGATTCTATCCTGATCAATTCTGAAGTTTAAAAGAAAATTCAATCAGTTTGTAATTCTGAGCCCTACAGAAAGCATCTAGATAAACTCGCTTCGATAAAAAGTCACTTTTCACAAAGAATATTCCAATATGCAGATGTAGTGAACTGTATCGGACAACGATTTTACAAAATGAATTCTATTTACTTGATGACTGAGTCCATTTTCACGGAACACGGAGCGATTGGCATCGCTTTGATCAGTGTATCATTCTGATGCGTACGGTGTTTATTAAACTGCTGCTGCCAAAAAATGCTTCACACAATATGCTCAATTGTTTTATAGCACTTCCAATTGGAATTTTCAGTTATTATTTACAATCACGAAGAGGTCGTATGACCTCTTTAATCCGAGTTCACAAAAACGAGGTTTTCAATATGAATGTTTGTGTTTTTTATGTTTGTTCGCGGATAACGTCCTCGATGACAAGCCAATTTTATCGATGAATTGGAGTTACTACATTAATTGAAAAATTGGAACCAATTTTTTTTAACTATCTATAAGTTTCTATGCGTACTTTCCGGAGTTGTTGAAACGATTAACTTACATTCTCGGTAGGATAAAACATTTAGTTTTTCTCCAACGTCATGAATGTACTTAAATGGTGTATACCTGAAACAAAATAATACAAAAATTAATGCTTGATTCTGTTAGTAGGCACATGAACTTTACCGAAATTGAAGAACCTATATAATTAAATGTGGCATAAAAATGACATCGTGTACAAAGTGTTAGGATCAATCTTGAAGTTATTTTCGTGCAATATAAAATGTTCTTGTTGAATTAACTACCGATGCAGGTAACACTCAAAAGCATCCATCTTAAATCAATTGAAACACCTTATTTATACATTAAAGCGTAAAACAGGAAACTCCACTTAAACATTGTCCTAATTTATTTTCTCGTGAATTTTGTGCGACACTGCTATTGTTTCCAATGGGATTAAAGGTCGCCCAGACTTTATTGTGTTTGTTTTCAATTATATTAAACCCTGAACCGAGTTCCAGTTTGATTTATTCAGTTTCATGTTAGCCATTCGAAGTATTTAATTAATTGAATGAATTAAAGCGGTCATAATAATTTGTTTGCCAAAAAAATCCTTTAATGTTCTACGATTGTATAACATATGCATATTGCAAATGACCTTTTTTATGCGTAAATACAAAGGCTACTTTTACCCAAGTGCGAAAAGTAGTTCCTACAAGTCGAAGATGAAACCGCTGGCAGGAACTAGTAAGATACTAAAAGTCCTATGTTATACACTATTCTACACTACGATCCTATTAAACCGTTATATGTCGGAGAATTGATTTTCTATTATTTTATAATTAGCGAGATACAAGAAGTTCTCCACTTTTCAAATCGTTATTTAAATGCCGAGATTGTTTACAGGCCGACGTGAATAGAATCTTTTGAAATGATATTTTTGTGAAACAACCTTCAAAGGCTTTAATTTATAAGCAAGAGTGTTATTTTTAAGTGTTCTTCTTAGATCAAACTAATATTATAAAAGAAAAGTTTTTGGGTAGGTGTGTGGGTTCTTTTGTTAATGTTACTATTAATAAACCAATGTTGAATTAATTTTGATGAAATTAGACAGATTATTGTAATACTACTATGTGTAATGTACTCGACAAAGCCTATTCAATTGATGTAAACAAAGTTTCAGTTAATTTATTTAGGCACGTGATGTGCTAACAATAATATTATCATCAGGCCAAATTCCAAAATAATTTGTGAATTTGACTGAAATCATACAAACCAGGCCTTACATAACACATTCACAATATAATAGGAATATACATAGGACTAAAGCTGATGTCAGACGCTTCATTTTCTGTTCATTTTCGTTTTTCACTCGACACTTTTCTATCGAAATTAAAATAAAATGAAACCCGAATCTGCCATCAACCTAGCCTTTCCTTCCGACTTCCAGTCTATCCAGATGCAGCTGAGTACCAGTGTTTTACAAGGGGCTTTTGCCTATTTGACTTCTTTAACTCTCTTGCCAGGGCAACCCAATACCTCTACGATCTGAATACACAGAGACTCATCATCCTCCGAGCCTTTTTCCCTACCATGTTGGGGTCGGCTTCCAGTCTAACCGGATTCAGCTGAGTACCAGTGCTTTACAAGAAGCGACTGCCTATCTGACCTCCTCAACCCAGTTACCCGGGCAACCCGATACCCCTTGGTTAGACTGGCGTCAGACTTACTGGCTTCTGACTACCTGTAACGACTGCCAAGGATATTCAATGACAGCCGGGACCTACAGTTTAACGTGCCATCCGAAACACAGTCAATGGTGTCTAAGATATACTTAGAAAGTAAATACAAACTTAGAAAAGTTGCATTGGTACTTGCTTGACCTGGGATCGAACCCGCGCCCTCATACTTGAGAGGTTGGTCCTTTACCCACTAGGCCACCCACGGCCTGAATACAAAGAGACTGTTCACTACTTTTCAGCCATTAAAAAGTATATTTATAAGGCATTTTTCAATAAAGACCGGTTAAGCAGTTAACACCCTCCTTGGTTGATCTGCGTGATCATTTCATTTTTTTTTCATTCATGCCTAGTTGTGTGAACACCGAGTGATAGTTCACTTGACTGAACCGTCTGACATCAGCTTTACGCAAGGTTTGAACAATATTGAACTGTCAAATTCAATAGAGAAGACGGATTTTCGATAACAAGATTGACACAGCGTTGTTAGAAGTCTGAGGGTCTAAGCTAGATGGACATGAAAAAGGCAGGCTTTATTTAGGTTCTAGGCTTTATACCTACGTATTTTTTGGTAAGACAAATAAAGCCACAAAGGAAATACTGAAATAATGTTTTTTTTTCTCTTATTTGAGTAGGTTCAACCTGGCTTTGCCCCGCGTCTCGAGAGAAGTAATTTCCACACCCGGAAAAGTAGCTTATGTATATTCTCGGGCATTATAGTGTGTACCTACAAAACTGCATTGAAATTGGTTCAGTAGTTTTCATTGAAGGTGTACCTACGTATCTTTTCTTTTTTCAAGAAAAACTACTGAGTGTACTTTTTATGAGGCTTTTTAAGATAACATTATACATGTATTGTCATATACGAGTAAAATCGCGGCCAACAGCTAGTATCATTATAAGCTTGTTACTTCAACTCTTATTAGTTTCTCTTTACACGATGATCGAGTGTAATCAATTTTTATCCGACAAAACCCCGGGTGAAAGCCTCACGTATGACGATAAAACACAGTTAAAAATAGCTCTAGTGTTTATACACTGCTTAGGAAAAATCGAATAGAAATTTTCTTTATGTAGTACTCGGTAAAATGGAATTCAGTTACTAAGCATACTTTGTGTCTGGTCTTTTTCGAATTGAAGAAAAATATTCATATTTTTTTGGTCTAAAAAATAAAAAAATACGTGTGGCACTCGGGGACTGCCGCGGTAAATCGTACAATACGTCTAATCGCACGACACACAGCGCCGTGTCGAAGACTGCCGAACTGACACGACGTTAGACGATGCCCGGCCTTCAAGCCACACCTCCGTGCCCGTCGGAGTGGGGAGCGTGAGGTATTTTCGTTACGGAATTTCTGGATTTGGTCCCCGCGCTCAAGCCTGCGATAGAAGCTATGCAATAGCTTAAAAAATTGATAAAAAATGCTAGATTTTACCATCACATGTACTTATTCCCACCCGCATCCCACGCGTACTTCTTCCCTCACACAGGTATTATTTTACATTATTGACCATAGATCCATATACCGTCAGTTGCACAAAGCTCCATTAAAGTTAAAGCTTCATTTGCTGTCACTTTTTATCTTGTCGACAAAGAAAGAGTCAGCAATAGATTTAAAGAAGCTTTAACTTTAATGGAGCTTTGTGCAACTGACGGATAGAACTTTAAAAACTCGTATCAATATCACACACGTACCACGTATGCTTAACTTACCATTTGGCAGACAGGCTGAAATAACAGCTGGTTCAAAACTTGGCTCGCTCAGCCCAGCCTCCCTTTATCATGCAAATACTTTTTGTCGCTTTTCTGCTTCATTTGTCTATCATATTTTTGCGAGTTTCTATTGTTTTTTGTCCCTCAGGGTCCGTTCAGATAGACCGGGTCGAAGAGCAGAGCAAATTCTTAACACGTTGAAAATTAAGTACCTACTTATTATTTGAAGTAAGGTTTATTTTTGCATGCGCACTGCTTTTGTCATTGAGAATCCTCGAATGCGCTCGGTGTGAAATAATAAGAGGAGCCGACCGGCTCCGATCGTGTATTTTTTCTTGCCGTTTGGCTCCGTTTGCGTGCTCTTTAATGCTCGCGCAGCCGATCGTCTCCGGTCTGTGTGAAAAGAAAAATGCGCGCCGATGCTCTCCGACCCGGTCTATCTGAACGGACCCTTAGATCTCCAGAAGTGTATGATCAAGTATCATCATCATCATCGTTTGCCGAGCCTTTCCCAACCACGTTGTGGATCTAGTTAGACTAGAAACCGACAACTACCTTCACTAGGAAAAGATTAGGCAATAGCTTAGCAAAGGCAGGGCTACAAAATTATATGAGTTAGAATATCAACGTCACTTTCAGTACCTAGAGAATCTGCGATGACCTGAAAACAATTTTAATAATCTAGACTATTAGAATTATGCGGTGAAATACTCCGTAAAGGACTGATAAATGCTTAACGGAATCCAATAAACTTAAAACAACAGTCCTTCGAAAGTCCGAGTTGTCCCAAATTTTCTAGGAATGCAAATTATTAATGCCAATATAATCCTAAAGCATACAATTTAGAAGGGAATCAAACTACAGGCCCAGGCGGATTCGGTTGCTGGTGAGCAGCAGAACGTGACCAAAATTAATGATTTGGCATTTGAAGTGAGAGCCTCATTACAGTTAGACTAAGACCATTTACTCAAAAGGAATCGCCATGAGAACTAGATGATTTATGAGTCTGTCAACTTACCCCAGGGAGGTGAGACAATGCAACAAAAAAGTGCACTTTCAATCAAGTCTTGTCTTGTCAACACACGAGCACAGCAAAATTGACAAACATTGAAAAACTAATATTAACTTGATATCTATACTAATATTATAGAGGAAAACTTTGTTTGTTTGGTTGTAATGGATAAACTCAAAAACTACTGGACCGATTTTAAATATTCTTTCACCATTAGAAAGCTATATTATCTGCGAGTAACATAGGCTATATTTTATCCCGGTGCGGGCAGTAGCTCCCACGGGACGCGGGTGAAACCGCGGGAAAATGGCTAGTATTATATATAGTTCGACGAGTTCGACCGTTTATTGGTGCAGTTGACAGTTCTGTCAGTCAGTAACAAAAATGCTATTTTCCCTTGAAAATTGACAACTGTCAACTGCATAAAACATTCGATATAGGGGTACGAGTATTATTGGCACTCTAGTATATTTGACCACTAAAGGGCAATTACGGCACTTGAGTCTCCGGTTGGTTTCATGCTCTAAGTAGTTAGCTCATAAATCTAATTTGTAATTGTTTACTCTGCAGAAAATGTTTCGTTTTATGAATAAATTTGGCTAACAAAGAGGAAAATGCAGGAAATTAGATTGCTGGATTTGGGAATTGTTTGAATTTTACGTTTGTAAGCTTGGTGCTTAGGTACATGTGATGAAATCCACAATCACTTCGTTATGTAATGAAAGCGCAATTTGGAATGTTTGAAGTTAAATATTTAATGTCTAATTAGTATGTCAGAAATAACCTTGATGCTTTATTTTAGTCCAAATATATTACTAATCTCACTAATTTCACAAATGCTGAATTATTTAGTCTGCTACCACCTTCACGGTACTGCTAAAACTCAGAGTATAATTGTTTCATGATGTGAAATTAATATTAAGAACTAGCTTTTAACATGCAGTTTTACCAACGTCCCGTGTAAACTTCTTCGTACCCCAATCCAACCATTATAAAAAGTAGCAGCATAAAACGTCCCTCGATATTAGGACTCGATAGCACTGCAAGACAGTAGTTATCTAGTACCTAGTTACAAAAAAGCTTGCTAATAATCTGTTAATACCCTACTATAATTTATCTCACCTTACATTTCAACTCGAAATGAGAACCAAAAACCTGATCATCCCCTCCCCTCGATCCTCGATCCTCCCCTAAGACACAAGTTCCATTTCTCAGATAAATCGTCAACAATGAGCTTCTACTAGAGGTATTTAGCTTTAAAGCAAACTATTGTGACCATTATCTGTTCGTTGCACAAAGCAGGATGGAGTACGGCCACTTGATCCTATTAAGAGCATCCCGGATTGTTACTGTATTAAATATGCAGTTGTCAAGTCAAGATTGGATTAAGGTTGTTAAGGAAGCTAGGTATGACAGAGGCTGAATTGCACCATTGAACTAAAACGATAGGTTGTCGCCTATTCTTCAGTTATCATTATTTTCATTATTACCTATAGTTCAATGGTTCAACCCAACGGAGGTAAGTATTTTTTTTAGTTTTGATTAAATATTAATATGACAATTAGTGAAGGAATAGGGAGTGCACCTGCGTCTGCGCAAATGCTCGTGCACTATAATATGTCCTGCGCAGCTGGCTGATCTTCTTAAATGCGAACAGCCGCCGTGGCCGAAATCGGCCGTGGACGCCATTATTATAATATGACAATGTACAAGGGTATTATTGACGATTGAAGAAATTATGACGTATGTCGAAAAGATGCTAGTCGAAAATACAACTGAAAAGTAGTAACAAACGTGGAAAGCAATTATTGTTTCATGTTATTTCATATATTAGGTGTTAAGAACTTAGTAGGTATATATTATACACTAGCTTTTGCCCGCGACTTCGTTCGCGTGGAATAGTGACTTCCGGCAGATTTTTGGTTTGACCAATAGATGGCGCTATATGTCCGGATTAAATTTTATTATTTTTATATTTTTTGTAATAAAAACTATCCTATATCCTTTCTCAAGTTCCATACTATGTCTGTACCAAATTTTACACAAATCGGTTCTGTAGTTTAGGCGTGAAGAAAAGACAGACAGACAGACAGACGGACGGACAGAAAGACAGACAGACAGAGTTACTTTCACATTTATAATATTAGTTAGGATGTATGTGCTGAAAGTAATTCCCTCGGGACGCGGGTGAGGCTGCGAGCGGAAGCTAGTAGGTAACTTAATACAACATTAATTCGCTGAAGCTATGTTACTATCTACGCATAACTCTAACTTGGGACCTTTTAACGTAACTTTCCTATTTCCATTAAACTATTAGTTTCTGTAAACTTTGTATGGAGGACAAAACGTTAATTTGTTTAACTTTATTTTAACGCTTCTGTTCACTTAACAATAACTATTTGAAATGGAATTTGTTTGATTTATTAATCGTATTTTGTGAACATTTCTACAGTTTAATAGTTAAGTTAAAGTGGATTTAGAATTGTTGGGAATAATAAAATCTTTTTGGAATAATAAAATCTTATTGTTTGCGATAAATATAATACTATCAGTCTATAATACTTTGTGGTTTTTGTACTATAGCCACATGATTTTGATAAAGACTTTTGACAAGTTTTAATTTGAACCTTGCAATTGAAGTTATCTGCGTTCTTGAAACACGGTTCGTTACATAGATAGAATATGGACAACAAAGAAGTCCTATTTGGGGTTTCCATTAGTCAGGGACCTTAAAAAACAGCAAAATAACATGTACATTCAAGGACAATAGAGAAACAATTAATATTATTTCAATTACGGTCCATATTTTAGACAATCACTTTATTTTATGAAGTACTGAAGAACTAAGCCAGTTACTGTAACAAGAGGATTGTACTAAAAAGAACATTTCTGCGTTTATTCATAACTAGTTCATAAGTTATTTGTTGAGTACCCACTTGCTACTAATTAATGTCTATGTTTTCCTCCTTACAAATTGTTTTATATCACTGTAAAGAGCTTCTACTGAAATTAGGGTGCCTTACCCAAAGGAAAAATCAGGTATAATCATCGGCAAGGATATTGAGCTCTGACCTTCACCTGCGCAGAAGTGATTTATTGGTTTATTGCCTTAAGTGTACAGTGCGCAAAGCGATCCCCACTCTTCCGCCGAGAGCTCAATATCCGTGCCGATAACTACATTGTTTTACTAACATTTCGCTTTCCGTCTGTCACGTCCAAAAGTCAGACGACGAAAATTTTCACAGGTATATTTGTTATTGTTGCTGCTTTAATAACAAATAAGAAACTATAGAAGGCAAGAATAAAATAATTGTCCCGTATAGCAAACTTTATTTTTGTGTTATGTTTTGTTATTTGGGCACTCGGCTTTTTGTTGCCCCATTGCAGAGAACCGGCCTCTTTTCATACAGAGGATCTTACATTTTTTTTTATAATAATGTCAGGACACCTTTCCACACACGGTCGGTTAGCCCCATGCTAAGTTAGTAATTAACTTGTGTTATGGGCGCTAATACAACTGATAAACTACATATAGCTACACATATACATATTTATAAATACATATTGTATTATCCAGACCACGGCCAACAAGCATGCTCATCACACAAATGTCGACCGAACCGGGAATCGAACAACATGCAGTCTGGCATGGTGACCATTGCGCCATCGAGGTCGTCATTGCGTCATTTAATTATAGCAGACAAAAAATATCTGTGCCTATTGTCCGAGTGTGCGCCCACGCCCCAACAAGAGTGTTTGAAGTGTCCCCTAACTAAGAACGTATACAGTACAATACTGTTGTTGACTCTCAGTACAACCTCATCCAGGTTACGTTATTATTCTTGGGCAAGTGTAAATGGGAGATAACAAGGTGTAACTATGGTGTAAAGAAAGGTAAATGTGGATGTTGCTGTTGAGAGTATTCATCACCTGCCTAGCTTTTTTCCCAACTATATTGGGGTCGGCTTCCAGAACCGAATGCAGCTGCCTATCTGACCTCCTCAACTCAGTTAGCCGGGCAACCCAATACCCCTAGGTAAGAGTGCTTCAGATTAGCTTGCTTCTGACTACCCGTAACGACTGCCAAAGATGTTCAAATAACAGCCGTGATTTACAGTTTATCGAGCCCTACGGAACATGGTCGTAAGTGACCAAGATATACTTAGAAAGTGCATATAATAAACTTGACAAAAGGTTGCACTGGCACTTGCCTGACCTAAAATCGAACCTATACTCGTATTTTCAAAAAGGATCTTTAATTGAAATAATAAGAATACAATTTATGATAGGGAAATATTAAAACTAAGTATCAAAATATTCATCCGCATCGCTGTCAGCGGGGGTCGTGCCCAAAAGGCTGGCTGCATTGCCACGCTGGATGGCAATGCATATCCTTTGGCCGAAGTATAGGCCAGCCCTTTGGTCACGAGTGGACTCCACACACACACTTTACTCGTATTTGAGAGGTTGGTTCTGTGTATGAGGCTACCACGGATACAATTGTCTAATTAATAATAATAATTGACGTGTCAATCACACTTATGATCTAATCTAATGTACGAACAACCATCCACTTTATTATACAAAACCAGCACAACATCAACAAACTAAACACCAGATCTAGACTATAATTAGCAACATCGCTAGTAATTTCATGCTTATCGTACTATAACGTGTAGCTTAAATAATCCTAATTGATTGGTAAATTGCTAGCCTAGTTGTGAGATAAACTAGGTATTAAACTGACGTCGTGGTGGCCTAGTGGGTAAAGAACCAACCTCTCGAGTATGAGGGTGTGGGTTCGATTCCAGGTCAGGCAAGTACCAATGCAACTTTTCTAAGTTTGTATGTACTTTCTAAGTAATCTTAGACACCAATGGCTGATAAAAAGGTGAAGGAAAACATCTTGAGGAAACCTGGACTATATAGTCTGAAATCACCAACCCGCATTGAGCAAGCGTGGTGATTAATGTTCAATCCTTCTCCGTGTGAGAGGAGGCCTGTGCCCAGCAGTGGGACGATAAAAAGGCTGTAACAGTAACAGTAACAGTAAACTGAGATTTAGAGCATTCATAATTTTACGTCGGTGGCCTACTTTTTGAAGATGAGAAACTGTAATAGGTTATAATAGGATGTGTGCATAATAGGACTCTCTGATACCTAACTAATTTTTATTTTTAACCGACTTCCCAAAACACTAAAAAGCAAGAAAAAACTAATTTTAGGTGCATCGGCCTAAAAGTCGGTGGCAAAATTAACTTAGGGACATCCATTAGACACCGACTTCTAGGCCGATGCACCTAAAATTAGTTTTTTTTTGCTTTTTAGTGTTTTGGGAAGTCGGTTATATTTTTTTGTAAAAAAGTTTTTTTTTTTAATTCTATGTATATTCCACAAACCAGATACAGTTTTATCCACATAGTTTTGTAAGCTGTTCTCCGCGGTTCGGACCGCGTGGCAAGAAATCTACTTACCGCATCTGGTTAAAAGTAGGTAGCACAAGACAATTCTTAGGCTTTACCTAGACTAGCTATGTATAAAAAGTCGTTAAAATTAGTTCATTCGTTTTGAAGTGAAAGGCCAAAAAACAGACATGCATATTTACGCACACACTAGGAATCACCTGCTTACTTGAAATAACATATCTAAGTACCAGATACGTATTCTAACACCGTAAGTTACCCCTAAACTAAGAACATACGATCATTTCGCCATCACAAACCTATCTGCCAACAGATTATGTTATTATTAGCTTCCGCCAGCGGCTTCGCCCGCGTGGTGTGTTGATAAAAAGTAGCCTATGTGTTAATCCAGGGTATCACCTATCTACATACCAAATTTCAACCAAATCGGTTCAGCCGTTTTTGCGTGAACGAATAACAAACATACATCCATACATTTTCACAAACTTTCACATTTATAATATTAGTAGGATTACACTGATAACTTGGCCTCAAGTGACAATGGGAAAGGGGATCGAGTGTCATTTGTTTTTTTGTAATATGACCCGAGCCCGTATGATAACAGTGGTACACGCACATTTAGCTGAGTCGAAAGCACCGATAAAATCCTTAAAGTATGTCACACACAGTGTCTATCTTAAGTGGTCAAGTAAACAAATTAAATGTTTTTTTTTTTGCATCTAGAGAATTTTTATTTGAAGCTTCTATGTTACAACTATGTCTAAACTATATGAAAATTATCTCACAACACAGTCACTTGTCTTTTTAATTTCTAGAAATATTTGCTACGACTACATAGAGGTACTTAATATGAAGAATAGGTAATTACGAACCTATGTACTTCATGCAGTATATCTCAACATTATTAATCTATACTAATATTATAAAGAGGAAAACTTTGTTTGTTTGTTTGTTTGGTTGTAATGGATAAACTCAAAAACAACTGGACCGATTTTAAATATTCTTTCACCATTAGAAAGCTATATTATCTGCGAGTAACATAGGCTATATTTTATCCCGGTACGGGCAGTAGCTCCCACGGGACGCGGGTGAAACCGCGGGAAAACGGCTAGTGTGTAAATAAAAGCGTAAAAGCTGTGAATTCTTTACCCGTAATTTAGGAGGTAATTAATCAACTGCCGACAGGAGCCTGTAGGTAAAAAAGCGTTGAGAAAACATCAACACGTTATAAAAGAAGAAAATATCCAAAGAGTATCTAAACAAAAGTTACTAAAACAACACATTTACTTTTGAAGACTCATCATCCTCATCCTCCGAGCCTTTTTCCCAACTATGTTGGGGTCGGCTTCCAGTCCAACCGGATTTAGCTGAGTACCAGTGCTTTACAAGGAGCGATTGCCCTATCTGACCTCCCCAACCCAGTTACCCGGGCAACCCAATACCCCTTGGTTAGACTGGTATCAGACTTACTGGCTTCTGACCACCCGTAACGATTGCCAAGAATGTTCAATGACAGCCGGGACCTACAGTTTAACGTGCCATCCGTGTTTAATCATTGGTGTCTAAGACATACTTAGATAGAAAGTATATACAAACTTAGAATATTGGCATTAGTACTTCCTTTCCTTTTATTGGTACTTTGATTCCTTTTGAAGACTATAAAATATTAAGAGTCCAACGGCCACTTCCAATATTCTATCTGTCTGTCTGTCTTACCAGAGATAGAATTTTGACATTAGCCCAACACAAGTAATGGTAAATTCTTATTTCTAGTAAGCAAAACAATGGATGGATAAAATATAGGAAAAGGTCGCTAATGACAATATATGAATAGATACCTTAACACCGGTTCGGACTGAAGTATAAGTATTGTGATTCACTGAACCGTAAATATCTTTGAAAGGAACAAAAGCTCAAACGTTTGTGAAATCTTCAGTAGTTTTGTACAAGAATGAACTGAATACGTCATGATTGGAAAATATAAGATTGTCGCAATCATCATCAACGGCATTTGTATTGCCAAACTGCAGGGGCACATGCCTCTTTTCATAATCATTATCATCATCATATCAGTCAATTGCTCGTAGGCCTCTTCCAAGGAACGCTAGCCATTCCGGTCATGGACAGCCCGCATCCATCCATTGCCGGCCACCTTCTTCTAATCGTCGGTCCACCGTGCAGCAGGACGGAATGAGCCTATTCACCACGCTTTGTCAAGGCTGATTGGTGATTGAAGATTGTTATTCCAGGTTTTTTCTGTTCACAATCGCTCAGTCGCACACAGGACATTGTCACAGGGGTTTAAAGTTAGGCGTAAAGCAGACGTAAGTAACATTAACACGTTTCATATTGATTTAAATAATAAAGTTTAGATAATAAGTTCCATGCCTAAAGACGTAAAATTATAATAAGACTGAAGAATGCCTTAAATTAATTCAATAAACTAATATTAAACTTTCCAAATTAACTCCTATACTCTTGAAAAATCTTAACAAAACAAAAATTAAGCTTAACCATTTAACTTACGAAAGATTATGCAAATTATATAGTTACAGCCGAGCCGTGTCCCCTAAGACTCACAACGGCTGGACAGTGCAACAGGCTTATATAATAACGGACGAATTTTCTCTTATAAACTTCTCTCAAAGCAACAAGTTCGTGAAATAAAGTACTTAAAAGGTTTTTGAGATCCATTTGACTTTGCCGTTTATTCCTAGTTATGATTTCAATTCACACCGTAAATAGTGTTCAATATTTAGTCGCTCTTTGCTTGACTCGTTAACTCGCTTTTACTCAACTATCAGGTTTTAGATATCTAGAAAAAGTCTCAGGCAGTTTAGTTACTTATTGAATACTAGTTGTTGAAAAACACCTACTGTAATTAAATAATAAATAAATTAGGGTAAACCTGGCAATTGTGCCCCACCATTCGAAAAATTGAAATAATAAACGGTGTTATTTAAAGCATGTTTATTAAAGTAATTAGTCTTAACCTCTGACTCAATAGGTATAACAATAACAAAAAAAAACTTCTGAAAAGTAATTAAAATAGCTGATATCAACGATTTCTTAAAGTCTAGGGTGGGGCACATTCCACGGATACATCAGTCATATGTGCCTCAATAAAGCATCTCATTTTTTAGTCTTCTTTCCTTTCCTTCGATTCCATTTTTATTGTTAATTTGAATGCCACTTCCGTCCATGTTGAAAAGTTTTTCAGGCTTACCAATTAAATCAGTTTCAGTCAACACTTTCAATAACATCTCAAAATACATATCAAAATACGTGCTTATGACATCTTCTATAGCTTTTTTCGTATTTTCTTTTGTCCATTTTTTTGGATCTGTAGCTTTTCCTTCCCCATTTCCTAAAATAAAATAACCGATCAGAAATACTTAAAAATAAAAATATAAAACTAATACCGACGTGGGGCACATTACCCGAAAGAAATCGGGGCGCATTAGCCAAAGTTCAGTACAACGTGCCCCACTTGATTTCAACAAAGAAGTTTAAGAAAAACGAAACGCAATTGAAGGTACACAATAGTTCAAAGAGGCTAGCTTTAGAATAAAACTTAAAAAACTGAAAAAAACATGAAGTAAACACTTTAACTCAATGTTACAACAGACACAAAACATTTTCAGACTATGATACATACGTTGTGACCACTTTTTCTTCGTTAAAACAAATAAATAACAGCACTGAGTTGTTGACATCGACGCCATACTTCTGTCACTAACCCGAACGGACCAAATTAGCGGCAAATTCAAAATGCATCTGTCAGTTCTGCGAGTGGGGCACATTATCGACTGGGGCACGTATGCCTGATTTACCCTAATAAATAAATATCAGGACACCTTTCCACACACGGTCGGTTAGCCCCATGCTAAGTTATTAATTAACTTGTGTTATGGGCGCTAACACAACTGATAAACTACATATATAGCTACACATATACATATTTATAAATAACTATTTTAACACCCAGACCACGGCCAACAAGCATGATCATCACACAAATGTCGACCGAACCGGGAATCGAAGCCGGGACCTCAGGTTCGGCAGTCCGGCATGGTGACCATTGCGCCATCGAGGTCGTCGAAATTCAGTTCATGATCAAAAATTAATAAAAACATGTAACTAATAAAGTACCCATATCTCTCTAAGACTGTCTCACGAAGACTTTGCGACAACGCAAACACACAAACACACATTCTTCCAACAGTACGTTAAGCAATTATTTACGTTATACTTATTATGTACTATGTAAAGTTATATATCTACACGATCTTATCCCCACGGACGCTCCTTTTCCTTCCTCAGTACATATTGCGAGTCCTCTTGAAATTCAGAAAATACATTCTTATTTATTACGTTTATCTTAGATCCCTATGCTCTGGATTTCAGAGGTTTCAGCTAAAAATAATGAGCCAATTAAAATTCAATTAAGTTTTCGAATATGGTCGCTGTATCTTTGCGCTACTGTTACCTAAGTATACATACACAAGTATAATATTTACAAACTATAAATATAAATAAGCACTCAGGCTACATCAAAATTTTTTTTGAAGAATATCGAAAGAAGTGGGTATATTTAGATTTGTATAAACCTCATGACTAGATTTAGTTTACTTTGTGTAATATACAGTTTATTGAAGTAAAAAAAGAAGTACATATATTTAGTAGGGTAAACTGGGTACGGTTGTGCCAGGGTACGGTAGTGACAGTCGCAATTGTAACGAAACTATACGTAATACGGGGGAGGGGTGTGAGGGAGAAAGACGTGGCTTGCAAGCCTAGACACGTTCCCCAGTATTGCGTTAGCCAGCGCACGACGTTGACGTAAGCAGGAGCCCACATTGCTTTTCAACAATCAAAAGTAAGTATTTTTGTTCGATTTCTTTTCCTAATTACTGTTATTTTTACACAGATAGATTATCTTGTTATTTTTTTCTTTAAAAGTTGAACATTAATATTTAATTACAAGTGATTTCTTTTTACGTAAAGTATTTGGCAAAATCATGGCGATTTTTTGTTTTCAAAATGATGCGTTGGGTACGGTTGTGACAATTTTTTTGGGTACGGTTGTGACGAATATCTATACATATAATAAATCTCATATTATTATTTTTTGCTTTTAGATGTCCAGAATACGTTTGTGGAAGACCGAAAGAGCGCAGTGTGATATCAAAAAATATAAAGATGCCGATGAAGAAGTGAAACAAGGGATTTCGTACCGTGTAGCTCAAGCTACAAGCCTTTCTACAGCCACAAGTTTTAACAGAGCAAATGTTGTTTTTTTGATTGTTAAAACTATGTTTGTAAGCTTATTGTGTTAAACATTTCTACAATAAAAGATATTATAGACCATTTTGATATATGTTTATGCATGTCACAACCGCCCTTGGTATGTGGCCGGTTGTGACACTTTCCCATTTTTTTTTAAATTGATCTTATGAGTAATACATTGCATTAAGGAACAATATATTAGTGTTTTTACGTACACAAATGTACAAATTGCGATACAAGTACCTTTTCTGCGAGCTAATTAGTCAAATATCAAAATTATTGGTGATCAAACGAAAATTGGCACAACTGTACCCAGTCTACCCTACTAGCCGTTTTTCCGCGGTTTCACCCGCGTCCCGTGGGAGCTACTGCCCGCACCGGGATAAAATATAGCCTATGTTACTCGCAGATACTTTCTAATGGTGAAAGAATATTTAAAATCGGTCCAGTAGTTTTTGAGTTTATCCATTATAACCAAACAAACAAACAAACAAAGTTTTCCTCTTTATAATATTAGTATAGATTTACATAGTTTTTAAATATGAATGACTAGATTAGTTCAGTTTACGAGCTCTCACACCCTATAGTATAGACTGAAATATCACCTGAATGTTGGCCCGATTGTGCCAGATTTTTTTAAAGCTGACGTTGACGGGAATTCTTTCGATATTATTTTGTATTAGATATTATTGATAGTATTTTAGTCGAATATGATACCAGATTTTTGTAATGTGGCACAGCTACTACCGTTCGTCTCCATACTGATTATAAATAAGCCCGATCAAACTACCGGCCTAGTAAAAGTACATTGTGTCTAAAGAATATAGCTCTATTGTTACTATTTTCAATCTATCGTTACCGTTACCGCGCTATCGTTACCGCGTCTAGTCACATAAACTTTTTTATTTATTTATGGTAGCTACAGTGTCTTTAGTAAAACTATTTTTATGGGGTTAAACTTTCACTTACCAAGGTCACAATGAAATACACCTTCGAATTAGAAGGTTAAAAAAGTACTTTATTTTCTGTGTAGGTACATTTTAGGCGGTTTTAGTCATGAAATATGTTCGCGATTAGCCAAATATATTACTTTAAATGACTCAAATACAAGCAGAAAAGAAAATTGCTTAATTGTAGCGCTACGTTAAAGAACTCATTATGTTGAATATTATGAAAAACTTTGGCCGTTTTGTTCCTTAGTAATAAGTGGAAAATACTTAACTTTTTGGACCTAGACTTTGAACAATATTTGATTTTAAACTTCATTAGAACTATTGAAACTCTTCAAGGGCATTTATTCAAGGTTCCTTCGCAGTCTCAACATAACTTACAGCTGTTTAGTATATAAGAGACTTTCAATCTATTACAGGAAAATACCTCAATAGTCTAAAAGCGAACGAGTGAAATACTCTAGCCTCCCTCGATTAATGGATAAATAAAATGACACGGATTTTTTTAACACTACCTAGAAGTTCCTGAAGAGAAGTCGTGGGGGATAGTGGGTAAAGAGCCAACCTCTCGAGTATGAGGGCGTGGGTTCGATCCCAGGTCAGGCAAGTACCAATGTAACTTTTCTAAGTTTGTTTGTACTTTCTAAGTATATTTGGACACCAATGACTGTGTTTCGGATGGCACGTTAAACTGTAGGTCCCGGCTGTCATTGAACATCCTTGGCAGTCGTTACGGGTAGTCAGAAGCCAGTAAGTCTGACACCAGTCTAACTAAGGGGTATCGGGTTGCCCGGGTAACTGGGTTGAGGAGGTCAGATAGGCAGTCGCTTCTTATAAAGCACTGGTACTCAGCTGAATCCGGTTAGACTGGAAGCTAACCCAAATATAGTTGGGAAAAGGCTCGGGAGATGATGACCTAGTAGTTCCTGAAGATTACCTTTTTCAATCAAGTAAAGTACAAACTCTTTTCTTTATAATATGGATGGATTGTAAAGACAGATTTCCGACTAGACCACACCTTTACAAACTGTCTAGGAGCTTCGTAGGTACTAATCTACATTATGTAGCTAAGATGAGAAGGGCACTACCAATAATTACTTGAGCTAGGAGCAATTCCATCAAAACACTATTACAACAATATCTAATGTACTAATGGACTAATTAAATAATTAATTAGTTGATATTAGGTAATTTGGCGAAGAGCACGTGGCAAAATGTGATGGTTGTATAAAAATAGGATATTATGTTATGTTCATATCTGTGATGGTCTGATTGAGTGAAACACCTATAGAAAATGCTTAGGCAAATCTTAAGGAGTCATATACTCTGTATGGTCGTATAATTAGGAAAAAGGTACCTATATGTCGCGTTAGTGTACCATTTGATGATAGAACATATAGGTAATATTTTTGTACATAATGAAAAAAATCTTAATGACTTAGGCACTAAAATTATAAGGTGATTCGCACATCGTACCGCGCACTGTCTAGCGTCTATGAAATCCGGTTGAACCTTCCGCGCGGTTCAGCTACGCACCAGCTCGTCCGCGCGGTTTACTGTTGGAAAATATTAATAATTTTTCCAAAGTTATTTACTTATGTAGATACCAAGCATCCATAAAAATATAAAATGCCGGCAGCCCACGTTTATTTAATCATTGAAATCCAATCAAAGTATGCAAATAGACGAGATCGGATGTGAATAGATATTGCGTTCTAATAAAATGAAATTATCGATTTGTCAACAGAAAATTAATTTATCTTTTTGAGGTTCGTACTGTTTGAATTTATCAGACTTGCAGGGGATAGACTTTTCAATCTTCTGAGAAACCCGAGGAAATATGTAGTAAATAAGTCCGTAAACCAGTGGTGTCAAAGATACTACACTCAGGACATTTATCAAAATATATATTTGAACAAAAATGGTTGTGAATGGAGCGCCAGTGTAGGCATAGTTAAGTAAAAGAAGTGACAACAATGACAAGACGATAATCAAAATCATTTCTAAAAATAAAACATAAGGCAACAAAACAATAAAACTTATTCCCATCGCAATACAGCCCTTTCAGATTGTCCGAAAAATCTTGTTCGAGTCACTTGTTACGCAATCGATGGTCGTTTGCGTGAAGTAGCGGATGTGTAGGCGCCCTTACATGGCGGGTCGAGCAATCCAATTACAGGATTAGTGAACACTAAAGTGGAATGAAGTGAGCCGACAACAACGCCTGCCGATGTCCAGACTGACAAATAAACTTTTAAATTAGTGCATTGAAATTGTTTACCTGAGAAATAAAGATTTACTTCATCATCATCGTCATCAGCCTATCGCAGTCCACTGCTGGACATAGGCCTCTCCAAGTGCACGCCACTGAGATCGATTTTAAGATTTACTTAACCAGGTTCATTTCCACTAACCATATAAACGCGCGATTAAGAAACAGCTGTTTATTATAAATCTCTCACTCCAAAACTACTAATTGAAACGTACACAGTTCAGAGACTAAGATTGTACATTGGGGTAATTTTTACCTGATTAAGGGCAGTGGTTCTAACAAGACGTGAGTGAAAGCGACTGAATACCTAGTATATAATTAAAACGTTTCTTCTTAAGTTCGCTTCGAATTTAAATCCTTACTTACACGCTTTTTACTGTAGGTAGCTTTAGGTACCTTCAGCAATTAAGTGTGGAAAAAATCCTATCTTCACTTTAATCGGATTTCAGTGTTGTGATAGCTCGAATAATCGTGTTCCTAGAATGCACTTCAGTTCATTTTTGTGAGTTTCACGAACCTTTCACTGAAAATGGTAACGAGAGTCCAGTCCAGTTTTTACTGACAACATGCTGGAATCATTTTGAGTGTCATCGTATAATATTATGTCTTTTCCAAGAATGGAAGAGGCTTTTATGCAATGAATTTAAATATTAAAATAAATAAGGTAGGCAATAATTTAAGTTAGTCTTACACCCATCCAAGGGCAAGCCGCGGCAAGCACAGTTTTCTTTTCACGTTCAAGAGTTTGAAACTTTACAAATGTAAATTAAATACTTTACTAAGTTGCAATTACAATTCTTGTTTCATACAAGTTTCGTATGCTTAAATAATTAAAGGTTTAAATAAATAAAGTCAAGAACTGAACTTAACAAGAAATGGATTATTCATCTCTCGAAGAAACACCACAACAGCGGAACGAGTCTCGATATAATGGTATGCATAATCGATTCGATCAATCGTTTCTCGCTCGATTATTTGCCACTTATCGAATGTTCTAGGGCTTCATGCTTTAATAGTAATAGAGTAAACATGGCTTACATTCTTTTGTTTGATTATATAATATACTAGCTTTTGCCCGCGACTTCGTTCGCGTGGAATAGTGGCATCCGGCAGATTTTTGGTTTGAACAATAGATGGCGCTGTATGTCCGGAATAAATTGTATCTATTATTTTTATTTTTTTGTAATAAAAACTATCCTATGTCCTTCTCCTGGCTTTAAGCTACCTCCCTGCCAGTTTTCAGCTAAATCAGTTCAGCCGTTCTTGAGTTATAAGTGAAGTAACTAACACGACTTTCTTTTATATATATAGATGTTACCTAGGTGATGTTACGGAATGGCGTTGTATAAGTATGTTCGTAGAATACCTTCCTAAGAACACGATTTTCAATTTCTTAGCAATCCTAATCGTTCCTAATCGAGTGATATTGTAATAGTCTTTCATAATTATAATCTTACTAGCCGTTTTCCCGCGGTTTCACCCGCGTCCCGTGGGAGCTACTGCCCGCACCGGGATAAAATATAGCCTATGTTATTCGCAGATAATATAGCTTTTTAATGGTGAAAGAATATTTAAAATCGGTCCAGTAGTTTTTGAGTTTATCCATTACAACCAAACAAACAAACAAAGTTTTCCTCTTTATAATATTAGTACAGATATCACTCGACAATTAACACAGAGCTTTTCTTAGCGAGTCAAAGTATTTTTTTCTCGTTGTTATATGGCAGAACTTATTTTGTTACTGTTAAAGGACGACATCATATACTTGAGCATTATATTCTCCTTTCCTTGTATTAGCTATTTTTCTAGCGTTACCACAATATAACTTACACTGTACAACTGACTGCAGTAATTTCAGTTACTTACTTAAAGCATTTAACCACCTGGACACGCCATTTCCGCGCACCTTCACCTCTGCCAAGCAGTCACTCATATTAATACCACAGATTACTAATTAGTTACTACATCAATATACGTGTACGTTAAGTTAAAGGTTGTGTTTGTCGCAACGATGAAATCAATAATGCCTCGCTTTACCCCCCATACATTGGCAGCCTATTTCGCATACAGATTTCTGCTCATGTCAGATCCTGTTGGTAAAATGCTCTTAGCTTAGCACAGAAGCAACAGCTCTCTGTCGTCAGTCATAGTCGGGACAAAATTAATGAGTCAGCGGCGGGTAGGGCTTATTCACCTTTTTATCAGCCATTGGTGTCCAAGATATACTTAGAAAGTACATACAAACTTAGAAAAGTTGCATTGGTACTTGCCTGATACACCGAACCCGCGCCCTCATACTCGAGAGGATGGTTCTTTACCCACTAGGCCACCACGACTTTTTTCCACTAGGCCACCACGACTTTTTTATTGTCTCTATGGTGTATTCATTTATAATTTACATTAATGTAGGCTTGAGTAACGATAAACCGGGTAACCCAAGCAATAATATCACCATCAAAGGAAGAAATCTGCTATATGCTTTTCTTATTGGTGCCAAAGCTAATATTTCCCATCAGATTGGACTATCTCCCTAACAATTTAATAATGTTTTTCAGAAATACAACTTATTTTCACTCCCTTATAAATTCTTTGGAAAGTGAAGGCGCGCATTAACTTAAATACAAAAGAAAAACACTTATATCATTCAATACCCTCAGGATGTTTTGAAAAGGAAAGGTTACGGTAAACTATCTACTCCTGTTGCAATTGTTACTACAAGATATTGGCTATTAGTACAATAATACATTTACTGTGTTTTTATTAACAGGCGCTTCAGGGCATGTTGTTCGGAAAAGCAAGGACAATATATTAATTTTGCCAAATTGCATTTCATTTCACTGTTTTAATCTTACTTTAGATGATTAAAAAAGATATCAAAAGGCCTCTACCGGTTGTAATGAAAACACCAGTTGCATGGTTTCGAAAACCAGGTACTACAGAGAAAACTAAATAAATTCGAGAAACATTTCGTAAAGACCGTAATTGATATAGATGGCTAGGTAAAAAACAGCAAAACTTAACTCCAGAGCCAAGTACAAAATTTAATAAAACCATTTTCGAGATCATAAAAACATCTAGACAGGCCCAAAAACAGAAAAACACTTTAGTTACCTAAACAGGGATGAGAACAGAAAATGGCAAATCCAATCATTTAAGACCCTTAGCAGACCTCAATGACAATCCTAACAGCATTAAATTTAATCGAGGCCGCAACAAACTCCTTCTTAATTTACCACTCTAAGAGATTAGATCGAACAAAAAATTCTCTGTTCCAACGAAAATGACAAGAAAACAAAAATTTGAAAACTTATAATAGTAGCCTAATTTTTTTGTCTCTAAGCCCTAAGACGTGGTATGGATATTTAGAAATTAAATTACACAGAGGACCTTTCAGGGATCGACAACATTCTGATCGAACTATCGGCTTTTATAAACGACAAGAATTATACTAATATTCGATATCAGTGGTTCTGCACTCGAGGGTGGTAACGGGACCCGAATAGCAAGAAACCACTACTTCTTGGCTTACATCTGGTCTGGTCTGTCCATCTGTCAAATATTTATTTATGATAGAAAATTATATATTATATTATATTTATTAAATTATAATAATTAAATTATATTTATTATTTATGATAGAAAAAAACAGCTAAATTGCAAAGTCCTCATGCTTGGCAGAACAATAACATAACAGAACCACCATTTCGCTAGTATATATAGTAGATACAGAACCGATCGAATACGAATGAAACTCGCTTTCACCGAGTTTTTGGTGACGACGTACCGAATAGGCCTCGGCTGGTCTATTCAGTATTCAGACATTATTCAATAGTATTCAATATACATATATTACGTTAACTGATAAGCACTTTGTATCTGAAGTCGCATTAGGGGAATCGAATTAGGTTACGTTGATAGGCATTGGAAGTAGGAGCATTATGTGTGAATATGGTATTCCCTTGGTTGTGTATTGATTACCTTGTGGCTTCTCTCGGAATGAGTTAATAATGGTATTCTATATATGTATGTTAGTAAAAAGCGGTGCCCTGTTCGATTTTGTTAGGATCTCTCAAATTGACGTTATCAAAATTAGATCAACATATTATAATATTTAAGAACGTTACATTCAGACACATACGTACTTCTTTTCAGCTAAGAAGTTTCTCGTTTTATTCTTCGTTACTGGATATTTTTTCGCAAAAGGCGCAGCCAGTGCAGGTAGTATCCCGAACATACAGACAAACCAACAACAACATCACAGCATTTGTAGTAATTGAATTAGGCCACAAAAAATCGTAGCAAGCTACCAAGAGATACGCTTACTGAAAACTAAACTACGTACAGTCATATACCACGCTATCGCTTACAGACTTTCATCAGCGCACCTCCTTTGTGAAGTTCACAAACAAGCAAAATCCGAGGGACGCAATCCTAACGTACTCCACTTTCCTCCGCAGGAATCCTTACTAATACCACAAATGAAAAAGCAGTTCTTTTATCACGCTTTTATGGTGAAATCGCTGTTTCGTTTTGGGTATTAGTTTTGGAGCTAGTAAATCAGGGTGTGGGTTCGATTCCAGAATCAATGCAACATTTCAAAGTCTGTATGTGTTTTCCAAACAAATCTTGGACGCCAATGTCTGAACGTTAACGTTCAATCCTTCTCTGAGTGAGTGTTGGCCTGTGCCCAGCGGCAGCGGTACGAGGACAAAAAAAGGTTGATGATGATGATATGGAGATAATTATGGAAACAAGATCATGATATTTTTTATTCAGGAGGGAGAAGTGTGCGAAGCCGAAAGAAACAGCTGTAGGTATTCATCTATACTAATATTATAAAGCTGAAGAGTTTGTTTGTTCGTTTGTTTGTTTGTTTGAACGCGCTAATCTCAGGAACTACTGGTCCGATTTGAACAATTCTTTCGGTGTTAGATAGCCCATTTATCGAGGACTTTTTATCCGGGTTCGTGCAGAGGTCCCACGGGATGCGGGTGAAACCGCTGGCAGAAGCTAGTAAAGGATAACATAAGAAAGTAAGCGTAATGTCCAAAGTGACAATTGAATACGAACAAATACGCGCAAAAGCTAGTGATATGACAAAATGTTCCTGAATAACATCGAGGGAATGCTGGAATTTCACGGATATTATATTCTACGTGAAGTCTGACTCTTAGGTTTGCGGTTGAGTGTTCCTCGCATATAAATTGGCAAGTTTTCTTCGAATTCAATATGTTTGAGTAGATTCTGATTCATTAATATGATTTGTATGTTTAGGTGAATTGATTTCAAAGAATTATGGTTTATGTAGATATGTACGCATATCTATTTGATTTATTTTTGAGGCATTTCTTTCAGTCTTTGGCAGATCTGTAGATATGTCTAACAAAAAGACAGGTGGAATTCAGACTCCTCATTTAAAGGTAGACAGGTTTGATATTCGGGTAAGTTTAGTACGGTCATTATTTTTTACCACGTGGACAGAAAAGGGATGATAATCTTACTATATCGGATGCGTCGTTCACAATCACATTAAATGAAATGCATTAATATACTGGTTAATATACATATATTAACCAGTATATTAATGACGATTAACACAAAGATAAAATAAAAATACGCAAAAAAAAAATGATTTTTCGAACAAAGTAAATAGAATAAAAATGTGCGAGAATTAGAACACCATAATATAAGAGTCAGTCATTACAAACAACTGAAATTCTCTCTTGAAAAGTAACAGCCGTCAATTGGTCAAAACATTCGATACTCCTAAATTTATCTCTGCTTTACACATGATGTTGTAAATTATGAAAACGAAAACTGACTCCTGTGGCTAAACCACTGAATGGATTAGTTTATTTTTTTTTACTATTCTCCACAGAATATCATAAAGTATATGTGATAGGATTTAATGTGATTTGGTACGACACACCCTGTATATTTGATAGTTTTTATTTAGACATAGGTCTTGACATCTTAGATCTTACGCTGAAAAACCTTTCTACCTTTCATCTATCATCAAACCACCAATCTCTCATCTCTGAAACAACATCCCAGTTTCGATATTGAAGCATCCACTTTGAAAGCAGGAAACAAGCAATCGTTATACAAAAGCCTGTCTAGTATGAAGTACTCGAACACAGCCGATCGAAAGAGCCCTGACCTTTCCCGGTATTAGGCACTGATAGTGACGTCAAACTCAATTGTAAGTCAATTTTATTGGTATTGTAACGTAACCAACATGATATACGGGTAAGAGCTTGTTCACACATGAAGCCTGTCGTAAGATAGGTTAATTTGTCATGAGAGTTGGTCATTGATAAGTATGGCTTCTTATGCTTAAGGGTGTTGGGAGCCGAAATTCGGACATGTACTTACGTCCCTTTTCAAAGTTATTGTGTTATTTTTTATTATAACCTGGACACTAACTATTTACTGCGAATGAAAATATGAATTAATGACGAGGAAACCAATATGTCGATTCTATAAAATTCAGACAACAACTCGCATTTCACTTCGCATTTCACTTCGCATTTCACTTCGCTATTCACTCTCACTTCGCATTCGGTTCAAAACGTTCTAAAAGTCATCTCATACCTACTTTATCTGTCAAAATCTCGAGTTTAAATTAGTTCAACTCGCAAACACGCTCGCAAGAGTAGCGCTAGTGTAGTTACTCACGGCGGATTCAGATGCGAAGTTTAGAGTGAAGTCTTATAGAATCACACTGCAAGACCCAACAGTCTGAAGTCGCTATACCGCCTTTAGGTATTGCGAGCTTCTGACTTCTGTGCAAAAAGGGGTATGTGCCCACCAATGGTATCACAGAAATATGTTCTTCAGTGTTTCATAGCAATCCATATAAGCAGCACTCATCACCATCATAAATAAGAGCCCAGCTCTTGTCGGTGTAGCTCCTATATTTACGCCTATCTAGCGCCAACTCCTGAACTTCCTTATACATACGTCACAACCATCACCTTCTCTTTAATTTGATGTAGCTATACCTTGGACGACCCCTACCTCTCTTTTCTTCGACCTTCCCTTCCACGATGTTTTTGAAAAAATCGCACTATAATCTATAGGCAGCACTAACGACCATTATCTATGACATGACATGTGAACCCTAGCTCGAGTTTATTACCACAGGTATTGAAACGTAACCAACATGAAATAACTGTGTTTTCAGATGTAACACTTTCCTTGAAAATCAAGTTTGCATGTTGAAGGTTGGAAAGACCTTGAATGGCAAATTGAGGTGCTCATTTTGAATGCACTGACTGGATTTGTTTTTCTATATAAACACTAGTAATTTGAAGAAGTAAAGTTTGTATGTTATTCTCTAGAATTACCTATTGTAAAAAAGGCAATAAAATTAACCTTGTATTTTAACTTATATCGTCTATACTCCGAGTATGGTCTTCCTAGATTTTTTCATCCAAATTCTTACGCATAGCTTCTCTTAATCCTTTCATAATTTCTAAGCTCCCAAATTTTATTGGCATAAAACTTATCATGGCACATACGCAGTAAAAATCAGGTTAGAAAAATAAATCTCATTACGAGAGATGAAAGGTAAAACGATTAGGGACACTCAAAACTGCAGATACCGCTACCAACGAATTAGTTGATTAATCCGAGGTCGTAGTATTAAGGCTTCCCTGAAATAGGCCAAATATATCTTTGTGGTGTTCGTTTTTGTATGCCACGTATTATTTAGGTGAAAGGTGTACTTCCTGGCTTAAGCTGAAGGTGGCTTCCTGAGTTATTATAGACGATAACTTTATTTTTAATCTTATTTTATGTGCTTTCACAGTGGACGGATTAATCGATTTATCTTTACAATACAATACGTATTTGATAAGATGATGCGGAGACGGATACCAGGCTGAAACTAACGTTGGTTTAAGCTGAAGTTTGTTTATGTTTTTAAGATTGGACGCGCTATTCTCATCAACTACAGGTCCTAATTGAAGAAAATGGTTCAGTGTTAGATGGCTAAAGAGAAAACTACTTTTTATCCGATTGCTTACAGCAGTTTCGTTGGAACACGACCATATCCAGTGAGAAGAAGCGTAATTCCACCATATCGAAGGTTATTTAACAAGTTTTGGAGAGAGACACCCTGAGAGCACTGAACTGACAAAATTCATACGTGACCCATTACAAAAACGCGAAATTAGAATATCGCGTTTGCTCTCAAGGCTGCAAACCTGATTATACCCGTACAAGTACCTTGCAAAAATTGGATACCTTCGATTCTGACATCGTAATGTATTCCATTCGTATCAGAAAATACAATAAACATATTCAAGTCTATCTTTAGGTATTGTTCGACGGTGTTTTGTTCGCCTATCATGTGAAAAGATGGGCGTATTGTGTAGGTACCAAACAATGTAACTTCTATTATTTTGTGTTGAATGTTTCAGTAATAGTTGGTAGGATTTTAATGACGTCAGACACTACAGTACTATTGTTAACTCGCAAGTACTGCTGATACAGGTTCATGGGTTCGCGTCCCGTATCAGTCACTGGTTCTGTGTGTAGGTTTCTTTTTTTCCCGCCCGAAACTTAAGTGTACTGGCTATTACTTATATACGAAATGATTCAGACGCAGCTCTGCTTAAATCTGTGTACTAAGCTATGAATGAGGACTGCAATTAAAAGTAGAAGCAAAACCAGTTCATACCTGTTGATAAAATTTGAAATAATGAAATCAGTAAAATAATAATTAATACATCCTGCCTGTAATTCAGTCAAAATAAAACCTAGTTCCGGAACTTCGTTATGAAATTAACTTGTTGTAAAATCTTTTCGGGAAACTCAGGTTGGCGATTATATGTAAGTAAATACTAGTTCCACGACTTGACGTCCTTTTGTGTTCTCAACGCAGCAAGTTTCGGCTTTTAATGAACTTTCTTGTTGGACTTGCGCCTTTTAATTTCATTGCCTTTTGAATGCCAAAGTTGACTGCAGAATAATAGTTACCTACATTCATTCTAAATAAACTATGTACCTATATCTGTATTACGCTTTGCCTGTTAAACTAAATAAGTAATATGAGGTATTTGATTACTACATTTTGCCCCCGCCTTAAGGATCCGCATTCGTACACCATTTTGTATCCCAATAGAACATGTTATATTTTATTCTAACGAGATCTAAAAGTAAACATGGCACACAAAACAGTAAATAACTGGATTCTATTTCTTTTTTGTTTTACGATTGCCTTTCCTCAAACATCAGGTCAAAGCAAATAAATCAAAAACGCGGGGTTGCAACTCGGGAACCTAGTTTGCTTTTGAGTCTAACGGAAACAACAGCTAGCGTTATCCTGAAAAACACCGAACATACCTATCTACTAGAGGATTGTTGACAGTCAAAAAACATTTATTTAAAAAAAATATAATCCATTTTACAAGTCAAAGCTCACTAACATTGCAATCATATTTCAAACAATAACGAAAGTTTCGCTCTCAAATAGACTCGATTGAAACTATCAGTGCTAGGGCCAGAGGCCTTGAGTCCTAAGGTCGAAAATTACCCTAAAAGACTTCAGTATCTAGACACACAATATTTTCTATATTAATCTATCCCATAATAAGCTTACTTAAAAATGAAACCCTTTCAATGATACACAACCCACAAACTTCCTCTATCGCGTGCCATTTCACCAAATCCTTACCACGGAAAGTACATCAGTCTTCTGTAACCCTCCCCCGCTGACGCCTTCATACTCCATCGATTACGACTTCCCCCCAACCTATATTTTGTCTCATAATTAAATTGGCGGAAAGTTGGAAGATAATTTAACTTTCCCGTGCAAAGACGAGGAATGCTCGCCATGGTGATCCTAGTTGAGTCTGTTCGAGGCGACAAGAAAGAGTTTATGGTAAAAAATTGGTTGCCTGTAAAGTCGGTATACGGGCAAAAGTTTTACGTGACAACGACTTTGAGTCTCTCTCGCTCTTAAGCGGGCTAACTGTGCTCGAGTGGAAGGGACGCGTGCCTTTCACTTTTTATGTCTGTCTCTCTCGCTCTTAGGCGGGCTAACCATGCCCGAGTGGAAGGGACGCGTGCCTCTCACTCGCTCTCATTGTGAGCGCATAACGTGAGCGGAGCGTAACGCAGTTTCTTGAAGTGTCACCCGGCAAACCAATTTATAAGACGTTGTCACGTCAAAACTGTACACGTTTAGGTACAGAATATTTCTTTATCGTTCGTTATAACACTTCTATACTAATAATAATAAGGCGGTAACATTTTTTTGTTAGTTTGTATGTACCCCAAAAGGCTCCAAAACTTCTCTGTTGGAGAGCAACACTCTTCCCCAGTAACATGGGCAGTATTTTATCCCGGTCTGCCAGTAGTTCCCACAGAACCGCGGGAAAACGATGTTAATAAATATAAGTAAAAGGTATATAAGTAAAAGTTTTAAAGTATGGCTGTGAGATTCAGGGTAAATATTACAGTTTACCTAAGTTTACACAGAGCCTAATGACTCTTCTCAATAGGTTTATTTCGAGGCCATGTATTCCGGTAAATCCATTACAGTCCGTTAGACGATAAAACCAATAATTAAAATGATCTGCCATGCCACTACAATTGACGGCTGCATAGCCATGCATTCACGCTGACTAATTCGAAGGATGCAGTCCGACTTTATTAGCTAATCCACGTCGTGAAGTACGTGATGGAATATTCGCTAGGCTTTATATGCGAAGCTGCTTTTAAGGTCAGCCTGGATAGAGTAAGAAGAGTATAAATAATTTCAGAGTGTAAGTTCGTGACGCTAAGTGCCACGAGCTTACCTAAATCATATGATTTAATTGATCCATGTTTCTTCTTGTATTTCTAAATACAATTATTCATAATTTTTTTGACGCTTTTTTGGAGTAAGTTTTTACTGTTGATACAACAAAATACTCTCCTTAACTCACCTATTTTAATTTTGAATGAAAAATCAGCCGAGGTCGGTTTGTGGTCTGAACATTAAAAAAGCTGATCAATAGCACTGTTTAAGGAAAATCCAGCTGTAGATAAAAGGCTAAATTAAGGATCGGGTCATACTGAGAGATGAAAATCGCTTACCGATTAAAAGAGCATTTGCAACAGCACGACCATTGGGTATTTTGAAGGATTAATAAATAAGAAATTAGTATGGCCGGCACAAGCTTTGACTACAAAAAAAAATTCAATGGTGAAAGAAAACAACAAAATTATTGGTAATTCGCTGGAGCCACTTTACAACATTTGTTTATTTTACTAGTGCTATTTATAAATTATCACAAAAAAAGATCACCGACGATATTAATTGAAAAAAAAACTCCATCCGCGTCGCTCATACAATGTGAATGAAACCTAACAATATAAGAGAGTCGAGATAGCCACAAAATATCCGCCAATGAGCAGCAACAACCTGTTGTAAGAGGATAATGATACTTATAACAATGTTGGCGAATGGCCAAACAGGGGATAAAGAATCCAGACGCTTTGAATCTCAGTTGTGAAGAGTGCCAGAATTGGGGACTTAAATAAATCTTAATAAGTACGGTTTAAGTCTGCCCCCATTTCTTATGAAAGTATCTGCTTAATATGAAGCATTTGACAATAAAACGATTTCGTCGTGGTGGCCTAGTGGGCAAAGAACCAACCTCTCGACCATGAGGGCGCGGGTTCGATTCCAGGTCAGGCAAGTACCAATGCAGCTTTTCTAAGTTTGTATGTACTTTCTAAGTATCTCTTAGACACCATTGACTGTGTTTCGGGTGGCACGTTAAACTGTATGTCCCGGCTGTTATTGAACATCCTTGGCAGTCGTTACGGGTAGTCAGAAGCCAGTAAGTCTGACACCAGTCTAACCAAGGCGTATCGGGTTGCCCGGGTAACTGGGTTGAGGAGGTCAGATAGGCAGTCGCTTCTTGTAAAGCACTGGTACTCAGCTGAATCCGGTTAGACTGGAAGCCGACCCCAACATGTTTGGGAAAAAGGCTCGGAGGATAATGACAATAAAACGATTTAAATATTCAAAATTTCGTAGTTTGAAGTTATCTGGGGTTTTTTATCGGATGAAGCATGAGGGAGTATCAGACTCTTACTGGCTTAACCCACGATGTTCCCTCTTAAGCCTTTTCTATACCAATGCCGCGGTAACTCTTTCGGGGTATCTGGGGTATGTGTATTTACCTCCCCTTCAGATAGAAGTGGCAGTATTTGTTAATCATCTCTTTCCAGTAAAATCAGTTCACTAGTTCCAAAATGACGAATGTTCTCATATGACGTCACGAACCACGAAACATGTACAAAGTGATAATACAAACTTTCGTCATCATCACGAGACCATAATACCAGTTAATCCGAGCACGACGAAATATGTAAACTTGGATCAAGCAGACTTACTGCAGACCATCTTAAGGCCTTGAACATACCGTGTGTGAAAGACACATTTGGATTCTGAGTGACACGAAACGTTGAACGAATTTGCATTATTTGAATATGTTCTTACAACTGTCTTAAGTGTAACATAAGGTAGACATGTATTGTGTAAAGGGTTTAGCAAGAATACTTATTTTCTCAGCGTATATAAAATTTGAATGACGGAATATGTTTAAAATAGCGACAGGCACAAGTAAGATTACTGCTGGTTAATTGACCAATATATAGTAATCTCAATAGAGAGATACACTATTTACAAAGAGATCAGTTCTGAAACAATTAGAAACTTTACTTCTGAAATAATACAATATACAAAATAACTAGCTGGTCCCGCGTCGAAAGAATCATTTTCCGACGGACATTTTACTCTCACATTTGATTAGTACGGATATACCAAGAGCACTTATTAAAAAATATTCAATACCCCTTAAAAGTACGGGCCAGGGAACCCGCATAAAAAGACATAACCCCAAAATAAAACAAACAAACGCCCTGCTCGATTAAAAAGGGGTAGGTACCTGTTATTTTTGTTTGCGATTTGCTAAACGCGGTTGAACATGAGTTGCTAAGCTTTACCTCAACCACGTTTTAAAAGATAAAAGAAAAATGTAAATAAGAGGTGTAAATAAAAATTACCGTAAATATGAACGTTTTCGCGCTTGTGGTAATATTTCGTGTTTTTAAGGAGATTCATGATGAAAACCGTTTTGAGTTGAAAAAATAAGAAATGTTATTTTATTAGGGCTGCTTCGTTGGTGGTTTTCAATTAGTGTTAAGTATTCGCACGGCATTATGCTAGGCTGCTTTTAGTGTCATCCGGGATATGGGAAAAAGAGTGTAAATAATCTGAAAAAGTTCAATGCTGCATGTTCGTTTTGAAGTTGCCACATGACGCAATTATTGCGAAACAGATTGGGTTTTAATTTTTTTTATTTAAATTCGCACTTCAAACTGAGTAACAACCCCTGGGTGATCTAATGAACCTTACGAATTCAAATAGGCTTTGCTTTCACATCATGTTGATGTTAATTTGAATAACAGTCTATTAACTGATTTCCAGGTTAACACAATGCTAGCAAACATTCGGTTAAACCTACAGCTGTTTCAATTTCTATTGTTTGAACTGGCTAGTTTGATTTACATTACAATATTGATATAATTAATAGAATAATAACTAAGTGTGATACTTTGGACAGAATATATTTACAGATACATTAATGGCGTTTATTGCATTCCATAATCCCTACTAATATTATAAATGCGAAAGTAACTCTGTCTGTCTAAAAAAAGTCGTGGTGGCCTAGTGGGTAAAGGACCAACCTCTCAAGTATGAGGGCGCGGGTTCGATCCCAGGTCAGTCAAGTACCAATGCAACTTTTCTAAGTTTGTATGTACTTTCTAAGTATATCTTAGACACCATTGGCTGTGTTTCGGATGGCACGTTAAACTGTAGGTCCCGGCTGTCATTGAATATCCTTGGCAGTCGTTACGGGTAGTCAGAAGCCAGTAAGTCTGACACCATTCTAACCAAGGAGTATCGGGTTACCTGGGTAACTGGGTTGAGGAGGTCAGATAGGCAGTCGCTTCTTGTAAAGCACTGGTACTCAGCTGAACCCGGTTAGACTGGAAGCCGACCCCAACATGATTGGGAAAAAGGCTCGGAGGATGATGATAACTCTGTCTGTCTGTCAGTCTATTACCCTTTCACGTCTAAACCACTGAACTGATTTAAATAAAATTTGAAACAGAAATAGAGTTGACCTTGAGAAAGAACATAGGATAGTTTTTATCCCAGACTTTTTAAGAACTCTACGCGGGCGAAGCCACGGGCGGAATCTAATTTACCATAAAAGGTGAATATATAAAATACATAGTAGTAACATTTATGAACCATAATGGGTAAAACAAGTCGTATTTGGTAGTAACATCCTACCTATATTATAAATGTGAAAGTTTGTGAGAATGTATGGATGTATGTTTGTTATTCAATCACGCAAAAACGGCTGGACCGATTTGATTGAAATTTGGTATGAAGATAGGTGATACCCTGGATTAACACATAGGCTACTTTTTATAAACACACCACGCGGGCGAAGCCGCTGGCGGAAGCTAGTAATATTATAAAGAGGAAAACTTTGTATTTTTGTTGCTTTGTTTGTAATGGATAAACTCAAAAATTGTTTTTCCGTTTTGAAAAAAATGTTTACAGTTCGACAGCAATAGGTACCTACTCTTCACAAGTAACATAGGTAGACTATACTTTACCTCGGTACAGGCAGCAGTTATTATAAGACGCGGGTGAAACCGCGGGAAAAGGGCTAGCTGTAAATATAATGGACTCTCTATTGCACATAGACTGTTCGTTTTGTTTACGGATGTTAGTTTTTTTGACATAAGCTTGGGACATCTATAGCATATCTGTTATAGATTCATTAACGAGAAATACACATGTGATATATTTAAAATTCTTTCCATGCTCTTTACCTACTGGATCAGTTCTAATATAAGCATACAGAGACAGTCATCTTCACAGTTGATATATTTCGGCCATATTACACCGTCATCTTAACACGTCTTATCTCTAACAAATTCTGGTCACGACTCTAACTTAGCGTTTATATGTAGGACAGATATGTATTATCTACCTCTAGAATAATCTGAGTCCTGTAATATAGTGCCCTAGTTTTACTTTTAGGCTTCATTTTATGTTTCTATACCATCATTTTATCATCAGTTAGGAAGTTTTATAGCCTATGGTCCAGATAATATTTGATGATGATATCAATGCTTGATAGTTTTTTAAATAATACACTACTGAAAAGCATCCCTTCATTCTAAGCCAAAAAACACTCATACGGTTTAAGCCCATTTTAAAGCGAAATACTGTTCAGAAAACCAAACTACAAACTCATGTAGGAACGGTTCCTTAAATTCATCCTGTATACTCCAGCGATATCACGTTGCATTACATTCCCAGTCATGTTCGTTATCGCAGTCTCTGGAGGGCTCGGCTAAATCCTAGCTATACAGGGTGTCCAGTAAATAGCACGACATACTGCAGGGGGTGATAGCTTGGGTTACTACCTATCAATACAACACAATATATGTTCAACAAAATCTTACGGATTTACAGTTTTACAAAATTTTCCGAAATACCGAAAAATCTCTACCTTGAAAGAGATTTTTAAGCATCTCGTAATGAAAAAATCCTTTTCTAGTACTTTTTTTTACATCAAATTATTCGTGAATTGTTACTTTACTCATTAATAAGTCTTTTTTCTATCAAAAACAAGAATGTATTCAAGAAATACAATTTTTTGTTTAAATTTGCACAGAACTATTTTCTTATCACTTAAGTTTAACCTACTGTGGTGAAAAAAAAATGTATGGGGCAGTTTTGTACAATAAATTAAAAAAAATGCCTGTTTAATGGTGATTTTGGAAAGATACAATACTAGTACATTACATTTAAAAAAGTACGAAAAATGAGGTATTTTAGTTAATAAGAGCATTCTATTTACAATGCAAGTAATGTGACTTTGAATTCTAATCTACGAGATGCTTAAAAATCTCTTTCAAGGTAGAGATTTTTCGGTATTTCGGAAAATTTTGTAAAACTGTAAATCCGTAAGATTTTGCTGAACATATATTGTGTTGTATTGATAGGTAGTGACCCGAGCTATCACCCCCTGCAGTATGTCGTGCTATTTACTGGACACCCTGTATAAGAAACACTAGACTTTTCCACAGAATAAACATGTACAGTTGTGAAGCTACCTAGTAACTATTACTGCTATTACGGCCTTTTTATCGCCCTACTCTTCCCAAGTAACATAGGTAGACTATATTTTATCTCGGTACAGGCAGCAGTTATTACAAGACGCGGGTGAAACCGCGGCAAAATTGCTAGCTGTAAATATAATGGACTCTCTATTGCACATAGACTGTTCGATTTGTTTACGGATGTTAGTTTTTTTGACATAAGCTTGGGACATCTATAGCATAACTGTTATAGATTCATTAACGAGAAATACACATGTGATATATTTAAAATTCTTTCCATGCTCTTTACCTACTGGATCAGTTCTAATATAAGCATACAGAGACAGTCATCTTCACAGTTGATATATTTCGGCCATATTACACCGTCATCTTAACACGTCTTATCTCTAACAAATTCTGGTCACGACTCTAACTTAGCGTTTATATGTAGGACAGATATATATTATCTAGAATAATCTGAGTCCTATGTATAATATAGTGCCCTCGTCTTACTTTTAGGCTTCATTTTATGTTTCTATACCATCATTTTATCATCAGTTAGGAAGTTTTATAGCCTATGGTCCAGATAATATTTGATGATGATATCAATGCTTGATAGTTTTTTAAATAAAATCTATCAATAATACTGAAAAGCATCCCTTCATTCTAAGCCAAAAAACACTCGTATGGTTTAAGCTCATTTTAAAGCGAACCAAACTTGTTCAGAAAACCAAACTACAAACTCATGTAGGAACGGTTCCTTAAATTCATCCTGTATACTCCAGCGATATCACGTTGCATTACATTCCCAGACATGTTCGTTATCGCAGTCTCTGGAGGGCTCGGCTAAATCCTAGCTATATAAGAAACACTAGACTTTACCACAGAATAAACATGTACAGTTGTGAAGCTACCTAGTAACTATTACGGCCTTTTTATCGTCCTATTGCTGGGCACAGTCCTCATCTCACATGGAGAAGGATTGAGCATTAATCACCATGCTTGCTCAATGCGGGTTGGTGATTTCAGACTTTATAGTCCAGGTTGCCTCAAGATATTTTCCTTCACCTTTTTATCAGCCATTGGTGTCCAAGATATACTTACACTCACACACGCATGTGCATCGACGAGCTTTATGTTCTTCTCTCGGCGCCGTCAGTACCGAGTGCCGTGCATCGAACACATGCGTGTGTGAGTGACATTGTTACGAACGTTGGTACGTAGCTACAGAATTTATCTTCGCTTTCAGTGTTAGAAGCCCTGTTCTGTATCGAGTTTACGTTCCAAGAAGTCTTTACTTCGTAGAAACGGTTCATTGATTTTAATTTTCTTGAAGTGGATACAAGCATCTTGTATTCTAGGTTCTGGCTTCTGAAACGACTGTATTGATCAGTTTATTTGTCTATTTACGCTTTTTAAGTAATACTTAATGGTTCTCAAAAAATATTTCAAAAAGTAACTTCTGCAATTTGAATTCTAAGCTAATGATAATTATAATCAAGTTGTCATTTATTAACCTTCGTTGTTACAAGGCCTTCAGGCGGATTTGAAAAAACTCTGACACCAGGTCTTGCTAGGTGATTAACCCTGCAGCCCACCTATAAGAAGAAGAACCAACCTTTGATTACCAGTCTCAGGGTTTGAGGCGAAATTGAACTGCTTCGAAACTCCAGTACCGAAATACCCATAATAATAAGCACGCACTAAGCAACTGAATCACAAATTGTGTAAATAAATAACAACAATATCTACCTACAAAAGATCATATGCCTTGAACAGTTGTACAAACATTATTCATGAAATGCAAATTCGGTACATTGCTCCTAAAAATACGTTTTGTAAATGATTTGATTACGCACAACTTACTGTTTTGCATTCAGGGTCAAGATTGGGCTGAAATTTCGTAATTTTCAACCCTGGCTGAAATCCCACTGCTGGACAAGCTAGACAGTTTTGGTCTTGGTACGAAGTGCAAAGAAAGACTAAAAGTCTCTTGTACGCTTATTACCCGCCAGTACATACTGGATTAGGATTTACGGACTCAAATCTAAAGGCCAGGTTTTCCTCAATAGTTAATCAGTGATATCTAAATATACTTAGTTTTATACATACTTACAACATACAGAAAGCTACATAGTTAAAATACTTGCAGCATTGTCACCAGGTCTTGTTTAATCACATGATCTCCCTTGATTACCTATATCTCTAACCTTTAAATCCGACAGTAATATTCATAATCCTACGATTGCTTAACCTCTCACATGACTGGACACAAGTGGGTTACATCTCGTGATCATGACGTCATTACATTTACACGATTTGCACGATTTGCATTTCATTAATGTAAGAGTGTAGACTTAACAGTTGGCCGACAGTTGGCCCGATAGTTATAAAAAAAAATATTTTTAAGAAATTCAAATCGAATCATTTCTTTCTTTGCAAATAAGGGTTCTAAGGACATACATATGTAGTATGTTACAATAATATAAGTCCTCCATATTTTTCCATCAATGAGCATGTACATAATTCAATGCATTGGCGAATTTAATCTAAGTTTTCAGCTGCTCCGATTCCGGCCAATATTATAAAGCTGAAGAGTTTGTTTGTTTGTTTGAACGCGCTAATGTCAGGAACTACTGGTCCGATTTGAACAATTCGGGTTTTATCGTTTATCGGGTTCGTGCAGAGGTTCCCACGGGATGCGGGTGAAACCGCTGGCAGAAGCTAGTACCCGATCGATGTTATGTACTACCTTATTTTAATCTTTAGCTTTGCCAGAACACACTGTCGGCCGACTAAAAGTTTGCAGTTTGAGGGTACCTACTCTAACAAGATTTGCTATTCTTGCAACGCCTAGATAAAGGTTTTCATGTTTTATTGACAAAGACATACATATGTATCCTAAAAGGTTATCAAGTCAAAGGTATTATAATATTCATATCGTCTGAGCCAGTTTTGTAAGGCTAGGCAAATAAGGTAAAGGTTGAAGTTGATAGATAGCTTAATAGCTCGTTTTATTGCGATAAAGCCTAGTAATTGTAATAATCCTACTTATATTATAAATGTGTAAGTTTGTGAGAATGTATGGATGTATGTTTGTTATTCAATCACGCAAAAACGGCTGGACCGATTTGATTGAAATTTGGTATGTAGATAGGTGATAACCTGGATTAACAAATAGGCTACTTTTTATCAACATTTCACGCGGGCGAAGCCGCTGGCTAGTTATAACATAAAACCATTGAAATGACATGTTGCATTTGCTTACTACATAATTGTAGGTTACTATTGTAAAGTCGATTTATCACAGCACAAATGCGAAAGTGACCCTACCTGTGTGTGGCTCTTCGACCAAAGACACTGAACCAATTAAGTAAAATTTGGTATACTTATAGATAATCAAGAACTTTTATCCGAGTATAGGAATTATTTCCTTTGTTATGCTGATGGAACTGCGAAGAACATTCAGTTAACTATACAAAATGTTGTCATAGACACGTTAATTACAAAATAACGTTAATTACTAAATAATGTTCTCCTAACATCGAATAATATAATAATTAAAAAAAAACGTTTATCTACTATTGTATCTACATTGTATGTAATTACACTTCCTAGCCTTCATTTGCTGTGCCCTAACAGGGTCCATAATATGTACCTATACTCTATCCACGGAAGCAAGAGCTAAAAGGTAAACAAAGAATGACACTTTTTCAAGATGGCGGTTTAACCCGACCGATGACAAAATCACATACTGCGAACATTTTGCACAAAAATGTGACGTTTTGTGATAGGTCGGTTTATAATAGCTTTAAGCCCTTTGTAACATCATTGTTACATTATGGTATGCGAATTATTAATACCTATGAATTACTGTAAAGTATTATTGATATTTGTTGCTGTTGTTTCCAATAAAAATCTATCATGAGCATGATGCCAGATCTCCATAAACATACTTTTAAATGCACTTAGCTTTACGAGACTACGTCATTGCCGCCGCAATATAAACATTTATATCTACGCAGTTTAAATGTTTACAATAAAATCTAGATTCGTCATTCTCGTGTATCGTGGTTCTAAAGTGACTTTTATTAGTATTTACCAATTTTTGTACCATTTTATTAAGCGCTTTAAATTGGAAATCGACGGTTGTGCAGTAGGTAGACATTCTAGGGCTGATTTGATCATGTTGATCATTTATGAGGAATACGTACAAACAAAGTCGTAGGTTAGACAGGACACCTATTTACAAACTTTCTTCATATCACCGTCAATCTTTCTGCCTGTATTTCACAGAGCCTTATCATCAAAACTGTTAGTATATAACTATCGTTTGGTATACAGCGTGTATATTTAGACGAGGGACTTATTGAAGGAGGGTGGTCGGTGTTCGATTCTCGTCCCAAATATGTAAAAAAACTATGACCTTAATTTTTCATCTAATTGTCCGATAAAATACAGTATTCATGGACACAGAGCGCAAAGCGAACTCGGAAATAGTAAAATGCCTACATAATCACGCGCCAAACACGTGCTGCTCCTGTTGATAAGGAAGCGAGCGCGCAAGCCCCGCCCCTTTCCTTTGTTATGTAGCCGACTGGTTCCGAAGATGTACCATCGGCTCGTGCGCACCCTGACGCGCCCCCGGCCTGCTGACCGCCAGTCTATGCGAACCCGCCGCCGCTTCCGCATTGCGTAAACATCCCCGTTTACCAAATTTACGTAAAGTGCATTTCCCAGTGTTAGGTAGTGTGTGTAGTGTAATAATGTCGTCCCGGTATTCAAATGAAGAATATTGGGATATGGTTCGTGCCTACGCGTTACCAAATGATCGTGTGCGAGCTGCCATTAATTTGTACAGAGAAATGAACATACCAACATGACGGAGCACCCCCGCACTATCAGGTGCGCGTACGTGAGTACCTAAACATTCATTTTGGTGACAAGTGGATAGGTCGTGGCACGCTCGCAAGATCTCACTCCGCTAGACTTTTATTTGTAGAGTGAGGTAAAAATAATGTTTATTCTACGGAGTACTCCAATTGTGAAAATTGAAGGAGCGAATAATGAACGCATTTAACAGTGTGAGAAGTGATCCGTGCTTCCTTAACCGTGTTAAAGACAATATGCGAAAGCGTGCCGAACTGTGCATAACGCGGGGAGGTGCACATTTCGAACAATTTGTAAGATTAGTCTAATTACTTCCTTACCTAAGTGCAAAATCGTTGTAAATACTCAAATTAATCGTCGTAAATGCTCAAATTATTAATCGTTGTAAATAGGTGTGATTCCATTTTTTAAATACGTCAAAAATACGAAGGTGCATCGCGTCTTATGAAAAATTGCATTGCAGAATGTTTATTGTTTGATGTACCTAGATATTTTTGCCTGACCTAAGCCAGATTTAAAGTATGAAGGGAAAATGCATTCATACCTACGTCGGCGTCGGCCATTGACCGCGCATATGTTCTGCGATAAGCGCAAGGGTGCCGAAACGTTGCGAAATTATTACGACTTTTTTGGAACGGCTTTGTTCGTCATTAATCAGGGGTTTTTTATTGTTTATATGTTTGTTGGTGAAGTCTATGCCTAAACTATTGGGGGTTTGAATAAGTCCCTCCTTTAAATATACACGCTGTATACATTTACTATACTATATCCCTTGCTAGAAAAAATATACTATGATCTTAATTATAGCGTCCAAGTGCATAACTTCTAAGAACACTTTCAAAAGTCAAGCAAAACAGTTGTTTTATTTTTGTAGTACCTAGCCTTCCATATACTACACACTAGGTACTACTTATCTACCTGTCACATACAGTTTATTGACCTCGAAGTACAACTACAACTTAGCACCACTTAATCATAACAATCACGATATTTTTGTGGTTAAACGAGGTGTAAATAAATGTAAATAAGAGTAAATATTTTACCGCATGTGGTTACAATAGACGGCCCTGATACACTTGGAATATTCTAGTGTAAGCTTATACATATAGTTGAGTAGTCTCCTTTAAAAATAGGTCAATGCTAGCTCTCGTCCCGTGAATGTCGTCATTCAAGACTTCTATAGGTTCTAGACTTCTAGAGGAATGCTGTTGAGTAGGTTAGGGTGGGAAGAAAGTTCTTGAATACTTTTAGATATTTAAATTAACGTGACAGCTTCATATTGTAAAAATAAGTAATAAGTACTCTATGTCTGTACTGTAATTCGGATAGATGTAATTTACATACTGTAATTTAAGAACTTTATTATGGGTACCTTACTTTAATTTTAGATTACACTGCTTTATAGAGAAAATTACACATTAAATGAATGGGAGTTCGTTTAGTTTTGTACAAAAAAAAAATTAAAATTAGTTATGTACCAAGTTCAAATGCGTTTCAAAAAGAGCCATCTAATGTAAGTGTTTAAATCAGTTGTAAAATAAAATTTAATTAAATACCAACTACTATTATGCTTATTAGCTTGATATTCTATACTTTACACGGAGGAATTGATACAATGATACAACAGTCTACTACTGAATAACCTGATAACGATATCAGAAGTAACTGTTGACGCATAAAAACCTTCCTCTACAACACAACTGTATTTACTGACTCATAAGCCTTTGAACTCTATTAATAAATGCGCATACAGGGTTTTTAATCTTAACAATAGGTTTTATTTTACCTTGTATGAGGAAGAACATATGGTTATAATATTTTCTACATTAATAGGTAAAATGTACATATAAATAATGTGTAAAGGTAGGTAAGGTACACTGTTTCAAAGGTGCACATTAAACAGAAATCCCTACTAATATTATAAATGTGAAAGTAACTCTGTCTGTCTGTCTGTCTGTCTTTCTGTCTGTCTGTCTGTCTGTCTTTTCTTCACGCCTAAACTACTGAACCGATTTGTTTGAAATTTGGTACAGACATAGTTTGGAACTTGAGAAAGGACATAGGATAGTTTATACTACAAAAAATATAAAAATAAAAAAAAAATATTCCGGACATATAGCGCCATCTATTGGTCAAACTAAAAATCTGCCTGAAGTAACTATTCCACGCGAACGAAGTCGCGGGCAAAAGCTAGTCTAAAATAAAGAAAAAGTAATTTAATATGTAGGTAACATTAAGAATTTGCAACGCACGTCATTTGAATCATCATTGTGCATGTCGCCATTGATTATATCGAATGGCTGGCATTGAGTCGTTGGATGCACAAAATTTAATTCAGATTAATTTTTGTATATAGATTATTTGTTATTTTAATTAATTTGTGTTAAACCCAACGAGGCTGGCATAACACAGCAGCGTTAAAGCCTCATACGAATACTTGATTAAAAAAAACAGAAGTCAGAAGATTTGGCGTGAAAGCCGAGCAAATCTATAGACAGATCACTTTCGCATTTGTCACATAAAATATTGATATTAAAAACATTCAATAAACTATTTATATGTAAACCGGTCTCAACAAATAATCCTTCGCTCGATTTTAATTATGATAATATAATTTTAACAAAGCATCGTTCTTCAGCTTAGCCTGTTAAAGAATTAGGTCGACTGGACTGACGACAATAGCATAGTTCGCGGTACAACGGAGAAAAAATCTTCTAAGCCCTTTTATAAAGATTAGTATAATGTCCCCTTTGTACTGTTTATGGCTTAGCTTTTGTATAGAAAATGTTTATTTTGCGTGATACAAAATAATCTTGCACACACAGACGTAATAAAGTGTTTTGTTGAATGTATTGTTCGTAATTAGCGATTTTGTCCGTAATCTTGGAGTCCTGTCTGATCGGTCTATATCGTAGATACTTTAATATTGTACGTGTTGCCATGGATACTATAGATAGGTCGAGTAAAAGAATTGCAATGTTTTCTTCTCTATTTGGCTTTTAGGGGCCTATACCTACATTCAAGATTTTTAGACGTCCCGTCGACGCCCGTGTGTGTCAATCAATACCATGGCAGTACCAATGCAGACGAAAGTAAACTGCTCTGAAGGATAAAATAAAAAAGTGCGCCGACGACGCGCGCGGCGCGTTTAAAAACGTTTTGTGCACTAGACCTTAGTGTCATAGTCATAGATTTTCTGTCTCGTGCCTAAACTAAGCTTTTAATGGTTTAAACACATGAACTCTTCAGCTTTTTGTTACTGTTAGATAAATTAGACAGACCTATTTTTATCGCGATACACATCTCACAAAACCGCATTTGGCATGGTAGGTATACCAAAATTCTTTTCACACTGAAAGAAGGCTTGACCGTTATTTACCAGACTAATTAGCTAATTAGCATATATACCTGCTGTACGATGTGATGTTTCTAAAAGTATCTATACGCCTAATCTTTTTGGCTAGACCATCAATTACTAGATTTTTATAAATAAGCATGTTTAGGGTTTTTTGATCCAATGCTATCTAATGTACACGTAGTTCGTCCGTACCCAAAAACGGTAGCTCAGTACAGACCTACACTCCGCATATAAGATTTGAGCCCGCTTGACGATTCTAGCCTGCTGCCTCCACTCCACTGATTACTTTTTAAAGATTTCTCTAGAATGTCATGATGATGACGATATCGTCCTGTCCACGGCGAGTTTTCTCATATAAGGAGATTAGCCAACTGCACAGGATTATACGCATCACTCTCATAGCCCAATGGGACGGTAATCCGATACGACCGCAGAGAGATCAGGAACCGGACCGACATTTACATGCTCTCCGATACTCTAGACTTGAATATAGCACCATTCATCTCATAGTCACATTTACTAAAAATTTAAATTTAGAACCGGTCTGCCTACAGTTGGTTTTGCTCTTTTATTTAAACAATCGGAGGGGTGCTCTAAGCTGGGGAAGCGTCTGGCAGGGGATTACACAACCCCTAATCTTCATGTGTAGAGGGTGATTTGATGTAGCTACAGAATACTATAGGAACATTTTTATAGCTTGGGTATACTCGGGGACATTAAAATAGGTCTTTAAGAAAACATTATAAAGTACACTTATTGTATTAATATTAGGGTGAGTTGCACCATTTAACTATAAAAACAAGGTCAAATCGGCGATTTGATAACTGAAATAGTTAACTGAATAGTTCGTTATAGTTAAATTATGCAATCCACCCTTGGTTATGTATTTTCATTTTTGCTACTAACTGCCTTCGCGTATTCAAATTGTTTGTAATGGAAGTTAAATCTACAAATCTTTACTTTATCGTTATCTTTTTTAAAAACATAACCATGTACCTAAGTATTGATGTTAAATCCGTCACAAAAGTATTTCAATAAACAAAACACATAATAATCTCTCTAAATAGCCAGATTTACTTGACTCCTCCCTACTGTATAACAAAGAAAGGGTTTGCAAAGTACCTACACACGGTGAAGCTTCAGTATTAAGCTGAATAGGTACGCAAAATGTTTCAAACGTTTTGTGGTCTAACAAAAGTTTTCATGGACTTTATTGTAATGAATTAGGATGAAACTGGAATGAACCGGAATATACAAACCGAAACCGGTTTATCCGGGACTTGGCAACAGCTCGCGAGGATAAGTCTAGCTGATAACGGTTGTGTATTGTTTTCGTGGTGTAAATTTCTAAGCGCGTTCTCGACAATAACAAAGTTCGAGAAAAATTGTTAAGCACTGATTTTGACCGCCTTATGGCATTAGAATGTCCTATTGCATTGTATAAAGCATTTAAACAAATATTCGTGGATATTTATAATCACTGCTATGTAAATAAACGTGTTTCAAACAGTGACAGGAATAACAAAAAATGGATTGATAACAAATTAAAGTTTATGATAAAAGAAAAAGATAGGTTGTTTGAGTTATGGAGCAATGAACCAAAGAATATGTTAAAGAGACTTAATTATACTAAATTTAGGAACAAATGCCAAAAAGCTATTATAAAAAGTAAAAATATATATGATAAAAATAGTATATTAGAGTGTAATAAAAACATTAAAAAAATATGGGAAAGGATAAATACGATGTTAGGAAACAATAAGCAATCTGTTGATGATTTGATTATATCAAACATGAACGGACAAGACAGTATTATTGACATAAGTAATAATTTTGCGTCTACCTTCGATAGAGAAATAGAAGAAATAAAACATAAGTGTCATGACATTTGGTTGGATAGGCAGACTTATGTAAAAACCTCGGACATGTCCATGAGATGGCAACCAGTGAGCCCGAAATACGTCAAAAACATAATTAACAACATGAATGTAAATAAGTCACCGGGAAGCGACCTTGTGCGAATGTCCGACCTTAAAATAATTATTGATAAAGTAAGCCCCGTTTTAGCCAAACTTATAAACCTAACTGTAAAAAAATACAAATTTCCTAATAAGCTTAAAGAGGCAATAGTCCGCCCAATTCATAAAAAAGGTGATCGCAAAAATGTCTCAAACTATAGACCTATTTCCATTTTATCTAGCATAGATAAAATCATTGAAAAGTGCATAGTTAATCAATTAAGTAACTACCTACAAACAAATAATATTATTACCGAGTGTCAACACGGTTTTTTAAAAGGGAGAAGTACAAATACATTGCTCGCAAAATTCACTGACGAAATAAACAGTTACTTAGAAAACAAAAAATTTGTTATTACAATATTTTTTGACTACAAAAAATCATTCGACACTTTGCAGTTTGATACCATCCTAAATGCAATGGAGGAGTGTGGGGTGAGAGAACCACTTAATCCATGGTTTCGTGATTACCTCACCGCGCGCTCCTACCGTGTGAAGGTGGAGGATACTCTTAGCGACAGAGTCGAGGTGCGGAGCGGGGTGGCTCAGGGCTCTGGATGTGGACCGATTTGTTACCTTATGCACGTGAACAGCCTGTGCCGAGTGCTGCAGCATTGTTCTGCATATATGTTCGCAGATGACCTGTGCATACTTCGCTCTGGAGCTAACATAGACGATATCTGTCAGTTAGTTCAACAAGATATAGACGCTGTTGTTAAATGGTCGCATGACAATGGCATTATATTAAATGCCAGTAAAACTAAACGAATGTTAATTCATTCACCATATTTGCAATCTAATAGTGTGACTCCACCCTTATTTACCCATGATTATACATGTCACCATAATAACTTACTGGACTGTAAATGTAAACCTATTGAAAGAGTTAATTGTGTTACTTACCTGGGCGTGAGAATAGATGATAAATTTTCCTGGTCACAACATATAGACTACATTTCTAATAAGCTAAGAATATTATTGAGTAAAATGTACCACCTAAGCTTTAAAGTGCCTATTAATATTTTAAGATGTATTTATATGTCATTAGTCGATTCCATTATGAGCTATGCTCTTGACAGCTATGGTTTAACATCTATACATATAATAAATCTGTAAAAAAACTGTGTCTGTACATTGAATATATTAAAAAAATAATAATTGGGTGGGGTTTAGAAACAGTAATGGAGCACAAATCCAAAAAAAAAATTCTGTCTGTATGTCTGTATGTCTGTATGTCTGTTTGTTTGTACACGCTAATCTTCCGAACTACTGAACGGATTTCAATGATTTTTTCTTTGTTGTATCAGTATTAAGCCTGGTCAACATATAGGCTACAATTTATCTTCGAAACTTGAAGACCTGATGCAGAACTCCAACAGACCAACAAAACTATAAGAGATACAAAAATGGTGCCATAGCAAAAATTGTTTCATGTGATGAGCATTTTCAGCTGAGATAATAAATTTTAAGATCTGGAACACCTGATGTGGAACCCCAAGAGCCCAGCTTCTCTGTACCATATACAGGTATGACGTTTTAGCAAAAGTTGTTCAATTTGATAAGCACTTTCTATTGACTTATACAAATTGAAGATCTAAAACACCTGATATGGAACTCCAGGGGCCCAGCTAGACTATAGCATATAGAGGTATGACGTTTTAGCAAAAGTTGTTCAATCTGATAAGCACTCTCTGTTGACTTATAAAAATTGAAGATGTAAAACACCTGATGTGGAACTCCAGGAGCCCAGCTGGATCATAGCATATGGTGATATGACGTTTTAGCAAAAGTGGTTCAATCTGATAAGCACTCTCTATTGACGTATAAACAACGAAGATCTGGAACACCTGATGTGGAACTTCAAGAGCAATACTACACTTGAAATGTATAGAAATGAATGTTATGAAATAGGTATGGTGAATCAAAAAACGTAATTAGTCCGTCTTTTAGATAACCCTAAAATAATGGACGCGTATTTTTCTTTTCTCTCTCTCACACAAACAAATAATAACGAAGATACAACAGCGCTTGAATTTCGTGTTAAGTCACTACTTAGTACAAATTTTACATTATATCTCATTATTATTTTGTATGTCTCTTCCAGACCTCGGGACTACAGAGTTCCGAATTTTTGGGAGGCAAACGTGGGGCCGAAGCCAACACGCTGAAGCCCTTTTGAGAAAACTTTAATAAAGTGGTGACACAAAACCGACGATTATCCCTTTATACACTATAGAAATGAACCCAAGGACAATCCCCAGTGGACGTCGTTAAAAAAAAGACAATCCCCGGTTCTGTGCTAAACTATTGCTAACTATGGAGGAAAAGTACTTGGGCTATTGTGATGGGATGTTAGTGGATGACAATGTATTAGGTACTTGTAAAAATGGCAGGTGGAGACTCGCCACCTCACTTACTGGGCCCCCGGGAACCAGTCACTGAATAGCAACAAGAGGGCAACAGGGACATGAGCGGCTAAAGGGTGAGGATACCTCGGTGGACTTTAAACGCAGATTACGCGCTCCCTGTGCTTACCATGAGGCACCTATTCTCCGAGCAGGGCTATTAATCCTGCTCTAGCGACTCCACTCTGGACGGCCAAGCCAAGCCAGAGGCGTGAGACCTACCCCCGTCATGGTTCACTCCGACCGGCCGGAGATGGGGGACAGTATACTCTCCCTGGAGAACTCAGTATATATAGCCCCGCGGGGTCGCTACTCCCCGTCATCAGCCTCAGATGTCCTGCGGTGGCTATATCTCATTATTATTGTCGTTATTATCTCAAGAGCCTTTGTCCCAATTATGTTAGGGTCGACTTCCAGTCACGATGCAACTGAGTACCAGTGTTTTACAAGGAGCGACTGCCTATCTGCACAACCCGGTTACCCGCTCAACCCAACACCCCTTGGTAAAACTGGTCAGACTTACGGCTTTTCACTACCCATAACGACTGCCAAGAATGTTCAATGATAGCCGGAACCTATAGTTTAACATCCCCTCCAAATAACGGTCATTGGTATCCAAAATATACGTAGAAAGTACATACGAACTTAGAAAATTTGCATTGGCAGGTACTTGCCAGACCTGGAATAAAAGACGCACGCTCATACTTGAGAGATTGGTTCTCTACCCACTAAACCACCACGACTTCCACTAAGTCATCACGACTTTGTCATCTCAGTAACATTTCATGTTTTTTTACGTAATAATACGTGTAATATTCTTGCCACACTCAACTTAAATGCGGACTAATTATTTTCACTACTTTATCCCTATGGTCACGTCTATTGCGGTTCAGTTCATTGTTTAGTCCGCTGTGCTTTTGCCGTTAAAGTACAAAAATTAAATATATGGCACGTTTCTAATGGTTATGCGTATTCCGTTGTTTTCAAGTCAACGGGTCCTTAAAATTTAATATCAGACTATTCAGATCTTTGATTTTGCTGACCCCGTAGTCGCTGGCATAAGGGACAGGATCCGCGTACGAAGTCGCGGGCAGAAGCTAGTTCAAAACTAACTTAGATAAATTGGAAGCCCTTCAAATTAGATTTTTAAAACTACTTGTTACTAAAAAAACTAAAAGCAGCTGTAAAGGAGACTATAGAAAATTATTTAAAATATGCAAAATTTTACCGATTACTCTTAAACATAGATATCTTTTATTAGTTAACCACCACTGTATCCAAGAGCATAACTTAACTTATGTAAAGAACAACCATAATACACGATCTATGGCTGCTGGTAGATTTAATGTACCCAGAGTCACCAACTACTTTGGTGACAGAACATTAAAAAGAGAATACCTTATCTATTAAATAGTCTGCCGGCAGACATAAGGAGTGAAACTAATACAACAAGATTCAAGCGTAAATTAAAATTATATTATTTAGAAATTATTTAAGATTTATATGTATATGTAATTGCAAGTTAAATTATCTATATAGTATTTAGTTATAATTAAAAATTGTTATTAAGGATACTCACTGACCCCACAGTCAAACCATTACAATGGTTTTGTGGGGCTTAGCACATAAGATAAGGCTACATTTGTGATATATAATAAATAATAATAAAAAAAAAATAAAAAAAAATTATTTTGATTATTTTAGGAATTATTTCAAGCATGCATTCATTCGTTGTTCATTAGTGAAGGTAAGCTGTTTTTTTACAAAACTAACAAGCCACAGTGTCAGAGTTTTCTGAAGTGATAGCTCCCGATGGATGCAAGAACAGCTGCAGTCGAGGGATGTGGTGTGAACGGATTTGCGGATACAATAAAACAAAGGCCAGCGACTAAAGTATGCTCGTAATCACTATTTAAGAGCTGATCGCCACTTTCAGTGACAAATTACTTACGTGTATAATGTCGACGAAGTTTTGACTTTTATCATAGTTGTCCAAGCGCCAGCTACTGTATGCGTGCATCTACCCAGTGGGTATGAATACTACTACATGTTTGACTGACAGTTGTTTTATATATTATGCATGTAAAATACTTAACTTCAAAATGGTATCTAGGGATCCTTATTTTTGATCAGAATTCTCATAACATATTTTATTACAACTCAGTATTTTCCAACCTTACGCTTATAACCTTGACATTAGCAACTCAATAAATAATAAAACAACATAACATAATTCAGCTCAACAATAAAACATAAGTACTAAAACGACATAGGTACGAGTATAGACGGTTAAAATTTCATTGCATATGTAAAACGTTGGAATCGACTCACACAAGTCGCGATACGGGCTGCAAATATTAACAGTTCAGTCGCTAAGTAAATATTAAGCACGAAATGTTACACTCGACTAGTCAAAGGGTTTATTTCAAATGCATTTTATGAAAGTACTGGGATTGGTGCATTTTTGAGAGAATGTTAAAACTTCGTGGAAAACTTAATCATCTTAAAGCTTCATCCAAACCAAAATAACAGGGTAGAAATTTTGAAATCAAATATATGGCTTTGTTATTATCACAGACATATAACATGAAATTTTTTTAACTGCAGTTATCATCGCATAACACATAATAAGAAAAAAAAATCCTAAAGTGGCCTAAAATGTGTTGTTGTGTTGTGCCAATCATAACTACTGAATCGATATTATTGAAAGAAAGATAGTTTAGAGCCTGAAAAACAATGTAGGAATCTGTTAAAAATATAGTTCCCTCAAAACGCGGGCTTAAACTTTTAGGAACAGCTCGTTATAAATAAGTAACGTGCAGTATTAAATCATTCAATTATAAAGCCACTTTTTATTAGGTGTAGCAAAACTCTCCCAAACCACAAAAAAAAAAAACAAACAGAATTCTGCAGACAGAAAATGTGTCAAATAACATGCAGAAATACGCCAAAACAGTGATAAAACCACAATAAACGTACTAACGCAGTCATGTGATGTTGATACCTTATCAGCATGTCATGATGTCGTGACCTGCAGGGTCTACTGACCTCTAAACAGACTTTCCTTCATTTCACGACAGATAGCAACAGTATAATAAGCCTCCTGTTTTGTTTGTGTTAACATTGATAGTAGATATTGATTAGCTATATCTTATGTTAGGATTAAGTGCGAGTGCACCTATTAAGAGGGCATAGAGCAAAATAATTCTAAACGGTCGTCACGGTTATGACCAAACTTACAAAAAAAAATTGTCTTGAGTATTACAATGAATGTGACTGAATGTGTTGAACTAGTTTTCACTTATTGTTATTAGGATGAACCCAAAGTTGCCTAGGTACCTGATTACTCTCTCAAAAGAAGAACATAACATATGAATTGTTTTGAACTTCTTACTTCAACATTCATTGAACCAAAGTATGATCATGAAAATCGCGAAGCTACATCATATCAACTTGAAATAATCTTTCCTACGACTCCCACAAACAATGAAATAGAATCATAAACAAAACCACCAAACATGAAAAAGTCACAAAGCGTTCTATTTGCATGTAACCCACCTCCCGCAAAGCAGTGCCGTATTTATAGAAGTCGCACTCCGTTGCACTTGAACTACAAATATCGGTTTATAACCCGAGGTACAGACGCCGACAATAATTGTTGGACTTTTATACCTTCGCCATTTTTAAGGTTAACTTTCGCGAGATTACCTAATTGATTATTATAGTACTCCACCAAGATTTGATCCTAATATGTTGTTGTACGATAAATCGGTACGTAAGTTCAATGATTTTAATACTGACTTCGAAATTTTTCGATTGCTGGCAAAAGACGGGTAAAATGCGATCAATTTCAAGTGGTTCAACAAATAATGTCGTCGACTGTACAAGTATACCGCAATGCCGGCTTCTAGCCATAATGTTTATTTCTAGAGCTGTCGACGTAGGACAATGTTCTGCGCAAACAAAAGAAATGCGCAGAAGGTCCGCCCATTGTTAGCTCGAGATTAATTAAGATTCGTGTGGACTGAACATACGAGTATCTATGTGGTGAGTAATGGAGTCTGCAACTACTGGTGTGGATGCTAGAAAATGTGGTTCATGTGTGAATTTATTGAGTTGCTGATACTGAGGCAGGAGGCAGTTGTATTCACTGTTACTTACGTACCTCTGAGCAAGTCAAAGGTTTTTTTTTCATATTTTTTTGCAGTTTGCATCATTACAGATCTCCTTCAGCTGCATATACGAATAGGTTTCGATGATCTAGCCGAAAGGGAGAGGGTTACTATCTGTGAAAAGTCTATTTCGATTTTCAGTTCAGCCAAACTGTTTTTGGATCATGCGGTCATTATTTTTTTCGGGCGATTAAAAGCCATAATGAAAGAACAACCTTTCTATCTACTTATAGTTATCGGCACTATCCGTGCGGCCATGAGCTCTCGGCGGAAGAGTGGGGATCGCTTTGCGCACTGTACACTTATGGCAATAAACCAATAAATCACTTCTGCGCAGGTGAAGGTCAGGGCTCAATATCCTTGCCGATGATTATACCACGATAAAACTTCATATAATAAATATATGTTACGCTATATGAAAGTTTTATGATAGTTCTTCATAATAAAAATAAAATAAGTTCCTCAAAACACTCTGCCTATGTAAATTTCGAAGACGTAACATACTGAAACTTCTTCGCCTAAATTCCACAACTATTGTGTGTTCAACCGTCATTTGCATGAATTAGCATAATTTGGGCATTATTCAAGTTTTATCCAGAATTTCAGACAGACAGGTATCGAGGTGACAATGATACGTTAAAGCCCCGTATAGTTTGTCACGAAGACCCAAGGGTACATTAGTGTGCGTCGAAGTTTTAATAAGACGTATAATATCGTTCGCAATTCGTATAATAGTGACTTTACTTTATGTACGCTTGGGGGAAATGAATTTGAGTCAGTGTAGATATCTGTTTAGGTAATATTTGGTCAATAGACACTAAAACTGTAAAGCTGAAAAGTTTTTTTGTTTGCTTGAATCCCGAGATCCGATTCGAAAGCATATTTAATTGTTAGATAGCCCATTAAATGGGCATACAAACAAGATTATAAAAATGATTTAATAGCAATCATCGTTGAGATTGACTAAACAAAATGCAGTCAGAGGGCACTGTACTATAATTTATTATAGTCTTTGTTTACATACTTCAAACAGCTGAGCGCATGCATAATTTTAACAATGCTGCAAAACCCGAATTCACTGCTCAGTCTATAGGTACCTACATATTCAAATACCAGTCATAATATTACGGTCTTACATAACAATTCATAGGAATTTCAAACATTACTAAGTATATGTAAATACTCTTACAAAAACTTAAATAGCTAGGTACTAAATACTTAGATTAAACAAAACTCGAGTAAATATTAGCGTGACATGCAAATTAAGCGGTTCATAGTTTGAACAAGGTCAAGAGCGAACGTATATGATTCATATCAATATTTCTATATGACCGGGTTGTTTGAACGCTCGGTTGCGTAACCAATTTTACGTACATTGGTTTAGGAATAAACATAGTATGATAAATTGCTTTTCGCGTACGATTAGCGGCATAGAAGTCGGTGGCAAAATAAATAGTTGCTGTCGTGTTTATTTTTTTGAGACACCGACTTCCAGTCTAGAGTGATATAAAAGTAAGATGTTATATTTTTTGCTTTTCAGCGCTTTAGTTTTTTTTTTTTTTTAAGTTTATTTTAATGTTCTTTGGAATATGTTTTAATGTTACATGAATTATTGTTTTAAGATGAAATCATAACACCTTTAGTACATTTATTCCTATAAAAATAAAATTGCCTATTTTGCAAAAAAGAAAAGAAAACAATGTTAAAAAGAGCTTATAAAAGTTATCGATACTTTTCCTGTTTTCACAAACATAAAGTTTTACTTCAATAAGTACCAGTAGTGTTCAAGAGAAATAAGACTGTTTCCTATAGAAACATTTTTGAATAATAGACACATTTTTGTAGTTTTTTTGGGAATAGAGGATGTTAAACTCAGCCAACATTCCTCTTTACGTATAATACAAAAGCAAGGATAATGAATACTAGGATGAAAGCGTGACACGAATTCTTTTGTAAAACAGTCACTTTGCGCTAATGTTTCATGAAATCAGGGTGAACGACCTTTTGTTAGTGTGAACTTAATAGCAACAGCCTGGTACCTAACCGTGATTATGTAAAACTGTAGCCTTTTTGGAGCTTAAGCTTTTAGGGTCTTTGAGCTATGAATCATTCATTTTTGAAAACCTTTAGATATGTTTGTGTTACTTACCGTCAGTTGCACCAAGCTCCATTAAAGTTAAAGCTTCATTAAATCTATTGTTGTCACTTTTTATCTTGTTGACAAAGAAAGAGTCAGCAATAGATTTAAAGAAGCTTTAACTTTAATGGTGCTTTGTGCAACTGACGGTTAGTAATATACTTAGGTAAATTATTTAATGATACGGTATCATTACCTGGATTTGAAAATGTGTTCCTGTAAAATTAACTATCGTAGAATACTGTGTCAATTCAACTGGGGACTGGGCACTTATGTACATTTGTAATGAATAAATGTTTCCCTCGAATTTGGTGGTCTATTCACTTCATGGAATAGTAGAATAGTCGATTTTCAACGTACCAAAACATTTCGTCTGTGGTCTTAAAACTGAGAATTAGACAACCGGGAAAACTTCGGGTGTAGTCTTTTAATAAATTACAGTAATAAAGTACTCCAGCGAGTACATAATTTGCTTATATTCAAGAAAACGGTTCAATATAACGAGTCGATATAAAAGAACCGGTAGAAAGAAACGAAACACAGGAATATCATACCTTTCTGAGTGTCATATCGTCAAAAAAGAAAACATACTTAGTCAGCACTAAACATGAAACTTACAACTGAAACATAACGAGCTTCGAAACTCAAAGAGTCCTAACGAGCTATGAAAACTGAAATAAATACTTAAGAAGTTATTGGGTACTAAAATAACCAGTTCTATATAACATGCAATACGGAACGCTTTTGCAAAATCTCGTTCGAATGGATATTTTACCTTCGTCACAGAAAAGTTCTGCTACTTTGTGAAAGCGACTATCGTTTGTATTTTAGTGAATAGCTACTACTTTATTGAATTTATTTCTAGCATACATAAAGGTCCACTTTCAAAGCTTCCTCCCCGGATGCATTTTCGTATAGAATAAAAAGTTGTCTTCAGGATGCTTCTTAACTCTGTGTCATTCACCTCAAATGGATCAGCCACTTTCACTGTAATTGCTTAACATATACATAGATAAAGTTATTTTCGCATCTATAATATGTATTGGAAAGGATTGGGTACATTACATTACATTCGTTCGTCGATTGTCGACAATTAATTAACACAAAATAATAATCTTCATTCGGCTTTTCTAAATAAATGGTAGAAATATAAGTTATTCAAAACGGTATTCAAACAAAATAGTAATGGCGGAAGCTCCCGAGAACAGATAATTAAATAAAAGTACCAAAACCAACTTCTATGTACATTTCGAATCGTTACGACGAACTGAAATTCAACTGAAAACTAGAATCATAACGGCATGGCCGCAATCAAGTCACGCTAGGGCTGCTCAAAATATTTAATATTAAAAAATATATGCTATAACAAAAAGAAATCTAATAATTTTATTCTACATTGAGCAGATATATTTTAATGCGATTAGATAATCTATTACTCTTTTAGAATAATATAACTCGACAGTATTGTAATTCTTATGAATATGAACTTTGCCTCGTCAAAGTAAATTTTACCGACTTCGAAAAAGGGTTCGAAAAGGCGGTTCTCTTTGTATTTTTTTTATATATTAAGCGCAAATACATAGATTCCTAAGAGTTAGAACAGAAATGTGAACTGCATGTGAACAGCCATTACCATGTCAAACAAAAAAACCGGCCAAGTGCGAGTCGGACTCGCGCACGAAGGGTTCCGTACCGATTTACAAAACGGACAAAGAAACACGTTTTTTGTATGGGAGCCCCCCAAAACATTTATTTAATTCTAGTTTTCAGTATTTGTTGTTATAGCGGCAACAATAATACATCATCTGTGAAAATTTCAGCTCTCTAACTATCGCGGTTCATGAGATACAGCCTAGTGACAGACAGACGGACGGACGGACAGAGGAGCGAAAACAATAGGGTCCCGTTTTACCCTTTGGGTACGGAGCCCTGAAAAGGTTTTAACCACCAAATAATTATTATTCCCTACATGATAAGGTACCAGCCCTAAGTCCAGGCAACTTGTTGTCGGTATTCCTCGGGTTCCGTGTCACTGCATAATTCCACTTCGGTTGCAGCGTTCTTTTTTTTTTCAACTATTTCCACATACAACTCCCCTTTTTAACTTTAAAAGCGCAAAACGTACCTTTCACGTGAAAGCCGTGTAAAGAGTCCAACTGAAATGCGTCATACATTTAGTTGGACAAGTTATTTAGAAGCGCCCATATTACGACATTTTCACTTTAATGTACTTTACCTGAAATCTATTTAAGCTGCGAGTACGTGGAGAAAAAAAGTTTGCCTCTCATTTTTTTGGCTAGCTAAAAAGTAAAGTTGATGTAATTTGACGTAGATGTAAGTATAGAAAACGGAGCGCTGAAAATTGAAATGTGTGGTTGGTCCCATACTAAAATCAATCAATCAAGTGGAATATAGTACTTCTAGTTAACTGCTACCATCCATTGTTTATTCGAACTATTTCTAAAGCTGATTTTACATATAAACGTATGTCACAAACATGGTAGTCACATGGTTATATCCAATATCGCGTTTGCTACTTATGGGCCACTAAAGCCTTTGTTCAAGTTACTGCCCAGAAAAAGGGGTGTTATGGTTTTTGTGCCTTTTCGTTTTCCTCATACAAGTTATGAAGTGCAGGACAGATGTTAAGGGTCCCATAATGCTATAGCGTGAAACATTTTCTATTATTTCCCACAAACCGATTGCAACGAGACACAAATGAAAATTAATTTATCGATAATTAATATTGATTGATATGTTTAATCAAATAAAAGAACCTGTTTACTACGTATATGGAAAAAGCTGTAGTTAATTGAAGGATGGCAATTGGACAGTTCCTGTAATTGATTTGCGGTTATTGGTGAATTAGGATATTAATTGATTTTCGCGTAAAGTGATAATTTTAACATGAACAATGAATATGGGAGTTTAAACTATATTTTTATGAGCTTAGGGTTGTTATTCAAAATGTTGAATACAAATAAGATCAACTAGCTTTATTTTTATATTGATGTAAGGCAAGAGAAACTTAGCGTAGGGCTCGCATTCAAGGTCTGCCTATCCTGGTAGTAGGGGTTCGTGCTTTAAGGATTACAATAGGGTCGCCCCCTTTAATATTCTACGCAGCAAACATACCTACGGACACTCATTGCGACGTAATAATTTAACCAATTGGTGACAATTTGACGGCTGGTTATGATTTGGTTATACTTAATTACAGTAACATGGAGCAACTCCCCCTTATCCTAAGTATATATTTCTTAAATGAATAGATAACTTAAAAAAAATGAATTTAAGAAGTACAATGTCAGTATCTTAATGCTCAATCCTTCTCCGTGTGAGAGGAGGCCTGTGCCCAGCAGTGGGACGATAAAAAAGGCTGTAACAGAATGTCAGTATCTTAGACTAAATCAGTCAACACAAAAACCTAACTCCTTCATAGCCTACAAAAACTATTGTATAGTATAGACATTTCATGCGGCCTACTGAATGTAATAATACCTTACCGAGATGAATTTATCGGTAGCGAGCCTCAGGCTCTCATATTACATTCTCATAACATAATGTTTATTTGCATTTGTGGGAACAATAATGCTTGAAATTCCAAGTTTATATAGAGGACTATGTTTGGATTGGTCGGTATTGTTATGGTAGATATATTTTTAGATAGGTCTTCTTTGTGAAAGGGGTATTTCACTCTTGTGCGCATATTTTTTTGTCTCAAAAATATAACTAAGTGTAGGAGATTATGCGCTCTCTAAATTGAAATGGCTTAATGATTGATGATGAATGTTTTGATACATAGATAGAAGGAATATATATAATTATAGTTTTACTATTTAGGGGTATACTTTACAGAAAATATATTTTTTATTATGGTTTATCAAGCAAGTTCATCTTTTAAATACAATAGAATCGAGTTACCTACTATGGTATGTAAAGTTCATTCCCACGCGGAAAGCATTTTTATCGCTTTACATAGTTTTTTGATGCGGGTCTGAATGTTTGCGCAAGTGAAATGAATGTGCGAAATGTAAAAGCACGCACGATACAGGAGAAATTTCTAGTGTGACGCACAATGTAAAATAGGGGTACAGGTACATACCATAGATATTGAAAAAACAAATAAAATATAGAAAAAAGAGAATTTTTAGATTGTTTGAAGGACATGATAAACGAGCAAGCGTGGTGATTTAATCTGAGTCCTTCTCAGTGTGAAAGGAGGCCTGTGTCCGGTACGATTGAAAGGACGATGTTGATGATAAAAGTATTGCTTGAAATCTTTCAAGGAAAAGTACCTATTGCTTGAAATCTTTCAAGGGTCAAAATAATATCTGTGAGATGACATCAGACAAAAAAATATGACAGAAGGCATGCTGCGCTTATCCCAAATACTTAATCATTAGGATAAAAGTAGAGCAGTAGTAGTAGCACCTCACAACTACACAAAATAAAACAAATAATGCAATGAGGTTAATATTCTACACCAAAGCTAGAATATTCAATTTTTGAGACGGGCTTTCGAAAATCCATTTTGTCTGAAATCAGTCGGTAAAAGTTTTTCGCCGAAGTTGCAAGCCAATTTCATGTGCGCATGTTTGTTTGTTTATTGAGTTCTATAATACACCTTTGGTGTGTTTTGTTGTAAATGTATCGATATTATAATGGAATATTGCAGCCTTACTTATAAACGTTGCTAAAGCATGTCCTAAATAATGAACCCAAATATTTAATCACTACTTATTAAGGCTATAAGTAGTAATTAGTTAAAATGATGCTCAGAAGATGATTAGATGATTTTTATAAGTACTTAAGGCTGTTGGAAACCAATGGCATTATAAACTGAAAATTGTAAATATTGCGTAACGAATAACATGTTATATAACTAGTTACTAGGTAGCTTTTAGTTAAAGATAAACATAGTCTACGAGTGTCTCAAGCTCAGATTTTACTTTTACTTTTTCTCATGGCAACAAAAGTTAGGCAGATTCACACCAAAATACTGAATCAAGTTAGATAAAGTTTGGTACAAAGATAGTCCTAGGCCCTAGGGAAATGCTTCCCGAACCAGGGAAAAAAGTAGGCTCTATTCTTTTCCCTCAGAACGCGGGTGGAAACGTGAGGAACAGGTAGTTCGTTAATATTTATCACATTTCTTCGTTCAAGAGTTCACATAATAAACACAAGCATGTGGGTACCACTAGACATATGAACAAACACGGCTTTATTGTCTACAAACAAAGTCTGTTGACTCACAATACGTTATTAGTTCGCTTCGGGAAATTCCGAACTGTTCCGAACGCTCCCGAGTTTTGTGCATGTAGGTCAACTTTTTCGTTCAAAATGTATCGAGTACATCATCGTCATCAGCCCTTTTATTGTCCCACGGTTGGGCCCAAGCTTCTTCCCAAACAGAGAAGAAAGTACCTACATACTATATACTATTAGGACTATGGACTATTAGGTATTAAGTTACTGTTACTGTTACAGCCTTTTTATCGTGCCACTGCTGGGCTCAGGCCTCCTCTCACACGGAGAAGGATTGAGCATTAATCACCACGCTTGCTCAATGCGGGTTGGTGATTTCAGACTATATAGTCCAGGTTTCCTCAAGATGTTTTCCTTCACCTTTTTATCAGCCATTGGTGTCCAAGATATACTTAGAAAGTACATACAAACTTAGAAAACTTGCATTGGTACTTGCCTGAACTGGAATCGAACCCACACCCTCCTACTCGAGAGGTTGGTTCTGTACCCACTAGGCCACCACGACTTAAGTACTGTACCTACTTAGGTATTAAGTAGGTACAGTATTTATTATGAATTCAATTTCACACGCAGCTTTGCTTATATCCAACGGGAACTACTTCGCTCGGTCGAATTAGAGGAAGCCTCGATGAGTAGGCTCTATCTAACACATGCCTTGAAATAAAACTGATGAATCAATTGATTCTTTTGCACGAGGATATATTTAACTATTGGGAAGTTTTGAAAATAATTGTCACCTGTGAAAAGCAGTTCCTACAAGTAGCAGGTGAAATATCTAAGAAAGGTTATTTTTGCCATAATTGCCCCATCTTTACCCCTTCATATTTTAGTTCCATTGTTCCTTTCCACAATAGAAAGTCAATAGTTACAGGAAAAGCTTCGTTTATACGCCATTTATATACCATTTCCTTAACTTCCTACTCTAGTTCCGAACTCATATTTGTATGCACTTTTGTCGCTGTTTGTCCTGAAACGACTGTTCGATTTATTTCTGCACTGTTGCTGATTTTATTTGTGATTGCGAACAGTCTGTACAATTACTTATACTATAAAACAAATAGATATAGTATTGTATAGTTTACTTTACTAAATAGGGATGCTAACTTTGAACTTAACTTAGGGATTACAACTAATTTGGGACTGAGCACTAATTTGGTCTGTATTTTAATTACTTAAATTGTCGAATAACATCTACTTCTATATCTAGCATATGGACACCTTTTAAACACGGTCGGTTAGCCCCACGGTTATCTATTTATTAGCTTGTGTTATAGGTGCTAACACAACTTTTAAACTATGTACAAATCTATACTAATGTTATAAAGCTGAAGAGTTTGTTTGTTTGTTTGTTTGAACGCGGTAATCTCAGGAACTACTGGTTCGATTTGAAAATTTCTTTCAGTGTTAGATAGCCCATTTATCGAGGAAGGCTATAGGCTACTTTTTATCCCGGTACGGGAAGTAGTTCCCACGGGATGCGGGTGAAACCGCTGGCAGAAGCTAGTATGTTATATATACCTATATTTGATGATGTCCTCCTAGCCAATTATCGGCTACGGCGGCTGTTATGTACGGAGATTAGCCAAGCATTTGCGCAGACATAGGTGCACTCACTATTCCTTCACTCTCATAGCCCGATGGGACGGCTATCCGACACCACCGGAGAGAGATCATATCATACCTATATTTATTTATAGCACAAACTATTTCCTTTTTCAGTATGTACATAAATACATAGGGAGAAAAAAAAGTATTTAGTATGGAGACGTAGACAAACTCACGTTTCTAAACTAGTAACAAGTATAATCACCTTTAAATAGGTTTTGTGCCCTTGTTTCCGACCGCCAAGGGCGCTGGGTACCGTTTGCCCAGACATTTTGGGTATTTAATCTTAACCTAACAAAGTTAACTGGCATTGAACTACGTTTATTTAAACGTTATATCGACTTAACTAAGTCAACAGCCTATTTGGAATTTCGAGAAGCTAGACTATTTTCTTTGCATATATTTTGAAGTTTATTAATTAAGTATATGGATGAATTTTATGTGTAACTTTGATTAACTTTATAAATAGCTGGAATATTGTTACTATTTGTGTGGTTTGAACTTAATGGGTAGTAAAATACTTTAAAATTATAGTGACCGGAATGGCAAGATTCGACTATTGTAACTGTTTGCTATAGCGAGTAGACCAGAAGAAACATTAATTTGTAAGCATCACAGTTCCAGCACACCGGTGAAATCTCACCTTTAGATACACCACTATTATGTCTTTTAGGTGATACTATCAACGTCTCCATTCATACTTAGTTTCAGAACCGTAAGCGTGTATAACTTAGCCCACGAATTCACTGCCACACTCGACCGTGAATGGAATTTTTAATAAAACGCCAACTTTTAAGTCTTAAAATTAAAAACATAATGTGGATAACTTTAAGAGTCTCGCAGACTGCAAACAAAACAATCGGCTGCCAATTGAACCGATATAAAGTTTTTTTTTTAAGAATTTTTTTTTCCAATCCAAATTTTCATTCCGAATGATACTGGCTAAATAATTGATCGTTGTAATGTGCGTAGAGCTATTCATCTTCATAAATACTGAATGAGCAAACAAACTATCGGCCGACTAAAAGTTTCCAGTGTGCGGGTGCTCTAACGGCCAGTTTCTTCATCAAAAGTTAAAGTTAAAGTTATGGCTAAAGTAATGTCTAAAGTAAAAGTAACGGTTAAATTAAATTTTTCTATGAATTTTGCTGTCAGTTTAGCCTTGAAAAAACGAATTTGTCCGTTACTTTTACTTTAGACATTACTTTAACTTTAACTTTTGATGAAGAAACTGGCCGTAAGTTGAGCACTCCAAAATTCTGCACGTAGCATTAACTTTTCATCTCTTTAGCGAGAAATAATGCATTCTGAAACTGTCTGAATGAAATCTGAAAGATTTTATATTCTTATTCTTCAGAAATTGTGATGGCTGAAACGAGGTAAACTGTCTATCTCTCGGGTATTCAGGCTTCGACGGGTTACTTCAAACTAAAAGTTTTATTTTCAAAAGGTTTTGTTACACCTCAATTTCTTCTTTATACCTAGGTACATACATAGTCTGCAGAGAGGACTGTTTATTATTTTTTACCATGCTAGGTAAACGAGAACTTTAGTTTTTAATGAATGCTGTTTTGGATTTTCATAATCCCTACTATGTTTAATGAGAAAGAAACTCTGCCTAGACACTAAAATACTGGACCCATTTCAATGGGGTACACAGATACTTAGTAGAGAAAGAACATACATAGGTTTCTTATTATACGGGTGCAGGAAGCGGATGGAACACGACACGGGGATGGAAACATATAAATTTAAATCTGTCACAAAAAGAAATATTCTGAGTGAACTACCTGCTTTTTTAATATTGTTATATCAAACTCCGTGGAAGGGAAGGTCGAAGGAAAGAGAGGAAGAGGTCGTCCAAGATATAGCTACATCAAGCAAATTAAAGAAAAAGTGAAGGTTGTGACGTATAAGGAAGTTCAGGAGTTGGCGCTAGATAGGTGTAAATGGAAGGAGCTGCACCGACAAGAGCTGGGCTCTTAAATTAATGATGATGATATCAAACTCCATATATTAATCAAACACCTATTAGGTGTTATGAAACAACCATGGCCTTACTACAAAAACTTAACCACGTGTTTTACACTTGTCTAAAAAAATTGTGGCTGCAAAATGAACCATATGTCAACGTCATAATTTGACATTTTTTTAGAAAGGTCTTAAACTGTCGTTTAGAAGTTTTTGTGGTAAAACGGCCATGTTTAGCTTCACACTATACTTATAATTCAATCTAGAACAAAAATCATCAAGATATTTATTTTTGTATAAAAAAATATACATACATACCTACATCTTCGACATACATCACATATATCACATGCAAACTACACGCGATTTCATCAATAAATAAACCATACTTCCAGTTATTTTATTACTTACCTTATTTTTACTATACCTACGTAAGATTCGCGTAAAAATATTTTCGCAGTAGGTTTATACTTAGAACACCATAGTTTGGGTTCACGGGTTAATAATCTCGCGACACGCCAGCCGTGGGAAATGGCTTTAAAAGTTGACAACGCGATTAAAATATAAAGAAATTATTAGGTATATTTAATTATATAGTTTAGTGTAATATATCTGGCGATTTTAATTAAAAGCGTAAATAACTTATTTTAATAATAATAATAAGCCCCGCAGGGCATCTGAGGCGGATGACGGGGAGTGGCGACCCCGCGGGGCTATATATATCCGAGTGCTCCAGGGAGAGTATACCGTCCCCCATCTCCGGCATGCCGGAGTGAAGCATAACGGGGGATAGGTCTCCCGCCTCTTGGCTTGCCTTCATCGGCCGGTCAGAGTGGAGTCGCTAGAGTAGGGTTAGCAGCCCGCTTGGAGGGTAGGTGCCTCGTGGTAAGTGGCGAGTGGGCCGGTGATGCTGGACCCACAGGGAGCGCGTGATCTGCGTTTAAAGTCCGCCGAGGTATCCTCACCCTTCAGCCGCTCATGTACCTGTTGCCCCCTTGTTGCGATTTAGCGACTGATTCCCGGGGGCCCAGTAAGTGAGTTGGCGAGTCTCCACCTGCCATTTTTACGTGTATTTATTACATTGTTATCGGCAGGTGCCATAGTTCCCGTAGTTTCCCCATTCCTAGTCCACTAGCATCCCATCACAATAGCCCAAGTAGTTTTCATCCATAGTTAGCAATAGTTTAGCACAGAACCGGGGATTGTCCTTGGGTACGTTTCTATAGTGTATACGGGGATAATCGTCGGTTTTGTGTCACCATTTCATTAAAGTTGTCTCAAAAGGGCTTCAGCGTGTTGGCTTCGGCCCCACGTTCGCCTCCCAAAAATCCGGGACTCTATAGTCCCGAGGTCTGGAAGAGACATACATTTATAATAATAATTTATTTATTTATTTTGACTACATTTTGGTCCAATTGTTAGTAAAAAATCACTTATCAACTATGGGTTAGTATCAATGAATTTAATTTACATAATCTATTTTTTAATTTGCTGCCTTACGAGCAACCGGACTGCGTGTTTTAATATTGGTGCATCGTGCTGCTCAGCCAGAGTATGCAGAATGCTGTTGGTGCTAGCCCTCATTCTGCTTATTAAGGATGCGGTCTTCTTCCTTATGATGGCATAGAAGTCATCAGTTCGTGCCACAGCGAACATGCTAGACGCGCTGCAGAACCGAGGTAACCTCAACAGCACTCTGAAGCCATTATTATATTGCACGCGCAGAGCATCTAGGTCCTTCCGCGTATAGCTGACCCACAGACTGCCCGTGTAGAACCCCTGACAGTAAGCTTTGAAGAGGGTTATTTTGACCACACTACTACACCGAGCAAATCTGTGAGCCAGCATATTGCATCTGGCTGCTAGTGCCCTGCGCTCGCGATCCATATCTACCCCATCCTTGAGGTCCTCGGTGACATAATGCCCTAGGTATTTAAATTGAACGGCCCTTTTGAGTGCTCGTCCATTAAGAGAGATCGTGGGCTCATAATGTACATGCCTTCCGGGGGCCGCAAAGATTAGGTATTCACTTTTGCCTACATTATATACCACACATTATTTTGTCTTCATAATAAATAATAAATTGAGAGCGAAATATAAATCGATAGAATTTTTAACTGGTCGCGATGTGTAAGTGTACTTATATTAGAGCAGATGACTTTATTTAATGAACTAATCTCAGAAACTGCTAAACCGAATTGAAATAAAATATCTAGAAATACTCTTATCCGTGTGCGCGGAGTAGTCCCCGTGAGAGACGGGTGAAGCTGTAGGCGAAAGCAAGTCCATGAACAAATCTTTCATAATTTTCGTGTTTTCTTGAAGTTGAAATGTGTTTTCTTACAGGATTTCCCGTGGGGGACATTTAGAGATGATATAATAGATTACAAACCGACCAAATATGCTGGATAAAATATAGCCTGGGGCCTTTTTCACCTGGGGACAATGTAACTTCTCAACAGTGAAACAATTTTTCCAAATCAGTTCAGTAGTGTCGTAGTAGTTATTTCCTCATTATAATAGGTATTGTTACCGTATACTGCATTAATACCATTATTATATTGCAAGAACAAATAAGTTGCAACTCCATAACCCTAAAACACATTAAACCTCCCCACAAAATAGGGTTGTCGCATTTTATTTTTTGCTTCACACATCACTTAAGTACCGTCACACGGGATCCGCTTTCCGGGCTCCCGTACAAAGTTGACAAAGGAACGCGAAGCAAGCTGGTTTTAGCAACCCTATGTGTTTCTTACATTGTTCTGTATAGACTTGCATAAGAAAATGAGGGAAACATTGCGGTAGGCGCTTGTAGTAGTGTTTAGTGGTGATGTGAAATATTGTGAGTTTCTTTTTAGCTTCGATCAAGTTTTTAGCATGAAAATAAATGTAGATATTGTTTTACCTTTGTCCAGATGTGGACTGTGGGACAATGTGAGGTTATTAACAAAAGATTCCCTATTCTGGTCAAATTATTTAATCCAGGTGAGAAATTATAGTCATTTTTCACTGTTCAATATTTACTGACCAAAGTTTTCCTGCGAACTATTTATCGTGAAAGGGAACAGTCTGAACTGCAGTACTTTAACAGCCAGGGCTGTATCGTAAAAAATGGTAATTTTGTTTGTATGCTTGTATACATTGTAACTCATTATGAAGTAATCATAGTAGTTAACTCACTATCACAGTCTTATGCTAAAAGGTCTATCAATCGTGCCAAAACTGCTTATTATGCAAATAGCTACTTAATTAGTGTTAGTGAGTGTGCATTAGTGTGAGTGGTGTTAACTTAATTACGTGTTAGTGAAGTTACTGTGTAACGATGCTTAGTTTATTGCTTAGTGGTGTCTACTAAGGTTGGTTACACTTATTATATCTTCACTACATAGTATAAAACAAAGTCGCTTTTTCTGTCCCTATGTCCCTTTGTAGGCTTATATCTTCAAAACTACGCAACCGATTTTCATGCGGTTTTTTTATCAGATAGAGTATTTCAAGAAGAAGGTTTATATGTACAATAACATACATCAAATAGTGGGGAAATACTGTTACGCCGTGCGAAGCCGGAGCGGGTCGCTAGTTATATATATCTTGGTCCAATTTGCATTTGGATAACTTTATATTAAGACTATTTTCAGAAAAAATGCAAGCATTTTTGGCTAGTTAAGACTTACTTATTATTCAATTTTAGAATATTTAAACGATAGTTTTATTTGCTATACTTACATTGTTATTATAACAAACAATGATTAATGACATTACATATATGTACCTTAACTTCCTATTGTTTAATATAATTTCTGTACGTTTTACGAGCAGAGCATAGTCATTCCTAACATTATGTACTTAGATCTTTGTAACCTATGACCACTGAATAAAGAGCTTAGATATTTACTTTAAGTCTTGACACTACCGAGATTTGATCAAATATTAATGGCATTATACTGTCTGCAAGTAATACACGATAGACAATTCCAATAGCAAAACTTTTAATAAATGATTCTGATAAGTATAATACCGCCCTAAGTATCTAGTGCCTACGGGATGCGGACAATTGAACACTTGACGCTTTTACAATTTATTCTAGATCAATCTTTGAGTGCATGCGTGGGGAGGATGCGTGCACTTCTTCGGGTCATTTTGTTATTGAAAGTAGTTTCTACTTTGAAATAGATGAGAAAATATATAAAAATTAAGGGTTTGCGGCATAGATTTTCCTGAAACTCAACTGTAATTTCACTGAAGTGAAAGAGGTGTTGAAGTTTTGAGAAAAGTTTCAGTTTTAAATAAAAAAAAAAACAGGATCTTTTCGTTCCAGTAGTAGATGATAGTCAAAAAGATCTTTTACTTATGGTAGGTAAGTATAAAATAGAGATGAGATCATGAGATCTACAAAATAAGTAGGTACAATCTAATCAACACTACGAGCCAGCCAACGATAACGTGTTTAATACAAGCAAGAATTTAACGATGACATTATTACGATTTTCTCTTGACTTTCAGCCATTAACACCGGTTAAGTGTTAGCCCTTCAATTAAGACGAGCCATTAAAAATAATAGGTTTTTAACAGGTTATTATTAAATCCCTCAAACTTTTTATAAGAAGTTTGTTTAGCTGAAGTTTACTGGCCCTTTTTGTGAGTTGGTTCGTCTTAATGATTTTTTTTTTTGTTGAGCTGTAAACTCTCCTTTACAAAAGATATTACGGAAAAATATAATTTTAACTTGAATCGATAGATCATTTGGTAATTTGTGACTTTATTTATTAACGTTTAGCTCAGAAAAACATTTTTGGTCATCTTTTCAAGAGGGCTGAAAGGTAAGAAGTTAACAAGAGCTTCATTTCAGCTTCATAATATAAATAAGTAGTTCATAATAAAGAATATTAATTTCAGTTTAATTTATGATTCAAAAGTCGTATCCACTTAGTTTATTTAACTTGTATTTAAATAGCATATTAACACTTCGCTGCTATGTTTCTACCTCGAAGAAATGGTAAAATTATTATAGTTGTTATGTTAAGCTCCACCAAATTGTATAATGTTAAACATTTATTCATAATATTTAAATTTATTTTAACAGTACGCCTCGATTTCTAGTATATTTAGATTTTCTCATAAGTTAGACTTAAACCGTCTTACCACAAAACTTTTAAACGTCAGTTTATGACTTGTCTAAAAAAATGTCAAATTATGACGTTGACATATGGTTCATTTGGCAGCCACAATTTTTTTAGACAAGTGTAAAACAGGTGGTTAAGTTTTTGTAGTAAGGCCATTATAGTCTGAATTTTAATTGCGAAATAACTCAGTTGTGAAAAACATTTACCTAATTACCATTTACCTAGGCATATGTTTAAATCAAACTAATGTCAAAAGTACTCTTCAGTATAACGTCTCTATTAACGGAGCTATTCTTTGTATCGACTACATTTGTTATATCGGGCAGTAACACAAGAAATTATTTCACCTAACTTATAGCCTATTTTGTCGTTTTAAATACATAGACACTAGAAACCTTAACGTAAACTAATTCTAAAATATACCTAATAATGTATGTGTAGACATTACCTAAATACCGGTAAACTAATTCTGCATATAATAATGTATGTGTGAAACAAACCTGAGTCTGGAAGCAGCTTCCCTTTCAGCTCCACGTCGCTCTCCGCAGACGTCGCTCCATAATTCTTGTACGTTTTGCCCGAGGGCTCCTCAAACTTCGTCACCTTAAACCGTTCAGACATTTTCACGCAATTTTCACTCTTATTCCAACACTTATAACACTCAATTTACACTAACACACGATATGATTATACACTGTTCCGTTACACTGTGATATGTTTTGATATGGATGTGTTCGGTCACTTATACATTGTTTTATGTTTCTTATGTGCCACTGTTTTGGTTTATTTCGTGCTGGTTGCTATAAACAGTAGTTTTGTTTAAGTAAGTACTGGGTTTATTTTAATATCATTGAATGTAGAGGAAATATTAAATAGGAAAAATATTAGTTGTTTTGAACGAGAGGGAGGTTGATAAGGCAGCAACGAGAGATTCTGATGACATAAATGTTATGTGTAACTTGATTACTTGAATAGATACTAGGCAGTAACACGGCAAAAAATAATGAAGAGACCTCAAAATTGGACCGCCTAACTTAATTGTTATATCAATAAAATTAATATGTATACATTTATTAATATTTTTTGCTCTACTAATCAACATAGGCAAAAATGACCTTTAGATATTTCATTTCTAAGCACCAATATTTTTTCCAGTAAACTAGTACCCAAGTTCAATTTATTATAGAAACAAAATCCATACAAAAGTCGTCAAGAGCAATTTTGATTCGGACGAAGCAAAAACTTTTACGTGAGCAAAATAAAGTTGAAAAAACACTCATTTCTAAGCAAAACATTTTTCTTCGCAGCTACGGAAAGTTCTCGACCCTTATAACGTGGTTAGGGGGTTACCTAGCTAGGTTTTTAATGTTCACTAATTAGTTTAAAACAGTCGGTTTTCTTCTGTTCAAAGAAAGCGTATGCAATTTATACTAAGTAATACTAACTAGTAAGTTTGAATACCATCACAATCGACATTGTATACATATAATAAATTGTTTTATTGCTAAACAATTTTAGTAACAATATATTACTGTCCCAAAATTATAGGTAAAGAAGAACACAACACAAACACAACTTATTTTTTTTTAATTAGAAAAACAATTAAAAGTTCACCAAACCAACATTGAAAACGTTCCTTTCAGGGCCATCTTACAACTGACATCATAAAACACCATTACTATGGTAAAACACTGTAGCGACATGAAACTCATACAACCTTTTCGACTCGCAACCTTCAATAGTCATGAAGAAAAATACAAATGTCAAATTCAAAATTTTATATTTTCAAAAACCGATTTTCGTTGTCGCAGGCGTGAACATATAAATAGGGCGCCGCCCGTTTAAATAAATAAGTCGACACAAAATCTTCGTGTGTAATTCATCTCCTTAATTGGTGACCCCGACGTGATACACAAACCCCCCAGCTAGGCTGTGTCGAATGTGAGTGGATTTAGAGCAGATCCACCCCGAGTACTACCTTACTGCGTAGAAACGGACTCCCCAGTCAGTCCAGCTCTGATGACTTACGGATCAACACTCAGAATACCGTCGGATTTTTTCGAGCCTTCACCGCCGGAAATTGAAGACGCAGAGTTTGTTCGCTGTCTGAGCGAATCAATGGCAAATCTTTCACCGAGTAACAAGTCACATAGCAACAACAGAAACACATTCGTGTATAAAGATTTAGCAACGTGTACTCATGTTTTCGTGCGCAACGACATGGTGAAGAGTCCATTGACCCCGCCATACGACGGTCCATTCGAAGTCATACATCGAGGAGAAAAACAATTTACCATCCAGATGCCTTTGCGTACAGCAGTCGTCTCTATCGACAGATTGAAACCGGCATACTTACTTAATGAAGAGGAAATCACTCCCACTTCCTCAAGCACGCAGAATAAGCAACAAGCGTCGCCATCACGCTTCCCGAGCATAGTGCCACAACCAGCAGCAGCGGCAAAACCACAGCGTGACACAATCGTCACTCGTTCCGGCCGCACAGTTAAACCAAACGTTCGCTTCGCTTAGGGGGGAGTGATGTAGCGACATGAAACTCATACAACCTTTTCGACTCGCAACCTTCAATAGTCATGAAGAAAAATACAAATGTCAAATTCAAAATTTTATATTTTCAAAAACCGATTTTCGTTGTCGCAGGCGTGAACATATAAATAGGGCGCCGCCCGTTTAAATAAATAAGTCGACACAAAATCTTCGTGTGTAATTCATCTCCTTAAACACAAACATACACATATCTACCAAATAAGTAATCTATTTCAAATCATTAATTTACGTAAATGTATGAACTAATGAACAAATGCCGTGGTTACCGCAACCTTAGTGAAAAACGCCGCGTAACTTAACTGCAGTAAGTAAATTATACGGACTTGCTTATGCATTCAAGTTTTAGTTAAGTTATTCAAGTATTGTTTTTGAATCGGATTTTTTGTTTATTGGTTCGAATATTGTGGTATTGAGAGCATGATCATTATGTTGTTTGAAAACGCAGTTACCGATTGAAGATTGCGGTTTGAGAGTACAGAATTTATACGAGAAAATACGAATACATAGATTTTATATTCGTAGCGTTCACGAGCGACGATCACTTGAGAATGACCATAGAACGAGTCAAAATGTGGATATGTTGGTAGTGTTAGTAGATTTATCTTTATAAAAACACGATTAAGCTGCTTTTTAAAGATCACGCTACATGCAATTTCATTACTGTATTACCATAATTTCAAGTTTCAACTTCTATCATCAAATCAATTAAAGATAATTAAACACTATTGGAATAGGACATCAGTCAGCACGTCGAAATATCTGGAATGTTCTGGGAAAAAAATCCCTGCAACGGAACGGTGCAAATAAATCGAATTAAAAAGATTCCCCTTGTATCTGACGCGAGCTCGCCAAAATGCAAATGCAGCGATGTTTTCTCATTCAGTTTCAGAAGATAGGAAAAGCTTTACTGATATGCGGGTAAAAATAATGAGGGCTACGTAATTAATTGTAATACACAGCTTTAGAAAAATGAAGATTACAAAAAAAATATGTAAAAAAAATTCAATCATTATCATGTTCATAGAAAATAGTAAATTTTTAGTTGGTAAAAATAAATTTTACCAATTTCGGTACTTCTAGATATCAATTAATGTATTAGGGATTTTATAATACTTATATTGCCTATCAAATAAGAATAAAATGTACAGTTATTAGAATATTTATTTCGCTACAGCTCAATTCTAAAATGTGAGGAACCTACCTACTACATAATATGCAATGCACCGTATGCAAATTTTTAAACATAAAAATACTATTTTCGACCATTTTACCGTGAGTACCCCTTATCGGTAAAATCCGTGACATTCTTAGCAATGTCTAAACTAACAATGTAATTAGAAATATATGTTATTCATATTATTATACCAAGTTGCAAGCACTTTATGACTATGCACATATGTAGGTTATGTGTATTAAAATTGTATGTATTAAATCTGCAAAATGAAACCAGTTTTTCCTCATTAGTCTATGTACCTACCTAACAATATTATATTATTTGTATATTATACTCTTTGATCGCATAATACCACTACTTAGATTGACTGATTTATAGACATTGTATTTCTTAGACTATAAAAAATGGTTTTATCGCTTCCTATTCCACTCTCGTTTTCAATATATTTTATGCACACTTTCATACATGACTGTCGTTTTTTAACCGAATTCGTACACCTACTCTAATCTTAAAATAAACATTTGATTGATTCCATTGTCACGACATAACATGAAAACGGCTTGACCGATTTGGCTGAAAATTAGAGGGGAGGTACCTAACTTAGACCCGGGAGAAGGTTTTAGGATAGTTTTTGTCACCATCCGGTTACGGGACGCGGGTGAAACCGCGGGCGAAAGCTAGTACTTAATAATTTTATTGTGATATTTCCCGCGTCTCGTGAACTCGACGCACCCGAAAAATGTCAAAGCCTTTAGTATTCCTTGATAAATGAGCTTCCTAACACTGAAAGAATATTGAAATGTTCTGTTGTTAATGAAATTAAACAAAACAACTTAAGCTTTATGATAGGTAAGTATTGGTATATTTTTTTATCCGGTATACAATACCCCCTTCACAATTTAGGGGTCACCTTACACCAATCTACTCTAAGTAGGTAGTAAAAAAGGAATCATGTAAAAGTCATTATCTCCCGAACCTATGTTGGGGCCAGCTTCTAGTCTAACCGAATGCAGCTGGGTACCAGTGTTTTACAAGGAGCGAATGCAGTCGCTATCTAACCTCCTCAAACCCAGTTACCCAAGCAACCCCTAGGTAAGACTGATTGTCAGACTTACTGACTTCTGACTACCCGTAACGACTGCCAAAAATGTTCAATAACAGCCGGGAGCTACAGTCTAAAGTGCCCTCCACACAAAAAGGTATTATCTAAAGGTGACGTCACATAATCCAGGCACATACATTGTTATCAGTTATCTAGTAAAGTGGGTCCTTGAACATTCGGGTCGACGAGGTAACATATCAAACTGGTTTTAAAATTATTCTTGTGTCGCACTGATTAAGGTAAGATCAGGCTTATAGAATATGCATTGGCAATCTGATTATTATATTGTGGACTAGTGGATTCTCGCAGCTTTGTTTGCGCCTCTAGAAAACTTTATTTACTGAGTAATAGAGCAAAATATTTATCATGATTCCAATTTAATACAAAATTATTGAGCAACGCTGAAAAAAATTGTGGAGTTTCTTTTTCTGGTGGAATTAACTGGAATTTCAGGTCTCCTCCTATCCTATTCATTTCACTCCTCATATCCTACTTAGAAATTTTATTAACAATCATATTTTTACGTTGCTACCATTACTTTGAATATGTTTATTAATATTTTTGTATTTCGTTTGCAACATGAAATAACTTTAAATTTTATCGACTGATTTTCCAAACATTGTCGAACCTTTTATTTTAATTAACAGCCGGTAAGAAAAACTGAATACTGTCCCAGTTGCGAAGTGGGTGAGTAAGTAAGTAAAGTCTATGAAAATGAAGATAAACTTTTTGTAGACTGTTTCTCGAAGTTCGATCTCAGTTCCCTTTTATAGTTGGGAGTGGTATTAAATTGTTTTATGTCAACTAAGTTGTACGGGTTTTTATCAAACGATCTTACTATTGAAGTTTGAATATTGTATTTTTTACGATTGTTATGATACATAATGAAGATGAAAAATTATTACAATTATTATGAATCGATTACAAAGAAAAAACAGTAAACCTCTGTCTACCTGTGTGATGACATAAGCCATAAGTTTCCCCCAAGATTTCCAATACAGTAAAGAAATTTTAAAGAAAAACAAAACACAATCGTGTAACACATCCTAAAAAGACAGACATAACAACGTCTGTAAAACACATTACAGTACAAAATCGAGTGCACACAAAGCCTACACAAGTGCAACAACAGAAGTAATTCTATAAATATATCGAGTGACAATCGGCCGATACCGAAGTGATCCGGTGCAACAAACGAACGGTCAAATGACGCCAATTGAAATGTATTGAAAACACTGAATTGAACGCCAGGGCCGATATCGGTATTTCATTCGTCGTGTCTACTGTGAGTTATTTTGTTCAAATCAATTATGAGTGTTTGGTGGTGCTGTTTTTGGGGTCGTTGACTTTTGTAGTGAGTGATGGCTGATGATTTATTATTGTCCGCTAACTATTCATTGATAGAGAATTGCGTCAGCAATACTTAGGTAATTATGGTTATTATCTCATGGTAAACCCTCACCCACTGCCCGTCGCCTTCTTTAAATCATCGGTCTACCGTACAGCTGGACGTCCTACACTACGTGGCAGGCAATGGATGGATGCGGGCTGACCATGACCGGGATGGTTGGCGTTCGTTGGGAGAGGCATACGTTCAGCAGTGGACAGCAATTGGCTGATTCCCTAGCCTCAATCTCTTCCTGAGTTCCTAAGATAACCAGTTCAAGGAAACAAACAAACTGTATAATACTAGGAGAGACAAGGCAATCTAAACCATTCTAAAATCTAATAGCCTTTTTATATTTCACTATTATGTAAAAGGCACCTCTGCCCAAAGTTCTCTTCCTGACATCGTAGGAGTACCTTTTATGACACCCACTTGAAACAGCTGGACGTATCAAGTGTTCGGGCTACAACGCCGCTGATATTTCACGATGTAATACTGGCATAGATGTTGTTATATTATATAGTTTGGATTTTCAAAGTGTACCTAACAAAATATTGACTTTACAATGTAACTTGATCAAAAGCATATTTATGCATAGCTAGTTTTTTTAATGATTAGTCCGTATGCTTGGATTGACGTTAATTTACTAAGATATTTTTGACAACATAACAACTGTGTTTAGGATAATTGATCTCGTTAATTGTTTCAGTGTAGTTTACCTATAAATACAGTATGCCAATAAAAGGAAGGAATATCTTTCTCCCCAGCACCGCATAATGCCAAATAAATAAGAAAGCTAGATTGTAATTATTGGCCAGAATCCTCCAGAGTATAAATCCTTACTTCAGTTGACGCCAACCGAACGAAATACCTCAAAATAAATAAGCAGATAAACCGTAAAAACTTGCTTTTATTTTGAAGAGAACTTTGTGATCTGATTTCTAAGAAAAAACTTCACGGTTTCATGTAATCTGATTATGACAAAAGAATTTGGATCTGATACAAAAAAAAGTGCTTTACATTTTTTTACCGCTTTCAAAAAAGGGGTTCTCAATTCTTATGACGCTATTTTTTATTTATTTTCAAAGCACACCTACTTTCACTGTTCCTTTTTAAATCATCTTTAAAAAAAGGAAAAATTAAAGTTTTTTTGGACCTTCATATCAGCATGACTACTAACATTTTCTTAGTTGTATTAATTCCCACTTACTGGCCATTCCTAATCAAAAAATACACCCACTACAATGCTCACACATAATTCCCATTACATTATTTCAAAAGTTCACTTCCTAAATGAATAACATTCGGTCACACAAAGGTTAACCGTCGCATATTGATATACATGCAGTAAATGAATGTGTCCGGTCAATTCGGCCTATGGGCGTTTGTTCTTATTTTAGAATCAACTGGTAATAGAATCGAGTTGGTCCAATCAAGAGAGATGGGAAAGTTATCTATTTTGGGAATAAATAAGTGTGGGGTGTGAGCATTCCCAGGAGATAGTGAAAATTCCCAGTAGTTTTTTTCCATATTCTATAGTTACAGTAGAATGATGAAAATAGGTTAAGAATTAAGAAACCTGCAAGAGCAATGTGCATAAGAAAAACAGTTTCTTTTTTTTTTTCAAAAAAGTTTTTCAGTTAATTTAATTTTTGATCGAGTCAAAAAATGGTGGCTCAAAAAATTAAAATCTTTCGTATATACATGTACCAATTAGACCGAAGCTTACGCAAAATACAAATTAACTTCATTAATTAAATAATTAGTATAGTATCAGATATATTTTGTTCGGCGTGGTCAGGAGTTTTGCGAAACTACTTAGCAACATATTGCGCTGTGTTACTTTTTGTTACCAAATTTTTTTGCATAACATTTCTTAATTATGTGTAAGCCTAACTGTGTAACGCTAGCCTAAATTATTCTAAAATTACATTCCACGTCAGATAGAAATGAATGGAGAAATTATGAAATCATTATTTCAAAGAGATAACCATGAAATTACGTACCCTAACTCTTATTTACGGTTTTAAGAGGTAACGTGTTTTTTTATCGTTTCAATTTCAAGTGGGAGAATCACAGAACTATTGCGCTGATCCCAATAAATATGTCACAAAAAGGAGCTAGTTGTCTAGTAAAATCAACAAAGACACTAAGCTAAGCTTTATTTTAAGTGATAGTATCCACACAATATGAAATGAACCTAAAAATTAATAACGCTAGTCTCGACTATAGGTACATACTATTATAGAATAAAACAAGTGACGCGAGCGTTTACAAAACGCGCGACACATGATCAGACGTACAACCGTCGCGTCGCATCAACCGTTTGTAATCTGAACTTGCCTTCACGACTTCTGCGTGAAACATGACGATATTGGACGTCTGGCATCCAGGCATTCCCTCGCAAGATTAACGTTTGCTTGTCTCGACTGCCTTTTAGGCGACACTTTGACGAATGATAATCTTAGGGTAAACGCACCATAAGGGAGTGCCTTCAAGTCTGGAACTGAATTAGTTTCGTTTAAGTAAATTGTGTTTTGGAATTTCTGTGAAATAGTCTATGAAATGTACGTTCAATATAAGTTAGACTATGTAGTATAAACATTTAGTTTGTTGTTCTAAAACATTGCCATACCTAGTTAATTGTTCTCAGCGGTGGGAGTTATAAAATTTTCAATCTATCACCCTGTCGCATTTTAATTGATAGATATGCCTAAAAGATACATTATTTACTTATAACTTTCACATACAGTTTTGAATCTAATATTTTTTTCTCCTCATCCATCATTTATAAAGAGAGAACTGTAACACTAGAGTCACATAATATTATAGCAAGCCTAGCTAAATTACAGAAACACCTAGCGACAATTTAATAAATTCAAGCCAATAAATAACGTCACTAAAGATACCTAAGTATAATCACAATAACTCTGTTTAATTTACAATAACTCAATATCCAACTTCAATACTTAATTATCATCTAGCTATGCGCTAACATAGTATTTATAATTAATGCCTATAATATGGCGCAATTATAAGGCTATAAATATATCAATCAGTTTTATAATTATTATGTCTGGCTAGATAAATAGGACGTGTTTAACTTGACTTTTAAGATTAATGTAGTACATATCTACATAAGTGATTGTCCTGCCGTTAAAGCGCCTGCCTCTCTATGATTCTATGGTTTCAAGTCAGGCAAGTCCTTATGTATTTCCTTATTTATCTGTCCTGAATTTGGACTAGGTATAGTAATCCTAACTATAGTATGCATGTGCATCTTGGACATCTATGAATGACTAAGTGTAAAGGAAAACATGGGGATGAAACCTGGACTTAAATGATCTGAATTCGCCAACCTGCTTTGAGCAAGCTTGATTTATGGTATTTACACAGTCACAGAACAATACGAAAAAAGGCCTGTTGGCCAAAAGAGGTTGTTGGTAACTTTATACAAGGCCCTTTGATTATTATTTGTATAGAAAATTGAAGTATTTAGGCAAAACATACTCATGGTGGGGGTAATTAAACATCTACATAGCTAAGAGTGACAAATGAACCGAAGTATTATTTAATCCCTTTATCAGTATACACTACCTATTATATAAATGCTTTAACAGTCACTGATTTATATAATTAAGTATGAAGTTTATAACCAATTTCAAGTGCAATACAATAATATTTACTGTAGCTAAGAATAAAACGTGATTATGTCTTCCTCAGAATCAAAATAAATGGCAATACCTATCAAATCGTTGTAAAATGTTTTTTAATAAAAATATGGAACTGCGTTTTGAGTCACCTTCTGTCTTTTCCATCTATGTTGAGGTCGTATCCTAATTATAATCAGATGCAGCCAAGTACCAGTGCTTTACAAGAAGCGACTGCCTATTTGACATCTTCAACCCAGTTACCAGGGCAACCCAGTAATCATTGGTAAGACTGGTTATAAGACTTTCTGGCTTCTGACTACCCGTAACGACTGCCAAAGACGTTCAAATGACAGGAACTGTGTTTTGAATTACGACTTTTATATTATAACTGAGCTGAATTCAACTGACTTAAAACTTTGCCAATGGGAATTCCCGTGGGAAAGTCCTAAAAATATTTGCATGTGCTAGGAATCGATATCTGACACAAATGACAAGGAAAATAATATATCAGATTGCTCTATGATATAAAAAGCCCGTATTTAGTATGTTACACTTTTAATAGTCTAACCTCCCTACTCAGAGACATTTAATAATTACTTAAGTCACTCCTTAGTAACGGAATGTCATACAAATCCTTCACTAAGGAATGGCTTAAGTAACCATTAAATGTCTCTGAGTGGGGAGGTAAGTATTATAATTTAATGAAAATGAAGCGTAAATAGCTAATACTTATTTATAAATAACTATCAAACTATTTATATTGACTTTTTCCTTTTAAAAACGACACTACTATAGGTATAAGGTATATTGTGTGGTTTTACCTTCCTACAAATTTACTATAAGTTATTATTTATTATTTGCACTACAACTTTATAATGACGTCATCAATTATTGTAGATTAGATATTCGGTAGTTTCATTAATTTACTTGAAACCTAAGTCTAATGAGGTCACATGTGTTATGTGTCCAGTATTCCTAAATAAGACACAAAATTATCAATAATCTAATGTTTACATTATAATGTAACAAAAAACTTAAAATATTAAATTCAGTTTTGTTATAACATGTAAATCTCGTAAATAGAAAGTATTCATCATTCACAGTTTATCGTTTTGTAACTAAACACTAGCACTGATAATGACTTAAAAAGTTGAAAAATAATGTAACTAAAACAATTTGACTACAAATTACCTAAGCCTATTTGTCTTAATAATTCACGCTACTGAAAAACGACTTACAAATTACCTACTTATTGTTCATTTGCATTTCAAACTAAACTGTGTACCTACAGTCAACGTTTAGGTAGGTAAAACAATAGACGGAAATATCTATTTATATCAATCGTCCGTCACTAGGAACGTCCAAAATATGTTGAAATAATAATATTCCTAGCAATCGCTGTAAACTTATAACTTGCAAGAGCTCAAAGTAAAACTTTCAGCTGAATATGAAAAAAGTTTCGACTGTCAAATTGTTCGAGAAAAACGTCTTCCATTGTGTACAAATTACTGTCTCATGTTTTCATTTTAAATTCCAAAGTTTCTCGAACATATAGGTAACTATATGTAGTTTTAGTATCTAGGAATGTCCATATAAGAGCGCTTAAATTTCATCTGATAACATAGTATTTAATCACCCATTAATAACTGCCTAAGTTTCCTCCAACAAAGTTATTCATTAACAGCTACACATCACGACATCACATACTGTTTAATAACACCGGAAAACACTGATAACGTAACAATATTTTGTTACACAGCCGGACCTTGAACGGCTGGGCCAACTATGAATGAAATCGTATGAAACACTATTTGCATTCTCCAAGTCTGTCGCCAACCTTACCTCCCTCCGTGTACATTACATACTAGCTTAGCGTATCTAATCTAATTAGCGGTGCACTCCATGTGACGTCATGAAGCCGGCCCGTGCCGCGAAATGTAAGTTCAATAAACTTAACCTTTATAATATACGCAAATCTCGCGGCATTCGTAAACAAATCGCTGTTTATAGCAAACGCACGGCTGCACTATTTGTCGGTGAGGTTATCACAAAAACTGGTGTTTTTTTGGGATTTTTTTGTCGGTTAGCACTTTGTTTTCGTAAGTTTTGTATAGTATAGACACGCACGTCGGGTCCGCTGCGGCACGCGAGCGTCGCACGGTGGCTAGGACACGTCTGCTCGCAGTACGGTCGGCTCGCCTGTGGACACGGCGCCGCTACTCTGCGCAATTTCCATTGCTCCGCCTGCAACGTGCAACACAGTGCTAGCACAGTTTACCGCGCGTTCTAATCGCCGATAGGTTCACAGCGTTATTTACGGCATTCTCAAATGTAAACTTCATTTCATTCTTCTGAAACAGGCTTGTATCTCAGTTGCTATGCAATTCAGTGTAATAATGATTTGGTAATAGTTTAAATATAAATAGATACATGATGATTACGTAAGTAACTATTTTTTTGGTGCAGTGGAGGATTAAGCTACGATAGAGTTAAATGAGGAACTCAGATATTTTATTATTCAAATGCAGATTTAATGCGATACATTTTTATGTAAAAATCATCAAAATTGAATGCCCTATTTAATGGAGAGAAATGGGCCTTGACCTCTTGCTGCCATTTATGAATATCCAGAAAAGTTTTGCCTACCCACTATGTACCTATAAGTAAATTAGGTATCTACAACAGATCTACGACACATTTCACAATCTCTTCAAACTCAAACAGACTTAATAACTGAAGGCCCAATTTCGCACATTGGCACAGTTTGGAACCACCTGTAGCCGCATATGTGTTTGTCGAGAGCCTACAAGACTCCCGGTAACCCATTTACATGTGCCATGCTATGAATAGCCCACTCGTTTCTTCCCTCAGGGGCCGTAAGATGGGACTTGAGTATTCCACCAGGTCAATGGGCCCCAACACTATTATATCCTTGTATACAAGTCCCTTCCTAAAATGCTTCGAGAAAATTGATAAGGAAATCACTCTGTAAGAAAATGTTGTGCAGATCTACCTATAAATCTACGTACCTAGTTGGGATTTATTTTCGTAAGACTTAGGTACTGTATGAAAAAACTTTTTCAATCTTGGTATTTTAATTTACGAGCTATAAATAATAATATGAACCCATATAAATGAGTTAGGTACTTAGTGTTTAGCTGCTTCGTTGGTTTTGTGGTTGCCAACCGCGACTACTGTGCACGGGGTCTCGGGTTCGGTGTAATGGAGTGGGCCTAAATCGCTTTATGGATTTAAATAACTATCATAACTAGCCCGAAGGTCCAATAGTTGGTAGTGATACACCCATGCATTGGAGAGCACGTAATGTCCTGAGAGTACTGCTCCTGATTTCTCTCTCTACGGTCGAGACTTGGAGAATAGAGTGCTTCTGTGTCTACTAAAGTGTTGGTGCACTGATCTCCTTGGAAAGAATAGCCGACCTTATTTTTTTTTTTTTAAGCAAGTTGGGAAAAGTGAAAATCACTTCAATCAAACCTGTAATGCCAACAACTCATTTATAAATTGTGGTACCTACCATTAATTAAAATTCACTCAAGGTATTAAAACGTTCTATAAATAAAACTGATTCATCAGTAATTCGCCTTTTCAGTTTACTTAAATATACCTACCGCAATTTATAAGGAAGCCCACATTCTTTTTTACTTTCATTGGCAAATATAGGTAAGTAACTAATTTGAAGTTCATTCGTTTGCGAAGGTAACAAATTATGTTAATATGGATGTTTTTTTTTTATTTCGATGTCTCTAATTTAGCCGTTTTTCACGGTTTCGCCCGATTTCCAAGGCAAATACTTAGCGCACCGGTAAGAAATCTGTCAAATCAGACTAGTCCTACTAATCCTACTTCCTACTAATATTATAAATGGGAAAGTTTGTGAGAATGTATGGATGTATGTTTGTTATTCTTTCACGCAAAAATGGCTGGATCGATTTGGTTGAAATTTGGTATGCAGATAAGTGATACCCTGGATTGACACATAGACTACTTTTCACCAACACACCACGCGGGCGAAGCCGCGAGCGGAAGCTAGTATTCAAATACTTAAACAAAACCTTTCAGCTTTTCAATTCGACTTTCCAAAAACCGGCCAAGTGCGAGTCGGACTCGTGCACGAAGGGTTCCGTAAATTACAGTTAAATCAACCTATCTCAAAAACTATAAGAGATACTTTGATCAAACCAAAAATCGTTGAAAGAGTTAATTAGCATGCATCACCTCTATTTTTTTTAGAATTTTATACCCCGTAGTTATAAAAATAGAGGGGGGGGGACATACTTTTTACGACCTTGAGAGCTGATATCTCAAAAACCGTTCACTTTAAGAAAAATGTTTTTTAGAAAACTTTATATCATTTTAAAAGACCTTTCCATTGATACCCCACACGGGTATGTACATCGAAAAAAAAAATTTCATCCCTCAGTTACATGTATGGGGGGCCCCACCCCCAATTCTTTTTTTTACTATTTAGTGTCATATTTTTGTAGCGGTTCATACAACACATATTCCCATCAAATTTCATCACTGTAGTACTTATAGTTTCCGAGTAAATCGGCTGTGACAGACGGACAGACGGACAGACGGACAGACGGACAGACGGACAGACGGACATGACGAAACTATAAGGGTTCCGTTTTTGCCATTTTGGCTACGGAACCCTAAAAAGGAAAAGGTTCTCAATCCGGTTTTTAGGGTTCCGTACCCAAAGGGTAAAACGGGGTCCTATTGTTTTCGCTCCTCTGTCCGTCCGTCCGTCCGTCTGTCACCAGGCTGTATCTCATGAACCGTGATAGTTAGAGAGTTGAAATTTTCACAGATGATGTATTTCTGTTGCCGCTATAACAACAAATACTGAACACTAGAATTAAACAAATATTTTGGGGGGCTCCCATACAACAACGTTATTTTTTTGCTCATTTTTGCTCTGGTACGGAACCCTTCGTGCGCGAGTCCGACTCGCACTTGGCCGGTTTTTTTAAATAATAATCGTATCAAATATCATACAAGAAGGTTATTTTGTAATTATAGCTTTTTTCGGGAACGTCAAGTTGTTTTCGCAGGTAAGTAATCTTCTATATTTATTGAATAGATTTGAATTTAATTTCCATAGATTACACCCAACACGATAATATATTCGTCAGTCAAAGTGACATTGCTATGACACATCTAGTCACACTAGTAACAGGTGAAACGAGAATCTATTATAGAACTTAATATGCTCCTAATTAGTTTTATGAATATTATTAGGAACGACTATAGGTATAAAACGGCTATATAGTTCACTGCATATATATATTGAATCTGCATAATATTATAATGATGTCTATATCTACATATGTATTTGTTGGCCAAAAGCTCATGACTAAGAATGAGGTTAAGCAACGCTCAGCGCAGTCAATCCGTGGATGGACCATCTTGTAATGTCGAGTGTTTGCATGTTTCGAAAGCACCATAAATTTGGGACCCGGCTATCATTCGACCATCTATGGTAGTCATTACGGGTAGTCAGAAGCCAGAAAGTCTGACAACTGATTTACTGGTTTGCCCGTGTAACTGGGTTGAGGAGTTCAAATAGGCAGTGGCTCCTTAGAAAACACTTGTACCCAGCAGCAGTTCAAATAGGCAGTGGCTACTTAGAAAACACTTGTACCCAGCAGCATCCGGTTAGACTGGAATCCAATCCCAATGTAGTGGGGAAAGGGCTCGGAAGAAGATGATACTCCTAATGAGTTCTACGAATATTTTTAGGCATAAAACGGCTTTATAGTTTTCTGCATATCTACCTAAGTGGGTATATTAAATCTGCATATTATTATCTCGATCTGTTAGCCACTGTAACATAGAGAAAGGTTGTCCTGTTTCTTATATCTGGGACGCATGTACTTGACCCAAAAACTTTGCAGGTTCTTCAAACTTTACTGAGCTAATTATGGGATGAAAATGTGGATAAATAAATTCTTTATGTCGAACTTGGATACTAAATTAGGTATTTCAAAATTAATGTTTGTGGGTACTAATAGTATATGTGTTACAGCCATAGTGATTAAATATATATTTTACATAATCACTGGTCATTATATATATTACTTTATCCAAATTGAGTAGATATTATAAATAATAGCAAGATAATAATAGGGGTTAAAGTATGAAATTGCCGATTTGTACTGAAAATCTAAATTGTAATTTTTTTTAATTTTTAACAAACTTATTTCATCAAAATAGTTGCCATTATTATCTATACATTGCGGCCATCTAATAAGAAGGTCATTTATGCCGTTACGATAGAACTCTGAGGATCTAGACTGCACAAACTGTGTGAAAGAATTTTGATTTGCCTCCTGGAAAGAAACTTCTTGTGACGCAGATAATTGTCCAAATCACAAAAAAAAATGGTCGTCCGTTAGAGCAAGGTCTGGCGAATATGGAGGAAGACGAATAGTTTCCAACTGCAGTTCCTGAAGAGTTAAAACGGTTTCTTTTGCTGTATGAGGCCTCGCGTTGTCATGGAGCAATAACGGTGAAGGTCGATTCATGAGTCGTGGCTGTTTTACTGCTAATTTTTTCAACATTATTCGTCTTCGGCTGGGTATCTGGGTAGTTTGACTAGGATCGGCGTTCACCGTCTCTCTTAATTTCTCGTTAATCACCTGTCAGGCGGTCTTTTTCATGGCTCGTTCTTCAAGTCGAAGTTTCCACCACGAAAGCGTTTAATCCAAAATCGCACGGTGCGTTCATTAGCAGACACCTCTTCAAATGCAGCATTGATATTGCGGGCTGTTTCTGCCGTTTACTTCCGCGTCGGAATTCATATTCAAAAATTACTCAAATTTTCGCAGTGTCCATCTTTCTTGTTTAAGTTGAATAACAAAAACAATTGAACATCGATAATCAAATGTTTCACATTTTTTAAAAGAAGAACATCACAGAAACCACGTGAAAAAAGTTTCATTCGAAAACCTCAAACCATGAAGACTCTATGGCAATTCAAAAACCTACTAGAATAAAACGGCAATTTCATACTTTAACCCCTAATATGTATAATGTGCAGATTTATTACTTTGGCTGTAACATATGTATCAATATTTATAAAATCAGATGTATCAGGGTACCTCCTAAGTATTTAACGAATAGTTCGAGGTAAATGTCGTGTCACTGAAAATCAAACCTTCTAGCAAAGTTATGTACAATAGGTAGTTTTATATGCTACGACTTTTGCTTCAGTATAGAGGTACATATACATATGTAAGTAGGGGGTACACATATACGCAGAAGGAAGCGCAAGTAGCTACTACTTTTCTTACGACTTTATTCAAACGCGTTTGACCTTTCAGAAATAAATGTATTTCCAGACACGCACGCGTAGCATAAAAACGTTTCAGCATCATAATATTCGTAAAGATGATACATATAGGTAAAACTGATAGATAGATAAATAGACAAATAGGTATAAAATAAACAATTTAGATCTTATAAACTAATTAATGGAATCGATATTAGTACTTACAATTTTAGCAAGTTGTAGCTTTGTACAATACAATATTTATGTAATCGGGACTTAATTGCGATATAGTATATAAAGGTACGATACCTTTTTTATATTCCCAAAGTCTTGGCCGCATTGCACCGACCGTGGTCGCGGGTGGACTGGTGACAGCTAGCGGCGTCCCCGCGAAGTACAGGATTTTTGAGGTACCCTCGCTTGGTCGTCACAATTTTCAGTTTGGTTCGCACTGCCATTTATCCACGGAAAATAGCGATATTTTAAGAATAGATGAGAAGTGATGATCAGTTCAGAATAACGCACCTGCATTTTGGTGCGCTAATTTCTTAGGGGTTTTTTGTTAGGTATAGCACCTCCGCTAGTAATTTTGTTACCATACACACAGCAATAGGTGAACTGACAAAAGAAAGGAAAAATATTCGGTAAAAAATCATAGCTGCAATTTAATGAAGTACCATATTCCCGCAATATTTATAATATTGGAGAATCTCATTGATATGCAATTAAAATGTGGATCAAACGCGGCCACAAATATTAACACTTGATGATAACATGAATGATAATGATAACGGTAGGATTAATGACCACTCATGCAGTTTAATATCGAAATAATAATTAATTGCAAACAACGACGGTACATATTTTGATGGAAAACTGTAACATTTTCGTTAGTAGTTATTTTAATGGTCTTTTCAAAGTAACCTACATAATTAGGTTCTTCGAACCTAATACTAATATTATCTGGGCATGTTATTTGGCCATTCATACCCACTTGAGAAATCTCGGTTAGGTACATGAAAAAAATAAGAAAGCCGGACAATTAAAATATCCATATTTCCACAAATAAACAAATCTCTTAAACAGAAGATGACCTTCTAAGTCTATAACTTCAAAATAAAACAAACAATAAACCACATTTAACCCTACCATTACTCAAACCCCAACTAAAAATAAAACGCTAAGTACGCAAACAAATTGTGTAGGTAAGTACATTCACCCGTAACCCTGCGTTTGCCGCAGTACGCCGTACGCCGTACTTTCCAGGAATTTTAATTTCCTTCAGCAGGATATCTAAGCGTAACTTTATTGAGCTTTGATGTGACACATTTGCTTGCCGATAAATTGTTTGCTAACATTGACATATATTCTAGCGATAGACAAGAACATCCATACAAATAATTTACCCGCTTATGTCGTCTTTTGACATCTTGTTGACGTATTGTGACATGTAGTCATCCTCATTGATGTTAATTGCAGAAGTGACATAATATTTTCACTCGTATTTAGCCTACATTCTTCATTACTCAAAAAGTTTATATCTAAGTGAATTCAAAATCATGTAATATATCAAAAAGTTTATTTATATCTAAGTGAATGCAAAATCATGTAATATATTAAAACCAGGAACTTATTTTTAGGATTTTTTAATATTAATTACGATGTTTTTTTCTTAAGAGGGCTATCACAAATTTTCGATAATTTAAACGCGCTGATATATCTTGTAGTGTTTTTACAGTAGCGAAATACATACGAGGTCATATTATTTTTTCTTGAAAGTAAGAACATACTATGACAAAGTGAAGTCTGTTTTCATTGATATTTTACCTACTGCCAGTTTTATGGCACATCTGTTTCTGCACGATTTTCTTAATCCATAATTTTAAGATGGCGGGAAACAAATTAATGCATATTTGTAAAATTGAATTATAAATGAAAAGTATGATATACAAGCGTTGTAATAGCATGAACAGCGTGTAATTTTCCTAACTTGACTCTCGAATAGTTTATATGTGTAATTTTATACCTTGATATGTATATTCTATTTTATAATTGTCGTTTCATAGACATCCATCTGACGCAGGTGTCAAAATCGCTCTGATTTGCCATTTTGGGCAATGCAAAGTCTGCAGTGCATTTCAGTGTGGCAAGCTTTTTGTTCGGAACGTTCTATCTAGTACGTAGTACATATATATCGATGTTTGCTAATTAACGCAATGAACGCGAACTTTGGAAGGGTTGACGTTTGTTTGTCGTTCTTTTGTTTGAATTGGGGAAATGAGTCGGATAACAGTTTTAATGATTTAGTATGTACGTCTGTGAATAATCAATGTACGGTGTGGGACAAAATCCTTTTTTGCTACTGAGGATGTTATTTTCTTGAATGGTGAATATAATTTATTAAATTAAAGCAACCAATAAATCATGAAATAGGGACATATTATACTATGGGTACAAAAACCCACATATTTGAAAATATACTCATTACTAGGAAAAAAATATAATAATACTACATTTCCAATCGTTTCGCTTTATTTTGCGAAGCAGTTATTCGAAGAAACAGAGCTACATTTTTTTTCCTAAAATTACCCCTTTTTGATGGCCTAGTTTTCTTCTGAAACAGGAATACTTAAAAGTGAGTGAAAGTTATGCCTGTATTTTTAAAATAAAATCAGTAAATCTGGAGATTACATCCCAGAAACATACAATCATACTTACCACTTAATAATGTTATATGAAAAATGTAAATAACGTTATATTCCTAATAAATTTTAATGGTAGTTTAATTTGGGGGAAGCACCAGCTGGCAGCGATAACAAATGTCGAACTAAACGACGGACGTATCATACGCCGATCATTTGGCAACTCCGCCAATTGTACAACTTAGCCTCTTGGCAGAAATTACCGACTAGTTTACCTAAAATGAGTATTAACACAGAATTACCTCATGCAGCGATTTATATCATTACGTAAGCGACAATGAAACAATGTGTTTGCACTAACAACTCATCAGTATGTAAACTAACATGTATACCGTGTAAACCTATCCGCATTTATGTAAATAAGCTAATTTATGAGCTTAAAATCTGTTCTATGTCGAGAAATACCATTCGACATTGATACATGCCATTATCAATTTTCATTATTATGTGAACTGAATAAAAACTTTTTTTTGCCTAAATATCATATATACATCACAGGCCGGCTAGAAAAAGCAATTAAAAAACGATCAACACAGCGTCACATTTAAAAATAGAACATCAATATCTGTCAAATTTTTTGGTAGTCCCCGCCTAGCGGCCGCGTCGCGGTTTTTTCTTAAATTATTTTTTATTTTGATTAAATTTATAAAAACACAATGACGTCGTCTGAAAAGTTGACTGAGCTGACGATCGATGATCTCGATAATATTGATATTACGTTGATGACATTGAGGAAGCCTACGGAGCTCAAAAAAGTGATCGATTCTGTGCCAAAGCCAGTGAGGGCTGTGCCAAAAAATGGCTTGCCCCTGTGGTACAAGCTCGGGTTGGAGTGCAAGTTGCCAGTGCCAAAAATGCCTGTTGGTAAAGTTATATTCTCGCGCGGGAGGATTGGCGAAGACGTGAGTACCTCTGATATTATTAGGTTTACAAGTAGTTATTAGATGTGATGTAACTCTTGATGTTGCATATGGCGTTATGTATAAATGTGGTAGTTTTCTTTGAAATTGTTTACTTAAGTTTTTATACCTTAACTGCATGTGACGCATGGCAAAGTTATTCCTTAGCCACAACATTCCAACAAGACAAATCATAAACACTTAAAATAAATCCAAATGTGGATTATTAAATACATTTTATTTACAGTTTGTTTATGAATATGTTTACACAATATTGCAGACTTTTTTCGTTTCTTGCGTACCTAACTTTTTAAACCATTAAATAAAATTTTACAGCAATATATTTAAAGGACAATGCTATTCTTTGTATGGAAGTTGGGCTCAAGAGTTGTCCACGGTAACTGCATAGTGTATTATGTTCCATAGGCTTATAATAGGTCCCAGACCGAAATATTTCGAAATCTATCCCAGGAGTCCTGAGAAAAACTGGTTTGACTCTTATTCAATATTACGAAAAATATGCTTACGAACTCTTAACTATTCCACTTTTATTATCTTAATTGAAATGCATTATAATATTAATCGACAAATACGAGGTATTGAACGAGATTTTTTTTTACCGACTTCAAAAAATGGAGGAGTTTCTCAGTTACTTTGTATTCTTTTTACGTTTGTACGTGCATAACTCCGTCGTTTACCAACCGATTTAAACAATCATTTTATTGTTTGAAAGGATTTACTTTCCAAATGGTTCCTTTGTTATTCGGTCCAGGGTCTGGTGATAGAAACCTTAAAACAATAGCGAACTCTCGGAAATTGTAAACACATATCGAATAAACACTTGTCATTCGGGTATATGTCTCCGACACCACAAAACAGTGGAGGTTAAAACCTGACCTGACAATGGAGACGACAGTGAGACGAGGGAACTCCTCAACGGTATCTATTTACTACCTCGTGTTCGAGCTTATTTTATTCGTCTTGATAAGATTTTTCCATTGCCATTACGGATATTAATTGCATGACGCTACACGAACTTAGGATTGATTGTGGTAGATAGAGACTGAAAAGCAAGAGAAACAACAATTTCCTTTAAACGACTATTCCTGTTTTTTTATCCTATTAACAGTGAAACCACTAACTATCTGAATGTTATTTCAAGAAAAGAGGTTGTTAGGTTTGTGGCTGCTTAAAATGGCTAGCTAACAATGGCTGGTTAACATTAGAACAGGTTTTTCTCGGGACCTCTGCGACCGATTTCCAAAATATTTGGATTTCGTGATAACAGTGAAGTAAAGAACCTATTCTAGCCATTCCCACTACTGGGCAAATGGCTTGGGCTTTATAAAGTGACTGTTCAAGATTAACATTAGAACCGGTTTTTCTCGGGACCTCTGCGACCGATTTCCAAAATATTTGGATTTCGTGATAACAGTGAAGTAAAGAACCTATTCTAACCATTCCCACTACTGGGCAACTGGCTTGGGCTTTATAAAGTGACTGTTCAAGTTTAACATTTGAACCAATTTTTTTCGGGACCTCTGGGAGCGATTTCCAAAATATTTGGATTCCGCGTTAAGAGTGAAGTAAAGTACCTATTTTAACCATTCCTACTACAGGGCAAATGGCTCAGGCTTTGTAAAGTGACTATCTATGGAGAACATTTGAACCGATTTTTCTCGGGACCTCTGGGACCGATTTGAAAAATATTTGGATTCCGTCTTAAGAGTGAAGTAAAGAACCTATTTTAACCATTCCCACTACTGAGCAAATGGCTTGGGCTTTATAAAGTGACTGTTCAAGTTTGACATTAGAACCGGTTTTTCTCGAGACCTCTGGGACCGATTTCAAAAATTTTTGGATTCTGTGTTAAGAGTGAAGTAAAGAACCTATTTTAACCATTCCCAGTACTGAGCAAATGGCTTGGGCTTTATAAAGTGACTGTTCAAGTTTAACATTAGAACCGGTTTTTCTCGGGACCTCTGGGAGCGATTTCCAAAATATTTGGATTCCGCGTTAAGAGTGAAGTAAAGAACCTATTTTAACCATTCCCACTACAGGGCAAATGGCTCAGGCTTTGTAAAGTGACTATCTATGGAGAACATTTGAACCGATTTTTCTCGGGACCTCTGGGACCGATTTGAAAAATATTTGGATTCCGTCTTAAGAGTGAAGTAAAGAACCTATTTTAACAATTCCCACTACTGAGCAAATGGCTTGGGCTTTATAAAGTGACTGTTCAAGTTTGACATTAGAACCGATTTTTCTCGAGACCTCTGGGACCGATTTCAAAAATTTTTGGATTCCGTGTTAAGAGTGAAGTAAAGAACCTATTTTAACCATTCCCACTACTGAGCAAATGGCTTGGGCTTTATAAAGTGACTGTTCAAGTTTAACATTAGAACCGGTTTTTCTCGGGACCTCTGGGACCGATTTCCAAAATATTTGGATTTCGTGTTAACAGTGCAGTAAAGAATCTATTTCGACCACTTTCACTACTGGGCAAATGGCTCAGGCTTTGTTAAGTGACTATCTATGGAGAACATTTGAACCGGTTTTTCTCGGGACCTCTGGGACCGATTTCAAAAATATTTGAATTACGTGTTCAGAGTGCACTATGGAACCCCCTGGAACTACTCCCACTGCTGGGCAAACTTTGAGCCCAGACCCTGGCATTGTCCTTTACCTCCAAATATACATTCATACCACTACACATTCATAACATCTCTAAATACATATTCAAAGTATTCAAGCATGACTTACACAAAGGGATTCAGCTAAAACCTTATGAACTCAGTCGTGAAAACTTTGCCTTTGTACACCTAGCTTAAGTCCTCCTAAACATCTTGAGGCCTAAGTTCACCAACAATATAAACGTCAGTTATCTAAAAAAAATTGTCATTTAACATCCTTGATAGTTGTTACGGGTAGTCAGAAGCCAGTAAGTCTGACACCAGTCTTACCTACGGTAGGTATGGTAAGGTAGGTACGGTAAGGGGTACTAGGTTGGCCGGGCAACTGGGTTGAGGAGGTCAGATAGGCAGTCGCTCTTTGTAAATCACTGGTACTGCACCTGGTGAGACTGGAAGCCAACATTGTTGGGAAAAGGCTGGAGAGATTGTTAGATAGAGAGTTTTCTAAAAACCACAGTGTAGTATAATTTCTACGTTCAATTTTCAAAGTAAACAGTAGTTTTAAGAAATATCTACGTTTAATTTGTCAGTGAACTTGGGCGTTAATATCTCAGGTTTAAATGGTTCGTTGTCAATGTTTGTCATGCAAATACCATTGGTAGATGCGTGAACGAATGAATGGAGGCTGGGGAACTCATAAATCAACCGTTACTTTGCATTGAAATTGTCCCATTTCTTTATGAGCGCCTGGTAAACATTGCCTGTTTTGTTTGGGAAGAATTTTCTATACTTAAGATGTTTTATAGGTTTTGTGGAAAATGCATTAGCCTGGCTGTTTAGTTGGTCCAATGAGGTGCACTAATCATCATCATCAATCTGGCAATGTCTTTGAGATTATCCAAGCTATTAACTTAACTCTATTAGCTATGAATAGTGTGAGTTCCTGTCTGATTTGTACCACCTGTCCTCTTCGCCCAAATTAATTCAAGTTATTCCATCTAAAAGACACATACAGTCACTATTTCTCCTTGAATTTAGGTTCTAGGATATCTATATTTAATATTTGAATGAAAAGCATTATCTTTTTTATGATTAATTTATCAAACGAGATGAAAACATTAATATTTGACGAAGTACGAAATAAAAAGTAATATGAGCTTTTTCATTACCTTACACGTAATGAAATATCTATATTGAATTTTATCCCAATTGTGTTTGTCAGTCATATTGTACGCGTTATGTTTAAATGAGTGTCTAGAGGTACCTGAATAATATCGTGCAGAAAGCTTTTATCACAAGACTAGCTTCTGCCAGCGGTTTCACCCGCATCCCGTGGGAACTACTTCCCGTACCGGGATAAAAAGTAACCTATAGCCTTCCTCGATAAATGGGCTATCTAACACTGAAAGAAATTTTCAAATCGGACCAGTAGTTCCTGAGATTAGCGCGTTCAAACAAACAAACAAACAAACTCTTCAGCTTTATATTATTAGTATAGATATTTGTATTCGAAACTCAAATTCATAAGGCACTTATATTTTTTTTGTGCGTGTGCGTGTATTGAGAAATTATTTTATTGAGAAACATTTGCGAGCTCATACGCTGAGGGGATTTCCTTTTAATAATACTAGAGTTTAAGTAGGCGAACAACTTTTATAAAACGATTATTTTTATTTTAAGGAAATATCATTGATTATAATATATCTATCACTAGCTTCTGCCAGCGGTTTCACCCGCATCCCGTGGGAACCTCGGCACGGACCCGGATAAAAAGTAGCCTATAGCCTTCCTCGATAAATGGGCTATCTAACACTGAAAGAATTTTTCAAATCGGACCAGTAGTTCCTGAGATTAGCGCGTTCAAACAAACAAACAAACAAACAAACAAACTCTTTAGCTTTATAATATTAGTATAGATAACATCTCTAGATTCAGCAATAATAACTACCTATAGGAATTCTTTTAATTACAAAAGTCACAAACACAAACATAATAAGCAAAAACTTATCAATATATTTTTTAAATTAAATTCATCGTCATCTCCTTTGTTAACTGTACTAAAACATGAATCAGCACATTCTTATCGCAAAGTCTAATTTAACATCGAGAGAATGTATTAAAAATCCATTAAACCAACCATTCTTATGAATCTCATACATCTTGCCCTACATTTCAATTTACCTACATAACAACGTTATACAAAAACTATTTTAATAACATGCTAGTTCATCGGATTACCTCGTATTATCGTAGTCAGAACTCTTTATATCAAAAAGGGTCGACCACTAATATTCCTGTACCTTTGTACAACCCTACTATAGATAGACATGTACCCTTTTACAGGGATTAACCCATATTATAGGGCTCGTGGCCCAATAGCAGCTGCACGAATCTATCGATCATAAGGTTAGGCAAACGCTTGGGACCTGGGTGACCATATACGTCATGACGAGTTTCTCCGTGTTTCGTAAGGCATAGTGAATTGTCCTGGGGCCCGATTCTCCTAAGTTAATAATGTCAAAATCGAATAGAAATCGAGTCGCAATATGATCGCAATAGCAGTTTTAACCATATCGGGCATTCTGCTACTAACATAAGACCAATCGTATTCCAATGACATTCGATTGGTTTGCGATTGGTCTGCTATTTTGGTGATTTTGGTCTATACGGTAGTTTGATCTACATTCATTTTGCAATCGTTAATCATTTGCAGACAAAATGATTCATTATTGAATGACAGAAAAGGATAAAAACGTTTAAGTATTTCAAAGAAAAAATAGCGGAATGCCACATACGCTTCAATCGTAATCGAGTGTGGATTGGATCTCAGTCGAACCGAGTCGAACGTGAATCGTATGTCGCTTAAGTAAAATTAGGAGAATAGGGCCCCTTGCTGTTATTTTAACATTCTTGGTAGTCGTTACGGGTAGTCTAAGAACCAGTCTCTGTTGGGCATAGGATTGCCCGGGTTGAGGAGGTTATATTGGCGGAAGCTCTATGTAAAAACTGATACAAATATCCATCCGGTTACACTGAAAGCTCACCCTGATATACCTAGTTGGTAATGGCGTCCACGGCCGATTTCGGCCACGGCGGCTGTTCTCATTTAAGGAGATCAGCCAGCTGCGCAGGACATATTATAGTGCACGAGCATTTGCGCAGACACAGGTGCACTCCCTATTCCTTCACTCTCATAACCCGATGGGACGGAAATCCGACACGACCGAAAAGAGATCAGGCGCAGGACCGACATTTACGTGCTCTCCGATGCACGGGTGAATCGATCACCAACTTCCAGACTACGGGCTGCTTTGTGAAAGTTCAAGAAAACCCACAAAGCGATTTCGGCCCGACCCGGGAATCGAACCCGAGACCTCGAGAACAGCAGCCGCGCTTGCGACCACTAGACCAACGAGGCAGTCTAGTTGGTAACTGCCTAGGCAGATGATGATTAGATATACATACCATAAATGGATACAAATAAACAATTATTTCAAAATTGACAATATTAAGTAGAAAGATCCATGTTACATTTTCCTAACGCCATTGTATCTTGTTTCTGAGAGATTAAGTGGTTTCTGTTCCTAGAATACCTTCTTGTTACAATGCAATATAGTCATATTGATCTGAATGCATTTATGTAAATCTCTCTGTCAGTATGCAAGCACAGCAATCTTGGACGTCAGAATTAATCAGACGATTCCTATTCCATGTAGTCACCTATTGTACAATTTCATGGACTTATTATGTTTATAATTTTTCGTAGTTGTTCGTTTTATTTTATTTTAATTAGTTATGATAGAATTTCACAAACATCATCTCCCGAGTCTTTTCCTGTACAGTACCTATTTGAATTTTATGAGTAAATAAATGTACTTAATTGGTAATTCTAAAAATTGATACTTTTGTACTTCGTTAATTTAATTATGAGTTCATTGTTTCCAACCATGGTGTTGACGTAAATCTGTAATATCATGAGGATAGTTTGGCAAGCCACGAAATTAATTTGGTAATTTAATTAAATGATATTAAATATTACCAAACTTTCCTCATACGTTTCAAATACATTATCACTGAAAATGCCTTTATAAATAAAGTTACAAAAGCTTGTTGTTTAGATTTGTGGCAGATTTTCCTACTAGCTAAAATTAATTTCTGAAATTAGATAAAGTATATTGACTACAACATAATTATGTACATATTTAAGTGATGGTAAAAGTAGAAACACTTGCTTTTCTTATATTTGATTCTAAGTTATCAACTACGCCATTTGCGTTGAAGCTAAAGTTCTAATTATATTTAACTAGCTATCTCTCAGCTCCAAATTTCTGGAACATTCTAACGTCTCAGGTTTCAATGCATACTGAAAAATAGACTTGGGAGTTAGGGATAAATAGCAATTCAGTATTTTACCAGTTCACTATCATGAAAAATGATCCACTTTAAGAACATGCTCAACATAATAATATTGGCAATATTTATCGGAAGATGTCCCGACAGATGGCGTGCCACGCGACAGGTGTTCGCATCTTTACCTAGGTATACGCGTGTTGAATTTATTATTACAAAATTAAATACAACTTAAAACAATGGTGCTGGAACATGAAAATAACATTCCATACTTTATTTCCACATAGACTAACAATGAAAAATTCGGTCACCAAACTCATTTTTTAACGAAAATTCTTATCATAGCTCGGAAGCTCTTAGCATAAAGGGTTCCGTCCACAAAATATGTTTGTATGCAACACTTGAAATCTGTTTTAAGAGTCTTGGCAGTTCTCATTATCCTAATGCTTGCTTTTCAGTCGTTGAATGGTACCGTGTGAGGGTTTTCGCGAAATAAATCATCTTACCACACTTGTATGTAAAAATATGCGGTTAGTTACAGATTTGGGAGCCTGAAATATAGTGATTTTATACCATAGGCCATAGGGATTGCTGATGTAGCCTACAATTTTCTCTTATAACCACTGGCTGTAACATCCATTAAAAAATGCATAGTTTGTCATACTGCTCAATTTATTGAATTATCTATTACAATTCGCCTTTACTGTTTCTATTAGTAGTACATACAAAATTACCTGGGATTGTTTTTTTACACCTAGTCAAAATTGAAATCCTGATATACATTAATGTGAATTCCGAACTATGAAAACTTTAAACAGAAACCAATATTCAAAATGCAAATGAAACCGCAAAATCCGAAACAGCTGTCAGCAAATCATAGCAGGTTTGTTAGGCTTTAATCACGTCATATGATGCCTGACCCAAATCTCTTTAGGCACCAAACACATACATACTTTCCCAACTTCGGGATACGTCGGGATTTGTCGGAATACATCGGGAACTAGGCGGCCATCATGATAGCCTGTCATCTCCGGCCTTGGGCCTCTGCCAGCGATAGGGCATGCAGGAAGGCAGACTAGGTGCAGGTAAATAGGTGCTATTTGTCAAATAGCAGGGGGTTTTCGGGTATATGATATTTCCCATACAGCCATTTTTGGTCGCAGATATGATAAAGATGTAACAAGTCGCAACAGTTTCGTAACTGGTACGACACAACGTGACTGTGTAGGGATTAGCTTTTATGTGTTGTAACGGTTCAGTAAAAATGTGACGGAAACTAAATTCAGTAACTTTGTGTGGTCGCTGTTTCGATACTTTACAGCTTAATTTGTAACGACACATTTTAGAAACTTTGCGTTTGGTTTGTAACCAGTGTGCAATTTTGACACAATTGTGTTGTAACTGGGTAGTAACATGGTGTAGTCGATGTTCCAGAACACTATAACACTAACTTGCATATATAAAAACATGACGAGAGCCAGTTATTCTCAAACTGTCTATGTTTTCTGCCGTTATCAACCATTTAATGAAATTTAAAATGAGTAAACAACGAAAAACCTTACGTAAATTCCGATGGACTTCAACTTTTTACAGAAGAGTTAAAGAAATAAGTACGTCCCAAAATATCTTATTATATATTTTTTTCATGATGTTACATTGTTGGTAGGGCAAATTGACGGATACCCATTTTATTGAACTTAAAACGTATTCTTTTCTAGGCCATTTACAGGAAAACAGTACGGAATTTCGTACCGAGGAGCTTAGTGGTATAGTCCCTAGTGCCAAAGTTTCAACTTTCGAGCTCCAAATCGCTGTTTTTTCTTTTTCTCGGCCAAAACAAGACGTCTTCGTCTTTAAGTCCGAGCACTTGGGGTACTCGGTATTAATCAAGCGATATTAATTCTGATGAGCCTTCTTTGGTTAGAACAATGCAAAAAGGCACCTTGATAAAAACTTTGGAAAACACTGTAACCAAATGTTAAGAGAAACCATCTTAAAAATCTAGTAATTTTGTAACAACTTCCCGTAACATGTCGACACGTGTCGACACATTATCGTAACTTTGTGACTAGTTGCGACGACCATATTTTTCATAACAAACATGAAAAATGATTTTTTATAGTTCATTATTTATCAATTTTATGAGTAAATCTTGCTAAAGTAATTTGTATTAGGATTAAAATATTTGATATTGTATTTAAATGGAAGCTTTTGAGCACTCGATGTGCATAATTTTATATTTTTATTTTATTTAGTAAAGTTTTTCTTTCGCCAGAATTATTAAAACATAATATTACGGTGGCGCGTTGGAAATATCAACATATTCAACGAAATTACACAGTAAACTTTTTTTCCCAATAAGATTTGAGCATTATAAACCATATTAATTAATGAAAACTAAAACTTTGTAAAGTAAACCATCATTATGGGATTTCTTGTAGTTTGTATTATTTCGTCGTGTCACTCACGCACGAGCCAACGAAATTGATCGAACGAATGAATGATTGAATGATTAGTGCGAACTCTGGTTAAAATATGGTAACAATGTTACGACGCGGCGACGTGAATTAGAAACCAAATGTTACTTGTTTATTGTGTCGAGATCTTCCCCATTTTTAGTTGCAGCGACGGCGCTAACACGGAACGTCGACGAGATTATGTTTCGAGATAGATCAGTGTCGACGCTAAGTGTCGAAACGGTTACGTTATGTTCGCAAAAATGGTTATATGGGTTGATTTATTGGTACCAAAAATTATGTGATGGGGGTCCGCTTTTATATCTTGAAGGTTTTTGTTCATGCACAAAAAAGTGGTTTGCCGGTAGTCCCGGTAGCATGAATTCAGCGTAGAGAGGACAATAATAATCTGTGTATTATATGTATTTCAATGTAAATTCTCATCGTACGAATTTCATTTAAAAAAACTGATCATGTCAAAACATAGCAAAATATCCTTTAAATAAATAAAATCTGTGTGTAACAAGCAATGTACCAACAAAGTAATTTTGCGTTTAGAGCCACAGTGCTGGTTTGTAACAGAACATCTATTTGCTTTATAAGACGAGTCACGGTGAGTTTGCCCGCAATTTCCCTGCCGATACCAGCCACTAGGGAGTAAGGTAACTGTCGTTCTATCTTGTTGCCACTCGATTTAGAGGTGCATTTTATACAAACACTAGCCGTTTTCCCCCGGTTTCACCCGCGTCCCGTGGGAGCTACTGCCCGCACCGGGATAAAATATAGCCTATGTTACTCGCAGATAATATAGCTTTCTAATGGTGAAAGAATATTTAAAATCGGTCCAGTAGTTTTTGAGCTTATCCATTACAACCAAACAAACAAACAAAGTTTTCCTCTTTATAATATTAGTATAGATATATAGTATATTTGGTTCAAAGTTGGTTGTCTCATCTCAGGAAACACTGGAGTAATTTGATAAAATCCTGAGTTCACATTTCTTGAGGTAGGCTATTATTAAGCTTCTTTTATCTGGGTACGTAAAGAAGATACCACGAGGAGCAGGTGAAACCGCTGACGGAAACTAGAGTGAAACAAAAAACAAATATATTCCTTTTTGGGAAGTCGGTTCAAAATTGTATACGTCACCAATTTGCCACTGTCTGTGCTTGGAACTGCGTCAGTCAGCTTTTACCGTCACTTAACGAACTTCCGACCTATATTGACGATGACCTTTTTACGCACTGCACTTAATTACTTCGCCCTGCCATGGATCACTTTGTTTTACCATTAACGCTACATTAAATGTAATATTATATTACCTAGGGTTTATTGAAACTGGATAAGGAATCCTACTTATATTATAAATGTGAAAGTTTGTGAGAATGTATGGATGTATGTTTGTTATTCAATCACGCAAAAACGGCTGGACCGGTTTGGTTGAAATTTGGTATGTAGAAAGGTGATACCCTGGATTAATATAAATAAATAATAATAATGTCAGGACACCTTTACACACACGGTCGGTTAGCCCCATGGTAAGTTATTAATTAACTTGTGTTATGGGTGCTAACACAACTGATAAACTACATATAGCTACATATATACATAATACATATTTATAAATACATATTGTAACACCCAGACCACGGCCAACAAGCATGCTCATCACACAAATGTCGACCGAACCGGGGATCGAACCCGGGACCTCAGGTTCGGCAATCCGGCGTAGTGACCATTGTGCCATCGAGGTCGTCATCAACACACCACGCGGGCGAAGCCGCTGGCGGAAGCTAGTGTTAATATAATGATGACAACGCAGAAACTAAAAAACACAACACATGCAAAACACCCCAAGCGTTTGGGTGCGGTCGTGTGGTCCTTGGATGGGTGATCGTCTTGTGATGACGAGTTCTTCTGAGTTTCGGAAGGCAGGTTAGATTCGTGGGTCCCAAGTTCTCATCTTTGACAGCCGTTACGGGTAGTCAAAAGCCAGTAACTAGGTTGAGGAGGATTGTAAAAGTAGGCATTTTTTCTGCAGAAAAACTCCAGTTATAGTTATCGGCACGGATAATGAGCTCTCGGCGGAAGAGTGGGGATCGCTTTGCGCACTGTACACTTAAGGCAATAAACCAATAAATCACTTCTGCGCAGGTGAAGGTCAGGGCTCAATATCCTTGCCGATGATTATAGACCGGAAGCCGATCCCAACATACTAGTGAAGGCTAGACAGACGATGGCCTAATTCTGTTTTGACATTTTAGTCACATTAAAAGATACAGTTTTTAGAATATTTAGGTCTCAATGATTAGGTTTTCAGCTATCTATTTACAACGTTCATCGGGGCCAAGATATTGCCAATTTACATACATTTGAAATTTCAACAAGTTCTTATGTCAGTTAGGCTCGACGAAGCATTTTGCTCGAGAGCCAAATAGTTGTAATTATTTGGAAAAAGAGCTAATGATGCTTTTTCTATCGGAAATATTATGCAAATTCTAAATTACAAGAATATCAAAATTGTTTCCGTAAACACAATTATTTTGCTGGTAAACCACAATTTTCCGTAAAACCATTGAACTTCTTGGTATTTTCAAGTAATAGATATGTCCTAGTTTAGCGACTTTCCGTATATTAATAATAGTTTTCACACTTTACTAAGTACTGCTATGAATTGACCAAAAGCAGATAACCGGAACGTGAACTCTTATCTATATCCCAACAGTGGGAATTCGCTTTCAGGATCAGATTAATTCCACTGGGAGTCTCCAATCAAATATTTCCCTTTCGCTAATATTGATCATGTATAGGATAGGTACACGACGAACGAAAATGTGGGACGGTAAAATGAAAATTTTCACAGTATTTGTAAAGGACAAAGTTATTAAGTTTCACGATTAATTTCGTGGGCTGTTACTTATTTTGTTATTATATTTTAATTATTCGTTTCGTTTACTTAACACCAAAGGCAGTATTGAATTAAACATTAAATTAAACAGGCGAGATGTACCTAAACGGATGGGGCCTTTGTATTTGTCGAATGTAAATGTTTCTGGTCAAATCAAATAGTAATTGTTGGATTTTGAAATCAAATAAAGTATGGAGAATAGGTACATACATCCTACCTATAGCATACCTACTACACTTGGATAGTCTGTTTTTTAGGTCATCCGTATCCTAAGGACAATTGAACAAAGTATTTTGCAACTATTTGCACATCGACAGTATTTACCAAACAAATCATCTTTCCCGCAGGTTCGACGACTCGGCCTCGGGCTCGGCGGTGGCCCACGACCTACCTTCGACCTCACAGATCCTTACTGCAACAACGTCTCCTACGACTACGTTCCCATGCATGACCCCCACCTCGCCCACCACTTCTCGCAGAAACCCGCTAGGAATAGGATGAAACAGCTCGGCTTCTGCACGAAGGATGGCAGGGCAGTCTGCTCGTTGAAGGAGTTCAATCAGTACAGGAAATATTTGTACAACCAGTTCATGGATAGGATTCATATGGAGATGAAGAAATTGGTATGTCAAAGAAATCTTATTAAACATAATCTTTAAATTTTTATTGAAATCATTTTAGAAAGAACTAATATAGTAACACTGGATGCCGATTATAACTTCTGCTGATGATAATTATATGAGAACACTTAGCATGCTCACGAGACGTCAACCTAATAGTACGACATAAATAATACATATGATGTAACTATCGATTATAATTATCAAGTAGCTAATAAATAAGTAAAATTCTCAAAATCAGTTTTCCACCTGAAACAATTTCTGAAAAATCGATCCCATTTCTTATAATTCTATTAAAAACAAACAGGATGAACGTGCGAGAGACGACTTAACACTGAAACGAGTGGAGATTGACGTTGCAAGAAGACTTCAGGTGTTCACGAAAGCAGAGAAAGCGAGGGAGCACCTCGAAAAGGTTGCGCAGGAGCACGCAGACGAATGGGCGTCTAAGAAACGAGCGTAAGTCTTTATTTTAATTAATTGTATACTGGGTTGAAAAGGTCAGATAGGCACTGGCTCCGTCATCCGAAGACTGGAAGCCGACCCCAATGGAGCTGTAATAAGTTTCGGCAGACGTGAAGTGTAAGAGAGTAACCATAATTTTGGACATATATTTATAGTTATCGGCACGGATATTGAGCCCTGACCTTCACCTGCGCAGAAGCTATTTATTGGTTTATTGCCTTATGTGTACAGTGCGCAAAGCGATCCCCACTCTTCCGCTGAGAGCTCAATATCTGTGCCGATAACTATACTATTTTATATCTACAAGCAGGTGCCTATTTTTATAATATATTCAGTTTTCCATTGACATACTTTCGAATAAATAAAATATGTTTAAATTAATTTAGTTAAAAATTCATGTTCACTTCGTTTCTGTTCGCATTTTATTATTGGATTTTTGCCGTGTAATACGGAATCTGAAATGAGGAAAAAATCCCTTTTGAGACGAGTTTTGTATTTCATTTCTCTGAAAGCAGTATTTTAATGCTTATTTTATAATACACTCGAATATTCTAAAATCATGCATTTACATTTCAGCAACACATAATTGTCTTCCTTTTTGTTGTTCTTCTTTTTTGGGTCTGTACCTATTTCCATTTTGTGTTGTCAATGCGTTATGTTCTCGTAAATACATGAGCAGAACATAAGCTTATTTTATCTGAGTGCTACTGACGAATCGCAAATAGAATATACTCTGTTCTCTTAGCCATTGTTCTCCATAAAAAGTCAATTTTATTCCATTATCCGGATTGTCTACGTAACCTAGCGTTGCATGCTTAATGTACTAACAATACCAATCAATGTCAGCCCTTTGGAAAATTGAACCTAAACGGTTTTGCGAAACTTTGGACAATGTAGACAAAAGGCTTTTCCCTGTATAAGCGGGTTGGAAGTGAAGTGCCCTTTTTAATGCTGTGTTTGCATATTTTGTTTGTCCATCATTAAGTCGTTTAAATGTTTTGTATAGATTTTATTTTGGTATTGGTATTTATAGAAGGATATTGTGAATGTGATCAATCATATCAATGGTAGTTCTAATAATAGGTTTAAGTATTACAGATATGAAAAGATAATGGTCACCATTGTTATATGAAGTGTTCAAAAAATAATAAAATACCAGTTTATTTTGGTAAACTCCCACGTAAAAACAGGAGTAAGGGAATAATAATACTTTTATTTGACAATTTAGTCAATACTTTAACTACTTACCTACCTTTAAGTAAGTATATACCGTACCTCAGTCTTGCTAGATAAAAGGGTTGTGTTCTATAAGTTCAAAAGTTAAACAACTATTATTCGCAACTTGTACATATTTACATGACTTGTTAACGGGCTGCTCAAAGTTTCCAACGTTATGCACGGGGATGGAATATTTTGAAAATGTTCGCCTTGTTATTATTTAGTACGTGTACTTGGTAAAGGATAACAGTTTGATGTTCCATATACGGTTCAACGATATTCGCGATAATAATGTTGGTGGAGTATTTTTTAATCTCAATAAAGGGGTAGTTGAAACGATGTTTCAGCTTTTTATGAATATTAAAAGCAGTGCTCATAAACATACTTTACTTAGACTAATCCTTTCTAATATTATAAACTAGCTTCTGCCAGCGGTTTCACCCGCATCCCGTGGGAACTACTTCCCGTACCGGGATAAAAAGTAGCCTATAACCTTCCTCGATAAATGGGCTATCTAACACTGAAAGAAATTTTCAAATCGGACCAGTAGTTCCTGAGATTAGCGCGTTCAAACAAACAAACAAATTCTTCAGCTTTATAATGTTAGTATAGATGCGATAGTAAGTTTTATTGTTAGTCGCGCTTTCAGGCCAAAACGACTCAACCGATATAAATGTTTGGTACACAGATTTGGACAATAAAGGAGGCAGGGAAACGACATAGAGTACTATTTATCAGGGTGTTGGAAGTAGATGATCACTTAAAGACGCACTTAGAACCTTGGGGAATACGTACTACTTACGTATGAAGTCATCTTGCATACAGTAAACCAATTTCTAAGAATTCAATTAATCGTACATAAAATGTATTACCGCTAACCGCGTAACTGTAGAGATTATAATAAATCTTATAAAGGAACTAAGATCCTCATGCATTTATAATCGCGTGCAAATATGATTATGTAAATCCCTTCTCGCCTCGGCTGGTTAATTTCACGAGTTATATGTTAAGGGCTCTTTGAAATTTCGTGCTCATTGTTTTTCTTTCGAACTGTTGTAATTAAAATATCAGTAGACATACATAATATTGTTATTACGGGCGAGGTTATTTCTATATAAAGCATCAGACAACAACTCAGTAAAATTAATGCATGAAACTTCAAAAACATACTTTTTTAAGTGAAACAGTTTTCGAAATCAGATTAGTAGATTCAAAGATTTCCCTCCCTCCATGTTATCTCTCAACTGAACTAGCTTTCTACTTTATATTATTTCTGGTACACTCTAGAGTTCACAAGAAAATACAAAATGCTTGAAAGATACTTTGTAAATTTTGTGGTTTATAGGCAGGTGCACAGCAAGCAATTCTTACATAATTTTAGCTAGGAAACTATTCATCGATAGCACATTCTTCTTAAAACACCCAAGTAAATATTTCTTCTTCAGTTTAATGAAAGGAGGTGGAATATTTAGCGTTGTTGGCTTAGAGGCCCATTCTGCGTAAGCCGAGGGCCCACTGATTAATGACGACACTTATTTTCATTTAGTCCCTGTTATACATTAACCTTCGTCCGGAAAACGTATTTCTTTATTTGCTGAGTTATTTATGAGCTTATGGCTGTTTGGAAGTTCTAGTTTGTCCTTGTCCTTTAGGATAGATAGTTCACTATAGAATTAACTTGATTTAGTAATATTAATCTGTTCTTCGGAAAGAGTTTTTTAATAGTCTTTCCAATGTGGACTAAATACTCTCTTTCCAAGCCTGAATTCAGTAATAGGCATTATAATTATAATATGCTAATTAATAGCTAGATATGCAAGGAAAAACATGCTGTGCCGACCCCAAATAAAATCGAGATAAGTGCAGGAGGATGATGATGAAGTTATTAGCTTAACAAAAAGTCACGTCACATGAAACAAATTAAGCAAAAACACCACGTATTAACTACGTAAAAAATCTCAGCAATCCAATGATTAAACACCACGCGGAACATTTGATTAAACAGAAAGAAGGTCGCGCCATATTGGCATCTGCATTTTCATTTGCTACAGCATCCACTCCGCTAAAATGTAATTACATGGAGAACACAATATGCTGATATTGCACCAATGTAGCGAGGATACAGCGGTATCGAACAAGGATTAATTAATAAATGGATAGTGCACGGTATCAGTTGCATGCTTGTAATGATTTGGTTTCACATTGTTTGTGGTATTAAAAGTATGGTTATTACTACTTGGAACAAAAGCTTTAAAACTAATATAACATAATATTTTTCACTATTTTTCAGGTAAAAGTAGTGTTGATTCGAGAAAGATTTATGTACATTTTTGTTAAAATCAATCTACCATTTTTTTTCCTTGAATGGTTTATCCATTTGCAAACTTATCTGTGTATTAAAGCACTACTGTTTGGTAGTATTCAATCAAACCCGATAAACTTCTAAGTTCAAGACTTCGCTTTGCTTACTATCGGTTTGGATACTTGAAACTTACTGTACCTACTTATTACGGAAGTTAAGGAAGCTTGTTGTTTATTTTGGGCTTATATTGATAGCTTATTTCGTTTGTTCCTAGTTCTGTCGATTTTTTTTTATTTATGACTGCTAACTAACAGAATTAACTAAAACAATTAAAATTGTACAAATAGCTTCAGTAGTTCCTGTGATTTCCGCGTTCATGCAAACAAACAAACGCTTCGATTTAACGCTTAGGTGTAGCTTTATTTTCAAAATATTTACATTATTGCTACTAATAAGACATAAAGACAAAATTCAGCTATTTCTTTCATCATCATCATCCTCCAACCATGATTCTTTTTAGTCTATTTAAACAGTTCTACAAATTACATGACGACTGAGGATAGGAAAAAATCTCAATTATAAATATTTGGCTAACAGAAATATTCTAGAAAAAATCATAAAGTAATAATATCAATTAATCTAATGACAGTATCACTTACATCCATATTACACCATTTCGTTCAGCCTATTAACTTAATCGTAACAATACACTTAGCAAGCCCATACCGAGGAATTGTTTCCTTCAAGTACATTGTAACTCGTTACTTACGAGTATTGCCAATAGTTATAGCTTTTCTCACATCATCAAACACTCTTTGTAAGGATTCGTTGAAGTGAGAATTTTCTTATTTTCTTCTCCATTTGAGATTGATGGTAAGTATACATGTCGTTCTATCGTTTTTATTTTTATTGAATTTATACTTAGGTATATCGTACGCTACACGTATTGTAGGTAAAGACAAATCATTTTAAGGTTCCCTAGTCAACTCGGAGGAACCCTTACGGTTTCGCCATATCTATCGGGAAACTACACTATCTACACTATAAGAAATTTCCCTAGGACACTGGAAAAGCTGGGTAGTCCAGGCCAAAATGATGGATCTAACTACCTTGATACATATGGACCATGTTCTGGTCTACCTCAGGAACCTGAAATGAATTTCCTCTGTAATTCATCCCTTCACTTGGGCGCTTTAAATAATGCTCACAAAGTTCCCACCCAAGGCAACTATCGTTAGGTAAATAGATTAATTACACGCACACCTGCTCGAAGGAGATAGCTGAGCTTAATTACGTAAGATTCATTAAGTAAAATAAAACCTTTATTACTTTAATTAAAGACTTAATTCAACAAAACTATTTAAATTGTCTTGTGGCGTAATTCACATTAGTATTGCTCGTGAATTCTTATGTGTATGTCTCGTATCGAATCCAATTTGCTCAATAAGACGTGTTAGTTTTAAATCTTAAGCGCAGTGACCAGTCAGGGTCGACCCTTACAACATTTGTATCTGTATTACGTATTCGTCTCGAAGGAACTTTGGAAATTATAGGCGAGATTTCACCGGTGTACGACACTGTGACGCACGCAAATGTATCTGGTCTACTCTCTCTCACAGCATGAAATTGTGTGCGAACATAATGTCCTCAAAATTGCAATTTTGGTGGAATCTTGCCGAAATACTACGTGTATGGTTTTCCAAATTATAAAGTAAAATCTCAAAGTGCTAAATGCATTTTATCTGGCACGAATTTGATGAGAGCAGCATACGAAATACCTATGTTGAAAACCCCATACCTAATGATGTACCGAATATGTTAGTGTATGCTACACTTCTTCTTAAACTTAAACATATCAGTACAATTCGATATATATATTTCGAAAGGGCGTTTATATTCATCTATACTAATATTATAAAGCTGAAGAGTTTGTTTGTTTGTTTGAACGCGCTAATCTCAGGAACTACTGGTCCGATTTGAAAATTTCTTTCAGTATTAGATAGCCCATTTATCGAGGAAGGCTATAGGCTACTTTTTATCCCGGTACGGGAAGTAGTTCCCGCGGGATGCGGGTGAAACCGCTGGCAGAAGCTAGTATTAATATATATTTACTACAAATAAACGTACCAGAAAACGAGCAACCTAACCCTCAAAGACGTAGGTACTTATTCTCTCATTACCCCGCCATCATATTCCGCATTTGCTGTTTGTATGCACCGTTTGCCCTTGTTACTCAAGTCGCATGTTGCACTCGAGACGCGAAACTTTGCTGCGATGCATTTACATACATAACCTATTTAATGGTGACGTTCGTCAACTCCTGTTAACTGCTCGTTTGTGGGGGAGTTTCGTGCTGCGTAGGGAAATCGTTGGTGGGAAGATTTTGATGTACGAAACAAGCTTCTTCTAATGTCGATTTTTTTGAATTACTTAAATAAATACTGACACATAATTATACCCCATTAAATTAGGAACGTGCTTTGAACTAGGCAAAGACCGAAAAAATAACATTAAACGTGACCACAACAGTGCCATTTTAATTAGTTAATCACATTTCACTTGCGACGTGGTAACGTCGTGTAAAATCTCCCAATTATCGTGCTCCAAAGTATATGTACCTACATACAAGACTTGCAGTAAGCAAATATGTAGCTACATGCTACAGAGCATCTCTCCTATAGCTTAATTGCTTCCTCCGGTAACCGCAGGAGACAGCCATGCGTCCTGCGGCTGCTATACACTACCTCATTAAATCTTAGCCTCTAGGGATATACAATGTTCATGACATATATTTAAAATAAATAAAATCTAAAGTCTCCGCGAAAATACACTCGCATTATCTGAAATCCGCATGACCCAATTTCTCTTCTTACTATAGGTAGGTATCTTTTATATACTCCCCGCAGAAGAATAAAAAGTAACTTTTCTCCAATGTAAAATCTAAACTATCTATCTGTGTTTACATGGATATGTATCCAAATTTATTTAAATCGACAAAGAGAGATTAAACAACATCATCTTTTTTCCATGCATCCATCCAACTCGGTTACACAACCCTTGGGTCGGTCCGTTGTTCGCCTTCTTCCTACTTCTTGCCTATTGAGACAACCTTAATAAGAACAACGGAATCTTAAAAGCAAACAAGACGTATTTCAACGAAACATTTAACAAAATAAATGAGCATACAAATGCAAAATTCAATTACAATGTCTCAAGGAATTTGCCACAATCATAACTCATTGCAAGCGTAACTCATTACTCGAAATTAAAATGAACCACCAAAAGAGTTTTCATTTCGAGTATTTAACTCAAACGTGTGCCAACGAAAGGCGAAGGTTTTAATTAAAGGGAGCATGGTTTACTCCACACCGCAAAGGCGTTACCATTTGAAAGATGGAGGAATTCTAGAACGTTCTTAAATCCTTGACGGTCTTATTACGTTTGGTTTTAATGATGATTTTATTTTGTGGCTTTTTTTTCTCCTCTTTAAAATTATCATGAAGTGGATCAGGAAATACCTCATAATATGTGTGGTGTATAAGAATAAAGTGTTATATGCAGTTGTGTATATTTTATAGTGCGATTATGCACAACCTTGCTAGGATGCAATTTGTAATTTTATGATCGTCAATGGCATCTTAGATATAATGACTTGTAATTTCAATACAAACACAATTAAGTTATTGCAAATCAAAGGATTTTGTAGTCTTTTAATGATTGCTAATTTTAGTATAATGTGTCAATATCATGTCATAACTTGACAAAGTGTAGTAGGTTCATCATCATCAGCCGTTTTATCGTCCCACTGAAGGGCAATAGGCCTTCACTGAGAAGGATTGAGCGTAAATCATTACATAAATTACAATGATTTTATCTTATCCTTACTAGCATTATGACTACAAAGTAACTCTTGTGTCTGCCACGCTTATACGTCAAAACGAATAAACTGATTAAACCGATTGACATTTGGTAGATACATAGATGCTCTAAAATAGGCTACTCGTAATCGGGCTGTGAAAAGTAGTTCTTTGAAGACGCGGGTGGAACTACGAACAACAGGTAGTCTAAAAATAAATCCTCAAGAATGTAGTTAAATATTAATAATATGTGACCATACGAGATCAATTTGACTTACAAAGATAACATTGACTATGTATTGCACGCTCGGATTTGCTATTAATCTCGGTGATGCAGACGCTTTGATTAGCCACCACTTAATTAATGCATTAACACTGTACTGGATCTACCTCTGTGTTATGTAATACCGCTACTAATAATAATGTATAGTACCTACGTTTTGTGAGCTATCACGTCGACTTAACATTGAATTAAATTGTATAAATGTTTAAGTAAACTACGAATACAGTCTTGTTGGTCAAGTTGTCACAAGTTTGATTGCCGCCGTGCATATGGGCTCGGTTTTTGTTCCTGGGTAGGATCAAAATCGCTTTGTAAGACAGCAGCCCGTGGTTTGGAAGTTCTTGATGTAGTTAGTGTACTGGTGTTACATCATCTGGTTGCAGAGTTATGTATCTCCTCTGATCATATCAAAGTCATATCATTTACATTACTTAGGACTTATCATATTGTAACTCTGTTCTCAGTGCCAAAGCTCAAGAAAAGAAAATCCAAGCTAGGATGAAATATTTAGCAGAGTTCAACGAGAAACAGCGCAGGGAACGAGCTCAGAAGGCTCGAGAGAAACAAAACAGGATCAAGCAGAGGGTGCAGGCCGCTGCAGAAATGGAACTCCGGCGCAAGATTACCATGGTGAGGCAGTGGCGGGCCAATGAGAAGAAACGGCTGAACAGGGTTAAGCAAGAGAGAGAGTCGAAAATAAGGCGGTTGGAAAATGAGGTAATTAACTGGTTTACTATATTTTTTTCGCGGTTTCTCTACGGATAGAACACCTTGAACGCAATTGAATTAATAGATAAAGCTTTTATAAAAAAAGATAAGTGTAAAAAGAAAAGCTTGAAATGTTCATATTCTATATGTATCTCATTTTACATAATAAATTACAACATATTTTCCACATCCATACAAATCCAGAATATTTTTGACCATTTCCTTCCATTTTCCAAAGAGTACGTATGCATTTTCTGTTATATCTGCCTATACGTAAGTCAGGTCCAGTAAATGGTTGAGATCTTTTTTCCTTCCAAGCTCGGTGCAATATTTAAAATGCGTGCTCGTGCTACCGAGAAATTCAATTTCTGGTTTATTTTCGTCCATATAGCGATGACAATGAAATGCAGAATATTTTCCACCGAACGATCCCCATGGGTTATTGCATTTTTGACAGGATTCTGCAGTTTATTGCATACCTATATCGCTAAATAAAAGGATTTATTTCCATCAAAAGTTCACATATTTTATCTTCTTATTAGAATATAAGTTATAGGTATCATCATTTATCAGTATTAATTTTTCATTTTCAACATTCGGAAGATGTTAATTTCTTCCTTCATTTCGATAGATATATAGGTACATAAAATGTAGCCAAAAACACTGATTAAATTGTATTCTAGACTACAATATAATTCCCTCTAAAGTTTACGGACTTAAATACCTTCATCTCGGTATGCCCTACCTAAACGTTTGAGGAAAGCGGTTGCCGTGGCTTTCTGTGACGGAAAGGCGAGCGAATAGTGACGCACCCATTACTTAGCTGTGACGAAACGACCGGAGTAATTGGTTTTTGTTGCTGAAACAAAACTGAATAGGTTTCACAAAAACCAAGGTAGGATTACGATTTCAGGTAGTGAATTACGATTTCAGTAGATATGCTTTAAATAATTAGGTATTATTGTTAAAATAATAATTAATAATTCAAATGATTATTTATAAATAATCTTCGGTTTGTGTTAAAATCTAGTTATTTCTATTTATTGTATTGAAGAGCTTGAAAGCGCTTATGTCATTAATATAATATCAGGTCAAAATATCGTGGAGGGCTAATAGGTACTTTTTACCCAAGTGCACATGTAGTTTAGATGGCAGGCTGGTAGAACCGCTGGGAAAGTTAGTGCTTAGTTAAAGTATAATCTTTTGACGACAGCTCTATCGAATAATTATATTCGTCTGCATAAGCAGTAACGGAGCTAAATCCTGTGTAATTATAGGCTAATAACAAATGGATCGCACGCGTGGAAGCTCAGAACATGAAGATACAAGAAGAGGCTCTTCTACTGAAGCTGTACTCCGAAGACATGACTGCCGGAGCCAAGAGGAGAGCCAAGTAAGTGATGTGGCAAACTTTTTGACACTGAGAAACTACGCATCTTGCGATTAAAGAAACAGAACTCACCAGAATTAGTCAATAAATATCGGTCATTGTTTTTATAAAGAATAGGAAATACCTATAGTTCGATTTTAGTTATTAATATGACCATTAGGAACGCTAGGCATTATTCTGATACACGCAAAATGACAGTTCTTTTGATAAGCAGTCATAGACGGCTAAACTGCAGGCCCGACTATGTGTAGAGATACTTTCATCCCGCGATAAGATAACTCTCATGCGGGCGGAACCCATGAATCACGGTACAGCTGTAGATAGTCAAATATACATCGATTTTATTATCTACAATACGCGAAAAGTTATTTAAGTACGCTTTCAAAATGTCGTGCTGATACAACGAATTTAAAATAACAGTTACGATGAAATCCAATTAAAATTTCGAATTTAGCAATATTCAGTTTGTCCGATTAATTGGAATTTATCAAATAGGCTGTTGGAGTACCTAGAAATAATTTCCAGAAGTATTTTTAATGTTTGATAGTTTTCGCGGTTCGCTGTACATGACAACATTTTGATGCGAAAAAGCAATACAAATAAATATAAAAAAGCCAGAACAGAAATAATCAGGAGAGATGGATATGAATTATTCACTCATTTTATATAGACATCCGAAAACAATACTCTCGATTCCAATCAAAAAGGAATAATCTCTAAAAACGAAATGAGTCAAATCCCTGATTTTTCGATTCTATCTCATCTGGTCTGATCGTTGAGACAATAAGCAAGTAATCCTAATTTATGTTGATTCATTTTGTTCTTTATGGCGACAGATTACACAGCAATAAAGTCCTGATTGTATTCCGAACGACATCTAAATTGCTTTTATAGGAGACACGTGAGAGCTAATAAACTTTGTAAAGGCCTGGAAAGTGGATGAAACAAATGAGTGGTTGGAACTGGATTAGAAAAGCCAATTTATTGAAAACTTGGTCTAGTTTAAGAGCTTAATTTAATTGGCAGTGAGGTATATATCTTCTAGGTTTAAGTATCGATAAACTCAGCCTATAGAATCCGCCCTGTACCCACCAAATTTTGCATACAGCAACTGGCAATATTTAGTTCATATATCTGAAGTATGTCTTTGTACGGAGGCTATAATTTCATGGTGGTGTCAAAACTATAACCGTTATATTATTCAAACAGGAAAGCAGAAATATACGCGTACAACACAGATCTAGAGTTGCAGCGAATCAGACTCGCTAACTGGAAGCTTGGACACGGAGGCACCGCGAAGACTGTGCGGCTTATCAAGAAAATGGGCTCGGAGTTTGAGAAGGTAGGAAAGTCAAAATGTGTTTCCCAGTTTGGGTATCTTAGTAGCTCCCAAACATTTTCTAATAATTTCTGACACTTTCGCGAATATTAGACATTCTGCTAGTCTGCCCGTGACCATGGATGCTGTATAGGATCCGAAACGTCGGGATTAAATCATATTAATATAACTGCGGTAAAATCCGCAAAATTAGTTTTATTTAAATTTTCTCATAAGGCCAAAGAAACTAAGGTGTATCAAGATCCGGGGCTGCGGGTTGTTCGAAAGAGATACCGCGGCCCTGGTACATAAAAGGCCTATGACGGAACACGACGGTTTTTAGTCAGTAAGAGTCTGACACTCCCTCACCGCTGCTAACCCACAGCGGGAGAGGGGTCATTTGATGATTTTTGACGTCGGAAAAAAAAAAGGCCAAAGATTTGTACTACTATTGATTACCGTCCTAATTTTGGCTTACGATATACTTAGCCTTCATCACCATCTACAATGTCCTCACATCTACCAGTTCAACTATGGCCATCAAAATATGGTTATGGTTAGCCATCAAAGCAGAAGTTGGGAAGATAGTATTATCTGCCATATTTATTTATATATCCCTTTAAAAATCGATGCAATTGCTAATTCTCAGTCGAAGCGTGGTGCCAAAGGCATGAGTCCGGAGCTAGCTCAAAAGATGGCTGCCCAGGCGATGTCGAACGCGATGTCGACACAAGGCGATACGCTTATGATCCTGGGACAAGCGCGCGTCAGGATGGACATCGAGACCTTGCTACCGTTAGCTCCAATACGGTTACTTGATGAGGTAAGTTATTGACTTGAAATGGTTCATGTATGGGTCTTATATTGTCTTCAGAGTCGATATATAAAAGGCAAAAAAAACATCGGCCAAGCTATGTACAAGGACTGCTATTATACATATGACACACTCATCTTGATGTAAATAAGTCTCCTTTTTGTCTTCTTTGCGCTCTTGTTTTTTTTTTAGTTTTCATCCATGTTCTATGTCCCTAAAATAGCTCACCACATTTCAGATAAATAGCTTTCCTCCAATTTCCCAGAATTTTAGCAAATCCTCGCTTACCATAATTCCATCAAAAAGTTGTAATTCGACTTTCCTAATGACTGAAGTACGTAAATACGTATGTTGATTTTATTATACTTATTATATCCTGCAATTAACGCGACTTCCCCCCGAATCGTGTCGGGATAACTAATGAATATCCCGATTTAGTTAATAGTTTCATTGCTGTATTAATGAGCTTTGGATTGCGTTAATAACGTGATTTATGGCTTGCTTAATTGGCCGAATTATCTACACGTATAAATAATAATATGGAGGATAAGATCGAATATTAATAGCTGCATCATAGACGTAACATTTTTCACCCATTTCGTGGTCTTATGCCAAGATGCCAATAGTTTAAACTACCACGAAGCAGAGTGCCTAGTGCGAGTTTTGCAAGTTAACTTTCTCGATGCGTAAATTATCATACAACTGAATTAAGTAGCAATAATTTAAGAACTGTATATTTAATAAAGGCTGCCATCGGCACTTGGTTGTATTTTAAACGCGCTCACTTGTGAAATAGTAAACGTCATTATCCGGAAAAATGAATGAATGTGCTATATTCTAATCATATTTATGATGTAGCATACGACTCTTTACTTCAGCCAAGTTATAATTACGTATCGAGCGCGTACCTAAACTTTCGTAATCAGCACTCAGGTTCACGGGGCAGGATTCAGAACTTTTAGGGCACCATTGAAAGAAAATTACCACCAACATTTAAAAGTAAAAAAATCCGCCATCTCTTCTCACAAATCTTCTTTGAGGTAACAAGCAGCTAAGGTTAAGCTAGGCTCAAGCATCAACTCTTGGTTGGTTTCTCTTTAAGACCAAAACTTTTATTTCTATGAGCCTAAACCAAAAATAACTAAACATTTTGCAACTGTAGCAAAGTCTTAAAACATTGTAATTTATGTAGGTTCACTAACTGGCGACATGTGGGACCTATTACTTTGACCTCTGTCAACGATAAACCGTTGTTTATTCGGACCATTAGGAAAATTGGGCGCTTTGATTATTTAAAACAAGACGGGATCTGATTAAATTAGATATTGTTTTATATTTTCGCTCTTTTTATCTTTATTTCTCAATAATCTTATGATTTATGAAGCTGTGTCCAATAAAACGTTATTTGACTTCTGTTGGAACAAAATAAGGCGTATACAACTTTGAAACTCGCTATTACTTAATCAATTTTGATTTTCGTCAGTATAATTGTGGATCATAATGTTAATGTAAGGAGATTGTATTAGTAAAACTCCTAAACAAAAAAATATTATATTTAACTAACTTATAGTTAAATGGTGCAACCCGTTCATAATATTTACAAACAATAACCGAACCATATATAGCCGTCAAATCGCTGTTTTGACCAATGTGCGGCAATTTCATGACTGGTTTTGTTTTGGCTATCGTAAAAGTGAATGGTGCAACCCAATGCATCCTGCAAACTCTCTACTAATTCATTCATAATAATATTCCCCTAGATGCTCGAGTCCGCCATAATGGAGTTCAGCCGTCGCCGCGTGCATCAACTACTGCAAGACGTGGAGAATATGGTACAATCGCGAGCATCCGTCGTGTTCTTCCAAGACTTTAGGCAACCGGTTGGCAAGAAACGGTTCGTTCATTGCTATTGGCCTACTGTTCTCATCAAATATCTTTGCTTGTCCGAAGTTAGTTACGTAACACGCAGACAGGATTTTCTTCAATTCATCAACAAAAATATCAGAATTTGTACTGTCCTGGAGAGCGTTATGCGCAGTGAGAGATCTAGGTAAATTGGCACGCGCCATTGTGCGACAATCCATTCGATATCAATTTTAACCATTTGAGGGAATATCTCTCGGAACGCGAGTTGAAGTTGGTATCAGTATAGAATTTAATCATAAATGTTAATCTTCACAACAGATCAAAGCAGTCACGTTGGCAATCTCAAATAGTGGCCGAGATGGCGCGTCACCATGCGCGCGAGAGTATGCTCGGCTTCGGAGAGGCTATCAAAATACCCGCAGAAGTGGAATCTGAGATTGAGCTTAAAAGCATTAAGGAAAGAATTCCTACGCCTGTGGTACGTAACACTTATGGTTTATTTAGCAAAACGTACAGTGGCTTCCTAACCGATTGTCAGCCACGGCGGCTGTTCTCATATAAGGAGATCAGCCAGCTGTAGAAGGACATATAGGTGCAGAAGTATTTGCGCATCCATAGGTGCACTCTCTATTCCTTCACTCTCATAGCCCGGTGAGATGGAAAACCGACATGACCGGAGAGAGATCACAAGCAGGACCGATTAACGTGCTCTCCGATGCACGGGGGTCTCAATCACCAAATTCCAAACCTCGGGCTACTTTGTGAAAGTTTCTCGAACCCACAAGGCGATTTTGGCATATGTATGCATTTGAAGCAAAAGGTATAAGTAAATTTTATATTTATCAGTCACATGTTAAATTTATTTTGTAACGAATTGTATTGCAGCCTTCGAAAACGAAATTGGCTGAGGTCACATTCATAGACAGAGTGGAAGACTTGCCCGACCCCGTGTCTGTGCCCACCTACCTACCAGAGAGGAAGAAATTACTCGACGTGAGGATGCTTTTTTATTCTCTAATCTTGTTTCTGAATATTTTCCAGAGAAGAAAGCAACCCTTTTTTTCTTTAACAGCGAGTTGAAGTCGGTTTGGTTTCACAGGTCTCGGATAGCAAAATCTGCTAGAATCTATAAGCAGTCTTTATCTGGCAGACACCATCAACTATCAGATCTTTATCGGTCACCGGGTCTTAGACTTATTCAAATCCATCAGCCATAAATCCCATAGCCTAACTTTACTAGAAGGGAATACTTTATTCTCATTACACTTTAGGAATACTTTCTAATCAACTCTCTGTGTGGCGTATGTAGATGGTGAATGCGTCAGCAAAGCTACTGTCGCGCACAGTGACCGCGAAGGTAGACAAAGGCATGGACGTCACGGTGGGCAAGGTGACACTGCCGAAGATGAGACACCCATGTAAGTGGTAGTTGTAAGAGGAAGAACGAGAGAAAGTGCCCTTTGTACCTGTACAGTACGAAAACCGGTGTCGCCAAATTCGCACATTAAAAAAATATATTATACATGTCAAAATACAAAAAAATATATTGTCAAAATTTATTACTGATCGTTTATCAAATTAAATCTCTACGCAACTTGGACAAGGTCGTTTTTACGTCACTGAGTGACTGTTGCGATTCGGCGCAGAAAGTTGTGTCGGGTGCAACGACTCAATGGCACTTCCACTCGTTCTTTCTCTTCCGCTGTAGTTGATGACATTAATAGTTAGAATAGGTTTAACGAGAATGGGTATCGGGTTGCCTAGGTAAGTGGGTTAAGGAGGTCAGCTAAACAATTGCTCCATTTAGAAAACTGATGTTCAGCTGCATCCACTACGACTGGAAGCCAATCAACATAGTTGGAAATAGGCTAAGCAGATGATAGGTATACCAAGAAGTGGGCGCTAGTTTTTTAAGTAATATATCTAAGTGAGATTTTTAGAGAAAATAAAAACACATGAATAAGAAGGAAGTGAACGTTAGAATGATGTCTGACAGAGAGCATTGGAAGTGGAAGATACAATGCACCGATCCCAAACTTCTTATGAACAGGGCAAGGCAGAAGAGGATTATTTAAAATATAATATAATTTTAAATTGTATTTGAAATAAATATTAAGTAAGATAATAATGATTTCCGTAACAGTGGAATGGGGTGAAGCAGTAGAAGGGCTAGCGATGGCGGTAGTAGATAACCGCGTGCACGCCGAGTGCGCGGACGTGCGGCGCGCGTGCGAGTTCCTCACCAACCGCGTGCTCAAGAACTTGCAGAACGACATGAAGCAGGAGAGGAAAGTATGTAGCCTTTACTTAGAAATCCAGGGATGTGTTTAGGAAGGGGGGATTCTACCTGCGTGGCGACGTAAATGTTGATTCTGGTCGAGTCAGTCGAGCAAATTGGGCGCCGGACATTTTCAAAATGTTTGCGATTTGTGTCTTCAGCGAAAATTTCAAAGAACAGATAACTAAATCGTAAACATGTACAAATCATAGGTATTTTCCAAATCTTAGGTACACTTTGAAGACCTTTGGACACTTAATAATGAAGATGAAACTTTGTATGATAAGCTTGTATTAGAAAAATCATCAAGCTTGTCCTAAGCAAGTAATCAGAACTAATGTCATGTTGAAAGGAGAGGCCTTTGTTGAAAGATTTGTCAATTTTTTTTTGTTATATCTTTTTTATTAATGTTTTTTTTTTCTTGTTATTTTTATTTCGATACAGGAAGCGGCGAAAAAACAACTGTCCGCTACTAAGGCAGCATAGAAATCGGACATTCCGACTCTGAGATACTTTGGTGCGTTTTTTTTTCATGTTTTTTTCTTTATCTTTATTTTGCACTTGTTTCTTCTGCTCACTAATGCCGCGGCCGATTTCGGCCACGGCGGCTGTTCTCATTTAAGGAGATCAGCCAGCTGCGCAGGACATATTATAGTGCACAAGCATTTGCGCAGACACAGGTGCACTCACTATTCCTTCACTCTCATTACCCGATGGGACGGCAATCCGACACGATCGGAAAGAGATCAGGCGCAGAACCGACATTTACGTGCTTTCCGATGCACGGGTGAATCAATCACCAACTTCCAGAATACAGGCTGCTTTGTGAAAGTTTTAAGAAAACCCACAAAGCGATTTCGGCCCGACCCGGGAATCGAACCCGAGACCTCAGGCACAGCAGCCGCGCTTGCGACCACTAGACCAACGAGGCAGGAACCTATATCATATATGTATTCTCAACCAAATATGTATTATGTGTCTAGTTCTAAAACGCCAATGGGACGATTAGGTATCAACCATTACAAAAAAAATTGTTTAATTTTAATACCAGTACGCAATTTCAGAGACGAAGAGAGCTTCAGGATGAAAAGAGGGACTTTTACGTGCCGGGCGAATAGTGAACAAATTCCATACCTGCTTACCTTAGATGCCCGGCATTTAATAATTATATTTATAGTGATATATAACTGTTTTTTGTTATATTATAATTTGGAGACTAATAAAAATAAATGGTATAAAAAAATGAAAGATTCCGACGAATTGAGCACCTTCTCCTTTTTGGGTAGTTGGTAAAAACTATTTTGGGTAAACTTCTTCAGCCATGTTACGAAAGTCCATTTTCAGGGAATGGACCACCTCTTGAATGAGTTTTATTCATGTATTTTTGTCTATGTTTGTGTCGTTGAGTACAAAAAAGTGTTTGTTTTTGTATCGTCATTTTGTTCCTTTAATTAAAAGCCCTCAAGATTTAATTTTAATAAATTAAATGCTTTTTGCAAGTTACGCAAAATATTCACATTTCTCTTTTCCATGAAATTCGGTCTCCGATTATTTATAGCTTCGTAGTAACTACATTTTCGGTTTAATTTTTATACTTAAAATATAAATTGTAAATTGTTGATGTACCCAAAATATAATCAAGTAAACAAAATCCACATTGTGTAGGTATGTCGTTTTGTATGTTTTTGTTATGTATTTTATAAAATGTTCACTATGAATGTTGTTTTGTAGATCATTTATTTTTCAATAAATGTACAAAATCTAGCCTGATTTATTTTATTTACTCACTGAAAAAGTATACCTACTCAATATGCACGCCAAAGGGAATTCAATTATCAAATGAATCACACATCTAATTGCCCATCACCCAAGTGTGACCACTTTATACACCCCCAAATTCGAAATTACTAGTCAAAACTGTCGTTGAATAAAAAGGTTAACATCGTCCGAGTTTTTATTAATGTTTAATGTTGCAGTGAGTTTATACCCTTCTATAAGTATAGCTATCAAACGCACCGAACTTCACTCTGAAGTTGATAACTAACTCATTCTACCTACAACTTAATGTAGGAACGCATTTGGCTATGTAAAAGAGTCCTATTATGTTAACCTCCCAGGATTAATCTGATTACGTCAGAAATACAGCCAATAACTCTTTATCCAGTTCATAACACAATAGACGAGTATTGGCAATTTAATCCCAAAAAGGGACGGGCTTAATTTCAATATACTCTCAAAGCGAACTTTTCTCGAAGGGTGTAATTTTGGTCAAGCGGTACTACGTGATCGGGGTGCGATACAGTACACTTATCTCACTCAAGTACGCGTTCAGGAGCTTACCAACCTTTTTGGGATGTAGTTAGGATGAGAGATCAATTTGTAAACTGAATGCAGCTTGCTACCAGAGGTCGATCAAAATGTTTGTGCAGAAGTGCTGATAGGAAATAATTTGTTGTGGAATGTTGAAGATTTAGGATAAAAACTAACAGTCAGACTAGTTGTTGGGTCTTTAGAAGTATTTAGATATGATCTAGATGGAGCCACCCACTCCAAAATTCTTGGTTGGTCTAAAAATAAGTCTTTCGAAAAAGTTTATCCTTTAAACAATGAAGGTCGCAAGAACTAATTACAAACCTTCTTGCAACAACGGATAAACTAAAGAGGTGTTACCTAAAATCCAAACCAGGCACAACAAAAAAAGAAATCCCTAATTTCAAAATCGAAACGTCACACAACGTCAAAATTTCAATAAAAATGTGAACATAAAAATATAACAAACCACAGCAAGACAAAAAAAAATAGCAGTGATGCAGTTACTACACGAAAACAAGACTCACTTGATGACAGCGAAGGATAGGAGCATGAGTACCAACATGAGTGTCAAGGACTTGTCCGACAATATGGAGGTGAAGGAGAAAAGGTCCTCGGACGCGTCTTTGCTCCTCATGAACCCGGTGGCGAGTGGAGACAACGTGACCACCGGGCTCAACTCCGCTCACAAGCTGAAGGAAGAACTGCCGCCCCTAGTACCGTGCTGTGAAGGGAGAGAATTGCAGGCAAGTACCTTTTAGCTAATCATGTTAGTAGTAGACGCCATCCCATTAGCATTGCTCCTTTGTCATGCATGCGGCCCGGACGAAGATGATCGTAAGACCATGCGTAATATACTCATATCTGCGAAATGTCCATTTGAATGTCGTGCTATCATGCAATGTTGAAGAATCTATTATAAACTATCTATACGTTTTGTTCTTTCTGCTCTGGTCTGCCCCGGCTTACCTGTTACCAAGAAAACTCATTAGTATTAAAATAAAACAGACAATAGAAGGATTCGTTTGAACGATTCCAAGAAATAACAGGATAAAATGTCAAGGCAATACTTCTGTTAGATTAGCATTGGCCACAAAAGATATTTAAAAACTTTTCAGGGCAAAACCATTAATAGTTTCGAGGAAAGGAGGCAATCATAAAAATTGCTCTTGAGGGCTATTGACGCAATTTTATATCAACCCTTGGGATAACTATTCAATCTTCACAGAAATTGTTTGAATTATCAGCTCTTGGAAACAAGATCTTACCTATCGGTTTGTTTTTTTTTTGTGTTGGAAAATCAAATCCATTATTTAATTTCGAAATGCAAGTGTGTAAGGCACTAACCTACAGGATAATAATTGGGGGACAGAAACAAGATCCAGTATCAGTACCTATCTAATTCAGAATAACACTCTTCATATCAGATCTATTCTCATAGTAGCTTTCAAGGCGCCAAATTCTTAAAGCTATCAATAACACACAATATTAAAGTCTGGTTGGCGCATAAAATGAGTGCGATCCCATCTCGTACTGATTGATGTGCTCCAATATACGCGGGTTCTCAGTCCATATGCGACATACTTTATTCAACGCGAACATTGATTTAATGTCAAACGGAATGTCGAAGTTGTCCTTAATTCATTTACTTATGGGAATTTGTACATTTACAAAGTTCATTCTATTCTTTGTCATGAAGAATTTTTACTGAGAACCACCATGAAATTTCTATTCATAGGTTTCATTTCGTATTTAGGTAGGTACCTATAGATAAATTCGAGTAGAAAGTTAATTTACTTTTAAATACTTACCTAGGTAAATACTTCACTAATAGCTTTTCACCAGTCAATGAACTTGCGAGGTATTCCATAAGTCAATGAACTTGTATTCCACAGAAAGCGAACTGAATTAAAATATCCTACTTTGCTTTTCTCAAAAACCACCCGAATAGTCTAAAGAGCCTAAACACAAAACTGTCTGTAAACTTTCGACAAGTTTTGTAAGTAGGTAGTTACGCCTATTTACAAAACTTAAAATAATTATATTTCATCAAAACTTGGCATAAATTAATGTTCTCGGACTTAAAGCTATCGAAACTCAAGTTCCACAAGATTCTATTGTTTTGAAATTAATTAACCATGCCAAAGAAATACCTAGGTAGGTACCTACCTACTATCAAATTCGATTAGTTAATGATTGGTAGTGTTTATGTGTAAATAAGGAGCGATGTACAAAACTACTTAAGTAGGTAGGTATGTATTTTTTACCTGTCTTGATAAGGTATTCTATGACTTTGGTACCTACATAAATAGTGCCAAGGCTTTCAGTCGTTCTATTTAGCAAATATCATAGAATTTACTGCTCGTTTTCAGAAATTCCTAGAATCCAATTCAAAAGGAAACCAAATAATTTCGCCAATTTCTGTTTCCCGAGAAACATAGCTTTCTCTGAATTTTAACAAACTAAAATGAATTTGGAACTTGAAACTCGTTAGGAATTCGAAGATTACCTGTTTAGATGTTTAGTCTAATTCTAATCCAGATTTGGCACTTGTAGTCGGGGTGGGTTAGTGTGAGACGTAAGTCATTGTTACACGGCATAAACTTGAATAAAACTCAAAATTATATACACAAGCCACAATTACAAAACATTCAAAATCCGCCATCACTATCAAACTAATAGGTATCGTACGACCAATCAGTGGCCGGCCAGGCCACGTGACCATACGTGTAAAAGGGTGCGTTCGGGAATATCGGTAGGGGAGGCGGGCCTAAAACGGGTACCCCGCCTAAAGCGGGTAGGCTTTTGAATTTGCGCGCCGTAAGCAAAATTGCAAATGTGAGAGTGCAGTGTGGTGTCTCGAGCATCAACCAATCACATGCAGTCGGCTCGCTACAGTGACACCAGCGCTTTCAAGGTAAGATAAAAAAATGTTTTTTTGCTATTTACGCTAAAAAATATTGGTTTGGAATAATTGTGTTTACTTGAAAATTGTGTACAATATGTTCTCAAAAGTTTTACGTTATGATTTTGCTAGTATTGTGCTATTTTGTCTTCGAAAACTTGTGGCTACCTTTGTTTACATTTTAAGGTAATAAAGTGTTAAAACTAAAACGTGCTCTTGGGCAGAACGGGTAGAGGTAAATCGGGTACCTGCTTTGCCCTTACCCGTTTTGCCCTAGATATGGCTTCGTGGGTTGATAGGAATTACTTTGCTTAATTTTAAATTCATAAATGAATGAAAAATTAGAACATTGCTTGTTAATGTAGGTATGGCTTCTTCTTTTTTTAGATGGTAAATAAATATAAAAGAAAAACTACAAATGCTTCCTGGGACGAGGATATTATGGAACGGGCAATGTAAGAAGCGAGCAAGACTTCAGTCAAAGGTGCAGCCACGAAATACGGCATCAACCTGTCAACGTTACAGCGGCATATCAAAAAAGAATGCCCGAAAAAAATACTTGGTAGGTTCGTCACTGTTTTTAATGAAAGTTAGGAGAAAGAATTACTCGAATATGTCTTTCATATGGACTCACACTTTTTTGGACTGACGAGATCTGATTTTTTGAAGCTTGTGTACCAATATGCTGAAATTAATAACATTCCTCATCCATTCAAAAACAATACCGCGGGTGAGGATTGGTTCGCCGGCTTTAAAATGCGACATCCTAATATGAGTCTTCGTCGCCCAGAACCGACATTTTTACTGATGAATGATGTATTAAAGAAGACTGCATTGAAAATAAAGACTTAATATTATTAGTATAGAATTAGTAAATTAGCACAATTTCGTTGTAATGTCCATTGATCTCGATAATTACCCTATACCCGTTTTGCCCAAATGCCGTACCCGTTTTAGGCACCCCATGGGGGTAAAACGGGTATTTTAAAGGTCTTCTTTTGTTTTTGTTTTTGTTCAAATTATGAAGAAAATGTTTATGTTTGTTCGTATTTTAGATTCTTTATTAATTATAAATTTGAAAAATGAAAATAGATGTTTCATTTTCTTTTCGAGAACTTTTTTATTTATCATATCCCTTAAGGTACCCGTTTTGGGCCCGCCTCCCCTACGTTCGGAGTTATCACCCGCTGTACACTTGAAGCTATTTCATAAATGTTTTCCAGTTTCTTGGGAATAGTTCAGTTCTGCGTTTTTTGAGTTGTTAACTATTGAACTTTAGTTAAATAGTTAATAGGAAGATGGTGAAGAGTGGATAGGGAACCTAGTATGTAGTAGGTAGGCTAGGTACCTCCCTAGTGTCCTCTTAGGCTTAGATTAAAATTTCCGATAACTGATTGCTAACGGCTACGAGTTTAGCAAAAAATCGCAGCAACTTTTCTCGTCATAAAAACCAAAAACGTGCAATAAAGATATGAATCCAAATATGTAGACTTAAAAGTAAATGTTCCTTTGACAATCTGGTGCAGATTAATGAGGACCTGGTGCGAAGTGGACTCTCAGCGATTTCCGTGAAACACGACAGCGTGATACAATGTTTGAGCATGTCACGCGCCTGCGAGAGGATGCAAATACCGCCCGGCCTCGTTAAGGTACCCTATTTACTTGTTTAGATGACCACCTTTGTGTCTAGACATAAGCCTTGGTCTCCTTGTTGTGGACTAGCTTTGCTTTTAAAAATAGGAAATGTGAGTTGTGTAACTACCTAAAGCTTTTATAAAATCATCAGTAATTTTATGTATCACAATATTCTGAAACTAAAATTGCAGCAACTCCACCAAAGCGGAGCTGAGAATTTTTTTACTCAGGGATAGATACTGAGTAGGCAGAGATGAGATGTTTGAAAAACACAATTCTATGGGTTGTTTGAAAACTTCTCCACTTTGCTCCTCTTGGGTGGATTCTGAAACATTCTTTTTTATAAGTATGTAATTCTAAATCCAAATTAAATGTCTTCGGTCAGCATCGAAACTCCTTCCGGAGTCTCCACCGGCCCGATTTGAAGCGTGTGCCGTACCTGCGTCGCATGTCACCTGATGAACTGGAAACACTATTCCGTGGTTACGCTGACTTGCCCACGAGAGGGATTCCCAAAAATGGTTAGTTTTAGACATCGAGTCTTACTGTTACAGCGTTTTTATCGTCCCACTGCTGGGCTCAGGCCTCATCTCACACGGAGAAGGATTGAGCATTAATCACCACGCTTGCTCAATGCGGGTTGGTGATTTCAGACTTCATTATATAGTCCAGGTTTCCTCAAGATGTTTTCATCGAGACTTAATTTTAGATAAATTATTTAAGTATCATCAGTCTAGTCCCCGGGTGAGACTAGTTCCAGTCCACGATAATGTTGGCTAGGTCTATAAAAGTATAGCTTTGCGAAAGAACTCTTACCTAGAACAGAGCGAGATTCCTTCTTTGCTCGACAAGGTTTGTCGTCTTACCGGTTACCTTCCAGGTATAGAAAATTTTACATGGTATCTATCCATTTACTATTCAATTGAAGTTTAATTTCAGACGTTCGAGAGGAAATTCCCAAAGTGTCTCTGCCGCCCGATGAGAACGGACAAGGAAAAGAATTGAATAAAGTCAAGGAAGCTTGCAGACCAGATGAGGGTTTGAATTATTTTATACAAACTTATTATTTATTTACTTCGGTAGCACATTGCCATTTCCTAAGCACCATGCTTTACATTATCTTTAATTGATTTTGGATCCTTTTTCGAACGACGACAAGGTCGATAACAGTTTAACAGTGAAACAATCTCCTACTGCAATATCTGTGCCCGCTTTTAATTGCAGGTAACGGTGCGAACGCCCTGCTCCCGATTCTGGAGACCCGTTCGGGCGCGGAGGACGTGCCGGCCGGCATGCGGCTGCACGGAGCACGCGCGAGGCTCTACACCTCCGTCCTGGCCGGCGCCAGGGCTGGCGATCAGCTGGAGTTAGTATTGCCAGCTTAGGGAGTACATAGTTGCTTTTAAATTTGCCATGTTGATGGCACAAGTAAAAAGGAAGGAGTTTGGCCCATGTTAGACGGTGATATAGCTTGCGCTCTTTTTATTTACGAGGTTGTAGGCCGTTGTTCACCAATAAAACATTAATATTCAGAAGTCTTAAACCTTCACCTCCGCCAAATAGTGAAACCTTGTTCCGTGACGATAAAAAGTTTGGCGAGAACTATACTTATTCAACTTAATAAGGAAATTTTGTTACAGTACGAATATTCATGATTCCAGCGGCATATCAAATCACGAAGAGTACGACAATCGCGTCCCCGAAGACTCGGTGCCTGACGAAGAAGTGCAACTCAACGAGGAACTGCAGATCATCCTCCCGCCACGTTACGACGACGTCACGGCCGACTCGTCCATCACCACCACAACCACAGACCAAAGCATCAGTTAGGAGTTCGCACCCTATCGCAATGTGTTAAGGTACAAATTACAAGGAATTAAATGATAAATGAAGTTCAACGTGAAACCTGGTATTGGCATGAAAGCACGTCGACAATTGATACGGCTGATACGCAATTCGAGGAAAACAATCGGCAGACTGGTCATGTACTTAGACTGGTTGCTTAGTGATTTTATTAAGAAATTTTGATTTATAATTTTATTTCCAATAAGTCCGCATTAAAGTTTACTTTTTTTATACAGATTTTGCTTTGCAGTTTAGTTCGCACTTTTGACAGTTTAGGAATAAAACTAGATGTTTTAAGGGTGAATTTATATTGAATTTATCTTTCTACAATATTATACAATATGCTTTAAATTGTTATCAACGCTTCCCGCAAAATGAACCCAGCGGTACATTACCATACAAATAAAAATATTATTTTTACATCTCCGTGCAAAATAGTTGCTAGAAATTTTAATTGCACTTTAAGTTAAACGAAAATTGATTATTCAAATGTAAATCAGTTCTTAATTTGACAGAACATGACTTATTTTATATTGTCATGTCTCAGAGTATTAGCATCAATAATTCGAACATTCTAGAAAATAATCATACATTATAAGGTTCTATGAAATATATTTATATCACAAAGTATAGGTGAGTTTCAACAGAAAAAGTTAACATTAGCTTCCATCGTAGTTTACTCGCAATTAAACAATTCAATAGGACATTTAAATGTAGGCAAGAAATCAGTACAAGTATGAAGATAATCGATAAAAGTAGGCTATGGACCTGGAAATAAGAGCTAATTTCGATCAACAAATGTTCGTCACTCATTCGTAGACGTTCTAAGGCTGAGTGCTGAATTGAGGTGCAAGACGATCTTGTATTGGTAATTTATTGTCTCACGTACATTATCATTCGAACAGTAACCATTCCACTCCTTCATCTGCACTTAGCCTTAGGAGCCTTTTTACCATCCGTCCGGCGGGCATATTATAGCCTGATGGATTGATTTATACAATAAAATTCCAATCAAAAGACTATGTGAAACAAAACTCCCTGCAACTCCCTGCTAGTGCCTTACATTTATATCAACACCTACTTAAACTCTGTCCTACTTCTAAGGACCATAATAAAGGCCAGATTAACCATCATCCGTTAATTAATCAGCGACTACTGATTAATCTCTGGTTAACAGTTAACCGGTCGTGGAAACCAGGCCCTAAATCTAGCAGTAACGATTACATTATTTACGAAAGTCGATGTTCCAACTTGCGAGTTTTTCATTTCGTTGGACTAATTTGCTTTTAATCTCTATCTAAAGAAAAGTTATCGGCACGGATAATGAGCTCTCGGTGGAAGATTGGGGATCGCTTTGCGCACTGCACACTTAAGGCAATAAACCAATAAATCACTTCTGCGCAGGTGAAGGTCAGGGCTCAATATCCTTGCCGATGATTATAGGTAAAGTTGAAAAATCTATTATTGCTATACTCGTATTTTTCCTTTACTTGTCGTAGCGCAATGCTCAAGCAAACCAACGTAACATTCATTCGATTACAATCACAGATTGGTTGAAAATGGAGTGTTTCAGTTTGTGATTTTTAGAACCAGAATAATACGCACCTTGATAACTATTGAAACAACTAAATAAATCTGTCTAACTTCGCTGATTGATTTATAACCACTCCATTACTAACCTACTCCCAAGAAAATCAAATATTTAATATTTAAAGGACTTTGCATCTAAAATCAGCCTTGTATAAGCAAATCACCCTTTGGCAAAAGCCTTCACAAAACGAAGCTATAAAAATTAAATATAATTCGCTAGAAAAATCTCATTTCAAGGTCCATTCAAGAGCCGTATTTACAAAATCAGATGGTCCCCGAACTGACTACCTACTGGCTCGGCGGGGTTAGTACGACGCTTTACTTACTGCGGAATTTTATAACCTATCTCTCGTTTGTTTTGGGAATAGACATTATTCAAACTCTAGTCACAAATTAGAGAGATAGATTATAGAAATTCGCGGTTGACCGGCATCGTTATGGAAGTTTCCAGAAGCTAGAACAGTAACATGTGTGCATAGTGGTCAACACTGTTTGCAGTTAATATTCAATTTAAGAGGATTCGCTTAGCAAACGATAACTTCGCAAAACAAATATAGGCTTTGATTCAAGTTGCACCTTCGAAGAATGCCCGATTATAACATGACATCTATCTGAGGGTCAATAACCTATCTCGACTCGAGATTCGACAGCAAAATGAACATTTATCTTTATACATAACTGATTTAATGTTCTCAAAGTAAAATAATAAGCATTATGTACAAAATTTGAATTCAGAAGCCCGGTAAAGCGCCCTTTCCCCACCGGCCACTCACAATGAAAGCAGAAAGCAATACATTATACATACATAGTGGATTTTGTCTTAAAAAATCGCATACAAAAAATCAACATTCAAACAGCGATAGTAATAAAAAATACTCTTCAATATGTACATACATTGCTTTAATATGTACATTTTTATATGAGGGTAGCTTGACTATTGTTAAAAGAAATTAGGTTGTCACACTAGTCGGTAAATGGAGAAAAATAGGTTATGTAAATTATAGAATTGACATAAGTTATTTAAATATTAATTATATAAAATTAAATAATATAGTGATGTATTAACATGTCAATTTGTAGTCATGAATGTCCTTACACAAAATAACAAAGGGTAATCGTCAATTGTTATTTTGATTATTCTGGCTCATCTGAAATTATTCGTAAGTGGTTAAAATATAACAACAGTCAAGCCACTCCATACGAATGACCTACACAGCGTGCATAGCTATCACTTAAATATCCATAATAAAGAACATTGCGACCTTCCCATACATAGTCCTCGATTACCCACAATAATGCATTAGAAACTTTATTCTACCTTACTATACAAAGGAGGTAAACATTAAACTAAATAAAAAAAATCATTTTACTTTATGTAATAATTCTTTAAATAACATAAAAAAATAATCGAATATCGTTACAACAAAACTTTCTAAATTTGTTTTTTAATTTTTTAAATATGGAATAATTGATTTTGTGACAAGCGTTCGCTTGCTTGCTATCTAACGTTGTGTTCACACGGACAGTCTCTCGCACCGTTCACTGGAGCGTTTTTGTCTGTATAACCATTATATAGAATCAACACTGGTATTCACAATGACGTTGCTTGTTCCGGCACGCGGGCGCTTACTTAAATTAAATGGCATCGACATCCTCACCTGAAACCACAAAAATACTGGTGTCATATAATCACATTTGGAAACTAAATTACATAACTTAATTAAAAAAGAGACCGGTATACAACTTAATAAAAAAAGAGACCGGTATACAATATTGTCCGTAAAGTTATCATTTAAAAGGACGCAGGGCAAAATTAAAGCCTAAATCCGCAACCAGCTTCAATGGACCAAAACTGATCAACAAGCTCTGGTAGTATCGAGCTCGCATTTGAAGATTCAATGTTCATGTTATCATCATCCTCCGAGCCTTTTCGCAACTATGTTGGGGTTGGCTTCCAGTCTAACCGGATTCAGCTGAGCACCAGTGCTTTACAAGAAGCGACTGCCTATCTGACCTCCTCAACCCAGTTACCCGGGCAGCCCAATACGAGGGGTTAGATTGGTGTCAGACTTACTGGCTTCTTCATTCAATGTTTATGCCATAGCAACCGAATTTCGTCACCGTTTTCTATGCGATAGGATTCGTATTTTAAGTTAGAACAATAGTAGAAAGGTGACGTATCATACCGTGGCGGGCGCGGCGGCTGGCGGCCGCCTACTCTGCAGCTCATAACTTGTGGTTGCTGGTGAGCCAGGTGAGGCCCTCGTACAGCCCGTCGCCCGACGTCGCGCACGACGGCTGCACGTACCAGTTGCGGTCGCGGATGCGCGTCAGCCCCAGCTTCTCTTGGATCTCGTGGGGTTTCATTGCTGGAAACACAAGCAATATCCTTTTAATAAATGCAAATGGGTAGAAACTGGAAAATGACTGACATATTATTTGAATCTAAAGTTATGGATAAGAATAAATTCATCGTAATCATCCTTCTTATCCCAATTTTTTTTGGATCGGTGCAGCATGTTTTTTCCTTACATACTCTTCTATCTGCCGTCATTTTACAAGAAACATTCTTTCTAGCCATATTGTCTATCACACAATCCATCCATCGTTTCTTCGTTAGATACGATTAAATCGTCACCATTATTACGCCTACCAAACAGCTTTATGCCTACTTTAACACCTGTATTTAAAATTAGCTTGCCTAATCTTGATTAATATGTAAGACACCTACTGTTTTTTTTATCTGGAGCAAAGTTTAATTATTTATTATCAGGAGTCAAATCATGCGGCATGGCTTCCTACTAGTCACGCATGAATTCGACCTTTGACCGTACAATTAGTAAATTACGAGCACCATTTCTCGCAGCTGATACATGACGTGTCCTAGATTCCTTCCTTCTAGGAAATAGGTCTTTGTCTCATTATATGCTGACAAGCTACATTATTACCGTTGATTAATTTACCGTTCAATACTTTGTAGTCAATCAATCTCTAAGAACCGACCAAATACAGTTCAAGGTTCGGTTTTCCGCGGCTTTCCCAGGTACTGAGAAGGCTATTCCGGAATCTCTTACCAATTTCCAGATCAGACAAAATGCATAAGTTAGTTATGGAAATGCGAATGTTATATGGGGGAATGCCTTCAATTTCAATTTGAAATTAGCCATAGCAGCAAAGGCTGGTACTGAACCTGGTTACTACAAGTCTAATAATGGGCAATTGGTAATGATAATATCATTTAAAGAAGTAGAATAGGTAACCAATGATTGAGTAATGGTAACGGAAACCTGGACTTTCAATCCGTGTTGAGCAAAACGTGGCGATGAAGGCTAATCCCTTCTCTATATGAGACGAGGCCTAGGCCTTGCAGTTTGCAGTGGGACAACAAAAAGAGCCTGATGCTGAACCATACCATCAGGCAAGTCCTGTTTGTTGGCGAAGATGAGGATGATAGCGTCACGCATCTCCCTGTCGTTGATGATTCTATGGAGCTCCTGGCGCGCCTCGTCGATGCGGTCCCGGTCCGCGCAGTCCACCACGAATATTAGACCCTGAGTGCCTGAAACAATTAGATAGAGATTTGAGTATGTATGTTTCACGATAGTCCGTAAAAAAATCTGACGGGGTATTGTTATTGAGATAAATAGATACTCTAGCTAGTTAAAAGATCCAAAGATGAACCTGATAATGTAGGAAATGATCGTGTGGCAATTTGGACGATTAATGGAAGAAAACTACTCGGGCCGTCATCTCAAGAGATCTCATGAGAGCTCAAGAAAACCATAAACGTAGATTGAGAACAGGGATCTATCTGTATATCCTTATTTGATTTCCACAAGTTTTTACAGGTGTCACATTTGGCTTTTGTGGCGTGTCCCACCGTACCCCCATTATACAACTAAAAATAAATAAATGATACACACCTGTATAGTAATGCCTCCATAATGGTCGTATTTTGTCCTGCCCCCCAACGTCCCATACGTTGAATTTGACGTTTTTATACGTAACAGTTTCAACGTTGAAACCGACCGTAGGTATCGTTGTGACTGACTGACCTAATTTTAATTTATATAAAATAGCTGTAGGTTTATTTTAAGGAATTAATGTTCTTACATCATTGGGTTACTGTACAGTTACATTCAAAAGGTTCACAATTGACGTTTGGGTACTGAATGAAAAATTATATCAATGGGCTCCCTTGTGAGCCAAGGCTATAATACCGTATATGTATAATGTGTACATCGAAGACTTTGTATTTAGACCAAAGGAGGAAATTGCACCTTATCATCTACTATTTTTCCCGAGTCATTCTTTTCAGTTAGCATTCGGACTTCTGTTTTCCTTATCTTGGTAGTTTCATTGGAGTCTACACTATCTGTCGGGTTGTAGCCCCGGGTCTGTACGTTCATTGCTATACGAACCGTGTTTACGATGTTATAAATGGAAGTATCTATGGCGCCGTAAAATAGAAACGTAAAACCAGTTTGCATCTAAATATTTATGGTTTACGAAATCGTAGTAAGTATCATTTCCGTAGTAAATTTAATTATAGCTGTGATTCCAATTGGAACATGACTGTCGATATATCTTCATCATAATTTTGAGGATATTATATACATTTTACACACACATTTTAATACCCAATCTTTTTTCAGATTCCGATAGCAATGTTTTATCATCTTTAACAGGACAAACAAGGTTGGTACTAGTTGGTAGTCATTATGAATTATTGTAAAAGGATACTAGTCTTCCCGGCAGCATCGAGGCCCAGCATCAATATCCTCATCTCCTTGTTACCGAAGATTTTTGACAGCAGCTTCCCCATTGTGCTGAACTCTCCTCAACCGCACAACTGGAATAAGGAAAATAAAACTATTAATTTATGTGTATAAGCATCGTCATCAATTGATCGAACAAACGCTGAACTGGTACTGAAATGGAATGAAATCGTTTATTTTGCAAGTTCGACATTACATCACTTTTACACGTCATTTTAAGAACGCTGGGGTCGGCATTTCCTAACTGACTGATCCCTGAGAAGAAACGCCGAAACAAACTCAAGGGTCATAGTCTCTTTTAAAGTCCAAACATACTGAGAAAATACACATGGAAAATCCCAATAAAGCTAGCCGGTCTAAGGATTAAAGCTTTAAGCCGTTGCTATTGTGACCACAGAAGCTGTGGAGCAATCATATTAAAATGTTTAATATTTTTCTTTGAAAAAAAATCTTCAAATTCAACAAAACAATTTCATTCAGCAAAGAATAATTCGGGTTGTTTTCTCAACACCGTTTTCTCAAAACAAATAACAGCCAAAATAACAATCAATTTCTCTATCTCAAGAACAACATCCATTCACCAAAGCAGAACTATAAAACGGATATCGTTCAATTTGTTTGTTCTTGAAATCAATTTCGAGATACTCAAGTTTTAATTTAACAACTGAAGCGCGGTTACGGAAGTCGGTACAAACTGCTAAAGCACTCCAGAAGTTAACAACTGTAGAGTTGAAGGGTACTTCCCTAATAAAGTCAACTAGATCTATTGTTTGCAGAGTTTGACCCAATTTTAATTCTGATTAATGGATATAAAGAATAGCAGACTGTGGAGTTTAACAAACACTATTATTGACTGCGTAAACAAGTTTCAGTCTGCATTCACGATAATAATAATATCATTGCAGATCTGCCAATATTGTGAAATGACCATTCTTATGATCATACTCGTATTCGGCATCATATAAAATGAAGCACAACGTTCGAAAGCACATATTTTCATCATATTATATACTTATTTTACGACGAACCGTGTCAAGATAATAGATCTCCAATATTATCAAAGCGAAAACGAAAATCAGCGAAAAACATATTTTACGAGTCACAAGTTATCACGGAGAGAATCAAAATCTTGAGAGCTCACTAAAAATGTTTGCAGAGATTCGATGGACCAATTTGGCAATGTTGCCTATCAGGATCCAAGTTTAATGAAATAAGTTAGCGGTCGAAACTTAGAGGACATGTTCTCCTTCGTCATTTCAAATGTATTGGGGACGTGTCATCGTCAATTTTAGTCTGGATTATGTAAATTGCTTGATGGCCCGACTCTCATCCATTACTACGTAGGATTCTAGGCAGAGTAAGGATAGAGCTCAAAGCTTTGTTCAGCCTTAAAAGATCACCGACCCATTTCTACACACAGATGATAAATTGCTTGTCCACAGTACGCTACAGCTTTATACAAAGTTTCCGCAAGCTGAATCGTATATTTTGCACATTATACATTGTTAACAAGTTAACAGTGATAACATGGCCTACAAAAACATCCGATGCACTGTTTTAGCACTGTAATTGATTTACTGTATCCTTCTAAAGAGCGAAGGTCCCCCTTGTAACTGGATGTCTTAATTGCGCACCCATGCTTACATTCATTCTTGTCGCAATAATCTTGCTTATTAACAATTCGAAATAATTCCCAAAAAGGCGATAGACTTTTTAAAACATATTTCGCAAAACACGCTGGTCTCTCGGTAAGTACTTCTAAATCAGAAACGATTTACTTTAACCCCAATCTTTGCCGCGATGACGTCAAAGATTCCAATTTTACCTTACTGTACCTGTTAATGTACGCTTGTTAAATAGAACTTCACAATTGATCCGAATTCTGGAAATATCCCAAATCTTGGAAATGAAGGATTGTAAATCATGGAGCAATTTCAACCATCTGTGGACGAAATTAATCTCCCAATCACCTGAGGGCAAGGGTTGAAAGATTACTAATGTAACAAGAAGTTTAATTATTTCTAAGTAACCCTTTTTTATTCACGAATGAGACACAAAGTTTTGAAGTAAGTATATGAAAAGTCAAGCTCAATTTTTTAATACCATAACTATAAAAGTACTATCATATCTTTATATCGAACAAAATGTTTTACATCGTCCTATCAATGATCTGTGTTAATGCATTCAACGTTATCATCAACATAGAATCGGGGCGACGGTACCTACGCTATCGGAAACCGTCTATCATAGTGAACACCCTCGTTTATTTAAATGTACGTTTAATAGGGTACAACACACGCTATTTTATTTTCAATGCCATTCACTGATAGCTTTATAGATTTTTGTGCAATTCGCAATTGAATTCAGACAGCATTTAATCATACAATAGTAGTGACCGCAGTGAGTGACAGAATAGATATTATGGACGATCTCACAGTTATGTGAAGCCCTTATCATGTTCTAAAATTGTTATATTAATCCTTTCATATTATGCGCATCGAATAAATAAATTCTTCCCCTAAATCAGCGTGTATTTTCAATTGTTTCTTCGATTTAAAAAACATGGAATCGATTAAAATCGACAAGGAAGTATATGTTGAAATGTATCCAATGACAAACTAAAATTCTTCGATTTAAATCTAAATTTCAAATTACAACCAACAGCATTAACTGGAAACGATTCATTTCACAGATACCGGGCGTTAATAACAACGTTCTAAGCAAGGAAACCAGCTATTACATCAACATCCCACATGCAACACCTACCTTCAAGACAGTCTATGCCCTAAATGCTAAGTTAAGACGAACTAAATATAGACAAGACCTGTAGCTGATATCTTGAGCTAGTTCTATTGAATATCCATTTTGTCAAAAACTTTGATCTATCTTGAGAAATTAAATCTATAGAACGCCTGTTTTTCCTGTTATTTTATCGAATTCCAAAATTTATGGTTCTCAACTAATAATATATAAGTCCTAATCTTGTCCAGCCTTGTCCTTTGAATTTCTAAAACAAGTGAGTTTTTTTGTATATATCTCGCAAAAGTTGAGACCTAACATCTTATAAAGATTACGACCATCTTTAAAGGATAATAAACATGGAATTGTCCTGATTATTCCGGGACCGTCAGGCACGTTCTAAGAACTCTCCGTTCTTAGACTAGTCTTGATTAAGTAAGAGCGCAACAAATTCAGATTGCTCTTCGTGTTCAAAGGGGCAACCGTCTCTCAATTTTAGAAGACGCTAGTTTCAGAAATAGTATTATCCTTATCAGACCTAGTTTAAACGCAGACAAACTAAGTATAGACAATTACACGACAGTCGGTAAAGGGTACATAATTCTAAGGAACGTGTTCCGAAAGGTCAGATTGGTGCAAAAAGGTCAAAATTATTTGTAGGTCAAAAATTGGTACTGCGTCTACAGCATGTTTACATTTGGCTGTAATCCAGTCTATGAATAAAATGTATTTTTTGCGACTAAACTTAAAATATGCAAACTGTTAACGTATTATTATTCTACTGAAACGGGAAAACCTCTATTGAATCTGAAATCAGCCGACTAAATTGTCGAACAGAATTAGTTTAGGAAGAAGAATAGCACTTGTCGGGGGAGAACGGAGGGATAAAAGGCGTGGAATGAATTGCCAACTCGTTTATTTGTCACGATAATTTCTGTCTATTAGATCACAGGCCATTTTTGTACCATTGCCTTAATGTTATTGCAAGCTGATGAGCGAGATAACCGTAAATTCTTCTAGTCCTTTAGGAATTCTGCAAAAATGCGATCTTTAACTCATGATTGTAAATATAGTGGCACTTAACAACTTTTTCTTTTATATCTTTTAGTCACTGGTTTTAGTTGATAAACCCAATAATTATTACGAACGTCATAATGACAAACCCCATAATTACGACTGTTATACCAAGAATGGTAGAAATAATGCATTTTTCATGTGTAGGACAGACAACAACAGGCAACTGAAACATGTTTGTTGTGTCGTGAACAAATGCACATTAGTCGCAACACGTTTAGAATTTAATATCCAAAGTGGTGTTAAACATACCGTTGGTGTGACACGAAAAGACGGCAAAATGTATAATGCAATATTCTCCATTCCCTTGGTGTATCGATTACTTTTATACGGATGTATTGATCCCACATTTTGTGTGGGAGAGAATTTATCTACATCTTGATTGAAAAGATATCCATATCAGAAAATAACCAAAACCAAGTTTAACGGCCAGTTTCTTCATCAAACATAAACCATTGACCGTTACTTTTACTTTAGACATTACTTTGATTTTTACTTTGGATTTTACTTTTGATGAAGAAATTGGCTGTAAATGGTTCTGTCTCATGCAGCATCGACTAACCCATTATGTTTTAGCATAAAGAATAAAGGCAGTATTAAATGGCACGTGAGTTCATCATCATCTCGATAGCACTCTTGACAGCGTAATCGTGGTCAACATGTCATTTGTGGCAGATGTCTCGTGTCCATCTCTACCTGTAGACATTCGAGAAAACGTGTAATTCAGCACGTGGAAGAGTCTACAGTTACACCATATACTATAAATGTTCCGATGTTTCATTGTTCTCGTAAATTACATATTGTGATAGAAATGTTTGAATGAATATTCTACATATACTATACGAATCGGAACGAAAGCGTGAAACAGTGGTGTAAGCTATTTTTATATGAGGAAAGGAAAAGGGAGCTATGAATAATTGAAATGTTTAATGAAGTGTAACGGGCCAGTGTGGTGTTGTAATTTATTACTGCTATTTTGTTTGGGCATTATTCTCGAACAGCGTTTTCGTTTGCAAAAACTATAAAAATGACAGAATAGATAAAATGTTAGTTGGAAGGCTTAATTGCATACAAAACCAAAAAATAGCCGTATCAAACACAACAGATAAAGAAACCCATTCAATCAAATCACTACAAAAACAAATTAATCTTCCAATACTGAATGAAAAGATCCCACGCTTCAACGAAGCAATTACGTTTACGTTGAAACGCCTTTGACGCCAGATAACCATTCAAAATATTCATCAGAATTTATAGAAAATGATTGCTATTCAAATGGTATTTTTCGCAATAAAAAACCTCGAATATTCATGAAACGTGAATGATAAATAAATAAACGTGTCAACGAAACATTAACTAAAGCATGACGAGAATGGCAATGGAATAAGAAATGCGTGTGTATAACCAATTCTGAACTCCGTCATGTTTCAAGATTGCGAATATATGAAAACGGCAATTTGTACGGGATGGTTTGGACTGCAAAGGTTTGCAAATACAGCAAACTTGGAACTTCAATCAACTAAAATTCATAGATCTTTGATTAGATCTCTACATTGAACTAATGATACTTTGTATGTCAAAGGAAATTCTTATTAAGAGCGTGTATGTCAACCGCGCGCCATTTGGCCTAAAATGGTACTTTTCAAACCACTGTTTCTCTTTAACTACTTATCCTATAACTATGTTAGTTTTTAATAACGCAAGGTAATTTCACCGTCTATATAGTTAATTGAACATAAATTTCAATTTGTGTAGTTTAAATACTTAAAACCCATAGAACGTAACAGATGTTTTATAAAATTCCCGTTCAGCGTCTATTTCGAAGCTTAAATTTATGTGAAAACAGTGGCAAATCTAATCATATTTATTTTTTTACTCATAGACGAAATCCCCATGCATATAGTTAATTGAAAACATTTTTTGATTTAGGTCTCTATCTTTCAGAAAAAAATCTTTTAACAATGTGAAAAATTGTGAATTTCAAATGCTTTTTTTACCTACCTATCTTACTTAATTGAATATAACAATTATTTACTATAGTAATATAACTCTTTCTTTAAAACATAAACTTTATATTATAATTTAATCTCTCGTTTTTATTTTTTTATAAATTATTTAAAAACTACTATAAAACGCTGCACGCGAGTCAACTCAAACCAGACCGCCGCAAGGCTTCACAGAGAGAGGACGTGTCGCTCCGTCACATCACGTAGGGTGAATAACCTCTGCCGTGGATACCGAGAATAGAGTACATTTCAAGCGCGACCAACAAATCTTGATACGTTACTATTTTATTTAAAGCTCAATTTTGAAGCATATTTTTTTTATCGATTGAGTTGAAATTTTGTTTGAACGTTCAGTTTTAATGACAATGTATGATTCTATATCCAATATGGCGGTATACCCAAGATGGAGAAAAAAATGTTTTTAATGCATTCCTACGATATGGGTATCAGGTGAAAAGGCTTGCTATGAATAACTCGAAAAAAAAATGTGTCACGAGTCTTAATCCAATATGGCGGACTCCTTAGGCTAGAAATCACTTATTGCAGATGTATGTTACCAATCGAGCTATAATTTTATTTATATGTTCATTTTGGATGAACCCAAATTTTGACTTTTGATCCCGAATAACTTTTGAAGCATATAGGAATGATGACTTAAAACTTTATTTGCAATGGTAAACGCAAGCTCTTCACCAATATTTAGCTTTCCGGCAATTATTATTTGACCTCTATTTTTCGGTCTGGATGGACTGGACCATTCATATAAACAATCGATTTTTCAAATCGGTCCAGGCGTCTTTGAGAAATCGAGAACAATCAAATTGTGAACAATCACAAAACAATCTAATTGAAACCTCCTCCTTTTTTTTGAAATCGGTTAAAATACAGAAACTCTTAACATTGCCATTAAACATCAGTCGACTATTTAGTACTGTTGAAAATTGTATGTAATATACAGAAAGTCCTCAAAACCAAGGTTTTCATAGGTGCCCGATTTTTTTGCTAAAGAGTGTAAGTATTAACGACTTATTTTCATGTTTTCATATTTTAGTCATCCATAGACTTACACTATTTTCTCGCTATTAACTATTTACTAAATTATATTTTTTTGTTCTACCAATTTCACTCGAAAGGATCAAAATGGTTTGTGTGACTATACGTGAAGTATGATAGGCACGCACACAGCCGCGAGTGGCCGCGACGCTAGTCTGCGTGATTTTTTGCGTTGAATTACCTAAAGTTGACATCGCGCTGCGAGCGTACACGCTCTTAAGAGACCACAGATGAAACAATGTAACTGCGTAGGAATAGGAAACGTGGACATTGACATTAATTGATCAGGTCGGGCCGCAATGGAATCTAGATCTAACTAGTAGAACAAAGGGCAATGCAGGTAAAGTAAATGCCATGTAACACGTTTTATGTAATTCTTATTTTAGATACCTCTTATTTGTACTAAGAGCGATATGTCACTATCTTTACACCTTTTACAGGAGTTTAAGTCAATACTGAGATACCTGATATTGATTCGCTTACTTTGCCGATCAAAATCAAAGCGTAAGATAAAAGCTGATCCCAACATCCATGATGGGAAGCCACGAAACCAGAACTGATATGACAAAAACGGTACCAGGCGACAATGCAATATTTGCCAGTATCAGAAGTGAGAGAAACCGTTAGGATGCAAACCGGATTGATCATAACTAAGGGAAAGGAGAGGTCGATTGACGCGATACCCACTATAGGTATTTGGTCGATAAACAAAATAAAGGTTTAACGGCGTGCCACGGCATCATAAAAGCGAAACGAGGGTTTGCCCGCGATCCGCACACGGAACCCTACGTCCCTGAATTGGGTCGCACCGTGTATCTATAATGTCACTACGTTTGAAAGGCTGTGTCTAAATAATGATGCTTGAATGTCTGCAAGGGCGCTTAGTTATATTTTCAAAGGGGTAATGTGACAATCTCCTATAATTTCGTCGTACATAAGAATATAACAGCTAAAGAACAGGAGAAACTTTAACACGAGAAAAGCTAAGTCGTTAGTCAAAATCTGTATTATTCTTTATCTTACTGTCACAAGTACTAATTTTCTGTCGCAGACGAGACATTTTTCAAGCTCGCTTAACAATAAAAGTGTCAGAAGTCAGAAGTACTAACGACCATTCACACAACAATTTTGGCACAGCACGCGTTATCTAAGCTGGAAACTTTTACAACTTCAAGTCGTAACTTGCAGCAGTTTGCAAACACGTCAGGTGTCATACAACTGTGCTTGAAACACACATGAAATCGCAATTTGTATTCTATAATATTTTTTCTAAAGGTGACACAAGACGGTCTAAGATTTCAAAGGGCACTTCAAACGGTTTCAAGATCAAGACGGCTGACGTCACTCAAGTGAAAGGTTTTCGACAATCCATCGAAGTTCATTGTCGGTCTGAAAACTGAAAGGAGATACTAAATTTAGAAGTGAACAGATCCCGTTCCAAAGCAAAAACCTTTATTTGATATTGAAGACCGTAATTTCGTTTGTGTATTTGTGTAACTGCCAATAAACCGGCTAGTTTGTAAAATACTGACACCACCTTGTTCTTCAAAGAGAACACAGAGCCTCTGAGTTGAACTCATAACCTTTAGTTTTAAAAACAAACAAAACTACGTAATTTCGGCTGCAATATTAGCCACCCGTGCCGCGATGAAATATTACTTCAATTCCGTTCCAAAAAAGGTACGCTTTTGAATTGTTGATGCACCGTTGAATAAACTATCCGTGGTACCTTCGAAACAATACTGAGTGACGTAATTTTACATTCGTAACGCATAACTCGGCGAAGTGTAACATAGCAACGAATGATAAAGAACATTAGCCAGATGACGTAATAAACCCAGTAGGCAAGAATGAGGAAGAGATGGACAATTAGAACTAGACTCAGTTCAGTGAGTCGTTAGTACACTGGAAACTGGATAAGTAAGTTAAATTCAAGGATATTTTATCTTTATGACTGCAGTTAGGTCATTTGTTTCTACTTTGGTTCAAACTAACTATTCAAACCTATCTTTCAGAAGGCATAAACATAGGCGACATAGGACATCCCAAAAATTTTGGAATTCAATATCTACGAACCACAAACCAACTCAAGATATCCATCGAACAGTTAAACGAAACTGCTCCCTACTGCCCTAACCCCAAAATAAGGGTGGCGCCACACTGTCACAGGGTCCAGAACCACGTCGTCAGCATCGGGGTCGCCCTTCTATTTCCGTCGGGTCAACGCCTAGGGCGTTACACATTTCCACGTCATTTCCTTCGGAAAGCCAATTGAATGGTACACTAAACAGTGCGTACTACTCACTTGTTTTCCAAACGTGATTTGAAGATTTACGATGACGCGTTCATGTGCAAAAGAAGTTCAGATTTGTAGATGTCGCGTTTGAAAACAACCTAAAAGATTTATTTCTTACTGTCTAGTCGAGGAGAGTTTGTCGATTATTCAAATTGATTATGCAATTGAAGCACATTTCTAGATAGATTGATAAACATATATTTATACATACTATTGGAATTTACATTATTTCGCTTGGATTACTTTAACAAATAGGTAACTTGACGGTTAAAATATAGGTACTATAAAAAGTATTAAAACCAAGTATTCACTTATTTTTATTAACTTTAACTGGAAACATGACTCAGCTGCGTTATCAAATGTTATTTTAATCTATTGTATAAATCCAACAGTTCGAATGTAATATCGTGCACTAAGTACATAGCAATAACAATGTATTGAGAGGCTGTTTCATCGGTAGCTTATAAAATGGCTATGATTTGCTACTGGAAGTTTTAAGTGAAAATGATGAATTATTATTAATTGTAAAAAAAATATACTCTAAGAGAATTTCCAGTGTCGACTTCACAAGTAGAATGATTGATGAAGCAAGGATTGAACTTAAGTTCGAATAATTTACTCTGTAGAGATAGATTTTGTTACTATAGATTACTTTAATTCTGCATTCGTCATGCTGTGTTTCAAAATAATATAATTATGATTATAAACAAGCAGTAAGTAATGAGAAATAATTTAGGAACGTAACTATCAAAAGTTTATTTAGTCATATCTCTTGCATTAGGACAATCCTATTCACAAATCACCAAAAATTATATTCATAAAAAACATATCAATAGGGTTGTTTCCAATTTTCGAAAATCTATTTAAATAGCTTCTAAATAATTTAAAGATCACCCCTCCTATAATTTTGCGTCTTAAATCTCTTTACTTTTTATGTATTCGTTTTTTTTCTATTTTTCTTAAAACATTGCCCTGAAAACGCTCGATCACGTGACTGTGACGTCAACATGTACTATGTGTTCCTTTACACTTTTATGCACATCTAAAGAGAAGTAACTAATTAGAAAGAACTTATTGATTTTTAAATTTTAATAATGTTTTCTTATAATTTAGATACAAAAACAAATATTTTAAACATTTAAATTATTTTTAAACATTGGGCACAAAATAAAATAAAACTGTGCAAAGGAACGTAAAGTTTGTGTTTGTTATTGAGGTTATGTTTGTGTCATCTTGGTTATTAGCAAAGAATTGAGCGACAATAAAACTATCAGCTTTCATAAATCCTTTCTCCATAGTTATTTTCTAACTTTTTTTCGCTCAAATACAAATAAAAACTGAAGAAAACAACACATCAATTCTCAGATTATACCTGTCATAGACTGTCACTGTCAAATACTTGTCATTGTCAATGTAAAGTGACGACATCGGACTCGATTCGCCGTTTTCAAGGGCGTGACGTAATAGACGATAACTTTAAAATTCATAAATTATTTAAAAATTATGTGGTCAGTTATAAATAATATAATATAGCTTATTGTGTTCCTAGTTTTGTGAACTTTCGATGCATATACCCTTTTTTAATTGTCTGAATACTAGGAAACAACCCTATTATGAATCATAATTATAACAACAAACATTAGTCTCAAATTACATTTTCCGTCACAACGTATATTCTAATCATACCTAAAATACATATTTCATAATGAAGAATTAATGAGACACACAATATTATATTCCAAGCCGCCTCTCGTAATAAGTGCCGCCCACTTATACCTCAAAAGCTCAAATTCTAAAATATAAATTCCTTTCACAGGATCTTATTGCTCGAGCCGTGGGTCGAAGTTCACCCTTAGCAAACCCACGAGTATTGAATCCTAAGCAATTACCAACAGATCTTCTGGAACCCACTCATTCACCTTTTCAACTGCTGCGTGCTTATAACACCGGTACAACTCGTGTTTTGTATATAAATCACGTACATTCTCTAGAAATAACTCAGAATATTTTCGAATCATAGCAGCTTAAATGGGAATCCATTTGATCTAATTTATCCTATCAGCAGTAACGGCGGTGAACGCGAACTTACGTCATTGTATTCGGCAACGGAATACGGATTGTGGAAGCGATATTAGGTGATTTTCCAATGGTTCTAAAAATATGGAATATTATGCAGTTGAATGAAGAAGCTAAATCGCATCAATGCTGGTAATTCCGATAGTATTTGTAAGAAATAAATTAAGTAACAGGCATGCACACGATATGAATGTTGCATGTCATCATATTGGCTTATATACGGAAAGTCTAATGAAAAATGCAAAGAAAAATTAAACAACATTAGAACAATCCGCGTGCAAAATCTGTGTTACGTAACAACCAGTGCTAACAAATCCTTTGAAGGAAGGATAGGTTAGGAACAAACAGCTACAGATGATGTCAACGAGTATGATACAATCATATTCGATGAATCAGAAACAATTATAAAGCACAACATACGAACGTGTAAAACTCAATTATTACTGTTTAAGGTCAACAGGTAATTGTACAAATGAATCACAATTTTACTTCAAACACATATTTTCCATTCGAAATATGCATCCTTTAATTACTGCACTGTCTGTGATTGGGAGGTTAAGGAGACAAAGATACGAGTAGTTCAGAACAAGCACATTGAGAACCCAGACCCAAACATATACATTTATTTAATAGTATGCAAAGAATCCATAAAATAATAAGTTCAAAAGAAAGTAAGCTACTACTGCTGCAATATCACGTACGGCGAGATTGCGATATTATATGGCATTAGCACGCCAGCACAACTTGGAAGGACTTACTACTAAATACAGTCTGTTTATTAGGTAATCTAAGATAGATCTGCAACACTGATTAAGTTAATACACTTCCGATACTGCAACATGGCTGCTAAGTGCGTTTGCCACCGTTAAGTAAGATTATACCTACAATCTGAATCTCCCAATGCACTCTGTATTTAATAAGCTAAAAGGTACTTTGTGAAACCGCACCTCTAGCCATAAAATGGCATGTTTAAGATAAACCAACAAATGACAATCAAGAGCGATTATGTAATCAAAGAAATACTGGTCATCTAAATTAGAACGTATAAACTATGATTGCAAAGCTAATGACTCGTGTCCTGGCACCAAAGTAGCATCTAAATTAAAAAGTTCAGACGCGGTCGTGTCTTCGTTGCTTATTTTCTTTTAAGAATTATGGTGCATCGTGTCAAGTGTCACGAAATGATTTTCAGTCCCGTAAATATAGGTACAGTTTTTTATTGGGTAATCTATGGTTCCGCAGTGTTGTTCCATTAAGTTTTGCAGGTAGAAATTGATCAATTTTTTACAGGTAGACCAATTCCCGCCTTGATACCAGCATGCGTGCAGCCACAGACTTCGCAATCCATCTAATTGCCCAAGCATCCAAATTGAGCGACGAGAAAAGCCAAATGTTAATCACGCTATGTAGTCCTTCCTGTTATTTTCAATTCTATTGTGCCAATACCACGACCGAAAAAGTGTATGTAGGTCCGTGAACTCCTACCCTAACGTTTTTGATACTTTTTACGAGTTAAGTGCATTTCGGGAATTGTAGTTTGGCTTGCGGCCAGGGAACGGTTACGTGCAGTACACAGACAAGTTTAATGAATTTACTGACTCATTTGTTTTACTATCTACACTGCGTTCATGAATAATGCAACGCATTTGAAGCCGTACATCAGATTAAGATTTAAATGCCTGGCTTATACTTTGACATTACATCAAATATGTCGAGTGCCTTGTTTTAGCAGAGGGTGAACTCGACGTTAGCCACATAAATTGAGATTAATGTTTAATGTTGAATTACAAATATGGTAAACGAATTAAATGTGTAAAAAAGTAGGTAATCCGCAGAAATTGGGGCATTCAATGTTAATAAAGCCCGATCTGAATACGATAAAAAATAGTCAAAAACTTGTAATGTCTCCGGAACGAAAATTGGCCAAGCGTTAACTGCACTATTCGGCGCCGAAACGGCTGCGAAGTATGGACACTACGCATAACTCTTCATAGTAAGTATAGAGTCCTATATTCAGTTAGCACGACAACAACGAGCAAGCTGTGCCAACATATTTTATATTTTCTACACTCCTTTTTGTTAATAAAGTCGGCTTACATTTTTGCCTCTCAGAAATTGTACAAAGAATAAGAATAGGAGTAAATCTGAAAAGGTAGTCTTAATCTTACTAGTGAGTTTATTGCGTAGGTTTACCTATATAATTTTCGTAATTCCTCTTAATCCTTCCGATAGATATTATGGATAGCCGTTAATATCGTCCTTCCGTGTGGGTAAGTATTCTTCCTAAATCGAAGTTCCTCCTAAGTATAAATTTCTCTAACGACGCACATAAATACAAATTACGAAATGAAACATGACACCCAAGGGAGGATCAAAGTTCTAAATCTAATAGAAGCGTAACTACTAAGCAGGCATCTTCACGAACTAGAAGAACCTGTCTGCTAACACGATTCCTTAGTGGGTTAGTGAGAAAAAAAATGCATTCAGAGGCCGTGACCGCCGGTGCGGCCGGTTCGCTAACGGTACCCCATCCGACTGGCTTGTTAGACACGATAATCACAACTCCTGATAATGTGGTTGAATGGAGACTATAGCAATGAATATTCAAATTGTAATTCAGTTTGGAGTTTTTGTTCAGCCGACTGTTGTAGCATTTCAATTGTGAAGATTACTCCTCATGGAATGTGGCCGCATAAGGTGGAGTGATATTACAATATCTGAATAGGAGGATTCTAAAATACAAAGAGCGAAAAAATAGCATCCAAACCTCAGCTAAAAGTTCTTGACAAAGGCAAAACATCAACAATTCAAAACCCTTTCAATACTGGTAGGTAAAACCAACCCACCTCCAAAATAGGATACTACAATGCAGCCAAAAATAAACCATAGCTGGAATCACAGACAGATGTTTCGTTTCGCTTTTAAAATTCACGAGTCGTAACCTTTGATTATATATATGTCTAGATGTAGCGTCGAGTGCGCGCAAGCGTGGAAAAAAAAGTCGATGTACTGTTCATCGACAGGAGCTTTCCCGTCAATCAGAACAGATCGTGCCGCTTAACTGTCAAAACGTATTACGCGCTCTAACTAAAATACAAATAACAGTGGTAAAATGATGACATGTGCAATTAAAGTCTGCCGGAATTATAAAGGAAGGCTAAAAAGTGCCAATAACATCACCTATCATCGGTCAAGTGACCCAGAAAATAAATATTTGTTTTTTGTAATTATCTTAATTTATGTTTACTAAATCACGCCATATTGTATCAGTGTTGCCAGTTTCTGTTATTCATTTTCCCAACTTCACGTGTTTATGTTATGTATGTATAAAGGATATTTTTTAAGCATTGCGCAAAAAAATAATAGATGATACTAATCAATAGTATCAACTCATAGATTTAATTTCCATTTATTGCTCGGATAAACATTTTCTGATTCTCCAAAATATTATCTACTATTATTTGATTAGTAAATGATGGTCATCAACGTAACATATTTATTTTTAGTATTCCAAGTAATCCTATTATTAGGAGTCAGTGGATATACCGCATTAAAAAAAGCCGCAGAGATGCGATGTGGACACCAACAAAAAATACTTTAGTGTGTTCCGATCACGTCCGCAGCAAGGACATGAGTACTTTCGACAAGATAGGGCGCCGAAGACTTACAAAAGGAGCAGTGCCAAGCAAGGTTCAATGTTCTATAAAGTTATAGTATCATTTAAAAAAATTAAAAAGTAACGTATAGCTTTTAAGCGAAAACTTTGCAAAAACCAAATACAAAGAGATGGTCATTGCCCTGGTTTAGTATTGTTTTATCACCAAAGTCTTTGTAAACGTGTTTATTTAAAATTAAAAATATTTTTTTGACTTTGTTTTATTATTGACTTTGACCATGTGATCTTTCATTTAAATTTTGGAAAATAATTTGGCCTAAATTATTAAATATTTTTATACTTATTTAATTAACTGAGTTGATTACAGACAGTTTAGTAGACTATAATATACTATCGCCTAACTCTAATTTAATTAGTAATTTTGATTTATATAAAAAGGTAACAGCTAGATAATGTGACACTAAAACCGAATAACACTATGTATACAAACTTATTTAATTTGTCAATTTTTTTTCATTATTTATGGGAGAATCGTAGAAGCTGGTATCATTATTTACGTCAACGCGCAGTGTAAAATGACACCTACACGCACACATGCATAACAATTTTGTCTCTGCTTCTTTGTTGTGATTGTAGGGTGACACTCCATCTAGACATATATATAATCAAAGGTCGTAACAGACTTTAGGCAAACAGTCCCTCGCATTTATCGGATCGTGAAACTAGAACAATAGGCGACCGATTTATATTTTCCTGTCCTAAAGGAGGGCAAATCAAATATTCGATAATAGGCTCAATAGGCGGAGCCACAAATTTTGACACAGAAGGTTCTATTATTTCAAAAAGTTTTAGGTTCGGTAATAGAGGATAAAAACTCATGAATATTGTACAAAATAGAAGAGCCGAAAATAAAAAGCCTATAACATAGGTTACATGTTATGACAGAAATTCCAATTAGATAGCTTCATCCAAGGGATTTCTTGAGATTAGTTCCAATTAAAATTGTCATGAGCCGTTAGAGCCCTACCAACGAAGCTTGAGTATCTCTTGCTGAAGATTATATTCAGATGTCACAGCTCTGCAGAAGCCTCATAAGCAATAACAACGATCCACGATAAGTCATGTCTTAACCTCAGAATCGCAATATCTATTCGTAGTCAGGACGGAAACGGAACATGTGGCAACTATTGCATATCTAGTTGCAGATCATTTATAACATTGACTATAACTTGAGCCATTTTTCTTAACATTTATTCCAACAGAAGTTTGCAATTTCGAAGACCTAAATGGTATTAGAACGTTCGAGTAAGCAAGTCTTTAACGCGTTAAAATAATTTCAGACACCCATCAGGTCTGCTAGTCGGGAAACGTCGCAATAAAATATTTTATAGCTCTTGTATTTTATAACGTCTCAAACGGAAAGCGGCTCCAGTGAGATGTATCGTCTAGTTTGCCTCATGACACAAATCGCGTACGTTTGAAAAGTATGCACTTTCGACAAACTCTAGCTAGTTCTTGGGTCTTGTGGAGCTAGCACACTTATGTACTCCACTTCTAACAGTGCTGCTGTGGTGGAGCCTAATTAGGGCAGCAATAGTCGCGCCGCTGAAGTGCAGAATAACTCTTCGCATAGGCAGGAAAAGTCAAAACTGTATCTTTTCAACGAAACATTATTGCTTATCTATGTACATTTTTTATTGGTTTCATTCACATTTTACATAAGACCTTTCCTGTTTTATCCAAGCTTACGTTGCGATCATTAACAAGAAAACCCTGTCAGCAAGTTTAAGCCCATAGGTTAACCTATTTTACGTAGACACGTTATGCGTCGCGTTACCATCATCCTGGGGTTTACACCCGCGTTCGTTGCAAATTGGCTTCGTCAGCGGTTTGCATCAGATTTTCCGAACAATAACCCCAAGCTATTTTTTTTTTGTGATAAAATATTCATTACTAACGAACAGTGCAATTCTGCATTTCGTGATCCGATATTCGTTATTTCATTTTATGGTGGCTCATTCAGTGAACCTGCGCTGCGATATTGCTGTAGTGAATGTAAAAAAGTTATACTTAAAACCAGTTTTGGGTTATATTGTTAAGTTTTCCATCGGAGAAGTAGAAAAAATAATAACGGATATGGAATTCTAAAAATAAAACATTTGTATTTCTAAAGTCAAGTTTCTTTGGCACGCTAATTTAAGAAGGGGGGAGTACAGACAGTCAACAAGGGTGACGAAAGCTAAAAGAGAGGGAACATCTGAGACGATGCTTTATGATGCGCGCAACATCGTTACAACAGAGATTGCGGCTGGGGAAGCCAGGGGTACATACTATTTAGACGTTATTTGGATGCGTACCACGTTACGTGGCGGACTAATAAAGTGTTACACAAACGTGAATATCTATACTCCTTGTTATTTACAGAAAGGTAAGGTAAGGTAAGGTAAGGTTTTTACATTGGGATCATTTACTGATCGTTGCGATAAATAAGTTTAGATATTCAGTTCCATAATGTGTATCGAACTTGAAACGTATCAAGTTAATCAACCGGCCACAAAAACCTTTACCTAATAGTTGGCTTAACCCTCGAATAAAGTTGGTAACGGCGGGTCTTTGGACATGCCAAGCACGTTTAATCCCTGTCCCGTGGCACGGTGATATATTGTGTTTCAAGCAGGTTCAGGTCTTATCGCTCGACCCAGACGACAGCTAATATGAAAAAGAATGACGAACATTAGCTATCTAGACTGGAATGACAGAGAAATTGATATAAAACGTAGCTGTCTTTTATGAAGGAGATGATTAAATCAGTGCTATAAAGATGGCGAGATAGATAAAATCCATGATGAGACTTTTGTAATAAAGAGAAACCAGATATGTTTTTAGACTGCATCTTGTAGAACTTTATCGACGACTGCAACTATTACACAATCATGGATCTAAATGAATCACATTTTTAGAAGAAACGCAAGAATGGAAAATGCTATTTTACACAAATCATCATCCTCCGAGCCTTTTTTCCCAACTATGTTGGGGTCGGCTTCCAGTCTAACCGGATGTGGCTGAGTACCAGTGCTTTACAAGAAGCGACTGCCCTGCCTGACCTCCTCAACCGAGTTACCCGGGCAACCCAATACCCTTTGGTTAGACTGGTGTCAGACATACTGGCTTCTGACTACCCGTAACGACTGCCAAGGATGTTCAATGACAGCCGCGACCTACAGTTTAACGTGCCATCCGAAACACAGTCATTGGTGCCTAAGATATACTTAGAAAGTACATACAAACTTAGAAAAGTTGCATTGATACTTGCCTGACCTGGAATCGAACCCGCGCCCTCATACTCGAGAGGTTGGTTCTTTGCCCACTAGGCCACCACGACTTTTATTTTATTTTACACAAATAACATCAACAAAAACCTTTCAATACTTTCCCCGCAAATCCAGACAATCCGCACCCTTCAAATCAATCGTTCACGCACCATAAGCATTAATACTATCATCGGACAACTGTCTTTTATGGGCATGGATGTTTTGTGCCCCTTGAAACAACAGCATGTCGGGTACAAAAGATTTATGGCAAGCAAGGGAGAACATATTGGGGTTGTACACACAAACCGATCGGTAAATCAGGAAACAATAGTTGCGGATCTCGGTATCCGTACTAAGATTCTCGTTTAAGATTAGGAACGTGATATCAGACCACATTGAAGATTAAATTGGAATTCGTGGACATGGAAATGTTTATTCGCTTATTCCAACAAAATATTATGTTTTGTTAACTCTTGGAATTAAAATCAAATCTGGATGGTTTAACAAATAATTCTTAAATAATATATTAAAGCTACAAAATATATTTAAATAAACATTGAAACATAACAAATGTTATGAAACGCTTTCACTGCTCATATTCGACATTTGGAAGATTTTATTTCATAGCAGAAAGTGCAAATCTCTTGACATGTAAATTAGTAAAGCAACGGGTGAAACATTTCATATTCCGTTTGGTGTAAATAAATTCAAGTTTACCATGAAACATCTGTTCAGCAAATAAATGTTAATAAACGAGTTATGCAATAACTGAATGCAAACAGAGACGTCACATGGGGATGAGACTTTGCAAAACTGCATAAAAAATGAACGAATGTTACGTCAAACTTTGTTCACTGTTGTTCTAGTGAAATTTTCGAGGAAAATGCCAGGATCCTCGGGTAATCCACTAGGCTTATACGACTTTACTATTGGGGACTACATGGAACGAATAGAAGTTGAGCCGGTCTGTGGTAATTGTGGGTTAGTAAGTAGGTGGAGATGGAGACAAAAATAGGGCACGCGCACTGATATAAAACAACTGAAGAAGTTTTGACAAAAGTAAATGCAGTACACAACGCTATAGTTGTTGTATTTGAGACAATAAAACTTAACACTGAGTCGTAATTTAAGCTAAATGTAGTAGATAAAATTCCACCTACTCCATAAGTGTTTCTAGGCGGAAGATTTAAACCCCTTTTCCTTGCGCTACTGCACTCTGTGATAACGTTCACGAAGACTACATTTATGTAAGACTCCACTTTAGCCAGTTTACGTGTAATACAATGATTGCATAACACAAAACCTACGTTAATGACGCCTGTGAGATCCTTTTACTGATACTGCTAATATAGTCTGCGGGCGGAATGTCATTCTAGAACTAACGGTTCCCTTCATAGATTTCGCCATTTATTTTGAACCACAAATTCCAACAGTTCGGTGATAAAATATCATTGAAGTGAACGTTGGTAGAGCAACGTTAAATTATATCGAGGGCACTAAAAACGATTTGAACTTTACCAGAAATATTACAATGAAACGAAGATTTGCATTTATGTATAACCAGTGGCTGTTTAGAGTCGTGGAAATAAACAAACAAATAAGGTAACGAGATACCTCCTATAAGGCGGCAAAGAGGTAAACAAGAAAATAAATGCCTTCTTACGTCTGTAAGTGGCATCGAAGTCGTAGATCGAGACTTCACGGCAGATCGAACAACAATTCATTTTATTGGACGTTCGTCTGCTCATCTCGACCTGTGGCACTTCAAGCGGTGCAACATTTAAACAAATTGATTCTTGATGCTCTGACGTCTGTTTCTGAAGGTGTGGTTAAATGCCGCTTCTTTATTATTGAGACGAATGCAACGGTATAATCGATGTTATTTATTATCTCAATTCGGATGTTTCTTTAAGCTGGTATAGATCTATGTTTTATACCACAACTCATTACAATTCCAAAAATAATAATTCCATGAAGACCACCCTTTATCTTATATATTCTAAATTAAGGAAATGGAGCGTCCTATTTGTGAATATTCGCGTAAAAGTCATACTTCTATTCAAAGCTAATATGGTCGAAGTGCATCGCGACCTCCCACTTGCGACTATGTCTGTAACGGGAAGCCCAGATGTGGCCGATGACAAGCGCTTACGTAATCAGATTAAAGGAATTTGTGTCATGATAGTTCATAGACTTTGTCATAATAAACTGCATCATTTATATCAGTTACTAACGCGCTTTCAAAGCAAAGAGGACCGTCTGGTCTGAGAATTTCGTAATTAATTACGAAAAGTACAAGATGCATTTCTTTTTACCCACGACGGAACGGAGCAGGTATATGCGTTTAGGGTGAGAGATGTGCGTTTGTGCGTTTGTGTGTTTGTGTGTGCGTTTGTGCAAAGTAATGTTCCCACATATCTTCTAAACTAATGATCTGATTTTGATGCGGTTTTCAATAAAGGGTTTGTGTTCGATGAGTTCATGTTCTTAGATAAGTGTCATGGCTGTAACTCACTAGGGGGCGCCACAATATTAGTCCAAACAGCAAAGTAATGTTCCCACCTACCTTCTAAGCTAATGATCCGATTTTGATGCGGTTTTCAATAACGTTTTTGTGTTCGATGAGTTCATGTTCTTAGATAGGTGTCATGGCTGTAACTCACTAGGGGGCGCCACAATATTAGTGCAAAAGAGCAAAGTAATGTTCCCACCTACCTTCTAAACTAATGATCCGATTTTGATGCGGTTTTCAATAACGGTTTTGTGTTCGATGAGTTCATGTTCTTAGATAGGTGTCATAGCTATTAATCACTAGGGGGCGCCACAATATTAGTGCCAAACAATGTTACAATATAATCAAAACGTCCGATTACAATTCTGTTTTCATCAGCAATGTGTACGTGCTTAATGCATGTTCCCAAATAATAAAAATTACGCCTGTAACTCACTAGAGGGCGCTACAATATCGGTGCAAAATAATATTGCAATAACATATTATATAGACTATAATTCGTATATGTTCTCTAAAAAGTCTGAAATAAAATTAAGCAAAATTAAAAATTTTGAAAAAAACCCCGACGGTAAAAATCTTATTGAAAAATAATAAAATAACTCAAAACCCCCGACTTAACCCAATTAGAGGTATATAGGAATAACCGTCGGGGGCTGCCTTTTCTATATGAAATTTCAACAATTAATTGAGTGTATTTTATGTCATCGTTAAACATCTACAATTCTTCAATAATTGTATTCACGACACTAGAATCCTTTAGCTGGTTTAATGGCAGCTCCCGACGGATATTCCTATATAATTGGGTTAAGTCGGGGGTTTTGAGTTATTTTATTATTTTTCAATAAGATTTTTTATTATGATACAGAAGGCCTCGATTTCGGGAACCATTGTAAATAAGAAATATGCTTTCTAATTGATCATGAAGTTCTTTGTAAAGGTTAAATAACTTTTTGAATGCACACGTTTCGTGCTAAATAAAATAACAAAGTTGCGTGCTTCATAAAATTGGCACCCGCATTGATTTGAAACAAAGTGAAAGGTCGCGATCGATTGGCCTTCTGACCTGACAACAATAAAACGCTTGAAGATTATGACAAAGATAGCATACTTAATTACATGACACAGTTTAAAAACCGCTGCGAATTGGACAAAACCGGTTGTTTTTTTTAATAAAACATTTTCCGATTCTATCACGCGATATCTCAAACGATGATCGATATGACATTAGATCGAGTTTGAACAGATTTTAATACTCACTAAATTCCTTTAAATTTTTTGTGAAAATATACACACGAATATACCTAACTGTACATTAAAATAATCGCACAAACTGTTGGTTAGTTAGTTGTTTTATCATGGTTTTCGCATAAGCACATCCGGACCGATAACCCCGGCCTTCGAGTGACCTAACCGCCGAATACGGCTAATCGCCGTTCCTAGAATAAAAATGTACGTATGGTTAATTCTGTTGAAAACCCTGGCATACATTTTTAAAGCGTTAAAAGGGTTTCATTGCGAATTATTTTTTTTACTACATTTATTTTGAAAGGAGAATACAATAAATGTAGATATTACGAAGTTTCCTAAACTAATTTTCCAGATTTATCCCCTAGGTAAAAAAAACCCTTCTGCAGGTACTGCACGTCATGAATTAATAAAACCCTAAGTTCCGCTTTCGCACTTCAGTACAATGCCTGTCCCATCCTTTTGTATCGATAATCTTTTGAAGCTTCACGTTCCACTGGTCAAAGGATATAGAGCCTTTGTGAAACCCAGAATATATTTAAATACCTCCAATACTGAGCTAGAACTGATATTACTTTCTTTAGCACTGGATTCATACATATTGATTCAGGCGTAACAGGGATAGTGAGCAAATATTGGCAAAAAGTTCTGGCTTGAGAAATCCACATTTGGAACTGAATGCTTAGTCATCTTTTGGGGATCTTGTCAGTACTACATGCCTACAGCATCCTTAACGGTTTTCATAGTGAAATCATGTTTTTTTTTTATAACAATAGGTATACAACACACATCAGATTTTTATTACCTTACTAGCTTTTGCCCGCAACTTCGTTCGCGTGGAATAGTCACTACCAGCAGATTTTTGATTTGACCAATAGATGGCGCTATATGTCCGGAATAATTTTATTTTTTTTTTTTTTTTGTAATAAAAACTATCCTATGTCCTTTCTCAAGTTTCAAACTATGTCTGTACCAAATTTCACACAAATCGGTTCAGTAGTTTAGGCGTGAAGAAAAGACAGACAGACAGACAGACAGACAGACAGACAGACAGACAGACAGACAGACAGACAGACAGACAGACAGAGTTACTTTCGCATTTATAATATTAGTAAGGATAATAAACCAACGTTTACAGCCGCCACATTATCACCTGGTTTTATTATCTAACTAATTTATGCCACTTGCGTGGGAAAGCTGTATGCACTTTCTATTTCTTTCATTCAAAACCAACAGGTTTTGGTATAAAAAGCGTAATTACTCAATACAACATTAATCACTTTAGAATTATGATTAGAGTAAATGTTTGGATTGGTCTTATCATTAATGGTATCTTATGGTACTAAGTTCTGATTGGAATTTGTGTCACGGCCTTCAACGACAATGGCGGACTGCAAAAATGTTATGCGAACACGAAAATAGAGATTGTTGAAAATACAAAAGCTAATGGAAACGTATTGTAAAACCAAACAAACCGAAAATTGGGTAAAAATTCTCATTAGAAAGTTTTATTATTGCTAGCTCGAAATCTGTTGCGGTGAGGATTTGGCAAACATTGGCTAGACTTTTATTATTTTAATTTTATTTAATATTTTTTGTTGGAGCATGATTTGATTAAGATGATTGGACCGCAAACCAAACATAACACTTCTGCATTATAGAGAAAGTTACACATACATTCTCTACCAATTTTTATGATATCAATGGATTTGACCACGTTAGAATCAAACTGCATAGCTGTTATCGATTTGCTCTCGATACAGCATTCTCTAACAATGAAAGTCATCCCGTTAGAATTCAATTTAAGTGTAGTTGCGGTTAAGTGTTATCGCTGTCGGATAGTGTGAATATCCTAGTATTTGCCACTTCGCACTCGGCTTTGCTTCATAATAAACAATACGCCAACAATATCCGCCAGTGACTTACAAGAGCTCAAGTGAGTGTAATATCGAGTTCATTATGAAGATAACGATTCTATTATCTTATTCATAATGGGGAATATTTTATCCAACATTCGGTTTAGCCTGAAATAGAACTCTTATTTATATTATCAAGAAAATGCAATATCACGTACTCATTGTTTCAAATATCAGGATTTTTCTGTTCATTTGGAAGTGGCAATTCAGTGATGAAGTTATTTTGATACTATCATTTAAATAATAGGCAATAGTATGAATTGGTATGATAACGAGAATATTTGAACTGTTGAGCGAATAGAAGCAGCAACAGATTTATTAAAAAAAACACAAAGAAAATTTTACAAAAATTGGCAGTGGAAACGACATTTCGTCACATTACGCTTGAGCGTTAACAATTGCTGTATGTAATTGTGATACAAACTCTTTTTTCTGGCACTACTCATGTCGTAACTGTAAAGATAAACAGTGTACAATCTAGATTAAACAAATACATCGAATTAGACAATTAATTAGCTGATGACCTTGTTCTTATTACGGTCTCGCAACCGACGATTGTTCTGTTTCATCTATTTAAATACCCACGAGGAAATCTCGTGGTGTACGAGATAACTTTGTAATGGGTTCGGTAACCGTAGCAATAAACATTTCACTACGGCTTTATAGTGCAAATTATTTTTGGATGCCGTAGATTTTGATCGTACGTTTGTAAAAGAAATAAACATCATGAATCATGAATTCAGTGGTCGGAATAGGTAGAGCTATTTTGGCTACTTGCGACATGAGGACATAACATGGATATGCCAAATATTTCCCGGAATCCCGGGAATTCTTGGAATTAAAAAAACATTGTTCAAGTAGTTTTTATAGGAATAAGTAGAAGTATTTTTGTTATTTGCTACATGCGGACATAACATAGATATGCCAAATATTTCCAAAAATTCCGGGAATTATCGAAATTAAAAAAAAAACAACTAAGTACTTTCTTTTGTCAGTGCTTAATTAGAACATTATATTTAAATGGATAATCCAATTACTTTACTTTTTCACTAAATGTCCTTTGTAGATATTATAAAAATAAAAAACACTTACCCAAATGTGGTAGGTAAATCAAATAAACAGTTTCAAATGTATCCAGTCCGCAAAAAACAAATCAAAATTCGTAAATCCAAGCCAAAGTATTCGTGTTAGTAAGATTCCAGAAACCAGTTAACAAGCCAACGTCAAATAAAATAAGGAACACAATAAATCACACGTGCGCACTCTACAAGCCGAAACAAAAGAGTGAGTGAAGCCCGCTGTACCTGTATTTGTATAAGTGAGACAGCTAATACTTTAGACGTTTTAAGATAGAAAGAGACAAAAAATAAGCGACGAAAACAGCGCTTACGACGGGTTGGCAACATGGAGCATAAACATATAATAATAAAAGAGAGATAAATTGGTTTGTTCTTGATGTATCGATAACTTAGTGTAGCAGGAGCTGGTCAGGAAAACTCGTAGACTGATTTGACAATTGTGTATTACATTAATTACAATAAATACGAAATAACAAAATGCGGCGTCACCGCCGTGGTAAAATGAGAAGCGCCGTCTCGCTCGCAGCGGCGCAGGCGAGCGCTCGTGCCCGCCGATCCCGCGCCCCTCCCGCTGCCCGCGTAAACCCGGCGCTAGCACTCCCCTCGCGCTCCCCCTCAGCCGTCGCGTACCTCCAGCCGGTGGCAGCGATATTATCTTTTTCTATTCTGTATTGTGTAGGCATTTAATATTTCCTTGTGCAGTAAAGTATATTTAGTATCGTTTCTAACAGTTTTACTTAATTAATTCATATTTCACGAAGCTACCTCTAACAACGTTCCAGGATCCCTGTGTGTGTTTATAAGTAAGTATATACTGTTTGGGTGCTCACCTACTACCTGCTCATAACTGCCCACTTACCCATATTAACTCACTTAAATCAATCGACAATTTCAAAATCCCGGGATTTCAGAGGCATGTCCATGTTAATATCAATGTTTGCGGTCATTCACCCCAAATAGCTCTACCTATTCCGACCACTGATCATGATCGACGGCTTCAATGTTTTTCATTGATGTTTAGCGTGAGTAGTGACGGTTAAATTCCTTTCTGATCTACCGTTTGTGTATTAAATGGTGAATTTGTAATCAATTGTCTGTTTTCATTTTAGCATCATCATTTAATTTAAATCTCATAGAACTAACTTTGTAAGCATGACCATAAGCTGTTACTAAGTCGGTGGAAAAAAAACGTTACAAAAACCACACACTGCTTTTAACAATTACGTAGATTGCATGTCGCTTTAGCACATGTGTGGGGTGAATAAACTTTACTGTAAGCGTCCCCTGAAGCTCGTTCAGTTGATGTAAACATCACTTGTTTGAGCACAACTAGCCAGGGTTGACTCCTCCTTTGTCACCGCCACTATTTTTAGATTTAACACTTTCAACACTCGGCATAAACAACATACCATTTGTGAGCATATCCACTTTGAAATATAGCCCTAGCATTTAGTAATCTTACTTGACTAATACAGCAAATCCCTACGATTTGATTTATGCGACCAATTTGGCGCCATGTCCACTTCAGTATCGAGAATTCGGACACCGTAATCTCTCCAAATCGTTTTATTATCTGTTAAATTGCCTTTTGATGATAAAATAAATACATTTTAGATATATCTCTCAGTTGGGGTCAAATTTTAATTTGAAAAAGTTGCGTTATATCCCAAAATGCTTTTGTATCTAGCAAAAGATTTTTAGCATCTTCAGGACATTATTGTTCCTTAGAGTTCACTAGATCAATCGGTCCTAAGCCGACCCCAAAAATCCACAGCTCCTGAAACCTATAGCCAACCATACGGCATGCATCATGGCTGAAAGGCGTTTTGGTGTCGATGACAGGCCAACAGCATGATACCCGTCACTTCATTAACGGCAGTGTACAGATGACCCGACCCGACAGCTCTAGCATACCGACTGATTGTAATAGACAACGCCTTTGTGTTGCAAACGAGATTCTAATCGCGATTGTTTGGCTACAGTAATTATAAATGACAACGATCTGTCGTCACACTGCGACAATGGTGAATGTGTGATTAGGGGCGGGAAAAGGTAGTTTGGGAGCTTCCTCATGTTATGTATTTGAAAATATTGATTAAAAAAGTGTAGACCGTGGCTCATTAAAAATCTAATTTTATGTTTCACGCAAATGTATGCGAATATGTATTTGGTATTGACTTTTGAAGCGATAAATAATAATTTTGCAATTATCCTTATATTACGTGATTAGTTTGGTGTACAAGGTTACCTCATTTAAAATAGTAACAAAACTACACATCATAATTCACACCAGCATCTGAAATTAAATTGGGGGCCACATTTTGACTTGATTTTGTTCTGACTTTACTATAAATTATACAATTTTTGATGTTTTTTTCTGGGAGACCTTCCATAAATCCCTTATATTGAAGAACAACACCTTAATAAATTTTTGAAATCTCCTGACCGCACAACATGCCATCAAACTACAAAACTTCCACCTCCCGATACTGTTATATTCAGTGCGTTAAGAGAATACATAATATTGATTTCTTCATACCGACAATTATGTGCCGACGACATCCGGGATGAGGGGAACTTTGTGCTGTTCACATTTAAATGAGCCTGGTGGATATGCTCGTGTAATATCGTTAGAGGGACAATTATTGAGAACTTATGGCATGAATGGGGGGAACAGTCATTTGGGCCTTCCTTCAATAGGAGAACGAAGAAAAACTGCAAACTGATAAAGTTTTGACGCAACGTTCATTTATCATCAATTGATTACTCTTTTTTGCAAAATCATTTCCGCTGAATTCCCAAAATAGCCTTTTAGCATGTAAACAAACCAATAAAGCGCATTATTTTAGCTCCCAATTTTGAATGGTGAATGTGGGTGGCTTATTAAATTAAATATAGTCTCATTAAATTTTTCATTACAGCACCCATGATAACCATATTAAATTGCCTTCATAAACACCCAAACATCGCTATTTTCGAACAATCTTTTTTTTTAAATTGGTCTACAAGATGCTCTGTTGAATCCCATGCAAAATGCCTATGTGGCCTATGTTAGTTATGCCATTACCAATACATTTATTCAGTACATACTCCCGGTTGGATACAAGTTAAGCGGTCACAGAACAACTGTTCACGTAGGCGCCACGAATATTAATTGGTTTAGAGTGAACAGTTCTATGTAAACACATAATAAGGCTTAGGCACTTTAAGCGCTTTACAAGGTTTTGGGGATTTCATATTCATAAAGCGCTTTAGATATTAACTGCCGAAGTATCAATTACGCGTCAGTCTTCAATTTACATCGTTTTGGAAAACAGGGTCTTAAAATTATTAAACATCCATTCAGTACAAGGCAAACATGTGAAAATTACCCTGGCTTTACCCTCCATCCTCCATTATTGTATGTAGGTAGGAAGGTAGTGGGCGAGCTAAGTCAACAAAAAGGGAATATTTTATTCGAATAACTACCCGTAGGCGAAGTACGAAGGAGTCGTTATTTATGCAAGAACGTTGAATTTCAAATGTTACAGCTCTATTTGAAATATCTAATTTAAATATTATCCTACCAGTATTAATAAAGTAATCCCCACAACAAATCGAAAAAAAAATTGTCCCTATAGAATATGAAGGTACCAATTTTAGACTATTTAAGTCAATTGGGGGTGACAGTAACCTCATTACGGCTCCCTTTCGCCAGTTAACGACCCCAATTTCTGCAGAAATAACAGCGTGGACTACTTAAAGTTCATGTGTGAATAAAATTGGTAAAACCCCGTGACCTGTCACCATAGCGCAAAACTTGTGCTGTTTAAAATTCTCCGGGTGCGGAACTTTAGGCAGGGCGATGATTCATAGGTACAAACTATCATAGATAACAGTGCTAAGATATTGGTAAATAACTATAAGCAATTGTACTAACCGCACTTGCTCTTCTTTTAGTTAATGCTGTCGGAAATTTCGAAAAGTATCGGAGATTTATCGGAGATAGGAGAAAAATCTGTTGTATCGAAATTGCATTGCATTTCGAGCGAAAAAGCTTTCTACAAAGGAGTTCGATGCTCCTCTTTTATTTGCAAATATTGTGAAGTCAGCTGTACATTCCAGAAACCGCTTCAGCTATCCTGCTCCAAATCAATGTTCATCATACTTCAGTGGCCCTGAATCCTAAATATTATGAGTTCAGTAGGTTCTTTCCATTAAACAAACTTCAGTAGTTTGCTCACACCCATCTAAGGCTAGTTACATACAATAGCTAAACAGGCGTGAACGTGTAACTGGTACACAGACATATCGATTAAATGTTCACCTCGGTGATATGACGCGGAGTATTGTTAAGCTCGGGATTGTGTGATCTAGGCACGTGAAAGCCTATTTATATGTTCATCTGTTTGTAGCTGTGTATTTTGTTTTATTTGGATTTTCTCGGTGTTTGCTCAATTGATTTCCTGGTTTCTACAAACAATATGAGTCTGTAATGTTCAGTTTTATGGGACTGTGGTCTTCCTTCTCTTTGCGAATTGAATGACAGTCAGTCGAACTGAGTGTGACGGCAATTTCCACATTTTATGTTTTTTTATCCTATTTTCATGAGGAACATAATAACTTGAATCAGAAACCCTTTTCTAAAGTTCCATTATCTTTTAGTCAAGAGATTATCAAAGTCACAGATGTCCCTCCCTCTCTCCCGAGAATTCTCAAAAAAGAAGCTTTTGAGCAGAGGAGAAATATTTCTAATAAATGTAATATTCCCAATAGCACATTCACGGTTATGAGTACTAGAGCAAACCCAAAAACAATATAGGTGAAGAAATTCCTATACACATTAAAGTTTTATCAAGTCTCGTAAGATCTGAAGTTGGGTCGAGAGCGAATTTAACAATTCATGCTAGGTAGTCGTTCGATTTCGCCCAGACATATACATAAGTACTCCTTAGAAAGCTAGCACATCTCTAAAAGCCACTGGTAATCCACTGGATAGAGGATCGAAGAGAAATTGTTATTATACAGTTAACAGTATCGAATTATAATCGATTTCAGGCTACGTAAATTCACTTACTGTTATTTTATAACGTGGACACTAATGAACACATTGTATTCGATTATTTTGTACGTAAGTTACAGCAATTGAAGCAGTTTAAATTCTTTCACATTACGCCCAATTCAAAGTTATTACATTGAGTCCGAGACTTAACAATTTTACACATTCCTTGAAGCTAATTGGTATGTCAAAGATTATGTAATCGTTAAATCTGGAATCGAAACTACTCTAAACTGTTAATTTTAACTTGTAAAGGAGGTAAAGAGGTCAGTGTGGGAGAGGTCATTCATGGGACATCGGATTACTCGAATGTAGTATCGACTTACGTCGAGTGATAAACCGATTGCTAGTCGCGGGTTTGGGTTGCTCTCTCGGATTCGGGGCTGCATTTTTAACGCTCAGTTAGACGGGATAGCAACTTAAAGCCTACGGAAATTCGGGAAATGGGACGGTCTAAGAAAACGGATACCTTATTATGAAGGTAAACACGCCATTTTCTTTTTTTTTTTTTTGGGACGCAATTTTTTTTATTTTTCTGCTGTTTTTTATTATTTCAAATCTATCAAAATTAACGTCGATTTACCTTAAAGAAATTGATTACGGTCTTATGTCACGCCAAAATTGTCAGAGGTAAAATAAAATGATTCACTGGTTTCCGATAAAATCGGAACCGGTTTGAATGCTTATTGATCTTGACTTGGCAATGAACTGAGTTACTAAGCTGTTAATAATTCTTAAATTAAACGTTCGATCTTATCGATAGGCTGTCTCAGAAACTTGCCACATTAATTGATGATTTAGAAAGTTTCGTCTCTTTAATTCATGAAATACGAACTTCGGTAGACCGGCGCTAGATCTGGACGCACTATTAAGCCTTGTCATGTTTTACATAATACTCGATCATATTCTAGTAGACAATATGTATACGTTTACAACTTACATCAACAAGACACCGCAAACACACAGGAACCATTCCACACTGTTGGATCACTTCAACAATCCCACCACACTGTTGCTTATCTAACGGCACGCACACATAACCTGAAACAATGGATAAACTACGTTAAACAATTGAACAACACGTGGTAAACACATTCCAGGATACTTAGTCTACGTTGATGAAAATGAAATTTTATTGTTAGACTAGCTGTTGCCCGCAACTTCGTCTGCGTGGGCAATATAGAATCGTCAAAATACTACTTATCCCGTAGCTGCATTCTTTCACGTGACAGTATAATTAGGATTACCACTTGGCAGTCGCATAAATTCATTGATCAAGGTTGTGTTGTGGATGTGACCATTTATCTAAACAAAAGAAGTAAAGTTTGAGACGTTGTGGATATCTCTGGATCTAACAGCCAATTTGGAAAATTATTACGTATGGTGCGTAAGTAATTCTCACAGGAAACAGCTAAAATCAAGGTATATATGCTTTGAGTCTGACAAAGCTGTCATTTGTACATTTTCTGCAGCTGCTGTGACTAATCAGAAGCCAGAAAGTCTGTCAGTCTTACCATGGATAATGTCTTGTAATATGACTGGATTGCAGAGATCAGAAATGAGTCATCATCATCAGCAGGCGCATAGGGTAGGATAGTTTCACTACAGGGGAGAAACGCTTGTATTTTCTGTGCACTCACTCACTATGTTAAGGCTCCCGCCTTAAGTGGGTGAGTGCACAGAAAATCCCCACTCCACCGAAATGTGTGCATTAGTTCACGAATAGGCAAAATTTACGTATCTGTGAGAGTCCACTTCATGTCAATTTATCATTTCTTGGTGGAGCCAGCAAATCAAAAGAAACATAAGTGTTGTATACTGTGCGTCACTACCGCACACCGGGAAAATTTCGCCTTTATGCATAGCACTTGGAGAGGCCTATGTCCAGCAGTGGACTGCGATAGGCTGATGATGATGCATAGCACACACGTTCGTTCTCTTGCGGAGAACCTTTTACCATATTTTGTGTCACAGGTACATAGGACGACAGTAAGTATCCACCGAAACACTTTCAAAGATTTGATGAACGAACAAATCAGACCTGACTTGGTCACCTGGGGCCGATCAGAGCTCTATGAAGCGATCATACGCTTTGGCTCCTACTGTTATTGTGGTTTCTGAAAATTTATTCACCTCATTCAACGATGAATGTAATTCTAATGGTACTATTAAGAACACTTGCTTAGCGCAAAAGCTGACGTTGGCAGGTCGACTCTTTTGACTTCTCTAATAGGATAAGTACCATTGGTTTTTGTGCAGTGCACACCTGCAATGCATGCTGGATTAAGATAGGATATAGATGGATAGGATTTGCAACAGAGAACAATTATGTTTTGTAATTGAATGATATCAAACGTAGTTTTATATAAAAGGTGTTTTTTTAGACTTGGCTTGGGTCATAGGGGATCTTCACACTGCCCCGCATCACGCTGCATCTTGCGTGTCGACGCGCCTACGCGCGTTCCTGCGGGAGTCCAGATCTGCATCATCGTGCGGGTTTTTCGCGCACTCACGCGCGTAGTTGCGTTTTGTTAATTCACGCACGGCGGCTCTCATCGAGTTCCATTTTCAAACATACACGTCACGCCCATTCAAAATCACGCGCGTCACTGCGGGATTCAGTGTGCCATACCTTGCGTCTCGCCCCGCACCTACGCGCGGGCGTGCGTTTTTCTCCGCATGTATGTGCGTGATCCGCATGAACGCGCGTGGATGCATTTTCAGTGTGTTGGACTATGCGTGTTTTCCATACAAAGGCGATTAGGCGATTATCACACTGCCCCGCATGATGCAGCGTAGTGCGTGGATGCGTTTTTTTTCCGTTGTATGGAAATATCTCCGTTTGTATGGAAAACACGCATAGTCCAACACACTGAAAATGCATCCACGCGCGTTCATGCGGATCACGCACATACATGCGGAGAAAAACGCACCCCCGCGCGTAGGTGCGGGGCGAGACGCAAGGTATGGCACACTGAATCCCGCAGTGACGCGCGTGATTTTGAATGGGCGTGACGTGTATGTTTGAAAATGGAACTCGATGAGAGCCGCCGTGCGTGAATTAACAAAACGCAACTACGCGCGTGAGTGCGCGAAAAACCCGCACGATGATGCAGATCTGCACTCCCGCAGGAACGCGCGTAGGTGCGTCGACACGCAAGATGCAGCGTGATGCGGGGCAGTGTGAAGATCCCCATACGGAGATATTTCCATACAACGGAAAAAAACGCATCCACGCACTACGCTGCATCATGCGGGGCAGTGTGATAATTGCCTTACTGAGACTGTTCGTAATCGTGAACAGTGTATTAATTGCGATCGGAAGTTGAAAGTAAGCATGTCTCTGGTATGCGACGCGTACTTTGTACGTTTCCAGACGCATAAAGCATTTTACGTGTGTATGGTATTAAATCGAGAAAGCTCCCATTTCTTATCTGCACTTTGTATCTGGGCTGGTTTTTAAAGCTACAGAAGCCTACATTATCTCACGCAGCGCTTGCGAGAGATAGATCCTGCTTTCTTCTAGGATTAAGTTTACATATTTTGCATCAGAAAAAATAATACTACTCACTCAAAGTAATTTGTTTAAGGCCACCACATTAGTGGAAGATAAGCTAAACTATGTTCATGAAAAAATCCTGATATGAACTCCATCTGTAACTTTAAATTATAATTAATTGTTCCACTAAAGTCATCATTTTGACATAATGTTCAAAAAATAATTTAGATGGCACCGTTTTAAATTTGGCTGAGAACTATTAATTTTCCTTTCATCAAGGTAATAATTATAGTTGGATTTTGATGTGGCACGGCAAACTGACAAACACTATTGAAATGTCTATCGAAAAATTACACCACGTGTTAAAATATGGTGAATTACGGAAAATACACAACTCCATCTATTGAAATAATAATCTATAAAGAATGTAAATGGTAATTCATTGTTATTTACCACCTCGCTCCTTGATGTATTTTATTTACCACAGATGGAGCTACTTTAACCTGTACTGTTTTGTCAAACAGATTGCGTGTCGTAATATTTTACATCTTGAATTCACTAAATTAATCATATTTTTTGATAGAGTGAACCGATTTCGATGAAACAAAGCCTAAGTAATACCCCAAGTTACGTAGAATTTTTGTATATAAGCATTGTCTGCATTAAATTCGTAGATTTCACGTGATGCGCGAACAAACAATCACTTTCTACAGATTTATTATATGTATAGATATGCATAGCTGTCGTCAGACGTAAGACTTCTCCGCACTCAAAATGTACGAACAAAACACCAAAGACAAGGGCATCGAATGCTACACGAATGCTGCAAATACTTATGACAGGAAACATAATTGAATAGATTGCACACGCATGGTCCTTATGTTTAAGCTAAACGGCTTAGAAATTCGTAGAAAGGAAATCTTACATGTTTTCCGTGCGTGCGCTGCGGCCGCTGCGGTTCAAGTCAAGGCAAAATAGTATGTTACCGAACAGTTAATATGGTAGAACTTTTATTAATATCTATCTATTTTATAAACTTATGATATAGCAACAGTGATGATTTATGTCAATAATAAAATTATCTCGACCGTTTTGTAATAATAATGAAGATGTTTATGGAGCATTTAATCACACTACACGAAGTAATAACGTTACGAACATTAGACGTTAGGTCGGTATTGTTACCAAACCGCATTCAATTCAACCAACAATATGATTGAATTCTACAGGAAATTAAGGAAACCGGAGAAATAAATCCAGCAAATTGTGATATTAGCGATCAATATTAAATTGAAAAGCAATCATGGTATCTATCCGATTTATTAAACATCAAGGAATATTGCTTTTAAGAACACGGAACAGGAATGAGGAAAAGCAGAAATATTTCTGAGAATTTACTAAAGATTTTTACTTCATGCCCAGAAAACACGTGGGATGACTCAAGATTCTCGGACCTGGTCGCCTTTTTAAGGTTGATGAAACTATTCTAAAAGTCATATAAATAACCACACTAAGGATTCAATAGATTCTTTGACCTATAACGTAGATGACCTACGATGTAATGGGACAAGCACAGGTAAAGTTAAGCTAAAAATAAAATAGGCTTCTAAATGTGCTTTGAATAAGGTAAGAAGAGTCTTGAATAATATATCAGGGAGCAATCAGGAATTGAAAATAGAACCTCCTTGGCACCTGACCAAATTGGATGGGATTAAAATTAAAATATACGCTGGAGCCTCGATGGTATTTTTTTCATATCTCAATTTGTTTTCATGCCTAATTCCATCAGGCTTTTTTGCAAGTATCATTTCGTTTTTATGTTTTACATAAAAGGCTGAAATAGAATGCTAAAATGTTTTAAAGATTAAACGGGAGTTTTCGCAAAAATTTGATTCTCTTACTGTTCGTGTTTGGAAAACTTCGAAATCCTTGTCCTTCTCTTTAGTAAAACGTCTTTTGCCGCAAGATGAAGTTAATTTCGTTTTGTTTAAAGGGAAAGAGCGAAGCCAAAGATGTGCTCATACAACTTGTACTTTCAACAGTTGAGATTAAGTTTAGTTTACGAAGATATGACTTGTGGTTCTGTTCAACGTTTACTTTCACTTCTGCTTTGCTTGCAGCAGTTAAATATTTATCATTTAGATGTTTCCACGCCTTAAAAGTTTCTCAGCAAGAAACCTGCAAACTGTCTACTCACTTTTAAATAAGCCTCAAGCCTCAGTCACGTTTCTGTTCAAGATACAGCTGTAATAAAAATTGATTTGACACGATTATCTTTATCACAATTGCATAATTTTCTGTGGCAACGCTATCTTCTTTAATAATCACTTCAAGAAATCTGTCCAGTGACGGTCATGCGATAATAACTAATCGTACACATTGTGAAGGTCGCAGTAATTCTAATTGCTAATCACCTTCACACGTGTTGCAGCACCTGCCACCAAATTCAATAATAGAAACCGTACATACGATGCTTAGGCGTTTGCTCAGCAAGCATATGATTCTTCAAGTACACCGTTTGACAACAATGAAGTAAATTACAATTAAGACCTTGTTGTCTTTCCGCATGCCATAAGGCTTAGAACTAACGACATTTTGCCACACGAGTTTATGACGTGCAAAACATGTGTTGCTAAGTGTAAACTTATTGAGTAATCTTGCATATTTAAACTTTGCAGATAAATTAAAATTTTGATGATGCAAGCTTCAGTTGTCTCTATTGATCAAGGTGATGTGATCTGGGTGATGTCAATTGAAGGGAAATATTTCTATTTTAGTTTAAATAAATTGGATTTTTCCAGGGGCTAATAGAGCTGAAAATTGTAACATCAGAACTGCATTTACGTTAGAAATGTCAGGTTTCTTTAGTTCAATAAGCCACAAACTATATCAAATTTGCCGTTAAAAATACGGAAGCCACTTCTAAAACAGTAGGTACAGTTACAGAAAAATCAATACTTTGTACGAAATAACCGTGGCGTGTATTTGTCCATTTAAGGGCAAAGGCAACACCTTACCTAAATATAAAACTTTCCCACGTTCCGTAATGTCATGTCAATGGCCTTAAATTTTATATGATCACCTAGCTTCCATTTCATGCTAAGGTTAACCATATTACGTTTCAAATAAAAAAGCTGTTTGAAAGATAGAATTTTAGGATTATTAGTTCCAAAGAGTAAATAAAATATAAAGTTGGATTTGTTTGAAATGTAAATTAGGATCCCTAATATTTAGCAAATGTCACTCGAAGACTGAGATAAAAATGTTAATTTCCATTGAAGTTCTTTGCCCTTAAGGATGGATATTTTAACTTCATTCATATTACTTGTTTGAATAACCAATGTTGGACTAAGGAGCAAGCTGGCAAGTTTGGAGTATCTCAATTTAAAGAATCGATTAATATTTAACACGAGACTTGAGACAGATAAGGCCAGTTACTCGTATGATTATGAAAATGTAGCCAAAACTATTTCAGCTTCTGAACCTAGACCATCATTGAAGGTTATACCCATTCATGGTTCATTAAAATGCATCGAACGTAATTTTAGCAGGTGTAATATTATTTTTAACTTGAACATTGTATAAACTACAAATATTAAGCCCGAACACACTAGAATGTTATCATAAATCACATGGTTTAATACTATTATGCCCGAGTCAGTGAACCGTAAAATTGAAACCTTTTCAAATATCTGATCACGTAACACAGGTTTATAACTTAGTTTTGACAAAGTTTTGTATTCTGCTGAAGTTGTTCTTGCTAGCCAGTCTGGACTGTACGCGATTGTTCTTTTTTTCTAGGCAACTGCAATTTTTGTAAAGATTTCTATACCCGTAACCGTTTAACTTAAGGCTGCTTTAGTAGATAGCAATGTTTCAATAAATATGAAATCTTGCGTCTTTAATGCAACCACTCCATTAATAGAAGTCATTTGTAATTCGAATGGCCTCTTGCAGTGCCAGCTTAAATCAAAACGCTAACTAACAGATGCAAATGTGACATCAATACGACTACATAGTTTCAGTAATACCTAATGAGGTGTGTCGTCTATGTTCTTGGAATAATAAATAGCTTCCTGTACCTACCGCTTGTCAATGACAAAAAAACTTCGCATACTATATACAACATCTGTCTCTAAAATATGCAACCACGGAAAGAATACAAAATTAATAACAGACCTGACACAAAAACAGCACATCCAAATACCAAACTCCACTATGTAAACGCAGAAACAATTTCTAAATCACAAATCAAAACACGGAATCACTAATCACCACACCAAACTCCCACATTCCACTGTGTATTCAGTACCCCCCCTCTCCGAACCGCACTGGTCTGTGAACGTGGTAATCTGCGCAAGAGCACGCGAGCTTCCGTCCGTAACGCACACCCACCGCAAGCGAACTGAGCAATGTACGAGCGAGCGAGGGAGCGGGCGACGAGTAAAACGTTCCAACTATCACTAATACTTTAGATATTTCCAGACAGAATGCAAATGTTGATTATTCCGTGATTGGAGTTGAAAATTATAGCAACAACTAAGTTAGGCACGGGTTTTACTCAATAGTTACGGTCTGTTGATTTTAGAAATTAAATTCAGAAGTTGGCTTGTCAGCAATTGGCTAATGAACCAAATAATATTAGCTGAAAATTATAGTTTCAGAATATGAATATTTAACAGCAGTTTTCTAAAATGGCAACTATAGGCAATTGACTTCCTGGTCGATAAAGCGATATAAACCGAGTATCCTGCTATTAATCTGTTCTAACCCAAAACTACGCGATTAAAAGGGTTCATTTCCTACAGAAGTTCACTTTGCAGTGGGTGGTATAGACAGGGACCATTATATTTCCTGCGTGATTAATTCATTCGTCACCATCATGAAGCTCAGAGGTATGAACGCTTGTTACTTGCAACAGATTCCACGTATCGGTTGCCATCCGCCGCAGTCATGCCGTTGCGCATGAGTAACGAGGTCCTGCCACAAAGACTCTAATGGTTTAGAAGGTCCAGGTTGTCAAATCAAGCCATCGAGAGAGAGTACTATCGAAAAGTAAAGCGAACGAAATCTGAAAATTATTATTCAACTTCACTAAAATAGTTAATTTGATGTGTATTCTAAAAAGACTTGAAGAATACTATGAAATCCGCCAAAACAGGCGCACTTGATGTACTATACTAAAAAACTAAGAAATTGTGTACAGTATACCATGTTAACCCATTTTATGTAGTGGAACTCCTGCAGATCACCTGCATTGTGTAGATGCGCGCACGCACGACACAGAACTAACAATGATACGCTCATCGCGTCCAGATTTAGAAGATGGTTTCACGGATAAGCCTACGCTGACTAGCGTAAGCCTATTTAGATAATCTGAGTTTATATGGAAAAATGAGGTCTCTTCAATGGAAGACTTCTTGGAATGTATCCGCCACAAGTAGTTCCCAAGGTTCATTCAATTCTTTATGACTTCATAGGCTAAAATCAGAAGTGGCGTTAATTTTAATACCAAAGTTCTATCATAATTGTAATAAACAGTAGTCAATAAAGTAAAGGCCTGTTATTCAAATTTCATAATTGCCTCCTCAAGACAAACACAAATTGGCCATAACTTTGAAATAAACGCAGGCCAACACCCCGAAATTTAGAGCAACGGCTATTCAACCGCAATTGTTCCGTCAAGCGTGAAGAAAATAATAAGAACAGTACTACACGATATCTGGAAGTGAACAACTTTACTACCTGGTGGAAGCATGTGGCAAACATGACTAATCAGCGTGTAGCATGAAATTTTAACGTGATCTCAACAAATAAGATTTACAAGCTACTTGCATGTTTAAAGTAATGATTAGATGTATAACTAGAAGTTGTTCGACTAAATGAAACGTTTGCAGAAGCTAAATTTGCCTCATGAAGTCGGTTAAACAGAATTTAAAAAAAAGCGTCTAGAAAATTGGGGTTCACCGAAACAAACCAAACGTTTAGCCTTTCCTATCGTCATTGTTCCACTATTCAAAACCTCGTGCTACCAATTCATATCTAATTCAATTTGAATTCTCACGAAAACGTCACGAGATACCAATACCAAATCCCGACGAGGTTATTGATTAGGCTTTCTAACGTGATGAAATAATCTGCTATTATTGCGACCCCAAACTAGGAACTTTAATAACAATACTGACGTACATAACTTCAAGTTTGATACATTCAGAATTTAGAGAATAGAATATCGGAAATAGATCGGATTGAAAGTTCTAAACTATCCTTCTTCCAATTGATGTGAATGAAATGAAAAGATAAAAGAGATTGGTCGTTGTGATTTCTTTTCCGCGTTCGTAAGATATTACTTACGTCTTCATTTCCACATGTTCTTATTTTAGCATCATCAGGATGTCCAAATGTCGTATCTTTCGAGCGAATTCAATTTGCTCTTTTATGGACTTTTCATGGAGGAGCACCACTCATGAAAAATTTCATGTCTTTAGGTTCCTTTTTTAAACAGAAAGAACTACACAGGTGAAGGCCATACTCGACCGCATGATTTTGTCATAGAGCCAAAGGTCATGATAATGAATAGTAAATTTAGACGACATTGACCCTGAAAGGTTACAGTCATGGCCGCTTTTTCGCTGTCCGAAGCGACACTGACAGCTTTCAAGCTAATTACGGAAATAGGAATCGTGTAGGTAAATATTTTAAAACAGAACTCGTGGTTAAAGTTAAGCAGCTTTTTCCACGAAGTGGCAAAATAAATCGACGATGACCCTAAGCACATACTAAAAGACTGCATCAATTTGTTCTGAAGATACTTATTTGCATTCTGCTATTCTCGGTTCCTCTAAAGAAAATCCTTCCACGATAGGATAACAATACAAACAAATGCTAGTGTTATTTATAAGTATCACGAGTGCAGCACAAGGTACTAGCTTAGGAAGCCACACACGGCAATAATGTTACGAGTTTAGTTCGCAATAGTGCGTAACAAATACTGCAATGTGGATGATAAGATTATTAATGTGCAGTAACTAACCTACTTTCTTCTATTCACTATTAAAGCATCTACTCTGATATTATCATAACGAATAGCTGGAAGTAAATCAGCCATTTCACGTTTAGCACCAAAAATAATTTTGAAATGAGAAGTTAATATTTAGCCAAGTTCCAAACCTCTACAAACACGTGAAGATTAATAAAACATTGAGATTTAAAACATTATGACGTGTTAAGACTCTGTATACACTATTAACGTCACAAGGTTAAAAAAATAATGTTATCTGAACGCTAACAAGGAACTGATAAAGCGGAGTGCCTACAAACGTCGAGGGTCGTACACACAAGTGGTGATGCTACAAATAAGTATTACGTAATCTATAATGGCCACCATAATTAATTTTAATTACTTTTCGTGTTTAGTACATGTCACTTGTCAGACACGGAGACTGAACCTTCGGAGACAGACGGGTTTCGACTTTTTAATGAAATGTCTTCCGAACAACAATTTGTGGTTAGAATACGGAGTTTGCGAAAACTTTTGGGTCGTTTGCGTATTTTGGTCCCCATCAAGACCTTTTTACGTTTTAAGTAACTTTACGAGTGTCATTTTCTCCATGGAAAGTCAATTAAAAACAATATACATGTTACAGCCAAAGTGATTAAATATATATTATACATAATGACTGGTCATTGTATATAATACCCCAATTGAATAGACAGTCTGATAGATTAATCACTTTATCTGGATCTAATTCATAATAGCTGGTCAAAGTTAGCCAAAGTAATAAATATGGTATAATCGTCTGACTACTTACTAATTCTTAGAAACGGCTCAAGTTATTATCGACTCTTTTTATGATAAATCATCAAATGATTCCTCCCACTGTGGGAGAGCAGCGTGAGGGACTCAGAGAGCGTGAGCGTGCAGCGTGAGATCAGACTGTTAGTGGCTTAAACCCACGCGTTGAACAACGCGCACCGCCGAGACGGGTCCGTTGCCCGTTTTCACCAACATCCCCTAAGTTTATGGGATCCCCTAAACATACTTAGGGGGCCGTTAGAAGATGGTTTCTGTTTCACCAGCCGTTAGGGGTCAACTAAACGTTAAAAAGTCCCCTAAATTTAGGGGACCGACATTTTGGCCCATAAACCGGCACATAAGTGAGTGATCCTTTAAGAAACGAAGATGGATAGTGATTTATATGAGTTTTTAGAAAATTTAGACACGGTTTCGACTATATTCGACGTAGATAACCATCGTAGACCAAAAATATATCGAAAACGACCAAATTACTTCGAAAGTTTTGATGAAACTGATTTTTTTCGGAGATATAGGTTAAGTAAATCATCAGTGTTGTATTTATTGGAGAAGATTGAACACGCCTTAGAATTTCCTGATAATAGATGAGTACAAGCTACTAATTACAAGCTTTTATAAATAGGTTTGTATTTATGCACATACAATGCCATACCTAATTAAGTACCTACCGCTATGATAGTGCGCGTGGTATTTTTTTTGTTTAGTTACGCTACGATTATTTCTTTTAAACTTGTGTAGTTACAAATGCTGTCCTTACCTAAAAGCGATCAAAACAAACATAAATGTCAACCAACTCTCAAATAAAAGTTACCACAGATTAAATGCAAGTTTCGTTATGCATATACAGAGTAAAAATGCTAGAAAATATTAAATTAATTAAAAAAATGAATGAAATTATGTTTATTATTGCTATGAAAACATTATTTATCATAAACTATATCTATTTGTGTAAAAACTTCAGAGAATTTTATAAAAAACGATAATATTTAAAAGTATCGATAGGTCTACAAGTGAAACAGTCACTATCATCGAAAAAAAAACGTCACATAGTTATGTAACCCCTAATTAGGGGATAGAAATGATGGTGAAAAGCAATTTTATTTAGAGGCTGGTTTAGGTTATCTTTTAAGTAAAGGGTCCCATACTTATGTGGTAGTATAGGGGATGTCGGTGAAAACGGGCACGTGTCTCCCAGGAGACGGAAGGCCGATAAGGCACCCGAACTCATCGCACAGGCTCACGTCTACGGTGGCCGGGAGTCGTCTCTCGACCACACAGAAGGAGACGATGGCATCCCAGTACCTCTCGGCCCGGACCTTGGCTTGATCCAGGGCCGGTTGCGAGAGGTCGCCGCTGCCGACTGCCTCGACGAGGACACGGCGGTGCCCTTCCCGGGCAGGGCACACTCCGGGCCGTCGGTACAGTGGCCCGAGTCACACTTCAAAGAGGGAACTTTTCGCTACTATTATGGGGTGCACTGTGCTAACTAGCCTTTTTCGAATTATATTAAGGTCACCTACCAGGCACTTTAGTTAGTTAACATGAAATAATAATCTTTACCTACTTGTTTTATTACATTATCTAAGTCTATGGAGATATTATATAAAATTGCTAGTTAATGTGATTAATTCTGTGTCAATTATCACTTTATCCAAATTGAGTAGATATTATAAATAATAGCTAGATAATATGTATAATATGCGGACTTATTACTTTGGCTGTAACATACATATTGGACATACAGTCAATATGAAGATGACTTTTGCCAAATAGTTTTACTAAGAACTATTAGTAAAATATTACAATAGGGTAAAAAACAAAAGGGCTTGAAATGTTTTCTTTGTTATTTGCTATTTCTGGGAACGTGCAAGTCCAAAGGTCAGTCAATTACAACGACGAATTGGGAACAGTTCAAGGAAACTGTCATTAAACAGTTTTTGGTCCTAATTAAAAGTTCTCATTCTTATTTTAATTGCTTCCGACTTAAGAACATGGTAAGTGTTACATCTTCGAGCAACGATTAGGGATGTGACGAATAAAGATTTAATGTCAGCATCAAAAGCGATCTCACATCCATAGGTTTATTGAACCTTTCTAGAGGAAGTTATGGTGAAAGATATTATTTATGCAGTTGTTCGGAGACACTTTTGCTAGCCTGAATGTCTTCGCGTCGTGAGCGTGAGCCATTTATTGACACCAAATGTTACCTCTATAATGATTTGACAACCTTTGGCGATACAGGCAAAGGTAGTTGTTAACACTCCACACGCTCGGGTATTAATTATTTAGGATGTTCATCATTTATTTACTCAAGGACTCTCTAGCTCTCAAGTACCTTTATGGAATTAAGCACACGTCTTGGCAGCTAAAGAAAAGGACCTACTAAGTGAAATGGTTACCTAAGTTACAAGTTGAAATCTAAATTGATGATATCTTGTGTTATAATACAAAACTCATCATATCCACTCACATTTGCGGGAAGTACAAATAACAATGACTTGATCATAAATTCTGGCGCGAACATCTGACAATAGCTGAAACGTGTTCTGCCCCCTTCTTAGCGACGCCATTCTTATTACGCAAGATCGGCACATCAGGCAAATGTTTCTCAAGCAAATTGAACAGTTCGGCGGTCACATGTGGACGTGAGTCTAGCTAATTGGCTTCAATTCTCACTTCGTTGACCCAGGGTGAGGGACGGTTGGTATCGAATGTCGAACGATGTCGATTCGGTAGGATGCCGTTGATAAATACCAGAACATCGCGTTACATGGTATCATTATTATCTGAACGAATTCTTCTCGATTTTCTTTGGTATTTACCGATATATTCGGTATCGAAACTCGTATTAGCATTGCTTGCTCATAAAGTTTTGCTATCAAAATTGAGTTATGCAAGTTACCGTGAATGGCATTTTGTTTCGAAATCATGTTGTTTACAGTAAATCAAACGTAAATCGATGGTGAGAATTGATATTTAAAAGTATCCCCTGTGCCTTTTAGTGAGATCATAGCCACCCTTCGAAAGATTTACGGTATTTTATACAGTTTCTAAAGATTTTTTCTAGAAAGGTGTCGGCCGTAGGTAGCATTTTTTGCGCGCCGTTATCGAAAGAATTTGATCCGAAATTATTTGTAAGAGACAAGTGAAAATTTCGATTATAAATTCTTGCAGTTATTAGAGATAGAAAAATAGGTTTAGAACTCTGTTGAACTTAAGTATGATTAACATAAAACATCCATGGGAACTACTGCCCTTATACTCCTGTATAAAAAAACTAATTGTTTTGAGACAGTTTCTCATAACAACTAGCTCATTTTCTGTAGAGAAATGGAAATCTTTACTTATTATATTATAGAGACTTTTACTCAATGACAATACATATTATGTTATGACTATGATTTATCATGAGATAATTTACTATTTAACAAACAATGGGACATTATAAGAATAATAAGAATAGGTGATGAATCTAATATGATTAATGATAATTTCAGAATGATCTGTAGCTTTTCAAACAGTTGAAAAAAACTAAATGGTTAATTAATTAAGAATTACTATGTATTAATAATAAGTATTTGTTTGTTGTAGAATCTGGCTTTTGGACTTTTCTGACAGGTCAACGGACATTAGTAACCCACTTATTTTAATGAGTTCAATAGAATTATATGGATATAAAGAGAATAGAGTATAGTCAGGCAAGTACCAATGCAACTTTTCCAAGTTTGTATGTACTTTCTAAGTATATCTTAGACACCATTGACTGTGTTTCGGATGGCACGTTAAACTGTAGGTCCCGGCTGTCATTGAACATCCTCGACAGTCGTTACGGGTAGTCAGAAGCCAGTAAGTCTGACACCAGTCTAACCAAGGGGTATCGGGTTGCCCGGGGAACTGGGTTGAGGAGGTCAGATAGGCAGTCGCTCCTTGTAAAGCACTGGTACTCAGCTGAATCCGGTTAGACTGGAAGCCGACCCCAACAGGATTGGGAAAAAGGCTCGGAGGATGAGAATTATATGGATATAAAGAGAATAGAGTATAGGACATCAATACTGCTGAAAATAGACAGTAATAATTTTGAATGCTAATGAGAAATAGATTTGTTTCTTAGGTATTATGTGCCTATTTGAATTGTCAACTGCAGGTACTTACTCAAAATTGCTTATAGAAAAAATTGTATCCGTCCTAAATGAGTTTTTAATAAAGTTTAAACAAATGTGCGGAATGTTATTCAAATAACTTTGTGGGTATTGATGTGACCAGACTTTAAGGAAATACCCTAAGATGACCCACAGACCGAACTATAATTGTTTTTTTGTGCTGGGTCATACCTACAATCAATATTGTTGACCCTATTGCTAATAATTAAAGGGATATTAAAAAGATTGAATATTTATTTTCTAATTTAAAAAACCAGTAGGGCAAGCCTGCTGCAATATTTTAACATGCATGTCAGTGAGTATTTGCAAGTTCCTTGAGTTATTACTTAGATAAAACATAAGCTTAATTTCTCATATTATTTATATAGGTTAACAATTTTATTCCGATTTGTAAAATAAACTTAATATTACTGAGTAAATAACTGATTGAATTACAAAGTCGTTAAATGTTTCCCACGAAAAAAATATCAACATAATGCTGTAGTGATTCATCGGCGGGAAGTCGGCATTACTAACTTCACTACTGGAAAACTGGTTACAAGCATTGAGAAGATACAAATTCTTACAAGGTTAGGTCACAGGAGTAAATTTAGTTATACTATAATAACGCTTAGAACATCCACGAGGACGTGTATTTCTTTATAATAATACAAGTAACGTGTTATATGTCACGTTTAACTGCAAAGGCGGAGCCGAGCCGACCGCCGACATCGACAGGCTTGGGCGATGGCGGTCAAGTAACGGCGGCTTCAACTTCAAATCGTCAAACTTTAAAACGCATCTGCCTGACTCTAACACCCCGTAAACAGGAATTTATGAAATTTTTAGATGATAATGAACACTTACCACATGACAACGATAGATTACATCAATTTTCGACATTCACTCACAACACAAAACACTTGGCATCCACGAATCACGATTCAGTTTGACAATGACAGGCAGGCGGTCACTCGCTTCGACACTAGCGCCACGTATTGGACTTGAGTGAAGTTAGCGACAAATTGCAGTCCTACCAACCGTCAGAACGTTCTAAGGCACCCCCTAGACGATCAATTATTACGAATTGTGCAAACCGTGTATTAACGGCAATGATTTCTAGCGACAAAGAAAATAATGAGAGATTTTCTTTTTAACAATAAACCAATAAATCGCTTCTGCACAGGTGAAGGTCAGGGCTTAATATTCGTGAAGTGGTACATAAACTCTCACGATGCATGTGTACTTGATGATTTCTGTTCAAAAAAGGGTCACTACACATACTGCTGCCGTTCGATCCAAAATGGTTTCATGTCAATTACAAATCAGAAGTGCAGAACAGATTTGATGCAGTCTCGGACGTGCGGTCGGCAGCTCACAATGCTCGCATTCAAAACGATAAAACGTATAATCATCGGCAAGGATATTGAGCCCTGACCTTCACCTGCGCAGAAGTGATTTATTGGTTTATTGCCTTAAGTGTACAGTGCGCAAAGCGATCCCCACTCTTCCGCCGAGAGCTCATTATCCGTGCCGATAACTATACCTTGCTTTGTTCGTGATTTATCTCAATCTACACTTCTCCAAGCTGTTTCTATATAGCAACTTGTAACAGACAGGCATTGTACATTTGGCACTAATACAATATTTAAAATGATGATGAATGAATTTGACTACGCGGATTTTTATAGAGATTCTGAAAAAATAAAATTATATTGTTTCTTTTTTAGGCAGGGAAGTTCTTAAACCTCTGATTAAAGTATTTTAGTAAAATGGCAATACCATTTAGCACTTTAGCAGTCAAATGTCAAAACTGTATTTTGAAGAATTTAGAATCGAAAAATAAAAAATTCTATTTTACAAAATAACTAAAAAATGTTATCTCGGCATTACATTAAAATTGCTCGTGCTTCAAGTACAATACTGCACAATAGTCTGAGGCTAAATAGGAAATATATACTAGCTCCACGTTTACATAATTCGTATAATCTTAATGCGACTAGGTTAGGATCTTTTAAATTGTTTCTTATTTTAATTTATTTCTCCTGTTGATATCATTAAAATTTTGCAGATCAATAGCAGTGAATGCTCAACATAGGTTTGCGGAAAAGAATGTAGAAATTCGACATTCACCTAAAATAGCACAAGAAGAAGATTCATTACATGGAAACAGAGTTAAGAAACCGGCGTTGTCATCTCAGGAAGTACTTGAGAAATATGTTGCCGCGCTTAACACAGACCTATACCAGAAGAACAGAGTATATAAGAATGATTTACAAAGAGTACTGGCTAAAGTAAAGGAGTATAACTTTTCGACCAAAAAACAAGGCTTGCTTCTGATCCGATGCTGCGGGGAATTGCTTCCTGATGAGACGGCTTTGAGTCGAATGCAAATGGTGGAACAGGTGTGGAATACCATAAAGTAAGCTTTTATCTTTCATCAAAATTATTTTCTTTGAATATATTGAGGTTTGACCTAGGCTGACACAGATCAGCATGCTTACTACTACAAATTATAGCGATTACAAAGAATGAATACAAAACAAATTCTAATTATACACTCAGCGGCACGGAATCTGGCCCAAGCACATTTGGGCCTTATAACCATTATTTGAATGCAAAATCAGAATTTTTATTTTAAAATTGTTTAATTTACTCATTTTCCAAGAGCAAATGACTAACAGACAACAGGATTGTGAGGATGTTCATTAAGTTTCATTGAGTTAGAAAACAGAGTCCTTTACCGCAATAATCACCATAAACTTTTAAATTCAACATTTTTAATAAAACAGAAAGTTATCGAATTTTAATAATGGGTGTTTCTTCCTCTTGATCTGATGACTGCCTGCATACGATCTGGCATGTTCTGGATGATGTTTTTATCTCCATCTGAGAGATCTCCTCCCAGGCAGCTACCAGCGCGGTTTTCAGTTCACTGAGAGTCTGTGGTGGGTTACGACTTGCTTGGACCTGTCTTTTAAGCGTGTTCCAAAAATGTTCTACAGGATTCATGGCTGTGTTTCTTGCAGGCCAGTCCAATTTTTGAATACCGACCTCGAACAAGTAATCGGTTACGCAAAGAGCTGTGTGCGGTCGAGCATTGTCCTGCATTATAAAAAATTCTTCACTTCCTATGAATCCCTGACAGGGTAAAACATAGTTTTGAAGGATCTCTTCAATATACCGCACTGTTGTCAGAGGACTTTCGAGAACCAATAATTCAGTACGGGCTTCTGAACCTATGCCTCGCCAAACCAAGATGGACCCACCATGAAAAACGACTGTTTGCTTGGTAGTGGTAGAAAAAAACCATTCTCCGCGCTTTCTCCATTCGCGTTCACGGCCGTCTGGAGCTCTTAAGATGACTCGGCATTCATCGGTCCATAAAATTTTACTCCATTGGCCATGCGTCCAATTTGCATGTTCTTTTGCAAACCTAAGTCTGGCTATGCGATGGTGTAGGAGAAGTTTCGGGCCTCGACTTGGTCTTCGAGCACGCAGATCCCTTTCCTCCATCCTTCTTCTTATTGTGCACTAACGGACGTTGACTTCTCTTGCTGTTTGCAAAGGCTGGCGTATCTCTAACGCAGTGAGAAACCGATTTTTCACTTATGCACGTACGATAAATCGGTCGTCGGGCGCCGACGAACACCTTACACCCCCACTTTTTGGTCTTCTTGTGTAAAGGCCAGCCTGGTCATGCATTTTCTATGCATATCTTTAACTTGTACGCGGTGCACTTAAAGTTCCAACCATCTTTCGCTGTGTACGCCCTTGACGTCTTAACATCACTGCTTAAGCAACTTGAGCTGCAGGAAGGGTAATTTTCAGATCAAATTGTGAAAAAAAGAGAAACAAAAAACGATCATAATCATTATTATTTTTTTTGGAACATACTTAGTACTTCGGCAATTTCTATCTGAATTTAAACTTAACTTTCCGCTTTGTGTTCCAACAACGGAATCTGTTTTTAGTGTTATAAAAGTTAAGCAGACAGACATTTTTTTGTACTTTAATTAACAATTACGAAAGTACTGACAATATGTCATATGAAATTAAAATTTACAACAACTATCTGAGCTGATATCTACTTGTGTTTGTTTGGGCCAAATTCCGTGCCGCTGAGTGTATTTTAAGTTTGGCAAAACAACCCTATTCTGCTTGTTTTGTGAGGTTTAAATGCTATTAAATACTTTTTTCTTTCTCCCAAGGCCTCATACACAGTTTGGAGTAGAGCATTACAATGAGCTGCTCAAGGTGTATATAGCTAACAATAGGACTATAACAGTTAGCAACTTTATCAATCAGATGGCACCTGCAAAGCCTACCATCACTACTTATGAGCTAATACTTAGAGCGCTTGGAGAGGTTTGTATAGAAACTAATTTACGATTACACCTTATTTAACAAAATAAAATTTATCATTGTGGAAAAAAATCTGAAGACAGTATTTAATTATATTTTAGCTCATTGCTTATACTCAAGAATCTTTAAAATCAACAATTATTCATATTGCTAGAAAAGTTCTTCTTTATTCCTTTTCCCAATTCATTTGGAGTCTGTATAATATTTTATCTGATTTATAAACATTTGAATTAGTTTAATCAACAATTTATATACTTAACTAGCTTCTGCCAGCGGTTTCACCCGCATCCCGTGGGAAGCTCGGCACGGACCCAGATAAAAAGTAGCCTATAGCCTACCTCGATAAGTGGGCTATCTAACACTGAAATAATTTTTCAAATCGGACCAGTAGTTCCTGAGATAAGCACGTTCAAACAAACAAACTCTTCAGCTTTATAATATTAGTATAGATTAATCTGAATTAAATTACTTTTACAGGCAGGTGACCTGAACCAATCAACGGAAGTGATATCTAACATGAAGGCACAAGGACTGCCAGCCACTGAAAGTATATTCAATTCTCTCATCATTTGTCAAGGAAAGGCAGGGTACGTTGCACACTATACGTAGTATACTGGGCTTTACATATTGGTTCTACATATAAGTACACTGTTTGAGTTAGCCCTAAACAAAAGGTAATATTGGGATTCAGTTAATAAATGAAATACAGCTAAAATCAATGCTATTACTATTGTAACAATTAATTTATCCATCATTTTTTAAAATCGTAAACAGTAATGTATGTGTTTAATATTGTATGTGCCTACTGGAACTGTGTGTAAGTAACTGCTTAAAATATAGTAGTTGCTTAAAGTATAATAATACGGACAAATTTGACCCTGGGATACACTGGGCAAAAGTTAACCCGTTTGAAGATAATCGAATTTCAAGATCTTTTCTTGACAAGTCGTCTAGGTACATGTATAAATTTTTATTATTAGTTAAAAGTCTCGTTTTTGCGGATTTTTGTGTGTGTTTGTGCCTTTTTGGATAGCTAGATAAATGTAGATGTTTTTTAAGTATTCTGCACAACAAAATGAAGAGTAATATTTTTGAGAAAATAGCTACTAAAAAGTAATTGCTGTTCGCTATAATTTCCTCTGTGATTTGTACAGTTTTATGGTTTGTTATTATGAAGTGATTCATCTTCTATCCAAAAACACACAAAAATCCACAAAAAACGAGACTTTTGACTAATAATGAAAATTTATATGTGTACCTAGACGACTGATCTTGAGATTCGATTATCTTGAAACGGGTTAACTTTTGCCCAGTGTATCCCAGGGTCAAATTTGTCCGTATTGACCTATACTATCACCTCCTGAAAGGATGCAGTCTACTTACCAGTAACCCTGTATATGTGCCTACACAAAAGAAAAACTGATGAATTTAATAAAAACCTTATTTCAAAATTCCAGGAACGTCCACAACATACAAGAAGTAATGACAATGATGCGGTCGCTGAACGTTGACCCCTCAATAGACACATACACGGCCACAACCAGAGCCCTCGCTTGGAACAAGAAGACTGATGCTCTATTGGATGAAATGGAGAGAGCTAAGAAGAACGGCCTGCAATTCACTGAGGCACATATCATGGAGATTGTGAAGACTTTAGCTTGGGTTGCATTGTATCAGCCGATACCTAAGGTATGATACGTGAAACTAGCTTCCGGCCCTGATTTCACCTGTGTTCTGGGGGCCTACTTCAGGCAGCCAGATTCAAAGTGTTGAGACAATGTTTCAAATCTGAACAGTAGACATTAAGAAAAAAAAACTGATTATAGCAGTTTTTGTACTTACTTAAATTGGTTGACAACCTGCTTCCTGGGAGTAGGTTCTCTGTGCTTGTTATTCAATTATGTAAAATGATCATGTTTTACATTATTGTCATCTGTCTAGCATTCTCTTATTCTTGTCGTCAGCTTTCAGCCTAAACAGGTGCAGCTGAGCGCCAGTGTCAATCCTAACTAATATTATAAATGTGAAAGTAACTCTGTCTGTCTGTCTTTTTGTCTGTCTGTCTGTCTTTTCTTCACGCCTAAACTACTGAACCGATTTGTGTGAAATTTGGTACAGACATAGTATGGAACTTGAGAAAGGATATAGGATAGTTTTTATTACAAAAAATATAAAAATAATAAAATTTAATCCGGACATATAGCGCCATTTATTGGTCAAACCAAAAATCTGCCGGAAGTCACTATTCCACGCGAACGAAGTCGCGGGCAAAAGCTAGTGGTAAATAATATTATAATCTATTAAAATTGAAATTCCAGGTTCTAAGCTATCTTCCACAAGAAATACTGAAGACACCATCAATTACACCATTAATGCAAAGTACTTCCACTCTTCTGGTGTTCCAAAACCATCCGCTAGCTGCTTTGGAAATATACAAATGCTTGCCATTACCTTCATTTGGGCCTAAAGACGATCAGGGACTGCATGGAAGAAGTTTGGTTCGAGATTGTGTTAAAGCTTCAATGGTAAGATTGTGCATATTTCATCAACTTTATTTACTCTTGTTTGGAAGTAAAGGCTTTTTTAGCTTTATGGTATTTAAAATAAAATAATCCTTGAAATGAATAATATCTATAAGAATGAATTTTGAATGTATTTTATTTTAAAACTAGCTTCTGCCAGCGGTTTCACCCGCATCCCGTGGGAACTACTTCCCGTACCGGGATAAAAAGTAGCCTATAGCCTTCCTCGATAAATGGGCTATCTAACACTGAAAGAAATTTTCAAATCGAACCAGTAGTTCCTGAGATTAGCGCGTTCAAACAAACAAACTAACTCTTTAGCTTTATAATATTAGTATAGATTGGCATCATTATAAAGATATGGTTTGATAGATATGTACAGAGTTAACATTATCACAATTTCATTTGGAGCCAGTGCTGCATCTTCTCATAGCTCTTAAGATGCTTTGTACATAAAGTAACATTAATTGAGGCAAATATCAACTTTTTTTTCCATTTGATAATAAGATAAAAGCCAGTTGCCAGTTGGTCCATAAGCAAAAAGTCTTACTGATGTCATTTCAACACTAAAATCTCGTCTCCTCAGTCCTATCTATTTAAACTAATTGTAACGTTTTCTTCTATTTCCCAGCCATCAAGCATAATAGGCCTCATAACACAAGAGTTAATGTCCTCAGGCCGTAATCCGATAGCGTTACAAAACGCCTGTGAGGCCGCGTTACAGCAGGCCAAAGTGCCTCTTGCATTAGATCTCATGACTAGGATGAAACAGCTTGGTATTACTCTAAGATCGCATTATTTCTGGCCTATATTGCTGCATAATTCTAAGACTTATGGAGAGAAAGGTATGTGTTTTGAGATATTTGTGTTTTTGGTTGTTTAAGAAAATTCAACCTTATTTATTAGGTACTAGCTTCTGCCAGCGGTTTCACCCGCATCCCGTGGAAACTACTTCCCGTACCGGGATAAAAAGTAGCCTATAGCCTTCCTCGATAAATGGGCTATCTAACACTGAAAGAAATTTTCAAATCGGACCAGTAGTTCCTGAGATTAGCGCGTTCAAACAAACAAACAAACAAACTCTTCAGCTTTATAATATTAGTATAGACTAGCTTCTGCCAGCGGTTTCACCCGCATCCCGTGGGAACTACTTCCCGTACCGGGATAAAAAGTAGCCTATAGCCTTCCTCGATAAATGGGCTATCTAACACTGAAATAATTTTTCAAATCGGACCAGTAGTTCCTGAGATTAGCGCGTTCAAACAAACAAACAAACAAACAATCAAACAAACAAACAAACTCTTTAGCTTTATAATATTAGTATAGATAAGAGTTGAAAGTGAATATTTCTTTTGTCTTAGAAGAGGGTTGTCCAGTAATGGATGTCTATGTCACCATAAAATAACCTGGAGTAGATTGTATTTTGAGCGTAACAAAATACATTATTATTGTTATGTTTGCACCTACTTTGTGATTTGTTTTGTTAGATGTCAAGAATAATATTTTGTAATGTTGGTATTCGAAATAAAGAGAGTTTGCTTTCTGATCTCGACTACGTTGTATCTTTTATTGGCGACTGCGGAAAATAAGTTAGATTTCGGTGAAAATGACGGCAAATATAACGAATATTGTGTTTCCCGGGCAGTTTAACCCAAAAACTGATAAGTGGTGTGATTATAAAGAACAGTTATTGTGCGCGCTGGATGCGGCGGGTTACGACAAACTTAACCTAGACAAAGGACGATCGCTGTTTCTTTCTCAGTGCGGAAAAGAAACTTTTGCGTTAATTGCATCACTTCTTGTTCCAAAACGTCCAACAGAAGTGCCGTTGGCGGACATTTTTACGGTTTTGGATCAGTTTTATGAACCCGAGGTTAACGAAATTTTGCAAGCGGGAAAATTTTATAAACGTCAACAAGTGCAAGGTGAAAGCGTGCAAGACTTTGTGGCGGCTATAAGTCTGCTTGGTGCAAAGTGCAATTTCATAGACTTAAAACGCCAGTTGAGAGACCGACTAGTACTGGGGGTGCGGGACGATCGCTTGCGACGCGACTTATTGAAAAAGAAAGACTTGACCTACGAGGTCGCGTTACAAATGTGTCTGGACTATCAAGTGACGTTCCCTGATTTGTACCCTGCGTGTGTGGCTAGTGAGTCTAAGCAAACTCCGTCTAGTGTCACAGAGGCTGAGCCGATGGATATTGGTATTGTTAAATCGAACGAGTGTCGGCGGTGCGTACGTGCACACCGGCCGGGGGAGCGCTGTCCGTTTGTTAAGGCGAAATGTTTCTACTGCAAGAAGTTTGGGCACATTGCGGCAGCCTGCTCCAAGAAGCCAGGTCGGGAACACCAGGTCGACGACATGAGAGAAGCCAACGCGAGTAACACTTCGATTGAGAAGATGATGGGCGTATATGTCTGTGTAGATAATTACTCACCACCTATTACCACAGACGTTATGATAGACGGCGTTCAAATATCTATGGAAGTGGACTCGGGTGCATCTCGGACCATTATGTCGGAAGCGACATACAAGAGGCTTTGGTCGACGCCCCCTCCCCTCCGGGCTACCAATCTAAAGCTCGTGACATGGACTCAAGACCCTTTGAAAGTATTAGGGCTAGCAGATGTGCGTGTTGTGCTAGCTAATAAGGAAGCACAATGTGAACTGGTTGTGGTATCCGGGAATGGACCAAATCTGCTGGGAAGGAACTGGTTCCATGCACTAGGCCTTCAGGTATCAGGTTTGTGCTGGACTGAAGAGGAAATAGAACCATATAGAAGAGACTTTCCTGAACTATTTAGAGAAGGTCTTGGCGAGTACAAAGGTCCTGAGGTAAAACTTCACGTACGGCGGGAAGCTACGCCCCGTTTCTTAAAGGCACGCGTCGTGCCCTACCCGCTTAGGGAAAAAGTAATTAGACAATTAAACGAGATGGTGAAGGCGGGTGTACTGACACCTGTTCGTTATTCTGAGTGGGCGACGCCAATCACGCCAGTAATAAAAGAGGACGCAACAATACGTATATGTGGTGATTATCGTGCCACGGTGAACGCCGCTATAGATACAGACATCTATCCGCTACCGACGTCTATGGAAGCGTTTGTAAGACTTAGTGGCGGCAGAATATTTAGTAAGCTGGACTTGAAAAACGCGTACACACAATTGAAGGTAGACGACGAGACAGCTATGATGCTCACGCTGAACACTCCGATCGGCCTAATGAAAGTGAATCGTTTGCCATTTGGTGTGAGCGCGGCGCCAGCAATTTTTCAACGCCTAATGTCAACAGCGTTAGCGGGTATGGATGGAGTGGCGTGTCTGTTAGATGACATTGCTGTCACTGGAGCCACGATGGATGAACACAACCGGAGACTTAGAGAAGTGCTGAACAAGCTGCAACAGATGGGACTCCGCCTGAACGTAAGGAAATGTGTGTTCGCTGCGAACAGCATCACATTCCTGGGACACATGATTGATGCAGAAGGACTTCACCCAGCACCAGCGAAAGTCAAAGAGATTCGGGAAAAGTCAGCCCCAACGAATAGAGAGACCTTACGTGCCTTCCTGGGCTTATATAATTTCTATGAAAAGTTCTTGCCTGACAAGAGCACGGTGTTGGAACCACTATATCGACTTTTAGAATCAAAAAGACCTTGGAGGTGGGGTGAGAAGGAACAAGAAGCATTTGTGGAGGCGAAGCGATTACTCTCTTCAGAGCGAACATTGGTAGGCTATGATTTGCAAAAAGAACTACTTCTCATTTGTGATTCATCGGAATATGGTCTCGGAGCGATTATTGCTCACGTCATGGACGACGGCTCTGAGAGGCCGGTGATGATGGCCTCACGGACACTTCAGCCGCATGAGAGACGATATGGGCAGATTGATAAAGAGGCCCTTGCCATTATATTTGGAGTGACAAAGTTTCACGAATTCTTGGCGGGTCGCAGATTTACTATTGTGACAGATCATAAGCCGTTGGTGGGTTTATTTAATCCTGCGAAACCAATTCCAGACCAGATTTCACCGAGAATGTTGCGCTGGTCATTGAAACTGTCCAGTTATAGTTACAGCATTAACTACAGGCCTGGCAAATTAATCGGCAACGCGGACGCATTGAGCAGGTGGACTGCTCCGGACACGTCGAGCGTGCAGGAGGAGGTGCTGCGCGACGTGCTGCTGCTGGAGGAGCAGCCGAGTGGCTGGGAGCTGGATGCTAGTAAGATAGCCGCGGAGACCAATAGAGATTTAGTGTTACAAAAAGTAATGTTTCATGTATTGCACGGATGGCCGCGAAGGAACATGGACCCGAGCCTACAAGCTTATTGGACACGGAGAGAGGCTCTTTCACATAATAAAGGTTGTTTATTGTGGAGCAACAGAGTCATAATACCTACGTCCTTACAGGACAAAGTGTTAAAGTTGTTACATGACCCTCATGCGGGCATTGTCCAAACAAAAGCGTATGCAAGAGGTTACGTGTGGTGGGTCGACATGGATCGGCAGATTGAGAGAGTGGTGGCCGACTGTCAGCAATGTCAGCTTGTAAGAAATAACCCACCAAAAGATCCGCAGACATGGATAGTTCCAGAGAAGCCGTGGAGCCGTGTGCATGTGGATTTCGCGGGGCCCTTTCAGGGAAAAACTTTTTTAGTACTAGTAGACAGCTACAGCAAATGGTTTGAGGCTGAAATTGTACCAGGAATGAATAGTAGTACGGTGATAGCTGTACTAAGAAAAATTTTCACGTCACAAGGGCTGCCCGAAGTTTTGGTGTCTGATAATGGACGTGCATTCACCTCGGATGAATTTAATAAATTTCTGAAAAGGAATGGTATTAAACATTTGTATTCACCACCCTACCACCCAGAGACTAACGGGCAAATTGAACGCACGATCCAAACATTTAAAAATAAAATGAAGAAGTTGGGGAATTTGGACATGCAGTGGCAGGAGAGACTTTGCAAAGTTTTATATTATTTACGGACGTTACCAAATAGTTCCACGAACAAGACACCTGCCGAGCTACTGAATGGGCGAAGATACAGGACGGCCGTGTCGAGCCTACATCCCGACTCGATGCCGAGCCGCACCGAGCAGCAACTGGAGGCGGCGGCGCAGCGCACGCCGACGCGGACTTTTACGCTGCTGCAGCCCGTGCTAATACGCATGTATGGGCTCGGGAACAAGTGGTGTCGGGCCACCGTGGAGACGGTAGAGGGTCCGACCACTTATTTGGTAAGGACGGAAGATGGCGAGCTGCATCGGCGACATGCAGATCAAATACTGGCCAGACCGCAAGACACATCTGATAAGGGTTCACCTGTCATTGACAGCCAGCCAGGCAACGAGACGGATTCTGAACTATCACAGGATCCGCCGATTGTGATTCCACCGCCCGAATTATGGCCGGATGTTGTAGGAATTCCTAATGATTAAGTTAATTTATGTTAGAAGTAAATTTTATTTGTAATTGAATTAATTAGTCTTTACCAATCATTATGAGGGAAAGGTATGTTATGTTTGCACCTACTTTGTGATTTGTTTTGTTAGATGTCAAGAATAATATTTTGTAATGTTGGTATTCGAAATAAAGAGAGTTTGCTTTCTGATCTCGACTACGTTGTATCTTTTAATTATTATTTAACTTATACCCACTAAACCATTCCATTCGCTCCTTGTAAAGCACTGGTACTCAGCTACATCCGGTTAGACTGGAAGCCGACCCCAACATAGTTTGGGAAAAAAAGGCTCGGAGGAAGAAGAAGAGACCCACTAAACCATTTGAGGGTATAGCGCAAACGAAATCCTGAGAATAATTTAATTTGTACATAATTTTACAATAATTTAATCAAAGTGAACTTTTCTTCCAATTTATCACTTGATTTTCAAAAAATCCTTTGGCCTTTGATTGTGACGATTTTAAGATGATTCAGATTATGACCGTGAAGTTCTACAAAAGTTATAATTTCTCCCCAGGGATAATGAACACCCTAACAACAATGGTACAAATGGACGTCAAACCGGACTACGACACTATAATGGACTACACGCTACCGTACGTCAGTTTCACTTCACCACAGAACTTGATGAAGAAATTTCTGGAAACCGGACTGTCAGTTACCACTGTGTTGACGCCTATGATGCAGACCTTGTTGAATACAGGACAGGTTAGGGCTGCTAGTGAGTTGTGTGAGTATTTATTTTTATATTAATTATTCACCCGCATCCCGTGGGAACTACTTCCCGTACCGGGATAAAAAGTAGCCTATAGCCTTCCTCGATAAATAAGCTATCTAACACTGAAAGAAATTTTCAAATCGGACCAGTAGTTCCTGAGATTAGCGCGTTCAAACAAACAAACAAACTCTTCAGCTTTATAATATTAGTATAGATTTCGGGGTTAACAGGGTGGAAGGAAAGATAGCTGAGATGCCATAAGGGAGGTCAGGCGCTTCCTTGTAAGTCAAGCTGTAGGCGTGATCAGTTACTAGAACTAATGAGTCGGTCGGGTTCCTTGTCAAATCGAAACTAATCTGTCAAATATTGGTATTGATTGATTGGTGGTTGAAATTTGAAAATAATAGTCAGGTTCCATAGAAAGTGTAATGGATGAGCTAGTAACGTTCTTCATCCCCCGAACACCCGCATCCTGGCGTGCAACTTTCTTATGAGATTTTGCGTTATAACATCTCCGTTAATCATGCAAAAATACAGTTTTTGAGCCACACATTTATACAACACAAAAGTACAAACTTATTTGAAAAATTGCATCCAGTAAATATTATTAATATATTTTTTTAAATATATTTTGTAACAATTCGTGGTGGCCTAGTATGCAAAGAACCAATCTCTCGAGTATGAGGGCGCGGGTTCGATTCCAGGTCAGTACTTTCTAGGTAAATCTTAGACACCAATGGCTGATTAAAAGGTGAAGGAAAACATCTTGAGGAAACCTGGACTATATAGTCTGAAATCACCAACCCGCATTGAGCAAGCGTGGTGATTAGTGCTCAATCCTTCTCCGTGTGAGAGGAGGCCTGTGCCCAGCAGTGGGACGATACAAAGGCTGTAACAGTAACAGTAACATATTTTGTAAATATATATATTACATTACAGGCGAATTATTCAAAGGCAAAGTTGATGCAGAGAAGCTATTAAAACCTTTATTAAAAGGCTATCTAATAAGTGCCGACGTAACCTCAACTATACACACATTGGAAGATATAACGGATAAGTCTATTGAGCAGAATAAAGACTGGGTGGGCAGGTTCCTCTCTAAGTTCATGCAGCATCCCAAGATAAAGACTGATTTGACTGATGTTACAAATTTATTGAAGGTGAGTTTTGAAAATTGGCATTAGTATGCTTACATGAGCACTTATTTAGAATAATGCAAATTGTTGTAAAATTATGGTCAAATGAAGTAAGTTGAAAATATAAATTAAGAAAGTACATGGCATTAGAGAGTTTATATTATTTATGGAAATTGAGTTAAAAATAACTTGAAAAGGGAGAACATAGTGGAAATAGTGCCAATGTTAACAGTGCTACATTTCTAAAATCCAGCCATTATCCGCTAGCTAGAGCAACCTAAAAAAATAAAATAAATTATTTTGTATTATTTGTGATACTAAATTATTTCACATAAAATAAAAATAAACTTCTTCAGTAAATCATCCTAAAATTCTACAATAATGCTTACTTTTTTACAATTGAACTGTTTTCACTACCAGGGCCTACAGAAATCCACGATAAAGATGTCAACAGTAGCCGCCGACTACTGTCTCGCCCGAGTTCCGGAGAAATACGACCAGGACACCGTAGAGAACTTCCGCGACTTAATCATAGCGATAACTGACGAGAGACTGGTGGACGACGGCGATGTTTTCGATCAGCAGTTACCGCACCCGGTAAGATCTCGATATAAGAGTTGTTTGATGTAGTGAATCTATACTAATATTATAAAGCTGAAGAGTTTGTTTGTTTGTTTGTTTGAACGCGCTAATCTCAGGAACTACTGGTCCGATTTGAAAATTTCTTTCAGTGTTAGGTAGCCCATTTATCGAGGAAGGCTATAGGCTACTTTTTATCCCGGTACGGAAAGTAGTTCCCACGGGATGCGGGTGAAACCGCTGGCAGAAGCTAGTTTATACTAAAGTGTTAATTTTGAAAGCCTAATTATCAACTCGAAATTTATAAATATGTTATGCGTTTATTTATGTAGCCAAATATGCTTAAATACTTGACTTCAGCCAGTTGTTGTGATATGCATCCCGTGGGAACTAACCAGAAGTACTAAAAAGTTACCTATAGCCTTCCTAAATAAATGGTTTGTTTAGCTCTAACGTTATAGTATTAGGTAGACAATCGAACCAAATCTCACACTTATCACTAAGTAGGCAGCTATTAAAAGTAGGTAAGCAGGATAAAAATCTTGTTAAATTACGTAGTCATTTATGGAAGCCTAACCTGTCTAAAATTATAACTGTATTTATGTAGCAAAAATATTATCTAAATATGTTTAGTAATACCTAATCAAACCCATGGAATATTCCAGAAACACATGAGCGAGGAAAACCTTCGTGCCCACTTGGCCGAGCTTGAAGCTAAAGGCATGAACACACGTGGTACTCTAAGGAGGTTGTTACAGCAGTACTGCAGAGAGGGGAATTTACAGGCCGCTAGAGAAATCGCTGAAAGGTGCCAGAAAGAAGGGGTGAGTTATTATGTAATCCATAATGTATAGATATTAAAAAAAAACGAAATCTATATTTTCGAACCGTTTGGGGTTGAAACCCTCGGGTCGTGGGGTCCGAATGCGCACACCTTATTTAAAGATCTGTCTAGGCGGCTGGTTGACGCTTCTCGTGACCAAAAGGCTGGCTATTACCTCGGACAAAGGATCAGCATGGCCATCCAACGAGGTAATGCTGCCAGCCTCTTGGGTACGCTCCCAGTTGACAGCGATGGGGATGAATTTTTTGACGCCTTTTAGATATAGTGTAATTTTTTTTTTTTTTGTTTTACTAGGATAGTTTTTTTTTTGTTGTAAATATCTGTGTATATAACTATGTAAATAAAATTTATTATTTAAAAAAAAAAAAAAAAAATCTATATTTACATAAAAAAAATTACAGCGATGAGGACCAGTTTTTTGACGCACTTTATTAGTTTTAAGTTTTTTTTTTAAACCTTGTTAGTTATTGGCGATTACGATTATACGGTTGGCAGTACACTAATTTAGGATATAAAAAAGTTGAAAGATTACAATATAAGGTTCAAGAGACTGTAAATTTGGTGGACCCTGCCGGCTACAAACATAAAAGTCTGACAACCAATCTTACTAGAGGATATTGGGTTGCCTTGATATGAAATAGACATGCAGTCGCTACATATGACACGCTGGTACTCAGCTGCATCCAGTTAGACTGGAAGCCGACCCCAACATTTATGAATAGGAAAACCGCGGGCGAAAGCTAGTAGGATATACAGATCATCATCTATCAGTCTTCCTCCTAAACTCTTGTCTTGTAATTCTAACGGTACCTTCTAATCTCCCAGGTATTCCTATCAGCTGGTATGAAAGCAGCTATATTCGACCTTCACGTGAAACTAGGAGAACTTGATATGGCTGAAGTTGCTTTAGCTGACCTCAACAAATCGTCTCCTAACTTCACTCTGGACGAGTATAAGATCATCGATTTTGCAACGCTAATGGTGTATAGAAAGAAGATCAATCAAGCTTTTGATTTGATTACTGAGCAGTCTAAGAAGAGGTAAGTTTCTTTGTTTTTAGTTCTGGCGGGGATTATTTTGCGCAATCGGTTAATTGTAGCCTTCCTCGACACTTGGACAAATCTAAACACTAATGGCCTTACTACAAAAACTTAACCACCTGTTTTACACTTGTCTAAAAAAATTGTGGCTGCAAAATGAACCATATGTCAACGTCATAATTTGACATTTTTTTAGACAAGTCTTAAACTGACGTTTAAAGGTTTTTGTGGTAAGACGGTAACAGTCTTGCTACAAAAACATAATCATCTGTGAACACTTGTGTAAAAAAAGTGTGGCTGCAATACGGACCTTATTTCAACGTTATAATCTGAATTTTTTTTAGACAAGTGTTCGTTTGACACGTTGTTGTAGTACGACGGTAAGAATTTTTCAAATTTGATCCAGTAGCTACTGAAACTATTCTGTAAGTAAACAAAAACTTCTGCTTTAAAATATTACTGTAGAATTGTAATATTTTTGGAACATTGAATAAGTAAAGCTCATGGTACATTAATAAATTTACCTTTAGCTCTCTATCCTTGATTTACTTAATGTGCATAGATGCCCTTATCTACATTCAAACATTATATTATACAGGTTGTTTCTTTTCAACATTTTTCTTATATATTTTTATTTATAATTCACCAGGAACATAAAAGGCGGTCGCAGCATAGCAATGAATTGTTGGCGGCTACTCGACGCGACCGCCGCACAGGGCTCTCATGTGGAAGTGCGGAAGATGTTCGATCTGCTCATAGAGAATAAGTACTGCAAGCCCAGTAACATCATGTTGGGGCCGCTGATCAGGGTGCATTTGAAGAAGTAAGTATTGAAAAATCTATTTATGTGTACTAATTATAACAATAATCGATATTTAACTGGGGCATGTGTTCTGTAATAGATAAATTACATATAAATATGTTCTTTATTATATACCCAATTTAAATTACAATAGATACTAAAATATTTTCAAGATTACGGACACTATGGGTGGTCTTATCGTTAAGCGATCTCTGTTATGATCACTGTAATGAGTTCAACATTGCAATGCGTGTGACTATGATTGTTTATAATCAAAATGAAATATATCCTATTTGGGGAAAAATTGATGAAGTACCTAATCAGTATTCCTGAAGAGTTGAAATTTTTTGGGCTTAGATTGAACTTACACTAAAATTCAAAGGTAATTAAATAATACGAAATAATGGTCTATTCTAATTACAGCGACAACGTCCAAGAAGCAGTCAACGAATTTGTATCCCTAGCCAACAAATATAACAAAACTCCATTAAAACACGAGCTTCTATGCAAACTCCTCCACCTAATGGGCGACGGACAGACAGAAGAGAACTTCTTGAACAATGAGAAGACTAATGGCAGACTGAACAAATTAGTGCAGATTGTGCTCAATATTGATAAGAAGGTGCATGGACCGGGAGATGTCCAGGTAGGATTCAAACAAAAATTTATGATGTAATATTTTTGGATATTTTTTTCCGTCCAGGTATTAAAAAAAAAACAAACTGGGTGAGCTAAATAAAACCGTTTAAAAACGAATTTGATCACGGGCATCCCAATACCTCTCGGTAAGACTAGTTGTCGGACTTTCTGACTACCCATAACGACTGCCTAATATGGTCACTCATATCCACGGACCAACCGCGCCAAGCGTTGCTTAGCCTTATGATTGATCGATCGGCGTGACTTTTACTTTGACTATGCCACAAGCTCTTCTTTAGTAAAATATAGCTAAATAAACCCTATAAATCATTTTCCTTTTTTAACCCTTCCAGTTGACAATAATAGCAGCATTAGCAGAAGTCGGTTACAAGAAAACTCTCCGCAAACTATTCTTAGACCCTACAGTGAAGTTCCATCCCGACGCCATCTTACGTCGTTGTGAACGATTCGCCGATGAGAAGAAAATCAAGGCTTTAGAAACGATAGCAGAATGCGCTAAGGATCTACGAAATATCGATATTAGGGACATTTATGATTTGATGCTCGATGTTTTACGTGAGTATATGTCTTGTTATTGGTAGTATTTTCTTTTATTTCTTTTTTAAATTAGAGTGATACTGATGCTCAAGATAATCAAATCTGAATATCACATCGGATCGGATCAGCTTGAATAATTATTTACATTTTCTTTTACGCCCTTATTTTTTACGAATATAGCAAAACTACTGAGTAAATTTTAAATCTGATTCTGCCAGCGGTTTCACAACTTTTGCAAGAATTTGGATAAAAAGCCTTCCTTGATAAATGGGCTATCTGACACTGAAATAATTTTTCAAATCGGACCAGTAGTTCCTGAGATTAGCGCGTTCAAGCAAACAAACAAACAAACTCTTCAGCTTTATAATATTAGTATAGATTACCTTTTCACAAAAATGTTAGATTAGAATTGAAAAAAAAAATGCTCTTTTCAGAACGTGATGATAACTACGCCGAAGCTTTAGCCCTATTTGGAAGAATGCAGGATGCGGACGTGCCGCCATCGCAGAAATTCGTAAAGAATCTAGTATCTATGGCCAAAGCGAATAAGAAAGATGTACCACCAGAATTGTCTATGCTCCTCGATAAAGAGAAAAAGATTGTTCAGACATAACACTAGTTATTTTTAGTATTTGTTGAGTTTTTGAGTTAAATTTGTTAGGACACAATCTAAAAGTATAACAGACTGAATTACTACCTCGAATTTCTGTGTTTTCCGTACAAAACCTAAGAGGTATTGTTATTTTTGCTTTTTTGTTAAACCTGGACATGTACAAGTCAAAAGATATTTTAGTTCTTGCTCTTACGGTTTATACACAGTGTGCGGTACATGACAAAAATTCTGCCAAAAGTGATTTCTTAATACTTAAATGTTAATAATTTTCTTTCTGTATTTATCTGTTGTGAGCCTTTCAAAAGGTATAATAGATGCTACTAAATCATCATGGCGATTGTTAGTATGAAATGCTATATAAATTTTGAACTAGAAAATAATAATAAAACATAACAAAATAATATTAAAACTGGTGATTTGTTATTTGTAACATCGACTTGCTCGCTACTCGAGTGATTGTTATTTTGAAATCTATTAAGCTATCTTTAAATCTATTTAAATGTAATTCAGTATAAGTTTGGATGTGTTTTCGTTCTAATTTGAACCCTATTGCGTCTGTGTATCGTCGATATTATGAACCGTAGTGACCCTAGTCGTAGTGTAAAATACAATTCTGCTCCTTGGAGTAATAACATTTTTTAGTTAGTAAGTAAATTGTCTAGTTATTATTTTACAATATTTTGAAATTTAACTGTGATATTAAATTATTGAAGTAATAAACTTTTAGACTTATCACCTGTTTGATTTGTAGTCGGTTTTCTACAATAATCTGTAAGGACGTCGCAAATAAGTACTTGATATTTGGATATGTCCTTCGTTATAGCAAAATTCTACCAGAGTAGTCTGCGGCACATTTGTTTGTACCTACCTATCTCTTTCAAGTGCCCTATCAGACAAATGAATCGGATGCAGCAGGTACCTACTGCCTTTACTAGTAAGAAAGAAAGAAAGAAAAATCAGCATGCTACTGATCATTGCCAAAACATTAGTGAAGTATGACAAAACAATAAAGTTACAAATAAGCAATTATAAATTGTGACTATGCAGAGTCAAGTGAAAAGCAAACTTGTTCAATTTTGACAAAGCTGTTAGTTGCTAGCGGTGCACATTAGGTGAGTACATTTACAGTAATTTTAAACTTTTTCTCCGTACACATATAATAATATGCTTTTTTATTCATAGCTTTTTTGCATTTTAGGTACCCCCAATGGGAAAATAAATAATAACATAAAATAAGACGTTTGCAAAGTGCAAAATCCACTCCGTGCATAAAAACGATCATCGCGTACCAGATGCTCGCCGTAGGTCATACCTACTCCCAGCAGGCCATACCCACAAGGTACGTATCGCTGCTATACGCTATGCGTAAGACTGTAGTGTTCATAATATTATACCTACTATGAACTATTAAAACAGAATAGAAACGACCTATTTATAAAACATTTATTCTTCATTTACAACACTTTATCAATAAGATTTAACACTATTCAAGTCCTCTTTTATCTTTCTATTCAGCGCTGCCAATTCTTCCATAGCCTGTTTTTTCAACGGTTCATAGTCGGCCTTCAGAGTAATAGAGGCTATATCTTCTTCTAACACGGTCTTTCTGTTCTCCAGTTGAGCTAGTTGGTCTTCTAAAGCGTTCAGCTTTGCGTACATTTCATTGCCGTCGAGACTGGCCTGAAAGATTAAATTGATAATGACAAGAATGACTTACTGCTTTGGTTAAATGGTGAGGAATCTGGAGTATAAAACATGGAAGAAGGTTGTACAACGTATGTACTTACAGTCCTGCGATTGATTAAAAAAATTGTGAAACATGGAAGAGCTATCAAAATAAAATAAGTTTACTGACCTGCAATTTCTTCAATTTAGCTAATGCTTCTTGCACTGCACTTTCAGTGGGGGCCAATTTCTCCCTGAGCTGTTGCATCTCAGTTTCTAACCCTTTCTTTTGTTCTTCACCTGGAATTGAGAAAAATTTGGGAATTATTTTCATCCTGTTAATTTCAGGAACAGTGTCATGCCATATTCTGATTAACACTGATAGTTGTAGTATTGTTTTGTGTCACATTTTTAGTTACGTTACCTTCGTCTCGAAGTTTCTCCAAATCTGACAATGTTATTAGTTCCTCTTGCATGACTTTGGTCTTCTCTGGTAACGTTTGTAGCTCTGTTGCTAATCGCTCCCTTGTTGCTTCTGCCTGTAACATCATATAAGAAAGTATATAATACCTACACCAATTGCAAAGGCAGTTCCAACAAGTTAGTTATATCTTCTTTTACCTTCTTCAAATTGGCCTGGAACCTCTCGTAATCCTTCATCAAAATATCTGCAGATTTTTTGGTATCATCATACTGAGATGTGTACCCTTCCTTCTGTTTTAACGAATCTATCTCACTCAAATCCAAGTCTATGTTAGAACTACTATGTTCCAAAGCGAAGACGATATCTTTCTCTAACTGTTCGATCTTTTCTTGTTCCTTTTTGAGATTTTCTTCGTATGTGGCCATGAATGTGTCCATTGTTTCTTCTCTCTTCTTTAACTCACGATATTTTTGATGACGTTCTGAGTTCCCTTCTTCTAGATCCTGAAAATGTAACATCATTTTCCTAAGTGTTGTTTTACTCTCTAATGTATATATCTACTAAACTAATGTTTACAAAATCAGCTGACTTTCCACTAAATTATATTATATACGAACGTGAATTTTGTACTTACTTGTTCAGCTTGCTCAATTAGTTCCTGTACTTTCTTAATCTGTTCTTTTAAATTCGCGGCGTTACTATCCAGTGACGCAATTGCGGCATTGTCTTCACGAACCTGAAAGAATCGTTATTTATAATAATGGCGTTCACGGCCGATTTCGGCCACGGCGGCTGTTCTCATTTAAGGAGATCAGCCAGCTGCGCAGGACATATTATAGTGCACGAGCATTTGCGCAGACACAAGTGCACTCCCTATTCCTTCACTCTCATAACCCGATGGGACGGCAATCCGACACGATCGGAAAGAGATCAGGCGCAGGACCGACATTTACGTGCTCTCCGATGCACGGGTGAATCAATCACCAACTTCCAGACTACGGGCTGCTTTGTGAAAGTTCAAGAGAACCCACAAAGCGATTTCGGCCCGACCCGGGAATCGAACCCGAGACCTCGAGAACAGCAGCCGCGCTTGCGACCACTAGACCAACGAGGCAGTCATCGTTATTTATCATCATTATATACATACCATTATTCTTTTGTATTTTTCCCAGTACATTAGTGTGAAACATTTTTAGTAATCGATGTTTAGAGTTTCTTTACAAACCAACAAAGATTTTTACCTGCAGTAATAGTTTCTCGCGCTCTTCTTGCGGGTCCAATCGGTTGTTCATTTCATTTTTCATGTTGTCACGTTTTTCTTCAGCTGCGACTAGTCGACGGTGCAGCTCTAATAGGTGAACCTTTATCTGTGAATCAAATAAAAATAAGCCTATCACTGTATATCTTCACGGTCTAAATATTATTTTTTACATTTATTTCGATTTGCTGTTTATAAAAACTTACTTGAGATCCAGATATCTCTTTACTAAATTCATCTTTCTCCCTGTTCAGGTGATCGATTTGCGTCCTCGCTTGCTCAACCTCCTCCCTTAGTGCGGCAGCAGTTGCTTCTAACTCATTGTACTCGTCTTTTTGTTCTTGTGTCATTTCTGCTAGCAACTTTGTTATGGTTGATTGTTCCTGCAATATATCAGTTGTGCGTTTTATCAAAAGTTCACAATAAATTTAGGACATAATCGTAAAACTGGGAATAAAAAATAAAAAACCAACCCTTTTTTATTCTAGTTTGTAGGTAAGTTATAGGGAATAATAGTAGTTTGTAAATATAGTATTAGAAGTAGAATAGTAAGTTTGTATATAAATGTATTACAATAACGTACCTATGTAAAAAAAAATCGTAAAACTTATTTCATTAATTTGCGAGTTTAGACCAATATTATTTGGTTTTGAGTAGCTTAAAAGATGTCTAAAGGTCACCTTATCCATTTGTTCCCTCAACTGTCGCAGCTGATTCTCCTTTCTTTGTTTTTCCATGAAAACTTGTTCCACTTCTTCTTGCATCTTCTGATTGCTTAATTCTAGTTCTCTCGTCTGTTCTTCTACTGACTGCTTATTCGCTTCTCCATTGGCTATACGTATTGCTGTGTTGTAATCTGCTAGACGTCCTTGTAAATCTAGGACAATATTGTTATCATTTAATATGTTGCTTTTGGAATAAATACTTGCGTTGGTAGTCCTTATAACCACGAAATTAAAAGATCCATCTTCAATATCTTACCAGTCAACTCCAACGCTAGCTCCCTGACTCTCTTCTCATAATGTTTCTTGGCGGATCTCTCTCTTTCTCCCGCATCTGCCTGTTCACTCAACCTGGCTATCTCTGCCTTCATCTCCCTGACTTTGACTTGCATCAGCTCTTCCCAGTACCGTTTGTCTTGCAGTTGGCGCGTACGGAAACCTCGGGCGGTGCCAGTCCGAAGCCCTGATATTCCTTGCTGTGTTATTGGTCTGTCGATCTAGATGTAAATAGATTTTATTTAGATTTAAATAGGTATAAGATTATGGCGAACGATTTGAAACAGTACTTTTCAAAGATACCCATGCGAAAAAAAATATGCATTACGTCGGTAGGTCTACATATAATTCGTACGTTTTGTTAAAGATTATTAGGATCTCTGTAGAAAAAAAAATAAAATTAAGTGAACAAAAATTTACAAAATATTAACAGATGTACATTTAAACTACGTAAAAAGTTTTCATCAATACAAAGAATGGCGTCCACGGCCGATTTCGGCCACGGCGGCTGTTCTCATTTTAAGGAGATCTGCCAGCTGCGCAGGACATATTATAGTGCACGAGCATTTGCGCAGACACAGGTGCACTCCCTATTCCTTCACTCTTATAACCCGATGGGACGGCAATCCGACACGACCGGAAAGAGATCAGGCGCAGGACCGACATTTACGTGCTCTCCGATGCACGGGTGAATCAATCACCAACTTCCAGACTAAGTGCTGCTTTGTGAAAGTTCAAGAAAACCCACAAAGCGATTTCGGCCCAACCCGGGAATCGAACCCGAGACCTCGAGAACAGCAGCCGCGCTTGCGACCACTAGACCAACGAGGCAGTCAATACAAAGAATATTAGCCCAAATACGAGGTATTTTACATATTCAGTTGTGGAGTTCCCTCGACCTTCTCTGGTCTCCATCATCAGGTCAGCTCCAAACCTTCACTGTTGCAAAGGTCTTGTCAATACAAATAATATAAGACCAAACACGAGGTAGTTTACATATTCAGTTGTCGAGTTCCCTCGACCCTCGCTGGTCGCCATCATCAGGTCAGCTCCAAACCTTCACTGTTGCAAAGGTCTCGTCAATATAAATAATATAAGCTCAAACACGAGGTAGTTTACATATGCAGTTGTCGAGTTCCCTTGACCCTCTCTGGTCTCTATCATCAGGTCAGCTCCAAACCTTCACTGTTGCAAAGGTATCGTCAATACAAATAATATAAGCACAAACTCAAGGTAGTTAAGATGTGTCGTTTAGGAGTTCCCTCGATCCTCTGTCGTCTCCATCATCAGATCTGCCCTAAACCTCCATAGTATTGTAGTCTCATCAGATATACACATAAATATAAAGTTTTTACCCCATGCTCGCCTACAATTTTCAAGAGATGCCCTCGATTTCTCAGGGTTTCCACTGATCTGATGACGATGGGACCAAATGAATTTTTGAAATCGGTCCAGGCGTCTTTGAGAAATCGAGTAACAAACATAAAAAAAAAAAATACAGCCGAATTGAGAACCTCCTCCTTTTTTTGAAGTCGGTTGAAAATGAAAACTACTTTTACGGATTTTATCGCAGTTATATTAATATTATCCAAAACCAAGCCAAAAACTGCTAGACCTAAAGATACAGTGAGCTTGTTTTGCGTGAATCGGATTGTCAATAATCAACAAAATGTAGGGTAGCTGTTTGTAACTAAAATATAAAGACAACCAACACCTTAGTCTGCCCCTGACTATGGATGCTGTAAAGGATCCGAAACGTCGGGATTAAATAATATTAATATAACCGCGATGAAATCCGTAAAAGTAGTTTTAATTACATGGCTAATATTCGCGTAAGTGTTAGAAATTAACAACGAAAAAACTCTTAGAACTTTCCTGAAGTTATCGTGTAGCTCACCGTAGAAACCCCACAGAACATGGTTATAGATCTTACCATTGAAAACCCGGTCATCGCTGTAGGCTGCCTGCTGGCTGTTGGAGGTGCTGGTCCGAACCCTGCCGTGGACAGCCGAGAAGCTGTACTGCCCCTGTATGCTGATGTCGGCCTCATTGTGCTGCTTCTAAATGTTAAGACGTATTAAGGTAGGAAGTATTCTCTTCTTGCAGTGACAAACTTTTGTTTACATAGGCGCATAGTAATTGGCTATCTGTCAAGAAAGTATTCAAAACATTTTTCTTTTCTATTATTTTTATCAATGAACTTTAATGTTATAGAAACTATATGATATACAAGGACAAATTAAAATTATAGACCTTATAAGATTCAAAACAGTTGTCTTGAATTTAACACCAAGTTAATTAGCTAACAAAACACATCACTCACAGCTTTATCAGTTGACAGATATGGTTTAGCCCAGAATAATGTCAACCACGGTTCGTGAAATTACGCAAAAGCAATGGAAACTAACGCACTTCACACCAAATCCGCGAATGTGTACGTATATGCGACGTACTTATGTAACATACACAAAATAAGCAGTGATAAGCTCACCTAGACACAGCTGAGCCTGTATTCGTGTACTCTCGGTAACCCCGTCTAGAAACCGGCCGAGGGGCGTCTGGCCGTTTCCCCCCCGCGCTACCCTCAGAAAAATCCATAATAATGCCAAGTAATTAATTATTTTTTTCACATAAAACAGGGTCAAGTGTCTCAAATTGTCGACCGGCGCATTGGATTTGTTGTTGATATGCGTTGCCATGGCAACGAGACAGTGACAACCGCTTTATTTTTTGTTGTTGTGCCAGCCAGTGTATGGTACTGACACTTTAGATGTTTAAAGTTTTTAATCAAATTCATAATAGTTACTTAAGAACATTGCTTAAGAAAGGCATTACTGCCTCTAAAATGTTGCTTAGAATACTTTTCTTTTTAGGTGTCCGATTTAATAAATATTTTCAGTAGGTACCATGAGGGCATCTGTTTGGCCCCTTCTACTTGTAATTTGACAAAAAAAAATCTCGCTTTATTCACTTGCGTAAAAGAGTACACAAACGTTAAAGTATTTAGATGTGCATCTACATAATGGAGCCTATCCAGAATAATGTTGCGTGACAAACTTTTGAATTAATCACCCGCATATGAGCCTACTTTAACTGATAGTTTAAATATGTATTACGTTCGTTCCAAATAGCTAGCAATTACTAACACTCGTGCTCAGAGCCTACAAAATTCAGTAGGTATTCATTAAGCATCAGTCCATTAGATAGGCCCACCGGGACATAAATAAAATGTATTTTGCAGAACTTGCAATAATATTATCATCTTGCTTCCACTCCTCAACTGGTTTTGGATTGAACGGCCTCAGCAATGGATATCGATTCTTCATCAAAGAACTGAACACTTCATTAAATTTATTTGATGCACCGGATATTGAGACAAACTGGATCGAACAACCACTTGATCACTTCGATAGTAATGAAACCCGAACGTGGAAGATGAGGTACTTCGAAAGACTGGACTTATGGAGAAACAAAGGACCAATATACCTGTTCATCAACGGTGAAGGTGAAGCTAGTGAATGGTTTCTTCGAACAGGCATAATGTATGATTTAGCAAAAGAAACCAAAGGAGCTATGTTTCTATCAGAACACAGATATTATGGAAAAAGCAAGCCTTTTAAAAACATCAATACAGAAACCTTGGCGTACCTCAGTTCAAGACAAGCTCTTGCAGATGTAGCAAAACTACTTGAAACGATTAAAATGTCACTTGAGTATAAAGAATCAAAAGTCGTTGTGGTAGGAGGGTCTTATGCAGGCAACTTAGCGGCTTGGATGAGACTTTTGTACCCGGATTTAGTTGATGCTGCTATATCCAGTAGTGCTCCAGTTTTAGCCAAAAAGGATTTCTATGAATACCTAGAAAATGTGAGTGACGACTTCGAACAACAAGGAACATCTGGATGTTACGACAAAATTGTTGAAGTTTTTAAGAGGTATGATGAATTATTCAAAACCGATTCTGGTATTGCTCAGCTTAAAGACGAAGAGCAGATTTGTAACAACACAGACATGAGCAAACCAGAGAACAAACAGCTATTTTTTCTCGATAAAGCTTCCGAATTTATGTATGAAGCGCAATATGGAACTCCTAAGAGTATTAAAAATTTATGTGATGAAATAACAACTTATTCAAAAGTATTCTCAGCTAAAGATGATGAAACGGATTTGTGGAGCGAAAGGAATAATTGTTTTGATTACGATTTTGATGCAATGGTGGAAGCTATGAGAGACGTAGACTGGGTTATGTCGTGGACTTATCAAACTTGTACAGAATTTGGTTACTTTATGACCACTGCTTCAGATAATCAGCCTTTTACTGATAATATACATACAGACCTGTTTTACAGTTTATGTACTAAAACGTATGGTCCAGAATTTGACGAAAGAAGAATCGATGAAGGTATTGAACGTTCTAATGAATTGTATGGTGGTTTGCAGCCTAATGTAACGAATGTTGTTTTTGTAAATGGTGACCTGGATCCGTGGCATAGGCTTGGAGTTTTAGAAGATGTTTCATATGATGCCCCAGCTAAAATTATACCTTTGTCCTCACATTGTAGGGACTTGTTTTCAGATAGATCTAAAGATCCTGAAGAGTTGAAAGAAGCTAGGAAGTATATTAAGTATTTGATTAAGAAATGGATTGGAGCTGGAGAGTACAAAATGCCTTAGGTCTGATGGCATAACAAAAGCATATGGTAGGTATGCCAGTGATGGATCTACCGTAATTGTGAGTGTGGGCATGCCTTGATAGAATGGGCTCAACCCGCGACTCTTAATTATGTACTTCTGAGGTCACACATTTCTTTCGTTTTAGATGCTGTCTTATTTCCCTACGGACATATTTATGTACTCCCTTTAACTCCCTTATGTAGTTATGAAACGGTGTATATAATAGTGTATAAAATTGAATTTACTTGTTTTATCTATACATATAATAAATCTGTAGAAAAGTAATTTTTGTACATTGAAGAAATTGACAAAAAAAATTGCCGGCATGCTAAAGGATAACTAACAGAACCCATTTCCATCATTTTTGTAATTTTTGTCTGTTTGTCTGTTTATCTGTTTGTTTGTTCGGGATTCACGTAAAATCTACGAATTCAATGCAGACAATGCTTATATACAAAAATTCTACGTAACTTGGGGTATTACTTAGTTTTTGTTTCATCGAAATCGATTCACTCTATCAAAAGATATGATTAATTTTGTGAATTCAAGATGTAAAATATTACGACACGCAATCTGTTTGTCAAAACTGTACATTTGAATGTTGTACTTATATTAGTTGTTCGGCCTATTATTAATCTTTACACAGAAAATCACACCTTTATAAGTAACTTCGGAAGAAAAAAAAATATGAAAATTTTGCTTAGCCAAGGTTAAAGTAGCTCCATTTGTGGTAAAAATACATCAAATTTGTCAAAAGAGCGAGGTGGTAAATGACAATTAATTACCATACATTCTTTATAGAGGATTATTATTTCAACAGATGGAGTTGTGTATTTTCCGTAATTCACCATATTTTAACACGTAGTGTAATTTTTCGATAGACATTTCAATAGTGTTTGTCAGTTTGCCGTACCACATCAAAATCCAACTATAATTATTACCTTGATGAAAGGAAAATTAATAGTTCTCAGCCAAATTTAAAACGGTGTCATCTAAATTATTTTTTCAACATTATGTCAAAAATGATGACTTTAGTGGAACAATTAATTATCATTTAAAGTTACAGATGGAGTTCATATCAGGATTTTTTCATAAACATAGTTTAGCTTATCTTCCACGAATGTGGTGGCCTTAAAACAAATTACTTTGAGTGAGTAGTATTAAGTAGACCTTAATTATTTTTTCTGATGCAAAATATGTAAACTTAATCCTAGAAGAAAGGAAGATCTATCTCTCGCAAGCGCTGCTAAGCGTGAGGTAGGTAATGTAGGCTTCTGTAGCTTTAAAAACAAGCCCAGATACAAAGTGCAGATAAGAAATGGGAGCTTTCTCGATTTAATACCATGCACACGTAAAATGCTTTATGCGTCTGGAAACGTACAAATTACGCGTCGCATACCAGAGACATGCTTACTTTCAACTTCTGATCGCAAATACACTGTTCACGATTACGAACAGTCTCAGTAAGACCCGAGCCAAGTCTAAAAAAACACCTTTTATATAAAACTACGTTTGATGTCATTCAATTACAAAGACAGAATTGTTCTCTGCTGCAAATCCTATCCACCTATATCCTATCCTAATCCAGCTGCATTGCAGGTGTGCATTGCACAAAAACCAATGGTATCCTATTCGAGAAGTCAAAAGAGTCGGCCTGCCAACGTCAGCTTTTGCGCTAAGCAAGTGTTCTTAAGAGGACGAATTGGAATTTTTGGCGCCAAGGATGTCAATTTTTCTCAGTAAATACAAAACGGATCAAAATACAACTTGGTTACCTGAAAGTTCATGATATAAGCCTTATTTTGTTAGTTGTAGAAACATGATTAGGTAACTTTTATAACAGAGAAAAATATATCAAACATACCTCTTTTTAAAAAGAGATTCACATATTATGGGCAAACGGGACCGATTTAAGCCTCTTAACTTTTTTAGTAGTTGAGTATATACATACTCTTTAAAATGGTAGTAGGAATTTTTATTAAATTATCATTTCTAAATATTAAAATTACAAAACCATTTTGTCGCTTACGACTTTTAGTTATAAGCTAGCGCGCGTATTGTTATCCTCGCCCCGCTCAGACGCTCCGACCCCTTTTGGCGCCTTAGATGCGCGTGCCGGTTATGGAATTATTGTTGACCACTTCCTCGCCTTAATAGTACCATCAGAATTACATTCATCGTTGAATGAGGTGAATACATTTTCAGAAACCACAATAACAGTAGGAGCCAAAGCGTATGATCGCTTCATAGAGCTCTGATTGGCCCCAGGTGACCAACTCAGGTCTGATTTGTTCGTTCATCAGATCTTTGTTTCGGGATCGTTGTTTCGGTGGATACTTACTGTCGTCCTGTTTACGTGTGACACAAAATATGGTATATAAACGTCCTCCGCAAGAGCGAAATTTTCCCGGTGAGCGGTAGTGACGCACAGTATACAACACTTCTGTTTCTTTTGATTTGCTGGCTCCACCAAGAAATGACAAATTGCGAGCGTACATTTTGAAAATCTTGGCAAAACTGCAGGTTTCAAGTACGAACACATGAAGTGGACTCTCACAGATACGTACCTACATTTTGCCTATTCGTGAACTAATGCAAACATTTCGGTGGAGTCCCTCCCGGTTTAGACCTAACCCCTCATTAGGCGTGCGCGATCCTCGGGCGTGTGAGTAGCGCGTGCGTCGCGAGCACGCTGCGTGAGCGTCGCGTTTTGCTGCCCTGCGGCATTTGCAGCGCGCTCGACTTGACGTTTAACTGCTAAGGCGTTTAGCGGGCGGCGGGGATAGCGGGCGTAGGGGTAAGAACGCAACTCGAGCGCCGCGTGCTCGCCGCGAGCGCGTCGCTTGCACTCTTCACACATGCCGCAGGGCAGCAAAACGCGACTTTCACGCAGCGCGCTCGCGACGCCCGCGCTACTCACACGCCCGAGGATCGCGCACGCCTAATGTGGGGTCAGCCTTACCATAGTAAGTAAGTGCACAGAAAATCCCCAATTCATACAAGTCATACAGGTGTTTCTCCCCAGTAGTGAAACTATCCTACCCTATGCGCCTGCTGATGATGATGACTCATTTTATCATCCATCCAGCTATTCCCCAACTATGTTGGTGTTGGGCTTCCAGTCACCGAATCTGTTTGAGTACCAATATTTTGCTTGGAGCGACTACCTATCTATCTATCTTCAATCCAGTCAACTACACAAGACGATATCCATGGTAAGACTGACAGACTTTCTGGCTTCTGCTTAGTCGCAGCAGCTGCAGAAAATGTACAAATGACAGCTTTGTCAGACTCAAAGCATATAGACATAGATTATAGCAATTTCCTGTGAAAATTACTTACGCACCATACGTAATAATTGACTATTCTATATTGCCCACGCAGACGAAGTTGCGGGCAATTCAGCTAGTTCATCATAAATACGAAAGAGAGAATGAAACGAATGTGTTATTAAAATAATTGTATATTTACTCATAAACGTTCTTCCTTATGATAGGTTACTCGATAACCAACACCCAATGCTACACAATACAAGTGGATGTTGATGTTATATTACTTAAATTCGTAATAGCAATATTTTACATTTTGCCAGAGTCATTCGACCCTTTTATCATAACATTTTTCTTTAAAAATGCTTTACTTATCTAATTGCAATTATCAATAAGGATCTTGACAGTTTCTTGATCTTCATTGTATTTAAAAATTTACATTAACAAAACATGTTTTTAATACATTTACTCATCGTATTCCGTTTTCCTCTATCGCCATCTTTGATTTGGAAAAAATACTATAGTTTCACGTGTATATTCTCATCTTAAAGTATCATTATAATTATCTACAATAATGCATAAGATACAATATTTTATGGTAACCTGTGTAGCACCTCCGAATTTTTGAAGCTACAATTCAGTTTTTGAAGCAAATAAAATAAGATATGGTAAAAAGAACCGTGTCTCTATAGAACACAGTTTTTCCAAAGAATATAATATTTTAATGTATGAGTTTATCAGTTAAAATATAACACTTAATGTGCTACCAATACAAAACGTATCTAAATATACAAAAAAATATTAAAACCTTAAAATTAATTGTGACAATAAATTACATTTAAATTGTCAACGTAGTTGTACAAAACTAGATCATAATTAATATTATGATAAATTGAGTATTGGGAAATATATCAGGAAATACGTGGATATAGACCTTAATATGATATTAAAGAAGAGAGATATTTACAAAAGTATTAATTAAAACTATAATTGAATTCCTATCTTATTCCTACATGTCCAATTTGAAAATATGCAATTTACATGCCAATTAAAAATAATATTATACTAACAATATGTGATGTTTTGAAGGGCGAAACTTGTTGTTAGCATACTAATATAGCATTTTGTTCTTCAATTAAAATAAATATTGCAGTCACTTTGTTCGATAAAAGAACATGAAATGTTTGAAACAGCACGTCTAAAAAACCATCTTAACTTTTTGAAAATTGCAATAATTACAATAGCAAAAATATTTCAAAATCCCTAATTGTTTTAAATTTTCCCAACCCTGTTTTGACTAGGATTGCCACTTAAAAATTAAAATAAAAAAGAGAAAATACTTTAACGACAAGACAATTGTGATGAGATTGAACACGCAAATCGTTAAACATTGGCAGTGAAAGTTAACTTATTGGTTTAATTAATTAACGCTAGATTTTTACAATATTCAGTTAAATACTTTACTCCTAACGTGTTGGTAAACTCGATTACTATATGCTATACTTAATACTTAGACATAATACGTTGATTATAGGATTACATATTGATGTATATTAGAAATCTCGATAATATTCGCAATACCATAACGCAAATCTCTTGCTCCACGTACAAAAATAAACAATGGCGTCATTGACGTAGGTAAACATAATTTTTAAATTCATTTTATTTTACAAATCTTTGAATATTTACAAAAATAAAGAATAATATATTTCAAAGATACTGCCACATCGATTCATAATTTCATACCTGTCTTCATGCACCCTAAAACCAGTTAAATTACATTTCAATCTTTGGTTACATGATTGTTTACTTCATTTGAAAAGATTGAATAAATCGTCTACATACAAATCGTACCAAAATGTACTGATATTTCTCTATATCGATTTGACAGTATCCTTTGCTTATGTCTAGATTAAGTTGCCAGGTGTCAGTTGGTTCGCACTCTAGTCCCACTCTCCAATGAACATGTGACGCGCGTGAGGTGCTGGTGGTGGGGGGAAGCCACGCCCAGGCATGGGCAACCGTCCGTACAGCGCGTATGGATCATAGTGCTGTTCTCCGTCTGCAATAAACATCGACATCTATGTTTTAAACGGCTGCATACTCTTAGGTACTTTATTAATGTTGTTTCAGTTTCTGCTTGTCAGGTCTAGGCTGTTCTGCATTACTTAATAAAACTTACTGAGGAACTTAAGTTCTTCTAGGCAAACTTACGACTTACAGCGGAGTTAGTGGAGATGTTACAAACATTTAAGGATAAGCAACAGGGTATGTTAATATTAACAGACGGACTAATTGATTTAGTTACAATACGACCTTAAAAACAGGGTACAACGCGATGCTGAAAACATTTTGCGATGTCTAAAACTCTGCTGCCTAGTCTGGACACCTAGTGTATTTGCAAAGTACATCTAAGGATGATAGCAAAGCTTTCGAAAATTTGGCAGTTGGGAAGAATCAGATTTGACGAGACTGTCAAGAAAAAAGTAAAGACGTGAATTCTTCATACTGGTGAAATGAGAGATGAACTCAGAAGTGTGAAAAGTGAGGAAACGAAGCTTACAGGCGAGTTGTGCTACCAAGCGAAGCGTCTAATATAACAGAAAGTTTAAATACCAAGATTGGAGCGAAGAGTCCGCGTTGAGGCGGTGGAATTAAAGTGCGGGGTTAGTCTGTATATACACTAGCGTGGCTGCTGGATCACGAGGGGTCGCAGCCGTTTGTCCCTGTTCGGATAGAATTGGAACATGAGCTTCTCTTTTCTTGGTAGACGATCGTACGCACCGATTCCGCTTTCATAAGAGCGAGCGTGCCACAAAGCCTGTGGCGGCATCGGCGCGTGAGCAAACGGCGCCATGTGCGGCGGGAATGGGCCGGGGTGAGCGTGAGCCACGCTGTAGCGCTTGCTGGGCACTGGAGCCTCCTTCAGAGTCAGACGTTCAGTCATCGAAGGCAAGACCTTCGCGCCGTTAGTCTTCACGAAGTTGGGCACGCGTGCTCGCAGACCACAGTAGTAAGGATCATCTGTAATCAAAACAAAACCACATGGTTACGTTAAATTCACATTACACGTACAACAAGCGCCTATAGGCATGTTAGTACCTGGAAACGAGCCTTTACATAACATGGTTATCGTTCACCTATTCCTATGTTAGAAATTGCGCACACATTCGTCTATAAAACGGAACGCATGCACGTTCTGTTCCATGTTCCGCATCCTACGCCTGGCTCGTTCCAAATACCGACGATTCAAATATCAAGGATACGCCAAAATGCCAGCCGGCGGTTGCGACACCGAGCCATTGTCTGCTTATAACCTCTGAACTAAGCTCCTCTTATGAATGGAATGGAAGGCAAGTGCTTTCAAATTAAAACGTGCGAATGCGATCCAAAAACGTCATATCCGATCAGCCGTGTCGTATGTGGTATGCGTCAAACGTGACTCGACATTGACACTCAGGAATCCGTGAACACCGAACGCAGCCTATGTTACGTAATGCGCAAAATTCATTTGCATAACACTTCCGAAATTCGAACTTACACGTCAAAGTCCTTTTACGTTTAAGTTTACCGTCCAAAGTGTATTCAAACGTAAACTGGGCTCATATTTCAAAAGAGACTTCACCTCTTTGTCGGGTCGATATAACTCTTAATATTTTAAATAGTATCTACTCCTTTTAAGACGGTGCTTGTGGTGTTTGAGTAAGTGTCCCCTTGTAATCTGTGATGTATGGCCATGCTCTTGATACACTACCTAGGTACTTGCTTGTCTTTTTGTGAACAAAAAGTTCCTTAGAAACACAAATTCCATTTTAAGGTGCATTTTCTGTGGAGTCTTGCTAAATATAAATCTTAAGGCTTTGTTGAATTAACTTTTTGTATTTGTACAAACGTAGATTTGATAAATGGAAAAATAAATCTATATTGCAAATAGAAAAGGATGGATTTAATATTATGGGCTATCATCAGAACACAATACAATAAAGTCGACAACATCGACGACCAAAGAAAAAAGCCAGTAGGTAAATCAGTTTATATCACAGAAACATCAATAGCAATCCAGTTCATTGTGCCCATAATCTTAAGTCCATATTCCATATTTTATAAATATTGCTTTAAATCACATTGTGCGTGGACATGGGTTTATAAATGATGATCTGGCTAGATATGTTGATATAAAGGTTCACACTTGCAAGTACTCGCACTGTGGCTGTATAAATTGCAACTCGCATTCATAAATCCATTGCATTGTCAACTGCAGCGTGTTCAAATAGACAGTTCTGGTCGCAAAGGACGGTGATTGCTTGACTAATATCGCTGGTGGTAAATAATATCTTTGTCATTGGACGTTTGTGAAATGTAATAGAAAGTTTTGTAATTTACTCGCGGTGCCGTAATGAAATGACGAATGTGCTGTCCTGTCAAATTAAATGCTATTGAGTTTCTTTAAATTCACGTCAGGTTGACTCCCAGTGACGTAAATATAAAAAAAAAGAATAATGGAGACCTAACAGCAGATCTTAATTTAGATAGAAAAGAAAGCCCATAGACATTTGTCGGCGAAAAAATCACTAAGTAGCCGCCCTCTGATATCAGCTGAACCTATTTGTCCATTACTGAAGAATTATGAGCTTGGTAATGACCAAACACGGCAGGCAATCCTGAGGCCGGTCTCAATGTAGGCGCCTCCGAGATCTTTGCCTTTTAAATACTGTTATTACCCATTCAGCAAGACAGAACATTGTGATACTACGAAGAGAATTTATACTGTCCAAGTAATTAATGCAGAATTTTGTCTGTTTGTTTTTTCTTGATGCCCTTTGTTTCTCGCGAATGGTAAAGTTAATTGAAGCCCGGTAAGTTATGAATGGCTGTAGTCAACGTAATTAGACTCTTTTAATTTAAATGGAGAGATTTAAAGTTTTCAATTGTTTGGAGCTGAAAAGTAGGGGCTTATTCTGTGTCAAGAACTATTTCTTTTTATTTCTATTTTGGTATACAATATTTTTTCCCTCAATTCCCTATGTATGTTTGGTATTGTTTTCTAAGTTTTATTAGTACGAAGCATATGGAAATACTCACCGTATTTCTTGTTGTCTTTGCCCTTATCTGATTTGCCTCTTGGGAACTGTGTTGGCACGCGTCCATCGTGGCCTTCGATGTCATCGTAATCAGGCTGTGAAACAAATTGTTACAAATATTTACTAGATGTGGTATTATCATAAGCTGTAAAAGTATGTAGTGGTGTATTACAATCATCTTCATAGAATAAAATAGAAAATAAAATGGAGCGAGATTCTAAAACGTTTTTGACGACTTGAAAGGCTGATAGCGCCTAAGCCTAAGGGGAACACCCAGATCGCAATTACATTGTAATATGTCCACTAAACAACACAACTTGCGCCTTAGAACATGTAAAAGCAAGTAATTCACGTATAAAACACGATGCAAAAATCAGATGCAATAATATGAACGTGTGGGCGCCGTACAATCTTTTACCTTGTAACGAACCAAAGATGGCATCAAAAAACAACGAATCATGATATATAAAACTCATAGGAACAGGATCTTATCAAATAAAGGTTATGGAAACCACCCCGGCAAGACATATCGGTTCACGCAGTATATTTTCTTAATAAACACCTAGCAGGCATAAAAGTGAAGCGTAACAGACACACAAAGGACATTGTTCATTTGTATGGTGTCAGAAGCTAAGGAGACTAGGTAAACCAATAAAAGAGTAAAGCCGACGCGACGATACTATGTAGTCGCTATCATTTATCTTGGGAGGCGATGAGATGTGAGATACGTCAAAGTTATCTCCCCGCTGGGCGACCATTGTCCACTCCACACAGTTGCGATAGCGCATGTCCACAATTATCTGACAAGGAGTCGGCACCGACAGCCGTTAATCGGATTGAACTTTCACCTCCGTTCGATGTTTGTATCTTTACAATTGTTATGATTTACGCAATGATCGATGAATACGTTTTTGTGCTAGAAGAATCAATCGCTGACGTGAATAGATAAGTACATGACAGCCACCTTACAACCCTAGATTGAAGTGTGATGAATGGCCTGTATGGTAATAATAGCTGTTCATTTTTTGCTGTTCAAACAACTAGCTCTTAAAGATTCTAAGAACTTTGTGATTCTGCATGGTGAGACGATGGTGGATTCTGATTAATTTAACACCATTTGATACGCATTATATCGATTCTATATCCATTAAACAACCTTCTATAAACAGATTCAAATAATAAAAGCTTCTATGTACTAGCAAAAACCCAATTTGACGACGACGGAAAAATAAATGACTTGCAGATAACAGAAGTAAATGCTTAAATCGATAACCAAAATCAATACGCTAATGTAAAAGAACCAAATAAGGAAGGTGGTTATGTCAAAATACATCTAAAACCGGACAGTGTAAATGACACTAATGAAAGAAAGGATTACTTTAATTGGAATTTGAAAATGTGGTCGATATTTTAGGATCGAATTTAAATACCTTTTTCCTTTTGCGTGCACTTGACTTTTTTGGATATATTTTGGAATATTTGAGAACTTAAGCTGACATAAGACCCGGTTCGGTCTTGATTGATAAAGTCGTATTAAGAGACACGGTGCATATTTCACTGGCGAGCGATTTTCTGATTACAGACGTCATCCATTATTTATTCGTTCGGGGACAATTTTGAATTTCAATTTGCATAAATCGTACTTGTATCACTAAGTAGATTGTGTGTTTCATTTTATACTTTAGCTTTGTCAAATGTCCATTAAGAGTTAACAGAGATTTATGCTTATTCATTTCAGTTTACTTTTTTCTTGGTGCAATTTTGGGATTGTTTCAAATGCCTCGAAAGCATTAGTTTTAAAATAAATTTTATCCCATGTAGAAATTCAAAATAGGTACAGAAAAATGCAAATTAACGTTGGTAGTTCCACAGCTCATGCACAATTCTTGAACACCTTTGTCAAAGCCAACACTCGGAGACAACGGAAATGTACAAATTGCTCTTAAAAAGAAACAAAAGTCGAAAGAACAACTAAAAGAAACCTGAATAATCAGGGACATAAAATATACAAAGATCACCGTGCTGGCGGTGTGTTTATTATAAGACGAGATGTAATAAAAATTACATGTAAATTATTGTAATAAAAATAGCCGTACCATCTCAAAAGCACCTCGATGCACCAACTTAACAATGAAAAAATAATTCGTAAAGCAATTTTCACTTCGGAAATTACTTCGACGATTCGCAACCGCATCTAACATTTTATATCGAGATAGAACTTCTTCATGTTTATTATTATTCAATCATGAAACTACCCTCGTAAATCACGTCTTATTAAATTAAATTATGGGCAATAGGTACTTTTAAAGAAGTAGTTGAAAATTGGAACACATGTCTGCTAACTGTTAGGTGACTTCGCGATTAATTTTGTTTTTATAGTCGTCTGGGTCTTTGTTGGTTATCGTTTTATTAGTCCACTTTGCATTCCATGCCTGTATTTTAAAGTGGCCTTTTTCTTACTAGACTTCTTTATGTTGGAATGAATGAATCTGAGTCCCTACTTGGTTTCGAATTGGGTGGTTTTCAGAAATTCTTTAGCTAAACTATTTTGGTCAAAATCTTTTATTTCACAAACTACAGAGTAAGTGCGATCTTTGGTTTCCTATAGAACGTAATCAATATCTCTGTCCTACTAAAAATTGAAACCATTCTCTCGTTCATTCTCATCTTCTCAGTGCTTCTATTTGTAAGTTTGAAGTATCAGACAGTCTGAAACTCCGTGACAATTTAAGCATGCAAGGTGCAAAAGGCATGCAGAATGTCACCAAAATCGATAACTCACTTTGTATCCACGTACCTTGGGAATATCAGCGGGCCCATACCCATTCTCCCTTGGTGGTAGTTTCGGAGGCTTGTCACCTCTCCTCTGGCCCATTTGCATCATCAGCTGTTCCCTGGTCGCGGCTACCACTCCATGTCCATTATTCTGGTGTCCGTTGTGTCCATTGTGACCATAGCCTCCGGAGCTGCCGCTAGATCCTGAGCCATTTGCGTTGGAACTGGCGATGCTGTACGGGTCCTCGTCGGGAATTGGAATGCGGGGTCGGTTCTTGATGTCCAGCAGTCTTTGAACTGTTGACAAAAGTTATACATGAAATTAATGGATGTTTCGTTTAAAAGTGAGCGTTTTTTACGTGTCCATAAAAAGGTCATCGAAGATTTATAAATGTCAAAGTTCTTAGTGGTTTACCACATAATTCATTTATTATATTTAACCAATTTCATTGGATAGTGAATACTCAAATTATAATCGTTGTCAAGGTAGTATTTCAATTTGTCCTAATCGTATATCACAGAGCAGAGTTTAAGGCAGTCAAAGGTCAAGCAATCTGCATCTCAGATATTAATGAAGCAATATAAATTCTATTCAGAGGTAAAATATTGTATAATAACAAGTTTCCAAAAAGATTATCCAACAGTTTGAACACACAACAATTGGAAACATTTAGAGGCGCTTGCGCAACTTGCAACGCGAATGTTACTTCGTGATGTTGAGATCGGATGGCAATCACTCCTCTTCACGACTTCGAACAACCTACGATTATTAAAGCGACGCCAAAGGTCTAGTATCTTCATTCCACTACAGATCACTTATTACCCGTACTTCGTCCCTAATCAAAAAAATAAACGAATCGTCCGCGATTAACCAACTTTAGTATTACACCGCAAGGTTGAATGCATAATATTCAAACAATAAACGTAAATTCATACGAATATTGACTGTTTAGTTGCGAAATATTAAAGTGTCTATAAAATTTATTGCATGAGCGACGGTGCGGTACAAAAGACGAATAGTGACAACTGCATCCATCATAGCATGTGGCGTCGACTTGTGGATGCTGTCCTAAATGTTTTGTTTGCTCTTTATATACATGTCAATCATTATGAATAATTACGAGGAACTTGGTAATAAATTGGTACCTACACATTAGGCAATTACATTAAAAATAAATCCTAATTGCACCCTTTCATTACGATGATTGCAGTTTACAACCACTTACAAACATTGCTATTACGATATTTTAACTAGATATTAAATATGATTTCTTCAATCATAATTCAAAAGCTTTTAGTTTGAACAGCAATTACAGTAATTTTGTTAAGGAAGTTAAAGTTGCTTGCCATTTCATAGATTTCCCGCGTCGACATGATAAAGATGTTGTGGAAGCGATAAACCTTTGTTTCGCACATAATCTAAGCGTACAAGATATACCTGTGTCTGGAAATACCGTAGACGCCATGTCGCAACGGGATTAGAATCCAGATTAGTTCAGCCAATGAGCTGAATGCTAATAGCCGAGGAACACAGGCTGCTTTTAAATGCTCAGAAAATTACGTGCGTCTATTTACAAAAAATAATAAAATTGTGTTCTTTGGGCTATTTGTGGTATGCGAGTCAAGAGCATCTCTGTGAAGCTCCAGTTGGTGTTTCAGATCATGAATAGATAACAGATTTTCCTCCTCAAGTGCCAAAAGAATAAAAGGCTTTAAAATTTTATTTGCGTAGAAACCATCTAAAGTACTTAAATCTTAACGTTTCTCTCGTATAATTTTATCAGATTACAAAAATTACATCGCAACCATGTCAGAACTCCAATTTAGGGCTACTAAAATCTGTGTAATGTTCAAATCACTTTCGATCTCCATGCTTCCTCTTGTCATCAATCGGGGTTTTGCATAATCGGCAGTCACGATTCACGTCTGTTCAAGCCTTTAATGATTCAATTGGCGCTCGTTACTAATTCAAAGTGAATTTAATGGGTTTATGGGCTACGATTGCATTTGTATGATCCAGTTACCAACTATGACGAACGAAGGTCTCATTATGAAATCGAAATTCGAATGTGTGATGTAGACAATGAAGTAAGCTTGGATTGATTGAACAAGAAACATGTTACTTATGTAGATCTTATCGGACTTAAAAGCAACGAGTTGCTACTTAACAAAGTACAGGTAGATTAAACGATTAGCAATCCATACATATCGTTTAATTATGAAAATAAAGTAACACACGAATAAAATAACAATGTGTAAGTACTCCATGACACGAAGGTTAAGTTTTGATGCTATATCGGCAAAAGCGACCAGTCTCCACGTTTAAGTGTCACGACTTCCATACAGAAAACATTAGCTACGTTACTCAATAGATTTATTTGAGTTCCTTAACAGATAAACAGTGGCTAGACCGCGAAACCACTGCAGAAAATCTATGAACGCATCTTATCCGTGGCGGAAAATCACGGGAATCTCGCTGTGCGGTTTCTTTCCCATAGCCTCACTATGATTTGTGCAAAACCAATATTAGATGTTGAATTGCTGTTAACTTGCCTAGATGGGGTTAGTTAGAAATTTCCAGTACGGTTTGAGTGAAATGAGGTGCAATACATTTTGAGATCGATGTGAGATTGCATTGTTGCACAACAATAAGCAGACTACTGAGAAGTGAGGCTCTGCATAGCTGATGCGGTTGCGTGCTATGGGAACTAAATCAGATTTGAACATTATTTATATAATAACACCTCGATTCACACTTGTTGCTTATTTCAAAGGACGTGCAAATTACTCGCTGTAATACAAATTTCCTAGTCCTATGAATAAAACAGGAGTGTGGAGAGGTAACTCAATCACAGACGTTATGATGAGCACGCTTAGTGCCCGTAGATCCAACATGTGATTAATTTCCGGAAGTCTCTTTGGGCAGTCGATTGTATGTACATTATTACTGGCCGATCACCTTGCTTTAAAGAAAACCGGATCACTTTGGACCGAGCCCTCAATAATTACAACAAGAACACGACAGCTGATGATCCTGGTTTAAAGGCCATCTCCTATATAAGACATCTGTAGCGTATAATCAATTTAAGTTCAGACTGGACTTTCCGCACTATTTAATTTTTTCTCTCCTACTTAAAACTTCAATAAACCCAAGGTTAATACAACTTGGTAAAGCGCTCGCGGTTGTGCGTGAGAATATTACCGTGCATTATAAGAATTTAATTTTGTATATTCGTCAGTTAATGATAAGTGTAGAGGTCGTCCCATTGTTCCACAATACCTGTGCCACAGTCTCCGGAGGTCTAAGACAAGGTAACTGTAACATTGTCAGATCTTTGGGTGCCTCTAGTCATCGTCGACGTATGCTAACATACGCCCATTCAATGGTAATTATTGTTAACGTTGATGACGCGTGACTGATGTTCGACAGAGGCCTTGTAACTGATGATACAGAAGGACCTAAAATGAACATTACTGCTAATGGCATTATTCTCCTAAATGTTAATGATGACGCTATCGATGGGAGAGCTAAAAACAGATGTTCAAACGTATAAAGAAACGTCATTAGTTTGACTCCCACAGGGTTTGATTTGATAAATGCCGTTCACAATGCAGTATTATAATGTAATATTTTTGTGTTTTGAGATAAAGTGGCAAGAGGTAACTCTTCAGTGGACCCATGTTTCTCTGTCCATGATATCGGTGTTAGGCAATTTATTCGCTATGACACGTATTGTGCGTTTATGTCCCTTAATGCTGCTATTGCAATTTTTCTGTTGATTTTGCTTGTTTTCTCTGCTATTGTTGTGGCGTGAAATCGTTTGCTGCCCCTGTCAACCTTAACGATGCGACGTGGCCGGTAACAGATTTAGATTATTTAGGACCGTAGCTTGCAGGTTCATTTGTAACTTCACTTTTATTTCCGAAGACTATTTGTACAAAAACGACCGTGATCTTTTTAAAGCCCTTCAAATTAAAGTAGTATAAGTTCCACTTATTTATTTTGTTAAACATATTTATTGGTAGGCGTACATTTCTCTGAGGTTATATTCAAATTGATTTTTTTAATCATTAGACAAGTTTCGTGTAGCATGTAATTATCAAAATATGCGGAACATTGGACACGATGTTTGTTAGACATTTAATTGGTTTTGTGACCAATTTATACGTTGGGTAGAGTGCTCTGAAGCAATATGTAGACGAAATCATTTCCTGTATAGTTTTTTCTGGATTTAATGAAGAACTATTGATCGTGGTTAGATGGTATTTACGTGTGTGTGTGGGTCATGCGTAGTTGATTTAATTATAGGTTTTAGGTAGACACGTAGATTGTCAACATGATTGGTATAAAAAAGCTAATGTATATTATTAAAGTTTCGGATTTTTAATGTCTGAATTAAACAGAATGATTTGTATTCTACATCTCTAAATAACTGTATTATTTATTTTAAAGTCACACCTTAAATACTTGCCATGGATTCAAGTTCAACCCATAGATAAATGGCCCATCATTTCCCACAAGCATCACTAACTGACCTCATCAAAAATATTTAGCTAAAATCATAACTCGCCCACCTTGACCATGCTTTACTTAATGAAGCCTATTTAAAAAAATAGACAAAAACAATTCAGTATTGCTCATCAGTTTTTTAGTTTCGTGGCTAGTGAACAACCCAAGTGATGATATCTCCAAGTTCTTTGTACGGAAATGTTTTTATAATGAAGATAATATGGAATATTGTGTTTTGTATTAATATTTTGAGCGTATTGTTCTTCTGTGTGATGTTGAAGTTTGTGGTTTGAATGATTTTGGGTTGCTTTTGTTGCAGTTTGGTGATGAATGCGGTGTCGTGTCTTTAAATTAGGTTTTAACCAACTTTGGTGGTTTCCAGAGGTCAAACTTATGTCCTCTTGGCTCCCAAGTCCTACAAATTCTTTGAAGTTTCAATCATGCACAATAGTCTAAATTCCATGCTTTCCAGTGACAATCGAATACTCGAACAGATTATATTTATTCAAGATCTTTCTAATCCCACACATACGTTTCTATAAACTGTTGTGATAGGCATCAGATTCATTGTTTGTTCTAAGATTGATTTAAACTGGCTTTCTACTTCTTCTGACTCACATACTATTTGAAATCTCTCCACATTAACTTAAGATACTGAATCACATAAATGCATAATTATATAAAAAGTTATTATCTTCATATGTATGAACTGCAATGTTTCGTGGGAATCTTATCCATCATTTTTATCTAACTTCATCTTTTGTTGGCAATTAGTTATCCAACCTACCACTTAAGCTACCTTCTAACTTAAAATTTGATTTTTTAGTGAGAACAGCAACTCTTGATTTATGTAAAATTTTATGTTAACGAATATAAGATCTTTTATCAAGACTAGAAATCTTATTAACATTATGTAATCAAATTATATCATGTCAATCATTTGTTAATATTTTACTTAAAACTAACTAAAGCCAATCATAGGAAGGTTTTGTGTTTTCTTTTGTTTAACTTCCAATATAAAACAATCCATCAAAAATAACCATATAGAATGACAGGCCGTTTGTGTAACATCATCTATTATTTCAATATGCTGTGTCAAACAGCCTTCCCAAGTTAATAGGCAATTTGATTGAACAAAACGTATTCTTAGTACGTTATCAAATCTATCATTATTGGTATAAAGTTTTGTTAAAAGGCCAAGTGTTATATAATATACTAGCTTCTGCCAGCGGTTTCACCCGCATCCCGTAGGAACTACTTCCCGTACCGGGATAAAAAGTAGCCTATAGCCTTCCTCGATAAATGGGCTATCTAACACTGAAAGAAATTTTCAAATCGGACCAGTAGTTCCTGAGATTAGCGCGTTCAAACAAACAAACAAACAAACTCTTCAGCTTTATAATATTAGTATAGATACTTGAACCTTCTTCACGAATCAATCAATATATTGGTGAAAACCGCCTAAAAATCCGTGCAGTAGTTTTTGAATTTATCGCGAACGAACGAATAGAGGCAGCTGAGGAGTCTGCTTTCTTATTTGAAGTAATTTAAAATCTAAAATTGCATTATGTTTTTACAATATACCCGTCTATTTTTGTGAAAGGACAATGCTATTCTTTGTATGGAAGTTGGGCTTAAGAGTTGTCCACGGTAACTGCATAGTGTATTATGTTCCATAGGCTTATAATAGGTCCCAGACCGAAATATTTCGAAATCTATTCCAGGAGTCCTGAGAAAAACTGGTTTGACTCTTGTTCAGTATTACGAAAAATTTGCTTACGAACTCTCAACTATTCCACTTTTATTATCTTAATTGAAATGCATTATAATATTAATCGACAAATAAGAGGTATTGAACGAGAATTTTTTTTACCGACTTCAAAAAATGGAGGAGTTTCTCAGTTAGTTTGTATTCTTTTTACGTTTGTACGAGCATAACTCCGTCGTTTACCAACCGATTTAAGCAATCATTTTATTGTTTGAAAGGATTTACTTTCCAAATGGTTCCTTTGTTATTCGGTCCAGGGTCTGGTGTTAGAAACCTTAAAACAATAGGGAACTCTCGGAAATTGTAAGCATATATTGAATAAAAACTTGTCATTCGGGTATATGTCTCCGACACCACAAAACAGTGGAGGTTAAAACCTGACCTGACGATGGAGACGACAGTGAGACGAGGGAACTCCTCAACGGTATCTGTTTACTACCTCGTGTTCGAGCTTATTTTATTCGTCTTGATAAGATTTTTCCATTGCCATTACGGATATTAATTGCATGACGCTACACGAACTTAGGACTGATTGTGGTAGATAGAGACTGAAAAGCAAGAGAAACAACAATTTCCTTTAAACGTCTATTCCTGTTTTTTTATCCTATCAACAGTGAAACCACTAACTATCTGAATGTTATTTCAAGAAAAGAGGTTGTTAGGTTTGTGGCTGCTTAAAATGGCTAGCTAACAATGGCTGGCTAACATTAGAACCGGTTTTTCTCGGGACCTCTGGGACCGATTTCAAAAATATTTGTATTCCGTCTTGAGAGTGAAGTAAAGAACCTATTCTAACCATTCCCACTACTGGGCAAATGGCTTGGGCTTTATAAAGTGACTGTTCAAGTTTAAACATTAGAACCGGTTTTTCTCGGGACCTCTGCGACCGATTTCCAAAATATTTGGATTTCGTGATAACAGTGAAGTAAAGAACCTATTCTAACCATTCCCACTACTGGGCAAATGGCTTGGGCTTTATAAAGTGACTGTTCAAGATTAACATTAGAACCGGTTTTTCTCGGGACCTCTGCGACCGATTTCCAAAATATTTGGATTTCGTGATAACAGTGAAGTAAAGAACCTATTCTAACCATTCCCACTACTGGGCAAATGGCTTGGGCTTTATAAAGTGACTGTTCAAGATTAACATTAGAACCGGTTTTTCTCGGGACCTCTGCGACCGATTTCCAAAATATTTGGATTTCGTGATAACAGTGAAGTCAAGAACCTATTCTAACCATTCCCACTACTGGACAAATGGCGTGGGCTTTATAAAGTGACTGTTCAAGTTTAACATGAGAACCGGTTTTTCTCGGGACCTCTGCGACCGATTTCTAAAATATTTGGATTTCGTGATAACAGTGAAGTCAAGAACCTATTCTAACCATTCCCACTACTGGACAAATGGCGTGGGCTTTATAAAGTGACTGTTCAAGTTTAACATGAGAACCAGTTTTTCTCGGGACCTCTGGGACCGATTTCCAAAATATTTGGATTTCGTGTTCAGAGTGCACTATGGAACCAGCTGGAACTACTCCCACTGCTGGACAAACTTTGAGCCCAGACCCTGGCATTGTCCTTTACACTATATTAGGATCAACAACTACAGATTATTAAATAAGATACAATCTGCAAAGGCTTAGAAAGTGACAGTGAACATTGTTGGACCAAGGTCGATCGCTGACGTGACAACCGGATTTAAGGCCCTTGTGTCAACCAACGCTGGTAATGATAGTGTTAATTAAATAATAAACAAAGTAGACAGTAAAGACAAAAATGTATATAATCAAGTATTTAAAAGAGAAACTGTTGAAAATATTCTAGAAGATGTTAAAGATTTTAATGCAGATTTGCGTTAGATTAACACGTCATTTGTCATAGGTAATGATAATTAAATACGCAGTAAAAACGTTTTAAATATCTGCTAATTCGTCTCGCTGTAATAAAAAGTAATGTGAAGTCTTTTTTCGAACAAAACAATTCACTTTTTGCCCTCCAAGTGATTCACCAAAGTGCATATTATCGCTAATCCTAAAACCTGCATTAGTTTTGTTTGTTTTTGTAACTTCAGTATAAGGAGAGGAAAAAAATCAACCGACTGTAAATGTGTCTCAAGATATTTATACCTGAATTGAGTTATGGGGACAAAACTCAATCTACTATATAAAAATAAGTCCGGTATTCCTCCCTGACGCTATAATTCCAGAACGCACGAACCGATTTCCACGGTTTTGCATTCGTTGGAAAGGTCTCGGGCTCCGTGAGGTTTATAGTAAAGAAAATTCAGGAAACATTTCAACAGAAAAGCGGGAAAATCTTTTTTCACATACAACGCCATCTCTGATACATAGCATGAATTAATGTTACAAAAAAAGTACTAGGGAATCATAAGTGCATTGAAGACAGATAAATGCATTACAGTACTTAATAATGTTCTACAATGAAGTACGCACGAATACAAGGGTAACAGAACTTAACAGAAGATATTCAAAATGATATCTTCAATATCATTTTTGTAATCGAAATGAATTCATTACTGTTGTAAAATGAAATACATTTTTTCCTTTTCTAATATAAAACAAAAAAAAAATCTTTATTTTTAATCACCAAACAAAATGTTAACATAAAAAAAACGCAGCATCTGGTGGCGAAACGGAGTTCGCTGGGTTTGCTAGTTCAGGTATAAATATTTAGATAAGACCACAGAGTTCACTAGGTAGTTTATAAAAATCCAAACTCACTAATCTAAACCTATGTTGATAAAAATTCTAGGCAACAGACAACTTGCTTTAAAAATAATCCGTTATTATGTGTAAATAGCAAAAATAAAACATAACGTAATAATGCAAGGACAAGTTACTTTGTGCTTGCTTAAGTACACTTTTTTGTGTCTAACTATTTTTATTACATTTCTTAGAATTGAGTTTTGATGTTCTTTTATCCTAAAGCGACGTATTAATAAAGCTGGATTTAGCAGCTGAAGTATCATAAATTGCATTTCGGCACCGAGACTTGCATACGCTAATCCTTATGGCACATCCATATGGGACAAATAATGAGCATCTTCCATCAAAAAACAGGACTGGCCAATTAATTCACTACAGTACCTAATAGAGCCAATATAACTTAATCATATAAACTATTTAAAAAAAGAATACTCACCAGGAGGAAGCTTGGACTTGAGCATATCCATAGCAACGACGTTGATGATGAGCACCCAGATCGGGCAGTCGAGGAGATCGTTGTCCGACTTGACGAAGGCAATAGCGCTGAGGCACTGCGTCTCCAGCCGCCTGCGGTCAGGGTACGAACGGCGAAGCTCACGGTTCACGTTGGACTGGAACTTTTTCATGTCGAATAACTGGAAAAGGAATAGAAAATTAGATTATAAACCAAACAAATATGTTAAAGTAATAAAGAAGCCGCTTCAATATAGTTTCAGTAAGTTGGGATGCGTGAAGATTTAATTCCTATCGGAAATAGAAATAGACTTTTACGATAATGTTAAGTATGCTTTTTAAACTTTAGATACTGAGCCCCAAGAGTTTGAGTGTTCTAGATTGTCTAATACAAAATAAGGAAGAGAAGCTAACTATAGACACTAATTTGATTATGTTTAAAACACGTTATGATAAAACAAATACAAAATGAAATAACAATAATTAAGTACTAACACCTAACATGAATCATTATACCAATAATATTAAAGATGACGATACTACTAATCAAGAAATAACAAACAAACTTATAATAACAGACAGTTACAAATAACGTGTACATTTTTTATCTTAATTAACACGAGCGATGATCTAAAACAAATTGTCGGACGATCGATTGAATGCGTCTAAATTAGGAGATCTTATCGAATTAATATTACATAACAAGCCATCGTTCGATAATGAAAAGACAATCGCTCGATCAAACAAAAATTACGCCGACGTCATGTAAGGCCCATCTTTACAAAGAAAACGTCAAGCGCGAGTGTTGAACTGTTGGAGCCCGAAATGATGATGTAATTGGTTATTAAAACAGAAAAATATATTGTTTAATTACATGGAAGACTATAGATACACCTTTCTGGCTCTGATGTTGTCAATGTAGTAATTTTTCAATTGTGTAATTTCCAAAACATTTTCTACAATTTCATAATTTCTTTTGAATATCAAAGTGACAAAACCAAAAATTCCAGCACGAAGTGATCTAAATCTATCTTGATAATCTAAAGATTTCCCATTTAACCGCGGAACTCTGAGAGACAAACAAAAACGCCGAGTCAGATGCATCGACGAAATTGAATGAGGCTTATAAAGTTGTTACATAACCAGTGCAAGCAGTTGTCGAGTTGTCCGTCCATCTGCCCGGACCACTACACTATATAGATGTTATCTTTAAAAACTTCGCCGACGTAATTCGTAAATCATATGACGGTGACTCAAAAAAGACTGCTCCAACTTATATTGATGCATTTTGAGAATTCTAATTAAAACTGTAACATTCCATTGTTGCAACACAAGCACGTCTAGCTACAAACATAATTGGGAGTGTTCTGGGAAGTGATGAATTGTAGTGGTTTGCGCAAGTACCAAATTCAAATGGAAGATTTGACGTAAATGTTTTGTTAAGACAAATGGTTTGAGTCTTCCGTTCTCACAGGCTTGATGGAAATGAAGAATATATAATGTTACATAACACAGCAAGTAAATTGTATCTTTGAAATAGATCATATAGCTGGGTGTCAGTACAATAGTGCAGGAATGTGTGAAGTGGCTTAGAATTAATGTCACAACAATTCCAACTTTATTGTAGATTCGAACTAAGTAGTTTAGTTTCATTTAAAAACTGTAGTTGACACTACTGATAGTATTGTTTTATATTAATTTAGTCACGAGGGAATTCGGTGTGGGAAACGAGTCGGATCGCACAGAAAAAATCCCAGAGATCACCAGTTTCAACACTTGACGGTATTGTTTCGAGGAAATTGGAGTATTTTTAATGATGACTTCCACTGCTTTAGAACGCCTTAATGAGTGACCTATGAAAATATTTGTTGCAATGTTGCAGCTCTAGTCAATTATCAATAATAATCCACATGGCTTTGGCTGACTTTATTCATGTAAACTGAACGACAAAGTTTGATTTATAATTTGACGCAATTCATATTTACAACAAAAAAAAAATACTTCAAAAGTCTTACCTAATAACCTAATCTTTATTACAGAATGTATTACATCGCTCCTAAAAATATTATCAGAAGTGTAATATTTCTCACAGCCGCCATTAATTGAAGCATCACATTGTTTCGGCAGTGCGCTGGTCACGGACAATGGTTCACTTTCTGCAAATTCGCTTTCGTTACTCCCAAGGAAATAAAATAACACCCAAACAAATAAGTGAGGCAATGCCCATTCCTTCCCTTGCTTAATGGTGCTATCTTCTCTCATTGTTCGCTGCAGACTTACGTAAAACCTTGTAGGTAATGGAGTATGAATTAGTAATGAATCTTTCGGATGCTAGGAAGTGAATTCTCCATTGTTTTGTTCCACATCTTGTACCTACATGCTGTCGGTTAGCGCTACTATGAAAGTAGCTTTAATAACAGCTGAACCGACTAATTTGTGGTCGTTCTTAGTTATTATATTCACATTTGCGTTCGCTTTGTCATTAGTATCGTGTTCACAAATGTCATGGCCCTTACTCGTTGAATTGTATTCTTGTTACAGCCATCTACTACTTCGCAAGCCTATCGGATTACAAATGTTAAATTAAATAATATTCACCTTATGTATCACATACATACGGTGGCAACCTTCTACAAAAATCCTGTGTGCATGCATACTGGTTTTATTAACAATAACTCGTCTTCAAAGTGCATGCTTGGAAAATATTTCGAAAGATTAAAATGTTCGTAAAATGAAATTACGTGGCAATGTCATGGTCAGAGTGAATCGTGCTCGGACACAATCTGTGCAGTCGTGATGCACCACAAATGACTGATGCACTAACGCAACGCGCATTAGAGTAATGCTTCGGCCTCTTAATTTTTTTTCTACGATGATTATTGTCTTTAATAATGGTGAACATAAGGAAATTACGGAGGCAGAAGCAGCAAAAGGTGAAGTAACAGACTAGCAATAGCCAGCTATTGTGTGTGATCGAGTTCAAAAAGACGTGAGTGAATATTTTTAATCGGTCGATAGAACTTTTACTCTTACAAAATATGAAAGAAAAAATCGATGTTTGAGTTACCAAACAAGTAATTTCTCCAGAACATCCGAGCGTCATCGGCTTCCAAGGAATTTAGATCATTATGTGGGCAACCATGAAATTAATAGGCAAATGTTACGACATCTTCTTTCATAAACGCATCTATCTTGACGGAAATAACTACTGACGCCTGCTTGGTATGCTTCCAACGAACCAGTTTACCTTGCTTGCCCATAAATTAGACTCCAAAATTCATATTATGATAGCAGTAAAGACTAGAATAGTGGTTTATTTTCTTTGGACGATAATTTTGTTAATAACGTGGTGCAAGAGGAAGGATAAGCTAGTAACGTGCAATTAGATGCACCTATTGGACTTGGTACAAATTGTGGTTATAAGTTTATCAAAGCAAGACATGCTAATGATGTTATTTATTTTGCATCATAAAAACTTATTACGGTACAATGTTTTTTGTTAGCCAAAGAAGTAGGTACGGTAGTAATTGTTACATTTGTTTACTTAAAATAGATTTGTACTTAACAATGAGTGTGAAAATGAGAAAATTTAACTTTACTTGTGAACATTTTTTAACTACATAGTTACGATTTTTTTGGCTCGACATTGATGCTTAAGTTTTTATATTACATACATTGTTAAACCATATTTGTAACACTTAAAATATTACGCATACGGTGTTTTTTACATTATTTGATAATGGCTTTGTTTTAATAAGCGTTTCAGATTATGTATTTGTTTATGTTTTTTTTTTTTGTTAAAAGGATTAACGGATTAATACCTTTATTACTTTTATTTACCCCGTTTAAACAATTTTTTTATTTATCTCTATTTTTTTCATTACTGTTTTTGTTAAGACCATCATATCCATGTTGTCAATATTGATATTAAGCTTTGCTAATTCTTTCTTTGCTAGCTACTACTTATGTATCCCTTACCTTAAATATTTTCTCCTGTTCCAGTGAATATCCAGGTAGTTTGACTATATCCTGCCCGATAGCCGTCTCTTCGTTGCTGGTGGCTGCCGTACTCTTCACAAATACGTTACTCTTGGAGTAGCGTCTGATGAGTATGTTACCGGCGTCGTCCATTTTAATTTTGACACCCTGTTAACAAAAAACAACATTTAGAAACATATTTTAATCATCATAAAATCCTTGCACCTAAACACCAAATGATCGTTCTCATGTTCTGTTTTTAAATTATCTGTAGATTTAGAGCAGTATTAAGAAACTGTGGTCGGAGTAATAATGCTAAAATAACATGGAGCAATACGCAATTTTATGAGTTTTTAAATACGAAATCAAGGTTTAGTTGGTGGTTTAACATAATCATCTGGTTTACTTTTGTGGTTATTCTCAATTCCTCATTGTCTAGTATGAATATTTTTCGCTTTATTTCTTCTTACCCCGCACTCAGAGACATTTACCGTCTTACCACAAAAACTTTTAAACGTCAGTTTAAGACTTGTCTAAAAAAATGTCAGATTATGACGTTGACATATGGTTCATTTTGCAGCCACAATTTTTTTAGAGAAGTGTAAAACAGACGTTTAAGTTTTTGTAGTAAGGCCATTAATGATTATTTAAGTCACTCCTTAGTGACAGATTCTCATAGAAATTCTGCCCTAAGGAACGACTTAAGTAACCATTAAATGTCTCTGAGTGTGTCCATAAGACTGTTATTTTCATCTTCATCAGTACACGTTTTGTTACTGTCAACCCAAGACCCAGCTAAGCTTATCGGGACATTATTAACATCATTAGAGACTTTGTCTTCAAGTTCCATCTGTAGACTACTCAAATGTCTTTCTCACTTAATTTACAGTTTGACTCAATATCTTAGTTGAAATGAACTTTGGCCATGCACGTGCAGGCTAGATCATTGGCTAATTAAAACCTATTACGTTAGCTGTACCTACCTATGGCAGAATGCCAGTTGTGACTTTTTCTGTAGTCGTACCTATATAACCTCAATGCAAGGATGTGTAAGCTTGGCATATAAAGATAGTATCGGCCGGATGCTTCAAAATTGAGCTCTGACAAATGCAGAGCATGAATGGAAAGTGAATGTGGTATAGACCAAGGTTCTATTGGAAGCACAAACTGTGTCTTGGTACTGGTTTAACTATACCATTGAATGTATGGTATGCTTAAATTATATATAACACCACGACTGCAATCCGAAGAATAATTGCTGAAGATTGCCAGGATCTAAGCAGACAGCGACTCTCAAGCTATCAACATACAACAGCTTATATATTGATCTTGTTACATAGTATTATAATCATGAAATAACTCAAACGTAGGTAGCTACTATTCCAGTGTTTAATTCAGGATCTCATATTTGGCTGTCAGTTTGCTTGTTGTTCTTACATATTACTTCGTCCGATATCGTCGTGATCGTTATACTTAGCAAGTAAATTATCTATTGCAGTCTGATGTTGATAAATTAATTACAGCTTTAAGTAATCGTCTCTTGCGCAAGTCTTGGTATGTGGCAGATGGGAAATTCTCATTAGGTCAGTTCATATTGTTGCATACAAGTTGATCATATTGTATGATATTAGGTATGGAATTAATTTCAAACTTAATCACAAATATGATTTGATGGGAACCTAAATATGGAATCTTGATTATGAATAATTCAAGAATTTAAGCGTCGTCACTACGATTTTCAGTCTATCAAAGAAAAGCTAACATCTATCCAAGGACATGAAGACTTTTATTCTCTGTAATGGGACTATTGACAGTGTATTCAGTTACTTCATGTTTGTCTGGAATTACAACTGGAGAGACCAAGGCTGCTAAAGGACAGTAACCTTACAAACATTTTAAACCAGTGCTGTCATCGCCCGTTACTTTATGACATCACAACTCATTCCCCTATCTACCATCAGCAAGGTCATTGTCTTTGCCATACTTCTTACTTCCATCATTCATCTCATTATGATTTATGACACCACAAAGGCGTTCAACAATAGAACAAGTACATACTAATCTGACCTATGACATCATGACCTTACCGAACTCAAAAGTGCATGTCAATGTATTGTTATAAATAACTGAATTAATCAAATACACGGAAGATGGGTCATATTTTGGAGTAAAAAATATATCAAAATCAATTAGAGTTTAAACGTGTGAGAAAAGGGGTTTTTGTAAACGATTTGTAATGTTTTACAATGGGTGTTTTTTTGGTTGATAATAGTGGGTGAACTATTAATAATGTGTTGTTCTTTTTAGTGTGCATGTCTAATGATGTTGAAGACAACGTGAGAACAGTGATGTTGATAGCCATCAACGCAAGTTATGACTTATAGTTACTTTTCTTATTACACTTTGAAGCAGTTGGTAAAGAAAATATGAAAGTAACCATTACAAAAAACTAAGGTATAAACATTGTCAATGATCAATCACAAAGTGAATTATTATGTACATCTACTAACAAGCATTTTAGACAGAGACACGAAAATGCAGAACAAGCGAAAACTATTAACAATACAAGATACCTAGATAATAATTTGATACATTTTAATGAAGGAATCTTAATGAAAATATATTTAGAAGATACTTTAATGTCTTCATTTTAATTTAGACCCATGACAGGTAACCTTTGCATGGCCTTGTCATTTGGAAAGACACTGAAAGCGAATGTTTAATACACGAACTAAGTTTACGTTTGTTCTGATAGAAATCTTGTGGAATAAGTAATGAGACTGACGCTTCCTCGTCTAGTATGTTTTGTTTAAAATTATTAATGTTTTTACTCTTTTTGTTATTTCATTTCATCCTTCTCCGTGTGAGAGGAGGCCTGTGCCCAGTAGTGGGACGATAAAAAAAAGGCTGTAACAACAACAACAACAACATGTGGAATTTTGTGCATGTGTTTCATTAAGTACTGTTTCCTTTAGGGCATGCAATACCGGTTTACCGGTTTCGGTTTTACCGGTAAAACCGCCCATTTTCGCGATTTTTAATTTACCGGTAAAAATTATATGTAACCGGTAATTTACCGGTTTTTACGTTTTTGTAATAATATATAGCAATTGTTCATTTAACGTCAAATCTTCATTATGTAGCCTGAACATGATGTAATATTGCATACATTACATATTGTAAGACTGTTAAAGTTGCTGTTTTTTAGGAAAGTAGACTTATGTGGCTACTTGGACTTATTGAGCAAGGGCTTTTACTTCACCACCATGCGGACAGCTCTGAGGACACGGTGGAGCACACAGTCTAGGTGTGTCTTGCCTGGGAAGGGTACCGCGGTGTCGTCGTCGAGCCAATAGGCAGCGACGACCTCTCGCGTCCGGCCCTGGTTCAAGCCATGGTCCGAAGCGAGAGGGAATGGGAAGCCGTCGCCTCCTTCTGCGAAACAGTCATTCTCAGTCTCCCAGTCAGCTCGAGAAGGAGACGGTGGAGCGCCTGCGAGTTCGCACCTCTTATCCCAACAGCTGTAGTGGACCGAAGACACCACGGGCGCCGAGTGTCGAGAGACGACTCCCGGCCATCGTAGGCGTCGGTCTGTGGACGGTGAGTTCGGGTGGCTCATCGTTCCTCCGTCTGCATAGACAACAGACCCGTGTCGGCGGCCCGAGTTGTTCCACGCGCAGGGCCAAAACCTGACGGGGCTGCGGGATTGTTCGAAAGAGTTACCGCGACCCTGGTCCATAAAATGCCCACAATTTACCATAAAAAAGGTTTCACTTCAATGAAAAAAATGTTTTTTTTTTTTTCACGGTAATTCTTAGCGTTTATCCCGTCTTGTGACGGGGTCCTCTTTCCGTATCTTCTTCTTCCACTTCGCTCTATCCAGGACATCTTCCTCTTCAAGTTCGTAGATTTTCATGTCATTCATTACGACACTCAACCACCACCGTTTCGGCCTGCCTCTGCGCCTTTGACCGGGTATATTGAGATTGAGTACACAACATTAGCGATGTATTCAGGTGGTCTCCTTTTTACATGGCCGAACCATCGCAGCCGTTTCTCTTGCATTTTGTCGACGACATCGCGTTCGGATGGTACTGACATGTTTTTTTTTACGGCCCACGTCACAAAAAATGTTTACCACCTTATACCTTGTATTTTTAATTATTTTTTGCTTTTAGACTACCCAATCTTATTGATATAATATCACATTAAAAAAAAATACAAAAATTACCGTTTTACCGGTTTACCGGTAAAAATATTTTAATTACCGAATTTTTACCGGTAATTTTTATTTTACCGGAATTGCATGCCCTAGTTTCCTTGTTCGTATCTATGATAACGTAAATATTTTTATTAACGGATGTTGAGATCACGATTGCCTAGTACCAAAATTTTACATCATTTGTTTATTACACTTTGTCGCAATTTGGAGTCATTTGAATTTTATTATTTGCGAGTGGAATAAAAATGTTAGAATGATTGAATGGTTAAAGAAGTAGCATAACTTTTATGGGTGTCCAGAACTAAATTAACTTGTTGAAGTTGATTAGCGTTAGTCTATAAGATTATTAATGTCTAATTGAAATTATTAGACTTTTATTATCTCCTACAATTCTATACGGTCTTATAAGAGAGTCAACATCTTCACTCATTGCTGAATCTCCACACGACTGTGTTTATATGTCCAATGCTTTATCCGAAGTATGCGCAAATCATTCAATCCCATTTCCTCCATTAAAAATGTTTCCTCTATCCACGTACTGAACAGAGGAATACATTAACATTTCATTACAGCTATACCGGTAGTGGGAAGTTGCATGTGTATTGACGAAACGCATAATTGTCGCGCGGTACAACCAAATTCCTTCGAAGCAGTGAGCTGTGGATAATTTACTTGAAGCCAGTGGTTTTATATATCGATTTGTGTGGAAGGGTGAATGATGTTTGAGAAATTTTGAATTCCTCTTGTGTCAGGTTTGAAATATTTTTATTTGGACTTGGATTATGGCTAGTCTGCGACTAACATAATGTCATAATTTAATTTAATTCTACAGATTTAATACCTATTCTTCCTTTGTATGTTTTGCGGTTTTTAAAACCACCTGCAATTTTAATGTCTAAGGTTAAAGATCAAATGCTTGCAAGATTAGTGACAGGTTAGCACACCCAACAACCACATAATAATTCGTCTCACTATAATTTGTCTGTTTTGAAATCAAGAAACTCTGTAACGAATCAATCTGCTTTAATCTAAATATTAGGCCGGATATGGGCAGATCAGGCTGACCTCACAGAATCTTATTTGTTTCAAGAACGTAAGTTAGCTACGGGTAATAAAAGCTGGTGATCATTTGTCTCATTAAGCTCCTAGCCTTACTCAAGTTTATTACGATCACAATTGTATGTTGTGTGTCTGTATAATCAATCGCACCAACAATAATCATGGTGATTATATCGAGTTCAAATTTACTTCCAAGGTGATTGATAAAATTGGATTCAGTTGAGCAAATACAATTTGAATTACTTCTAGGCCGATTTGGTTATAATCGATTATAGATAAACCTTGTGAAATTACAGGATTGCCTATTTAAACCGTGCCCAAAGTCACGACTACATCAATAAATCTTTTTGGCACGAGCCATTTTTGTACACTATTGGTATTTTCTTAAGAGGACTCACTAAAAGAAAAAAGCTTAAAACAATACTCTTTCTAATGACCTATAATCCAGTCAATGATGAAGAACTAGACAAACTTAAGACTATTTGTTTTTAAATTTTCGTTCCTATCTGTGTCTATAACCTTACGTTTGACAGCTAGGTGCCGCATCTCATTTGTATCAGGATTTTCAATCCTATTGTCTAATATTTCCATAGCTATACTATGCATACCTATCGATATTAAAATGTTCTCCATCACTTCCTTGTGAACAACTATTGTTTCTGCTTGCAGCAACTTGTTGATCGTCTGTCAATTTTTTTGTTTCATTGCTAACGTGATGAGTTGGTTTATGATTGACAGTGATTCCTTCTATTTTGACTCTGTTATGAGGATTTTTTATTTTGGTGTTTTCATTTGTATCCTGATTGTTAATGAAAATAATCGTAGTGGGTGGTCCTAGCTGAGCATTTGACATCACCATCGTTCATTCATGATCAATGTATAGATTGTTATCAATCATGTTGCCTTCAACTTGAATTTCCACAAAAACAAGACCTGCGCTGATAACAGAATCAAAGCTATATTTCTTCAATTTAATAATTTAATTCGATTTGTTCAGGTAGTCAGTTATTTCTGCATTTGCCTATTTGGTCGTGAACTCATCTAAGTTTTTAGTGTGGGTGTCAACGCTCATCAGTTGACGGTATATCAGTGTCATGCGTGCCTCCATCATTAGCATTAGTTCTAAGTTGACCTATCACAGATCTAAGATATTTATCTAGTTTGAATTTATGTACTCATTATGGACCATTTGCCATATTAGTACTCGCGTATTTTTTGAGAAGAGTTATTTGTCTGGAATGGTAATGAGAGTGCGTAGAATACTAAATGAATGTGTACAACTTACTTGTCCTATGTGTCTTCTGACTTCTTCTGTCTTTTGATCTCTGTGTGGGTTATCAAAGCCGCAAAGACCGATTCTGGAAAGAAAGAAAAATGCGTTTAAAGATATGAGTGCCAAAATGTTGAGTGAATATTTTCTGAAAGTGCCACGTGCGCAAAAGAAGATAGAATTATCAAAAATGCCTACACAATTCAAAAGATGCAACAAAGCTGGTATACAATGATGTGATTTATATGCAGTACACACGGTCTATATTTTTTGATGCGATGATTTTTGCATAGCTGGAACTTTGCCAAGAGAATTTAGAATAACATTGAATGTGAAAAAAGCAATTTTAATAAATAACTTGTATTGTTTATAGGCATTGGCAACCGCAAACATAATTTACATGCTTCTATATCATCATTCATAACATTCGTTTTTACAGTGGGTGGGTTTCTTAGAATTGCATTTTATCATTGAAGTACATAGGTACTGAGGAGTTGCATCTGTTATTGTGAATTTTCAGTATATTACTGGAAGATACATTATTGATGTTCCATAAGCTAATCTTGGTATTTTCGCTTCAAGGATTGAAGCCTCTACTAAGTAGCTTCTTTAATGTATTAGTTCCTCGATTTATGTGTTTCGTAAACAAATCTAGTCCGGTTCGGTTCTCATGTGTCGGATCGAATAATGACGACATAGGAATTTGTCGTTCATTTGTATTTCGTAAACGTACTATCGGAATATCGTTTTCTCAAAACCGTTCCTTGGCATTGCCCTCAGAATGTCCACATTTTCATTGGTATTCAAGTTCGTCACTAAGGTCTGGCTTTGTTTACTGATCGGGAATTTCTATTCGATTCTTTGGGTTATTATGTGTATGTTGATTTCTATTCAATGGGTGAAACGATTAACTCTGATGGTGGTTTGAACGATGGTGAAGAAAATGTACACGGTCGTTTCGCATCAAGAATTTATATTCCATTATTTGACGTGGAAAGTAAAAAGTGGAGACGCTTTAAGGTTTTTAAGTTAATAGAAATGGTACAGTATGAGTTGGTATGTGTTTTGGAATACCTTTCTTCACGTTAGTTATAAACGTGTGAAATTATTTCTAACTGTTTAACTTTGTGTTACATAGAACGCTAAATTGTTCACAGCATAACTGTCAACTATTATTACCGAGATAGTTGATGCAAGCGTAAGTACATTAAAAAGCTTTTTTGCCTCGATGTTTTTGGAAACATACATACCTCTTAAAAAACAGTCCAATAGGTGTTGTATTGTCACTTTAACCTACTGATACTCCAACAAGTTCATAGTTTTTAATGTCTTTGAAGAGTAGGCTTTTTTTTTTTATAGATTTTTTTTCGCATAGGTTTTGCCGATATTGACACACATTTACCATGACAATTGAAGGTGATAATTCATTTGATCACAATGACATGAAACAACTCGTACGTGCCTCAACACCATATTATTTTTCAATATAAACGTATATTTTCATTTGACCTCTGTAGCATAGCGTGTTTGAGAAAACAGAATTGGGTCAAGTGCCTACAATAATGTTACTAGGCTCTTTTTAATTATAGTGTTTATAAGATATGATGAGTAGGTATGTCAGTGATATTTATTTGTGAAGAAGAAAACTTACTACAGAAACGTGGGGACAAATTCAATAGCATTTAACGAGAAATTGAGTGTTTCGTGTCAATTGAACGCAAAATTATACCTTTTCGGAAGAATTCTTTTGAAAAACCCTTTTAAAGGCGTACAGAGGATTCCGAAGTTTATACCTTCTTATGTATTCAATGTGTGCGTGTTACATTTTGTATTCAAATTATTTTTATAGCGAAATTTTATTTCGAGGTGTGCCTTGTCGCATTGAACATTTTGAGGAAAAAGTGGCTTTTGTTTTATATTTTCAGTCCAATTCGATAATGTGTAAAAGTGTTTTACGATGTAGCTTCTATAATAATACCTATATTGTAGGTATAACTTAACTTGTATCGTGTGATTTAGAAAGTCTGAAAGCCTTTTTACATATCACTGACGTATTCACATAATTCGTTTAGCCTATTATTTATTTCTAAACCACCTCCTTAAATTACCAATCAATTTTAACAACTTAATCGATCATTCCAGACCCTACATTAAATAATACAGTGTTAAATGAATTAATGCACAATATTGAGTAGATCGGTCGTCGAACTAGTCGGCGCAAGAGTCGCGGTGAGCGGCGACCTTGGCGCGCATGCGCGTGGCCCGTCACCCGCTACTGTGTCATTTCTCGTATACCGCCCTATGATTTGATTAGTTAGTCTTTGCATCTTAGTGTTTACTGGGCTTAATAAGTAACTAGCTTTGTTTTTATCGCAACAGGCGTGTAAAGTGGTCGAGCTCTTCAATTCCACCCTTTACCAAGTATGATGTGGCCACCTACCCTAATCACTTGAAGTTTACTCGAATCACTTTGCTTACCTTAGCAAGAGACTATTACTTAGAGCAGGAATTGTGGACAAAGTGTTGTTAATTCAAGGCTTTTTGTCCACATGTCCTATTGTACCACTGCAGGACTTCTCTCACACAGAGAAGGAACGAGTATTACTTGTCACGGTTGTTTAAAGATCAAAGCTTGTCAGACTAAAGGATTGTCGATACCAGACTTTTATATCTAGGTTTCCTCCAGAAGATTTTCTTCACCTTTACTTAGTTTTAGGAGTCCAAGATACATTTATGCAGTACCAGTACCTAACAGTTCTTATCTCTCAATTATGGTTAGGACACCTACACATACCCAAGATTTTTATACTATCTAAATTAAGGACACTCGTGACTCCACTCAAGGTTACGTCAATTGTTTTAATGAAATGCTATCGTGTACTGATACTGTTTCGTTACCTAATTCAATTATGTATTATTTCGTCATTACGGCTGGTCACGAGTTCTTGACGTCGGGTTAGGAATTCCATGTTAATTATAGGCTAGTTTGATTAGGGAACTGTTCGTATGGTTATGATATAATATTGTAATCATACGCGTGGTTATGTCGTTGATTTTATGTTGGTTTATGAGGTGGAATTGTAAATATGAATAATAATATAATATGTTTGTTTATATTGAAATGGGATTCGTAGAATTGCAGTAGCAGTCAATTATTATTTATTTGATCATTCTTAAATTGTACTTTAGTAAGATTTTAGTGGAACTAGTTCGAAATGCTCTTTTAATATGACATCTCAGTAGAAAATTAACTTAAACTCATAATAAAATACTGACGAGGATAAACCGGAGACAATATATACCTACTTTAAACATTCTGTCGAATGTAATTTTTGAGTAAGAGTAAGAGTTAATTACAAATAAATAAATGATGTATCATGCAGATAAAATTACAAGCAGATGACAAAATAATGATTAAAATAATCAGTGAACAAATAAAGGCTGACAATGATGATGTATAAAAGCTCGAAACAGGTGATAATTTCATGAAACCGTGACAAATTCGGAGGGCGTAAAAAATTGGCATCGCTTAATGTATTTTTTATGTTTAGTGATTCAGAATGATTCTTTGTACTTGGGGTCAATGCATGAACTTGTGATTGTAGTGAGTAAATATATTATCGTGTATTAGATAAAGTGTTTCCACGTGTATCGAATTTGGACATACATATTTTACGTCTGATACAGGAAGAAGCAAAAGATTCAATCTCGTTTTTGAAGTTTACAAACCCCATCATTTATTCGTCATAATAAATACTATACTATCCGATGAATGAGAATACGAAGCAAATCAGTAATTCTGACGACAATACCACTTCTATGTACCATGTACCATTCTAACCCAAAAATGTCCAAGCATATTTCACAAAAATCTTTTCTACTGTAGCTAAATTAGTTAGGAATAATATTATTACCTACCAACTATCTACACGTACCTGTATCTCATACCAGTAAAGATTTTTCCTGTAACAAATTATCCGAGTATCAAAATGTTCTACAGAAACTGTTGGATTTTCCAAATTTCCCCATTTTCCAAGAACAATAGCTTCGGGAAAGTGGTCAATCCAGCAAGTTCATGGTCCAAGGTGTGGCTACGGAACTGTGGTTCAATAAGCACTCGTAGTAAATTGAAGAAAAGCTTTAGTTCCAACCTATTAATATATCAATGTGTTTAGTTGCTTTCTTTAATTATTTATTGTTAAGAAAGAAATCGTATATCAGTATTTTGTGTGATTATGGATGTTCTAAACAACTCCTCTCAGGTACCCACAATAAGATATCTTTGAGAGGAGTTTTGATCGAAATGTTATTTATTAACTGGGAAAATAGACCGTGAAGGGGTTCCTAACTTAGTAGTTTTTGTTTTAACTTTAAAAACAATAGTTGGGAATGGGGCTTTAACGATTTTATTGCAGTTTTCAAAAATAATATCGAAACGATTAGTAAAAATAGCATTTTAATCAATATTAGCTGGAATCATAAAGCTAAAACATAGGTACATAAGATTAAAGATCATAGTGCAGGCACATTGATCACAAGCAATCGATTTCCTAGTTAAACCTGTTTTCATATCAATTAAAAAGGTAAGAAGTGAAATTGTTAAATACTCAGATATGTATGTACCATAGGAAGATTTTTTATAGAACTTCTTACGAACGTGAAGTGTTTAAAGAAGAAAGTTTTGCTGTCATTGATCAGCATACCCGATGATAAATTGTTAGTGATGTGTCTAATCAGATTGTGAAAATATCGATGTTTTTATAAGAATTTTTCATGTGTTGAATACGGTGATATGATTATGTTCATGTCCTTCGTATAAAAAAACGCGTTATTTATATCGAAAAGTTATTATTTATTTTAATGTGAAAAAAAATTGCAACCTTTATTAGTTTTATTCTATAATAAGTTAGGCCATGCTTCACGCAAAATACATAGTAACCACGCTTTTTTAACTTGACCAAACTAAACGCGGAACTGAATTCGATTTTATGTAAAAAAATATCGTGATCAATTTATTTATAGAAAAGGTTTTGAAGCTGTAGACGGAGTAGGTTTTTGTTTGTAAAAACTATAGTTATCTTATCTAACTTGGTATAAAATATTAGTTTTATCCTATAACGTGTTATTATGTGTAACTCAACTATGGTTTTTACTTTTGATTGTAATCTGTTTTAGTACATCTTTGATTAAAGTGACTAGACGGGCAAAAAAGTGGCAGTTTTATATGTGGATCGGACTTTATAGGTTAATATGGAAAAAAACACAACAATATTTAACACGTTTTGCCCTACATTAAAGCCCAGATACAACTACTGAGCGATCATTCTATAGTTATTTTGGAAAATTCACTATTGAGAAGTATAAAAGAATATATTAATAAATAAAAGTAATACAATTACAAGAAATAAAACATCGATATCGATAAAAAATCAGTGGTTGTTGCCTCGCACTTTCGTTCGCGGAAGCAACGCCGGCAGTTCCATTGAAAGTAAAAGCTGATCGGTGGGTACCGGATTTACCTACTTATACATAGTTTACAGTCTATGAGCTGCTGATATATTGCTCAAACCTTATGATGTTTTCAACCTTTCTTAATGGACTTAACACTTTCTTTTTTATTAGGGTTCCGTACCCAAAGGGTAAAACGGGACCCTATTGTTTTCGCTCCTCTGTCCGTCCGTCCGTCCGTCCGTCTGTCACCAGGCTGTATCTCATGAACCGTGATAGTTAGAGAGCTGAAATTTTCACAGATGATGTATTTCTGTTGCCGCTATAACAACAAATACTGAAAATTAGAATAAAATAAATATTTTGGGGGCTCCCATACAGCAAACGTGATTTTTTTTGCTCATTTTCGCTTTGGTACGGAACCCTTCGTGCGCGAGTCCGACTCGCACTTGGCCGGTTTTTGTAGGTACTGTGCTCATTTTATTGACAGTGTAATATTTACTATTTTATAGTCATTAGGAACTGTAGAAGGAAGCCTTGTAATCCTTTAAAACTGCAAATAACATAACTATTGTAAAGACATTCATAAAAATTAAAAAGTCAATGATCGTTAATCCGAAACGTCTCCCAATCCTTGGCATTTAATTTGAGTTTAACAACTAATTAACATTTACAATGCAACATAAACAATGCTAAAGTAACTATTAATAACTTTGTTTACACAAAACAGAGGTCACCACTCACTTTGTGATACTCGAATCATGGGATTATTTCTGTTTAACTAAAGTTATCAACAATGACGATTGATCAATCAATTTAATTGGATACGATAAAACAAACACTGATTAAGTTATTTCGTTAATTAAATTAGGTAAACCTGACTAGAAATAATCAATTATTAGAAGTGAATGGTCCTCAGATGAAATATTTATCACTTTCAGAAAGATATGGGAAAACTACACGAAGTAACATGCTTACAAAGACAGATATTGTTGAAGTGAATGACCGCCGTTAAATACAAATTAACTAGAATTCTGAATTCTCGGAAATAGAAGTTAAACTTTTGTCTAAAATAGAACTAATATATTTTAAAATTATGACGTAACAATAGGTAAAGTTTATAGCTGATACTAACACATATATATTGAAAGTAACATTTACCATGAATGGTAATATCAATAGCTATTCTCGATTCTTGTGTAAAATCCATGTTTGTGGCTTGTCTTTAAATACCATAGAAATGGCTGAATACAACGGAGTCCCTTTCATAGTGCCTGTTGCAAAAATATGCCTTGATTTAGATGCAATATCTTTAAAGAAGGATGATAGTGAATTTTATGGTACTAAGCATTCTGAACGCAGAACGAATACAATAGTTAGTATATTATTTTGTCCACATGCAGTAGATTTTGTTCTAAAAAAGGAAGTATAAATTTAAGACATGTAGGAAATAGCCCCAAAAAGGCTTATTCATTAAAGAAACAAGGTCAGATAGATTACAATTAGATAATATTTAAAAATGTTGGAGAGCATCAAATGGCATTGATCGAAAAGAGTATTGTTTACGTAGGAACAATCAGTGGGAGCTATTACCCATCCCATTACAAACAATTAGTGACTAAGACAGCGATTGTGTTGTAGGAGTTAACTACGAACTCTGTAGGTGTCATCGGAAATAGCAATAATAGGAATTAACACCCAGCATCAATAACAGTTAATGTGACGTCATTTAATAAAATGACTGAGAAAGGAGTTAAGACAGTAGAGGTTGATATAGAAAAACATAGTGTCGATTCCAGACACGATAGGAACAAAAGAAGAAGAAGCAGATTGATAAATGTAGTCATAAAAAGTGACGATAGAAAGTCTGTTAGAAACTCAAAAGATACTAAACCGACAACATATAAAAGAGGTTTTGTTAACAATAGCTTTCTTCTTGCTAACAAGTGTAAACAAGTTATGGACACCGCCGCAGGGGCACCATAATTAATACATTATATCCTAGAGCAGATTTTATTTCATGTCTACAAGTCGTTTAACATTCATTTAGTAGGAGAAAGTTTTCTATAAATTAATTTAATAGAGGTAACTGCGAATTATCAAAATGATCTATCCGCCTTTCGACGGCTTAATTAGATACCAGTAGTTTAGTTATATCTGCATGTTTAAGACTGACTCTCAAATCAGATATCAATCTCTTTGCGAATATTTTAATGATTTTCTTTAGCTGGATTAGCTATCGCTACAATATCCCTTTTTATCAAAACATACAAACGACTTGCAGTATGCCTAATTTGTTCAATAATTATTGTGGGAAAGCCTAGCAAGAATCCATGTCTAACTCTTTATTATCATCATTTACATATGTACTTATTCACTGTCCCTATACCACGAGCAAACTTCAGTAAATTCCCAAACAAAATCCTTCACGATGCAAATTCGATATTAGCATTCCGAACCATTCTATCGAATGCCCTCCACAAATCCACTCTTACGCATCATAAAGATGTTCGTTGTAGGTCAACATTGTCTATTAAACAACAATAGGGCTTGTGATGTGATCCATGGAAGTTTTTCGTTCTGTGCCAAGGACCGAGGTGATCGGATGCGCAGCTCTGTCGCTTTGCCTTCAAAACCGGGTCAATTGATCCGAACAAGATGCGCACGAATATGTTCTACGATGCACATTCACATTTGGATTAAGTTGAAAGGAAATTGTATGTTTAGTAACACATGTACACACACTAATTCACGTTGATGTAAGAATAAAACACAGTTTCCTGTAAGTAAAGTTGAAATAGTTATTGAAATGTCGACTGCTGCTGTCGTTTTGTTCGTGTATGGTAATGTTTGGATTGACGTAAGTGATCGTGGAATAACACCAAAATAGATTTTACACCTGATAGAAGGTTAATAAGTATAAAGAAAAAACTTCAATATTGAAAACACTTCCATAGTAAAAATTAATTTACTGCAAACGTAAATGTGCAAATAAATTGTGTTTATTTACTTAAACAGTAAACTACTCATAATTTATGATGCCAAACGAACCATTGTAAGAATTTTCTTCCATTCATTGACTTTAAGTGAAAATAGATTAAGAATTCCATGCAAATTACAACTCTATCACAACTGACAAAGATTGAAAATAGAGTGTTATCTTTTGAATAGGCCTGTTAACAATAAGCGCTTCCGCTGTGAGACTTTCCGTATTGGCATCAGAATATCGACAATCGATTATTTATCATGCATAAAATCAATTGATTACAGCACTATGAATCACTTTCTTTTTATCATTATCCGTAGAATTAACAACGCTCTGTTTATCATCTGTAATACTTTTAATGAGATCAATGTCAGTAATTCCACTTTCTTTTGCTTCCATTTCATTTGTCAAACTATCTTCATCATCATTATATATTGCTTCTACTTAAACGTTTGCTATTTTTAGATCTGACTTTAAACTATAAATATTTTTTTTGTTTACTAGAGTAAACAAAAAAAAAATATTTATAGTTTCATCTACAATTTTATGTTGCTTATCTAGGCTACCACTAGCTTAACAAATTTCATTTTCATTAGTACATAATGAAATTATATCACAATCTTCACGCCTCAATCTAAGATTAACACTATTGAACATACCTCAGTATTACTTAACGTGATCATTATTGCTAGGTTTCTAGCCGTTTTGTAAGACATAACTGATCTAGTACAAAGCTAGGTACTAGCTGTGGCACGCTGCAGGCTATTGCTAAATTACCTTGGACCGAAGTATCTAAGCCTTCCTGTTTAAGGTTTGCCAGAGAAATACTTTTACTTCTATTCGTACTTACTGATCAAGGTTTGTTTTATTCGATTGCGTGGAATGTATTGACCAGTTCAGTCTCTCAGTTAAAAATCAAATTATTGACTTTGAATGTTTCAAAATTCTTGAACCTCTCGTTTTTTAGCTACATCTGAGTAAGTTTCCAGTATTTTGCTTAGCCAGCAATATCAGTTTTTGACCCAGTCAGTAAAATCATATTCTGTTTAATTTTGTTTTAAATGGCTGCTGTATTATGAGAAAGAGCCCTTAATAAGAGTTCTACTATGTTATCAACTGTCAATTTAAAATAAATTATTCCAAGAATAGTGCTGAGGGCCGAATTGTTTTTTGGCCTTTATATGTTGATTCTGTTAGAAAGTTTTTTGTACCGCTTTCTATGTGAATTCTGTGGTCAGAGAAGATTGCGAGTTTATGAGTTTACTGATGACCTGTTTATGCAAATTGTGTAGTCTGAGTAATAATAATATAATCAAAAACACCATATCAATAGCGAAAACAAGATAAGAGTATCAGTAGTTTTCGTATTTTTACACCAAGTTAAGAAATTTCAACACAAATTCTCTTCGTCATAGTCTTATTCATCGATTCTGACATTAAACAAGATTATTCTATGAGTAAAGCTTCAATAAATTCATTGTTCTTGCCAAACAGTCGACCGACCATTTCATATAGTTTAGTACTAAAGTTCAGAGCAAGCATAAATTATATATACTGCACCCATTTGCTATGATTTACTAGTCCTAGTGTTTTGACTGATCGATTCATAATGTATGGGAAATTAAATGCAGGTTATTAACTTACTCACTTACTAATCACAGGTTATTAAACTAAACACTCTTTTGTGATAAGATTGATAGCACTTTAGCATATTTATCAAGCTAAAGTTCTCTTGAACTTTTCAATTTTGGGTCGACTGACGTCTTTATTAAAATGAAGATGACTAAAATTCTATCAATCTTACAACAGTTTTAGTTAAGTAAATTATTATTTTTACAGAATTTGGTTATATTCTGTTGCATCTTTCACTGAGCATATGATTATTTATTACTTGATAAAGTACTTTAAACTACTTTAAACGTATTTTTGGTTAGGTTCTTTTATTTCAACAAGATCTGCATGAAGTTGAAATACGTTCTCTTTCATCATCAAATTCCTGTTCATCCGCTATTACAAGAGAATCAACTCCTTAACAACAAAATACTAGTCTGTATCACCATGTTTGTTATACATTGCCAAGTTCTGCGCTCCTGCGATGGATTTCTGCCAATTATTCATGAGTAACGGGTAGATGGCGCTATCAATCAGCGTGTGACCATGCTCAGGACATTACACTTCATTTAAATATTTTTTACCTATGTTCTGTTGTAACATCTTTATTTATGACATCAGTAACTTCATGTCTAAAAACTAACTGATTGAAAGATACAGGTCTAGGTACATTTAAATCCTCTACAGTGATTGCTGATGATAGATGACACATTGTGTCCAAATTAGATGCAAATAAGTTTTTGTCAATTTGTGTTCTTCTACTTGTGGTTTGTTTTTATTGAATGTACTACTTGTCACGTTTGAGTTAGTGGAACAGATTCATCGCTTAATGTTGCAAAAAATTTACTACTACCAGTGTTATTTATATGCAAATACCTCTAGTATCTTACGTAATTTGAAAATAGTCTAATGGAATAAATCCCACTTCTAAATTGGCTTCTCTGTAAGGCATCTCATACATTTTGGATTCTTTACTTATAAGATATCTATGAGTAGATAAGTTTTCTTCATCATTAACACGTAGCAGTAGCTTTACAATAACACTAACTAAATAATAAAACCTTCTTATTTTAAAGTTATCATCCATTTCACTACACCAACAACTTCAAGCATTCGACATCAAGCATTAACTTCACTGGTCGGCCTTCGTCACACCTACTGATCCATTGGTACCAGGATGTCGGCTGCACGACATTTTTGACTCAGATTTGCATTTGCTTACTGTCTACAGACAGTTTTTGTCACATAAGTATCGTTACTTGTGTTCTTCAGTATATTTATTATGTAAGTTTTTAACACGGAAGTAAAAAGGTTGTTATTAAATGCTATGGTAGTTTTAGCATACATAAATTAATATTTACTAATAGTAAGAATCGGACTTCGTAATATTCTTTCTTGCATATGCAATAGTCCCAACTTATTTGTACATACGTGACTGCAGGAACTGCTTCGGTTTTGGTTATTAATTGATGTTTTATTTACCTGAAAATAAAATAAAAGACGATTATTATTTGTTGTTACAATAGACAATTCAGAATTTTAAAAAATATCTTACTTAAAGGATTAATTAGTAGCGTCAATACATGTCAATGTAAAATTTTAAATATCCATAGATATCGCAATATTTAACAAAATCCTTAGTACAAATGGCTGACTTACGAGTGTACAAATATCAGCATAACCTCGAGGCAGTAAAATCCAAGTTACCTAAGTCAATACATCTAGCATTTAACATGCAATTAGCTCTTAATTTAGACTGACGTACTGCAATCCGCAAATTAGTGTGTAAAGGCAACGAACTTAGAATGTTTGAGGTAAAAGGTCGATCGAGTGAAGCAGGGGGATCAACCACTGGCGTTTCGTCAGATACCTCTCGTGATGTTCCCAACAAAATTGAATGTTGTGAAGTGAATGTAATTTAAGTGGTTAAAATAAATAAAAGTGTACCTCAGATTGAAAAATTGTACATTTGTTAGTACTAATAGCACTTTCTTTTAAGTGTGGCAATATTCTTTTAAGGTATATTTACATGTAGATGGCATAGTAGACCTTTAAAAAAATTAAATATGAAATGAAAAAACCTTTAATATGAAATGTGCAGAAAAGGTTAGAGAACTAAACAGTCCCGAAAATATTCGATTACTTTAGATACACAACCTAGAATTTGAGGATTGCACTTTCTGAAGCAATACTGCGATGCAATGGAAAAGTAGATGATAAGGCTGCAAAATCCAAAACTGACCTATCACGACCATCTAAAGTGAACGTAGAATGTCATCTTATAAAATATGAAGGTTTAAAATTAGAACAGAAAACATAACTCGGTGTGAATCTGTGTGAGGTTTAAAAATATGTATAGTTATAGACTGTGATAAAATTAATGAATGTCTATAAATAAGAATGAAATAGTTTAATTTGGTGTCTTTGATGGAGTTAGTCAACGCGTTAAGATTACATGGCCAAGTCATTTCCGATGATGACAGCATACGCGACAATTATGATAATAAAAATATAGTTTCGATTTCCAATTAGTGACTCAATTATTCCAAAATTGAATTTAATATCTAGAAGTTCAATAACTCAGCTATAAAGTCATTAAGATTAATTAATGCGTTCAACATTAGGAGCATATTGAAGAGTCTGCCTCACAGTTCATAAATGTAGTTCCGTTGTCATTTAAAACCATTTTTTAATTAAAATCTTCGTTTTATGATTAAGATTCAAGATTACTATGGCTATGATCTCATATGTTGTCATAGTATAATCTATTTTGCCTTCTAGGATTTTTTCTTTATTAATTTATTCACTGTTAATATCCAGCCTGTATATTTAATAAATCGCTCTCCGCTTTACTATATTAATGCATTCACACCCAAGGTCGTTCAAGGCCTCCATTTACCTACAAAAGTTTAGATTTCGCCCCAGGCTCTATGTAGCATGATAATGTTGCATTTTGATAATTTCACAGCCATTTCATTACTTAGATAATTTATCTAGCTATTAAAAGTAACATATCACTAATTGTTGTAGGTATGTTTCGAAACATGTTTTTGAAGTTTAGTTTGACTGTCAATCAATCGTGTATCGGTAAAGTTTAAAAAGATTTTAAAATAGACCAAAGAGTATTGATGACTGCAAATTTTATTCATATTTAAGAATTATTCTTTTCAAAAAATATATTGCATTCATACTTTTGATGTAAATTGAAGTGACGGATTAATATATAGGTAATAAGAAAAATAATGAGTAGCGAGTCTATGTTCAACTACAAAAATCTTGCTTCCTCGACCACTAGTTTAAGCAACATTCCTAAGCCTTCAATTGCGCATGTAAACCTTATTCATCTCAAAACATTTACAAAGTCCATCCATTCGTATCAAGTATTTAGACGTAGCCTTTAGCTTAAACAAACTAAGCACCAAGACTAGCCAGTTACGACACAGTATAAATGTCATATGTATAAACTTGTAATAAAATGCGAATAAGTGTTGAAATAGGTATTAATTAACAAAAGTATGTAAGGTATTTTGTAATTATCATAAATTATCGCTTATGATGTTATTTTGCAAATTTTTGAATACGTTGCTAGGATTTGAGTGTGTTTTTTTTTGACAGAAGGATCAAGAAAAGCAAATATTCTTAGAAAGATTGTGAGGTATAATAAATAAATCAATTCTGTAATCTTTTCATCTGTGCTACTGGATTTAGTTTTGAGTGACATATTTCACTTTTAACAACTCATGTAAAATATGTATTACACACGATCTCACTACACCAAATTGGCAAAGGTTAATTTAGATTACAAGGAATCTTTAATTATCAAAATAAAACATAAACTCTGACCTAAAAATCAAGCAATGATTGATTGCGATCTCAAAACAATCAACTTCAAAGAACAAGGTCGACATAATCGATTAGGGAATCGATACTGTACCGATACATGAGTTGTCAGAAACAATACGCTATTGATGATCGATATAATGTTATTAATATTATGTTTAATGATATAATCAAGGTTTTAATGGGGGCGGCTAAAATAGTGAGAGTTAAAAAGCTATGAATTTATTATAGTCTCTCTATACAAGAATTTGTACGTAATTCGTAGGTTTAACCGATTTATGTAAAGAATCTATTTTTTAATTATTTCCGTGTTTTCATCAAAATTTTACCATATTTATTGTGCCTAAATAACCAATCAAAATCAACACAAATCAATATAATTTAGTCACAATTACGCAAGAGGCCGTGCGTTTTGCGTCGCGTGCGCATTTATCGCTTTAAACCGAGATGCGGAGATTCACAGATTACTTACATTGTCACTGCGTAGGGCTACTTTCACTTCGTCATTTTCACACCGTCTGTGAACGTGTACGGACGCGTTAGATATCATCTTTATTGCCCGTGTAACACGGAATCACCTAGTTCTACGACTTTTTAGTTGCAGAATTAGAGCAAAGGTTAGTTTTGTAATGTTTCCAGTAAAAGTGGTCCGTCATGAAAGGGAATCCCGCGGTCTCAGTTTTCTGGAAATAGTTACTCTTCTAATTGTGTTTCCTATTAAACTACTTATGCTGACTTTATTTAATGACTTCAGTAATAAACTGCTTAGGGTAGAAGAACAGAATGTTCCAAAACAGGGAAGTCTCGTCCGAATTACAAATCCAAAATCAGTTTGCTTAAACAAACTAAACACAGTTCTGAATTCGAACGAAACTAAACACAGACAAAAAGATGAATCTGAATCTACAAGCAAACAAAACATAAATGTCACAGTTGTAGCTCATGCCAAATTCATGATGGCGGCTGCAAGCGCGAAATTCACATCAAATAGCACAACGTCTAGCAAAACATGTGACATTCATCTCTAAGCAAGCGACTAGCTAGCAACAAGAAATACGAGTTCACGTTGAGGCGCATACACATTTGTTTTGTCGTTTCTATGTTAGATGTCACGATAGTGGTTGTCACCTATTTGGTTAAGTACAGTTGGGTTATTGGATTTTGGGATAACAACAGTGTTTGATAGCTTTTTCTTTTACTGTTGCTGCTTAGTCTTAATAAGTGTATTATTTGCGTGCATCCAAATAAGTCTTCTCAAATTATGTTTAGTAATGATATAAGTTAAAATAGTTTTGGTTTAAGTAAACTAATCTGCACCTTCCCTAACGATTTCAAATTTTAGTCCAGAACTTGTGTATCACCCTTTATACAGGAACAGAAACACGGAACGCGCCTCCGTGGGTCGAATCAACACCACTAATCTTTTTATTAAACGACAGAAGCGACTTAAACTAACCCACGTGCGCCCGAACATCAGATATGCGCCATATTTGCATATATTGACAGTTTAGATCAGCGTAGAAAAGTCAATGTACGTGTCCACACATCAAACTGATTTGTTGTTCGAATTTATGCGTTAAGTACACGCAATAAGTGCTTTTTTATTTATTTTTATTTTCACACATTGAATTGTAAAGATACAGTCATTTAAGTTCGTGATTATCTCTAATGGAATCGGAATCTGGTGAAACGCCTTCAATAGATCGAATGCAGTTATGAACGGTTAAGCTAGAAACATTTAAAACTATGACTTTAATTGTTGCTCCATTTTGAGAGGGATCGTGAGGTTACGTGTAGTAGCAGTAAGAAGCAATTAAGTCAGTGTCAATCAAAATATTGTGAATGTAGCTAGGCATCCTCGCGGTGATGGACAGTGATGAATAGATGTGGGCGCAGTAGCGTATGTATGTCCGACTGGATAATTGGCGATTCCGGTTGCTATAGACACACCGATGATTTCTCTTTTGGGAAAACTTAGAAACTATGTAGAAAATAACGTGAAATATGTTTTAAGTAAATAATGGAAGAACACACAGATGATAGTTTGTAAGTATGAGTAGAATAATAAAACGATAAAAGAAAAAGTTTATGAGTTTTGACTGAAGGCAAAAAACGAGACGTTCATAATAAAGATTTAGATGTCAAGATAACCAAAGGATACACAGGACGTCTAATTATCAAAAAGCAAGAATCAGAGATCGCATTCCAATCAGCCTACTGTCTTCAATTATGTATTACCTACCATTAAAATGTTGTTAGTCCAGTATATTTTTAGTTAATCGGTGTTAGGCGTCAAGAAGCCAGAGCGACTAAGTTTAAAATCTTAATTGAGTTCTTACGAGTTGTTAGAATTCGAATTGCTTGGCGACCATTTTTATTTATAAATTAGATCTAGCACGCGACTGCGATTTAAGTAAGTTAAGTGGATAATTTAAATTGTTTCAGGTCGATTAATGAAAGTGAGCCTTTTCGTGTAAAGGGAACTGGTTCTGCTTGTAAACCCGGTGGACTTAGGAATAGGAATGTTTGCTAATTCAGAGGCAGGTACGAACTGTAGGTAGTACGATTTGTAGGCATTGCTATGTAAAGTAAGGTTATATACATGCTTAGGTTTTAAATACTTGCGTGCTAGCTTGGTGGTTTTCAATAAATTGAGAAATATTTTTTTTAAGTCTTAATCTGAGTACAGTCTAAATATTGTAGAGATATTTTAAGGTTTTTTAATATATATTTTTTGCTCACTTCATTTAAAACGAAATTAATAAGCTCAAGATTATTTCAAAGATGTTATCTAAAAACAAAGAATCTAGAACTTCCTGAATCTATTAGGTATAATTTTATAAGCACGCTATAAAACCTTATAAAGAACAATAGGTTTCTTTAATAGTTTTAGAGCGATCCTTATCAGTTATCTGTAGATAGTCTAGTTTAGTAACATAATGTTTTAATTGATATTTATGGTATTGATTATGTTTTTATTTATTAGTAATGTACTTTTATGGACTGGGTGGAGTTCTGATCGATGTTTCTCATCGAGTCATACATTTTATGTTTTGTTAAGACTTCGTCTAAACAAGAAAAATATAAAATGAGGATTTCGTTGTAATCAACAAAGACTTAGTTTTTGATACTTCATTGTTAAGTTTAGATCAAATATAATTTGCTTTTCTATTAAAAAAAAAATATTTGATATGTTATAGTCTTGCAAATATGTTTACGAATCAAGATGTAACATAATTACTAATCAAGATATTTTAGCCTCTTTTATACTGAACAGGCTTTGGGATACTTCCTTTCCCATCCTTTTCCTCCCTATTCTACATCGTCACAAAGCACCGAACGCAACCATAACTGCGCATCGAGCGCCACCTATTGAACTCGTGGACAAAGTTCAGTTTCAAACTCAGCAATGGCCGGCCGGCATCGATAACTGCGCGCGCGGTGTAAAAACTCAAATAAAACCTGTGAATACGACTAAAAGTGCTCTGGTGTTGTGATCCCCGTGTTCCTGGCATCCTGTAAGTACATTATCATTCATTCATTACATCTCACAGCCTGTTTCTAGCAAAATACCTAAATCAAGGCGTCCCCGGCTGGACGCCAAACTCAATCATATTTGTGGTCCATTTCGAGCGCGAATACCTGTAGATTACAGTTTATTCAAGCATTCTCAGGTTCAATTTCTATCGAAAACTCTGAGATTATCTAGATTTTTCAATTTTAAAAGTATTATCCTACTAAATATTGTTCATACTCGCCGTGAGTAACCTATGGGGATTCACAGGTCATCTTCATTTAGTCGGGTTATATTACAATAATTTTCGTAACTATTTACAAAGTAAATTGTTTACTATCTTATTAGGGTCATTTCGCCTGTTCGCGACCATTTAGTGCAGTTGGCAAGTTTGACGGCGATAATAAAAATGCTCCAGCACTCATTTCTATGTCAAATTTGTGTAATGTATTCCTTATATACTCTATTTTAAGACTAACTTTCAGTTGTATTAGAAATATCTTTCGTTTTCTATTTAAATCGATAAACCTCAGAATTAGGCGTTTTACCCAGTTTGCGTCCACAAAATCCAATTCGCGTCCACCCATGGTCCAGTTCGCGTCCAGCAGCATAGAAAAGGAATATATGGGTGAAATTTTTAAGAATTATTAAAGAAAGATTGTATTTGAACCATTTATTTATTTAACAATAAACTAAATTATTAAAAATCAACATTATCATCATTTAAAATTCACTTTAAAAATAAAAATAATTCTGCTCAACATTGGTTTAAGTAACTTAAGATTAAACAGTACATTTTTTTATTAAGATATATACGTGGTTATAATTAAATTATAATTTAATTTTAATTATAATTTAATTAAATATATAATTTAAATATTTCTACGTATATATCTTAATAAAAAAATATAATTTAATTATAACCACATATATATCTTAATAAAAAAATGTACTGTTTAATCATAATATATTAAGTAATTTCATTTAAGGTAAGTTCTTCGGATACAGGAAAAAAGAAGGAAAAGACAACATACACAGAAGAAGATTTAAAGAAAGCATTAAATGATATTCGAGAGAAGAATAAATCGATAAAAAAATGCTTATGCTACCTTGTCTGATAATTTATTGACTCAACAATTCTTTTAGTTGTATGTTGACACAAAATTATTATATTGTTTTGTTAATTTAATATGGCCAAAAACTTATATAACTTATATAACTATAATCAACGCGGGTCTTTCCCTGTGATTTTAGGGTAAAATTAACAGAACTGATTACTGTTTATTTTTCAAGTTGCAAAATTAATTGCCTAATTTTAAGTTACTTAAACCAATGTTGAGAAGAATTATTTTTATTTTTTAAAGTGAATTTTAAATGATGATAATGTTGATTTTTAATTTAAAATAATAAAAAAATGTACTGTTTAATCTTAATATATTAAACAGTACCTATGTTTTAATTATTTTTTATAAGCAAGTATTTAACGAAAACAGTGGACGCAATTTGGTTTAATATTATAGAGGATAGTTTTAGTTCGCGTCCATTGTGGACGCAAAGTGGAAGTTTTGTAAAATTCGATGTAGTAATTCGCGTCCACCTTATTTTATTCGTTAAAAATAAAAAACATTACCAAATTCATAAAAAACATTATACCTTTATTCATCATTAAACCGTAGAGATAGCTATCTATCCTAAAATTCACATAAAACAATATAAAACTTACCATCAAACACGCCGCTGCACACTAATTTTTATCTAAAATTCAGCGTGTTTGCGCTTTCTTGTTGAAGAGCCTAGACTAATTATTTTTTCTAAAAGGATTGGTTGGACGCACAGAACTTTTGTCTATCTGTGCGTGCCTCTTATACATTAACGTATTAGCGGTAATGATCTTTCGTTTGATTGGTGTGTTAATTATTTTGTTTTCGAAGTTTCTTAAAAGGAGATCGGCAAAATGGACGCGAACTGGGAGATGGTCGCGAACAGGCGAAATGACCCTATATGAATATAACTATTCACAATTAAAACTATTTCACCTAAACGTATTGATTTACACCTAATACAATCTCAACTTAGGTTCGCATTTCATACGTGATTTCTTAATACCTACATACTTTACGAAACAATAACAAAATGGAGGAGGGCAAACTAAAACTTCTTCAATCTCAACGCGAATATGTCTATCGTGATATTCAAATCCTTTATGACTTATCAATATCTATGATTCAAGATCATTCAAAGGTATCGTCGTTCAAGGCGAGATATACTCGGATACATTCAATTCGCGAAGAATATGTTTCGTTATGTAGTAAAATACAAGCATTGGAGTTAGCTATAAAACCTGATGCGCAAGTGTCCCAAAAATCTTTGAGTTCGTTTGATGATTTGTACTATGCCGTAATCAGTGCAGCGGCTAACTTGCCTACTACCGAGAAGAGCGGCAACGTCGACGGAACGTCCTCGCATACGTCGTCGCTTCTAGAGCGAGCGGAAGTAAAATCAAACTCGGGACGTAATGCGCGGCTACCTAAACTTGAGTTGCCTAAATTCGATAGCAAAATAGAAAACTGGCAAACATTTTATGATATTTACAAAAGTTTGATTCACGATAATAAGTCGATTTCGGAAATAGAAAAATTTCATTATTTAGCGTCTTGTTTACAAGGCCCCGCTTTGTCTATTGTCAAAGGAGTTCCGATGACTGCCGATAATTACGAAGTCGTTTTTAACAGTTTAATCGAGCGTTATCAAAACAAGCGTCTTATAGCTTTATCCTATCTTGATAAATTCTTCAACTTGCCAGCTGTAAAATCAGGCAACTTCCAAGATCTGCAAAAGTTAACAGCCGAGGCTTATGAGGCTTACCATGCTCTCCAATCAATGAAAATCGAAAACTTAGGTGATTTTGTTTTGTTTTATTTAACATCGCGTTCGCTCGATCCGGACACGCGCATTCGATTCGAAACTCAAACAAACATTTCGCAAATACCTACCTTTTGTGAATTGTTAAAGTTTCTTCAAGATTATGTTAAAATCTTAGAAACTAATCAGCTATCTTCTAAATCTAATAATAATTTTAGTTCCCCGCGTAAACTCGCGTATACAAAATTTCCGATCGCACCCGCACCGCGCGGGCCAAATAGCAGCGGACAAAAACGCTCATCTTATCTCGCTAAATCTAACTCACTTGCAAATGTGGCTTGTGCTCATTGCAATAATGCGCACTCAATTTATCAGTGCCCTACCTTTCAATCTTTAGACTCTCGTGCTAGACTCGCATTAATAAAAACTAAAAATAATATGTGTACAAACTGTTTACGTACAAATCACGTCATAGAAAAATGCTTATCAAAAATGACTTGTACGGTGTGTGGTTTACGTCATCATACCCTGCTGCATATAGACCCAGCGCCATCCACCAGCGCTGAAGCGAACGTTACAGCTCATTCTCACGCTGCAGTTCCCAATCGTGATATGGTTTTACTAGGAACCTGTCAGGTGCGCGCGCTCAACACCGCCGCCGGCACGCAATGTACCGTGCGCGCACTCGTTGACAGTGGGGCGCAGGATTGTTTTATTACCTCTGCATGCGCAAAAACACTTGGGTTGAAACTCCGCCGGTGTAATCTTACCATAGCCGGACTAGGACAAAACTCAGTTACACACGTAAAGGGGGTGACAGACTGCACTATACTACCTGTACATGGTGATGCTCCGCACTTTAATATCAAACCAGTCGTATTAGATAACATCACAGCTCTAATACCTAGCGTTAAAGTACCATCAGTCGTTCGAGAACGCTCCAAACATCTCGTGTTAGCTGATCGCGACTATGATGTTCCCGCCAAAATTGATTTATTAATAGGGGCGGAGCTATTCCACGATATTTATGACGGTCAACGTATCAATCTGGGGCCCGGTTTACCTACCGCTCTGCATAGCGTTTTCGGGTGGATTTTAACAGGGGCAGTCAATTCTAATTCTGTACCCTTGAACACAGCGTGCTCTTTAGTAGTCACCACATTTAAATTAGAGGAACAAATTCAAAAATTTTGGGAAGTGGAGGAACCACCACGCGCTATTATCACCGTACCCGAGAATGATACCTGCGAACGTATGTACACAGATCTAACCTATCGCGAACCTAACGGCCGATATGTCGTACCTATCCTCTTAAAGGAAGGCGATCGTTCATTGGGTGAATCTTACAATAATACACTCTCGCGTTTTACTAATCTTGAAAAGAAACTTAATCGTCAGACTGAACTTAAATCCGATTATGTAAACTTTATGCGCGAGTACGAGAATTTAAATCATATGTATCCTGCACCTAACCCTGCAGTATCTACTCTCAATCGTTATCTCATCCCTCACAGTTGCGTCGTTCGCCCAGAGAGCACGACCACTAAATTGAGAGTAGTATTCGATGCTAGCTCTAAAACCACTAACGGTCTTTCTTTAAATGACATTGTTTATACTGGCCCAAAGCTTCAAGTAGATATTGTAGACATCATAACTGGCTTCAGATTACACACAGTAGTTTTAACGTGTGACATATCCAAGATGTATAGAGGGATCTTAATAAGATCGGAGGATCGGAATTATCAACACATACTTTGGCGAGAATCTCCCAGTGATCCAGTAAAAGAGTACGAACTCGCGACTGTCACCTACGGAGTTAGTAGTTCACCTTATCTGGCCATCCGCACCCTCCACCAATTAGTTGTCGATCATGGCGCCGCGTATCCACGCGCAGCTGAAGCTCTTCTTCATGAGACATATGTCGACGATATAACTAGTGGCGCGCCCTCTGTACGTGACGCTATAGAACTAAAAAATCAACTTATCACTTTGCTAGGTTGTGCTCAACTTGAGCTCCGAAAATGGAGTAGTAATTCGCAATCTGTTCTTAATACTTTGCCAGTAGATCATTGTCAAAAACCTAAACTTTTTTCTGATGAAAGCGATAAATCAACTTTAAAAATCTTAGGAGTCCAATATGACCCTGTGAGTGACAACTTCAGTTATTCACACTCCCCTATCGAGGACAGAGAATGTACCAAGCGTTCAATCTTATCTAGCATCGCGCGTATTTTCGATCCTCTAGGGTGGCTTACACCTTGTATCCTAAAAGCCAAATTGCTCCTTCAAGATTTGTGGCGTCTTAATCTTTCATGGGACGAACCTGTGCCTAGAGATGTAGCTGTAGAATGGCAAACCTTTATAGCTGATCTCCATAACCTAAATCTAATACAAATCCCTCGTAGGATTATACCTTCTGAATCTAAAACATTTCAACTCATCGGATTTTGTGATGGATCCACGAAAGCATATGGCTGTTGTGTTTATCTTCGTGTCGTCACCTCTCACGGTGTTCAAGTTTATCTTTTAATTGCTAAGTCCAAGGTTGCACCTCTGAAAGTGTTGACTGTTAACCGTTTAGAGTTGTGCAGTGCTGTATTACTGGTCAAAGTAGTAAATCGCATTCACTCCTTGCTTAGTTCTAAAATCATCTTAAATAAATCTATCTTGTTTACAGACAGCTCGACTGTATTGTCGTGGTTGAATACTGAGCCACACAAACTTAAGACCTTCGTTGCTCACAGAGTGGTCCTTATTAACGACAGTCCTGTGCCAACTGAGTGGCGACATGTGTCCACCCATGACAACCCAGCCGACGTCTGTAGTCGTGGCTTATCTTGCCTATCTCTATCTTCAGCTCAAATTTGGTGGTCTGGTCCTCAGTGGTTGCACCACGAACCCTTTAACTGGCCTGTATCAGCAGTTGAAGTGTCAGATAACGTGCCAGAACTTAAGCCCTCATCACGCGCGTGTCACACAACTGTGACGCGTGAAGCTGGCTTACTGGATTCCATCATGGAACGCCACTCCTCTCTTTCCCACGTGGAAAGAGTGGTTGCATGGATCTACCGTTTCATCAATAACGTGAAAGCAAAACGTTCTGACCGTAACTTACTACCTTACCTCACAGCCGCTGAACTAAGCCAGTCTCTGGACCATCTAACAAAATATGTTCAATATCAAAGTTTTAATGATGTCATATCTTTGATTGCATCCAATAAACCTTTACCTAAACATTTATCTAAACTCTCTCCTTTTCTGGACACTCGCGGAATCTTGCGAGTGGGGGGACGTCTTAAGCACGCGTCGTTACCATGTCGCGTCAAACATCCATATCTGTTACCTAAAACTTCCCGACTGAGTACTCTTCTTATCGACCACTTTCATACAACTTACCTTCATTGTGGGCCTCGTCTACTCCAATCTTTAATTATGCGTCGATATTGGATACTCGGCGTCAGGAATCTCATCAGATCGCGTTTATCAAAATGCGTGATTTGTTTCAAAATCAAACCAATTCCACTTCAACCTTTTCAAGGTGATCTTCCACCTTCCCGACTACAACCGGGTCATTGTTTTCAAACAATCGGTATCGACTTCGGAGGTCCGTTTATCATAAAAGAAAGTAGACGCCGTAACGCAAAAACTTACAAAGCATATCTTTGCCTCATAGTATGCCACGCTACCAAGGCAGTTCATCTCGAGCTCGTCACCGAGCTCACATCTGAAGCGTTTATAGCGGCCTTGGATCGTTTTGTATCACGCAGAGGACTTTGTCACTCTATAGTCACAGATGGTGGTACTAACTTCGTGGGTGCCAGACGTTATTTATCGGAAGTCAACGAAATGCTCAACCGCGATAGCAACAGTATTTCCAATCAGCTCGCTTCTCGAGGAATTACGTGGAAGCTCAATCCTCCTTCGGGCCCTCACTTCGGAGGCATATTCGAGAGCGGTATAAAATCTACCAAATACCATCTCAAACGTATAATCGGATCGCAGGTTCTTACCTTTGAAGAATTTTATACGATCTTAACAAAAGTAGAAGCCATGTTAAACTCTAGACCTTTAGTGGAATTATCTTCCGATCCCGACGAGGTTGACGCTCTTACAGCTGGTCACTTCCTCATCGGTCGACCTTTAACATCTCTCCCCGAACCGGTACATTCGGAAAACGAAACTTTACGTACTCGTTGGCAGCTCTTACAGCGTCTATCTCAGAGTTTTTGGCGCACTTGGCAAAGGGACTATTTACATACCTTGCAACAGCGAATAAAATGGTTTAAACATGGCAACCATCAGCCAAAGTTGAATGATCTTGTAACCATTTACGAACCAAACTTACCTGCCAACGAATGGAGGTTGGGCCGTGTCGTACAGCTCCATCCGGGTAAAGATAACATTACTCGTGTGGTAACAGTCAAAACATCAAAAGGCTTACTTACAAGACCTGCTGTCAAAATTTGTCCTCTTCCAATTGAACAAAACAATTAATTTAACTACACACATTTTTATTATCTTAATTATATTATTACATTTTGTGTTATTACTCACCTATCTTAAAACTTATACTTATCTATTATCTTATTATTAATATATTAACTAAAATTCTTATAATGATGACATGAATCTGCATAGGCCCTCGATTTTAATCTCAAATCTTAAATTATCAAACCTTATCTTATGAAATCCCTGGGTGATTTCAAGTGGGGGGATATGAACAGGCTTTGGGATACTTCCTTTCCCATCCTTTTCCTCCCTATTCTACATCGTCACAAAGCACCGAACGCAACCATAACTGCGCATCGAGCGCCACCTATTGAACTCGTGGACAAAGTTCAGTTTCAAACTCAGCAATGGCCGGCCGGCATCGATAACTGCGCGCGCGGTGTAAAAACTCAAATAAAACCTGTGAATACGACTAAAAGTGCTCTGGTGTTGTGATCCCCGTGTTCCTGGCATCCTGTAAGTACATTATCATTCATTCATTACATCTCACAGCCTGTTTCTAGCAAAATACCTAAATCAAGGCGTCCCCGGCTGGACGCCAAACTCAATCATATACTTTTCATCGAATATTACTACAATGTAGATATAGAACGTGCAAAATAGGTACCCATAGTAGGTACCACCACGTTACGCAAAAGCTGTAAAACCACATCTAGGATTTAGGTCTGCCTAGAGCTTAAGACAAAGTCTGGATGACGTAACAGCGTGGCCAGACAATACATAATCGCTTACCTAAAGGTTCCAAACAAAAGCTTAGAGAAATTACAATCATTGTTTCATTTGGTGCAAGTCTGTCGAATGCAACAATATGTGTAATATGTTTTGTTTCAGAAATTCATTTTTAGCAATGCATTAGCAATAATGGGTTGGCATTTATACCAATAATTTAAATTGCTTAAAATAAAGGAAGTTAGTAAAACAAACACAAGTAAGTACAGTATCTTTAAATGATGGGATAAATACCAATTTCGTAATATTGGCTTTAACAATTAAAAAACGTCGATAACTTCTTAAAATCATAACAGCAACCATTTGCGTAACATCTGAAACAAATTCATTGACACTGACCAATGCGATCTCTTACAAAAGCCTACCTCAATGCCGCCCTACTTTCCAAACGTATCTACAGCTACAATTATGTGGACAATATAACAAACAAACAATTATATCACACAGTATACCACGATACATTTGCTATCCAAAAACACCAAAATCTCACTTGATTCCAGGCAATAAAGTTCAAAATATCACAGCAAGGGGTTTAAAAGCAGCAAATACAGTTGTTGCTATCGTCGAAGACAATAGAATCGAGGACATTAAGTTCGTGCAAAATGCTTCTGGAATGGCATACGTTGCAGCCACTGAACATTCTAAAGCAGGCTCTACTGAATTCAGAATAGGGTTCAGATTGATTTTTTGCATCAAGTGATCAGGATATAGGACCAGTCGGCGCCACAATAGTACTTTTGGTAGTTGGTATTATGAGGACAATTACGAAACTTAAGTTAGTGGGCGTTGGATCAGATCTGGATCTATGGTTACAGCAATTGAGCTAAATGCTGGACTGCAGTAAATTTGTCTGTCATTATAAAATTACTGGTTCAGGAATTACGACAGTCTACTTGATTATGGCTCATAACAAAGGACTTCCAAGATTTCTTGGACTGTATTTTTTTGTTCGTATTTTACATAATCTTTCTTAATGTTTATTAAAGTTTTTATATCACTAGGCTGAACTTGATTTTGCATTATTTTACTCAGATATGTAGTTACTGTAATATAATTGCATGAATGCAATCAGCACTAATCAGCAGTAACGCACTGGGTTAAAATATTGTAATACAATTTGAGGACAAATTACTATTCAAGAGTCTGAAGCAATCTAGATGCAAGAAGTAATCTTAAGTTTATTTAGTTTATCCTCAGAAACTATAGGCATGCATTAAATAATTTCAATGTTAATCTTGCTATAAATTTAATATTTTACATATTCTGTCATCTGAATTTCATATGTATTTACAACTGCTTTTACAAAGGTAAATGACAGTCTTAGGAATATTCAGTCACTCTTTTAGACAAAAAACATTTGAAGTAACACCAAAATTTTACCGTCACCTCTGTCACCCCAAAAAACATAAAATAAAAACGGTATATCCTCACTATTTCGTATGAAAACCAGTTTTATTTTTATGAATATTACCAGTCGTGAAATTAAAATATGCAATTGTTAGTAATACCGTTGTGTTTAATCGTTTCTTGAGAAATTAGCCTACACTTTGATCTACCCACGGAGGCAGGAAAGATAGCGGAGGTACCGCGAGGACAGTAGGAGAGGCGCCTTCTTGTACCCGCATCATTTTCGGCACACTACTTCAAAAGATTTTTCGTAATGACATCTCCGCTTGTCATTTTGTTCTCCATGGATCTATGCAACGTTTGTCTTGTCTCCCGTCTAGGCGTTGACTGGGCAGCTTTATTTTATTTTATTATAATCGGAAAACATACAGTATTAACAACTAACAAAAATAACAAATTATGCAACTATTAACCAATTACATGTTTTCGCATTTAGTAATTTATGAAGAGCATGCTTGAGAGAGAAAAGTATTAATAGGAAAATTTAGAATAATGTAAAAAAATAGAAAACTTAACTACGTTACTAACTAACTGTAACAATAATAAGTCTTGCTACTAAATAGAACAGCTATCGAACCAAAGTTTTGTCAGTAATCTATTGAATACCTGAGGTTTCATTGTATTAAACATAGTTCCGGCTATGAGAGTCATGTCTGTAGATTTGTCCGTGAAATAAAGTACATATTTTGTCGCTACATAGAAAGGAATACAGTAATATTATTTAACTACTGTCCTCCTAAAGGTTGTCAGTTTTTTTTTTAGCTGTTGATTGTTTTTGGAAATAAGACGTATTTTATGAACATTTGCAAAAAGTATTCCACTAAGGCAGTTTTTAAATAATGCGTTTAAAATTAAATTTTGTACAGATTTTGTTTTACTAGAACCTTAACACACAGGGTTACATTTAGCATGATTCTTTCACAAATAAATTATAACACGTACCAAAAGACCACAGACATGACCTACCCATAGTGCATTTTATTTCCACAAAAACCAAGGTTCCAGCCCATTGTGCACTGACACACTGGTTCCGTACAAAGAACATATCGATAAGAACACAATAAACAATAACGTTCGTGTATTGCGATTACGACACTGTTATGCGACTAACGATTGTAAGGACTTGCGATTAAGCGACTTTTTTCCGATGTTATGTCAGAAATACTTGGGAGTATGGACAGAAGTATACAGAATGGAATGTAAATAACTTAAGAATCTGAAAGTTTGACATACTATATAAACATGAAAAAAAATGGAATTCTGTTAAAAAGATGACTTGACAATTCTGAGACTTCAGTGTTCTTCATTATTGATGAAATTTTCCATGAATATTAAAAATTATGTACTATGTACTTGTACCTATTTTAATTTGTCAATATAAAACTAATAAAAAAAGTAACAAAACATCTAATCTATCTGCTTAATATTATTATTTATGGAAAAACGATACCACTTAGCGCCACCTATTAAAATAAAACGCCATCTTGTTAACCACAAGACACAAAAAAAAAACAAATGACAAATAGTGCCTTAAAAAGAACGACCTCACGTCGCAAATTATGATAGTAATGGTCGCGTGGGCAGATTGACGATCTAGTTTATCGACGGGGCGTCGTCAGTAACTAGGTCGAAGTGCCAGGTGAGTTCGTTGATCGTTCGTATTTTGAAATGTACGTTCTAGCCAATCATATAGGAGTGCTGGTTCTGTATTTCTAGTAGTGATTTGATTTTAGAATTTTGTTTGTTCTTTATTTGAAAGAATTTAGTGATTTTTCGTTATTATTTTTTTGGCGGAGAAAGTCAATTTAGAAATAGAATCATGATATCGTTTTAAATTCACTTTCTCAGAATTCGTTATTTGATACTGGTGTCAATTCTTTAAATGTTAGATGTTTTCCTTCTTTCTAATCGAACTCATTTTAAAAGTTTAAAATTAATTTTCTACATAACCCCAAGTAATTATTGTACCAGCCCTAAATCTACAAATAACAAAAAGAAGAAAAACAAGACGTGTAACCGAAACCAAAAGCAACAGAACAATTATATCCACAAACCCACTTTTACATCCCACCAGTAACCAGCAAGTGCACAAACCCCACTTCCTACAAGATAGGTCCAATTAATTCACATAAAATTAGAAGCCGGCCCACTATCAGTGGCTCCCAGTCCTAATTATTAGAGGGAATGTTCGATCTTTATTGTTCGCTGTTAGCCAGCCCTTACATTAGATCTGGACTAATTAAATGCTAGTTCTAAGAGGCTGGTTTCATTAAATGGCGATTTTCGTGTGTGTGGATCTGATAGTCGGTGCGCCAGCGACACTTCCTACTTGTAGTCGGTGTAAAAACTAGAGGCGCAAATCTACCTTTAAATAAATCCTGGATTTAATGCTGTGGTGGCTTTGAGGCAAATGTTTTAAGGAAAATTACGGTTTGGGCTTTGGTTTTAATGTAGTGTTAGGGTTGAGAGTGAAATTGAAAGGTACAGTAGCATGGGAGGGAAAACAATGACGGAATTTTTGGTCTTTAGGTACGCAAATCTCAGAGATGGAATTTATCAAAGAGTAATTAAATGGAGAGATTAGACTAGTTATGTTAAATTAATTTTAAGAGTACCTATAACATTCTTACTGTTTCACTGCATCTTGATAATATTGAAGTTTAAAAGATTTAACTCTGCACAAAAAAGCCTTACAATAAATGACAAAAAAAACACAAGCATTTCAACATTCCACAGTAACATAATTCTCCGTTTAAAGCGCATACAGTAAAGTATTGTACAAAATCACAGCGAGCTCGGACAGTCCACGATGATCTACGAGGCGACGGACTTCCGTATCATTACGGGTTGGAGTGCTCGCGCCCAGATCACATCGGCACGCGCCACCACTCTTATCATCTTAATTTTATGTATTTATTCAATATCCACTGGATAGACTGAGAATGAAGGAAGCATCGGGTTCTGTTTTCGAAATATTCGATTAAAAAAAGGAACGTTTTTCAATTGTTTTTAAGACTACGTCATCGAAATTTGAAAATGAAGAAAGTAATCAAGGAAATTTCTCTTGCATGTATGAAAAGAAATGGTTGGTAGTCAATAGCCATAAAAGTATAGACAGCAGATGGTATGGTGGTGGTTAAGAGCGTGACGATTGACATACATTCTTAACAACCTGGGAATGAAAAGGAAAAGGAATTCAGTGCAATTACAGAGACTGTATTTGCAGAAGTTGATAGATATTTTAAAACTGTGTCATTACATATCACAGTACACAAGGTTGATGAATACGACTAATTTGAATAACGAACAAAATTATCATGGGAAAGGAAGGAGTTTAGCAACATTACGCACAACTATTGCAACATTAAAACATATTTATTACCGACCACTAAATGGACCGCGATAATTTGGTTTTCAACAGCTCTATCTGTCATAACTTCACGGAAACATACAGTATCTCGTATTTCTAGGATGTCGTTAGTAGTTAGGTCACGAACTCCCAGTGACTGGTTGATCACGGTTATATCTATAACTAGTTGGCTAAGGTCCGGTGACAGCTTATCGAGGAAAACCGAGGGCATTTATGTTATTAATTTGGTATTAATTGGTGCGTAAGTAACTGATCAGGTTGCTAGATCCGGTGTTTATAGTGCTATTTTTGCACCTACTTAGACTTCCGTTAGGCAAGCGAAAGATAAGCAATTTGATTGACAGGCTGATATTAACGACGAAAACGATTTAGAAAAAGGTTAAGAAAAGAGTGGTATCGTCAGATTTGTCTCGAAAATACGAGTTAATGGATTAGTCAGATGAGAATCAATCATTTACAAAATTTGTACTAAGATAGCCAAAGCTAACCGACTAACAGCTCTTGTCAATACTCGCCTGTTAACGTATCAATTCTCGTAACCTCAATGTGTTGGCCACACTGTTGGGTAATTGATTGCCATAATCAAAATGTTATCGACGTTTTCGCACGCGAGGTTGCCTAACACTGCCTCACTATAAGGGATAGCTGAGACTATGATAATAATATACGTAAGCATATTGAAGTGTTTACAATTACTGATTTTGTTGAACAAGAGGCTTGTTACTGCAGCCTCCATATACTAAGGATAATTGGACAATCAGTGCGCTTGAAAGGAGTATGGGTTTGTTACGAATGATTGTAAGGCAGATAGAGGAACTAGTTACCGCTTTGAGTTTATTGCAAATTTTAGTGAAGTCACTAAATCTGGTGTTGGGTAAATAGATAAAAAATCTATAGGAAAGAAAGTAGAGAGAGAAAAAGGATTTAATTGACTGTGCAACAGGTTTATGTGATTCTAAATTCTCTATTCTAAAGTTATTAAGTTGATGATTTTGCGATTATGCATTGTAAAATGAGAAAGTGGTTGGTGGTGTAGAAACAACGAAATATGTATATAATAAAATAAAAAAACCGGCCAAGTGCGAGTCGGACTCGTGCACGAAGGGTTCCGTAAATTACAGTTAAATCAACCTATCTCAAAAACTATAAGAGATACTTTGATCAAACCAAAAATCGTTGAAAGAGTTAATTAGCATGCATCACCTCTATTTTTTTTAGAATTTTATACCCCGTAGTTATAAAAATAGAGGGGGGGGACATACTTTTTACGACTTTGAGAGCTGATATCTCAAAAACCGTTCACTTTAAGAAAAATGTTTTTTAGAAAACTTTATATCATTTTAAAAGACCTTTCCATTGATACCCCACACGGGTATGTACATCGAAAAAAAAAATTTCATCCCTCAGTTACATGTATGGGGGGCCCCACCCCCAATTCTTTTTTTTACTATTTAGTGTCATATTTTTGTAGCGGTTCATACAACACATATTCCCATCAAATTTCATCACTGTAGTACTTATAGTTTCCGAGTAAATCGGCTGTGACAGACGGACAGACGGACAGACGGACAGACGGACATGACGAAACTATAAGGGTTCCGTTTTTGCCATTTTGGCTACGGAACCCTAAAAATGAAAAATTGCAATTGTTGCTTTAACATTTAACAAAACTTTTAAATCCTTCTTATTTTGTAATGCTTCTTCTCATTCATCATCATTATCATGTACCACTGTTTGTTTAACACCTACTCTAACGCGAAACTTTCACTATCACGCGTGCTGACACGAATTATGATCTTGATAAATTTTATTCTTCACTAAAACAGGTGAAACTACAGTTAGTATCGCTGTCGTAACCTTGCTTGGCCCACGCTTCGTTGGCTTCGTGTCTTTTGTTAACGCTTACTTCGGTATCTATATATAATTCACACCATTCATTGGATTTAATAAAAAATAGCGCTATTGGCCTTTTAATTGTGTTAGATACGCAAGTCTTGACGTATGATTTTTTCAATTAGTAATTTTAGTTGTTGCATTGCAATTTAATTATTCTTGAAACGGCGTTTAAATATTTTGGGATTTGCTATGTATGATTTAGATAAGCTCATCACCAACAAGGTGATGTTGAAAGGTGCTTTATCATATTTAGTCACAAAATCATTATTATAATTTCAAGGTCAACGTTTATTTTCCCCAAATAAAAGATTTAAATAGGATAATTTGTACTCAGAAACGTTAAGGTTGGTGTAGCATGCTTAAATTGCGACTATAAAATCTTCCTTCTATAACCCGTATCAAAACCTACGTATCATAATTTAATTTGATTAATAAAACTATAGGTACGTGAAACTATAATAATGATGAGAGGAAGTTATCAATTACTGAAGTACAACATTGAATTGTTTACGTACTATATGGAAGGAACTTCCATGGAAGTAGGATACAGATTACATCAGCCTTGACGATTATTAAAAAGAAACATTGATCATATAATATTTAACAAGCAATTTGACATTTGACCAAGTGATATATATTGTTACTAACAATTTTCTAATTGAAGCAAATAAGGTCAAACATCAGACAAGACAACTGACGAAAACGAATGACAAAGAGCCAGTCACACAAGTGAAATAATGAGCTGAATGTCTCCTTCTAATCGATAAGCTCAACATATCACGACAACGTGACTCCAACAGGTCCAAAGCAATTGAACAAGAAATAGTTTCACAATGGTAATTATTGAGAATCGATTTACCATAACGATAATGGTAAACAATTAAAAATACAGGTAGTTAATCCCATTGATGTAGAAACTAATTAAAATGATTTAGTATTTGGAGACCTTAACGAGACTGCAGGTGTTGAAAGTAATGTTGGATAAGATCTTACAAAAGGATTAGTTATAACCGAAGGATTAAATAATATGCTTTGTAGTTTGTAGTGAAGGCATTGAATTACAACACCAACAAAAGTGGTTCAAGTTACTTTTGTCCTTTATCTGAAGCAGGACCAAACAACTATTGAATTTAACTATAAATTGACTTTGACCAAAGTAATTGACAGACTAGAGAATTGAAGTCGGCGTGATTAAGAAGTATAACAATGTAAATTGGAAACAATGGAAGAAAATGTTATCGGGAACTTAAACCTGACAGTTATTGATTAGGAACAAGAAATTAATATGTTCGTAGATAATAAACAGGATTGCATAGAATTTAGAGCACCCACGTGCCACAATGGAGTCGGCTAAGGCTTAGTAGTTAGCAATGCAGACATTTCGCAATTATGCTCGGATTAGTTGCAAGTTGATTATAATTAAAACTAGGTGTGTTTGTAAACTAGATTGAGAAATATCTGGTCGGGCTGCGTTTGATATTGCTTAGTTTTGGAATTAGCTGTAGCAAATTATATCCCCAGCTAGTTTTACTGATTCCAAAATCTTGTTCGATGAATTTGCAGTTATCGACTCACTGCTTGCAATATCTGTCATTACTTACTTTAAGTAATTTCTGGTTCTATATTAACATGCATAGTTTCTAAGCATTTGTCTTACCTCATGCCGTCGAATCCATCGTCCGAGCCGTTGATGGTAAGTACAGGAGCACGCGCATACGCTTTGGCAACGCGTCTGTTCCTCTCGAACACTATCACTTTTGCCCATATCTCGTCGTCTATCTGTGTCCATTTGTCCAGTACTTCTTGTATGTGTTCCTGTTGACAAATAATGTTTTAAATTAATAATATTATCATTAAAGATTAGCATTTTAAGTACTGGTGATTTGTTTCTATTGTAACAGATTCATAATGCATTCATAAGTTTGTAGGTACTGTAACAATAGCTGCATGCCTACAAAATACAGCAACTACTTCACACATATCAATAGCATGTTACGAATACATTAAGTATTTCATTCACAAACTGTTATGCGGGTCTTTACCAATTTTCCATTTCCACAACCTTCATTATTCGCTGCTACAATAAAATCATTACCTTAAACGACCGTAGTTTTATTACACACATTTTTAACAGCAGTTTCATTGCCAGCGTTTACCTAAACGTTTTCATTCATATTGTCTTGCAAAACGTCAGTTTAAGAATGACCTTGCTATAGTTACCTTTGTAAGGTATGATTACTGAAGTTTAGATATTAATCCTAATGTGGCAATGTTGTTGTAATCAGATGACATCGTGGCGGGTGCAACGTAGGTTCCGCTCTAGTAATCACCGGTGTTTTGCTACGAGTATGACTTTACTTGTGAGGTGTTTTATGTCAAATTGTAAAACCTCGGTGATGTTTGCTTGACAGTTTATTACAGTGGACACAAAAATGTGGTTAAGAATGAAAATAACAATGAAATGACAGCGGATAGAGTGTGAAAGTAAACAACAAAGGAATTATAGGAAGATGCAGTCGCAGAATAAAAATCTTTATATTTTTTTATAGGTATTATTGGTCAGTTCCTGATTTAATCGTTTCTGATCTCTGAACAATATTTATGAAGATATGAATGAGTCAAACACAAAACCCGATGACGGATGAGCATTTTATAAATGCCCGCAATTATCGACTGAACAAAAAATGCACACAAAGCCTGCGATGACGTAATAACACAATCAATCAATATAACGATGATTTATAATAAAAATACAAGCGATACTATAGACAGTATTCATAACAAGGAAGAGACTGGTCTAGGAAACTCGAAAAAGTCAATGCAAATTATGCCTTATGGTTTAAGAAGTAAAGATCAGTTTCCCATGCTATGTTTGCTTGGATTCTCTAACAATTTCAACGGGCATCGGCCTGTGTAAACGTGCCTCTGTTTTTGCCTACATGTAACAATAACTCGGCAATTTTGCCACTAAAAAGATGCTTCTAAATAGACCGTTACTTGAATAAAAAGTTTTGAAATCTAACATTCATAGACTAGGGATGTAGTGTTTGTGGTTTCCTGTTATCACTTCTGTTTGATTTCTCTCTGTTAAAGACTCTTTGTAATTTTATCAGAGTTGAATGATATTCTTAATAAATTGGCAATTAAAAACACGTTATTAAAGTATTAACAATCGATTACCGTTTCGAAAGAAAACAGAAAAGTTTTTATCTTAATGTTGGTTATTAATGAAAACGGGTATCATGTTTCGATTATGGGATAACTCTAAGCTGAAATAAGAACAAAAGTTGATAAAATTCTATTTTAAGGAAAGAAAGAAGAAATATAAATAGATAAATAAGGAACTAATTAAATTTGACATTTGTTAGATTTAATATTCTTTTTTAGGAATAATAAAAACTATCGATATATCAGTAATAGTATTATCGTTAACGCACATCACTAACATATCGGAAAAACAACAGTTTTATTTATTCGCAATTGTTTCTTGTATAATCATCGTTATCGTTGGTCTAAACTTTTTTTAGTTTCCGCTCGCCATCGAAATCGAATCGAATACTTTCATTTTCATATGATATGCGATGATTATAGCAATTTTATCTGATAATGTTGGAGATGAATTAGTGTTTACTTTCGATTTTGTTTGATGGGTTCACTTATTTATTAATACTCCTCGGTTTATTTTTTGCAAGACGAAAGATGATTTTTTTGACGCGTTGAAGTTATAGTGTTTTTTTTTACTAGGATAGTTTTTTATATAGATGTGTGTGTTTATTTGGTTAATTATTATCATAAATAATTAACCAAATAAACATTAATAGACGAAAGTCGTGGTGGCCTAGTGGGTAAAGAACCAACCTCTCGAGTATGAGGGTGTGGGTTCGATTCCAGGTCAGGCAAGTACCAATGCAACTTTTCTAAGTTTGTATGTACTTTCTAGGTAAATCTTAGACACCAATGGCTGATAAAAAGGTGAAGGAAAACATCTTGAGGAAACCTGGACTATAAAGTCTGAAATCACCAACCCGCATTGAGCAAGCGTGGTGATTAACGCTTAATCCTTCTCCGTGTGAGAGGAGGCCTGTGCCCAGCAGTGGGACGATAAAAAGGCTGTAACAGTAACAGTAACAGTAACAGACGAAAGATTGTCTGAGTTATTTCTTGGTCTGGGGAAGAATGTTTTTTTTAAGGGGAAAACTGCTCATTTAGAGATAGACACTGTCTTATGTTGTCAAATACAAGGTATTCAATGAAAGACTGAAATGCAATGTCATTTACAATTTTGAAGAATAAAAAATAAAAAGAATAAAAAGAAAAATATATGACCATAGGGGACCTTTGTACAGATCAGCTTAGCTATTCACTGTTTGAAGATAAAGCTGTTACTCAAATGAACCAATTATTGAACGTCTTCATACAATATGAAAGACTCTAATGACTCATTCATAGTACTAAATCAAATTCTAATCAGAATCCATCATTCGCAGGCATTGCCATAAATATGGAGTATCGAATCTGAAGGATTATGTATTCACTCATTAGTGCATTAGTAAATGGCTGGCTGTATGACTGAGTATCGATATCGATATGCCCAACATCGACGTAGAAGTATCGATAAATAGCATCGAGATATTTAAAAAAAGTAAAATTAGCAAGTTCAAAAATATGTTCCACCAAAATGTGTATCGTTTTGGTTAACTTTGTATTAATATTAAATGGAAAATTCACATGATCCTCCATTACCTATGGCAAACTGTAATTTTATGATTGATCAATATTATCCTATTTGCTTTTTAAGAATTTGGTTATAGTGAACTATCGATACTTGTATCACAGCCCTACCATACTACAATGTCTAGTAATACACAATTGGTAGCGTCATCCTTCTCATAATCTAGCTCCATATTGTCATATTCAGTTCGTTATTTGCTCTGAATAGTCTTCGTTAGTGCTATTTTGTAGTTATTCGCGATTGGACAGTCACTCATGCTTAATCATTCAACTGATTTATAACCGCATATTGTTGCACTGAGATAGTTCTGATGTTTCGCCGTCAGATGGCGTGACGTTGACATTTGTGGCACAATGAACAAATGATTATTTGAAAGTAATGGTCAAGTTAGTTCGTTAGGACATTATATTATAATGGCCATATTAGTTGCTGTTTTGTCTATATTGTTGTTTTTTTGTGTACATGAGTGGTTCTTTTATTTTTGGAATAAATGTGATTGATTTAATTTGATGAGTAGGTATGTAGTTTATGTGATGGTAGTAAAAGTTGTAGGTGCATTTATGGTTTTGCTTTAACCACATCAACTCTTCAGAGCATTTCACTTTTTACTGCCAAATTATTTTACATGAATTTGATATTACCTTATACCTTTAGATGCAGATGAATAATTTACATAAAACACGTCACTACTTCTCACTAATAATAAACTGTTCGTTTATATTAGTATCTGAACTTGATAGAACATTTTAAATACGGTTAGGTGCGAGCAATGGTGTCGAGTATGCAAGGCTGGCCACACCTAGATCGCCTTAAGCTATTTATGTTAGAACTGTATTAGCTACCTGCATTTTGTCATTATATCCTGGTGTATTTTAATTAAAGTTTTTTTTTTGGGTGGTAACATTCTGTCGCTGACATTGTCAGTTCAAAGTCAAAAATATATAAGTATCTACTGCTGTGATATGACTTTAAAAATGCAACCCGTGTCTACGACCTTATTATGTAGTTGAATTAATATTTAAAAGATTTTAAGTATGGTCTGCACGTTTTTTAAGCAAAAAACATTTTTTTAAACAAAATCGATCATTTCATTATTTAGTTGAGCTGATTGTACCTTCTTTGTAAAAATTAGGCATGTGGCATAAATAGATGGCTTAAAAAGTTTCTGCTTCATCGAAACTCTCCTGAATCGAATTATAATTACCTGTTTACGAAATTAAACTACCTAATCCAAGCCAAGTTTTTACTAGACATGAGCTCTTAATTGACTTAAGTTACATACAGATCTACATTTTTCTCGTGATGCTCAATATCGTAACAGTTACGAATATCGCATGTTATCGTTTAGCGTGTTTCTCTAACTTAATGAAACGAAGCAGTGTTTATGTAATTAATTGTATTAATACGTTTAACGTCTGCTAGAATCATCATTTGCATCTTAATGCGAATTAGAAACGATTGGTCGAAGATAATTGTAATTATAAATATCTTTATCCTCTGTTGTAGTTATGTTACTAACGAAGATTTTTATTCTTGGCTTTTTGATTGTAACATATTCATGATTGATTGTACGATAGTCTATTTGATTTCTAATGGGTTGATAAAAAATTTCAGCACAATTCTATGTTATAGGTTAGACTGATATGTTCATTTAAATTCAAACAGATTTTAACCAGAGTTCATTGAACTTCTTTTTACTTTCGACATTAAAAAAAAGGAGAGTGACACTTCCACCAAAAACCGAAGTCGATTATAAAAAGACAAAAAGATAGCCATGATGTCACTTGACAACATTTCTAAATAAAAATTTAAAGATTATTTAATTTAAGCACTAAAACTTGAGGTTTCTACCTGAGATTCGAGTCTTTTTCCTTAAATTTCGGGACGATGACCTCTAAAACTTTTATGGCCTACCAAAACACTTTCAGCGATAATAAATTTTTAGAAGGGCCTGAATTATATCTCATAAATCTTTTAAATTAGAGTGCTTCTAAAAACATCATCAAAAATATGGCAGACAACCACCTTCGTTTATGACTTCTTAAATGTTCCTAAGAATCTTTGTTCACAAAATTAGGTGAGTACATATATGCAGTCCCATAAAATGAGACTACTAAACTGTTTTATAAAGCTGCATAGAAAACAAAGAGCCAACAAAAGTGGAGGAACAAAATGTTACTGCAACGATTTTGCGTCGAGATAAGCTTAAAAAAAGTAAAAAACACTTGGACCCTATCCTAAAAGTTCTAAAGGACAATGGGCACTTTGTATGGGATTTGGTACCCGCTCCAACAGTAACGTATGATATATCATCAGAAAGGTATTTACGTGAAGAATAATAAAAACTATGGGGCTTGTCTCAATTATCTGTCCGATCCGAGTAACGATAAAAATTGAATCGACAAAGAAACAAGTATGTCATCCATATATGCAAATTCATTAAGAGGCATATGTCGTCAGTGTAATAATTTTAAACTCAGTTAATAGACATTTTACATTGTTCGAGATACACTCTATTATAATCTAAAAGTTGTAATCGTCTATGGAGTCATACTACGGAAACACAATCGTCATCTGATTTGACAAAAGTTCAAAACATTTCTATTCATCTTTTTTTTTTTTAAGAAATTCATCATTATCTCAGCACCTCTTGAGGACCAAGATTAAGTCATAATATGTACTATGTTAACATCGTCTCCTGACTTTTCAACCTTAATTGATTGTAAATACTGAAAGACTTTCATCAAATACATAAGCTAGTTATGCGTGAACAGCAAAGGATTGCACAGTCTTTTTTTAAAGCAGTCGGCAGGCAAACATTTTAAGAAGGCCAAATTCCTGTTTTTTTGTTACTTTACCAGTTTTTATTCAATACAGTTGGATTTAAGAACTACATCTACGTTGACGATTTATGAACATTACACATTCTATTAGTCGATGTCAAGCGAAATGGACAAGGATTTGGGACTAGTCGTCATAGTAATTTTTTCTTGCCTTACCAAGATCTACACAATGGTACTAGAATCAACACTGTTGGACAGGGTACCAAAACGCCCATCGTCCTTTAAAGGAGGTTAGGTCATTGACTAAATTAGAAACAGAATCCCGCTGGGAATTTTAATATTCCTGTAGAGATGCCAAAAAGTGGCTTGAAATATCAGTATTTTGAGGTTGGGAACGACTCCGTAAAGATTTTATTTTATGGAATAAACGTAAATTTGAACGGAGCTTAACACTTTAGTGAGGATGTTTAGATATTGCATTACTTATAAGAAAGTATCATGTGTAAAGTACAATGGCCCAATTAAACAAAAGAGAACCTTAAACATTAGACTAACATTAGGAGTAAGAATGGAAATCTGGGTCAACCTGAGGAAATACTTAATTAAACACAATTTAAGATACTAAAATAAATAGCTACCATTTCAAATGCTATCGACCATTTACTGGCTCAAATCAGATGTCTATCAAACATTCTTATCACGAATTATTGAGTAATTTATACCACATAACTGTAATACAGAGTTGCATAAATAAAACGCGTGCTTATACCATAGACGAACTATCATAAATTGCGTTACATTGCCACCTTCTTGGTTGAAAGCACGCATTCTTTACACTATGGTCTACAACTGTCATTCCTTGCCCTTAACTTTTAAATATGGAACGGTGAATGTGTGTGAGATGGTATGACGCCATTTGTATTTTAACTAGCTTTAACCTTCGGATTCTAATGCTTGCTGAGAGGCTAGTTAATTCTTTTACTTGAGAGAGATCATTGTAATATCTTTTTCATGATTTTTACTTTGTCTTTCCCAAGATTCTTCTAAATCAGTGTAGTTAAAGTAAGCTTTTGAACCATTGAAATATTGGTTGCGACTATTTGCATACTAGCTCAAATAAATTATTTTAAAGAATAATTAATGCTTACCAAATAGATAACCACTACTTAAAACAGACCTGCCATTCAAATAAGTACGCTAAATGGTTACAATTAAAATTCACAATTGTACGTCAGCAATTGGTGCATACGCAAGTAACAGTACCACGGCCTTGCAGGGTCATGTTTCCTGCATTCCTTGTTAAACTGATATTAGTATAGACTATGTACTTACTTATATACATATGTACATGCTTTTTTTCTTACAAAAGTAATATTAACCAGTTGTATTATATTCGCGATTTATTTATCATACTTTTATATTAAAGCAAATGTTTATTCTGATGTTTGTCGTGGAGCTTGCAAAAATCTATGTTTAAAATAACTTTTAGCATTAAAATAACCAAACAAATATATAAAATGATGATCAAAAAGCGCAGAACAAATTCAAAAAGAAATTAATGATGACACACGTTCCTTTCAGAATTAATTCCAAATGAATAAATTACTGAAATAAATTGAAACGCTTAAAAATAAAACGTTGTTTTGACAAATTCAATAATCATTATTCATATAACCGCTTCAAATAAAAATGTATGCAGTCAACTTACAAATCGCTTGAGTGAAATATTTATTCGCGTTGGTAATTTGTTTTTCAGTTTAAAAATATTTGTTCCGGCTTTCAATTATTCGGTAGCCATGATATTATTAATCGAGTGCGATTTTATTATTTTATTCAACTCTAAAAATACTTTTCAAAATACACTTCGCACATCAAAATAAAGTTATTTTCGACAGCAAGTTCAAAAGGTTCATTTCATTAATAATGTCGATGATAAATCTCACCTATGGGCCGACAAGCGTATCTCTGAAATACTTCTTTTTTATTTGTATTTTGTAACTAAATTCAATTTCTGTGTGTTTCGTCCTGTGAAGTAGAACCATTAAACCCTTTTGGGACCGGGTTCTTAATTAACGGTCACTTTTTTTAAGAAAAAAGGGGTCCTTAGGTTGTATTCCTGCGTCCTTCGCTTGTTCTTTTGGTGTTTTTTTTCTCTTAACATTTTTGTGTTGCCGATTTTTATTATCAGGACCATGCTATCTTACTTTTAAGTTGATTTGGATGTCTTCAAAATACTGCTTCGAACGTATATCGTGTGTAAAGAAGTTAGAAGAAATGCGAACGAAACGAGTGGGGATTTTAAAACATAATATGTTGCCAAAATGATGGTAATGATAACAGAAAGCAATAATTCTTGACACAGTGTGGTCTAGAATAAATAACAATGTGACTGATATGTTTCAACAATTACAAAGGACATAAAAACTAGTATCAATATCAAAGCAAAAAGCTTTATCTAACACTTCTTTATTCAACACACACACACACACAAAGCCAGCAACAATAAAACGTTCTGTCCTCAAAGACTTAATCCTAGATGAAATGAATAAAACATGCAGCTAATATGTCGTCTGCTCTTAGAGCATTTAAACAACCGGACACTACGAGCACAAATCTCTAGGTATGCGAAAAATTAGACTACGAAACATGGTAAAGACAAAGACACCGCAGACGGTTTTGTTCATAAAAAAAATTGCTTATACATTTGTTTATGAAACTTGCTTATAATAAGTAAACGAATAAAAAATTAATAGTGACATATTCATTTTAGTTCACTTCACTAAACATGATAAAATTTATGAACACAAGTTTGAACCTGATGTACACTTGGTACCTTTTCCTGAAGGTAAGGCATTGTCGTCTCCAGTTGTTTGAACCATCTAAGTGGTTGCTTAATTGAGTTGAGCTGGGTTGATTTATTCCATCAACCTGCAGCTATGTGGAGCAACCTTGGTCATCTCTTGACGACCTTTGATAGAATGCAAGCCTACGGTGAATGGCAACTCAAGCTTTTCTAGGAAAACTTAGTATTAATATAATATTATATTAGTATTGATATAAGGAATATGTAAATATAAGTTATATTGTAAAGCTTGGTTAATGTCCAATAAATTCTGTTAAAGGTTCTCTTAGCATTTGCGCTGTTTGGATGTTAAAGTGTTAATTTATTGAATGAACTTTTGAATGTGTTTTGTTAATTATCGATATTAACACAATTTTGTTTATTTGCTAAAAATGTCGGTGGCTAAGCTTTTCATATAGTTAGATATGCACATTTGCACAATTACAGTGCTGATGCAGATAAGTTTTTTCTGCTAACATAAAATGTCATCTAGTGTAAATATGAAGATAGAGTATTTATTGTGCCTACAGTTGATATATTAACATGTCATCTATCACTAACTACCAATAATTTGGGACTACTTAGTTTCAAACTATGACTCAACACGAAATTCAAAATTTACGTACAAAATGAAAACAAACGGCAGATATAAATCTGTATAATCTCATTTTAATCTGAATTTGATTTAATAGACCTCTGGTAAAGCAATAATTTAATGGCGTATCCTGACCTCTGACGGAGGCGAGTCACGAATCGGCAAATGTAATAAATTCTACGATTGAGTCGTTATTTCATTGAAAGTGAACGTTATATGAATATTGACTTAATAGTATAAGATCCCGCCATAGAACGACCTTCACCGGGCTGGTTATTGGTTTAAAAGTAATTTTTAGTTGATAAAATGTGCTAATAAAGAGATTGCAAATGGGTTGCCAAAAAAATTCCTGTCCGGAATTAAATAATTGATAATCAAAAAAAACTTTTTTTTCAAACATTCCACTGGTTTGTTTATTAGAAAAAGAATATCCCAATCGAAAGTATGCAACCCATAGAATATGCAAACGTTAGGTTGTCTATTTTATTCCCGTCACTACCCTTGGGTTGCCAGGTATAAACAGGTAAATTGGTACACTAGTAACTTGCACCGGTCTGGTTATTTAATGAAATTTATATGAAAATAAAGATTATTTAATTACAAACTCGGTGGTATAGGGTTGTTTTCAAAAAATCTGTCATGAATGCCGGTTGGCGATTTTTTAAAATTGAAATATTGCTGCGAGTTAATACGTGCGACAGAGAGGTACCAGTAAACTAACCCATGCGATAGAAGAGGACACAGCATCGCAGCTGCCTCCACTTCGATCATTAACAGAAAACGACTGCGCTGCTCTCTGCTCTCTGAAAATGAGAAAGATAGCGATAGCTTAGGGGGGCAGACTCTTCTGAAGTCATCGATGCTGGTGACGACACCTGCATCTAAGACCCAGAGTCTGTTGCATGATAGCGATAGACTCACACACGCTGCGTATTATTTTTGAGTAAAAGTTCGGACGGACTGTTGTAAACGTGACATGGAAAGCTTCAACATCAACACTAAGTCTTGGGAAGCACGCGCCAATGAGAGGCTCTTATGGAGACGCGACCTGCACACTGGAACTGCAAAATATGACGAAGCCTGGATCGACAATATTAAGCAGAAAAGGCTTCGTATAAATAACGCTTCACCCGTGGACGACCCTGCCTGCGACAAATGCGGCAAAAAATGTCGCGCAGCTATTGGCTTATGATCTCCGTGTACCGAGTGCGCGCTGATCGTTGCAACAGACTCTGGGTCTTAGATGCAGGTATCGTCACCAGCATCGATGTATACTTCAGAAGAGTCTGCCCCCCTAAGCTATTGCTATCCTTCTCATTTTCAGAGAACAGAGAGCATGCGCATACGCTTTCTGTCTATGGTCGAAGTGGAGGCAGCTGCGATGCTGTGTCCTCTTCTTTCGCATGGGTTGGTTTACTGGGACCTCTCTGTCGCACGTATTAACTCGCAGCAATATTTCGATTTTAAAAAATCGCCAACCGGCATTCATGACAGATTTTTTGAAAACAACCCTATACCACCGAGTTTGTAATTAAATAATCTTTATTTTCATATAAATTTCATTAAATAACCAGACCGGTGCAAGTTACTAGTGTACCAATTTACCTGTTTATACCTGGCAACCCAAGGGTAGTGACGGGAATAAAATAGACAACCTAACGTTTGCATATTCTATGGGTTGCATACTTTCGATTGGGATATTCTTTTTCTAATAAACAAACCAGTGGAATGTTTGAAAAAAAAGTTTTTTTTGATTATCAATTATTTAATTCTGGACAGGAATTTTTTTGGCAACCCATTTGCAATCTCTTTATTGGCACATTTTATTAACTAAAAATTACTTTTAATTCAATAACCAGCCCGGTGAAGGTCGTTCTATGGCGGGATCTTAGACTATAAAGTAACCGCAAACGGAAGACTAAACAGTCGGCCGACCGGTGACCCGATGGTTGGCGAAAATATTTTTTTGAGAAATTCTTGTCTTCAACTAAGTTTTCAATCGATCTGATACCGGCTCAGTGCCTGGTTTTTGTGATACCTTTGCGTACAACCATTCATCTTCATACTGATTTATGAGCCCGAACAAACTATCGGCCGACTAAAGTTTGCAGTGTGCAGTACTTTATTAAGCGCAGGATACAGCAATTTGGATATTGGGCAAATTTGTAATATCTCAAACTGTGTTTATAACTCAGTCACGGTTCGCCTCTTTACGTATTTCAGATTAGTTTATTAGAACGACGAAATTGAGTATCAAGAAAATTAATCAACTAAAGAATTTGCATGTTACGTCGAATCATCGACATCTTGACACAAATGTACAATCAATTTTGTTATTAATTCTACAAAAGATTGTGACAAATTAAAATTTACTCTAACAAACAAAAACTTAATAAAAAAGTGAAATCTTTTATTTTTCTAATTGAATGTTCACTGGAGTTCCGTGACTCTTAAAGTGACAATTTCACAAAAGAAAATAAATAAAATGGAACTAAAGAATTACAGATAAGAAATCTTACACCCATTACATCGTGTAATGTGTTAAGAAAATGAAATAAAAGTTCCATGTAATGGCCAGCATGCACTTGGCAGTTTCGCAACAATTCATTCAATTGTTTGAAACTAAATTGCCGTACATATTGCATTAGCCAATAGTAAAGTGGACCAATTTCATACTTATATAAGTTATTTAATCTAGAAGATGAGCTCCACTTTTAATTTTAGTTACAGATTTAAGCTTTGCTTTTGGTTTTATTATTTTGCCACCTAAATTGAGTCGAATGTGTAAGGTCATGTCGTGTGCATTTTTGTCATTTCTGAATTTAGTGTTTTATTTCTTTGACTTTTACTCTTTAAATTCTAAAAATACAAATTCTAAACATTGAAAAGAATAGACAGCCTTTTTGTATTTTGGGAGTCGCCTTATTCAAATCTATCACCGAACCTTAATTACGTTTCTACATAACTGCGTATTCGTAGTCCGTTGTTCATATTTCCAATAGGCTTAAGAACAAGTGTTACTGTCGTGTAAGCATGACAAAGGTTGATTAATTGCTGGACGACCAACCTGCTGACTGACAACATATGACTGACAACGTGACTGATGACGACTGAACGTGTTTGGGAGTGTCAGGCTATTTCCGGACAGCGAATGCGTGAGTGTAGCAAAAAATGTGGTAAGGTTTCCTTGTATGGAGCATGATCAAGTAGAGCTGATCAGGATCTTGGAGTTTTTGCTGTCACTCACAGTTGTGAGCAAGCAAAACATTTGAAAGGAGTTGAAGTTGCAGGAACTAAAAATACAAGACTAATAGCTGACAAAACAACAGGTGAATAACAGAAGATTATACAAATACCCAATATAGTATTATAATAGTAGAAAAAAAAGTACATAACACATTAACAGATTATACTTTTACACGTAGAAACGTAACTTGCTAAGTCAATAGAGAAACACGAACACCAAATGACATAACAACGTTCAAAGATAGCGTTACTACTGTAAATTATCTTAAACATCTGCCAACAATAAACATAGTGTGAGAATCTCCGCACACATTACGAACACGCATACTCGTGAGCGAAAGTCTAAGGGGCATTACGTAAAATTTTAGGCGGAGCTAAGTAGGTAATGTGGATAATATTATAATTTAGCCAATTCGTGAATAGTATTATAGAGGACAGTAAAAGTTTTATGATAAAAGAGGAGAACGACAAGAATGGCAAGATGGGTGACGTGGTGCAAAGAGAACTGGCAGAAAATTTAGGACCACGTACAGTTCTCATGTATGGGGGGTGAAAACTCATAAAAGCAACGAAACGAAGCAAGAAATAATGACTAAAATAATTCAGATGAAGCTCCATTAGATAGAGAAATGGAACTCTAAAAATAGTCATATAGTTTTTGTTCCAGTGACGATAAACAAGCTACCTAGAAATAAAATTTGGCAAGGCTCAGTAGATTAGTGTGAAGGCTACGATAAAGTAGGACTCGTTGGATGTAATTCTTATTTTTGGGTCGTCAATTGATGGTACTAAATGACTAGATATTTAAGCATAACAAAACTGAATTGCGTTAGAACCGTTTAGCTGTCATTTGTATAATGCTTGAACTAACTGCGGCGTTAAATTGAATGTTGTTATTTATTTTAAAGGAGTATGGAATCACATTTAATAATATTACAAATATTGTATCTTAAATAAGTAAGTAGATGCAATGATTCCATGTACAATATTTTTAGTCAAAATATTCATCATGCCATGGGAATTCACAATAAAAGCAGAAAAGAAAAATAGCATAAATCCCAAGAGATCACTGACCATCACAAGACTATTACTTCCTAGCAGACAAAAATCAACCGTATCATTTACAAGATTGAGTCGACTTTGACTCGAGATAAAAAATTGCATATAAAAGCTGCAGAACAAGACAGGTGCGTGAAAATGAAAGTTGTTCTCTTCCTGCTCACCCGTTCGCCTCGACTTCAAACCAGGTATGGGTATAACTATTTAGACTTTGATATGCAAGGACGTTACCGATACAGTAGAAAAGATCAATGATAACGAAGTATGGAAAAGCAGCATTGCTGATAATACAATAGATGGAGTCACGATTAAAATGTTAATGATGATGTATTACTTGAAAGTGTATTATGAATGGAATCCTGACACCATGCATATTCATTCATGCAAATATTGAAATGTTTGTTTATTTTTTTCACCAGGTAATGAATATTTCTTAAATAACCGTCGGACTCAATATTTTTTTTATGTTAATTGGTACTGAAAAGTAAACCAGCCGAATTGTACAATGTATTTCATAAGGCAGATTAACGTTCGCGTAATAATGCGAATCGGAAATCGTAAGTACCGATACCCAAAAAGTAAGACCACTGTAATGTTGCAATCTGGACAAGTAACTGCAGATAAGCAATTAAGAGTAAACAATCAAAACATTGAACAAATATAAAAAAGACATAAAGCAGGAAACACATCAGGTTGATGTTATAATGTTATGATACAGCACGAGCCGTATGAAAGGAAGAGTTGGGAGTTCGAATCAACTACTTTCACTGAACAGACGCTAAAAAGTGAAACTGGAATCGGCGTAGGCAACGGAATGCTGGCTAACCGTGATAATGATGACGTAAAAATTATAAAGAATTGTTAAATATGTGCTGTGGAAAGTTTTGAGCATAGTCAGTTTACTATTTTCGAGTTTAATGCGATGTTATTACTGTTCTTAACAAGGCGGAACATAATGTAAATAGCCCAAGAGATAAAGAAGGGGGATCGTGACATACACCACTCATTATGTCCTCATAGTAAACTTGCAAGCTGTGTTTAATGCAAGTGTCTATACCACTTTAAAAACTTGATTGTAGAGCATAAACACTCATAGCAAAAAGTCGTCAATACATATATTAAAGTTGCAAAAATGAACTAAAATGAAACAGCTGCTGACGATAAGTTTGGAGGTCGTCCAGTTAACGTAATGAGGGAAAGGGAAGGACGTAAGGATATAATTACAGCACATCATGCGATTCGAGAACCTCGATTTGAAAATCAGCAAACTGTTAAGCAAAACGCAAATGACCTAATATTCGATTTAGTTGCTGAAGATCGGATCGTTCTTATTATATTCCACGAATTCGGTATAAAATGGAACGTAATTACCAATATCTCGATACTAAAATCGAAATGAAGGTTGAACTTTGCAAAGAGGTCGGAGTTAACGAAATGTCAATTGGCTGGAACGTTGTTTGCACTACACACAGATTTTCGTGAGATTGATGTTGATCAAACATTTGGCAATAACACAGATTATGAGTAACTTAGTAATTATGTAGTTTGTTTTAATCTGAGAGATTTAGTACGATTTGCAGGGTCATGTCCGAAATCGAGTCACGATGCTAAACCAAATGAGAGTGGGTGTGAAGAATTACAACAGGAACGTTGTTATGTTAACTACGTGTACATACAGACACGATTAAAGCCCTTGTAGGGAACTTTACTGCTTGGCACAAATTACGCAAAACCTGCAATATTGTGAACACGAATTTCGAATATCTCACTTGTTATATTCATATCCTTATTTCTTTATTTAAATATTCTTGTATCAGATTTTTAAGTTACTCAGCTTATTTGCCACAATGCGTTCTGAAATTAATCATGACATTATTGCAAATCAGACAGTTCGAGGAATGAAAGGACTTTGATGTCTTAAGGATTTGATCTTAAAAATGCAAATCATTCCGTGGGTCGATATTTTGTAAAGGGTACTTCGATTGCAGCTTGTCCTGCAAATGAACAATCACTGACTGATATTTTTGTAAGCTTACCAAAAGAAAATATGATTATACCTTTGTGTGAGAAAATACAATTGTAATGTATTTTAAATCATTGTTCGGGCATTGTATCTCTTGATTTACCTACTTTCCGAGCGTGCCTGTCTCGTAATTTAAAAATAATATCGGCCAGGCGGATGTGGGGTGCTTTTGAGTGTCTTTAATTTCAAGGACACCACGAATACCAACTGTTCCCACGTTGAAAGGGCATTTGGGACTGTCAGCTTAATCGTCTTTTGTTTTTTGGGGTTTCCTTTATTTAGGCATGTAAATTAGACTGTGCTCTTCATTCTAACAAGTAAGTATGTTTGCTTGGAGTAAAATTCAAATCTTGATTAAGACATTTTGGTACCTTTAACTTTTTATGCAAAGCTGTCAAAGTTAACATTCACATTGCAGTATCGAGTTATCATTACCAAATCATACAACTCATTAAAACAAATTAACTTACTAATATCGTGCGTTAATAACGTAACGCCGTCAATCATTACCACATCTATGGAGTAAGTCAAATTAATACACAAAAGAATCGTTCTTATCGTACAAAGAGCTTGCTTAACCATGTTCATATCAAATACTCGTAAGGCACGTAATAGTTAACCTAGGTGTTGCATTAACGATGCAAATCTATCATCCTCTGCAAGACTTAGCATGGGGCAAGATACCTACATCATTAGTTTCAAACGCACGACAATCTAATCTTCAATTACTACCAAGAGTGACCTTTCTAACGCGCAATTATATTGCACGCAACTAAATATCAAGCATACAAGTGACAACTGTGTGCTTTCGTAACTATGGCTCGAAATCTTACGTCATTTCACTTTTAACAGCCTTATTTAAATGTCAAATATTGACCCATGACACGCACACCGCCACTTGTCTTATTATCCGTCAAAATTCCGAAGACTAGCCTAAGTTCTTTTGAGTAAAGGTAATGAATGTCATTTGATTTGATAGCGCTAGCTAGATTTTGCAATATTGGTCGCTGTGTGATGAAGTGTACAGTTATTTCATTGTGTTACAAATATGGCCGTTTGCGATTGTAATCTGAAATTAACGAAGCTTCATTGATGTAGTTAAACAAATGTTATGTATCGTGTTTATTGTTGGTTTGGATCATTCGATAACGGTTATGAAATTGGCATGTAAGAGGCTGTTACACGCGAAATTAACAATGGAAGATGAAGCCAATGCTATAATAGTGATGTTACTAAACACGCTGATAATATTAAGGGATTTTATGATCTCTGATTAATAATTGCATTTAATTTGATGGAAATGATAGACTTTTTAGTAAATCGATTCAAAGTTAATGAACTTTTTGTTTTGGATGATATAAATGCTGGTAAAGCTGATTTAGCTAATAGTAAAATAAGTTCAATGAACACAGATACCGGCACACTAAAGAAATCAGCAAGATTAAGTAAAAACAGCTCATATCATTGTTTATATTTCTCTTAACAACAAGATTTCACTTTCATTAGATACGTATGTAGTGTCGTGTTCGTAGGATCGTTGAACGTCACGCGGATCGTGATCTCTGCATAATTAAAGTGTCTAAAACAATTACTATCATGGAAAGATGATGGGAGAAATGATGGTTATGTAAAACGCCATATGAATTTCTTTGGAGATGTTACTTGAAACAATAGTTAGATATATTCCGTATTGTGATGAAAAAGACCTTCTTTAAATAGCTGTGAAAATAAAATCAGGACTTATATTGAATATAAAATGCAACACAGATTAATTAAAACACCCAAGGTTTTTGAGCAACCTATCAAACGAAAACAAAATTTATCAAAAATATTTTTGCTAATATCTTGTGCAACGTATCAAAGCGTTGGATCGCATATTAATATGCTGGTGTTAATTTTTGTCGTAAAATCAACGACTAGACAGACAGCTGGGTTGGCCAATAACGAGTGTCAAGTGTTGCGACAGAGCGTGCGCCGACCACTGTAGGCCGTAATAAGGACACTGTTGTATATTTATACACAATCGACCAATGATTAGAGTGTTTTGATACAGCGGTATGAGATGAATGTCTTGAATGGTAAGTATTACTTGAGAGAGGAATCTGGGATAGAATAAATTATTGTGGAATTCGACGCATTAATATTGAGAAATCAAAGCAGTATACTTAGAAGGTTTAATAAATCTAAAACAGAAACCGAAAGCTACTGAGACGACCTTGAAAGAAAAGCAAAGTTACTAAATTCTTCAAAAATTAAACACGAAATACCAAATTCGTAAACTTACGACATGAATGGAATAATTTCCATCTTTAAAATCATACCGACTTGAAAGAAACGCACGAAATAGAATCACAGGTGACCTTGAACTACTTTTGAGTTGCATTCATTTCTTAATTTCGGTACGGTTCTGTGAGCCTTGATATTAAAAGCGAAATATGGAGTCAGTCAGATTCGTGACTTCATTGTACAAATGCACTTGCAAAATGTTAGAATAATGCAAATCAGGCGTCAGACTGTCCAGTGATGGCAGATGATAAAATTGTTAAGATTAAAAAGGGTAAGGTTAGGTCTGATGGTCTAGAAATTGCTATAGACCACGGATTTGAAAAGGTTAAAGAATATTTTATAAATGAACAAAAAATAAGGAAAAAATATACACACATGTAAGGTTTGAATAAAATCGCAGATGTTGTAAAGGTAAAAGAAATAAGAAAGGACACCATTCAAATGTCTTTTGAAAAAAGTCTGGACAATCTGCATCATCATTATTAAGATTACGTTTTGTACAACAAAGCAGAAATTTCAATGAACCGTTCAGTTTCAATCATTTGCTGAACTGGACCTGTTAAGGTCAATATGGCCCTCCCACGGCTGTGTCAGATCAACGCCCTAAGACATATCCGGCAATACTGAGGTTAATACAATCATTCGCACTCCGATTGAAGAGGTGACTGCATTCGATGCAAAATATTTAACAAAGAATCGAATTTGGACGCACTCTTTAAGAAATCAATACTTCTTGTTTGTGCAACGAAAAATTTGACCCTTGAATGGCTGGTTCCAACTAAACTCTTTATGCGAATTGATACTTCACAGAGTACTTTAAAAAAAGTGAAATTTTATTTGAATATTACCCAGGTATATTATTGAATTTAACAAAGTCACTCATTCCATCTTGGTTGCCAATACTATCTGTTACAGTAATGCTTGTAAGCTTCGATAAATCACTTGCAATTTGACATTGCACAGCGATAAGGTCAGAAGTGTACGCGACCAGATGTTTTCCGGACAATTTGCTATGCTGTAACTTATTGTTAGTCATCGGTCACGATCGCGATCAATGGGTCAGAGTTGATCGTACAACGATTGACGGACCAGCAGACGTTGCGAAAAGTCTCCACTTGAGTAATGTTTGTTTTGCAAAGACTTTGGCATTAAATGTGCCTAAATGGCAAGCGTTTCTTGAGAAATTCTAACCATAATGGATAAATGAAATTCTAGTCGATTCATTTACTTACTAAGTTTTACGAAATGTAGGAATGAAGCCTAGACCTGTCATTAAGGTGTCAAGAAATTAAAACCTATGCAAAACCTTGCGATAGTTTGCGGTTTCTTTCCATTTGGGATTACATAATTAGTTAACTATGGCGTAACTGAAGAAACAACGGAATTCTACGATAGAATCGCAGTCTGTATTCGCCCATTGTTGATTTGTTGCACCGATTCTACATACAGATACAATCGAACATAAAGAACCGTCTATGATTAGGATGAAAAAAAGGGAAAATATATTCCTAGCCACAACCACAGGAATCAATAGAAAAATCTATCAATAACAACAATGTTTTGATTGAATGTGGCATTCATGATTCCAGGCTTTCACTGTCAACCGCAGATATTATATCCGCGAAAGCTTTAATAAAAACTATAAATGGAGGCATCGAACAAACAACATTGTGAGAGTCAATCGAGACACTATTGTGTGGCTGTTACGTCACTAGACAATCAAAGACATTTCAATACAATGCTACTGAATTTAGTGCACGCATGAATGTTATCTGTTCTCAGTTGTCGATGGATATCGAAATAGCGATGGTATCGTTTGTAATGTTGAAGCTAAATGAAACTTAGTAAGTGTCGTAGTCAGTATATAGTACGGCAAGTTCTCACGTCCTTAATAACAGTAAGCAGTCGGAAACGGTTACAAAAACGTAACCAAAGACAAAGGAAAGGAAAACGTAATAACACGCGGAACAACTATGGAAGACAGTAATCTTTAAGTTGCAAATTGAGTTAATTAATTCAAAATTGTAATGGTTGTGCAAGACAAAATGATGTTACTACATTTTAGGTGCTTTCACGGCGAGCGCTAACCATAATTGTTTAGTACTCACGAATGTACGAAATCCAAGACAAACTTTTGAAAATATAATTAACAGAATAGAAACTGTTATTCATTGAGAAAGGCATACGTATGTACGTTCATAGTGTGAAACAGCACTTTAAAGAGCAATCTAAAGAAATAGCTCTAACAGCCATAAGTGGACACACGTAAAGTCACGTGAAGTCCTAATTTGTGGAAAGTCATAGATTTCACTTTGACAATTTGTTATAATGGTTTCTACTATGATCTGTCATTTACCAATGCTATTATGGTAGTGACTGTGTGAACTGAGCCGTGAACATTACTTACATCGGCTCGACGACCTCGTGATTGATGCATAGAAAGTTTAAATACCAATTTGGGTATCGTTCGCCTATTATGATTTGATTGGCCGCTCATTAGCCTTTGATACAATGGCAGGAAACGGTACAGGTGTCTATAAATTACTAGAGGTTGCAGTTTTATTAAGAAACTAGCTTCTGCCAGCGGTTTCACCCGCATCCCGTGGGAACTACTTCCCGTACCGGGATAAAAAGTAGCCTATAGCCTTCCTCGATAAATGGGCTATCTAACACTGAAAGAAATTTTCAAATCGGACCAGTAGTTCCTGAGATTAGCGCGTTCAAACAAACAAACAAACAAACAAACTCTTCAGCTTTATAATATTAGTATAGATATTTGGTTTCTTACAATAACTTTGACTTTAAGTATGTACTTGGAATTCTAAGTGTGAAAACACATAAAAGGCAGATATTAGGTAACTTCGAAAGTCATAGCATAATTTTGTTACTTGTCCATTTTTTGGAAAAAAAAAACATATTATGTTTGCTTTAAGTCTTGTTCAAGTCGACTTCATTATTCAAATACAAAGCAAAAGGTGAGGAAACGTGCAAGCTTATTTCAACAGTCAGTGAAACCTCACGTTTGTTACCTCTTCAGAATAGTACCACATATGTTTACTTTACCTGACGAAACTCTTTGAGAACATAAACATCTGTGCAGAGTCAATATCGTAAACCAAAGGATGCTTACACTATGAAATATTAAAAGTAACGTTAAAATATAACATTTATGTAACAGACAACATAAGTGTCTACCCATTTATGTTGTCAATGATTGAGCATGCCAGGCAACCAATAATAGCAAAGATTAACAAGGACTTCCACAGGGTAGTAGTCTAGGTCCCACATCATTTCACTCGCTCAACATCACCTGCACCATTGCCCTTATTTTCCTTCATTAACAATACTAATCCCTGATATTCCTATGCATTTAATATTCACTTACCTTATAAAGTTTATCCTTTTGATACCACACATCTTCCTCTTCCTCAACGGGTGCTGCGAACGCCTGCGTTAGGTCGTCGCGGGAACGCGAAAGTATTCGACGTCGTGACACCATCTCGCTACCCACAGCCGCCTCGAACGGAACTAGGCTGAAACAAGAAGAGACAAGACTATAAGCCATTGGTTTACAAAACTAAGGTGTATCAAGATAGGGGTTATGGCCTAAAGACTTTAGATACGAGGATTCGCAAAGCAGCGTTTTTTAAATCTTAAGTTGATTCAGATGCAACTGAAAGTCATTGTGCATGACCAGTAAATGTATCGTTTGTTATTGTAAATATGAATGTATGGTATTAATATAATAATTCAACTAATGCCTACAGTTCTACATGATTGACTTGCAACAACACATGCAATCCTATCGGAATTTGTGTTCAACCGGAACTGTGTAATTAGGTACATTTTCGACACAATGAAGACTATTTATATCAACACGTAACACAATATTATGATTATATCTATAGCAAATGATACAATTGTTGAACTTTCTATAGAAGATTAAACTTATACATAAGATTGTTATGAAACAAAAGGCGAGGCGAAAGCTTCTATTGACACCAATGTTTGTGAAGGTTTTCGTTTCATTGATGTTATTCATCGTTAATGACAACGTATTAGGAATAGACGAAGCTTGTTTTAGACTCTACTTAACCGTATATTAAAAATGTTTGTAGAAGATTCATGATCTTGAAACACGTGAACTATATAATCCAATGACAATAATTTATATATCTTGCTGTTCCAATATACACGCACATTCATTATTTACGTGTATAGCAAATTCTGTTTTCATATCAATTACACGATGTATCGTTAAATGTAGACACATTTAACGATACATCAAATTCAGCCTCAAATCATTCAAAGATGTTTACTTCATCGTTTATATCCATCCAATCATCAGTTTCACTATCATCTACCTCCAAAACTTTTTCTACCTACCAAACTACGAACTTAAGCCTAATTTCTCCAACCACACAAGTGAACATCTTATCGCTGGCTCTTAGTAGTACACAAAGCGTCGGTCCGTTGCTTCCTTCCGACAGCGAACAATGTATGGCATTGGATTCGACATTGGGGATCGTTTGCCGTGTCTAACGATCGCCTCCGACTGTTCCTCCCATTCATTTGATACCCACTGTGTTTGTTTTAGTTGGTCTTCGTGTTTATATTTTGGTTTGTCTTATATTTTAGCTACTGATTATGTTTCATTGAATGGTTTATTAACTACAACCAACTCAAACTCAAAATATTTATTTCTGTTTGGAGCAATGTTTGCACAGCTAAGTTTTGTCAAGTTCTGTTTAATCTAAGTTCTAACATGTCAAATTAAATACCTAACGGAGTTCATTATACCACTATATTGTGACAGCTATGTAGTTATTTTGAATTTGAATATGAAAAGGAGTGGGCTATTCAGTGTAAATCATAAAATGTCTTATTTAACGTTCACCGATCAATTTGAAGATCTTCTAAATCGAACATGGGCCTATTGAAATTAAATCTTATGTGGGCACTTTCTTTATTTTATGGTAAGCCATGGATAAATCCATTGAATAGACCACAGCCACCAAGCCCATTAATTTCAATTGATAGAAAGTGGAAAGTACTTTTATTCACGCGATTTTCTCCAAAGCCAAAGTTATTAAACCTAAGCCGAGGAAAACTATCTTTTGATGCTATATTTAGTCTTCTATTCAATGGATTACCACTATTATTTCATTTAATTTGTTTGTATTTATTTTGTTTGTTTTTAAAATTGATCTTATAATGTCATAATCATTGATTATTGCACCATCTTCAGGAAGCTTTTCCTTCTTATCGTTAAAAGCATTTTCAGGTACTTATAAATGAATTCCTTTCGCTCATTCACACACAGGAACTTACGTAAATACTTTAAGTAGTGAACTTTTAACTATCCTTTTAACGCATTTAAGATTTTTGCCACAAAGGCGCCGCGCGTAAAGACTTGGTGTTCAGTAGGTCAGTAATACTTTCACACTTGATTTACTTTGCTCTAAATAATGTATCGCAAGCCTGTTACGACACCCGATCGCGATACGTTTAGATCTAGCGATACAGCGATATGAAATACGCAACAGCATGGAAAGATTCATGTTATCGATTCGTGTCGCTAGAAATCTAGAACATTTCGCCATGATAAATATTTCATTCCTCTGCTATTATTTGTAACTTACATACAGTTCAATACAGCTATGTTTAGAAGGCATTTTACGAAACAAAAGAACAACGAAACGCAATTGCTTAGAAATACGATGACGTTCAAAATTCAAGTGACAATTTCAGTTTTTTTAGTTGGCTAGTTACACGGTTAAAGAGTTTTTTTTTATTAGAACCATATTTTGAGCAGTCATTGATTAATTCAAGCTGTTTAGAAAAATGTTGTTATTATCTAAATAATTACTGTTCTGATGCTACACACGCACTTTGGCATATCTGTTTTGTTGTTGTTATTGTTATGTAATAGACTTTGTACTGTGACTATATTACTTTTTAAAAAAGTGTGTCTATGGAGTTTCTTGCCGGCTCTTCTCCATGAGACCAACTTTTTGGAACCGTGCAACTAATGTGACGTTTCATAGGTGCCTGCAAAGGCCTATGTGAAATAAAAAGATTTTGATTTTGTTGCTCGTGTCGCGTGCTCGATTCGCTGTACTTGAGAGTACACGCATAAAAACATTCATATTTATATTTTCTTCCTCCTCAAAAATTTGGCAATATTTTCCTAATATTTCGGAGTTAACTATCTACGTTAGAATCCTTTTTTATAATTGAAACCTAATTAACTAATTGTTCTTAAAATCTATAACATAATTTGTCTCCGCATTAAAAAACTTTAAATTCCGTCTCAAATCTCTACTTTAACATATTCCCACGACCAGGTGAAGTACACGGCCATTGCAAATGTCTGACATAATGCATCGTAAAGGATGATCATAAAACGGTGCACCTGTACGTCACAGGACCCGTTTATAGCTGGCTGACCCATATACAGGGGTGAACGCTTCGAGACGAGTGCTGTGATCGGGTGCTTGTCGATTTCGAATCGATAGTTCGTTCGCGAACACTTTATTTGAAGAGTATTGGTGTTGATTGGATTTAAATAATCGAATGAGATATGGGTTGTTTTGTCTACCTATGTTTATTTTATTTGAAGTGGTAATTCAAGAGAAATCTTATAAAAATACATTTGTAAACACTAATCAAGCAATTGACGAAACAGTAAATAACTTTCTGAAATGTTGACATCATTGCAGTCATTGTAATAACATGTGCGTGCGTTTTTATGTTTCATTTAAAAATTGACATTTCACGTAAGCAAAAATTAGACGTGGTCAATTACAAAGCGTTAGGTAACTTTGTAATTGTGTATAGTAAATTAAAATTGTAATATTTAAATGGCATGATTAGCTACTAGCTACTCGTTTTCCGCATTCCGAAGTACCAAAATTAGAGTAATTACTGACAGATAAGTTGTTCGATATAAGTTATGGAGTAAGAAAAAAATAATTTGTTTTTGTGGTGTCGATGTTTGCGTCATTCGCTATCGATATGTCGATTGTCGATAGCTATTGAGTCCCGCTAGGCCCATAGAGCTAGTCATTACGGGAGTCTCTTAGCGGAACGGGTTTACACTTTTATTTTCTTTTTACATACGTGAAGGCATCCCCGGGCAGGCGCTATTGCTACGGTACATTTAGGGTTGTACGCCGTTTATGTTTGTAGTTTTAAATAATTATTAATGGCTATATTAATTGTAAAGTCAAGATTATTTAGTACTTACTTGATTTTGTAAATAAGATTATTCTTTCAATCGTTAGTGAAAACTAATTTGATAAACTACTGTAAGAATTTTCTACTTATATAGGCAGTTCAAGAGTCGTGGTGGCCTAGTGGGTAAAGAACCAACCTCTCGAGTATGAGGGTGTGGGTTCGGTTCCAGGTCAGGCAAGTACCAATGCAACTTTTCTAAGTTTGTATACATATACTTTCTAGGTAAATCTTAGACACCACTGGCTGATAAAAAGGTGAAGGAAAACATCTTGAGGAAACCTGGACTATAAAGTCTGAAATCACCAACCCGCATTGAGCAAGCGTGGTGATTAACGCTTAATCCTTCTCCGTGTGAGAGGAGGCCTGTGCCCAGCAGTGGGACGATAAAAAGGCTGTAACAGGTAACAGGAATAGGCAGTTCAGATAAGCACCTATTGACCAACTGTATTTTTCAGGATTTTTTACTATGAATGCTATGAGTGGAACAATGGATGAAAGTATATTAATTAAATATAAAAATAAATGCACATGAGCCCGCATGTCATAACAAATCAAATGACAATTACAAAAATAACCTAAGTTATAAATAATCAAAATATTTTTAAAGACATAGGGTCTTTAAAAATATGAGGGACGATTTTCTTTCTTGTAACAGATAGTCTAAGCAGAGCTGAATTTAACTTATTCATGCTTAAGTCTCAATTATTTTAAATTTTAAATAAATTATTAAAATGAGGTGCTCAGCCAACCCTGGACACTACATCTGGATAGCACGCGCCACGATATAATCGCTTGATAGTTTGTTGCCTCGCGACCGACTGTAATTGTAGTTTATGAGACAAATGCGATGCTTGCTTTTATTTTACTACGGGTTTATTGATCGGGGAGGAGAAAATATCATTTGATTTGATGCGAAGTTATGTGAAAAAAATATTAATTTGAAGAGTCATTTTTTCGTGTGTTTATTGGAGAAACCATGATTGCAAAGAACTATGGTCACAACTTAATTTAATTCGCGCTAAATATTGATTATGTTCATTTTTGGAGTAAATGTATGTATTAGCAGCACCTATAGCCAAATATGGTTTTTGTACTAAATAAAATATAAACTTAATACTAATATTTATTCATGCATTATGTTCTAGAATATTTATACTACGAGGTAAAAATTAGGTCATAGTTTCTGAGTTAAAAGTATGGGCATGTTAGGCTATACACTACACTTTATTACAGTTACAAAAACATTACAAAATGTACTGTTAAAAATTCAATAGAAATTGTGTAGCTCGCATTCTTCTCAACTGTTTACCAAGTCAAATGACAAACGTGGTCGCGATTCTAATTACATGTTACTATTATGTGTTTAGAAGACAAAAACGAACATCTTGACTAACAAACATACATCTTCATTTACCTACACCCTTATATCCATAAGTTAGAGTTGAAATTCCTTTGGCATCTGTTCCTTTAACTTGGTCCTTTCGTCACCGTAAATTTTAAAAGGTTCGCCCCTATTGATGATTAGATGCGTTCCATTTTTAAGACACGTTCTTTGACAAAACATACTTTTTCGCAATCTGTTTCGAGAATATCTTCTCCGCAGGTCGAGCGGTTATTAAAAGTTGCTAAACATCTCATCTTGTTGCTAATTACTAAATTGATTATGTACTGAGGAGCATCGGTAATCTCGAAAATATTACAAACTATCTTTCCGCCCGCGGTTTCACCCGCGTCCCGATATGACTGTTTCCCGTAGCCGGATGGGGTCAAAAACTGTCCTATGTCCTTTTCCCGGGTGTAAGCTATCTCCAATCTAATTTTCAGCGTAAACGGTTTAGCCATTCTTGAGTTATAAAATGTGTAACTAACACGACTTTCTTTTTAACCGACTTCCCAAAAAGGAGGAGGTTCTCAATTCGTCGGGATCTTTTTTTTATTTTTTATGTATGTTCACCGATTACTCGGAGACGCCTGGACCGATTTTCAAATTTTTTTTTTGTTTGAAAGGGTTTACCTCCCAGGTGGTCCCATAGTCACCAGGTCAGGATCTGATGATGGAAACCCTGAGAAATCGAGGGCAACTTTCGAAAATTGTAGGCATACGTAGGGTAAAAACTTGACACTAAAGCGTATGTCTGATAACACTATGCAATGGTGAAGGTTTGGAGCTGACCTGATGATGAAGACCAGAGAAGGTCGAGGGAACTTGAACAATGAATGTGTAAACTACCTCGTGTTTGGGCTTATTTTGTTCGTATTGACGAGACCTTTGCAACGGTAAAGGTTTGAAGCTGACCTGATGATGGAGACCAGCGAAGGTCGAGGGAACTCGACAATTGAATATGTAAACTACTTCGTGTTTGGGCTTATATTGTTCGTATTGATGAGAACTTTCCACTTATGTGGATAGTGACAACTATGCTTGTCACTGAAAAGCTAAAAATAAAAAACTTTTTACAAAAAAAATAAAACCGACTCCCAAAAACACTGAAAAGCAAAAAAAAACTATTCTTAGGTGCATCGGCCTAGAAGTCGGTGGCGAAATAAGCTTAGTTACATCCATTAGACACTGACTTCTAGGCCGATGCACCTAAGAATAGTTTTTTTTTGCTTTTCAGTGTTTTTGGGAGTCGGTTTTATTTTTTATATTCTTCTTCTTCTTCTTAGCGTTTATCCCGTCTTGTGACGGGGTCCGCTTTCCGTATCTTCTTCTTCCACTTCGCTCTATCCTGGACATCTTCCTCTTTGAGTTCGCAATTTCCATGACACGACTTTCTTTTATATATAGAAGATATATCGTTTAATACTTTTAAGCGTGGTTTTCTAAAGGTTAATAAATCTTTATCAAAGTTACAGTTTCGGCTTAAGTTTATCTAACAATGATAACTAGGTATGTACTTCGTGTAGGCAATAGCTATTGCATCTACAAAGATTCTTGCCAAGTTTCTATTCAAACCTGTTGCTAAGATTACAACAGTTTACATAACAATTAATATTACTTTAGTGACGTAACCATCTACTAATGGCCTTTCTTAGTCACATATGCCTATGTTTAGTTCTAGACTTTAATAATTTACATATGCATAATATCTATGTATTTATAAGTAACTTATAGTTTGCCATTTATAAATAAAATTAATAAACAAACTCAATATTTTAAGCCCGTTGGTATTTTAGGTACCTACTGGTCCTTTGGTCATACTTTGAGGATAAGGACCATGTTACTATTCTATCTATTAGAATTTGTCCATGTTGCTCGTCCTCTAAATATCTTGGCATAACAACTGGCTATCTATCATCTCGCATTTGACTTGTAATTGCGTCTGCGAGTAGATGACATGAATTAACTGGCAATTAAAATGATAACTTTCTCTCACGCACGTAAGTAGTAGGACATTCATCTTTTCATTACATTTTTCGTGTCAAATGCCTACAAATCTTTTTGAAATATTCATTAAATACAAATTAAATTCTACATAGTTAATGTTCTTACTTTCATAGTAGGTATTCAAAGCACGACAATATGTTAATAAAATAAACCTCACTGATCTTTGGAATTTAAAACAATACATTCCTAAAATACAGGATCATCAATATATAAACAAAAAAATATAAACGAGAAGAAAATTCGCGATCACTTTTAACCGTCCATAATGTATTTCGCGACACCGATTAATATTCTGCTCATCAAGAGAAAACCGCTAAGCATTCGTTTATAGAAACGAATCGATTTCAATGTCACAGCATATCGATACTATACCTAGTCGATTACGTATCGATTTGCGTGGGCGCCTACCTGTTAGAAACGGCAGGCTATCTAACTGAATACAAAGAGATTCACGCCTACTAACGTTGATAAACAAATAGTTATATTATTAAGCTTGAGTATAAATAGACGCCAAATGTGGAACATTTTGGAAATCATTTCATGGTGAGTTAAGAGGACTTTGATTTTGCTAGTATTGGACGATAAAGTATCATACTTTAAGTATGTCATCGCTGTCCAAGAAATATAGAATTTGTATTTTAAAGTTAAAGAATCAGCCCCATTTTATTTGTAACCAGATGGCAACTTACATATAAGTGGAAAGGTAAGTGACCTTTATTTCGTCTTGTTGCATCTAAAACATTCTATCTCTCTATCATAAAACATCAAACTATCATTAAATCACCGATACTTTTATTGGGACCGCTCATAGCCCTAAGCATACGTCAAAATGCACCCAATAAATCATAGCACAATAAATTGCTCCATCGACCCACAAAATTATTTTAATCGATCATATTTATAACGACAATACATTTTATCGATACTTATATGTTGGCTGTTGGACAGCCCAACGTTGCGCAATATAAGAACTCCTGGTTACGTTATGTTATGGTTATCCAATCTGTGTCACAATTGGGCGGTCGAGAATGATCGGTAACGTGTCAAACATATATTCGGACACGCTGTCTGGTTTGCGATATGTTTGAACATGGTGTTGGAGTGTTGTATGCAAATATGTTATATTTTGAGATGGTAATTTGACTTGTGTTGGTTGATGATGTGAAGGTGGAAATGTATTAAAGTTACTCGCTGTACCACCTGTCTTCCTCGATTTTTTTTTTGGCAGGTCTATGTAGAAATTGTGTAGTAAAATTCTAATCGTTTTGGTGAGAAAGCCGGATAGACAGAGTTAATCTCGCATTTTTAATATTAATAAGCTTTATAGGTACCAGCCCCGGATCTTCAATTTTTTTTAGGCGGGGCAAAAACTGACAAATGCCGTCCTGCCTACCTACTTATGTTTATTCACCTTTATCATCCATTTAATTTCAGCTATCACTATGTAGGCAGGCAGGGCCGCCTCTAGCTCATGTAGCGCTTGGGTGCAATCATCACCCAAGCGCCACCTATACCTAGTACATATTGATCGAAGTACTTAGAGTAGTTATAAGGAATATAAAAAAGAACGTTCGAACGAAAGTCACTTTTTTGGTAGGTAAAGGACTTAAAGAAGGTGTCCAAATCATTGTAGGCTTAAACTGTTGGCCAGGATTACGTTATGAAAGTCGAGACAGATTCATGCAACCGTAAAAAGTAGACAATGAACAAAAAACATGCACAAATTTTTTAATTTTGGGACACAAAAACTTAATAAGTTTTAAAAAGCGTTGTAAAGTAACAAGCAGCGCAAACTTTTTTGTTTTTGAGGACTCCGTAAAAATGTTTTTTGCTACATTCGACTTATGCAGTAACGAAGGCAAACTATGTATAATATTGCGCGAGCGAAGCGAGCGCAAAATTTTTTGAGCCCACGACGCAAAAGTACCTGATGATTAAGTACCTTGTAAAGCAACAAGTAGCCGCGAGCGTAGCGAGCGCGAACTTTTTTAAAATATTTGTTTGATGACTCACAAATTAAACTGGGAATTATGTAAGTACAAATAAAAAGAAACTGTGATTAGAGCGAGTGCCATTTGTGTTCGTTGATTCGGTGCGTCAATAAAAATAATAAACAATCAGAAAAAATGTACATACAGTGTCACATAGCCGCGAGCGTAGCGAGCGCCAAGTTTTTCACTTAGTGGATGTTAAAAGTGAAAAATAATCAAAATGATCAATCAAACAAAGCGGAGGCGACTTTTTAGAAACTTTGCTTGTCAGTATCATGATACAATGTGAAACTTCCTTATCAAAAGGGTGTCATTTCATTGAAATTTCCTGGTGGTGGGGCGTCCCGCGGCGCCCCTGAGACCGAGGCGCCCGGGTTATTCGCACGCCCTGCACCATAGGTTAAGAAGAAGTAGGATTTAAAATAACAATAAATATGCGATAAGCGTTTCTGGCTCATAGATGATCGCAAATAATTTTAATCAGTTTTAGTTTGCTAAAACTTCGTCTCGTGAATAATAAATGTTCGTGCAGTCGTGCAGCATATCTCACTCCGCGCTCAGGGTATCGGTCAAGTTGATATGGCCATAAAATTGCTGTACTTGTGCTATTATTTATTCCGTGGTCAATGTTAAATCAATGATGAGTAGTCCATTGGTCTGTGAAGTGTGAATTTGGCAGCCACCTGATTTTGCCGCCCCCTGAATTTGCCGCCCGGGGCATGGGCCCCGGCTAGCCCCCCCCCTAGATCCGGGGCTGATAGGTACTACAGTATACTCAGCTGTACACAACTTTTGCAAGCGATTAAATGCGCATCGACATGATTTAAAGAAAGCTTTATGAACCCAAAAGATACACACTGAAATCCAACCTCTTAGTAAGTATACACCCAAAACAGAACACCCACAATCTAAAACTTAGCGTTTACTTCCAATAAACCAACGACCAAGTAATTACGAAGACATCAAGACCCAAGCTTGTAGGTAAGTAACCTTTTGACGTATTTAAAATGACTGCCTTTGCATAGCCCACACAGTTAGGGGGAGTCCGGGATAGTTTAGCAGGGGGGAGACAATAGCCACTGGTCATAGAATCTCTGTTTACCTAGATATTGCAACGTTGCCACACTTCTTACAACCCATAGGCGCCTACCACCTTAATTACGCGGCGTTGTTGCGTTCGGCAGTTTCGTTTTAGAGTTACAAGTAAATACACGTTTTTGAGCCCGGCAAGTACTTTTTTTTAATTTTCGATATTTGACTATTGTTGCTTACTGTTTATAGATGCCAGCATGTGATAAATACATACCCTTTGTGTAATTATCCTTATAACCTTTACGACAGACAGATTTTACTTGGATATTATAGTTTCTTTTGTAAATTGAATAACGGATAGCTTGGCGTGGGGTGGGAGACATTATCATGGCGACGGGAGGAGACTTTACCCAGGGTAATCTCTCCCTCTGTTTCTGTTGCAATAATATTTTTAAATGAAAAATAAATGAAACTGCAGAGTCTAGAGCTAGAGTTCTCCATCAATTTTGACGGAGGAATCTGAGCCAGCAATTTTAATAATAAGACAATCAGCAGAGTTAGCTTCTATATCTCAAGACAACGGTAGATTTTGATTCACGACAAAAAACAAAAATAATTTTGCCACAAACGATTCGTCCTTTCCCCAAAGCTTCTCCCAGAAAGAAACTCCGTCGTGGTAGACAGCCCGAAAAACTAAAATTTTAACAAAAACATCAGAAAAGGGACACCAATATGAGAATCAAGATGTAATCGTGCCAAAAAAATAATTAAAATAACTAAACAGAAACAAAAAGGTAAAGCAAGGACAAAGACAGTGAAAAGACAAGTTTTACAGTCAAGTGACAGTGAGACAGACCCTGAAGACAAACCCAAGTATGATGATAGCTCAAGGACTATCAGAGCTATAATCATACTTGGGTTTGTCTTCAAGGTCTGTGTATTAAGATATTGTTAAATGTACCAGATATTTTGCTGTAGACGGACTTAAATTATATAATTATTATATGCCATGTTTTTTTTAAATTAATTCTTTATTTAATTATAATGTGTTATTTTTATTTTACCTAGGGTAAAGTCTCCCTTGTCGGGTGGTCAAGTCTCCCACCCAGGCGGGAGATAATAGCCAAATCTCACTTCGGTAGAAATCGTTAATTACTCAAAAAGTATTAATGATTTACAAAACTTCCTTAAGAAAAAATAAACCTTAATAATGCAGCTTAGGGTATAATTTTTAGAAAATAGTTTTTTATGAATATAAAGAGATTTATGAGCATTTTAGTCGAAGTCGGGTAAACTCTCCCGGACTCCCCCTACGTAATGCAAAGGTCATACACTAAGTGTGGGAGTACCAGTAATGTGGCGTTAGTAATAGTTTTAATACCCGGTCATTATTTTATTGTAGTGTTGGATTGAAAAATGACGGTAGAATTAGGTTAAGAAACTTCTTTTAAAGTGCCAGTTAAGTGCAAGTCGGAATCGTCTACGAAGTCTTACGGCCAGTTTCTTCATCAAAAGTTAAAGTTAAAGTAATGTCTAAAGTAAAAGTAACGGTTAAATTCAATTTTTCTGTGAATTTTGCTGTCAGTTTAGCCTTGAAAAAACGAATTTGACCGTTATTTTTACTTTAGACATTACTTTAACTTTAACTTTTGATGAAGAAACTGGCCGTTAGTCTATACATATAATAAAATCGTAGGAAAGTCAAAACTGTACATTGAATATTATTTTTAAAGAATACTTGGGGGGTGGTCTATAATCGATTCTGAACCCAAATATGTAGTTTTTTGAATTTTTGTCTGTTTGTTTATCTGTTTGTCTGTAGGTATGTACGGAGTAAACTCAAAAAGTACTGCACGGATTTACTTCAAATTTTGCATGAATATTACTTATAGGTCGGGTCAGGACATAGGCTACATATTATCACGCTATCACATACAGGGGATGAGCAATGAACCAATATTTCTGTTAATCGTTCTGTAGACGCGTGAGATATTATAATGCATATTTGAAAGTTGCTTATTATTTAGTTGGGCTTTCATCAATGTTTACATTGAAAAATTGCGCTTTAACTTAAGTTACTTGAGCAGAAAAATAAAATTTTAAGCAAACTAGGTTCAGTCAAGGTTAAAGTGGTTAAAAAAAAAAACATAATATACAAATATAGTGAATATTATTTAGAAGAATGATTCAAAATTGTTTGTCAGTTTGCCGTGCCGATTGAAAACTTTACTTCTTTTTTTTAGATAAATAGTCACACATTCACAACACAACCTTGATCGATGAATCTGTGCGGCTGCTAAGTATTAATCCTAATTATACTGTCACGTGAAAGAAAACACCTATGGGATAAGTAGTAGTACGATTCTATATTGCCCACGCAGACGAAGTCGCGGGCAACAGCTAGTTATCAATAAAAGCTTTTAATATCGAACAAAATTCAATGTTTGTAATATTTATTTTAGTCTACTTTTCAGTTTTTTTTAAATTTGCTTATTCCTTTATTGCAGGCAACTAGGGCCTAAAGAAAATACAATACATAAATACTTAATAGTTACAGTATCAACAAAAATACATCATCTGTCAAAACTTCAATAGATAGACATCTATCGCCGATCATGAGATAAAGCCTAGTGACACACGCACAGTCACACACACACAGTCACACACACGCGCCTGATCTCTTTCCGGTCGTGTCGGATTGTCGTCCCATCGGGTTATGAGAGTGAAGGAATAGGGAGTGCACCTGTGTCCGCGCAAATGCTCGTGCACTATAATATGTCCTGCGCAGCTGGCTGATCTCCTTAAATGAGAACAGCCGCCGTGGCCGAAATCGGCCGTGGACGCCATTAAAGTCCGCGCTTAAAGGGTAAAAGGGGACCCTAAAAAGTAATTTGACCAAAGACACATAAAGTAGTCCTCTAGAAGCAAGTAAGGATGGCCATATTTTGAACCATGGCAACAATATGAATGAAAACCTTTTTCATCTTCATGAATGGCAGTAACCTAACCTAACACCTACACTAACACCGATAAGGGAATCTTTTTCATACAAAAAACAGTTAAAAACACGAAATATGGAAAAAACTTTACATGTACAAAATCGTCCACTTCTTTTTTCTATTCAATTTTTCTCCCTATTACAAGGTAATAAAACATACAATGGTTTGGCAAATTTTCTTGATGTTATCTTTAAAAGTGTAGCCGAAATGTCGTCTAGACACGTTTATCTAGGTACTTAAAGTAGCCTAGGTAGAAACAATTGTCGGACTCCTTATGATCTTGTCTAAGTGTTAAGTCAAAAAGGGGAACAGACTACAATGAAAATGTAATAAAACTGAACATAGCAATATTGCGGTTTTTATTTCCTTATTGCTCTGGGTTTTGATGCAATCGTGCAGAAAAAGAAATTTTATATTTAGAGAGAAAAATATTATACATGCCTTAAGATTCTCACATCGCAAAAAAACAAATGCTTACTATTCCAGACAGCTAAATATAGACTCAATTTTCTAAAAACTATAATAATCATAGCTAATGACATCCTAGAGCGAAAAAATGTCATACTTATATCCCAAAAATAACCCTGTTCTTAAATCATCAGCGAAAACACCCGTTACATTATGATGTAACAATATAAACTGACAAAAAATCGCTTATCGCGGACCGCAGATCGCTTATTAAATCGCAATATCTCAGCAATAAAATAAAACGGCAGACGCACGTTCACAACGGTACAGAACAAGTCATATCGTTTTACTTCTTAGAGCATTGAATCAACTGGATCCGCTGTAAGCCTCTATGCGAGACAACGTAACAAATAGTGATAGCACACACTTTTTATAACACAATTATAAACTTGACAGTCACATGTAAATACCAGTATGCCTGCCGCTCTCGTCGATGTTGCGGGATTGTTTGAAAGCTTTTCCATGGTCCTAGTATACAAAAGGCTCCAGAAGGAACACGGAGGGGTCATCATCAAATAACCCCTATTTGATGATTTCCCATCAAAAAAGTGGAGCTCTAAAACGTTTTGAAGATGGCGTCTCCGGTTAGTTATAAGCTCCAAGTTTACTTCGCATGACTAATGTGCTGTGTACTAAGGATTCCGTTCACCCCTCACAGGTTATGGTGATAGTGACCTATGAACGGTTTTTTCTTTGGGATTTTCAGAAACGTGCTTTGGGTGCAGATTGTTATGATTTGAAGTAAAAAATGTTGTTTTTTGAAGGAAATTTATGTATTGAAAAAGATGGTTGAAAAAAATGGTACTGTAGGTGCGAACTATGTTACGCCGAAGTGGTCCACATTGGGTAAATAAAGCTAAACCCACCACTATATGGGATTATACATACATATAGCAGGAGTAGAAGAAGTGTCATAGACTTTTAGCCTATTTATCGAAGAAAGGCTTACATTTTATCCGGGTGCGCAGATTATTTCCTAAAGGACATAGGAGAAACCGCTGGCAGCAGCTAGTGCTTTATATCTCGCGGTAATCAGGGATACATAAAACTGACATGGAACAGGTGTGCAATACTAAAACAATTCTACTTACAGAGTTAATCTGCCGTTACCATCAGATCACATACCGCGGTTTGCAAATTTTATGCGTGATCCGTTTCTGGCCTAAATGTGGTCTGCCCAATTATTTCAAACTGTCTTTTATTTTATATTTAGATTATAATAGAAGTGGAAATGTCAAGGTATGTTGTTTATTTTTGAGAACATGAATAATGTAACATTTTTGTTGTTTTGGAACCAGCTGCATGTTTGTTTCTTATAAGAAGAGACAAATATTGATACAGAAAATAAGTACTTGGAATGATGTTCCTCATAATGTTACTGAACGACATAAAAATGAATGTTGTGATGTTAAAAAGATCTATTAAGCATCGCAAGCAAAATGAGTCTCTACTTCATACCTTCATCCTCACTTCGTCTAGCTAGGCCGAGAAGTATGAAAAAGGAATTCTAATATTTTAGGATTGGAGGACTTCCTCACTATCTACTTACGTACATTCCACAAACAGTCAAACAATGTAAATATTCATATGTACAAAGATTTTGATAAACACTCGACACAGTTTAGTGACCACTACTCAGATCTCGAAGGTACTTTAATCTTAATGGTTTCTAACAATAATACTAAGCGGTCAGGAGTAAACTGTGTCAGTGGGTTTAAGATAACTGCTGTCTAGTTTTTGTATGCAGATAATGATTTGTTTCCAGTTACTTACTTACACATTTACAAGCAATTGCAGAGTTTTATCGAAAGTTGTAGAAAATGTCTAAATGTTATGGATTTATATTTTTTTCTTCCACTTTATCATGGTGCTTAAGCTACACGTTGTTTCCTGACAAATTTTGTCTTATTTTCCATTTATCAGAGATTTCCGGACACAATTGGAATTTAGGTGTAAAAACCTGTGTGTACCTACACTATTCAATAGATCAAACATTAACAATTTATATCCGCTTCTAATACACTCATATAAACCTACAAAAAAATTACAATTCAAGTAATTTAAAACCATTCAAAAAATTCATACAGTTTCCGCTCCGTTTTGATAACATTATTTCTACATAAGGTAGACTAAGTGTGCGACTGTACCCGACGTTGCATTCACGCAATCTACAATTAAACCTAGGCCCAAAGTTACTTCTGCCTAAAAAGGACATTGCGCAAAATTGTATTTTTTATCGTACATGGTCGTGAGAACTGTTGGTAGGTATATGGAATTAAGTAGTTTTGAAGTATTAATCAATGTGGGCTGCGGGTTGTTCGAGGCCTGCGGGTTGTTCGAAAGAGATACCGCGGCTCTGGTACATAAAAGGCCTATGACGGAACACGATGGTTTTTAGTCAGTAAGAGTCTGACACTCCCTCACCGCTGCGAACCCACAGCGGGAGGGGTCATTTGATGATTTTTAATCAATGTTTATTTTTAGATTTCAAATGCAAGCAAGCAAGTAGTGATTGTCAGATATCATTCTGCACTACCAAGTTATTACAAAACTGAAAATTGTTCATAAAGGGATATTATCCACAAAAATAAATAAAAATTATAGTAAGTAGATTTATAAGGCCTCTTTAACGTTCAAAAGAGGCTTAGTTGTACATAATAATTGCTATATTAGAACACCACTGTTGCTCTAATAAATATTTTGAGTTTGAGTTCATTTAGTAATTTAGTTTGAACTTAGTTTGTTTTCGCTACCATGTGGAAAAAAGAGTTGTGTACGAGATAAAAATTGTTCTATTTTTGGCTGATATCTATTAGATAAAGGGCGTTTATATTATTATGTCGTGTATATTATTTATATTCAAACCATAAATCTTTCTTCGCAATACTTAACAAATAACCGTTAATGGCGCATTTGACATTTACATCCCATGAAGTTGCGTAATTATCGACGTCAAATTCTCAGTGAATAAATATAATGGCTGATGGATGAGTCGCGATTCATGCTTAACCTTTCGATTCGGCTTATGAAATAGATGTATTTCCGGTGCATATAGTGAAACCAGTATGTTTGATATTTATTATATGAAGGATTGAACGTAGCAGATGGTCCGTCCTAAAAACATAGTAATTAGGTGACGACATTTGATGTAATGTAGTTAAAGTTTCTTAATGGGATTCGAAAATCAATATTTCAGTAAACCTATTTGTTATATTTTTTTACAGTTTTGTCGTTGAATCGATCCAAAATAATGCACACTGAGGACTAAACAGTAAACGGCCGACAGTTGACCCGATGGTTGTTTTTTTTTTAAGATTTCTTGATTCCAATCAAAGTTTTCAGTCGATCTGATAGCGGGTAAATACCTGATGTTTGTAACGTGACTAGTACCATACATCTTCATACTGATTTATGAGCCAAAATAAACTATCGGCCAACGAAAATTTTGAATAGATAAGTATACGATTACACGAAAACAATAATGAAGAAAAAATTCATGACGTTCTGAGTTTCCTACTTACTTACATTTCTGTGTTTGAGTTTTACTTAATTTTCACACAAAAGCAAAAGTGTTAGCATACAATAAGTAAATAAACAAATGAAACTGCTCATTAATCACAGGTGGAAGCGGTTAAGTAAGTAATTGCCACACGTCAATTACACAATTATCTAACATAGTAGGCATTAAGATATCTCTAAACGTGCTAATACGATAAACGGGGATGTTTGTTTGTACATAGTAGCTAGATTTATCGGATATCGCAAATTAACGATAAAATAAAAAAATCAGCACACTTTTACAAGTAGTCATTTTAACAAAAAAAAAAAAACACCGCTACTTCCTACATGTTGAAAAGCAGAGAAAGTATATGAAAAAGAATTGACTCATATTTTACGCAGGCTGTAGGGGTAACATGCTACAAAGTGGAAAACCATGGAAAATTATGGTTATTGTGAGTGCTTTTAAGTATTTTTTGGCATATTTAGTGCCTTCTATAAAATAAGTTGTAGATTATTATAATTCTTTCTGAGTAAAGTAAAGTCAGTGTCTAAAGTTAGTTAATCCAATGCTTACGTACAGCGTGGGTTAATAAAAATGAGACGGCGATTGTTACAACACATTGTGAGAACATTTTTTTTTTATGAAGGAAACATCTTGTATTAGCTTTGAAGTGTCAATCTTTTGCTGTTTTTTCTTTTTAACTTAGAAAATGGCAATTATAATTTGTCAAGTATTTATCGCGCTTTCAATTTTAAGTGCATACCTACTTTGTGTTCAATTTCATAAAAAAATACGTTAGGTTTGTAAGTCATGCGTGATGTAAAAGTGTTAAAGTAAAACGTTTTATTACTGATTTTATAGGCGGAAAATGAAGAAGTTGACGCTAATTAAGCGCTTTAATTACCTTACAATACTTGCTTATGCATAAAAGTATTGTGGGGATTTCACGTTCACCGTATAAGTAAAAAGAGCGTAGGAGACTTAACAGTTGTCGATACGAAGGAAATGCTTTATTTGGAGAACAAAATTACTATTGACCTTTTCCAATTTTAATTAAAACAATAATGATATGACATCATATATCACGCACGTTATCTAAAGAATTAATTGTTTCCATCAAAGATGATGCCGATTTAGATGAATATTTTTTTCCACAGAAATAAGTTTAATGCCTCTATGCAAATCACAGAAGGCCTTAACATTCAGAATCTCATCATTTTTCATTCGAGTTTTAAACACTTTTAAAATAAATGAGTGTTTTTGAATAAATCACTTAACAAGTCACTGTAACAAGGTTTTTCTATAAATTAATCAGTCTGTGGTACAGCCGGCGGGCAAAGTGGTTTCACTTTAATTCAAATTAATTTGAGGAATAAATTGAACTATTTGGTAATAAAACTACATAAAATACATTATTTTAAAATTACTTTACAATACTGGGATTTACCAAAACCCTTGAGATTTTTTGATACAGTTGCAATATTGTAAATAAATATAAATTTTACATATATTTTTGGAATGTATGTATATTAAAATTAAATTCTTATTTCAAGAACCTTTGAAAATTATATAACGCATATAAAAATATACTTATGCAACAATGAGACTACTATAACATAATTGTGGGTACACATTGATATCAATTGTGTGATAATCGCACTCTGATTGACAGCTCAAACAGGCAACTACTTACTGTTACGCTACCGCGAAAGTAAAAGCGAAATTTTATTAAAACTGTTTACGTATGTTTAAATATTTTTATTTTATTAAAACTGTGCTTTGTTTGCACAAATATATCAAGGGATTTTAATTTGACTATGGCAACATACGAAACTAAAAAATATTTTCCTTAAAAAGAATTAACAATGAAATAAAATTAAGGTAAATCTAGTAACGCTAAAAAAACTCGTATTCAATCGGAAAAAGAAGTTTCATAGATAAATAAATAAATTATATACTAAGCAAAAATTATTTGGTGCATAATATATTTCGATAACTTTTTTATTACAATTAATATCGAATTCATGTATAGCTGGTTTTTTGTACATTATTTGTAGTACAAATCACGTGACAATGACGTGAGAAACCAAACAAGTTTATGAACAACGTGATCAATACACAAACTAATAATATAAGCAATATATTTTTATACAATAATATTTAAGTTTTATGTATAAAAAAAAAAAACATTATTAATCTTTTCTTTACTTTTTTCTGTCCATGGATTGCAAGACCACCCACTGTGTCACTGTCAAAAGAATATCTTAGGTATTTATATAATAAAGTAAAGAACCATACTTTATTAAATAAATACCTAAGATATTCTTTTTAAATCAAATGATAGGTTTACGATAGTAAACTTCCTTCAATTATGGTGAACCTTATAAAAAGTACTTTCAACCTGATATTTTTATAAACTAATCAAAATAGTACAAGGCATTGATTAAAGCTAATAAGTATAGGATATTGCTTATTAAAATTGTTACGACAACCTTGTCTACGGTAAAAGAATGTAGAGAAAGTTCCACAGCAAAGCATTTGCGGTCTATGAGCTCAAGAGGAAATATTTTTATTATTTTTTACTCAATCAATCAAGTTGTAAAAACACTTGTTTGAAAACAAGCCTTCTGTTCACCACAATACACGTCAATCGATACCTCATTACAATATTTGCATACTGTTAAAATAGGTGCTAATTAGTATTGCTAATTCCATATAATGCATAATCATTATCATAATCATTTTATAGAAACTAACCTTGGAGTAGAAACAGACGAAGATCGAGACAGATTCAGCTTTTTCGGCCTAAAAAGCTTATGATTCCGCAAATCCATTTTTGAATTTGGCAATTTCACCACAAATTAAAAAAAAAACAACACACAAAAGACACGACCACTCACAAACCTCTGACACTGGCAACTAGCATATTAATTAGAACATACTATTGCAATCTAATTATCATAAAATTTCAGGTTTTAGCCTTACGGAGCCGTTAGAAACGAATTGCATTGTAAAGTTGGCAAATCTTACTCCGTCGGCTATTCATGTGAGGAAACGGGATGGCAATAGCTAAGCCTAAGCAACAGAGAGAGACAGCGAAGTTTCGTAATTCGACTGTCGTAAGCGCATGCTTCTTTAATTAAAATATGAGTTTAGTTTTAGTTGTTTTTGGATGCGTAATTGGCGTAAAAAATAACGTGTGATTGTGATCTTTAAAAAATGCGTGAAAGCGAAATTCTTTGAAGACTTTGAATGAAAATTTTGGTACATATAATTTTGTATTTATAAATGGTTGTTGACACTTAATTAACACTCATCAGTATTGTTAATACTATTTAAATCGACCATCTTATGAAAATTACCAATTCAAATAATAAGTCGTAAAGGTCACAAAAATCAATGAAACCTGTTAATCTCTGACACAACCAAACAAAAGCTAGCAGAATCACTAAATCAGTATAAAACACTTTTTATATTTTTTAAAACATGTGAGAGCTGTTAGTCCTACTGTTTTTTCTTCTAGAATGACACTTATATCAACGGTTTAGGTTTCATAACTGCAGTGTTATCTCGTCCACTATATTTGCTTTAGATTCGCGATTTTCAAAAGTACAGTCGGATCGAAAAGTAGGTACTATTCCCGGTTTGATCTCCAACATCTTAGGTAGCTGCAATAGTTACGAGGAAACTTGTGGACAAATTTTATTTTCCCGACTAAAATATAACAAGATGACGATCATAAATAATTAGAATCGTTTTGAACCGTTTTAATGTTTTGAACCAGAGTGTCTCGTGGTGCTCTTTCCCTGATCAAAACTAATCATTTTGTAGAAGTACCGCTTTCAAATCATTATTTAATTACTCAATCAAAGAAGGGAAATGATGCTCAAATAATCAAACAAAATCGCTCTTCAGTAACCCGACCCTAACCTAACAAATAGGAGTTAGACTGCGATCCACGTTACAGATATAAGGCGGCGAGCTTTGCTACATGACGCGATGGTTAATATAACCATGCGTTTAGAATAACCTAGTTACAGTTACCGTCACAAATGTAAACCTTATCTAATATAACTGTGAATTGTAACATAATCCGGTGAGATTTTCGCGATGTTTTCCTCGAAGCTACTAGGACTGATATAATAAATAAGAAACATTTTTTATTTGATCTGTCTAAGGCTCAATCCTTCTTCGTGTGACAGGAAGCCTGTGCCCAGCAGTGGGACGACAAAAAGGCTGTAACTGTCTAAGGCAACGAAACTACTGGACCGATTTGAAAAAAGAATTTCAGAGTTGGAAAGCTACACTTTTCCCAATTAACATTTTGGCTGTTTGACGCGGTACGTGCAGTAGTAGTTCCCACGGGACGCGGGCAAAACCGCGGGAATGCGGCTAGTTTAGTTGTACAAAGATATTTTGGTAGAATTGTAGCTGTTTTTGTTGAAGTACGATTTGCGTAGGTATTTTGAGGCGTGTTGCTAATTTATTCATAGACTTTAAATAAGTATCTAAAATTTCGTCTTTATGTCTTATCATATGGAATGTATCCTGTATAGGTGTGGAATAAAATCTATAAGTTTTGTTGTGCGCTTAATCTGGTTGTCTATTTAACATTAATGTCTACATATTTTTGTTACTTAATTCTTCGCTACTTCAACCAGTTCCTATCTTAGATACGTCCGTTTTTTTTTTATGGGCAATCATCAAACATCAGTCATCCCTCTGTAGAGTTTGACTCTTACTGACTAAACCCCACCATGTTCCTTCTTAAGCCCTTTATGTATCAGGGCCACGGTATCTCTTTCAAACAATTCTGCAGCCGAGGCAGGCTTCGGCCCTAGTGGGGCCTACTGTTATATACGTCCTGTATCTTTAAAAGTGAACGTACGAATGATTCTTATAACTTAGGTACCATTTATTTCAGCTTCGTAAAAAACTTTTTATAAATTTCAATTATTTATTGCGCAACTTTAATAGATCGGCCTCAGTTCACTAACTTAGAAATAAACAAACTTAGAAACAATTTCATTACACTTCAGTACGCAAGTGGATTGTAGTTTTTCTTTATTTTTAAAAAGAAGAATTTGTTTAAGCAACTTTGATGTAATGAAAAAGTTTTATGTAATGGAAAAAATAAATAGAAAAATGCGTAATAGTTTTGTGCATGACTCTATTTGATAATTTTTGCTTGAATTACATATTTTTTATTGCGAAGTCCTTAGCTAGATTTTCTAATAATAAAGGTAAAAAATAAAATATTGTTTCCTAAAACCATATGGTTGAATATTTGAGACAATCACGATTACTCATCAATATGCAGTTATGCATAAAATAACAGTTTTTCTTAATGCCAACCTAGACAAAAAAGGATCGCAAAAAGCAGGCACCCAACTACATAACAAATACTAGGGACCCTTCATAAAATCTATATTTTTTGTTGGTCCTATCTTTGAATCTAGTAAAACAAGTTGGATGCAGTTTAAAATATCAACCTGTTGCTAATATATAGATCTACGTGTTTATCCTTGCATACGTCGACAAGGGCATTCTAACCAAATAAATTAATTTGTGTGAAGATGTTAAGTTTTTTCTCAAACGTTTTTTGTTTCGTTCACACTGGCGTCTGTGAAATATTCAATGCGAACCGTTAGGATGTTTTGACAGTCGAAACACATATTTAGGTATGACATTTGTTTACGCTAAGCTGTTTTAAAAACTCGTCAATAACTTTGATTATAATTGCAAAATGCATGTAGGTATTTCTTACATAATATTTGATCATAACGTGCTTTTCAAATAGAGTTATTTGGACCACATGGACCGTGTAATCGGTTTAATTCATAAAAGCTTTGGTTTTATGGGTCTTTCAAATAATTGGTCAACTATAAAAGGTGCTAGTAAAACTCAGCTTTTTATAGATATTTAATGTTGAATTGGAGTAACATACAAATAAAACTGGGCAGTTACCCGCATGACTTCGGTACCTCACCGTTACCGATCGTGTTTCGAATATTAAATGTGCCCATTGATAGGTTAGTATTGAACGTAACTGTACTGAAAGCACTTAGATATTTACGGCCGCTCCCAATATCCTATCCATCTTGCGTTGCTTACTAAAGATAGGAACGTGTACGCGTCGGTGTGAGAATTAAAACTGGTAAAATTGGTTACTATGCAAATAGAAGACGAAACTTTTATAGCATGCTTATAAAGTTGTCATTAAAAACCCCAACTGCACTTAAACTAGTTTTTTTTTATTATAAACTAGAATCTCAAGTTTAGCAGCTGCGCTTGCAAATACAGATCAGGAAGCAATTTAAAAAATACAATGTTTTGGAAAACCCTAGACTATAAAAGTATATATGTACGTACACTCTACGGGGCTTCCCAAAACACAGTTTTAACAATTACACAAAAACCGTTGCATTCTCAGTACCTCACTTAAATGCAGATCTATATGAAACAGTCAAAGCTACAATGAATTCTATATCCGATAGGATCTTATATCTCAGCAATAAACGACCTTCATAATTCTTTCCTCATGAACTATGAATGAGAGATCACGTGTACTTAATTAGTATTAAGTATTACCTCAGCCGATGACATTACTGCAAGCTATTTACAATGGGAACCGTAGTAAGAATGTCGCCAATGCTATTAGCTCATGACAAACATAACGTGTAGATGATGTGTTGGGAAAATAGGTATAGGAGGACAGTTACTAATAATATCAATATTTGTAGTAATATGACTAAGGCTATTGTGGGTGATGTGATTGGTGAAGACAATGAGGATCCGATAAATAATAACAATGCTGACTAATACAGCCAAAATATGAACTTTGATGAAATAAACAAGACAAATGATAACAAAGGGCTAACAAAGAAAGTTCTAGCTCACGATACGAAATGATAAAAAACAAATGACAAAGTATACAGTGGTAGTTAAAAGAAAAGAGACACCAAAGAAGCTAGGAATGCTAATTCAGATTCAAAAGTTGCTAGCATACACGTAAAAGAAGAATCTAAAACAAATGCAGACTGTGTTGTAAAAAAAGTAGTTGAACAACATCAATATGTCCTCATTCAAACCACTTAATTTTGCATTTTAAGTACACCGTGTACTCCTAATGAAGTTGTACGACTGACCTTTATAAATACTGTTTTGTTTTTATTGGCACCTACTCCTACTTTGTCGCCTACAGATTATTAACTTTGAGATCGCGTGGATTGGTTAAAAAAAAGTTGAATTGTACTTTCAGTAGACAAGATCTTGTATCTGTCTTCAAGATAAGTGATTGTATCAATTGTTTTACACGCAAGTAATTAATCTTAGCGAGACCGTGTTACAAATGAATAGAGATTTATTTCGTAGAGGATGGCAGCTTTAAAAAAGGTCTCTTGAAATCTAGGTGGGTAGAAAGGTTGAAAATAAAATTAAGGGAATCTTTTAACAAGTTAATTTGGTATACTTTAAAAAGCGGTGCCTTTGAGAAATAGGTGTTCCAGAAAGGTTATATGGAGTCTCAAAGATTCTCAGAAAGCTTGAGGATCTTATTATTGTAAGATTCGATAGAAATTTGGAGTACCACGGAACCTAAGAATAGAAACATAAGAATCGACAGTTTTTTAGCGATCTTGATCTAGAGCTCTATGCAAAGTTGACAATTAAGAACAATTTAAGAGTTTATTGATAAAAACTGTGTTTATATCATTCTAAAACCTTCTAGACGCCTATATCCTGTTGGCGATCGCCTCATTTTTATATATAACACAAATTTCACCTCATTGGTATGCAGGAGGCATCCTGACACGTGTTATGTATGTGTGCGTAAGATCGTCGCGTCATCGAACGTCACGACACACACATAGACATAGGTACAGTTCGATAAGAATAGATTTTGTAATGTACTATGTAACTTGTGGTATAGTATTGCTAATGATAAATGTATGTTTAGTAACTGGCTTATGAATTTTCAATCTTTTTTGCTATGGCTTTATATAATGCCATTATAATAGGCTAAAATAATATATGAATATGATTTAACCATGATCCGTTGTTATTTGCCACTTTAAAAAGTAAAATATCTACAATGGAATCCTTCGATTCACAACATAAACCTATCAAACCAATAGTTTTGGTTCCAATTGAATTCTCATTCACCTCATATCCAATGCACTTGTGCACGCGACTGTCCTACAAAATACAGTCGAGCACACAAGCCGTTCCCCGAACTGTCAGAACATTAGACTATTTATATTCAGAGTGCATCGGTGCATAGTATCTGAAGGTGCACTTTGGCGGCCATTTTAGTGGCACCTAAGGTACTTCCTCAGTGCTAATGTTACCAGTATTCTTAGAAAAGGTGATAGTTACCTGGAACAAATAAAGGGATATCATTAGTATTAATAATATAAAAAAGTAATGCTTGGAGGTATATCAAACAATTACCTATTGATTTGTGACACTTACGTGAATATTAGACATTTAAAGAAAACTACTTTACAAAATGAAGGGTAACTGTGTGTAACTATAATATCAAGACGACCAACACCTTAGTCTGCCCGTGACCATCATCATCATCCTCCTACCCTTATCCCAATTTTATTTGGGGTCGACGCAGCATGTTTTCTCCTTCCATACTCTTCTATCTGCCGTCATCTCACAAGTAACATTCTTTCTTACCATATCTACTTTCACACAATCTATCCATCGTTTCTTTGGTCTTCCTCTTCCACTATATCCGTCCACATTCATACTCATCATCTTCCTCACAACATGATTCTCATTCCTCCGCATCACATGCCCATACCATGACATCCGGTTTCCACGCAGTTTTTCTGATACCGGCGCTACTTTCAAACTTCCTCTTATATACTCATTCCTCACTCTATCCATTCGCTTAACGCCACACATACCTCTTAACATTCTCATCTCTGCCGCATGCAATTGTCTTTCATTCGTCGCTTTTGTGGGCCAGCACTCTGATCCATACAAGACAGCAGGTCTGACCATACTCTTGTAAATTTTCCCCTTAAGCCCGTGACCATGGATTTAATATTTTATCATTTTTCATCCATTTCACAAATATATTGTGTTACGCAATCACACTAAAATGGTTAAACCAATTGAGATAAAATTTGGCATACAGATAACACAGACAGACTACTTTTAGCAGTTAGACGAAAACCTAAAGTACATAATACACATAAAAGGAAATAAAATTAATGTCGTTAGCTCAATATCTTTACTGTATGTTAATAACAGCAGTCAGTTGATAATCGTAAACCCATCATAATGTAATATATCATTATGCAACCGAGCGTCATAACGAAATTATGTTCATGAATCGATCACGAGATACTTTCACCCAAAATCAGGTACGGATTTTGTTGTTGAAAAAATGGTTGTGGCAAAGTTGTAAATACCTAAGCGTCATATTTTTTTAATGCGCAATAAATAACATGTTGGATCCGGCAAAAATTAAATGTCTAAAGAAGTTATTAAAAAATCACAAATAATGTCCCAATATCCCGCTACACCCATCAACACAAAAAATGTAGGTAATACAAACACCGAACCATTAATACAATTACAGATTAAACCCAAATCCCTGTCTGTCTTCAACAAAATTGACGCTCCGTCTATAAACCGGCCAATTTGAGATAAACAGCTTATCGTACATCCGAAAACAGTAATCAGGTATCATCTCAAACTATCCACTTGTTATTTTTTTCTCATAATAGTGTCCATCACGCGTCACGCCTAGCTACGGAATGATTTATTAAGAGCCCTTATCAATCAATTATGCACTTTGTACCTGTCAGAATAGGGTCTCAATTCAATTGTATCTGTCTCGATTAGATGTTTTTTATAAAATAGCTCGATAAGTTTGATGTGTGAGATCAATCAGGCCGTGAAAGCTGGTTCGATTTCAATTGTTTTTTTTGTTGTTTTAAAATTAACACTTCGAAGATTTTGAAAGGCATTCAGAGGGCATACCAATTTTAAGTGAATAATGTTCCTTTTTTTTAAAAACTGCCAAACATACATGAAACGGTTTTTTTTCAGAACTTTATTTCTCCATGTCTCTAAAATCACACAAACCATCTGTGAATTATTCCCTGTGAAAAAGCATTCAAATTGGTAACAAAAAAGTACCTTTCTTTCATCACAAACTGTCCCCAATTCACATAATAGCATGATCGTTCCGAATCATTCCCACCGCAGTCACGTCTCTTCATGACCCCAGTTTGTTCCGGTGTTCACTTCCTTCGTATTGATTGACATTACTTAATAAATGATTGACCATTGAGTCATCGATGAGACAAAAAATATATTAAATAAAATAGAACCATGAGTTATGGTTCTATGGTGGTAACTGGGAAATAGCAAAAGAAGCAAGTCGTCTACATATACAGAAAGCACGGAGACAATATTGAGTCAGTTTTTTTGTTTGAAATGTTGAAAAAATTTGATGATTCAGATATTTTACGCATGCAATAGGTTATCAAATATTGTATCTTTAAAAATATGATAGAAAACTATTGTGAATATTCCCAGTAGAAAAAAAATACTTAGCGTACTTTATTTGATAATAACCTAAGACGAAATCTAGAATTGATTGAATTAATTCATTTTGCAATTCACATTTGGATAAATATTTAATCGACTTCCACATTGTCAGTTGACGTAAATAATCTTACGAAATCTTTGAAAAAAAAACCGGCCAAGTGCGAGTCGGGCTCGCGCACAAAGGGTTCCGTAATAACTTAACCAAAATTACAGTTAAATCAACCTATCTCAAAAACTATAAGAGATACTTTGATCAAACCAAAAATCGTTGAAAGAGTTAATTAGCATGCATCACCTCTATTTTTTTTAGAATTTTATACCCCGTAGTTATAAAAATAGAGGGGGGGGGACATACTTTTTACGACTTTGAGAGCTGATATCTCAAAAACCGTTCACTTTAAGAAAAATGTTTTTTAGAAAACTTTATATCATTTTAAGAGACCTTTCCATTGATACCCCACACGGGTATGTACATCGAAAAAAAAAATTTCATCCCTCAGTTACATGTATGGGGGGCCCCACCCCCAATTCTTTTTTTTACTATTTAGTGTCATATTTTTGTAGCGGTTCATACAACACATATTCCCATCAAATTTCATCACTGTAGTACTTATAGTTTCCGAGTAAATCGGCTGTGACAGACGGACAGACGGACAGACGGACATGACGAAACTATAAGGGTTCCGTTTTTGCCATTTTGGCTACGGAACCCTAAAAATGCAGCATTTACCACAGAGACGTATTGTAAGACTTTAATATTATTAATAAAACATCAACGCATGTCACTGACGAAACTCGACAGTCGGACAGACTAATCCCTCACTGACAAATCGGCCGCCGACCTAAAGCTGATTAATAAATCATTTTGAACGGTTTTTCGTTAGAAAAAAAAAAGAAAATAGAAGAAACGTTTTGTTTGTTCAAATACCAGTGGGTACATACTGTTTCTAATCTAGTATACTACAGTGTGAAGAATTAATGTTTTTAAGTTTCATTTCCTTCACATATTGACTTGAAATTATAGATTTCATCAATATCCTTACCAAGTATTTTTTGGCCACAAAATCTACAAGAAAATCAGGCGACAAAAATGATAAATAATGTATAATGTTCCTAAGACATTCCCACTTTTTGTAAAACCGGTACTGCAAAAATACGACTTTAATTTAACTTTTTCTTTAATTGTATAACAAGACATTTTGGCAAAACGTGAGTTTTCAGAGCACGTCAAAACTGACAAGCTGAAAGCGAGTACCTCAAAAATAATAATGTCAGAAGTCAATATTATGTCACTAGTGAATCACAGACACAATTAGGTACAGTCGCGAATTGCGTAAAGATGCACCTTTCACCTATACGTGCAGTTCTTCGTGACTGTACCCACTGTTATTACAGATGAGTACATTAGATATTCAAATGATTTGTGAAATAATCATTTCTATAATCTGTTTTGTTTTTATTGTATAATCGATCTCGTTGGTTTTTGAATGTGAAGGTAGTTGTATTCTTTTCATATGCAGATGTGTTATCTCACGAAAGCCATGAGCCATATTTGGTTGTGTGCGTAAGCTCAGGAGCGCTCAGTTAGTAGTGGCAAAGTCATACACACAAGAATGGATCACTGTTACTGTTACTGTTACAGCCTTTTTATCGTCCCACTGCTGGGCACAGGCCTCCTCTCACACGGAGAAGGATTAAGCGTTAATCACCACGCTTCACCCTTTATTGTGAATCAAATAATCTATACTTAATATTAATACTTTATACTTCATATTTGATACAACACCTGACACATTTTGTAGAATACCGCGAGTAACTCAAAAAGCCTAGAAAACTTTCCTAAAAAAGAGAAAAAAATATTTGTTCATCTCCAAAAGAACGCAGTACCTAAGTGGATTACAAATCGCTTCAAAAGGATGAAAGTGTTGACACAAATTGGACACGAGCGTATCGACACAGTGACAACTAGAGGTAAGATCACAATAAGAATCTGTCGTGACAAAATATCACATTTTGTGACGTTTTTTGTCGGATATCAGGTCGGAATTCGTCACACTGTGCAATGGTTAAATTTCTATTGGATTGTGATTTTAATTTTATCACGTCATGCCCTTTTTTGCTGAGATGGCAAAAGTATGGGAATCACTACTTCAGTTATAAAGAGGACCATTGAATTATCAACCATTGAAAAATTCCTTATATTTGTTCAGGATTTAAATACGATAGCTAATTAAAGTTATAATAGACTACGTTTTGCAAAAGAAAGACTGTTTACAAGGTCTTAGTTTTTCAAAAAAATAATTAGTCTGCAGTTTTTGCTTTGCACTATTACACGGATGTTAAACAAACCAAGATAAAGTATCAACACTAAAAAAACACAATAAAATCATAATTACCGCTTAAATATTTTTAGACTTTCATGTTTATGTACAACACCTTCTTCTAAATTGTACTCTCGCCATAAAGAATTAAGGTTTAGATTTATTTGAAGACAACGGTCACAGTCTCTGAGCTCATACAACACGACATTTGTATTTAGACGTGAATTTCTCGACTTTTCTCTACTTTCGAAGTTGAATAACCCGGGTTAGCGCATCTCACATAATTATGGCAATATGAATATTTATAACAAAGTATTATATTACAATATTATGTCACTGTTATGAGATTTCTCTGGTTTTGACGTCATTTTTGTTTAATGTGTAAATTAATTCTAAGATGTGTTCAAGTAATTAGTCATACAATATAGGCGATTATCACACTGCCCCGCATGATGCAGCGTAGTGCGTGGATGCGTTTTTTTTCCGTTGTATGGAAATATCTCCGTTTGTATGGAAAACACGCATAGTCCAACACACTGAAAATGCATCCACGCGCGTTCATACGGATCACGCACATACATGCGGAGAAAAACGCACCCCCGCGCGTAGGTGCGGGGCGAGACGCAAGATATGGCACACTGAATCCCGCAGTGACGCGCGTGATTTTGAATGGGCGTGCCGTGTATGTTTGAAAATGGAACTCGATGAGAGCCGCCGTGCGTGAATTAACAAAACGCAACTACGCGCGTGAGTGCGCGAAAAACCCGCACGATGATGCAGATCTGCACTCCCGCAGGAACGCGCGTAGGTGCATCGACACGCAAGATGCAGCGTGATGCGGGGCAGTGTGAAGATCACCATAATGTACTGACAGTTTACCGATAGAGCGGTAGGTGGCAGCACATGCTGTACTAACACAGTTATTGCATTATGGAAGACGATGCTGATGAATCATATGAGAGCAAGATAGTCCTCATTGCATACGCATCCTACGTACAAGAAACTGCGGCTGGTTTGAGGTAAAATCTGTATATACCTTATGCAGGTATACCTGCCTATTATTTCTGATACACCACTTCTTATTGAGAAAAATTTGCGGTCAAGAACCCAAGAACATAACATTTGTGACGAGATGTTTCACCTATAGTATATTGATGGAACTACGTAACGCAATTGAATAAAATATGCCTATAACACTTGTATGCAGCTCACAATTAATATCATAGCTTTTTATTGGTAAAACTATAATCAAAATCCAGAGACTACCTTTTATGACATTACAAACTTTACCTCCACGTATATCATATTAGTATAGAAGTATAAATACTACCAGGTACTTAGGTAATCTGAACTCATAAGATGTACTAGGCCAAGGCGGCTATCATACATCGCAGTAACCGCATCTTAACCTCTATGTAGAATGTAGACCAACAGAATATGGTCAATCTCTTTTACATGCAAATATATCTAAACTGCAGGACCTTTTATGCGTCAGATTCATTCATTTAACTAAAACAAATGAATGATCAGAAAATTCATGTTCAACTGTTTTGAATTTGGAACTGCGTTTTTCGTTTGTTTAGGACATACCTACTTGATGTGGGAGTTATACTGTTAAAAAAGAAATTCTAAAATTATTGTGAAAAGGTAGCTTATTGGCTGCGGATTAAAATAGTAGTCTGGTAGATATAGTTCTATACGAAAGGGTCCATAGTTCAGCGGCCGTTTTTGGAGAGTCCAAGGTGCATTGTTTGAATGTGGGCTTACAAATGATTTATTATTAAAAAGGACACATTTTTCAGGTAAAGCATATTTAATTTACGACACTGGATATTAGAATATTACGAAAGGTTGAAAATATTTTCTTGTAACTCATATTATTAACTAGCTTCCGCCAGCGGTTTCACTCGCATCCCGTGGGAATTACTTCCCGTACCGGGATAAAAAGTAGCCTATAGCCTTCCGCGATAAATGGGCTATCTAACACTGAAAGAAATTTTCAAATCGGACCAGTAGTTCTTGAGATTAGCGCGTTCAAACAAAGAAACAAACAAACTCTTCAGCTTTATAATATTAGTATAGATTAAATTGATTAATAAATTAATGAACATCACTTTATTACCTAATACATATTTCGACTAATACGTATGAATACCTACTGCATACGAACCAAAATGTTTAACTAATACCTAATTCATTAGTTATTTGGCCATCATGTTCGAGTAAATAAGCTCTTAAAATGCAATTTAATTATGCTTCATTAATTGCTAATTACTAGTTACCTTTTGCTTTCATTTTTTTTTCAAAACACGCAAAACTACTTCAAACACTTTGGCCAAACCAAAAATGTGATTGGCAAACATAGCCTCAAAACTTTGTCCAATGTTTGTAAACTCCTTGACTGAATACTAGAGGCAACAAAGGTTGGTCAACAAATACGTCCAACATTGGTGCCAACAAGTCAATATTAATTAAAAATATCTGATAGTAACATTCCATTTTACGTTCGACTAGAGGCCGCGACAAAGGTCGCCGACTGCTGCCAAATTGAGAAGAACAAGTTTTCAAAATGTCACACAAACTGTTCGATTCATATTAAATTTTATTCTGAACCGTACCAGCCAGTGGCACCTAGTTACTAATTTATTTTCGAATTAAGAACTTATATTTTCTTTTGTTATACATTGCCAGTGTTATATGTACCCATTGTAGGTTATTTGGACCAAAATGCATTGTTTTAAGTACATGATATATTTTTTTTGGCCTAACTGGTTATGTTAAATTGTGGTTAGAAGGTATGTTGGTGATGAGTATTGTCAATAAATGATGCTAATCGTATGGTTTATGATAAGGTTTGAAAAAGCGATACGTATTGTGTCACCTACATACATTTATAGGTATGTAATCAAATATTCAATATAACATATTCATCAATTCTATTAAGTCGTACACTCCTATTTGTTATACATTTTTTTTTCTAAAAAATTGTTTATACATTTTGATAACAAATCTACAAAACTTAATTTCCTAATAACTTTCTATTAATTAAAGCAAATTAAAAACATTGTAATCACTGGTTCATTTTTCTATGACAATTAAAATATTTTCGATTATTAATCACGTCTAATTTCTTGTCTACGAATAGAAGGGCCGGAGGGCGTGTATTGAATAAAACCTTTACTAATATAAAAAAAAAACTGAATGTTTGTCTGTTTTTTCTCAACCTCTGCCATCATTTAGTTAAAAAAAAAATGCATTAAATACGCAAATAAGTACACAATACATTTTTTTCAGAGCAAATCTTCATTCGGCTACTGTCTATCTTATGGGATCTCGTAAACAGAAAACCAATGACAGTTTCTATAGACAATTGACAATTTGATACATTAGGTTTGAGACCGTGGTCTCATGGATACCGCAGGGCATATCTAGTCAAAAATACATTGACAATCACTTTCATTTGTAAAGGTTAGAACCAGTTGCCGAAGTAATTTGAGCTTTATTATACGTTTGATTAATTTTAATTGATTGGTGCATATCGATATTCAGGGATCGGCTTTTCATTGATATCTGATATCGATAAAGCGATTATGAAGTTAATGAGAACTTTAAGGCCTTATTACAAAACTTAACCACCTGTTTTACACTTGTCTAAAAAAATTGTGGCTGCAAAATGAACCATATGTCAACGTCATAATTTGTCATTTTTTTAGACAAGTCTTAAACTGACGTTTAAAAGTTTTTGTGGTAATGCGGTTAGAGTTTATTGGACAGTTGTGCCTAATTTCAGAAGGTTACAATTACAATGAATGCGCTTAGTTTGTGGCTCAACGACAACGTAAGCCATGTAAAGTTACTTTTGTGAATAAACATTATTATTATTTTTTTTATTAATTCGACAGTCACGAAGTTTATCTATATCTGAAAGCCAAACCAAACCAATTTGAAAAAATCTTACATTATTGGGAAGCTACATAAATTATCTCCGAGTACCATTTTGTACGAACAATCGTTTCTACGAGACGCTAGTGCGACCGCGGGAAAACAAGCTAGTGTGTTATCACATGTAGATATAAAACTGAATCGTTGTATAGATTAGTTAAACAATACTTTTCAATCAATTAAGTTAATGTAGTATCCAAAATACTTAAGTAACTTGCAAAACAAGTTTTTCCGATCATTCATTGACACCGTGATTTTTGTGTTATGCGTGATTATGTAAATTATGCCAAAGTTCGAATAAATTTGACCTGTTTATGAGATTTTTATTCTTATGAGATCATTATTGTAAACTGAATACTTCAAAATCACGTTTATAAGTGAGTATTATTATTTGGTGATCGAATAATAATGGTGTCAATTTTAATTATTAATCATATTGTCACGAGGAAGCTTTGATTTTGAGATTCAATGGCTATTAATATTAACAAAATCTATACATTTATAATGTAATGTAATTCTTATTTAGGATTAGTACCTAACTAAAATTGAAAATTTTGTTTTGTATACGACGGTTTTAGTCTTCTGAGTCTGAGTTACTTTCTAAGGTAACTTCTTGAGCTAGACCTAGATATTATAATCAATATAATATGAGTATTATCAATAGTCATAATTAATAATTTAACCTAAAAAGAAAACTTTAACAGAAAATTCTTAATATTATCTGATCAGATCATGTAATTACTCATACAAAAAAAAATATTTATAGTTTTTATACAACAGATTAATATTCAAAAATGTCGCAATCGTATCGATGGCTATATATTACGCGATGAGCCAAACTAAGACTGGTTTTAAGATCCGGGTGACGAACATTATATACTACAGTATCTTCTTTATGTATAAGATTTATAGTATGTATATATTATATAATGTAGTCTCTAATTATGCTATAATATATTCCTGAATTTTAATTCTGTTCTAGATACTTAATTTATTTTTTTCACATAGTGTTCGCGAATCTGGCTCGGCTGTTATATCATTAGAAATTTTTATTTTCTTTGAATTCTTAAGTATGTGATTATGTTTTATAGTTGTCTATGGTAATCTGTCACATCCGCTTTTTAATTTGAATAATAATAGATTTTTTTTTAATTGGGTCCTTCTCACGAATACATTTTTTAAAAATTATTAACAACTAGCTTTTGCCCGCGACTTCGTTCGCGTGGAATAGTGACTTCCGGCAGATTTTTGGTTTGACCAATAGATGGCGCTATATGTCCGGAATACATTTTATTTTTTATTTTCATTTTTTTTTGTAATAAAAACTATCCTATGTCCTTTCTCAAGCTCCAAACTATGTATGTACCAAATTTCACACAAATCGGTTCAGTAGTTTAAGCGTGAAGAAACGACAGACAGACAGACAGACAGACAGACAGACAGACAGACAGACAGACAGAGTTACTTTCGCATTTATAATATTAGTTAGGATTGTAATTAATCAGTTTTGTGATTTGAATCATGGCATAATCAATGATACTTACTATCCTTTCGATTGTTGTTTTTTTTTATTTATTTTTGAGAATTAGCATTTTAAAATAAAATACACATATTTCAAATAAACACCACTAATCTATATTAAAGCCTAAAGTAAATCGATTTTACATTCTTACATAGTGAGTCATCGATTTACCTAAAAAACAGTCAAATTATTCTAAATGTTTTACACATTTCAGTGTCATGTTTATAAACAACAAATTGAATTGAACACAAGGACATTGGATTTCCTTACTCGACACCGTTTAACATGTTCAAGAACATTTCTGCTTCCGATTTATTTTGTTCCTACATTATCGGTAATTTTCGAATAAGTACTGTTTTTATTTGAGTAGTTCCGAAACATATACCTATGTAGATAATCGATTTTATCACGTATCAAGCTTTAGATTCGTAGAAGTCGTGGTGGCCTAGTGGGTAAAGAACCAACCTCTAGAGTATGAGGGTGTGGGTTCGATTCCAGGTCAGGCAAGTACCAATGCAACTTTTCTAAGTTTGTATGTACTTTCTAAGTAATCTTAGACACCAATGGCTGATAAAAAAGGTGAAGGAAAATATCTTGAGGAAACCTGGACTATATAGTCTGAAATCACCAACCCGCATTGAGCAAGCGTGGTGATTAATGCTCAATCCTTCTCCGTGTGAGAGGAGGCCTGTGCCCAGCAGTGGGACGTGAAGAAGGCTGTAACAGTAAGCTTTAGATAGTTGTTCAAAGAAGAGGCAAGAACTATTCTACGTTTTTGTGAATAAAAATGACGAAGATACTTTGTTAATACTTAAATGTCTTATTCGGCGACTAAGCTTAATGTAACAAAAAACGGATTTGTACCCATTATTATCAAAGCTACAAAGCAATTATTTATTTTTAACTAGAAAACATTTACTTAATTAAAATTCGATTGCGTCTCGCTAACACGGGTAGCTACAAAACGATTATATTTTATCGATTGTAAAATACTTTATGATTATAACTATCCAATATATTTTGTACTAACAATGTTATTAAAGGTAATCGTTACCATCGAGCGGTTTTACGATTTAACTAGCAGGCATCTAGCTCTATTACCTCGTGTGTTCATAAGTTTTGAGACAAACTTTTTACTTATAAAAATAAAATAAAAATTACTGGCTGCTGTATATTTCTTTTTTCTAATTTTGAATTTGGAATTTTAACTTTTAATATCTATGATTTCGGATTATTTTATTTAAATTTTCTCGTAATGGAGGGAACAAAAGAATTACGTGCGACCGTCATTTCACTATTTAAGGTGGGAAGAAAACCTATGGACATTTTCCGAGAACTGAAAAGTTTTGGTGTGAGCCGTAACTTCGTGTATTACACTATTAAACGATACAAGGAGACAAGTTCTTTACAAGATCGGCAAAGAAGTGGTCGTCCACGCTCTGTGAGGACGCCTGCGAACATTAAAATCATCCGAGAGCGACTTCGCCGAAATCCATGTCGCACTCAGAAGAAACTCGCTCTGCAGACCAATATTTCGCGCGTTTCAGTCAACAGAATACTGAAATATGATCTCAAGGTTAAGGCGTATAGCCGTAGGAAAGTACACTTTTTAAACGATCGCCTTCGTCAATTGCGACGCGAACGTTGTCCAATACTGCTTAGGAGACACGATGCGAGGAAGATACTCTTCACCGACGAGAAAATCTTTACTGTCGAAGAAAAGTTCAACCGACAAAACAATAAAGTGTATGCCAAAAGTAGCAAGGATGTCCCAGCTTCAGCACGGAATGTCTCGCGTACTCATCATCCGGCTAGTGTCATGGTATGGTGGGGAGTTTCGTACGAAGGTGTGACTCAGCTTCATTTCTGCCAACAAGGCGTCAAGGTGAAAGCCAAAAATTATCAAAGTGACATTCTAGAGACTGTTGTGAAACCCCTGTCTAATACCCTATTCCATAACAAGTATTGGGTTTTCCAGCAAGACTCGGCGCCATCCCATAAGGCTAAAACCACTCAAGCTTGGCTGAAGGAAAATGTGCCGGCCTTCATTGCGGCGAATGAATGGCCCTCCTCCAGCCCCGACCTCAACCCGCTGGATTATTCTCTATGGACCGAATTAGAGCTCAGAGCCTGCCGAAAGTCCCACCCAAACTTGGAGTCACTTAAGCGAGCTCTTGTCCGAGAAGCGAAGCGAATTCCTCTGGAAAAGATTCGTGCCGCCATTGATGACTGGCCAAATCGTCTAAGGGCATGTATTAAAAACAGGGGTGGTCATTTTGAATAATAATTATATTTAATTTTTACTTACTATTTACTTAATGTTTAATATTGTTTTTATAAATATAAGTTAATTATTTAAAAAGATATGCAACTTTTATTTTGTCTCAAGACTTATGAACACACGAGGTATATTAGAAAAGCTTTGTACAAAATTGGATAAATTTTCATAGACTTTTATCAAGAGCTTACCTAACCTTGTCATTCATGACAACGTGTTCATTCTGAAAGTTTTTTCTTAATTTATTTAATAAATGACTGTTGTTCAGTTACGAACGTTTCTAAAGCTAAGCGTCCACTTGTCGGTATCGTAGGTACGCAACGGACGTATCGCACGCAACGGATCGTAGTATTATTTATATAGAATGCGATGCCTACGATGCGGACAGGTGGACGCACTTGTTTGAGTTTCTATATAAATAATACTACGATCCGTTGCGTGCGATACGTCCGTTGCGTACGATACCGACAAGTGGACGCTTAGCTTAAAAAACCTACTACATTTCTTGAAAGAATTAGCAAAAAGAACTTCATAGGTACAATGTTACGTTTGTTTTCCTTAAAGATTTAATCAGATAAGCAGTTACTGTGCATTCTGTTATTTTATAGGTATGTCTTATTTAGCATGCAGCCAAGAACCTAACCAGCTACCAACCACAAAAAATCTGGTTATTCCTAAGAAATTTCAAAAGGAAAAGTCCAATAAGAATACCAAAAATACCTTCACACTTCACGCCATCAAAATATTAAATCAACACCATAAAATGCAGGAGGTCACTGTTTACTCAACACAAGAATATTTTAATACATTTGACACGTTGATAGTCCGCTTTCAACGTTCGTGAGTCGTCGGCAAATGTCGTCAGGGTTCGGTTTCGTAAGCGCGTGCGCGGCCCGCTAATTGTAATGGCGAAAGCAAACAGGTGCTTGTGTATCTTATTCATTTAAACACAGATGTTAGGTCCTATTGTAGAGGACAATAAAATCTGTGAAGGCTTAATTATTTTTTATGTGCATTTTTTTAAATCTTGTGTGGTCATGTGACTTTTTTAAAATGTTTTTTTTTTTTTCATTTTTGCAGGAGGTGCTAAGAAGGGATGGGCAGTATAACCACAAAGTTTCAGTATAGTGAATGAAGTTTTAAAATAAAAGGATGGACTGTGTTAAAAAATAGCAAGCAGAATGAGTAATGACAAAGTAAGAAATGTATGAAAAAGTTTCAAATAAATTAGAAAATGATGATTGGACAGTGCTTTGAAAAGTAACATTTGATGTTCATAAAACTAATCGACTCATGTTTATTTTAAGGAACATAATTTTACAGAAATCAGTGATATTAAACGAATGAAAAGTCTCTATTTACCGAAGTGTGTCATGAATAAGGTATTTGTGTCATCTCGTGACTATATCAGGGAAATCTGTCAGACACTAGACGGAATGAAAACTGACACGTTCATTAAACGATATCTAATCTTATAGAAATTATTACTTGCTTCGTATCTTTGCAATATTTATTTGTTTGTAAACTTAAGCTTAACACTTTCTACAAATCTTTAGGTACCTATATAAAATATCTAACATTGAAAATAGTAATATAATTTAATGTGGAAGATAACTTTGCTATAGAACATTCATCAAAACGTAGTTGTAAGATAACAATGGAACTTGTTGTCAAAAATACCAAAAACAACCATTTAAATCAAATTTTGTTGCCCAGATAACAAAATTGTTAAAGAAATTACAAATATTGAACATGACGTTATTGCAGTTAATTTTATATTTAGTTCCAATAAAATCACGGCAGATTAAAATTGAATATACTTCACATACATACTAACAGTGTCAATTATTACTTAAGATATTCACATACGTCGGGGCTGCGGGTTGTTCGAAAGAGATACCGCGGCCCTGGTACATAAAAGGCCTATGACGGAACACGACGGTTTTTAGTCAGTAAGAGTCTGACACTCCCTCACCGCTGCTAACCCACAGCGGGAGGGGTCATTTGATGATTTTTGACGTCGTTAAAAAAAAAAAAGATATTCACATACGTACATACGCGTTACATAGGCATAGCATGTATATTTGTTAAATGGCACGTTCTTTTCTCTTAAAATCAGCGGTTTCATTTTTAATAGTTCACTCGGACCCAACTAAGATCAAAACGCGAACGATAACTTAATAAACATAATAATAATGTTCAAAACAATTCACAACACGCGAGACTATCAATCAGTAAGTTTCTTAAAGCAATATTAATTTTAAAGTAAATCGATTTTTGTGGCGCAATGAAAAATCGACTTTAACCACTGTGGAGATACGTCATTCATTCCCACGTACATTAGTACTTAGTCTTAGAATGTAATAAGGTTTATTTTTGCTTGGCAAATAATTTTGGTTATATCCTACCGGAATAAGCGTTTCTAGCGAATCGGAAAAGATAATAGCTGAAAAGATATACAGAAATAATGTTCTTCCGCCGGCCTTAATACTCGTATTCGGAAATGTTCGGCTAAAACAATGCGTATTCGGTTACTGGGTACAGTTGGCAACACAAGCTGTACATAAATTACTATATAGTCACAATGGAAGGGTTCATATTTTAGTATTCGTTGTAGTATATTTTACGTAAGAAAATAAATGCAAAACAAAGTAAACTGTCCTTTATCATAATAGAAATAGAAATAATTTCTTTGCAAATAATGAGAATATCAACCTGTCAAAATAATTTTATAGATGCGTGAATATAGTAAATTTTTACTGCACCTAAAGTATTTCGTATCGTTAATATGCGAAAGCTGAACTCTGATCAATTTCCATCGAAACATTTCGATCCATCCATACACTACACAATTACCCACAGAAATAAAATACCATTAAACTTATAAGTTACAATGTTTTGAAATAACTTACGTTGCTAACTGTACACAGCAGTAGTAACATTTAGTTAAACGAATACCAAAAATATTTCGTCTAATTGCTTCATAATGTAACAGTCGAGTTAATTAATTGTTTGTCTTACAAACATTTGTGTAAAAATGTAATTACGTAATGTGTTAGTGTAGTAACAATACTAATGAGAATATTAAAATAAGCCCTGTTATGATTATGTCATTTTGATATTTTTAGTTTATCGTTTTCACTTTCCAAATGTGATTTTAATATATCCATCGACATCATCTCCCGTGGCTTTTCCCAACTGTGATGGAGTCGGCTACCAGTCTTATCGGGTGCAACTAAGTACCTTTGTTTTACAAGGGGCGACTGATTACCGGACCTCCTAAATCCAGTTACCCTAGTTGAAGAGTTATTTCTTGATAAGAAAAATGCCAACACAAAAAAAAATCTAAACCTTAAAAAGAATACCAACCATAAAAGACCCTAAAATTAATTATTCTTATTTTATTTCAAGGCTGAAATTAACACAGCTCAACTTACGTCAAAATTTCAACAGACAGAATTAAAGATGGCCCCCGACGAACATTAAAACATTCATTGATTTACCAATCAATCGAATGTTAGTGAACTATGAACGAGTGGTTTCATTCGCTACTGTGCACTCACACATGTAAATACCACGCACACAAGCATGTGTTCGTGTTACACAACTCGGCGACCTGTCATTGTGAAGTTAACAGTATGGTACTAAGATAGGGCTGTGTGTTTGTTTGTTTATGTATTTTTTGTTTGAGTAATGATGATTTAATTGTTTAGAAATTATAAGGTTGTTTTAACAAGCAGACATGTGTTGCTGGGGAGTTTAAAAAGTGCTGTTTAGCAGCCAACTTTGAATAAATTATTTTGAGTTTGAGTTAGATTTGCAAAATATGTTTTTGGTTAAACTTTGCAACTCAGCATCGTTTCTTATTGTAAAAACTGTATCTGGTTATAAAAGTTACATTTGGATATGTGTTCAGTAGTAAATTGAATTGTATTTAGTTGTTTTTCTCTTATGAAAAAATTCAATACTTCGTTATTGTCTGACTAACGATTATATTAAATTAACATCAAGAGTGAAACTGGTTTTATAATCATTGATAATAGAACTAGCAATTAATTTTAGTAGACAACTTGTAGTATTTATAATTCATTTTCAATCATACCATTTTACTCACACTACAATCAGAATAAAAAACACTACAAAAAAAAAATCTCTCAAAATTTCTCCGTCCACCAGCCCTACATAAAAACGTTATTTGTAACCCATAACAAAGCGGTTAACCGGACCATTAGCTCTATTGTAACCTATCAAATTGTAGCTCAAACATTACCAACTCTATTGTGTCAATCTTTTTTGAAAAAAAAAAGTAGGTAAATATATCCATGTGTCGAAATGTTTTTGACTGTACCGTGGGATCATTGAACAGTCGCCAATATTTTGACTAGCCGCTTTCCTGCAGTCACACCCGGGTCCCGTGGGAATTACTGCCCGTACCGGGCTAAAATACAGTCTATGTTACTTTGGAAGAATGTAGCTTTTAAACAGTGAAGGAATTTTTCAAATCCGTTCCTTAGTTTCGGAGCCTTCGGAGTAAAAACAAACAGACACAAAAAAAAATCCTCTTTATTATATATATACCTTGATGACACAAAATTTGCATTAAACGAAAGCTGTTGATTTTTTGTCCAGAAAAAGTGTGAAGTGCAACACTGTGTTTGGATTAAGCTTTCTTTCGTGTTTGTTTACGGTAGTAATTTATTAAGAGCTTTTACTGGGCAAACAGTGTCAGTAGGAAATCGAAGCTGAGTAAATAATAAATAGCGTATGGTAACAGAACAATTTTATCAAGCGTCTAAAGGATTTGTTTATTAATACTAGGATAAAATGTAGCCTACAGCCTGTCATAGTCAATGTGCTATCTAATACTGAAAGATTTTCAAATCGGGCCAGTAGTTCCTATATGTAGTTATAGATAAAATAGCTTTTACAACTACAGCTGAAAGACGAAATAAATAGATATAAATAGCGCTATTTTTTAGTCTTCAAGAATGAATAGAAAGAACCTCACAACATATTTATCAAAGTTTTTATTTCTCAAATTAAAATTCAATCAAATTCTCACAAATAAAGTAAAAATCTGTAAACTGTGTACCTATGACATAATCTTTGCAGTGAATTTCTTAAGAACTGTTGTAATTCCATTTTGGGACCTTGACGAGTACGTACGTACTGCATACATTATACATGTACATTTGCATACTCCTAAACTCAAGTAAATCTCTGTATTTTTTAAGTAAATAATAATTATTTCCTATGTTTGAAGTTCCTTGTATGATGCTCTGTTAGTTTAGTTAGATCTTTTAATTACCAAGTTATTTGTTCGGTACTTTATTACGTGTGCTATACTTAGCGACTTTCTTTGTGACGAATGTAGTATTAACAATTTTTGTTTTTCTTTTCATGAATGAGATGAAATAAAAAAGATGAAATAAATATACAAATAAGTTTATATTTTGCTGATCTAAGTGCCAACCCTATGGAAATCTTAAGATACTAATTAGTTAAAATTATGTATTAGTAAGTATTTCATCAAAAGAAACAGCAAATAATTTGTACATGCTTATCCCTAAGGTAAGCCTTTAATTGCCTAAATGCAGTCTTTACGACTAGCGGTTACATGACAGAATACTAAATGGCAGGCAATAAAGCTTGTATTGTTTGACCTCAAAAATCCTGTTTAGTCTAGGAAAATCTTAATACTATTTTTTAAATATATATACCTACAATAAACTTTGGTACCTACCTCTATATATTATAAGATTTATTATTTTATTATACCTAATAACACACATAATTTTCCCTTCAAATCATTAAATAAATATGTCGGAAAGATCTAAAGATGATTATCACACGCAAGAAATATTAATGCGAGAGTATGATAGGTTTGCGTGCGGCTTCGAGAAAACGCAACGAACGCGCGACTCGGCGTAATATGCGAGAAGCCGCTACACTTTCGTAGCCCCGCGCTACGCATACAAAAGATATCAACGAGCGCCACTAAAATTCCCTACACAATATTCTTTCAAACTTTTACTAAAAAAAAAAAATCTACGAACAATTTTGTGAACTCATTTTTATTTTTCTTACTTTAGAAACAGTTTCTACAAAAGAAATAATTGCGAAATTGTTTCCCTCGCGAAACGAGACGACATTGTGTAACACACCAAACTACGAACAATTACGCGACGTCTGATTAAAATAAGCGAAAAAACACTCACCGCTTGCAAAAACTGTTTGGTTATAAGTGAAAGTCGCTCCGGTGGTCGCGACTGGTGGGATTTAGTAAACACTGAATATTCACACAACACTGTTTGGATCACTTTGTGGGGTGGGAGCACACTTAGGGGTGTTTTTGGGGGATAAAGTTCGTTGGTCCTTGGGTTTGAATTTGGCGCGGGTGTGCGCTCATCGGCGCGGGCGCACGGGACGGCTGGCGGCAAGAGACTGCGCGCGCAACTCCCACCATCGCCGCCCGAAATACTAATCACCTTGCTATCGAGACTGTGATTGAGGCGTGCGTGATAAGAGATCGCGACTGATAGGTGTTGGAAAACTGACTTGTAAAGAGGTTTTTCTTCGAAATTATTGAGTGCATTTGACTGCAGAGAGTTGTACTTTAACGTTTGAACGTATTCCATGTCATATGGGTGATGAAAACCGCTTTCGTAGGCTTTTTAAAACATACTTGTATCTGTGTAAGAATACTTTATTCAGTTACGGAACTAAAAGAGCTAGCACCTTTATGTATTTTCACTTATCAATAAGGTTATGCTTACCGATTAAAATCAAAACGCTACTAAAATCAGTAACTAAGCGTTAATTACCCGCACATGAGTCACATAATTTCATATAATGATTAATTATGTTTTTGAGAATACTAAAACAAATAAAATAACGATAGGGCAGTCTATAAGACCCAATCCTCTATAGTTTATAACTTGTACCACACATCACACAAGGTGAGACGGATCTAGATACGGCGTGTCATTTCTCTACACATCAGAGGATAAGTGACAAAAGGTCGTAGGATAGGAAACCGTGACGTCACGAACCGGAATCCAATGACAAAGATACGTCACTTACCTATAACTAACTAATAAGTAGTCATTTGAAATTTAGATTTTGACCTTGAGAATAATCGATAGATGACGCGATTTTTTTTCGGGTATTTTGGGGGCTTTTGAACTTTTAACAGGTAGGATTTTTGATGGTTGTTGAGATGGAATTTAAATAAATCAAAAATGTATTTTCTTGATAATCTCTGAAATTTTAATAGGCAACATACTTAATTCTAATTTGCTACAATTTTCAATCATGTTTGGTTGACAATTAGTTCTTGAAAGGTTTCTGTAATTGATAGTAGAAAATTTTTACTTTTATGCAAATTGTATGCAAAAGTTGGGAGTGATTTAAAATACTTACTATTTACTTATAAACTAAAATGTTTTTGCTTCGTTACCCTGAACATCCTCCTATAGCATGTGTCATCGATTACCGATTTCTCTATTATGTTAAAATATTTCGACCTTACAAGCTTGGAGATTCAATATAAATCAGTATTTAAGTTTAGTTTTTTTATTTAAGTCATTGTGTAACAAAATACCAAATAATAGTAAATACTCGTAAATCACTACAGATACTAATAAAAGTGTCGGTGAGAAATGGAGAATTGGAAAAAAAGTTGTTTGGTAAGAGTTAAATTTACATCAATTATGGGATTTATAAAGTGATATGCAAGATTATAGTTAGAATTACTAATAACGTAAATATTTCACGTATTAGAACCACACAATGGAAGACGAGTTAATTGTTATATTTACAGCAAAAAGTAGTAACTGATATTGGAGAAACCCAAACATACTCATACTCACTAACTGCGATCTGATCTACCGAGAACCTTCTGCTTAACTAGACTAATATAGCAATTGCAGATGCAAGAAACAAAGCTAATATTGATGAACCATAAAAAAATAATCACTATAAGAACTTTATTCATATAATTTCAACATAACAATCGATAAATAATCGAATTGAAATCGATCTTAATCAGCAATTTGAAACAGTCGGACAAAAAGTGTGAACGCATCGGCGATTCTTAATGAGGGATCAATTTTAGTGTAGTTGGCATGCATAATGTCGAGTGGACAGAAAGGATTGAGATAAATGATGGAAAAATATAGTTAAGTGGAAAATGATGTTAAGTAGTTATCATCAACTATAAAAAAGTTGGTTAAGAATACTTCTAGCATTAACCAACTTTTTTCAGTCATCCATTATAGTGGATGATTGACCACCTACCTTATTGTACTCATAAACATATTGGATCTTGTTATCTGAATAAAAAAAAAATATTAAAGACAAACCTATTACCTATAGGTATGTTTATAACTTTGTAAAGCTAATACACGTCAAAGATCCGTATTCAATATTAGATATTTTTTTAATTAACAAACAAATCATTATTATGTTATTCAACATTTTCATAATTTCTAATACAAACTTTAAATAAAATATAATAATTTGTTCCCACTTCCCCGAAAAATAATCATCTTTGAAACAATCTAAATAGTTATGTTTTACTAAATGTCAAGGGATATTGTTATATTATTGTGACAGCTTAATTAACTAAGTCGTGTATATTGTAGCATTGAAACAATATGTGTGTGTCTAGTTTGACAAAACTTTTAGAAAAACATAATAACTTATCAACGTCAAAATGCTTATCTTTACTAATATTTTAAATGCGAAATTGAGTTGGTTTGTTTGTTTTCTAACGTCTCAAAGGATAAATATAAAAATTTTTAGGGTGATAAGTGATAATCTGGAAATTGAGGTTCTCTAAGGTAATTTCCTCGGGACACCGTATTTAAAATCTAGTAAATTATAATGCTTGCTTTACACCTTTACAGCATGCCACAAATATAATTTATTTAGCTGTAACCCTAAAACACCCAAAAATTCCGCATCATACCTATTCACTTTTCGACCTATATACTTTATAATGGTGACCCCAACTGCACTATGTCAATAAACCTGCTCTGTAATGCTCGTTCACAAAATAACAATAGCATTTAAAACATTAAAGATCAAACAGTCGAATGTCACGGACCATGAACTAGTAAAAACATGCACGCATCAGGAAATCCTAAATGATATCCGTGAATGCACATGTTTTTATAAATGTATCATTTTGAAGGGGAACTCAGGGGAAGTACTAGAAACAATGTGTTTAAAAACTAGTACAAAAGTTTGTGACGTACAATCCTTTATAAGATAAGATTAGGTACTGTAATTAAAAGGAAAATTTTATATGACATTGTAGAAAATTATGCAAAACGAGATCTTTCAAATTTCATTATTATTACCTGGTAAACAGTAGAAGGAAATATCAACACCTAGTCCAAAATCTAAAGAATTATAAGTAAAATGACGACCAATGGTTAATTTAAGATTTTTCAGAATTAATAAGATTATTCAGAATTGTGTTATTCAATCCTTGAAATTAGTCTAACGAGTTCTATAACTATCTTTAATATTCCACAAACACACTGACAGCAACCAGAATACCCTAAGGTTTTCACCAAAAAATATTCCATCTTTAAGCAACATAATTGAAAGTGATTCAATGAAATGGAAAACCAGCAATCATCTGAAAGTAATATTTCCAAGCAATTGATTCAAAGCTGACTCAACGGTCAGCGAAATTGCCCAGACGACTCATTCCAGATCGTCTATTGAAACATTGACCTGCTTTTATAGAACCTTGACACAGTAACCTAGACATACCACTTCCTGGCTTCTTAAATTATTTCTCGAAACAAATCTTTTAGAAATTCTTTCCAAGTTTTTTTGAGTCATTCTTGAGAAATTATTTCATGAGTGGTGTAATTGATTTGTGATTCTGCATGTCTGCATTTTATTATGCAAGGTAATGCGTTTCTTTTTATTAAACCTTTTCATTACGTTTTGTCATGCTTTCCATTGAATGTCATAACTAGAGAAATCCCTTATTGATAGATAACAATGAATACATTACTTTATATAATACAAAAGCTTTATATTGCATATTAGCCGTTATAAAAACAAAAAAACATCATATTTTTAACCGACCTCAAAAACGAGGAGGTTTTCACTTCGTTGGGATCTTGTTTTTTGAATATTTTATTATAACAATTTTATAATACCTAACTATAGCGGAAAATATTTCAATGAAGTCGTTTCAAAAATTATTACATACTTGTAAAATAATACATACTTTCATTCACCAAACAATGTACCTATCATTCGTTAAATACGCTAGCTCTGACATCCGACTCCTCCTCATCATCCCACGCGATTCGAAGATTAGTTGTGTCTTCGTTTGCTCACACGATGTGAACTGTCAAACTGTAGGACGGATAGCATTGAAGGCACGTCAGACGATTAACTTAGCTATTAAATTAAGTAACATAATGTAGTCCTAATACTGTCTAAAAGTAAGAAACAAGAAAACGCAACTGCTATACCAAGAATTTTGGAGTGCTAGTGCTAGATTAATTACGACTTTGACTAGGGTGATAAACTCTTGTTGCTGTCTAGATATGACCCATACTTTATTATCTAGTACACATACTTTCATCATAACTTGCACAGAATTCTCCTTAACGCATCTAAGTCAGCTCCATCTCTCTTATTCCTCAATTCAAATCAAAAGTTTATCCTCAACGCGCAACATTGCATCAAGTTTACCAATTTTACGTCACAATACACAAACCATAGTGTTACAGAATTCACGCAACAGAACAGTAGTTCGAAACGCGCGCAAACGCACGTAGTCATCACACGTTACGTGTCAAGATTGACGAGAAAAGGTCAAATGCACTATTACCCTTCTCTAAATGGGTTTATGCTTAGGTACCTCACTTGAAATGCATTGAAAGCAAAAGTATTTATGCAAAAAAACTGACCAAAATTATGTTGATGAATTTGATAATTGAAAAAATAGGTGTGAGTAGAAAGACGCAGGATTTTCATTCCTTCGATAACTTTTGTATTGGTCACTAATCAACTGTTTTTATTTTTTTTTTTTATTATCAAAACATAAAAACATACAATTTTCTGTTACAATAGCACAAATAAACCACTGAGGTTTGTCCTTATGCTACGGAAATCGGATCTCAATACAATTGTTGACGAATTATACAATAAAGAATTACAGCACAATCAATAGTAAGTGTGTGAGAATTGAATAGACAAGTACATCACCACGTTCCAATCCCCATGTCATCCAACAGATGTTTTTTGAGAACAGATTTATAATTATTTTTTGTTATTTTATTTCGCAAATCAGAGGGTAGTTGATTAATTAACCGGGGAACCATATAGCAAGTAGTTCTTTCTCCGAACGTATTATCGGCTCGCACTGTACATAACTTGTTTTGAGCGATGCTTCTTGTGTATACAGAATGTTCTTTTTTTGTGAATAAGTATGAATTAAAAAACTGTTCCTTTAATAAATTTAATTTGAATTGGAGGTGGACTGGTAAAGTATTACAATGTTTAAAAAGGCCTAATTCATTATCTTTGTATTGTAATTTAGTTTTTGGTGACACTATTCTCTTTAATATTCGTAACTGAATTTTATAAATTTTGTTGAGGTGTGTGTTATAGGTACGACCATAACTGCTGAGGCAGTATTGAACATGTGACTCCGCCAATGAGTTGTATAGCATTAGTTTAACCTTATATGGAATACGTCTGGTAAGTATGGTGATATTTGCAAGGAACTGTCTCAATTTATTACAGACATGTTCAATATGGTTGGTCCAATTTATCTTGTCATCAATGTTAAGTCCCAGGTAGGTATGTGAGTCAGTTAGTTTAATAACAGGGCAACAACAAGATGAGACAGTGTGTAGGCAACTGTGTTCGTGAGCTGTTATATGACAGGTTAACGACTGTTTAAGGTAAGGCGACCTGATATGCATGAGTTTCGTTTTGTTGGGGTTAAGCACTAAACCATTGTCATGACACCACTTACTTAGTGTATTGAAGTCGGACTGTAGTAGCTTGCATGCTTTATTTGGGTCTTTGTCGGCCACCAATAAGCATGTGTCATCAGCAAACTGATAACAAGTACAATGTTCTAAGTAACTGTTCATGTCATTTACGTACGTCAAGAAGTGTAAAGGGCCGATTACTGATCCCTGTGCCGTTCCTTCAGTAGTGATAATAGTGTCACTACGTGTATTTTCGATTTTGACTTGAAAGCTACGGTCGCTAATGTAACTGTTACACCATTCTAGTAGAGGACCGCGTATACCACTAGTCTCAAGCTTGTTTAGGAGTTGTGTGTGGTTGAGGGTGTCAAACGCGCGAGAAAAATCTATGAATAGGGCTAGCACGTGATTTTTATTATTCATGTGTTCATTGACTTGATCGGTAAAGCTAGATAGCAATTCAGTAGTACCTTTACCACGTTGAAAGCCAAACTGATTACGGTGTACAACACCATGGTCACTATAAAAACTTGTGGATTTGTTGACACACGTACTTTTCAACGATTTTATCTATTGTTGACAGAATAGTTATTGGTCGGTAATTGTTGAAGTCGTTGCGTTTACCTTTCTTGAAAATAGGTCTGACACAACCCTTTTTCAAAGATTTAGGGTACATACCTGTTCTAACACTAATGTTAACAAGGTTCGCTACTGCTACTGATATTTCTTTATTAATTACTTTTAGATCTGAGACTTTAATAGCGTCGTCGCCAGGAGCTTTATTGGAGTCAAGGTTTTTAATAATTTTCTGTATTTTATCAGTTGTGGCTTTCTGAAACATTATAGATGAATTTACGGGCTTACAGTCGTTCAATGGGTCTAATAATTTCAAATTACAATTCGGAATTATTTCTTTAACTGCTTTATCAAAACCCCGTGCAAAGCCATTTGTGATTGTCTTAATGCTTAATCCTTGTGCATCGAAAGCTTTCAATATCGCTTCATCGACTGATAACGTTACCCGGCCAAGCATTTGGTTTACAATTTGGTAGACTTTTTTTGTATTTTTAAAATTATGTTCTATGTTTTTTGTATAATATAAATTTCTACTTTTCTCCAATAACCTATGAACTTTATTTCTAGTTTTATTGTAATTTAATCTTATATGAACGTTTGTTGGATTGTTTTTCCACAATTGGAATAGTTCATCACGCTTGTCACAAAGGTTTTTAATATTTTTATTCATCCAAGGTACTCGAAATATTTTACGACGTTTCTTGCAAATACTCTCCGTATATGATTGGTTGCGTGCAAAGGTAAAAGATTTGCAAATAAAATTATAAATTTCATTTGAGGACTGCATATCATTTGTTAGAGTCCAATTAACCTTACTTAACTCGCTATAGAATTTATTATAGTCTATGCTGACTTTCGAAACATGCTGTATCTGTTTTAGAGCAGTATTATCTACGCAGGTAAGTATTACCGCACGATGATCGGCCAGTACGATGTTTAGCGCTGCCGAGTACGGGTCTAATGTGGGGAGACGAGCAAATATATGGTCAATACAAGTTTTCGTGATAAGATCTTGCTTTGTCTCAATTCTCGTGTAATCCGTGATTCCACACATCAATCCGCGCCCGTGCAGTGTTTCTAAATACGAGTTTTTATGAGATGACATGGATTTTAGGTCGATGTTTGTGTCCCCTACCAAAATAAGATTAGTTTTTGAATCAAACTGAGAGATGTACCTGCCTAATTCATTTACAAAGGTTGTTTTATTCGAAACTGGTGGTTTGTATATGGAACACAATACAATGTCTTGATTACGTCCTATTTTCAAAATTCCTGTTAAATGTTCAAAAGTAAAACTTTTGTATTGGATCGGAGTAAACTTTAAATAATCTTTTACGTACACAATTATTCCGCCACCTTTTTTATTCGCTCGAAGTTGTGAATATGTATTGTAGGTAGGTATATTATACAACTGAACAATGTTATCAGATATTCCAGCCTCCGTGAGTACAATGATATCTATAGGAATTGGGCAGTTATGAATGATTTGCAGTAGTTTTACAAAGTTTTTAATTAATGATCGGATATTTATATGTATACAAGAGAAATTTAGATTTTTTGTGGAAGGTAATTGTTTAAAAAAAGAGTCTAACGAATTACAATCAATAATTTCTTTAATATGAAGTTCTTCCATAGAGAGTACTAAAATGTAGTGTGCAAAGGGAGGGATATAGAATACTTAAATGCTAATGGGGCTGATTATTATGATTACTTACGATTTATTTTCTTTTTTAATTTGATCGATATCTTGTACAGACTGGATAACATATGTTTTACTATTATCGTTTTTTTTTACATATACTTTTCCGTCTTTACACCATATATACTGAAATGATTCACGTAGTTGTTGCTTAGTATTGTATAGAAGAGTCTTGAAATGCTTTGAGAGTGCTTCTCTAATGTAGATACGTTTATGAGCTCTGTCTTCGGCGACGTCTTGGAATATTTGTCCCACCGTCATGTTCTTTTTTTTGCTAGCAGCGATCCATTGATTTCGTGCGTTCTTCGATTTCATTTCGGCAACGATTGTACAGGGTTTGTCTTTGTTGCCGGGGATTCGATACGAGAACTGAATGTCTTGAACATCTAATTCAAGTTTTGTGCCAACAGTTGCTAGTACATCAGGAACATCGGGTGGTGAAATTTCAGGTAAGCCGGCTACTTCTAGTGTTAACGAGAGCGTATTCTGTTCAATTTGTTTTATATCCTGTTCTAGTACAGCAACTCGGAGTTCCAAGTTCTTGTTTTTGCTGTGAAGGTCTTTGTTTTTATTTTCAAGTTCTTTGATTCGAGTGTCTTGGTGTTTAACGGACTTTTCCATAGAATCTATTTGCTCACTTAGGAATTGTAGTGAGGACTGTAGGCCACTTATCTCTTCGCGAAAGGTTTTCTTTAGTTCTCGCGATATGTCTTGTGCCAGTTTGCGAGGGTCAAAAGTGGCCTTCGCATTAACGACGTGGTCAGAATCAGAATCCTCTTCGCCTTCGTCATCGGGAACGAGAAAAGATGACCTACGTGACAAGTTTAGCATGCAGTCTTCACAGCTCCATTCTATACCTGTAGAGTTGCGTAGGGTGTTCAGCTGCTTGTTGGACAACTTTGCGCAAGCTGAGTCAGCATGGACTGTTTTGTTGCATCTACTGCACTCCAATCCTGGCGCCTTTTTCGTAATATTCTTCTTACACACAGCACATTTACTTAAAACCATATTGTAAGTAGGTGGGTAGATTGATTATTATAATTACGAGAGTGACACACAACCGTTCGTAACAACTGCTCGAGCCGAACTTCACTTATGCACTATTACCCTTCACATCAATGAATGGTCGGATATATCACTTTAATGTGTACCTATTAACATTATTTTACCATCAATTTTTAATATCAAATCCTCATCCTCACTCCAACTGCATCAAAACAAAATCGATTCTCACAATCGAGACATCTGTAAGCGCCTTAGCTTTATCAACGTGCTCACTCGCATCGGCATTGACCCACATGTGAGTATCGATATTCGGTTACAACACTACTCGGTGACGAATACACCTCTATAATTATCGTGTCATTTGTATATTTAAATTTTTACTCTATGCCCTCGACATTATTGAACAGGTTTGTATCTTCTTGATTAGATTTTGAATTAAAGTCGTCTTTTGTTTTGGAATAATGAGCTGTGCTATTAAGGGCAATAAGCTAAGCAGCCTGATATTTCTAACCATAGAAGTAAGTAAATCACGACTTTATTACAAAGGTGTAAGGTTGAAAGTGAAATGACAGTCGAGACGATTTAATCAATGAGTTGCTTCAATGAGAGTCTTACCTTTTGCTAAAACGTGGTTAGTGAAGTTGACATTTGGAATTGAAGCTCGGAATTTGTCAGTTTGTTAAATACTTTAGTTCTCAGGTTTTTCACATCAGCTCTCCGAGTTATTGGAAAACATACCTTCAGTTAATACCTTACTACCTTACACTTTGTAGACCAAAAAATGGGCTTCCCAGCAGTTACTAAAAATAAAAGAACCTTAGTACAAATATATCTACACGTACTTACGCATGTAGGTAATGTTTAAATAATGATGTCATGACAATGAGTTCATATGAAATTCGGTTAGTGTCACCATTTTTTCTGGGGCCAGTCCACTACCTCATGAACCGGAGTCCAACATTATTGGCACGTCATAGTTAAGTACTTGGGCCTCGGGTGTTTTATATGTACACAGTAAGTATTATACAGAAGTACCAACAGCCACTGACATAATATGCGCTGTCTAAGTGCGGATTGCAATTTGTCCTAAAAGCAAGTTGTAGGTTAATTAATGTCCGGTTTCATAAAACTTTTGTTCTACAGATACAGATGTACATATCTAACAATGTTTAAGGTTCTTCTAACCTACAGATAGACATGTGTTGCTGGGGAGTTTGTTGCGCCACTTCTTCTTCCCAGCAAAAACACATAGGAAGTGGTGAAGGGTGGGCGTTTTGGGGGCTGTCTATTGTAAATTCCTGACGTTCAAAAAGTGCTGTCTTGCAGCCAAGTTTGAATAAATGATTTTGACAGAAAACCTGAACCTTTTTTTTAAACAAAAGAGGCTACTTCAAGTCGAATAATTTAAATGAAAAGAAGACAATTATGCAATGAGAAGTTCAAAAATTCTCGTCAACAATAATTCGACATTCAGAATTGTCTTTCTGCCACTGTTCTACACTGTGTCATCAATCTCATATTCTGGTAAAACCCATTCAGAAAGAACTGTGACGTGTCAATCTGGAGAGTGGACAATATCACCAACATCAAATTATTAACCTTACACTTTGATCATAAGGTTCATAATCGCTTGTTCATACAGAATGAATACCTTGGACCTTCGACCTTGGGTAATCCTTTGTAAATCGATACTTTAGCACAGTCATAGTTTATTTATGATAATTGAGAAGTAACTGGTAATTGGGTAGATACTACATTATGTACGATAGTTATTTATAGATTTCTACCGTCTATCTACCGTTCTAATGGAGATTACCATTTGAAATCGTAGTAGAAAGTAAGAGTAGAACGCATTTGTAGATTAACAGATTTATTTTTAGCAAACCACACTATCATTAAATTGCATTTTAATAAATTCGTGGGTTCCGGCTGTCTTTTGAAAGTCTTTGCCACGCCCCGTTAGAAGTCAAAAAGTCTGACAGCCAGTTAACACTGGTAACCCAAAGGGATCGTGTTGCCTGGGTAACGAGTTGAGGAGATAAGATAGGCAGTCGCTCCATATGTAAACGCTCACACTTTGATACTCACACCTGGTTAGACTCGACGTTGATACCAACATGGTCTCATCTAAGTAGTATGCAAAACAGATGAGATGATGTTGAACTCTATCAAATAAAATTCTATTGGAAATCTATCAGTTCGGTAATACATTTATATAGCCTTTCCCCCTAATTGTTATCACATCTGTCATTTAATTCACATTCAGATAGAGGTACACCAACTACCAATTGAAATCGAATTAATGAAATCGAGACTGCCGTTACGTCTCGATACCTAATTAGTGACGTAAGTATCGATAAGAGGCTTGTAATGTGGTTTCGAAATGTCGAATATAGGATGATGTGAAATTGAAATTATGATGTTTGACGTATTGTTGTGGAGATTTAATGTTAAGTATGTTATTATTAAAAGTTTAAGATTGTGCAATTTTGCTTTACTATAAGGGCATGGTTCATTAAAACATTGGCAACATCAGTGTAATGTCAGATCATTACTACATATTATCATTAACTTTATAACGTCATACACTACGTTTTCATACCTAAATAAAACATTAACAGCCTTACTACAAAAACTTAAACATCTGTTGAACTCTTGTCTTGTCTGACTTTTCTTGGCTAACTAAACTTAGTCTTAAAAGCATGTGTTGGCGTATTCCAGAAAACACTACACAATAAGAATCCTTTTATGGTGTTTTGTCGGTAAAACGGAAAGTTCATTGACCCTTTAGGCCTTATTTAGTTTTCTTAGTCATTACTTATTACGTCACGCGTACACTATGAATTTTAAATATTTATAGCACTAGTAGAGATGTGACTATTATCAAGTAATCGATAATAGTCACATGACCAATGAGTTTTAATATGATTGTCTGCAAATACATATGTATGTATGGCTTAAATATTAATAACTTGGAAGGTAAAAACAAAATATGAAAGTGGTTTTAAACCAGATAATTGGAAATGCTATTTAATGATGATACAGCGGTTTTGAAAAACTTTCACGGTCAGTGCGAAACCACTTAGTACGTAGTTAAGTAATATACCTGCCTACATACTTATATATAAGAATATATTAGAATAGGTTTAAATCTTTGACTTGATCAACAAGATGTAGGTACAGTCAAAATCGAAGTCTCATGATTATCTTCTAAGTACTTTATTACCTACTATGTCCATAATATTCTCTTGCTGAATAAAAGTACCTAAGTAGTTCTTATTAAGTTGTTCATATTTGATTTATTATCACAAACAAAATATTAAAAGCTAAAATATTTCAGCATAGTGACACATTACCACACCTACACAAAGTCTAGACTCTAGACAACATTTTGCATTATTCATTACAATACTCTTGATTTCAAAGGAATTTTGCTCCGAATAAACATTATCGAACATAATATACGAATAATGGATATTTGCACAACACTATTATAATAAAATTATTGTGGAGAACATAATGACAAGCGGAGATGTCATAACGGAAAATATCGTAAGAAAGTAGCGCGCCAAAATACGGGTGTTCGGGAGACGAGGAACGTTATTGAACTACATCTTCTTTGAAAAGTGCCCATTTTTTTGTTTACAAAAACCGACGATAGGTATGGCAAGGGACCCAAACGTCACATTAGTAGGTACACGTTCACTCGTAACTGATCGTTTTGATCACGCCTACCGTACGTATTTGACCTAGTCGAAGACTACCTGTCTTATGGTATCTCCGCTCATTCCTTCATCCGTGAAAATTATTCACAACTATTTCGTAGGTTGGTAAACAAACGGGTTGCCATAGAGACGAGTGGTTTTTCCTTATTTTAACTGGAAAACAAGTCTAGATCTTTTTGGTGTACCTACATTGTGATGACCATACTGTACTGTTATGTATTTGGAATAAGGTATGTAACCTCTTTAGTATTTAAATATATTTATTGCGTATAAATAATGTTGTTATTTCAATTATCTTGTTTGAAGCTTAATTGGGATTCGTGATGTTCTAAATTGAAGGCATTTGAAATGTTCACTTGGTTAGTATTGGAATTTAAGATGGTTTCTGCCTATACATTTACTAGATCTAACTGATTAAGCAATGCTGCCGTACATCTAGTAAATGCAAGTTTCACTTGAGATCTTTGTTGTTAGATTCGATACCGAGCAATACGCGAAATGGGTATTTTTATGTAGATCTGTCTTCAAAAATACCTACGTCACAACACTTCACAAATATATCTATACATTCCCAGTCGTTTATTATTAATTACTGCATGCATTTAACATTAAACTGAACGTTTTAATTCCATTTTAAAAAATCAAAAAAATAAGGAAAACTTCTTCAAGGAACTCTTCATCATCTAAAAATAGCACTCGCAACATACCATTTGGGGATGGCCCTTAAAGGTTTTAAGGGGGAGTAAACATTATAATAAATATTTGATAAAATATTTTACAAGATTTTAATATCTGATAGGGGTATAAAAATTAGCCGTTGCTCGAATCGCGATCGAATTTACAAGAGGCGTTACTTTGATTCGCTGCGCGTACGCACATAAATCACAATATCAATTAGAACTTTCTTTAGAAAGAATAATTAAATACTGCTTTTGTATTTCAGTGTTGTTTGCAATGTTTGTATGGAATCAGTGATACGGAGGTTTTCGGAAATCTTACTTGGGGCTACAGACGACAGTTTTAAAACTTTATGAATGAATATAAAAAAAATAGAATTTTAATAATTATTTTGCAGCATAGCCATACCTGATATCAAAAAACATCGATTAGTTACCTTCCTACTTCTCATTTTTACGCAATTTATAAATCAAAATAATCGACACATCGATCGTCTTTGGTATTAAAATCTAATATTTAATTTCGTATGATAAATACACGTAATATTTTGAACGCACGCACTTTATATGAGAACCGTTCGAAATTGGAATACCGAATACATTTAAAAAAACGTCGACATTCCCGTGATATACATCACCGCGGCGGGAGTGCATTTAAAAACCTATTACTCTTAACACGATTCCCAAATGAATCCTCAATTGGTTTAAAAAAGGAACACGGAATTGATGTAGTAATTCGAATTTGGAATTAACACAATTAGCTTCTGCTGTGTGATGGTTGTGGTATTTCAAGCTGCACGAGAAAAAATTGTCATCGCTTTATTAGAGAGCAAAAGAAAGGAGCCTGTAGGAATCTCAGCAGCTTGATGTACCTACTTACATTATGTACGGTCTATACGGGAAGATCCACAAACAATATTGGCACATAGTGTAACAGGACGATTTTTTAATACTTTTTTTTACATTTTGATGCATTTAGGAAAGCATTTGCTACCTCTTTCACCTGGCAAAAATAATATATATATTTTTTTTTATACTTTAAAATTACATTAATTTTTAATTTTTGATCTTGCAACGTAATATAAATATGTCGGTCTATTATTTAGTCGCAAATAAAAATCGCACCAGCCCCGATCGCGATGAAGCAATATTTCGTTATTAAAGAAATTCTTTTATTTTGTATGCGCGTTACAAATTGTAGCATTTAATTTTGTTACGTTTGTGAACTCATTCGATTTTATGTTTTCCTGTACGATCTTACAATTATGGGCTGGAGATATGAGGACCGTTTTGTACGGCAAGTTAATGTACTTACTTAGGTTACATAAAAATAAAAAGTCATTTAGGTATTCAAAGTAGGCTGAAAATCAGAACTTTCTGAAGGTCAAGTTTACATAAGAAAACCAAAAACGCTCGCCATTTCCGTCATCTTTGAGTTACTTTAATAACATCAGAATCAGCAAATTCTTTTACTTGCCGATACCCCTACATTATCCAGGAATGTTTAACTATCTTATATCAAATGTAGATAAATATGGACGTTGTGAAGTTCGGCTGGAGCTAAATAATATTTCAATCATTCATTTAAAAGAATTTACACAAAAATTCATCAAAAACAAGTCCAAACAAAAAGTGTGGGTGTTCCATTCCACGCATCGGTTTCCTTACAAGAAGGCGTCGCTTCAGGCAGTAACTGACGTGTTACAGGATTTAAATCAGTGCGCGTAAATACCATGGAAGACTGCCGAAGCTTCCGCAAACCATCTGTCTTCTTCCCGGAGCTGATTGGGTAGGGCTGCTACTGGGGGGAATCTGGATAATTCCAGTATAAACTAGCTGACAGAAATGGCACATGATATTTTTCAAGAATTGGAATTTTCTTCTGTTATACAGAGGGCCGCCATTCCTAAAGTTCGAGTTTTAAAGTCAGTCCACATTTTCAGGAAACGAGTTGAACCCTGTTCAATAATCCTTGACAATTATCTGATAGTCCAAATACATATAGGCATATGCCATGTACTGCTACTGTAAATGCCACCAAGCTTAGTTGAATCAATGCAAAATAAAACTTACCTATATTCTGGATATTAATTTCAGTAAAAGTTATCTAAAACAAATCTAGAGCAACTCTGGCTACCCACGTTGTTAATATTTCCTTTGTCATTGTGTTCCATGATGATCAGCTATCCTCGAGCACAATATTTAACTTGTAGAGATAGGAACATGATCTTTTCATGCTTACCACCCCTACACCAGTAAGAGAATCAATTTATTACACTTGTATCATTATCATTTTCTCACAACCGTACCATCCCTTCTTCGTTACACCGCAAAACAAATTGCGAACAAGTTCTTAGAACCTCAAATATCAGCCGAAAGAAAGTGCAGTCATAGTAATTAATTATTATCATATTAATCGTAAATAAATATTTATTAGTGACGTCGAATAAATTTATTGGCGGTTAATGCTTTAATGCCTAGTGTTTGGCGCATAATGAAGATATTTATAATGCGTTGTAAATCAAATATTTTGTACCGCGGTTAATTTGAATATTTATGCGGTGTTGCCAGTTGAGATTGATTAGGGGGTATTTTTAGCTGGCAATTTTGGGAGGTTGATTTATTTTTGCGAGTTTTAAACTTAGTGCTTTTTGCAAATTACAAGTCATTTACCATAGGCTTTTTTTTAACATTGAGGTTGTAAATTAGTGTTCCTTTGAGGAATGACACTCCAGGATGATTGAAAGGCTTTAACGGTTGTCGGTCAATAATATAATTTAATGAGAAAGACCTGCCTGTCTATCTTACGACCTTATTGCAAATCTTCTGTTTTCTATATTAATCGAAGTTACTAATAGTCTTTTTGCAGTATTATATTTCGTTTTTAGAGGAAATGTTTCATTGTATTGTTAAAACAGGAGACACTGTAAAAAACCCTTTTCACATTTTCTGAAAAATCGAAATGTCTTGGGGTAAAAAGTATGACATCAAACAATTCTGTGAAAACACCGTCTTTCCGTAAAGTCAAGCTAAAATTACGTTTATTTTCCTTTCACACATATTAGGCAAGCAAATACAGAAGAATTTTATCGTATGCTTAACGGTTCATTGTTCAAAATCTTAATGTACAAGACAAATAAGAAATGGCTCCCAAACGTAGGTGGCAGGACTTTTCGGATATATCTTAACCATCTTGATAATGCAGTCGAGATTACCCTTAATTGGTTGGCAATAAGGTTGAAATTTGATGATGGTAATGCTAAAGTTAATGTGGTAGAAAAGTTTATTTGTTTATTTATAAGGAAATGTAGTATTCGGTTACCGGCGCGGTGTTTTGTGAGTCGTTGTGATATTATTTCGCCGGTTACCGTTATCGAAGGTAAGCAAGTTACGGTAGGCGCTCAGGCTATATTTAGACGGTATTTTAAAATAATAATATTGATGTCATTATTTACATACACACAATAAATGCACGAAATATGTTTGATATGAAGAATAAATGAAGAGAAAATTGCGAAATAAAGAGCAATTTTGAAAATTCTAATCAAAGCTATGAGACAGACTCTAATTTTTATTAATACCGGTGTACGTGTACAAGACATACAAAATAATAATGTAGAAAATAATATTCCACAGCAAAATATTAGGTATCTAAAAGTTGATTCTCGTAGGTGCATGAGGTAGGTATTTACCTGAGTCCACTATTCTAGCAACAACGTAAGTACTAAGTAAACAGTGTTCGATGTTTTAGTCATAAACGAGCTTCACAATTGGTTGGGTGCCAAACACACATTACGTATCAAGCGGCGTCGTTTGAACGTCAATTATTCTGAACTTTTCCTACTAAGTATATTGCAAGTCTTCTTAATTAACATCCAAACCACATGACAGTCAAGTGGCGCAAGTGCAGGCGCCAAGTGTTGGAAGGTTTGTCCCCTGTCTAGCGTATTTAGATATCGTAATGAGGACATGTTTAATCAAGACGAAATAGTTTAAATAGCTCAAAATCTGTATTACATTATATTTTAAATAGTTTAGATTCTGTAAAAGTTCGATCAGACTTGGGCAAAAATACGACCAGACCTAATTATCAACTAATCTAGTGCATAATAATTTTGCATATTTTTAACACAGGTGCACTATTCCCTTGCTATCACGGTCCCCATGGAACGGCAATCCGACACGACCGAAAAGAGATCAGTCACAGGGACTTCCATCAACGTCTTTCCTAGTAGGTACCAACTCTACAGTACAAACATATTTTCTGGGATGTTTCATTAATCACACATATTTCAGTGATTAAATATGTGAAGCCTTTTGCATTTTGCGGGAAAAGCGGAAAAACACGGACAGTGATATAATGCGCGTGTCTCAAGAACCCTCGACCTAGCATATACCCCAACTTTTGTTCATAGAATCCAGTGTCTAGTCATTAACATTTATTAATATTAAATACAGCCTCAATACCACCCGTTCATTACAACACCTCAAAAAACAGGTCGGCAAAAATATTTATAAGTAAGTACCTTAAGTACCGTAATCCCGATGTCGGTCAAAGTGTAACTGTGCCATACCACCCGGGGTTCGATGTACGATCCCGCGAGACTAGTCGTAAATCCCGCGGTATTCCCGGGAACGTAACAGTATCTGAATGAGCCCGAAATCGAACGGTGTGAGTGTGTGTTCTTTTGTTTTTGAGGATTGGGGTATGCTTGTTGTGTTGTCAATTGAAAGTGTTTTGAGGCTGTCAATTGAGTTAGGTAGACAGTTAGACACGTGTTGGTGGCTAGATTTACAGATCCAAGAGCGAGTTTTTTTAATTAAGAAGTGTTTTTCCTGTAAAAGGGCTCAATTTGTTCATGTAAAGTGTCTTCAACATATTTTTTTTCTTAATTTTAAACAGGATTAGATTTTTTTTAAAAACAGTAGTAACGAGAGAAAATAAATATACCTGTAAAAAATTTAAATGAAATATACCTTAACATAATTTAAGGACATAGAAAGAAGGTTCATAGAAAGGTAATAAAAAAATAATGACTTAAATATTATCTGTGATTAGCCACATTTCTGACATCAAAATATTATTATCAACAATCAAATTCCTTCCATCAATACAGATTTACGTGCCAAACACAACATACCGTGACCAGTAATCGTACTCCAATGATACAGTAACAAGATTACGGTACTTCGAGTATTTATCGCCGGTTTAATTCCGTTTCATAATAAATACAGCCACCCTTAACTTCGTGACTCCGGGCCAGCTCACTGTCAAATGCGTTGATTAATTTGACAGTACCGAAGTTTACATAAAACATACTTATGTTATGTTACGAGAAATTGATGACGTCAAAATTTGAGGAAGAATTTTTAAAACTTGACAGGGAATAGCAGTTATATGAGGAGAAAATAATAAAAAGCGATACTTTTATCAAAAATTTGGACGTAGAGAGCATCCTAGCAAAAAGTGGTACCTATTTTTAAGTTGGGTTAAATAAAGCCTAACCTGTTGACACGCTACTTTATTCCCGAGTAACAAGGCTATTTTTGCCAAGGTACTATACAAACTAGCTATTTTCCAGTGGTTTTACCACTGGAAAATAGCTAGTTTCACAAAATTAATTATCACGTGATTATGGGTAAATTTTTATTCAAGCAACTTTATTGTTCCTTTAAATTGAAGTGACGTAACATAAGTATGTTTTGTTGACCGAGGCAGATATTATTTACCAGCATCGGGAAGAATGGAAGTGACAAATGACTTCGATGAATTGGAACTACATAATAAGACGTGTAATTATGTGGCTAAAGGAATTTAATAAAAAAATAACTGATAACGGCACTGAGATAGCATGACTAAATACATACTTTTTGCAAAGTTTCTTATAAAAATTGAAACTAAAATCAATGAACTCTCAGACTGATGACAATGAATGTTGTGGTGAGAAGTGATTGGAAGATGCTGTCAAGTGATTGAATTGAAGTCATCGCAGCCTTCATTATAAGTCAAATTTATTTTAAAACGAATAGAATTGGTTTAGTAGGTATGACTGAAAACTTTTTAAAAATAAGATACAAACCAGCTTTTTTAATTATTCATTAAACATCATTTCGGCGGGGAACAAAAGTAACACTGAACGGAAAATCGATTCAATAGTTCGGCTGAGTTTTGCTCCAACTGAATGTTTTTTTTGTTTAATTTAATTCGGTGCTCAAAGCAAATCAAGGCACATATTTATTCAAACAAACTGAATGTCTTATCTCAAAATATAAGATGAACAGATTTCAATAAAATATATTTTTGTATATAAAAAAAAAGGAAAAGATGTCAATAACACATCTCAATACTATAAATATTACTCAAACAAATCACAGCAACCTTAAACAAAACGAGCACACATCGAGTCGAACTTTATAGACACCTACAGAACTATCAATCGACAAGTCACACGTAAGTAAGTAGGTGTCTGAGTCCACATATCGCGTTATTTATTACATTATAAACGGTATCGAGGATCGCGCGCGTTTCGGACGCGCCCCGGGTGTATGATGACGTATCTCATATTTATGGGGCAGCGGTGGGGCGAACGCGTATTGTCCCGGAGTGTAGGCCGTGATGGATGTTACTTACCACGTGGCACCCTAGAGTGGGTGTAGACGTGGACTTATAGTAAGGGTGGGGAATGCGCCCTTTAGGATTTGAAGTATGTTATAGCCTGATGTTTCTGTGTACAGGTATGCGGAAGGTATCGATTTATGTGAGAGAATGTTTTCAGGCGCCATGTATCGTTTTGATTTATTTAGAACTTTGTTACTATATAAGATACACCTATTTTTGCTAATATGTATGAAGTTGTAACAATTGATTCCTAATTCAATACTCAAGTATCTACTCCCTAGAAAGTACTTCAACTCACCAACTCAGAACACAAAAATCAAGTCCAGTAAAAAAACGCAACATATAAATTGAATCCAGCAAAAAAGCTTTAAAAATCGATTGTAAATTAAACAACAACTCCAATTGATACGAAAAGAACAGCAAAATCAACAACTATATCAATCGTACTGGAAGGGGCACAAATATGCTGACGCTTTGCATACCCTTGCGGTGTTAACACGGGACTTCAAAGTGCGCTCGCGGGCAGTTCAATACGAGCGCGCACAATAATGGCGCATCCAGTTGTCACTAGCTCACTCATTGAATGTATATCGCTGATGGACAATGGTTTGCTCTGACCAGAGTTATTAGGTGCTCGCATGAAAGATATGGGTCAGTTGAAAAATGAATAGGAGGTGAAAAGGAATTCTGCTGGATTTAATTTATTGCAACTAAACCCTTTTACGATTTTTTCCAACATTGTTTAACAATTTTTAGGTATTAACCAAGACAACGTTTGGTTTTTACGAATAAAGAATAGACATTAAGAAGATCATACCCAAAACATAACCTTTCTTTTAGCACAGTCGGCTAAAAACAACCTGTCTGTGAAACAAACAAAACAACAAACAAACAACATCCATCTAATATGGAAAATATCATTACCATTGAATTTCACATGCATTTTGATCAACAAAAATGTTAAGCCACAAAAGGCAGCGAATAAGTAAAAATAATCAAAATTTATTCCACATTACCTACTTTAAATACTTTTTATCGTATATATAAGTTCGGAAATAAATTGAAGCGCTCGTGCCACCCAGGGAACAGAAAACAAAACTCAATGTACTGTCGTCGGCCAGATATACTATACACTAGAAATATTAACCGTCGCTACGAAAATGCCCCTCTTGAAAAGATATAAATAGATGAATAAACGTGGAACACAATCAGCTTACGCTACTGACAAGAGTGACGTCACAATTCACTAAGCTCAAAACCTTTTATGAATTAAATTCTAAAATAACCACAAGTTACACTTTGACGTGACCATCTTATAACATAAGTTTAATACGTTTTAATTTTTATTTATTTTTCTTAAAAATATGTTTTGTATCAGCCATGTCGTCACATCCTTCACCCAACGTAAGCTAAGTATGCTACCCTCAAGTCAGCTTCTCAGTCCGTATCCCCAGTCCGTTCTATTATATTGTCAATTCGGGACCTCCACGCACAGTATACAATTACAAGATGTGTTCATCCTCCCGCAATCTGTCAGTTGGACTCTCCGTCTCACAATAAATAAAGTGAATTTATTTGCGTACATTTAATTTATGGGCATTTTGGACACAATGTAGCGATGTGATATCCTACGGGAGCAAGTGCGGCTATTCAAGTCTGAGCTGGCATTGTTGGTGAAATATATTGAGGTAGTCGTTGTTTAATGGTTCTGTGGGCTTCCATCTTCTGGGTCATGTTTAGCATATGCTGCTTGATAGAATGGAAATTTAAAGACTACTAACAATTTTGTTAGCAATAGTGTATCATACTGAAATAAGAACTGCGTAATGTTATTATTTTGTAAATTAAACTCTGTCCCTTTGCATCACCTTCTTTTGCAGTATTTTCGGTGCTCATAGAATCACTCAATTTTAACTGTTTTTCAATAACATTGTGGAGTATAAGTACCATACCAAGTATGTATTCACTTATAAGGAGCATCAATAAATTCTGTCAAAAACTAACCACAAACAAGATCTAATTCCGAACACCGTAACTATCAATTATAACTTACTGTTACATACATTAGTTTACACTCGAACGGCTCGTAACACTATCTGGCCAGTGATTTAGTGCACTCGCCCGTCCACTCGCCCGTCTACTGGCGCGGTTTACTGGCATGCCAGTGTGTAATGACTTCAGATGTAAATACTTTAAATTGATTTGTTGGTTTCGGCTTCGTAAAGAAACAATAGCCGTCCCGTTTGTTGCAAGCTGAGATTAATAGGTGTCCCATTCAGATATACGCCACTTTGAGTATCATTTTGTCTGTCTTATAATGAATGGCGAGCCTTATGAATGTGATCTATGGGACCAACATGGCGGTAGATACAAGTTACCAACTATATTTCAAGTATCTATTTACTAAATATCTCTTTTATTCTGTGGCAGCTAATAAGACATTTAACAACAAAATTCGATTTCAAATAGTTTTCTTTTTTCAGTAAAAGCACATTTACATAGTTTAAAAAAGCTTAAAAAAATATTCAACATGAAATATTTAAAGACTGAGTTCTAATTCAGTTGCATAAAGTGTGTTCCTAATTCAAAATACATCGCGAGAAACTACTGGTCAATAACATAACACAAAGGTCACAAAAGATACAAACAGATAATAATCAAAACCATTATCCTCGACCATAGACAACAACTACCAACATACAAACTCAATTAAAAAGACCATTGTTATCATAGACAAGAAAAAAAAAACAATTTGACCTCATAAGTTAGTTGCTTAACATTCAGCACATACTATATCTTAGGGGTGTTATCCATGTCGCAAGATGCTTTAAACCGGCGCACGCGCCGATCTGTAATGAAATCATAACTCACGATCTTTCTCAAACGATGCTTACCTGAAACAAATGAAAATGAACTTTAGTGCTTAGACAATAAGGTTGGATTTTGTAACTAGTGTGTTAAGTAGGACTTATTTGCCCTATATAGAGTCGGTTGAATAGTTTATTGCGAATTACAAAACATTGAATAGCTGCTGTTTAAGTCCATTATTTCTTTTCATGATAGATTTTAATTTTAGTGCTCATGTAGTTTTAATGCGTTCTTTAAGTTCTTTATGAGCGTCTAAATAGGTTGTTGTGCTCAATTATACTTTTTGCAATCTAATGGTATCTACTTATGTGCTAAGGTATCTATTTCATTCTTATATTTTAGTGCAATCGTAAAACAATCAAAATAGTTAAAAGACGAAATACAATTGAAATAGATTTTAGCTTGATTTGACGGCAACGACTTTCCTAAGTTTTTTTTTAAATTGTATACATATAGCTATGCAAGTTATTGCCCAAAGAAGCGTACCGTAAAAATCTAATTTGATTGAAAATTTTACTATGATTAACCAAATAAATTATCACTATTTCTGAGAATATTTAAAATTTCTACAGTTCCAATAAATTCATTATCCCGTAAAAATATTCTGCCTATAACCAAAAACCACTAATGCTCTATTATAACCGGCCAATTCCAAATAGGTTCTGCACATTATTTCACCAAAAAGGTCCGAACATATTAGTCACAAGACACATGATCAGTATCACATCTCAACAATGGGTTCGGAGTTCAAATTCCTCACAGGTGACATTCACACAGTCACCGTAAAGACCATTCATTGTGTATATAGCCTTAAAAAGACACTACTTATGTATATCGACGATAGTACGGTCCTTATTAGAATTGTACTGATCTTGTCTTGAATATGTTTGGAGCCATTCGATTCGGTTGGATGTGTTTTAGTGTTGTCCTTCATTACTAAGTCATCTTTTGAGAAATAGTGGTTTAGCTGACTTATCAGGTATAAAAATAAATTAAATAAAGGGCTCAAAGGTATCAAAATTTCCTTATATACTCCCATTATGTAGTTCCTTATGTACTCCTATAATGTTATTCCTTATCTTCACTAATCTATAAACTTTCTTATGTATCTCATTATATTCAAAAAGTCGTGGCGGCCTAGTGGGTAAAGGCCCAACCTCTCAAGTATGAGGGCGCGGGTTCGATTCCAGGTCAGGCAAGTACCAATGCAACTTTTCTAAGTTTGTATGTACTTTCTAAGTATATCTTAGACACCGTTGGCTGTGTTTCGGATGGCACGTTAAACTGTAGGTCCCGGCTGTCATTGAACATCTTTGGCAGTCGTTACGGGTAGGCAGAAGCCAGTAAGTCTGACACCAGTCTAACCAAGGGGTATCGGGTTGCCCGGGTAACTGGGTTGAGGAGGTCAGATAGGCAGTCGCTTCTTGTAAAGCACTGGTACTCAGCTGAATCCGGTTAGACTGGAAGCCGACCCCAACATGATTGGGAAAAAGGCTCGGAGGATGATGTATTTCATTATGCCTCAAATTAAAAAAAAAGTCAAGACAATATTTTGACATCGGATGAGGTTCGTGCGTGCTCCGGAAATACTTTAAATATTTTTTAAGGTCAACAAGATTTTTAGTAGACTTTTAAGACTCAGGTATCTCCTCGGAAGTTCTAGGAATTTAGGCAATTTGGAAAACACCCATGTTGTGGTCCCATGTTAGAATATTTTATACTTAGATTTTTGGGCAAATGCCTGTCACACTTATAATATATAAAATATATATATACATATATATATATATAATAAGTAACAACAGTCGTTTGAAGGAAAACGGACGTTTATGCTGTCGATGAACTTAGGTCAAGCCGCGACTAAGCGCATTATATTCGTCATCACCACCATCCTCATAAAACTTCACACATTTAACCATAAATTAAAAACCTCATTCCGCTAAGCTTAAATTAGTTAAAAAGGAAAATGAATCTAAAACATTCCCCGTATTTATCCAAGGGTTATGGGGTGTAGAAAATAACATTTGACTCCTATCAACTTTGCAACATTCAACCTACTTTACATAAATATCAGTGCTATTGTCTTTCAGTGTAAATACCATATCTGTCAGTGAGAAAGGTTCCAACAGAATTATAGGGTTCATTTCCAACATGTGATTTTGAACTCTAAAGTGTAGCATATAAGGTCGAGTTTTGATTACACAGGTTTGATTTACAATGTCTTTAAATAAAAAGTGTGCATCAAAAAGTTTATTTTGCGCATTACTTTTGAAGTTTATCACTTTTATTGCCCATAAAGCGTGTTAATGGCAAGTTACCCATAGTAAATCCCATTAGGTACCATTTTTAAGGGAGAAGTCATCTGAAATTACTTTTGTATGTGATAACGTGTAATGTTGCAAGTGAGACCACCGCCTTATATTTATTGAGATCATTTTGTTTTACATTTATTTATTTGTGTTGAATTATTTTTTATTGTCTTGTAGATTATACTCAGAGCTGTGAACGTGTCATAATTTTTGCTTTAACTGATATCGCCTTGTTTGTTTCTTAAGATTATTCCTGAATACAGAGTTCGAATGCATTGTTACTTTTAAATTCAGTAGCAAATTGTTAAAGAATAAATAAATATTCAGTCATGCAGTTTTCCCCAAAAAATAACAAGTTTTATCCAAGGATGCAAAATCTCATAATTTTATTTTATATTATCTCAAGATTTCATTCGCAAAATATATTTGGTCTTCAACAATCATGTGCCAAGCCATCTTTTACACAGCACATTAGCACTCATTAAAACTAACATATTTAACAATACATATTTGGTGACACATACATAAAAACCACACAATATAACGGTCAAGTTGTCTCAAACCGCAGGGTTAGGCATAACCAAAAAAAAACCTTTGAAACAAACAAGTAGCCACTCCATCTTATGAGATAAATGAACATGATTGCCGAAACAGCTGACTTTAGGTACACCTACCCGAAAACTGACAACCCTATTTTGCATACACTTAAAATTTTACCACGGGAAATTAAACCTTAATACTATAGTTATAATGTCCAAGTTATATTGTAAGTGGTTGAGCAAAAAGTTTGCACAAATGACAACGCTCTGAGACAAGATCAGCAAAAATTTTACTTAGTACAAAAAATGTTTAAACAATGAGATGTGACTGCAAACTTGCTCTCCGTTATATTTGGCGCCAAAATGTCCTTGACGAATAAAGATGCAAAGGATCTGATTAAGAGAGGTCCATTTAGATTTTAGTTAAGAAATTATTTTTGGACTTAATTAAGACAGAACCATATGCGTGGACCTTACTCAACGGCTTCTAAGATGACAGCAATATTTTTCAATGACTGAATGAATCAAAAACATACAATAAGTATTTAATGTAATGATCAACTACTTAGATAAATTGTATTGTATAGGTTTGAAAGGCACGCAAAGATAAATAAGGTACAGCACTTCATTTCGACTTTGCATATTCCCCAGGCAATTCTAAAAATTAATTGATTAAGATAAAGCGAAAGGAATCTCACTTATGCAGGTAGGTTTTCCATTTCTCACGAAGCAATAGGAAATCAAAACTTTGTCTAGTGTTATTATCACCATTTACCAACAATATTTTTTTACGTACTGATCTATCTTAAAGAACTTCTAAAACCATCAATCATCATCTGAGCAGCTATAACCAGTAACAGTTTTGTCAATGACAAAAACTGTATAATATAAGCTGTCTTTATCTATAATAATGGTTTGTTTGTCATGGAGAATCAAAATTACTAGTGGAGATGTCATACGGCATATCTCCCAAGAAAGTAACGCGCCAAAATGCGAATGTTCGGGAGACGAGGAATGTTACTAGCTACACACCTTCTATGGAATCAATCAACACCAATATTTGACAATTTAGTTTTGACTAGACAAGGAACACGAACATCTCGTTAGTTCTAGTAACTGATCACGCCTACCGTACGTTGCTTGACCTACAATAAGGCACCTGACCTACCTTTCTTATAGCATCTCTGATATATTTCCTTCCTCCGTTGTTTGTGTACATAGAGGGCAATGATCGATGTGCTGTAATAGGCTTCATAAAGTTTAATGGCGATTCTATACAATGGCTTAAGTAGATACTGTAACTGTTGGAAGTGAAGGAAAGGTGCTTGGACTTTTGACAGGGTTTTGTCACAGTCTTAAAATACAGTATTTTACACTCATACTTAGGAACGAAATTATCTCTATCAATTTTCATGCAGCCTACTAAAGGAACAGAGCTCTTCGCCCACGTCTCGTATGAAACTTTATGCTTCCGATAAATGGGCTTTCTTACACTGAAATAATTAATATGTAGACTAAATAAACTGGCTATGAGAAAATCATTGAATATGCGGTTGATTTTTCCATAGTTACTAGACTGGACTTTTCACAAAGAACTACTAACTTTAAATAAAACATCGTACTTTTTCTTCCATTGGAGATTTCAGTTACATACAAAGTCCTACGTATGCATTTTTTTGAAATATTCGTGCATTCTAATCATTTATTTTCTGATGGAGGCCCTAAAATACTCTTCATGTAGGTAATAAACATAATAATCTTACGGTTCTTATTTAGCTAATACCAAATGAATGTGTCGCACCCACAATCACCGTCATTTGTTTAGTGACAACATTTTTTGATAAAATTTTCCTTATGGGATGGTTTTTAGGAATTTCCGGATAACGGTTGCAAGGTTTTTGGACCCTGATATTTTTAAACATTTGTTATGTCATTTCAGGTATACGTCTGATGCAGTTTCTTTAGGTATTTTTAAGAATCTCTGCGGTTTTAAAAGTACCTAATATTTGATTTTGGATTTTATTTTTGGCTTACGAGAATGAAAAACATACCTATGTCAACGACTTATTTAGTCACTAAGCCGGACGTTATTTACAAATTACTTGAAGCTGATGAAGCTCAAAAAAATGATTATTTTTGTTATTTGTGAATTATCGCAAAAAGTTATCAATAAGTAGCTCTTACAAACCAGTCCAGAAGGTCCATCATAATTTTTTTTTTACCAAAAAATAATACAGCTATCCCTACAAAGCATTAAAATATTGGATAATTTTAAGGCATTGCATAATTTTCTCACATAAATCTTGCATACCTACCGTTTTCAAGTCGGTAAACAAATGAATTCGCAGAGAATTCCGTCACGGATTCTTATGTCATGCGAAGAATGATGACACTTGTATTGGTTTTGCCTTTTTTTAGTGAATTTCGAATTTAAGATGGTTATGTGAAAAAGTTCAATGAACATTTAGCCTCTACTTACTTCAAGCCTGTTTTTCCTAATGTCCTATAGACTTTTAGTTTTGTTGCCGGCTGAACACTTATAAAAAAAAGGTCTTTTTCAAAATAGTTACCTCGGTGTAGAGCACAATACTCCCTTCAACTGAACTCACAGAGGAATTGAGGACACTATTTCACGAAAAAAATCTGTAACTGCAATAATAAACTGCCTCTATGTAGGAAAACATCTCTAACATAACGAATTTTTAACCGACTTCCCAAAAAGGAGGAGGTTTTCAATTCGTCGGGATCTTTTTTTTTTATTATTATTATTATTTTTTTTTTATGTATGTTCACCGATTACTCGAAGACGCCTGGACCGATTTGCAAATTTTTTTTTTGTTGGATAGGGTATACTTTCCAGGTGGTCCCATAATCACCAGGTCAGGATCTGATGGTGGAAACCCTGAGAAATCGAGGGCAACTTTCGAAAATTGTATTCGTGCATAGGTTAAAAACTTAACAATGAGGTGTATGTCTAATAACACTATGCAACAGTGAAAGTTTGGAGCTGACCTGATGATGGAGACGAGAGAAGGTCGAGGGAACTCGAAAACTGAATATGTAAACTACCTCGTGTTTGGGCTTATATTATTCGTATTGATGAGAACTTTCCACAAATGCGGATAGTGACAACTATGCTTGTCACTGAAAAGCCAAAAATAAAAAACTTTTTACAAAAAAATAAAACCGACTCCACCCGACAACCGACTTGCTTTTCAGTGTTTTTGGGAGTCGGTTTTATTTTTTTGTAAAAAGTTTTTTTATTTTTCCTCTATCATAAACTTACGTACTATTGAACGACTCGACCTACCACTCGACAGAATAAAAGAAAAGGTATTCATAATATGAATCACAAAAAAAAGGTTTTTCCTTAAACCCTAAAATATCCTTAGGTATTTTACCTTTAGCTCAAGTTACCTAATACAAGTAATATCAATGTCAATGACTGGCCATGTAAACAGAAGGACTGTATTAAAATTCGTGCAACATTCTTTTAAAGACCAATCTTTGTTGACATGATACGAAATCCGATGATGTGTGATGCTGCTGATATTTTTAAGCTAAGCACGAAAAACTTTTTTTTTAACAATGTATAAGAATATAATCTTTTAGTCCAATGAGGCATATCGTGGATTGGATGCTGATCTAAACGTCTAAGTTTCAAATTGAGTACCTACAGTAGAGCAGATGTTGGCAACAGTTACTGTCAGATAAAAAGTCATAAGAAATTTAGGGAGTTTCTTTCAGCAGCTAGCTCTTTAGGTGGATATGATGGTGAAGTCAATCATTAACCATGATGAACCAAAAACTAACTAACTAAGACTACACATGACCATACCTACTGCAAAGTTACACATTAATTTTAATAAATTCCTTTACTGTCCCAAAAAAAAATAAAACAAAACACTCTCAATTCAATAGTCAATTCATACCACTTTTATCAGGAAACCCGAATACCATTTTAGACAAACAAGCTACCTACATTCACAATTAGTAAAATGCATAAGCACTTTTACTTAAACGCGTTACAAAAATAAGAGAATTTCATTAAAACATAAATTCTCACTTAACCACGTTATCTCGACTATTGTTCAATTGCCGATTGTTATCTTAAAGCCAATTAAAAATTTGTTTAAAGATAGCTATATTGCGTTCAAAGTAGGGCGTTCATTAGGACTAGACTTAGAGCATTGAACCTACCGGAGGCACAATAATCAAATATCTACGCAAAAATGTCTTCCAGTAAATGCTTCTCGGGCGAGGCCGTGCAACAAAAAGTGATCGAAGGCTTACGAAAAAATTGACAAACACAGAAACTTAACGCACTTAACGTAAACTTAATTGTACATATAACTTTTAGAGCTTTTCACATGGGTGCATTTTTAAATCGGGGTTTTCGCGTTTTCCAACAGTTGTCAATTGTTTACTGTTGCACATAGGTGTTAGGTATACGCGCGACAGAAAACAATTGACAGTTTCAAGGGAAGGTCTGGTATTGGCGTATCCTGTTGGTTAAACGCTCTAAGTTAGGACTAGAGTATATTTTTCTTATTGGCATTGTGAGTTCGGTATTCAACGGAGATACGTCTTTGATTGTGCCGATATTATTTCGACTATGCTAAGTGGGTTACTTTAAGTTGTATTGCTAATTGAAAGTTGTTTTCTTAGCGTTAAAAGCGATACCTTATTAGTTGGCTGATTTAGTTATCGACTTTTAAGTATACCTACTCGATTTTGAAAAGGTAAGTTCCTTACCTTTTAAATTCGAGTAGGTATACTTTGGACTTATAGCGTTAACTCTTTGAACTTAACGCTATAAGTCCAAAGTATTTCGGACTTTTGGATTGGTTTGTGCAATACTGGCTATTTCTTGCAGTTTCACCCAAATCCCGGGAGAACTATTTTCCGTCATCCTCCGAGCCCTTTTCGGTCCCTGTTGAGGTCGGCTTCCATTCTAACCGGATGTAGCTGAGTACCAGTGGCTTACAAGGAGCGACTAGAGCAGTCGCACCTGACCCCCTCAACCCAGTTACCCAAGCAACTCAATACATTAAAATAGTGTAGCTTCTAAACAGTGAAAAAAAGTAAAAACAAATAAAAAATCACTATATTAGGTGTGTTTAGATTAGATGCACTTATGTCTTGTATTTTGTTCTAGATCACTATAATAACAACCGCAGACAGTCCTAGATTCATTTTAATAGCCCTTTCTTTCTTCCATATCTTAGAAGAAAAAAACAAACAAAAACCTCTTATTTACACTATCACCTTTACCCAACTATCAGGGATATCGTTAAATATCGTCATATCGCGAGTCTGTAGTGTTGCCCACGCTACAGGTAACTGCAGTTGCAACAAGCAACCTATTGCTTTCTCGTTGTTCGCTGCAGATGGACATGTTGCTCAAGTGTTTATAATAAATCTGTAGATGTGGGGTGGCGTTGGATTAGTGCGGATCTGCTAATAATATTTTACCTAAATATTTTAAGTACTACAATGTATTAGGTTAAGTTAGGTAACTTCTGAATGCAATCATAAACTGGCAGTTTTTGAATATTATAATATTCAAAAACTGCCAGTTGCAATTATAATTATAATTGACTACTGTATAAACTGCTGATGGTACGTGCTACGTTGGTTTCAGTGATCTTGCAAAAATGAACAAAAATATTTACCCGCTTAATAGATTTCTAAGCTTCGATTCAGTTAATAAATATCGATATTTTACCCCTTCAAAATTACCTTAAATATTAGCAGCAAAGGACTTTAACTGGACATCTTTAATTACTTTCAGCTCCATCAAATATCGCACGTTTTCAGACAGGTCCACAACAATCCAACGTCACCTCCACACACTCGCAAACGCACGCACCTACAAATCTCACACGTCAAATTAAGTGCCCCACACACGGTCCACCAGTGACATCATTTACGAAAAACATAGGAGTCCTCTCATGGATGAAGCCGTTACCATGTACCCGACCTTAACAAGCCCCCATGTTCATAACGTGGGCGTCGGTTACGTGTAAAATACTAATATTGCTGTATTAAATCGGCTGTTTAGTGCAAAACTGTCAAATGCGTGGTTGTTTTGGTATGACAAGGCGGTTGCTAAATTTAGAATAGGATTGGTTTAGTTGCTTAAGGGCCTACTGTTGTTGAGCTGCATTGCAAAATATACAATACCTAGATATGAAAAAAATGTCGTTGAGATAGTCGATTCTAAAACTTATACCTATAAATGTAGGTCAACTCTGGTAAAATCGAGTTATTGATTCGTATTTACTCGCCCGAAAGTTCGAATCGACGCTTTTTAATATCAAAATCTCAGCAATCAGTACTTCTATCATTTTATAGTAAGTACCAAATACCTGGACAATGATTTCACCTTACTAACAGAACTATAATTTTCAATCAGTTATATTTCTCATAAAAGTCACAGTGGCCTAGTGGGTAAAGAACCAACCTCTCGAGTATGAAGGTGTGGGTTCGATTCTAGTTCAGGCAAGTACCAATGCAACTTTTCTAAGTTTGTATGTAGTTTCTCAGTATACTTATACGGAAAACATCTTGATGAAACCTGGACTATTAAGTCTGAAATCACCAACCCGCATTGAGCAAGCGTGCTCATTCCTTCTCCGTGTGAGAGGAGGCCTGTGCCCAGCAGTGGGACGATAAAAAGGCTGTAACAGTAACAGTATATTTCTCAAACCAAGAATATTAAGATCTAAACTTATATGACATAACAAAATACCAAATAAATGTTTACACACCAATAAATTGACGTTAACAGAAGCAAATTCTCATCACATAGGTAATATAAGTATTCACTACATGTACCTAAGTAATGATGATGTCACTAATATTCCCACATAATGATCAGACTCGGCATAACGCGATGTTAGTAAATTACATGCCAAAAACGTACGGGTTTTGTATTCATAATGTCACCTTTGGTAGAATTGATATGTCTCAGATTTACGATTCAGTTATCCCACCAAAAAACCCGTTACTTAATTTAAAAAAATTGCGTTAATTTTATTTAACAGTACTTTCGACACAGAAAAGTAAAATTATAAAACAATATAAGTATTTTGTATTTAACGATATTAAACGCGTGAACCACGACTTGCTCATCAATTCATTGTATTTGACACTATTGTTAATTAGAAAAGGCAAATGATAACAAACTCTATCTCAAAAAGTTTAATCAAATTAGGCTAAATCAGCACTTTTGGAGGAACGTCAAAAACAAAAGACAACCCCAACGCTGTGTTTTTGCTTCACTTTCTGTGTTTTTGCTGTTTTTTTTTTTATTCGACTTACACGGCTTTAACAGCCAATTACATAAATCGTAAACTTAAATTTAAAATGAAAAATAAAAACTAAAAAATACAGTTAACTAAAGTATAAAATAATATTAAAAAAATAAAATAAAATGAAAATAAAGTAAAAACAAATAGTAACAACTGATAGTAACAAATGATAAAATTAGAGAAGTGCCGCAACAAACTCCCCAGCAACACATGTCTGTCTAGTTTATAAGAACCAGATTTAAACAAAACAAGTCCAGTATAATAATCGAAAAAAAATCCATTGCTTATAAATAATACTTACGATATATTATTTAAACGGAATAAAATTAAAAGGACAAGAAATATCGTATCAGCTAGTTTATAAAACAACAGTGTCCCTCATAATGCAATCAAACAATCAAGATAAAGTTGACATTTATTCGTCAGCTGACACTGCAAGGCACTGCAGTAAATTATTACCTGCATTCTACTCAAAGATGCATCGCACACAACATCGAGAACCCAATTTAACTCGATAATTTCGATTTTATGACTCGATTCGAGCACTCGATGAATGCTAATCGAGACGATGGAATTGGGAATTTTTGGCAGCACTTGATGAGTCATTGGGTACTAGAATTCTGTTTGTTTTGGTTAAGCGTAATATAAGAGGTTTGCTTAAGAAATTCTTGGGACTATGACTGGATTATTATTTGATTGTTTGCTTGGGTCATTATCCGATGCAAATTTCATCGAGCTTGTAGTATTTAAGGACTATGCGGACTACGAACACAATATGCCTTTCATCAAAAACTTTAATTCTTAAAACCTTCTCCTAAGTCTGACAAATTGGTAGGTAATATGCTAAAAACCACATTACATACAAACCGGCCAAGTGCAAGTCGGACTCTCGAAGGGTTCCGTATCATTATTTATAAAACCGCATCTAGGTACCTGTTACCGTTGTCTAAATCGAGCAAAAATGAGCAATAAAATCGATTAAAAAAACTTGACTGCGAGAAAAGTTCCTGACAGTGCATAAATTAATAGCTATACCATAATTATAATATTTCAGACCATTTCCTATACGTCAAAATAATCGAACATTGTAATCGATACCTATCAATACAAAAGTCTAATAACACAACAATCGATTAATTTTAGGCTGTAGTAATTAGTGCGTACCTTGAACTCTGTCACTACCAAATGTAATGGGTAAGCTTGAAGATAATTTGTTTCGTTGATGCGAACGTTACGTATTGTTCCATTCATGATCTGCCAACCTTTTCCATTGACAAGGACTTATAGATACATCATCAAAAATAATTGCAGTCAATAATATTCAATAATGATATTTTACCGAAACAGGCAATCAGCACAGAACAGTCTATTAGATTTACTGTCTAGATGTAGAAATATATTTTTTTTGTTTCATTTAATAATCACAAATAATTATTTCATTTAAAAAGGGTTTCCCTCTGAGACCCTAAGAACACACGCTTCTCGCTTCTTGGGTAAAAAGCCTACACCCTTCTTACGCTCTAGCTAGACTATCTATGTACCAGTAAGTACCTACCAATTTCAGCAGTTTTGGCGTGAAAGCCAGACAAACAGACAGGCAGCCAGAGTTACTTTTATTTATTATCGCCTATTCTGTGACTCACCACATCAAGATCATCTTAAACCTAGCAGATAAACTCACAAATCTTCGTCTTGTTACTTCCTTGACCGATGCGTTCTTACTACGATGATGATAATCACTCATAAAAAAATAAACAAATTCTAATTACTTTCCCGCAAAAACTTAATTGAGTTACATAGTTTATGTGTTTATAATTAAGCTGGTAAATCTGTCTGTCAGTTAGAAGTTATGATCTTAAATAGATAAGTAGGTAATCTTCACTATTATGTTATTGACCTTTTGAGTATACTGAGAAGGAAAAAAAATACTAATAACCAATATTGTAACTAGGTGATTGGATCTGTCGGTTTTTTTTATATAAGTAATATATGCCGTATGTGTTGAAGTTATTTAATAATAATATTTTTTCTGATAACATGGCTAATTTTAAAATACTGTAAACGGGCATCATGCCCGTTTTCACCAACAATCTCTTAACGTTTCCTTACCTAACTAAATGTCACATACAATAAGGGCTCCCCCTATACTTAAAAGTTATAAGGGACACTTAAACTATGGTGAAAACGAAATTCATATCAAGTGTTCCCTAAATGCTCTTAGGGGATACCTAAATTAAGGTCTTTGATGGTGAAAATGGGCATGAGACAATCATGAGGAATCATTTTATTATATTTCTTTAAGAGGGATGAAATGGTCCATCTCTATTTTTTCCTGAAAAAGGTAATAACTACTGAAACAAGGTATATACTTATCATCACTCCATTGAATAGTTCTAATAGGTGATCCATATAATCTTGTTTATTTATAGCCTTATTGTATCCTAGGACTCGCACTTTTTATCCAAACTTTCGCGAGATCGACCAAAAGTTACCAAGTAACAAGATTTATACAGAAACTTAAACCAGCGCCACCTACCGCCAGAGCGCCGAACTATCCATCAAACGGTCAGTGTAAAGTAAAAGTGAAACGCTGCATTCGATGCCGAAAGGTCCCGTTAGTTGAGTAGTGACGCCGCGGTGCTGCGCCTACGCCGGCAATATTATAGTTTTTGTAGTTAGTATGAGCATCTACTAGTTTGGGTTTTCCAGGATATCATTTAAGAGTTGAGAACTGAAAATGCAGCTACCTACAAAGTATTTATGTTATTCGGTTCTGATACTTGGACCCGGTCTAATTTTCCGAAGAAGGGCTAGATCTACCATCGAAAACTTTAACAGAACATCTTTTTTATAAATATTCTTACTGGCTTATTTGTTACGTTCACAGCCACTATTTTTTTTCTTTATACCTATACCACTAGTTTGACCACTTTTTTAAGTGATGGTATTGCTATTTTCAAAAATTATATTCTATAGTTGCAACTCGCTGCAACCCCCCAAGAAAGTCGCGTAGTTCTTATATTAAGGCGAGGAATTGGTCAACAATAATTCCATAACCGGCACGCGCATCTAAGGCGCCAAAAGGGGTCGGAGCGTCTGAGCGGGGCGAGGATAACAATACGCGCGCTAGCTTATAACTAAAAGTCGTAAGCGACAAAATGGTTTTGTAATTTTATTATTTAGAAATGATAATTTGATAAAAATTCCTTCTACAATTTTAAAGAGTATGTATATACTCAACTACTAAAAAAGTTAAGAGGCTTAAATCGGTCCCGTTTGCCCATAATATGTGAATCTCTATTTAAAAAGAGGTGTTTGATATATTTTTCTCTGTTATAAAAGTTACCTAATCATGTTTTGACGTCTAACAAAATAAGGTTTATATCATGAACTTTCAGGTAACCAAGTTGTATTTTGATCCGTTTTGTATTTACTGAGAAAAATTGAGATCCTTGGCGCCAAAAATTCCAATTCGTCCTCTTAACAAGTTCTAGGCAGCTGTAATAACATCTAAAGACAGAACAAAACATCACATACCTTTCTCGTTTCTTCCTCTTAGTGGTACTGGTCCCTTTAATGGTTCTGTATAGGGTCATCATCTTGACTACTATTGTATGTCACTTACACACTCAATACACTATTACGATACATCCACACAATTATATGCACTAATCACACTTATCTATTATGGTATTTAAAACATTGTTTAACACTTAAAATACATTTCTTTTAGTTTTCACTTCACTGGAGTTTATCTGAAACAATTAAAAGTTGATTAGGAAAAGTTATTAGGTACCTTCATATTGTTTGAAGTTGTTAAATATAAAAAAGTTGTAAAGTTTTCACGAAAAAAGTCCCGCAGACGCAGTACTAGTGTCTATGCGATAGCTCAGTAAAAACGTACAAAAATATATAGTTCCACAATTTTCCGCGGGACTTCTTTCGTGAAATGAGCTTATTTGGTTTGAAGGCGAAAGAGTGATAAATACCTTCGCTTCAAAATGATGATTCAAATGATGTTGTTCACTAAAAACAGAAAACTTTTACTCGATTTCTTAGCGCAATCATCTTAATTCTTCTTGTCGAGTGAGCAGGTTTAATCACCTAACAAGCCCTTAACTAACCAAGGGGTATTGAGTTACCCGGGTAACTGGGTTGAGAAGGTCAGATAGGCAGTCGCTTCTTGTAAAGCACTAGTACTCAGCTGCATCCGGTTAGACTGGAAGCCGACCCCAACATAGTTGGTAAAAAGGCTCGGAGGATGATGAAACCCTAGACTAAAAATTTTCTCACAACCGAAGGCCTCTGGTATAAAAAAGAAGTCATATTAAAAAAAACTAACATTGTGAAAGATAGCTCCCAGATGCAATACCGTTTCTGCTTTACGAAACTCATACATACACAATTTCCTCAGCAATTTTATGACCGTTAATAAAAGCCATAAAATGTTCTAACTGGTTGAATATAAACTTTACCTACTCATCTATTTCATTAAGAAATTACACGAATTACAAAACTAATATGAGCTGTACATTGATAAATTTAATAAAAGGTTTCCAACTTATAGTGGCTAGTAAAATTACTATTATTATCATCTTTTTACAATCGTATAATTTTTGAATGGAAATATTTTTTGTACTGTTATACTTAACTAGCTTCTGCCAGCGGTTTCACCCGCATCCCGTGGGAACCTCGGCACGGACCCGGATAAAAAGTAGCCTATAGCCTTCCTCGATAAATGGGCTATCTAACACTGAAAGAATTTTTCAAATCGGACCAGTAGTTCCTGAGATTAGCGCGTTCAAACAAACAAACAAACTCTTCAGCTTTATAATATTAGTATAGATGCACACTGCAGACTAAACAATAGGCCGATAGTTGACGCAATGGTTGGCAAAATATGTGTTTTTTTTTAAGAAAATCTATTTTCATGAAGAGTTTTCAGTCGGTCTGATACTGGTTAAGTACCTGATCTTTATAGTGTGTGTACTACCATTCTTCTTCATAGGTACTTATTTATCGCCCAAACAAACTATTGGCCGACTTAAAGTTTGTAATGTGTTGGGTAGGTACTCTTAAAGTGAATCAACCCACTAAATAATTTTCCCAACATTTTACTGTTACATATAAATATTTATATAATGTTGTAAACATATGTCACATGAATATTCATATTATATTATTCAAAGTAGCTTCAAATTAGTAACTATTAAATCATTCTCGGCGATGTTTTGTAAAAACTCAAACGCACATAACTCAAGAATTCATCATGCAACATTAAGGTAAAATACCGAAATAAACTGGTCAGTCTTGGTTTCTGTCAAGGTCTGAGATGTCATCATTGCATAATGGTGCAAGTACGATGGAATGTCTGAAATAAGGTTTCGAAGGAAAGGAAATTCAATGAAGTTTCGAAACAAGGGACAGGTCATCTGATGAGTATCCCACCTTAAAAAAATCCTTGTAAGTATCCAGATTGACAACTGGAAAATTTGACGAAGGTTTTAAAGTATAATTTGTAAAAGACTTCTTACATACTATGTATATTTAATTACAAATATGACGATTTAATTAATACCTATGTGTTGTTTACTTTTAACGAGAGATAATTTAGTGAAAAAGAAGTAACTTTGTATATCAGAAGAAATGATTCGAATGAAAATTCTTCTGAAAATAGCTTAAAATCTAGATTAAAAAATAAAAGATTTTAACAGATTTCTAATGAAACCGCAGAAAAACAACTAATAAAATAAAGGAAAAAGTTCATAACCTATACTTGTATATCGTAGGAATGCATTAGTGGGGCGTTCTGACCGAACCGACCGGTTGTCTGACCTACTAACCGACTGTCGTCTGATTTGCATATCGAGTGATCATGCGCATATGTTAATTATTTGTAAGTGTCGAAAGCATTTTCCTTTCGTTCAAGGCGCTATTAATTAGACTGTTTATGGTAATTTTGTAAGTGATAGGAACGGAACAGGTTGGTTTCGTTTGGTGGTTTTTGTAATTGTATTTACACAATGATATATTACTTATTTACTTTTTTTTAACTTCACCATAAAAAAGACTGTTAAGTATCTATGTTCTACGACCTAGAAATACATTGTCAAAACTTATTGCGATCCAGTTGATTTACGTTATGTTGTTAAAACAACAATGGCGCTCATTCAAAAGTGGTTAATAAATTATATATGCAAAAAGTACACGGACACGATGCATTTTACGTATATTATATTTCCTTCATGTAACTAAATAATTACGCTTATATTTATCGCTAAAAACTGTCAACAAACATGATATTATGAGCTATTAACCGCATAAAATTAACTAGTTTAATATAAACATTAACTGCATATCCAATATCCTTAACACGATTTCATAATTTCCCGTCGCGCCTCTCACTCCCACACATGACTAACACATAAGCATGTCTCCTTTACACGCTGTCAATTACCGCACAATTATAATTGAATGTTGCATATCCGTTGCAACGCATTTCTCTTATAAAATATTCATTGTAAGCCACCTGAGAGAAATAGTTGTACTTGTAACAACTTTAGGTTACGTTACGTGATGGTGATGTCACTGTCATCTAGGAATAAAGAATGTTTCCTGTAACAAGACCAAGTGGTCCAGTACTGAAACCATACACTTTAGTTCATATAAAGTTAGGGTACACATTACTTATTTATTTTGCTGTTTAAAAGAATTTCACTAGAAAAAGTAAGAAACAATAAAAGCTTTGAAAAAACTTGACATCGCTAGCATGATCAACGAATACCAGCTACGTTCACGGCCAAGTTCACAGTCCTCAGCTTCGAGTTTAAGAAAATTGTAAGAAATACAAAAAAAAGTTCGTATTTCAGCTCTAATCTACTTGATCCGTTTATTACAAACATAAGAAACCTTTAACTATGTAAATTATTATCATTGCTTTACGTGACGTAACCTAAGGATACAAAACAGACGTGTGCGCATATTAGAATAAATACCTGCGCGTACGATCAATGAAATAACTACGTTCTCGTAAAGCATAGTGTTACACTCTAGCGATTATAGTAGGTGTATATTAACGGGAAAAAGTAAAAACTTGCTTTAATATGATAATGAGATTTCACTATAGTAATCTAGTGGGTTTTATCTTAGAACACCACTTAGTGAGATAATGATTTGCACCTACTTAAAAAAGCTTTACTTTTAGAATACACAGTAGGAAGTGATACGATAAGAACTTATTTTTAACTTTGTTTTATAATCAATAATTCATAACATTTTTATTACTTTTATTCTAGTTTGTAGATCTTTAGTTGTAGGTAGGTAATCATTTTATATTTGTAAATATAGTTTAGATAGTTTTAATTTTTATGTATAGTTTCACTGTAAAACCAAAATATGTATTAAGAATAAATAGATAACATCGTTTAATTTGTCAAACTTGTGTTGTCAAACAATAATAGTTTAGATGTAATCTAGGTCATTTCCACCCAACCACCACCCAAAAACGGATTTCTATAAATCATGCAGACTTTAATTGACCCTAAGCCTAGCTATTCATACAGACAGCAAGTCAACACCTACCGAAAATGGAAAGAAAAATGGAATTGATCCAACCAACCTTTCCAAATACTCAAAACAAATCCACACTACCAAGAACGACCGATGAGAACCGACCCGCAATGCACATGCAATTAAAAACGCAGTCAGTTTCAAAATCGGCGAACATTCCACAAGTTCCCATAATCGCTATAAAGCTAGACATTCGATGTCGTAACAGTTTGTCAGCAATTCAGTCTATGGACAAACCGGTAACCGATGTCTTAGCTTTGTCTAAACGCTGCGTTGATTTCCGTGAAGGGAATTCGGCTAGTGATGGGGTAAATATTCGGCGTTGTTTTCGGCTTTAGTTGGGAATTCGGCGATTAGGTTTATTGCATTAAGTTTCAGTTTAATTTGAAGGCAAAGATAGCGTATGAGTTTGAGTAGGAAATATTTGCCTTAAATTGAATGTAAACCTTGGGGGAGGTCTTTGTGCAGCAGTGGACGGCTTTCGGCTGACACGATGGCGACGAATGTTAACTAAAACTTGAACATGTTCCTTTCATAGTCATTATTTTAATAGAAGCTTACAAATAGCTCTAAAAAGACCTATTTATCTGAGTTTAAACTGTATCATTTTGGGCACTAACTGGTGTCCATCAAACGGATATTCCGACTTTACTTGATTACCAAATATTCGGCCTAATCAGTACCGACTAAATCCCATCCCTAGTCGTTCAGTTTCTCATAGATTTTAGGTCGTCACAGTACGGTATGTAAATATTACTTACAATATGCCTTTTAGGCTCGCCTTGTTAGTTTTAGTCTACAGCAGTTTTGGCTATTATCCGTAGGTACAGTTTTAAGAATTCAAATACTGTTATGAAGTGATTCATAGATTTATTCGTTTTTTGACACAGCTATGAAAGCTGGATATAGCGATGATGGTAAAATTTTTGATTTGTAAATTCTTAGTGCCTACCCTCATTACACTCTAGTTAATTATTTTATTGCTTACCAGAGAATATCGACAGTTGACGTCACTTGGTCCCTATAGATATATTCAATTCCTGACAGATACTCAGGTTTGAATAACTTCCACCAGTCACGTCCGTGTACCGTACGCTTAAATTCGCACTATTGAATAGAAACAAATAACATCATCTATCCAGATTATTTATTACTATTAATTTCAAATAAAATAAAGCAAATTTAAAAAAAAAATACCAACAATTTGTTATTTAATTCCACTTAAATATCTTTATTTTGTTTAAATTATTTCATGCAAAGTGAAAGAAATGAAATAAATATGAAAAAAAAATAAAGCAGAGAAATGTAAAATAATACCAACAATTTGTTATTTAATTCCAGATGAATAACTTTATTTGTTTTTATTCACGCATACTCATCCATTACCCTTAAACTATACAGGTATATAATCCATCGACCTTTTATTTCTTAAACCAACTTCGAGTACTAGGAAAATTGGCATAAGCCGGTGTTAATTACATTAATCGGTACGTGAACCGTAACACATCGATCAGTGTTGATACAGTTACAGTAGGCCAGTATATACGAAGTTTTATGGCCAATTATTTGGATTAGAATGCAGAAAAAATGTTGCCAAATATCGCATGCAATGTAGTGTAGTATAGCTTTAGGATTTCAACCGGTGGATAAACTTGATAACCACATATCTAAACTCAAAATTACGCATAAAATGTTGCTGGTATAAGCTCGAACTTTAGCTAAGAAAAATGTTTTTTTGATATTGTTAAACATGATTAAATAACAAGGTTTTGTGTGATGACTTGATGACACATTGTTGTCTACCTCAAATACCTACAGTACAGTTTTTCAGTTCTTTCAATATTGGAATAAGATGGTTTGTATGAATATACATTACCAAATATATAGTTATTGAGCTCATAAATAAATTGTATATACTGTTACTGTTACAGCCTTTTTATCGTCCCACTGCTGGGCACAGGCCTCCTCTCACACGGAGAAGGATTGAGCATTAATCACCACGCTTGCTCAATGCGGGTTGGTGATTTCAGACTATATATATAGTCCAGGTTTCCTCAAGATGTTTCAAGGTGTCCTCAAAGTCGTGGTGGCCTAGTGGGTAAAGAACCAACCTCTCGAGTATGAGGGTGTGGGTTCGATTCCAGGTCAGGCAAGTACCAATGCAACTTTTCTAAGTTTGTATGTACTTTCTAAGTAATCTTAGACACCAATGGCTGATAAAAAGGTGAAGGAAATTGTATATAGTGGATATAAATTAAAAATGTTGTATTGTAAGAAATAATTGCAAAAACAACAATCCAACATGCAGTCTAAAGCGCGAAGGTTTGAAGAAGAGTCCAGGCAATAAACCACTCTCTTCGTTAACTATCCATTTATCTACAACAGACAAATATTCGCAACTAACTTCAAATAATTTACACCACAATTACCAAAATTGCATTCAACTATTTTTAGTAAAGCCTTTCGCAACTGCAGTGAGTAAGCAAATTTTGCAACAAAATGAACACTGGACACCATGACTCACGAACATACCCGAACCCTACCGGACCTTACCGAATCCAAAATGATATAAAATATCGACAATAATATTACTCAGTTATGCGAAATTCTACAGGTTTTGCCGGTTTTATGCGAAATTTATACGGCAGTATTTTTATAGATGTCGCGCCTAAATTGGGGGCCAATGTCTCATAATGTGATGTGCGGAAGATAATTTTAATATATTATTATGGGTAAACGATTTGTTTGTTCGTTTTTTGTTGCTACACAAAGTAATTCATGATTATCGTATTTACATACGAGAACTTAAGTGTTTGGTATTCATTCATTTCCTGATTGCCGGAGAAGGCAAACATGTTTCAGCCACTTCACTTACTCTTCCTATAGTAGTTTTTCCACTTTCAGCTACTGTCAGTATACCTACTAGAGGAAAAAGGCTGCATTCATAGTATGTAGCTTGCACTTTAGCTATCCTTTGCCGCTCACACAACTCCTTAATAGATTGTAACTTTCTAACTCTACAGTCTTATATAGGTATAACTGATTCAATAAAATATAAAAATGCTTGAACTGTTCAGCCTAACCAGCTATCCACACATTTTCTTAAATAACTATCCATCATATTAATAAGTGGGCGAAAGCCATCGTGTTATTGACCGAAAGGACTAAAAAGCCACTGACCGCATAACTAGGCAAAAAGCAATACTATCATATACAGTACATTTGTACTAGGAACCCTCAAATTATTGCACGTAGGAAGCCCAAGAGGCCAATTTTGTATGTCGCTCTTAACATTCAGTCCACATCCGAACCATGCTTGGAATTTGATCGAAGGACCAAAACCCTTTGACCTGCCTTCTCAAGTAAAACATATTAAGCAATAGGCCTACGTATGTTGGGTAATGTGTTGCATCATGATTGAGGGAAATGAAGGTTGATTTTTATAAGTTGAGGATGTTAGTGGGTGTATTTTGTAATAACCAGTAATCCTGTGTAATCAATTCGCTTGTTTCATAAGGATGCGTTCAGCGTTCCATCATTCCATTAATGTGGTACTTGTGATCGCCTTCAGGTGATCCATTGGCCTGTGTTCTTTAAGAATATGGATTTGTTTTATAAAGTTGACTATAAGCTTTTGAGATAAAGTAACTGTCAGTCGAATCAAAGGATGAATTTATGCAGGTGAACCTGTATGAATTTGCTATGAAAAGAAGTTGTGTCACTTCAACATCTTTAATAATGTGTCCTCTATTTTAGTGATTTGATTTCCCAAAATATCACCAAAATCACGCAAAATAACAACACAAACAAACCACCAATTACTTAAAACAAACGACATAACATCACAAGATTACCTCAATCATCTTATAAATTCGCTAACTAAACCGCCACGGCTCCTAATACACGCAAATTTTCGCTTTCGACATCGCCATCGAATTACGAATAATGTGTGCATATGGCAAATAAATCGCTGTCATTTCGTAGCTTCATGTACGGTGTGCAAGATAGTCGCGTGACGTGCGTACTCGGCCGAAATATTGTACGTATAAAGAAATATTGGTCCACACGCAATATATTTTCGTAATCGTGTTATGGGATTTTGGTGTGGTCTCAATTATGTGGTGTTATGTCAACCTTACATGTTGTAAACTGGTGATAAATGCGGTACAAGAAAGTCGAGGTGCTGATGATTTGAACAATTTGAAGAACCAAAAACTTTGAAAGAAACTGACAGAAAGGACAAATTCCTTTTTAGAATAAATGAATAGTGGTTGTAAAAAGAAAAACATAAACATATGGTTTTATTTTCTTTGAATGAGAAAATGTTTTAACCAATTTAACCACCTTTGTTTCAGGGCGAAGTACTCAAGTTTAATTATGTATGTTATTATGAATTAAATCGTTTTTAACAGCCCTATTAATTGATTTCGCACGTTGAGAGCACTTAATAGATGCGTTGATTTATAGTTGAAAACTTAATTCTTTGCGTGTTTACAGTATTTTGTATTAATGATAATAACTTATGCAACAAAGTTTCTGAATTTAATAATATGAAATTACGATAATTCCCAGATTATAAAAAGTATATCAATACTAACTTAAAACATCTTATTTTTTAAACTTGTAATGGAAACAAAATAAAAACGGAAATTTAATTCTAGGTTACAATGTCGTGTCTTAGATTCTAGACCGAATTTCAGTTGACGTAGGAAGCTGTAAACCTAAATAAAACAATTGTTGCTGTTGAAATAGCCAACAACTTTATTGTCTTATGGACTCGTAAGAATTTAATTGAACAGCCTAAAGTCTACTTATCTTTGTTGAAAGTCGATAAAAAATAAGATATGTTGGTCCAAATTAAGCTAATTTGAACTGAAAAGAAAGTGTGTGTGAAGAAAAATTTGCATAGGTATTATGTATATTAGATAAAAAAAGCTTTTAGCTTGCAAATATCTACACTAAAACACGACAATATTTAAATTTCACAAGAAATTTTTCTATTTTTAGAAGTAAAATAAATGCATTATACCGTGGACAATCCTAACGTATTTCTCAATAAAATTCTTGGTAATGCCGCGTTTAAAACAACTGTAAAAGACATAAATCTAGTCATAACTATTATTCAGACGTTCACATCGTTCGAGTGCATTGAAGTTCATACAACAGTTGCCAAAATCGTGATTCTAACTAAACAGAGGAATTTACCACAAGAAAATCTATAAAAAATTAACAAACATATTGAATTCATTGAATGTAGAAAAAACATTGGATTGACTAGCTTTTGTGTCTCGTAGGAACTGCTCCGTACACCCGGATGACAAGTATCCCAAGAAAGTCTTTCTCGATAAATGGGAAAACTGAAATATTTTACAACACGTTCGTGTAGTTCCTTAAACTAGAACGCTCAAGCAAACATTTTTTTTATAACGTTAGCATAGATTTAAAATCATGTTTCAAAACCAATTCAAAAGATGACCAAAAGGGCTTTTCGGGGATGGTGGGATGTGATGATGGTTTAAGATGAATTCAGGCGGTGATGGTATTACCACTCATAGAAGTTTCTAGCTCCGAAATCTCAGAAAAAATTCTAACACATTAATTTGAAACCTGCTGAAAGGCATTTAATGATAGAATACATGAAAGCAGCACTTGCTCGCGATGCATGACAGACCGATATGGATACATCAAACGCTCATCGCAATAACTGTCACATAATTAACCATTTCGTTCCGCGAGGAACTAATTAACACGATACGTAACTAATTCATTAACCTCTAATGAACCTGTGTCTACTTCTACTACAAGAAATCCTTCAACGTATGTAGTTATGATGTTGTAATATTGTACCTAAGTCCTATTTCTTGATAGAACTTTGGTTCGATCAAGGGACCATAAAAACTTGTTGTAATGGCGTCCACGGCCGATTTCAGCCACGGCGGCTGTTCTCATTTAAGGAGATCAGCCAGCTGCGCAGGACATGTTATAGTGCACGAGCATTTGCGCAGACACAGGTGCACTCCCTATTCCTTCACCCTCATAACCCGATGGGACGGCAATCCGACACGACCGGAGAGAGATCAGGCGCAGGACCGACATTTACGTGCTCTCCGATGCACGGGTGAATCAATCACCAATTTCCAGACTACGGGCTGCCTTGTGAAAGTTCAAGAAAACCCACAAAGCGATTTCGGCCCGACCCGGGAATCGAACCCGAGACCTCGAGAACAGCAGCCGCGCTTGCGACCACTAGACCAACGAGGCAACTTGTTGCAACTTGTTTGTGAGGCGAGGAAAACTTGTTGTACAGTATATGGTAAAAGTAAAAAATTGTGTTGTACCAGTGTCTATTTTTTGAGTCTTAGATATGTAGAAAAAGAACATAATAAAAATAGGTTTTGTTGGTAGGCAAATGTGGTATAAGTGCAGCAGACGAAAATTATTCAGAAAATTCCTAGCTCTAAGATAAAGTTTATGAAATGTAATTTACCTCTACCTGATCTTTCGGTCCAAGGTTCAGCAGCGTCATCTACCTCCATGATCTAACATCTAATTTAAGCAACACGTGCAATTCAGATTTTTCCTGCATTTTCTTTACTTTATTTTTATTCCTACATCTTAACTTAATAAAAACTAATATTTCTTAACCTCATAGCTATTTAATACCTCTATCTACAATACCTATAAAGATCTTTATACTCAAAAAAATCTTCAAAGAAGTGTCGAAAAAACCAAACAAACATGTATCGTGTACCGGTGCAGACGGTACCTCGTCACGGCAACTCTTCGCCGGTCACTTTCGATGATCTTGCGCAAGCGCATCTGCGAGCATTCCGTACGTTTTCGATTCGTAACAATTTCTAATTCGTCATGTGCAACTGTTGTTTGTTTAAATGTCAATTGTTAACTTTAAGAGTCAAGTTTACGTTGTGTTTTTTTTGGATTAACGGTTTTTTGGCACTTGTTAAAATAAATAATTTTTTCTTAGGGTTATATTATGGTTAACTTAAGTTACCTACATGTTTAGTTTAGTAAATCATTCTAATTTTTAAACAAGCCAAAATAAAATATGATTATCTGCCAATTTATTTTATGTGGAGATCTAAGGGGGAGGCCTATGTTCAGCAGTGGACGTCCTATGGCTGAGATGATGATGATGATTAATTAGGAAGCCCACACTTTCTTACCATCTTAATTTCTGATTACTTCATGCACCTAACAAAAAACACCATATCAGTTAAAGTTTACCTAAATAAGCCAATATTTTCATCTACATTATTATTCTCCTTACCATAAATACTCCATCAGGCATGGCTCATTGAGAATTTCAAAACTCCGAATGACCCGGCCTTGGTTTTAATATTATTTGCCAAAGCCAGTGCCATACTTGCTCAGAAGCAATCTCAACAAGTTAGGTAAACAGTTACACGCCAATATTCGTTAGCTAGTCAGTGATATCTGTGAAAAGATGGCCGGTACTATTGTTTTGGATGTCACTTTGGTTAATTTTCTCGCAAATAAACGAACTTGTAGTCTTAAACGTAGACAAGTATGGCAAAGAAGTGAACTTCACGTACTTTTGAGAGAAAAGATATTTCGCTTCTTTTGTTTCTGTTACCATTAATATTTTGTGATTCATAGGACTGATATATATATATATATATAGTGATTAATAAATACACGAGTTTGCAGAAAAATAAACTCTATTACATAATTCCAGTAAAATAAAACTTATGCCGTTAACGCATTCTCTTCATATGTTCAAATGTTTTAGTACCTATTGTTCTTTTGATTTATGTTCCTTTGGTTATTGAACTACTTTGAATACCGTTATCAAAGCGACTAAAAAATGACTTGCAACTCACTCCAACAGTAAATCAAGTCCAGTAGTAGGTTCCTAACACGTCACTGTTTCGCGGTCATTTGCTTAGCATCACCAATGCGGTTACATTCGGCTAACTGTTAACTATTATGTGCTTTTTGACACAATACTGAACATCGTTAACGCCGCTTTTTAGGTACTGCGATATAGCTTGCTTTAAGTATAATTTCGCTCTTATAAAATATGCTAACCTTTGAATAAATGGTAAACTAACAATAAATTCGTCACAACAGGTGATCGGGGTCTCCTTACAAGTCACGATTTTCATTAGAGCACTAGTGCATTTGATCTTCAACATTGTTACTGTATTGGAATCTTATTTGTAGATAATATTAAAGACGAAGGTTTTTGAAATGTCACATTTATGCTAATTTCAGGAATATGTATATATTTTCTGGTCCAATTTTTAAGCCGGCATCAACCTCACCATACTTCATCTATCGTGATGCCCCAACTACGCCTTAACCCAATTTTTCTTCCTACATACTTCTCTGTCGTTATCTCAATTCCTTCAAGTAAAATTATTGATTTGCACCCATACTGTCTTTTACAGTTTCTTTTATCGCTATTTTAATGATAGTACGTACTGATAATCAATGGATTCATTTTCGAAGTGAAACCTCTATAATATAAATGCGAACTAAGCACTAGTATTTAATGTAGTGGTCAATATTTGAATGCAAAGTCACCGCAACTAGAAAGGCCTAATGTCTATTAATTTCTATAAACATTGTAACTTAGCTTCCTACAGTTACGAAAGCGATATTGTTCAACGATGAAGTCATACGCCTAGGCGGATAGTAAATAACTGGCGGTTAGTGTTACCATTACACGAATATTAAACTTTATAACTATATTAATGGACTTAAGTAAATTGAAAATGAAGCAACTTGTTTGCGTTGTGCAATTGATTTATTAAATAAGTTAATTAATACTCCATTCTTTATTAGCATTTCCTATGTTATACATTCGGAACATTTTATAAGGTGGACACAATTATTGGATCGTGTCACAAAATAATGCATGCTACAACAAATTGAGTAAACTGTCACCAATCATTAGGAATCTATGATTTAAGTGTACATTTGCCATTATCGAATTTTTAATTTCTCTAGAGTTATACCTACTTAGATTAATTTAAGTGGTAAAAATGCGGATTTTGAAAATGCGAAACAGATTATTCTCATAAAGAAATAAACATTGAATATACACAGTTTTACAGATAAACGAACTTTTTATATTCGAAAAGAAATACGTAAATATTGTTACCAATGTTGTTTTGCTTTTCTAACATTTAGTACACTTCCTATGTGTTCTATTTACATATCCATAAAAGTCGATCGATTTCACACTGGTCCGTTATTAAATGGCTGACAAACATTGCATAGGCTGTTAGATAATCAGCGTGATGATTACAGATCAACTTACCTAATGACATGATTGATTTCTCACTCATTAGCTACGCTCAGTTTGGTAACGTTTTCATGTGTAATGTGAGACTTTGATTGGGTCAATGATCGGTTAAACTGTAAGAGATGTTTTATGTGTTTGCTGGTGATTTTTAGTGGATGAGTTACTGATTGAGATATCCTTGTTTACCGCCAAGAGTATGGCAGAAACGGGTAAGGTGGTACAAATTACTGATTAAATTCATTAAGAACTATTAAAGATTCAAATATGTAAATGGTGAGAAAAAACTAACTTTCATTTTATAATTTTAGCAACAGATATTTTTAGACATTTCTTTATTCATGTTCCTACGATCTTACGAATTATAATTGTGTATTAATTTCGCAAACAAAATACCAACACATTCCGATGCAATCGTTATAGATACCCAAGCATATACACATAGTATTTATGAAATCGTTTGTTTACATAAGTATAATATCTTCCGATATCACAACGTTATGAGAAGGAAAGTGTCATTACATATGGTGTTGATGACTCCGAGCTATGGTGGAGAGAACATAGACTTATGGTGTAAAGGGATAATATTGTACTTATGGGTAAATTGCAATGGCGAATTGATTATTACCATTGAAACCGCTGTATTGAATCTTACCGTGATAGAAGTGAAAAAATCATTACCGTACCTAATATACCTACCTATTACACCTATTATACCTATTATAGTACCTATTATTAATTACCGAAAAGGTGGAAAGATTAAAAGTTAGATTTTTTCTACGTTTTATGCAATAAGAAAGGATTATAACATGACACATTATGAGATGAGATAGATAAAATGTGTATCCTATTCAGCCACAAACGGTATAGGTACCTCAAAAACCAAAAAGTGAGCACAACTCTCATTTTCATTTTAGTATAGAAGTATGTTAATAGAACTACTCATCTTAATTAGAATCCTTTTATGTTTATTTCAAGGTAAAGGAGTGTCTACCAAAAGGTATGTCTACGTCTTATTGCAAAAAAGCGTGTTAAAATGACCCCTAACAAACCTTACTATTGAATGAGTTATCTCCAAGATTTTTTACAAAATATTGACTCATCAACATTTTTAAATTTAAATGACATTTCAAACAATAGAATTATTGAAATTTAAGTTTTTTTTACATAAGGAAGCATCAGTTTTGGCATAAAACCTTTTAGGATTTGCATAATCGAATTTTATTTGATCACGCGGATTTTTATTCGAGGTCAAGCTTTATTTGAAGTATCTTCTCGTCAGGTTAAGCTGAGTCTGTTTATATAGGCGTGAGTCATATAGAAAAATATTGAAATGTTGTTAGAGATGACCTGTGAAAACCGCGAGGATGATGAAGGATGGTATGTAGAATAACTTTGAAATAACATGATAGAACACGATAAAAAATCGTTTAAGAACTGAGTAGGTATGGTATAAAGTTTGGGTTATAAGATCCCTTTCAGTAAGGTGGTACTGAGTGTATTTTTTTAATAGAAAGCTCTACTACTGCACTATAGTAATTTTGCTTGAGTACCTATGTTTTTTTGTTCGTGTATATCTTGAACTAAAAATATCTTAGAAACTTTCTCTTAACTTTGTATTAATGAGGTACTTAATTTAATTAATTCTTTGAATAAATAAATTTTATTTATAAATTCTTGCTTTTATTTACACAGAACGTTGGAATGGTGAAGTTAAATATTAGTTTTTTTTTTATGTCTGCTAGTGTAAATATTTGAGTTTTTGCCGTAAAGTTTTTTTGTTTGCAAAGTATTGTTCGATGCTCGTGTAAACTTTTTGTGACTTATTAGTAGTTAATTTGTAAACAACTTTGAAATATTAAATCACTGTTCATAGTGTACATTGACTTCGTGATTTTATAAAAACCGATGATTTCATTTAATTAGTGTGTTGATTTATTTAGACATTTAATAATCGTAGTAATTCAGGTTTAATAATTTGAAATTAATTAAAAATAATTTGGGATTACTAAACCTTTAAACACCTAAATTTTATATTAATTAATATTTAAAATAAATAACAATACTTACAACAAAAATTATAACACTATCCCAAAACTTCAATACGTCCAACGAATTATTTCAATTAATAAAAAGCACAAGTTTACCTTCACTTTCGTTCACACAAAACAAAACAAAAACAATTCGGGAAAAACTTTCGGAAAATTCACTCGAACACGAAAAAAAAAACTCGCTACTAAAGTAAAATTGAGCTTTATTTTTAACGCGGTACGGTTGATATTCGCTCGTTTCACTTGTTACAGTGATGGCCGCGTATGATGCGTGTTTGCGGCGTGGTGTGTGCCGACAATTTGCGCGCGCGCACCTGTGTCGCCCACCGCCCCGTAAGTGGGTGATATAGAATTTAGGTAAAGCCAGCTTCGATTTTAAGTATTATGGTTTGGTTAATTTTTGATTTAGTTAACTTTTCGTGGGAGAATTGTGACTTTTTAATATTTTTGGAAAAAAAAAAAACAACATTTACAATAATGTAATACACAAAATGATTTTTGTATACATCTGGTTTCGTATGTAAAATGAAAACAAGATGTGTTGATATTTATTTACCTAAACATTAAGTAGGTACCTATATGTTTTTTTGGCAATAAGTATTTTTAAATAGATTTACAATGACGCCAACTTCGTACACCGAAAACAACAGCATAATTAAACATAGTGATTAAAGTTCTAAAATCGATATCCACAAGTCTACAAATACGAAATATTCGATACATAAGCTATTAACATACTTTCACAAAACCTACAAAATATTCAGAGAGACATTAAGAAAAATGACTTTCTGTCAACAATAGTATAAATAAACATAATTGCTTGCTTTAGGAAAAGTTGTTAAATACAATACGTTGGAACTCTCGACATTCTGTGCTGGTCTTTGAACACCACATACACCTTAATTATGCACTAGTGTTAGAGTGTTTAACTTTCACTCACTTCTGTCAAATTATATCTATTCATTTTCTACTAAACGATTTTTGGCAATTATAGCGCCTAAAATTAAAAAAAATAAATATATATTGAAAGTGAATAAACTGAAACGTAACAAACATCGCATTGCAATTCAACGTGCTTCATTTGTTTTCATTTCAATAATTCTTTTTATTTTCTGTTTATTCTATAATATATTGTTTAAATAATACTAGAAGAACACGCGTTTATAAATGCACGTAAACATTTATAAAAAGTCTAAACATCTATCTATGATTCGATATTTCATCATGAAGTTCCAGATAATATCTTCCGCCTCAATCGTCAGATCAGTTTGATACTACCACACTTACCACACTATACCAGTATTGTACTGTCATCAGAATTACTTACAGCTGCCAAATTTCATGATACTATGATCTTGAAAGATGGCTAAATTAGTCACCTTAGTTCCATTAGGCATAATTATGTAGTTACATACAGGGGCCCGATTCTCCTAATTTTACTTAAGCGACATACGATTCACGTTCGACTCGGTTCGACTAAGATCCAATCCCGACTCGATTACGATTGAAACGTATGTGGCATTCCGCTATTTTTTCTTTGAAATAAACTTTTTTATCCTTTTCTGTCATTCAATAATGAATCATTTTGTCTGCAAATGATTTACGATTGCAATATGATTATAGAGCATACTACCGTTTAGACCAAAATCACCAAAATAGCAAACCAATCGCAAACCAATCGAATGTCGTTGGAATACGATTGGTCTTATTTTAGTAGCAGAATGCCCGATATGGTTAAAACTGCTATTGCGGTCATATTGCGATTCGATTTCTATTCAATTTTGACATTATTAACTTAGGAGAATCGGGCCCCAGGACAACTTAATAAAAGCGTGTTGAAATTACTTAGCAAAGACAAACGACTGCCGATGTATAGCATTATTTTACTCTGCAACCTTTAGGCTGACCTCACACCTACGATAAAGTTCTAATGCGCTTTTACAAAGTCAATGCTACGAGCTTTGTTGAAACTCGTACTATAATGTAGGAGGCAAACTGTTCTTTAATTAATCTGTGCCTCATTGGTCTAGTAATTGTATGGCGAAACTGCTGAGCACGAGGTCTCCAGTTTGATTCCCGGGATATGCCTAAATAGCGATGTGGGTTTTATAAGCTTTAACAAAAGCAGTCCGGAGCCTGGATTTTAGCGGTTTTTCAACCCCGTGCCTAGGATCGAACGTAAAACCGTCGTCCCTGAATGCTAATCAGTAGACGTCATAATTCCAGATCAGAGGCCAAAAACTCTGACACTAGGGCTTGTTAGGTGATTAAAACCTGCAGCTCACTTTATAAGAAGATTTTTCATGAAAATATTATATTTCGCAAAATAATTGCTCCTCTTAAAATTGTATACCTACATTACATACATTAAATAACTACTAAACAATTGACAATCACATTCTCAATATTGATGAATATGTTACAGCCAAAGTGATTAAATATATATTATACATAATGACTGGTCATTGTATATAATACCCAAAATGACTAGACAGTGTGATAGATTAATCACTTTATCTGGATCTAATTCATAATAGCTGGTCAAAGTTAGCCAAAGTAATAAATATGGTATAATCGTCTGACTACTTACTAATTCTTAGAAACGGCTCAAGTTATTATCGACTCTTTTTATGATAAACTAGCTTTTGCCCGCGACTTCGTTCGCGTGGAATAGTTGCATCCGGCAGATTTTTGGTTTGAACAATAGATGGCGCTATATGCCCGGAATAAATTGTATTTTTTATTTTTATTTTTTGTAATTAAAACTATCCTATGTCCTTCCTCTAAACTACCTCCCTGCCAATTTTCAGCTAAATCGGTTCAGCCGTTCTTGAGTTATAAGCGAAGTAACTAACACGACTTTCTTTTATATATATATGTCACCGTAAGATTACAAACATCGTTAGATTACAATCTATCTCGAGAGATTGTAAACTGTCGAATTATTGTGAACCGTAACATCTGATTGCAATTTAACGTATTATTTTTCGCTATATTATAATCTATCAATGTAAAGCGGTCAAATTGTTAACTGGCGTAGAACGGAATGCATCTTGCGCGCTGATTGGTAGAACGTAATGTGCCCCCGCCGCTCCGGCATTCGCCATTTTGTTTGTTTATTTCGTTTGTTGTCGATTGTGTAAACAACTGTGTTTTCGTGATTATAAATTGATTTCCTGTTGAAAATAACTTATATCTTTAGAATTAGTTATATAAAAGTGTTGAGGATGTAAAATTTATCTGTGATTAACGAAAGAAAAGCAGTTTGAACGATAAACCAACAAATTAGTGTTAGTTTCCGAACATAACCTAAATTACATTAATTTCTCGTGTTTTAATATTTGTATATGCGTGGAAACTTACGTGTTCTCATTAAATAATATTAGCCATGTCGGATATTGAGCCTGGTCAACAAAATAACTCAGAAAAAAATTATATTGTTAATCCGAACGAATTTACCATAGAGCTACAAAAATATTACAGTGGGCTTTATAAAAGTGATTTTTATATAAATTTATGTCAAATGTTTTTTCTAAGACTGAAAGGAGATCATTCAAGTCTCGAACATTTTGTACCCAAAAATGAAAGTGCCGGCCAGAGTTCAAAAATAATAGATTCTTGTAGAGAATAATGTCTTGAAGATTTTTTACTACTACAAGAATCGTCTAGTTAACCCTCAGGCTGCTATTTGACTTTGAAAGTACAAAAAAATCCAACAATGTTTGGAGCATTACATTACGTCCCTAAACTGGAGAAGGCAGGCGCTGTCTTCAAACGACTCCTGCCTAGCCTGGGAAGTCATCAAATTACCCCCCCCCCCCAAGTGCTGTGCGAAAGTCAAACTCTTACTGACTAAAACCCATCATGTGCTTCTTAGGCCCTTTATGTACCTTTACCAGGGCCGCGGTAACTCGCGCGAACAATCCCGCAGCCCCGGCAAGCCTTGGCCCTGGTGTCAGCCCCACTGAGGCCCACTGGGGGTTGCTGACGCCAGAGTAAAAATATCGTAGATTCTTATCGACGACAATGCCCTGATGATTTTTTACTATTATAAGGAACGTCTTCGGTTAACCCTCAGACTGCAATTTGAGTTTAAAGTGTGAGAACCGTAAATAAAAAATCTATACTGGAATGTTACGGGAAATAACGTCTACAGTATTTTTTAACTGACCGAACGTCTACGATACCTCTCCTGCTACACCGAGGAGCCTCTTACTGATTTAAACCCATCATGTTCCTTCTGACCATTTACCAGGGCCGCGGTAACTTTTTCGAACAATCCCGCAGCCTCGGCAGGTTTTGCCCCTAGTGGGCCCCACTGGGGTTTGCTGACTCTCTGTGGAGGGACGGTGAGCCACCCGAGATTCTATAGGGGCCAGGGGGAATGGGATGTCTTCGTCTCCTTCTGCGAAGCATGCCAGAGAAGGAGGCGGTATAATAACTGAGAGATCGCACCTCTCATCCCTGCCACTGCGGTGGACGTGGAAGACACCACGCGCATCGGGTATCGAGACGACTGCCGGCCACCGGAGATGTGGGTCTGTGGGCGATGAGTTTCGGGAGGCTCATCGTCCCTCCGCCTCCTTGGAGACAACAGGCCCGTGTGGGCGGCGAGCGTTGTTCCAAGCCAGAGTCCAAATCCTGCCGGGGGATTGCTCGAAAGAGTTACCGCGACTCTGGTACATGGTCAGAAGGAACATGCTGGGTTTAAATCAGTAAGTCTCCTCGGTGTAGCAGTGGGGGCGGGGTGTGTATGTGGACGTTATTTTCCGCAACATTCAAGTATAGATTTTTTATTCACGGTTCACATATTTTAAACTCAAATAGCATTCTGGGGGTTAACCGAAGACGTTCCTCATAATAGTAAAAAATCATCAGTGCATTATCCTCGACGAGAATCTACGATATTTTTACTCTGGCGTCAGCAACCCCCAGTGGGCCCCTGTGAGGTTGACACTAGGGCCAAGGCTTGCCGGGGCCCCGGCATTGTTCGCGCTAGTTACCGCGGCCCTGGTACATAAAGGGCTTAAGAAGCACATGATGGGTTATAGTCAGTAAGACTTTGGCTTTCCCTCACACTGCTAACCCACAGCTTCATTTGATGACTTCCCAGGATAAGCAGGAGTCGTTTGAAGACAGCGCCTGCCTTCTCCAGTTTGGGAATGTAATGCAATGCTCCAAACATTGTTGGATTTTTTTGTATTTTCACAGTCAAATAGCAGCCTGGGGGTTAACTGTAGACAATTCTTGTCAAAAAAAAATCTTCAGGACATTATTCTCTGCAAGAATCTACTATTTTTTTTACTCTGGCCGGCACTTTCAATTTTGGGTACGAAATGAATGATCTCCTTTGTAACGTTATTTTAATTTGTATTAGAGGACAAAGTAACCGTTTTTATATTTTTCATTTTCATTTGAATTGCAGGATAAAATGATTGTTTATTATTTTAAAGTTTTTTTTATAATTGTCTAATTTAAATTGTTTGAGGACAAAATTAAGTACCCTTTTTTATATATGAGGCTTTTATTTTTTTTTAATATTTGTTTGTGATTGAAGACAAACTACCTAATTGTTTTGTTTTTTTTTTTTATAAAAGTTTCTTATAATTTTCCAATTTCAATTTGTGTTTGAAGAATAAATATTTCGTTACAATTTGTTCCCTCCATATGTCAGGAATATTAATTACATACTCGTACTAAATAATAAATACTTGAAGAATTTTTGAAGAGCATTTATTTTATTTAACTGACACCTCTATTTCATTCCTAACTCTACGGGAACTCCATGGGAACAGAACGGCTGGTCGTGATTGGTCGATCTTACAAAAAGACTGACCAATCAGGGAGAGCTTTCGGACAGTTGACAATTTGACAATTTCTCATCGATAGATTATAATATAGCGAAAAATAATGCGTTAAATTGCAATCAGATGTTACGGTTCACAATAATTCGACAGTTTACAATCTCTCGAGATAGATTGTAATCTAACGATGTTTGTAATCTTACGGTGACATATATATATCATCAAATGATTCCTCCCACTGTGGGAGAGCAGCGTGAGGGACTCAGAGAGCGTGAGCATGAGCGTGCAGCGTGAGGTCAGACTGTTAGTGGCTTAAACCCACGCGTTGAACAACGCGCACCGCCGAGACGGGTCCGTGTCTCCCAGGAGACGGAAGGCCGATAAGGCACCCGAACTCATCGCACAGGCTCACGTCTACGGTGGCTGGGAGTCGTCTCTCGACCACACAGAAGGAGACGATGGCATCCCAGTTCCTCTCGCCCCGGACCTTGGCTTGAACCAGGGCCGGGTGCGAGAGGTCGCCGCTGCCGAATGCCTCGACGAGGACACGGCGGTGCCCTTCCCGGGCAGGGCACACTCCAGGCCGTCGGTACAGTGGCCCGAGCCACACTTCAAAGAGGGGACTTTTCGCTACTATTATGGGGTGCACTGTGCTAACTAGCCTTTTTCGAATTATATTAAGGTCAGCTACCAGGCACTTTAGTTAGTTAACATGAAATAATAATCTTTACCTACTTGTTTTATTATATTATCTAAGTCTATGGAGATATTATATAAAATTGCTAGTTAATGTGATTAATTCTGTGTCAATTATCACTTTATCCAAATTGAGTAGATATTATAAATAATAGCTAGATAATATGTATAATATGCGGACTTATTACTTTGGCTGTAACAAATACATAAACAAAGTGAATTTCTTGAAAAATAGTTCTCATTTAATTTAGTAGGTATTTTAATAAACTACTCATAAATTCTTACATAATAACTTACAGACTTCAACATTAAGCAAAAACTTAAAAATAACACCAATCATTCGTTTTACCCTTTAGAAAGCAAGAGAAACTATAAACAGCACCTATTTTCCTGAAAAGCCACCCACCCTACCGTCATAAAGACAAAATGACAATCGACCCGTGACGAAATCGCAGAAGTCTCACCCGGCACTTTCCTAGCGTAGTGACCGTGGCTACACAGTTAACGCCTGCATACTTTCGATATAATTACACTGTACAGCATACTGTACAATTAGATACTTACACTTGATAGATTAGCGTGTTCTGTTTTAGGGGTACTTATGACAATGTGTAAATTCTCAGTGGTTTTCGACACAAAAATAATTATTATTTTTGCGTTGGTTGAACTGTTGGTTGCTTTAAATTTGCTTGATATAGTAGATATTTTAAGTAGGTATTGGTTTTCTCTGCAGCAACGTGAAACTTGCTCGATATAGGTACATGGTTGAATATTGTCAAGTATATTCAAATCACTTTAAAATAACCAGTTCTGAAATTAGTGTCAAATAATTTCCCTAATTAGTTACAAAGCAAAGGATTTTAAAAACAAGTTAAACAACTAAATAAACATTGACCACTGACATTGACCGCGCGACATAATTAATTAAAATACCTACATTCTAGAAAGCCATACTTTCGACTGTTTGTAGCTACGGATAGTATTTCTGGTTATACGTTCGTTTTCGTTTACTTGTAGCGAACTTTAAGCCATTGTAGAAATACTAACCGGAGTTTTCAAACAAAAAATATAATTTTAGTAATCAATCATTCCATCTCCAACAACTAAATAGTATCCCTAAGCTGAGAAATTATGTATATTTCATAAAATCTTCTGTTCTCTGCTCTATAGTGTAGTCTAAACAGTAGAACGGCAAAATTGTTTAAGAAGAGCAGAGGCTCAAAGAAGCAAATAGTTTAATTATAGAACTAGCCAATACCATAGTATAGCTAGGCGTCAAAACCACTAAAAAGTACTCCACATTCACCAAATAGTTCGGTAATCGTTCCGAATCTTACTATCTACCACGAATACTAGGCCGGTGGTGTTGCATACATACTATGTATGTTTTTATTTCGGCCAAAAAGTAAGCATTGCCATCCAACGTGGCAATGCTGCCAGCCTCTTGGGTACACTCCCGGTGGGCAGCGATGAGGAGGAGTTTTTTGATGCAATTTTTTAAAATAGTAAGTGTATATATTAGGTAATAAGTTAGTTGTATATATTTTGATTATTAAGATATTGTAAAAAGTTATTTGTTAATTGTTAAACCCAAATAAATCAATTTTCTATGTATGTATGTTCCGAGTCGTTAATTAAAATTGCGCCCAGTTTTTCAAACACAGTCAAGCAAAAACTACCAGTTACCAGTCTCCTTTGATACTTGTCGGTAGAAAGGTAGGTTTGGCGCCCAAATTATAAATTTTAAGTGTGCGACTTGGTCTAGTCTCACGGATAAGTTATTTAGTTATTAGTTGGTTTTTATTGCGAAAGGAAATATGAGGTTCTGGGCTGTAGAATATTTTTTTGTGTGTTTCCCGCCAAAGACTTATTCTACTACCATTGGGTACCCTTATACAAAGTTTTGAAGCTTCCACGGAATACAGGAAAATGGGAAATAATATTACCTAAATGAAAAGCTTATGCAAGAAAGATGGGAAAATGGGACATATTTTACGTACGAAAACCGTTTCATACACAAAAACATTTACGTAAAAAATCACAAATAAAAACTCTATGTACCACTCTCCAAACACAAACCTAAGTTCTAATCGATTGAAACATGTACCATATCGATCCATGAATGGCCGTCCATCACATTGGTAACGGGTACAGTTCCATATTCGGTAGGTGACCGGTTGGCGGCGCGTGCGCCGGTCTGCGCGCTCAATACGCACAACTGACGCGCACAAAAAGTTTTTATGAACCTATAAATCTTTCGTCTAGGTTTAAGGATAACGGGGTAATAGGATAGCCTATTAGAAGTGAAAGGATTTTATTTTTTTTTAATTTTTATAAGGATCATTCTTTATGGACTTTCAAGGTCACTTTTGATTTTGTGGATGATAGATACAGTCCTCATAAACATTTTCACAGCGAAAGGGATATATTCAGATTAGAATTGAAACGGTTGATGGGTTGTGAGAAGTGTTTTAACTGGAATAGCAATAGAATATTATATTCTAATGAACCATGGAAACCAAGAATTATGGATCCACTTATTGCTCTCTATAAGATTACATCTTTAAAGACAACCAACAACGTCCTGAATTTCACAGATTAAAGTGAAACCCGTCTCAAAATCATTACTATTAACCACATTATCTTTGAACAATAATGAGCTTCTTACAATCCTGAGCACTACAATATCATCGAGATGAATCTACTCGAGATACAAATACTTACAGCTGGTCACTTTCACTGACCACACTGACCACCCATTATCTCGCTTTGTTGTCACGCAATCTTCCCATTCTTAGCCCAACTAAATCCAACTCTATTACAGTGCCAAAAGGTCTAGATTTCACTGGTGAAAGTAAGTATGTGGCCAAATAATTAGGAAGAACAATATCTAGGAAAGCAATTAGCCGTATTTAAGAAAATAACAAGTGTATTTGTAATCTTTTTCGTCTGTATTTTTAATTTTGTGTTTAAATCGTACGTAAAGTTTCTAATTGACTAAGTTTGTCTATTTGTTTTATTTTTGTGCACTTTCTGTTCAAGCAATATTTTGCGCACATTGAAATCAACTGAACAAGGTAAAGTCAGGCCTGTGTATTTAAAGCGATCCAACAAAGATAGATTCTAAACTATTTTAAGTAACTTGCTTTTAACAAATACTCTAGGTTAGGGTAACAACAACAGCAATTATCTTCATTATTTCTCACCAACATACCTAAATAAGTAAATACAGGATGTTATTAGTTCCACTAATTCAGTTCAACGAAATCACGCACTGCCTATGCACTATTATCAAATCCATCAAACACGACAATTATCCAATAAAATCGAATATTAAAAATTCATAAATTATTGTATACTTCGTTTCGAAACCATTTGCATACCTAAACATAATTTTATGCATTATTAATTGGTCCCCGCATTCATGGGCGTAGCCACACTGGGGCAAGCTGGGGCACTTGCCCCACCCTGGGCCCTGGCTCTGACCTATAAGGTGTCTGATTAAACAATGTTTTTTTTTTTACTAACTCTAACTAACAACATCAACAACATATGTAATATCCGTAAGTTATTACACAACAAAATTGTCGACTTTGAAAAGAGCGCGATCAAAACAAAATGCACGCTCGAGTTCCCGAACGTGCGCGGTGCGCGCGTCATTTGAAAGCGAGCCGTATTCCCTAAAAGAATAGTTGCTATGTGGCGTAGCGAGCCGAGCCGTCCATCTAATCCAAAAAATAATGCATTGAAGGAGATGGGACTGGTAGATGTGATCAAAATTCGGAAATGCAATTTTATCCTAGTGTAAAAACCGCGCTCGTTATTTTGCTTGCCCAGCCATGTACGACCTGTACAATAGAACGATCGTTTAGCACAGTGGTTGTAACCGGTGGTCCGCGGACCACTGGTGGTCCCTGGAGGCATTCCGAGTGGTCCGCGAAGCTTAGCTGCGCGACGTTGCTATACGTTATCTAACTTTATTTTTATCGACTTATCTATGCGAGCGAGGGGGTTTTCGTATAGACGTAAATCGGGTGTGTCATACCTAGTCCCCCCATTCATGAAAATGTATATTTGGGCGACATTTAACGTAGTTTATTTGTTTTGAGTCTTAAAAAATAATTAAAATTTCGCGCTCGCTCCGCTCGCGTATTCAGAAACTATATTATGTTTGTATTGGTCAGGAAACAAAAGGTTAAGTACGTTTGGGCTAAATTTTACGTAATATTTAGTTTAAGTCTGTAAAAAATTTCACGCTCGCTTCGCTCGCGTATTCAGAAACTATATGCCCTTACTTTTGCATTTGTCAACAAACAAAAAGTTAAGTACGTTTGGGCTAAATTTTACGTAAAAATATTACGTTTGAGTCCGATAAAAATTTCGCGCTCGCTTCGCTAGCGTATTCAGAAACTACATGCCGTTATTTTTGCATTTGTCAACAAACAAAAAGTTAAGTACGTTTGGGCTAAATTTTACGTAATATTTGGTTTGAGTCCGTTAAAAATTTCACGCTCGCTTCGCTCGCGTATTCAGAAACTATATGCCCTTATTTTTGCATTTGTCAACAAACAAAAAGTTAAGTACGTTTATGCAAAATTTTACGTAATATTTGGTTTGAGTCCGATAAAAATTTCGCGCTCGCTTCGCTCGCGTATTCAGAAACTACATGCCGTTATTTCTGCATTTGTCAACAAACAAAAAGTTAAGTACGTTTGGGCTAAATTTTACGTAATATTTGGTGTAAGTCCGATAAAAATTTAGCGCTCGCTTCGCTCGCGTATTCAGAAACTATATGCCCTTACTTTTGGCTTTTGTCCTGTGTGTGATTGTTTATTTTCTGTACCTGAAAATATAAACCTCTCAAATTAAGAGATTAACAATTTTGAAATAACCGGCTCAAGATACAAAAAATCGGAGGGCCCCCGCCCTCCCCCGGAGGATAGGTTGACTGCTGCCCCACCCTGAGCCCAAAGCTGGCTACGCCCATGCCCGCATTTTCGCCCACGTGTTGTAGAAACTATTTCACGATTTCGCGCACCGTAAATGTGTCTATAGCCTTCCTCTATAAATAGGCTATCTAAAAGTCTTAAAGATTTTTCAAATAAAACTAGAAGTTCCTGAACAGAGCATACAAACAGATAAACGAACTCACCAGCTTTACGGTAAATGAAAGTTCACATCTTCAGTCAGGGTTCTGAAAATAAACAAAAGAGCAAAATCAGTAAATATTCTTTACAAAAAAATACCTATAGATATTTAATTACATGGCTGAATTAAATTAGAATTTACATTTGTTTTTAACCCGAGACATGGAAAATGCGTTAATTGATGACACTCGTTCGAAGATTACCAAAACAGGCGCATCAGTATGGATGCAAGGACACCCAATTGCATTATTTTGAATAACCGTTAGACTGGACCTTATAATGTATTGAAAGATAAGCGATGAAATATATAAATTAACTCGGATTATATTTTAGTAATACCAATTATAGAAATCTATGGTAATACTATATTCAGAATATACCATCACCTTGAAAAGGTTGACGAAAACTTCAAGATTCTAGTTCTGACAACTGAAGTTTATTTTACATATTTTATTCTGGTTGCTGATCAATAGAGCTTTTGTATTCTCTTCCGAAAATCAAGAGCCGTTAACATTAAATAGTCTAATTAATTGTATACATATGCGGCACAGGATACAAACTACACGATACCACGCTATATAAGATTGTTTTAGACACGAACTGGACAACCAGCTTTCTAGTTAGAATCTGTTCATAAACTATGGAAACTTGTATGTCCGTATGTGGATTTTGTTAAAGACTAAAGATCACAGAATTCCAACCTTCGAATATTAAGTCGTGGCATCCTTTTCATAGCAATTCAAAACCTGGCTTGTCCTAAAATGTTTCTGCATGAGAAATAAATATATAAGAACATATTAAATTAAATAATAAATAATTTTGCGCATCGGCTACGCTATGTGCAGCATACACATAACAACCCAACTTCCGTAGCTCTTTATAATTCTTACTCCTAGTCATTCGTAAAGGATAGTCTACTAAGACTAGCTATATCTGAGACGATCAAAAACCGATCAAAATAAATCACTCTATTATGTGAAGTTCCCAAAGTTCATGGTTCTAAGACTAAAGGAAACCAAGATAAATGAATGATGTTTAGTTAAAGATGTGCATCACGATTAGCATATAACATTACTTAAGACTACAGATTACAACCTACAGTTGTTTTCGTCTTGTTTACATCGTGAGTCAGTGGGGAACCCACTCGTATCTTCTAAATAGTCAACTACTGTCTAGTAACCAACCTATGTACACATGTATTCGGCGTTTATATGATTCAAACTTATTGTTTTTTTGCGATTTCACCAGCATTGTAAGGGAACTACTACCTATACCAAGATAATATTATTATGCAGCCCATGATAGTCACAAAAATATCGTGGCCGGTGTGTGTGTGTTTTGTAAATCAAGAATTACCTAAATTATAAATACCTAAGTTATAAAAGTTATCTTTTTGAATATCATCACTTTTTTGGTTCCAAATTAAAATTCCCAAACATCGCTATAAATTCTATCTGAAAGGTGCAAAATTTAAATAACAAAGCGTGCTCCAGAACAACTAAACAGGTCCCTACCTGACATTGGGACCAAAAAAATAGGTCCAAAGGAATGAAGACCCAATTTAGATCTAGATTCGTTCGACCTTCGCAATGTCATGACCTAGACACAGTTTGGCAGAAGGTGTTTTTTATTTATTTTGTGATGCGATCGGAGTACCGCTGGTAAAACGTGGTAGGCGACTTTTATTTAAATGTCAAAGGTTATAAAGAACACTGGTTTTATTGGGTTTTGGGTTTTTATATAATATTTTTTGTAATACCTAGAGTAAAGCCACAAGATTCGATCAATCAAGATGCGCTTGCTGTTGTTAGTTTTTTCGCTAATTTTATTTTGATTTGTGGTATAAATTCCTTTTTAAGGGTCATTTCCTGCGATCATCGCTATAATCCTTCCTGCTAACATACATTTTTGTTAACATTCAATAGCTTAAAAATCCTCGCTAAGCCATTCCTTTGAAATTGATATCTCAATCATTATAATCTCTCTTATTCAAAATCTTTGCTATATTACTTACAATAATCCGCATAGCTAGAGGTCAAATTAAATGGATGGATTATCACAAAATCTCTTCAAAATATTATGAAGATGTTTCACTAATCATAAGAGCCAAGTACCTACTTACCTAGTTATAAAGAATAGATATTTATTATGAAGTTTGTTCATCATCGACCCACACGGCTTTAGACAATAGATTTCAAATTAGAAGTAGTAAGGTGTCAAGGTGAAGAGTGTTTTCTATTTAACATAACAGAAACATACATATGTCACGTCACGCCTATTCGCTGATTTGTGACCGTTTGATGGCAATTGGATGAATTAATTAGGTACCTAATTACGTAGCTAAATTAATTTAATTGAGAGATGAAGACGACATCATTCCTGAAAGTCACACATCTCTATATTGCCGATTGAAGGACGATAAATAAAGATTGAGGTATGAAAGTAGGGATGGGTAAATATTAAAATAGATTGGGATATACAATACTAAAGGTAAATAATATTATCATTCATAAATGAATTGAGCATAACATTTGATTACATACCAGATAATAACCGGATTTCTAAAACCAATATCGAGTCATTAAACAATCGTGGTTTAATTTGATACCTATTAATGAAATAAGTACACATGAACCCTGATAATCTTGATTGATATTTATAGATTTTTAATAGATCCATCACCAGGAAACGAAAATTGCTCATTAATTATAAAACTGACAAGAAAATCATTGATCAAAAGGCGTTTGTTCGCACTTTACCATCAAAACAGATTTTTTAATCATTTATAGGTATGACATGATTTAATGAATAAATAATTATAGGCTTTAATTATATGTAGTTCTTTATGATTTATTTTAAGTTCGTGATTTGTGAAAAACGAATGATTTTTTCTTGTTGGTTAACATCATTTAGTGGGAGGCAAATATATCACTTGGTCTGTTTAGGCGGATTTTATAATGAGCCGAAATAGAAATCAGTTAATATGCCGAAGTATATTACCTAGGTAAGTATGCGTTAACTGTTTTGCAAATAAACGTTCTCTATTTCTGCTGTAAAGTTTTTAGTATAGGTATTAGAATGACCGATCACTATCAGTATATTTATATTTTATCGTAATTTCCCGATAGAGTTTTCTAACGGTCATTGAAGTAAATTACTTTAATTAATACAAAAAATGTCAACACAGTATTGATAAAAATGATAGAGATAACATTCACTGTCTGTCTAATCTTATTTTTTTCTAAATAGACACCATTTATACACAGATCTTAAAAAAAAACATCTAAACCTTATCCTTTTCCCACGAACATTCTGAGACACCAAAATTAATGCAACAAATTCGCCTCGCATCCTACATTAGAATATCTAAATAATTCATTTCATTAACTTTCGATTTTACATGTTTGGTCTACGACTCAATGTACCAAGTTGTGCTTGCAAGGGAATTAAGTAGGGTCCTAACTACGGACTAACTACCAGTGTGTATCATGCTAATGCACGCCCACGGTACAGAAATAGCTAATCCTAGACTAATTGTGTTTTGAAAGGGAAATGTTTTGTTGTTGAATGTTAATAGAATATTGTTTTATTTAGACCAGTTCTTTAGAGGTTTCGAAAATGTGTTTTATCCATCAATGTAAATTCGGATTGAGAAACATAAAAATAAATGAAGACTTTGCAAAATAATGTATGTAGATTTTTTCGAAAATCTGAATTAGCAATGAAATTAAAATTGTCCACTCCTTAGATTTTTTGTTCTCAATACCTATTCCAATTAAAATCATCAATAGGAATAAATTATTTTTAACACACTTATTCTCAATATAGAACTGTCTCATCCTTAATTAACGAAAAAAAATCATCAAACTTGCCACAATGAATTAATTTATTCCTAACAATATAGTTCTGCGAGAGAACAATTATTTACGATGCTGTTAATCAAAAAACGTCCTCATCAATAAATGAGTTTGGTTCGATCATCGATATTTACGTAACATTCTGTCACCACAGAAACAACAGTCCCGACATCTAATTGGAAATTAATTAGCTATAGAAAACAAGTAAATTTCGGCTTGCATATGTTAAAAAAACTTGGTCTTCAAGCATATATGACCTTATTCTCGGCCCTGACAAATCATTGTTATATTTATTACCAAATATAGTTTTTACTACCCGTTTTCCCGCGGTTTCACCGGCTTTCCGTGAGAACTACCTACCTACTGCATGTACCCGAATAATTTACAGCCACATGTTACCCGGGAATGGTGTAACTACCCAACAATGAAAATTTTTCAAATCGAGTCAGTAATTTCGGAGCCTTTTACAAACAAACAATGTTTCCTCTATTATTATATTAGTATCGAATTATAATTTAGGTATCACCAAAAATAAATTGACAAGATGACACATTCTTTGTCATTTTATCATCGATATACCTATCAATATATCTAATTATGATTTACGCCTGGAAATACAAGTTATACGCTGGCTATAATCGTTAATATTAACATATGACATCACGCGTTTATAACAAAACTTAGCTAAGTTAAACTTAGATATGTTATGTGGATGTCTTGTGATAATTTCAAGACGTTGATGAGTAGTTTGCTCGTCAGGGCCAGAGGTCATGGAGAATAAGCTTTTAAAGCCTTTTGTTGTAGGTATTACTAAAACAACACGTTTTTTGACACATTCTTTGAGCATTAGATTATTTTATGAGATGGCTAGATGGCTAAGGCTAGATGGCTGAGACTAGATGTATTTTTATACGTTAGCTATTAAGTGCTCATTAAAATAAAAAGTTTGCAAATTGTGATATTAACTTACCATCAGGCGATCCGTCTTCAGGTTTGTTCGTAGATACATAGGTATATTTTTCATCAGGTATTCTATACAGAGCACTTAAAAATATAAAACAAGTGAATTCTGATTTTCACTTATGCTTTGCCGTCAGCTGATTCCTCTACACGTTTGCGGGTAGTTATAACAAAAGATAACGAATGCCTCACCAAGTTTTACACCACTTTTATGTCATTACTTTTTTTATCTATACTAATATTATAAAGCTGAAGAGTTTGTTTATTTGTTTGTTTGTTTGAACGCGCTAATCTCAGGAACTACTGGTCCGATTTGAAAATTTCTTTCAGTGTTAGATAGCCCATTTATCGAGGAAGGCTATAGGCTACTTTTTATCCCGGTACGGGAAGTAGTTCCCACGGGATGCGGGTGAAACCGATGGCAGAAGCTAGTATTTTATATGTACAGATACCGGCACGGATATTGGGCTCTCGGCGGAAGAGTGGGGATCGCTTTGCGCACCCGTACGCATGAGGCAATAAGGCAGTAAATCGCTTCTGCGCAGGTGAAGGTCATGGCTCGATATCCGTGCCGATAACTGTAGGTACTCGTACATACAAGCAAGCAAAGTTCTTACAAAATATTCGCACACAATTTAGATTGCAAAAAAAATATGCAGATACTTAAAACTATTCGACTTTGCACTTTTAATGAAGACACCAGTTTTCTTTTCTTTTGTCCAACAACTCATACAGCCAATACCACATCGAGAAAGCTGTACCAGATATTAATATATTCATTCATTAACAAAATCATTGGAGAAAGTCATTTGGATCTATTGTGGTCAGAATATTCATGGTGTCGGAACTGAGGTCAGAAGGTCAGAATCAAAATGTTGAGAGCTATATTCATGTTGTCGCCGCCGGCATTTTCTATCTTCCTCATTATGACTCATAGTTATGAATAAAGTTCGCATATTTTTTGAAGCAGACTGTTAGATTTTAGGCGTGAATAAAGGTCAGGTTGGTATGGGTTATGATTTCAGTTTTGAGTAGGTAAATGAGTCAGTTATAATAAGTATGTATAAAGTATTTTTAATGAATTTATTTGATTTTTTTACATTTTACTTCGACTTATAAGATTAGACGATATTAAATACAATATTCAGGAATGGTAGTGAAAAACCAGAAAAACATGAAATAAAATTTATTCCCATCACTTTTTAACTATAAACATTTACATGGATGCCCAGTAACTAAAATTCTATAAAATCTGCATAAAAGAACAGAAACGTGAACCCTATCCCAACACGATTTAATCGCAATTTCCAAAAGATATACATAAGTGTTAATACAATAATCAAAAGTAAGCCGTGCACAAAATAATATTTTTATCTTCACAAAAATATTTTAACAATTGCTAAAATAACAAAAATATTTATATCTGCAACAACAAAGCGACTCCCGCCAGCGTCCACTTGGCTGGTTTATCCTTAGTCTTCAAGTTGAACGTCCACACGTATGTCGGTCCTCGAGTACGCGTCTTGTATACTGGACACTCGTACATGTTGCGGAGATCTTGCTTGTCTTGGGTTATGGCCTGAAATTAGATAAATTATCTAAGTATATCAGAGGATTATGTAAGACTAAAACTCCTTTAAAAAAGGATTCTTAAAAACTTCTTTTGCACAAAAACATACTAGACTTCAACCGTAGTGGGTGCTTTCGAGTTAATGTCTCTTACATTAACTCGAAAGCACCCAAATCTTTGCTCAAATGTACATGAGAGTTATGGTGTTATGGTCTCTCTGGTCGTATAGCACCATCAGCCTTATTTTTTATAGTCTTGCTTCAGGGCATAGGCCTCTTCTCATACAGCAAAAAGCAATAAACGCTATTCACCACGCTTACTCAAGGCACTTTTTCTTGTGTACATACATATAACTAAGAAAAGTTACATTCATTTCATTGATTTACAAGTTTTAAAGGTTTCGAAATTGAACCTTCTAAAACTATTGGTAATATATTGGACGTTTGCTCATCATGCACTCACCCTAACATTAATCACAGGCATAGGTGGAAACAGATCTTTAAGCTTAGAGTCCATAATGATGCCGGCTTGCTGGTCCCACCTCGCGCCTTCCATCAGCAGACCATGGACGAAGGCGCCATCGCGTGGTGCTGACCGCGTGTCTGCGATCCTAGAAAGTTATGTGGAGTTAGAATAGTGTTGTAATGAATTGGAGAGTGATGGTTTTCTGGTCTTTGGATTCATGTAGTCTTGTAATATTATCTTGTAGTAAGAAAAAAATAATAGATATTAAGGAGTAATATACTTTTTACCAGAGAAGTGTTGTTTTTATGAATCTAAAGACCAGAGGATATGATGATGATGATGAAGTTTATGTACATAGACTTTGTACCGTTTTACATATCTCAGTTAATAGCGGAATGTACAATGCAAATAACCATTTACTGACAATGCTAAGAAAGTTAAAACAAATAAGCTTAGATATAGCAGAGAAAGTTAACCTAAGAAGAAGTAAACTATACCTAGAAGAAAACTTACTTAGGACTGTATATACATCTCTGTTAACCACTAAAAGGACTAACTGGATTATGCTATACATAATTTGCATATAATAATGACGAAATTGTACCTTTCAACTAGGATTTATAAGAACATTATTCAATTAGAGTAGTCTATTTCAAAGTTAATACAGCTTTATGTAACTTTAACGACTACAAGCAAAGCACAACCTAGAAATAGGCAGAATATACAAAATATCTCGTTTAGGTATATACATTTTGGTAATTTTATTTTTCTACCATAAAATCTACCAAATAAGCAGCAGAGATATCATTATCATACAAAATAGTCATTGTTTCAACGTCATGTGCTGCTTTAGAATCATAGCGTGTGACTTTATATGATATTTCAGCCAATTTATTTGTATACCTAAAGCTAAAATACGACTTTTGGCCGATTTAATACTTAGAATTCCATGTTTAAATGTAGCGTCGTTACTCACCAGTACCTATGAAAAGTACAAAAATAATAAAAAAATATTGTCAACGATTCGTAAGTAGGCTTATATAATTGTCTAAATTGTCTATGCCTCTATGGGCGCATTACTGTAAGGCAGCAGACATGTAAAAATTAACCAAAGTTCAATTTTATGTCTACAACTCCCAGCCCAGAAATCCTGCTTTCTCTCCTGGTCCTTATAATTTATTGTATATTGTGTTTGTTTCTGTGTGGCATGTTCCAATACCATATTTTTTTTACACCCTAGGTTGTATCGTTCAACACACACTTTTAACTCTCGTAACTTTCATGAACTCACAAACTCACTGACCATTCATGATCTTTATACTTGCATGCACACTTTTCTGTTTAATTCAGTTCCTTGTTTAAGCCATTTACAACCCATTCCTTATATACCAACCTACTCAGTCACGAATACTCACGTGAACTCTTCCTTCATCTTCTTGGTGACGTCACACTGGAGACACATCTTGTCTAGAGGCAGTTCGTACCTCCTCGCCGTGCTCTGCATGATGGCTGTCAGTAGACTTTGAGGGTTGAAGAAACCACCCAGCCATACTGATGCTGGCAACTAAATCGTACAAAAAAATCATAAGAAACGTGAAACATAGTCCTCTTTAAAAATTGAATTGTAATTTGATTTTATCAAAGCCTTAAATTATGCAAAGTAATGCTTTAGTATCTAAAAGGCCTAAATATCTGCTAGAAAAAATGTACTGACAGAAAATAATCTAGTCATACCGGCAAAGGAACCATTTTAACTATAGGAAAATATTGCATTGATTCTTACGACAAAATCAGTAGCCCAAGTTTCAAGTTCTCGTAACCTCAGTGTAAGGTCCACGAACCAGGCTGAGAGACCAAGCAGCGATGGATATGCTCTGCTGGACCAAATTGCTGGAACCTGTAAAATTTAAATAATTTTAAGAGTTGTTTTGTGTCCAAGGAAATACCTTAATACGATAATATGTATATGATAAGAATGAATAAATTAAGAAACAATAGTGCTTACTTGATCCAAAAACAAGGCATTTTCCAAATCTTCCATATCTGATGTGATTGTCAATTCACCCTAAAATTTTGCAACTTTCATTATTATCAATTCCACTCCTAGTCTAAAAGTTCTGAAAACTATTACATGATAATCAATTTTGTTACCTTGAGACCTAAGTCCAGTTCCCTCAGAGACCTCTTCATCTCTCCAGTAAGGTAGTTCATCCGCTCACACTCTTGGAACGCCACAATGACATAGGGAGTCCTCTCCTCTACCTTGCCCATGATTTCAGTCATGTTAAACTCTTCCGGTAGCTTCTCTATTATTTCATCCAGCATTTGTTTTACCTGTTGAAGATACATACCTTTTACCATTTTAATATTATATTTGGTAGGCAAGGCGATTACAATAAAACGTACATATAGGAACAGATTGACTGGGTTAACAGAATAAAACTATGAGGAAAAGCCATCAGATTGTAACGTAGTTTTAAGGGAAAATATAGCTATTTTTATTTATATATGCAAAAATATATTATATATAGAATAAAACACCAATACAGATGTTAACCTACTACACGACTTTATAATTTTATATATTTTTTACATTTCAGACCTACAAATGAACACAGGTAGTGGTATAATACAATTCAACAAACCTTCTCTTCCCTAGTAACAGTAGCAGCTCCAGAAGCCTGCGCATCTCTCGGCTGCATCTCAAATATTGTTCTAAACAGATTCTCAGAAGTGGTGGTAAGGAATCCTATCTCCGCGTTGGGATGCAAGCCGTAGAGATAGGGAGATTCAGCGGGCATGGCGTCTTCTATGTACTGGTGGTAGCCGACGTAGTCTGTGTTCGGGGGCGCTGGGAACCCTGGGGCTAGTTGGAGTTCACCGTCTACCTGGATAATGGAAAGGAAGGTGTTGTATGATTTCTTCCCACGTTCATGACTAAGTGTGGTCATAAAAATATTTGCACACCAACACTATAGATCTAGAAGTGAATCGCTATGTTCTGAAAACTCTTAAGCTTGACCAATATTGTATTATGCGATATATTACTTACCCAGGGCATGCCGTGAAAATAGGTTGGAATATTTCAGAAATAAGCAAAAGGTTCAGACGAATTGAAAACCTCCCTTTTTTAAAGACTTAGAAAGTATATCACAAACTATAAATTGCACTTTAGCTCACACATGCACCTTGAAAAGCATGATTAGCAAAATATGTTTAACTTACTAAATCAGGTTGCATCAACTCTTCTAAGTAAGCGTTACAGAGCCTACGATCCCAATCATCAGTAATGTGTCCACCATACATGATTTCACCAAATAAGTACCGGAGATCTTCCCAAGGCACTCTTGCGTTCGCTTCCAAATAGTTGTATAAGACGAACACGCTTATTGTCAGATCACCTAGAAATGGCAATTTAAAACATTGAAAAGGAAAACAAGGGAGCCAAATTAACAGGACCCACAAATGGACATATGTAGTTAACACTGTCTTATTAAATCTTGTTCAAAATTCTAAAGATACTAACCAACATTAAACGGATAGATTTTGTTCCATCCCTGAGGTCCAAACTTCCGTCTCTCAGCAACGACAGCATGGAAGTAGCACAGAGCGAACAATATCGCTTTGAATTCAGCTTCCTTACCGCACATCTCTAGCGTTTCTTGATTGAAGTTGTCTAGTGCTTTGTGGATGTTAGCCTGTTAACACAATATATTTATTCTTTAAAAAATGCAGCATCAATACTACGGGACTACGTCGTATTACAACCAGACGTAAAGTCATCATGTCTGATATTTTCTCTTTCTATTTCTATCCTATTTTTAGTAGCCCAGAAAAGGTTATTAACACTTGTTTACCCGACATCCCTCAGACTGTTTGTAAAATACGCTGATAAAAGGATTCCCACTTTTTTTTAGTTAAATTTGGACTTCGATTTTTTATCCATGATATTTTAACATTTAAGCACAAGAAGATTTCCTGGCTACTTCAATATTACCTGCATCCCAGTAGGTGGTTCATTGGTGATCTTGATGCTGGACTCCAGAATGCCCTGCGGTATGATGTGTGCAGCAGGAGTGGCGGCCGGTTCAGCCGACATAAACAGACGGAAGTTGTCATGGCAACCGTTTGCGAAGCTCTCCATCTTCTTCTCTAGGTTCGGTAGCCATTTCTTTACTAAGTGAATGTTCTGGAAAATATAAATTAGACTTCTGCTTAAAAGAGTTTATGTATTGAGTTTGAGAGAACCCACTGATGATTTTGTGAGTTTTTATTTTTATATATTTTCATAAAATTTTCATAAAATTGTTTTTGGGCATCAAGTTTAACTGGCTAACTAATAAAATATTATTTCTTCTCCGTTGAATTGCAATTTATCGTTTTTTCTAAATAAGCGTAAACTCAAAAGGGAGTTATTTCAGTAATAACTGCATTACTTCAGATACCTTACCTGCAAAACCACCCAATGTCCCTTCTGCAAGCCTTCGTCCATTGCCTGTTCAGCCACAATCTCCTGCCCCTGACCTAGCGACACATTATGGAAATTTCCATTATCTGCCGTATAGCCCATGATCTTGCCCAACGCTTCCACGTCTTTGAGAGGATTCACTCCAGGAGACAGGATGAAGAATATTGGAGTAGTCGGACTGGTCTCTTCGAAAGATTTGCTGAATTCCACTGTTCGGTTTTCGACGTATTTTGCGCCCATTTTTTCTTCAATGTAAGCCCTGAATATTGGAATAGAAGTTTTGAAAACAGCTATGGTTCATGCAAAATGTCACTTTCTCTTTTAGTACTTACGCTACAGCATACGTCATCCTGTCTGGTCTCAGAGCTCTTAACATACACAGTCTTTGAAGAGCTGGCTTGTTTTTCCATTCCTGCAAATAAATGATTATTTATGAAAGTCATTTACATTAGGTTTCTGGATTGGGTACTATAATTCAACTATTAATATTAGTTCTACGCTTTAAAATCAAAGGCATACCTGAGGGAATTTCTCTCGTTCAGGACATTCAACTTCAACAATCTTCTTCCATCTCTTAGGCGATGTCTCAATATCTCTGTCTAAATTCCTGAATTCTTCCTTACCGGCCAAGGAGCAGATACCTCCCCAACTCTGGTTAGATAGGAAATCCACTGGACTAGTTACGTGAGGTTTTATGGGAAAACGAAGGAAAAAGTCTAGTTCTACTGATGATACCTCTTCACTCATGAGAAGTACCTAGAAGAAAGCAAGTGAAAAATTACATACTATTACATTTTTCTTTACAAGAATGGAAAAAATTGCCTTAAATGGAGTCGATTCTTACCTGGAATGTCATTTGAGATGCAAAAATAAGTTTGTCACATTCAAAAAGACCCCTCGAAGTGTACTGGTAGACAGAAAAGCTAATACAATCAATTAGGTTTTTGATTCTTTGGCCAAGTTCGTCAGCTGGCTCTGCACGAGATATTGCTTTTTGGAACACTACACTGAAAGCCTAAAAGTAAGATATTTAGATTAAATTATTTATGTCTAGATTTAAATTTAAACATTTCACGTAGATGTGTCTGATAGATACCTTGAGAGAAAATTGGTAAATAGGATTGATAGTGTTGAGATCATTCAGAATGAAGTACAGCAAAGATGCTCTCGCTGAAGCTGGTCTATAGAATTCACGAGCTACGTCAATCTCTTTTGAAGTGATTTTAGCTTCGGCCACCTGAAATCAAAACACAACACGGTATAAAGTTCTTCCGCTCTATATATAAGAATGTACTATTTGTTGTATAATTTTTAGAGATCTTACTTTTTTCTCAATATCTGCAGCAGTTTTCTTCGTAGTCTCCAAATTCTCAACTAAAGCCGTATCCCCAAGAATATCATCACCAGCCGATGACAATCGAGAAAGTAAGTCATCTTCTAGCGACTTCAACTGAATCTTAAATTGATTCTGCTGTTTCGTCAACTCTGCTTTCAAGTCTTCTAGATCTGGTCTTTCTGCTTTCACTACTTCAGCTAGTAACTGGTCTTCTAGACCATCGCGAGTTACTGTAAAGTTTACTAAAGTTGTTTGAGCCTGCATCTCAGGCTTGTAATGGGGGTTGGCTAATTTTGTGTGTAGGATCAGCCTGAAGTTTGGACTGTACTCCACTTCTTTGTCACCTATCTTTATTGCTCTGTGAAGAAAAGTATGAATATTAAATCTTCAAAATAGAACTTTATTTAGGTACTTATAATAAGGATATCGTTCACATCATTACCTTCCCTTCTTAATAAGTGTCCTTCCTAGCAATGGATCCAACACCGGATCGACTGTCTCACCAATATTTTCAAATAGAACCGTTTCTCCTTTTATAATAGCTTTCTCAATGGTGTCCAAATACCCTCGCTGTCCTAATCTAATTACTCGTAGTTTTTCGCCATATTTTTGCTTGATCCATTTTACTCCTTGTAACTGAGAAATAGGAGGCATTAGTTCTCATCTATATCTATCTATATCTCATATAAAACGTATATATCACCACTCTACTGGACTAAAGCTATACCAAAAACTATAGTTTCTTAGTAAAAAAAATACCTGTGGATCAATCATAAGTGGCCAACGATCGGAATTAGACAGAATAGTGGCATTTTCAGTACTCATGCGGTCTGAAGGCAAACCTTCGTTCTGCCACATTGCTATCGTCGTGTCGTCAGTTAACATCGTAAGTGGGTCCAGGCCTTCCGTTATTGGTATAGGTGGCTGAAATAAAGGCAAAATTGATTTTGATAATTTCAACCAAACACAAACGGTTATTTTATAATTATTTTTTTAAAGAAGGCCTAAAGACAAATAAATAATTTGGGTAATTAAAACAAATTAACTTAAACACTTCTAATGACAAGCCCCCTCATATAAATGGAACTATGTTATTATTGTCCTTTTCACAGTTGCTATGACTTAAAAAAAATCAGAACCTTTTGTTTACTGATAACTTTCAAAATATACATATAGCAATCATTCTACGTCCTTCAATACATACCTCCAAGGTCTTCAAGAAAACAAGCCAGTTTTTATGCATCAAGTCTAATCTGAACTGTTTGGTGAAGCAACCCACGTAAGAAATGAAAGCACAAACGAGTAGTACATCTCCAGGTAGTGTTGTCCCTTGTTGCATTAGACTGAAAATTAAGAGATCAGTTTAAAAGTCTTTCAAAGAAAAGATATATCATCCTCTGAGCCTTTTTCTCAACTACGTTGAGGTCGGCTTCCAGTCTAACCGGATGTAGCTGAGTACCAGTGTTTTTCAAAAGAAAGATATATCTATGGATGAAAAACTTTATTTTCAGTTTACCTTGAAACAGCTTCAGCCCATCTAACATTCTCACTAGCAAGTCCATTGACGAGCCTATTAGCAAGTTGTATAGTCGCATTTGTTGCATCGGCCTCCTTTTGGCACTTCATCTTTTCTGAGGTAGCCTTTTCAAAATCTGCTGTCAAGGTTGCCAATTTTTCTTCTAAGGCCTATGACATGATGAGGGACAATTTATTTTTGTTGAAAATACTTTTGTTTAAAAAATCCACAAATATTTAACATATTATTTTGTCTAAAGTACTTACAGCAACTTTGCATTTAATAGATCTCAGTTTCTCAGTAGCAGCCGCCAATTCAGCGTTCGCAGCTGCTAAAGCTTTTCTTTTGGGCTCAACATCACAGAAAACTTCGTAGAACTTGATGATGTTAATCACCCAGGCACAGAGGCCAGCAGCTGCAGCCGATTTTGATCGTACGAATTCTGTACATAAAGCATAATTTTGATTAATCATGCCATCAATAAAAACAAAATCTGCTGTTGAAAATTTATGAGTAACTTACCTGGTTCAAATTCGGAATCCTTCAAATAAGGCTGAATGGCTTTGATGACATCAGGGTGAATGTTTTCTTTGTCATAATGAATAAGACACTCAAGAAACACGTCCACTTTTGCCATTACGACCTGAAAAGAGATATGTATAGTCAGTCCCATGGTAAGTTATTAATTAACTTGTGTTATGTGATGCTAACACAACTGATAAACTACATATAGCTTTATAAATACATATCCGACCGAACCGGGAATCGAACCCGGGACATCAGGTTCGGCAGTCCGGCATGGTCACCATTGCGCCATCGAGAAATACGATACAAGTACTCTACGATTTCCTACCTTAGCAGCTTTCCAGCTCCTATCCTTCGGAATCTTGCCACCAGGAGCAAGTAACACCATCACAGCTGCCGTCACATTGGTCACAGCACCGGGTGGTGAACCGAAAGACTTCAACTCAGTAAGGTTAGCTTTGTTCAACGTGTTCAAAGCTTCTTGGGCAGCCACGAGCGCTGGTTCGGCCTTTATCAAATCTTCTTCGCAATCTTTTTGTTTCTTAGATACTTCTTCGGCTATTACTGCTACTTTCTCTTCCTCCTCGTCGGCTAAAAGATAGATGATTATTTTGTCAAGTATAAGCTGATTTAGTGATTTTTGTATCACTACATTAATCTTTTGAAAACAATTCAGGTTACATTATATTCGAAATAAGTGATTTTATTATACTATATTCAATTCTATGTTGTAATACTTAATGGTATGTCTTACCAAGTGCTTTCTCGCTCTGCACTTTAGCAGTCTCAACGCCGACCATCTCAATCAACTTGTCAGCTGCCTCATTCTTTTGATGTAGCTCAACTTCTTGTACTGCTAACTTTTCCTTTAATGCATCCACTTGGCACGATGTGCTGGCTAGCTTTTCGAGACCATTTTCAAGCCTTCAAATTAACATAAAAATTATCGGCATAAGTTTTCACAAAATTAGATACAGGAATTTAGTAAAAAACAATGAGTTTTTACTTTAAACTTTTTTGACTTACCGAACAATTTTAGCGCGAAGTTCATCAGTTTTATTATTAACCAGCTTTGCATACAAACTGATCTGTTCTAGATAACTCTTAGGGGTAGTATAGTTGTAACGTCTCTCATTGGCTAGGTATGCTTTGGACATGATGTTCACTGAGGTGTGGACATACGCCATGAATCTTGATATCGAGTCTCTGAGAGCAACCTGGAAATGGATGAAAGTTATGAAGCAGGAACATAAATTAAAATTACCTACTATAACTATTATTAATGATGAAACTGTAGTTGCATATTGATAAAAAATAAAAAGTCATATTGTCATAATGGGACTTTTTTCTGTCAATGAATTCGTGTGTATATGTTACAGCCAAAGTAATAAGTCCGCATATTATACATATTATCTAGCTATTATTTATAATATCTACTCAATTTGGATAAAGTGATAATTGACACAGAATTAATCACATTAACTAGCAATTTTATATAATATCTCCATAGACTTAGATAATGTAATAAAACAAGTAGGTAAAGATTATTATTTCATGTTAACTAAAGTGCCTGGTAGCTGACCTTAATATAATTCGAAAAAGGCTAGTTAGCACAGTGCACCCCATAATAGTAGCGAAAAGTCCCCTCTTTGAAGTGTGGCTCGGGCCACTGTACCGACGGCCCGGAGTGTGCCCTGCCCGGGAAGGGCACCGCCGTGTCTTCGTCGAGGCAGTCGGCAGCGGCGACCTCTCGCACCCGGCCCTGGTTCAAGCCAAGGTCCGGGGCGAGAGGTACTGGGATGCCATCGTTTCCTTCTGTGTGGTCGAGAGACGACTCCCAGCCACCGTAGACGTGAGCCTGTGCGATGAGTTTGGGTGCCTTATCGGCCTTCCGTCTCCTGGGAGACACGGACCCGTCTCGGCGGTGCGCGTTGTTCAACGCGTGGGTTTAAGCCACTAACAGTCTGACCTCACGCTGCACGCTCACGCTCACGCTCTCTGAGTTCCTCACGCTGCTCTCCCACAGTGGGAGGAATCATTTGATGATTTATCATAAAAAGAGTCGTTAATAACTTGAGCCGTTTCTAAGAATAAGTAAGTAGTCAGACGATTATACCATATTTATTACTTTGGCTAACTTTGACCAGCTATTATGAATTAGATCCAGATAAAGTGATTAATCTATCACACTGTCTAGTCAATTTGGGTATTATATACAATGACCAGACATTATGTATAATATACATTTAATCACTTTGGCTGTAACATATACACACTATAGTGGAACATATTCGGAAAAAAGTTAGATTGTGCAGTATTTACCGGCAGATTATCAAGCTCCTCTAAGAATCTCATGGCCACAGACACCAAAGCTTCTTGAGGCCACTCATGGAACCAGTTGATAGACGTACAGTTAATGAGCGCAGGGAACTTTCTAGATCTCACTCGAAGAGTTGAGCCGACGGGAGAGAAACAGAGGACCACTTTGAGCTGCTTCCGAACTCTGTCTATGAAGAACTTCCAACAAGTTTCCCTTGTGTCTGGTAGACCTGCACCTTTTACCTAGAATGATAGAAATCATTTATTTAACACAGTTATTGAATTGCTGTTGCAAATAAAGGGAAACATATTATGGTGATTTCAATAAAAAAAAAATCAGATCCATTTTATATGTTAGTATTTTTAACATTACATATTTTATATCTAAAACTAAACCTATAATCACATAGAAATACAAAACTTAAATACTATAAACAAAAATAAAAACATATATGAAAGAACATTGGTTAGTCGACGAAGTATTCCTCCGCATTACTGTGCCCCGGAAACGTAACTTATATTGAAACTTATTAAAAGAAATGAATATTTACCTCATTCCTCACACCAGCTATAATATTTTCCATTTCATCATCAGGGAACAAATCAGCAACTTCACCAGATGCCAACAAATCATTGATGAGTACCAGAAACTGTTCATTTGCTACCTGAGCGTCCGTCATCAAGAACATTATGCCGACATTCTTCAAACCCGTCTTGATATACAATTGAGATAATTCATTCTAGAAATAAGGAATCAGTTTTGTATCAGTCCAACTGTTTGGTTATAATTTTAACGCCTAACATGACCATTAATGGAAAACTTTGTCCCACGTTGGTTGCCAAAATTTTAATTTCAACCAAAACCAAACATAATCTTATAAACAAGAATACCTTTAGATCAGAAACTCCATATCCCTTTTTGAGTTGTATCTGCAAGACTTCTAAACTTGATATGAAAGCAGCCAGTCGAGACAGGGACTGTTTGCCTGAACCTCCTACTCCCACCAATAATGCGCTACCTCTTGGGCTTTCCAAGATACGAGAAATTCTAAAAACAAATGTATCTTGTGAAATTGTAGATAATTAGAAAACAAAGGAAGGAAGGAAGGAAGGAAGTCGTGGTGGCCTAGTGGGTAAAGGCCCAACCTCTCAAGTATGAGGGCGCGGGTTCGATCCCAGGTCAGGCAAGTACCAATACAACTTTTCTAAGTTTGTATGTACTTTCTAAGTATATCTTAGACACCGTTGGCTGTGTTTCGGATGGCACGTTAAACTGTAGGTCCCGGCTGTCATTTAACATCCTTGGCAGTCGTTACGGGTAGTCAGAAGCCAGTAAGTCTGACACCAGTCTAACCAAGGGGTATTGGGTTGCCCGGGTAACTGGGTTGAGGAGGTCAGATAGGCAGTCGCTTCTTGTAAAGCACTGGTACTCAGCTGAATCCGGTTAGACTGGAAGCCGACCCCAACATGATTGGGAAAAAGGCTCGGAGGATGATAGAAAACATATCCTGATCTACAATATAGATTCAGCCTACACAGTAAACGGACTAAAGGGATTGAAATAAAGTATAAAATAATAAATAAAGTATAATATAGAGCTGATCTGCACCAGGTAACTGAGTTAAGGAAGTCAGATAGGCAGTCGCCCCTTGTAAAATACTGGTACTCAGCTTCATCCGGTTAGACCGGAAGCCGACCTCAACATAGTTAGAAAAACAAGATCTATTTTGTCTACAAGATGAAAGCACTTTTGGCCTGACATACCTGCAAATATGCATCATAGCATCTTCAAAGAGCACCAAGTTCATGGCAGCGATGAGATCGTTATAACTCGCCATGGCTTCCGTGAGGAGTTTGTTCAGTTGTTCCCAGTTCATGATGGGCATGTACTTCGGCTCGCCTATCCCGCCCGCGAAGTGGCAGTAGATGTTCGGACGCTCGAATACTACGCCTTCGTCGATATCCTAAGAATAAATACATCGTGGGTTGATTTTTGACACTTATCGTGGTGGATTACACCACGATAAGTGTCAAGTGGCTTGTTTTCAGCCATAAAGCCATAATCCAAATGATCACAGAGTTCATAAGGGCGTATATATCGGAGAACATAAGAAAGTAAATAGCAGTAGTTACTTATATAAACCTACACCTAGCTGTAATTGGTTAAAAATAGGTCTAGCCTTTCATTTTATTTTTAAGAACTCTCATTACTAGTATAATATTTAAATTCTGTGAAAAAAATGTTGTTTGGTTAAGTAAATCAATCTATTATTTACCTCAAAATTCTTCTTACAGATATCAACTTGGACTTTAAGGAAAGCATCAATATCTTTCTCCTCGGTCAGCTTGTCTCCATATACACGACTTGTCTCATGCATCCACAGACGAAGCATATCTGATGTGGTCTCTATACATTCATTGCTGCTGAACAAGAAACCCTGAAAAAATAATCGAAATTTATTTTAGTAAGTACTAGCTTCTGCCAGCGGTTTCACCCGCATCCCGTGGGAACTACTTCCCGTACCGGGATAAAAAGTAGCCTATAGCCTTCCTCGATAAATGGGCTATCTAACACTGAAAGAAATTTTCAAATCGGACCAGTAGTTCCTGAGATTAGCGCGTTCAAACAAACAAACAAACAAACTCTTCAGCTTTATAATATTAGTATAGATTCTTCCAAAATATCAGTTTTTATGATGAACTAGCTTCTGCCAGCGGTTTCACCCGCATCCCGTGGGAACCTCGGCATGGACCCGGATAAAAAGTAGCCTATTACCTTCCTCGATAAATGGGCTACCTAACACTGAAAGAATTTTTCAAATCGGACCAGTAGTTCCTGAGATTAGCGCGTTCAAACAAACAAACAAACTCTTTAGCTTTATAATATTAGTATAGATAGCTTCTGCCAGCGGTTTCACCCGCATCCCGTGGGAACTACTTCCCGTACCGGGATAAAAAGTAGCCTATAGCCTTCCTCGATAAATGGGCTATCTAACACTGAAAGAATTTTTCAAATCGGACCAGTAGTTCCTGAGATTAGCGCGTTCAAACAAACAAACAAACAAATAAACTCTTTAGCTTTATAATATTAGTATAGATGATTTAAGGTTACCTGGAATATATTAGACAAATCCCTCAAATTGAATATGTAATGGAATTTGATTGCCGTTGGTAGGAATACTTGAGACACTTTATTGTGTAGAGTTATGGTTGCCTGTACCACATTTGCTGAAAATAAAATCAATATTAATGATAAGACAAAAGTGACAAACATCAACAAGCAGAAATACTAAATTAGGGTAAAAAAAACTCACATGATATTTTAACAAGCTGCGGATTTATCCTCAACTCAGGATTGATGAGATGCTGACTCAGAATCGAATGATAGATATTATTCAACGCCTCATTATTAGGAAAGCTTATAGCAAACACACAGAAATGTCTCTGTAACCTCGGGTTTATGGTAAAACTGCCTGAAGTAGGATTCATACAAGACACATATTGTGTATTATGGATGTCTTTCAGAGACAACTTGGTTCGATCGTACCAATGCCCATAGTCCATATGCTGACGAATAATTGTATGTGGTTGTACAGTCCCGTAAGCATCTACTTCAGGCATATTCATGTCATCAATGAAGTATATTAAAGTCTTGTTCCCAGGTGGTCCGTAATTTCGGCCGGCTTTCTTTTCTAAAGGTTTTTCAAGGATTTTTTGTAACATCTCTGATGAAGTGTAAAAGTTGAATGGTACTGATTGGATTGCGTATGCTTCTGGCAACCTGAAGAACCACATAAAATAGATAAATACACTTCTAAAATTCTGCAATATAAATAGCAGCACTATTAAAATAGTTCTCACCCTTGTAATTTTTCATTGACGAGAACAGTTTTGCCTGAACCAGCACTGCCTACCAACATCACTGGATGCTTGTTCTTCATAAGCAAATCAAGGAAGAATCTTACTCTTATGGTTTCTGCTGTTGGCACAAGCACAGCCTAAAACACATTTTTATATTATAGGTAATAATCATGAATTAAGTACCTGTTACCCTAAAATTTACAAGAGTGTTACCTGCAAAGGAACATCGCTGTCCAACTCAAACTTTGGTATCTTCTCAGTCCATGGAGTAAACTTTTTAGTATCATGATCTATGTAGTAATCAAACACAGTTCCGCCAGGAGGGAACTTGATATTCTTGAATTCGTTATTCCACCATTTTGAAAATTCTGCAACACAAGATATCCAATTAAGAAGGATTCATTTTGCACATGAAATGAATTTACACAAAGATAAATGAATTTACTATGCAGTACTTACCAATTCTGTAATCAACACTACCCTCGTGGAACATAGCGGACCCAAAAGCCCAAACACAAGCAAACACAAAGAATATATCATGCCACTCCTTTGGACATTCCGCGGGAGTATTCTCTGGTACAAACAGACAGTTTAGTAGATGACACAACATTTGTACATGAGCCATGTCTACGATTGGAGTGATCTTCTTAAAGCGAGTCCTCACTGTTTCTAGACAGGATGGAATATATTTGTCAAAGAGAACGACTAGATTGGATTTTTCTGCTGGTATCTTTCTTGTTTCTACCCAGCTTGTAACGTACCTGAAAATAACAAAACCGTGTAATACTAACCCTAACAATAAATACAGAAGAAGGATATATTTCAAGTGGTGATACTTACGGATTCCATCCTAAATCTTGAGCATTAATGTATAGAATACCAGCTCTTGATACAGTAGCTGGAGTGGCTGTACGTAAGTTCGAAATCTCAAACATCAGCCTCATAACAGGAGTTAAAGCAATACGTTCATTACTAGCCAAAGTCAAAATCTTGTTATCATCCATCACAGTGTTCAAGGATTCAATCCACATCGGATCTATGTCGCCGTCAAGTACAATCCATTTTGGATTATCTCCGGCCAGATTAGCTTGATCTCTCATTATTACTGAGAGCAAACCGTCTTTCCATTCTCTTGTAGCTGGATTAATAATACCAAACAATTCATCATTAGTCACGGCTTTGGGATTCAAATCGTTGAAAATAGGCTTCTTCTTCAGATTCTGGTAAGTTTTAAAAAGAGTTTTCCATACTTGAGTCTTTCCTGTGCCAGCATTACCCACGATAAAGACCGAATGTCGAACTTCAAGCAATTCTTCTAGCTGTACTACTTTTAAAATGAAATTGTCTTCAGGTTGTAAAGACAGATCCATAGCAGCTTGTTTGACAGTTCTTTCGAATTCTAGATCACGTTTTCTTGGTACTTCTAGTGCCGGGAATAAGTCACCGATAAGCCCCATGAATACTGGCATGTCGTCTGTTACTATTTTTGGTATGTTGAAATCTCGAAGAGTTCTCATGAGAACTTCTTCTTCTGGTCTACCTGGATCGCCTCTCTATAAATAACCAATCAAAGTAAGGATAACATAGGGAACAAAAATCATATTGTTTTGGGAAATTGTATAAACCTTACCTTCAAAGATCCAGCAACCACCAACACAGATTTGATAGCTCTCAACCCCCAATCATAATGATCTTGTTTCGACAACAACTCCTTACACAAAGTATACAACGTAATAAATTTCCTAGCCAATATCTTAGCTTCCTGAAAGCCTTCTGCAACCAACATGATCTCACAAATCAGTTCGAAGTCTGGTACAACCATAGCACATGGCCTGAATAAAGCCTTCAGATTCTCAGGTAGCTCCGTACGGCCGGCGTAACCAGGGTTCATGGTGATGAAAATACCAACTGATGGGGTGAGGGATATTATTTCTCCCATGAAATTAAATTTTTCTTTCTTGTCCCTGAAGAGAAAGGCAGATTTAAATTACAATTGTTTTGGCTCTAACTAAGCATACATAAAATAAATAGTCAATACGGTATATTAAAAGGTTTAAGTATGTAATGTGCGTACCTGATGGCATCCTGAACCGACTTCACTTGAACAGCAACGACAGACAACACCTCAACTGAGATTCGGTTGAACTCATCAAAACATCCCCAAGCTCCAGTCTGTGCCAGCCCTTTGTAAATGTTTCCGCAAGACTGCACACAAAAATAGACTTTATAGTAGTACAAGAGAAGGCCTAGAGTAGGTTATTATTAAAGACCAGAAAATGACGGGGTTCGACGCCAGTATTATGAAGTAACTGGAACCTGTTAGTCAGTTTAGGACAAAAACAGTAAATTAAATAGCCGTTTTGGTATAGTCCTTACAAATATGTCTCAAGAATTTGAGTCACACACACAGCTGGGACGGTGAACTTAAAAGGAAATGTGTGCTCATTTATGCTCGTCATCGCTGATCAGTTGACAAAAGTGGCTTTAAGATCTCTAATTTCAGTGTAACATTGGGATTTTTATTTTGTGTTACCTGATAATCCATTTGCTCCGAACAGTTGAAGACATACACCATTATACCCAAAGCTCTTCCTAAGTCTTTAGTGGTCTCAGTTTTGCCAGTACCAGCTGGTCCGGCTGGACCTCCGCCCATGATCAGGTGAAGCGACTGGAAACATTATATTAATAAAAAATACATACATAAGGGTTTATTTTAGAGCATTCTGTATTTACACATACTTGTGTTTCAGTAGAAATGCAAGAAAATAATGGTCCTCTTCAGTATAAGGTCACGGTGAAATCTTTAATTTTGGTAAATATTATTTGGAACATGACTGGTGATAAAAATCTCACCTGTGTCAATGTGATGTAGCAGCGATCAGTCAATGGTGTGATGACAAGCCTTGGAGTATTACCCAAGTACTCGTAGCTGTATGTGAACTGAGCATCACATATGTTCGCAAAACAATGATATTCTTTCTCACCCCATCTAAAACCATTGACATAGTTATATTGAATATTTTTTGTCTTATATCCTAACGTTCATAATAAGGGCATGAATTGTAAAGATTTAAGCCTGGAAAGTGTTTGTCAGATTGCGTTAAACTCAGGATGCAAACAGTAGTAGGACCATTAAAAATATCCAGTATTAGGTAAATATAACATTTTTGCTAGCAACGTGAAAACATGAAAAAGCCAATCCTTGTGCTTAATTGGCATTAAACGAACATTAACGTATGGTTTGATGAATGGTAGTGATTAACGCTGCATAGTTTTCACTCGGTAGCGCATTGTTGTTAAACTATACGTTTACATAAGAAAATTGTTTAGATCACACGATTATCGGCCGTTAGGTTTTAGTTTACTACATGCACCAGATTCTTCTAACAGAAAAAGGAAATGTAGGAAAAACTCAAGCTACTTTAAATAAATGAAATTAATAAAGACACTAACCCTTATGACTTCAAATCTTCAAGAATCAAATAATATATGAACGTATGTATGTCTTAAGAATATATATGTATGTCTTAAGAACCTTATAAATAACAGTAACTTTGTTTTTATTCAACATACCTGTGTCTAAGCTGAGACTGCCATTGAAACGCCGAACCAGCCTCCACCTTCCCTTGAATCATTTTACTCACGACATCTCGTGAATGGACATCAATAGTACATATTGTCATAATCTTCTGCCTATCTTGCTTCGTCAACTCTCCTATCAGTAACGAAATCAACGTACTGAGCTGCGATAACTGCTTTTTATAATAATCTTTCAAAGCATTGTCATATCCCTCTTCAAGTCTTGCAAATGCCATATTAACTTCAGTCGTCCACCAGATTTGAGAACCACAAAGTGAGACTTGGGCCATGAAATCGAAGAGCCATTGTTCTCTAGGCTTTTCTTCGTAAGAAACTATTGCTTCTCCAAAATAGTGACGGATGGCTGATCTCATCATGTCTTGGAGTCTGTTCAGCCAGATTTCAACCTGAAAATAGAAATAATTAGATATAAATTTCGTTCCACGCGTTCATCCATTGGAGTGGTAAAATATTTTCCATTTTGTTAAGAGTAATATTACTTACAGCCCCAGTACAATCGCAAGTTCCATGGAATGGCACTATTTCTCCATCTTTAGCTATCATTCCTGATGCTATCTTCTCACCTGGCTTTTGATCATCAATAAATTTCAGTTTTGCAATCGAATCAAAAAGTTTCGTTAAATGCCTGAAAATATTCACATTATTCTCACAGTTTATAATGATTATAAATATTATGCCAAATACTCTAACAGCCTTACTACAAAAACTTAAACTCTGTTGAAAACTTGTCTAAAAAAAGTATGGCTGCAAAACGAACCTTATTTCAACGTCAGAATCTGTCATTCTTTTTAGACAAGTATTCAACAGACGTTTAAAAGGTTTTGTAGTACGACGGTAAAGGTATCTAATCTTACCTGATAACTAAATCAGCTTGATTCCCGTTTGATAGAATATCCAACAAATCTGCGGAGGACACAAAATAGAACCTTGGGAACGCCAATCGTTTTGTTTCCAAGTACTCTGCCAAAGCCTTCTCACAAATTATGAGATCCTTTTGAATATTGTCCAAATGCTCAACTAAACCTTCTTTGTTAGTACCTTTCACTACATTCGGTGTCTTCGCCATTTCTGTTGATAATATCTGAAAATCGAAGTAGACATTGTTTAATAAAAAACCTTACCTAACTATCATCTAAATATTTGGTTCATAATAATTGCTTACTTTGAATTCGGCGTCAATCTTATCAAACCTAGCAGAGTCTTCAGGTAGCTGTTTTCTAATATCCTCTGAGCTCATAAAGATACTCTCCAAATGTGTCCAAGTCCTTTGCACTTCAAACCATACGGTGATCACTTGGTCCGCTATGGATAGCTTCTGCTGCCAACCTGATACTTCTTCTAAGAAATAGGCTATGAATTTTGATGTTATCAAGTTTTGAAGTTGGACCTACAATTTCAAAAAAATAATTATTTAAAACTTAACAAACATATGGTAACGTTCAAATGTTTTACAAATTATATCAACCTGATTCTCTTCTAGTGTTTCAATAAGCTCTTCACTAGCTCTCAGCAACGTACATTGTGTTCGTGAATGGACCTCCTGTTCAAACTCCAAATGACTCCACGTAGTATGCAGGTCTTTCAGAACCTTCTCCATAGACATTTCTTTCACAGCTTTGTCAACAATATTCTTCACTTCTTCCTCGCATTCGTGCAAGTTGAGTGCAAGTAAATCCGCTAGCGTCGTGTTAAGATCCATTACGATTCTTACCTGCATTATTAATAGGTACATTTTATAGAAAATCAAATAGATCTACAAATATTATCATGATTGATAGTTTTTATCTGATGTCTACAGATTTTAAATTATTTATTTTTATGTCAATACACATGCTATTAGTTAAACTCGTGTTAGTACTTACGTAAGTGTGAATATCTCGAAGAACAAGAATTAAATATTCAATTTATGTTTTATACAAATACATACCAACATAGATATGACCTAATGCCTTACATGCTAACCATAAGCACTGTGTAAAATATTTGAAAAGTGAAGATTTTTGAGAAAACAAAATTAAATCTATTAAACAGGACGAAGATTGTAGCACTGTACACGCTAAATTCTATATACACTATACACACCGCGGCATTGTCATACTTACAGTGAGTTCACGTGGTAATGCTGCTAAGCTCTGTGAATCACAAACATATTTACATTCGCATAACAATTCATTCAATGCTATCAAAACATTGACATTGTATGATACAAATTCAGGCAATCGTAAACTGTACAGTTAGTGAACACTTCATCCAAAGCAAATGCATGCCGCATTCAAGTGAAGAGATACCATCGCCATTATATTCAAACAAATTTTTCAATACAACACATTTTAAAGATAAAATTCAAGTCTAGGATGGTTCATACTAATGGGATGGTAACTCCAAACGACCATGCAAAATGCATAATTGAAAGTTTCAAACCCATCAGCAGTTTCACAATCCTGATCTCGAAGGTGCTAACACAACATTCATGTTATATTTACATTTTAGTCTGTTTAGTTATTTACAATCCAATTATTTATTTGCTCATATGTTACAAAGTTCACCTTAGTTGTACTCATCAGTTGGTCCCAATGTCTTTCTCTGATTGCTGGGTTCTGCAGCTCACCTACTGCTCTTAATGATGTTAGCATATTCTTTACTGTTGCTTCCAATGTTATGTATGTATCCCAACTATAATGAAAATCATCTATATTATTAACATCCTTATCTACTTTTGTACTTCTATCTACAATATTATTATCTCACCTTCTCATTTCCTTGTCAAGCAGTCTGATTTCTTTGGCGAACTTCTTACATTCGATGTCCATGTTTTCAACATCAATTTTACGCCAGGGTGTGGTTTTCCAATCTTCTATGCTAGTTCTTACTATGTATACGTAATCCCAAAGTTGCTGTAATTACACAATTTTTATTATTTAATAACCGCTTAAGAATCAATCGATATGTAATAGTCAACAGAAATATGTCTTGGGGATTAAACATACCTTCAACATTCTTAATTCCTTTCTGCACTGCTTCAGCAATTTAAATTCAGGTACATTTACTTCAAATAGTGATCCAGACTCTTGTATTCCTCTCATCTCTTCTTCTAAGAACAAAAGTTCATGGTCTACTCTAGACATAACTTCGTAAGGATCTTCACAGTCATATTTGAAGAACTGCAAAGTAATTTATATACTATTTCGATATCTAGATAATTTTAATTCTTTGTTCTTACTACTATATTGACTACACAGCATATTACAATTTATCATATAAGTGTAAGTTAATAACTTACCTCATATCTCTTAAAAACTTCCCTGTAGTAAGTGACATGGCTATCGAATGTGGAAATCTTCTTCCTAATTCCGGACACTTCAGCCGCTTGCAGTGGTGCCACTTGCTGCTTTACTGTTAACGCCAATTTCTTTGTCGCTTGCCATTGTTCGGGAAGTTCCTACAAAAACCTTAGTATAAGCATTTATAGAGATATCATCGTAACATTTGTAGATACATGGATCGAAGATTTCTTTCTTACACATTTGTTTGCATAGTCGTATGTTTTTTATCCGAATTATGTATAATAAACGGTTAGACTGGAAACCGACCCCAACATAGTTGGGAAGACGAGATGATGATATGTACAATTAATAATTATTTAATTTACCTGAAGCAATACATTGACTTCTTCTGGTATGTCCATATCATAGAACTTTAGCAGCTCAATTGTTTCAGTCAATGGCTGGAACATGTCATCAGTTGTAACCGTTCTGTCTTTCACATGCATCAGGTAGCCCATTATTCTGACTAGAGCCTCATAGTCACCTTCTGGTACTGGTTGAAGTAGGCCTAAAGGTATATTTAAAAGATAAAAGATGTTGTTCGGTTCTGGTATCCTTTTATGAAGTTTAATTTTAGGAATAATGAATGGATTTATTCCTTATTTACTTATACCACGAACCAAAAGCTACTATAATTATAGTGTTACCTTCATCGGCATCCCGTATAAAGTTGCCCAGATCACTGAGACTGCACGTTACTTTATTGACCAAATGCTCCTTGTACATGTTACCCCATTTCCTCACAGTGTTGAGCAAAGCCTGTCTGAATGGTCTGATGTCCACCTGAAGGCATTAGCCATTATTACGTGAAATGTTCGACGATGTTCTAATTTTTATTTATTGTGTTGACTGTCTTACCTGAAACCAGTTGTTAAAGATTTTATACGGCTGCATGTCTTCTATTTCCATAAATAAATTTTCATAGTGATCAATCTGCTCTCTAAAACCTTCCATTTTAGGCTCACAAGGTACAGGACCTTCTCCTTCGACTCTATCCTTTTCATCTAAAGCGAGTTTGTCTACTTCATCAGGTGTCAGTATTCTGCCATAAGTAAGAAATATTTCCATCACAGCGTCTCTTTCTTCAAGCCACAAGTAGGAATAGTTCTCGAACGTCTTGCAAAATTCATTTGCATCTTCAATAACCTAACAATTTAATACCAAAATTAGTGTTACACTTTCTTTAACATATTTTTAAAGATTAAGAAATCAAAAAAATATGCGTTTACCTTTTCAATACCATTCAGTATTTCTTCCTTCATCTCAATAACATCTTCACTACCAATAATTTCCTTTTCATATGTCGGATCTTTTTGTTTATCAATCCTTTCAATCAACGTGGCCATATTCAATACGTCATCAATAAGACCTTTGATCAATGCTGTGAATCCCTTTTCATCACTTGGATCTAAGCTTGGAACGAAAACCATGTCTGGGTCCCAGAGCTCCAGCTGGGCTTCGAATAAAGGGGCTAATTTGTTTTTTGGATTCATATGTTCTGATATGTAGCCCAAACTGAAAAAAAAACAAACGTTTGTGAAATAATAACTTATTCCTAAATACATAAATCAAATCTATGTATGATATGTAAATATTATACCTGCATGCAATAGTCTTAAACAGTGCTTCTTCTAACAAGGCGTCGATGAAAGCTACATAATTCATCCAGATCTCGCTATTCTGATTGTCTTGCATGTTAAACAGTTGCATGTTTTCATTCAACAACTCATTGATTCGATTAGCCGTAGCCACTATATCGCTGTAACGTTTTGCTTTCTTATCTGGACGATCTTCTAAATTCATCAAAGTATCCTTAAACATACAATTTCTCAAGTAAGTAATCTATACGTAGGGAGACTCAAGTTTTCTGTAAAAATATTATGTTACCTTCTTGCCTTCTTTCCTTTCAAACAAAGGTTGTACGGACCAATCTTTCATAGTTTCTTTAATTTCCACCAAATTGTCTTGTATCTTCGACATTCTTTCAAATAGATTACCCACCAACCTATGTAGTTCTTGCAGATAATTCCATAGGTCTGAAGATAAGTATTACAAATTATTTTTTTATTAAAATGTTGCTGATATCAGCCATATTTTTAGTATGACTAGTACTAATTACTAACCTTGAGAATTCCAGTTGAGTTTATTCTGAGCCATCTCTATTCTTTGATCAATCGCCTTTATCTCATCTTCAACCAAATCGAACTCCACTTTCTGACTGTTCTTCCTAATCTGATTATACCAGTCAATTGTTATTCCCAAGTTGATCCTATACTGCCGATATGTCTCCTGCTTCTCGAAAATAGCTAACCCTTCAGCTGGTAAGCTGTCTTTGTACTCCTCGTTTGAACGTAAATGATGAACTTCCTTCAGAACATCTAACAACTAAAAAAAAGTTATCATTAAAATGTATAGTTACGTTCTTCTTTTATTTCAAGAAAAAAATATAAGTAATTAGTTAATGGGACAAACCAATGGATGGAAATTCAAAATTAAATCCGATCCTTGACGTGCCAAAATCACATTGTTTGTCGTGTCTTCAATAATTTTGGGGACAGTCAAAGTCCAATCGTTGAAATATTTTCTCTTGAATTCATTGATTCTTTCGATCAATTCTTCGTGTCTTATGAAGATTTTCTTCGCTTCATCCGTACCCTTTATCCTGATGATTAAGATTTTTAATGAATATACTATTAAATAAGCAATAAAAAGCAATGTGTGCACCCGATATTTAAAAGGTGTCTCAAGTTATACCATAGGAGTTAAAATGTGTAGTGTGAAAAATGACTGAGACCAAAACTACAACATCCAAAAACATGGAACCTTAGAGTATGGGAATTGTTAAGACTATGGATGAATGTAAGCCAGATAATCAGCTTTCGCAATTTGCCCCACCCAGGCTGACTTACGGGTGCGGCAAATTGCGAAAGCTAGCTATAGGCTTGGTTATCCTCGCAGCTAGCGTAGTCATGAACAGTAGGCCGCCGGCGACGGGAGGCAGGTACTCGTCCACCTCCATCATACCGTACTTCTCCAGTCGGTTACTCTGTTCAGTGAATAGTTCCTGAAAGATAGGCGTAGCTGCACCCAACTTCAACCACATTTACTACACAAATACATAAGTAGAAAACCCTAAAGTCCTGAAGATTTTGAGAACATGGGAACTTACTTCGCAAGTATTAATTTCTTCTTCAAGCATAACAATGATCTCAACATACTTCGCAGTGAACTCCTTGCTGATCAAAGGTCGATCCAAGACCGAACCCACAACATCAATCAACTGAAATCAATAAACGTTACTACAGATTATTGATACTCATGCGATTACTCGATTAACTGTATAGCTCAGTTTACATTGTATAATCTAATACAGACATGCGATCATCTTACCTTGAAAATAGACTCTAATGTCGTACAATTATCAAACGATTCAACCAAAACGGTCGAAAGTTTGAGATCTAAATCAATTATGTTTTCTTGGAAGTCTTTGAAATCAACGTTAAACGTGTCGTCATCTGGGTCTAGTACGTCATAAGATTTTGATGCGAAGCCAGTGAAGTATGCGTCAAATTCTGCTGATATTTGTCTGATTTCACCGCCAAGGACTCTACCTTTCATTCCACCAATCTCTATCTTCTCCAGCTTTTGAAATTCTAAAACTGTTTTGAAGAACCATTGTATGGTATTGAGTCGGTCTAGGAATCTGTTAAGTCTTTCGAATACAACGTTAGGGTGGAAGGTCCAAGGAATCACTCGTCTGTCCACGAAATATTTTGCCAGATTTTCTTTGAAATATTCGAAGGTAGTTTTAAACTTCTTAAGTATGTCTATCGTGACCTGTATCCGTAGGGTTGCTTCGTCTATGTCGCTATGGAATAGCGTGCTTGGGTCGAGACATTTTTTGGCCTGAAATAACGAATATAAGCTTTATTACATAGAATATTTATTAAATTTATTAGATTCCGCTATTTTGCTTTATTTTCATTATCCATGGCATTTCGTACTATCGTGGTAGTAAGATCGTTGCAAATTCGTAAATCATGAATTTATTAACTGAACTTGTTGTCGTGAACGTCCATAATTAATAATCCAATCCATAACTTTTATTATGAAACAACAGAAGTTTATAGTTAAACATGATATCGCTCACTGGTACCGAATTATTCAGTTCTTTGTAGTTTGGGCTATCAACTTAGTTCAACATTATTTCGATACGTTAACCTAATATATAGTAACCACATCTAGTTCTTACATTTAAATATTGAGCAAGTTTTGCCACTCCTTAAGGTATAGGCAAGTTTACACATGAGTTCAATTATTCATGTACATTATGTTAAACTTTATTGCTAATCTTAATTGGATGACGACTACGCATTGCAAATTGCTTTCTAAGCGATTTAATCAAAATTCTACTAGATACTTCTATACTTTCCATATCTAGGCAATAATTAACTGTGGCAGTAGGCCTTTTGATATGTGTTCGCATGTGAACAAACACACCTGGAATCTTGTCAGTCAGTGGAATGAATGATTGGCAGTTGTTGGCAGTACACTTACTCACATCGCAGACCTGTTCACGACTAACGAGATATGTGCCTTTATAATTGATACTAAATCTTTTTGTGACGATTAATTCTGTACCAATCGTTTATTTGTGATTTTTTAGGTTTCTTTAAATTGTGGAGGCACGAGATAACTTTTTGTAGATTACGTTAGGTACCAAAATATTCTTAGCTTATCAAGTTACTTCCTTAAATATTATAGCCAGTAATGGTTTTCCAGATCTGCGATTTTTTTTTTTCTGTATTTATTATTTTTTCTAATCCTGATATGATGGAGAGTGTCTGATTTTAAATAATAAGTAGTTTTGTAAGGTCTAAATAACCTGCTTTTGTTGTATACCTAGACAAATATTTAAATTGGTATTTACCTGATAAATCAGCAGGTTAGCTATCTGCTTCAACAGCACTATCAGTTTAGAGGAGTTGCAGTAGTACTTAGAGTCTCTCCAGATCATGCAGATGACATGAAACAAGGGTCTGAATAGCGGCTGACATTCTGTGAAGTCAATTTCTTCTAGACCTTGAAAATGTTTCTCTAATGTGTGCAGATAGAGATCGATTTCTCGAGCTTCTGCTAAAGCTGCAAGAAGTAATTATGTTTTGAAAATATGTGTGCTGATGGCTGTCTTTGCGGACTACTTTCAAGAGCTCTCAACAGGTAACACTACTTTCATTCAATAGTAGGTATCCTGTATTTATTGTTATAATGTTGGACACAAACCTGAGACAATATTCTTGAACAACCTGCTGAAGCATGGGTAGTAGGCTGATGTAGTTTTCTCCAATATAACAGCCATACACCGCACTCTCTCCGTACGCAACTGATCGTATATGTAGTTCAGATTGCTCAGTCGTGATCTCCAAAATGCCAATTCTAGAAAAAAATATTTTTTTAGCATTCTTAGAGCACACTTCTTTTAGCGCTCCTTCCTGTCCTCCGTCGCTCCTTTGCCAAGTCTCATTTTGATTTATAGCAAGCTCTTTACCTAAATATTAAAGGATATGGTGGTCAGTAAAATGTATCGACATTATTATTTTAAACAAAATTGAAAGTCTTATAAAACAATGCGAGCAGAACAAACCTAATCACTGAGCCTAATCATATAAAAATAGTTCTATAGCAAAAAATGTCTAGTTAAAAATATGGTTCTCTAACCGACACAGGGCGAAGGATTCTGTCCATTATCAAAAGCCTGTCCGGAGTCTTCCATCATGACGTCATTGATCTGCTGCGCCCACTTGATGACCACGCCTTCTATTGCACTCTTCAGATATAAGTCCACCTCCTTTCCTCGAAGCAGTTCCTTCTCTGCTTCATGCACTAGTTCTACTCCTACTGGCATCGGTAGGACTGTTTGGCCGTTTACTTTGCCTTTTACCTAAGCAAGAGTCAGTAGATTGATATTATGTTTTTATAATCATGTCGGTAGTTAAGTTTCAGCGAAAAGAAGACCTTTTAATTAGTAGTTAATTAGCTCAACAATTGCACTCAAGTTTTTAATGTCGTATCGAACTAACAAAGTGATCAATATCGTCAATTATCTACATTGCGTTAATATTTTGTCTCACCTCATACACAGTACTCTTGAGATTGTGGATTTGTTTGAGGATATCTTGTGATACAACCAGAGGCCAGCCTTCATGGTTCAGTGGATTTGATAACAGAGGAACAAACACTTCATCCACTAACGCTGCTAGTTCATCTATTAATCTTGGCGCTAAGTCACCTATCGGAAACAAATATTGAACCTATGTAAAATGTTATACATAAATGAGTACAATTTAAAAACATTAACATCGTAGAGTCTACCGAGTTATATTCTTGGTAAGTGCTTGTTTATTGACATTGTACTAATAAGTTATTCCAATGGCTGTTTTAAAATGAATTCAATAGCTAAACAACAAAATGCTTAAGACGACTCACCAAAAATTACCATAGACGCGCAATCTTCTTTAGGTATAGGTTCAGGCTTCTTCTTCACATAGTAAACGGCCTTATTCTTCAAATAACAAGGAAATGATATGACCGGTACCAACTGCAGTGCGTTTGTCAGGACCACCACCAAGAGCATGGGGAAGGGTTTGTCCACAAAGTCTTTTAGTGTAGACCTGTGTTCTTCTAAACCCAATACCCTCATCCATTTCTCCGGCTTTAATTTTAAAGATTTAACTGCATAAGACCCTATGAAGTCGAAGCGAGGGTCCTGATTGGACGACGATGCAGCCGGTTGGTCCATGTTTGGAGGCAAAATTTCTTTTGAGTCAAGTCATTTTGAGTGGTTGTTTCTGGTACGCCGGTCGGAACGTCTTTGACAAAGGACTGCGAAAGGCAGAGCTAGGCAAATGGCGAGTCACGCAAGTCCCACCGGCATGCCATTATGGAACGATGTCTCCTTTGTAACGAGCATCGGCATCGCTATACTAAAATAGATTAAGTGTAGGGTGCGCAGAAAAGATTTGGTAAAGATGGCTCTCAATTTATGTAGCGACTTTTGTTACCTATTACATACAGAGTTAATCTACATTAAGTTTTTTATGTATGAAATGAATGAGTTGCCACAAGTACTTTATACCTACACCTAACTATAACTTATTTAATCCTGTTAAAGCTACCTGCTGGAGAGTGGAACTTGTCACAGCTACAATGTTAATAGCAAAGAATCTGATAGTAGGTAGAGTTGTTTCGTACACATTTCTACTACGGTTAAACATTTGCGAATCTTTTGATACCTACCACTTATTTCCATATCGTACCGACCTACAGAACTGGGGCCCGATTCTCCTAATTTTACTTAAGCGGCATACGATTCGCATTCGACTGAGATCCAATCACTACTCAATTACGATTGAAGCGTATGTGGCATTCCGCTATTTTTCCTTTAAAATAAATGTTTTTATCCGTTTCTGTGATTCAATTATGAATCATATTGTCTGTAAATGATTTACCATTGCAATATGATTGTAGAGCAAACTACCTACTGTATAGACCAAAATCGCCAAAATAGCAGACCAATCGCAAACCAATCGAATGTCGTTGGAATACGATTGGTCTTATATTACTAGCAGAATGCCCGATATGGTCAAAACTGCTATTGCGATTCAATTTCTATTCAATTTTCACATTATTAACTTAGGAGAATCGGGCCCCTGTACCAATCCATATCAACCTTCAGAACTGAACCAATCCATACCAACACACCATCAATTGGTGAGATTTTCTACTTCCAGAATACAGTTTCAGAAAAATTACGAAAATCCTCATAACATTACCTGCTTCTGCGACCAGTACGGTTAGCCAGGTGGGTAGAAGCGTGTGCCAGGCAGTCTGCGCGCCGCCCCGTCCACCCGCCAGCAAGATGACACTCGCGCGACGTCGCCCAGAATAAGGTCAACTGTCGCTGTTACAACCTTCGTATGCCACAGGTCTTAAGCGACAGCGAGTCACGAAGATGATATTGTAATACCTCTAGTATATTATATTGAGACATTGTTGTAAATAAGAAAATTATCTGTTACACTAATTCATAGATTAGGTAAAGTTTTGGGAACGGGTGAAATCTTACGAGTATACGACAGATAGTCCTAACGTAGGTACGAACTACGAACCATCATACTACATAACTACCATAATAAGTATATGTATACAGTTATCTAACTAATTTTGACTAATTAGTTATTTCCTGTTACCTATGTACATACTTTGTACCTACTTTGTATCTGGTTATGTCAGAAAATCAACAGATACTTGTATGTGAAGCAGATAAACTGTTTCCTGGCTACTGTAGGGTCAATTCCCACTGAAAGAGCAGCGGCCAGCAGCGGCCGTAAGAGCACGGACAATGTAAGAGCGCGGCGCGGAGCGGCGCCGCGCGGCCCGCCGCGCTCGCGCTCAATCACTTGCATTTACGGCCGCTGCCGGCCGCTGCTCTTTCAGTGGGGATTGACCCTTTTACCCTTACCAAATGGGTTTAAACCGCTTTCAGTTCATGACTCGTCACCGCACAGCCGACAATTCTGGGTTAATGGTTATATAAAATCATAGCTTTACCTACCTGAATTATGAACTGGCATGTTGAATGCTTATTAATTTATTTACCTTTCAAAGTGAATTCTTCGGATCAACCTTGCTTTAACTTGCACTCATCAAATAAATTAATTGCGATGTATTTATCTCACGCAACAGTCGTCAATAATATTCATTCATTCATTTGCATAAACTTCGTATTTTCCCGAAACATAAATGGCGCGAACGCACTTGGTTTCTTTTTTCTAAAATTAGCAAAGCAAATGTCATTTCATAAACGGCCAGTCTATTTTCGGTTTTAATTATAATGTGACCCTATAAAAAGTTCAATAAACAAGTTTCATTCAAAATGCAATTTATGCAAAAAAAAATACAATAAGAAACAATATAAAAAAGCAATAAAGATTTACGGTTACGGATTTATGGTTCTCAAATTCCCAATTCATAGGATTTTTTTTTAGTTCTTGCGAATATACCTGGACCGATTTGAAAAAATATTTATTTCTTTGATATGGAATATTTCCCTGGTTACGATCTGGTGACGGAAACCCTGGGCAACCGAGGACAACATTCGATAGTTATTAAAAACTAAATGATTTTTTGCATTCATTAAAATTGAAAAGAATTTGATAATTTTTTCACAATGTAACTGAATAATATTCTCAATAATAATTCGCAGCTGGTGAGGATTGAACTCACAATCTCTCTAATGTCAAACCTTGTATTTCATTATCATCATCCTTTCCAGTATCCCACATGGGTGTTGCGGCCTCTTCTCACACAGAGAAGGAGCATTCCATGTTTCGAAAGGCATGATAAACTGGTGGATCCGCCTGAACATCTTCAACAATCGTTACGGGTAGTAAGAAGTCAGTAAGTCTGACAACCAGTCTTACCAGGGGTATTAGATTTCCCAGGTAACTGGGTTGTGGAGGTCAGGTAGGCAGTCACTATGTAAAGTAATGGTACTCAGCTGCATCTGATTAGACTGGAAGCCCCCTACAGTTGGGAAAAGGCTGACAAATGACGGTTATGGATGTTCTTGTCTATTGTTAGAATATGTCAATGCTGCATTTTACCTACTGTAGAAGCTAGTCTACGGGATTTTATCTACCTACTATTTTCTGTTCAACTACGACCAAGATACCATCTAGGTAAAATACTATGAAGGAACACCATACCAATTCAACTAAAAGGAATAAGAGTAAGGATCTAGGACTACAGGAATAAAATACAAAAATAATATTTTATAATACATTTATTGATAATGACAGCGATGGTTGACTCGAACTTGCTACTTGGCAAAAATATTTCCACTAGAAGTGAACTATTTTTGTATTTAAATATTAAAATCTCTTTATTATGCTTTATGTGTATAGTAATGAAGATGCAACCATCTATGCTACAAAGTAGCTGCCTATTTATCACAAAAAGAATTAGAAATACATACATTACTTTGTCATTTATTTATTTTACATTTTCCAATTTCTGGCAAATTAATTTACTTAACGGTATCTACGCTAAAAATAAAATTCATGCAAGTCACAATTTCATAAAATAATAATATTACATTCACATTCGTAAAGCGTGTGATATCTTGAATTGACTGCGAATAATACACACAATTTTCTAAAATGAAATATTATTAAACAACAAATTATTTAATTACCTAAAAACTATTTGTTTAAAACAAAAGCACAGCACATGGTCAGCTTAATTTCTAAAAATTAAATTAGGACCTACGAGACGCTGCTTTTAAGGTCACTATTTGCCTAAACCTAGGAGCCCTAGTGCGCACTCCGTGATGCGACGCTTGACTGCCGACGCGTTCGCTTGACCGCTCGTCCACTGCCCGTGTTCTACCAAACTACTGGACATAAGCACATCAAGAGTTTCAAAGACACATCCTACTATATTTGAAAATACGTATATTTCATTTTAGATTTTATTAACGTCGACTACACATTGAGCTGTCCTAGTTAGGGCCAGATTTATTTATTATAATGGTAAATATACTTTTACATTCAAAGTTAAAAATCGTAAAATGCAAAATAAACGCCATATAAGTCGCATTCTGTAGTTAAAAATCTAACTAATCACTGATAAATACTACTGAACGTCTGCTAGAACGATAAATGTATAGAAAAAATGGAATGTTTAAGTACGACAGTCTAATAAGCATTCGATAAATGTAAATCGTGATAACTCTATGAATGTGTGACAATATGATGTCAGTCAATGCTTACAAATTATTTGGACCGCTATCCCACGCAAGGCGGTCCAGTGACGTCATAACAACATAAACGAGCTCAAAGTGATGGATGCGAAGAATTTTACATCAAGGACCACTCGCTATGGAATCGCGGTCCCACTAAAAGTTGGCATTAAATTCTCGAGTGCATACTTTTGAAACAGCTGGTTTAATATTTTTGAATAACGTTTTTGTTTATATTAATAACTTACAATTTAAATGTAAATATACATAATGTTTACAGAGGCATTCATTGACGTCACATATCGCAATCGTCGGTTGGTGGTACAGCTCGAACAGATGTTACGCGAGCTTGACTGCTGTACATGACGCCACAGAATAACTCAAGGAATGGAGGCAAGTGGCGAACTATGAATGAACGCTGAAAGTGGGACTTACAAACACTATTAGATAACCAGGCGTGTTACTCTATTTTGTGTACTCATTTAGTGTACTTACGAACGATTACTTTACTAAAAGGATGGAATATACATTAGGTGATCTAAGACTATTGCTCCGTATTACCACGGAGCGAACAATGTGGACATTACCTAATACGATTACACGCGCACTATGCCGCTACAATATATCTTGATAATTTATCCAAATTAGGCTTTATTCAAAAAAATTTAACTATAACTCTTCATATTACTATAATGGAGAGAACATCGATTAAGATTTTTTTTTCACTAATTACAGTTAGATATCTCACCGATTTATTGTTCGAAGGTGGATGGAGATAATAAATTGAGGACAATTTTTTCGTAGTGACATTTTAATTTACAGAATGCCGAATCACGACTACATTTACATAAAATTTCGAATATACACAACCTAATCGATATAATGTGTGAGCGGCGCAAGAGATGAGTGAAGCTATGACGTCACATCTGTCAGAGTTGACAGCGTCTACTTGGCAAGAGACCTCGTCGCCAAAAATGACGATCGGTACTTATTCGATATTTAAAAAATTAATATTAGAATAGAAATGATTCCTAGTGCTTTTATCGAATAACAAGCATTAAATGGCAGTATTGATTTGACTTGATTCGCTGACCGCTTGCGCCGCACATCGGAGCGTCAATGTCTGGACTTGAGTTATCCGTCAGTGGCTGTTTAGTGTACTAAGTACAAAGTCTTTTACAAGGACGAAGATGTAATATTGGACGATTTCATAAACTACTTGAGATACACCTTTAAATAAAAGGGGCAAAAGCAGGCGTCGAAATAAAAAAATATGTTTTTCTTTATAGTTAGGTGGCAAGATACTATCACAATTAAAAACTGGCAATCGTGTGTCGAACACAAAATGCACGTGAGCAGTAAGAAGTTATAGGTCAAGAATATTATAAGTGATAGGGTGGAGCATACAACTGTGACCACTATTTAATTAATTAACAACAAATAGAAATCGAACGAAACTATTGATATAACTTAACATTATACATTCGATAAAATTAAGTCAACTCATTAATAAATGTGGTCACTAGTCGGACGTTCCACCCTAACATTAAAAATGTCATAATAAAATGCAACAGTGAAGAGAAACAGTAAAACGTCAAAATCACAGAAGATATATTCCGTGTACAGAATATAAACCTGTACACACGAGGGTAAGCAGACAGTGGTCGATGAGCTACATATAAATAAGTATACATTACCGTAACATCTATCACCACAAACTATACATTAGAAAGAATTTATACAAATAACTTAATAAACGATATTCAATCACCGATGATCATTACAAATAATAATACACACGCAAATACACATATTTACAGGACTTTTCAAAAAATAATAAAATTAAATCACATTATAATTCCATATTTATATTTACAAATATTTGAAAATAATTTCATTTAATTCATAATACAATAAAACAAAACGACTAGTACAGGCCGCTACAAAAGTGACATGTGTTTTACAATCCATAACAAACATTACACGTCATTGGTTCATCGGTTAATTTCATATATCACTCAATTTAACATCCTCTTTAAATAAAAACATACCGGCCGAATTGAGAACCTCCTCCTTTTTGGGAAGTCGGTTAAAAAGAGGTAAAGATACATTTCGTTTACATAAATAAAGTGACATGTAAATTTGTTAAAAAATGCCAACTCATATCACTTCTGTAACGACCTGCACCTACTAGGGCGGTCTCTTATTCCCGATGACTTCGTCCTTTAGGACATCGAAAGTTGCACATCCCGGAAACATCACGTCGTCTACAAATTTTATTAACAAAGTCAATAAAACTGAGATCATAGTTTCCCCTTCTAAGTCCCCAACAACAAAAACGAAGGCGAACAATATTGCTTCGAGGGTAGTAAATAAACATTTACAATACATATAAGCACCATACGAGTCACATGACTGCAACGAAAAAATGCGGTTTTCTATACAAGTGTGGGACGTAAATATAAATTCGGTCCGATACACTGGCGGGTGTGGCTGGGTCGGCTGTCGGTCGAGGGAGCGATGTGGGGCTCTATTTGCTATTCCTAGTTTTGGTGCCGACGGCGTTTATGCTGTCGCCGCGACTTCGCGATCTGTGCAAGTTGTGTAGCCCTTCTCCTGGAACAAAACGATTCCCCTATAGAATCTGAAGTAATAAGTGTACCACTTCTATGTTAGTTACCCTGAGAAAATATTGATATTGTAATCTTCACCAGACCATGAGACTATATAATCCCGAAATTTTGGAAGGGTAACGTGAGACCGAAGCCAACATACTGAAGCCCTTTTGAGACAAGTTTAATAATGAACAAATAACAAACGTACCCTTGCTCTGCGCGCGCTTGAGCTCGTTGTCGCGGAAGGCGCGCGCGGAGCGTCCGCGCCGGTCGTGCACCAGCTTGTCCGCGCGGACGAATATACCGTGCCGAGGGCGGCACTCGAAGTACCGCGTGCCGCCTACTGAACCGTCGTTCTTGCCTGGAACATAGTATAATAGTGTATTAATGTTATCACGTCGATGTTAATCTGTGTATTTTTAGGAGCATTATAAGGATGATTATATTCGATTCCTTAAATAGGATTTCATGCTATTGAAACTGCTGTTCGTTACAGACTAAATCGCAACTCTGGACAATTCACAAGTCCCTATGCAGTAACCACTTTAGGTAGACGAAAGCTGCGCGACCCCATTAGCACGTATCCTTACTCTAGTTACAACCCGCCATTAAGTTTGACGACAACTTACCAGTGGGTGCATCGAGCTCGACGCCGATCCAGGTGCCGCTGGCGAAGTGCGTGGGGCCGGTGTAGGCGATGACGCCCGTGCTGCTGCTGAGCCGCAGCGCCACGCTCTCGCCCACCGTCATCCACGGCTGCAGCGACTCCGACGACTCGTCTAGTTTAGCGATTTTATTAGTCAAAAAAATTATTATTATTTAAATACAAATAAAAATATGTTTTGTTTTTTACCACAGCTGAAATAGACCTTTGATTAATACATTATTAAAGATTTAGGGCCAACAACAATTTAACACTCCTTGTATATAAATACCTATTTGTACTATACAACTAACAATTTTATTTTAACTACCATACACTACTATTACCCGTCTCACACACCTACCCTTACCTATATAACCTCTACTTACATATTAATCACTACATAAAGTACAAGTAGTATATGCTCACCGTCTACGATACGTTCGGTGGATGAGGCAGGCGTGTGGTGCAGCGCGGGTTCGTGTGCCGAGCGAGGCCGCGTCGTGGTCTGGCGGGAGCCTGTCCGAGCGCTGCCGCCGGCGCGACGTCGAACCACCTGGGTAACATAGTATTTTATTAATGTGGCTGTTTAACTGAATTCGACAAGTACACAAAAATATTCAATTTTTCGAAACGCTTCTTTTCAAAGAATGAGAGAGAAACAAATAGTCAACATAACAGGAGATAAGGGGTTAATACCTTCAAATTACCCATCTACAAAGTTTTCAACAGTTTGTGTAGGTTAGTTACGCTGAATAAATAACATTCAAATCCAAATCTAACGAACAATATTTCTCTCTTGATCAAATAATACATCAATTCTCTCTTGATCAAATTCGACCTTAACTTGATCAAGATGACATGTCAAAATATGCTTCCACGATATTATTCAACTTTTAGGTATGATCAATGACACCTTTTGACCCCTAATCAGGGTCACAGCGCTCGCAGAATGGTTTCCCCACTATTTTCTTTCTTGAATCCCTTTTCTCAATAAAATTCAATAAGGTAAACCCTCACCTTGCCAGCAGGCAACTGCGTCTTCACAACAGGCTGGTCGGGTCCGGTGGAGGCGGAGTCACTCTCGCCGACAGACGACGCCTCCCGACTGCGCTCTGTGTCGTGACTCGATTGTTCTGAACTCACTGACTCTACTTCAGCTTCACCTATTAAAAGAAAATTTGTTTTATATGACTGTTAGAGCCAGCAGTTTTGGATTATCATCCTAATAGTGTAAATAATGTTTTGTTAAACGGACAAAATAGCTAAACAGTGACAGTATGGCGATGACTTTTGAGTGTTTGTCAATGGAGATAATAAAAGTGCACTAAAGCATCACGAGCTTACTCACCAAACGACGTATCATGAGAAGCATCATGCGACACATTATTAGTTTGTTCGTGCCTCGCCTCTCCATTTAACTGTGCACTCTCAACGCTCTTATTGCTAGGCAAAGTAGCACTCTCAACTGGAATAGCTCCCAAAGGATCGACAAGTTGTCCCTTCGACTCTTCCTCTTTAACCGCCTCCTCACAGTCCCTCAAAAACGGATTAATCCGGTTTCTCGAACCAGGCGTTAATACTGGAGTTTTCGCTTTCTCGAACATCGAATCGTCTAGCTCATGTTTCGATTCGACAATATCGTGCTTCAAGTCGTTGATGTCGTTTCGTAACTCCGTGATTTCGTTTCGAAGGCCCGCCATGGAGGTTTTAGTTCGGCTGATGTGTGTGTAGTCCATGGTTTTGTCGAAGTCTGGCGTCTCGTCGACCGACATGCTTCGGATTGAGAGTGTGTCGTCATTCGTGAGGTTTGTTGATGATACTGCTTGTGAACCTGGAAGAATGTGAGACATGAAAATCTCACCGGTTATACCTACTACAAAAGGAAAAGCTGCAGAATTGGGTTATAATGGAAGTAATCTCAAACCTGATCAATTTTTAGAGAAACAATTGCTTTCAAAGAGGCTGTTTATTTACATTTTAAGGTAACATGTTTTTTTTAAATCTGCTTTATGTAACAACACCAAAAATATTTATAATTTTCTTTACATTTAAGGTACATACCGTAACCGCTTGATGATATTGATGGCGAGTTCTTGTTGGGTACCCGCTCGCACGCCAGCTCGTGCAGCGAGTCCAACGTCTTCGATGTCGGCAGGAAGCCGCGCGACGTGGCGCGGCTGCGTGTGCGCTGGTAGTGCGAAATAGATACAGTTAGAAAATTATTGTTTTAGCTTAGCATACGCTGGTAGTGGCAAATAATTGCGGTAAGAAATGTGACACTGTTTTATTAGAACCACTAGGTAGCAGTTTTCTCTCCCGTCAGGTTATTCCGAATCACATGTGGGCCAGGACTAACCCAAGTTATAGTTATCTCGTAGATCCTTATACTAGTAATATTATATCGACGTTAAGTATAAAGTTGTAGGGGATAATCTCAGTATCTACTGACTTGATTTTGAGGATTTCGAGGATCGTGCCAATGACATTTAGACACATTTTACGGTAGCCGTGCCATGACCGTGTGAAAACCGTATGTATGTGAAGAGCTATCACTAACACATGTTAAAAGAAACCCAAAATGGACTCGCAAACTGTTTATTATCGGATTACACCAAGCTCAGATTTTACGAGAGACAACCTTCAACGTCGGTAGCCGGAACAAGAAGAAGGAAAAATCCGTACAATCCTACGGTGTTGCCATCACAAAATTAGTGAGGTGCAAGTGAATTAGTCGATGTGACAGATAATATTATTAAATATTAAAATCGTCTATGTTTTCATAATCTAACACACAGCTGTCTGGACTCACGTGTGTAAGCGGCGTGGCGAGCTCGTCAGCAGGCGCGGACTCGGGCTCCGAGTGCGAGTCGTCATCATTACGCCGCCCCGGCTCCTCGTGTAACGTCGTCATGCGCAGTCCTAGCTTTCCACTCGCTGGAGACGCTGTAACATTACGTACCATGTACCTTTCTATACCATACTGGAAAAAACCTACCTAAAACGAAATTAGGCTGAACTTTTTCGTAGTAAAAGTTGTGTTTTCGGTTAGAAAAATACTTGGAACAAAAGTGATGGTGATGTAAAAATACTTCAAAGATCTTAAAGATATGTGTAGAAATGTGATAGTTAAGATTAATTTGATTGTTCCATAAAATCGATATGATTTCAAGAAATAGATTAGTTACAGAAAAAAAATGCCGAAATCGGGCCAATAAGAAAAAGTATCGAAGTGTAGAAAACTTATACAGCTTGCGTTAAAAGTCAAACAATCAACAACAGTGCGATCTCCTTAGCATTTAACTAAAGTGATATTCCTACCTTATCGAATAGAAAGTATAGTTCAACTAATTAGTAATGAAATGTTTAACAAACCATGAATGAGCTAAACTTAACATAAATAACATCTTTTAAATGATCGCTTCCATGCTTGAGATTGTACAATGATTGAGTCATGCCAATGTAATCACTATACGAACTAACTAGCTCTCTATGAGATGTAGCAAACAAAAATTAAACTAATGTTTTACACTTTACGATAGCCTATAGATTCTTTTCAGTGTAAAATGCATAATTTAAGTTATTATTCTTAGTTCGAAAAGGGTGGGGTTTAGGACAAACTTTCACAATGAATGTCGTCGGATCACTAAAACCAGTCAAGTTCAAGACAATTAGGTGCTTCGATTTATAATCTGTGAACCATTATTAATGATGGCACGTTGAAATATAGAATTTCCGAGGGCCATCAGACTTTCAAAGCCTCAGAAGGCATCAGTTTTATAGATGTAAGTAACTCTAGCTGCGCGTATATGCCCACAGTGAACGCACAGCAAATTGTATTGTAAATATGCGCAATAGTTACGCTATATTAAAACAATAATGGAATAAATATCATAATTATGCATTTCTAATTAAATGACAGTTAATGATATTAATCCATACAATCGAACATGCTATGAAGAATCATGTTTCGTAAACAATACACTGAAAAGATTGTACAATGAGCGTTTTACAAATAATACAAAATTACAAACATTTAAAGAAAACCGTCAAAAAACAAGCGAAACTAGTGATTCTACGACTGAATAACTGGACATACACTTGTTGGGCGTCTGTAGTCGCAGTGAGTTCAGGTTCAAATTCAAGTTTAGGAACGTTGGCCGGGCTGCAATGAAAATATCAGACTGCGTCAATACATACCTTCAACACAACACATATTTAGGAACCCTTACGGAATACAATTGTGGTATATTTATTAATTACAGAAAGGACACATTATTTAAGAAGCTATAAATACATTATTTCTTATCTTAAAGAAAATGTAGGGACTAAAAAATATAGTTTGAAAGAACACTTCTGGCGCAAAATTTGGGATATTTCATAATTACATTTTGGCACTCAGATCTTAAAATTAAAGCTAGAGTTTCAATTTAATTGAATACTAAATTACAATATTCTAGTATTAAGTTACATATTATTCAATTAACATTATCACAGATATGATGCTAAATTCTGTACATAGCTTTATATAGAAAATATTTACTTACACCACAATATTTCAAATTCATTTCTAAATTATAGGATACGAAATATCAAACCTACTATACTGTTTATTATCTAGCACATGCTTATTACAATATCTATCCACGAGGTACTTCTTCAAATATCTGTCTACAATACATGCACAGTTTCACCTAACACACACACAAACCTACATCCAATTCAATTGGTCTATCACTACTGTATAACTACTTATATAAAGAAGGACTGTCTTTTAAGTTTTTACGCATCGCACAATTCATCAAATGTACAATAATTATTATTTGGCTGATTTCATAGAACCCTAACACTTATAAGCAATATTCGTTGTCTAAACTGAAAGCGTCGTTCGTTGTTCGAATCCACAGCAAATAGATCAACGTAGAGGAAGTGGGAAGGAGAGGAAAAATCACAGGTCATGCTGGTACATGCAAATGAAAGAGACACGCAAACAATCAGACAGTCAACACAACGACAGAAGCTTGATGCTCGAAGCTTGCTTTCCTCTAATAGCCAATACAGGGTCTAATTGTATCAAAATGAACTCAGCATCGTATTCGTTCTCACTGGATTTCGATATGCCAATAGTTTCAGATGATATTTTACAGCCAATCAATGGGTAACATACAGAACAGAAATTTCTTATGAGTAACAATGATCACAACACATCTATTTAGTTTTTAATCGTTCGGTTGCATTCGTCTAATAATTTCGCAATACAGTTGCCATTCCGATTTAATACCATATTGTTTTCACTGTTTACCTGATAGGAACGAGCCTGAAGGTAGCGGGGGATTAAGATACAGAAAATATAACGTTAGTTTCAGAGTTTAGGAATCATTTTGTGGTCCTGTTCAACCTTGTTCTTTAAGATCTATTGTAATGGAGTCCAATAAAACGTGCAAATTTTTATTTGATATTAGAAAATAAACAAAAAAATATAAGAAAAGCATTCATATATTTCCGAAAAAATCGAGATTAGTTAACAAATACTTGGGGTATTCGACTCCATTCGCATTCAAAAATATCTCAAAGAAAAAGATGGATTATAGAAGAAATATTCCAGTAGACTTAAACAAGTCACATCAAAGAACATGGCAGTGAAAGAAGTGGGGAGTAGAGATAGAAGGGGAAGTTGTTTGAGCCATAGCGTCGCCACAAAGCAATTGGAAAATAAAATAATGTTATAGTGAGATCATGAACAGTGGATGTTTTAGTACTGTTGTGACAATTTAGTGAACATGAATCGCCTGATAATTCTTTTGAAATCTCTCCGATATAATGTTACTATCAACTTCAAGCTATTCTAGATAGTCTATCGTGCATCGAGATCTGTACATACTAAACCAAAATTTATGTTACCTATTCTACTGAAATGCACTAATAAAATATATATTGTTTGTCTAAAATACGGTTTAAAACTTGATGTAAGCCTATGACGTAGTTAATGCGCTATTCGTATGCACATGTGCAGATACTGCAAATAACTTTTTTTTTATTAAAAACTGTAGGCATGACAATGTTATGAGTGGTAAAGAATGAATGTATCGGAAATAGGAGTGTGTCTTGTACTGGAAAAAAGTTTTATTTTAGTTCACAACACGGATTAATATTTGAGGATTTTTTAAAGTTTTTTTTGATCTTACCTAGTCCGAATGGTTTGGTGGGTGTTGGTATTTCGGGGTCGTTGTGCGAGGGGGCGGCGTATGAATGTCGGTGCACGGAGCGGCGCGGGGTCTCGTCGGCTAAGTCGGCCATGCTGCCCGCGCGTCCTGACGCCAGCCCGGCCAGAGACTCGAACGACGAGTCGAGACGCATCAACTGTACAAGTTATAAGGTATTATTTCTTCAACTCTTAGTGCTTCGAAAAGTGGTAAGGGAGACATTCTAGAGCAACTTGGGACTTACATACAAAACAATAACATTTATCGGACTTGTAGCGTCACATTAAGCTTATAAATAGTGAAAGCTCAACACATTTCGTTGCTTTAATTGGTTACTTGATAAAGTATTTAAGACATAGTTACTAATTACAATTTGATCTTTGATGCTATGAGGAACTAATAAATACGTGAACTAACTACGTGAGAAAGATGTGACCAGCTAGAAATAAAAATTTGCAGCGAATAAAAAAGTCGTACAAAAATAAATGGTGAACAAAACTTTTACATTCCTGTTTTAACATAGTGTAAATTCTATTTAAAGTTCATATCTTTATCATTTTACGAAAAAGGAGAAATCAATTTCACTTTAATGCAATTTGTCCCTTAAACCATACACCATAAAGTTGAGACTATAACTGCCAAAAAGGCAAGATTGATCACTAAATAGGACCTTATACCGTGCAGCATAAAGTTTAAATTGCCTTGTGAAAACAGGAGCACATAGAACATAAAGTGTAATATCACGGAGTAAGGAAATGAGCGGAGATGCCATAATGCAGGTAGGTCAGGCGCCTTCTTCTAAGTCAGTTACGAGTGAACTAACGAGTCGTTCGGGTTCTTTGAGACAGCTGTCAACGATTTTTGGTGTTACAAAAAATTATGGTTCCTAGGCGTATAAGGGCGAATGCAGTGACGTTCCTCGTCCCCCGTACACCCACATTGTGGCGCGCTACATTCTTAGGAAATTTTACGTTATAGCACCTCATCATCCTACGAGCCTTTTTCCCAACTATGGGGTCGGCTTCCAGTCTAACCGGATGTAGCTGAGTACCAGTGCTTTATAAGGAGCGACTGCCCTATCTGACCTCCTCAACCAAATTACCCGGGAAACCCAATACCCCTTGGTTAGACTGGTGTCAGACTTACTGGCTTCCGACTACCTGTAACGACTGGCAAGAATGTTCAATGACGTTATGGCATCTCCACTAGTGATTTTGTTCTCCGTGTGTAATATATAATGGAGCGTGTGTTCGGCCATGCGGACTCACGTTGTTCCCGTTCTTGGCGGCGTTCTCGAGCGCCTGCGACAGCTGCGGCCGGTGCGTAGCGACAACACAGAGGTTAGCAAGCGTACACACTGCTAGGGGAATCTAGTGCTAGTCGGGGTATAGCTATGTATGTGTTTTATACTTATATAACTTTAATAGCCTATTAATATAGGTCGAGATGAAAATTCTGAGAATGGTATTGGGTTTTTCTATCATGACAACACCCATATACAGAACCTCAAGGATTGATTTAAAAGTGGTGCAATATTGAACAATTATTTTTTTCGTTGCAGAATCTTCAGCTGGTATGAACAAGACTCTTAATTTAATTACTTGGTATATAACTTTTATCGCATTTCCCCCGAATAGCAAAAGATTCCTATAGTCTATCGCCTATACCTAATGTGTTATGTATATTTACATAGTGACGTAATAACCGCTATAATTTATGTTAATGGCGACATCGACTGAGCAATTAATAGTACTTGTGTATATTATTATTATATTAAACTGGTGTATTATCTGCCCCAAAGCTTTACAACATCTATAGTATAAAACAACTTACAGATAGGAGAAATCGCGCCTGTAAATTCGTAATGTTATCAAAATGTTTTGGAGTGTCTTACATACCATCAACCATTGTTATAGAGAGATTTGGAAACCCCATTTTTTTAATATAAGGCAAATGTGTATTAATGAATTATGAATATAAAACTTACTTATGCAAAATATTTTTTTATTATAAAACCTAGACGATGGAATGTAAGACACTAAATATTTCTTCGACAATGTGATCCTAATTGTATCATTATTACAAAAATATCTTTCTATACGGGGTTCTTGTGCAGTTTATAATTATCTATCTGGCGTGTACCTACGTGCTTATCTAGGCGTCGAATGTACGTGTGTCTAGGATATAAAACCGTGTTTTTGTTACTTAAATTAAGGAGAAGTACTACGTACTATTTGGTATGCGATTTTTTAAAAATATAGGTACAAGGTATTTTCTCCATTCGCTATGACATTTCTAAATGAAACGCCAGAATGGCTTTGAGAAAAGGATAATACGCCCGTGCCATGATAACATTGACTCAGCGGAGGTACTTCGGTGCCTACAGATGGACACCCAATCGCATTTTTTTTTTCAATAATCACTTGCTCACGATCAAGATCTAAATTCTGAATAAATTACCTATGCTTCACCTGATCTTTGATTTCTACATATAATAAAACAATAGTCCAATCATAAAGTTAACTAAATAATATCAGCACCCAAAAAACTATCAAATGCCATAGCGAATTTACCAATAGAGCAAAATACCAAGTACGTAGTACAAATCCGTCATTTCTCATCATAACTACAGCTACTGTAATACATTACCTGTGAGAAGTTAGGCACAGAAGCGGTCTTGCGCATGGTGATGGGCTGTCCTCGCGCCTGCTCTAACTCCTTGACGGCGACACTCTGCCGTAGTCGGTCTAGAGTCAGTATGCTTTCTACTGCGCTCACGCCGCGGGTGTATTTTTCTGGAAGATAAAATGTTAAGACATTGTGACTAAATTGATTTCAGAATAAGGTTTCCTGAAATGCGTGTTCTGTTCCTGAATGAAGATTCTCAAATGAGGCGGGGAGTATCTTGACTCACATCAAATTATAATACATTGGAACTTTTTCAACGTTTAAAAAGATATTGTGAAACAGTTGACTACTTTATCAGTAAAAAAACTACAATCCAAACGGAGCGAAGAAATTTTCAAACAACCAACGGATACAAAATGTTTAAATTCTATTAATTGTTTATACATTTCTCCATTCCTCTCCGCTTTAGTGGGGCTGGACCTAACACATTTAGCAATATTATCCTATTTTATATAAAAAATCTTACCAATATAAGTTTCCCCATCAGCAGCGCTGGCCTCCTCCCCAGTGGCAGCTATCTGCGCGAGGCTCTCCCTCTCCTCCAACTCCTCAGAAGCCTTGGGTATGTTGGAGACCACCTCGTATGTGACACCTGTCTGCGTCAGCTGGTCCGTCCTGTCAGCGTAGTAACTAACACATTTGTATATTACATACGCCTTTGTGGTTAAATGTAACGTATTGTTTGGTTAGACAGAAGAGAAGATTGATAGAAGTATAGAATGTCGCGGAAGAGACCATGCAATTGTAACAGAAGAGGAAGATAGATATAAAAATCCAAGTAAGATTCTTTGACACTATAGTTTGACTTAAACATGAAATTGACAACACAGGGAAGTTGTATAGGTATAACTATAACGGAAAAGAGAGGGCATTTTTTATAGCAGGAAATTCTTTAGTCGTTGATGTCGGTAACACGTTATTTCATCGTAATGTGCTAAACAGAAGTAAGAAAGATAGAGTAAGAACATTCCAGAAGGCTGACGACTAACCTGACGATTTTCTTCCGTATCCTGTCGGTGAGGCTCTGTCGCTTGTAGATGTTTAATCCTAGTCGTTTCCTAAGTATGAGATCCATGGGGGCGGGGTGCGACAGCCGCACGGTGGTCTTCAGGATCAGGTACACGCGCTCGTTGGCTGGGAATCAACAATAATATTATGTTTAGCACATCAAATCAAACACATCATCAAAGCTCAAAGTATTAAAAGATAGTGTTATTCTACTTTATAGCAATATCTAAGCAATTCATCAGGCAACCTTGCTTATACAAGGTGAGGGACTAGTTTTTTGCTGCAAATTATAGCTTAAAACAAACATAGGTATATGCATCCGAAACGGTCTTATGTGCAAGAGGTCCGTCCCAATTTGGCGCAGTTTTAACTCGAGACTGCGCTACACTGCGCAAAATTGCGCAATCGCTTTGCGCAAAAGATTAACTAAAATAAAGTAGTATTAACGACAGGGCAGTTTAATTGACTAGCTATATTTTTCAGCAGCTATTTATCATGAATTATATAAGTATACTTATACATCATTAACGACCTACCTTCAGTAATCCGATTGAGGTACTGCGAGTCATGTATGGAGGAGTCCCATGAGGCGACGGCAGACACGTCCTTGTCGTGATGATGTAATATCTGCAGCTCGTAGAACTTGTTGCCGTGTTCCTTAGGCAGGATGGAGTGTAAGCCTGCCACTGTTACTTCTTCGCCGCTAGGGTGGGTAGTTAGGTCGTCCGCTGTGGGAATGTTGAATGTTTTATGTTCATTTATTTATTATAAATGAAGGTTGAAGGTCACAATTACTCTATTTAAATATGAAAAGTCAGTTATGCATATTATAAAATAAACTATAACATTTATGTTTAAAGTTATCAAAAACTGCGTCTAAAATATTGAGGGTGAAACTAGACATTTGTGTTTACTATAAAATAACTTAGATATTTTACTTTAAGGATTCTTACCGTTGAGGTCTAAGAATAGCACGGGTATGTGATGTTCCATGCCTAGTGGCGGTACCCACGCGGCTGGAGCGCCGGGAATTGGACTGCCCGGGCTAGGGACTAACACCTGTACAATTACAAATATACAATGTGTTTAAATGTACATAACCCAATGCGAAGATAATTTTATGTTGTATGTATAAGCCTACTTGAGTCAACAAATAGATTTGTGTTTTTTCATGTTTGTATGTACTAGTTTATAAGTATTATCATGTTAATTATGTATGGTGTTTTCTATGAGCCCAAGTTGCCTGAAATAACGTAATGCACAAATAAATAAATATTTACAGTTGACTAGTAAGTTCTACTTACAGCGTTCCTCTCTTCGGTGAGTGAAACCCATTGTTCGACGAGAGATTGTTCACGCTCGTTGTCACGTTCACTCTTCATTGACGGCGACATGTTCACCAGTTTCTGTTCACGAAACACATCATAATACAATTCGAGCATGACTTAACTAATTATCTTTATTTTTACATATTTTGTTTGAAGAAATATGTAAGGCATTAAAACTGTATAAGAAGAATTTACCTGTAATTGTGCATGTAAGTGTTGCCGTCTACGAAAGAGTGCATCGCTCCACCTCTCGCGTAATACCGCTAGATCCTCGTCTTGGTACGAGTCCAATGGCATTTGTAGGCGTGACCTGAAAACAAAAGACGGTTGCAATATTTTAACTACGTCAGAATTAATGTAACACGAGGGATGTAGTTAGGTATCTTTGCCTGGTTCTGCATTTGCGCAAGATGAAGTTAAATCAACAATTTGTGATGTGATTTAATGATGTAAATGTGTATTGGCTATGGTATTGCTCGAAAAGCTACCGCATCCCTATTACGCAAAGGGCTCCAGAAATGTTCTAGAGTTCAGTGCCGCTGCTTTGTGCTGCTTCACACATACCTGACACTGACGGAGCCGACTTCGATGCTGAGTATCTGTTGGCACACGAGCGGCAGCGTGCCGCTGTTGTGTGCGGGCCGCACGCGCACGGCGATGCGGCGCTGCTGGCCTTGCCGCACTTGGTATACGCCGCCAGTCCACACATCGTTGCGTTGTACAACCTATGAACAAGGATTTAGAATTAATTTCATGTATTTTAATTATATATTGAAGCCGTGTCCATGGAAGACACCAAAACAGACATAAATCCGAACGCCGATAACAGCGAAACGTCGCATCGGTCTTTATCGGTTTTGTCGCCGAGCACAGCGGGGCGCGCAGTGTGCACGGAGCGTCAGTGCGTGCGGGACTGCGGAACGCGCGTTAGTCATGGAAAAATGCTGTGGCATGAAATGAAGAATGGCTATATTTGCCGAGCGCAAACTGCAAACAGATGCGAGTACGTCATGGTAGGGTCGTCCACATTTATGCAATGCTCCTTTCATATTACATTGCATGATACGATTCGCAAATCTGTATAGTTATCGGCACGGATATTGAGCTCTCGGCAGAAGAGTGGGGATCGCTTTGCGCACTGTACACATAAGGCAATAAACCAATAAATCGCTTCTGCGCAGGTGAAGGTCAGGGCTCAATATCCCTGCCGATGATTATACGCGGCTTAACAGAATGGATAAAATTGCTAGCATCATTCTTCCTTGATTGATGTGTTTAAGAGCGTGTACGCTCGCCGCGCGATGTCAACTTTATGTAATTCAACGCAAAAAATCACGCAGACTAGCGTCGCGGCCACTCGCGGCTGTGTGCGTGCCTATCATACTTCACGTATAGTCACACAAACCATTTTGATCCTTTCGAGTGAAATTGGTAGAACAAAAAATATATAATTTAGTAAATAGTTAATAGCGAGAAAATAGTGTAAGTCTATGGATGACTAAAATATGAAAACATGAAAATAAGTCGTTAATACTTACACTCTTTAGCAAAAAAATCGGGCACCTATGAAAACCTTGGTTTTGAGGACTTGCTGTATATTATAGTTCGGCCGTTCAGAGAATGCGTTCCTGACACGTCGCGATTGAACTGACGACGTAACTTTGTAATGGCGTTGCAGTTACGATAAAAATATTTTTGCCGGTTGTTTACCGTTTTAACAATTGATGAGCATTAAAACAACAATATTATATCAATAATCAATTAATATTATAATTTTGTGCCAAACTGAGTGTCAAATAACTTGGTAAACAATATTTTTCTAAATCTATACTGCGCTATTACAAGGTTATGTCAGCGCTTTATATTTGTAGTGCTGTGCTAAAAATAACAGGCAAGTATCGTAATCTGTTCTTATACAGTTTTTATTTATTTTTTTTTTTATTTATTTATTTAAAACATACACACTATCATTACAGTGTAATACCAATTCGATAGTGGTGTCCACAATACACATACAAAAATAATAAAATTTAACTTAAATCTAACACAAAAACAAAACAAAACAAAAACTAGAAATCAAAATAACTACAAAAATCATAAAAAATTAACACTAAATTTACAACAAAATAATACAATAAAACCTCTTAATAACTATAACTAATAATATTTAACAATACTATTGCAAATTCCCTCAGATTGCACGAAAACAAGTCTATCCTCGCATGCACTTCATTTAATACCCGTATTGTGCGAGTGAGGGGTGCCTTCGCCAGCAGATTGGTTCTGGCTGCCGGCACTGCCAGCAGTGGCGGCCGCCGCCGTCTCCACACGTACCTGTCCGGCACGCACAGCTGCAGGTGACGCAGCACACCCGGGTTGTGCGCTAAACCTCGCAGGAGCTTTACCGCATACACCGCGAGTGTAAATTCCCTGCGCACTCTTAGTTGGTTGTACCCTACCATACCCAGTACAAAAAGTGTAGGATACATCAGCGGGTAAAATGGGTACACCCCATAAAGTTTGAAATACAAGTGTCTGGTAAACTTGTTTTGTACTCGTTCAAGCATGACACTGTATTTCGCTTCATGAGGCGCCCAAATTACCGCACTGTGCTCCAGGTGACTCCTTACCAGAGCATCATACAGCACCCTGAGGGTAGCGATGTTGGTGAATCCCTGCGACTGTCTCAGCACGAAACCCAGGTTTCTATAGGCCTTCTTGCAAATCCTAACTATGTGCTCCCGGAAAGTTAGATCAGGGGTAAGTAGTACACCTAGGTCTCGTACCTGCGAAACTCGCTGCATCGGCTCTTTATCCACATTGTAGTTGTAGGCTAAGGTAGACTTCGCGCGCGTAAACGTCATCACTGAGCATTTCGCTGTATTGAAATAGAGCTTATTTTTATTGCTATACTTATAATATAAAATAATACGTTTTGTTTTTCTTTTTAAGAATTTGAAAATAATGGACTATGAGATAACTTTTATGAAATCTATAATATAAAAATGAATCGCAAAATGTGTTGGTAAGCGCATAACTCAACAACGCCTGGACCAATTTGGCTAATTCGTTTTTTGTTGTGTTTGTTATTGTCAGGAGAAGGTTCTTATGAAAAAAAAAATAGGGTAAAGTAGAGAAGTCAGTTGACGGGAGCGAAGCCGCGGGCAAAAGCTAGTATAAAAATAAAACTATGACCAAAACGCGCGAAAGAAAGTAGCATATTTAGGTTGAAAATGGTAACTCCAAATGGCGTTATGGGCCGCCATTTTGTGACGCTAAAACAGTCGTCTGTTGTCGTTTCGTGCGCATAGACCAAGTTCTTCAAGTGTTCAATGTACTTGCATAGAAATACAGATTGTAACTGTGTAACAAAGAATAAATAAAACAATTTAATTATATGAATATTAGCTTTTTTTGGTTTCCATTTAAATAACTAAAATATAAATTTTAAATGATTCCGCCAATTTAAAACGAAAATAATCTTAAAAAAATGCGGCGGTTCATTTTGGAGGAACGGTAACGAACTCAGTGTTATGTTGTGCCCATCACTAGTCGTGACTAACTGATAGGTGTCAGGAACGCATTCTCTGAACGGCCGAAGTATACATACAATTTTCAACAGTACTAAATAGTCGACTGATGATTAATGGCAATGTTAAGAGTTTCTGTATTTTAACCGATTTCAAAAAAAGGAGGAGGTTTCAATTAGATTGTTTTGTGATTGTTCTCGATTTCTCAACGACGCCTGGACTGATTTGAAAAATTGATTGTTTATATGAATGGTCCAGTCCATCCAGACCGAAAAATTGTGGTCAAATAACAACAATTGCCGGAAAGCTAAATAATGGTGAAGAGCTTGCGTTTACCATTGCAAATAAAGTTTTAAGTCATCGTTCCTATATGCTTCAAAAGTTATTCGGGATCATAAGTCAAAATTTGGGTTCATCCAAAATGAACATATAAATAAAATTATAGCTAGATTGGTAACATACATCTGCAATAAGTGATTTCTAGCCTAAGGAGTCCGCCATATTGGATTAAGACTCGTGACACATTTTTTTTTCGAGTTATTCATAGCAAGCCCTTTCATCTGATACCCATATCGTAGGAATGCATTAAAAACATTTTTTTCTCCATCTTGGGTATACAGCCATATTGGATATAGAATCATACATTGTCATTAAAACTGAACGTTCAAACAAAATTTCAACTCAATCGATAATAAATTGAGGTAAAAAAATCTTTAAAAACAAGCTTTTATTTAAATGCGCTAAAAAGAAAAAAATAAACTTTTACTGTAACTTTATTGTCAACTTATAACGACATTTCAAATTTAACATATTTGACACAATTTATATGTTTTTAAATAATTTATAAAAAAATTAAAACGAGAGATTAAATTATAATATAAAGTTTATGTTTTAAAGGAAGAGTTATATTACTATAGTAAATAATTGTTATATTAAATTAAGTAAGATAGGTAGGTAAAAAAAGCATTTGAAATTCACAATTTTTCACACTGTTAAAATATTTTTTTCTGAAAGATAGAGACCTAAATCAAAAAATGTTTTCAATTAACTATAGGCATGGGGATTTCGTCTATGAGTAAAAAAATAAATATGATTAGATTTGCCACTGTTTTCACATGAGTTTAAGCTTCGAAATAGACGCTGAACGGGAATTTTATAAAACATCTGTTACGTTCTATGGGTTTTAAGTATTTAAACTACACAAATTGAAATTTATGTTCAATTAACTATATAGACGGTGAAATTACCTTGCGTTATTAAAAATTAACATAGTTATAGGATAAGTAGTTAATGAGAAACAGTGGTTTGAAAAGTACCATTTTAGGCCAAATGGCGCGCGGTTGACATACACGCTCTTAAAATAAAAGCCATTCCTCATACATTTTTACACAATAATTGTGACATCAAAAAAGAAAACATTACAATTATCAAATTATATTTACCTCAACCGGCGCATATTCCCCGTTATCATTAAGCTCGTGTATTTCAACCCAGAGTTCGATCTTGCGCGTGAGCTCAGTCCATCGGTCGGCGAGTGACCGCGCTTTGGCGAGCTGTTGTTGTTCCACCTCCCAGTTGCCGCGGGCTCGACTGAACCCGGCCGAACGGTGGCCCCATACCTCGATAGATAGGGCGCCCTCTGGTGATAGGATAAAATGAAGTGGTGAATATTTTGGTGTTGTGTTTATGTAAATATGGTTTGGTGAGGTGGTTATTTTTATCTATACTAATATTATAAAGCTAAAGAGTTTGTTTGTTTGTTTGTTTGAACGCGCTAATCTCAGGAACTACTGGTCCGATTTGAAAAATTCTTTCAGTGTTAGATAGCCCATTTATCGAGGAAGGCTATAGGCTACTTTTTATCCGGGTTCGTGCAGAGGTTCCCACGGGATGCGGGTGAAACCGCTGACAGAAGCTAGTTATTCATAAGTTAGCCGCTATGGGACAACTGAGTAAATAATGAGGGTCAGCTACATGATGTAATCAAAATATAAAAAAAAGTTTATACCAATTTTATACAGTCTTCATTTAGTAAGTGATTGACTTATTTGCTTTTATTACATTTCGATAATAGGAAGGTAAGGTATGACATACTAAAAGTTAATTTTTGTGTTTCACTATTGGGCACGTTTAATGAGACAAACGGCGCGTTTGTCGCACGGTTGAAAATAAACCGGCCAAGTGCGAGTCGGACAAGCGCGCGAAGGGTTCCGTACCATTATTTATAAAACGGGAAAAAAATCACGTTTGTTGTTATAGCGGCAACAATAATACATCATCTGTGAAAATTCCAGCTCTCTAACTATCACGGTTCATGAGATACACCCTGGTGACAGACGGACGGACGGACGGACGGACGGACGGACGGACGGACGGACGGACGGACGGACGGACGGACGGACGGACGGACGGACGGACGGACAGAGGAGCGAAAACAATACGGTCCCGTTTTACCCTTTGGGTACGGAACCCTAAAAAGTGCCTGAACGGTAGGCCTTTGCTGTCCAGTCATGGCAGTTATTATAAATATCTTCGACCACATACCTGCACAATGCTCAATAAACTCCTCAGTGAGCGGTATAGTGAAGTCCTTCTTATGATCGAAGCGGAAGGTCATAAGCGACTGGTGCCTGGGCGACAGCGGCGCGGGCGGGTTGGCGGGCGGGTTGGCGGGCGCGGGCGAGTCGGCGCTGACCACGGGCGGCACCACCACGGGCTCGCCCGACCCGCCGCCGCCGAATACCGAGTACTGGCAGAACACGAAGTGTGACAGCGATGGGGGCAGGCCCGTCGCTTGTTTTATGGCCACGCGGATTGTCACCTGTAGGAATAACAAAAGTATATCATTTTATTAGTTAAATAAAGGGTTTTTTTATTGTTAGTGTTATTTAAATGGTTTCCACTGTTTTGTAAATAAAGTTATCTAAATTGACGCCAAAAATTATTCAACAAATATAAAATTCTAGACATACTTCATTTAAGTAAAAAATGACGTATAAATAATAACTGATGTCAACAAAAAGATAACTTTGATAACTATTAAAAACAAACCTGTTGCGTAGCGGGGTCAACAGGATCGTCATCGTCTCTCATATCGCCTGAACTGTCGGATGCCGCTTCACAAATTCTGTCCTGAGGAAACTGTCCCGCCACTCGACTTATCTCAACCTAAAACAAAAACATATTCTCTTCACAACATACTCTATACCTAACCCAGTACAGGTAATTTAGACAGAAAATGGCTCTCAAGGAACATAAATTCGCACAAAGCAAATGTCTAAATTGACTGGAATATTTATTAGTTTCATGGCTATCTAATTAATTGTTGTCCTTCCGTGGTTTTAACGCCCATGATTTACCGACATTTGCATACGAGGACTCTTCCATATTTATTTTTTTAACTGGAAAAGCTATCTTACAGACGTGACCCGGTTAGTGTGTAGCAAAGGGTGTGCAAGGCTTTTGGGACTTAGAAAATTTTTCATAAAAAATGAAAATTTCTGAAAATGCCTAGTTTTTCATTTTCATCGTATAGAATACCTAAAAATAAGACGAAAACCATCTGGGCACCTTTTGCCTAGGACCAACGGTTCGCCTGAAAATGAGCACTGAAGGTCATTGTAAACAAAGGCAAAGTCGACGGAGCCCCGCTACGCGGGGCTCCTACTTCTGGGTGGTTTAAAAAAAAATAACCACGAAGGGGATCGCGGGGTCTTGCAGACCCCGCCATCCCCTTCGAACCTAACCTGTCCGAGTCGGGGTTGCCCTAAGTCATGTGTGGGTCTAAATTTGATTCTAATCAATACAAACAAATGCATGGTCGAAGGAGCCCCGCTACGCGGGGCTCCTTGGTCCTAGGCAAAAAGTGCCCAGATGGTTTTCGTCTTATTTTTAGGTATTCTATACGATGGAAATGAAAAACTAGGCATTTTCAGAAATTTTCATTTTTTATGAAAAATTTTCTAAGTCCCAAAAGCCTTGCACACCCTTTGCTACACTCCAACCCGTGACCCACAATAACCAATCATAATATAACAATTTCTACATAAACATACCTGTAACCTCCCAGCGACCTCTCCCTGTTGACTGATGATAGGCGTATGGTAATCCAGCGTGACGTCATGGAACAACGCCTCTAGGAACACATTGGCGACGCCGATCAGATTGTGATTCTCTTGTGACTCGTAGAACGGATCTATTGCTGTTTCTGACGGCTCCTGGTTACAAAAGGGGCTCGGGATTTTGTAGTATTGAAAGATGTTTATGGTTAGTTTTTTGGAAAGCTTATGTAAGCGGCAGAAAGTTGCGTTCTACTGAACTTACAAACTAGTACACTTTGATCCTTTACAGTGGTCTAAATGTGAAATTTTACAATATGATAGCATAGCATAAGAATCAGATCACTGTAACTTGTCACCTATATAAATATCTAATTACTTATCTACCTACTATATCTAAAGGTGTTAAATTACTACTTTTATTTATATTATTTTCGCCTTCACTAGGAATATACAGATTTTTGTTCGATGCGGGAATCGAACCCGATACTGCGAAGCTGATATCTCAACCACTACGTCACACTTCAACTTAATTTTACGAGGCGACTAACGTCTTAAAAAGTTGGTGCAAATTAGCCAAATACCAATTAGTGGTTACATTTGCGTGCTAATCTATTCTTCATTACTTTTATGGCTTAATTTGACGTGAAATTCATCATCCAAAAGCGAAGCGTACCAGCGAGCATTATTTCTAGAAGGGGCAGCCTAGGCGATCAATTAAATTGCGCAAATTGTATTTTATTGACCGTATAGAATTAATATTGAAGATTGCGCAATAAATAAATAAACAGTTTATTACTTCACTTTGTACATAATTTTACAATATTTTGCTTAATTCTAAATAAGTGCTGATGTTTGATTTGCCTGTACTGGGTAAAAACCTGTGTCTCAGGCGTAAAAAATGCAATGACTTTTAGTGATTACAATTTTTCTTGGTCAGTATTTAATTGATCATCTAGGTGGCACCTGAGTAAAGTTAGTAATAGTTAGTAAACTTACGGTGTCAGTGGAGGGCAGGCGTACCTCTGTGTCGGCGGGGCGGCGGCGCCAGTCGTCGTACATGTCGCGCATGTCCACCAGCTTGTTGTCCAGCTTCTCCATCGACCACACCTGGCCGCTCCGGCCCGGACGCTTTACCATTATAGCGGGCTCCGACACGAAGGCGCCGCGCTGACGATTAAATATTTTGATGAATATGTGGCATGTATTTGTGAAGTGCAATCATTAACAATTTGTATATTAAATCTATTTAGTTGTTCGGTCATATAGTTGTTGTTGCAGCCAAGATAGAATAGTAACATGGTAAAATAACTACTGCAAGGGAAAACAATTATGATGAAGAAAACGTGGAAAAATATAAATTTAACACAAAAACAGTTATATTTAGATGTCATAACAAGTATAATATTTAAGCTATACTAATTAACTGATTTTCACAATTAAAATCTTCAATTTAGAACACATCATGGCAATTACAGCAATTATGTTGTTTATGTACCCCTTAGATTCAAATCCCACTACTCCTATTTTTTGACACATACCTTTCTATTAGGACTCAAATTCTGCGGCGGTATCTGCAGCGTGACACTGAACCTGGTGTTCCTCTTCATCTCTTCAGCCAGGAAGTTGGCTTCCTGCACCAAGGCGTTGGCTCTGAGTATGTCCGCCTTGAGTCGTCCGAGCGAGCGCTTGAAGGTATCGTCGCGTTCGGCGGCCCAGCGCTCCACGCGAGCCGCTGTTGTGGGCGTGCATGCTGTCATTTTACCTGGAGAATGAAAGGAATGAAAGTTGAGTATAATAAGTTCTGACTGTAAGAAGTAACTAAGTCAACATACCCATTATATTTGGCATCGCAAATAAATGTCATTAGTAGTTTATTTATGATAAAGTGTCTCAAAGTGTTATAAAGATTCAGAATGTATATTAAAAAAAAAACAATTTTAGCACATACCTAATTTGAGGGGATCGTAAGCGTACGGTGGGTAAGGCGTTGAGGGAGACAGTATGTTTCTTAGCTGTTGGAACTGCCGCTCGTATTCTTGCCTTTGTTTCTCTAGGGCCACTGCAAAAACAAATACACACATAAGTAAATAAACAAATAATATTAACCTATTAAGTAGGAATATACACAACATAACTTTGCCCCCTAAGCATGATAAAGTTCTTCTTCTTCTCATCAAAAACAAATAGGAACGTCTTGGGGTCTGTCTTTTGTTTTTGACGTTTGAAAAGTGCTGATTTCTCAGCCTAATTTGAATAAACATTTTTGAGTTGAAAAAGTAATGTTTAATTTCATAATTACCCTGTTTATCCTCCTCATGCTGCTTCTCAAGCCTGGATATAGCAGTCTGTATGGGATCGTTGCTCAACTCGTTCAACATGATCTCGTCTCTGGCGAAGTTGTAGTCGATCGGCTGCGCGGGAGTTTGTGGCTCGGACGCCGCCGCTGTCGAGTAACCAGAGTCTTGTTCTACAACGCGACGTTAGTAGAACAAAAGGAAGAGTCAAACAAAAGCGAATTGTGTGCAAATAAATCACATTTATAGGCTAAAAAGAATTGTAAGAGCGAAGTAAATGCTTTAAAAAGCCAAAATGGACTTTAAAAGGGACAAAATTTAATGGGATTTCAGCTTGAAAATAAATAATCAAAATTTTCACGACAAAGACCTAACTGCCCACTAAATACAACTATGTCTTAATACTCTTAAAACAGTTCTGTTATTGTCAACTTCTTAAAGTTACATGAGAAAGCATAATGCTAAACAATTAAATAGATTTTATTATATTTAGCTGTCTATGTATTTAATGGGCAGTAACAGTAACAGACAAAAACAAACATTCCAAAAAACTACACTATGCTCAACTTACCAGCAGCCTTAGGACAATTAACCCTGAAGAAGTGATGGTTCCCCCACAGTATTCTGTCAGCATGTCCGAGCCTCACGCGCGACACGACTGGAGTTCCATTCACGAAGCACCGCGCTGCTCCAAGCGGCTCCATGTGTAAGCCGCCACCTTCGACCAGGAGCTGGCAGTGTTCCGGCTGTATGCCCAGCCCGGAGAGTTGGATGTCGGCTGAACTGGAACCGCCTACTAGGGTGCGGTCCTGGGGAAGAAGAGTGGCGTTAGAAAAGGTGTTTGAACATAGGTAAATGAGACGTATAGAGGAAGGTATTTTGATGAGATAGGTAGGTGGGCATCATTCTTTATAAACTACTAGCTTTTGCCCGCGACTTCGTTCGCGTGGAATAGTGGCATCCGGCAGATTTTTGGTTTGAACAATAGATGGCGCTGTATGTCCGGAATAAATTGTATTTTTTATTTTTATTTTTTGTAATAAAAACTATCCTATGTCCTTCTCCAGGCTCTAAACTACCTCCCTGCCAGTTTTCAGCTAAATCGGTTCAGCCGTTCTTGAGTTATAAGTGGAGTAACTAACACGACTTTCTTTTATATATACCTCTATAGATTTTAAGTCCAGAATAACCTCAGTTGGACGTTTAATTTTTTGTCAATTTTCGCTAAGATAATTTAGTGGCCCAAATAGTGATTTATTAAAGGTTACAGTAAATCGGATTAATTTGGATGGTTTCTCTATGTATCTTGACGACATTGTTATTGTTGCAAAGAACCTTTATGGTGTGAATACGCGAGGGAACTTACCTTGAGATAATAAACAAGCAGTTCATTAAGCGAGGGGTCAGCATTCAGATTGACGAGGTAATACTTGTTCTTCTCCACTTTGATGCCGCTTGCCTGCACGCTGATGCCCATCTTCTCCAATGCTTGTTGTCGCTCGCTTTGTATTCGACCTGGAAACAAAAATAATATTTTATTCTGTTCCTGCATTATTTATTTTCTAGAGAAACACATGTGAAAGTAACAATATGTCGGTCATTTCTATAAACATAGACTAAGAACGTCGTAGGTACGTGGTTTCTTCGAAAGCAAGGTAAAGAAGTACCTACATATAACAATAGTGTCAATAGTTTGTGCTGAATTAGTAAAACTTCTCGTAATTATTCTAACAAGACATCATTTAATCCCGTTGACTTTGAATAGGCATACATACGTCACACTGTATATTAGCTATAACTTGTACTTAGCTGTAATTCCCTATGGTGTACAGCGATAATCTGAACATATGCTTTATCCGAAAGCCATTAATGTTTCCTTTAAGGTCACGCCAACTAATTCAAGAACACTCTGACCTAATACTTGATTTCCGAGTTTAAACTACACTTACACAAGCAATTCCTTGAGGGACTTAACTATTATATGGCGTGACTAAGAACATATGGACCTTTGCACGAAAACTATAAACCTCTGCAATGTATGGGGCAGAATATGTATGTATCCGCAATTTTATTTAAAAATAGGTATGCAGTAGTGTGACGCATTCTGCTAAGTACCTATTTTGGTAGATCACGCAATGACAGTTTTTTTCCTGATATCTAGCTACAATTTTAAAGCCAAGTTTAATAATCGATTACACCGTAAAATAAGCTAAAGGACAAAACCACAATAGTTTAAAACTAACTAATGAAAGTATAGTTGTTAAAGTGTCTAATAAGCACATAACAAATGGTTGCGGTTTAGTTGGAGCACGCCGTTTTGTTATTGAAAATAACTTATTTGTTTGTACCACAAGAGCACTAAGCTATGGCCTAACCGCCAAGTGCTGTGCAACTTGAAACATGGAGATGTTTGATTTTCTTTTATTTTATTCTAACGTAGTAAATGTAATATTTCATTGCAAGTATATTTTACAAGCCAGAATACGGTCCTTCTAATCTTTGACATAACATACCAGTTTCAACCAGTTTTTCCTCCCACGTTCGCGACATCTCCTTCATCAGGTGTTCGCTTTGCGCCAGTTTCTCGTGGACTTCTTCACCCACTGGCGAACCCTGCAAAAGAAACAAAAATTTTAATATTTCATGTGTGATAAAATCATCAAGTAGGTACGTTAATTCTCCAAGTCAATCTCTTCTACTTGTCATTCACTATACTCTGATAAAATTATCAACTAGGTACGTTAATTCTCCAGGTCACTATATACTTCTTCCTGCCCTGTTCCTAATTTTATTTGTGGTCGGCGCGATACATCATGTGCTTCCATTCCTCCCTGTCACTCACTCCAGGTCAATACGTTAAGAAAAAATGCGACTTTACTTGCATAACTATTTGTCACGATCACACAGTAAGGAAAAGTTCAGATGTTCAGTTGATTATGTAACACGACGAAGCCTCGACTCGTCAGCGAGCCTCGAGCCAAACCGACTAATACTAAGTTTAATTAATTTCCAACAAAGCCCCGAAGACACGTTACCGGAATACTAATCCTTCAGGAAAACAGATCGTAAATTACAATGTCGCCCCTTTCCTTTTGGGCACTAAATTGTTTCAGTTGTGGTAATGTAGGGTCTATGTATTAGACATTTAGGCTAATTATGTTAAAAAAACGATTGTAATCTTCAGTCGTGTAGGCGAAGATATTGATCTGTCATGTGGCATTATTCACAAATCCTTTGAGAAATACAGAGACTGACAAAAACAACATGATCACGTTTAGCGGTTTTAGCGAAACTATCAAGGTCCTATGATACATATACAAAGTTATATTGCAGAAACTGCTCGAGTTTCGATGCAACTGGCCCCTACGCCTAAAAAACTATAACTTCCTCATAAACCTAGTCATCATTGTTCTGAAAAGCCCTGACACACTTGATAATTCCCTTGAGCACATCGATCGTCAATAACGTATGCGGCAGTTACCATGTGACATGCACATTTGTACACCACATGGTGTATCTTGAGGTCGTTGAGCCGCCTTGGGCCCGACCTTTTTTTCTTTGCATTATACATGCACTGATAAGACCGAGTCTAATCCAATTACATTTCCTGCTGTGGAATGGTAGAAATGGTAGGTCGGCCGTCTTTTGTTTCTTTGCTTCATAATAAACCAAGCAAATGATTTTAATGAGTATTCATCTTTTGTACTTTTGTCTGCATAGTCTGCATATTTCTAGTTAAAAAAAAACTTCGTAAAAGTTAAGTAAAAAGAAATATGCAGACTTTAAGGTCTTATAAGAAACAATGGATGTATTGTGTGAAAGACTATCTGGCTGGAAAGAATCGTTACTTATGAGATAACGTGACACGGAGGGGCGTGGAAGAAAACCTGCAGCGCCTTGAGACTTTTGAGTTGAGGGTCTGAAAGACCCTCTAAGTACCATATATTCATTAAGATCTATTCATCATTCAACCAATCTAACAAGTCCAACTCACCGTGCCGCTAACGGTAGCATACTTCAGCATCTCCTTGAGGGTCTCGACCTCCTGGCGCAGTTCGCGAATGATGCGCGCGTTCGGGTCCTCGTTGACCACAGCGTGGTTCACGATGCGCTTCGCTCGGTCCGCGTACCGAAGCGTCGATAGAGTTTCCTCGTAGTTATCTGCAGCCGGTGATATGGTGGCCACCTGAGGAAGATGAAAACATTGAAATTTTGGTTTCTGAAGAGTACTGGTTCTTAGAACCCATCATCTTCAAAGCTCTTCTAACACAGGGAAGTCTAGGACTAGTAACGTGTAGTGGTAGATAATGTATGAAAAAACAGTTGTATTGTGTTGTTAAGTCAATTACACTCAATTACTTTACTTAATTACTAATGGATGAGAGCTGGCGTTTTGTGTGATAATGGATAAGCATCCATAAATTGCAGAGAAAATATTATTTACCAGTCCTAATTACAGTAATGGTTCAAAGCTTTCCGTAGCAAAATTGCATGCAATAAATTCGCAAACACACAAAGCGAGCCCGAACAATATTTCCATGAAAGCCAATCGGACTAAAACAATTCTTGTTTGGAAAGAGAAAACTTCAAATAAACGTAATGGTATTCGTTTTAATGTAGACAGGGTTTCGTAGAACATTTCTATGCGCGACAACGAACCGTGAGTGTTTCGAGTTGGGTGCGGTGACTCAAAGGATGCGACGCCCCGTGGATGGAATTTGAATTTACTACAAGTCTGAGCAGCCCTTATTTGCATTATCTTTCCGCTCTAAGAGGTTCCTAAGTGTAAATTGATTGAGTTAGTGCTTTAGTTTTTCCTCTTATTACTTGCTTGAAACTAGAACAAAAGGCAATTATTTAGATACGTACTCAGGGCTGCCTTAATTTATTCTGAAAGAATACCCACAAAATATAGTAATCGTGACAAAGAGCCATTATATACCCACTCTAAAACAGACAACGAGTGTTTTTTACGATGTAACAATAGTTTGAAACTATCGGATCTTCAGGCCACTTCTAAACGGCATACAATGTCAGAAGCAACATAGCATTGTGTTCTAATCGATTTCTTGTTTGTTGTCATTAATAAGTCTTTGTGATTCCATATAACAATATCCGTTATTTTTCTAGATACATTATCAGCTTTCAATGTTCCCACAAGTGGGAATCAGGCCAGTCCATTAGGAAATTGAGGATCGTCAGTCAACACGTAGTTTGTTATTATAAACATTGCTCTATGAAAGACTAGAACAAAGTATAATATGCAACTTTCCTTGCAATGTTTTTCTGCTTCATTAAGTATAAGTACAAGCTTATGAGGGCGGCACAGTTGTGCGGTATCCGTTATGATATTAATATAGATAAGCAAGTGGGAAACGTCCTCTACAACACACCTGTCTACTTTGGAGACCGGCTTCTAACGATTATGTATTAGCATAAACACTATAAACTAGTTACAGGCAACACAGGTGTCTTTACTGTCCTTTTAGACACAAAATCATGTAACATCTCTAGCCTTGTGTTACTATTACTATTAATTTATTTAAATTGAGCATGAGTTCCCATAGTTCTTATGAACAAGCCGGTGCTTACCATAACAGTTTTACTGTTCCCTCCAAGGTTGTCTTTGAGCAGCCAAGTGAGCACTGAGTCTCTGTAGGGCACGAATTTGTCCTTATTCTTACTGCCAGATGACTGGTCTGCCAGTTTTGATATCACAAGCCCGAGCGTTGTTAAGGATCTGAAATTAAAGGTCATGTAGATATAGTAAAAGTCGTGATGGCCTAGTGGGTAAGGGACCAACCTCTCAAGTATGAGGGCGCGGGTCCGAGCCCAGGTCAGGCAAGTAGGGTAAACTGGGTACGGTTGTGCCAGGGTACGGTAGTGACAGTCGCAATTGTAACGAAACTATACGTAATACGGGGGAGGGGTGTGAGGGAGAAAGACGTGGCTTGCAAGCCTAGACACGTTCCCGAGTATTGCGTTAGCCGGCGCACGACGTTGACGTAAGCAGGAGCCCACATTGCTTTTCAACAATCAAAAGTAAGTATTTTTGTTCGATTTCTTTTCCTAATTACTGTTATTTTTACACAGATAGATTATCTTGATATTTTTTTCTTTAAAAGTTGAACATTAATATTTAATTACAAGTGATTTCTTTTTACGTAAAGTATTTGGCAAAATCATGGCGATTTTTTGTTTTCAAAATGATGCGTTGGGTACGGTTGTGACAATTTTTTTGGGTACGGTTGTGACGAATATCTATACATATAATAAATCTCATATTATTATTTTTTGCTTTTAGATGTCCAGAATACGTATGTGGAAGACCGAAAGAGCGCAGTGTGATATCAAAAAATATAAAGATGCCGATGAAGAAGTGAAACAAGGGATTTCGTACCGTGTAGCTCAAGCTACAAGCCTTTCTACAGCCACAAGTTTTAACAGAGCAAATGTTGTTTTTTTGATTGTTAAAACTATGTTTGTAAGCTTATTGTGTTAAACATTTCTACAATAAAAGATATTATAGACCATTTTGATATATGTTTATGCATGTCACAACCGCCCTTGGTATGTGGCCGGTTGTGACACTTTCCCATTTTTTTTTTAATTGATCTTATGAGTAATACATTGCATTAAGGAACAATATATTAGTGTTTTTACGAACACAAATGTACAAATTGCGATACAAGTACCTTTTCTGCGAGCTAATTAGTCAAATATCAAAATTATTGGTGATCAAACGAAAATTGGCACAACTGTACCCAGTCTACCCTACCAATGCAACTTTTCTAAGATTGTATGTACTTTCTAAGTAGGTATATCTTAGACACCATTGACTGTGTTTCGGATGGCACGCTAAACTCATCGCCACGACTGTCATTGAACATCCTTGACAGTCGTTACGACGTTTAGACATAGTAAAACAAATTCTGGCACATTTATAATTTGATTATTCAGTGACAGAAGTAACCAAAGAATAATAAATATCCATAAAAATAGACAGACACCACACGTGATTTTCGAAGCCTAACTAATTTTTTAACTACGACTGAGTTGAGGTGTTAGAAATCATATTAGCTAGGTCTTCAAATAAACCTACACCTGCACGAAGGAATACCTTTCAAGCAGTAATAAATAGGTATTGATGTCAACTTAGTATAAACTAAACTAAACTATTTTTGTGAAAACTCCTTACCTGATAAGGAGTTTTCACAAAAATAGTTTCATTTTCCTTATTGCCAATAAACCCATTTCAGTCTTTGATAGGCAGAGTAAGCCTAGCGAAGCGCAGCCTACTTTTCCCTATCAAATAAATCAACCACAGTTTGCGAGACCGTCAAAGAGGACAGAAGCAAGCGCTTCAATTTATTCCTTTTCCGATTTATTTCAGCTACAAACATTATGTCGACACTAAAACCGTGGTTGGCTTTGTGTTATTTACCAAGGCTGCGTTGACTGATACACTTTCTTAGTCCCTAATTGTTTTCTTCGTTGAAGGTCGTGATTTCCGTATCATCAGTTTACATTACAATACAACCATGGCACACACACACTTACTTATTAATATTTGAGCCTTCCTTCAGCCTGTCACCTACAGCGCCTGTCTTCACCGCTCGTTCAGACCCCGCCAGGTCGACAAGCGACAGTCGTGCGACTTTTTCGCCGGAGACGCCGGTCGCAGCGTCGGTCAATGTCTGGGTGAGGACTACGCTGAAGACTGCATGCGATCGTGAGGACTCGCTGTTCATGTTCGTCGCAGCAACTGTCCGCGATTTGTTGCCTTCGGTCATTAGGTTGTCGATGTCCTGTAGACAACAAAAAAATATTGATTAAATTAAATTGATATATTCAGCTCTCAATATTATTATAAAATCAAGGATGAGCCACACTCTGAATGGTGATGCATCATTTAACCGATAACGACCGGAATTAACATTATTTTCGAGATTATCACTCAACCTAAATGTGATGCATAAACTATACGTACCTACCTATAGAATTTCATTTAAACAGTCCATAAAACGGATAAGTTTCAAGGTTATCTGTCTAAATTGTAATGGTAAGTGAGTCCACAGTTTAGAACTAGTTAAAACTTTTACATCTACGTTACACAAAGTTTGCACTTCGCGACGTCAAAGTGTCTACGGGTTTGCTGTTTCGAGAATAATGCAGTTTCAACGCGAGAATGGAATGGATATGTCGAACAGAAGTGCAAAAGTTCTTGCTACTCGGTAATATGAACATATTAGAAAAGAGTTCAGTTCACAGGAGTCGGATATTCGCAGGAAAGTCGAGACTTTAATCCACATTTACTTAAAAAGGCTATCATAGAGAATACTGTCTATCGGCTATCATAGAGCACTGACTGAGAACTGCACTCTTATTTAATTAATTAAGAAGATGTCTAAATTCATCATCCCCCGAGCCTTTTTCCCAATCCAGTTGGGCTCGGCTTCCAGTCTAGCCGGATTCAGCTGAGTACCAGTGCTTTACAAGAAGCGACTGCCTATCTGACCTCCTCAACCCAGTTCCCCGGGCAACCCGATACCCCTTGGTTAGACTGGTGTCAGACTTACTGGCTTCTGACTACCCGTAACGACTGTCAAGGATGTTCAATGACAGCCGGGACCTACAGTTTAACGTGCCATCCGAAACACAGTCAATGGTGTCTAAGATATACTTAGAAAGTACATACAAACTTAGAAAAGTTGCATTGGTACTTGCCCGATCTGGGATCGAACCCGCGCCCTCATACTTGAGAGGTTGGTCCTTTACCCACTAGGCCACCACGACTTGATGTCTGACAAGAAGATTGATGTGTGACAAGAAGATGTCTAAATTGTATATAACAATTTCGTTCATCATAAATTCTCCTAGCCACGTGCATCTAAAATTGTGTCTATAGCCGTACTAATCTGTACGCCCTGTACCGCACATTTAGCCTTAACGATAACCCACAGCACACGAGCTGTATGTTCAAACCAGGCTTATTAGACCCACTGTTAGTCTAAAGCTTATGCATAAGCACCAGCCTTTGCCTGCAGCTCACTATACTTAATCCCCTTGCAGATATGAACATAGATTTAATGGAAAGGATACGTAATATGTGTAGAGAACTGAATTTCAACTAGAAACAAACTAGGTACAGAGAAGTGTACTGATTAATATGGGAGTACGATGTTTCTGTCAAGCAAAGCGTACCTACATCAAAATGTTGATGAAATGCAGCGCTGTATAAAGGAGTGTTCTCAGAATTGTTTAACATGAGAACGTCTATGCATGTACATAGGTATCAGTCTAGTGCATGAAGTTTTCTCTGTTCATTTTCATTCGGAGATTTTAGAAAGGACGCGTATCACATGGATGAGATCGCTCGCTATTCGATTACAGCGTCCACGCTATCCGGATCGAAATCACAAAGGATTACTTATCTCCTCTCGAGATCCTACTTCCTTGGTTTTCTTGTTGTGTTCGGGATATTTAGAAATAGGTACCTACCTGTTACATTAACCCTTTCAATAGCCAAACAAAGTCAGATCGTGAATGATCTTGGAATTGGTTAATTAAAAGCTTTATGATAGAATTTAATTTCAAACACGTTTGTGCTAATATCATCACGTACTTGTTTTCCTAAGGCTTCAGCAGCTACTTGGAAATTCAAGTTCGGTTCGAATTAAATTTCATTCACCGAACGAAGTTACAGTGTGAGTAGGGTTGACGGAACCAGAAATATATTTTGGAAACGCGGTTTGAGTCCGAAATTGCTCAAGTTTCCATTTGTAAACTTTGTTTGGCAGTTTAAAAATGTACTCAAAGGGGTATTTGTGTTACTTATTTTTTATAGTTATCGGTATCTTGCCCTTATTGCAAACTGTTAGAATAAGCTGTGACAATGTGCTTTCAATTTTTATAATTTTTTTGTTTAACGACAAAAACATAACATGTCAGCTTTATTCCAAACTATCCGAAAGAGGTCATCCCTACACTATCGAAGGGTACCTGTAATTCGTCCAGTCTACGCAACAAGGATAATCCCGGCTGCGTCGAATGATTAAACACTTATTCGACGTTTGTATTAACGGTTTGAAGTGGCTTGAAAAAAATTAATTAAAAATTAATCAGCTTAGATTAATTTTTACCTTCCAAGCCACTTCAAAGGTTACGAGAGTCACATTGAAAAGTATTTTTATTTGTTTGGGGAAAGTATTTTCAACGGATTGTATTTTTAAAGGCGTTCAAATATTCATGACCATTCTCTTTCACGGCAGAGGGTTGTTTATTCTGGGGGTATCATTTACTTACCGAATTTCGCTCACTTTTATCGTATCTGCGTTTTATTTACGCAAAATATTTGATTTTGCTGATTTGCCCGCATAAAAAAGTTACATAATCCAAAAAAGCAAACGAAATCAATATCAAAGAGAGTTGTAAAGATGAATGTTAATTTTAGGTAAACAAATTCACATGAGGAGCAAGGAGCCAATCACCTTCCGGCGAGGGTTGTTTGCGCCGCACCCAAAAATAAAACCCGAACTCAAATATACTAAGACATTCGTACTCAAATTGTGTTAGCAGGGCTGCCAGGAGTGCCAGATGACCTGCTGCGGTTCCCAGTGTTTAAACATCGACCGGATGAGATAATACAAATAATGAGAGAGATGGTAAAGGAAGACTAAACAATTCTCTTTGAATGCAGTTAAATATGACCAACTTACTCAGAACTTTCTCATAAGTGCCATATTTTATAATTTAAATAGAAACAAAAACGGTTCTAGGCACAAACAACGTATGAGGACATAGACATTAGACATACTATGAGTAATCCACCTACTCACGTAGTTACATTAACCGCAAGGAAGAGTCCATCAAGTCATGGATTAATAAGAAAAATATGAGTATGATAAACCTGATACCGTCTTAAGCAAAACGCCAACCCTAGAGTTCGCGGTATCGAAATTCAATTTGGCGGGAAATGTTTGTTACATCTCTTTTCATTTGGGTAGGTTGAGAAAAACTGGAATATGTATGAAATTAGACCTTTTTATTCACCACGAACCGTATCAAATGTTTTCATTCAATCAACATCTGAACCGTTTGGTAGATCCATAATTCAAATATCGGAGTTACATGGTCAGGCAAGGAACCCCTTAAATGGCATACTAAACATGAATTAAGAAATAACTCGACATTGTGTGGAAATATGTAGTGGTCTCAAATGAAACTTCGAATGCAATATTCTTCCCCATGAACAATAGCAACAAACCACTGATTAAACTATAGTCCGATCAACAGCCGCTGCGACAACACATTAGCACCCGCACCACGTACACTGGTACAGTATTAACATACCCAAAACAAAAATGTGAAAGGGTGCCAAGTTCGATAATATGGAAATCCTTCGCCTATAAAAGAAGTGAGATCTGAATAAGTACCAAGTTCCATACACATACCTCAGTTAAAAATAGTTACTTTTTAATGATGTTACTTGGCAAGTTTTCACACACCTTGTTATAAACCTACTAAACGCAATGAATCAAGTATTTAATTTTCTATTAAAACTTGCCAAGTAACATTATTAAAAAGTAACTATTTTTAACTGAGGTATGTGTATGGAACTTGGTACTTATTCAGATCTCACTTCTTTTATAGGCGAAGGATTTCCATATTATCGAACTTGGCACCCTTTCACATTTTTGTTTTGGGTGGGATTTCATTTATTTTTGTAAGGTTGTTTATTTTATTTTTTTCTTATGATTAAGTTAGTTAAGGAAATGTCTCATTTATACTATCTTTCAGATTTTTGAATATGCACTATGCTTCTTACAAAGAAATGAACTAGATTAACTAAATGGATTAGATTTACCAATTGACTGACATGACATGTTATCATATATTATGTTCGTGGATCAAAGTTACACATTCGTTATTTTCGAAAGTGACTCACACTTGGCCGTTTTCAGATTTTTACTTTGACTAAATACAAACCTTTGTAACGAATTTCAGATCGGTACGACCATTCGAAGATATATTATATAAATATAGATAAATTTAGTTCGTTTTAGTTCCTTAGGGGTATAAATTTACACTGAGTATTTTACACCTTCATTATTTTGAAACCGACTCACACTTGGCCATTTTCAGATTTTTTCCTTTACCTTGACATAAAGACCTACCTCCATGCCAAATTTCAAGTCAATACGACCATTGGAAGTGGTCTAGGTTTTTGATGAGTGAGTCAGTCAGTCAGTCAGTGAGTGTATAGTAAAAATAGCGATTTTCTGATGTCAATATCTCAAGACCTACAATAGGTATATTAATGAAATTTTGTATTTTAGATAAGTGAGGGGGTCTCAACAGATACTAGAAATTTGATATGCGTAAATAAAATAGATTTTGAGTTATAGGGGGGTCGAATTTGGCCCGAAATGGTTCGTGTAACCACGGCCGGTGTGTCGCTTTTTTGCTCGAACTTGGCGGACACACTGCCGTGTGTCTAGATTCGCTCGCAAATCAGAACGGCCCGTGATAAATTGCCGGCGCATACTGCTGCAAGTAAAATACGAACACGGCTTAATATTTCAATATTTCAGTGAAACATTCAAAGCCACACAGCCTGGCAGAACTGGGACCATTTCAATAGAAATCTGGTTTCAATTTCACAAAACGCGAGTTTATTTTACGCTTCATCTCATGTTTGAGGTTTGGCGCAAACGTGGATGTACGGGGGAATGAAAACGGACGGAGTCAAAGTGCACCACAATTAGCTTTGTGCCCGTGTAATTGGATTTTAGTTTCTAATGCAGAATGTTCTGGGTAGCAGTCTAGTTACACAAGAAGAACAGGTAAAAAGTACCTAATTGTATTTTCTTCATTACATTATGAAATGTTTCAGTCAGATTAACTTATTGTAGTATTTTTTTTATTCATGTTCTTCGAACTAATATAGGTAGGAAAAGAAATATAAAAGAAGATGGATTTAATACAATTGTATTCAATATGTATCGGGCAGACTGTAACGTCCGGCTGCAGATATATCCGGCTGTGTCGTAAACTGGCACCATTGTAGTGATTTCCGAACATAATATCCACATGTGGTTTCCTTTTCTTCGGCTTATTCCTTATTCATGTCCTATACATAAACAAATAGTAGTAAATAGTTCAAAAAAGGCGATCAGAGAAAAGATTTTAATATCCTTGTAATGGTCTGGTCTTAAAACATACTTACGTGCGATAATTTTCAGTCATATCCTCCAATTTCATTAACTTCTGAACGTGTACGAAAGCATTCTATTTTAATACCCGAACTACAACCAAATTTTAATGCCCATTTACCCCCAAATAAGGCGATCGCATTAACCAATCGGGTATCCATTAGGGTTGAATTGGCAGCGCGACTGACAGGTTCAAGGTCATCACTGTCGTTGACGAACCATTAACACCGTAAGGACAAAAGCACCACTTGACGCAATGCGCGCTAGCAATGTCACCTCACACATTTAGACACAGAAAGAACTCGCGTGCAATTTAAACTGCAGTGGTTCGGTTTTGTCAAAGCCTAAGTCCGCACTGCAGGTGGAATGCTCAGTGCTTGCAGCTTACGTGCCAGGAAACTAGCAAGGCCGCTAAGCACGCAGGGCGGCAGGTACCGGCTATGACGATTACAAGTTTAGCTTTCAAGATTAGTATCCAGGTGTCTAGGTCCACACCGGACCCTATCGAAAACCGCAACATTTGATATTCTAGCCAAAATCACATTACCAAAAATTATGGCCATTCCCTTTTGGGTTCTAAACCTACTATACTTATCTACTTAGTGACGAAACCCTCCAATGGTCGATTCGCCCCGAGCGGGATTACGGTAACGTCGAGGGCACAAGTCTGTCAAGAGCATTAACCTATGATAGTTTTGCTGAGAGATTTATTTAGTGAAACACAAAGAACAATAATCTTATATCATGCTTAGCCTCCAAGGGATCGAGACACGGGTCATGACGTAGGAACAGTTCAAATAAGATACGCTTCATATAACTTGCACGCTAATATAATTCCCTAAAAAAGCAGGACCTAGACAAATGGAACTTAATGAAATAATAATAGAGGATAGATTAGGAAATGGGATTCAGTCTAGGTCTTGTAGTTAGATTCTTGTATAGCTGAATTATTTTAAATAAAGACAATTTCGAAGTGTTATTTTGATCCAATTTTTTTTTAAGAGACAGTTAGTTTAAGAACATATGTTATTTTTGCATAAGTTCGATAAGTTCTAACATTCCTCGTTCACACTGGTTAAATTTTGGAAATTCCTTACAGCAGACGATGAGATGTTCTTCAACCGACATTATTATGAAAAATATGGAGAGAAAAATTACGCAATACGATCATAACTCCTCATTAAGTTGCATGGATAATTGGACACATTGAGCTGTGACGCAATCAGCTCATCGATCATTTCAAACTGATTTTGTATTCGCGCAAAACGGGAGCTTTTAATCGGGATTATGAAAATGAATTTAATAACCGCCTACAGCGTTTGATACCCAGCAAAATTTATTTTGATAGCTTTGTGGTGAAATGATTGAAAATATTACGAGTGGATTTGGAAAGGTTAGAACAGTTGTTAATAACGCAATATTAATAAAGATGAACCTTTCTACAAGGTAAATTGTATCGAATGCTTCATCGAACTATACATATATAACGCACTGTTGCGCGAAAATAATAACTCAGACAAAGCTATAAGTATTTATGTTTTAAGGTAACTTAATAAAATGTCTCAATTATCTCCCAGAAAATACATAGGAGCAATATATTTTCCGTCGTTTATCTTATACTCTTAATTTTAAGTCCGTGCTGCTTGGCTATAAGCTTATTAACTGCTTTATCTCCTGATTGCAGCGTTTGCAAAGCATTTTATAATAGCTTCCTTTAATCGGGGTATATAATTTAAATCTGATTTAGTTAGCTTTATAGATAAAAATTAATTACACCATGTGAATTGGAAAACAAATGAAACATCGGGATATATTTCATGATTTGTTTCGATTGGTGATAAGCCTGAATTATTGAGTTGCGCGAGTTGCGAAAATGGTTTTTCAGTTTGGAACTACGCGTATCTATATTTTTTTACAAATAGGTGTTATTTACAAATCCATGGACAACTATAAATTTATTTTTATTTATTAAGTTCAATATACTTAAATATTTATGCGTTCATGAATGTTGAATCGTATGAAAGCATCGTCAGCTCTGACCCGAGTCATTGCGTGTAATCCATCACCGGTTTGACCTGTAGCCACTCATAATATGATGTATAGCTCAAGTCTACGCAGTAAACACGAGGGAGGAATGATTGAATGCTTATTACTAAAGGGAAATATCAAAGAAAAATATCATGAAATAAAATAATAATTAGATGATGTTTTATACGGTTCCGTCCACTACTTAAAAAGGAAAATTACTTCTTAAAAATCTAAAATTAATTTAGTGGTAAATTCAGAAACTTCGTGGAGGGATTATTTTTAGACACTACTGAAAACGAAAACTGACATTTCGTAGGCTTTAATTACATTGAAATACAAAACTAAGAAGCAGTGAAAAACAGTTTAAAATAAAGGTTTAGACAAGGCACGAGGGACCCGAGAAACGTTTGGATACGATCTTGAAGGTGATGTTATTATTCACAGAGGGCGTAGGCGTTCAACTGAGCCGGGTTAATTGAAAACGAAACAAGACCAACAATAACACAGTTGCAGGATTATTCGAAATGTTGCCACCAACTTAATTCATGTTATGGAAAGCTGGCAGAAGACAGCAATGCGATTCAGCACCATCGCGATATTTGACTTTCATTCTACATTGTATGTTTTATATTAATTGATAACTGGTCAAATATTTCTAGTATCAACAACATACGTTAAATATTAGATGAACATTCAAATGAGAACAACGGACATTAAAGCACATTATAGTTAGGATAAAAATATGTTCAGAAAAGGAAATTACACTGCTCGTCTAGATTTAATGCTCTAGGAATTCTTAAAACTATCCGAGCTCTGTAAAAATGTTTCCATGCTACTAGTATTAATAAAAGAATTTTCCTCTTGTGTATACTTTCTGAAAATTGGACGGAAAATTACATTCTTATTTGGATTTTATGAAGTATTTAATATTTATTTTGTGTTAGGATAGTCTCGTTAACCTTTTCATGAAAGTCCTCTTTTCAATTTTATATATTCTTTTGCTGGATTTGTTACAAGGCTAAGTGATTTCAGTTGAAGCCTACTGTTTTCTTTACCGGAGTTAAAATAAAGTCAATAAGACAGGATGTCTGTCTGTTCACAATGTAAATGATTCACATCTAAATATGAATAGGAACTAAATAATTCAAATACGAACAAAGAGTACAAAACGTAGACGCTTCAATCAAATTAAAATGACAATAACCTAACTTTGAATAACAATGTCTACAACAATACTCTTTTCCAAACGTAATATATAAAGGAAAATCTAAATTGAATATGAAATTCGTGGAAATTAATTCAAAAGAACAAAATGTGGCCTTTTCCATTGAAATCACTTCAGTCTGGTTTAATCTAGACTATCGACCATTTCAATATTGAATAAGCTTTTGATTTAGAACTTTAAAGAGGCCTAAATAAATATAGACTTGGAAGTTATTGAAAACCTGCGGAGAGAAATGGAAAAGTTATGTTTAATTAGAGTTTCCAGGACGAATATTTCTGTACTGGAATAAAATCATAATTTTCTGTGAAAATTTACCGTAACGACCCTCGGGTTTTGCAGGAACGTGTTCATACATTCAAGAGCAGACTTATGATGATTACTTCCTACACGTAATATTTCGCGAAGTACCTTAAAGGTAAAACGATTGTAATATTTAATGTTTCGTTTTGGGTTTTAGATTATTTTCAGTTACAATTTACAAAAAAAAAACTTAATCTAACTTGATACAAGTTCTAGTTATGCAATATCGGGAAACTGCATTTGTAAGCTCCATCCCGAAGTTCTTTTATTTTACGAGCATTCAGTGGATTGTAGGTCTGCTTCTGCTGGAGTAGATAGCAACTTTCAGATAGAAACCACCTAGTGCTGTAAAATACTAAAATTGAAACTAGTTTGGTCCTATAATAAAATTTTCCTACATTCATAAAGATGAGACTGCAAAATCTTAATAATAATATTTTATACCCAAGTTGTCATAAATTTAATCAGGCATCCCCCTGACTCAAAGTTAAGCTGTTATCCGCAACCACTGTTAGACGCTAACTGCGCTCGGAACAAACTTTTAGAATTAAACAACAGTTACTCGGATTAACCAAATAATTTAAACAGTGATAAAGTTGGGAGCAGATTTTAAATATTGAATTTGTGGGAAAACTAGGAGAGTGTTTCGCTCAATGATTCTTTTATGTTTCATCATTCATAGTATCGAGATTGCAACTGTCGACGAACTCCAGCCGATATAATATATCGGCTGGAGTAACAAAGTTCATCCGATATCGAACAGATTCAACAAAATCATATTCAAATTATAAACACATCAAATATCATCCACAATAACGCTAAAGCTTATGATTGACAAATGATCGATAAACTATACTGGACTATAAAATTGGAGTCGACTCGGATAAAAGCCGTTTAGATTTACGATCCTTCAAATTACACTGACTCGCAAAGTTGTTAGGACAGCCATGCAAAGTTGCGCTTCATCGACTTTGATAGAAATTGAAAGTGGCAATCGGAAGAGATGAATAGGGGATGACATGGGAAGCAATAACGATGTAACTGTTCACAAAGTTAATGGTCTGTTACATTTTATCAGCTGTACTTATACATAAACAAATATACTAAAGAAAATAAAGACTAAAAGCCTCCAGATTAGGATCTCAAATCGAATTACTGCTAAACGAGCACTTTAACAGGAAGACAAGGCAAAAAACAATTTGATAACAAGCAAATCCCATTTTTTCATGTTGACGATATTATGTATAATCTGCTTAGCCGCGCGTGTCGATATGAAATTCTCGGTAAGAGGTGGAATGTCGATAGGAAGAAAAGCAACTCAGTAAAGCCCCTTTGGCGTGTCTAAGCCATCTTAATGAACCCGCCAAAAGTATAGATGTATTAAAAATATAACTATCTTAAAAAATATTCTCAGCAAGAATAATTTAATTAATACTACAGAACAACTGTAATACGTTTTACAAAATAAAATGTTTCCATTTCATTCGGATTCAATAAAAATTTTCGACGGTAAAAGAGTTTACTGATTCAATTGAATACGGCGATCTTTCGAATACATATTAGATGCAACGATCGTGAAACATTCGCGGGTCGGGAACTTTTCAAAGTATTTTATGGGGCAATGAAAATTTAATCTGGAAGTGGAAGAGCGGGCATAATGAGCGACAGTGGATCGCAATTAAGAGTAGAAATGAGCTCCGACCTTTCAGCCCGCACACAATTTAGCAATAAAAATACCACTATAGCGATCACTGGGTCAGGTTCCAACGCATTACCGAGACCATCATTAGTACCTACTTTGTCAAAAGGGGGTGTAATTTCCTTTATAGATATCAATTGTATTGTTACCTATAACAAGCTCAATAGTCTTATTGCGTGAGGGAAATTAAGTGATGTTCAAGGTTCATTGTTTCGAAATAAATAGGCTTAAAGTCTTTATTATGACGTCAAAACGAGGTATTCACTCGAGCGGAATATAAGAAACAAATAAGCTGTTAGAGTCAAACTACGATTGATTGCGAGATCTAATTTACTGACAAAGAATAATTATGATAGACCAAGAAAAAATGGGAATTCAATTGTTGATGAAATATGATATGCGAAGCTGTTGTTTCTGTATCTAGAACTTCTGCTTCTGTTTATTTTATAGGTATCTATGTATTTTGTTCTCTCCATTAATTCATTTTTGACTTTTAAATTCTGTTTGGAATTATTTAAAGAACGCTTCTAAAGAATACTGAAAAACAATCGTAAATATGCTGTAAATATAAAAGAAAGCGTTGTTCAAAACAATTCCCGAACTCAAAGAAAGTGCTTTTAAGTTCTTCGAATCTTGAAAAGCACTTGTATAGGTCGCTCTGTAGGTGTAGACAAAATCTAAATATCTCGAAAGGAAATCTTTTGTTAAAGGACAAGGTGAAAGATTTCGCGTACATCAACTTTCTTGGGATAATATTCAGTCGTTTATGAGATAAGGAGTGTCGATGGTCTATAAATACGGAGCTTTGGCAGGTGAGGTGAGACTGCTAGTGGGTACTTTCAAACCCTGGAGGATGAAAAGTGACGCTATAATATGATACGGCGAGACCGTAACGACAGCAAGATACTTCAGATTTATATTTATGAACTTCTATAAGGGTTCATCGGAGTATTGTTAGGCTACAGACTGTGATTCGCACAGTACTTATAGGTGAAGGTGGCTTTTAAGAAATTCCACGTTTACGAACGTGTTAAGTGGGAATCGTTGAATAATATAGGAGTTCTGCCTACAGAGTATGGGATATATATTGAACTGTAATTTGGTTCGGAACGACTACTTAAAATATTCTTCTTTTACCGATATTTTTTTCCAAATGATGATTAACATACCTGAAATGAAGTGACAGCGAGCTGCGAGAGCCCATCCACGTAAGGACCGAGCACGGCATGCTCGCGCACGCGCAATGATCGCCTCGTCGTTTCGGGGTCCAGCAGGTCGTGTACTCGTTCGTTGTATATCTCCATGTATGACACTTCCACCTGGATTTAACGAAGAATATTAATATACAGACATAAAGACACATAAAAGTATGCATAAAGATATATAATAGTTTAAGGATCGCAGCGAAGTTTGATTGAAATACAGAAAAAAATATATCAGATCACCTTTCTTGAAATTTTCCATACCAACCCAATCAACACACAAAGGTATGTTTCACACTATCGGTTTCAAACAAACAGATTCCATTTAATATCCTGTCAGACACATAGACTTTGAGCAACACCAGCAAGAACATTGCTTTGGGTACAGCAATTACTTTGGAGAGCAGCTATTAATCCTGCATGGAGACAGATAGCTAGCCCATCATCTGTGAACGCTAGTCGTGCTGCTGTTAGGAGATACGTTCAAAAGAGATTAACGTTGATATCAGTCGTTATTGTGCTGTTGTAAAGACTTTCTGCTTCAGTAACACTCGAAGAGACTGTATGCTGCAAGTCCTATTCTTCTTTATCATTGTAATCATATCCTGTGACGATTTTTGAAATATATATTTGTAAAGAAAACCCTCAGTTTTAGCCAATGCGTTCCTGTTTTTTATCCGCGTTCACGAAAGTGTCCATGGGAGACGGGTGAAACCGCACCTGAACGCTGGTGTGCGTAGACATTATTTAAGAAATCTTGTTACCTTATAAGTGAGTGCCGGTGGTGACTGTTGTACTTTGATCCTTTCGAACAAAGAGTCGCACAGCCGCGGGATGATGCCACCTTCATCAGCCCCCGGCGAGCCCATCATCGTGTAGGACTTCCCTGAACCTGGACAGAGAGAAACGAAATTATTACAATTTGTTCAACCAGAAGTATTTGCTGAAAAAGAACTTTCTCCAGAAGAAGAAGAATGTGTCCAGAATACAGAACGCCTGTCTGGTATAATCACAAAATGTCAGCGTCCATAGGTACGATTGGATTGATCTGGATTCCACTGTGTGAGGGAGAGTCGGAATTAAACCGAACGAATAGCGGATCATTGAAATGTCAAAGATATGTGTGGATTTGCAAACCAACAGAACCATGGCTTTTGCAAGAAGCATGAAAAAAGCTTGTAAATTTTGTTTATAGGGAACGCGGCTCAGCACACTAAGTACTGCGTCTTACGAAAAAAAACATTGAACTATAATTTTTTGCAAGTTTTTAATATTTTATCAATATTTTTACTTTTAATGGACTCATGTAAACTGTGACATTATTTAACCTAAATAACAACCTCTTAATCTTTTATACTAATAACACCATATTTGTCACTATGACACAGGTGAGTAAATACGAATTGAAAATGAACGTGTATGCCTCTTTCAATCTATTCAAACTGTTTCGCTCACTACACGTGAAAGCGCTTCATTTGTAAACATGCTCCGCGAAACATTGAGCTTTATATTCAAACAAACTTCAATATTAAACCATAAATCAACGCCATTAAGAACTAAATTGCTTCACATATAAAGATCAAGAGATGAGTGATATAAACAAACAGTTGTTTCATGTGTGAAATAAAATTTATAAGTGTTACTAGATTCTCAGAACGTTTTTCTAGTCATTAAAATTAAGTTATGTATATGTCATGTAAACCAAGATGGTTAGAAATTATATTTCTTAGAAATGGAATGAATGTCATATAAGTAAACAAAGATGGTAAGAAATTGTATTTCGTAGAAATGGAATGAATAAGTCTTGAGTACATTAAAATATGAAATACGCTAGAGCCGATTCTTAGTACTTAAAGGGAATAAATATTTTGACCACCATAAAATGTTTTGATACCCTTAGTTTTGTAACCAAAAATATCTACTTAACACTAGAAAAATAAAGTCTAAAAATATAATACTACCAGCTATTTTAGTCACGACTCCACTTTAAATTGTATTCGACCACCAAATTTAGTAAATGATCACCAAATCTTGACGACCAAAATAATGTATTATTTTTCCTAAATAAATCACTGTGATTGCCTTCAAATGTAGGCTTATTATTAAATCAAGTATTATGATGCCATATTAAGTTATGTGTATATAGACTCCACGTAGGTTGTCTTGTTTGCCCTACCCCTAGAGTGCAATTCAAAACCGCGTAGGCGCGGAGGGGCAAGGCGGCCTGCGAGCTGAGGCGCAGGTAGTTTTAAAGCTCGCCGCCGCGGCTGAGGCTGGCCGGCAGAGCCGGCCAGCAAGCCGAAGCTGCGGTGGTGAGCGTGAAAACCATCTGCGACGATATGCTCGCATGGGACCGCCGGAGCCCCGCAGCGCCGGAGCCGTGACAGAAGCCATGCTTGCTGCATGTTGCATGTTTGCTTCCATGCTGCATGCCTGCTAACATATATGTATACCAAGTTTGGGATAAAAATGATTTATTTGGACTCATTTTGCTAGAATAGGATAGCAGAATTTAATTTTGGTGATCATTTACTATTTTTGGCTTACTTATGATTTACTTGGAGTAATTTTACTTAAATAGGATAGCAAAGTGTTGAAACTTTGGTTATAATTTTACTTTAAAATGTTGGTTTAATTTTGGTGATCATTTACTATTTTTGGCTTACTCATGATTTACTTGGAGTAATTTTACTTAAATAGGATAGCAAAGTGTTAAAACTTTGGTTATAATTTTACATTAAAATGCGAGTTTCATTTTGGTGATCATTTACTATTTTTGTCTGCTACTTGTTACTATATCTGGTGGTCAGTAAGCCGTACTTAAATCGCATCTAGATTTTCAAATTCCTTGAATAATTTCGAAAGCGCCAACTTGTTCTTAGGTATAATAACCGTTTTGACTGAGAACAATACCAACTTGAGTGCGCCTGGTTTACAGCTATTTCATGTCTATACATTAGTAAGCAGCAACATTTCTAACTTTGTAGAAACTTAGCAGTTAGGGGCCAATAGTAATATAATTTAATCAAGTCGAAATTAAACTGTGGTCGGATTACTATAAACTTTGTTGGCATCAGGGCTAATTGTACCATGGGGGTTTGTTTATCACTGACTAAGATCATCATATCAGTACTTAATTGTTAACATTACATTTAGAGCAGTGAAACCAGTATAGTGTATGTCTAAATACCTATTACCAATGTATGTATTCGTATCTATCTACCGTATTAGATAATGTATCATTTCGTATTGTATTCATTAATAAATGGTTACTCGTGAGCTGTTTCTCTAAACGCCCAACCTTATACCAATGAGTAAGTAAGCGTCAAATTCAAACTAACAAGGAGATCCTGACAAACTACACATACAAAGAAAGGATAATCGAATCTCCGATCACAGAATCTGCCATCAAATCCCATGTTAGCTGGCTTTCCAATACATCCATTTGAATAAGGTTCTAGGAGCTTACGACTCCATTATTCTTGAAGGCATCGGCACGGCTTTGTATGCAGTGAAGCGAAAAATGTTTCTGCAGGACAAGATCAAAACTTATCGTATAAATATCCACTCGGTATTGACTTTCTTACAAGTATAGACTTCATATCGAATAAATAACTTTCCCTCGCAATACTGCCGATAGTAAACTTTCAGGAAACATTATATATCTTAGTGACAATAAATAAAGATGTATCATAAGATAACTGAGAAAATATATTTGTTATTTAACTTGATAACGGTAATCTAAGGTGCGATGGTTCTGTGACGGCTGCGACCTACTTAGTTGAAAGTTAAGTTGGTGCGAAGTTTTTGTTTATCCCCATTGACCCCATAAAATATTAAGCATAGCGAAACTAGAGAACGTTTTTCCAGTGAAATATTAAACAAGCCTCAAGCTTAACGCCAACAAAAAATAAATGTTAAATAATATAATCAATTAAATACCCTGAGAAAGGAATAATATTGTACAAAAAACACTAAAAAGCAAAAAAAAACTAATTTTAGGTGCATCGGCCTAGAAGTCGGTGTCTAATGGATGTTACTAAGTTAATTTTGCCACCGACTTGTTGGCCGATGCACCTAAAATTAGTTTTTTTTTGCTTTTTAGTGTTTTTGGAAGTCGGTTTAATTTTTTTGTAAAAAAGTTTTTTATTTACTGCTTTTCAGTGATACGAATAGTTGTCACTATCCATATACCTAAGTGGAAAGTTCTCATCAATACAAAGAATATAAGCCCAAATACGAGGTATTTTACATATTCAGTTGTCGAGTCCCCTCGACCTTCTCTGGTCTCCATCATCAGGTCAGCTCCAAACCTTCACTGTTGCAAAGGTCTCGTCAATACAAATAATATAAGCCCAAACACGAGGTAGTTTACATATTCAGTTGTCGAGTTCCCTCGACCCTCTCTGGTCTCCATCATCAGGTCAGCTCCAAACCTTCACTGTTGCAAAGGTCTCGTCAATACAAATAATATAAGCCCAAACACGAGGTAGTTTACATATTCAGTTGTCGAGTTCCCTCGACCCTCTCTGGTCTCCATCATCAGGTCAGCTCCAAACCTTCACTGTTGAATAGTACTTTCAGGCATACACCTGAGTGTCAAGTTTTTACACTATGTATGCCTACAACTTTTGAAGGTTGCCCTCGATTTCTCAGGGTTTCCATCATCAGATCCTGACCTGATGACTATGGGACCATCTGGCAGCTATTTCGCGTCGAACAAAAAAAGAATCACGCAAATCGGTCTATAAACCTCGGAGTAATCGATGTACATACATAGAAAAAAAAAAAAAAAAAAAAAAAAAAAAAAAAACATACCGGCCGAATTGAGAACCTCCTCCTTTTTGGGAAGTCGGTTAAAAATGTGCATAACGTGAATGTCACGGTAAAATCCAATATCAATATCGCTAAAACAAAGAATTTTCATCGTCACATACGAGCTCATTGTTCGAGATGAGTTAGCCTTTTCCTAGCTTATGACATTTAATTCGATCCTACGCTATCCCAGTGCCCGCTTTCATCCCACGCGTATTTTTCCTTTCATTGCTCTGGTGGGTCAAGAGTCAAGGTTGGGCACCACGTGTCGCGTAACCATAATATTTTATGTGATAGGTATAGTCCTATGACACCGTGTATTTATCTAACAAAATAGAAATCTAATATTCTGTTGGACCATTTCTATTGACAAATTAAGTAGTAATAGAGAGCCCAATTAATAAACGTTCAACCACTTTACAAAATGACTTCATTAATATAAATTACAGTCAAGCGAGCAGACAGAAAACAGAAGTAAGTCTCATTACAATGTCATATTTCGTGAGAAAACGCGTGTCTATTTGCACGCAATGTCAAGCTAACATGTCCCACTATATTTCTAGGAATGTGTAATACGAAACTACCACAGTTTAAATATATGTAGAGCAGTTCGGAAACTACGAACAAAACGTTCGAAACGGCTCACTCACACAAACATGCACACCGACGAGGCTCCGGGGGGATCTCGCGGTGCTCTCAGTAACGCGTGTCAAGACGAGTGGTCGCGTTTAATTTTTTTTTTCCGAAAATGCCGCGAGCGAACGATTTATTTATTGTTATTGTTATACTTATTATCGTTTTTATTCGATTTAAGGCCGCGATCATAATTAATTATATTTTAACTGTGATGCGGCGGTTATGAGGTTATTTAAAGCCGATAGTGTAATAGTTGTAGAAAATGTAAATCAAAGATGGCGGCCGAAATACGTATAATTTTTTTCGTCATAGGACACCCATCACCCATTTTCAAGATATTCGAGGGTGCTAAAAACGATAGTGCAGTCAAAACGTAAATCCAAGATGGCGCCTGTAACAGGTATCATTTTTTTCGTCATGGGTGTCATTTTCATGGTATTTGAGGGTGCTTTAAACGATAGTGCAGTCAAAACGTGAATCCAAGATGGCGGCTGCATCAGGTATCATTTTTTTCGTCATGGGTGTCATTTTCATGGTATTTGAGGGTGCTAAAAACGATAGTGCAGTCAAAACGTGAATCCAAGATGGCGGCTGCAACAGGTATCATTTTTTTCGTCATGGGTGTCATTTTCATAGTATTTGAGGGTGCTTTAAACGATAGTGCAGTCAAAACGTGAATCCAAGATGGCGACTGCATCAGGTATCATTTTTTTCGTCATGGGTGTCATTTTCATGGTATTTGAGGGTGCTAAAAACGATACTGCAGTCAAAACGTGAATCCAAGATGGCGGCTGCAACAGGTATCATTTTTTTCGTCATGGGTGTCATTTTCATGGTATTTGAGGGTGCTAAAAACGATACTGCAGTCAAAACGTGAATCCAAGATGGCGGCTGCAAAAGGTATCATTTTTTTCGTCAGGGGTGTCATATTCATGGTATTTGAGGGTACTTAAAACGATACTGCAGTCAAAATTTAATAATAAATAAACAAAGAATTTCGAACGGGCCGTAGCAGACGAAAATATTTTTCTGTTAATAATTTGTAGATATAAATGAACAATAGGTATTTTTTATGTAATGGGTTTTAATTATTATACCTACTCCAGCTGTTTAGGTAGTTATCTAAAGACTTTTAATTTAAAAAACTCAGTTTAAGAATAAAGAACAGCTAAAACTAAGTGTAAATACAATAACAACAATTACTTAATCAATTGGACGATTATTTTAAGCAGTAGTTTATTTGTTTGATAATTATGTATTTGTGTAAAAAGTCCTTGAGCCTTGTCTGCGCGCCATCGCGCGCGAGGTGGTGCGGCGACAACCGCGCGCCCGCTCCAACTAACGCCCGAAACATTTTCGTCGAAAATCGGCTCGCTTACTCCCGCCAAAACTTGCAAAGGTTACGCCACCGTAATTATAAAAGTTACAGATCTAATATGAAGCTATAATTTAGTAATAACAAGTTGTTGTGTAAATATTATATGTTTTTCGTGTTCAAACTATCGTTTTTTGCTGAGATTAACCAAAGCCATGAAATTAGCTATTTAAATTGTATTGTAAGCTAGTTAGGTAGTTAATTAAATTCGATCATTGATCACTACAGAACAAAAAAGTAAAAAAAAAAAAACAACACCAATATCATTAAAAGTGACAACCCTATTGCTTCAACGGAGCGTAGGTAGTTATGTCCGCAAACAGGCTTAGTTTCCATACTGTCCATATCTTTACCGTGAAACTACTATGTACAAGTTATATTATTTTTGCCAAGATAAGTTTTTTACCGTCCCTAGAAACTTGATACAAGGAAACCAAAATAATTCTTTGATTTTTCTGAAATACCTGTGGTAAAAGATAACCTTGGCAACCCGTAATGTGTAAAATTCTGTTGGAATAGAAAAGAGACCAATAGTTTAATAGGCCTGTGCGAGGTTCGGAAATAACTTAATAAGATAAATACGAATTTAATTTCCTGATCGTTTATCTGATATCGACAAAATTTTACTGCAAAATTCGGTTTTCGATTTCGAGATTCGAAGCACATATTCAGACCAAATATTTGAATTAATATCCAGAGCCATTAAATTTTTCGGAGGTTTCTAGTAGCACCTGCATCGAATCTATCAATACGCACTCAATCTGGGTAAAATTCAATTCGCAGAGCTATCAACGTGTGCTTTAACCATACACAAATATCTTGATCCTGGCCGTAACATAAATATTCTGGGAAAATACATGGGAGAGGGCCAACACCTTTCCACTGTCGACAGAAAATTGCCTATATACAAATCACGAGACGAAGTACACACGTAGGAATTGAATATTCAGAACATGTGTGTTCGGTACATGTAAAGAAGAGGAAATGTGAAGGATTTGTTAAGGTTGATAGAACACCTCAATTTCGTGGGAAATTATATGCCATCTTCTCTTCACAGGTCGAAGTAACTTTCATAATTATATTTGACCCGTTTTTATAAAAGGTAACAGGAGTTGCTCAAGCAATGAATTAAGATTACAAGCCTATCAGCGCACACATCACACAAAACATTACAACTACATTATCGACAACCAAGAGCTGTCACGAACAAATAAAAAAAACTATTGTTCACAATTGTTCCATTGTCGACCCAAAACACTCAAAATAAATAAATCACGGCAGCAACAAAAGGACGAAACACCATGGATTACGGGGTCTCATGAAACATTGTGCCGACATAACTCTTTCCGACCGCTCGCTATGGGAATGTCAACTTTTATTTGAGCACACACTTGTACGGTTCGAAAACGATTCGTTGGAAAAAATATATATAGGAGTCCGGTGGATTTTATTGGTACTGTTGTTTTTATATTTTTGTAAATATAGGTCAAATTGCTTTTGAAATTGCCCTGAGTGTAAATAAAGAATGTTTAGGAATATATTCTTGCTAAAAACCGTTTTAATGAATAAAGCAAAACGAGCAGGAAACCAGAAAACTCATAAATATACAACATGTAACTTAATTAACGCACATCCTGAAATTAGTTTGTTCAGAATCGTTTACTGGATCGATTTATATCATTTTTAATATAGGTAATTTTTTATCCCAAAAAAAAATTAAAACTACGGAAATTATTGTCATATTAACCTTGTACAGTCAAAACAATTTCAAATAGACCGTAACTCAAAGTAATAAGACTTCGTGTATTGTCGGCTTTTTCCGTAGTTTCGTTATGTTGTGTCGAGTCGAGCGGCGCGCGGCGCGATATTTGCGTGCGTAGTAGTATGACCAAAAAGTTCTCCAAGAATTGGTATAACTAATTTAATAAATAACAATGCATATACATGTTAAATTAAAAATTCAGTATATGTATTATGATTATAACATAATATTCTAATTAGGGTGTTTGAGGGTGTGCGTTAATTACGTTACATGTTGTATAAAATAAGAAAAAGATGATGTTATCCTATAGAAAAACGGATATTTTAGTTAGTTTTAATATAGTGGCTCCAACAGTCTAACAAAAATAGAATAAGATATACTCCTACATTCTAAGTAAAACTAAAATACATTCACAATATCTTCATATTATTGGACTTATAAAGATGAAAAAATATTTGCCTAGGCCTTATGTTGTTACGTTTTCCTCCTAATACTCGCTCACATTAATACACATTTGATTTTATTGGCCTTATGATTTTTGCTATTACACGTAAGTGCGTACAACTCAATAGGGTTGTTTCCAATTTTCGAAAATCTATTTAAATAGCTTCTAAATAATTTAAAGATCACCCCCCCTCCTATAATTTTGCGTCTTAAATCTCTTTACTTTTTATGTATTCGATTTTTTTCTATTTTTCTTAAAACATTGCCCAGAAAACGCTCCATCACGTGACTGTGACGTCAACATGTACTATGTGTTCCTTTACACTTTAACGCACATCTAAAGAGAAGTAACTAATTAGAAAGAACTCATTGATTTTTAAATTTTAATAATGTTTTCTTATAATATAGATACAAAAACAAATATTTTAAACATTTAAATTATTTTTAAACATTGGGCACAAAAGAAAATACTTGTAATGTTTTGAGTTGTGTACGCGGTAAAATAAAACTGTGCAAAGGAACGTAAAGTTTGTGTTTGTTATTGAGGTTATGTTTGTGTCATCTTGGTTATTAGCAAAGAATTGAGCGACAATAAAACTATCAGCTTTCATAAATCCTTTCTCCATAGTTATTTTCTAACTTTTTTTCGCTCAAATACAAATAAAAACTGAAGAAAACAACACATCAATTCTCAGGTTATACCTGTCATAGACTGTCACTGTCAAATACTTGTCATTGTCAATGTAAAGTGACGACATCGGACTCGATTCGCCGTTTTCAATGGCGTGACGTAATAGACGATAACTTTAAAATTCATAAATTATTTAAAAATTATGTGGTCAGTTATAAATAATATAATATAGCTTATCGTGTTTCTAGTTTAGTGAACTTTCGGTGCATATACCTATTTTTGAATACTAGGAAACAACCCTATTGGTTTTTTCTAAAATTGTCCTTATAGCAGCTGTGACAAATATGATATTTTTTTTACGTAGGTTGAAACCAATTGAAATTAATACCGCTTTCAAATGGAACGGCCGCTATTCAAATCAGTTCTCTCCAAATCAATATTTGGTATTATTCGTCAGTAGCCAATTTGGTAGGCGCTCCGAATTGAATTACAACTTGGGCGGTGACTACAGCTATTAATTAAATTGGCACGTGTTGTATTCGCCCCAGAATCCAAAACATGTGTCTATTGTATAATAATTCCGTGACACAGTTAGCATGAAAATTATACATAACCAATTAAGCTGTTAGGTGTACTAACGATAATTGAGTTGGCAGTCAAAGCTCGAGTTGGTTAGATTGAAGTGGGAATAAAACTTTAATTAAGGAGTAGGTAATTAAGTTCATCGCCAGCTCGAAGTTTTTTTTTGATCACCATTCTGGATTTTAATTACTGTTTAGAGGAAATAGTAGTTGAGATTTTCCCTTCAAAAACAAAACTGCAGTCGTGTCCGTAATACTGGAAGAGGGATGATCAACCGCTGGCTGTAGTCCAACACCCGAATATGACGCATCAGCATCATTCTCGGCTCTGTCATTTATCACAACCACTCCCGGAATTAAAACTTGTAGGTAAAAGGTAGACACCATTTCTCATTATCTTGGAGAAAGAAATGGGGACTAAGATGATATTTTTCTTAATAGCAAAGCAACACCAAAGCTTTCACATGACACTGACTCCACGATGTCATTTAGGCAGAATAGCAGTTAAGTCAGGTTATCAGGCGTCATCGAGATTTGATAGCTTTTCGTGTACCTCAGCTCTTTCCCAATCACGAGGCTTGCAGGCCTCAATTCGTCAGTTCTGTGAAACCTTCTGTCATTAGAGGAGCACACAGGGGATGATGAACACTCTGGCGTTCGTCCAAATATCTAGGGCAATGCGTCAGCGTCATCGGGGCAGGCATTCATCAATGTACAGATTTGGGTAAGAAGGACAACCTAAATTTTCTACTGCGTGGGTGTCTAGTCATCCAAACATAAAGATTTTTATTACTTCAATGTTTTGATATCAGATAATATATTTTTGAGACAGCTTAACAAAATAAAATAAATGAAACTTCATTTCCACAATTCTGGTTATCATAAAATCACAACATAAACTCTTTAGGGAATTTTTTTGCCAAGGATTTTTGTGGAAAAATTGAGAGAGATGTCGAGTCGTTATCGAATTTTATTTTTAAAGAATTCCAATTTAAAAATGCATATTTTAATTTCACATACACGTGGATCGTCTAAATAAAAAAAAATGTTATGATCTCACGTTTCTAATACAGTTATTTGACTCCCATGTGTGACCACATGATCTGTTTAATTCTATCGTTTCCCACATCAATCGCAGTCGCTGATGCAAGCACAATTGATGGACAAGGCTCGGTGCTGTCAAAGCAATCCAGTCTAATCAACATCCGTGTGAAGACTATTCAAGTTAGATCTTGACGTCACTGGTTGTTTATGTACGTTATTCTGTCCTACAAGAAGCGCTATGTTGGTAAGAAATTGATCCCATCTCAGGTTCATATTACGCAGGTTCTTGTGAATTTACATAACCTCTTCAACTACAGCGAAATTACATTCGAGCTCGAAGCGCTTGAGACGTCTTCGACGTTGCTTCTGCACTTAAAGGAGGTCGAGAATGTGAAATTATCTCGTATGAGTGTGTACTTATCTGCGATCGATCGGCAGTTCCCGCACCTCGACAATTAACGAGCGCAAACATCCAATAGTTAAAACTTGGCCCCTTTGAGACGAACAAGGTGGGAACGATTAGCGGTAATTCCGTGAGCTAATTGATCAAATTTCGGATAAACTCCAATCATGAAACATGCGAAATCACATTCCTAATCATAAGGTTACATACATTACACGAGAACCAAAAATATAAGTATGTCGGTAACCAGATATAATGACATTGAGAACAATTCCACAGATGCCTAAAAGACGTCTTTAGGCAATGCTCCTCCATCTGTGAAGCAGAATCTTTCCGTGTGGTCGAACGCCAAAGGAAGGGAAATGGGCACGACCATCGGATCCAATCTTGTACAATAAATAACGACGCAGGGAAATGCTTCAATTACATCGCGTATGTTAGCTACAATAACCGTGGTCAGATTTTGTAGATATTTATTCAATCATGTATGACTCTAAATTCTATTCTAAGTTCATAATATAATCTCTAAGCCTTAACACAAAATACTGGTCTAAAATGTTTCAATCCCAAAACGACAGACGTATGTACCGTACTCAAGCTGTCTCAACAGTAGACAGACACTTTTTGTACCAAAGTTACAAAACATTTTTGAGCTCATATTAATTTTTTTAGTCATACGTCGCTGTCAGTTTATAGTTGGGACCGAACACGACGCGGCTCTGGCACCTAGCACCTGGCACCTACAGTTTTAGGTCACGCGGGCGCGGCACCTGTCCCGGCCTCTTTGTTCTTATTCCTGTCCCATTTGTAGCGTAGGTGCAGCCAGATAAGTGCTCCGTCCCACCTAATACTGAGAGTAATTACTGAGAGTTCTACTAAATAAACGAGCTTTGATATTTTTTATTGATTATTCTGTTGAAAATTGAAACATAAAAAAAAATATTTTATGTATAAAATAACCCTTCCTCACTGGTGCAGTAAAAACAAGATTACAAATGAGTATGATGACTGGGGACATATAAGGCTGAGCTTTACAACCTCATAAATTAGCCTTGGTCACATTTTAGACTTAGCCATATTTTATGCTGAAAGTCATAAAAGCGTATTTTCGCTCTCCAAGCGACGTGGAACCGCCGCAATACCACATTTTTCAGTCTCAGTGACGATGATTAACCCGCAACGTTCGCTACGGCGTAGCAACTTCGTAGCAAGTTCGCTACGAACGAAATATCGTCGTAGTACTTACGTACCTACTATTTGAATTAAGGTTTTGTACATATTCCGAGGTAACAATATGAATTCCATATGAAAATGTATTTGTAGAGTTGAGCAATAAGCCACGCTTGAAAGGAGCTCACCCGGCCAAGTTTCAGTGAAACGCCAATACGGTCCCTTGCAAATTCACGATCCTAACTTCTCACCTGTATTTGCATTGCTAAACATTTGTAGGATAGCAAATAAGGCGTGGGTCGAAAACTCGAAACAATAATAAAACCGACGTAAATGCAGTCGTAAATGCTTAAGTTTCCACTATATTGGAAGATTATGGGCGTACTAGAGTTTTTATGTATTTAAGTAGTAGTTTGTCTGAGGAAAGTTATATGTACCAAGTTTCACAAAGATTTTATCTGAACTAAAACTTATTTAAGAGCTTACGGCGGTTAATAGGATTATCAGATATGATAAAATATACATACATTTTTAAATCACCCCTGCTGTTTTATCACACTGATAACAAATTCACAACAGACATATTATAAACTGAGCTATATTTCAGGTAAGGGCCACGGCGGGGCCCTTATTTGTGGGGCACCCAGCTTTTATATAAAGCCAACAGATTAATGTCAAGTTCACGAAACACAATTAAACACAGAACAAGTATTTATTGTGAGCAGCGAAATGGGTTGAAATTTACCGTCTTTCGGGAAAGACAGGTGAGAAAGTAAATCCTAATTCCCAAAGAAAGGGACTATATAAAAGAAAACGTAGGTTTTTTTACAAAATTGTTCGCTATATAAGTAAGTTTTCACGGTACACAGTCACGAAATAGTAACAGAAATCGTTTCGCATGTTGACAAAAGACGAGGCTGACGAGGGTACCGTAAACACAGGAGTTATCGTAAAATGGCGTTTATGGGCCACGTGACAGGATTAAATGAATAACAGTAAAAACGGGGAAAAGAAAAATAAGCCGACACGTCTGAAACATCCATCTTACAGCAGTCAGAGGAATGTTTAATGTCTACAGCGATTAAAGCAAAATTCGGTAAGGTATATTCTACAACATTTCGAGCACCGATGAGAGCAAAATTTTGCGAAAATCATACGAATTTATTTTGATAGCGACTTTTATTCACAAACTTACTTTGAGTCCACCATAAAAAGAGATTTATATCAGAACTGAATGATCCGCATGCAGCGCTGAATTCGCAATTAAGGAGTTATTATTCCATTGAAAAACTTTCTTGTAACAAACAAACACATTCGCCGAGAATCACAAGGTCGAAGCAAACTACACATTTAATAAGCAAACTACACATTTAATTAACGTTCGTATTCAAAGCAGTCGAGTAATGGAAATCACAATTTTAGCATCTATGCAAAGCAGCATCGACCGGGGAAGCACTTTGATGGTCATAACATAGACAGAACTAACATCCGTAATATTTATGTTAAAACCAGATTTTCATTATCAACAAACGTATATAATATCTTCATAATAGTCTTTACTTAATTAAATAGGAAATAAATAATTAAATTTAATTTAACCACTAATTAGGATACTGAACTAGACAAAATAAAACAACGAAATCCACATTAATTTTAGTTACTAATTATCCTGTCAGAAGCATGACCGATAAGTTTGCTCATTACATTAATATACACAAATTGTTCATTATTAAACTCGGGAAAATTAGATACATAACAAAGTAATATTCGTGAACAAGTATTTCACTCTGTTTTTACCCCACTGCAAAAATCCAGCTTTAAATCTTAAGCTTGCAAGTAGTTTGCTCGAAACTTTTACCTGAAGAAAAAACCTTTTTGCTTTTATGAGGTCACGCATCGTTCTCTTTGCTCCCTCAATAACCCCTACACAAGTAAGACGGCCATCCACATAGCGAAAGCCGCAGTAAACACGAAATTTGGTACAAAAAGCGCATATCTGTATTATTAAGCATTGGTACGTCTCAAGGGAGCCGTAAGGTATACCTTCGATATAGCAAGTACCGCAAATCTCCCCTTGATGGTCGTTTAGACACCGCTACTCAACATTGGAGGAGCTAGCACGAGTCACGACCTATGACCTATATTTGCTTCTTTTTTTTAAAGGAAAATGCAATCAGCCGTTGCACTGAGGTAAGAGGGGATTATGTGGTGCGCACTACGCTTGATTTAGTTGGAAGGATGCGATCTATTCAGCAGTTTATTGGAAAAGGTGTGTGTGGATTTTAGTAGTGACGAACAACCCAGTGCGGCCAAAACTGATGATTGTATACAGTGAATATCGTGAATGGTTGACAGATCGTTAAATCCATAAATTCGCTCAGAATTCGGTCTTGCATGCACGTGTTTGTAAAACTTGGAGGAAATCCAATGCGATTCTACTTAAAGCGTCGACGTGTCCAAAAGCCTTCGGGACCCGTATAACTGAGGTCTCAGGAAGTAATATTCGGGAGTTGCGACCATTATGCGTGGCGTCATGCCAATTCCTGTGCGTAGGCATTACTTGCGAACGTAACAACAGTAGTAATACGAGACCACCCCAATAGTATTTCGTTTGTTCCCAGACGCCATAATTTATACCGCATTGGATATAATGAAGGAACTTTTGTAGTATCCATATTTCTGTATACTGCAATTTGAGGCGTTATTGTAAAATGGGAACTGAAATTCATGCAAGATATTATTATACATCGTGAACTCTGACACAAAAGCTGCATGTAGATAACGAAAATAAACATGACATTCTCTGTAGTACGGTAAATTACGAGGTCCATCGAAATCCATGCAGTAACAATAAAGAACAATACGCTCCAAATTGAATGCACAGTAGATTATCGAATTGAACATCGACAATATCCGCATGAATACTCGGAAATTGTTCAAATTCAATAGAATCATTGCAGACATATCGCAAACAATAAGAGATACTGGATAGCTCAATAAATAGTACAGATGCAACGGGACCACTCAAAAGCATAGTGCACACAGATCGTTATTGGAAAATGTCGGAAAACCGCGTCACGGCGGGAACATATTATTGTACAACAACACTAACAATATGAGGTTTCCAATACGTTTGACACTCGGTTTACGAGCGCAGTACTGTTGTTGAAGTATGCTAATAACTTCAATAAAAGTACTATGATGACAATAATGTTTCTGGCTTTGTTATGGTAATGTTTATTTTAATGCGTTTGTTTTTGAATGTCTGTTGTTGTAGTTATTTGATGCTGTAAACTTCGTTGAGTTTTCAATTTACAAAATGTTATTTTTGCCGTAAACACAGTGAACACACTCATTGAAAATATGAAAACAACCGGTTTGAATATTTGAAGTTGTAGTAATGGTGCATATAGTGAGTTTAATCGCTCAAAAATCATGGGAAACGGGAGCAAGCTCGACTGGCAGTGATTGCAGCGCGTGAATTGATGGGGCGGAACACAAAGGGGTTGTGACGTATCTAGGTGAGCGGCCTGCGGCGTCGGCTTTTGTTCGAGCACCCGAGAACGCAAAGCGTTAGAGGATAACGAAGTGTGCTAGACGATATGGGAAAACTGTTTGTGAGCGAGAAGATACTCGCAATTTTTACGAAAGCGTCATCACATACACTTAGTTTTCAAGTTTAGTAATTCAAAGTATTTTAAGATGTTTACATTAAGAGGCCAACACTTGTAACTTAACACTTTTTGAAAACATATCGATTTGCTCAAATATGCTATGTAATTCTCCCTTACTAGGCGTGTCACCGAATGGATGGGGACAGTTAAACGTTAATTGCTGCGTTATAGGCGGAACGAAAGGTTATCGCCATCAAGGGAATTAAGTTAGGGTAACTTATTTTACGCCCTTTGATTGAGGACAAAACAGTGTTTTGTCTAAATTCTGTTAAATACATCCCACCAAAAACATTAAATGTAAAAAAAAAAGCCAATCCTCTACGCAATTCCTCCACCGTAAAAAGTTTTGAGATCGCATAGAAGCCAAGTCCTGTTCAACTTTATTTGTAATAATAAATCAATATTTTGTGACTATATCAATAGTTTTGTTCACATTACAATAATATTGACTTGGCCATGAGCACAATAAACTACAAATATAATACAGCATATCTTGGAGAGGTGAAAGTCAAACATGAAGTTTAATATCACAGAATTAAATACTTTTAGTTTATTCAATTGTTACTAAATGACCGACAGTCAGTATCATCCAACATCAATTAACTGCACATGTACTATGGCGCATGTTTAGTCCATGGGGATCTCAAATTCCAATCAGTCCATAATAAGTCCAATCGTAAAATCATGTCGATATAGAATTTATCAATTCAATGGTATTTACACATTGTTTCAAGGAGCGACTTTTAACTTGTGCTCATGGCCAAGACAATATTATTGTAATGTGAACAAAACTATTGATATAGTCACAAAATATTGATTTATTATTACAAATAAAGTTGAACAGGACTTGGCTTCTATGCGATCTCAAAACTTTTTACGGTGGAGGAATTGCGTAGAGGATTGGCTTTTTTTTACATTTAATGTTTCTGGTAGGATCTAATTTATTTTTTGTAGGTCTCTTTTTTCTCTAAGTATATAACAAATTAAGTTAACTTACATGCAACTAACTAAATATATAACAAACTAAATAATGTACACCTAAAGTAGCACGTAAACAACATTTTTTTAAATAAACTAAAAAATTTCGTTATTGTCGAATTTTTGAATCGAATATCTTTTAGAATAAAAGAGATTTATTTCAGAGGTAGAAGGCGTTATCACATGAAATTATTTGATTTTTTTTAAAGTACTACTTATACTAAGCTATGTAACGAAACCATAGCGCGATTTAGACCAGGACAACGCCATCTATCAAGCGAGCATGCAGTATTTATCGCAATGCATTAATATGAAAGATTTTATCATTATTCATTTCATTTTAACCTAGCTTTTTTATTCATATGTATGTATATTTAATGCATAATAACAATATACCACACTACGTAACAATAAAACAAATAGGTAGTAACATTTTGTACATAAATAAATAACAAAGTTATCAATGCAGTCAAAATTCATACACAATGTTCTTGAAAAACCGCAAATATAAATTTGTTTCCTATTTTTTATTAAGTTTTAAGGTTTTTATAATTTTCCCTTTATATGTAGCTAATAACCTATCTTGGTGCCAAATTTGAAGGTTCTAAGTTTGCTAGAAGTACCTTAGACTTTTGATGATCGGTCAGTGAGTCAGTGACAAAATGGTGTAACTTTGATCGCTCATAACTCGTAAACTATTTATTCAAATGTCTTGTAATTTTGAGACTGAGCTTCCTCTAATACTTACTCTTGGTCATCGAAAACCTAAACTCCTAGCTTTGTTCACATGGAAGATACAGGGGGCTGAAATAGCCGCGAAACGCTTCGAGAAAAGATGGTACGGCCGTGCCCGCTTTGCTCGAGTCTTGGCTGGGGCACTGCCGTGCCCTCAGATAAGTTTGTTGGGCATTTTATGATTTTAATTTATTATTTTAAGAACCTCTATTTCCGTTAACGAGCAAATACCAACAGCATAAAAAACACTCTTCTCACTGTCTGTAAAAGGTACATTCCACATAGGCTCAAAAATAACAAAAGTCCAAATGATTAATAGTCATTTATTTAACGATAAACGATATTTATTTTTAACAACCACATCGCATAATAGAGGAGATTTCATAACCACCAAATATCCAATTCAAAGAGCGACCAACAGTTTGTGGGTAAAAACCGCTGTACAAATACCGTTTTTCAGAGGCAGGCGCTGAAATATTCTAGCGACGTAAATAGGGCTGTCACTTTTAGTGCTGATACCCTTCAATAAAACTTCCAACATTAATACTACAGTATTAAATCGAGAGAGCAAGTTTTCCCTAGGGCGACAGGCTGACTATTCTAAATTGGGAGGATCTTGGCTTTAACTTCAGGAGCAGTGGTCTTGTCCCGTAAATTACGGTTTTGAAAGGCGTTCGGGCGGTCGCGACCGGAGATTTGGGTGCTACAGGCAGTCAAATGGTAGTGACAGCCCTGTAGGCATCGGCTCAGTTATTGAGTATGAATATTCAAAGTTATTTGTCGAACGTTCGGCGCGTGTCCCAGGGGGCATCCAAACGCATGGCATTCTTGTAATGAAATTTTGAGATGAAATGAATATCTGACGTTAGTCGGACGGAAGCCGAAAAATCTTTTGTGGTTAAAAATTGAGCAGTTTCAAAACCAAAAATCTGTGCACTACAATATTTAAACTTTCTGTTGTATATAAGTATAATGGATTATAACTCCCATAAAGGACAATGCCAGGGTCTGGGCTCAAAGTTTGCCCAGCAGTGGGAGTAGTTCCAGCTGGTTCCATAGTGCACTCTGAACACGAAATCCAAATATTTTTGAAATCGGTCCCAGAGGTCCCGAAAAAAACCGGTTCAAATGTTCTCCATAGATAGTCACTTAACAAAGCCTGAGCCATTTGCCCAGTAGTGAAAGTGGTCGAAATAGGTTCTTTACTTCACTGTTATCACGAAATCCAAATATTTTGGAAATCGGTCCGAGAGGTCCCGAGAAAAACCAATTCTAATGTTCAACTTGAACAGTCACTTTATAAAGCCCAAGCCATTTGCCCGGTAGTGGGAATGGTTAGAATAGGTTCTTTACTTCACTGTTATCACGAAATCCAAATATTTTGGAAATCGGTCCCAGAGGTCCCGAGAAAAACCGGTTCTAATGTTTAAACTTGAACAGTCAATTTATAAAGCCCAAGCCATTTGCCCAGTAGTGGGAATGGTTAGAATAGGTTCTTTACTTCACTGTTAACACGAAATCCAAATATTTTGGAAATCGGTCCCAGAGGTCCCGAGAAAAACCAGTTCTAATGTTAGCCAGCCCTTGTTAGCAAGCCATTTTAAGCAGCCACAAACCTAACAACCTCTTATCTTGAAATAACATTCAGATAGTTAGTGGTTTCACTGTTAATAGGATAAAAAAACAGGAATAGACGTTTCAAGGAAATTGTTGTTTCTCTTGCTTTTCAGTCTCTATCTACCACAATCAGTCCTAAGTTCGTGTAGCGTCATGCAATTAATATCCGTAATGGCAATGGAAAAATCTTATCAAGACGAATAAAATAAGCTCGAACACGAGGTAGTAAATAAATACCGTTGAGGAGTTCCCTCGTCTCACTGTCGTCTCCATCGTCAGGTCAGGTTTTAACCTCCACTGTTTTGTGGTGTCGGAGACATATACCCGAATGACAAGTTTTTATTCGATATGTGCTTACAATTTCCGAGAGTTCCCTACTGTTTTAAGGTTTCTATCACCAGACCCTGGACCGAATAACAAAGGAACCATTTGGAAAGTAAATCCTTTCAAACAATAAAATGATTGTTTAAATCGGTTGGTAAACGACGGAGTTATGCACGTACAAACGTAAAAAGAATACAAACTAACTGAGAAACTCCTCCATATTTTGAAGTCGGTAAAAAAAATTCTCGTTCAATACCTCGTATTTGTCGATTAATATTATAATGCATTTCAATTAAGATAATAAAAGTGGAATAGTTAAGAGTTCGTAAGCATATTTTTCGTAATATTGAATAAGAGTCAAACCAGTTTTTCTCAGGACTACTGGGATAGATTTCGAAATATTTCGGTCTGGGACCTATTATAAGCCTATGGAACATAATACACTATGCAGTTACCGTGGACAACTCTTGAGCCCAACTTCCATACAAAGAATAGCATTGTCCTTTGAGTCACTCAGGAGTAGCAACCAACATTGAACAGGCAATTTCGAACCAACACAAACATTTGTTGAATAAAGCCTATGTAACACGCAAAGTAATAATTGTTACTATCCATGACGTCACGAAGGTGAACAGGGAAATGCACTTGCGCAACTCGCACTCTCACACTGCATACACCATTTAGTTCGCTGTGATAAAACTGCAAATATAACTAGTAAATGTAAACATAAAATCTAGATCTTAGAATAGATTTATTACCTAAGTAAGTAAGTAACTAGTAGATTACTTTCACTATTTCATTTTACAGATAAAAATATTATTTTATACAGTATTCTTATGTCCCGGCTCCAACAATATACTTGTATCGTTGAACATAATATAAAAACATGTTTTACATATGACTTTTACTACGACAAAAATAAATAGGGCATTACACGGCCCATCAAAACGGTATAACAACACGTTACACGAACAAAAACTGATATTAATTAATGACATCATCAAACGACGTTGTTTAGCAAGGGCGCCCCGCGGTATTTGACATGTAGGTACGTAATTGCCCCGCTCCCTTCGAATACGTTAAATGGAAGCTTTACAACAGAATAGACACCTTTGAGCAACACAAAATAGCCCGTATACTTAGGTACTTAGTCGGTATAAATTACAGCCGTTTTCGTAATTTAATACAAAACACCAGGCGATATTTTCAAACTTTATACAGCCTTTGAGCTCTTTGGACACCTCTGTATTGTCTTGAGTGGAGACCAGAATTACATGTAGCTGATAAACTGAAAGTCAAATTAAGCTTGGTGCTTTATTAATAAGATGAAGAATTTGGGATCTAAAATAAATTGTAATTCACATCTGCAAATTCGTAGGCAAATATTGCGTATACCCTACAGTTTCTAAGGCAATATAAAGTTAAAAGCTTAAGGCACTAAAGCAAACAAAAGAGCCTTATCAAAACAGAAATAAATAGTCAATTTAAACCAGAATACTGAATAGCACCATTAAGTAATCTTATTAGCTCCATTTTCGAAATACGTCCATAAAGAGCAGACTTAAGTAAAACGAAATCAAAATTTATTGCCAAACAATACGAAGCAAAAATAAAGCGTATTACAGATAAACCATCCAATTATGAAGAGGCGAAAACAAAATTAGAGATATTTAATAAGGCTATACATTCCGACGAAGTTTTACGTAACGCCTGACTCCGTAACGAAATGCAATTGAAAGGAAAACGAGGTCATTAACTCTGAAACACCAAGAAAGGAGAAGGCTCAATTTATAAACGAGGTAGAATTAATAAGTAAGCTTCTTGATAATTAATGGATTCATATCATTGCTCCGATAATCTCCTTAGCACGTCCATTTAATGAACTGGGGTCGCTCGGAAAGTTGACAAGTTATACCCAGCAAATGCTATTTTATATGTTCCCTTTGAATAGTTCATCAATCACGAAGGTCAGTGCAATTTAATCCAGACGGGTGACGGCCTCCAAAATGATGAATTAATTAAATCAGTTCCGGGTCGTCGCGTCCGCTCGTCGCCTGCACCGCCTGTCGAAAGAGCGCCCAGCACTGCATTAACGGTTTAAAATCAATTTCCCGCCTGCTTCCAGCCCCCGTCAGGAAATTAGAAGAACACCGGCCCACGAGTTTATTTGATCGACACATCTTCAGAGTATTTTAATATTATCTGTTGTCACGGTAAACCTGAACACTGCGTCAGTTGCCCCATCTTAACTTTAAGTTTAATCTTTCTGTGTTACCATAGAAATATCGTGCAATATTTTTTTATCATAAAGTGCGCAGTTTTACCGCTTGTTTTTATTAAAACCTGTTACGAAGCACTCGTGCCATAATACCGTAGCTCGACGTTCCCTGAGTATTCATTCATATGACGGTGCATACTTTTAATTGGCTCAATGCATGTTAATGGGTTTATATTATTTTGTACGCGTTGCTGAAAGATACGGGTTTTTTGATAATGCAAGTGTATTTTTGTTGGTATCTATGCGATAGGAGTCTGTTGCATTTAAAAGCGTGGTTAATTAATTGTTTCTGCTGCCAAACGTGCGGTATCTTGGCTTGTCGGATTGTGGGTTTTTATACGGCATGGGCTCGCTCAGCGGGCTATGGAAAGGGCTATGCTCGGCATTTCTCTGAGGGATCGCATCAGAAATGAGGTAATCCGTCAGAGAACCAAGGTCATCGACATAGCCCACCGAATCAGCAAGCTGAAGTGGCAGTGGGCTGGCCATATTAGCCGAAGAACCGATAACCGTTGGGGTAAACGAGTTCTAGAGTGGAGACCACGCATCGGCAAACGTAGTGTAGGACGTCCTCAGGCACGGTGGAGTGATGACTTGCGCAAGACGGCTGGCAGGAGCTGGATGCGAGAAGCCGAAAATCGATCTCAGTGGCGTGCACTTGGAGAGGCCTATGTCCAGCAGTGGACTGCGATAGGCTGATGATGATACGGCATGGTGAAACTGAATTAGATTTACAAGTGTAGTGGTTTTAAAATTGCACAAATGCAGCCATTTTGATTTTTATTATACTGTATAGGGTTCAAAAATAAATTGGGTTAATTAAGTCATTAGGTCTTTCTAGCACGTTAACTTCACACTGCTCTAAGATCTACAGGAGTTCAGCTCCTTAATTGGAGAATCGAGGAAACGAGGAAGTTTAAATCAGTTTTCCCAAACAATCAATTACCTGTGCGTTTATTACGTTGTACAAACAATTATTCGGTTTAATTACACGATAAATTAAGCAGTTCATTAGACGAAAACACAAATTTGCAATTAAACGAGCTGGGTGAAGACGCTCGTGCACCTACGTTGAAAATGTGGAGATGGAAGATAAAAACTTCCTCCTGTTGAGTTGCCGTGTTCGCCAACTTTATTTAATTTGTTAAGAACTTTGTCTTGACATTAACAAGATGACAATAGAACACAATATACTTAAGTATTAATGAGGCTCTAATTAGGAAATATACTTTGAGCAGTTCTTTTCCGATTGTTCTAGATATTTATATTTATTTAGTTGTTTAGATACCAAGGTATGGTACACAAATATCTACACCAATAAATCTAAATGGAAGCGCCGGTGGTAACCAGAAATAGCACTCCCAATTTCCGTAACACAGCTCCACAAATTACTGCCATACATACATCTGACCCAACAGTCAGCGAGAAATTTCACGGTCGAGTTCCTAGGGCTATCCCAATTAATCTTATTCACGCTATTCAGCTACATTTGGCATTGCGCGAAAGTTCATCGCTTTGGGGACCACTAACTACATAAAAAGGGAAAGAAGACTACATGAAATACTGCTTAATCCCGCCCTGGATCTTTGTCATTTGAACCTTTTTTTCCCTTGTCTACCGCTGATTTGTCATCTACCGCATTATTCTTCGTTATATCCCTTAGAACATCCCTTAGAACTTTATACAAATTTTATTCTTCTCGGCCATTGTGCCAGTGGACCAGCTTTAAATGTTTACTGAAAATCATTCTTCATTAATGTAAAATAAAACCTATAGTTTTTTCCTTTCTACGATAACATGCCGACTAGACGTACTCGCATGTTGAAAGTGATATGGAAGTTATAACTACATTTGGCCTTGAAAATAAATAGAAGCTATTTATGTTTATTTCATTTTCCCTATGTATCAATTCAAGAAATTTCCCTCGGCTAAAGCCCAAGGGATATTCCATTTCTGCGTTTTCTAAATAAAACATAAATTCACAAATAACTCGAGGGAGTTGTAGCATATAGCAATAAAGGAATATCTTTTGTGATATTGTATTGAACTGGGTAAATAAATAAATACAAAAAGGAATAAAAAATGTTTCCACTGTTGATGAATAGAACAAAGTAAACTAGTAAATTAATAGAAAATTAATTTCAGCAATCAATAATAATGTTTGAAAAAGTACTGTTCATACCATTTGATTAAACAAACATAACTTGAACTAGCAAATGGACGATCAAATTAACAATGACTTACAAACGCACAGAATATTCAAGAAGTATTTCTATTTACGTTTATCTTCAAAAGCTAGAATAATTTATTTTTATTAAAAAATAATTATGATTTTTTTGACAGTTAATTATGATTAAAAATTAGTTTATCTGCACATTAACTTTAAATTGTAAGCTATTTGAAATTTGTATGGCCTACAGGCACCATTAACGACAAACAGTGCAAAAGAATCAAACGTTTTACTGTCTAAGGATAATTTACTATCAGCCATAGGACGTCCACTGCTGAACATAGGCCTCCCCCTTTGATCTCCACAGATACCTGTTGGAAGCGACCTGCATCCAGCGTCTTCCGGCGACCTTTATAAGGTCGTCTGTCCACCTCGTTGGTGGACGTCCTACGCTGCGCTTGCTAGTCCGTGGTCTATACTCCAGCACTTTTCGACCCCATCGGCCATCTGCTCTGCGAGCAATATGGCCTGCCCATTGCCACTTCAACTTGCTAATCCGGTGGGCTATATCGGTGACTTTGGTTCGTCTACGGATCTCCTCGTTTCGGATTCGATCACGTAGAGAAACACCGAGCATAGCCATAGCATAGCATAGCCAATTTACTATGCAAAGTTCAAAAAACCATATCATATCTAAACAAAGAATAAAAGATGAGGCTTAATGTAAAAATCGAGCTCTATAATAAGATTATCTAACTAAAGTAAAGTGAAAACGAAAACATATTTATCAGCGGGGATGTTTCAGGAGCCGAACTAGACACAACATTGTTACGTTGAGCCAGTATATTCACTCTAGAGGTAACAAACGACGTATAATAGTGACATCAGCTGTATCTGTGTGAGAAATACAGACGATTTCGTCTCTAAATGTCTTCATTTGGGACGTTAATTACCTGATGTATTTTGGTCTCTTTGTGGTTGTTAATTTTAGATGAATCGCACTTACTTACGCTATTTTATGCATTGAAATCTGTTTTTTTTTTTCATGCATTTTGCAAAACGAATCGAAGTCTTCAAATTTTGTTGTCAAATAAGGAAGAGAACCTTTTTCGTATGCATATAAAATTCAACACAAAATTGTGCATAAAATATTTAACAAGCTAATTAGCCTTAGACTCAAATTACACGGCACACTGCACAACACATTTACTGCTTCAAAATTAAAACTCATTCACACTTTTATTTCCAGTATTAAAATCCGTGTCAAGTCACGAACCATGACACTCCGTATAATTTCGCTATAATTATACTTTTTATTAATAAGCTTAACTGCAATAACACTGGCATGTACAGTTACTGTTTAATTCGTGTAAAACGGTACCTCTGTCTACCTAAGAAGGTCAGGTAGCGAACTACGGGTCTTACACTTAGTCATATCACCGCCGGTGCCGGACGTGTGCGAGAGCAGGCTCTCCACAGTACCTGGCGTGTCCGCTGGAGGGCGCTACAGTGTCGAGCACGGCGGCGAGCGCAGTCAGTAGCGCGGCGGTCACCGCCGGTGCCGGACGTGTGCGAGAGCAGGCTCTCCACAGTACCTGGCGTGTCCGCTGGAGGGCGCTACAGTGTCGAGCACGGCGGCGAGCGCAGTCAGTAGCGCGGCGGTCACCGCCGGTGCCGGACGTGTGCGAGAGCAGGCTCTCCACAGTACCTGGCGTGTCCGCTGGAGGGCGCTACAGTGTCGAGCACGGCGGCGAGCGCAGTCAGTAGCGCGGCGGTCACCGCCGGTGCCGGACGTGTGCGAGAGCAGGCTCTCCACAGTACCTGGCGTATCCGCTGGAGGGCGCCACAGTGTCGTGCACAGTGTCGAGCACGGCGGCGAGCGCCGTCAGTAGAGCGGCGGTCACCGCCCCGACCCCGACTACTCGAGCTTCTGTTGTCACACTCCTCTCCGTTCCGTGGCAGCAGTATCCTACCCTCCTCTCCCTCAATCTCAAATCCCAAGCAGATGCCTCCTGCTAAGATCCACTGGCGATCCCGGCCAGGCACAGCCCTTCTCATGGCTCATGGTTCGCGTTAGAGGCCATGCTAACGCCTAGGGACGTCTCTACCTTTCTCCAATTGTGGCGGTTTACTGTTCCATTGGATACAGGGAGGTAGAGATAAGAGTGCACCTGTGTATGCGCACACACTGTCGTTGCTACGTTTCGTGCACTTTAATATCTCCTGCGCAATTGACTTGGTCTGCCAAATGGACTCCGATTTAGCCCTGCGGCGATGGGCAGAGGTAGAGAGGTCCGGTTGTGATGCCAACTTGGCTTTGTCTGATGTCTACACGCAGGCGACCTAGGGTAGATGGTCGCTTTGCACTGCATTGGGTTAACAGTGCAATTCGGCAGCTCCCTGGGTGACGAAGCAGCTCTATTTAGAGAGGCCCTGCTTCCCCCAATCCGGGGAGGGGACTAGAAAAGGTGTCCTAAAAAAGGCTTAACCCTGTATAAAAAGAGAGAGTAACCACGGCTGTCTCTGCATCAATAACTCGTGGTCGAAAGATACATAATAATCTCAGACGGAAACCCGTTAAAATTAATAATATGACCTTTGCAGCGTGGAATGTGCGAACCCTCCTTGATCGCGAAAGTAGCCTGTGTCCTCCTCGTAAAACCGCTCTCGTATCGAGAGAACTCCGACGCTACGGTGTGCACATCGCTGCTCTTAGTGAGACTCACTTGGCAGACGAGGGGGAGAGATTGGAGCGCTTGGGCGGATATACTTTCTTTTGGAAAGGTACTCCGTCCTCAGAGCCTAGAAGATCCGGGGTTGGATTCGCGATCAGCAACCATATAGCAGCTAAATTAGAGGAGTATCCTATCCACATCTCGGACCGCGTCACCACGCTGCGCCTACACCTCGATAATGGCAATCACCTTAATATCATCAGTGTTTATGCACCAACGCTCGACAAGGATGATGAAACCAAGGCCAAGTTTTACGAAGAAGTTACGCAAACCCTATCAAAAATTCCCCAAAGGGAACAGATACTTCTGATGGGTGACTTCAATTCGCGAGTCGGACGTGACTTTGAAGCTTGGCCAAAGGTCTTGGGAAGACATGGTGTCGGTAACATGAATAGTAATGGACAACTCCTGCTATCTCTTTGTGCCGAATTCGAACTGGCCATCACCAACACCATGTTCAGACTCCCGGCTAAGTATAAAACTACCTGGATGCATCCGAGATCAAAGCATTGGCACCTGATTGATTTCATAATCGTTCGGCAAAGAGACATTTCCCAAGTACAGATTACACGTGTTATGCGTGATGCTAATGCAATGTGCTCCACGGACCACCGTCTTGTTGTCACCAAGATGAAGCTTCGTTTATATCCTCCTCGCAGATCTCATGGAGTGAAGCCTAAGTGCCTAGATTTGGAAAAATTTCAAAGTCTGGAGGTACGCGACAACTATATACAGGCAATTAGTGATGCGATCCAGCTAATAGACGTTGAGCATGGTGATTCTGTAGTTAACTGGCATACCCTCTCGACCGGATTAATCGCTAGTGCTTCGCAGACACTGGGTGTCAAACCTGGCAGACACGAAGACTGGTTTGATGAAAATGATAAAATACTAACAAAAGCTATCCAGAATCACCGCTCCATACTACGTCAATTTAGGGACGATCAACAAGCGGAGCGTGTTAAGCAAAGTGGAGCCGAGTTGCGGAGATATGTACGGGAAATAAAAGACAAGTGGTGGCGTCAAAAGGCCGAACGTATGCAGTGGCTCTCTGACACGAAACAGCTAGGTGCGTTTTATGATGAGGTTCGCAAACTGGTCGGTAAAACCAGTCGTACAAGAGTACCCTTAAGATCTCATGACGGCACACAGCTAATGACCAACAAGCAGGACGTACTTAAGAGATGGGCAGAGCATTTCAACGACTTGCTCAATGTCGATAGAGCTGTGGACATGTCGTTTATCTGCTCGATGGCATCACTGCCCACTGTCAAGCAGCTAGACGATCCACTGACCCTGCGTGAGGTCATCGTTGCCGTTCAACAACAACAGAACAAAAAAGCGGTCGGCATTGATAATGTTCCTGGAGAGTTGCTGAAATATGGGGGTGCGGAGTTGCATGAGACCATTTGGAAACTCTTTGCAAAGATGTGGAACGAGGAGCGAGTACCTGATGAGTTTCGAGTCTCTCGGGTGTGCTCCTTGTACAAGAACAAAGGCGACAAATCTGACTGCAACTCCTATAGAGGTATCTCTCTCCTGACCTCTCCAGGCAAAACCTTTGCACGAATTTTACTGAACCGCTTGATGCCCTTGTCTGAAGACATACTGCCTGAAACCCAATTTGGCTTCCGGCCGAATCGAGGTACGTGTGAAGCCATCTTCTCTATCCGTCAACTTCTAGAGAAGAGTCGTGAGCAGAGTCAACCATTGTTTCTTTGCTTTGTTGACTTGGAGAAAGCTTTCGACTCGGTGCCGCGCAAAGCCTTATGGGTGGTACTAGCGAAACTTGGATGCACGGATAAGTTTATAAGAATGATACGACTTCTGCATGATGACATGCGCTGTTGTGTCAGTGTGCAGGGTGAGGACTCGGAGTTCTTTAAAGTGAGCTGCGGTGTGAAACAGGGCTGCGTGCTCGCTCCAACTCTCTTTGCCCTGTACTTTGCAGTTGTCGTTCGGGAAGCCTTGCAGACTCTGTCCGAAGGTATCCGTATTTGTTTTCGTACCGATGGCGGTGGTGTCTTCAACCTAAATAGACTCAAGGCTCGCACAAGAGTGTCTCACGCGACTGTCACTGAGATGATGTATGCAGATGACTTATGTTTTGTGGCGGAATCCCCAGATGGGCTGCAGAGACTTATGTCGAGACTACTGCAGGCATGCAGCAGATTTGGCCTGAAGATAAATGTCAAGAAAACCGAAGTCATGGCACTTGATACTGTGAACAGTGCCCCAGTTGACATTAGACTCGGAGATGTCTCGCTTAAGCAAGTAAACCAATTCAAATATCTTGGCAGCACCATAACATCCAGGTGTCTCCTTGATAACGAAGTCAACAGCCGAATAGGAGCAGCTGCTGCAGCTTTTGGTAGACTTCGTGCCAAGGTGTTCCGCTCACATGACATAAAGCTCTCTACAAAAGTAGCTGTGTACATGGCAATAGTTCTGCCAAATCTCCTATATGCCTCTGAGACTTGGTGTCTATACCGCGAGCATATTCGGACATTAGATAGATTCCATCTAAAATGCCTACGTGACATTATGTGCATCCAGTGGTCGGACCGTGTTCGTAACACGGAAGTACTTAGACGCGCTAATGTCAGCGGTATTGAGGCCTATCTAATGCGTCGACAGCTGCGCTGGGCTGGTCATGTCTCCCGGATGTCAGATGCCCGAGTAGCAAAGCGCGTCTTCTACTCAGAGCTGGAGACTGGCAAGCGTAAGCAGGGTGGTCAACGTCTGCGGTACAAAGATGTGCTGAAACGCCACATGAAGAGATGTGACTTAGATCCGTCACACTGGGAGGCTATGGCGGCAGATAGGACCAAATGGAGGCGGACTATTAAGGACAAGGTGTGCGAGTTTGAGAGCCGGCGGAGAGAACAGCTCGACGCTAGGCGAGATGAGCTGAAGGCCCGACCACCCGCGGCCATCCAATACACCTATAGCGGAGGAATGCTGACTTGCAGTGAATGTGGACGGACATTCACTGCAAAAATTGGCTTTGTCAGTCACTGGAGAGCTCACCAGCGAAGCTCTCAAAATTAAGCGCAGATCCAAGTCGCTGTGGCCGAAATCGGCCAGGATCAATATATATATATATACATATCTTTAATGAACTTAGTGTCTGCCGTATTTATAGGATACGCGGGTGGCACGGGTTACGTTTAGCAATAAGTCTGATTATGAATGCTTGTTTCCTCCTTGGAAGGTTTATGCCTCCTGGTTTATGTCTAGGCTCTTGCTCCGGCGCAGGGAATAGGAGATCAGTTACTGGAAATTATGTAGAAAGCTGCGCTTATTCTTAAATTACCTGCATCATCAAACACATTAACTTTACCTAATTTCATAAAAGGAAGTAGAAGCATATTCAGAAAAGCCATAGCAACCATCACGTCTTGCAATCGCGTGAGCGCAAACATGACAGATAATAGGCAAGCTCATAAATATAAACAAAAGATTCTAAACTCAGTGTATGATACTTAAAATTTTATGGCAAGGATTAGAAACATCATAAAAAGCTTAACTTGTTTTGCATGAACATAAAACAAAACGGCAATGCAAGCCTTCCATCCTAATGTATTTAATCGAGAGTATCGAGTTGCGGTTCTTAAGCCATATAAGTTTAAAAGCCAACAGGGTCGTTAAAGGAACCGCTCCAGCGTACAATTGTAAATTATGCGCGAACATAAATGTACGCTACGCTTTTCTTTCATCACCAGATGAGCACAAAATAAAAGCTGTTTATGCTCAAAGCTCTGCATTATTTATTTTTACGACCCCTGTTTACACGTGACCGCGAGTGCTGTGTGATGTTGAAAAAGTCGTGGTAATAAATACACGACCTAAATAAAGAAGCCAAGAGGCGTAACAGTTTCCACATCCGAAAATGTAGATAATCCCACATATTCATTCAGGAATACCTACAGCTAGACAGTTATAACAATAACTGTCACATGAGTCTATCGATAGCGGTGCGGTGCGGCGTTTCCGCCAATCTTCCCAAGTTTCCATGAATGAGTTAATTGCATAACAGGGATTACCGATGCTCCCAAAATGGCATGACCTTTACATTGATTTATGAAAGGCCAAAATGGTAAATTCAATCTGTATTTAGCTCCATAATAAAGCCCGTACCGAGCTACTGAATGTAAATACAACATATTGCTTTGTTTATTATCGCTATCCCAGATAAGACCAGAATAATGAGATACTATGTTTATACAGAAAACAAATCTGAAAATAGCACTATTCTTTTTATTCCGGGGCCATTCATACTCATTCCGGAGCGAAAGAAAAGGATTATTTTTTTCCTTTAAAGCCTTCACAAAGAAAGTTTCATTTTTTGCTGGCACCGTGCTTGTCTCTAGGGAAATAGGATAGAAATTGGCTAGAAGCACGAAGTATATATAGCACCTTTTAAATTGAAATTATGGACCATTATTGGAGGTTCGAGATTCAATATCGCTTAACGATTTATTATTCAAGTTCCTTTGACTATCATAATTTATCCAGAAAGCTCTCAGCTGGGGCTGTATTATGGAAGCTGTCTAGATTATTAGATTGTGGGATCATTTTGTCGGAACAGTAATTAATTTCTCTTATGGTATATTAAAAAGCTAAATAAATTTTTTGAGTAAATCATTTAGTCGTTATTAAGAACTAAGGACTTGCACAGAGAACCGATTTCGACACTATGGCCATTATTGGCAATTTGTAAGCAAATATATTTCGGACGATATATCGTTGTAGATATTCAATTCGATAACGATCGGTATAATCAACATCATGATGAAATATTGTCCAAACAATTAATAATGAATAACCTTGCACGTTATCTTAGTATCGATTCGATAACATGGTTGACGTGGCGCATTTAGTTGGTTGCATAATTCATCACAACGTCCCATCGCCATATGATGTGGTAACTTGTTGAATCAACCGTTTTGTAGTGATCATTAACAATACATGTTTATATGTATTCTTTCAAATGATGTTTGTTTAAAATTACAATTATACTCTTTCCACATATCGCGTGCGTACCTATGCAGATTAGAAGGGTATACAAATACACAGAAAAATACGTTTTATTTCAGAAATAGCCTCTCTCGTGACGTCAGGTAGCTACTACGCGCTAATCTAAGTAGGTATGTAGCCTGATGCACGACATAAGTTATTCTTATTATGTAAATTGAGCCTATTTTAGAAAACAGAAGATATTCGCTAAAGAAATAAACAAATAAGGATCCTATTCTATAATTTTACAAAGTAGGTTTACCAGAAAATACCGACATTAGTATGGCGACTTCTTAAAGGAACCCAAACATGAGCCAATAACAGTTTCTCCTGCTTAACATTTATAAGATAAGCACAAAAATATTTAATATTGCGCTTCGCTTACATTTTTACGCCATTTTACTTGATACATTAGACGTAAATTGCACATTTTGTTACCCCAAAATTACTTCGGCGACGTTGGAGCGTCAATATATTTCATACTTTAATATTCCGATGTAGGTGCGACTTACGTAGGGAAAGATAATGTGGAATGTTCAGAGTCTATATGAAAAGTTGATAACTTGGGGCTGAGTCGTTATTCCGCTAGAGTGGGTCCGCGAAGCAATGAATGGACGTTGTAGAACTATTATAAAAACTGCGTCTATTTGACGGCATTTGCAGTGGCGATTAAATATAGTATGATGCGAACAATAGTCTTTATGTACAGCTAGTATTTATTTGTAAAATAGCTTCTTTTTTCTTTTAATTTAGGCAGTGGAATGCGACGGAAACTACTATCGAACTACGTAAAAAGTAGATACTTGCTTCGATTATCCTACTATGGAACAAAACGTCTTCACATGACCATCACTAACCCTGTAATACCTCGTGTGTTCATAAGTTTTGAGACAAACTTTTTACTTATAAAATTAAATAAAAATTACTGGCTGCTGTATATTTCTTTTTTCTAATTTTCAATTTGGAATGTTAACTTTTAATATCTATGATTTCGGATTATTTTATTTAAATTTTCTCGTAATGGAGGGAACAAAAGAATTACGTGCGACCGTCATTTCACTATTTAAGGTGGGAAGAAAACCTATGGACATTTTCCGAGAACTGAAAAGTTTTGGTGTGAGCCGTAACTTCGTGTATTACACTATTAAACGATACAAGGAGACAAGTTCTTTACAAGATCGGCAAAGAAGTGGTCGTCCACGCTCTGTGAGGACGCCTGCGAACATTAAAATCATCCGAGAGCGACTTCGCCGAAATCCATGTCGCACTCAGAAGAAACTCGCTCTGCAGACCAATATTTCGCGCGTTTCAGTCAACAGAATACTGAAATATGATCTCAAGGTTAAGGCGTATAGCCGTAGGAAAGTACCTACACTTTTTAAACGATCGCCTTCGTCAATTGCGACGCGAACGTTGTCCAATACTGCTTAGGAGACACGATGCGAGGAAGATACTCTTCACCGACGAGAAAATCTTTACTGTCGAAGAAAAGTTCAACCGACAAAACAATAAAGTGTATGCCAAAAGTAGCAAGGATGTCCCAGCTTCAGCACGGAATGTCTCGCGTACTCATCATCCGGCTAGTGTCATGGTATGGTGGGGAGTTTCGTACGAAGGTGTGACTCAGCTTCATTTCTGCCAACAAGGCGTCAAGGTGAAAGCCAAAAATTATCAAAGTGACATTCTAGAGACTGTTGTGAAACCCCTGTCTAATACCCTATTCCATAACAAGTATTGGGTTTTCCAGCAAGACTCGGCGCCATCCCATAAGGCTAAAACCACTCAAGCTTGGCTGAAGGAAAATGTGCCGGCCTTCATTGCGGCGAATGAATGGCCCTCCTCCAGCCCCGACCTCAACCCGCTGGATTATTCTCTATGGACCGAATTAGAGCTCAGAGCCTGCCGAAAGTCCCACCCAAACTTGGAGTCACTTAAGCGAGCTCTTGTCCGAGAAGCGAAGCGAATTCCTCTGGAAAAGATTCGTGCCGCCATTGATGACTGGCCAAATCGTCTAAGGGCATGTATTAAAAACAGGGGTGGTCATTTTGAATAATAATTATATTTAATTTTTACTTACTATTTACTTAATGTTTACTATTGTTTTTATAATTATAAGTTAATTATTTAAAAAGATATGCAACTTTTATTTTGTCTCAAAACTTATGAACACACGAGGTATTTTACAATGTAGTTACCAAATAAGCAAACGTGCCAATGACGTCACTATTACCATATATTATGCAGAATCTGGGCAGCAAATATTGATCGGCGCGCCGATAAGTTTGACGGCGGTCCATTGGATTTCGGACACTGATGTGACTGAGTTATATTCTTTTTTCAATAATCCCTCAAATGTGACACAAGCTGATTGATGGCATAGGTTCTAAGACATCGAACTACGCCTTGACTCCATACCGCTCTATCAAAATATTTTCTATCAAAAATCTTTTATATTGTTCGCAGAATTTATTTCTAGTCCATTAACTGTGAGATACTTTTTGTTTGGAATTGAATGAAAGTATTTTCAAAGTTATGTACTTATTGAAGACCGAGTGAGTGCAAGTAATTTGTTGCATGAAAACTTTTCTATACCGTATACATGAAAACAATTTTCAGCTGAAGGTTAATTACTACTATTACTCGCTGGAGAACTTCGAAATAATAGATGAGACATAGAGACATAAAAGAAAAACAAAACAATCGGGCTCTTAATAGTAAGTAAAGTATTGTTTACGATATCTATTTGTTTACACCGAAGGCGCTAACTATTTACGGATGTTACGAAAATAGCAGAGTTATTTTGTAAACATTTACGTATAATGGGAAATAGTGATACATTGGGACTAGTCGAACGAATATAATGTATTGAAATTATTTACGTAGTATAATCCGGTATCAGCTGAGGCTTAGTGAGGTAACAATTCTATTTAGAGCTGGCTGTTCTAGCGACTGCAGTACTTATGTGGTAATCTATAAGCTTATCAACACATCGCCTACGCAATAGATACCTAACCTAGTTAGTAGAAACATAATAGGTTACATGTGACTTATGTGGGCGCCATTCATGGATTCGCTTTTGATGTTTTATCAATATTACTAATGAATATTTATTAATAGGACGAATTGCGCCGAAAATAAGCCAAAACTAATTACGAAGTAAAACTAGCAACCAAAATAAAACGACGTAAAAGAACCCATATGGTTATTAAAATAAATAACCATATGCAACACATTTGAATGCTTTCGGAATTAAAGTTTTAATAAGGAGCATAATTTAAAAACCCGCCTGCGAGTTCCTTGCGAACGAATCGCGTTTACATTTTCGTTTTACCTTTGCCCGTAATGATTCTTTGAATAACTCAAGTACTTTGTACTTATGGAACTTTGGAATAAGGCTACCTTTTACTTTGGTAATAAACTAACTACCTACTCCGATATTGTTATATACTTACTTGAGTGTTACTCGAAACAAATAAGTAAAGTTTGTTTCACAAATTCTACTTTTACATTTAAAATGAAATTGATCTTCAAAGTTATTGATCCACATTTTTAATTAAGACAGATAAAATTGTTTGTAAACATCGTAACTAATATGAAACTGAAATTGCTCTCGACGTCACAAACTTGAACAATTTCTAAAGCACACGTACGCGGAGCGAGGCGAATAATTAAGTGCGAGTCTGTAATTAAAGCCTCTACAAGTGTCGCTAAGAATGTAGGCTATACAAACTTAGCGTATAATTTCCTTTGCTTAAGCAACTGATAAATTCAAACGATATTCCGACCCAGCCGTACAGAAACCCTCGTTTATTTTCTACAAAGCAAAAATATCGTTAATTCAGTCGAAAAAAATGTTGGCACAATTGAAATTGAAAAGCTGGAGGCATAAAACAAAAGCTGTAATTATTCCCAAGAGTTTTTCAGAAACACCCACCAAAGAGCAGCAGCAACATTGTTCAGCGTAATGAGCTCAAAAATAACGTTTAAACGTGAAACTGTGAGCCGCGAGCCTTTCATACGCCTCGAGTTAAGTATGTAGGAATGTTTGGATATCATTAAACTTTCTGTGTCAACGATGGAACGTGTTGAATAAGGCCTTTTTGAATAAGAAAGTAAAGTAAAGCATGATCCTAAATTAACGAGCTCATAAAATATATTTTTATTCTAAATCTAGTGTCTAATCGTGTGATAAATACTCCTCAATGGACACAAACTTCACTTTAACCTGGTCCAAAAAAGGAGCACCATGTAAAATTCAACAGGGACAGCATTTCAGACGAGTGTAACTGTCTCGCACGTGACGTCACGGCTCGGTGCGTGTTCAAATCCCTTCACGGGCGATCAGGCGCCGGCGCACACGTCCGACCCTTCGCGAGCCATTTGTGTCCACGTGTGGGAATTTTTAATAGAACCGGAACACCGTCCGTCCGGTAAGTGAATCATCCCGGAGCTCGTGCAGAATTGCACGGACTTTTTGTTCATTGCATTTTCTCTTTGTAATCTCTTTGAGTATTTTTGGAGGAAAGTTACCTTGTGTAGTGACAATATCGAGTATTCGTATTAAATCTATACTAATATTATAAAGCTAAAGAGTTTGTTTGTTTGATTGTTTGTTTGTTTGTTTGAACGCGCTAATCTCAGGAACTACTGGTCCGATTTGAAAATTTCTTTCAGTGTTAGATAGCCCATTTATCGAGGAAGGCTATAGGCTACTTTTTATCCCGGTACGGGAAGTAGTTCCCACGGGATGCGGGTGAAACCGCTGGCAGAAGCTAGTATTGTATACGAAACTGACTTAATCATAAGAAACTGATGTAGTTGTTACCTTTGCTGTTGAGTAATCGGGTAATGTACCTCGTGTGTTCATAAGTCTTGAGACAAAATAAAAGTTGCATATATTTTTAAATAATTAACTTATATTTATAAAAACAATATTAAACATTAAGTAAATAGTAAGTAAAAATTAAATATAATTATTATTCAAAATGACCACCCCTGTTTTTAATACATGCCCTTAGACGATTTGGCCAGTCATCAATGGCGGCACGAATCTTTTCTAGAGGAATTCGCTTCGCTTCTCGGACAAGAGCTCGCTTAAGTGACTCCAAGTTTGGGTGGGACTTTCGGCAGGCTCTGAGCTCTAATTCGGTCCATAGAGAATAATCCAGCGGGTTGAGGTCGGGGCTGGAGGAGGGCCATTCATTCGCCGCAATGAAGGCCGGCACATTTTCCTTCAGCCAAGCTTGAGTGGTTTTAGCCTTATGGGATGGCGCCGAGTCTTGCTGGAAAACCCAATACTTGTTATGGAATAGGGTATTAGACAGGGATTTCACAACAGTCTCTAGAATGTCACTTTGATAATTTTTGGCTTTCACCTTGACGCCTTGTTGGCAGAAATGAAGCTGAGTCACACCTTCGTACGAAACTCCCCACCATACCATGACACTAGCCGGATGATGAGTACGCGAGACATTTCGTGCTGAAGCTGGGACATCCTTGCTACTTTTGGCATACACTTTATTGTTTTGTCGGTTGAACTTTTCTTCGACAGTAAAGATTTTCTCGTCGGTGAAGAGTATCTTCCTCGCATCGTGTCTCCTAAGCAGTATTGGACAACGTTCGCGTCGCAATTGACGAAGGCGATCGTTTAAAAAGTGTACTTTCCTACGGCTATACGCCTTAACCTTGAGATCATATTTCAGTATTCTGTTGACTGAAACGCGCGAAATATTGGTCTGCAGAGCGAGTTTCTTCTGAGTGCGACATGGATTTCGGCGAAGTCGCTCTCGGATGATTTTAATGTTCGCAGGCGTCCTCACAGAGCGTGGACGACCACTTCTTTGCCGATCTTGTAAAGAACTTGTCTCCTTGTATCGTTTAATAGTGTAATACACGAAGTTACGGCTCACACCAAAACTTTTCAGTTCTCGGAAAATGTCCATAGGTTTTCTTCCCACCTTAAATAGTGAAATGACGGTCGCACGTAATTCTTTTGTTCCCTCCATTACGAGAAAATTTAAATAAAATAATCCGAAATCATAGATATTAAAAGTTAACATTCCAAATTCAAAATTAGAAAAAAGAAATATACAGCAGCGTTAATTTTTATTTTACTTTTATAAGTAAAAAGTTTGTCTCAAAACTTATGAACACACGAGGTAACATCTTGAATAACAGTTGCGACAGCAGACAATTTCTCAGAGCAGATTGTTTATACGAAAGCTGAGTAGGTATTACACATCAATTAACATTCTTATCACGTAATACATTTGCTTGTTTGTGCTTTGAAAATATGTGTAGTTTACTGTCAAACAATCAAGTGATTTTTTAAACAAAACTTTGCTTCTTCAGTCACAACTTCGTAAGTTACTCTCGGTATAATTGTGCAAAATTTCAACGTAATTTTGATATTCTTTCACACTACATAAACTCGATCCCCAAGAAAAGCCGTTGTAGTAACGATAGCTGAAAAAAGCTTTAGTGCCGGAGCAGAAAAACTGAACTTTCACATAAATTATTCAGCAGGCAACATTTTCACAAGAAAAACAAACGAAATCCTAGCACAGCAAAAGAATTATGGGCATTATTTCTCAAATTTTGAAATAATCCTGGAATATATATTTTTCGTCGGCCAAGAGCGATAAACAAGATTAAAATTACACGAGGCGAAGTGGGCGAGGCTGGGCATAAATCTCAAAGGAGAGCTGGAGTTGAATGGCTAGTTTATAATACTTACAAACAAAACGGTCAACAGCAAAATACAAACACTTGAAACAATGAAACAGGCAAGCAGGTTGCGCTATGAATATCTAATGAAAGAGAAAATGATGCTGAATGGGGTATCATAAAGCTGAGAGGACAATGCAAGTTCAAGGCCGCAGACAGACGCTGGCTTTAACAGGTACGCGACATGTGCTTAACTGAAGATGTATTTATGTGTTTACTTGTGAAGTTTAATAAAAAACCCAAAGACAGTCGTAAGCATGACGATGCCTATAAAGCTTGCAGTAAAGAGTTTTTTGTATAATTTTCTTTTCAGGTGTAAATTCTTCTTTAGTTATAATTTTTCACAATAATAGAGTGAGACGCGTAGTTATAAGTATTTTAAATGAGAATCGTGTACACATAAGCTGATAACGAGAAAAGAGTCACAACCGCTGAATACTAAAAATGTATTTGTATTTTTATGCCCCTGAATTCTAAAGATTGTCAATTCCGGACCAAATAAGGATTTGTTGGGTTGAAAACCCTTCCTGATAGGAAACTCCAGTTTGGCTGGTATCTTGGAGTAACATAAAACCGTCGAGGCAAGGCTTATCTGGCAAAACATTGGCCATTCCCAGGCCATTGCTCGAGAGACATAAATTAACATTAACTAGACAAGTCTGGACTGAACGCTGTTTCACTTTACAAGATATTCCTATCGAAAATGTTACGTTCATTCATTCTTTTCAATTAGAACATCTCAGAATAACGTTACAGGGAACTTTAGCAGGTTGTTTTGCTTCTAATCACGGGCAAGGGCAATTTACCTACGCATACTGAAATATGTACACAATTCCTGGGAAATTAGCCATTATTCCCGGAATCTCATAAGCTCCGGACCCTAGGGCGGTGAAATAGTACCTGTTAGTACTATAAATATATTTACGTTTCGCATAACATCACATAGCGTCAAAAATTTGCTAAAATTGAACTTTATGTTCATTCAAGTAATTTTGTTTTTTTTTTTTTTTTTTTTTTTTTTTTCTTTATTGGCTCGCCAACAATTGTGTACACTAATAATATTACAAAATTAATTATACTATAAATAAACTAAGTGTAACAATTTCTTACAGGTAAGCACAGCATGCGATGTATTACAATAATTTATTTTGCCACATGCACTAAATTGTGGTCCTTAATGTGGGCTAAAAATGGATCAAATGCCAAATAATTATAAATATTTGCATGTTTTAAAGTTAGTAATTTAACACTAAAGAAATGAAGAAAAAAGAAAGACAATTGAAAAATTTATACAGTGTTGAAGGTTATTTTATGGAACTTGCCAAGTGAGTCAGAATGCACATCAACAAGATCACTGTAGCTATTCAATAGCTTACACAGCCGGGGAATGATGGAGCTTGCGCCAAGAACTGTTCTACGGAGTGGGGGATGCAAGGGAGTGATAGGAGCACGAGGGTATCTAGTTTGCGAGAATCACAATCGTAGAAGCTTCATTTGCAATGGTTCTAGCAAATGTTCTACCGATTCTACAGCAACCTATCTCCCTCCTTCTCCCATGGTATAAATGCATTAGGAGTTTTATGTATACTTTATTTGCATTCAATTATTCGGATAACCAACCGGTGTTTAATCAAAATGTTTCCTTAAACACTCAAAACCTGGTAAACGGTTCCATTATATACGTACGTTACGTTTAAGACTTAAACCTCAAATATTAATTTTGTGCCTAAACACACACTTTATAATTCAATTTCCACTGTAAGCTTAAGTTCCACTTACCAGTTTGTCCATACGCGAAGATACAAGCATTGTAGCCGTCGAAAGCATTGTCGAGTATATCCCTGCCCAGACATTCGAATACTGTCTTCTGAGAAGCAAAGTGTGGCAGGGATGGGTCCAGGGAGTAGAAACAGTGGTCGAACGCAAATGTCTTTGGTTGTCTCCTGAAAAGAACAGAAATAAATATTGTTATTTCGCACTAGAAATGAATTGATGGAGTAAATAAACCTCTTCCAAAGGGTGTTCTAACATTTTACAATGTATTAACATATTATATCTACTGCAGTATCGCAATTTGAAAATGTCGCAAACGTGAACCTTCACACCAACCCACAGCATCGCCATCATAATACAACTGCAATAAAAACTCCTGAACTGTCATTTAGTTTCAGTTGGACTTTAGTTGGAAACAGTTGCTATTTATACTTCAACCGATTGTGTAAACGCTCCGTGAACGTGCTATGCCCACGCACGAGGGTCGCTTAATCAAACTATGCTAATAGTAGTAACTTTTAATTAACAACACGCAGCCAGCTTTTACCGAATCCTACATTGGCTTAAAATTTAATTATTTATTTATATAACGTTTCTGGCTTTTCCGTAGCGGTTAAACCAACAAGGATTTTGATAATAAGGACAACTGTTTTCCAAATGTTCTTTACTGTGCGTGTTGGATAAACTTTGCGAATTTACTTTAACGCTAATATTCTATTTACAGCATAAAATTAGACTTTTGTGTCCGGACAAATTAGACTTTCAAATTTTTTTTAAGGATAAAGAAGGACTGGATTTGAAACGGGCTATAATATACTTTTTATAATGTGATCTGCAGTGTCATAAAAAACTTAAACTTAAACAAAAAAATAAAACAAAGAAAGGAAAAAAACTAGCAATAAAATCCGATCACTGTATGACACGAGCCAATACCCTTGTGATAATATATTTTCCTAAAGTTAAATCACTTTATACCCCTCTACAGCCAGACCGTGCTGCAAAAATTTTCAGCCAACTTAAAGCTGAACTTATTTTTCCGATCCAATATATTCTATCCCGTTCTCCCAATCGCATATAGAGTGGGACAGAAAAGGAATAAATTCCCTCAATACTTTTCGTTTGAATTGGATACGGGTAGCGTGCCAAAAGATAATGTTATTACTTCGATTTATTGACCTAATTGTTGTTTCTTAACGATGGCTGGGACTGTTAATCCTACTAGATTTATATCTGGATGCCTCATTAGTTTTGAGGTTCACTGTGAAACTCAGGATCGTTTTCGTTGTCTGTTTTGCTGAAGTTCGGTGACCTCAATGTTTAAGCACATTTGCTCATGCTTAACTTTACTAATATGCAAATGCGTTCGCTGCTGAAGTTATTAGTTAAAATTAGGCGCCTGGTGCTTCCAAGTTAACTAGTAGTAATTGCGTTAAAGTAACAAGATGCCAGGATCAAATTAATTTTATTTACATTTGAGCATTGTTGTGTCTTTTGCATACTTAAACATAGATTCACACAACTAACATCTGGCTGCATTGCCCGGTCAGTGACCCTTATGTAGAGATTCCCCGTCCACCCACCATGCCTTTGCGTGTTAATGGGAAGTTGAACAGGATACCTCCGCATAGGACTAGGAAATGCAGTACGTTCCTACTGTTTACGCCTACATTTAAATTCAAAAATATCCATAAGGCAATGACCTCCTAAGTGACGTCATAATTCTTACTTGTCGAAGATCAGAAGCCATAAAAAGATAATACATGTTCGCTAAACCTTGCATTATTCACAGACTTCTCCAACTTATTTACTTTAGGGACTTACAAGAAGAGTGTATTGACCTTTCCACGTAGCAGCTCGTGAAAATTCATTGTAACCCATTTCACGTTTCTAGGAGCCAAATTCTCAAGTTTCTTTCCCAATGGAAGGGGGTACTTTTCCAAATGTCAGATCTGGTTTCAAAACGAATTAAACGATAGTAGGCGAGTTGCCGTTATATTAGGAGTCACTTCGAAAGGCGTAATGAGGGTTAGTTTCCGGGAACTCTACGTTATTATGGTCCGTTTGACTTTGAGGCCTGTCACACTACCTAATTAGATTCACATTTTTTCCTTCGCTACAGATTACGTTTGTTTGATTATGTTACCAATTTATTTGAGGTTGGTACAACGTATTTCTCTTCCATTACCCTTAGCTGTTACTAAACTGTTATTGAACCTCCCTCTTCTATTAAGTCTTTTCGTTCTCATCATATTTGACATCGAGTTCAATTATTTACTGCCTTATGTTAAATTTTCAACGAAATCTAAAATAAACGTACGAATCAAGCTAACCCAGAAAAAAAAACAACTCCCGGCACGGGGCATTGCTCATCGCGTAGCAGCCCAACAAAATTCATCAATCCTGACGTCGCTCCAGTTTCACATACCAGTACATACATGCAGGTGGTTATGACAGAATTCAATTTGCCAGACCAACTACCACGTCACACCTACGAGCATAGGTTAGCACCAAGTAATCAACGCTGAGACATGCTTTGCCGATTTCAGTGCAATATCAAAATTATGCAAGTTTCCTGCCTACGCGAAAGGAAAAATTGCGAAAGGCAATAGATCTCAACAGATAACTGTGTGCAAATACGTGTTAGTGTTTTTGTTTAACATAAATGTTAATTCGAACACTAATAGACATTCGTTAAATGTTATTTTTTAATTAGTGCTATATTTAATTCTTAAGGCAAAGAAACGTAAAAAACTACGACTTGGCAACTTCTTTTGGCATATGCCTCAAACTTAATAGTAGGCACTTTGAAGCCATCTTAGAGGCAAACGGATCTCTATTTAAATTTGAAGTCAGAAGACTAAATAAGAACTGGAGCATTTACTCCAAAACAAACAAAAACAAAACTCATCGCTGCCAGATTTGAACAAGGTAATTTAAGTCAATTTGCGCTGATCACTGAGATTAAACTGGGTAACGAGCATCGCCATCCATACTTAGATAGAAATCGGGGAGCTGCTCGCAAGTATGGCAATAAGGCTAAGTTCTAATGACGAGAGCTTGACGGGCGTTTGATGAACGCGGGTTCACAGCGTCTAATGAGGTACGCCTTTCTAGTTGAACGCCGCACGAACAATCCATACAACAGGGAGTTATAACGCGTCAGGCGCTTATATTCTGAACTTAGTTTGCCTTCTGAAGGCTAAAGTTGTAGATACTGTATGCAACTCGGGACTTGAATGTCGACATGACGTGTCCTGATTTTGAATGCAGGTTAGTATTTCCCTCTTTGGGATTGCTTCAAGCAGACTGTAGTTAGGCTTAATCATATAAGCTGTATACTGTTAATTATGGGAGTCATTTTATCAAGATATAGCCAAGATATAAACACATTGAGCACACACGTTCCATTACACAATACTGTATTACATCGATTCTCACAAGATAATACTAAACGAGAAAATCAAGAGACTACGCTTCGAGTCGAGTAAGTTTAATAAAAACTAAGTCAGCCGTGACAAAAAGTATGAATTCAAGAATGTAGCGAGACTCGGCAACTGAATGTGTTGCTTTGTTTTAAATCTGGTTAACAGTGTAGTAACAGTACATGCGGTTCAGAAAATAAATCTTCCACTCGAAGCTGCAATTTTGGCAACTCCAAATCTTGGCGATTTCAGGCAGATTTAAAGTTGGTTAGAATGGACAAGAAATGCTGATGGGTTTGAATTACAAAGTAAAGAAACATGCTTGTATTCATCTTACATCTTGTCAGTAGAAGTAGTTTGAAGTTGCTGTTTACCTTAGACTTCAAAGAGAAAGGTAAGATAACATTATAAGCGTCTGAGTTTTCTTCACTTAAGTACTTATCTCGAAACGATCAGAGGAAAATTATTAAAGTTTTGATTGATTTATTGACTTTCTCTGAAAAACTCGTACAAGAGAGCTAATATTGTTGATGCATGAAACTTAATAACTTTGTTTACGTGTTCGACCAGTTTACAGTTATCGAATTAATTACCAGATACCCATTATACAACGGTTTTATTATTCAGCATATACAACGGTTTATCCATAAAATTGCTGTAGTTTGCACAATAAGTCTGTTTACCCTAAGGTCGACGCCCTACCTAACGTTTATCTAATACCCTAAATTGCAATTCAGAGCCAAAGTGCACACGCGAAATGGTTCTTCAATTCCATTAAATTTTATAATGCTGCATCTATATTAATTTAGTTGGACCATAGACCGAGTCCTGTCTAACTTTGTTTGCAATCAAGACTGGCATGTCTACTTCGTAACTTCCTACAGGAACCACGAGGCGGTAGGGTAATTATTTGAGAGAGGGACTAAAAACCGATATTAAAATGTTACTGCAATTTTATTAAAACAGACAAAAATGGTCAAAAACGAAGCCAGACTAAAATGTTCAGTTTGTGCAATTTCCTGAGTAGTGTTCAAACTGTTCGTGGGTTCGAGAATTGGCTCCCAGTCAAATAAAGCACAAGCATATCAACGAGCGCAATAATGGCGGCGTGTGTGTATGTCGAAGCGGGAAGTCCGCGGCGGCAGGACGCCGGAAGGCTGTGCAATGTTTGCTATAAAATAACATTCCTTGGCAACAATCCAAATGCTTACTCATAATATGGATGCGGCGGGATCACAAGAAACATCCCGTGAGAAGCTCAGATACATTTTGTAACACAAGCAGTTTCTCAAGGGTTTTATGACGACGACTTGCTTCTACAGAGTCAGCTAAGCTTAGCAAGGATTCAGGGATCATTTACGTGCAGGCGTAAAATAGTATTCTGAAGTAATGAAACGTTTTCACGTTGGCGGTAAATCTTACACGTGAGATACCTTTTATGTAGATGAGATTCCATTTTGTTTATGGCACACTTCTTGACGAAAAACTACATTATTCGATTCTGCTATGTAGCATCGCACATTGATTCTGATTACAATGGTAAGAGTTATATTTATTACTGCTGTATTTATTTACGTGTTACTTCCCTCCCTATAACCTCGAGCTTTTTTTTCACAGAGGGCTGTTGCGTATATTTTGCGCGTTTCCACGAACAGGAATCGGTGAATCATGCATGAAACCACAGGCGCGGAAAAATTTAAACCAAATTTTTGTGGCAGTTAAAATTAAACCCTGTAAAATGAATCAAAATATTGTACTTCGTAACAAATAACACAGACAAGCAGTGAACGGATACTTTGTTAAAGGCAAATTGAGAACAGCTTTGAAGAACAATAAATGCATTTAACTTGAAGAATGCAGCTGTGCATAGTCGTAAGCACGGGAAGTTTCTAGTCCACTGAATGCGAGACCCATTGACTCATAAACAGAAGAAACAACTAACAAGCTTGATATTGTTTGCTATCGCTACCATTTCGAGATGGAAATATTTTCCAGGAATCGAAGACTGAATAAATATTTGTGAGATATTTTTCAGCTCGTCTTCATAATTACTTACGCTATTGCGCTATTCGATTCGATTGTCTCTACCAAATTGGCTCTCGACTTTGTTGATTTTCTCTTGTAATTTACGAAACGCTATCTATTGTTGAGAAATGTTGTCTGTTGTATTTAACAAGGAGAATATCGTAAGCCGCCTGAGAGCAGCTAACTCAAAGTTATTGTTGCCATACGTCTCAGGTGGAAGCCATCCCAGCTGCCTATTTGTCCGGCCTGGAGAAATAATTCCTTATTTCGTTGGTACAAATATGTAGGTGAGGTTGACGAAATTTCGTACTTGTTCCTACTAAAGGAGCTTACTTATCAGAATAATAGTTCCATTCCTGGAAGCGTTGTCAAAGAATGTTCGGGATCTAAGAACATTCATATTACTTCATGAATTTTTCTTAGAAAATATAATTATTTCAAACTTGTCGGGAAAAAAGGAACCGAGTTTTTTTTTGTGAAAATAAATAAAACAGTCATGTTCTACGAAGTTAATTGCTTTTCAGTAGAATCTCCGCTTGATTTCTGGACAAAACAATTTTCTTGCCAATGTGCATCTTCTTTGAATCCTATAATCTTATAGGCTATTCTAAGAATTAATTAACTCCAGGATTTTTTCCATTACATTCTGGATCTGACATACGTCTGCAAAACCAACAATCGTCAAAAATGTTTCCTTACACCGCTATTTCAGTAATAACTTGGAAATCCAATCCCTTAATTATTCACGTAACATAAAACATAATCTTCTGATTTCATGGAAATTAAACCCGTTTTATGTCTCAAAGTCGATGTTGGCAGGACAGGCTAATTCTAAAGACGAAATTAAATGTACGTAAGACACATACAATTTCATTTATAACATAGTTGTATCCTTTAGATTTAACTTAGTTTAGACAACGGACAACTAACAACGAACAACTAAATACGGATGCCGTTATATCTTCGATCAACGTTATAGATTCAAATAGCCTCTAAATCCATGTCGCAAGTTCGACGGATTTAGAAACTTACATATCATTTTTATTGCAAATTCCGTCTAATAATAGAATGAGATCCATAAAATATCTACATCTATTAGATTCTCGCTGGATATAAAGATCGATTTTTAGGCCAACAAAATAGGGTTACTTATCAAATAAATATCTGCTGATCTCAATAGAGATTCAATAAACTTTAGTACCATTGCAAGGATATGAAGTGTACCTACTTGTTTCTATTTACTTAAAATCAGCATCAAATTGCAGTTAATCAAACGCAAAAGTCAGTTCAATTGGTGTAACTGGCAAGATTAGCATTTTCCCAAGATAAAAGTATGTCTTGAATCTATACAAAAGCTTAATAAGATTTCCAGCAGCTAGATTGATTAAATTAAAAACCCAGTGTTCAACAAGAGCGAAAACATTCCAGACATTTTAAGAGCACGCCGAAGGCTGATGAATAAAAGGGTGTATCCGATCCAGGAGTAGCCAAAAATGTTGGGGAGAAGGTAATATGGTATCCTTTTCAAGTGTTAAGCTGGCGTTTCAGTAAAGTTACACAGTGATAATACTGGCGATATTGCTCCCCTTGAAGATTATCATGTCTGAGCACATGAGAGGTAGGTACTCCCAGACGAGTAAATATGAAAGACGTAGTGCCGGTTTGAGAGATAACATTGTAGGCTTTCGTATTTATGTAGCGCTCAACTTGTGAAAAAGAAGAGTTTATAAGATAACCTAGTCCTATTTTTTGCTTTTACCAGCTAGTAATGGAAAAGTAAATTGAATGCTCTTGTATTATATTTCTAGGTTAAAAGCTGTTCACTTCCCTGAAGTTTTCTATGACGCTTTTAAAAAGTTTTATCCATTTGAGACACCGCATACCTGCAACGTTTGGATGTCATCCATTTTTGTCTTAAGAAATCTTTGTTGAGATCCAGTTTTGTTACTTGGTCGGAAGTATTAAAAAGTTTTAAAGTGCCATCCAAACTTATTTAACGAGTGATGCAAATGATTGAAAATAAACACAAAGCAATTCTTCTTACACAGCTACCACCGAGCTAGTATGTACTCGGGATGGCTTCCAGTAAGCTCACTAAAGGATAATCTTTCGCAAGAATATTGGCGGCATTCCTAGGTATGCATTTTTGCCGACAGGAATTAATATGAAAGCAGTGCACAACGCTGTACCTATACTTAGCAGAAAATGAATTTGCAACTCCATTGAAGTTTATTTTTATACTGCAGCATGAAGTCATAACCACAAAGCTCACGTCACAAGATATTATCATCAGCTGACCGCAAGCTATTAGCCATCCTTTTAAAGAAATAGAAATCACAATAAAAAGGTTTAAGTTGCGTAAAGCAAGAGACAATAGTGCACAAAAAGAGCCACTTTCTAATGATCATGACCCGTGGTTTGCGTAAGCGTCAGCCATGACGTCAAGTTAAAAGTGTCGTAGCTCGATTATCTGATTATATCTCGTTCAAGCATTTCGGTATTGTTCTTGGAGCTATATATAAATATCTTATTATTATAGAAATACCAATAGTGATGCATGAAAAAACTTACACAATGGCAGATACTTCATAAGTATTAGGCGCTCTTGAGATGAAATAAGCGTCACACCAATAACATGTAAAATGATTTCAGCTAAATTACTAGCACGCATTACATTAAATCGAGCAAGACAGACAGCAATTTTCTACTTCACAAAATACGTCAGACGCAGTATCTTCAAGTTCTTTATCATTTCTAAGTCATATTACTTTTCACTAAAACCGCTGTATATTATAATCGTATCAGGACCTTTTTAATAAAACGTATATCTACTAATCAATTTACATTCATTTCTGATTAAGTTAGGAAAATCCCATCAAGATCAAGTGCAGCTATTCTATGTATACATCATTTTTTAACGTTGTTTGTAGAGTACTCTCGACTCCTAATTTTGTTAGTGTAATTGCTTTTAAGAAATCTGTCAGATTATTGTTAAGTTCTTTAAGTAAATGTCAAAAGTCTTGTCTGACATTAATATCTACAAAATTTAATTCACTGGATAAGATTCAGATTGCGTATAAATCAAATCTAAATATGTTCAATATCAATAACAGAATTGATAAATAAAATATTTTTCAGCCTCAAAAAGAGAAATTCATAATATGATAGCAGGTATGGAGACTATTACGAGTGTCGCAATGACTTGCACGAGTATCACAAAACTTATAATTGGACCAGTTTTCGGTACAAGATCCGCATACAAATATTTTTGTAAGTACCAGTAAAAAGATATTCTTTGGGGACGGACCTTAAAGAGAAAAAGTTTTCATTATTTTATTACAAAAGGGCACAATGTAAGTACATTATTTTTACAAAACATGTGTATTTTCAGTTTACACGAGGTAAGATTTTAGTTCAAAATTATTCCATGATATACAAGTTTGTTTTGTATAACAAAACTCCGTGCATAATTTTTGCTTAGCTTTGTTCGCCGCAAGAATGGCATTCCAAGTTTTTTACATCGTAAAGTGAAAAATTTAGGGATAAGAATTTTCTAACTGTAGTTAAGACCACAGCTTGTGCAAGTTATGCTAAACATTTAAATAAAATACATAAATTCAAAGTAAAAGTTTTATGAAATAACCTCATATCTACGTTTCAACATGGTAAGTTTTATGATCGATCTTATTTATGACCATGCCATAAAGAACATTAGAAGAAGTGTAGGCGAGTCATCGCAAAGGCCAGCAGACTCGTAGCTGGCCTTCCTCAGCTGCGTCTATCCAAATCTGGATATATTATACGTCAATCCACTAGTGACATCATGGCGTCGCCATTCGCGGAAAATGGTCCGATGTGAGACGGCAAAAAGTTAGATCGAGTTATCAAATCAACGGTAGGCGTCAAATATTAGTGACACGGGTCAGGGCACGTGCTAGGTAAACATGACACGAGGGTGGTGTTTACCCTGTATCGAGGGCCGAATGGGCTACGGGCGAGGCGATGACGTCACGGGGCGGCGCCCCAGTGGCTCGGCGCGTTCCAACTGAGCTCGGGTTGAAACGTCGCCGAGGTGACGGTGACATGTGATTGAATGCGAATGTGGCAAGAATTTACATGTGCCAAATGTAATAAACGTGACGAGGTAGACAAAAGGGTAACGTAGAAGGTTAAATTCTTGAAAATGTGATATATCAAGCTTAACAGAACGTTCAATAACAGGATCTGCAACACTTAGGTAAGCAAGCTAATAAAAACAAATGCACCAATGCTGCGTCTCTCCACTCCTGAGGAAAAAAAATCTGATGACTCACATTACACGATAAAATTATACACAAAAGCTGACATCATTGATAACCGGCTCAATTTATCGCGACGCGAAAACATCGTGAGTATAAAACAATTTGCTTCAACTCTCCGCTGATTGGATAATAACTTTGTCGCTAAACAGTTTTGTTTGCGTCTGTCATCTCATGTGTAACAACATCAAATGCGATGAGACAAAACAACGCAAGGATGTTATACTGTGCTTAACGGTATTAGCAAGAACCGGCTTTAGCTATATTTATTACCAGCAGTTTCATCCGCATCCCGTGGGAACTACTTGCCGTACCGGGATAAAAAGTAGCCTATAGCCTTCCTCGATAAATGGGCTATCTAACACTGAAAGAAATTTTCAAATCGGATCAGTAGTTCCTGAGATTAGCGCGTTCAAACAAACAAACTCTTCAGCTTTATAATATTAGTATAGATTATGTGCATGAACGACGTGCGTGGCAGTTTTAATGTTATTTCAACGGCGATGATAATAATCTCTTTTGATCGATTGGGTTTATTGCCCTGGTTTAATGAAAATTATAGAAAAAAAAACAGCACTACTATTGAAAATCACAAATGGAGGTAGCATACTTTGTACCGAAAGGAACAATGCAAGGTTATGTACACATTAATGGAAGGGACTCTAGATCCATTTGACTTGATTTGACCAAAAACTACAAACTTTATAGTTTCCAAACATAAGTGAATCGTCGCTAGTTCTAACATGAAGGCTCCGTCCTTATTTAGGCAGATAAGTGTGACCTCTTTTCTCCCTTTTAGGAGCAAATTATTTACACAACAGAAAACTCTTTAAACCACTCATAAACTAATGTAATACCCCAACGAGCACACCACACCACACCACACACATTTCATAGTAAGCATTCTGTATATCCTTCTTGAACTCTCGTGGTATTGGCTCATAAAAAGGTTAAAACTGCATAACGAAGACACATTTCAATTGCAGAGTTCCTCTTGCTAATGAGCCCACGACTTTATTCTTTTCAGCGAAGCGTGCTTCGCCTTTAAACCAGGAAACCCCTTTTACGGTGAAGTAGGGCATTTAAACTGTCTGGAAGGTAATACGCAAATGGGGATCCTGTCGCTTAAATTACTAAGTCAGGGCATTGATATTATAATAGGGAAGCTATCAACACAACAGTGGAGTTTAGAATTGCTTAGACACCGCCAGTATGGTAGGACAGTAGATTAATTAATGAAGGCATAAACGGGGCTCTGCCTGTCATACAATCAGTCCAGTTTTAGTGTGTACATTTTGAGGGTTAGTATAATTTGTCAAATATATATTGTTAGTAACAACCCTTTTGACATAAACGGAATTATCAAATACGCAGCATGGAAAATGTAGTAAATCTTTATAAACGAGCTATAAACTTGAATTTTGAAAAAAAAAAAACTTGATACCCATTATCTTTTGCAACACATGTAATGGCATGTAAGTTAAAATTCATCAATGATTCAAGACAAGAGGGCTTAAGAAATTCAAAAATCTTAAACTATCTAAAAGGGATTTAAATACATATAGTTCAAGAAAATCTACCTAATAATTTTATCCAGAACCCTTTCATAGTAAAGGGGAAACAATGGAATGATAAACGACATCCTTGCGTCATACCGTTAGAAACAAGCAAGACAACACTAATTACTATCAGATAATACCGCAATTTATCACAGGGGAGGGTGGTGAAGCTCGCCACTCAAATTAAAGGGATAAATAGCTCGTGATGGAGAATTTGCATTAATTTTCCGGTTCGTCGCAAATGCACGGAGCGAAGGTAATGATATGAAAATTCTAAGATGCTTGAAAAACATTGCCGAGTAGTTGGTGCAGTATGTGGGTTGAGCATACGGGGGAATACGCTACGCATTCTGCAGAAAATAGGTCACATCTGAAAGATTTAAGTTCTCTAGACTCTAGAATACCGTAATGTGTTTGCCTGATGGTAGTTTTGTGATGAATTGGATTAAAATGGAGGTAAATGATATTTCGTCATAGAAATTAACTAAGGGAAAATTACCTGTTTCAAGTATATAATTCCAATCTGTAGTAGGGGTTGTGCTCTAAGTTTCTGAAACCCAAAATAATATGTCTGCTATTATGGTCAGACTTCTTTTTAAGCCTCTACTCTGATTTATGTTAAAAAACCGTCGACTGTCCATTTAGATTAATATTCACCGTTGCTATCGGTCTTCACAACCCACGCTTCTTCCTGTGTGCTTTCGTCCCTCGGGGTATTCAAAAATATTAAGACTATGTAACTCTTACTGGAAAATGTAGGCAATATTAACCCTTCCATTTATTCAAAGGATTCAAACTTAAGATATTACTTTCGCAAGTTATTTTTAAACTCCCGACAGTAATATAAGTTAGATAATGCTAAACACATACTTTACCGTTCTCTGTCAAAGTTTGGGAAACACAATTTTAAAGTACGGTATGTTCGGTCACTGTGAAATGTCTGAAGTCTGAATCTGAATAGCCCGCATGAGACCAATCTGATTACGGACTTAACTTATTCAGAGTTTAAGCAGATACTAGGTAAAGCTAATTTTAGCAGAATTAATTCAACAATCCCTTGAGCACTTCAAGAAAAGGTAAACCATGATCCTTCCAACAAATTGAGGTGTTTAAACAACGTACCTAATTATATTTAGGTGAAGGATTATTCTTAGGTACGATTTCTTTATTACAGTTCTATTTAATAACAGGCTACTCTGAAAATAGCAAATATTGGGTAAGCACGTAACCAAAAGGCTAATTGTCATTAAGGCGAGGAATTGGTCAACAATAATTCCATAACCGGCACGCGCATCTAAGGCGCCAAAAGGGGTCGGAGCGTCTGAGCGGGGCGAGGATAACAATACGCGCGCTAGCTTATAACTAAAAGTCGTAAGCGACAAAATGGTTTTGTAATTTTATTATTTAGAAATGATAATTTGATAAAAATTCCTTCTACAATTTTAAAGAGTATGTATATACTCAACTACTAAAAAAGTTAAGAGGCTTAAATCGGTCCCGTTTGCCCATAATATGTGAATCTCTTTTTAAAAAGAAGTATGTTTGATATATTTTTCTCTGTTATAAAAGTTACCTAATCATGTTTTGACGTCTAACAAAATAAGGTTTATATCATGAACTTTCAGGTAACCAAGTTGTATTTTGATCCGTTTTGTATTTACTGAGAAAAATTGAGATCCTTGGCGCCAAAATTCTACGGTATAAAAGAGACGTACAAAGACATAATAATGTTGGTATAGTCAGTTTTCCATAAAATGTGCCATGTCGTCTAAACGCCTTATAATGGCGAAGTTCCATAAAAGCAAGAAAGCATTACAACAGTTCTTGAAATTACCAAATGCAACCTTATAGTACAAGTATTGCGTTAATAAAAAGTTTTTGCATTAACTAAAACTCGAAATGCAGACAATTCCACTAAAGAATTTCAATTGTATGAAAATAGGAGAACATTGTGTTTCAATTATCTCACCTCTACTAGTTTCGCCATTTTCATTGTTTTAACTAGTTTCCAACTACTGCAAACTGTGCATAGATTCTCCGAATTCATAATTTAAAGATTTCATTCACACATTGGAATAAAATCATCCATCGGAAAAAAAAACCGTCTAAACCGAAGTGGATTGCTTAATGCCAACGCGAAAGAAATTCACTTACACTTGAAGTCTGAAGTATCTCAAATCGACTTATTGCTTTCAATTCCCTCTCACGTCCTTCGGAAACCTTGGTTCTCTAACCTTGAACCACATCCTTGGGCTTAACCTACTTTCCAGTGGACTTCATTCATCCGTGTCCCACTCAAAAAACATCATTATTACAACCGGAACATGATTAAAATTGGCTTATCGACCGCCAGCTATACACGAAGCGATAACGGTCACGTGCTGAATGATATTAAAAATGGCGATACGTTTATTAACTCTAATATGCTGCTGAAGTTTATTCAGAATTTTGCACTGCAGCCATTGTGCATTGCTGAATAACTTTTCCGTTCGGCTGCGATTTGTCGGACTTTTTACAGTTATTTAAACAGCTCTTAATTTTTGCGAGTATGTAAAATATTAAATATACTGAAAATGAGATCGAGGAAATTCCGCCGTGTAATTTTCCGCTGAAGCGAAAATTTAACACGTACTCGTCATTTACGATACAGCGTCGTAGTGAAGTTCTTGAATACTTGTAAATTCAATACGTGTATTTACTTCACACGTTGATGTGAAATTCTGAAAGAAAGTGGTGTAGCACGGCAGTGCCTCAGCCAAGTCCCGAACAAATCCTTACCATCCTTTCCTCGAAGTGGTTTGGGGCTGTTTCGCTATGGAAACAAAGTTTGCGTCTATATTTATTTTTCAAAACATCGTAAAACGCTTTCACGGAAAAATTTAAGCTTGGGCAATATTACAGAAGAAAACAAGCTACTCTGGACAGTACAAATAGAAGAAACATTTTAGATCTAGAAATTAAATCTAATTGATACGCAACACGCCTGTAATTCTCCTGCGTCACTCAATAAAAATTACTACATTTGTATAACATACGAACACATAGGCAAAAACCACAACATAAGTAATTAGTTACATTGCTGGGGCATATACCTAATGACTAGCCATAAGTCTTTATTATTCTAATATTGCATTAACCAACGTTATTGCTACTCAGACAATGAACGTTTGTCTATTAATTTTATTAGAATTTTGTGTTGTACATAAACAGGTGTAGTGACAAGTGTATATTTTATGATCATTTTCGTATCATACCGAGTCAGTCAAAGTAACAATCAATTTACGTCAAATAGAAGTCAGACAATTAAAAGCGATCGGCGAAAGCTTTGCAATACTAGAGCTCTTAAAATTTGGCATTGTATTAATTGCTTTTTGAATGCACCTGACTCAATTAGATGAAAACGATAAATTATTCACGTGGCGATAAAATAAATCACTATAAATTATGTGTTATTTTGCTCCGTATGGATTCAAACCACTAAATGTGACAATTGTTCTCGCCTGTACTCACTAGCCTCGAACAAGTTGCGGTCATAAATAACAGCATATGTGATACATTCTTGTCAATATGATTCAGAGTCACTGTCGATCAAATCTTGAACAGAAACAATAATATGGTTAGACTGACATATATAGCATTGTTTTTCTTTATGCGTTAAAGGTGATCAATTTTGAATTCATATTTTTTCTGTCGAATTCAATCTCGCTTTTGAATTTCTAATAGATCTAATAACAAAATCAGATTTCTGGTTTCTTACTTCGTTTAATTAAATAGCTATTCAAGACACTACAATTGAGGAAAGTTTTAACTTGGAAGACCTTGAGGCTTCCAGTTTATCGAAATTATTGTCAAAGGGAGTTCTCCTTTGGGTGAAACCATTTTCCGACAAAAGCAACGTCCCGGAAAACTCGTTGTCTCTGGACGAAAAACTTCGTTACGTTTATGCAAGGAGGAAGCAAGTTTAATGATCACGGCCTGACGAGTTTGGTCCTTTGATACGAGATATTCTTGTTCCAATACGTCAAGATTTACATTTAGCCTTCATAAAACCTACCCAAAATATTTTAACATGAAAATGTGCAAAATTAATTCAAGACAAGCAACAGATGACATTATAATGCCTTAGTACATTCCCTGAGGGAGTTTTTTCATCCAAACTTGACACCTCGCCCCTCGGTTGATACGAAGAGTGAATACTAATTCAACACGGTCCCCTATAAGAGCGTACATAATATCCCTAAAACACGTTATACGCACACTGCAAAGAAGCATATTCTTCTGTTAGGGAATGACGCCGTAAAAAAATAATAGGGCCGACTATGTATGTACGAGGATGCGTGTCTTGAGGTGTCGACATATATTGCGAAATAATTCGTCTTCGCCATTTGCCCTCACAATTTTCTTGGGAATGTAACTCTAGGGGTGTCAGTGAGTTGCTTTTCGCAGATAAAATTCTCAGATCCTCTCTGAAAAACGCGTAGGTAAACAAATGAAGTTTTTTAGCTATTGCTCAGTACCAGCCAGTAGGTACAATATTATTTCCATTCAATATGAATGTAGCTTCGACACGTATACAATTACCAATAAATTGCATGGACATTTTATCTTCGTCTTAGTTCGGAGTATAGTACCTGAAACAAATGACGGATTTTTATTATTCAGTGTAAAATCAGTAAATTATAGCAGTACAAAACATTGACGAGAAAAAAACTTTTTAATAAAAAAATCCAAAATAGCATTTAGCCCGAAGCCAGAATAACTTTTGTCATAAACACTCCGGTGGGATCTCTTAAACTTTTATGTCCAACAAAAATTTTATGCGAATGTCTAGACCCAGAAGTTTAGTGATGGCTCATAAAAACATTAAATCCTCCTCGAATGGGATTCTATTCATTGGACTCTATAAAAGAACAAAAGCGGCTTACGCAATCATTGAATGTCTCAGTTCACAATACGAGCTGCACAGAGGAAGTGGTGCGCCCACAAAGAAAGCTAAAGCGCGGATAATTTCAAAGTGCACCAGCATCTATTGTGGCTCTTCCGATGTGTTACGAGGAGCAACAAAACGTTGTCAGGCTACGAGATAAAAGATTTAAACAGCATATTTTTGCGCTTAACGATTTCCTTTGTTTTTAGTTCTAGCTTTAAGTTTTAAAATTTTGAAAAATATTCTTCATACTAAATAACACACAAATGAAATAAGACGTGACTCTTAAAAGTAAATTGCTGACGACAGTGATGCATCTCATTTCAATTCAAAACACATCTGAAGATGTTATTAATAAATTCGGAATTGATGTAACATTGAAAATGAGTTGAATGTTTGCAATGTCAAAATAATTATTCAGCTCTCATTTTTGGAACAATAGAGATATTTCGCAAACAATAAAGTGTGGTCAATAGTCAATACCAGAATCCTTTTTGAGGATTTATAACTTTCCATTGCAAAACAAGTGAAGATAGAAATGACAGCATGTTTACTACGAGCTTCCTAGCTGTATCGAGAAACTGTCTTGAGTTGTATGCGCAAATGTAAACTAACATCATTAACAAATCGAATTGGTCGCCTTAGAAACAGAACGTAAACACTAGTGACGTGCCCCGTCCGCGCGTATCGATTCGACCGAGCACCGACCTCGTCGCGGAGACGTCACCGTATTGATACTGTTACATTGTCATTAGAGAATTTATTGCTTATCTTAGACTAAACACGAGCAACCTTATCATCGACATAGATAACTAGGATCGATTTAAGAAAGAGTGATGTTTGTCGTAATTCATGCTTTTGTGTAGAATAGGGAAACTACAAAAATTGTATTCAAGGGATTTATTTAAACAGTTTTTGTTTCGGATAAAATAAAAGCTATATTTAGAGATTCAATAAACCAAAGGTATTTTCTAACGGCCAGTTTCTTCATCAAAAGTTAAAGTTAAAGTAATGTCTAAAGTAAAAGTAACGGTCAAATTCGTTTTTTCTAGGCTAAACTGACAGCAAAATTCATAGAAAAATTTAATTTAACCGTTACTTTTACTTTAGACATTACTTTAGCCATAACTTTAACTTTAACTTTTGATGAAGAAACTGGCCGTAAATCTGGGGATCAAAGGATTTCGCTTATTCAAAGACGGAATTCTGTAAGTGATTTGTTTTATTAAAGTAAGCACCGTCTTACCGAGATGTTTTAACAAAACGATATATTTTTTTATGATAATGTTTGGGAATGGAAATGTCGTCATCAAAGAATCTAAAAATTCTAATGAAGCAGATCTGCTAAATTGCCTAAATTAAAGCGAAGGCCGTTGCTCTTTGTAACATGAATGAATTTATTCTATTGAGAAGCCATGTCGAGGTCACGGGTCACCTGCGTACACTAGAACTAGCTACTCTATTCAAGTGTTTAACAAGTTAGGTACCTCAATTTAGATCGATTCCCCACTTAAAAGATTTGGGCTGAACAAAGATTGCCCAAAAACAGAATAAAATGATTGTTAAAACGTTTTACAGATTTTTTAAAAATGTATGAGCTGAGCCCGAGCTTTAATTTAAATCAAATATACAAATAGAGAGCGACAAAAATTGTAATAAAAAAGGTCACCTTATTTAACCATAACTTTGGTCATAATAACAACCACAGCAAAAGCCAAAAGCCAATGATTGAAGGCAAAATCAAAACATTGGACCTCGTTTCCCCCGGGGAGCGTACGTGCCTAATACCCGAGACAGTTCGGCCTAAACTAATTCCCCAATTTAATACAACAATAAATCGATCCCCAATTTAATACAACAATAAATGGCGGCTATAAAAAACTTTCCAACGTTTATAAAGGTTCAAATTGATGTTGAACATTTAAAAATGAGAAATAAAATTGCGCAAACTAGTGCTTGTGATTTTTCTGGGAACAGAATTCGGTCAAAATTACGGGAAAAATTGTTAAAAAATATCTCATCATTTCACTTTTTTGTATTTCTTTTACAATTATTGTATTTGGTAATAAAGTTATACCGCTACTCAATGGTGAATTTGCGGATAGAAATACGGCTCATTCACGATAAACAATTATGATAAGTAATTAACTCGGCAATTTAGTAATTGCCTCTAGCTGTTATTGACGGGTAGTTAGAAAGTAGAAAATAGGTAAGTATATAATTATGCTATATTATCAAATGCTAGTTTAAAAAATATTTATTAAAAACCCAACTTAAATAAAGTTGATGAACCGAAACATTTAGGAACTAACAGCGAAATACTAACGAATATGAATTCGTCAGACTTATAAACAAAGCTGTTATTAATGGCTCGTGGTAAATTCAATAATAATAGGGTGGTAGGGGAAATTCCCTAAAAGTTTTCTTCCCCAAGTAAATGACTAGTGGGAATAAAAGTACAATTTCATAAGCTTTCCCCCAAATAGGGGCCGTAGGGTGTGCCGTCTACAAAACGCTGACTTGGAGTCACGACACTGTCACTTTGAGGCGCTGCAAAGCAAATTGTAAGTTATGAAGTCTGTTTTTACTTTAACTTTTTACTTGCTTTGATAAATGTTGCCTATTCTCTCTTTATTACTTCGCTTAAAAATAAATTCCTTTGCTGCGTTAGTGGCATCGAAATAAAATAAAAAGTACAATAAAAAAATGCACCCTCCCACGTGGAAAACTGAGAGTTGAAAACACAATTGCAATTTACATTATTAATTTTAATTCAATTATTAATTTACATTGAAAAAAACTGGCTAGATTCCAAGGACACTTTTTCACCAAAATTGTTTGAATCATAAATACAAAAGCAAACTAATATTCAGGCAAGTTTGCTACTCTACTTCTTGGTTATTAATGTGTTAATCGATTTGGTATTCCCTTTGACGAACTGTCTGAGCAATACATATTTAGTAAGACAGAGTAAGTGTCAATTCACATCTACATTACAGCTCGTGTATTTTCACCAAAAATACATCAAATTCAAGAGGATACTTTAAATGTTCAGTGATCCTGTATTCAACGCATACGTATGGCGCACCACTGAACTGTACTTCCTCTCACAAACAGGTGAAGCATGTATCAAATAGCATCAAGATCTAAATAATCATAACCCACAATAACTGGCCGAATACCCCAATATAGATAGTAAATAAACCGAACGGTATGACAGGAGTATATTTGGTGGGCGCGGGCGTCGGCCTAATGAAAGCCAAACACGCAAGTCCCCACCCAGCACGCACCCGAATATTGTTAATTACAATAACATAGCTTACTACTGGGACATGCGTACTATGAAGTTATCTGTTATTGTGTGTGGCAGGAATATTTCGTTGCGATTCTTGCTAAATGGACGTAAATCGTCAATTAGTGGTAAACCTTTGTTGTTTGGCTCAATTCAATTGTTCCTCCTACGAGTATTAAGCTACTGAGTATTTTTGCCATTTCAGCTAATATCAATGAATGAAAACTAACAACGTCCCCCACATATGAACATTCAAGACCCAATACATCATGCTGCTGTTACTGTACCGGTGTACCTTCGATCCAAATACAATCGAAGGACTGTACTTATAGTTCTTGGAATAATTCGTCAGTCAATATCCAAAAAATCGATATTTTACTATAAGCAGTCGTTAAAAAGTTAAAATTATAAGGGCTAAGCACAAAGTAACTACACTTAAATTTTTAAATGGTATTCTATCCCACTATTCTTTATTCTACCTCGCGGTTCTAATCTAGGCAGGGCCCTAAATCTTTAAGTAGGTCTAAATTAATTTTACTACCCAACAAAACGGGAATCATGTAAATTTTTCAGTGAACTCGTTTATTTAATCCTCTCCTCACCTAGCCGAAACGCATTAGCGTCCCAACGGTTGCTAAGCCTAAGCTCCACCAGGCTTGGTCATGAATATAAAACTCTCGAAGTCAGCTTTTGCAAAATAACGTAAACGTTTCGTGGCGACAAATAATACTTTAAACGTTAAAGATATGACTTCAGGTGACCAAATAACAACAATGATACTGATATTAAAATATTTTTATGCCTCCATTCCAACGCTATACACATGTGTGGCAAAACAATGAATCGCGAGCGTTTTACCCAAACCGGAAAAAACATACCAAAAATGTCATCAAATCCTACCCTAGGCACCCAGAGCAGTTATGATATTTTTGTAAGTCTCATTGCAAACGGGGGAGACAGGCAGACGCGTTTTGTAGGTGGCGTTAAATAAATAAGCAGCATTCTGTGCGGGAACGACCTTCGCCATCTGTGGCCGCTCTAAAAATACCACCCTGCCGTCGACCGGCATATTTTACCTCAAACGTCCCTCGAATTTCTGAATAATTAAAGGATCCCGTTATGATTCATACCATTGCCTTTTATAACATGGTGTAAATTGAACCTGTACAGTAAGTTTAATACAAATCACTTTGAAAAACTATTAAATATCCATTTCCAAGAACTCAATTTAGGGTGATGTTCCTCAACACAGATGGAAGGTGAAGCCAGCTAAATAAATTGCGTGGGCTAGGCTTATTTATTCACGCGTGCAACCTTTATAATAGACCTTAGGAAGTTATTTACACAAAAACTTGCAAACATAGGGATATTTTGGATACAGAAAATAATAGATGATTAAGCAAAGGCTTCGTTGCCTTGGCTAATTTAAATAAGAAGAGAAATGTGGAAAGCCGCTGCTAGAATAAAACTTGGTGATTGTGCAAGAGAATAGCAGCAGCCATTCACGAGCACGCTGAACGGTCCCAGAGGACTTTACGCTAAGCAACGTTACTCTTTTAGCACTTGGAAATTTCATTTGGAATCTGTACGTGATGCCGCGTCGAAATGCGCCCCTTTCTAGAGGGTCTGCGATTTAGATAGAAACTCTTTGGAACTTATTCCGACGAACGTTTTATACAATACCCTAGCTCGTTGTTACGGAATTGAAATTAGGACCGTTACCATCACGCTACACTGGGTAAATAGAAAAGTCCCGATATAGGATTCAATCTAACGAACAGCATCAATCCGACACACGGTTGTGGGTTTGTGACCTCAGCCTTGAGCAAATTACGTATCCGAACTCAATTGCGGGCCTTTATTCTAGTTTACCACGGCCCAGTTTGTGTGTAGAACAATGGACTGGCTGTCAGTGAACAAGAATCATATCGACAAGATGGTACAATGGTACAACCTTGAGAAAGGGAATCTCAGTTGCAGATGACAGCAACTGAGTGCTCCCGCGAGAACAATGCGGTTGGTAGTCTTTGTTGCGGCACGTAGCGTGTAAATTGGCGAGCACGTGCGTCACTCTATAGTACCCACACCACATAGGGCTCAGCCGTGTTTACTCACGAGGTCGACGACAACAAAAACCGATTACATTATGCTAACGTCCTAAGCGCCCCGCGACTATATCGTGAGAGTGGTCTTTATTTAGTCGCATTACCTCCATAAACGCAAGATAATGATCATTTAACGACCATGGCGGATAACTAAATGGCAAAATAATACCATTTCAGACCAAAATTTGATTTCAAAATAAGTACATGAAATTTAAAATACATAGGTAAAAATGAATTATATAAATAGCAACGCCGGGTGTCGCATAAGAACCGTGGGCCGGTAATATCTAAGTAGGGGATCGTTGACTCAACCACGTCTGCGTAGGCAGACTTGTTATGCGCACCATTCTATAAATGCAGTAACGTAGAAATATTGCAGAAAACGTTCTTATACGGTATGGTAATGAAATGGCTGTAATGCATAACCGCTAAGCAGACTGCAGAGAAAGCAAAGAGCGATTTGAAGACAGTAAACGACTGTTTCTTAGAAACACTATCCACGAAAAAGGATTTAAACCAAATAATAAGTTACGAAATAAAGCTGTAAAATGCATAACACAAAGTATTCTCTCTCAAAATCCACTTATTGCAGCCAGAGCAATATAATGTAGATATTTAAAGTGCTATATATCTCATTTTAAATCGCCAATGACATTCTCGAGTCCTAAATTGGACACGAGCGTGGCACTCGACATTGCATCGTTTACGGTCACTAACTGGCGAACTTGAACTCTATTCTTAACACGTGCGGTCGTGTAAATCCAATATAAAAGGAATTAGCGTCCGGTGCTCGGTCAACATCGTTAACTTGTCTTGTATGATATGGACCAAGATTTGCGGAGGCGAAATCAGGTCTATTCGAACGGTTCGCGTATCCTCTACGTGTGGGCGAAGTGAGAACGAAGTAAATCGACTTAAAGTAAGCTGGGATTGGTATATCGAATCTTCGTTTGAAAGGCTGTCATGTCTTTAGTTGCATTATGCATCAGTTTACTTGGCTTGTACTTGGGATACAACTTATCTGACGAAAGTACTTTTGCATTAATAAGGTAAGCCAAATAATAAGAAAAGGATTTTTCCTGCTCATGTACATTTTATTACTTTCGAGTTCCTGACGGACTCAAGTTGTATTCACGTGTTTGGCAGTTTCGTTATTGTGCCTGGTGTACACTTGCGCAAGAATCACGAGGCCTCCCACGTGGCGGGAGACAGTCAGACTCGTGAATCACGAGTTACACTCGCCTTTATATTTTATAAGAATTACGTTTGCATTTACACTCAATTTAGTATGGCCACAATTATACAGGACCTTGCATGTGCATAACAGTTTTTCGAATTATCGTGTTTAAGTTATTTAGAAACATGAACAAGATTTTGAAGGCAACTGTTAAATGTAAACACTATTTCGCGTATTTATAATTCTCACAGCAGTACTAAATTCTAACCACAACGACTGTTTCTCTTTGGAATTCAGTGTGGCAGAGAAATCCTGCACAAAGCTACTAAATAATACTGCCTTGGGATTCATGACCGCAAACAGTTCCAAATCAGAGCGAAAAGCAAACTGACTGAGTACACAATAATTTTGGATAAAAAAAAAATACTTTAAAAACATAATTAACTGAAGTTTACATGTCGCTAAAACAACGTAAGTTTTTTACAAACAGATCAGAACAGACTGAGCAGTGAAAAATGAAGACGAGGAAAAGCATTTCTCATTGAAGATAAGTGATCCAAAGTATTCAGCTGTGTGCACAGTTTAAATAGGTGTTCAATATTTATTAGCCATTGATACGGCAAGCGATCCGGCATGACGGCCTCTCGTGATTGGACGCGGTAGCTCGGAAATAATCGACGTCATTATTAAAACATGCTGGATTTGTTTTTATTTGGAACCTGAAATACATTTGAAATAAATTGACTCCTTTTTGATATTTAAATGGAAAAGGTTATTTTCAGCTCAATCCTCCATCTAGTTTTTTAAAGAAACTTTACTTTTATGTTAGCAAACCACGAAAGCAGATGTTTACAGCTCATCCATTATTTTGATCGTTAGCTTAAGAACTCAGCAGAACAGTAAACTTCGGTAGTTTACTCTTGTTTTATTAGCTAACTATCCGCATTTAACAAGATGTTAAGCCTAAGACATGTTTTGGTTTGCTTTAGATGCTGTTCAAGCTCATTACCTACTTGACGCATATAGAGAAGACAAAAGGAGTTTATATAAATATTAGACGATTATACCGATTGATTGAAAAACTGGTCTACGATTGATTGAAAATAAAGTGTGAACTCAATGCTTTATTTCAAAAGAAGTAAAAAGATACTCTTGCTCCCGGCATTTTGATGTCAGGGATCAACTGCCAGGCCGAAATGAAAATCCACGGAACAGTATTGAAAATGTCAATCACAACTGTCTACGAGCGCAATCTCGAATTGTATGGGACGCGATCCGCGATGTTCATATAATTCTCTCTACCGTTCATGCGACATTGCTACGTAGCGAAAATGTTTTTCTTTGAAAATCAACATTTAATGTGTATTTACTTACTGTTTTCTTTTTTATTTATTAAAAGAATCATACTAGAATTTGAAGTTGCAACTTGAAATGTTTTTGAAGCAAAGCCCGTAAAAAAATTTTTTGGTAACCGTTTCAGAAGTAGATATCAGAGTTTACTAAATTATACATATACCTGACCTTTAACTTAAGTTACAGTTATTTTTGGAGTAGGTGACCTTTCATGTCTATACTTAGATCACCAATATTCAATAGCACTTTAGCACAAAAGTACATTCTTGGAAATATGGGACTCATGGCTTACCTGAGGCAAGTTACTTAATTAAATAAAACGACATTTCCACATTTTAATTTCCATGGATTACATGAAAGAAAACACGATATCGATTGTATATGGCACAATACATGTTTGCATGAAGCCGCAACTTGATGGAATAACACAGTTATACCACAGCATCAAGTTTGTATACATTTACATAGTGAATCAGCCGAACGAGTCGACTTGTAAACAAATGTAATACCTATTCTTGAGGTCACGTACAATTTGTCGATTGTGGCATTTGAGGTTAGGTTTCATACGTACATTTGAGTAGAGAGTTGAAGACGTCATGCGTGGTATTAGCTACCTTATAAGGAAAATTTCGCAATACAGTAAATTATTAGCTATATTACTTCGTTTCAAATCCTTATACGGATTCAACTAGACAGCTACGAACACACAGGACAGCAAAATGTAAAACATAACATTAACACAAAATGAATTCATTGTCATTAATCATCAAGGAAATGACAACGCTATCGCGCTATGAGTTCATAGGCGTCCTCGAACACATTTGCGTATTATCATTTGAATAAGAATATCAAAAGTAGTGATAAGGACGAAAACAATATTATTTAAATGTAATCCTTATTAAAATCACAATAAAACGCTTGAGAATATCAATCTGTAACTAGAGACAACGTCAGTACAATAGAGCCACAAATCCCTGTAAGCCTGGATCAGCAGTAGGATCTAACGACTACGAACAATAAAGCCTTCTCAGGGAACGATTATTATGTATTGTTCAAACAAGGAGAGTACTAGTTTACTTCGTCCTTCCTCGAGTACAAAGAACAAATTTTGAAGGACACGAAACGTGTTGTGCTATCTGCAATAAGGAAACAGGCTCGCGAAATTACAAGTTCTCAAACAACTCTAATTGGAGCAGAAACAGGAAGCTTGGGGATAGCAGTCCCCGTTTTGACAAGTTTGTTTAACACCTTGCGCATTGAGCGTGGAACTGAGTTTGAACGCAAATATTTATCATCTGGGCCTCGGGCATTATCAGAGCGGAACCTACCGCAGCCGCAGCCTTGGTTGATGCAAATGGTATGTTTACTTTATTGTACCAGATCTCTCTTCACACGTAACCCTTTATGTTATGGTGAAGGAAGTTAGGAAAGCATACAGCGGAACTGTGATACCAAGACATTCACTTTATAACTACACTGATAGTTCATTCCAATTTTTATCAATATGTACTTGCATATGCGCCATTCGAATAAAACATCTGATGTACAACGACCAGCAAAGTCAAAAATAAATTCCATTTTCTGGCAAGCGCCAAAATGTCACCCAAGCTAGTCAGGTCCAAGCCAAACATGTCAAAGGAAATACAATGTCACATTACTCTGTACAGTACAAACATGTTAATGGATGAGTCATGCTTTCCACCTTGTCGTGGCACATTGTTAATTTTTACCTCGACATTGGTGGTATGCATAAATTGCTTCTCGGTTTTATGGTTTTTGTGTTCATGTGTTTCCTATATATATGCTATGACCTTTTGTTGAGGCGCTTTTATTTTTACTCCCATAATTAATGTGTTGCGCATGTACGTACATACAAATTAACTATAATGGCTTTCATGCATAAAAAACATTTGGGAGGATTTTCAAGAATAAACAACAAGACAATAGTTTGATGTTTCAGAAGAAAATACAATAACAATTGCCAAAATAATTCACTTAAAAATATACAATTAGAATACTTTATACTGAAAATTAAATTGTAACAGACATTATATTCGACCTTAACCTTGAGGTAGGTCACGCAGGCGAAACAAAACCTAATTTGGTCCTAGATCATCTAGATCTTAATCTACGTTCTTCGATCTAATTATTTGAGTGCCTGGCGTGAGAGCAAAGGTCGTGGATTCATTTAAGGAACGAGTAATGATACTACGCTTCAAAGGTATATAGTGTTCTACTTAGAAGCGTAATCTTGAACTTCAACCTAAGTTTAAAATTACATTAGAAGAGAAAATTCTGCTACTATTCGGGAGATACCTACTCTAAAAAAGATGTAGGAAGCCTTGCAAAAGAAAATAGATTAACTTTAAAACTTAAGTCTCCGGCCAGTTTCTTCATCAAAAGTTAAAGTTAAAGTAATGTCTAAAGTTAAAGTAACGGTCAAATTCGTTTTTTCAAGGCTAAAGTGACAGCAAAATTCATAGAAAATTTGAATTTAACCGTTACTTTTACTTTAGACATTACTTTGACTTTTACTTTGGCTTTAACTTTTGATGAAGAAATTGGCTGTGAGTAAAGATTAACTTAATATCTTCTTTAACGAAAGCTGTTCACTGGCATAGTGCTAAAGAGGCTGCACTTAAAAATTCTAATCATGTGCTGCTACTAAAACATCGAACCCCTATCCTACATCCATCTTCCTATGAATAAATAACGACTAGTTTTAGGCTAATGACAACATATCATCGTTTAAGTCTCCGGTTCCCCACATTTGAACTACACGCATCCCACAACACATTCGTCTTGTGCACGGTACTACTAAATCACAGGACATGCAGTGCAATCCCATGGGACTGGCAAGCGGAGCTGGTAATTTATTCACTTGCTCCTGACTTATTGATACTGGTAGTCCCAATGGATGATTGTATCTGACAGGGACAGATTGTCAGTCGTCAATATGAGTAAATTGATGGATATCTATCACAATGGTAGCAACGGAACAACTTCGTACACTAGATTAAAGTATGTTGCACGAAGATAGCAGGCTAACAAACTAATCATGCTGGGAAGTGAGGAGGCATGGGACGCGGTAGCCTCCTTCTGTGAGGATGTCATGTCACAGAAGGAGGCGGCAGAGCGCATGCGGGAGAACGACCCTCTCGCGGCGCCGCACCGCAGACGAAGAAGGGGTGGAAGACGGCGACCACAACGCCAGTCCCCATCCGCCCCGGGGGGTGATCAGCGGGCGGCAGGCGCGGGGGTGCCATCGCCTGCATTACAAGGATCGCCCCTTGTGCTCCGGCCATCATAGGGACCCCTCCCCACTGGGGGGAGGCATGAGGGGCCTGCCGTAAGGCGGGCAATCGCCGGTGGGGGACTGGACGCCGTAGATTCCCAGACCCCCTCCACTCAGGCGAGGTCGGAGTGCCGCTGGGCCTTTTTAGTGGGTATACCGGGAACGTCTGTACCGGGGAGCCCCACATACCCCTCTCCCGTCCCCCGACGGGAAGGGCATGCGTAATAGCATTTTTTACCCAGCGACAACAAAAAAAAAAAAAAAAAAAAAAAAAAAAGGCTAACAAACTAAAGAATAGAAAAGCTAGTGATGCTGACAGCATAATCTACACTCGAGAGCAACTAAATAAAAAAAAAATGTGAAGTATTGTAAATCGATACAGTAACTCATACATGAAACATATCTAACTACGAGTCACAATATCTTTTCCCAACCCAGGCTGTGGAAGGTTTGTATTAAAGATAAGCAACCTGATTCTCAATAGAGGTAGAGGGATGCAAATATTTTTTATCAAATGTAATCACTCTTTATCAATGAATGACGTTAGAAAAATTAAACAAACAAATTCGAACAAATAGGCAATTCAACAGGTCATATCCACTACAGCACATAATAGTCAATGGATGAGTAATGGAACGTATAAACAATATTGTTCTATCAAAGATATTTATGGGAATTGTATTATTAATGACGAGTCTATCTTGTCATATTGCGTCATAGAACTTAGCCGCGAGTTTAGTAATATTTGAAATATGACGTTACTACCTTTCATCGTGAACATGAACTTAACAGTCATGTGGTGTGTCAATAAACAGGATCTCATCCACTTCAAACACACATTCAAGCACATGACGGATTTGCTAACAGATACTCAGAACATAATTATTGGATACGAATCACATTCACAGAATTCACGTCAATTCAGATGAATCGGTAGCAAAGTAATAATGAACACGCGGAGAGCTTCTGAATTTTCATCAAAACCAGCGACTCGTGCATCAATTGCAATTATACCAATTAAAACTAGAAACGGTACAAAGTTAATTGAAGGAACAGTAGTTATCTGTAAACACTAGATAACTACTTTGTTAACTCAAGAGAAAAAATGTTAAAGGAAAAGCAGAAAATTAAAGCTTCAGTAATTTTGATCGCTCTTGTTCTTTCTATTGAAGCAAGTTATAATTGATGATCTCAGAAAATGCTGTTCCTTATATTCCTAAACCTTTGCCTATTTACTCTTTCCAATCTTCTGGGATTAAAGGTTGTAGACGAGTCTTGTTAGGGATAGGAAAACTTTTTGACACCGTCCCTAAGGCAAATAAATAAATCAAATAGAACGGATCACTGGCAAGATAGATTCTACTTGAAGAAATGTAGGGGAGTATATTTACTTCGAAGTTATTGCAAAGTTGTTGGTCAACGATGATGGCGTTATATCCAAAATCCAACAGACGGAAAACTGAGTTTCACTGCAGTAAACGTTAAGGTAAATAATATCGGCGGAGATCACAAAATAAGTAGGTATTCATATAAATGTTTAAAGTAAAACCAGAATGCAATTCGATAGAACTCATTACCCAGTACTAATAAAGCCAAAATCAGCTAATCTAGCTGAGCAAGCGTGGCTGAAGCTGCATCTGCTTCAAAGCGTGTCTCACTAAACATCTCGACTTAACGATCGTTAGTCTGACTGGGTAAACAGCGATACGTCGTGCACCGTTGTGTAAACATTGATCGACTGTACAGTATACACTACTCACATCTATCTGCTGTACTGTTATCTGTCATTCAGGGTTGACGAACGGTTTATTGTTAATTAAGTATTTGATCATTAGCATCTTTACAATTCTTATTCACTACTTCGATGTCTTTAACATGATTCATATTTATATCAATCAACTAAACCTAGCTCGTTTAAGTTAATCAGATTCAAATCCATCAATGGTTTATTACTATGATTTGCTTTTCTTTTATAACTTTTTACTTTCATTTGGGTAATTTTAACTTCTCATTTCTCTTTTTAACAGACGTCTATATGAAATGAATCGGAAAGTTCGACTGCTGGTACAAATCGAGTGCAATCTTTGGTCTGCAGGTGCGCCTTCAGACAACATAGAAGATAACTAAGTACATAGTTTATCTACGTTTTCTCTTATCATTCGTTTATCAGTAGTACTACAACTTACTATGAACCACAAAGAATGACATCAGGACCATTAGGTATTTTATCATTTGTTAAGTACGCGTTTCACGCAGTGATGAGATGATACAAGTATTCACATCCTAGATTACTTTCTACGACAATCGATACTTTGATTCGATTGGATTAATTGAATTTCGTCAGCCCTACATGTGACATACATTATATGTTTGTTTACTCACGCTTCGAGTAGTTGAACACTCTTTCATTATCTACAGCACGTTGCTTTAATCTTAAGACAGAATAAAGTTGGAAAACTTTATTGATAGTTATTTTTGGTTCATTACTTTATTAAGAACAAAAAAAAACTCTTTTTCCCCTCTTTCAGAAAAAATGAGGATAAGCTAAAGTTTTAAGAAGGTGTTTCTTTGTAGAAATGTATTAGGTAAAACAATCACCAATTTCACCGTCTCCATTTACTATCTCCATCATTTAATCTTCTGGAAGTCAATTATATGTAGATCCATTGATGTGCTAGTCTATTAATAGAAATGCAATCGAAACCGGTCTCGCTGCAGAAGCAACGTGAATGAACAGCCATTGTAATGATGCGCCCGCAGTTAACCGTACCGCACTAAGTAGTCAGCCTTGAAACACTGCTAGCAAAGAAATACCAAATAAGGTGGTGTCATTGAACCAGAAAATTTGCATTTTGGAACCAAAACCAGAAACCAGGAGAGACTGAAGACATCAAAGTCACACACGTAACCATTCAATGATCCAGTTCTGAAATACGGTAGACATATTTCCCAAATGCATTCCCCAGTAACGTTCTACCACATCGTTTCGGTAAATCAAACGTCAAATATCAGAATGTCGCGTATCAACCGCTCATTAATCAGGGATTCAACGTAAATGGGTCACCGTATTGTACATGCAATAGTCCTACAATCTGTCACTGTTCGGACATTCAACAGCGTAATAAGGTCTACCACCAATTGACCTCGCAACGTATGAGCACATCTTTGTATCTCTTGATTTATGGAAAAAACGTGACTAAACTCTCCCTGATGATAGAAGAAAATGCATAAACAATGCATGCATAACAAACTCTTTCAGGATATGTAGTACGTAACGTATATGCCAATAAAAGCAATGTTTTTTAATGTTTGTTACTTAATGAAAAATAGAGATAAAAGAAAGTTATAACATGAATAGTAGTTGTATTGAAGTAAAGAGCTTAAGACTGTCACTTAAAAGGCTTTTAACCGCCAGATCAAGGACTGTTCAAACGCTACGTTTATTCCCCTCGATTTACCACTAAAACCGTTCACAAGCTGTCCAGACGCTACCGTCAGCTATTAACTGCAAACAGTAGTGTGTAATCACATCGTTAAGTCTACGGTTCGTCTGGGTGCAACTAACGGACAGTCACGCAAGAAACGCGCTGATACCCTACCATTGTTTCGGCTAGGCCTAGCTGTTTTTGCGTGAAGCCTACATTTTGTAGATCCTTTGTAATGTGTACGACGTTAATACCACATGTAGACATACCTATTTGTATTATATCCTCCCAGACTAATTCAATAACTTCGTTCGTATGTCGGGAATACGTAATTTAGGGCTAAGGTCGTTACTGAAACTTAGTAACTCTTAAGTATTTTTGAAATAAGCTCGTAAGTTCCCCAATTTTCTCATCTGTAATCAGCTTTCTTTATGTGTATTAATTTCTAGCGCAACAGTACTCCTTCGATAAAAAATAAGCGCTTTACAGTTGTGATGATTAAAAAACATTAGGTTGTCTGCAAAACGATGTGACCTGTTCCATTCGCGTATTGGAAAGCCTAGCAGATGTTGTTTACTCATTCGATAGGATAATATTACACACATAAAATTACTGCTATAAAACATATTATTTAAGACAGGTATAAATTGTCGTGTGTACCGGCGGAACAGGTTCGCAAGGCACGCGCCCTGTCTGTCTGGATGGCAGCCTGGCACACCCAACCTGAGCACAACTTAGGGTATAACATTTTATGAACAATATATGTATATTTTTATTACAACTTTCACAATATAATTTCCAAGTTCCGTAATAACAAGAGAATCCTCTCTTCCGCCAAATATGAAAGTCAGTTTACCTCAAGCCGAAAACCTTTCCACGATATGTCCCAAGCATTCAGTTCTGAAATCCGGTGCTCAAAAAAATATAACCTCATAAAATTATACGAAATCTGTCAGCCGCAATCATTTTGTGGGTAGTCGATATAAAAGGACATTAGGATGTTTCACTTGGTCGGGTTGGCGTAAATTTTCACAGTTGTCATAAAGAGTAATGGCGGAGTCACATAACCTCACATCGGGACGGCCTAAAGCTGAGCACTCACGTTGATGAGAAGAAATAACCCGCAAGTAGGGTTACCAGAATTGAATATCCCTGAGGGATTAATTCGTTTCAATGTTTATTAATGAAGTTAAACCATGCCGCTTTAAATCTTATATCATCCTATGTTCAGGTCGCAAAAGTAATTTTCAAAGAATGATATACAAATCAACATGAGTAGCCACTTGTATGAATGGTGTATTGATTGTAGATATCGCTCGGAATATAATGGCAAAAAGTAGTACAAAAAATGCTCGTGATACTCTATACTCCACTAATTAGTTATGTCATGCGTAGAACCGGCTCAAATGTGTAATTGAATGATCACCATAAATATATATGCGTAATTTAATTTGGATTAACGTAACACACATTTTGTGTATTTTTACTTACCTTTCCAAGCTTTATTGCTCTAAATACAAACTAATACAAACAGTATTAGGATAATAGAATTAACGTAGTGGCGGTCTAGAATAATGGGCACCCTATCCGGTCTCCTTATAAATAATTCTGTTGGACCGCGAACCTGGGCGGAGGCGACCTAATGAATAGTTTAAGCTCAGCTCTATCTGAACTACTTACATTTACCTACAAATAGTGGTAGTACCTTTCATTGTGAGCTAAACATAGTTATTTGTCCACCGATTTTTTAAATCGGACGTTTGCAGAGTTCAATGTTAATAGACTTGAAGCCATTGACATACTTTTACTGCATTTAGATACCACGACTTCGGATAACTAGTTAAAACATAGATAAAGATCATAATAAAGAAATATGTATCCTGTGTATTTATAGTAAACTAGCTTTTGCCCGCGACTTCGTTCGCGTGGAATAGTGACTTCTAGCAGATTTTTGGTTTGACCAATAGATGGCGCTACATGTCCGGAATAAATTTTATTTTTATATATTTTTTTGTAATAAAATCTATCCTATGTCCTTTCTCAAGTTTCAAACTATGTCTGTACCAAATTTCACACAAATCGGTTCAGTAGTTTAGGCGTGAAGAAAAGACAGACAGACAGACAGAAAGACAGACAGACAGACAGACAGACAGACAGACAGAGTTACTTTCGCATTTATAATATTAGTTTGGAAGTTTGGATAGTTTGGATGACAAACTAATGTAAACATATCCCAAGAATATGTAAGTTTTACATCTCTGACTGATTACGTGATTACGAAAGCCCACTTAGACGAACTACGTCTAAGTGGGCTTTCGTAATCACGTAGGTAAGTTATGCTCTTATTTGAGTAGATTTGATGATGTTTTAATTTTGGATATGCTAGTCATAGTCGTTCCAATTTATTAATCACAGCATATATCGCTAAAGCTTCCACATAATTTGTCACGACTTTTACGACAGCTGAGCTATATCGGTTGCTATGATACTCACGTCCTACACATAAAATCGCAAGTCACACACGAATCCGCCGTAAGTTACTCCCCAATCCATCAAGAAATACCACCGATATATTTTATTTCCCTTTACGAATACTTCCAGCCAACACGACATCACTACAGTTCGGTATATCCCTAAATCCTCGACACGACCCACTCAGCCCCAAGGCTCAAGTAATGCAATTAGGTCTATTTTCCGACAGAAAGGGACTCGGAATACAAAGCTAACGGCAATTTTAACAATAATGGTCTGTACGAGCCTTGTTGCAAAATACGCTTAGCAAAGTATTAAGCGAAAACGATATTGGATTTCAAATCCAAAGAAAAAGGAATTGTGATTCCTGATTTGACGTTTTTTTTCTTCATCGCGTCAAACGCCTGTATTCAAAGAAATTGCTGCCTCTGGAGAATGTTGAGAAATCGGGATTGTAGGATAAATCGTAAAAGTATTTAGAAGTAACGATCTATTTGAGTACTAGTTTTCAATTAGGATAAAATATTTTTTGCTAAAGCAAGCTGAAGGAAGACATTACTTAAAACAATGCAATCTTAAACCTCCAAATTACCAGCCTATTCACTGTACAAAGCTAAATTAAGGAGAGTAATGACCCAATCTCTAGACCCCAAAATGACAGGCAAGGAAATCAAGTGATATTTGTTTCAACCGAACTCCGGAGGCTTTCCGCCTTCAAACCTCGAATCTTCGAAGATATCTGACGCGTTACCGCGGAAATGAACAAGGGTCTAGTATTAATGAGATTACACAGTCGATTTATTGTTCGGTAATCGAGATTTGCAGCCCAAAGTCTTAGCAGTAACCATTTTGGCGTTTCGCAAGCCTCTAATCGTTTGAAATGGGTTTCCTATGTAATGGACTTGCTGTATAAGGCGATTTATTGCCTTAGGTATTGAAGCAAAACTGCGTAGTTATGCTATCGATTGGATAATCGAATAATTTAGAGCAAAGTGCGAGAACAATTTAGCCCGTACTCATATTGCTCGTTACACAAACCTATTTTTCAAAGATTGGGTATTTGAAGTCTAACATGAATCAATAAAATAAAAATGAAGCCCCAAAACAAAGGTTATTGTATCAAACATCCAGTGCATGCTATACCACCGTAATTATTGATTGATGGACTCGACCATTACAAATACAAAAACAAATATAATGGTTTGGCAAACTGTAATAAAATACTCTATTAACAATACTGTATATTCAAGTGATGGATTATTTGTGTTAATAAGTATTGACATAAGTGTTAGGTTCGTGTCACCGAAAATTCACTGGGTATTTGTACAATAGGTACTCTCCAAAATGGTCGTATCGTCCTATCGGTTTCACCTATCAGTACATCAAAATGTTCATTTGACGTTATCGCGAGTTGAAGGCGCTGCCAAATTGCGCTCACGTACTCTTTACTATCTACAAAGTAATTAATTGGAAGAACAACAGTTAGGAGTCATGTAACATGAAGTTTATTTGTTAAGTTAGTTCCATTTAGGTTTATTTGAATTCCATTAAAAGTGTTTCACGACTTTAATGGTGAAGTTTGGTGTTAGAGCAGCAAAATATAACTGACATTTAATTTCCGTACCACACGTTCGAACTCCAGAAGTGTTAGATTATATAAAATCCAAGTCTAGGAGGATGGACTACAACAACCAAGAAGACACGACCCAGTCATACTAAAGAGAGAGAGAGAGTTCTAAGCTTCCATGCCTAGTGGTATGACGAAAATTATATTTTTAATGTTGTGGATAAGAAAAATGTGATGAACAAAAGTTTCTACAAAATTAAATAGAAAATTGCGGCCAAATGGAATACTAATCTCATTTGTGCCCAGGACAAGTTTTGTTAGTAGACCAAAGGCAGTAAATTGTGACAGTTTGCTACTTCTCGTAATGTAATTAGTCTATCTTGTCCCTAAAGAAACTTGGAATTGAAAGTCTACTAACACTCGTCTACGAAAACTCTTTTGTATTTTCGCCTCTTTAAAAAAAAATGTCTCGTGAAAAAACGCAAATTAAATACTGCTAATGAATTTTAAATGAACGGTATTAAAGCAGTTTCTCTTTATATTATTTAATATTTATCATATTTATTTACACTTAAACTTGTATTAAATTAAGGGTATTTCTTTGTGATGGTGGAGGAAAATGAGAAGGCGACTATAATAGTCAAAGGTAAACTCACGCGTCACCTACGTACTCGTCGTGTGTAGAACTGTAGATGTTTATCCGACAGCGACTTGGTGGCTCTATTAAAAGCGAGCATTCAACACAAAATGAGGTCGTGCACAAAGAGATTGTTAGGGGTCCTCGGGAAATCACGAACAGCATGGCGTCTAAGCCGAGCTCTTGGAGAAAAATGCGAGATTGCTGTGCGGTAGGGAAGGGAAAGCCAAACAACTACTGATAAAGTGTGCCACTACTTCGGACAACCCATGCATACCAACGAACGTTCTTTTTTTTAAATAGGTACATATTTCGTATCACACCCTATAAAAGAACTGGAATAAAAAGTGGCCTTCATTAGGGCAAGCAAAAAGCTCGAATTGAACTTTAACAAAAACCCCTTTCATTGTTATCTAGTTTATGTAGGGCATAATAAAATCAATAAAAATGTTGTTAACCCAACAAAAGAACCAAAGAAGAAAATGTTAAGTACTTTTCATGCAGCGAAAGGAATTTATTTTCTATTTATCCAAAATACACGGGCAGTTTCTTTTTTTTTTTCAGATTTCATTCCAAAAGTTTTAAATGTAGTAACTTACAAACGTTTTAAATAGGAGTCATGTTGCAAACCTTACAATGGATTAAATGAAAGCTCATTGTTTTTCTTTATTAATATACGAGCCCATCCCTTTCGCGTTTCATATCCAACCGCAGTCTGTAAGAGGCTTACAACAGATTGTTTTAAATATTCCAAATCCATGAAAGAGATGCGGTATCATTGCATGAATATTTAAAACCGAATGCTACGTAGAGGTTTTTGGGAGAAATATGTTACTTTTATGCAAAAACGATCTTGAATATTTTGTATTGACACAAATGGAAATTTTCAAGGCAATGCATTAAACAAAAATTATGATAAGACTTGGCAATGAATTTTAATCAATTCGACCTACTCTATAACTTTTTTCAATAGTTGAGGATATGAGGATTTGTGGTCCCAACAAGTAATTTAATGAACCTCTCCAAAATCTTAGGATAGTTTAGCAACACCGTTGAAGTTAATGGACATTTCTGTAAACTGACAAGTAAATGCATGCCGTGAAACATCTGTGCTGTAGTAAAGTTTAGCCATCCGCCCTCACTAGTCGGTTTACTTAATTATTTTATTAAACATCTATTTCCATAGTAATTATAAATTTTCATTACCACAAAAGCTGTCCATGAGACTGCAATGTCAAAATGCACAATCTTATTTATTGCTGAAGGAAATCCTTGGAAACTTGAATATAAGAAGCTTAAATATAATGGTATTATTAGTGGCTACTGGTTGGAGTCGCCAATAAGAACACGCAAAGGTACGACAATATAAGTACATTTGGGTCAATCGATACAAGCGAAGAGTCGCGTGCCTGATCGTACCCACGCACCTCCGCTTAAACTATTCATTATTGAATCGATGACTGTCTATTATACAAGGCTGAGAAACTACTTTGAAGGAAGATAACTACCGGTTGTTGAACACCGTGTTAATGTTAAACCTATCTTTCCATATAAACTTTTTTTTAAGTTATAGCCAACAGTGCAACATATGCATAGTACAATACATATTTGCATAAGCTAACGTCATAATTTTATATCAAAATTAAGAAGGTCAAACCGAATATTCTAACTTGTTTTGATCGTGAAACTTTATATAAATATTAACAATTATCGAAGTCTACGATTTAGAGGACGTCGCTCTCACGACCATGAATATCTCCGCTTTTAGGATTTACGTTAAAAACAAATGCTTTCACAACAAATTACAATATATTCCGCAACAGATACTATTGATGGCACATAAACTTTTTATGGAGTTACAAAATTGAGAGATGAAATAAAAAATGGCTCCACAGCTTCGCAAATAGATCAATGACCTGAGGTTGCTCGCCTCGCGAGATGTTGTCACTTCAGAAATAAGAGTAGATAAGTAATCTGTGTTGTGAATGAGATAAATGCAGACAATACATTTCTGAATTTATTATCAAAAAAATCGCGGTCACGAACCTCCGATTCATGATGCTAAATGAACAGTAACACTGAATACCTGAATAACGGTAGATACTAAAGTCTAGATTGTACACAAACCTCCACGAGGCACCGAGGAGACCTAGTACTAAAATAATGACAAGAAATAAGATTTATTGAATGCTTTACGTAACTACTCGCAAATTCAACGTAATTTTTAAAGCACAACAACAAAATTTGTTGTACGTACTTTTAAAACACCTGACGTAAGAAACTAATTTTGCCGCAAACTCGCCAACCACGATTTGCATAATGCAGGTGGACTGCGTTTTATAGCTCCCATTTCATGTTTTATTTAGTGGATAAAATGCATGGACAATATAATTCATGAGCTACAATGTGTGTTGAAAAAGTTCCTTCAAGTAACTCGGGCTTTACCCGGGCACACCTGGGCTTTAGCATCGCTTAAAGTAGCCTTGCAAAAAATGGAGGCACGCGGTCTTAATACATTTTGTACTCGCTGTAAAACAAATTATACAGGTATTTTGTGAAAATATTATTAACGTTTTAATCATGGTAATGAGCCGACTAATTAGATTCCGCTCCATCAAACACCCGAGAAGAGGCCAAATTAAACACATTCTAATTAACATCGCAAGAGAGATGAGTCTAAAGGAAAATTTCACCACAGTAGACGTGTTCCGTTGCATAAAATCACGGTAGCTACTATTATTACAAGGTACAACAATAGTCATACTCTTACAAATAAGGCAAATAAAAGCAATTTACTTTATATTCAAATGTCATGTAAAACAGGGCTCGTCGCGAATGTAGGATGAAATTGAAAGCGCGGAGTCCAAAAATAGTAGTGAAAAATATACGAGGCAGAAGTAAACGGCTTTCAAAAGAATTGAGCACAAAACTATCTCAGACTTGCGGAGTTTCAAATGGGACACGCTGTATTGTGGGAACTCACAAGGGATCCCAGTTTTCCGGACTAACGCTCAACTATTACTGCAACGAGCACCATCTGGGAAATGGGTGATACGCGTCACACGGACATTGCCTCTGAAAATGTCAGTTTCTATTTCATTTGCTGTGTAGTTCATAGCAGCAAAAATGTTTACCTTTATTTTTCCAATAAAACGTAGTGGAAAACTTGCTAAGCCTTCACTGCAAATTGTATTATCCAGACCTACTATTCTCACGGTTACCGATTAATGTTAGTGTCTGTCGAAACTTATACATTTTTAGCTTTTTAAATAAATGAAATACATTTTTTTTCAGTAGAACTTATCCATAGCTCAGTTTTTGAGTTTATTAAATTTAAAAAAGTCGTGGTGGCCTAGTGGGTAAAGGACCAGCCTCTCGAGTATGAGGGCGCGGGTTCGATCCCAGGTCAGGCAAGTACCAATGCAACTTTTCTAAGTTTGTATGTACTTTCTAAGTATATCTTAGACACCATTGACTGTGTTTCGGATGGCACGTTAAACTGTAGGTCCCGGCTGTCATTGAACATCCTTGGCAGTCGTTACGGGTAGTCAGAGGCCAGTAAGTCTGACACCAGTCTAACCAAGGGGTATCGGGTTGCCCGGGTAACTGGGTTGAGGAGGTCAGATAGGCAGTCGCTTCTTGTAAAGCACTGGTACTCAGCTGAATCCGGTTAGACTGGAAGCCGACCCCAACATAGTTGGGAAAAAGGCTCGGAGGATGATGATGATGAAATTTAAAAAACATTTAATATTTTCTGCATTATACGAGTGAACCTAAATCGTGTGAAATGAAATGCAAATCTAACCTTTCAGAAAAGCTCAGAAGCCACCGCGGTCCGTGGGCGAATTCAAAACAAAGCTATAGTGAAAATTTAAATTTCAAAAACTTCCACATTGATTTATGTATAAGCGGCAGTTAAACTAAACCTTTTCAATTTAAATGTTTTATTCTGTGGTTAGATATTTGGGGTAAAGAAAAGTTATTTGTTTACGTCACGGAGTGTGTAAAATAAGAATATTTTTGGGTAAAGTTGCAACGGTGCTACCACGTTGCCCTCGATATAATTAATGCTTTATCATCTCTAGAAAGGCAATTCTTTAAATGGAACTATATTCCATATCCTAACTAATATTATAAATGTGAAAGTAACTCTGTCTGTCTGTCTGTCTGTCTTTCTGTCTGTCTGTCTGTCTTTTCTTCACGCCTATACTACTGAACCGATTTGTGTGAAATTTGGTACAGACATAGTTTGGAACTTGAGAAAGGACATAGGATAGTTTTTATTACAAAAAAATATAAAAATAAAAATAACTAATATTATAAATGTGAAAGTAACTCTGTCTGTCTGTCTGTCTGTCTTTCTGTCTGTCTGTCTGTCTTTTCTTCACGCCTATACTACTGAACCGATTTGTGTGAAATTTGGTACAGACATAGTTTGGAACTTGAGAAAGGACATAGGATAGTTTTTATTACAAAAAAATATAAAAATAAAAATAAAATTTATTTCGGACATATAGCGCCATCTATTGGTCAAACCAAAAATCACTATTCCACGCGAACGAAGTCGCGGGCAAAAGCTAGTGAATAAATATAAGGTGGTAATCACAAGTAAAACCTGAAACAAACATTTATTTTCTTCAGCAATATTGACAGAAACGTCAAGTACTTTCCACGACAAGATAGCGTTCACTGGCTTAGGAAATTCCATGTACTATCAATGAGTCAACAGCCCATATTTAATTCATTAGCAATCAAAATTAATGAGTCATACGTATCATTTTAGTATAACGTACATTACCTGAAAAGAACATAAAGTAACCTGATATCAGTTTTATGATAAACAATTCTATTTCAAACGTGACATCAATAAAATGATATCACGTTTGTTTCTGCAAGATCCAACTTTTCACACATTCCTTAAGTTTAAAATAATTGTTTAACGTTTTTAATAGGTCATGCAAAGAACTACGTCAGATGTAAATAAATCACGACCTAGATAAACAAAAGGCGTCGCATAATAGTTTATTGCAATAGTGCAAAACAATGTTCCAGTTTAAACAAAATAAGTGCTATGCAAATGAAGACTGACGGAAAAAGAAAACATGATAAATACGCGTTTGGGTTAGTTTCATCACGAAAGAATGAGAACGAGTCCCTATGTAAGACAGTGTAAACTGTAGATATAAATATGTATATGGTTGTACTAACATTCAAGAGGCAACGTAATTCAAGTTTATACGTATATCTAGAAAGCCCAACTTCCAAGGTTAGGCAGGCGCTAGTAATTAACAGTGAGGGAACAAAACCACGATAAGCTTCAACCGCAAACGCCTTTGTTTACTCCAAATTTTATTTTCGCCTCAAACATTTTTTGTAATTAATTACAGCGCCGAATTGAGCATCCCTTAGGCAGTTTCAGCAACATTTTAGGCAAACAATTTCATCTTTCTACATGGAATTTTTAACACGACCATTATTATTAAAAAATATCTACGTTTATAATGTGGCCGCTTGGTTTTTCTCACAATTTTTATGAGTATTTTATCGTCAGGTAACAATGAACAGCATCATCATTACTTTTACAAATCACGTTTCCTTCAATGTTCACATTTGTTCGTTTTTATGCGCAAGCGCCACTTGCGTAACGCAACCTGCGGCTGTAACGCGCCAATCAGAGCATCTCGATCCGCCGCCAGGTATGTACTTTAAGTTACCGCAAATTTGGCAACGCAGTTCTGTTACGAATACCGCATTTTGAAGGAAATAAACGAAAATTCATTATTACATAAAGAAAAATAGGACTGAAAGAATTCTTTGTTACAACATCAATATTATGCTAAGCTGAACAGTGTTTTATCTTGTTAATCGAATAAAGTAGATAATATCTATATTGATAACCAAAAGAATACGTTGCAGTAAGTTGATTGAAGAGCGCATTCGACCTTACTTCAATCTTCCTACTCGCTAAGCTGGTGTTCGCCGTCCATGTAGGGCAAGGATGATTTGTAAGGTCGATACGGAAATACATTTTTCGTAGTGAACACGAAGCCGCTTAATAACATCAGATTACTCACTAATAAAATGATTTGTGCATTGAATATTCAGATAAGAGTGCCTACTTATCTACTTGCAATTTTAACGGTTATCGCTTTAAAATCGGGTGAAGATCAAGGTCCACTCCATTGTCGCTTTTATCTTGTGTGTGGAATTTCACCTCTTTCACCTTTCGTAATTAAATCCGTATTAAGAGGAAACAGTAAAATCACGTGTCGTCTGGACCGCAGCTGCCGCATTGAGGGCAAAGAGCGAACAAAATCGGACTTTGTTTCGTGTTGTATTGCAGAAAATTTTGCTGGGGTTGAAGAAAGACTTTTTAGATTTCAACGAATCGTCTTTCGTAGTTGTTACTTTCAGATAGGGCCAAACCCGGACAAACCTTAAAAAAACCCGGACATTTGGCGTAGGTAAATCGCATTTTTTCCCCGAACGAGTACGATTTTTTTTAAACAAAATAATAACTAATTTGTAATCCATTTACTATTAATATACTTATACTTAAATTCAATGAGGTGCTTCCTTACATGAAAAGTGTCCGGATTTTCCCCGGACACTTCTTGAAACCCCGCCCAGACGGCCTCCAAACGAGGACAAATTCGGGGAAACCCGGACGGATGGCAGCCCTACTTTCAGAAGCAATTTAGGGATTCTATGTTACGTTTAATTACTCATATAAGATTTATACATGATTACGTTAAACCATACCTTTCTTTTTCGTGCGCCGACTGTGGAATCTGCAGTATCGTCTGCTGACTCTCCATTTCCACCACACATTGTGTACCCAGTTCGAGTTCTGAAAAAAAGAAACAAATATAAAACAAACGATTGTTAAATAAATATCGCTCAATCACTACTAAAATATCATGAGGTTGACGAACGACGTTGTACAATGACGTCTTACGATGTAGACGACCTTTTGACCTAATGAGCAAAGCCTATGTAGAATTATTATCGATTTTAGGTTGTAAATAATTTAAGTTTTTACATGTCACACTACTCACTTTGTTCATTCGTAGAGACAAGAATAGGAAAACTATTTGACTTCTGAGAATCTAATACCACAAAGATTCATTATGCGCCATAATTTGGTACGTCCTCAAAATAGGAGAAAATATTACATGTACAGTCAAAGTTTCACATAAAACAGGTACAGACATTATCCTCTGCGATCAATAGAACACCGTACTAGAATTTATTCGTAGCCACAAATCGTGCAAGATAACAGAATGTAATCGAACTAGCGAATTTAATGCCAGGACAGCGGTAACACCTCCCGACTGGAATGCTAATCGCCTTTAATTATTTCGTGTAAGGGTAATGGCAGACCCTGGGACTAATAACGTAGTATTTAGTATTCAGCCTATTCGCTAATCAATGGTTATTTGTGTATGTGTTAGATTAGTTATGTAGTTATGTGTTAGTGTTCTATAGATTAGATAAGGTTGTTGTTTACAATGTACGTACTTATACTTAGTAATAGACAACAGGAAAATGAGAAGCAATTATTGCTCATGTTATATGCACATGTTATAGTGAATTTTAGACACCTCGAATTGATTTATTGTTCTTACAACACGATACAATATGATCGTCTTCAATATTTCTTTCTCTACGGCATACCAAATTATTAGCTTTCCTGTTTAAAGAATCAATAAGTCATTGAAATTAGCTTATAGATTTCATCTCCTAGTTGTTATCGCATCGCACGGCATACAATCGGGATATAGCGCTAGATTTAAAATGATATCTTAAATAGAGGTTACCAGTTCATTTAAACCAGATATCCCACAAAGTGAAGCCCTTTCTTGCTGCTTCACTTACATAGGTGCAAATAAAACCTCCAACCTACATAATACATACGTACTAATTTAAATAGTAAGTAAGTACCCAAGCGGTGTGTCAAGCCGAGGTCGGGCCGTACGTCCGTGGCGATGCTCTCTCAAATCCGGTTTTACTAGAACATTTTATGTACGCTAGGCTTATGTAAAGCAAACGGTATTAACTCGGCTAGACGTCGGAACAGACTGCTATTTGAAGAGTTTACACTTCACACGCAGGGATTTGAGTACCTATATGGTTACTTTTTGGAACATCTTGCCAGAAATCTTGAATATTGGAATGGTTTTAATTTTAAATCAAGCTAAGACGCGGATTAGTAATAACAACTGTGATCTGATTCTCTGATAATACTTTCGGAATAGACAATTCCTGTCATTCCTGAGATTTCTGGTATAGCCGAGGTCATCATCTGTCTAGCTTTTTCCCAACTATGTATGTTGGGGTCGACTTCCAGTCTAACCGGATGCAGCTGAATACCAATGTTTTTGAGTAGCCGAGATCGTGCCACAATAAATATGATTTTCAACATTAAAACACCGAATTCCTGCGGTAAAAAAGGAAATAGTGCTCATCGAGGCGCTGCGTGTCGCAACGTACAGTCCAGTCTAGAATCGATTTGACAAATTACGTAAAGACGTTTCGCTGAAAGTAGAGCAACGGCAATCACACCGAGGATTTCCACGAGTTTATTTACCATGACGAATGCAAGTGAGCGTGCATTCTTGTACTAAAATGATCTCGCAGTTTACTCAACTATTTACTAACAAAGTCATTCAGACATCTTTGTCAAGGTTAAATGACTCGTATTGTTATATTTTCTGGTCCATCTTATATAAAATTTTAATTACAAATCGAATGATATTGTTGACATGAAAAAGTTAAACATAGAACAATGTTTGTTAAATTAGATTGGAAGCAATTTCAGTCATCGAATTTCTCAAAAATCGCTTTATCGCAAAAAGTCCGGTACTTTATGTTACGCTTCGATCACCCGACCGACTGGCGAGGTAATCGATTATTAATATTTTAATTCAGATATACTATAGAACTAATTTTTATTTTACGTACATAGGTCGATATACTGATCCAGTCCATTCATTTTCATCATACCCAGCCGAAACAGGTGTAGTGCTGAATAAATTATGTTTCCATTTCATGACAAATGTAGATTTATCGAAAATCTGTATTTTCTATAAATAAATAATGTGCCTGCGTGAAACTCTGCACGGGATTTGAGCTCGCATTTATTTAGTAGATAAATATGATGTAGATTCTGCCCTTGGTTTCATCAGGAATTAAAATGTTTTAAATGAAAGCCCATCTCACTGACAAACTTTCATATCTATTATAATATCAGCAGAATTAACTTTATTAACTTTAAACTAACAAATGTAGCTCACAAAACTCATTAGTACATAAAAGCAGCAAATTTTAAAATAATACTGTATGTACAATTAATATAATTACTCATACAATTTGGAGCAAGGTTGAGTTATTATATTCAATGAGAAGTATGAACAATTAAATATGTTGAGGTCTATTAAATATCCTGTTTTGGTCTTACAGGCAGGAAAATCGTGTTTTATATGCATGGATTTACATTTTTGCAGTCTGCTCATTCTTGGAAACACTCATTCTTAAAAAATGAGATAACCAATCAAAACATGTTTTTTTTTTCATTTTGGTACTTCATTCTATGGGACAATTAACATGAGTCAGCAAATCTTAGTAGGTAATCACAATAACAAAAAAATAATACAAATCTCGTTGGTACTTCTATTGTATAATTGGAATAGTAGAATTGTAATTTTGCACAAGATGATTACGCATTAAATTAGGTAATTGATAAAAGTAGAAATAGCTAACTAACTATAGGTTTTATGTAATAAATACCTAAAGATGCTGTTTATGTTGAAACTTCAGATATTATCTCAACAATGAATTCCTTTCGTTTAATTAACACACTAATACTAAAATGAGGCAATAACATAAATGTAAGAGTGACTCATTAATACACTGACAAGGCTAGAGGCTATTTTGAAATGTGAGTAACTTGCTCATGGAAATATATGTATTTCGGAGAATTTGTCTAATCAATTCTGTTAAAAATTATATAATAAGTAGTTATTAGGAATCCTACCTACTATTAGCATTATCAAGATAGGGTTATATTTATTATCATGATTTGTGGCAGCAAATCATTATACTGACTGTGTTTAGCATAAAAAAAACAACTGTATTTTTCATACTAGGATTTTTTTTAAGAACCTTTACTAAAAGGGGCCTAAGATTTATCTGATCTTTTGAACTACTAAAATATTACTGTCTGTAGCCATATTTAACAAGAAGCTTAGTTTTCGGACACTTACAGCCAGTTTCTTCATCAATAGTTAAAGCCAAAGTAAAAGTCAAAGTAATGTCTAAAGTAAAAGTAACGGTCGAATACGCTTTTTCAAGGCTAAAGTGACAGAAAAACTAATAGAAAAATTGAATTTGACCGTTACTTTTACTTTAGACATTACTTTGACTTTTACTTTGGCTTTAACTTTTGATGAAGAAACTGGCCGTAAGAGAAGTTCATGAAGAAGGATTGAGCTATCAACCACTTTATTGGATACATTTGAAACACTTTTGACATATCATACAATGCATTAAACAACAATGGTTTAAAAATAAGTATGTTATCATTTATCAAACAACTAGTTGGGTATTTACTTATTCCAATAAAATCAGAGGAATATACCAGGATGTTCACTGATGAAAAGCACTACATAATCAATTCAACTATAATAAAATCAAGCAATGTTTCATTAAATTCTAGGGAACAAAGGCTCTTTTGTGCAGTTGTAAATAAACAATACTTGCAGCAAAATTGTATTTCTACTTATTTACTACAACAATTTTGGAGTTACATAAAAAATACAACATTCCAGCAAGCAATTATGTTAACAACATAACAAGTTTTGTTGAAGGCAGCGATCTTATATCAATTATTTACAGCCGAATTCGAACATAATCCATTCCACTGAAATAATCAATTCTATATAATTCTACTGGAGCGAATTACATACAACTATCAGTTATTTTATCTTGTACGTCTCATGCACAATGTACACAGATAAACTGAAACAACGTAGTCACCTGAGTGATAGCGATTTCTTTATTTATTAGCAAAATGAAACCAGCTTACCTCGCCTGTTAAAAGGACGAACCCGAACGGCTACTTTAATCTTATCCGTGGCCATTTTCGCACTCAAATTACACAAATACAATTAAAACACAACACTTTGCACATAAATGTTAAGTAAATTATTGCACATATTCACCCATATTCTAAAACAACAAAATTCATTATTTCACGTTACGATCACGACGTTCCCGGATTGACACTGTCCGCCATGTTGTTTTTACTACGTCCGATAGTGCTTGACGTGTCTACCTCGGAACACGATATACATGAAATAAACGAGTAAAAGTTACAATCGATTTGGAGATAAACAAATGTTATTTCGACTTATCTGTCATATGTAAAGTAGTTTTACTGCTGTATTGTAACCGATTTTTACATTTCTTTTGTGAAGTAACGAATAATATATTAAAAAGAAGAAAGCGTCAGCCTTAGAGTTATATTGAATTATTAACAAAGACTCATAATTACTAACTACTATCCCCAAGGGTTTTCCTCAGGGCACTTGCTAATTAGTTAAACTAATTTTGTTTTTTCTATTTTTATGTCCGCTGGTAAAATTGATGTTGAAGTTTTCGTTTATCTATACATATAATAAATCTGTAAAAAAACTGTGTCTGTACATTGAATATATTAAAAAAATAATAATTGGGTGGGGTTTAGAAACAGTAATGGAACACAAATCCAAAAAAAAAAATCTGTCTGTTTGTCTGTATGTCTGTATGTCTGTATGTCTGTTTGTTTGTACACGCTAATCTTCCGAACTACTGAACGGATTTCAATGATTTTTTCTTTGTTGTATTGGTATTAAGCCGGGTCAACATATAGGCTATAATTTATCTTCGAAACTTGAAGACCTGATGCAGAACTCCAACAAACAAACAAAACTATAAGAGATACAAAAATGGTGCCATAGCAAAAATTGTTTCATGTTATGAGCATTTTCTGCTGAGATAATAAATTTGAAGATCTGGAACACCTTATGTGGAACCCCAAGAGCCCAGCTACTCTGTACCATGTACAGGTATGACGTTTTAGCAAAAGTTGATCAATCTGATAAGCACTTTCTGCTGACTTATAAAAATTGAAGATCTAAAACACCTGATGTGGAATTCCAGGAGCCCAGCTAGACTGTAGCATATAAAGGTATGACGTTTTAGTAAAAGTTGTTCAATCTGATAAGCACTTTCTATTGCCTTATAAAAATTGAAGATCTAAAACACCTGATGTGGAATTCCAGGAGACCAGCTAGACTACAGCATATAAAGGTATGACGTTTTAGTACAAGTTGTTCAATCTGATAAGCACTCTCTATTGACGTATAAAAATCGAAGATCTGGAACACCTGATGTGAAACTTCAAGAGCTCCACTACTTTAAATGTATAGAAATGAATGTTACAAAATAGGTATGATGAATCAAAAAAAGTAATTAGTCCGCCTTTTACATAGATAACCCTAAAATAATGAACACGTATTTTTTCTTTTCTTTCTCTCACATACAAATAATAACGTAGATACAACACGCTTGAATTTTGTGTTAAGTCACTTATTAGTATAAATTTTACATCTCATTTTTATTTTGTATGTATGTCTCTTCCAGACCTCGGGACTACAGAGTCCTGAATTTTTGGGAGGCAAACGTGGGACCGAAGCCAACACGCTGAATCAACTTTAATGACATGGTGACACAAAACCGACGATTATCCCTTTATACACTATAGAAATGAACCCAAAGACAATCCCCGGTAGACGTCGTTAAAAAAAAAAGACAGTCCCCGGTTCTGTGATAAACTATTGCTGACTATGAAGGAAAACTACTTGGGCTATTGTGATGGGATGTTAGTGGATTAGGACATAGGAAACTATGGGAACTATGGCACCTCCCGATGACAATGTATTATTTATACATGTAAAAATGGCAGGTGGAGACTCGCCACCTCACTTACTGGGCCCCCGGGAATCAGTTACTGAATAGAAACCAGAGGGCAACAAGGACATGAGCGGCTGAAGTGAGGATACCTCGGTGGACTTTAAACGCAGATCACCGGCCCACTTGCCACTTACCACGAGGCACCTACCCTCCGAGCAGGGCTACTAACCCTGCTCTAGCGACTCCACTCTGGACGGCCAATGAAAGCAAGCCAGAGGCGTGAGACCTAACCCCGTCATGGTTCACTCCGGCCGGCCGGAGATGGGGGACAGTATACTCTCCCTGGAGCACTCGGTATATATAGCTCCGCGGGGTTGCTACTCCCCGTCATCAGCCTCAGATGTCCTGCGGGGCTTATATCTCATTATTATTGTCGTTATTATCTCAAGAGCCTTTGTCCCAATTATGTTAGGATCGACTTCCAGTCACGATGCAACTGAGTACCAGTGTTTTACAACCGGTTACCCGCTCAACCCAACACCCCTTGGTAAAACTGGTCAGACTTACTGGCTTCTGACTACTCATAACGACTGCCAAGAATGTTCAATGACAGCCGGAACCTACAGTTTAACGTCCCCTATTGGTATCCAAAATATACATAGAAAGCGCATACGAACTTAGGAAAGTTGCATTGACAGGTACTTGCCAGACCTGGAATCAAAGTCATACTTGAGAGATCGGTTCTCTACCCATTAAACCAAAACGACTTCCACTAGGTCACCACTACTTTGTTATCTTAGTAATATTAATGTTTTTTTACGTAATAATACGTGCAATATTTGCCACACACAACTTAGACTAATTAGAATCTGTGCTTTTGCCGTTGACGTACAAAAAATTAAATATATGGAAGGTTTCTAATGGTTATGCGTATTCCGTTTTTTTCCCGTCAACGGGCCCTTAAAATTCAATATGAGACGATTCAGACCATTGATTTTGCTGACCCCGTAGTCGCTGGCATAAGGGACAGGATCCGCGTACGAAGTCGCGGGCAGAAGCTAGTATAGAATACATTTTATATTTCTGATACTTGGAAGTTTGAATAGATTGATATCAACTTGAATTGAAAACTTTAAAATATGTTACTTGGGCCATCGGATAAAACGAGTAATTTATTAATTAAAAAATCGATTAAATTATTCATATAAAGGAATTGATTCTTATCATGTACATCCCTAAAACTCAGAATTTACTATTGTTGCCATAGTTAATAATACAAAATATATGTTTTAAAATAAAGAAGATTTGCTTTAATCTTTTGAGTAAGACTAAAAATAATTAAACCTCATCATTTCATTTACTATGGCGTTCCAATTTATGTTCGTTAAGTTAACAATGTTATGTTATTTTATGTTTACTCACTATTTTGAAGTTGTGCGTAAAGAAACCTGTCGTGTTTTGACATCCAGCCGGCAACGAAATGTCAGCTTGACATCCAAAGCAAAACATGACGAGGACATTTCATTTTCTCAGGAATTTATAAAACAAGAAACTTTACAAACAAGTCACATAAGAAAGAATACCCAGAAGCACGTAAGATATTTGTCTCAGGCGTAAAATCGAGAGTACAACTTCAAAATGGCAGCCGATGCACTTTTTGGTTGGGATTTAACTTTTAAAACTGTCGAGAAAGATATCAAGCGTAAATCCGATGTAATTATTGCATTTATACATTGGAACTTATCGAAGAGGGGATTTAGAAGTATTGGAATAGGAGATGAGGTAAGAAATAGCAGACGTTTACTAGCACTATTACGAATACAAGTGACATCAAAACGTTTAAATGAATGAGCATAATTTGCGTGAGGTGTACCGCTTAACTATATTGATATCCCAACGCCCAAAGACCAGTATATTATAGTTGCACTAAGTTTCATCTGTGGAGATTAGCCCTAATTTAAAGTATTGACCCTATTGAAATGTAGTATCTTAACTATAGAAAGAGCATTCATTAATTTGCTATGTATATCTATTACTAGTAAGTGGATATATCTACACTATGAGTTGTTATATTAGCAGATACAGTAAGTCAATAAAATATTTCATTCTATTTCAGAGGACTTTATCTGGTGATGAAGAGAAAAGCGAGCTGCTACCAACTGGATGGAATGACAAAGACAACTATGCCCTGAGATATGTTCTTGATAACAAACTGTTCATTCTGCATGGTCTGAGCACTGATGGCAATCTCATTGTCAATCTTATGGTAATTGTGTAATTAAAATTACCTGCCTATATTTTGACCATAGGGAAACCTTGGAACTTTAACCTCCTTTGCTTTCATTCTGACAAATGACAATTTATGCATCTGTGGATATCTGACTTGTCATTGTGGTTTGTCCAAAAGAGCAACAATGAGTTGCAAATAGTAAAATGTTTCTTTATTAACATAATTCTACAATCGCAAAATCATGATCTGGCCAATAACAGTATTAGGCTGAAACTATGTACTAATCAAAGTGTTACCTACTTACCCTTAATTCATTTCCAGAGATCTGAAGACTTAGCGGTGTCCAACATAGCAGTAAAGATTGAAGAAACAGTGAAAGACTTAAGTGGACCTATTGATAAGATCATGCCAAATCATAAAGAATTGATATATAATGTGAAAAGGGACCTAATTGATACGGTGACCGAGAGACCTACTGCTACTACTGAGACTCAGACTTCCAGGAGTAAGTTCACAGTAGCTGTCTTAGTTTCTAGTCTGTCTTCTTCCCATCAGTTATTAAAATATTTGTAAAAGTTTGACAACAATCTTAAGACCTTCTCGCGACTACTTGTTTGAGCAAGGAAACTACCGATATTGAGTATTGTGAATAGTGCAAATCTTCTTCAAGACAAAATGTCATGAAAAAACAACACAAGATTTCATACAACTAAAACAACACTATATATTGATGAATTGTGCTTATTTATCAAACTTGATAATGGCACTCAGTTACATTTACAATAACAAAAATAACTGCATTCTTGTTAAGCTTGTTATCATCATCATGAATTTTTATAAATAACAAACATTACAGAGTACATGTATAAGTCTTAGTACGTTGTATTTATACATATACAGTGACATTATAAATAATAATAATAAGCCATATGTTTTGATAACTTTCACCTTTTCTAATTAAATCATATCAGGAGGTCAATCCTTCCATGGAAAATAACAGCATCATATCAGTCATTCAAACATGCAACAGTATCAGGTTTCTTTGGTTTGTTATTGTAAATTCTACAAGTCAAGGAAAACCGGTTAATGTATTGCTCATAAATAATTCGTTTTTGCAATTAATCAGGAGATTTATTCAGTTGAGGCGTTATGTTCTAACATAATGTTGTCTCTCAGTGATGTGTTAGTGTTAGTAACGCTCGGGGTACTGTTTACCCTTAGTGTCAGAGGTAACGGGTGTTTTAACATATGAATTATTTCACCGGGATTTGCTTGGTGTACAAATTCTACCAAAGTGACTATTATATTAATTTAAAGATTTGTGTTTTCATAGATATGAAGTACTTACTTTATATTTGAGCTTAAGATATATTTCTTGTACTTATGTAAATACTTATATTTCGCTTTTTTGTTTGGGAACGGCACCAACTCGACTTTTTTGGTTTTAAATACTTGCACCGCTCTTAAAATGAAGTCTGATTTAAAAAACTTTAAAATGTATAATAATTCATCGTTTCAGGTGAATCTACTACAAGAAGGCCGCCTGAAGATCCACTGAGAGTCCCGCCCCGACCTCTGCCGGGAGTCAACCCTGACACTCCAGACCTATGGTACCTTTAAGTAAAGCCCATTGACATTGGCGACACATACATAATCCTAGTGCATAAAACAATAACAATTATTCTTAATTTTAGTACATATTAATACCAAACCTAAGAGTGCTTGACGGTGGACGACAATCACTTAAAACTAAGATCTCTATTATTTGTCAAGTAAACTATGGGAGCTTCAATATGAGATCTCCATCAGTCTATATACCAAACATCAGACCTGGCACTTTGCCGGATGGACCACCTAAATTGAAGATGAAAAAGTAAATAAGTAACTAATTACATTATATACCTGTTTATAAGTCAGGCATGTTGTAAATGATTCTATGCCTAGCTGTGGATCATAATAATCGAACATTTTGTTTGAAGTGGGGAAAGCGAAATGAATGGAATCTGCACATTATAATTAAAAACTGCTTTTGAAGGGCTTCAAGTCCTTTTCTCTTGTTTGCAGATTATTTTATAATTAGATTATTGTATCATTTCCCTAGCATTAGTGTCCACTGAGCTAACAAGAACTTATCATTTTCATTTACCTTAATTTTCACATAATCTACAGAGTTCTGGAGTCATTGGCTCCAATTTTAACTCTTTTAAACTTGCGTTTAGTTTATTCTTCAGGATATGTTGCAGAAAGCTTTATGGTATTACATGCTTTTTGTAATACGACAATTATAAGAGTACACAATCTAAAAATATTATGTTCCAGGGGCATGCCACCGCCCCGTCTGCCTAACATCGGCAGTTCCGACCTGGACCCCTTCGCGCCCTCCGGCGGCGGCATGCTGTTCAACCCGTTCGAGCCTCGCAGAGACAGAGACCTGGAAAACCCGGGCTTGGGTATACCTGGCGGATTGCCTAGGTATGTTCTAATATAACCACCAATCGTGCTGAAACTGGAAAATTGGAAATATTTATGCTAGTGACTTTAGCAAGGACAAACAGATATTGTGTTACTCATTTACAGTAGGCCAGAGTCATCAAAAACAGCCTAATAACCCTTTTCACATGTACATATCTACGCAGTCTACATGTAGTTCACTGTTATTGTACAATACAATATAACTTTAACAGCATATCAGCAATCAGCCAAATAACAGTAAAAAAAATGTATTTGCAGAGGGGCAGTGCCACCAGGAGCTCGTTTCGATCCGTTTGGGCCCCCCGGTGGGCCCCTGCCAGGCCGCCGGCCTGCGCCGCCGGATGCGGATCACCTGCCGCCCCCGGGCTTCAACGATAATATGTTCATGTAGTAACCTTACCTATCTGTGACTTCTCATTGTCCACATCTTTACGAATAAAGTTAATTTTGAAATATGTTAACATGTGAATTTTCTTTGTTAGATGCTTTTTTAGGATTTACAAAATAGTTGTCTGCACAGCGGCTGCGCCCCTTACTAGGCCCTACTACACGGTAATATTATTACCGTGCCCGTGCGTATATTCCAGATAGGTCAGGCATTTTCCCATTTAAGTTAGGTCAGCCCTTATCTAAGCTCCTACCTATAAAAAAATGCAGACAGAGTTTGTAAAATCCCGCTTCTGACGTGACATCCGTCACGTCATTTTTTTGCAGTTCATTGCTAAAAATAGCTTCTAAATTAGTAGTTAATGCTGTTACGTAATGGCAACGGTAGATTTTTTTACCGACATCTCAAAAAGGAAGGGGTTCTCAATTCGTCGTATTCTTTCATTTTTCAGTTTTTTGTTTCTTCGCATTTGCATTTTAGGTATTACATATAATACACAGTTATAATACATAATAATGATTACTTAAGTTGTAAGAATAAATGTATCTAATACCGTAGGATACCTACCTAAAGACTAATAAGCGGAATGTAGGATATTTTTGTATGCAAGATTTTTATTTAAATAAGTTAAGTTATCTTAGTAGTGTATAATTAACATTACATACATAAAATTCTAATTGAACACTTAACAATACCTTCATCATAGTAAAATTAACTATACTTGTCATTGCAACATTGTTGAAAAATCAAGCAAGTGGCAACATTGAAATTTTAGTTTAGCAAGTTACTTGTGCGGTGCACACGTTTTCCGCGTGTGTAGTGAATTTCTTTGGCTGCTCACGGCTGCAACCGTTCAATTTCTATTCAATGTGTATGGCTGTGAAGGTGAGTTACATTTTTAATACGTCAAGTATGCTTGCAGTCATAAATTTTCAACAAAATCATTACTAAGGTCGTGCCCTCGCTGAGCGACAAACGTCAGCAGGCGTCATGAAACTATTTAAATTATAATACAATTTGCATTATCCTGTTGTACTAACTTCTGTATCATTATTCTGCTATCTCGCTTTAGTTAATTGTGGTTCAGTAATCAGAGTTCATGTGGCCGCCGCCCAATAGAGAAGTTTTGATAGCCACCGTTCTTGTGTTACGCGTGGTCTTCATTTCATTGTTCGAATCCTAATTCTGCCGACCGAATCGCCGGTCGATACACCGATGTCGTTCTGTAGGGTGAGTCACGCAATATTGTCGACATAAAAAGTTATGATGTTGCTGAACAGAACGTTTGCAACCTAATCTAACTGGCTAGGTACTTACAGTAGGTACTTAGTGTTCTAGCTATGTTTAAAATTGGAAAGTAAGCTGTTGTAATGTGGTTGAAAGTTTCAACTCACAGCAAAGCATTAGTAGCATTTGTGAAACATTTACTTACAGCTTGCTGCACAGTTTATATTTAGCTGTCAAGATGTGGCTAATTTGTTGATAAAATGGGTCAGCTGGGTGTATTCTGTTTATGTTCAACCTGAAATTTTGCTTTATAAATATGTATACAGCTTTATGACACTTAAGATGTTTGTCCTTGTGAAATATCTACATGTTATTTAACGTAGGAGCCTAAAGCTATCATTAAATGCAATTTATTCTTATTACACTTTTTTACTTGTTTATTAATAATATTAATTCTTAAATGTCACCCAAATGTTTATAAAGAGTGTGATTGTTATGCCACCAATTTATAAACTAAGCTGTGGCTGTATGATTGTTTCCATTTATAATGTCCATTGTCTTTGGATTCACTTTGTCCGTGCCACCCATAAATGATTTGCATGAGCTTGTTAGTGCATGTCACATAGAATGGGACCATGAAGATGATTTCTGATTTTTGTCTCTGTCTGTTCTTGATTTGATTAGTCCTTCAGTGAGTCCTTCTGCGGTCTATGAATGAGTGAGTGTGAGCTTTGATGGGAGTTATGGATGTATATAGATTAAAGAGGACAGCCCCCAAAGACACCCACTGACCGGATAACCTTAAGCATAATGGATGGTGTGTGTGGAAAACAATGTGACTGCAAAGTTAGTGGTACTTACAAGAAAACTAGAAGGCATGGAAGAAGAGGACATGCTGCACAAACTCAAAAATAACACATTGAGATAGGGGCAGGGAAATGATATCTAAGTAACACTACTGTCCACAGATTCAAAAACTTGTTTACAAACAAAAGTTGTCTTCCTGTATCAAAGAATTTTACCTGCCAGACATAGGAATGTTACCTTCCAGTTTTTTTGTTTGTTTTTATTGTTGTAAATATTACCTGGACTTTTGCTTGTCTGATTGATCATAGTAATGAATGGACTGACTTTTTATGCAGGTTTTTTCAACCAGAATGTTTTCTTTGGTAATGTCACTCCTTATCTGTATCATAAATGTTATTACTTCATTCAAAATAATTACCAATCGCCATTCTATACACACTCTAATAGCAAATTTTCTACGATATTTTAAAAATATAAGCGCAATCTTATTGCTTATAATACCTATATCATTGACGTCATCATTTTACCTGCATGCATCCAAGAATGCTTGTCCTCACATTTCCTATGCTTTGCAAAACAAACCTCCAGCGTTTGGAGTTAATTGCGTCACAATTGCATAATGCAGTTTATCGATAAGTTGTGAAACACGAGCTGTGGTAGTCATTGTTTTAACACCGTTTCATGCACGTGTAAAGTCTACGAACCTACTCGCTGCGTAAGGCTTTAAATGTACCTAGATATTATGCTGAAACGTTCACTCAGCTGCAGCTGTCCGAACGGCGACGTAAGGCGAGATAGACACCTTTGTGTGTCCTTATGCGGTTAAGACCTTGCATGCAATATGATCCTCTAAGACCGCACACGGAGAGCAAGTGAGAAACTGCTCCACTACACTAAATACAGTTAATAGCTTTACTGAGAACTTTAATATTGATACCAGTTTATTGCTGTGGCGTAAAATATCAGGACTCTGGATAGTGCGACGACCCGACCTTGACTAGCGTGTGTTGACCCTGCGCAAGCGTTGGTCCGTTACCCCACGCACGATCCCGCCTGACCACATACAGTGAGGCCACGCCAATTTCTACCGATTTCATCTAACACCGTCTTAGCTGACAATGTTAGTTATGTTGACGTCACCTCGCACTTGGTTAATCAAGTAAAAGATCCCATTGTTTGGAGTATTCTTTGAATAGACAAATTGTGCTAGCTGGTTGCTATACAAATCTTCACTGACTGGTACCTACGTGTCATTTTCCAGTTCATGGTTCCCGTTCCTTTCATAAATTAGCGTTCCCGAGTGATTTTTAATGACGCACGTGTAATAAATACCTATTTCTTAGAAACTATAGTTGTTTACTGTTTCTATTTTCAATCTTTCTTAAAGACGCTATTATTTACTTTCCGCTATAAATTAATAAATAGTTTAATGGTCGCGTTAGTTTGCGACTACAATAATCGTTTTGTTTACCCTGTTAATAAAACCAAACAAAACAATAAACCTAATGATGTTGTGCCTTAGACCGGGCCACTTCAATACATAGTATATGCATGTAATACAGACACTGATTTTAAAAAATACTCTAATTGGCAACCTCCTCTTTTTGGGAAGTCGGTTAAAAATCAGACTTTGCCACGAGAATGATATTTTAACGTGTATTTTTATCACGAACGCAAACTCTAAACATTGGAATTTCCGGAAAGCGCCACTCAGACTCGACTTAAAGCTGTTAAATGGCGTGGCCATTAAGCGCCGCCCGTCTCGGGGGAGAAGAGGGCCGCTTGACAAGCAATAACTACCTACTACGTATATAGAAAAACTCGGGCTGCTATTCAGCAAGGGCTAAGGTCGTTGCTCCGTGCTCCTTGCATAGTCGGGCTTTCGAACCGCAGGGCGACGCACCCAGCCACGTCCTTTTGACACAAACAACACGTATTATTCATTTACGCTTAAGATTGATAGGTTTCTGAACGAAACCTGTTTATATATGTTTCTAAATCATAACAGTATATATTTTTAGACAAGCATTAGCGTTGAAAATAGCCTTCGTTTTTGTAATAAATTGACAAGAATTACATGATAATATATGTTGAAAGTTCTGAAGCTCGGTTACGAAACTGTGTACCATCTTCAGAGTTGTTTTTCATTACATATAGTTTTCATGAGACTTGATGATGGATAACCGGTAAATAAGATAATGAATGATACCTTATTTATGTATTAATCGCGTGTAAACAGCATCAAGCTAAAACCGTACTACCCCAAGTTTCTATATCGAGAAAGGCAGAGACGAAGGAGAATGTGCGAGGATTCAAATCAAGAATATGCAGAAATACAACTCTTTCGTCCCCTTTTATTCAGAGCTATTTTTAGGAACGCCTTGCTTTGAACCCTTTAACCGCCTTTCCCCTCCCTTCTATATTCATTGGTATTGGATCAATCGCGTTCTTGTGTTTAATGTCAGAATATGATATTAAAGCTGCATTGCGCGTTCTAAAGACATGAGTCTATTCATGATCGTGTAAGTGCAGGTAAAGGGGGTCAGAGACGCGGCACAGTCGCGCGGGCGAATCCGGGTCACTAAGTCAGGTCGCCGTGTACCGCCACGGTCAGGACGTTCATCATATCGACTAATTAAAAATAACATTATTTTTGAGCACTTTTCCAAGTTTCGAAGCAGCCTCCAAAATCCAAAACATACCCTTGAAATATCACTATGGGTACTAAGTTTATGTTGCTCTAGCTACCGCAGCGGTTTCTCTGGTGTCCCTTGGGAATGGGGGACTTGGTGCACCCGAATAAAAAGTAGCCTCGATACATTAACTTATTTATTCATATACTTTTTTAAATGGAACCAGATACTTGATAAAATAAGTGCGTTGAACAAAACACTAGCTTTACGAGTTAAAATAGTCAATTTATTATTGTTTATTTCATGTGAACTTTCGCTATAAAACAGACTTGCAGGTGACAACTGAAAAAACAAGTAACAAGGATTCTTGGAAAGCTATTTATAATTGATAGTGGCCTGGGTTCTGGGAAAAACCTAGTGTCCTAAATATAGTCCATCGCCCACTGCGCGTGACGTCATGCGCAGTACGTCACAGTTAATACGTCACGCCCCGACTCTTATCTTCCAGCGTTTGTGTAGCTACTGTATATTTTATTCACGGTTAAGCTCCTAACAAACTTCAAAAAACAAATTCCAAATATTTCCGTTCGTAATTTCAAAGATAATGATGAAATTCCCAATATCTCAAAAATACCATAATTATCAGATTTTAAACTACTTATCTGCACTACATACATAGATTAAAAAGACAGCGAGTATTACGTCCGTGCGTAAGACCTTGAGATCTGATATAAGTATACTTGATATATGGCAACACTTTTCAGACCTTATCTCTTTTGAAGAACAGCTTATTCGCATCGGGAAAGAATAGAAATCTGGTACATAGGTACATTGTATCACATGAGCCTGGAATTAATATGGAAAGTTACAATTAACGAGGCAGCTGCGTCAAACTAATACGCATCATTTAAGAGCCTCGACTTAAAACTGAGAAATCATGTTTTCCATAAAACAATTTGTAAAATAAACTGTCTAATGAAAATCACCTGATCACTTAAGACAGATAGTTGTTTACAGATCACTAATGAACTTGATCTTGTCATCACCCCTCGCCGGTGAATGTAAAGTTCATCGTTGTAAGGTTCAGCGATTATCATTTTGCAAGCCACACGATGATAACATGCCATACATCACCCAAGCATCTGCCTGCACGTTGATAACTCAATAAAACATCACAGATTTATGGCTCAACATTCTCGCGCTAAAAATATCTAAATCAATTTAATATCTTAATAGTATTCTTGAATAACCTTTCCTAATAATGGAGACGTAGATAGAAAGAACCATCCGGAAGCAATAGGGATTTTAGATTGAAGTCAGTGTAATTTTTTTGTTCAACCATATGTTATTGTCAATGGTCTTTGGAACTAATGGTCTTGGAAAGTAGACTTTGGAAGTGGTCAGCAGTTTATTAAAGTTCAAATCCGTGTCTGTCTGTAGCAGACATAAGGGGCTAGAGGCGCGGGCGGAGTCGATGACCGAGTATTGATCCCGGCGAAGTGGGTCGCGACCCGTTTTCCGTTGCATACACCCAAGGGGAGCGGTGCAACGGTCATCTCGATACTATATTGCATTAGGTTTAAACGAATAGGGACGTTCATCGCCACGTGTAGGCGTGTTCTAGATACATTGGTGTCTACAGGTGATGTCAGTTGTTTCTATTATTCTTCTCTTTTAATGTTATCAGCGTTAATGAAGAAAATACCTTTGGACATGGTTAAAATGTTCTTGTGCTCAGTGGTTTTATTTCGTATAGCCTTAACCTTTATAATGAGAAGGAGTGTTCCATCTTATTGACTCCCGTGACTCAGATCGTATACTTATGTACGAAGTGTTCTACGAATAAAATGAAACTGAACTGAATAAGACTTAGATATGTACCTATATCTGTTTTACTACATACATAGCAATATTTAGAGATGTGGAGTACATTAATATTGAAATTGCACGATCTGTATTTGTACATTTTCATGAGCGTTGCACAGGCAGGACGGTCGATGTGGTGCGTGGCCTTCGGCCTTTTAGTACCCGAGTTGCTAAATGTCAGTCACGTCAATTCCGTGTTTCACCGTAACCGGTACCAAGTTATTGCCCAGCTATCCTGCTAAATTTTAGTTAATTCTCTGGTAAACACCGAGAGGTGAACCTCTTTTTCGTGGAGAGGGAAAGAGTTTCTGAACCACATTTACCTTGTAACTTCTCCGCATGACTTCTCATGGAAAGTTTAATGTAAAGGGAAAGCCTGAATAATCCATGTCAGATAATGAGGTCGGATATCGATAGAACGCTTTCCTCAATCGGGTGCGTTTGTGTGAATAAACTTCTGAAGGAGGCACCTACGTCGAAGCGTTAAATCGTTGTGATTGGTCCATTGCGTGGAAGGTAAGTATCAGTGTTGTGAAAGTTGATTTGCACCGCGTATTCCCCTCCATGCTGCATAAAGATGTGTCGAGCGTTCACTTTTCACTACTGGAATAAATGACATTACAACAAAACTAGGTGTTCTTAGGGTGCTGTTATAATATACATATCAAGAAACTTCTGGGATAGTATAACAGAATGAGTGTTCTAAAATGAATCCGAGTTTTCCTTGTAGGTTTTGGCCCAGTTGCTAATCTTGCACTGTATCATCTTATCTAAGTAGTTGGAAAATTCTGGACGATATAAATCATTTTATATGACGTTCTCATACTATCTAAATGATATGCTCATTCTTATATTATCAAAGTTATCGGTTATTCTAGAAATCAATATTTATGATAGAATAGCCGGTAACCCAAAATAATCTGGTACGCCCGTTGCCATGTAGCCGCGAATGGATTTGACCTTCAGACTGTTTTATATTAGGAGTTTTGGACGCCATGCGCCATAATGCGCAGAGGACGTCCCAACCTAAATAATTAGTTTTTTTTTTTTTTAAATAGATTTGGTGCTTAATTTTAATCCAACAGTAGATTTTTGTACAGCAGGAGCCCTATGAATTTGAGCACTTGTATGGTAACTACCTGTTGTATTCTAAATGATATTATGCGGCAAAAAGCGACCATGTTTCATTAAGATAACTCCGCTTTTAATACATAGTTTATCAGATAAACATTTATCAAATCTATAATTACTGCGATATGTAGAGCGTTACTGTGAACTGATTTTAATCTGAAAGGATTATACTTTGCGGTCCATGACGCTGTTGACGATATTTCAATATGTTGAAATTGATTAATGTTAGTTTTCTCCAATTCTGCATACAATTAAATTTCAGTACTTGGCACGTTAGCAGTGGGAGTTGTTCTACTAACAATGGCCCAGTTTGTTTATCCTAGGAAAGCACGTTGGGGCTGGAGCCACGTGCAGAAGTCACGTGGGTGGGACATGGACACGTTGGAGCAAGCCATAGCTCAACAATAAAATTTCAATTCTATGTATTAATTAACGCTCTTTTAACCGGAATTTCATAAAACAGGGCGTGAATGCTCTATATTCATTTTGTTCACAAAAGGTGAACACGAACAATGTTTTGAAATCAATTTAAATAATGTTTGTCTAATGCGTAATGTCAAAAGACAGTTACTAATTATTTTTAAAGAAGATATACATGAAGGTCTATCTTGAAATAAAGAAGCACTTGAGAACTTGGGTTAATAAATCATGTAAGTAGGTGATTGAACTTATAAATCTGCATTACAGTTTGTCTATAAATATTTATGTATGATCTTCATCAAGAATTTTGGATTAAGACAACACGCGCTTTATTCCATCTAAAATAATCCAACCCACATAAGATAAATACCTATTTTGCTCAGTCTATTCCATTATTCTCAATGGACTAGAAAATTTCCCCGCGCCGTGGGTGGAGCTAAATTTATCCGAAGCGGGTTGTAGTGGGCAGGCTTCGACAATAACGGCAGCTGTGTCACAAAGCCTGTGTTTCCAGCTCGATGTAGGAGGACATTGCCTATATATCTATGCACTTAGTAAAAATAATGGAATTTGCAACAAATAAAGGGAGAATTTCATGTAGCTCCATTGAGCGACCGAGGTCGCTTTGCCGATAACCTTAATTCAACATTTTCAGACTTGCATCATTGTATCTATCTCAATCTCATGTGATAAAGTTTTGAGTCTTGTATTGTTTCATTAAAAATACCAATGGTTCTTCCGGGAAAGAAGATAAACGGCAGGAAAGTAATTTTTAATTTCGTAAGGTTGCAAACCCTGGATGACTGATTTTTGGAGCTACTTAATGAAAAATCCTTAAAAGGTTGTCCTTTAAACATATTTCCCTGGTGCAAGTTGCGGGCAAAAGATGGTACTTACTGTTATATGTATAGATTGCTACGCGTGGGAGTTTCTTAATACGAATTCTTTCTCGTTTTTCTCGCTATTATTAGATTGTGACCGACGGGCGGCGTCGCGGTTGCTGGTCGAATCTTCTCGTTCACAGATGCGTTGTTTAAAATGCAATTGGTTCGGTTACAGGTGCTACTTTTGATTGAGATGATACTAGGAAATACAAACTTGATAATTTGAAAACTAAACGGCAATTAAATCGAACGGTAGGTCATATTGCAGACATATTTAACTCATGATTAAATGGCTCGACTCCTGTTTAGTCTTGTGTCTTCTAATGTGTATTTGAAACATGATTCATTATTCCTTACCGTTCGAAAATGAGATCTATCAAACAGTCATTGTTTCATTCTTATGGTGGATCATAACTTGTGAAAAGTTTGAAAACTTGTGCGAAACGTGTGGGCAGAGTGTGGTGTGCGTGCGTGCAATTGGATGTGGATAGCGGCGTGCGGCGCGGAGTACGTCTGGCAAGTGACGCCAACGCCCCCGCCTGCTCCACCGGCGCGCCGCACGGCGTGACGTCTCGCCGCGACCGGCGCGCCAGTCTCTGCACGACCGCGGCACGGACAGTGTCGACCCGTTGCGATGTAAACGCCTAACCTTCAAATCTGTCTACAACGACAGCCTCAGTTGCGTGTGCACGATAGTTTCAGTTAATTTACTCATCAGTTTATTAACTTTATTTTTGTGTTACAAATAACTGTTTTCTCATCCGCCGCGCCGGATTCACGTAAGTGAAGTTTTTGTGTCATCATTATCGTCGGTGTCCCGCATTACTGGCGCCTTTTGAATCCTCAAGAGTCGTGCGAGCGTGACCAAAGTAAGACTGTGGAGAGCACGTAAGCCATTCGATCCTGGTCGGTTGGATATGGTCAAAATCAGTGGCCAGGTAATTTTTTAATACTGCACAATTTTGTATAGTTTTTATAGTGAATCATCTAGAACAGATTGCAATCCTGCTTGAAATTATTATTCAATTTTAGAATCAACAGGTGTTCAAACTTCATCTTAAAAACGTGGTCACGCTTAGCACTTTATCATTATGAGGATTGAAACATTAATCTCCTTTTGGAATTGTTTTAACCGACTTCCCAAAGAGGAGGACTTTTTCAATCTTTGTTGTCCGTTTTATGAAATTCGCACATAAATAACCTTACTGTAAACTTCTGACGTTGCGACCATACATTACCCAGTTCAGTTATAGAGAATAACGAATTCCATAGGTTAGTACCTTTGCGAATATAACAATGAACCAACCAACTGATTAAACGTTTAACACAAATTAAATGGCATTATAATCTTCCATTTTTGTAGAATGAATGTAGCGTGCTGGTTAAATACTACGCTTATATGTACGCATTGTGTTAATACAATTCTAATACCATTTAGTTCATAGCGGGTGCGGCTATGGTGACTTCAATAGGAATTCTCAGTGGTAATACTCCAATTTGTACCATGGAGTTATTAATACCCTTGACTGTGATTATATTTCCTGTTTCCATTATTAATTTATATATTGGCTTATTATATCAGATTTCTTCGACCACAATACGTAGGCTATCAATGTCACGGTCAATGACGATATAATATGTCGCATCTCCTTTGTTCGTTTCTAGTCGATGTTGTTTATCGTCCACTTCACTAATTGTCTTTGCTTTGTTACATTTATGTGCTTGTTTACCTTGAAGGTTTTTAGCTAATCACAGTCTTCGCATTTTGCATGCAATGTACATACATAGGACTTAAATTCCTGGGTTTTTATACATACATGATTGCATTTCAATTAATGCAAATGTATTCAATGTGTTTATAACAATATTCATTATAATAGCAACAACATAACATCAGTCATTAGGTGCTGCTATGCATTGGACGTAGACGTTTTTATTGTAGAGGTATTTTGATTCCTGAGACCTGTTACAATATTACAAACGACGATAATGTTTTGTCGTACAATTGATCAGGATTTGAGTAGTAAAAAGTTGATATCTATTCAGCGATGCAGTTACGATTCAATTTTTTACTTTGTCTCCCCCCCCCCCTTCTCTAACTTTAAGGTAACAGGTAACCGTGCAACGCGTAGAGCTCAAAAATATACCAACGGAAAATTTTCATGACGCTAATGCGAAATTAATTAGGGTAGAAAATTCATTTTCGTTCGGTCCTATTAAAATATATTGTAGAAGAGTTTACTTTTGTATGTGTTAATTAAAAACATCATTGTAGACTTGACGCAAAGCTATTATCAGATAGATATGGTGGTAATGAACTGCATGCAGTTAATACTTTAGTCTCGAAGGAGTTGCTTGTTTCTATAAATAAGATAGCGACAGTGGACGGATATGACTTCATTCAGATGAACACATAAATTACTTATATTGCCCGAGATAAATAGGTACTGATAACATTCTCTTGATGATATATTTCAGTAAATATTAGCATGTTTTCAGTTTCATTTGTGATTCATCGTAACCTAGCTCAAGTAAGTAGTAAACATTTCGGCCTGATGGAAGTGTTGACGCAGGTTGGTTTTTGTTGTGAAATATATTTTACGCTTTATATTTCCTGAGAAATGAGTCGCAATTCGCCGACCTGGCTCGGTAGTTAATGGAAATTAAAAACAGAATGAGTCAACAAAGAAATGTATGTTTCGCGGTCATCTGTTATTTATTATGATTAAACGTGTTTACTTCATAGGCTGATATTATTAAAACTTTCTCCTTGTGGACCTATTATGGATGTAGATCGTAATCTACGTGTGGTCATAAAAGCACATTGCATTGTAGCCAATATAGTCTGCCACCCTGATTTGGATGTTAAGCATGATGTCATGTGCGCATAATCTGCACTCTAATAGGTAGCAAACGAGGTGCGTCGGGCCCATTCAAAGTCATCGTTTTCAGTGTACTGTTATGTTTTGCGAGAACATAGCCAAAAACTGACAAATAAAACTTGTATCCATGTGATAAACGTTTGATACTGTACCTACCTAGTTTGCCACATAATAAACAACGAAAATAATGAGAACTAACAAAATTCTTACTTGCATGGGAACAAAGTTCCACATACTTATTTGAGGACATGTGGTTTGAAAGGTATCAACGATATAAAATATTAACCTCGCATTGATAGCACATCGTCATTTTGTTTTATCTGGTAGTGGCCTTCGGTTCTACAGTCGCTTCGTGACTAAATCATGAGCTATCGCTATTGTTCACATCAGTTCATAGTAATCCCGCGAGATAGGCGGATATGGGTATCAGATTGATCTGTTTTGCATTATCATGAAATGGATGAATGCTCAATGAAATATCGTGCACGTTGTGTCATCTGGTAATGGATAATTCCGCGATGAGAAGTCGCAAACTGTATAAATGGCTCAGCTATCCAAATTACGGTATTTATAGTCGTCGCTCTTCGGGACAAACACTTTAATCACCTAACAGTAATTACTCAAAGCACTTAACTACTCATTGTCAAAACAGGCTTTTCATGACAACTACGGTTATGCACTGATAAGCATGCACAAGTCCGCGATGTGGTTCTTTAATTCAAGATACACGCGGCAACATATTCAGTGACAAAATATTGTTTTTGCTGCATTTGGTGTAACTATAAGATACTGGTGTATGTAGTTATCTTTACATTTGCCAAAGTGGAGCAAAAGTGACATAATCTTTTCTAGAAACTGGGAACACAATAGTAGTTGCGAAACCATTTGCGTTCTCCTAAAAGGAAATTAGAATTCCACCAACAAAGGAAAACAGAAAAACATCCACCGCAAAAACTTGATGTGGAAGAAATTACGTTTTAATACGAGTTGGGGCTAACAACATCAAGGTTGGTTACGACCGCTTCCTAGAATTACCGGCAATGAAGCTAAATGTGCAACTAGTTGCATAGATATTGTGGTGCGACGACCTCGCCCTGTTTCCGCCATTACTACGGTACTAGACGTTAGAAGGTACTGAAAACTCAACCCTTCAGGGAATACGCCTACCTTGCTTTATTGTATTGTTTTGTTAGTTCGCAAACTCGTCGTGACACATCACGTAGACCTACTTCAATTATAAATAATGAAAATTACGACGTTTGCAAATTGGGGAGTCACTCGTTCCGAGAACATAGTTCCATAACAATTTACATGTTTTAAACTTTTTATTAGTCTACCGGTGCACTGCAGTTAAATATCATTATCCACTTTAACTGTAAAACTTAGCACTGTTAATACTAGTGCGTGACTTTGACCAACACAATGAGGTACATTGTTTCCAATAATTGTTTGCCGTTCCTCAAGTACTATGTTATAAGTTCAATATGGCGGTGTTTGCCACGTGTCGACGCTATAAATTCACTCTATGTTTTCTTAGTCTTCATCCATTGAATTCCATAGCTAGACTGCCAGTGCTATAGATAGACCAATAACATCCGCATCCTCGTGCCCTTGCATTGTGAACGGTACTATAAGTCAAAAATACTATAAGTATGTAATTTATTTTACAACGGAATAATACAATGTCCTTATCGTATGGTAATGAGTACACCTAATGACCTGAATAGTGATCGAATTGGACGACAAGATTTATTGCTTCATGTTTGCAAATAATAAGTTTTTATATCAGAAGCAGTTCAATAAGATTCAGTCTTATCTGGCAAATGTGGGGGTAAATATAATCAGAAACATTTGCAAATAATTGTAGCAAACATCAAGTTGGTTTACGTGCAGATTGTCAAGAGGCAACTGTATTGGTTCTCGTGGACCCAGTTATCTCGGCTAGACGTACTCTCGGGTTCAGACGTTACAGATGTTAGTTTGATCCGTCTGCATTGTTGAACATGTGTGCAGTCTGGCCGGGGTTTATCGACCGTCTCGTCCAGTTCAGACAATCCATCTTTCGACTGCGACTGCAGAGGGCAGACTCTTTGTCTGAAAACTGCTTAATTGTACAATAGGGGACACGGGCGGTAGACCACCAAAAGGTGAAATTCGCTTGGCAAGTGCCCGTGCGCTCACGTGAAACACATACAGCACACACGCGCACGTATTTCACTTCTCTGTCTATATCTATCTCTGTCTCTATCACAGCCTTCTTAAACTCGTTTGGTGCGATATATACCTATATGCATATTAATAATGTAGCAAGCAGCCAAGTGACTTAAGACTTTGGCATAATGATCATAAAGCTCATTATTGTTATGATACAAAAATGTTCGGGTGATTTTCAACCGTGGGGTTGTTATTTTGTTAAAACTTATATTTGCTATAATCTGCCAGAGTTGCAATGAAGCAGATAGTCGGTGTGCAAGCAAGTAAGATAGTCGGTGTGCAAGTGAGAAAGTATTAGGATCCACGCGTATCAAAATATGAAAACTATTTAATAAAAAACAACTCTAAAATTTAACTAGTAGGTGTATACTTACCTAATTTAATCTACTGAAAATGCTTAGTAAGCAACAAGTAGATATGATTATCGGGTTTTTATTTGATTTATTACATAAATAAATATACGTATACCCAATTCAAAATGATATATTTAGCATCAATAAAATGTATGCTTTACCTTTCTATACATAAAACCAATCATAACATCGATTTGAAGCTCATAATCTTTTCAGTCATAATTAGCAAACAGTCGAAATTATTATTATGGGCCATCATGATGAAATTAGCTTTCTATTTTTTACAAACCTTGTGTAATTTTAGGCTCAGCAGAAGGCTTTTAAAGGGACGTTGGAATAGTTTTATTTTTTTAATAAAAATTGCCCCACATTAGGAAATTCTCCTGTATCGTGGGTGCGTTTACAAACATTCATCACATGCAACACCCAGACCCCAAAACAATTTTAGTTGTTCCGTGCGGGAATGGAACCTGCGACACGCAGCACAGTAGTCAGTGTGACCAACCACTACGTCATATGGGCTGTCGAAATTTATGGAAATATATTTTTATAATAACGTTTTATAAATGTAATGATAATAAAACAAAAAGTATATTGATTAACATATTATATTTCAATATAAAACACAGATAAAAAAACTATAAGACACATTAAAAATAATATAATAATTGCAATAAAATATTTTCCTTAAACTATGGACACGTTCACATAGTCAAAAGTAGGTGTGGATGGGCACATAGCTCGAAGATTTTCATTGTTATAATGTAATGTTTGATTGAAACAAAAACCAAAGCACCCGTTAGTATTAAACACAATAGATTTATAATTCAAACAAAATACTAATATCAATATCGGACTAAAATAATAATCTCGGTGTATATGTATAAATTTTTAGGTATTGTAGTAATAAGAAATTAAACTTACAAAAAGCTCTATCTAGGATAGTTTACTTGAGCCAATCAAAGATTCTTATTACTTAAGTGTTCCGGAATACCTAAAAAGTTTCACACGAACTATAAGTTCACATTTTGCTTGAAGATACGAATATACTTTAATAACTGGTTTTCTTAGAGACTTGACTAGCTTCGTGTTATTGTTCTCACAAAACAATAGATCACGCGGCGCCGGTGACCGCCACTGTTTTGTTTGGTTTAAAGTAATATTTATAAAAATTACATGGAATTCGTTAATAAATCACATAGGTATTTTTTCCTGCATAGTTAATACATTTAGGACAATAACATTAGTGCTACTTTAGTAGACATTAAAATACTAGACAGTTAAAAAGCTTAGTGATTTTTAAAGTTTACTTAGATGGAAAAATCACATAGGTATTACCTACGTAATTAAAAAAATGTCTTATTAGTCTTAAATTTCTAAAGAAGTAAATCAGTCTAAATATCACCACTAGGATAATGTGGTTTACTTATGAGGCATAAGTTTAAATAGAAATTTTAAAAACAGTTATACAATATTAATATAACAAAACTGAAAAAAATAATTACAAAAATGCTAATCAGTCTTCAAAATCAGTCTTTAATATCACATTGACTTATACCGATATATTTTTAAAGCTACAAAGGTTATAAATGTGGTAATGGTAAATAAATAATATCAAATAACAATTAGTCTTAATTTTAAAATACAAGAATCAGTCTTCAATTTCTCAAAGAAACCGTATATTTTTATATATTATTATAAAATCACTATATAAGTCTAATGATTACGATACGATTGAATTGCCTTCGTTATAAGCTCAATCTGAATCTCATAACAATCTTGTTTGTTAAACGCTTTTTCAATTTCAATTCAAAATTTTGTGTATTTGCCATCATAGATAGCCTAGTCAAAATATCAGAATCTCTTAAATTAAGCTATATCACATTTACTTTTGTATAAATATATTCTATACCATTACATAAGCATACGTATAATTTAATATTTTGTTGCAGCCCCGGCCGCGTCTATTACTGCGTCTAGACGATTTCTCATTGACGACACGAGTATTTGACATAAATCCGAGCCGCGAAGTGAGTCCCATATTTCGTTGCAATGAGTGACGAGTGCTAATTTACTTCTTTCGTTTCTAAAATCCCATCTTTGGACCATTATGGCCCATAAATTTTCTATGGGATTTAGGTCTGGGGACCGAGACGGCCAAGGGACAGTTCTTACTTCAGGATGCTGCTGGAGCCAATTTTGAACGACACGCGCACGGTGTATTGGACAATTATTTTGGAAGAAGTAAAATGAGGGAACTTCCTCCCTAGGATACACCGTGCGCACTGTAGGCAACATAACTTCTTCCAGCAGCTCAGCATGTGACTGTCCAGTTGCTCTCGAGTCAATGAAAGCCAGTTCACCCGGACCACCAGCACTCATCCACCCCCACATATTTACTATAATTCGCCCCGATTCATTGTTGGGACTCACATTTTTCGGCTCGTATCTAGTGTTATTCACACGCCATAAATTCCGACGTCCTAATTGGCTAGATTTAAAAGATTTTTCGTCGGAAAATATGGCATGTGAAAAGTCAAAGTCTCTGTAGTCTCGAGCAAATCGAACCCTGGCTTGCTTTAATTCTTCGCTTAAGATTATCTTTTTTGCGGGACGCCTATGATGTATACCGGCCTGATGGAGCGCACGTCTCACAGTTTTCATGCTACATTCGTACTCCAATGCGAATTGTGAGGTCTTTGTAAACGGCTCTGAGTTGTAGACGTCTATCATATGAGCCACACGATCAGGTGTTATTACCCGTGGAGGTGGAGCACGCGGTCTGTCCTCCACGGATCCCTCTTCTGAATCTCGGTGTATCCACCGTCGCACTGTAGCCCTCTGTAATAAAATGTGATGATATTATATCTACACTTAATTTTTTTGATTTGGTAGTTCGCTATTGTTAATAGTGTCAAAAAAAAAAACAACAAACAATGAATAGTGAAGGTTCTGTTTTTTATTTAATAATGAAAAGTATCGAATATATTAACAATTTCAGTATTCGATATCGCAACATTTTTCATACCTAATAAAACTACATTAAAACTCTAGTCATTGAACACTTAGGTATTAGGCATATGAGGCGGTAAAAATTGTCTACCTACCGAAAACTATTAAGAATTTTTATAGAGGTAATATGTAGTTTTGTTAAAATTAATAGTGTCACTTAATGTTTTTCTCTAAGTTAATTACATAATTTAGTCAAAAAAAATTTGTTGGTTGCAAACTTACCGTAACGTTTAATTCCTGCGATATTTGCAAAATGTTTCGTCCTAGATTATGAAGAACCAATATTTGGTTCCTCTCTTCCCTGGATAAATTTCGAGGCATCCTTAAATTCTTTGTAACAGATGAATCATAAAGGGAGTCAATATTTTGTATATAAGTCCAAAAAACACAGCACAAGTCGACGAGAAGGAAATCTACAGTCCAAAAACACAGCATGGGTCATCAAGTAGGCAATCAGCAGTCCAAAAACAAAGCAAGGGTCAATTCGATTCAGCAATAAACAGTCCACAATCACAGCACAGGTCAACGTAAATACCTAGGATACTAAAAAAAACAAACGCGTTGACAATAGGCACGGGCGAAATGCAAATTGCAACTAATTAAACAAACACCTTTTTTCTTTTACTCTTTTAAAGTTCCGGTAAACTATTTAGCGGTTATACGCTATTTAGAACTCTATACTAGTATCCATAAGGGTTATTATTTCAATGATAAGTATAGAGAGTAAAGCCCTTACGAAACGTATCGTTTGCAAAGCATGGATCCAACGCGTAGGTACACGCTATTTAGAACTCTATTTGTACTACTTAAGGGTCGTTATTTGAATAACAAATATGGAACGTATTATGCTTGTGTGCGTGAGAGAGTCGTTTAAAGGATTTTTTAAGAAAAGTGTATCACCGGACTTGTCCGTGATTGTACAATCTTTGTTCATATCCATAACAATGTCTCTGGCGTTAATTTGCTCTCTCTTAATTTTGTTACTAGAGCATTGATAGTAACTTATACATATAGCGAGAAACAAAACTGCGGAGAGGTTCCAGTTTTCATAAATCAGCACTGTAAGCAGATAACATGTTATTTCGGTGACTTTGTCACACTTATTTTTATCTTCCGTTGACCGTTTCATCTAGTATAGATTGAATGGGCAATTATGTCATGCAGCGTAATGACTTTGTTGCTTGTAATAGAACCACACAAATTAAATAGTCTCCTATTATGAAGATTAACTTTGTTCTGTGGGATCAGGCATGTATTTGCGCTCAAGGAAAATTGAATTCTCAAAATGAAATATCTTTGGTCGCGTCTGCGCGTTCACTGTTCCTTTTGGCCTGTTCCCAAGTCTGCGCCATCTCCTTGATAAAATCTGAAGGAAATAAAGCAAAACACTTCAAAATATTTGTGAAGATTTTCGTGTTGTTAGGTAAGAGTGGGAAGGAGAGTAAATTCGATTGCTGCCAATGTTTTGCGTCGAGATTGTACATTAAGCATGATTGTATATTTGAATGTAAACATATGACGTGTATATGTAAATCCCACGCCGGTATAACTGCTGCCAACAACTCGTACGCCGCCGCTCGAGTCGCGTCCGCGCTGCTCCTGTAATTCGTCGTCTTTATTGTTTTGTGCTAATTGTGACAAAATTGTATTTTTGCATTGAAGTATTTAGCAAGACACCGCCGAGTAACGCGTAAGATGCCAGATATTTGGAGGGCAAACGATATAATTCATAGCGTGCTAATAGCATTGTTCACTGTTTTACCACATTTGTTAAATAAATTTCGTGATCTTCAGTTGTTTAGAAATGTGTTAATAAGCGTTTGAGCTTTAAAACGTTAGTAATATTGTGTTCCATAGCTACATGTGAATAATCTTTATTCGATGAAGTGTCAATGCCATTCGTCTATCAACAAGGATCGATAGGTATAGTTGATATCCAAGTCAAATATTGACCAAATTGTTTTATTTATCTTGCTCCCTTTCCATTAATAATAAATTTTATCGGGACATATATGAGTAGGTACTTCATTGTCCATTGGATCTATTAATATACGCCTTCCAAGAATCATTTAGGTAATCCTCGTGTGCGTAGTGCAAATTCAGCACTAAGTCATCGTGGTATTAGGTGTAATAACTGAGACGCTGCTACATTTAATTAATTGTTGTTATCTGTTTGTCGCAGCTGGAGATCCCTTCTGTGGCGACATTGATGGAGTTCCGCTTGGACAGCGCGGAGTACTGCCAGGCCCAACACAAATAAACTGCAGGGCGTTTCGTGCGACGAGGGAGCGGAGCGTGCCACCGCTGGACCCATGCTGCCGGGAGCGCGCGACACTACGCATCCCAAGCGCTGTACCACGTACACCCACCCACAGGTAACTACTAGATCCAGTTAACTATCAACCGCCATATTGAAACCAGAGTGGGGTGTACCCAAGCCGGCCGTCCCACGACCGAACTATCAGTTGTTATCTACTCCTGACCAAGTCAAGAACGCGATACCGCGATTATTCTGTAGCTAAATCCGTTTACCTAACGCGTTACATCACTATAATAATATATGTGCACTTGTTGAACAGGTATTTATCGAAGTTCATATAGTAGCGATGTTGTTCAGATGGCGTTGTGTTTACATATTGTGTTATCATTCTGTTGTGTTGTGTACAAGAGTGCTGAGCTGCTCGGCACGTCCACAATTGACGCGATGTTGGCTCTGGATCAGCTCGGAAATACCGATGTCGATGGACAGACATAGGCGTTCAGAACATCGCACGTCCACATGACCGAAACTTCGCTTTATCCCAAGCTCTATTTTTAGAAGCCATTTTTTATTCCACTTCAGTCGTTGCTCTGGCTTTGACGCAAATACGCTTTAAAAATGATATTCATCGTAAATCACAGCGCGGTGCCGGCTGGATCGCTGACATTAACAAATCTATTATTTTTGTTTCAGTTACCTTAAATTCGGAAGCCACCGTTAATTGGAGCATATCATTCAGTTGCCGAAGTTAGTGTGATTACAAAACTTATGTTTTTCGCATAATTTCTTTTAGTTCCATTCCACATTCTGAACTTTAGTTTGTTCGTCTCCGAATGCGATCAAGTGGTTGAAAGCGACATCCATGCGGGTGGTTCTCATTATATAATTGGACCCTTTCTAAACAAAAGTAACGAAACTGTCGTGTGTTGTGTGGAAATAGAGTGACAGTTTGTCTGTTAGACTGTGACGGACCGTGACATCTTTCTCTGACGCGTGTGACGTGACTACCAGCTGGGTGCTGTATCTTGTGTGACCGGAGAGCAGCGACTCGATCACCATGAAGCAGAAGGACATCAGGCCGGCGCCCTCTCTCATCGAGTACAAGAACATGCGGTTCCTCATCACCGACCGCCCGTCCGACGTCACCATTCAGTCCTATCTTCAGGTAAATATTACACTTTCCTATCTAATACGAATTAAAAGCGTTTCATTTATCTTCAACAGTTATTATAACAGGTCAAACTCAAAACACGAAATGTTTTTGTCACGTTCATAAGTTTCACAGTATTCGGAATTCAATTTTTGTAAATAATTTCAAAAGGTCAAATCCTAATAAACATACGGGTGCTCCGCGTCCGGGTAAGGGTTCCGCGAGTGAGAAATTCTTTCTTCCTTATAAAGGCGGCGATTTTTTCACGAGTTTTCAAACAACGCTAACCAAATACAAGCAATAATTGACTTCATCATTAACTTGGTCATTTTTATTTATTTCCTTCGGGTCAGTGCGGTTGATGACCAATTAGTTGTAATATTAGGTACATTATATTAATGTCACATTCTAGACAAAAGTTAAATCAGTTGCGATTATAAGAAATATTCCAGTTCAAATTCATACGGTCCACTCCGAAGGCAGTTGTCAATAAATTACCTCCTCTGAAGAGGTAGATTAAACAACTTAGTGGAATATGTTAAAAGGCAAAGAATTAAACCTTAAGAATCCGGTCACACCATTTCTGTTGCGAAGGACCGCATGAAATATTCAGCTTCATCTGGTTAGTCTGGAAATCAACGCCAATATATCTGGAGAGAGGGGCGAAGCAATATTGCTTATTTTTTCGAATATTCAGTATATATGTTGCTTGTCAGACGGCAGAGAGAAGAGTATGGAAGAAGAAAACATACTGCGCCGACCCAAAATAAAACATTGGTATAAGGGCATGAAGATGATGATTTCCAATATTGAGTACAGATTCTTATACCAGAAGAATAATGATTCTAGGTTGTTTTTGAGATATTGACTTTTGCAAAAGTCAGTTCATACTTCAACTACTAAGCTTGAAAGTGTGCCATGACATTTTTTATTTTGACTCAAAGGTGAAAAGATAAAAGTCAGAAGTTGGTGCACGTCCTCAAAGAGTAAATCTCAGAGAAATTCTTTTAAATTGGTAATGCTGTTACTAATAAGTCGTTCTTCTTGGTACAGGAGCTGAGGAAGCATAACGTGTGCACGGTGGTACGCGTGTGCGAGCCCAGCTACGATACGGCGCCGCTGAAGGCCGAGAGCATAGAGGTGCGCGACCTCGCCTATGACGACGGTACCTTCCCGCCCGCCAATGTCGTCGACGACTGGTTTGAGATTCTGCGCGAAAAGTGAGTTTTGCTTTCTTGGTTTTCTATTGAACCCCCATTTTTAGTCTCCAAATAAGAGGAGCCTTTAAGTCAACCATTTTGAGCCTGCTGTCTCTTCAGACGCGTCTATTATGTCTTTTGATGTAGGGTTTTGTGATGGCTTCTTAATGCCATGAATTATGTTATCCCGTCATTTGGCTTCAGTCTTCAGACTGCCCACTCTGTAACAATTTCTATTATTTATTTTATTCAAAACTGTCATAAGTTTTTATGATTCTAAGACTTGAATCTTGTGAATGTTTCGATCTTGTGAATTCGATTTGAAAATCCTAATTCTTTGGTCAGGGACTTTAGATATCGCCGCTACATTTCATGCAAATTGTTTAGGTTGATTATAAAGTATTATTGCGAATTATTTTTGCACTTAAAATGTTAGATAAGATTCTTCTGGAATGCAGTATCTGTGTAAATATTTGGGCGTCACGAAATAATAGTGTTTGTTCAGTTAATAAAGTAGATGCTAGTTATTATGTGTGACGCAGATGCAAAGTTATCATTACGTAAGTGCGGTATGGTGTGACGCACTGATTATGATCGACACATACTGTACGATATATTCCGTATTCCATGGTTCGTTTAATACCTATAAAATTATTTGTTACGCGACATATTATTGTTCGTCGTAACTAGAATTATGTAAATTGTGTTATGTTTGGTGTTGTGACCACATTATAAAACGTTCCTCGTGTTTGTTTTGTTAGTTATTACTCAAACAAGCAACTCTGTAATGGCTTCATTAACTGAACGTTCCTCAGTGGGAATGAAACGATTTAAGTTTTAGTTGCTGGGATGTTTGTTTCGCTTAAATCACTAAGAACTAGGAAGCGGCTAGAGGCATCTCATTTACATAATCCTGAAGCTAATATGAATACTGATTCCTTAGTTACTATCTACATTTTCAGTGTTGATAATTTCTTCACTCCATCAAAGTCCAGCAAATTACTGCTTTGATTAGAAAAAAAAAAATGTTTTCAAAGATTTTATTAAATACTAGCTTCTGCCCGCGACTTCGTACGCGGATCCTGTCCCTTATGCCAGCGACTACGGGGTCAGCAAAATCAAAGATCTGAATCGTCTGATATGTTGACTTGAAAACAACGGAATACGCATAGCCATTAGAAACGTTCCATAATTTAATTTTTGTACTTCAACGGCAAAAGCACAGCAGACTAAACAAAACGCTGAGAACTGAACCGCAACAGACGTGACCATAGGGATAAAAGTAGTGATTCTAATTAGTCCGCATTTAATTTGTCAAAGTTGTGTGTGGCAAAAATATTACACGTATTATTACGTTAAAAAACATTAAATGTTACTGAGATGACAAAGTCGTGATGACTTAGTGGAAGTCGTGGTGGTTTAGTGGGTAGAGAACCAATCTCTCAAGTATGAGCGTACGTCCTGCCAATGCAACTTTTCTAAGTTCGTATGTACTTTCTACGTATATTTTGGATACCAATGACCGTTATTTGGAGGGGATGTTAAACTGTAGGTTCCGGCTGCCATTGAACATTCTTGGCAGTCAGATGCCAGTAAGTCTGACCAGTTTTACCAAGGGGTGTTGGGTTGAGCGGGTAACCGGGTTGTGGAGGTCAGATAGGCAGTCGCTCCTTGTAAAACACTTTTTTAACGACGTCCACCGGGGATTGTCCTTGGGTTCATTTCTATAGTGTATAAAGGGATAATCGTCGGTTTTGTGTCACCATTTCATTAAAGTTGTCTCAAAAGGGCTTCAGCGTGTTGGCTTCGGCCCCACGTTTGCCTCCCAAAAATTCGGAACTCGGTAGTCCCGAGGTCTGGAAGAGACATACAAAATAATAATGAGATATAACGCAACAAATTCGAAGAGTGGGGGCTCGTGCCGCCACGTCTAGGTATGTAAAATTTGTACTAAGCAGTGACTTAACACAAAATTCAAGCGTGTTATATCTTCGTTATTATTTGTTTGTGAGAAGGAGAAAAGAAAAAATACGTGTCCATTATTTTAGGGTTATCTAAAAGACGGACTAATTACTTTTTTTGATTCACCATACCTATTTCATAACATTCATTTCTATACATTTCAAGTGTAGTATTGCTCTTGAAGTTCCACATCAGGTGTTCCAGATCTTCGATGTATATACGTCAATAGAGAGTGCTTATCAGATTGAACCACTTTTGCTAAAACGTCACACCTCTATATGCTATAGTCTAGCTGGGCCCCTGGAGTTCCACATCAGGTGTTTTAGATCTTCAATTTGTATAAGTCAATAGAAAGTGCTAATCAAATTGAACAACTTTTGCTAAAACGTCATACCTGTATATGGTACAGAGAAGCTGGGCTCTTGGGGTTCCACATCAGGTGTTCCAGATCTTAAAATTTATTATCTCAGCTGAAAATGCTCATCACATGAAACAATTTTTGCCATGGTACCATTTTTGTATCTCTTATAGTTTTGTTGGTCTGTTGGTGTTCTGCATCAGGTCTTCAAGTTTCGAAGATAAATTATAGCCTATATGTTGACCAGGCTTAATATTGATACAACAAAGAAAAAATCATTGAAATCCGTTCAGTAGTTCGGAAGATTAGCGTGTACAAACAAACAGACATACAGACATACAGACAAACAGACAGAATTTTTTTTTTGGATTTGTGCTCCATTACTGTTTCTAAACCCCACCCAATTATTATTTTTTTAATATATTCAATGTACAGACACAGTTTTTTTACAGATTTATTATATGTATAGATATGTTTACGTTCACCAGAGCCCAGAACAAGCCTGAGGCGGCAGTGGCGGTGCACTGCGTGGCCGGGCTGGGCCGCGCGCCCGTCATGGTCGCCATCGCGCTCATCGAGCTCGGCATGAAGTACGAGGAAGCCGTCGAGACTATTCGAGAGTGAGTATCATTGACTTTTTGACACGAAACATACGCCGTTGGGCCTTTATATGTTATAGAACTTTATGGCAGCACTTGTCGAGGATTGGCAGACTTGACATAAATATCACTTTTCGTGATTTGTTTATATAATAAAAGTACTGAAGGATCACTAATCACTGCCATATATTATAGGGAATAATAATTTTCTGAATTCACACAATCGGCCATCAAACAGTGATTGAGTTCACTTTGATATAGCGTGTTATTTGATCACTCAAAAATATAATATTTGTTTGATACGAAAGATGATAAATATTGCCGCGATGCTAATCAAGAGGACACGATTATTCGCTGAAGTCTAAAAATATATTTCTGCATGAATGCTTGCACGCTACCTTATAAGCAGGCAGGATGCTAATGGGCGTGACGTACATGTCAATTAATTGATAATTGAACAAGTAACGCGTAAAAGTGTATATTTATGCACATGTTTAAAGCGAGGTGTTGCCTTATATGGCTGCACTTATGCAGGGAACCTGACATCAATGTTTTGCTGCCACGAAGCTAAAAGTGTTGTTTATGTATTTCAGTCAAAGGCGTGGCGCTATCAACGCGAAGCAACTGTCGTACTTGGAGAAGTACCGTCCGAAGTCGCGGCTGAAGAAGAACGGGCACAAGGGGCCCAATTGCTGCGTGCAGTAGCGTCGTAGGAACCGTCCTGCGCCCGTAACAGCGAATGTAGCTCTGCTTTCACACACACACTGACACAGGGGAGCATAGACAACAATCAATTAGTTTTTTATCCTAGTGTCGCCTCTTTTTGACGACTATTTTCTTTATTTTCTCGTTTCGTTGGGGGGTTGTAACCGAATTCTGCCTTAACCTGCAAGAGCTTGGAATTAGCACATTCCTTTTGAGTTAAACCTGACACGACTGAGAATTTGGTTATGATCTCGGTACCTTACTACCCGTCTACAACATGTTTATCCCGGGTTTTCTATAAAATTTAATTGAGAGCCTTATTGTAAGCTAATGTTTGTATGTTGAAAGTAAAGGTGTAATAATCCTTGTGCTGTAACGTGTATTAGTGGAATATGTTAAATAGAAGCGAGCCACGATTTGTGTTCATAGTTGAAACAGTTACTCAGGTATTCAAATACCTATATTGAATCATAATAAATTTCAATATCCATAATAATACGAAACAGTCAATGTCACTTAGATTTCTTTTCAGTTTAATATTAATATGTCGTTGTGTGGTGAAATCATGTTTTCCTATTATTTTCCTTTGTAGAGACTTATATTTGCCTATATAATAATAATTTGAGACATAATAGAAATCGTTATGGTTTTTGTGTTTCTGACAATTTGACATGAAATTACCAATAAATTTTGCTTTCATAATATATTGTGAGAAATACAATGTTAATTTGAATGCTTTACTTAGCTTGGGTTGCCTACAAGCATTCAGCCTTTGACTAGTTGCCCAAACGTGATGAAATTCTAATCAAATGCAATATAACCTGACTCACCGAAAAGTTCCAATGAAGAAAATAGCTCTTTGATATTATTTTTCTATTTCTAATTTTATGAAGATTATTATCGAAATATATGAGAAAAGTGTAACTACAAGAACTCACATTCTTAAATAAAAATATTTATAAGCAAATGGATGTTTTATTTTAGTTTTACTGTTTACAAATGTGTTCAGCTTATAGCTAAAACTTAAACTATGTGAGGTAGCAGTGGAGGTCTAGTGTTTACAATATTATTAACCTTTTGAACGCCAATGTCGGCTATGAGCAAGCGTGCCCTGTGCGCCAACGACGGCTATACTCGACAAAAAATAGGTCGCAGAAAAATACAAAATAAACCTATTAAATCATTACTTTTATGTATTTTATTGATACACCTTGAAAGCTGAAATTTTCGGGCTTGGCGTACAGGGCATAGGAATACCGATATGGCGTGGCGGTGAAAAGGTTAAATAACTTGTTCGAGTACTTGCATACATACATAACATCTGTGTACATAAACAAACAAAACTACATTATAATATTCCAGAAAAGTATACATACAAATATTACATTTCTAATAACAAAGATATAAGAATATGGTAAGATATCGATACAAATTATATATAACAATTATTTATTGGTATTCTATACCTTGGTCTTTGTAATTTGTACTTTTTGTTGACATTATTTGAACTTACATTATACACTTAAAAATACTTAAGTACTGAGATTGGCAACAACCGCAACTTGTTAAATGTGATGTGTGGCATGCCCTTTAGAGATATGTAAAAAAATCTAGTCATATTGCGTTGAGATTATTAATATTCGAGAAGTTACTTCTATACTGATAATTGATTTTAAACGATATATTTTTAAAATTGACCACATTCTTGTTTCTTAGGCAAAGCCTAGTCATATTGCATTGAGATGATTGAGATTATTAATATTCGAGACGACAATTAAGTAACTTCTATATTAACGATTGATCTTATACGATAGTTTTTCAAATAATCAGGTACTTATTTCTTAGGCACATACTTGTGTACTTTCCCGCCATATCTGGCAATGAATGCTTTGATATCGAACTTACGTTTACATCCATCATAGTTCATGTAGCGTATCTTACCGAACACCGCGCGCTCCGCCCAGCCTTGGTCGTGGATACCACAGATTGACCACATACAACCTGAAAACGTGATAAGTATGTTATCTATACTAATATAATATAGACGTAACATTTTTGTTTGTAAAGAAAGGCTCCGAATATAATGGCCCAATTTGAAAAAATATTTCACTGTTGGAAAGATACTTCTCGAGTAGGGCTGCCATCCGTCCGGGTTTCCCCGGATTTGTCCTCGTTTGGAGGCCGTCCGGGGGCCGTCCGGGCGGGGTTTCAAGTAGTGTCCGGGGAAAACCCGAACACTTTTCATGTAAGGAAGTACCTCATTGAATTTAAGTATATGTTAATAGTAAATGGATTACAAATTAGGTATTATTTGTTTTAAAAAAATCGTACTCGTTCGGGGAAAAAATGCGATTTACGCCAAATGTCCGGGTTTTTTTAATGATTGTCCGGGTTTGGCGAAATTCGAGATGGCAGCCCTATTCTCGAGTAACATAGGGCTATATTTTATCCCGGTATGTGCAGTAGTTCCTGCAGGAAGCAGGTGAAACCGCGGGAAAACGGCTTGAGTAATGATAATACAAGCTTGGCACACTTCGTCAAGGCTATATAAATATTGATCCGTTTTCATTTTGTTTCACAGATTAAATCTGTCCTGGCAGCCTTGCTTACTGGGTCATGACAAAAGTTGTTTGTTGGTGAAAATCCTTTAGGTACATCTGTTTTCACCAACATCAAAAATATCAGTTTTCGTAAAACATGTATAGGAAACATTCCATTAGATTATAGAATAGATACAGCTTGTCTGAGCTTGTTATAGTTCTCAGTAAATATGGTTTTAGGGCACTGCCTACATCTGTCTGGATCGATAATATGTAGTATCATATGTGAAGAGCGGGCATTTTGTGAGCTGTCTTTTGTAAATATGACCTTCAAAAATTGCTGATTTTCAGCCTACTTTGAATAAATGATTTTTATCTTTATAGTCAAAATCTAACTTACCAACATAACCACTGGGATCGCGACCATCAATGCTGTAATGATCATTCAAGTATATAGCATACTTGAGCGCGTCTTCAGGCGATGGCGTCCATTCCAGAATCTTCTTAGCCCAGTACATGCGCAGGAAGCCATGCATCTTGCCTTCTTTCACCAGCTGTATCTGTGCAGAGTTCCACAGGTCGTCATGTGTCTCTGAGTTAGCTAGCTGCTCTAGCGTGTAGATGTGTGTTCTTTTGTCTTTTCTGTGAGTTAAATTAAGATCTGGTATGATAATATGGTAGAAGATGACATGCAGCTATGGCTAATATATAAGGGTAGGTATTAAAGCATATATCCATGTAAACATACATTACGACAATAATTGCTGAAATGAAATCTCGATATTATGCATAGCAATATCATAGATGATGTTACAGGGAAAAAGTATGAAAGAAGATGTGCAGCACAGACTGACCACACAAAATTGGGATGAGGGTAAGATGATGATCAGATTTGAAATCCTGTATATTTTTGGTAATTTAGATTTAAAGGCTATAAATAAATAAACACATAATTGAATATAATTTACCTGTGATCATCTAGAGTTTTCTGTGCCCAATTACTGGCGCCTTTTATACTGTCGTAATGTTCGCAGTAGAAACAGAAGTTATCAGCGAGTTCGCGACGTACAATGGCTTCTTCTAGGAATGAGTTCACAGATTCAGTGCATTTTGATTTTTGCGCCTGAACACAGAGAGCAACTCTTTGGACTGATATTTGACCTGCAATCATGTAAACATGCATTACCTTTGTTAATTCTTTCTTTCCTGTCATCTTTCTTTATTATGTGTGTGTACAAAAATTTGTAAATAAATAAATAAAATAAATAAATAAACAGGAAATTATTGGAGGATTTATATTGATCAGTTGTTGATATTATATGAAGCCCAACTCTGAGCAAGCTACTATTAAAATTATAGGTAGGTTGTGATGACCTGATAAATATAACAAGTATCAATGATGTCTAATCTAATTCACATTTTCCAGTGCTATTTGTCCCATGATCAACTTAGTGTTATTATAAATTATGTACTAAAGTTTAACTTACCAAAATGAAACCATGGTGACAGATTGCTAAGGGCATTCATTGTGGGGTCATTTCTCTTTGTTGCAAAAACTTTAAGTCTTTCGTCAAGGAAGCTCTTCAGCATTTTGACGGCATTGTCATAGCCCGGCCGGGCCCATTCTACTGGGCCTACGTTTTTGTCAGCTTCCCTGGACACTATTGCTTCATCCCAGTCTATAGGCTGAAATTATATTTAGGACGTACTTTTTAGACACTTTAGAAAACCTATATGGCCTTACTACAAAAACTTAACCACCTGTTTTACACTTGTCTAAAAAAATTGTGGCTGCAAAATTTATCAGCCTAATTTGAATAAACTATTTTGAGTTTGAGTTTGAACCATATATCAACGTCATAATTTGTCATTTTTTTAGACAAGTCTTAAACTGACGTTTAAAAGTTTTTGTGGTAAGACAGTGTATGTCAAAACAATCACTAATCATTGATGATGATTGCTGTTTGAATCTTGTTAACATAATTCGTTAAGTACCTATCATAACAGGAAAAAAGCATCCATTTTATAAGTTTCTGAGTATAGATCTAGGTTGCAGAACTTTGAGTTATGTATGTAGAAGCAATTATTTGTGATTTTATTTCAGTAATATTTGTTTGTTAAACATATATATTTACCTCTGGCTCAAACTTGGCACTGTATGGATGCTTGATGACTGGTGGGAAGTCAGTCAGGTATTCATCCAGTTTAGAGTTTATTTTGTTCCTTATTGTTCTTGCTGAGTACTCCTGTTTGTCTGAAGCTACCCAGCAGGGCACAATGTTGTGGGCATCCACCTAGAATATAGAATTTTGTAAAATGTGTTGGGTATAAAAATAGTCACTGTAACATAAAAATTGCAATACATAGGTATACAGGGAGAATGTATGATTACCATTGCTCTGAATGATGTTACTATGAATAATTCCATAGTTATGTGCTTGCATCAAAATGTTTACTTTACTATGGATCTTCCCAAGACCTACAATGTTTAGTACTTTGAAGGTATGTAGGACCACCGCCTTTAGTTATTGTTTGTTTTGTTATCTCAAGCAGTGATGTGAGAACGTCAACCTCTAATTCTTCTTACATATTAATACAATAACAAATAAATTGTAATAATATTGGATGTTTAAAAAAAAATCTTACCTGGATAAGTGGAACATCTTTCTTCAACTTCTTCTTAACACCATCCAGCCAGCCGAGAGGCACTCGCAATGGATTGAAGTCACAGACTACAGCCCCTATGTTATGTTTGACCACCCACTGAGGCAGCACTTCAGCACCACTTCCCTCTAGCAAGTGGAATGATATGTTGAGCTTCTTGCAGTCTGCTGCCACTTTCTCTAGACCTGGAAATAAAATAACATGCAGGGTATAAACATAGAAACAGTCTCTGGTTAAAATATCGCTATATCTAAGCTACTTTGTCAGTTTTTCTGAAAAGTGTTTATTAGTACATAATCAAAAGTAGTTTTGTTTACCTTTAACTAGGAAATCAAACTGCCTAACAGAGGCGTCTAAATATTTGGCAATCAAACAAAAACACACGTGCAGCGGTACTTCGTTTTTCAACGCGAGTTTCTGAGCGAATAAGAAGGCCCAGTTGTCCTGAACACGACTATCTCGGGACATCCAGTACACGACCCCCTCGCACTTATCAGGTACCATCTGCTCCAGAGATATGATTCTAACGCGTTTTTTGTTGAACTTATATTCTAAAATTGATTTGGCGGTATCCTCGCGTTTGTCTTGTAACTTCTTCATAAACTCTTCCACATTTGAATTGTCTTCTTTGTTCTCTGAGGAAGATTTGGAAGTTAACTTTGTCTGACTGAGCTTGATCTTTTTCGGTGCAGAAGCCATATTAACTGTTCTGATTAACGATGGTAAATAGGGAAACCTCATATAATAATAACTAAATCTAGGTTGTTAATAACCCGCCCATATCACAAGAATATGCTAAGCAGCGGCTAGTGGCTGGCTTTGGCTCGGGTTCAGTCGGTTTTGTTTTTTTGTTTGACTTTTGAACTGTTATGTCATGTAAGTTGATGTCAATGTCAAATAGCGCAATGATAACGTTAAACAATTTTACTGCCGCCTTAAATTATTTTATTTAGAAAGATTCAATTATTTTATTTCCATGTTGTGGCAAAAAAAAACAAAATAAAGCAATTAGCACAAAAACGTGAAGTGCCACAAAAACATAGCATGAAAGACAATAATTAAGTAACTTCAGTGTTAGTTTCAGTTGATTCTGGAGTCGGGAAGTACTTGTCTTTTAGATGACTGCTGCATGGATGACAATTTACTCTATCGACATTAATTTTCATGCAGTCAAATGAGCAAAATGAGACGAGTTTACATGAGTCGCAAGTAATCTTAGCGTCAGCAAGTAGGGGCATGGCACATTCGAAGCACACGTTGAATTTTTCTGCCTGAAACCGAGAAATGCGTGAGTTTACAATCTCGGTTGCAAAATTTAAATCTGCACGAAAGTTACGAAAACATGGTATACCCCTTTAACAGTCAGTTCGGGAGTAACGTAAGGCCGGATAGCTGGTACCATGTCCGGAGTCGACATTGTAGCCAATTTATGTTCATGAATCAAAACTTTTACTTCCCGGTCTATCAGTTCTTTCTCTTGAAACGTTAGTGAGGGACACCGCAAGATTTTTCGTGTCCTCTTGTAATAAAAATGAATTATACACAAAGTTTTTTTCAAAATCTTTTCATCGTTATACATTTTTTTCTTCGTTGTTTTCAGGACATCCCAAATCTCTAGACATCTAAATGCAGTCAACCATAGACCTGCACATTTCTTATTCTTATGTTCTTTTAGAATCATGTTCCAGTGACGATGGCTGAACCTTAATTAAAACAAAATTACTACTTGCAATACATCTTGAAAAACGTTAATGTAGTAAGTACGATCAACGACAAAATCTAAATACAAAATACCTGACCTCTAAAATCTCCCACAAATAATGTTATCCTACAGAGCAAAATAACCTGAACATCAGAGAATTACAAAATATAGAATCTTTCGCTAAATAGAAAAAAATCATGTGATCGACTCACTTGTTTACAATGTCAATGAGCTCCTTCATCAGCTTCGCTTGCAGCCACCTTATGTACAGAAGTCTCGCACACTCGACCACGAGCTCTAGCGCCTGTCTATAATCACCAGGACTGTCATCAGGGGCCTTCCCTTGTGTCTTAGCACCGCCTGGGTTTGCGCCTTTCGCTCCTGCTGCGGGCTTTGCAGGCGCTTTTTCCTCTTTTTTGGGCTTATACTCGCTTTTACTTTTTTTTGCGCCTTAAGTTTGAAAAGAAAGTTGAACATTATAGTTGAGTTCATGTTAATTTCACCTTCTTATTTTTGATTGTTTTTGGAACTAAATATTGGCTAACCTGTGGGACTGGGAGGTTTGCGCGCAGATTCTAACTCAAGTAACGTCTTTCTCACATACACGAACAGATTGTCATACTCTTCTTTTCCATTTCGGCATTTTATTAAAGGGTCCGCTCCAAACAGTAGCAGATTTGTTAGCTAAAAAAGTTGTTAACATTTAAACGCGTCAATATCTTGATGAGAAAATTAAGAAATGAGATTTATGCGGTTTCCTTAATTCATTACTAACTCTTAAAACCGTCGTATATTATGTGCTCAATCGCTCAACGGATTTTAATGAAATTGGTATAAAGATAATCCGAGCATGAGATAGGAAGGACTACTTTTTATCAGGACTCGGGACGCGGGTGGAATATCTGCCTCTGCTGTTATTTTTCTTATAAGTGGGGAAGTGCGGCTTTAATGATGATTCGACAATGATTTTACGAAGGAGTATTTAAGGAAAATATACCGTCTGCAATCTCTCCGAGAGTGGTATAGATTTGCAAAAAGGCAAGTAAAACATCTTGACTAGCATAGTTTGGTTGGAATTGTTGATAATGGCATTGAGGTCAGTTTGGGGGCTTTTTATGAAGATGTCAAATAAGTCCATACTTTTGGTCATGGCTACGTCTACTGCAGATAAACCGTTATATTGGGCTATAGGACTGCACCCATATTTAAGCAGTAACTCGACAATTTGGTTACGGATCTGAAAAGTGAAATAGGATACATTCATTATGTATCGTATAAATCCGTCTCGCTAGCAAAATTATTGGTCTTTATGAAAATTGTCCCAACTGTACCCAGTCTACCTTACCTACTTTAAGAGTATTTCTTTTCACACTTCCAAAGTTCCAACAGAATCCTACTGTATTATACTGTAATGTCCTACTTTTGACTTTTGGGAGTCTAACATGTAACTCTATATGTAAGTAATGTCTACTAAATCGATTTGAACAAAATTCTTTCATTGCTGAAAAGCTTTACAAGCTAGGTATATTTTGTCCAGGTACGGAAGAAGTTCTATTGGAACGCGGGCGACATCGCGAGAAGTAGCGGACATTGGAAGCGGAGCTAGTTATTTATGGCGATTAACCAACCTCAATAACATTAACACTTTCAGGTTCAGCCTCAACTTTCCTTGCAATTACCGCGTGCAGTAACGTTGCTCCATCATCTTTGGTGACCTCGGGAACCACTGCACTAGACGGTCTCAGTGGTTCAGGGACTTGCAGCCGACGGTTTGGGTTCGCGCCATGCTCCAACAATGTGCGTATCACTTCCAAGTTGTCGTAGGTTAGTGGCCCACTGACTGCCAGGTCTAAAGTTGAGTAGCCAAATAACTGAAAGAGAAAAAAGGTGAAACGTTGAGTTTGTTGTAAGCGAACGATTTTGTGTGTTATCGTAAGTTTAAATATCAAGTTACTTGTGGATATTCTTCATCAGGATCTGCACCATGGTCCATTAGGTGGCGCACTAGATCTGCGGAACCCGACACGGCGGCTATTACCAATGCCGGCTGCGGACATGTCACTTTGCGCGGGTCCGCACCTTCATGCAACAGCTGTAGGATAGTCCCCATTATCCGCGACAGCCTGAAATGTATTACATTAATATATTAATTAAGAAAGTGGTACTTACGCCCCGTTTTTTCATACAAGTAAGCAAGGTAAGCAAGGGGATTCACGGGCATCCTGAACCATATACTTTTAGTTCCCGGGTAAGATGTTGCTTTATGTTATTCTAAAGTATTTGCGCTCACATACAAACCCACAAAATTCCAAACTCTTGCTTTAGTTAGTGCCATTACTATATAACCTAACATTTCGAACCTTAGTCTGCATAAAGTTTTGCATAAATAGGCCAGTAATCTACTTACATTCTCCATGAGCAGGATCCTAAATAATTTGCTCGTGGATAAATGATCCTGCTATTTATCTTGCTACCATGCCACAGAGTCTATGTACCTCTATAATCTAATATTCTTGAAGTGAATCCTTACACTTAAATCAAAAATTAAAGCATTTACTCACTTTTCTTGTTTCATTTGTTCAATAGTATCAATAACATCTTCCTTGTCTTGCCACATATTGTCTCTGCTAGGTTTCATAGAATCCTTAAAAAGTTTAGACGAATTTTTCTTTGTATTCTTATCTGGCTGCTTCTTCTGGTCCTCCTCAGTTAACAAAAGCACGTCTCTACTCATGTCGTGCACTTCAAAAATGTACGGTATCGGGCTAACCTCACTGATTACTGAAAATGCTTCGGCAACTTGTATCAAGTATTCAGTATTAATACTATCATAAACTCGCTTATCTTCGACTGTGTCCGTTTTCGTATCAGATTCAGAGAGTTTTTGCACTTCAAGTTTTGGTGACGTGTCTGGTTTTTTTTTACCTCCAGCAGTCGGTATGTCTTTCACTGAAGGTTTTCTTCCTAGAGGAGGCTTGTTATTTTGTTTGCTGGGGGACTTTTGTAAACTGTCTGTAGCTGGTTGTAAGTCACGGTTTATATGCCATTCCAGAATTGATTCTTTTGGTGAAACTACAAGTTATGAAAAATATTTTTTCTTCATCTAAATAGCAAAGTATTTTCATACTTGATAGATATGTTAAAAATGTATTTGAGATAAGCGAATAAGTGCGGTTGGCAGATAATTTTGCAATCGTTTGCACAGCTGCATTGCGGTGTCGCTTTGTAAATAAGATTGTAGCCGACGCTGGCAGACTCACTCAACACATAAGTCAATAGGTACTACATCTTTATGTCCTATAACCTTAATTTTAGGCAAAATGGCCGATCTGCTTAAGCGGGCACTGTGGGCATGCACTCAACCCGAAGTTAATTAAAACGTCACATTTATTCTTCTTTTTATTTTTATGTACTCTTCTTATATACTTCCTAATATGCCTACTCCGTTATATATTTTCATGTCTACTCTCCTAATCACTGTCATAGTCAATACTATACATAGACCTAAACATCTAGATCATTCTATACTTACGAGGTCCTGCAGGCGGTGGTGGTAGTATAGCTTGTAACATCGCATTGTATGGTATGCCTTGCTTCTCCAAAGTGTATCTCAACAGGGCGATACCAAGCGGTGTGCAGCACGCGTCATTGTACGCGTCCACATCTGCTCCAGCTTCCACTAGGAACTGTATAATATCTGGTTGATCCCCACACTGAATAAAAAAAACATAATCATTTGTGGCTTTCATATTTTGTAGTGCGAAAGTATCTCCATTGAACGGTTACTCACAGCCGCATACATGATAACAGAGTTTCCTTGTAAATCAGAAACGTCAGCCATGACGTCACTTTCATTTATAAGTTGGGCAACGTTCGCGATATGTCCCAAATACGCTGCCATTAGTATTGTCCTGAAATTGATACTGTTATAAGAACGATAAATAACCGACCATGGATCATGTGGGAACCAGGTAAAATAAGTAACCAGGAAAAGTAAGTACCTTTTTAAATTTGACGATGATCTGATGGTATACAAACCTACAATCCAATTCGTGCTTGCCAGCCGGCTTAAAGGCCTTTCTGGGGCCAGACAGTATATTTTTGAGGCTGACTCGAGCGTCCTTCCTCTGAAACTCATGTGTAAAGCAGTGCTTCATCATATGGATCAATGTCTTGTTGTTATTCCAAGCGTAATAATACGTCTTAGTTTCCATGGCACTATCTTTACTAGCGGAACTTCCGTCCTGTTTGAAAGTCAATTCGTTATTCTTTTGATCCTAGTTCTAACTTAACTAGAATAGGTTTCGTTCATTCATAAGATATTTTTATGATCAACTTCGCCCGTAGGTGTTGCAATGATCATAATTTGATATGTGTAGGACTGGATGTATTATTTGGACAAAAAAATACTATATCTTCATCAGACCAATCATATTTGCATCTTTAGAGAAGGTTAGTGGAGAATGAGGCTCATAAATAAATGCGCAAACATTGAACGACTGTTGCCTATTACCTAATTTTATCTAGTTAGGTACATACTAAGTCTAAAAGAATAACCTTGTCTTTCACTTCAATTTCTTCCGGAGTGACTTCAACCAGCGTTTCGATCTGGTTATCATAGTAAGCTCGATCGAAGGCCTCCACATGGCACAGCTGGCTGGAAGTGTCGGTGCAGTTCTTAGGGTATAACTTTTTCCACTTTTCTGCGGCTGCCAACGGTTTCGCCCCATATTGTTTCAGAAGTTCTATTGCCGAGTTTACTTCACCGATCTTTGGAGATAAACGGAGCAACGGAGATTAAAACATTTTTATTTACAAAATTGTTCCATAGATACCATATGTAGGTGTATACCTACTACTGAATTTACTTTCTAGCGTATAACGAAGATATAGCGTACAAAGAAGTATATTTTCAGATACGAGAGCTTAGGCGTTAAGGCAGACCTTGGTCTCTGGACAATTTTTTTTTAAATTAATTTTAAAGAAGGCTTACAGACTAATTACAAACTATGAGTAAACAAATTAAAACTAAACATTGCTAATAACAAGACTCCACAAATACATGTTATTATGCTAATTAGACGTATAACCTATAACGATTTTTACATTATTAAACTATGTTTAGATATGAATTAATGCAATTACAATAATAACACTACAGTTCGTGCGATAATGGTACTTGATAAAAAAAGAAAGAAATTAGTTATTCAAAAAACTGTTTTGCTAAAATCTGCCTTGTCGTGCTAGCGGATGTACAATCAAGATCAATGTTCAAATCAAGGGGTAGTTTGTTGAAGCTTGCCGTGCTCCTAGCAGAGAAAGCATTTCGCCTGTAGTTCTTAGACGAGAAAGGAACGTTGAGCAGAGGGCGCTGACGTAAACCGAGTTGATTCGTTCGCAGTTTTAACTTAGCGACTAGTTCGGCACAGTTGATTGTGCCATTCGCTATATTTAATAAAAAACATATATTGTCTTAATTTACTCAGAAGCTTTGCAGGTAGGAGTTTTATCGGTTGCAAGTTTACATGTATTTCAATGATTTATATGTATAGCAAATCAATAGAATTTTATGAATATTGTACTAACAATCTTCGTGTTCGTAGATAGCAGTATTCGATACGGTGCTACCACGGTGGCACCGACTGGGTTGGACACCAAATCGATGGCCACGCTAGGTACCGCCGGCTGCCAGGCTAATCTGATGAGCTGGTACCCGTACCAGAGACCCACGTCTTCTCGCAGACACGCGTGGGTCTCAACTCCGGGACCCCAGCGGATATTGTTTTGCCATAAACCCTAGGAAAGTTTAAGAACAGGAAAATTATAAAATTTTACGATCTCATATCCTCATTCTAGCGTAGGTTCCTAGCAGTTCTGAAGTACAATGTTTGAAGATGTTAAAGAGTAATTCAGGGCGTGTTTGGTGTCCAAAATGTGTAATAATTCCAAAAAAGTAATAGATCCTAATTAACCATAAAACTGGAAGGTTACTGTTGAAATACAAACATTAAAAACTCGTCCATCTGGGTATGACATCAGGCCATACCCATGCAAGGCGTTGTTGTAGAATCTGCCCTCGTAGGTATAGGCGGAATGTTCAGGTCCTAAGTACCGCCAGCGGTAGTCACCGGCGCCGTGCATCGTGTCTCGGAGCATGCAACCTTTGTACGACTCTAGAGACTGCAAGAAAATTTAACGTTGTACGTAGGTATATTTTGATGCAATACATGGTCAGATGTCTTATTGTAGAAGGTTCCTTAGAGCACTATGGGTATTAAGAAGAGAGAGGTATTGATCTGATATGACTGGGTATGGAAGGAGTTTATTTTATGTAAGTAATAAGTTTTTACATAAGTAAAATATGTTAGACTTTTTGGTGGTTCTTCTATTTGTCTGTAAGGCCAGTAACTATAACGGACTATTCATGTTATAAATAGATCTATAGTGGCAAAAATGGAGACGGCAGTCTAAGATGTAGATAAGGTAAGTTTAAGTGACCTCGGCCCCAGTCCAGTTGTGCATTCCCTTCCCATTCTTCCTGTTCTCCTCATCCCTTTCTCCTGTGTAGTACTCCTCGTAGAGCCACATCTTATCCGCATTGGTCTTCGGCGGATTGCACGGCATCTTGGATACCACATCAGATCACAGCTAAGTATTTAAAATTACAATGATTTTTGTATGAAGTAAATAAATCACAAAATGTTTACGTTTTCAAAGTTTCAAGTTTATATGTCATTTTGCGTTTTTTCGCGTCAAATTGACAAACAGTTCGAAAAAAGGAGGTTGAATTATTTTACAGTTTTGATTAAGACCTCATTATCTAAAATTGCTATAAAATTACAAACTGACTCATATAGATTGAAATAATAAGACTGCTTAAAAATATAATCATTTATTTTATAAACTTATCAACTAAAGCTTGTACAAAAATATTATCATAAATATTTACTTTAAAATAGGTTCTTACTTACTAACTGCCCCAGCCATAACCTAAACTTAGAAACAATTGCACCTTAAGCAACTCGTTTTTGATCTCTCAAAATAGGCGTACTCCTGAAACAATACAAAAGTTCAATTTAATACTAAGAAGCTAGTAAGGAAGACAGAACAGACGAAGTTATGAAGCTCCACCAAAATGAAATAAAATGGTAGCCTCGGGCCAGGTCTTCTACAAGTTTTCTGGCCAGTAAATTTTTATTAGAAAGTCCAGGTCTTACCAGAAGGAAGGCAGCAGCTAGAAGCAAAGCTTTATGTTTCGGCTGCACAGCAGTTGTTGGTATTTGTAATGTGGTGGTGAAACTGTTCAAGTCTCTGTCCCAGCCGTGAGCTATCCTGCCTACTTCACGGAGAGAATCTCCTGTCATTATCTGAAAATATTATTATTATTAGTCCATATAAAAATTCCAATAAGTATGGTGAAACATCATCAAAATCATCAATGCTGTAGCATCTTAATCCTAGTTTATGTCGATATTCGAAAATTAATAAAGATCCTATTTCTATCATAAAATTGTTTGTGTTCAGTGTTTCCTTTATTTTCGGTTATGGCGTACGTACATATTTTGTACTCTTTTAAACACAAAATCTCCTAGTTTATAAAAAGCTCGTTATCGTACTTTAAACTCGGACAGCAGCAACGCACTCCGCTGCAGCACAGCAGGGCCTTCCACCACGAACAGCACCTGTTCGTTGACGTCCCTCACCAGGTAGAACGGCACCATCCATGTGCACTGCTGCTGCACTCTACCCACGTAGTCTCCCGGGGGAGTTATCACTTTTATCTCCTGGAATCACCAAGAAAAAAGACTTAGAATTATTGGTCGAGGTATCAAAAGTTTGAAGTCCTGCTTTCTGCGATGTAAGCCCAAATCAAGTGAAAAAAAAAAGATTTATTTCTCTAAGTAGAGGACTATAACATAGAAGATATGGTCTTGTTGATGGTAATAAACTCGCCTTCAGTGATTATAAACTTTAATTAACACAAGGTCTCCTACCTTGTAAAATTATTACCTACTAAAATTATTGTCACGTCTCGTTCTGTCTCTAGGGATAAGAGATTACTTTATACGGCTAGACTAGGGGTTGTAAATGCTAGTTAGCAACTAGTAGGTAGCTCTGCTAAAGGGTCTTGTAGTTCGACTTTACAACTACTTTTGTGTACTAAGTTTGCTAATCGACGGTTGTTATCAAAGTGGTGCGCATACAATTTGGTTCATGTATAGGCAAGAAGCATAGCAGATCTTTTGTTAATTCAATCGTCCTTTGTTCAGCTAACTGGTACTTAAGACTCGCAAAGACATATTAGCTGTAATAACTCGTAACACAATCAAACTAACCTGCAATCTACAAGGGAAGCAACAAGAAGCTGCAGCAAGTCTTCTCTTCAGCACCATGGCTTCTTGTCTGGTGTTATCATGCAGATGCATGGTGAACGCCCTCCCTGACCCGCACAGGCATCGCTGGGTGGAAGTAGAAGTCTCGCTGGCGATGTACAACGCTTCGCCATTCGGTACTCGCACTATGTATCGATTTTCTGACTCGATTTTGGATGTCACTGAAAAGAAGATATCAGATATATTGTAATTCTTATGGTGAGCTGCATCATTTAGGTACCTAACTTAAATGACAATATTTTCAATTGACAATCGCGACTTAACCAATGGGCGGCAAGTAGGTATAGGGCTGATTATGAAACCTAAATGGTGTAACTGGGTCTTAGCTGTTCATATGATTTCTTAATTTTCTTTATTCCTACCAAAACAAACTGAAAATGTGCGGATTCTTTAAGTAAGTTTATGTATGCTATTAATGGTATTGTGAAATACATATAATTATTATTATCAATAGGTATTTTATCTTATCTACTTAGTAGATTCCTTTGTTTTCCTTAAATAACAATTTTAATATCGATTGCCCTTTGTTTATTTGTGTCTCGATTAATCTGTTACTTCAATCTTTGTATGATTATGTCAATCATTGGTCACGCAGGATATGGACAGGATGAAATTAATTATGTAAGGAAATTTAATAATTAGATAATTCAGAGCATGAAATCAAAATATATTTCGAAAAAGACATACATACTTAATCCCCATATAATTAAAGTTTTCTTTCAGATTTTCCCTTGTGATCATTAAATAATTGCTATAAATATTCATGAACCTTATCTTAGATAGATTAATCATATTATTAATCGGCGATCAAGTACATAATATAATGAATTAGTCTTAAGTAAATAAATTCATTTTGTGTGTTTCGAGAATATTTTCCGATGGTCTTCTGTTTCTCATCATTTCGCAAGAAATGGTGGGAACTCCCTATATAAGTAAATTTAGCATTTATTGCGGACAAGGTATCTATACATTTTTGCTATACTTAAACAATATATCGATCTCAGTGGCGTGCACTTGGAGAGGCCTATGTCCAGCAGTGGACTGCGATAGGCTGATGATGATGATGATGATGATGAAACAATATATTGATGACGTAGATATGATTCATTTGTGTCTTTATAAATCAAGATATAAGGAAATTCTTATACCTAAAGTCAAGTATAGGTATCTATTAGTAGGTATATTATCGCTAAGTATGTAATGATTAGGTATGTTCTAATGTTTTTTTTTCTGACTGATTACCTGTATTTGATAACTTTACGCAACTCTTGTAAATCACTATCGTGTAAAAGTACTCAAGTACTTAAACATACCATAAGCCTTTGAATTCATTTTCCGTAAAAAAACATTCTTTATAACTTTATCTAGCGTATATTTACAAATAATCGGGATTTAGTCACGATATATGTAAAGGAAGGTACGAATTCCTTTTTATTTTCTCAAAAATTTGACGACCAAGCGAGGGTATTTAGAAAACCCTAAGCTTCACGGAAACGCTGTTGGCTGTCATCAGTTCACCCGAGACCACGGTCGGTGCAATTCCGCTAAAACGTCGGGAAAATAGGTACCTCAAGAGGTATAGTGCCTTTACATGTAGGTACCGCGTTTAAGTCCCGATTATTTTTATGTGTGTATTATAAATATGTGTATAAATGTGTGAACTATCATCTTTAATTGCTCCAAAAATAAGAAAAACAAAAAGAAAGAATATCCATAAATGGACGTAGTTATGCAGAAAAGTTCCAACCCACAAGTCACCCGAAATCGAGTTATTGTGATCAAACTACCTTATATGACATGTAGGTTCAGATTAGCAAAAACGTTCCAAGTTTTAAGCCATAAATCAGAAAATATTTTTTTCACTTACGTTCCATTCCACAACCTTTATTTACGAAACAATATATTTATTTAGTCAAAACGCCTCAACAATCTTGTAGCGTTTTAGCAAAACTATGATAAGCCATTTTATTTTGTAACAAAATGTTCCATTTATACACTCTTTTGCAAAAAAAAGCGGGCACCTACGCGAAATCTTTGTTTTAAGGATTTTACGTGAGTTTCAAAGGGTTTTAATGACTGTAGAATGTTACTAGCATCTAAAGGGCTAGCCAAGCATGCGTGAGAGTGTATTCCAAATTTGAATTTTGGAGAAATGCTAAGGAACTGGTTAAACCTTGCTTTGGACTAATTTCTGGTAGAAAGTTCGTCGGCGTTCTGAAAAGTTTTTGACGTGATTTTCAGAAAATTGATAATGCAGTTTTAATTAATGATTAATGGACCTTTTTTTTACATCAAAACATTTTTGAAGAACTATGCGTTTTTGATAAAATTTTCACTTGCCCTAAATGGTCTGTAGTGATGATTAATGGCAATGTTAAGAGTTTCGGTATTTTTGTGTAAAGTGTTCAATTGTATAGATATTGTACCCACGCGGTTTAAAATATCCCTTTCTCATAAATAAACACAATTTAGAGGAGTCTCAGTACTTTGGGCTGCGACAAAACCAATTTTAAGTTAGCAGTGCCGATCACAACTCGTCTCCTATCAGATTTTGACATTTGAAAAATACCGAATTTTGTGATAAATGTTAAATTAACCATATAAAAAATGATGAGGAGGGTTAAAGCTATCTAAAAAGTCAAATTATTGGCGCGTTCAAGCTCTCGATAACTCCATGGGTGTCGGGTTACTAAACGATGATTTAGCTGAAAGGGTGTCACGAATTCAAAATTATTGGCCAAAGGTATGTTTCTTAAGAAATGAGCAGGTAGCCAATTATTGTTATGATTTAAGCAGGAAAGTGCTGATATACGAAAACATCGGCGCAGGCAAGTTTATTTAACAAAATGTTCGTTTGATGAAAACACGTTATTTGAACGCTCAGACTCATAGATCTTCAGGGGTCTACGGGGTTTCCCCAGAGGTGAGGTTGTTTAAAAATCAGTGATTACGAGACCTTAAGACCTCATTCTTACAGTCTATCTCAGTTATTTTTTGTATTTTGTAAAATTTCAAGATTTTTCAAAATGTCAAAGTCTGATAGGAGATGAGTTGTGATCGGCACTGCTAACTTTAAATTGGTTTTGTCGCAGCCCAAAGTACTGAGACTACTCTAAATTGTGTTTAATTATGAGAAAGGCATATTTTAAACCGCGTGGGTACAATATCTAAACAATAGAACACTTTACACAAAAATACCGAAACTCTTAACATTGCCATTAATCATCACTACAGACCATTTAGGGCAGGTGAAAATTTTATCAAAAACGCATAGTTCTTCAAAAATGTTATGATGTAAAAGAAAGGTCCATTAATCATTAATTAAAACTGCATTATCAGTTTTCTGAAAATCACGTCAAAAACTTTTCAGAACGCCGACGAACTTTCTACCAGGAATTAGTCCAAAGCTAGGTTTAACCAGTTTCTTAGCATTTCTCCAAAAATTAAAATTTGGAATACACTCTCACGCATGCTTGGCTAGCCCTTTAGATGCTAGTAACATCCTACAGTCATTAAAACCTTTGAAATTCACGTAAAATCCTTAAAACCAAGATTTCGCGTAGGTGCCCGCTTTTTTTGCAAAAGAGTTTATTTGGAACGTTTTTGCAAAATTACAATAGCGCGGTCTAAACGATCCAAAACAATAGTTAATTGGTTAATTACAAAAGAAATAAAACTAGAAAAAGAGAAAGTTTTTTAAATTTTTATGAAATCATTGTTAGAGGAAGATTCACAGAGTACTTTATTACGAAGATTACAAGGAATTAAGTATTGAAAGAAAAGTTAGAGGGGAAACACGAAATATTAACATGTCCGATTTCTGTTTGTTGTGGCCAGATGGCCATTGCTCCAGCCAAATTAGCAGAGTTAAAATCCATGTTTCAGGACATCCCTGAGGATTGTCATGAATTTTATAAAAACCGAAAGAGTACGGAGGGAATTACAGATGATGTCGATGGGCTTGGTGGGGAACCAGATTTCGAAATGCAAATTGATAAGCAACTAGCAAACCTGGCGAACTCCGTTTCGCCACCAGATAGCTCGTTTTATGTAACATTGTGTTTGGTGATATGTTTTTTTCTGTTTTTCCTTAATTTTCTCTGCTATAAACCTCACGGAGCCCGAGACCTTTCCAACGAATGCAAAACCGTTGAAATTGGTTCGTGCGTTCTGGAGTTATAGCATCTTACTATCTTTCTTTTATATGTTGTTCAGGTTTAACATATTTAAAAAAAAATCTAATGATTATGTAAAATTTAAATAAAAAATTACGGTACAGATGGATAAAAAGTACCTGGAACGTTTGTGCAAAATTAATTTGAAGCTATGTTCATGTAAATATTAATTATGTTAAAATGTTCCAGTACCAATATATGTATATATTTTTTCTTATTATATAGTGAATAGCCCAAAATTTAACATATGATTATCTAAACACAATATAATTCAACAATAAAACCTTTAGTATAGACTTCTACTAGTTAGAATAAAAAAGAATACAATTGAAACGCGTAAATGCATTTATCTCAAATTCAACTTACTGTGGGATGAAACATTTTTGCATAACTACGTCCAAATAAGACTTAAACATTTTCCATACGCACATAGATCAAACTGTTTACTTCCGATTTTTTCTAGTGCAAAATTGGTGAATTCCCGTACTTACGATCAGTGAGTTCCACAGTTTGCTGTATCAGAAGATTGGTAATGCCGATAAGGAAGTCCAGTCCGTGTACTGGTATGAACTGCCCCCGGCTGTTGGATCGCCAGTCCAGGGTTGACACCGGCAGTGGTGCGCGGTCACCTCCTAAACAAGATTATTTCGAGGTAAGTACAAATTCCCGCTTCAGCAAAAATAAAGCTTTCTCCTCATTCACAAAAAAACGAATTCTAGGTTGTTATCCGTACAATTTAGTTCATTAGGACTCGTATTTTTATGTTGAATGGCTTTTATGACGTTAATGCGAAAACGGTCACTTTATGAACTGAAACTTTTTTCTCTTTTATTTTTGCTGCTCTTTTAGTCATAGATTAGGATCCCACTACCTGAGTGGTATTGTAGTTGTAGTAACAGTTTCATCATGTAAGGAGGTTGTTTCGTCAATGTACGATTTCATTGTTTTAGCAATAATAATAAAAACTTACCAGTTGTGGGCTGAACACTAATAACTACATCTGGTCTTCTCGCCAGTGATCCATTGTCTGCGGAAAAAATACTCGAAACTTAGAGGAATATGAGAACCTACGCAAGAAATGTTTTGTTTATTATTGCACAATCTATATTTTTTTGTCTAGGAACACTATGCATAATTTTGATTAGGAATTATTGATATTATTGAATCCTTTTTAAAAGAGCATAATTATCACGCGCGAAAATGTATCTTAATTTGATTAGGCCACTTCCCTCTTTGTTCTATGATGAATTCATAATCAATTAGAATTCTTATCATTATAATAACTAAGATCATTAAACACGTATTTACCGTCTGTTGCCGCTGGATTATCAACTCCTTTATTTTCATTATACACTACACTAGCGTCTCCCATTTTGGAAACAGGAATGTTTTCGCACAATTTTTCACAATTTGCCTCACTTGTACCAGAAAGATGTTATTTGTTGTTAACGCTTGAACAAACTGTGTTATCGACAATTTTTACGCGTTGTTATCGAGTTATCGATAAAAGATATCTCAGCAGTATTATCGACGAGTAGGCATCGGTGTTGTACCTCGATTGGTACAGTAATTACATCAGGTACAAGCGTGTGTGGACATGCGTCTGTGTGTGACAGTCTGTACATTCCTTAGAAACAGCATTTGTTTTGATACTGTTCTTTTGATTCTGATTAATTGTTTCGTCATAGTTGTTGATAACTACTTAAAAGATTTAATTTTGTTTTGATTAAGAAAGTCTTTCTACATATAAAACATTTACCATTCGAATATCTGGATCCAGAATGTTCTAGTAAACTACAGGGTGCAGTAAAATTAAGATTGTGATTGAAACAATTTTTATTGAAAACCATTTATATTCGGGTGTTAGTAATAATTACTTGAATAAAGTGATAACATTCAAGTCGTTAAAATGACCGGTACATAGCGTACAGTATTTTTAATAAATTACATTCATATATTCTATCTACTCCTCATCACTCCGACTAACATTTATTGTAAATGTCGAGATAAAACATTGTAAATTTCGCATTATAGGGAGTTGTAAACGATGCGGTCAGATTCGGTACAAAGGACATATTGAAGCCAAATTTTGATCGGAAGACTTAGAAGAGCGAGTGGAATATCCACTGCCATAAAGACACTTGGTGACGTCAGGCCGCGGTCGACGTCACGCGTGTAAACAAAACGTTTTATTGTCCTAGTAAAGTCTAAAGTGCCGCTAGACTAATGCAGCTTGCGCTCTCATGCTCAGGCCTGATGCTGACTGTGTGGGCGATCTGACAAAGCAATACTGTTTATGACTCACTTTTCCAATTCTTTATTCCTAAATATCATTTTAATTAAACGAATATAAAATATAGATATAAATAAAGGTACACACTTCTATGTAAAATGTACCTATATGATATTTCTCAATACACTGGAATACATTTCCATTTATAATAGTCTCATATTTTGGAATTACATTTATTATACATTTAGTATTTTGATTTTCTTCAATACTTACGTGGACACATTTAATACAAATATACGTAAGTAAATACTTAACAACGATAAAGTTACCATCTCAATACATACATAAACACATCGAATTTCGAAAACCTCACATCTAATCCTGCCCCGAGTTCCACGTTTTAGATGGATCTATACTTGAAATACAATCGCAAAAACATATCTAGCAAAAGTCCGTACAACGTTCAATATAATATAATAATAATTTCAAATTACATTTAACAATGAAAGCGTAGAATTATCGCATAAATAACAGCTAGCTGACGTAACTATTGAGATCAACTTTGTGTGAACCTTAACGCTATATCCCTACGGGTCTATGGCTGGTTAGACTCGTACGAATACAATAACAAAGTTTTACCTAGATAATACTAATGGTGAAATGATATACCTTTAGGTGACGATTTAAAAGAAAGTACATTAATACCATCGGATCACGAGAACAGCTCGCCGAGTGACATCTTGAGAAAGCCTTAGTCCATTAAATGTGACGTGGCTGAATGATTGTCGCCTTAAGTAATGGTCGCATGGTGGTATAGATTATCTATCGCTGGAAGGCTCGCTGCCAGCCTAGGTTGAGCTTGAGGGTGGCAGGCAGGCAAGGGCTGGCCTCACATTCTCCGTCCAGTTCATCGGCTAGGTTGTCGTGAAGTTCTCGCAGAGCCATCAGTGCGGAGCGAGCAGCTCGTTGACATCCCATGTCGCCTTCGCATGTCGTATCGGCTTCAGAAAGGAATACCAGGTCGCAAGTTGTTGGTGGGGCCTCTCCCTGTAAAGAAACGTCACTTTTAGTTTCAATGAAGCGGAATTTTCATAAGTATATGATGAATGAAAAATACTCTTACGCAAAGATAGCAGATCTGATGCAAGCTACAAAGCGGTAGGAACAACTGTCCCCGGTCGCCAGCCAGCATGTCTACGCCCCGGCACCGCTGCACTATCTTCGCAAGAACCGGGCACGCCCCAGATGCACCTACTGTAGAATTAGGAATGGTAAATGATGACTTCAATTAGAAAATGAATTTAATGAGTGGCTGTAGACTTTCAACGTAACATACCTGTTGCCATAACGGGAATTCGGTGTCTACCGCTGCCACCCATGTATCCTTCTGAAAATTGTTCCTCGATCTTTCCGTTCAAATAGTGGCCAGCACCTTGTTCATCTTCAAAATCACCGTTTCTTTCATCTCCCTTTTCGAATCCAGGAATATCATTGCTCATAATTTCAACTTTCTCCTTCTTTACAGCGACGCGTTTAGATTTAGACTCATCAGTGGGAATAGGGGATGGTGCCGCACTAGACTTCGCCTTTTGGATTTGCAAACTTTGTTTAAACTCTTTCAACGCCTTCCTCATTTTCTCCAAGCTGTAAGCCGCCGCTAAGCGTGACAGAAGTTTTTCTTTCATTTCTTGTTCCTCTTTTGAATCTAACTCTTCTACATTAGAGTAATGCAAAGCTTCGTCTACAATCAGTCCTTCCATGTTTCTTAGTTTTTTATCAATATTGTCAAGTTTAGAGTCGTTGTCACTGGCTTTACTCCTCTTTTCTTCATTCTGAACGGCAAGGTGAGCTCTATCTATTTGGATTTCAGTTTCTTCGTTAGGTTTGGTTTCAACGTAATTCCTTTTCACATAGCTGTGTTTGCGAAATGAATTCAATGGGTAAATGACTTCCTTGTTGAAAGTGTCAAAGTATTGTTTTCGTAGTCTGTCTTGAGTTAATCCATTTACAAATGACACTGGCTTGTTATTACGTTTGTCAATTCCGAAGTAGTCAGACCAATCTATTGACTTCTTCCTGACGGTGATTGGTTTATCTTTGTCACTGTGGTCCTGATCCTGCTTATGGTTGTGGTTATGTGTATGTTCATGCTCGTGCTCATGTGCATGACTATGATCGTGTCCGTGTTCAGTTACGTGTTCTACTTCTTTGCCGGAAACACCGGGATGGTGAATGTTATGACCATGATGTTCGTGGCTGTCGTCATCATGAACAGTTGAATTGTTGTGTTCGTGAGTTAGATTGTGAACTGGTGTTAACATAGGTGGTTTAACCTCATGCTCATGCTCTTCGTGGTCGGTGTTACGTTTTACTGGATTTTTGATAATTTCAATTTCAGAATCACCAAATATTTTAGAGAGGTCCTTAATCAGCTTTGGGTCAGTACCTGCACTGCTTCGGAACGACTTTACCGTGTCACGTTTGTTTTGATTTTGGGCAAACCTTTTCTTTTGGGTATTTAAGCTATACGAGCCACTACTACGCTTGGTTACAGGAAAACGTTTTTCGACTGCATCGTAAGTATATTGGTCGTCATCAGCTAAATCAGCAAAACTATCATCATCTAGTGGCTGGAATGCGATCGCATATTCTTCACGAAGGTCATCTTTATCGTCATCAGAAACATCATAAGCATTGTAGTTGGGATCCACTGGCTCTGGGTTAGGCTTCCTGCCATCGTAATCAAACATTATCGGTCGATCAGAATCGGAGTCCGAACTTCGTTTCCTTTTAAAAGCAATAGGACCCCAATTATCTGGGTATCGTTTCTTAACGATCTTTTCGTTATAAAGTTTAACTACGCCTTGGGGAGCGCTCTCGATGTTGTTAGCGTGTTCTTTGTTGTATTTATACTTTGACCAAAGTTGTCCTAATAGTAGTGCGTACTCAGCATCGTTGTCAGGCCCATCTTCTTGTTCCTTCTTCTCTTCTCCTTCATTTTTATCCATGAACAGTTCACGAAGTCTATCATTATCTGAGTGGTGACTCCTTTCACGGAACGCTGATTCTTTCTTAGCTGCTGAGTTAGCGGTGCTCTTCTTTTTTATAAGTTTGTATTCATAGGTTTCAGGTGGTCTTTCATTGTCATCTAATAATTTTACAATGTATTTCGGAGTTGGCTCTTCTTCAATGTCTTCAACATCCACAGCATAATCGGGTTCTGGAATCAAACGTGGACAATTACTAGGTTGAAACTAATGTACTATTGGCTGTTTAGTTAGACAATTTGCAAGATAAGAGTTATTATGAATACATAAATGTTTACATACCAGGGTAGCCTTGTGGAGGCACAAACTCGTACAGAGCATCATAATCAGGTTGTGGTAGGATGGGTCCGTGCATTCGACCTCGTTGCCGACGCTGCAGCGCTTCAAGCGCGCCCCGCAGTGAAGATCCGCCGCGGTCGGCGCTCGCGCACATCAGCGCGCACGCCGCTAACAGTAGCCATGATAGGCCCATTGTAGACAACAGGGTTTCTGGAAAAGAAGAATATTCATTTTAGTTTAGCTTAAATTATTTTGGATCAATATCTACTCAATAGAATTCTCAAGTTATGTCTCTGGCAATATCAGCTGAGGTAAATATAGTAAATTTAGAGTAGACAGCTGCTTTTTCAATGTGTAGGCTAATACCGATGTAGCAATTACCTAATAGTAACCTGTCAGAAATGGGACAGTCAAGATATAATAATCCTTGGAATAGGGTTGTTTCCAATTTTCGAAAATCTATTTAAATAGCTTCTAAATAATTTAAAGATCACCCCTCCTATAATTTTGCGTCTCAAATCTCTTTACTTTTTATGTATTCGATTTTTTCTATTTTTCTTAAAACATTGCCCAGAAAACGCTCGATCACGTGACTGTGACGTCATATTGTACTATGTGTTCCTTTACACTTTAACGCACATCTAAAGAGAAGAAACTAATTGGATAGAACTCATTGATTTTTAAATTTTAATAACGTATTCTTATATTATAGATACAAAAACAAATGTTTTAGACATTTAAATTATTTTTAAACATTGGGCACAAAAGAAAATACCTGTAATGTTTTGAGTTGTGTACGCGGTAAAATAAAACTGTGCAAAGGAACGTAAAGTTTGTGTTTATTATTGAGGTTATATTTGTGTCATCTTGGTTATTAGCAAAGAATTGAGCGACAATAAAACTATCAGCTTTCATAAATCCTTTCTCCATAATTCTTTCCTAACTTTCTTTCGCTCAAATACAAATAAAAACTGAAGAAAACAACATATCAATTCTCAGGTTATACCTGTCATAGACTGTCACTGTCAAATACTTGTCATTGTCAATGTAAAGTGACGACATCGGACTCGATTCGCCGTTTTCAAGGGCGTGACGTAATAGACGATAAATTTTAAATTCATAAATTATTTAAAAAATATGTGGTCTGTTATAAATAATATAATATAGCTTGTCGTGTTTCTAGTTTTGTAAACTTTCGGTGCATATATCTATTTTTAATTGACTGAATACTAGGAAACAACCCTATTGGTCATTATTAAAAGTCTGATTAAAGAAAAGGGCCGATTTGATTGAAGTGCACAGATCAATTTACGCGAATTGCGACTCAAGCTCAAAAGGTTAGAGTTTTACCGTCTTACCACAAAAACTTTTAAACGTCAGTTTAAGACTTGTCTAAAAAAATGACAAATTATGACGTTGACATATGGTTCATTTTGCAGCCACAATTTTTGTGGTTAAGTTTTTGTAGTAAGGCCATTAATGTTTTGTGCTTTCAAAATATTAAAATTGAAGTTCTCCGTATTTCGTTAATCTACTGAAGAGGTAGCATTTCATTTATAATCGTCGTTTGTTTTCGTACTACGCTGAAACGATTCCGAGATTTTTGAATCGGAGTCCTGCTTTTAATCCGACCCTACCTGTTGTCTGTTTTTCTCATTATTTTTGTATTTATTCGTCGCTATGGCTACTGTAACTAAGCCAATTATTTTGACAAATTCGAATACATATTTACATCAAAGAGCATTGGTCCTTTTATCCGCAAAGTCCCTTTTACTAAAGGGCTTCTATACGTAGGTATAAATATCTATGATCCGGCCAGAGTACGTGCACAGTTCAATAAATGCTTAATGCCCGCAATATCTTGGGCCAGACACGTCGGCTTTGTGGGCGAACGCCGGTATTATTTAAATATGGCTCCTGTATTAAACGTTCCAATGAACTCAATGGGTAGGAATGAATTGAATTACTCAGACCTTAGACATACTGAATGATAATAATAATTGACAAAAGAATGGAAGTTATTAGAATGCTATCCAAAATGCTTTTTGTAAAAAATCTGGTCTAGGGAGGAGAAGAGAGCCCAAAATAGCTTAATTCAAACTTGAAAAACCAAAAGCACAAAATTAATAAACGGTTTCCAAAAAAGACAAAATGAAGTAAAAAACAAAACGGAAAACGACGTCAAAATATTTGTACGTGAAAAAAAGAAAATCAATCTATATCATCATTTTTCATTATTAACGCACTGCGCAGTAGAGCCTTCGATAAAACAAAACCCTTCTATCAGAGTATTATTGATGCTATGTCTCTGGGGACTGTCAGAGAAGGTACTTTTTGATACGAAAATCGACTATTTACATTTGGTTTGTACTAAAGTTGACTCCTGTCTCTAGGGCTTGAGGTGAATAAATATTGTTTTATTACAAAAATGTACCTCCTTCTCTGTTTTTCGCAGTATTTATTTTTTACGGTTAACTATATTTATGTACATAAAAATTAAAGCCTTTACGCGTCTCAGGTATCCGAACATAATACAAACTTATTTGGTCCTTTCGGACAAAACTCAGTCATACCTACGACGATTCATGAAGCACTATTTGTAGGTACTACTGGAAAAGTTTTTAAATTGAAAAAACTGTTTTCAGTGTTCATATTTCTCTTAATTTTGCCTGAACATTTCAGTTCCAACAATAGAAAAAACAGGAAAAGCTCCTTACAAAACTGTCATCCGACCTACATGAAAATGATATTCAGCTCCCGTCCTACCCAGTTAGCTGCTATCAGGAACGTGGAGAATGCACGAGCATTGGAGTACTTATATTAAGGCGACCGCCTGAGTTCTCGAGAAGATATGAACCGCCATGAATATTTCATGAAAGACGTGATGTATCGCGTTTTACTGTCATACTCCGTGACGTCATCGGCTCAAATATTGTCTATTAATGAAGTCGACTTGTTGTTTATTATTGTGAATATATTTTCGCCGTTATGAATTTATATTTTAATTTATTAAGTCGCCAATAACATGAAATTATCTTATTTTCATGTTATTGGCGACTTTCAAGGCTGTTTCTCTTTTATGCCTTGATTGGTATTTTAGTACGAAGTTTCTTTTGAGGAGGTATCTAATTCAAGTTATAATTTTCTGTGATTGGTAGAGACTGAATATACTTAATGTTGTATTTATGTCGAGGAGTTTCCACATCTTTTATAATTCGCGATATTTAGTATTACCACCCTCCCAGTTTGACCGTTGTGTCTCTGTGTTTGTATGTGACACCGCAGCTATTTTTGATGAGATACCAGGTGGTTACATAACTCTATTATTCCTACCGTTTCCTTAGTAAATGTTATCCTTGTACATTTTATAAGCTGCAAAACTCTGAAGCTTATTGCTTTTCTAATATAATGTTGTAGTACTTTTATACAAAATCATATTATACCTATAAGCCAGAGCTTATATCATAAATAACGTGTCTTCCAGTCTCATCATCAATCATGCTGCCTTAGTACAAAGTGTTACCAGTACCTACTTACATAGCTTTAATAAATCATGTTTTCAACAAAGAGAAAATATATTAAGCGTTTACTGTTTCAGCAGTTTTTCCAGCAACTCCATTGACATTTTAGTTGGTTAGTAGAATATTCTTTGATATTTTATTAACGGTCCCTTGATAATACAAAGGTAAAAAATGAGATTTCCCTCGAGATTTAACGAGGAAAATGTTGTTTAACTACGTACGTAATGGCTCCAAAAATAGAAGTTGAACTTTAAAGTCCAATTATTGTTGTTTTTTTTTTGAACTCAATTTCAGTGTGGAAATGTACCCGCCACGTAATAACGATGTAAGAATAGCACAAACCATGTTAGCTGGGCATTCTGTGTGTTTGGACGTTTATTTAATTGCTTTCAGTCGTCATCATCCTCATCATCCTCTGAGCCTTTTTCCCAAACTATGTTGAGGTCGGCTTCCAGTCTAACCGGATTCAGCTGAGTACCAGTGCTTTACAAGAAGCGACTGCCTATCTGACCTCCTCAACCCAGTTACCCGGGCAACCCGATACCCCTTGGTTAGACTGGTGTCAGACTTACTGGCTTCTGACTACCCGTAACGACTGCCAAGGATGTTCAATGACAGCCGGGACCTACAGTTTAACGTGCCATCCGAAACACAGTCATTGGTGTCTAAGATATACTTAGAAAGTACATACAAACTTAGAAAAGTTGCATTGGTACTTGCCTGACCTGGAATCGAACCCGCGCCCTCATACTCGAGAGGTTGGTTCTTTGCCCACTAGGCCACCACGACTTTTTTTTTTTTTTGCTTTCAGTCGTCACTATCCCAATATTATTTTAGTTGATGGATATTCAACATATTGTTGCCATGAAGATGTAAATAACAGGGCAGCTCTGGTGCGATATTATTCCATGTCGACTGTGGAGGCATCGGGTAAACAACACCATTACACTAAAAGTGAAAAACTCTTGATCGGAAAAAAGTATTCTGATAGATGCGCAAAGTCTACTATCAAAAAGCTCTCCTAAAAGGCACTTTTCTTCAATTTCCCGCAACAAAAGACCGCCTGTCAGACATACATGTCTCCGAGTATCAGGTAGGTATATGAAAAACAGGAATTTCACGTCGGCTTTCAGACGAAGCTGTCATATTCAGTTGCCTCGAGACCGTGTTATGTGATGGCTATTATATGCCTACGTTATATGCCGGAAAAATATTCAGTTTGTAGAAAAATACGGAAATAGGTACGATAAAGTGAAAGTTCGGAAAAGGAAAAAGTAGGACGATTCCAGAAAAGTGATTCTATGACGTACGACGTACGTATACGTTGATAGGATTGGAATTACTTAATTGTACTACCAAAGTGTATTTGGACACCAATAATGGTGAAGGAGACCTCTCGACTTTATAGCGCAGCGTTCCCTGAAACCGGCATTGAACAAGTAAGCGTGGTGATTAACGCTCTTCCTTCTCCGTGTGAGAGGAGGCCTATACCCAGCTGTGGGACGATAAAAGGGCTGTATACATGATTGGAGTTACATAAGTATTAATTTATATCGATCTAAGTTTTCCCCAACGAGGTATTCTGGGGTCAGCGGGCAGCCTAATCGGATGCAGCTGAGAATCAGTGTATCACACATGGCGACTGTGTGGAGATGAGATCACTCAACTCAGTTACTATTATATCTATTAGCTCTGTCATTTACCATAGCATAAATAATATAACTTTACACGTGTTGAGGTTGATGACACAAAAGGTTTGAGAGTAAAATAAGTACAACGAAGAGTTTCTAAATAAAACATGGCTTAATAGAGTCGTACCAGACTGACGAAATAAAAAGAAGCCTGTAAGAATAAGAGATCCTTTGTATCCTTGTAAAACAAAGCAAAGTAAACCGAAAACTCGGTAACTAACTAAAATAAGAAAAGGAAATGTTTATTATTTCTTTCTTTCCTTATTTTTTTAGGCTTCCCGTTCATATTTAAATATCAAACAATTTTCATGAGCATGAACTGTGTATTTTTCTTTTGTTTATTTTAAGTAATGTCTTTTTATATATATATAGTAGTTCAAGAAAACGGTGAAAAGACTTCTGTTTTGGCATTTGTATTGACTTGAAATATGTAAGTTAAAAATGTGGAGGATAGAAACGATAGTGTTACCACAGTATTAGACGTTAGGAAAAACGGAAAAACATGTATGGAAATTACATTTCGGAGTGTATAGTCATGATGTGATTTTGTTCATGTACCTACGTTCACGATTTCACTGTAGAAAGAATCCCTACTGCTATAATAGGTATATATTACAAAAATATATCCAAAATTGTAAAGCATTTTCTTCGCTCCATTTGTTGTCGTTTGCATTTAATCTGTCGAAGTGACTGCGGGTTTGCTTCCATCGTTTGAATGGATGAATCGATCTAGATAGATAGGCACACGCTTCATAAGTTCCACATCGCGTCCACCTTGACCTAAATATCGCTCAGATCAGGCCCGGGCAGCATGCTGATATTTTCAGTGAACTTATGTTAATCATTTTAATATTTTCTGATTAAAAATCGAAAAATCTTTTTAGAAAATAATCCAGTTTAAAGTTATCAGACGAAAGATTCCCAATTCCCATAAAATAAGTACCTACTCATGGAATACACGTCAAAAGTTGACGACCAAAAGCAAAAGGAATGATTTTTTTTTTAGAACCGCCCATAGAAAATCTACAGGTGACGGTCCAATTGTACATAACAATTTTAATAACTCTCAATAAGTTTTACCCGAATCATACATGAATCGGATTGCAGTATAATTTCGAAGAGTTTTACTACTCTAGTTGCATTGCCTCTGAATGCATTTATAATGACCACTAGACCGACAGATGTGTGAAAGCCATTACTAACTAGTTTCAGATGAGTCTTCAGCTTGTTTACCACTTAACAGTCTAAACTAGGATCACTTACCCACTGTCGTAGAGAGATAGTGCTCAGTATAGTATATTAGTGGCTATTACAGATAATGGCGTTGATATATGACCTAAGTATCTTAGCTTTCAATCAAGCATTCTATCAAACGAAATAAGGCGAGCTTTTCAGCAGCATTTATTGGTAAAGTTGTCTTTTTCAGTAAAGTAAATTCGAGATAAATGCAGATTAATTAAGTACCTATGTCAAAATGACGCACGAAGTACTAAGTTCAAATAGACTCACTTAATTTGAAATTTATATGGATGACTTAACAATAGTTATGACGGTTTAAGATATACCTATGCTGATTACCAGAAAAATGTACCCAGCAATGACAGCGATAACAGTTACCAAGGTTACCAAACAAATAACTCTAATTTCAAACTTATGTTCGAAATGAGTTTAGTTTGTAGAATGTACTAGAACTCTCTGATATAGGTATTTTCCAGACAACTGGCTCGTTTTATACGGGATTAGGGATCCTTTAAACCCTTTTTAATGGTTTACTTAGCTCAGAAAAAGGGTCTTTTTGTGGACAATAAATTATTCATATACATTGTTTAGGTTTGGCCTTGATGTGAGTATTAAACTACAATCAAATAAGAGCTCCCGCACTCTGCAAACTTTTAGTCGGCACTTCGGCAGATAGTTTGATAGGGATCATAAATCAGTATGGAGATTAATGGTAATGTCTACCTACTTAGTATCTGGCCGGTATCAACCAGGGGGCCGATTCTCCTAATTTTACTTAAGCGACATACGATTCACATTCTGATTGAAGATTTCATACGATTGAAGCGTATGTGGCATTCCGCTATTTTTTCTTTTAAATAAACGTTTTTATCCTTTTCTGTCATTCAATAATGAATCATTTTGTCTGCAAATGATTTACGATTGCAATATGATTATAGAGCAAACTACCGTATAGACCAAAATCACCAAAATAGCAGACCAATCGCAAACCAATCGAATGTCGTTGGAATACGATTGGTCTTATGTTAGTAGCAGAATGCCCGATATGGTTAAAACTGCTATTGCGATCATATCGCGATTCGATTTCTATTCAATTTTGACATTATTAACTTCCAAATTACAATCGGGCCCCAGTAATAAAGTTTGAATAGATTCGAGATAACCTTCGAAACCGACAGCTAACTATCGGGCGAAATTTCGGTCGACAGTTTAGTCTGCTGTGTTCGAGGACATACGTGCGTCCTTATTTGCTTAGCTATAATTTATAAATAGGTGCTACCTATTAGAACCTATCATCATCAAAACAATCTTAGGAGGGGCTTAGCATACCACGAACTGCAAGCTATGAATTCACGGAAATGCAGTCCGTTTGGTCATGTCAGCACCGCGCATGTCCCATTATGTTGATCGTGCTCTATAAAATAATAACTGAAAGTACCTATATCAGATAAGACTATAGAATTTAAAACAAAGTCCTAACTTCACTTGGTGGTGATAGGGAGGTTGTTCAGAAAGATATAACTTTAAGTAAGTACTTATCCCCTTACTTTATTTCTTGAGATTCGTTTGAAGAATTCTTAAGTGGTCCTTCGGTCCTACTCATTCAATAGTTTTTCGTTATCTTTAACTGTGGCTACAACCTAAATAGATTTATTTAAGGCCATCATGAATGATGATGATATTTAAGGCACTAATCCTTGTGACGGCACCTACCTATTTTAAAATGTTGAGGACCTGTGTTTGATAACAAATAAATAATTTACTTTAGGGAATTATCGCCACACCATTAAACATTAATTGACTATTAAAGAAAATTCTATTAAAAATACGGCTATATTTGCCTACTGCCTTATTCCCAGAATTTAACATACCTAAAGCGCCGGTAGGTACCTAATTAGCCATAAAATAGAACATCCAATTAAAAGTAAATAGAACATGAAAGCTAGACATCAAAGCCTTGGATACTTAGTGCCCTTTTCTACAAAACGAACCTTATTTACGTAATTAACTCTTACACAGACGGATCTGTATTCCCTTGGCCTCAAACGACCAAACAAAGTGAAATATTTCAGCCTATTATTTTAATTAAAGGAAAAACCTACTTCGTCTTTGTACTAAGGTTATTTAATTAGTAGAACGACCGGCGTCTGGCTCTCTTTTAATGACTTAGACACTAATTTTATGTGCCTAAATGAATACTCAAGTTAGCCCCTTTAGAATGAAATATAAGTTAGAATTAGTATTTAACACTAACTACAGGCAATATTTGTAGGTCTTTTTTTGTTTTTGAAGTATCAGACTTGTTAACGCCGTGTCCCTTCCCTATACATCGCGACGCCCCAACACTACAGCCGGCGGCCATGACAGCGCGCTAGCACGACGCCACGCTGACGCCGGCCACTCCGCCATCCATCGAGCGCGCTCGCGATCGCACACAAACCGCTACTTATAAACTAAATTTAAAGTTCCATTTAACATTCTATGTATACCATTTTATTGTATTAAACTTGTAAAAGTACTCAAGTGTTCCATTCAATCATATCCTCAAACAATTTGGCGACCGTGACAGGACTACTTCTTCGCGGGAAGCGTGGAAGAATAAGTAAACAACAAAGATTATTCAACGGGAGTACGGACCAGTCGAGGTTGGAAGAAGCGGAATCCAGGGCGCGGCAGCAAGCTACATCAGAATAAGGTGTGCCCGTTCCTTAATCCTACCTTCTAGACATCTCCGATTCCTATACCTGAGTATTCTTTTGTTTGTGTGAGCATTGATTTCGGTTGCGTGTGTCTAGCTTACTGGGTGGAGTCAATATTACAGCTACCTAATTTGTATATTTTCATTCATGCGAACGAAAACATAGGCTGTAATCCCATACCATTATTCATCTAATCGTTAATTCGCTATATTTCATTGTGTTGGTGCATTTCTACATTACTATAAATCTATATTGAGTCTCATTATTTATCTTCGTACATAATTGCACGCTACCAGCTTCTGCACCGCATTACAGCGCATGATTATAACAATTTCAGTGCAAGTGCATGCCTTGTATACCTACGCATAGGCATACATAGCGCGCGCACCGGGACACGAGGCGAACGACGCCTGTACCGCACGAACTTCCCTCCCCGCGCGCACCTACCGTCTCCCCCGTGCCGCGTGGCGAGTCTACGAAACACCGGGACCTCGACAAGTGGACTACTGATGCTGATTTGCAGCTGCTGCATGTAATGGTTGCGAGGTTTGCGTGGAGATCAGGTATTTAGTTAACTTTTTTACTGTTTTGGTGGGCGTAAGCCAGTGTACTTCTAATCTGCATTATGTCTGACACGGAGTTAAAAGATTTGAGACGTCAAAGAGGTTCTATTAAAGGAAGGCTAACAAGTTTTAAAAACTATTTAAGTGGATTTACATGTGTCGATCCGTCTATTTCTAAACAGCAATTTTTAGAATTAAAATTAAGACTAAGTAAAATTGACTTGTTGTTTAGTGACTATGATGAAGTGCAAAGTAAAATAGAGCTATTAGATTCCACTGAGGAACTGAACTCAGATAGGGATTCAACGGAAAATATCTTTTATAACCAAATAAGTTTAGCACAAGAATTAATTTCAAAATCTAACTATGTTGAAGATACTTATGAAAGTGTACATTCACAAATTGGTGAGAAAACCATTAACAATATCAAACTGCCCACTATTAAATTACCCAATTTTGATGGTAATTTCAATAAATGGCTTGAGTTCCATGATACATTCAGTTCATTAATTCACAATAATCCAAATTTAAATAAAATAAATAAATTCCAATACCTTAAGCTTTCATTAACTGGGCAAGCAGCATCAGTTATAGAATCTTTAGAAATTTCCACATGTAACTATGCCGTAGCATGGAAATTGATATGTGATCGCTACAATAATACCAGACAATTAGTGCACAATCATTTAGTTTCGCTTATGAACATACCAACTGTGAAGAATTCTGCTATGTCACTAAGAGCATTGGTGGATCATATATCAAAGCACATGCGAGCATTGACTAGTATGAATGAGAAAACTGAAAATTGGGATACTCTAATTATATTTCTATTTAGCCAGAAATTAGATGTAGTTACCTCCACCAAATGGGAGGAGTATAGAAATAATTTGCAACAAAAAGTTACACTAGATAATTTTTACAACTTTTTAAGAAATAGTGCTAATATACTGGAAATGGTCAATGCAAGCCATGGTGACAAACAAAAAACCATTGAGAAACCAAACAATTCCAAGGAGAAAGCATCTCATACACAACAATCTCATAAAACATTTGTTGCCACGGCATGCCAAGACAATCCAGGCAAGCCTAAGTCTAGATCTTGTCGCATATGTGGTAAGGAACATCTAATTTACTATTGTGAGCAATTCAATAACATGACGATTGACGAACGAAATGCAGAAGTATCTAAACTAAAGCTTTGTTTAAATTGTCTGCGGAGTGGGCATTTTGTTCAACAATGTCAAGCGACTCCATGTAGATTCTGTAAGAGAAAACATAATTCCTTACTACATAAAACTAATATTTCCAGTGCTCAGGCAGAAATAAAAGATAGTTCAACGCCTACCACAAGTGTATGCAATCCAATTGCACTATCAACATGTATAGAAAATCAGGTACTACTATCAACAGCAGTTATTACATTTAGTTGCAATAAGCAAAACCATGAGGTACGATGCCTATTAGACTGTGGCAGTCAGTCCTCGTTTATTTCAGAATCGCTGAAATCTAAGTTATGTATTGATAGCCAATCTATTGATAGTGTAGCTGTTACTGGCATCAATAACATGACATGTGCCGCTCTAGAATGTTGTAACATTACTATTAAATCACGCACTAATTCCTATTGTAAGGAAATCAAAGCATTTGTTATACCAAAAATAACAAGTAGCTTACCTAATTCTACAGTTGATATTGCAGCATTAAACATACCAAAAAATATCACACTCGCAGATCCTACCTTCTATAAACCTGCACAAATAGATCTGTTGTTGGGAGCTGATATTTTCTGGGATGTCATTTGTCCTACTAATCAGATCAAATTTGGGAAATGCCAATCAACCTATTCTACAAAACTCTCAATTTGGCTGGTTGGTAGTAGGACCTATTATGTGTCCTAACTATGTTCCAAATAAGAATATCCATTGTAATTTCAGCCAAGCTATACGACAGCAGCTGAAGCAGTTCTGGGAGCTGGAGGAGCTGCCGGAGACACCGAAGCTAACGGTGGAAGACCGTGCGTGCGAGGAACACTTCGTGCAGCACACGCGCCGCCTGGAGGACGGCAGGTTTTGTGTCACGTTGCCTTTGCGAGATAATCCAAAACTATTAGGTGATTCTTATGCTCGAGCTAAGCATTGTTTATATTCACTAGAGAAGAGATTCAAAAGGCAACCTGACATAAAAGAACAGTATGTAAGCTTTATTAATGAGTATGCTAGCCTAGGTCATTTGTCTGTAGTTGAGCAACCTGACCCGGTGAATTTATTGCCACATCATCCAGTTCTAAGATCACAAAGCGAAACGACAAAATGTCGGGTAGTATTTAATGCTTCCTCTAAAACCGAGTCAGGTCTCTCTTTAAATGATTTGTTAATGGTAGGACCAACAGTGCAGGATGATATTTTCTCAATATTGATCAGATTTCGGCAACACACGTTTGTAGTTACTGGCGATATTGAGAAAATGTATAGGCAACTCATTGTAGAAGAATCTCAGAGATACTTGCAAGTAATTTTGTGGCGTGAAAACGAGGAAGAGCCTATGAAGTACTTACAGCTTAATACTGTAACCTACGGTACTTCATCGGCCCCCTTTTTAAGTACGCGTTGTTTAATCCAACTGAGTCAAGAATGCAATGACCTTTTGATAAGAGAAATAATGTCACGTGATTTCTACGTAGATGACCTAATTACTGGCTGTAACGACGAGTCCAAACTTACAGAAATATATCAACAGATCATTGCAAAATTGGAATCAGCTTGTTTTAATCTAAGAAAAGTAAAAAGTAATTCTAGTACATTTTTAAATTCTATTTCCACTACAAGTAACTCTGAGCAAGAAAACTTTAAGATTATCTCATCGCCAGGCCATGCTCTCGGAATAGAATGGAATCCAAACACTGACAAAATTTTAATGGTTTCCTCCAAACTATACGACTGCAACCATGATACTCCATTTACTAAGCGTTCCATTCTATCCCTTACTTCTAGTCTATTTGACCCTTTAGGTTTACTTAGTTGTTGCACTATTGTATGTAAAGTAATTCTACAAATGCTATGGTCTCAGAAATTATCGTGGGATGATGAAATCCCTCCTCACATTAATAGGATTTGGAGAAATTTTATTGATAATGTGGATCACTTACAAACTATAGATATACCAAGGAATGTTTGTTGTGCTAATCCTGTAACTATTGAATTACATTCATTTTCTGATGCCAGCATGAAAGCTTATGCTGGATGTGTATATGTGAGGTCAACTGATGCTCTAGGGAACTGCACTGTACGTCTTTTGTCCGCTAGAGCTAAGGTGGCGCCACTGAAGGCCACAACTATACCCAAGTTAGAACTATGTGGTGCTCTTCTAGTTGCTCGTTTATGCGATAAAGTTTGTAAATCTCTCCGTTGTGATATTTCTAAGAAAACCTATTGGTCAGACTCTAAAATAGTACTGGGTTGGTTGTGTATGCCTTCTCATAAATTGCAAACTTTTGTAGCAAACAGAGTTGTATCTATCAATGAACTGTGTAATGACAGCAAATGGTTGTATGTCCCTACATCACAGAACCCAGCTGACATAGCATCTCGTGGTGTTTTTCCTAACGAAATTAAGGCGTTACCGTTATGGTGGCAGGGACCTACATTCATTCATGACGGGGAAGAATATTGGCCAAGTCAAGTCAGTAGTTATACCCCACTGCCTGAACTACGTGCAAATGCTGCATGTGTCAATGAGATACCATCCTCTGGTTGTGTAATTAATATTAAAAATTATTCTAGTTTCACTAAGTTAAGACGCATTGTTGCATATATATTTCGTTTTTATAATAATTCTAAGAATCCTAAGAATCAAATTAAGCAAATGTTAACAGTAGAAGAGTTAGAATATGCTGAAAACAAGTTAGTGTGGATAGCTCAACAAGAAAGTTTTCCAAATTTTGATAAGCAATGTAAATTAGCTCCACTTCTTAGTTTAAGTCCATTTATTGATGTTGATGGATTAATGAAAGTTGGGGGCAGATTAGAAAATTCTTCATTTAACTATAATAAGAAGCACCCTGCTATCATTGATTCAAATCATCACTTAGCTAATTTGTTGTTTACCTATTATCATACTTTGCATATGCATGCAGGTCCACAACTCCTCCTCTCACTAATTAGAGAAAAGTATTGGCCTATTAGAGGGAGAGCTTTAGCTCGAAAAGTTTTTCGAAAATGCATTTTATGTACTCGTATGAGAGGAGCAGTTGCCAAACAAATAATGGGTAACTTACCATCTCCTAGGTTAACTCCAGGTTATCCATTTGAAGTAACAGGTACTGATTTTGCTGGGCCATTTTTATATAGCGATAAGAAAGGTCGCGGTGCTAAATTACTTAAATGTTATTTTTGTGTATTTGTTTGTTTTAAAACTAAAGCTGTACATTTAGAATTAGTTAGTGATCTCAGCACAGAAGCTTTTATTTTATCGATACGTCGATTTATAAGTAGAAGGGGTAAACCCCGTGAAATATGGTGCGATAATGGCACTAACTTTGTCGGTGCCAGTCGCGAGTTAGGCAAGTTCTTAGAATGTAACTCTAACTCTGTGTCAGAGCCTTTTGTGGAAGAAGGCATTAAATTTAAATTTCTACCTGCATACTCCCCAAACTTTGGAGGTCTGCATGAGGCAGCTGTAAAGTCTGCTAAGTACCATTTGAAAAGGGCCTTGAGTGATTCCCATTTCAATTTTGAAGAGCTCACGACTTTGCTCACACAGATAGAAGCAATACTTAACTCACGGCCCCTTTCCCCTCTTTCTACCATCCCTCACGATCTGTCCCCTCTTACCCCAGGGCACTTCCTTATCGGAAGATCGATGACTTCGCTGCCAGCGCCGGATCTACTTGAGGCCAAGAGCAGCAGCCTACACCGCTACGCCCGGATCGAGCAAGCCAGGCAGCACTTCTGGCGTCGATGGAGCCACGAGTACGTCTGCGAGCTACAGCAGCGCACCAAGTGGCAGAAGCGCCACCCCAACATTTCACCTGGTCAGCTAGTCCTGATCAAGCAGGAGACAACCCCACCATTGAAATGGCCTCTTGGCAGAATCGAGGCCGTTTTTCCAGGCGCCGATGGCGCTTGTCGAGTTGCCGACATCAAAACCTCTAAGGGCACCGTACGCCGAGCCGTGAACCGGATATGCCCACTTTTGGAAGAAGACTATTGAAACGAGAGGTTTCAAGGCCCGGGAGGATGTTAACGCCGTGTCCCTTCCCTATACATCGCGACGCCCCAACACTACAGCCGGCGGCCATGACAGCGCGCTAGCACGACGCCACGCTGACGCCACTCCGCCATCGAGCGCGCTCGCGATCGCACACAAACCGCTACTTATAAACTAAATTTAAAGTTCCATTTAACATTCTATGTATACCATTTTATTGTATTAAACTTGTAAAAGTACTCAAGTGTTCCATTCAATCATATCCTCAAACAGACTCTTACTGACTAAAACCCACCATGTTCCTTTTTCATTAAGCCCTTTATGTACCAGTGCCGCGGTAACTCTTTCGAACAATCGCGTAGCCACGGTAGGCTTTGGCCCTGGTGATATTTGGAGATCTCAAATAGGATAAGGAACAGCTTAATGCGTCATTTTGTATTTATTTTTAATTAAGTAAATAAGAATGCCTAAGTATTGGCTTCAACTGAAAAAATCTTTTTTGTGTAGGTATCAATGGTATATTCTCAGAAAGTAAGTAAAAGAAGTTATAAGATACGTAAATATGTCGTATAGGTAGTGGAACAACTAGCAGCGCGTTTAAAATGCAAATGCAAACAATAAACAAAATGGCAGTGTTTTGCATTTTTGCTTTTAAAGCTTTAAGACTGGCTTGTAAAAGCCAGTTATTTTGCTTTAAACTTTATCTATAGGAGGTCCTCTGGTGGTAAATATTTATGAACCTGTTAGGATTTCCTTTTATGATCGAAAATAAACTATTTAAAACGGAGAAGTCATTTATGTAGAAATAATTAAAATCTAAAATATTACTTTGCATTTAATTCATATTTTTTTATGGTCCCGGTGGGCACCTACTGCTATTATAAAGCAATTAAAAATAGTAATTTGCCATTTAGGTACGTTATTTATAAATCTCCAATATGTGTTTTGTCTTTAAAAAAGAAAGTAATTAAGTATGTGTGTGTATCAAATAGTCAATGATTTTTTTGAACAACATTTCATATTCCCTTTATTTGTGTTTTTTCAGCTAGCGCTAAAAATAGTTACTGCTCGTGTACACAATTACTGAAATATGCTTTATATCATGACTCATATTACAAACACGATTGTCATGTCAGGCACGAAACAACAAAAGCCCATTACAAAAACAAATACATACCACTCCGTTATCAACGTCGTGACAGTTGTCATCAAGCCCTATAATTGAGCTTAATAATTTGACAGCTGATTTAACAACAATCACCCGGGGGCCGCACTGACCTGACCTGATTAATTACATTTTTTATAGCCCCATATAAAACCAATTTACAATATAATGACTGATGGAACATAACACTGTTACAGTTGTGAAAACAAAGCTTAATTTATAAGGATTAACTGAAAATATGATAATTACTTATTGGCTTAACACTTACCTTAGAACATTTATCGCGATTGTCCACAACAAAACACAGTTGAAGGTTGTCGAAAGCGTTCGCGCACTCCGGGTCTTAGAAAACAACTGCGAGTGATATTAGCAAGTTGCGCGGCGGTGGCTGCGCAGTGGCCAGGGTTGAAGCTTCGGGAAGGAGCTACCGCGGACCGCCGGCTGCGGAACCTGACTTATGAATGATATAGCCTGCGAAAGGTATCTTGTGTTAGTAGGGGCGCGGCGAGGGCGCGCGGGGGAGGGTTATATAATGTGCCCGTGCCCGATCGATACCGGGGGCGGCGCGAGCGTAGGGCGAGAACACAACAGTTTTTCCTTTTTATCGGCGAACTATATACATCGGCGGGCAATACTCTTTGTTTTATTGCGGCGTTTGTTACACCCATCAGTTTTGAATGACCCGCTTTGCAACTATTTTTATTCATCAGACTGGAAAATGGGTGGAAAGTTCCATTGTGAAACGAATAAAAAGTTCACAATCAGATTGAAATGAAATAAGATTCGACGACGAAGGAATAGCCATACAAACCTGTCATCATCACGCTTCATTTTCACAATAATCTACAGGCAGGACTACCTACTATGTGATACCTACGACAGTACCACACTTTTCCTAACAAAACCAAAAGCCAGTCTTTATGTACAAGGTCTAACAATAGGTGATAAGGCTTCCATTCTTTTGGTCGACCATTTAATACAGACTTGCTACCAAACGAACCATTACTTTGTACACAAATTCATTTTGGTTACAAATTCTATTTTTCTGTGGGACCAGCTAATTAAAGTTCTTTTATTTATTTTGTCTTAGTCGCTACTAAGCATAGGTATATAATCTATGGGTAATAAATTCCCTAATGAAGCTCTGATTCTCTTTATATTCACTTCTTATAGGTATGTAAGAGAGATAATTAGCGTGTCAAGATCGTTCCCGTGGGAACAGATTAACAAGCATTATGCTCTCACCCCTCCGTCCTTGGCCTTCGTCTGCCTACAACAACTTCAGCTGGCGTTGCAAATAATATTTTGTTTTTCACAATACGAATCAGAGGAACAACAATTTCAACAACACCAAGATGCATTTCTATAACCTATCTAACTTTATTTATTCTTTGATTTGCGATTAAAGATTCAATTTTGACAATAGCTCCCAGTTCCATATATAAATTGTGATAAACAATCACAGGTTGCAGGACAATAGATACTACTTTATAGAAATCAATAAAAAACAAGCAAGCATTCATAAATCATTTAATTTCAATCATTCAGCCTGAGTACAGAAGTTTTTAATAACATTTTCACCGCAAAGCGATATGCTTTTCATTTCACATAACGAGGTTGCGTCTGTCATGAACGCTTTTAATAATTTTTATGGCTTGTGTCGTTGCGACTAATGGGATCGCGTAATGAAACAATTAAATATGGTTGATTTAGTATGAATAATAAATTGATTTATATTTTGCGGTTCTCAAAACCTACCACCAAGACTTTCCCTGACAAAAACCAAACATACAAAAACAAATTTTAAGTTAACTCTGAATTTAATCATAAATTATATATACTGAGCCCAAAACTTGATCAAAATTACTAACTACTACTTTACGATTGTAACTCATAGACAAAAAGTTCTCATATCAGGCGCGAATAAATTTATAGTTACCATAAACATAATACTCTAGCAATTATTTACACGTAAGTCAAAGTGATATTTGCGCCTAAATTAAATTAGACTTCGCGAAATAAATTACTTAATTCTGAACTAGTTAATTTTGTAACATCATTATCTAATAAACTTGCTGGGATCTGTAGGCTTAATTAGTATTACGCAGGTAATTCTGTTTTAAGGTATACTTATAATAATCGTACCTGTGAAAATGAGGTTGGTACATTTTTAAGCCCCGAAGGAGCCGAGTTAATTTAGCAGAGTCAGCCGTATAAGATAATTTGGGGAATGTGACATAGGTACGTAAAAAGGAAGTATTTTAGACTCTTTGGTTATTTACAACTGAGAAGGTAGGTTATATTGTTATGCTTAAAGTACATTCTTATTTTTGTGATGACTGAGGCCTAAATACAAACTTATGATTTCATTCTGATTCGCATTAAGAAAAAATCGGCATCAAAAAGGACTTTTCACAGTTCATTTGAAGCTTCAGAGTTTTAATGGCCAATAGTTTCGTTGTAGAAACAGCAGTAAACCCTCTAATATTGTTTCTAACAGCCTTTTCGCCAGTAATGATGTAATTAAATGTTTTATTTGGCCGTCAGCGCCATGTGCGAAGAGATATAGCGGCACTTACTAAGATCGTGTTCGATATTTCACGTAGGACGTAGATTCAACGTACGCGTGCTAAGTTGGAAATGGAAGTAGATATTTTTCACGTTCTTTTGTAGAGTTTTTTTCTCTTGTTCTATAAGTTAGAAACGGTTATTAAAGTTAGTTAGTTCAAGGGAGTTTGGAGTTACAGTTTTCTTCTTGATTTATTTCAGTATCGACGAGGGTTGTGTATTTTCTTATGATTTTTTTTGCAATACGTAATAATGAAATGTTTTTCTCATACTGGTTTTATCGGTAGCTTGTACAGCAAAAACGTTTAGAATTTCTTTAAAAGTTTTATTTCTGGTTTCAATACTATTCAGACATTGTATTACTTACTCGTTGAGTTGTTCCAAAACAAAATATCCTCCGTTCAACGTGAACTGAAGTTTGGTAATGGAAATCTTTATAAGCTCTTTCAGACCTCATTCTTCTTTGTCAAGAGTTGTAAAACTTTTCAAGGTTTCCGTCGTCTCTTAGGAAACGCTGTATCGAAGAGTAAGTAGCACCCTTTTACGATTTATTTATAAAAATACACGTTTGCATTTAAATTACGTGATGGAGGTAGGAATGGAGAAGATGGAGGAGTGATTTACCCCTCGTCGCTAAGGACTAAATTGCCATTGCTAGTTTTCTTGTGTTTAGTTGAGTAGTTTTAGGAAAAGTTGTTTTTATTCCGACTTCAAAGGAGGTATTTATTAAGTTAATGACAACTTTATACATATCTATAGGGGTTTATTTATATTTTTAAGAACATATCTTGGTGAAAATTGTTGTGTTTGATACTTACAGATGGCATTTTTATGGCATTTCCTATTGAACATAAAATGTATTCTGACTTCACCAAGCATAATATTGCTCGAAAGCATAGCATTCACACGAAATCAATTTTATGTGTCATAAACGCTGGTCCCGAGTGTTTCTTGTGAACATTTCTTTTATTGCTTTTCATGGAGTTATTAACAGACGCTAAAACATTGGTATCCTTATTGCGTATCCTTATAATGGCGTCCACGGCCGATTTCGACCACGGCGGCTGTTCTGATTTAAGGAGATCAGCCAGCTGCGCAGGACATATTATAGTGCACGAGCATTTGCACAGACACAGGTGCACTCCCTATTCCTTCACTCTCATAGCCCGATGGGACGGCAATCCGACACGACCGGAAAGAGATCAAGAGATCGTATCCTTACTGCGTTACTTGAGAACACTACTAGATACTAAGGAATTTATCTGAAGTACTTCTAGATAATTCGACAGCCTAACGGCATTTTCACGTCACGAAAGTAGAAGGCTTTGAAGAAGGCTGGAATTATAAACTGGGGTTAACTACTTCTCACTCTTGAACAGTAAGACAGTAACCTTTCCTCGATAAATGTACGGACACAATTTTTTTTAGGTACTTTACAAAACTTATGTTATTTTTTTAAGCTTTCTTGATAATATGGCTGAACCCACAAAGATTCGGTAGATCACAGACGAGTTGAACACGTTTCGACCTTCCGGCTTCTTTAAGATATCCAGTTGCGGATTATTTTTCTCTTGAGCAAAGCTAAAACGTAACATACTCTAGTTACTAGTTATACCCCTAGATATACATAGAGTATTAATTAATCAGTATTCGCGTCATGTTCAGGATTGCGACACGTAGGAACTGTTTCATAATCACTCTGGTTAAGCCGTGGGCTGCGACTGTGGTGTGTCACTGGGATTTGTTAAATCCTCCTCTCGTATGCGTCACGTCAAGCCTCGCTTTAGGCGTTCTGTTTCATTAATCGTATATTCCTTCTATGTATTGTTAATTCGAGTAACATGATTTTAAAGCAATACCAAGGTCAAAGTAAAAAGTTCTCATTTCAAATAGAAATATGCAGGTTCTTATGAAAAGTCAGGCTATAGTTGTAGGATTACAAAAAGTTTACCGTAGTGAAGAACCGGCAAGAAACACCATGGGCACTTTTAAAAAAATAACATTCTACAGAAAGACTCGGTCTTTCTATTACAAAAATAAACATGCTAAAAATGACTCCTTTTAAATAAATAGATGCCATACGATAGCGGAATGTAATTAGAAGGAGCTCACAGACGTCATATCTGACTTTAAATCGGTCAGATTCCTACGTCTTTGTCTCTAGCCCACGCCATCTTACGACACTCTTAGGGCCGGCTTACATTAGACTTGAAGGTCTGCCGGCCGAAAGCTCAAACTAATGCCGTTTAGCCGTATTTACTCGACAATCAGAATACGTATCAAATGGGTTACTCACTGAGTAGCTATAAAACAAAGTCAACTTTGCATAGAAACAGAAGTCGGTAGTATCTAACTTGTCATATACTAAGGTCAGTTTCAAATATCTAATTACGATAGTAAGAAACTTTACCTCTTACATTAGGTTTAAAAAAAAATATGCGAAGATATTTTTAAATTTTTTTCAGAGCTATGACCAGACGGACAAAGATATTTACGGTCAAAGAGCAACCTATCATAGAGGGGTTATAAAACAAGGGTTAAAAGAGGGTGAATCTGATTGAGTAGGTAAATTATCACACTTCAATCTTACCAAAACACAGTGCAATTAAAGAAAACTAATTAAAATAAAACTTTCCTGCTTTTCCACAATCAAAAAGGAAGAGAGGAACATATTTACATAAAACGGTGATGCAATCACATTTAGCGAAGTTGGGCCAAGTCTGATTACCATCGGTTTCTCGTGGGTGGCCCTGTCGCAAGTGGACTGAAACCGCTGGATGCATGAAACTAGTATTCGGAGGGAAATATATAAAGTTCCGTGGGCGGAGGTCAGGGATATATTGAATATAGAGCGTCTTTGTAAGCATATATGTGGGGACAAAGGTTGAGTTTGTTCGTTATGAAGCGTCACTTCCCCGAATTTTAATAGAAATCATTTCTGGATGGATTCTGCGTAATTTGTGTCACAAGCTGTCACAAATTTGCACCCAGCTCTAAATTATGGGTTCTGTAAGTACAAAAGGGAATTATTATAATAATATTATTACATGAGAAGATCTCAGCACCCCTATTTACTTAATTGAATTTATCACTCCGTTTACCTTCATTTACCTATCCACAATTTAAAATCCTTCCTTCAACTAATTTGCTTATGTTATTGAAACCTACAAATATGACGGCAATTAAAAGAAAAGGAACCAAAATTTCGCTTTCAATTAAAAAAAACCTATCCTAACCAAGACCTTGGGACCTTCTGTTTTGCTCACATAAAAATACAATTTAAAAACCATTCCACATTTTCTAGCTGCGCTGAAAATGTTAGTCGAAAGCGCAGTGAGTGACGTGCAGAAAGCTCTTATCCTCGGCGCATTGAGCCAGGCGAGCCATCGAGTGAATAAATCCCAACTGTCGAGCGTCGCGTCCATCCCAACACTATTGTAGTTTTCGCGCCTTTATCTGCCAGAAAAGTGGCCGCCATTGTTGAAATGTGCGGTTTTGGCGCGCTTTTGATGTAGTTTTGCTATATTGAATGCTGGAGGTAAATTATAAGAATGTTTTACATTTAATTTTAAAATGTATAAGAGGTTTTCTCTTATATTTAAATTGTACATGTCTTGTGCATCTTTTGTATTTTTTCATTAGTTTTCTAAGATTTTATGGTACTTCGAATAGTTTTCTCAGCATTCAATGAAAACTCACTTAATGTCTTTAATATTTCTAGACACACGGCAGTGTGTCCGCCAAGTTCGAGCAAAAAAAGCGACACACCGGCCGTGGGTTATATTACACGAACCATTTCGGGCCAAATTCGACCCCCCTGTAACTCAAAATCTATTTTATTTACGCATATCAAATTTCTAGTATCTGTTGAGACCCCCTCACTTATCTAAAATACAAAATTTCATTAATATACCTATTGTAGGTCTTGAGATATTGACGTCAGAAAATCGCTATTTTTACTATACACTCACTGACTGATTCACTGATTCACTGACTCACTCATCAAAAACCTAGACCATTTCCAATGGTCGTATTGACTTGAAATTTGGCATGGAGGTAGGTCTTTATGTCAAGGTAAAGGGAAAAATCTGAAAATGGCCAAGTGTGAGTCGGTTTCAAAATAATGAAGGTGTTTTATACCCGGTGTAAATTTATACCCCTAAGGAACTAAAACGAACTAAATTTATCTATATTTATATAATATATCTTCGAATGGTACAAAGGTTTGTATTTAGTCAAAGTAAACTAAAAATCTGAAAACGGCCAAGTGTGAGTCACTTTCGAAAATAACGAATGTGTAACTTTTATCCACGAACATAATATATGATAACATGTCATGTCAGTCAGTTGGTAAATCTAGTCCATTTAGTTAATCTAGTTCATTTCTTTGTAAGAAACATAGTGCATATTAAAAAATCTAAAAGATAGTATAAATGAGACATTTCTTTAACTAACTTCATCATAAGAAAAAAATAAAATAAACAACCTTACAAAAATAAATGAGATCCCACCCAAAACAAAAATGTGAAAGACTGCCAAGTTCGATAATATGGGAATGCTTCGCCTATAAAAGAAGTGAGATCTGAATAAGTACCAAGTTCCATACACATACCTCAGTTAAAAATAGTTACTTTTTAATGATGTTACTTGGCAAGTTTTAATAGAAAATTAAATACTTGATTCATTGCGTTTAGTAGGTTTATAACAAGGTGTATGAAAACTTGCCAAGTGACATCATTAAAAAGTAACTATTTTTAACTGAGGTATGTGTATGGAACTTGGTATTTATTCAGATCTCACTTCTTTTATAAGCGAAGCATTCCCATATTATCGAACTCGGCAGTCTTTCACATTTTTGTTTTGGGTGGGATCATATATTCATTTGAATACTTCGGGCACACAAAATCTGAGTAAAATATTTTCTCGCATTGTCAACAAATTCAATTAAATTGGTTAATCAAGAACTTCCACTATGTACCCAATTAAACAACGGTTCATACACTAATAAATCCTAGAATAGTTGCTTCATGAGACCTTGTATCCCCTTATATAACATCTAGCGTCTAAGATTAATGTCTTGTCATTAGGGGACGGTCAAATAGCTAGGTATTTCAGCTATAACTCACTAAATACTGACCTAAAATACATGGACGTTGTTCGAAATTCCTTTAGAAACATTCTAGTTCAAAAATGGCTTACACGGGTACTGGGAATCAATATAATTTTCTTGTTATTCTACAAAGTTGTACAGACGACAACACAAGGACTTGAAACTAAGGAACAAGGCTATTGTTACTGTTAAACTACGTTATATTTTACCTTGAAAATTGTAGTCCTTCTTAAATTAACTATGTTTTAGATATTTCTAAAGAATATGAAATGATTTAAGTAATTCAAGAGATAACTCTCGATGTAAATATGTCTAAAAACTAGGCCAGACGATGTTAGTAATTTTACATTGTAATATCCGAAAAAATATTGAAAGTACGTTGTATTTATATAAAATGTATTTATGTGGTTTTTATGTTTAAAAAATAGCATTATTGTATTGCCTATAGTCCATTGATGTGCAATCAAAGCCTCCGGTATTCTCTAAACTGTGCTTACGTATTTAATTTGTTGATCTCAAAGCTCTTAAAGACAAAGACAAAACAATCAAATAAAAAAGCAATCAGACAAGCATTTAATTTAAAAGCCCGTTGATTACACCGTCGTATACGACAGTACGTTAGATTCCTCTCACAAGAATGCGGGCGACTCAATCTAATGAAATTGTTGAGCGACCCTTTCTTTTAGCTGATTGACATTACATGACCACAGTATACCCTAAGAAATATCTATTCAGCCAGGCTCTAGTACCTAATGTAAAGTAAATACTAGAATATAGGCTACACTGTTTAGTAGGTCTTCCTGATAGAGATCGTAGGAAAAATATAGGATAACATCAGGGTGGTGGAGAGTTTGCATTAAATTAAAATGTAATTTTGAATAAAATCTATGGAAATATTTTCGCTACATTTGCAAACGGATATCAAATATTCCGCTGCATGTATTTTATATAGGTAACTATTCTAATTTTAAATTCTTGTCTGCCAGCCAGGAATGCCAATAAAGTAAATCGTTTAGCATGCAGCCTCTACGGATTCAAACTTATTTAGTTGAATCTGCTTTATTTTCATAAAATGTACTATTTGGTAAAGCATTGCTCTGTTTATTCCCTGATATCTTCTTGATCATCAATTGTCTAGCTTTTGCGAAAGAACTTTGAATAAAGCTTTGAACAAAGAGTGTTATGGAATTTTTCAAGGGATTCCATAATAGAATAGTTATGAACGGTAAGCACTACCACTGGCGACCACATAACAATTATAGAACTGTCCACAACGAGTGTATCGTGGTCAATAGATATAGCTAAATAAACTATGATTCATGTTATCAGCGGTTCGCTTTCCCATGTCTGCTCATGGGAGTTAATTGAGGGTAATGGAATCAGTAATGGAACAATATTATGCATAAGGCTAATCGGTTTAATATCGATCCCTGATTGGATATCGGGGTGCAATCTATTTGAGTATAGGTATCTATTCTAGAATCGAATAATAGTTTAGTGGTATTTGTATAAAAAGCTTCATAATTCGTTTCCGTATAGGCACGTTCGATAAGTAGCTTTGCGTTGTTATTATTAGTTAGGTAAATAATTTGATGGTAATTAGGCAATATTCAAAATTAAGCGGAAAGTCTGCAATCTTGTATTGCAAGGTATAATTACTTGGGACCGCGGGATTTTTCGAAAGAGTTACCGCGGCCCTGGTACATAAAAGCCCTACGACGGAACACGACGTTTTTAGTCAGTAAAAGTCTGACACTCCCTCACCGCTGATAACCCATAGCGAGAGGGGTCATTTGATGGTTTTTGGCGTTTTTGGTCATAGACTACTACCACTACCAAAAAGCCCACTAAATATATAACTTTGGCGGAACCAATTAATGCAGAATTTAGCATGGAGGTGAGGTAATACTTAAAATAATAATTCTGAAGTGCATAAAACTGGGAAAAGCAGCTAGTATTTTCTTGATAGTATCCTTTTATGTTTTATAATCGTAAATAAACGTTGATAAAAGCTGAGAGCTACCTTACGATGTCACTACCAACGTTACAGCGTAGTGCAGGACCAGCTTATTATGTTACGTTATTTAGTTATAAAACTTATATGGAAATATTTTATCATATCTAGGCCATGATGCAGGTAAGTACATTCTACTATACTTTTATAATAGCAGTTGTCCGAGTAACAAATGGGGCAGGTAGGGGTTTGTGTCATGCCAAGGTTAGACAGAAGATGGAATTAACTGATGATGTTGTAAAGGTAGATTGAATGTAAAGTTAAGACGATACCTCGTTGCGATGTTCACGGGCGAACTGGGTAAATGGTTGAGAGGGATAGAACTATGCGATAGCAACGTAAATAGATAGAGAGAGGAAACATGCAACCTGCTCGAAAAAAAATAACGTAAGCGCCATACTAAATAAAAATTTATTAAAAATTCAATTTTATGTTTCTTTAAAAACTGTTTTCTAATTAATGTTTATTAAGATAGTATCTACATTCTTCATTATTTTAATGTGACAGAAAGTACATGACTACGACATAGAATTCATAAAATGTTATTATTAGAGGTAAGTTCTGATTTTTTTTCTATCGAGAAAAGTTACTTGTTTTATGTTTTTGTCTTCGGATTAATCTAGGTAATATAGTCAACAAACACATATAAAAAAAGTTAATTATTCAAATAAGTATTCTTAAATTAAAATTAACTTAAAAAAATTGTTGAATTCCGAGGTAGCGCCTTAAGGGTGGCGTGTTTTAGTAATCTCATCATGATTTGTGGCATAGCCTTTTCCCGACTATGTTGGAATCGGCATCAAGTATAACCGGATGCTGAGGGTTATTGATTTACATACAAGCAGCGAATACCTATCTGACGTCTTCAAGCCAGTTACCCGGGCAACACGGTACCCCTGAGTAATTTAGTTTAGTTTTGTAGTTCCTGATGTTTTGTTTTATTTAACATCACCGTACTTATACTTATCAAGCACCCGAACAAACTATCGACGACTAAAAAGTTTGCAGTGTGATCCCTATTTTATTTAAGTACTAGCTGTTGCCCGCAACTTCGTTCGCGTGGAATAGTGACTTCCGGCAGATTTTTGGTTTGACCAATAGATGGCGCTATATGTCCGGAATACATTTTATTTTTTATTTTCAATTTTTTTGTAATAAAAACTATCCTATGTCCTTTCTCAAGCTCCAAACTATGTCTGTACCAAATTTCACACAAATCGGTTCAGTAGTTTAAGCGTGAAGAAAAGACAGACAGACAGACAGACAGAGTTACTTTCGCATTTATAATATTAGTAGGGATAGACAATTTTATAAATTGGTTGCCAAGCAACACGAATATTGTGTTATCAGTCAAGTAATTTCATTTATAATAATAAATTCTTGTGACAACGGACAGCCCTTTTTATCGTAGTTACCTACCCGGTAAAATATCGTCTTTCATGAATGTAATAAATTGAGCCCGGCTCCAGTGTAGCGAGGAATTTGATCCTATTCACCATACCTTCCAGCTTCCTAGTTGAGCTGGACACTGTCCGACAGGTAAATAAATGTGGATATATTTAGGTACCTATATGTTTTTGTACAATATACTATCTTCTGATAGAATGGCGAATAAAGATGATCCTCTAAAAAGGTCCCGAGAAATTGAGAGCCTCCTCCTTTTGGGAAGGAGGTTAAAAATTACGAAATATTTGCCTAAGCTGTGTGACAACTTATGTAATTTGAAAGGAAAAAAACATTGATAATTTTTCGTACATTTTATTTTCTGCACTTACAAAACATGAATATCAAAAATGCATCGTTGCATTTCAACTTATTCTAGATATTAAATAAGAATACCTATACGTAGTACGTACAATAAATTACTTTAAGTTTTAATGTTAGTAGGTACTTATAATATCAATGGTATAACAGATCTTTCGATTGATTCCTCGATATATTACTAACATACAAGTAAACATATATTTCAAACAATAAAAACACGAAAATATTAATTTTAATTCCTTTACAATACTTTCAAAATATGTACCAAAAAGTTTGCATTGCTGTTCTTTTGCCAAAATGGCAATACATTCCAAATGTTGCTAGCACAAAAAATACAATCATTGTAAATTCGGTGAAGTCGTCATGAACGATCCGTTTGTATAATCACACCAAATGCCAATCAAAATAAACTAATTTGTTCCTATATTTACCGCTTCGTAAACCCATAACAATGGCACTTTCTTGACTATTATAACAATAATTATCACTTTCTAACACATTTGTGAACCGTTACAAACATGTTCAGACCACAGAGTAAAACTAACTTTGAGTTACGAGAGAAAAAGTTCCAAGTTCTAAAGTCCCGAGTCTTAGGAACTACTTACGCCACGAAGTAATTATTAGTGAGAGAGCCTAACAAGTTGGAACAAAGGAGCTTTAATTCCAAAAAGTCCTCATTTTACCAGCTGGAGAAAAGTTCTACCAGTCCAAAGACCTTCCATTTTCAAAATATTCAAATAGGTAACCTAAGACTTGAACTTGGAGACCTATAGACACACGTTCTACAACTCTTGTACCGGGTCTTCAGCATCAGCCAGCTTGATGAGGCCGATGAAGCTCTTCTCTGGCTGCATCAAGGAGTGCCTGTCTCCTCCCGTGTTCCTCACAGCGAGCATGTCATTGGCTTTCAGGAATAGAGCTGCAGCTGAGAAGCAAGAGTTCGGCTTGTCGATGTGGTCTGTTGAGTGGGTGGATTGGGTGCATTGCAGGAGTGTCTCCCGACCCTCGATCTCACTGTTCGTGCGGTGGAGCACCCAGGAAATGGTGTCATGGCTATCCAGGTAGTAAATCTGTGGAAAACAATAGTAGTTATAATAGGTAGGAGCCAATAAAGCTATTTGGTTATGCTTAAAGGTGATGACTTTATTTTTGTAGTAAGATCTTGCTGTTGGCTTGTTTTGTTGTGACTTTATCAGGTAAGCGTTTATCGTTGCTATATATAACATGGGGCTGCCGTATGGCAAAGTAGCATTTACTTACTTTGCTCAAATACCTTTTTAGGCTCATGGATATTTAAAATTCTCCTTCATAATTAGGCCAAGATTCAGGGACTCTAGTTCCTTAGGAGTTTCCAAGTCTTGCCATATTTTTAAACGAACAACAATATAACAAATTACCTGCACATAGACAAGATAGACGCCAGTGTGGTGCACCCGCACGTGTCCGTTGCGGGTGAGCGTGGGACGCGGGTGTGGGGACGCCACTGTCCAAGGTGCTGGGTACCATACGTCATGTGCTGCGCCGTGGGACACGCGGACTAGGCCGTTACCTGGAAGAAAGAAAATAGACATGAATACCACACTTCGTAATGTCTATAAAAAACATTTTACTAGAGATTTCTTCTTGGAAGTCTCATAGTTGAATGTGTGTCACCATTTTGTAAGATGAAAGATGCAAAAGCCAACTTTTGGGACAAATCTGCTTCCGTGTTGTGACTTCCAAAGTAAACCTTGTGTCTTTAAATAATTTTTATATTCTGTTCCAATCTTTAGTCCACTGCATGGTAGAGAAGTTAAAAAAAGTAAAAACCTCGTTGGGTGTGGTGAAAACTTTCAGTCCTGACTGTATCAGGACAATTTATTGTTCCCTAGGGGAATGGTTTACACCGTAGTCTAATCATGTAATTATTACCTACCTATGTTTTAAATATAATAATTATTTTAAAAGTGTGCATGTGACCATTACCTACTTTCAAGAGCACCTTTTGCAGCTGTTTGATAAACTTTCACATTGAAGCCAGTAATAAGGTTTCAGTCATAATTAAGTTTCAGTTACCATAGATAGATTAAGTACTTACCACGTGTTATAGAGAAAGATATTTTTTTTTGTCTAAAATACTATACGCGGTAGCCTACAGAAGATTGTTTGTATTTCTTCTGTTATCATAGTGATACCTTATAGGTAACTAACGTTAATAAAATAAAAGGACAATCCAGTGTTACGAAGGTCATAGTCATACATTATTAAGATACCCTAGTATTTATGTCAAGAATGTTTACTTATAAAGAGCTTTTCTAACGTTTCATTCTATTAGATTGTATTATGTTCAGACATGTTATGATATCATTATTATTTCTACGCATGAAATACGACATTACGTGTCTTTATTGTATGAATAATATATCTAGAAAACTGAGCTTAAATTGCGAATAAAATATGAGATTTTTTTCATGAATATGTTTTCTTGGTATTTAGTTTTATGTTTATGTAAAAAGGCATGTTTGTCCGTCGCGACGCATAAAGGATATTACGAATGTTTTGCATGTTTAGTGAGTACGTTATTTCATAAATTATGCTATTGAAATAAAATTTATGCGAACCAATTATTTTAGCTATCGATGGGCCTGTCGGTTTCTAGGATCGCGCATTTAAATCGTCGTATGCGGTATGTCTTTGCGAATCTACGTAATACAGTTTAACTTATACCCCCACTTAGGACAGTTGGTATTCTCCTTCCTAGTTCTAGTAACTTCAGTATATGCTTGTTAATACATTACCTTTGTAATGCTCGTGTATCTCTGGACTCAGGTGAGACGTGTTACCATGGAAATGCGCGGCGACGAATGGCCTGCGAGCACCCTCCTGCAACCAATGTCATAGAGGAATTTAGACTAGACACTCCTTTGTGGGGTAGATTAGCAGGATCTATGGTATATCTGGGGTATTATTGGGATCTGGGCCAGTATTGTTAATCCGAGTGATCTCCGAGTAATATCTGCGTATGGTTAAGGTCATGTTAACTATAACTATGTAGTTCCTCTAGCGGTTTGACCCATCCATCCCATCCCGTGGGAAATGGGAATCCCATGGAGATTACTTTGATCACGCTCATAAAATAGTTATTCTCAATAAAATGAAGTACGTCAAATTGTTTTTTTTTTAATCAGGCCTTTAGCCAAATTCAAGCAAACAAAAAAACAAAAAATTTTTTTTTAGTAGCATTAGTATAGATAAATGGAGATTTCATTTAGATAAATGGAGTGTGGATATATGGAAAATTCGCACCTCATAATCACTGTTCCTGACAGTCCTAGTAACGGTGTGCATCGCCATCTTAGCCGCGGGCACGTAGTTCAAGTTGGGCGCGAACTTCTTACCCTTGCGTCTGAAACAACACTACTGGATCAGAACTTTCAGAAACCATTGCGATAACTATAAACCACACAAGTTTATGTACCTACTTATGTACTAGGTTTCTAGTACTTATGTAGAAGAAACTACTTAGAACTTATTAGTTTATAATTTGTTTGAGGTTGATAGGCTTCTGTGCTAGAAGGACTTGAAAATTGGAAATCTTAGAATTAAATTCGAAGAATTCTTGAGGAATTGTACCTCCAGTCTGGAGTCAAGAAAGAAAGACTAAAACTAATAATTCACAGAAAATGAAAAATTCCGGTTGGGTCGTATGAAAAAGCAAAGTCGTTATTTTTTACTGCGATTAATTTAATCATAAAAATCTGCTACATTATTCTTTTATATTTTTGTAAGCGAGATGATTCGATATATAGAAATTTTATTTTTCCGCTAGAGAATTGAGCTCAGAACATGTACGCTCCCAATAGACTAACAAGACAGAATAACCTACATTTACTACATTTTATCAGAAAAAGAAAACAAGCGCAAAATCTGGAACCCAAATATCCTCGAGGCGTTTCCAGCCAGCATGTTCGAGGTATACAACCTCCATATTAAACAAAAGAACATGAATGGGTGAATTTCCCGGGACCAAAAATTGCGTGGCATCGATGAAATCGGTACTAAAAATCATGGTTATAATATTCTAATATTTTTTTCTAAGTAGGTGAAATAGTAATCTATGTGTAGCACTAAATATTTTGTTAATAGGATTAAGAGGGCTATCACAAATTTTCGCGAATTTAAACGTTTTATACGAGTTTTGATGCTTTGGATATAGTCACAATAAAAAAACAAAAATAAGATTCAGAAAGTTTGATCATTTATCTTGAAAGTGTATTAAATAAATATTTTAATTTGTCCACGTACATCAGTAAAATCTTTGTCTTTGCAAAGGATGTTTCATAAAATGTTGCTTTTGGGTATCTTTTGATGCTTTGGTACTCCGAGGATATAGCAATTTAACCATTTATAAAAATGTTCAAGATACAACTATATCTTGTACTTGAAAGTGCTTAAATCAATTTATTACAATTCATACAGTATTACACCAAAAATAATTCTATAAAACTGAGAGTTACTGACAATTTTCCGTACGGAACTATATTTTTTATCTATGAAAGTATAATCCAAATTCAAATAAAAAACATTTAATAATTAAGGTGGTATTGTTATAAAGCTTGGAAAAAAAAATTGGTCTATTTAAAAGTAAAACAATATTTTAAAATAATTTTTGTTTGCAATGCAAAAATCAATATAAATCTTGTGACGCGCGGTGCTCAACTTTAGTCAGCGCCAAGCGCTTACCGAGGGAGGACGTATCGCTCGCTGTTGCGCCGCGCAAACTCGCCGGAGCTCGAAAAATATAGCGCAACCTGCGCAACTAACTCGTTTTGATACTAGTGAGTTTTTATTTTATTTATTAGTTATAATGATCTGATTGAAATGTAATATACATAAGTATTAGCCCATGATATTCTAGTGCGAAAATGTTATAGATAGGCTTCTCTTTTTTTGATGTTGGTTATAAAGAAATATGTACGTAAATGTCATCGTCGTTAGTTTCGCTGTTGCATAATAATGTAATTGGACTTCTTTGATTCTTGCAGAATAATGAAAGCATATTTAATTCAGACTATCAGACTCAATTGAATACCAGTACAAATAATATGGTAAGTATTTTTTGTCACCCGCAAAAGGTAGGTATACGTGACATATTTGTTTTAATAAACTATCTACATTCCTAGTTTTCATTGTTGCAGGAAAATGAAGATACAATACATGGAAGACGAATTATAGATTTTAGTTTTTTTTTTTATAAATCAATTACTTATAATTGATAAACATGGTGAAAAGTTTGGTTGTCGATTAAATAATTTAAAAATTGTAAACGATTATTTGTTTATTGTAACTCAATCGAGCTATTCTAGGTTAGGGCACGCCACCATCGTGGCGGTAAGTCCCCTCTTTGAGGAGTGGCTCGGGAGGAGTCACGGCGCCCTCACGTACCGCATGACGCAGGTCCTCACCGGACACGGTTGTTTCGGGAGGTACCTGCACCGCATCGGTCGTGAGGAGGCGCCCGGGTGTCACCATTGTGCGGACAGCCCCGAGGACACGGTGGACCACACAGTCCAGGTGTGCCCCGCATGGGAGGGGCACCGCCGGGTCCTCGTCGAGGCTTTGGGCGGCGGCGACCTCTCGCGTCCGGCCTTGGTTCAGGCCATGGTCCGGGGCGAGAGGGAATGGGATGCCGTCGCCTCCTTCTGCGAAGCGGTCATGCTCGAGAAGGAGGAGGCGGAACGCCAGAGAGTTCGCACCTCTCATCCCGGCCGCCGCGCTGGACCAGGTAGACACCATGGGCGCCGGGTGTCGCGAGATGACTCCCGGCCACCGTAGGCGTGGGTCTGTGGGCGGTGAGTTCGGGTGGCTCATCGTCCCTCTGTCTTTCTAGACGACAGACCCGTGTCGACGGCGCGCGTTGTTCCACGCGCTCCTCAAAGAGATGTCAGCAACCCCAGCGGGGCCCAGCAGGGCCAAGGCCTGCCGGGGCTGCGGGTTGTTCGAAAGAGATACCGCGGCCCTGGTACATAAAAGGCCTACGACGGAACACGACGATTTTAGTCAGTAAGAGTCTGACACTCCCTCACCGCTGCTAACCCACAGCGGGAGGGGTCATTTGATGATTTTACGTCGCTAAAAAAAAAAAAAAAAAAAAAAAAAGCTATTCTAGGTTATAAAATTCATCGGTACAAATAATATTTCATAAACTATAAAAACAATAAATTATTTCGGAAAAAAGTGGCAAAGTCTCAAGTTTGTTTGTGCCGCGTGGCGGTCCGCAGGTGTGCGTTGCGTATTTCACTAGACGCACACATGCGCAAGTGCTGCCGGCTATCGTCTAATTTACCTACAACTGAGCAATTCGATTTTGTAATAGCGCTCTTAATAGGTTCTCCAAAAAAAAAATTAAACCTCAAAATCTTTCATTGCCGTGTCTGTCCACACGTCACCTTGATGTGTACTAGACCTTATTGATAAAAATGTATTAGTTATATATATTAAAACCTACTTTTATTTGATTCGTGAATAGTTAAAGTATTGTTACGGACTACATTTGTTCAAATATTTAAACAATACAACAAATGGTAAATAAAAAATAGTTTGTCCCAGAACTACCTTTCACCGCCATGTCCTAAACATATTTGAGAATATTGCTTTTTGTAACGTTTTGCGTCCCTCCCGCTGTGCGCTAAATGTTGCATATTAGTGGACGTCAAGTGTTCAACGTGGAATCACGTGTGCAAGTGCCTGCGTTTTCGCGCCATAAATGTAAGTATTCAATTTTTTTACTGCTGGACATTTTTTCTTTCATCGCCGTGGATAGGTCTAACTTCTGTTTGAATAAGTTTGTCCTCTTAATTGATCATTCGGTACAATGCCATTTATCTTATGTTTAGTTGTGACGTGTTAATTACTGTGAATTATGAACAGATTTTTGGTATTTTGATGTTTTAGCCTTGATATTCATCGCCGCGCTCTCATTTCCGTGGTTTCCGTGGTCAAAATTTGCTATGGCAATTAAAAAAAAATCGGTAAAAAAACTTTTAAGTTAAACGGTTTTATCTTATGTGCACTGAAAACTAGAAAATAAAAAAATAGTTACTTACCTGTCAACCTACGTAGGTGGTCCCGGTCATATTAGACTAAAATAAAAACGTGGGGCCCATTAACTATTGCTGTAGTACTTTCTTCTAGAGGTATAATAGGTGTGGATTGCATCGACTTACTATAATCGTAACTGGAGATTTTGACAATCAATAATCAGCCGTAGCGGCTTCACCAGCGAACGCCGAGCTCACGATCTACCAAAGTATAAAGATATGCTTTGCCATAGGTAGGATTTCACAGGGGCCCCACGTTTTTATTTTTAGTCTAATATGACCGGGACCACCTACGTAGGTTGACAGGTAAGTAACTATTTTTTTATTTTCTAGTTTTCAGTGCACATAAGATAAAACCGTTTAACTTAAAAGTTTTTTTACCGATTTTTTATTTTCTAGTTTTTAGTATTTAATGAAAATGCCTACCGAATATTCCTCATTCTATCTAATTCATTTAGTGCATCATTATTACACGGTCTCTTACCTGACAATTTATTACAATCTAATTCCTCAATACATAGCCCTTCCAGATACTTTTTTTTTTAACGACCCCAAAAATCATCACATGACCTCTCCTGCTGTGGGTCAGCAGCGGTGAGGGAGTGCCAGACTCTTGACTAAAAACCGTTTTGTTCCGTCGTAGGCCTTTTATGTACCAGGGCCACGGTAACTCTTTCGAACAATCTCGCAGCCCAGGCAGGCCTTGGCCCTGTTGGGCCCCGCTGGAGTTACTGACAGTTTTCTACTCGTGAAGTCCTTTCATTTGATACCCATATTGGTGGGATTGATAAAAAATTGTTATCAGCCATTTGGTAGCGGCGGCCATCTTAGATTTCAATTTTGCATAGTAAATTGTATTCTACTTGTTGAGACCTTTCATTTGATACCCATGTTGATGGGATTTATAAAACCTAAGTTATCCGCCATTTTGTAGAGGCCGCCATCTTGGATTTTAATTTTATATAGTATATTGTATTCTACTGGTTGAGAACTTTCATTTGATACCCATATTGATGGGATTGATAAAACCTATGTTATCCGCCATTTTGTAGCGGCCGCCATCTTGGATTTCAATTTTTTATAGTATATTGTATTCTGCTTGTTGAGCCCTTTCATTTGATACCCATATTGATGGGATTGATAAAACCTACGTTATCTGTCATCTTAGATTTCAATTTTGCATAGTAAATTGTATTCTACTTGTTGAGACCTTTCATTTGATACCCATGTTGATGGGATTTATAAAACCTAAGTTATCCGCCATTTTGTAGAGGCCGCCATCTTGGATTTTAATTTTATATAGTACATTGTATTCTACTGGTTGAGAACTTTCATTTGATACCCATATTGATGGGATTGATAAAACCTACGTTATCCGCCATTTTGTAGCGGCCGCCATCTTGGATTTCAATTTTTTATAGTATATTGTATTCTGCTTGTTGAGCCCTTTCATTTGATACCCATATTGATGGGATTGATAAAATCTACGTTATTCGCCATTTTGTGCCGGCGGCCATATTGGATTTACAATGTTATTGATATTACTATATTGTATTGTCATCGGAATTAAAGGTGTATACAAAATTTCAGATTAATCGGTTGACAGGAAGAGGGTGAAATTTGAATTACTAAATTTGACCCAAGAATGAATAAATAAAACAAACGGGGTGAGCTAAATAAAACCGTTTAAAAATACATGGCAATGAAAAAATTTTCATTGCCATGCCTTGTAAAACAATTTCATTTCATTGCCGTGGCCACATGTTTCATTACCGTGACTTATGTTTTCATCGCCACGGCATGATTAAGAAAAAAATCAATTTGTACTATACAGTCAACTACAAAAAGATATTTCCACGTTCACCTCACAAAATGATAAACTTACACACACACCACTCGACTATCTCTGTCATTTAACACTCCATCACACGATAGACATTCAAAATTCAAACACGCACACACGCACCATCTCACACATGCACACGGACTCACACGAACACACACACGTACACACCTCCACATACACACGCACACACACTCACTTACTCACTCACTCACATATACTACAGTCTAATTATAAACATAATAATGGATTGATTCTTTCTAGAAAGCCAAGATGCCTAAACCGAAACTATCGGAAGAAAGGAAAGAAAAAGAAGGTCTGAAAAAAACCGACGTGAAAAGTTCTTTCATTGCCATGGACGCATGTTTCATTGCCGTGCATGCATGTTTCATCGACGTGGCATGAAAATTTTAATCTTGTATATCTCGTTAGTTTTTTAAGCTATCTACTAGATATTTAGTAAGAATACATATCTTATCAAAAACTTGAGTAAACACTATTTTTTTTTGTCCTAAAGTTGAAGAATAAAAAATCCACGGAAATGAAGATTTTATTGGACCTGTTGAAATTCACCCGAATATTCAAAGTTGTTCCACCTTGTTAATGTCCCTTGTGAAACAACAGTGAGCTAGCAACTTTACCGCGGCTCCACCTGTAAGCTTCGAGTTAGCGGCCTCATTATCCAGCCAAGCGCGAGCCGCACCAACTTACCTCATCAAAGTGAACCTTTTCATTAAAATCGCTCAACAACTAAAAAACTTGAAGTTTTAATTACTTTAACTCCGAGTTGTTTAGCTGGGGTTTGCTTGTTCAAAGGGATTATAAGTACAAACATATAATTATGTTCCATTGAAAAGTTAGTACACTTTTTTAATGAAACGGGAACAGTTTTCAGTCACTTTAGTTTATGATGACTGTAATTGATCGTAATACAAAGCTGTAATAGGAAACTGTGTTTTAGAGCTTTTATATTTCAATTACTTTACTTGTATTAATTAACTTATTAGGCATCAAGCCAATCCATAATTAGTCCGGAAGCGTAGTTCTAAGATAGATATTCACACACCCAAATCCCGCAAATCATATTAATATTGTGCTAGAATGGCTTCAGTGCCTAAGAAAACAGATTTTGTCATACCTGAGTCACATTTGTAGACTCCAACTGAGTGGAGTTAGATTGGCTAACTGATAGGTTAGATATTTACACATTTGGATTTGAGTTAATCCATTGAATTGAAATCGTTCCAAACCTAACGTTTTGATTTACTTTGATCAATGACTTGGGCATATTTCTGTGAGTATGACTGTTTTGGACATTAAACTATCGGCAGTGGCTTTAACTTTTAAATTACGATGTTGCGTATTTACAGAGTGTACATAGCCAAAACGCATCCATAGGAAACTGCTCGCTGATATTTTGTAATGCTGTTTTTTAATTTGTGATTTCAAAGTATACACGAATTTTGCGTACTGCTCGCGTATATTTCGTAGCTTAGACGTGCACATGCATCTTTCCAATTTATACACGGTCAAATTTAACTATACAAAATTAATATTAGGTAAAGCGATAAATAAAAATGGCTTTTGAATCTGAGTTTGTTTATTAAAAATGCTAATTAAACAGGCTTCTTTTTAATATCATTATTCACCCCCAAAAATGTATGTTGCCTTATAAATTATTAAGTCAGCCACAATTTATTTATTTATTTATAAAAACAATTAACGAGCATCTAAATAATACTATCTTAGCCACTAGTAATCTTCTAAGTAAACCACTCTAAACACTCAGCATGATGAATATTTTTTTGCATCTAAAGTAGCAGGCATTCTAACAGTAAACTTCTAAAATACTATTAAATGACATCATAAAATATATTTAATTAGCTTCTACTTTTTTAACTCAGTACGTTTAAAATGTAAACAAGCAACATGCAGCAAGCATCGCTTCTGTCACGGCTCCGGTGCTGCGGGGCTCCGGCGGTCCCATGCGAGCTTATCGTCGCAGATGGTTTTCACGCTCACCACCGCAGCTTCGGCTAGTTGGCCGGCTCTGCCGGCCAGCCTCAGCCGCGTCGGCGGGCGTTAAAACTACCTGCGCCTCAGTTCGCAGGTCGCCTCGCCCCTCCGCGCCTACGCGGTTTTGAATTGCACTCTAGGGGTAGGGCAGACAAGACTACGTGGAGTCGGTTTTGCAGCGATTCGTTTTCGTCACTAACTTCAATTTTTAATACAATGTTTTTTAATTGAACGAGGATTATTATTATTGAAATATTTAATTTAAAGCTAGGTCGTGTTTTAATCAAAATGGCGAGCATGCAACTGCTCGCGAATAGATTGGAATCGTAAAGTTTTTCGCGCCTATTCCCATGTATACACGATTAGTTTGCATGCGGACTAGCACTGTATATTATGGAACAAAGCAAGTTACTTTGGCCACTACAAAATATATGCGAGTATTTGCGTACTGCTGCTGTATACATCGGAAGACTTTGTATAAAAAGTGAATTCCCATCTATTCGCGACTAGTTTCACACGCTTGCGTACTAGCCATGTACATACTGTAAATACGCTACGATGTTATTATGTTACATAGTAACTTAAACTACAGATGCCCTTCTTGTTTAATTTCTTCATTCAAACTCTATTACCATCTTGTTAGTGTGACAGAACTGCTAGGTATATAAATATATTTTGGAGACAGATTTTAGATAGGCAGTTATTTCTGGGTTCATGTAAACAAAAGGAAATCTTCTAGGGCCCAATATCTTATTAAAATTTTCCTTTTATTTCCAAAATAACAAAGAAAAACAACTTAACACCTTTTCCAATAATAAGCAAGCCTTGTGTAAACTATGTTCAATTAACACAAAAGGGTGGATTATAGGGCTTCCATTGCCCTTCTGTTGAACCCGGTAAGTGCCTGAACTTGTCGCGACGGCACGTGACAGCGTTACGTTCTAACAAGTTTACCTACAATATTTGCAGTTCGTTCGGTACGAGTGGTTGTGACCGAGTATGCTTGCAAGCGATTCTGCTGGTGACTTGGTGGTGTGGAAGTTGTACATTCAGCCACAAATGTGGTCTATCACCCTACGTGGATTAATTTGAAGTTAATGAAACCACAAGGTCGATTTTCCCTAACGCTCTTTAAGAAAAGGGAACCTTAGCCATATAACAGTAGCTTTTGTTTAAACTGAAAAAAAAAAATTGGTGAGCTGCATCTCGTACTAAAGGTATGATTTGCTGACTTTGGAGAAGCTGATTAGCCCTTCCTCTCATAAAGTTATTTTCTGCTTCGACTGAGGAATATCTACGTCAAACAGATCGATAAGTTAAATACTATGTAAGTTGTTTTTGGTGAATTCTGAATTATTGATAGTTATTGATGGTTGAGTACCTCTCAACTCCATCTATCTTCATGTTGTATAGATACTATACGCTACGAATACCAAGAATTCTCCCCACAGTGGGTACATAGGTTGATTTATGATAAATATTTATCCTCGCACTACATTTTGAAGTGCTCTTCAATACCTGGCTTGGCTACGTATCATAGCGTATGAACCGTTTGCACACGTAGAACGTTCTGGAGTGTCAAATATTTGTGTTGTGGCGGCAACGAGCACTCTTCACAGTAATTATATTTTCGTATCACATGGAGCTTTGTTTCAAATAGGTTTACAGAACAATGGTTTTTCAGATGAACATATTTCTAGTGGATAGACACTATTGTTGTATTTTCTACATATTTGGAATATGTAGTGAAGATTCTCACAATAAAACTGATATCTGAACTGTTGAATTGACGCCAAAAGACGGGTTCCATCTTCACTTTAATCAGTTCTCTTCAGTTCTCACATTGTTTCTTATTACTCAACGCGAGCAACATCATTAAGGATCCTTCTTAAATTAACCGACTGCCAAGATGGCGTGATAAAGATAACAATAAACACAATAATCCATGAATAGTTCTCATGATGAAACCCGAGATCGTTGCGGTCACATTCCTGATTGCTTCGCGCGACCCTCCGACTCGACATACCTACCCACCCACCCATATACATATTTGCTTCAGATAACCACTGGAATTTGCGGTCAGCTAACGATTAGAACTCGTCCTATAAGTAGTTCGAACGATTAAGAAGATGCGTAACTTACTTGAGCGGAAATATTAGGGTAAATGCCGAATAGGGAATTGAGAATTTAGACCCTAGGTTTAATTGTCTTGTTTCCTTTTATGTGGCTGGACTTAGAACTGTTAATCAACTATTTTTTAAATTATAGATTCTGTGTTTCGTAATCGTGATATTTTCAAAATCTTTAGGTATCAAGAGAGACTTTTTAAACATAATGATGGCTACAGGGCTTGTCTCAATAAAAATCATCATTTAACAATTACGAATAAGTTTATTGCTACGAAAATGCCACTGTTCGAACCGTGAGGTTGTTCCCATGAATCAGTATTCAATATTTACCTGTCATCAGTCTTAGCCATGACCCTGGGAGCCGCGTACTCATCGATGGAGTCTGCTGAAGAGTCGGAGATGACACTGCGCTTGTCTCGAGATAACTCCTCATCTGTAGGCTTCGTAGGATGGACTGGTGTTGGTACCGGTGCCAGCTCTGTAAGGGTACAAATAAAGGTATAAACTAAATAAAGGTTTTAAATAGATAGAAAAGAAGAAACTCTTCAAAGCTTTGTTTGTTTGAATTTTGTCAGTGTTAGATAGCACATTTATCGAGGAAGACTACAGGTTACTTTTAGAGAAGTAGTTCCCATGGGACGCGGGTGCAACCTCTGACGGAAGCTACAAATAAACTAAGAAAAAAAAACAATATCAAGGTAGTGCACTAATTAAAAGTAAATGCGCGAAACTGAAGACCAGAAAACGGTGCCTTTGAGTCGAACCTTTTTTTAATTGCTGTTCTTTATGATGAAGTGTTTTATATTTTTTTTCGTCATAGGAAAGGAGTTTTTAATTGTTATTTATAAAAACACGTGATTCGCACTTTCAAAGTAATCGAGCTTTCTAAATGAACCATTTTAATTTTCTACCACTAAGGTGGTTGTAGAACGTGGTCGTATTATCGTATATACTTAGGTCCTATTGCTAGGCTTTTTCAAGATGAGGTTTAAACCTGGAAAGAAAGCCGGCAGTTTTTTAAGACCACGTCTTATAATCAGATGGTTACAGTTTTACTGTCCCTTGTCATCCACTTGGACTGTACCAAACTATAAACATTTATGACATAGTGTTCCCATGGGCAGGATTCACGGAGGAAGGAAAGATAGCGGAGGTGCTCCAGGGACCGTAGGTCAAGCAAATATTAGAACTAGCGAGTCGCTCGTTTGAATTATCAAATCTCAACCAATCTGTCAAAGATTGATCCTGATTGATTGGTGATGTATTTTTAAAATGATGGGCGGGTTCCATACAATTTGTAAGAGCTATTAACGTTCCTTGTCCCCTGAACATCCGCATTGTGGCGAAGATTTGACGTTATGATATCTCCGCTAGTCATTTTGTTCTCCATGGCACGATTCCTCTTTCATTAATTAAATCAAGTGGTTTGAATGTAATTTATCCTAGATATTACATCTGACCGGAACTGGGTGGTTAAATACATAAACATCTCGTTTTATTACTGGGAATATGATTTGGCAAAATTGCAAGAGGAAGCCATAAAGGTCTGTGAATCCAAATATTATAGTTATGGTTCCGTAATGACGTAGATTCTTATTAACGGTTGTGTTTTGTTTTTAAAGGAATTGAAAATACATTTGACTTGATTTGACCTAAAATACATGAACCAGTAACAATCACAAATACACGCGATTTATGAAAATTTGTGAATATGATGTTGTTTTACATATTATGCTAAATAGACATGACCATAACCAGCCATGTTTATAACCAGTTTTTTTCAAATTTCATTTTTAGTCGACAAGTTGCTACGCAACGTGGCGCTAAAACCTCCTTTATAAAGAAAATTTTCTTCTTCACGTTCAACTGTATAAAATCTTAAAGTTCCTTAGAATCGAAGGCAAACTTCGGAATTGTTTAACAGCTTTCTAAACTACTGCGAAGTGATCGCTTAGAGTGAAAACATCAGCTCAAGAGATTATTTTGAGCTAAAGCTGGTCAACCTCTGTATAGGAAACAGATAAAAACGTTTTTTAACTATTGAAATCAACCTTTATTCTTCTTTATTCTAGGGCTTCTGTGATAAAACGAGCCGTTCATTGCCGCTTTCAAAGATCAAAAAGGCTTAATTTTTATTATACCTTTATAAAAATATCATGAAGGTTTGATTCTATACAGAATAAGGCACTAAAGAGCTTAACTTTGAACAACTTTGCTTCAAGGACCTTATCTAGACACACGGCAGTGTGTCCGCCAAGTTCGAGCAAAAAAAGCGACACACCGGCCGTGGGTTATATTACACGAACCATTTCGAGCCAAATTCGACCCCCCTGTAACTCAAAATCTATTTTATTTACGCATATCAAATTTCTAGTATCTGTTGAGACCCCCTCACTTATCTAAAATACAAAATTTCATTAAAATACCTATTGTAGGTCTTGAGATATTGACGTCAGAAAATCGCTATTTTTACTATACACTGATTCACTGATTCACTGATTCACTGATTCACTGACTCACTCATCAAAAACCTAGACCACTTCCAATGGTCGTATTGACTTGAAATTTGGCATGGAGGTAGGTCTTTATGTCAAGGTAAAGGAAAAAATCTGAAAATGGCCAAGTGTGAGTCGGTTTCAAAATAATGAAGGTGTTTTATACCAGGTGTAAATTTATACCCCTAAGGAACTAAAGCGACCTAAATTTATCTATATTTATATAATATATCTTCGAATGGTACAAAGGTTTGTATTTAGTCAAAGTAAAGTAAAAATCTGAAAACGGCCAAGTGTGTCACTTTCGAAAATAACGAATGTGTAACTTTGATCCACGAACATAATATATGATAACATGTCATGTCAGTCAGTTGGTAAATCTAGTCCATTTAGTTAATCTAGTAAAAAAAAAAAAAAGTCATGGTGGCCTACTGGGTAAAGGACCAACCTCTCAAGTACAAGGGCGCGGGTTCGATCCCAGGTCAGGCAAGTACTAATGCAACTTTTCTAAGTTTGTATGTACTTTCTAAGTATATCTTAGACACCATTGGCTGTGTTTCGGATGGCACGTTAAACTGTAGGTCCCGGCTGTCATTGAACATCCTTGGCAGTCGTTACGGGTAGTTAGAAGCCAGTAAGTCTGACACCAGTCTAACCAAGGGGTATCGGGTTGCCCGGGTAACTGGGTTGAGGAGGTCAGATAGGCAGTCGCTTCTTGTAAAGCACTGGTACTCAGCTGAATCCGGTTAGACTGGAAGCCGACCCCAACATTGTTGGGAAAAAGGCTCGGAGGATGATTAGTTAATCTAGTTCATTTCTTTGTAAGAAACATAGTGCATATTAAAAAATCTAAAAGATAGTATAAATGAGACATTTCTTTAACTAACTTCATCATAAGAAAAAAATAAAATAAACAACCTTACAAAAATAAATGAAATCCCACCCAAAACAAAAATGTGAAAGACTGCCAAGTTCGATAATATGGGAATGCTTCGCCTATAAAAGAAGTGAGATCTGAATAAGTACCAAGTTCCATACACATACCTCAGTTAAAAATAGTTACTTTTTAATGATGTTACTTGGCAAGTTTTAATAGAAAATTAAATACTTGATTCATTGCGTTTAGTAGGTTTATAACAAGGTGTATGAAAACTTGCCAAGTGACATCATTAAAAAGTAACTATTTTTAACTGAGGTATGTGTATGGAACTTGGTACTTATTCAGATCTCACTTCTTTTATAGGCGAAGCATTCCCATATTATCGAACTTGGCAGTCTTTCACATTTTTGTTTTGGGTGGGATAGAAATAGTCTTCAACTACTTGCTAAGAGTGAATAGAACATTTTTCCGTTAGTCTTATAAAGGCTTATTTTATATCGATTTCAGCGTTTTGTTTGCTTCACCCGTGTATCTTTATACATATTTCTATGACTCTGTTTAAGTGCTAATGTACGTAAACATTGCTAACATTGGCAATGTCAGAGAGAATCTCAGAGAAGTCTAAAAGGAGTTTCTTCTTTTTAATAGGTATCTATGGAAACACTTTTTCATGATAAGCATCACTCCTCAGTCGGAGCTAGTGAACATCACACATGATATTATCCAAAGGCAATGTCTCCTGCCTACGATCCTATATCGGTTTGCTTCGTTTATTGTAAAACAAGCTGCCATCCGTAAGCATAATAATAAGTGAGAAGTAAGTTTCTTTTTCATATACGCATAATCTATCATAGAATAGATCAGAATTTCTTACCAGGCAAGTCAGGGTCCTCAGGGTTCTCGTTGAGCCTCCGCCGGATCTCCCTGATGTTGGACAGCACAGACTTGTCTCCGAAGCTCATGTCACTGTCCACGAAGTCCTCAGGACGAAGGTGCACCATGTTCGTTGTGCCGATCTGAAGAAAATAGAACGGAAATATTATATTTTTGAGTTGGTCTGTTTGAAGAAATGACTATCGTGAACGGCTGGTTTGCTTTGAAAACTGTTTCAGTGATAGATGGCCCATGTATCTAGCAAAATTGTTCTGTCATAGACATTTATTTCCTAGCCAAAAATTCTCTTCTGCCAAGCCTTTTTCCCCAACTATGTTGGAGTCAGCTTCCTCGTCAAAAATTATATTATTAATATGTCTAACGCAATATAAAATTAATCAAACTAATACATATTTATATATGTAATTACTTATATGCTAAATATTTTTTGTAAATATATTTCATGTGAATGAAATTCGTTTATCAATTTGGCATTGAATTAAATCAACTCAACCTGTTCATTCATCGATGTTAATGATAGAGGAAACCGTTTGCATAATCTAGTCTTTATTTAAAGATTTTTAAATATCAATAACACTTATCCTGGCGCCAGTGGTTCCAATAAATTAATAATCAATTATATTTGGCTCGTGCGTCGCCACGGGACTATAGTTCAAGGTTATCTATACTTGCAGCAATTGCTAGCGAAATAAGTGACTTTTACATTTCGTATAACTTGACTCAGATTTTAGGTACCTACTAATGGTAGACCGAGCCAGAAAACCATATGTCTAGAAAGATAGTTTATCAGTACATGCATGTATGTACCAGGTAGACAGTCTACGAAAACAACAAATATTCAGGTACCTAGGTAAATCAGAAAACCCTGGGTCGTACTGAAAAGGTCTTCGGTGAATATAGGTATCTTACTTATTACTTACATAATTCCGTAAGATCTACTTAATTAAAACAAACGATAAAAGAAAGCATTTTTCACAATTCTCTAAGCTTCATAAGAAATGACCCAAATCGTTCTACAAAAAACAAAGCTGAAATCGTTCATGATAAATAAAGAAGTTGCAAACAATGAAATGTAGGTACCGAAAGACCATTTACAAATGTACTAGCCAAGGAGATTTGATTAGATAGGTTGGTTATGTAAATAATGCCCGGTCCCTATAAACAAAAAACGGTTCATTTTCTAACGGACGGTAACTTTTTGAGTTCATATTTACCACTAGCTTCTGCCCGCGACTTCGTACGCGGATCCTGTCCCTTATGCCAGCGACTACGGGGTCAGCAAAATCAATGGTCTGAATCGTCTCATATTGAATTTTAAGGGCCCGTTGACGGGAAAAAAACGGAATACGCATAACCATTAGAAACCTTCCATATATTTAATTTTTTGTACGTCAACGGCAAAATCACAGATTCTAATTAGTCTAAGTTGTGTGTGGCAAATATTGCACGTATTATTACGTAAAAAAACATTAAATATTACTAAGATAACAAAGTAGTGGTGACCTAGTGGAAGTCGTTTTGGTTTAATGGGTAGAGAACCGATCTCTCAAGTATGACTTTGATTCCAGGTCTGGCAAGTACCTGTCAATGCAACTTTCCTAAGTTCGTATGCGCTTTCTATGTATATTTTGGATACCAATAGGGGACGTTAAACTGTAGGTTCCGGCTGTCATTGAACATTCTTGGCAGTCGTTATGAGTAGTCAGAAGCCAGTAAGTCTGACCAGTTTTACCAAGGGGTGTTGGGTTGAGCGGGTAACCGGTTGTAAAACTCTGGTACTCAGTTGCATCGTGACTGGAAGTCGATCCTAACATAATTGGGACAAAGGCTCTTGAGATAATAACGACAATAATAATGAGATATAAGCCCCGCAGGACATCTGAGGCTGATGACGGGGAGTAGCAACCCCGCGGAGCTATATATACCGAGTGCTCCAGGGAGAGTATACTGTCCCCCATCTCCGGCCGGCCGGAGTGAACCATGACGGGGTTAGGTCTCACGCCTCTGGCTTGCTTTCATTGGCCGTCCAGAGTGGAGTCGCTAGAGCAGGGTTAGTAGCCCTGCTCGGAGGGTAGGTGCCTCGTGGTAAGTGGCAAGTGGGCCGGTGATCTGCGTTTAAAGTCCACCGAGGTATCCTCACTTCAGCCGCTCATGTCCTTGTTGCCCTCTGGTTTCTATTCAGTGACTGATTCCCGGGGGCCCAGTAAGTGAGGTGGCGAGTCTCCACCTGCCATTTTTACATGTATAAATAATACATTGTTATCGGGAGGTGCCATAGTTCCCATAGTTTCCTATGTCCTAATCCACTAACATCCCATCACAATAGCCCAAGTAGTTTTCCTTCATAGTCAGCAATAGTTTATCACAGAACCGGGGACTGTCTTTTTTTTTTAACGACGTCTACCGGGGATTGTCTTTGGGTTCATTTCTATAGTGTATAAAGGGATAATCGTCGGTTTTATGTCACCATGTCATTAAAGTTGATTCAGCGTGTTGGCTTCGGCCCCAGGGAGGTCTGGAAGAGACATACATACAAAATAAAAATGAGATGTAAAATTTATACTAATAAGTGACTTAACACAAAATTCAAGCGTGTTGTATCTACGTTATTATTTGTATGTGAGAGAAAGAAAAGAAAAAATACGTGTTCATTATTTTAGGGTTATCTATGTAAAAGGCGGACTAATTACTTTTTTTGATTCATCATACCTATTTTGTAACATTCATTTCTATACATTTAAAGTAGTGGAGCTCTTGAAGTTTCACATCAGGTGTTCCAGATCTTCGATTTTTATACGTCAATAGAGAGTGCTTATCAGATTGAACAACTTGTACTAAAACGTCATACCTTTATATACTGTAGTCTAGCTGGTCTCCTGGAATTCCACATCAGGTGTTTTAGATCTTCAATTTTTATAAGGCAATAGAAAGTGCTTATCAGATTGAACAACTTTTACTAAAACGTCATACCTTTATATGCTACAGTCTAGCTGGGCTCCTGGAATTCCACATCAGGTGTTTTAGATCTTCAATTTTTATAAGTCAGCAGAAAGTGCTTATCAGATTGATCAACTTTTGCTAAAACGTCATACCTGTATATGGTACAGAGTAGCTGGGCTCTTGGGGTTCCACATAAGGTGTTCCAGATCTTCAAATTTATTATCTCAGCAGAAAATGCTCATAACATGAAACAATTTTTGCTATGGCACCATTTTTGTATCTCTTATAGTTTTGTTTGTCTGTTGGAGTTCTGCATCAGGTCTTCAAGTTTCGAAGATAAATTATAGCCTATATGTTGACCCGGCTTAATACCAATACAACAAAGAAAAAATCATTGAAATCCGTTCAGTAGTTCGGAAGATTAGCGTGTACAAACAAACAGACATACAGACATACAGACAAACAGACAGATTTTTTTTTTTGGATTTGTGTTCCATTACTGTTTCTAAACCCCACCCAATTATTATTTTTTTAATATATTCAATGTACAGACACAGTTTTTTTACAGATTTATTATATGTATAGAAGATGAGGCTCAGGTATGTCAAAAAACTACTATGCAGAAGCAAGAAGGATCGAGGTGTTAATGGATAGATGCCTATCATGTTTTATCTGCCCAAGTTCACATTTTTGCAATTTTTCTCACTGACTGCACTGCATACATGTTTATTTAAAAAAAGGGTTTTGAATATTCCCCTTCTGTTTTCCTTTATTTTGTAATGTGAGTCAGTGAATGGACCGGGCGGGAGATAAGTGCTCCCGATGATAGCACTCTGGTGAAAGTACAAACAGACAGTATTTATTTAACATTTGAAACAACCAGAATTTTATTCGGACTGTTAACTGAAACGTTTTTAGTTCCAAAAATATTGAGTATTTTTTGCGTGAATGAATATTCATGTCAAACATTTTACGTTGTAGGCTAAAATCCCTTTTAAAAGACTAAAATTTAAAATAGTATTTCCAAAGCGTCTAAAAGCCTGAATTTACACAAGTTCTTTTTTCGGCCCTTTCGTGCGTGACTTGTGACTTTTTTTAAGTATCAGGAATTAGTGGCATAAGCTTTACGAAGGTGCCACACTTAAAATGGCACACAAAAACAGAGTGTTCTTCAATATCCACTCAAAATAACCGATTGACGAAAGAGAAGTATCAAGGCCTCCTTGAGACGGGTGCGATGGACACAGGAGGACCACTTGACAACTCTTGCGCCACTTTTAATGCCGTCAGACGTAGAGTATCCGCACACTGCAGACTAAACAGTCGACCGATAGTTTACCCGATGGTTGTCAAAAATAGTCTTAAAGAAAACCTTGATTCTAATCAGATTTTTCAGTTACAGCCAGTTTCTTCATCAAAAGTTAAAGCCAAAGTAAAAGTCAAAGTAATGTCTAAAGTTAAAGTAACGGTCAAATTTAATTTTTCTATTAGTTTTGCTGTCACTTTAGCCTTGAAAAAACGAATTTGACCGTTACTTTTACTTTAGACATTACTTTAACTTTAACTTTTGATGAAGAAACTGGCCGTTAGTCTGATACAGTTAAATACCTGATCTTTGTAATGTGCCATTCATCTTCATACCGATTTATGAGCTAAACAAATTATCGGCCGACTAAAAGTGCAGTATGCGAGTACTCTTATTGATTCAGACAATATTAAGAACAGCCGTATAATTTCAGGGTTGTATATGAAATCATCGATGAAGACAGACTAATAAATTTAGAGTAAAAAATAGGAATAATTTTGAATACCTGATCAAACAAGTCTGGTGATAAGGTAATATAACTTTATGCTCAATTTTAATAGCCTTGCATCCCTAGATAATAATATGAAGCATGATTTGAAAAAACATATTAATGAAGTCAACATTATTTTTAGCTAACTGGCTATTATTTGTATTAACACTACAAAAACATTCGATTTTTATATAAAAAAAGGTGTGATAGCTAATTTTTAACGCTTTTGTACCTATTAATTTACTTTGATGCTATCAGACGATAAAAATATGTAGTGCGTTTCCAAACAAGTACATAGGTATTAAAAGTACAGGCAGACGCAAAACTATAGTATCAAAAATATTAATAAAACCAAGCAAATCTCATATAACATATTATGTGCAGTAGGATACATATTCCAAATTTAATGGTTTAAACACAAATAACAGCAGTATGTATGTTCGAAATCCCTAAAGTATTTGCGGCCATGTTAGCCCATTCATATTTCATCGGGACTTGGTTTGATGCGTATCGATTTTCATATTAATACCTCAACAATGAAGCTTATTCAATTTTACTTTGTGTGTATGTATCATTTATCATCATTGACAGTCGTTGAGAGGGGCAGTCAGAAGCCAGAAAGCCTGACAACTGGTATTGACAAGAAGTATCGTGTTGCCCATTTAATATCGTGTTTAGAATATCGTGAAGTAGAATAGTAAGTTTGTATATAAATGTATTTTAAAGATTCAATGAATAAAATTTTATTTTGGCTGAAAAAAGAAAAAAAAGAAAAGGAAAATTGATAGTACTAAGCCAATTTAAAACGATATCGTGTTTTGGGTTGAGGTTGTCATATAGACAGTAGGTCCATGTATAACAATTGTGCGTGTTATCTGGTAAAATAAATCTGGAGAACTACGCAATAACACCTATGTAAAAACCTAACATTTCCTCAAGAAGTTTCCAATATTATTTTACCTTTTCTTCATTGATAAATAAAACTCGTTTATGTACGTTAGAAAATAAATTAACAGCTTTAAAACCTGACTAACAATAAAGCCTAACTTCTAATTATAATATTCCAGTCTAGGTTATAAAAAGCATGTTCATTATGTGAAGTGTTTTCAGTCTAACCTGCCCTGAAGGGCGGCACGGTTGATTAGCTTGCCAATAGAATTCACTCTACCTTCGTCAGCCTGTTGTACACCCATTAAGGATTTTAAAAGAAAACACACGCTATACGTAGGCATCTTTGGAAATTGTGATCATTCACTTTTTAGTTTGCCTAGCTTATTCAACCTACTAGTGTTTTACTAGGAGCGATTGCCTATCTGACCTCCATGAGTACCAATGTTTTAAATAGAGAAACTGCCTGACCTCCACAACCCAGTAACCCGGGCAACCACGACATCCGTTGGTAAGATTGGTTGTCAAACTTATCATAGTTATAAGCATATATCAAATGTCACGCAAGTATCAAATTTTACTTGCATATGCAAATGTTAAAAGGTCTGTCTGACTACTTAATATCGCGCTTTTAAAACAGTTTATGAAACTAATTTGCATATAGTTTTTAACGTAATGAATATTTTAAATATTGTGCCATTTTTCGTCCTTTTTAAAGGTTTGGAGATTAAACAATAATTTTGACTTGGTTATGAATTAATTACTATAGCTATTAGCATATTCACTTTAATACGTTTTTATTTTAACGAGATTTCAAGCATCTAAGTAAAAGTATCTAAATTAAAATCATGTTAATCTTGATCAAACTTAGTTTAAACGATTAAAAAACCGAACAGTAAATTATACAGGGAGATAAAAGATTTTTATAGTCAACGTAATGCAAAATTACTTAACCCTAATAGCATAATAAAAAGGCTTTTATATCAATATTACCAGGTCGTAAATTTTACGTTTGTTGCCATCATCACTGAAACTTTCAGCAAGATAAAACAATCTCTGTGGAATTTGAAATTATTCAGCATTCTTCAGGAAAAGGGATCGTACCACCATTTCCACATAATTCGGAACATTTCGGTATATTTTTGGTTTCGAGGAAAATCCCGAAATAACTTTTTGTTTTTCCCCTAAAGCAGATTTTGTTGTTCATCACTCAATTAGGTTAAAATATCCGTTACAGTATCAGAATCGCATTAATTAACGAGGAATTTTGTAATAAAAGTGATTGAATTTCGTTGTGAAAATGTAAAATATGATACTGCGTACACCCTTGTTAATAAACATGCTGTCAAAAATGTAATCCAGGTTTTATTATAGCTTGGGTTCATATTGATCTGAACAGAATGTTGAGAGTAATAAAATATTGCATTTCGTGGCAATCTAGTTTATGTAAGCAGTTTTATAACGAACGCTTTTAATTTTATACGTTCTCAATATATGGGCTGTACACTGAAATAATTTTGCAAATCGGCCCAATAGTTCTTGAGATTACCGAGCTCAAGCAAACAAAAATCTCTTCAACTTTATAATATTACTCTAGCATAGACTCTGTATATTAACATAGGTATTTAGAGTGTATATTCTGTAGATACGTAGAACCAATTAAGTGTTAGTCTATACTCATTCTGTTGAGAAAATGTCGACTGAACCGAGACATAATCCAGCCTTGACCGCCAGACCACTATGCTATGAAATAATACGTAATTTATATAAATTTGCTCCATTTTATAGGTAGCAATTTGTGTTGTCAACAGAGCTGGAAAAACATGTAGTTATTTCATTTTATGTAGTCTTAATATCCTGCAATTTAGAAGCTAATGACCGCATCGTTCACGAATTTGGTCCTGCCCACGCAAGACTGTTTTTTTTACATAAATGTCTCTTGATTCATATCCTCGTTTGTAACAGAATAAGTATAAGGAAAATTAATACCTAATATTTAACAAAATTGAGAATTTTATAATAATTTCGTTGTGTGGTTAAACTTTAGTCTTCATATTATTGATTTTTTACGCTTAACCTTACTAATACAAAAGTATCTGCCCAGCACAACGTCAAAACCACTCACCCGCTTTTTGGAAAAATTACTTCCCTCTCACGGATAAAGACAAGCCTATTTGTTTTACGAAAGTTTGTTTCTCTTTCACTCTAAAACCACTGAATGGATTTCGATGAAATGGAAAATGGGTGACACCTCTTTGGATAGCTAGTATTAGTATAGATTACATATTACTCAAACTCACATGTTGCGCTCTCTTATCATAGTCAGGGTACCAATCCCCGCTCTCCGCGTCTTCACCCGTATCCAGTAGATCCTCATCGTCTCCTAGATTCTCATCCTCTAGCACCGTGAGACCGTGGAGCTTCTCCAGAGAGTCGTAGGTGCGGTCCTTCGAGTCTTCTTTGCCGTCTACTATGCTGCTTATATCTTCGTCTGCATAGATCTGTAGGCAATACAATAAAAACATTAGTGTGTTACCAGACTAATCGGTTGATAGCATATATATCAATGATAGAATGGATTTTTTTAATTGAATTACAGAAACATAATTCCGCCAGTTTTGTTGGTCAAGACGATGACGAACCTTAAATATGGAAATCGAAGATTGGATTCTTGGGTCATGCTAGTTTTATTTGGTTGGGGTTTGTATATTTTTAAGTATGTAAATGTCTGTTTCGTAATAGGTTTGTGGGGACAAACATATATAAATTTATAAACAATCTGGTGGTGTAATTTTTACATTTCTTGGGTTATGAACATACATAATACATACATAGTACTTTTTCGATATCAAATCCAAGTCTGTAGGTGCATACAATAAACAACATATCTTTATTCCACAAAAACACTAAACTTCTAGAGAAAAAAACAACTGAAACTCAATTCAATTGTAGGTAATCAAAATTTAGAGGCGCAATGTAAGCGGAGCATTGTTTGTTGAAACAGTAAAACGTTGCGACCATCCCATTTCTCTCAATTATCTATTACGTGTAGTACATACGAGGACTTCAGTAGATCTATACTAATATATAATGAAGAGGAAGTGTATGTTTGTTTGTACACACAAGCAAAAAGGCTCCGAAACTACTGAACCTACTTCAAAAATTATTTCACTGTTAGAAAGCTACACTATCCCCGAGTGACATAGACAGTATTTTATCCCGGTATGAGAAGAAATTCTCCCAGTGAAAACGCGGAAAACGAAAGCTAATAGTTGGTGCAGTATACTCTCATTCCTTCCTTCCTGAACGAATACTCAGGTTTATTTGAACGAGAAAGCGTATAAAATAAACTGAACAAAATCAGAATCAATCAATAACGCCGTCGAGAACTTCGAGTTTCCGAGCTTTAACTAAAATATTTTTACAGAGGGATTAAGTTTCTCGTTTAAAGCAAGTACTTTAGGCAGTTGGGATTAAAAGAGCTAAATCCAATTTCCTGCTGCAACTTACTGAAACGTGATTTTCAATAAAGAAATAGGATATTGTGTAAAATATTTACAATGATTTCGTTTTTCTTTCAAATTACCTCTATTCGGATTTCAAATTCTGGCAGTGTTTACCTGCAACCAATTTAATTAAACTTAATACAGTAAATAAATTGTTTATGCATAGTTTTAATTTTCCATTTTGTTTTTTTGTAGAATTAATAATTTAAGTAAATGAAAATTGAAATACTAGGAAATACAGTAAATAAGAGAATGTCTGCAAAATGTTATTGGAAAAACTGGGAGTACGGCACCTAGTGCCCCCAAAACTTTATTTCTCTTACCATAAATCTGATATATCCTTGTCAAATAACCACTTACTAAAGTTCCTGACATGTCTAAACAACAACAACTATGTAATATGTGTACTACAAGAATTTAATTATGCAAACCCGTATAGGGTGAGCAATTTGTCATATCAAGTCATCTCAAGTGATCCACAGCAGCCACATGTTCGTACAATTTGCTCTGGGTAATTGATGTGAAAGATGACAAGTGTACATATCACTGTGTAGATGTAGTCAGAAGGACCAAAAACATGCTGGTCCCAGCATGCTTTAGCTTTGGGACGTATAATTCGAAGTAAGGTATTTTTTTGCAAACTCCGCAGTAAATTAGACTCAGATACGGCTGAGTTCGGAAATAATAAAACCCTTTACTTTTTTATTAAGTCCCTTGGTTTAAAAATAACACGAATAAAATCCTATTTAATTGTACAAGTATTAAAAAATGAAGTCCATTTGTTATAAACCTTATGGAGAGGAAAGATTCGTGATTAGATAAACTACATACCTACCTAGTTTATGAATCATGCAAAGGGTGATAGATAATATTATTACAAATGTTTAATTGATTATTAGGTATTGCAGCCTACAAATTGATGTGCACTGAACCTTCTATCCAATCCAATTCACTCTCTTGTTTCAAGGGCTATCAATCATAATAAATGATAGTAGATACCTACGTTCGTAATACGACGGCCCTTAAAATATTTCTTCAGCTTTATCTCAAATAGAATTATTAGGTATATTTTCTTTGATATTTCGTATAATAATCTCGATGATTATTAGAATAATACAACATGTATTACATTATAAAGAGCAAGCTTGTTTGAATAAAATTTACTGCCATATTTTTCATCTAATAGGTACCTATTATCTGAAGAATATTTTAATATTATAAACGGGGATTATTTTATAATAAAATGTTGTATAAGCAAGCTTAGAATTTCAAAGAAAATTACTAAAGATATTTACTTAACGACTAATACTTACGAAAGCTTGGTATTTAATCAAATCAAATCTTACAGGGTCTGAAGTTGCCAAAATTAATTAAAATAACGCTTAATTCTAATTAATTGTAATTAGGTATGTGATAGATTTCAGTCTATCTGGCACGTGCACATAATACCTACCTACTACATGGCAATGGCGAACTAAAGAAACCTGTCACTTGAACATATGTAATTAAAAATAGTGACTAGGCCAACTAGTTTAGTAAACAAAACAATCAAACCGTTACCACATGTAGCATTGATTGAGAATCACACGGACGACTTAATTAACTAATCCTTTGCGAAACGTGAGCTTAGAGTATCGCATGTCTCCATTAGCAACCTTTGAACGATATACCTATCACATTCACACACCATCCAGCATCATACGAGGGAACGGGATGAAGGATGTTGGTATTAAACGCTTGGTTACAAAAATAAAACGGTTATCGTGGTGTTTGATCGCATGCCCGACGAGGCGAGATTGTATGCGTGTTGTTTTATCAGATGTAATAAAGTAGGATCTTAAAAAGTCCGTCATTCATCTTGTTTGACTGTCTAAAGTCTTTTCTCCTCCGTGGTCTAATTCATTGTTACTCATAGGTACTCGAACTTACATACATTAATCTGGTAAAGTGTGGTGCAATGTGACAAATGGATAATCAACCCTTTGATATCCATTTGTCACCGGCAAGGACCATAAAGACCAAAGTCAAAGGTTTTTACGCACAGGTCGCAGGTGCTTAGGAAACTTCAATAGGTGCACGTAACGTAATAAGATGCATGGTTTCAAGGTCTGGGTCGTATGGAGAAGAATCAACTAAATACTCCATAGACACTCTTTTTAAGAAAGACCATTTCAATAATTATGTTTAAATCAACCTAGATGTTAATTTGGAAGTTTAAAGGATAACTCTGTTAATTAAGCGACTGCCAAGAAGGGTTATTTTATTAATAGGCGTCTTATCCGAGTGCGGGAGGTACCTTTACCTAAGTAGTTCTCTAGGGACGCAGGTGAAACCGAATAGCTTATTGTTAATAAAGGTAGCCTCGAGACATTCTAACCTTGAAACATTTCGAAAACAGCTGGCCAGACAAATTATCGGGGACTATTTCTTGGAAATATAATTAAGCTCGTAAATTACTCATTAAGTTTATACGCAGTAACTATTTGTTCTAGGGTGTAATTTATTTATGAAGTATATCATGAACTTAATAACTTTAGTGTTTAAACACCCACGTTATTATTTAATTAGTTTTACTTAGTCATTTATCAAAACAATACCTACTAATTACTCCTAATTTAAAAAGTGGTTGTTTCTATAGATTTTTTTCTCTCTGTAAGCTCCCTGCACCCCGATTCATTAGCTCAACCTTTATGTAGGTACCCATACTTCAACTTCATTTCACTATCATTACTTCTCATCATATGGAAAAACAATAGGTACGTAGAGTATTACCTATATACTCATTTAAAATAATAATACTTCACACAGGCACGTACATCATAGACAATATTTCACATTTCCCAATTACCTACATAATGAGAGAGCAGCCTAGCCTTGGCGGGGTTAGTTAGTCGCAACGCAAGTCATTTCATGGCGTATTTAACACGTCCCATTTAGGTCGAGAACGTTCGCGACATTCGTCACACAAATGTACTTATTTACTCTATAAAATAAGTATTTAAGCCCTTATGTACGAGTACATTCTCACTCTTCCACAAACAAGGGCAAAGTACAAATATTTGTGCCCGCTGTAATTAATGTATCGAGATAATGATGTGGGAATGTTCATCATTTTAGGTAGGTAGGTATCACGGAGGAAGGAAATATAATGAAGATACCAGAAGTAAGGTTACCGCCTAACCTTTCTTGTAGGTCAAGAAAAGCACTTTAGGCGTGACCAGTTATGCGCGTCAGTCATTTTGGCGCGCTTCTTTCTTAGGAAATGCGTTATGACATCTCCGCTAGTAATTTTGTTCTCCGTGGTAAACACTTTTACTTTGTCTTTTATTATTGATCATCTCTCTTCTCATAATCTGCTTAATAGTATTGCTTTCTCTCTCGTCCTCGTATTGTTAATTAATCTCGATTATCAAGTTCATTTACGGCACTAATTAGATTACGTATAATCAATAGTTGAAGATTACTTATAACGAGATGTCTAATTAGTATGTTGAGACATACATAACATGCTACACAGACAAGAGCTATACATATCAAACAGGAGTATCTATTTGATACCTGCTTGCTGAATAACAGCGCCTTCAGACTGGCGGATTTTCCGAGCAGAAAATTCACTCAAACAATCTGCTAGTGAGAATAAGCTGTAGGTTAATCCTGGTAGTATGCTGCGCAGATTATCGAAGTAAAATAATCATGAAACTGACAGAATACTTTTTTGAGCGAATTTCGAATATAAATTGAACGACGTAGGTATGCAGTACAACCAATATTTTTTGTGCAATTTAAGCCTTAAATTCAATAAAACATCTGTTTATTATACAGAAGATAATAAACACGGTCCTGTACCTGACGTTTCAATTTATCGTCGTCACGCGACAACGAGTAGTTAAGACATCGATCGGAGGACCGGCCAGCCGTGACAAAAGGTTAACATGTGATGGATCATGCACTCTCAATATAAAGATTATTGCATCAGCAGTCACGTTGTACTGCAGAGCAGAGATTTCTAGGAATAGCTTTCGTATTAATGATTGAATTCGGACCTTAAATACATAGTTCTACAAAAAACACAAAATTCAAAACCGACAGAGGAGGATTCATTAAAAGACACAGTTAATGAAATATTGACTTTCGGGTCAAAGGAGTTATAACAGTTCTCCAAAACCAATTAAAATATCGCCGTTTTCCGATAAAGACATTTCCTTGCGACTCGGAGGACCAAAGTTCTCCAATTAAGACGCAACTTACCAAGTATTAGAGGGAGTTTGTTAAGCTCCTTGTAGGCATAAGCCTTTAATATACATTTAATGTTGTTCGCCAATCGATGATGTTATGCACGCGGAAACGTGTGGATGACTGGGATGAATGACCTGCAATTGTGGCGCCTCTTCGGAACTCTATGTAGGAAGGTATATGTCCCACAATAGTCGATCTATAATAGACTTCGGAGAAATTATCTCTAATATCTCCGCGTGACATTTGTGCGCGTGTTGTCTAGTTAAAGTAACACGGCTTGTTGGTAGACTTCCGCCATTTAAACTCCTTGTTCGTATTTGTGTCTGTTTTATTGCCAACGTAATTGAAATTGACGTGAAAGGAAGAAAAGATAGGGTCCTTCAGAAAGGTCAGTGTCGTATTGGTACAAGTGCACATGTTTGAACAGATGGTTAAGGAATGTAAGGTTGGGCTCATATTAGTAAATGTGACTGTAGCAGTCAATACTTTTTGTAACCCTGTAATAACGAGGCGATGTTATTTCAAGATTTTGTTTTTCTTTCAACGCTTCGTTTGTTTTTTGTTTATGAGATTTGTCTTATTTCCGAGGCAGACATTTTTAGATTTCCATTTTAAACTTGTTACTCGCGGTGCGCTGAATCAAGGTGTTTATAAATTAGTCTGTAATAAATTCGAACGTCGCGCTTGATCAATGAGCTGACGTATTAATTAAGAGGTGTCTTGAAATATATCCAATGAAAATGTGGACAGTTAATAACAGAATTCTAATTTCAGATTTGGTTCGTAGTCGATTTGTTTAAATTCACATAACTTTGCAATCCATATAAAAAAGGAAGTTAAACTCCAAAAGATTCCGTTCTCATGCAAAATTGCCGTTAAAGTATCGTTTTATCTTCAATAAATTATAAGTTTCGGCTAAACGTAAACGAGTAATTTGGCGGTCCCAAACCCGCCAAAATAAAAGGTCTTTAATTTCCGAGCATCAAAAAACGAATCCTTGCATAAGAGATGCAGAGAATTTTACCGCCAAACAAAACCGACGCATAATTACGCGCGTATTTTTATCACAAAGAGGCAAAGTGAATAAAAGGCGCACAATTTATGTCTGCAATCAATTGGCGTCTAATTTAGTCCTGACAGTCACGCCGCCACTGAGGACCACGTGGTTCTGTGTTTCATTATGCTGTCATGTTATGCAAGTATTTGTGAAGCTCAGAAATGCATTCTTTGGATTAGTCACAGAATAAGGTGCTGTTTTGGTTTAGAAACTTATTTTTAGGTAAATAGTTTTTGTTCATATTATTGCGCACATAGCGTACAATCTGCTAAGGGCTAGTCAGGGCAATAATTTGAAACCGTAGTAGGTAAGTAATATAGGGAGATACATTTTAATTAATTCGTTTCAATTAAATGGTTGATCAACATTAAGCTCTGAAAGGTTGAAGACTTCTTTCTATACTTAACAGGGCTTACATATTCTCTTTATACATAGGTACTTATAGTTGAATTGGTTACTAGAATTGCTCTTTACCAAAAATTTTGCAAGTCAGCGTAGATATTGCATGACGCTGTAAATATTCGTTCAGTTACGTACCTAATTCTTTAGAATCACTAATGGATCTTCATACATAGGTACCTTCCGATTATTACACATTTTTGAATAAGCTGGATCAAACTCAAACTTTTTATTTCAAATAGGCCTATGAAAGCTCTTTCGAAACGTCAAAGTTAGGTGCACGGTTCCAAAGAGTTGGTCTTATGGAGAAGAACCGGCAAGAAACTCCATGGACACTCTTTTTAAAGGAAAATAAAAATAATTACAAACATATAGTTTTCTATCTAGTCCTGAGAATGTTATACAATCCAAATAGAGCTAAAAATGTATTAATATTGAAGCTTCTAATAATGCTTAGCATGTATCTAAGTACTTATACTTTTATAACATCTAGATATAAACCGTAAGTAGGTACATGAAAACTAAATGATTAACCAATTTTTTTTTCGTTTTGTATAAGGAGTATCTAGTACAATACAATTATTTTCATATCAATGTCTTCTGAAATAAAAGGCATTAGAAGCTTCAATTTTCATCACGAAGCAACGAAAACGGGTATTAACAAAATTATTCTATTTACTCCGCTCGTGTTTGCTCGCTCAATTTGATATAATATAGGTATTTCTAGACTACATAGATTTAAACGCTTAAGTTATATAAATGTCGTCTCAAGACATGAGCTTACATACTTAAATGAAATTATATTCCGAAGATTGTTTCAGAATAAACACAGCTTAATTTACATTTAATTCAATTCTTCATATTATTCAATGTAACAAAAGCTGAAATATTTTAAAATAACAATCTGAAAATCGTAATTTAGGTCAACTGCACCATTGTTGACTTGCCTGTATTAAATACGTGGCCATTCATTATAATACAAAAACAATTGAATTTCAATTCATGAATATGCATTGTTTAACGTTCCACTTTTAATTGCATTTATTGATTGGACAAACTTGGCTGATAATAATTAATTAAGTAGTGTTTATTGAATTTATACTATTATTGTTTTGATCAATTGGTGTAACGAAATAGCTGATGTTCGTTTCAGCTAGAGATGTAAAAATATCAGATGTTACCTTGTAATCAAAAGACAGTATAAAAACACCACAAAAACTAATTCCATTTTCTAATAATAATACTAGGTAAACAAAACGCACGACAAAATAAACACAGACAGTTAGGTACGTTCACGGCTAAACTCATAACTCTTCATTTACAATTTACCACAGCCGAGTGAAATGAGAAAATATTTGACAGCGGTTTCCTCGCAGAAGACGACACAACATTGCATTACTAGGAGATTAATTTTTAACTTACTTTTCAAGAAGTTAAGGAAGTTAAGTCTAGATGTAGCCTCGCCGCACTAAGGACCACATTCATTAAAAAGAATCTCCCATTTTTTGTACCAAGATTTTTCCATTGAATGCTCTGCTAGGTTCCGCATTCGTTAAATAACCAGTTTCAGACCGGGAATGTTTCTGGTTTAAAAAAGATTTTTATTGAATTGTACAACTCAGAATTATTAACAGGTAACCATGTAGGTATGTGATGGATAACATATCCAGTATATGTCCGTAAAACCTTCAAAATAATCACACAAAATGCAACGAACACAGATGCCAACATTTTATGAGTCAAGACCACACGCCATTCAGGTCCGAAGATAAGATAAAAACATAATTTATGCGCGCGGATTACTTCTCAATGGATTCCATTCTTATGTGGCAACAGAATGTTAAGCACGTTGTATATAATTCAATAATCCCCGAATCACGTAAAGGATCGTTGGCAAGAGATCACTGAGGATAAAATACGCGAATTTCGTCCGAAAGATTGTTTTTTCGGGGCACACGGTTGGAGGTCTTTGACCTGTACTACACAGAATCGCATACATTTTAGGACATATACGAGTGTGTTTGTAATTCCGGCGACCTATTTTATGGAGATAATCTAAACAGTTTTACGGTGTCACTTATTTGCCGCGTACAAATTTGCGAGTAAATTGAGCGGGTAAGTGGATTGGCTGCCAGCATCCCTGGTGACCCGTAAATGCAAAATGGCTGCCAGGGATGTAGCATAACTATTTTATATAATGAGAGTTGGAGGAGCTGAATGTAAAGTCTGTTGTTTGTTAGGAATTCTAGACGTTCAGTTTCTAATTTTTGGAAAAGTCATTTTTTGTAATTATTGGTAATTTTGAGGATGGACATTCATATTTAGGCTACTAAAAAATAATACAAAACAAATTCTTAGTCATCTTAACACACTGACACAATTTTCTTCAACTCCAAATATTGAAAAAAACATGTTACAGTGTATCTTTGTGAGCAATATTTCCACCGTAAACAATAAATTCGTATTCTGGGTGGTCCACAAACGTTTTACGAGTGTTTCCGGGTTTCAGATGGATGCGTTTCCTTTCCGATCCAATTTACGAAATTACTGACATGTTTTGCTCTCGCCAAAATGAGCTCAAAATCCTTTATGACATTTCATGGACTTCCTAACTTTTTTTTTGTACAAAAAAGTTTTATTGTTGGATGAAAAATTGCGAGCTCAAAGCGAGTGTTGAAACTTTCTAGGTAGATTTTTTTCAGATGGACAATGATGTTTGAATTTCAGGTTTCGGGATGTCAAAAACCTAAAAGCTCCGTCAGCCGTTTTAGTAAACAGAAAACAAATATCAAATAAAAAACAAAACATGTACTTAAATGACAAAAAATCGTTTATTCAATCACTCTACTACACGGATTGTCAAAATTAAATTCGGAATGTTTAAATTAAACAGTGCAAATGCACACGTGCTAAATTAACACATTGATTGTAATACAAAACGGACTGTTGTTATGACAACTCATTCAAAAAATACACATGGCTTTGTGGATCAATGAACCCCGTAACATTTGGCGATGCATCAGCACAAATAAAACAAAAGACTAGAGCTATTAGATCGCGCATCTATTCATAGATAAAAAGATCTGTACCTATTCTTCTACACTAAATCTCTCCGTCTGAAAAATTATAAGGTCGCTGGGTGGGTCATGTATTGTACAAATTAATCAATGACCAATAAGTACACAAGCCTATCATTTAAATAGACGCATTTATTAAACATCCTAAAAATTATAAAGTCATGTACTTAAGTATTGATAACTTATTCTGTGATTTTTCAGACGGTTAATAAAATTAAATTCGTCTAAATCAGAAAAATGTCACTTTTCAAATATAGAACACGTCCATCGATACTTCAAACTCTTTACAGACCACAGATTATATGTTTACTTTCTGCCTACATAGTGTGGCAAGGGAAATAGTTTCATTCCTTACGACTGCAAGTTGACCTTTGAAACTGCAACACCCACATAGTTTTCTCCAGTTTACTCGAGTGCTTGACTTGCATTGTAATGAAACAATTTCTTAACTGCTGTGGGTCTCTCCACGTGTATGCGAAGTTGGATTAATTTCTGTAAGGTTTTAGTGAACTTCGATGCAAAGTTAGAGGAATTCTATATCTTTGTTTCTGTAGATGTTTTTATAGTTCACCTCGGTTTTATGTATAAAGAAGGGAAGAAACTGTTGATTTTGTCTATTTAGCCGACTTCCCAAAAAGAGGAGACTCTCAATTCAGATGTTTTTTAGGCACTGTTAAATATTAGATACTTAAAAGAAAATGGTATAGGTAGGCTTGAAATGTGCAATGTTCATTCATTAAAGTACGTCGTTTAACTGGCCTAAACACTATTATATAATCTGTGCCTAAACTGTATCTATCTTAAGAGCGAATATATCTCAATCAACACATTTTGGACGCGATCTATTTTTTTGTCGTAATGTTGGAAGTCTATTCCTGCACTTTGTATTCGAAGCGAATGACGCATGCACTAGAATGCTAAGCATGCATGCTACTATTTATTTTATGGCTTGTATCGCAACGAGAATCGAATATACCTCTAATAGATCTAGTATCTAATCAAATTTTTTTTTTATATTGTAACTTTACTGTCAACTATTTACATTAATTTTAAAAATTAAAAATAAACTTATATATACAACTAATCAAATAGGTGGGAAAATGCTATTGTTTACGTAGATCTTAGTATTGTATAGAGACTTTTCCTGAAAATTATTATTGAAATTAGTGAAGTTTTCCTCCTCTAAATTCGCAGTTTTTATTCCATCTTTGTTTTACCCTCATGAAATATTCAGATCTTGACGAATTCAATTTGAAAATCAATATTTTCAAAAATTATATTTATTGTCAACTGCACAAAACATTCGGTACGCCTATATACCTACCTAAATACAAAGTATAGACATAATTTCTCTCATATAAACGTCAACGTATCACTTTAGATGTACCTACACATGGGTATTATTTTACTGTAACTACATTATTTATTCATTATTAGTTTTTTTTTTTGTTGTAAATATCTGTGTATATAACTATGTAAACACCCTACACATTAAGTACATATACATATATATGTTTCTCAGTAAATGGAGCGCTGCCAGCGATTGTTTCGATACTTCCTATCGTTTTAATTTTGTTGTGATGGCATAGCTTTCGGCGACCGCCATCATTGGCGCGTTTTAGAAACTAGTCCATCATGGCTAATACTGGCATGGAATTGCCTGAATACACATACCTGAGAGGTGCACCTGTGGTACCTATATTTGACTGGTTTAAAATACTCATTTTAGTTCTGGAATTGTTCTTATATTTTGCTCCAGAGGTTGTATGCTACGATTTCTAAAAGTTTAACTTAACCTATTTTTAGGCTGCAATTATTAGGTAGGTGTTACCTACATTCCGTGTCTATTATTTTAACATACTGAGGACATGAACTCAAGGGACCAAAATAAGAACAGGGTTCCGGGTCCTTTTAGGATACCTACTCGTATAAGGACCCGGAGGTATCATCTTACGATTACGTATTTTACATGCGAATACAAACACACATTTCCTCGGCGTGAAAGCCAAAATATTATCCCAACACCATCTGCTTCAACTCTCATATAAAAATAGCAACAATAAAGATGTAAAATATATTACACATGCGTTGTATTGACGCGCAAATCTGCCGTGCGCGTCAAAAAATAGCATCGTGAATTATTGAAGCTCAATTCAGCGTTGAATTAGGTACTGTCAGTTTATCTGTAAACAGGTTAGAGCTATTAAACAACCGGAACCGCTTTTACTACAAAGCTCTATTCGAAAAACGTCTGCCAATTTACGCGGCAGGTATAGTGTAAAACAGCGCAAGAAATAATGATAGCATTTCGTCTCCGGTAGGTTAAATTATCTACAGTAAACAGATAATGGGAGATTTAAGCGTCAATGAAGCTTAACGGGCGAGCTTCCAAAGCCAGCTTTGCGTCGTTTTCTATAATAAACAGTTTAGATCGGGAGATAATAGGGTTTTATTGACTGGTTTGTATGATAGAAGCTGCTGAGCTTTTAGTGTAGGCTTTCGTTAATCCCTTTACGATATGTAAAGATTTCTGTATGGTAATGAGCTTTTAAGTATGTAAAATATAATAACATAAAATTTAAGAAGGCAACAAAAGTACATTCTATATGCCTGAAAAGCAATAACCGTCAATATAACGAAAATTGTTTTTACAATTTATCGCCAATTATCAGCTTTCTTACTAACCATAGTGTGAACATTAACAAATACACATTTAATTAGATAGTCGATGAAGTTAAACGAATTCAACATAAAAATACAAATATTCGAATAAAGAACCTCCTGCAATAATTTTAAGTCGGTTAAAAACAGACTAAAACAGACTGAAACATACATAGGTGACATAACAATTTACACACGTAGGTATATAATATGTCGAGAGCAGCTGACACTCTTCTTTCCACACTAGTACATAATAACGTACATAACGAACTGTAGATACATAACTATACTTATATACTCTACTGTGTTAGGTAACTTGCCCTGCGTGCTAAAATTATTGGAAATATATTACTATTTTAAGGTTTGTTGACGTCAAGTGTCCAAAATAGCGGAACGTTTGAGAAATCTCACATTTTCTGAAGCCGGAAGATTTTATATTTTGCCCGTGTTTGTAGAAATATTCTATATGTATGTGTTTGAAAATATATTGGAAGTATAGCCACTTGGTATTCACATATTTGCTTTGAAGGGTCGAAAATAAATAAAGGAAAGTGTATGTAGGTTTTCTGAAAAAAACTCTACGTCATAATATCTAAACCGAAAACTGCCGAAGAAAGGTAATATCTATGATATTTGTTTATATTGTTGTGGGCCTATCATTATTCTTTGTTTGTAGGTACGCCTAACAAACTGATATAATAAAGACTGAGATGTAGTTGTACTTATTAATAAAATGAAAATAAAGCACAAGGCAAAGTTCACATAAAGATATACAATTTCAAACAAGCTTTAAAAATAAAACTCAATCCGAACACCTCCAAACATATCAACGCCTACGAATTCACGAAAATAATATTTAAAGTACTTTCCTATATAATATTTGTATTAAAAAATTCAGTAAACGTTTCTTCAACCTACACTCGCATAAAAATATTTAACTCACAGACATTTCAGTATTCAACCTACATGCTGAAAAAGGAGGATGTAAGCGCCATTTATTTTTGAAAAGAGATAATTGGAACTAGAGAAGGCTCTGATCCTCATAAGCAGTGGGACGGTTCAACTTTATTATTCAAAGTATAATGTAGGTAATATTTCAAATATATGGATTGCATAGTATTGCTAAAGTACAACAGTCAAACGTAGCCTAGTTTTGGATAAAATCACCTGTACCTAAGCTAAGTTACATACGTTATACCAAGTAATTTGTAACTATGTAGCAGCTAACATTGTAACATTGTGTTGTTGTAAGTTTCAAACAAACAAACTGACCTGTATTGATATAGCAGTATGCATCGACATTGTATCAACCCCCAAGCCGACCAGAGCAATGTTCTACTTTCCCTCTAACATCGAAATTTTACAGCAAATATCAGTAGAAATATTTTGTTAAACTTATTTTTCTACTATAACTGGACTGAATGTTTTACTTACTGGAGCTTTCCTACCATACACAGTAGGATTATTTTATAGTTGTTGGTCTTTAGAAATTTATGTATAATCTGCTTCTAAAGCAACTGATTATTATTGTGAGAGCTATAACACAAGACTCCACCCTAAGCCTCCTCTATTTATTATACCACAGAATTATGCGATACTGGATAGAACACATATAGCGTCTTGACAAGGATTTACCCCACGTCCACTGTCTAAACATACCCTCACAATGCAGACTAAGCAGTCGCCCGACAGTTCGCCTGATGGTTGTTTTTTTTTTTTTCTTTTTAGGAAAATGGTGAATTCGATCAAAGGTTTTAGTTGATCTAATACCAATCAAATACCGTATCGTTGTTATATATCTCTGAACTTATCAAGCGCCCGATCGAACTATCGGCCGACTAAAAAGTCTTCAGTGTGCTGTGCGTACTCTTAAGGGTTTACGTGTCCGCTTCGACAAGCGTATAAAAAGGCATTGTAATGTGCTTTGCAAATGGTGAGGATACAGTATGACGAGCTTAAGCTGTGTTTACAGTTTACTGCAAAAACTGAAAGCTTAAGAACACTTGGAAGGTATGTTAGTATCCTTTTGTAAAGATCAATGCGTTTTATGACATACATCTCTTAGAATGTTTATCATATTCTAAAAGACAGTCGTTAAAAAATGACAGTAATGAATATTTTGGTTTTAAAACTTTGTGTCTGTCCTAATGAAAGTTGAAAAACTGCTACTATTTGAATAATATTGGGAACTTTCGTAAATAATTCACCTACGCATGTCTGTACATACGTCGATAATTTTACTCACGTTTCTCCTTATTGTGGTCCAAAATACTCAGTTGGGCAACTTATTTGCAAAATATGGTTATTGGATAAGTTTCATGTTTGTTCGGGATTCAGTTACCAGATATTATTTGGTAGAAACTTTTTGAAGACTCTCTATTGTATCTTAGTAAGTACCCAAACTACATAGGTACAGATAATTGATATTGTAGGTAACCTTGGAAAGTTCTGTTTTTTTTTTTAACTTCTAACGATAGCCATTACTAACTCGTATCGATCAAATTATAAAAATGGCAGCCCTTTACATTCTACAAACTATAATTACGAATCACAATTACAGTATTTACATTATAATTTGTTTGTTGTTATTATTGTAATTATTTTAAATCATTATCTAAACATAGTTTAATAATGTAAAATCGTTATAGGTTATACGTCTAATTAACATAATAACATGTATATGTGGAGGCTTGTTATTAGCAATGTTTAGTTTAAATTTTTTTTTTACTCATAGTTTGTAATTAGTCTGTAAGCCTTCTTTAAAATTAATAAAAAAAAAAAAAAAAAAAAAAAAAAATAATTAACATTAACTTTGGCTTTTTCACTACTTCGCTTAGGGATTTCTATATTTTGCGAAAAATATTCTAAGCCCTGTTCATACACGATATAATACTACCGAGAAAATTATCAAAGTCGTCAGCATAAAGGTCTCGGTTAAAAATATAAAATCGTTCTCTCTGACTGCCTGTTCAAAGCTGCTTATGTGCTTAGCTTTGAACGGAGCAATTGAAATATAACGTTTCATGTGAAAAAGGAGGCTTTTTGATTCCGTTTTTTTTTATGTCACCTATTACGTATGAGAGGGAAGTCGCTGATTCTCGAAATATAAATAAATAAAATAAATAAATAATGTCAAGCCACCTTTCCACACACGGTCGGTTAGCCCCATGCTAAGTTATTAATTAACTTGTGTTATGGGCGCTAACACAACTGATAAACTACATACATATAGCTACACATATACATATTTCACTCCAAACTAGCACAAAAGCCCGAATACTTCACCCTGTTTTTATATAAATTCTATACGTACCAATTAAGCCCTTCCCTAAAATTCTGTTTTTACTTAATTTTTATATCTAAAATTTAAGTCCTTCGCTAAAACTCCAAAGATACTATGTAACTCTATTATATTAAGACTATCGCACTCCGAGCCACAAGATACAAGCTGCGCTTAGTTTGTGGCTCAACGACAACGTAAGCCATGTAAAGTTACTTTCTGTGAATAAACATTATTTTATTTTATTTATAAATACCTAATATAAAACATGCATAAATTGAAAGCCACTCAGTTCTAAGAATCGACAGTTCAGTTTAAAAAGTTCCTAAGTAATTTTCTGTACCTCAATATATGTTTTTTTGAAAGACAAGGCGTTATTTATTATTATTGTAAATAGCTAGACTAAAAATGGAATATCTACGGAATTCTATAGTACTGGGCAAAAGTTGTTGCAAAAATTCGAAGCAAAATTTTCCGAGAACTCATTTACTTTGACTGTGACTCTGGGGAGTCTGAAAACTTTTTGGAATTTTTAGTTATACCGTTCTAAATTAATGCTTTCTCGGGAATAAATGCAAGTAGCAGATACTGCTAGTAATTATAACATTCGTTGAAATACCGACATTTTTAAATGTGTTTGACCTTTACAATTTTGAATATTTAAATTGTTTCAGGAAATCTCAAGTGACAATATTACTTTTTGTAATTATCTAAAACTACAGGTAATCAATATTTAATCTGTAAATAATAATACCCAGAATCATCTTGAAAATGGAAAAATTAATAAAAAGTTTCCGACACACTTGTCAATCTGCGAACCAAATATCCTCATAGAATCAACTGAACTACCATGACAGATACTGCTGAATGTAAATAAGGAAGTACCTATAAAGGCGATTATAGGCCTTGCAATGCCCAAGAAATTAAATTTAGTAAAAAAAATATGTAAATTTTACGTATTTAACTCTTCTATTCACGACGCGATACATCTCATTAACATATTTTAATAAAAATTAATATTGAAACGATACAACGAAATAAACAGACATTTGCTATAATAGCTTGCCAATTTAAAATCCGGGAAAAAATAAAGATTTCTGTCAGTTGACAATTGACAATAATACACTTTGTTTACATTTGCATCTTAGTGATTCGCTGCGTGTATTTTGCTATAAAAATCGACGATTTTGACCATGAATACTGACTCTGGCGATTCTCCTATACCTGACGACCACGGCCTGAATATGGATTCCGCTCTTGCTGATAAGAAAGTTTTTAATAACTTTTTAATACTTATATCGGGCACATTAAAAAAACCTTGTAATTTGAAAACTCCAACTATTTTCAATAATTTTTATTTTATAATATATTATTTGTGGGGCATACTAATAGAAACAATCGATGTTACTTGTGGGCACTCAGGGCCTAAATAACTATGGCGGCTTGGCATCCTCCTTTTACGTTCTCGGATAACATAGGCCAAACGATTCTCAGTCCTAACAAGGCGATTTGAACGCGTTTCACAGTCCAGCAATTACTAAGCTTTCATGTCAGTTGGATGTGAGTGCAACTAGAGCAATTTGTGACGTCACGCGATCGACAATTACTGCAGCTGCAGTAAACTGAGCGTGATTGGGAACGGTGGGAAAATTGATGCTGTTTGGTACTCAAATACAGAATATTGGACAATAGTAACTGGTTCGTTAATTCATGGTAAGGTTTAAAGTCAAAGTCAAATCATTTAAGTATTACGTTTAGGCATTTACAAGCACTTATGAACGTCAAAAATATAACTAAGTTTGATTCTAGTTGCCCATTCCAAATGTAGTTTCGTTTACGAAACAATGAGTTGTTTGCTTATTATTATGAGACTAATTTAAAAGAAAAGGAATACTAAAATAAGTATTCACCAAATTACCTACATTTAAACGTTCGAGAAACCACAATACCTTTAACGATACTAAACATGGAAAGCATGATTGATAGCAGTCTTCATAAACAAATCATTCACTACGATGAAGGTATTTCAAAAAACCCGACTGTGGATGAATGTGTAAGTATGTGATGAATGTGACGAGTACCTATTGGCGTTTAACAAGGAGCTTATCATTTCAGAAACTCCCACTCTCTCGGACTTTCCAATACGTAATATTCCATTGAGTTGGAAAGTGACTAGAATAAGTAGAGTTTGATGAGCATATGTTGATCAAACTTTAGCGACGACAACAATCATCATCACAGACCTTTGGCGATGCATGAAGAACGACACTGACAGCCTTATCTATACAATTTATGTCACGATAAAAATTGACACATTTTTCTTTTTAATTTTTTCGCGAAGTTATTTCACACAAATTGTATGGATTTCTGTCAGTGTCGTTCTTAGAGAGCTTCACAATTTTGACACTAGAGCCGCTAGTTAGAATCTTTGGTTCGCCAATTACACAGAGAAGGATTGAGCGTTAACCATCACGCTTACTCAATGCAGGTTGGTGAATTCAGACATTACAGTCCAAGTCCGATTGGATCCATATTTTTTTATTAACAGACCTTTTTGTCGTGTAACTTGTAATCCAAGCAACAGACTTGGATTATTATAATAATACAACGAGTTGGAATTTTCCATATTGTAAAAAAATATAGAACCATATGCTTGTAATTATGTAGATTTACAGACGTAGGTAACTGTACAACATACCTAAACAGGTTTTAGCCTAAATCTTCCTTGTTTATGGTAAATTAATAAACAAGTAACATAGTCTATGAATAAGCGGAAATTAGTCACAGAATGATAGATAGGAATAGCCATTAACTTGAAGTAAATAAGTTTTAGAACAATTAATTGGAAATGTTTGACCACAAAATCAACCGTTTTGTGATAAAGGGTTTGTGAATCATATTGGCAATAACGGAGCTTCAGCAGTGGGTGTTGACCACAGATTATTAAATATTACTTGGACTAAGTACATAACGAAAAATAGGTTTTATTTGAATTATTTAAAAATCCGATTAACTACGGAGTAAAATGTATTAATATTTTTAGAACATCTCTATCATATGAAATCTGATTTTTAAAAAGTTTTTCAGCGTTAAAAACCAATTTATCCACGTGCGTAGTTCCCACGAGACACAGGCGAAACCGCTGTCGTCTGCATGCATCGTTATCTCTTCAAAAAGCTACAAAAAAAATTGGAAAATCTTTCACGTCTCGAAAATTTTCCTATTATGAGTTCTCAGACGAGAATGGTTCGCTCTAATTTGATTGCTCATGCTCAGCTCTCCTCAACACTTATAACTTTTTTTTCATATCGTACGTCCTGAAAGAAAATATACTTCAGTGTCGTATAAAAATGCTATGAGAGCACACTGCAGACTAAACAATCGGCCTATAGTTGGTCCTAGGTTCTATGGTTGGAAAAAAAAATGTTTTTAAGAGGCTGAATGCACCCAAAACACTCTCTTTCTCTCTCATACCTAAATACGTACGAGAGAGAAAGAGAGAGAAGCCTGTCGACGCGACGTTGGTAACGTTCGTAACATACATATAAATTAATAGTTTTAAAATGAGTTGAGTAATCAAAAATAAAAATTAACCAAGTTCTGTATTTACATATGAATTCGTTAATGTTACAAATTTTATCAATGTACGTTGATAAGTAATACAGATATTTTTGTTGGAAGATCATTTTAAGAGGTAAGTTTAATTTTTTTTTTTTTGTATCGAGAAAACTTTTCGAGAACGTGTTTTGAAATTAAACAGGGTTCTCAGAAATATGTTCAAGATTAATATATATTTTTTTCGCCGTCAAAAAACAGTTTTTGACAATTTTTTCCAGAGAGACAAGCCAATTTCGGCATTCAGCCCCTTAAAAAGATCGTGAATTCAATCAAGTGCTTAAAGCAAAGATGCCGGCAAAATATTTATTATACATACTGATTTAATTTATAAGACCAAACAAACTATCGGCCGACTTAAAGTGTGCAGTGTGCCGGTACTATATATGAACGTTATCTCTGCTGAATATAAGTGGAGATAGAAATGTTACAGCAATCATTTACGGCGTTCTGAATTTGTGTTTCTTTGTTTTACAGTATTTATATTTTATACTCCAAAACATCGTGATAACTTTTACAAAATGAGAAAAGATTCGTGTCTGTATTTTACTTCTAGTACATTCAAGAAACGGGCCTTAGGTATTTACATTAAAGATTTATTTCCAGATTCTAGCTGATTATTACGAGTTGATTTATAAAAACAAAATTAGAGATCCTATAGTGTCAGAATTATTAGCATTCATATATAAACTGATAAGAAAAATAAATAACTTGTGCGAAGATTTTAGAATTACTTAATCTTACAGATAAGTAGGTTGTCGAAAACTTGAACTTTTAACTAAGCTGGATATTTGTTACAATTCAAACAGCTACAGGTATCGCCCACCTCGTTTATGTTTAAAAAATTCAGACTCATGTTAGTCTGACCTGTAGAATGTGTTTAGGATGAGAAGAACCTAAAAAGAGCAAAAAAAATCTTGTCTGAAGATTTTACAAGAAATAACACATTACATCAATACGTGAAAAAGAAAATGGGAAAAATAAGTTTGGCATAATTTTTGTTAAGTAAAAGAACTGGTCAAATCAACATTTACGTACGTATGGCGTTTAATGTACACACATGTATACAATTACGAATTTACAACATTCCTTTGTTAAACCAGTATTACGCACCGTGCAATCGCTAATCTAATCATTTGTTATGCAGTCATGAGACTGATTCCGAAGCTTGGAAAACAGCATCATACCTGAAAACATTACTATTTTTAGAAGATGATGCGTAGTGGTAACGGAGTATAAAGATTCAACAAAACGTAGATGTATTGGACTTTGGCTTCCATTTCTATTTTAGCACGTTTATACTGTACTTTTTATTAAATTAAGCTTTCAAATCGTCACCCACCATCATTTTTAGAATAAAATTTAAGCTCCTGAAAAACTATAATTTCCATTTTATTAACCTTTCTGTTTTTTTACTACCGTCAGTTTTTATTTGGTCGCGATTTATCTGTATATTTAAGGACTAACTGCGGTTTTGTCCGAAAATCTGAATGCACTCAGCAGAGTACGGCCACTTACCTATCTGGAAAAGTTTCAATTCAAACCGACTTCATTTGTTAATCGAAAGATGTTGCTAATACGTCAATCGATATTAGCCGTTTCGATAAGTGTGTGCAGGTGGTCTAAACTTAGCCTGAGTTACACAATTCACATGAAACATGCAGAATTGCGTTAACCTACATTTGTGACTGAAATAGCGCTGCATTCGCGAGGGAACCAAGTTTTCTATCCCATTTGATATTCTGCGCCACTGGACACGTTTTGATTTGATATTGGGAATTTGTTATGAAAGTTCAGTTTCAACGTGTCACTGCGTTTCATTTGCATATATATTATTTAAAGTTTTATAATTGGATTTGAATGTATGGTTCTTTTTTAGTTTTATTGCTTTGGTATAACGCGCGTTCTAGTCCTTGCTATACCTTAATCTGGCACATTTTGACGGCACACTAAAACGTAAACTGTTATTATATCAAGAATTATTAATGAATGCCGCGACGACAATAGATTTTTTAATAGAAATCCGCAAAAGGCTGGCAACACCTAGTCGCTTTAAAGAACAACAATAACCACAAAAGAGTGATGTAACACTAATGGACGCTAAGCTCAAAACAAAAGGTAAGCCGTATCTCTTATTTTTCATGAAACAAAGATAATAAAGGTAATCAGGCCGCCTTATAGAAACTGTAACTAGATACAGGCAACATTAGCGAACAATACTTGTTTGTGTCGTCTTAGTTCTATTGTCTGTGCTGGCAACACTTTTACAGGCTGACGAGAACCCTTGTCCACTTTGACCCCGTTGAGTCACTTCTTTGTTTTGCTCGATAAATTGATAATGACGTCATTTATTAGATGTTTTATAAAACCTAAGAAATTAAAAGAAAAACTTAATATATTTTCGTATACAAACCAGTATTTTATATTTAACTTTTCAATTCTAGAAGGACAGGAGGGCAAATGAGACATGTTGCTCTGAAACTGCTAATGTTGTCCTTATCATATCTTTAAATCAATTAAAGAAGCTGGAACCAAGAAAAAACTAATCTGCCCAAATCTTTGTTCAATACTGTCATTTTTGAACGAACTTACTATTTTGAATTTCTAATAACGATGTCAGTAACATATAAACATATTCAATATGTAACCAATATTTGGTAGCGTACTATCTTAATGTATAAAATTATAATACATCGGTGTGGGTGAGGCAGTATTGAACCCGATATTCAAAATAGACTGGAACTCGACATCTATCATTTTTTTTCAATATCTATGCATATCGGAATCCAACAACATCGGGTTTGTTCCAATACATTTTCATATCTTTTTATCTTTGATATTTAATAAAGGCATTCTAGTTTTTTATTGAAAATGTATTTCTAATCTGGTGAAATTAGGTTTGGAAATATTTTAACTCAAAGAAATATGTTTCACTCACTAGCTATTTCTGTCTCCGCAATCGAGTTAATATTTCTCGGATTGTGAATAATGTTGCTATCGATACTTTCATCGGATTACTAGGGATCGAGTACTGACACCTCTTTCGAAGAGAAATCTATTGGTATGCCGACGCCGGTAATGCTATCATCAATAACTGATCCTAAACATATTTATTTGAAACCTCAAAATAATCCGCGTCTTACGGGCAAATAAATATTAAGCTTACGAATTATATTTACTGCTTCATAAACTATACCTCTATAGAAATGGTTTGTTAAAGATTTTCTAGGAATATTAAAGTGATTTACATTTTTTTTTCGGTTGTCAATTTGTACGAAAATGGAATAAACAAGTAATAAAAGTAGAGCTCTGCAGTAAGCAAGCGTGGTGATTAACACTAATTCGTCCTTTGTGTTACAAGAGGCCTGTGCCCTGCAGTAGAACAAAAATAAGGTTGATGATGAACCCGGCAGTTAATAGCTTACATCAACTGCTCTGCTAATAACAATCAAAGTGCCGTCATCATTAATAAGCTAACTAGCTTAATTTCCACTAATTAGACGACTGCATACAACAATTACGACAAACTATGGTCTCAATCCTATTTTTAGTACGAAGTGCAATAGAAACTAATTGGACCGATGTATCTATTGCCTTTATGAATGCTATCAAAATAATTAATAGGTCAAAGTTGAACTTCTGATTTAGACAAATAACTTCCATGCGTGATAAAGAACTTAATTTTCTCAATAAAGTTGATGAGAGTATCGGGTTTATCGTTGGAGTTTCGTTACGTTTCTGTTTACGAGGAATTTCCCGTATCGTGTAGTAAATTATTATCCAGGAATATCTACTTCGACTAGGAACATATTTTTTAGGAGAAATCGGAGCGCAAATGAATTGTTCAGAATACGTAAAGACAATTTGACAAAACCATCTAATGATATCAACCACACAATTTTGAATGGTCATTTGACCATTCATGTAGAAATTAATTTACTGAATCACAACAAGTCGCTGTGTTTTGCCTTTTTTGTATTCCAGTCATAAAGTTACTTAATACGTACGCTATTTATTTATATATCAACCTAAATACCTCTCCTCTTTGAACTTGACACGTGTAGGCAGACATTACAAAGCCTATTAATATAGTCGTATTGTTCACATAATATATTTTACGACTCATTCAATGATAACGGTCTGTATCAATTATCAGAGGTCATATCGGGTCGTATTCATTCATTCGCACTTAGTCAATATCTTTGTTGTTTGAATGAGAATAACCTAATATATTTTATCGATAAGCTCGTGTAAATAACAATAGGATCCTATTAATGGTTTATCTATGTATTAACTGAACCGACCATGATTCACTGATTCAAGCTAATTAAATATGGGAACTCAAATAAAATATTTTACATAGAATCACAAAACACAAAGTCCCACAGGTACATGCAAAGTCGGGTACAAAAATAATTAAATGTGAAAACGAACCACCACATCTAAAATATTTTTTTTTCAGGACAAATAATTATGAGGAATCTACTTCTAAAGGTCAAAACGCCTAAGTACCAACTTGATTATGTTCTGGGTAATGATAAGTAATTTAATACGCCTATGCCAATACGGCTTGCTAGTCTAAACAAAGTCAATCAAGGTGATCATTAAGAATTTATTTGACTTTTAAACGTCAAAGGATCCAATTGCAAATACCAAGAAGTCATAATTGGACGGGGCATACTGGTCATTGCTCAACACAAATGTTTTAGTAATGAGCATCTACTATTACTATTAGGCCGACAATTTGCAAGTCAAAAAGCTGTTTTAAATACTTAACATTGAACGATTGCTGTAAACATTTCAATCTTGTTCTATATTCTGTGTGTCTTCCCACAAGAGGAGATTTTTGTAAAACTAACAAAAGGATAAGCTTTGCCATACAATTTGTTGTTACATACAAAGATAGATGTTTTGAACAGGATAACAAACCTGAAAACCAAATACAAATTCGGGGAAAGACATTCTTAATCCTAAATTGTAGCCTAATATATGATTTTTAACAGGAAAGTAGTCCTGAACGGAATAATGAAACCTTTCCTCGTAAAGCTCTTGAACTGTATATTCCAAACCATGTAGGTATTATTCGTACATTGCCTCTCGTTAGGTGAAACTTGTGACCGAACCACGTGGGCGCAGGTCACCGGCCACTTTAATTGTTAATCCCAGTTAGCCCATCGCCCATGATTCAACAGACCGAATGGACGCTGCAATAGCAATCAAGCTTCGCCGGTCTGTCGTCATTATTTCATTAACTCCTAAATTGTTATGTAGATAACAAGTGAATTGGATGTACTATTGTTTTTCCTGTTCCAGTACATAATATTCATTCTATTTACGTATTATGGTTTGGAAACCATTCCAATGCGTCTTGATCTGTCTTGGTGACGTCGATTGTTTTGCAAAAGAAGACCGAAAAAATACATATAATCTCGCTTTATGGGAAGACTTAGGTATATAAAGTTCAGTTTATATCCTAAATCAGCAGAAACATCTACAAAACATTCATATTCCTCCACAAAGCTGCCTACATTATTAATAAAGATTTCACGAGCATGGACGACAAGTTCCTACGTTTGGTCAACATCATTAATATTGCAACTAGGTAAACGGCTAATAGCTTATATCCTTTGTACAATGACTGGGTTTCTCCGAATTTAGTCGTCCCAATCCGGTCTAACCGGTTTTGCAGATCAGGTTTTGAACAATGCCATATTTTGGGACATCATTAAATGCAGCTACTGGCGGGAAAGTCGAGCGCGGCAAAATGGATACTCCATTCGTTGCTATATTTGAAATTTAGAATTTAGAATGTTCAAGAAGAATGTGGTGGGTTCAAAAAGATCATCAAAATAGTTCGTTTTCAATCTAAGATAATATTTCAATCGAAGCCGTAGGAAGAAGCAAGACCTTGAAACGCAAAGATATTAAACGCATACCTAACATTTCACAAATTAAATAAATAAATATTCTGAGATATAAAATAAAAAGAAATACGAAACTTAATTTTGTCATTTGGAACAATATTTTACATGCCAAAGGAGCACGAGGAACAAAGGTTTCGATTGCCAAAGTATTGAAAATGTGTTTATCTATTCTCATTTGTGTTAATTCAAGGTAACGTCATATTTACAGCAATTTATTTCTAGCCTTGCCAATGCACATTAACACCAAGCGTTACAGCTGAAACGAAACAATAATTAAATTATTCATGACTTTTATGACATACTTTATGAGGATACTCATACGCATATGATCCAATGCTTAGTTCGCTGTTGTCATGACAGGCATTATAACCTCAAAATTATTGTTAATTTTATTTCAGTCAGTGTGTAGGTGCGACCATGTCTCATTCGCATAAAATGTCTGGTAATCCGAATCTGGTCAGTTTTACGATTGTTCATACAAATGTACGCAAAAAGACATTTTGATTATTTACATTTCGTTTTTCACGATGCGAAACAGAATTTGTTTTGCCAACATTTCTTAGTACCTACAGTCTGCTTAGCAGGATTTAAATGCCAGCTTTTAAATGAGATATCCTTTGCCCAAAGTCTTAAAAATAACAAGCATTAGTCGAAGCTTCAAATTAATTTCAGTATGAATCAGATGTACGATTCAGACAGATAAATAAATTAATTCTCTTTCTTAATCTCTGATTTGGAAAAGGCATCTTGAAAGCATCATTAGTTACCAAACTGAAAAAAAAAAACAAGAAAATATAAACTACCCTTTACATTAGGTACCTACGCTAGAAGAAACTATGTTTTAAGGTTCATAATAAAGAAAATTAATATTACCTACCAGAGAAATATTTTTTCGCAAAAATATAGGTACCTACGTTAAAAATAGCCAATAACATTTTAATGCCTGACTTTCGTAACCTTTAAGTTTTATCTTGGCAAGTTTAATGAATATTATTTTAACAAGCTTTTTTGTAACTGCGGAGATAGCATAGCGTAAAATTTTTATATCAACAACCCATTGTCACAAGGTGTAAAACTCGACGCCGAAGAAATTAAACAGTAATAACAATAAAAAATAGATAATTTCGCAACAACAGACCTAATTTTAAAAAAAAAAAAAAAAAAAAAAAAAAAAAACCGTCGGGGGACGAGAGAGGGGTATGTGGGACTCCCCGGTTAAGACGTTCCCGGTATACCCACTAAAAAGGCCCAGCGGCACTCCGACCTCGCCTGAGTGGAGGGGGTCTGGGAATCTATGGCGTCCAGTCCCCCTCCGGCGATTGCCCGCCTCACGGCAGGCCCCTCATGCCTCCCCCCAGTGAGGAGGGGTCCCTATGATGGCCGGAGCACAAGGGGCGATCCTTGTAATGCAGGCGGTGGCACCCCCGCGCCTGTCGCCCGCTGATCACCCCCCAGGGCGGATGGGGACGGGCGTTGTGTTCGCCGTCTTCCAACCCTTCTTCGTCTGCGGTGCGGCGCCGCGAGAGGGTCGCTCTCCCGCACGCGCTCCGCTGACTCCTTTTGTGACATGACGTCCTCACAGAAGGAGGCCGCCGCTTCCCATGCCTCCTCACTTCGCAGCATGGCAGAAATCACGCTGGGAAGTGAGAGGTCGTCGTCCCCGACTACTGCCACCAGGGTGCGGCGGGGTTCAGTCCACGATGGGCACACCTCGAGTGTGTGCTCTGCCGAATCCACCTCGGCTTCGCAGTGATGGCACTGTGGAGTCTCCTCCCTCCCAATCCGGTGCAGGTACGATCCGAAGCAGCCATGCCCGGACAGCACCTGCACCAGACGCATCGAGAGGCACCCATGCCGCCGATCGAGCCAGCCGATCAGGACAGGCCCGATGGCATCCAACGTCCGGCGACCGAACGTTGCCGAGGCAAGATCCTCGGCCCAGTGGCCAGTTATTAACTCCCTCGCTTCCTCCCGAACTTCTTCCCGTTCTATTGGGTCCGGGTGCCGGTCTAGTGCCCTCTGCGCCGCCTTCCAGTCGTACATTCTGGCGAGCACCCAAGCCTCGAGCTCCCAAGGAGGGGTTCCCGCCAGAACGCACGCCGCCGCAAAGCTCACTGTACGGTACGCCCTCGCCACCCGCTGCGCAATGACCCTTTGTGGCCTTCGGATGGCAGCGGCGTTTCTCCGTCTGCACAGTGAGTCTGCCCAGATTGGGGCCCCGTACAGGGCCATACTCTTGAGTATGCCGGCGTATAGACGACGGCATTGGTCGCCGGGCCTCCCGATGTTCGGGAGGAGCCATGAGAGGGCGCCCGCGGTCTTCATTAAGCGCGTCGACAACCCGCTGAAATGGGCGCTGAAGTGCCACTTGCTGTCGAGGACTATGCCCAGATATTTCATCTGGGGCTGCACCCCAATGCGGACACCCTCTACATGGATATGAGCGTCGGGCGGTTGGTGCTGCCGAGGCCCGTGGAAGAACACGGCTTCGGTCTTTTGCAGCGCCACCGTCAGCCCTAGGCGGGAGATTCTGTCCACCACTAGTGAACCGCCCGCCGAGGCCAAGCTGGCCGCCTCTGCAAAATTTCTCCCCCGGGCAGTCAGAAGGGTGTCGTCTGCATAGCAGATGACAGACGTGCCACGGGGGAGATTTTCCCGCAAGAGCCAGTCGAATCCGATGTTCCACAGGAGTGGCCCCAGAACAGAGCCCTGTGGGACACCGGACTCGACGCCGTAACGTCGGAGCTGGCCCGTCTTATCCACAAGGAGGACAGTGCGGTCCCTCAGGTAGTCCGCCAAAAGTCCCCGCAAATACAGAGGCACCCCATGGAAGCGGAGGGCCTCCAGTATAGTGGAGTGGGGAATAGAGTTGAAGGCGTTGGCTACTTGCGAGGCTGCCACCACGCATTGCGCAGTATGCGCTGCCAGTGGTCGTCCAGCCAACCACGTGATGGCGGGCAGGGAATGCCGACCGCCACTTAAGAAGGGCAAACCGCAGGCGCCGGTGCGGCCTGCCGCTGCTGCCGCCACTGAAACTCCAGTTCCAGTGCCGGCCACCGAGGGTAGCGCTATGAACACCGACTGATGGCTGGACAAAGACAACGCATTCTTCAAGCCAACATCAACCACTGCAGAGCAGCCCAGAGCCTGCTGGTCCAAACCTTTGCAGAGTGGTTGGTGGACGTGGCGGTTATCGCCGAGCCGTACTCTGTCCCTGGCAGCTGGCTGGGAGACGACAACGGCTCGGTTGCTTTGATGGCGCGATCTTCCACGGACTCTCCTCCCCTCTCGCTCTTAGAGAAGGGACCGGGATACGTAGCCGCTGCGTGGGGTGACATAGCCCTTATAGGGGTGTATTTCTCACCAAACCGCCCTCTCACGGACTTCGAGAACTTTCTAGAGGTCCTCGCCAGGGTGGCAGGCGGAATGGTACAGCACCGGGTGTTGGTCTTGGGCGACTTTAACGCCAAGTCGATAATATGGGGTAACCCGACCACCAATGCCCGAGGACGAGAGGTTGAAACCTGGTCCGTGTCATCCGGTCTGTCCCTCCTGAATAGAGGAACAGTACACACCTGCGTGCGGCGGCAGGGGGGCTCCATCGTGGACCTCGCCTTTGCATCCCCTTCTTTGGCAGCCTGTATAGTGGACTGGCGGGTGGAGCTGGTGGAGACGCTGTCCGACCACCGATACGTGCGGTTTGATGTTTCCACCCCGGGCTCCCAGGGGACCCATTAGGGTCGGTCGCACTTCCCACGGTGGGCGCTCTCTCGCCTAGACAGGGAGGCCGCCGTAGAGGCGGCGTTCGTCCAGGACTGGCTGTCCCCTTCTGTCGGAGTCCGTGATGTGGACGCCACAGCGGTCCAGTTAAGGGTATCCCTGACCGAGGTGTGCAACTCTAGCATGCCTCGGTCTCATCGTCCGCCACCTAGACGTGCCGTTTATTGGTGGTCGGAGGAATTGGGGGATCTACGGGCCGCCTGTGTGGCAGCCAGGCGGGCCTACACAAGAAGCCGGCGGCGGCGCCTTCGCGACCTTGACAACGAGGACCGCCTCTATGCAGCCTACATAGAGGCTAAGTCGACACTGACGGCGCGAATGGGCACAGCCCAGGATCGCGCGAGGGCGGAAATGTTTGAAGGTTTGGACATTGACCCCTTTGGGAGGCCGTACAAGTCCGCATGCAACAAACTGCGCCCGTACGGTCCCCCCGTTGCCGAAACCCTCGAGCCGTCTTTGCTGGATGGGGTGGTCCAGTCCCTGTTTCCACGCAGGGACAACTTCACCCCACCAGTGATGAGCGCCCCGCGGGCTGCAGCTCCGTCAGCCGAGGAGGTCCCGCTGGTTACGGAGAACGAGGTAGAAAGGACAGCTTCCTGCCTCAGGGGGAAAAAGACGGCCCCAGGTCCGGACGGCGTCCCCGCAAAGGTGATAGCCATCGCCACCTCCCAGATGGAAGAAAGGTTTCGGGACCTCTTCAGTGAGTGCCTCACGTCTGAGAGGTTCCCGAAGCCATGGAAGGAGGGCCAATTGTGCCTTCTTCGTAAGGAAGGGCGACCGGCGGACTCCCCATCGGCATACCGACCCATCGTTTTATTGGATGAAGTCGGTAAAATGTTCGAGAGGATCCTCGCCGCCCGAATCAACAGGCATTTGAGTACAATCGGCCCAGATCTAGCGGACGCCCAGTTCGGTTTTCGAGCTGAGCGTTCGACAGTTGATGCACTATCTCGACTCAAGGATCAGGTGAAGGAGGCGATGGATGCGGGGGATGGACTGTTGGCTGTGTCATTCGCAACAACAGACCTAACGTCAGGTGGAAAAATAGCCAGCATTATATTTAACAGATTACAAAACTTTTCCATTCGACCGACGACTTTCATTTGTTTGTAGCTAAAATGCCCAAACGTAATTGTATTCCGTCATTTGTTTATTTCTATTCCTTGGGAAGTTTTATGTTATGACTTCAAACATTAAAGCATTCAATACCTATTGCTTGGTGCCCCGATGCGTTTGAAAATTAAACGCTCAATTGTTAACTCAGTTTACCCACAACATTGTTGATGTAAATATTATTAGGAGCTTTGCCGTCCAAAATACAAACCAATAAAATCTAATTCTAGGAACTAACAATAAATCTCCCGCGGCATGCCAGTTTACTTTGTAGTCCAATATTACGCTTCAAAATGTCGTCAACGATCGACTTGAGGCCAGGATACGGTGTGTCAAAAATTGGCGCCAATCCAACCTGTGTTTGTAAACTTTCATCTTATACGAGTCTATATTTATTCGGTGAATTTTATGTGCTGCTACCCATGGCCTCGCCAAACGTTTCTGTTACAAAATATGCAGCATTTCGGTTGAAATCGAAGCGATACGGTAGATTTGATGTGTAGATTCCAAGACTTATTACAGTAGTCAAAGACCTATTCTTATTCATAAAAGGAATCAAAAAGTATCGATCAATGATACATGTTCACCATTCTTAATCAGGGCAGACTTAGATACCCTATTTTTGATTGTTTATTGAGAGACAAAATTCTTAATTTCGCATATTTGTTCCCTGATTCCACGTAATATTGGTATTTCCTCCTGGTTATTCCCCTGTCGACTGCGTCTGACACGTATGTTGAACGGAGATACAACCTTTGTACTTCGTAAAGTCATAATATGAATTAGTTAATGAGTTTGCCAGTTTGTCACATGGAATATATGTTAGTAAGTCGATGCTTCCATATCCGTTGTAACATCCAGCCTACCTCGTAAATATTTTATGTGTTTCCACGCAACAGATGGTCGTAACTTTCAGCGAATTCCTGTCTTATATTGTCATTTTCTGCGATATTATTACTGTATTATGTTCATCTTTTGTTTTGATCACACCTCGCATGTAATCCTGCAGATGTTTCAATTTGATTTTATTTATAGTACCTACAAGTTTTGATCGCACGCCCATTAGGTGTTGTTACACACAATTCAGGTTTTTTTGCTGTTATAGCAAACGCCTACTTTACTTGTCATCTATTTTAAGTGAAGTTTTCTTGGAGAATATCTATGTGCATTCTTTGTTACCTGTATTTGTCCTATGAACCTGGCCATAATGTAAACAAGGTAGTAATATTCTCAATCTCTAAAGTATCGTTATGTCTGCGTAATGCATATGCAATTACTAAAAATCACTATATTATATGGTAATTTATAACCATTTATGTGAAAATCTGCTACAAAAGGAACATAGCAACAAGTGTGATTCTAATTAATTTACCTTGTTTTTATCGTGTAGGTACTGTAATTTCATTAACATAATTCACAACAACTTTGTACGCAAATGATGATGCTCAATTTATTCTTGGACTTCTATAAAATATTGTAAGACATCAAACATTATGGGCTGTTCTATAAATAAAAAAAAGGTATCCGTAAAAAGTTCCAACTAAAATAGATTTACTACTGCCCGTATGACGATCAATAAAAAAGTCTGTGTAAGTGGTTTCATAGAACTGCTATATTACGCTATTGTCCGAATATAGCACCCTGAGGGACCCCATTGTGTAAAAGGTCCTAAGTCAACAGCTTTGACCATTGTTACTGGTCAGCCACTAAGACTTGTTAAGCTACTTAAAAGCCTATCAAAAATATAAGTCTTTCGGAGAACATTGGATATTGATATCAATTACAAGTTTGTTTAGTCTATCAGATGTTATGGTTTGGACAGTAGGGATGTCTTTGGGACGTCTTTTTATGAGTTAATCAATGGGTTTAATTCTGATCATTTAGTCACCTTATAAATATGCTAGAGATTGTTGGACGTGCCATCAGCGTTCTTAACCGTTGATGTACTAACTACTTCAAGTTCTAACCCAAATATGTAACCCTAAATAAAGTAGCTTTTAGAATCTAATAATATTCTTAATATCTCGTTAATCGTTCGAGTGGCGTGCGGTGGAGCATTAAAAGTTAAGCAGCCATACATTTTTATGTTCTGTTTATCTTCTCACGGTGTGGAGTGCTTTGTTTCTATTTATATTGACGATCTCATTAACGTTAATTTTATTTGCGTCTTATCTGTACTCATTAATGGGAATTTTGGTAAGTCATGTGTTATTGTATTTATGACACTCTAGAGGCATGTGTGATAGGAATCTACTTACTGCACATACAATACATATATCCATTATACATCATATGTATATGCAGTAATTAGGTTCACTGTAAGGAAAAATAAAGTTATAGGTAACTAACTACCGGTAATCCAAGAACCCAAGCAAAAGATAAAACTTTATGATGACGTAAACATTACGAATGGGAAGTGGTTTCTGCTGTCCATGTTTTGTGTCTGTTGACTGGCCAACTTTCATTTTCTCCGAGAAACTAAAGTCGATAAATAGTCTTTCTGACAACAATAAGTTAAACTGGTTAGTGGTTAGTGGCACTTTGAATAGCGGCCAACTAATCCCCGAGCCATCTTTTGAACAACTAAAACATTAAGACGCCCGTAGAAACCGAAAGGTTTGGTTGTTTTGAACTCCAGTAGCTTAAACTTCGTGTGCTCGAAACCTTTGATCTTAATCTCATCAATATTAGTTTAATCGGGCTCATTAAGTTGGATATTGACTCAACATTATCAAGTTTAATTATATTCATCCACCGCAAACATTTAAATTAAATTTTGAACTTCCATAAACGTAGAAGGATCTTGCAAAAACAACGACGACTTTAATGAAAAGATTTAATTGTCATCCAATTAATGCGATTACGCTACAAATGATATGTGTTGCGCAAGATCGGCGCCCGCGCCGACCGGCACGTTTTTGTTTACATTCGTAACTGGTTGTAGTGTTAACAAAACCAGTTCTGTGCTCTCTAGACCCACGCCGAAGTCCTCCCAATATCCTTCATACAGTTCGCGACCAAGTCATACACATAAAACTACAAAATCTATAGCCATCACTTCGCAAAATAGTACATTCAGGATACAAACCGTTTGAACGTCGTCTATTAAATTGCTGCCACGCCAAATGATCGTATCATTGCTCAGCCAATTGACTATAATAGTGTGGAGTGTTTATATTGCAGACCTTGGCCACTAACTATCGAGCTTCTGAGGTACCGAGCTAGTGAGGTGGCGAGTTATCCATGCCATCATAATACTTACTACGCTAATTACATAAGACATTCTCGACACGCTCCGAGCCGTCGCTACCTGGAATCTGATTATCCATTCGGTAAAATGCTGTTGTTTACCAGTTTCTAATGTAAATAAACCCGGGACTAGTCCTGCTTTGGGTTTGCCCAAAGGCCACAGGGAATTGATTTTATCCTTTGTATTATTTTTACCTGACTACGCTCTTTGTTGTTGTTGGATATTAAATAAACATCCGTTTCAATCGAAATTAGATGCGTGCCTATGGTTAAGTAAAAATGAAAAATAAATGGGTGCACATATGTTCCATTCCAATATAAAATATGTTTATTATTTTGTTTTTGTCGTCGTTTGCGTTAGCAGTTCAAAGTCATTGTAATGTTTACGCTGAGGTTTTGTAATCAGATACTATCTGTGTGTTATGTATTTATGGAGATGTAGACTTACCGTGTCCTGCAATTCCTTGAACTCGTTGAACAGTTTGTTCTTCTCGATCTTCTGGCTGAGGGACTTAACATTGGCAGACACAGCAATCATGTTGGCGGTGAGCTCGTCGACCTCATGGCGCAGCTGCCTGATCTGCACCTCGCGCACTATGGTGAACACCAGCAGCCAGGCCAGCAGCGCTCCCACTACCACGGCCAGCGTGATCAGCCACGTCTGCCATCGCCTGTCCGTCTTCTCCACCATCGCACCTCTAAACTGCCTCTCAAAATCACCGCTCATCAAATTCTTTGAAATGTCCTGAGACTCCTTCATGTTCGTTTGGGTATACATCGAGGTGGCTTCTGGTATAAGTGCGTGATTCTCAGCCATCACAGCCCTGACACTGCACTCGCGAACCGTCACCCGTCACTCGATTCCTAAGTGGCAACTACGCGAGTAATTAGCCTTTATCGGCCCATTATCGGGGTTCGTGGAAGGCCGGGTCGAGGGCTACCCGTGAAAGAGATAGAGTAAGTCGGTACACGTGCTGTAGTTTGGGGGGTAACGCGCGTGCTCAACGAGACGGATCAGGAGCGAGTGCGGAGCGACAGCTATGTAGATGGGTGCGCGCGCGGCGGACGACTGGACGCGGACGCAGCAACACGGCAACCGGCAAGCGCGCATCGCTCGGACCGAACCACCACACAGTTCGATAATGCCGAAGTTCAACTCTGCGTAAATCTTTGTAAGAGACCTCGTTTTTACTGTAAAACAACAATACATAGATACAACTTATTGGTGCAGCATGCAGTGACACTGCAGTAGTTTGAATCTACTCTGCGTTAACTGCTGCTTGGGGTAGCAATCTTTTGGAGCATATCTCATGACGAAAGAAGTGGATCTTTTTTAATACTATTTTATATTGTAGAACCGGGATGATCCCGCATATCTCTGAAATACGGTGCATGCATTATAAATAATAACCTTCATTGACCGCTCGAGAAAGATAAAATTTAACACCATATTATGGAAATGAGGTAACCCGTTTTTGAGATTGGCAAACTAAACAAGAAGACTTGCGATATGATCATGTGAATGCAAAAAAAAACATTCTTCATAATTGAGACCGGGAACGTTTTGATGTACTAAAAAAAAACAATGTATGTAAACATCATGATGCCTCAAAGAGGCTGAGTTCCGCAGCTTATGCAGTCAGAAAAATAAGACAGATTACTGACGTTGCTACTGCTAGGCTCGTGTATTTCGCTTACTTCCATTGTATTATGTCCTATGGTATTTTACTGTGGGGGGCAGCGGCTCACGTAAACTCAATCTTCGTTCTCCAGAAAAGGGCAATTCATGCAAATTATGGCCTCGGCCCTCGCGAGTCATTAAGAGTATTATTTAAAGAAATTGACATACTTACACTACCTTCTCTTTATATACTAGAAAATATAATGTTCGTACGCAAAAACTTAAATCAATTTAGTGTTAAAAGTGATATACATTCCATTAATACAAGAAACAAGCACAAGCTAGTAGTTCCGAAATTCAGATTAACGAAATCAAATAAATCGTTTTTAGGGAATTGTGTCCGTTTTTACAACAAGCTGCCTAAGTGTGTAACCGATCTCACAGATATAAAATTTAAGAACACTTTAAAATCCACCCTAATTAAAAAAGCTTATTATAAAATTCAAGACTTTGTTGACGATAAAGATATTATATGGCGATAACTCATCTCTCTCCATGTGTGGCTTCCCTGGCAATTAAACGACTTTTTCTTCTCCCTTTGCATTGTATAGATTTACAGTTTAATTTTCTTGCATTGTATAATTTTGTGAGCTTACTATTGTAATGTAATAGACTGTTTGTACTGTGACTATATTACTTTTTAAAAAGAGTGTCTATGGAGTTTCTTGCCGGCTCTTCTCCATGAGACCAACTTTTTGGAACCGTGCAACTAATGTGACGTTTCATAGGTGCCTGCAAAGGCCTATGTGAAATAAAAAGATTTTGATTTTGAAAAAAAAAAAAAAAAAAAGATACAAGCCGTAAATAAAAAGACTAGATTGTAATTAAAGTCATTGTATGAATGTTACCTTGTGACGTTCAAATCTTGAGTAAAGACAGATAACAACAGTCAACCAGATAAATTGTCAAAAAAGCTAAACTGATTGCTATCTTTGAGAACAATAGGGTTTACGTGGTGAACAAAGATTCATTCATTAATATTCTAGACAAATCTAGTGTACCAGACAAACTGACGGATACAGAACTCCAGTAAGTCATACATATATCTATATACAACATGTAACTTAATTAACGCACATCCTGAAATTAGTTTGTTCAGAATCGTTTACTGAATCGAATTATATCATTTTTAATATAGGTAATTTTTTATCCCAAAAATAATTAAAACTACGGAAATTATTGTCATATTAACCCTGTACAGTCAAAACAAATTCAAATAGACCGTAACTCAAAGTAATAAGACTTCGTGTATTGTCGGCTTTTTCTATAGTTTCGTTATGTTGTGTCAGTCGAGCGGCGCGCGGCGCGATATTTGCGTGCGTAGTAGTATGACCAAAAAGTTCTCCAAGAATTGATATAACTAATTTAGTAAATAACAATGCATATACATGTTAAATTAAAAATTCAGTGTATGTATTATGATTATAACATAATATTCTAATTGGCGTGTTTGAGGGTGTGCGTTAATTACGTTACATGTTGTATATATAAAAGAAAGTCGTGTTAGTTACTTCGCTTATAACTCAAGAACGGCTGAACCGATTTAGCTGAAAATTGGCAGGGAGGTAGTTTAGAGACAGGAGAAGGACATAGGATAGTTTTAAATACAAAAAATAAAAATAAAAAATACAATTTATTCCGGGCATATAGCGCCATCTATTGTTTAAACCAAAAATCTGCCGGATGCAACTATTCCACGCGAACGAAGTCGCGGGCAAAAGCTAGTAGTAAATAAACACAAATATGATGTTTATTCAATAATTGCGTACGTCACTGGTGCGGTTACTGATAAGAACATGAGTGAACAACACAAATGAATTCAGAACTTACTGAATGAACATGCAAAAACATATTAATTATTCATGGTCCGATATTTATGGATGACCTAACGGGTGGGGAAAGTGAAGTAGGTGCTTACAAAAAACTAATCAGTAATGTTAGTAGTTAATATGGTCTTAGAAGTACGCAATACTTTGTGGTTGGATTTCTTGTAACCTATATATATAGCGATTCTTGATTCATACACAACAGTGTAATATTATATGTTTTTTTCTGGAGTCCCGCAGGGCAAGAGCCTGAGCTCAGCTAATTTTTTAATAAATTATAACGAAACGAACTATATACATAGTCATGTCCTACTTGGACATATTTATAGTACATTATAGTAAAAAACTATCCGAGGATAAAAATGTACCTATTTATCGTTAAAAAATGTTAATGCCCTTCTTATACTTACCACCAAATAATGGTATAAAATCGAAGAACACACACTGTCTGTAATAATCAAAGCCACAAAGATTAATTTCACACTGGAGAAAGTAAAAATTGTTGTCATGACTTCTATCACTACCAACGAATTCAGACAGCCAATTGAGCAGATTGATCTCAGAAATATATGAGCCGAAAACGGCGGTCGTAAAGGCTTATCAATCCATTAATTTATCCGCGAGCCTGCATAGATATTTTCCTTGAGGGCAAACAAATTCTATTTCTGCACAACTTGTATGGTATGGTCCTTGACGTACACTTATTCAGCGTGCGAGTCCTCGACACCAACTTATTCAGCGTTGCCCACCCAATCCTATTAGAAACAAACAAAGCAATAATAAGTAAATAATTACCGAAGTTTACATCTGCTTGTAATGAAATAAATTTTTGAATGTTAATTCTTGGTACTCAATTAATTATTTACTCCTTCTGTAGTGTAAGGTAAGTCTAATACTTACCTACTATTCGCATTAAATTATAATAAGTTGATCTCAACGCTCATTCAGACTACAAACAGCTGCTTTACCAAGAAACTAACCAGCAATAACTGGACGGTTAATCACCTCTATTCACGTTAATAGCATGCATCTAAAAGTGCCAAAAACGACATCTGAAACCGCAAAATCGCCCATTAAGTAAAACTAGGCCAATTACTCGGAATTGTATGTAATCTTCAGAGGACAATATTTCTGAGTGTTTCAAGAGATTTGGGTACAAAGTCTACGGTCATTATCCTTATGTTTTCATGACGTCAACTGAAAAACAAAAGCGTATTTATGGATTAAAAACAATACAGCTCGTCTTTTTACCGATTGCCAAGAAGTGTTATGTTTTGAATTATGAAAATTGTGAAGGGTAAGGGTTACGTTATATTTAAGGATGATATGATTAAGGTTGGGGATCATTATAAGTACATTTAGGTACGGCTATTCCAAACCTTAATAATGCTCAATTTTGCACATCCCCACAAGAAACCAAAGCATTAATGATTGTAACTCATGGAGAACAACATTCGGAAACTACTTGATGATGTGAATTCTACCCTACCTTCTATACCAGTAGATAGAAATAATGATACTACGCACTAGATATTTACGCATAACCAGGGACATAAAACTCTCAGAAAGAACCTTCACATGTCCCTATCTTTGGCAGTCATCTCGTAAGCCAAATAGCTTCATTAAATACAGTCTATTAACTATAGTAATCAATGGCTAGGATATTATTACTGATGACGCAAGCATTCCGAACGGAGATCGGTCCATTTGATATCTAGCACGGATACGATGCACGGCATCTTACATCAATTGTGTAATACATAGGTAGGTACAGTAATACAGACGCGCCCGCATACGGTCTTAGTACAATTTATATATTCTACCAATGATGAGCATGGGAATAACTTGGCAACACTAATCGTTTGTGTTGCCAGCATTAAGGTTATCTTTTGAGACGTGCGTCGCAAAGAAAGTATCTAAGTTTTCCTTTTTAATGGAAAATTCGTCACGAATTTAAACCAAATATATTTAATGCAAAATGTTAAAACTCCAATTCGATTTAATTGTAATCGATACATGTATAACTTGTTTAGTTTCTAAAGCTCTAGCACAAAACTAAAGAATACAAAGTGTTTTCAGTAAAATAGAATTTTCCATATCTCCTAATTTCCAATTTATAAAGTAAACAGCTTCGCCGTTTAAACAGTATTACTTTAACAAAAGCACGTTTAGAACGTTAAACAATAGTATTATGCATCGTTAAAGCAAACTTCAACAGTATAGTTTATACTTTAATCTAGGCAAAATGCAATTATTTTGCAGAAAATTCCCCCCAAAAATGGGGCACCGTTTAAAACTTGACAACACCACTTAGTTTATTTTTTTAACTCGATCTAGGAATCATCTCACGTGTGCTCATAAAAACATGAGTCTGACAGTCGTGAAACGACTATATTTACCGTGTTCTATTTTCAAATGCGCCAAAAACGAAGCATGATGCATGACAGGAGTCATGATGCCAACTTTCTTTACGTAGCAGATTTTTTCAACCAAATAAAATAAAGAAACTCGATTTCATTCAGAACTACTTATTTATCCGGTGATATTGTAACAAATAGGCCGTCTTATTTTATGGAAATTTTGAAAAATTGACAAAGAATCACGTATTCAAAGTGGATTTATGATTGCTGATTTTCAGTTCAATTTTTTTCTGACTGATCTTTACCTAAAAGTATGTGGGTATGAAGCCAAAGTATTATCAAATATATTAAAAAAAAAACACATAAAAATACTACAATAAGGCTAACTTTTTGTTAATTACTGAAAAATTATAATTGCCTTAAGCGAAACTGAAATTAAACAAAAATAAGTCCAAACCAAAGCTTTAACTTTTAATTAGGTAACTGACATTAAATATTAAGCACTAAGTACTTAAAATAAAGTTTTTCAATTATCCTAAAGTCAAGTAATTGCCAACGAATTTGTCTTTCAGTAATTAACTTACTTACAGTCACGTGCTATGATATCTTATTATTTTTAGATTTTATTCGATTAATATCACGAAAGAAATTTACCTGAGTCACAAAACTATGACTAAAGATTATATTTCGGTGTCTAACAGACGCCATTACACTTGTGAATGTATCTAACTGAAAGATGTTTAAAATAGGCGCCTGCATTCAGTCTAGATTCCGTACTGCTAATAGATTCACGTAATACAAACAAAAAGAAGAACTACTAATCTCTATTTGTAGACTAGGTATTCTAGACTGGCTAATTTGCATTCTGATCTAAACTGGATACCTGGGTTAGCTAGGATAAGCGTGTTTTGTATAATCTTGTTTACCTTAGAGAAGTCGTGATGTGGTTCTAAGTAAAATAAGTATAGTTTGTTACCAAGTATTAGTTCTTCACTTATTTTAGCAGTTTTCACCATTCATAAGTTAAATATATATTCGTGTTTACTTCAATGTTTTATTTCTTATCGATTACGATTGGACGATTAATAGTTAATGAAACTATAAAAAGTACGTGTATTATCTAATAGTACCTATTTATCAACGAGATAGTAAAAAGTAACTTGTTCATACACGTTATGAAAACTTACAACTTACACAATAATTTGCACAACTACTGCTTAAGTCATTTTTGATAAAAGTTAAGTTATAATTTGTACTAATACCTAATGACACTTTTTGAGTTCATAATTAGAACACTTCTGAATGACTGCCTCAGTTATAAACTTCCAAGTAATAAACTTATTACGTAGCTTCCTTGCAAGTTAATAACACCATTATTTCACATACCTATAAACAAATACTATCTTAATCTGAAGTACCTGAGTGCTAATGTGCACTTGTCTTGGAACATCGAAATCAAAGCTTCATGGAATTGCGCCTGATGTTATCGCAACCGCAAGACGCGGGTGCTATATTTAACTCATTGAAGTCTGTCAGGAACCTGAGTTTGGAGCCGAATTACACTGTTAAAATATTATGTAAGTAATGTGAAACATTCATACCGAATGAAACTCTAACTATAAATTGTTACTTTAACTTAGGTAATAGGTACCTATTTTACTTTAGGCGTCAAACTGATTTTACTAAAATCAGACATACAGTAGGTGCAGGAGATTGTGTAACTAGGTGTTTCAAAGGGAATAATGACTTTCTTGCAAAACAAGTTACAGATATTAATCCTTTAACATATTAAATTTCTGTGAATTCACACTTTGATGAAATATAAACGCCTGTGTATTTCTGCCAAGCAATCGTTTGCTCAATACAGTTCTTGCTTTACTTGCTTAAAGGGAAATGCCCATTTGATAAAGAAGGTTTGGCCAAGTAATGCCCAAGAAAGAAACAAGTTGTAGGCATTAGAGTTGACATCGTAGATAACGAAATAACTAAAAATGTTTACATAGAACTTGGTGGAACATCACAAACTGTAAACAGAAAATAATGCTAAAAATACATACATATATTTTTTAAGTTTTTATTCAATCCAATACTTAAAAAATATCCAGTACTGAATCCAATGTAAAGCCAAGGTCGTCATCGGGGGCGGGTACGGGGTCCATAATCGTAAACATTCGTCGAAATATCAGAAACGCAGTAAGAAAAGATACAAGTCGTAAGAGCACAGCACAAACCAAATTGTGAAATACGAAACGTCAACGATAAACGTCAACAAACAAGAGCATTAGGGATGGGACGTAGGATCAATTTATCGAAAAATCTATATTTGTCATAAACCGAAAACACGGAATCCTTGAAAGGAGTCGCATAAAATCGTGTTTAAAGGTACATCAATCACCAAACATTTTGTTTAATGATAACAATACAATGAATATATATTTACAAATATTTTTTTTAGTTTATTAGAAAATATTTAAAGAAAATCGATTTTCAAGAACCGGTTTTTAATAAATCGACTTTTTCAATATGGGTTTCAATCCCTAATTCTCTATTTTGACAAGACTGTCATGATCGTTACAGCGGAAGCGGAAGTATTTTAACAACTGAGTTCTGAATAATTTCATCTTTTTTTTCCGGGGTTTTTTATCAGATAAATACTCGCAATATTTAAATTAATTATTTAGTATTTTTATTGTATTTATCACATAGATGGGCAAGTACTTGGCCAAGAATGGGCATTTCCCTTTGAGTAGAAGGTAATAAAAAATGAATAATAATTTAAAAACATTTGCTTGCGAAGCGCACTTGAATAGGTAATGTACTACTATCAATGTAGGTCAATGGTACCTGTACCATTGTAACTTTTGTAACCAAAAAAAAAAAAAAACAAACAAAAACTTCAAATAATTTAATTACCTACTGCCAACTGAACATCTCAATTATGATAGTCGTTAAGTTCATCTGTTTCTGTTTATATTTGCGTAGTATATAAATTTAATCTTTGAGGTCTAACTCCCGACTATATCCCGATATTGCGTAGCGAACAACGATATCTTAATTACGAAGATTCGAGAAACTTAAGTATCTCCTCCTGGGGCCCGATTCTCCTAATTTTACTTAAGCAACATACGATTCACATTCGACTGCGATCCAATCACGACTCGATTACGATTGAAGCGTATGTGGCATTCCTCTATTTTTTCTTTGAAATAAACGTTTTTATCCTTTTCTGTCATACAATAATGAATCATTTTGTCTGCAAATTATTTACGATTGCAATATGATTGTAGAGCAAACTACCGTATAGACCAAAATCACCAAAATAGCAGACCAATCGCACACCAATCAAATGTCATTCATACGATTGGTCTTTTATTAGTAGCATACTGCCCGATATGGTTAAAACAGTTATTGCGATCATATTGCGATTCGATTTCTATTCGATTTTGACATTATTAACTTAGGATAATCGGGCCCCTGATCATACTTTTTTTTGTTTCTTTATATTTCTTCCAACGAAGTTAGTTTCTTGTGATGGAACCTACTTATAAACTATTTAAATAATATGAGAAACGGTGAAATATGATCTAAGTACTTAAGTCCTAGATTAAATACTGAAGTAAGTAAACAAGTCGCTGCCCTAAGTACCTAGCTAGAGTAGCTACATAATTATTATTTAATCATGTTTAATAATAGAAAAGCTATCCATTTCTATTGTTATTGGCAGGAATGTGGTGAATTTGCGATCAATAGAAATATGAGATTTAGTATCGACGCATTTCGATACACCATGATCCTACTCAACAAACGGACTGTTGCGTTATAATAAGCATATGTTTTCCATTAGTTGTTTATTATTATGAAAATAGTACATAATCTGAGGAAAAGTTTGTGACGTTGTTGTGGGTAGACAATCTCTGGCTCTACAGGATCAATTTTGAAAATTCATTTGTGTGTCATATGAGCTAGTATATTACAGCTAGATTTCGGTACAGCACATATTGGGAATAGGATATGGGCGCAAAGAAAAATACAATTTCAGAAATCGTACCTGTAATTAATATTTCTTCAAGGAAGGTATAATGTCTGCCTCCTAACACAGATGAAAAGAAAAAGGGGCGAAATAATAACCGTTCACGGCTTTTATACTAAAAGTATTTGGTGTTGCCATGTTAAACATTACCAGAGACAATATACAAAATTAATTTTTGTTTTATACCAACACGCCCCCTCAAAAATTAATTACTTACAAACTATTTACAATCATAGTTTTCCGACTAACCAGAACATTAAAACCTTCCAAGTATTGCCTGGGAAAAATTACATCAAATCATGGTCCAACATTCGTTGCAAGGATTAGGAAAACCCAGTAAAACCTAATCAGACCATAAAATAATCAATCATAAATATCAAAATAAAATAACATGAATTCAACATAAAATACAACACAAAAATACAACAATAACTCAAAAACATTATAAGCATAAATTCAACATAAAATACAACACAACAATTCAACAATAACTCAAAAAAAAAAAAATTATTAACATAAACCCATCTTATCTCCGAACTGTCTAAAAACAACAGCAGGCAGTGGCTTGGTTAATACATCGGCTATCTGTTCATCTGTGGAGAGATACAACAATTTAATAACATTGTTTTGTACTTGTTCTCTAGAAAAATGGTACTTAATGTCAATGTGCTTAGACCTCTTGTGGCTTGTGGGATTGTTTGCTATACTGATACAACCATTATTGTCTTCAAAAATAGGTATAGGACTGACAATATTAATTTTAAAACTAATTATTAGAGACTTCAACCATAATGCCTCTTTTACAGCTTCAAACAATGCCATATACTCGGCCTCAGTTGAAGAAGCCGCCACAGTTAATTGTCTTTTTGTATTCCAGGTTACTGTACAGCTTTCAAACAATTTAAATAAGTAGCCTGAGGTACTTTTTCTATCATTAACATCGTTACCACCCCAGTCTGAATCTACATATCCACACAAAACATGTTCAAAATTATTACACCTTACATACGTTAGTTTTAATTCTAAAGTACCTTTCAAATACCTAAGCACTCTTTTAAGACTTTGCCACAACTCCTTATTATTTTTGTTAGTGTATCTGCTCAATATATTAACACTAATACTCAAATCAGGGCGTGTACACAACATAACATACATTAGACAACCAATCAGGTTACGGCAAGGTGCATTATATTCACTATCTATGTTAAGAGCGTCATAGTTAGGTTTATTCTCCATAGGTGTGCCGATTTCATTACAGTCAGTCATGCCGAATTTCTCTAAAATGGTTTTTATATATGAGCTCTGATCTAAAGTTATAGTGTCATTACTTCGAGTTATTTTAATACCAAGAAATAGTTTAATCTCATTAAAGTCAACCATTTTAAATCTACTCTTTAAATAACTCTTAAAACTGTCTAGTAGTGACCTATCTGCACAAGCTAGGACCAAATCGTCGACATACAAAAGCACATATATATTCCTATTAATATCACCGTTATTTAAAATATAAATACACCTATCTACCGATGAGTTAACGAAACCTTTTTCTTTCAGACATTGGTCAAATAATTCAAACCAACACCTGGCAGCCTGTTTAAGCCCGTATAAAGCTTTATTTAATTTACACACATAACCTTCTTTACTAACAATACCATCTGGTACTTTCATATAAATTTCTTCCTTCAAAATTCCATTTAAAAATGCTGTTTTAACATCCATATGATGTATTAATAAATTAAATTGATTTGCAAAACTAATCATAAATCTAAAACTGGCTATACGAGCAACTGGGGCAAAAGTTTCATTGTAATCACTCAAGTATTCCTGACTAAAGCCCCTGGCAACAAGACGTGCCTTATATTTTAATGAATTACCAAACTCATCCCTTTTAATATTAAAAACCCATTTGCTGTCAACTATGTTTTTATTATCAGGCTTAGGCACTAGCGTCCAAGTATTATTATCAAATAGTGAATCTAATTCATCTTTTATTGCACCTTCCCATTGAAGCCTATCATGCCTATTTTTAATATCATTATATGAAGTAGGTAATTCGCAGCTGACTGACTGTGCACACAACAAAACTTCGTCAATTTCGTTATAAGATACTGGTATACGACCTTTTAGCCTCTCACTCCTTCTCAATTTACAAGAATTTTCGGTATCTACTTCAGTACTACAAGTTTTAGTCGAACTTGCTTGATTGTCAACATTTGCCTCAACCATATCATTTGAATCGTTTAACTTACGATTCTTCCAACCGGGAACAGACTCATCAGATTTCAATGTATCTGATTTTAAACTACCTGATTTTACACTATCAGGTTTCGAACTCTCACAACCTTGAGGCGTTATTGACCCTGACTTTGATGTCAGTTCAGTATTTTGGAAATGTTCCACTTCATTCCCTTCGAGTCTCAACAGAGGCCTAGATTTCAAAAAATTAATTTCATCCACTATAACATCCCTCACTATTTCATATTTTACATGTTCTGCGTTCCATACCCTATAGCCATTCGGTACATATCCTAAAAGAACACCCTTCCATGATTTCTCATCAAACTTAGTTTTTCTGATTTTATTATGCACATAGACGGTAGCACCAAAAACCTTTAAATGTTTAATAGCAGGCTTTTTATCATGCCACATTTCATAGGGAGTTTTATTTTGTTGCAATGCGCGGGTAGGCGTTATATTTATCAAATATACAGCGATTAATACCGCGTCACCCCAAAAACATTTAGGTAATTTTGCACCACTAACCATTGCGCGGGCTTTTTCTACTATTGTTCGAACCATGCGTTCCGAAACTCCATTTTGTTGCGGAGTTCTCGGCACAGTAAAGTGGTATGAAATTCCTCGAGACGCACAATACTCTTTCATTTCACTAGACAAATACTCCCGACCATTATCACAATACAAGTTAACCAATTTCAAATTGAATTTTGCCTCACTCTTTGCAACAAAATCTTTAAAAGCAGAAAACACATCAGATTTATAGGCTATCGGGTATACAACACAGTAGTGAGTAAATTGATCCACAAATAACACAAAATAATTCTTATTATCAATTGTAGAAGGAGTGATTGGCCCACAAACATCAGTATGCACAATAAATAAGGGTCGTTTAATATGCCTTTTATCCTTGCACGAGTTAAATGGCAACCGACTTTGTTTCCCATTTATGCATGATTCGCATAGTGTTGCGTCAGGTGTCACAGATTCAATTAGGTTACCATCGTCAGTCATACAATTATTTCTTAATTCTAAAAACTTTTGTTTACTAATGTGACCTAATCTTTGATGCCACAAGTCGTAATTATTTTTATCACTATTACACAACTGGGAAATAGACCGATTGACACAAATTTTAAAATCTATCGATATTAAATTATTAATTGCCTTACCTCGCATCAGTATTTTATCGTCCTTACTGATATACGTTCCACGCTGATCGAAGGTGATGGTCAGCCCAGCACGTTGCATCCTCGACACCGATAGCAGGTTGTGTGGCGCCTCGGGACAGAACAACACGTCCTCCAAAGTGCCCTGGATGCCTGTGTCGCTCATCACTTCCAGTGTTCCACGTTTGGTGGCTGAAATAAATTCACCGTGTTTAGCAATTGAAATCTTAAACGGTGTGGGTAAAGTCGTATAATTACTGAAAAGATCTTCCCTGTTAACGATGTGGTCGGATGCTCCGGAATCCAATAGGAATGTTATTTGTCTCACATCGTCGTTCGTTTCATGATTACCAGACATGAATGCAAAACCGGTGGCTTCACTTGAGTTGGATGCCCCCTCAGTCAGCTCTACCGCTTGAATAGTTCGGGGCCGGTCCGCCGGTTTTCGCTGTAGGTTAGGTTGATTCGTCCGGTCAAATTTATGTTGGTAGTTACGGCGCTTGAAGTAAAAACAGTCCCTCTTGAGGTGGCCCTTTCGCCCACAGTGGTGGCACTTGGAAAGCTTCTTCGTATCCTTAAAACTCTGCTGGTTTGATCTCGTATCGAATCGCCTTCCATTGAATTCGGTGCGGGCGTGAAGTACTTTTGACGAGGTGTCACTACCCTCATTTTTAAGTTTTACTTCATGATCCAGCAATCTTGTTTTCACAAAACTCAACGTTAAATTATCCTCTGATAATGTTTCGATTGCCGTGATGACGCCATCGTATGAAGTTGGGAGGGAAAGAAGTAAATGAGAAACCTTGTCAGTTTCTTCGAGCTTCGCTCCAGCAGACAATAACTCCGTCATTAAGTCGTCGAAAATCGTGAAGTGTTTGACTAGTGGAGTGTCACTTTGCAGCTTCAAGCTCAGCAACTTCTTTCGTATCGCCAACTGCGTTGCTAAACTTTTTCTCTCGTACAAAGCGTCGAGGTTCTGGAAGATTTCTCTGGCGGTCAGTTCTTCTTTAGCAAAACTAAGAAAGGAGTCTGCCAAATACTCGACGATCACACTCTTCGCAGTTCGGTTTTGCTTCTCCCAAGCCTCGAGCCGTATCACAGGTACCTCATCGACGACCCTGATGACGTCTAACTCGGTTAGCAGCGCTCGAATTCGGAACTTCCACACGCTGTATTCTTCCCCGTTGAATGGCTGGATGTTTCTCTTCGTTTTAAGGTGGTCCATGATAAATATTGGAACAACAGCACAATACCTATTTCAAACAAGCAGTATGGCTGGGCCCATAACCTATTGGGAATAGGATATGGGCGCAAAGAAAAATACAATTTCAGAAATCGTACCTGTAATTAATATTTCTTCAAGGAAGGTATAATGTCTGCCTCCTAACACAGATGAAAAGAAAAAGGGGCGAAATAATAACCGTTCACGGCTTTTATACTAAAAGTATTTGGTGTTGCCATGTTAAACATTACCAGAGACAATATACAAAATTAATTTTTGTTTTATACCAACAGCACAGAACACTTAATAGTTACAACATGCTACAGTGAAATTGTAATAGGTCCACTAAGTGGCAGGTTAATTAAAACGATGGGAATAAAAAATGTTTCCGCAGAATTTCCAGAATTTTCTACGTTCATTTTAACACATGATATGACATGTACGCAATTTCAGTTACGACTAAAGGGTTGTCAGACTTGAAAATGAAACTTGTCACCAATTATCTAATTCAATGTGGTTACTGTAAACAACAAAATATTTGCGACAAATAATAATTAAAACAAACAGTACGCAGAAATGGATCTTGAAAGGAAAGGATATAAAATACCTAGAATTCTGTCCCGCCAAAACCATTTTCGAATTTCGAAGCTCTATTTCAATTACAATGGCCGCTTTTGTTGGCCACTATCTTGATTGCAGAATCCATTAACCACAGTCCCAGTGGAATACCACTTCAAAGTTATTAAATTTTCGCAACAAAAACTTTCAAAATATTTTCAGTCAAATTCAGATTTTTTATTAACATTCATGGAAGCATTGGAAGTAATAAAGTGTAGGTACAGAGGTTGAATACGCTTTCATAGTGAAAGAAGGATTGTCATGACAAAATCCGCAGACAATATTTCTTTTTTATTAGTGTAGGGACCTAGTTAAAGAACTAGAAACTCTCCAAGTCCTCTCCATAGACAAATATAGACATATATTTTAGGTTACAGCCTTGATCTGAATTGTGACAGCCTTGAACTATATCCTAAAGCGTTGATCAGTAGCAAAACATGATATCATCGTGGCAAGGGTCGGATAACACATGGCGCGATGGTCACGCGCTGTTTCTATTACCTACAATGACCGCAAAACGGTTGTTTCAGTTCTTTGAAACCTTCAGGTGGTTATGTAGGCAGCTGGAGGTTTCATAATACCTGTAACGAAAACATGAACGAGTAGTTCAAAATGAAAAACAAATTGAAGCCTGAGTCGTAGCTGAAGCTATAGTTTTATTTTTTTAAGTAGAAAAAAGCTTTGATATTGTTATCGTAGTTATCCTAGAACAAGGTTTATGTGCCTCCATTTATTGTCTACGTTGAACCTAGTGGGTGCATTGAAGAACAAAGTTACCGTTAGTTAAGATATCTGTGGGTGTGCAACACGAAACCAAAACTTGTCCAAATTAATATCTAACTATCTAACAGTTATTTACAGATTCATCTACCTATGGACGGCATCAAATGGCTAGAGCCTCGCTGAAGAGGAACTGATCTTAGTTTACAGTACGAGGTAAACACGAGGTACATCCAATTCAATGCATATCCAGATGAATCGCGCAAGGCCTTTGTTCATATTTGTCATAGACATAACAACGTCTCTTTATGGTGAAAATAGCAGAATGCTGCACCGTGTTTACGTGTCTCGTAGCCTGCTTCCAGACAGCCCGGCACCTCACACAATTCATAAGAAACCTTTATTGATTCCAACATCGGTCGGCTTACGTTAAACGATTGTTATGAAAATAAATCGCTTCTTCAGAAAGACGCGTTAAATGCCGCAAAGTTAACACTTCGATTCACACGCTTTTTGTTAAGACCTTATTCCGTAAGCATTAAAGTTGGTAATTGCGCGTGAGTTGATGAATTCTTTTTAGTTCGACGGAACGTGGAAAATGCTGAATGAAGGGGTGAGTACGTGCGTGCGTGACTCATAGTGGAGCCTCAAGTTACGGATTCCTAGGTAATGGTAACGGCCAGCACGTGGTCGAAAACACTACATTTACAGCTCCTGAAAAGTCAATAAGTGCGTAATATTGCATTGTACACAACCGGTTCGGATAACAGTCATTAATCAAACAACGTTAAGGTTTTTAAGGGTAATAGAGTGCTGCATTACAGAGTCATATGACATGCGTTTTACAAAGTCATGGTGGGCAGTCTTACCTAAGAGTATAGGGTTACCCGGGTTACTGCCCCTTGTAAAACACTGGTACTACTGGTAGCTGAATGTGTTTTTAATATGGAAATAGAAATATGGAACACATAATGCAACTAAAGGAAAATTGAAGCAACATAGAAAGAAAATATATTCATAGAAGTTTTTTTCAGGCTCAAAGTGCACAAAGCAATAATTTTGTTTATTAACAGGACGAGAAAATTAAGCAACTGAGAAGGTACGTCAATACTTCTGTATTGTTTTTAAATAAGCAGAAGAATTAAACGTTCTCAATTATGTACACTATCCTATGCATTTTTATATGTACCAAAAACGTTTCACCATTCAAAAGTAGGTAACATTATTAATTCTCAAATAAACACGAGAAATGCGCATGCACCGCAAATTACGTGTTAAACATCAAAAGCTTACTAATACAATATATCTTAAAAATGGAGATTCGAATTACACCACAAGGTGAATAAATACAATGTCCATTATAGTAAACAATATATCGATAACACTTCTCCTATTTCATAGATCGAACAATATTTCCAATAAAATCGATAAACAAGCAAAATGGCAGACGCAGCTATTACATAATTCAACTTGCTTACAATTCGGCCGCGGAAATGTTCTAATTTTTCTTACTGAGTAATTTATACGTAATAATAGACTAATGTTATGAAATAAATGTTTTGTTTGATGACTGCAGTCAGCATCCTTCGGCCTAGAAACTAGATCAGCGATTTTAATAGGTAAATATTATGGAATGGAAACTGCGTCTTTAAAACTAGACGATAGAAAAATCGCGTGGTAAAATGCAACGCTTCAATACTGATTCAAAACAAACAAGAAAATACCTAGTGTAAATCAACATTGAACTAGATTGGTACCTGTCTTCGGGAGCAAAATCAGCTGTTTGGAAAACATGCTTGAAAACATTTTCTATCAATCCTTGGTCAGTGGGTCATCTTTCTTGTTTCAGGTTGACATTCACCCGTCGCTGCGAGATTGTTCGAAAAAGTTAACGCGGCACTGGTACCTAAACGGCTTAAGGAGGAACATGGTGGGTTTTGGTCAGTAAGTCTGACACTCCCTCACGCTGCACCCGCAGTGGATCATTTGATTAGGGTGCATCTACACGTTGCAAGTAGCTTGCGCATGTTGAGGCACATGCGCAAGTTACATGCATTTTAAAAACGTGCTGGTCCAGCGACTCTCGCATGTGCCAAAACTAATACCCATCCGCGTGCTTTTGAAACTTCTCACTTGCGCATGTTAACTTGCTCCAGCTACATGCACCGTCTAGAAGCACCCTCATCTATCTTCTCTTCTATATATATAAAAGAAAGTCGTGTTAGTTACTCCACTTATAACTCGAGAACGGCTGAACCGACTTAGCTGAAAATTGGCAGGGAGGTAATTTAGAGCCAGGAGAAGGACGAATTTTTGTCACCATCCAGCTGCGGGAAACAGTCATATCGGGACGCAGGTGAAACCGCGGGCGGAAGCTAGTTTCCCATAAAAAAAGAGGTTGACATTCACCCTGTTTTCCCGTTTTTGGACGGTCAGTCTTATCAAGTATCAAGTAAGTAGTATAATGTTGGCAAGGTAACTAAGCTGAGTTCAAATAGGCAGTCAATCTTTAAAATACTGGTACTCAACTACATTCGACGAGATTGCAAGCAGGCCGCAACATACATAGAACGTTCAGATAATGCCAAGCAGATGATGAATAGCCTGTTTCCTTGACAACTTACTTATAATTTCATGAAAAAAAAATTAAAAACAAGTGCGGTCGTTCAACTTGTTTCTGAAATATTTTTTCATGCATTTTTCGTTTTTTGAAAAAAAATATAAACACAAGGAGACTGGCAATTATTTTTCCTCGATCAGAAGGGGGAAAATATTGCCAGTAGGGCATGCAATTTCGGTAAAATAAAAATTACCGGTAAAAATTCGGTAATTAAAATATTTTTACCGGTAAACCGGTAAAACGGTAATTTTTGTATTTTTTTAAAATGTGATATTATATTTATAAGATTGGGTAGTCTAAAAGCAAAAAATAATTAAAAATACAAGGTATAAGGTGGTAAACATTTTTTGTGACGTGGGCCGTAACAAAAAGACATGTCAGTACCATCCGTACGCGATGTCGTCGACAAAATGCAAGAGAAACAGCTGCGATGGTTCGGCCATGTGAAAAGGAGACCACCTGAGTACATCGGCAATGTTGTGTACCTACTCAATTTCAATGTACCCGGTCAAAGGCGCAGAGGCAGACCGAAACGGTGGTGGTGGAGTGTCGTAATGAATGACTTGAAAATCTATGAACTCGAAGAGGCAGATATCCTGGATAGATTGAAGTAGAAGAAGAAGATACGGAAAGCGGACTCCGTCACAAGACGGGATAAACGCTAAGAATTACCGTGAAGTAAAAGCCCTTTTTTATGGTAAATCGTAGGAATTTTATGGACCAGGGTCGCGGTAACTCTTTCGAACAATCCCGCAGCCCCGGCAGGCTTTGGCCCTGCGCGTGGAACAACTCGGGCCGCCGTCACGGGTCTGTTGTCTATGCAGACGGAGGAACGACGAGCCACCCGAACTCACCGTCCACAGACCAACGCCTGCGGTGGCCGGGAGTCGTCTCTCGACACTCGGCGCCCGTGGTGTCTTCCTGGTCCACTACAGCGGCTGGGATGAGAGGTGCGAACTCGCAGGCGCTCCAACTTCTCCTTCTCGGGCATGACTGCTTCGCAGAAGGAGGCGACGGCTTCCCATTCCCTCTCGCTCCGGACCATGGCTTGAACCAGGGCCGGACGCGAGAGGTCGCCGCTGCCTATTGGCTCGACGACGACACGGCGGTACCCTTCCCAGGCAGTGCACACCTAGACTGTGTGCTCCACCGTGTCCTCAGTGCTGTCCGCATGGTAGTGAAGTAAAAGCCCTTGCTCAATAAGGTCATAGAGTAGGTTAAATAAGCATAGGCTACATTTTTACCTAATAGGAGCTTTAGGAGGAAATTTAGAATAACCGAATGAATAAAATTTGTTTAGATATTATAAATTAAGATGAGAATGAAGATTTGTATCTAACCTATAGTTAAGGAGCCACATAAGTTTACTTTCCTAAAAAAACAGCAACTTTAACACTCTTACAATATGTAATGTATTCAATATTACATTATGTTCAGGCTACATAATGATATATGATATAGATTTGACGTTAAATGAACAATTGCTATATATTATCACAAAAACGTAAAAACCGGTAATTTACCGGTTACATATTATTTTTACCGGTAAATTAAAGATCGCAAAAATGGGCGGTTTTACCGGTAAAACCGAAACCGGTAAACCGGTATTGCATGCCCTAATTGCCAGTGTAGGTACAACAAAATCGTGAAGTAGTGCATAGCAACTTCAAATCTATTGTTAATCAATCATACAAGTGTTTAATCAATAACCACTTCAAAAATCTTACATTAATCTGGCGCCAAAACAAACCTTATTTTCAATTTGCAAGTCTGCTGACCTCCATTCCATCTTCGAACTAGAGTTAACATGTAACGTGACCGCCATTTTTTCTACTTTTTGTCTTTCGAACAGGCTTTCAACGGGGGCAAAGGAGATGTGACTGAGCCTAACGGTGCGACCTACTTACACGAGGACCACAGTTAATAAAGAGAATCCGCTCTGTGTAAATGAGTTCCGAATTTTATTTACCGTTGTTCCTTGTGAGAATTTCACCATCATTATTTTCTTAGTTGGGATCTAGAATTCTTAGGTACTATAATAACAGTATGATGGAAAATTTTCAATCTTTTTTCAACCTTTAAAAATCTCTTTCAGTAAAAACTGCAACGTCAGTCATTTCATATGACTGACGTTGCAGTTTACAAAGCACAGCCACAACAAAGTGATTCGTTTACCATAAACATGAAAGGGGTTTTTTGTTCGGAAAATATCCCGCGCGCACGTATACATATAAATTCGGGTCTTTCGTCATCTCAACACACTTAACTCATCACGAATGTGTTCAGTTGGTGAAACTTAAATTATTCACTTTTATGTTTTCACCAACTCAACACGTTTTATAATTTAACCCGATTTCAAATAAAAAGTACAGTCAACAAATGAATGTATTCATTTTCTGTGTCACAAACATCATCGGCCACTGAACATCAGCTTAGCAAACGCGAACATGGACTCCCAAACTACTTAGTACAAGTACTAAGAAATCATAAGTGCATTGAAGACAGATGCATTAGCAACTTTTAATAATTTTCTACAATAAAATAATGGTATTGAAATCGAATCATTGTTTGTCACAAATACTAGGGACAGAACTGAACAGAAGATATTCTATCTTCAATATTAATCGGATTGCTAAGTAATGCACATATCTGTTTTTCTACAATTTATCGACAGAAGACTTTTCAAGTACTGTCTGTAATTCATAATACTTTGTTTTTATTTGAGTTTTACTGAAAATCGCCAACAACTGTTTGATTTTTATTATTCCTCACGTACTATGTTCGTTTTCTTTCTCAATATGGTCTACTACTGCCATTCCGTTTGCTTGTCAGGTTCATAATCGCAATCGTAATAATATCACAATCATTTAACTTAGACTAAGGTAAATAATAACTACAGAGGTCAATAAAAATTAAATCTTCTGTTCAGCTCTGTTACCCTAGTACTTGTGACAAACAATTATTCGATTTCAATACCATTATTTTATTGTAGAAAATTATTAAAAGTTGCTAATGCATCTGTCTTCAATGCACTTATGATTTCCTAGTACTTGTACTAAGTAGTTTGGGAGTCCATGTTCGCGTTTGCTAAGCTGATGTTCAGTGGCCGATGATGTTTGTGACACAGAAAATGAATACATTCATTTGTTGACTGTACTTTTTATTTGAAATCGGGTTAAATTATAAAACGTGTTGAGTTGGTGAAAACATAAAAGTGAATAATTTAAGTTTCACCAACTGAACACATTCGTGATGAGTTAAGTGTGTTGAGATGACGAAAGACCCATAAATTCATACAGGCTGTCGCGTGCACTCGCTTTTCCACTACGTTGCGACAGCTTCACTCCGCCCGAAGACCACCAGTCACCAGTGGCTGTTTTGTATGTCGCTTGACATGGTGGTACATTATTTAATTTCAAAAACGAGATAATTCTATTTTCTACTAATATTATTATACGCATTATATTATATTGCATCAATTTGTGAGGATAATTGTAACTCTTTCACGCAAAAACAATTGAACGGTTTTTGATTAAACAAAAGATTATGTTTATCCAGGGGCGGGATGCAGATGCAGCCCTAGGGCTCGATTCACGATTCTTTGAATAGCGCCGGTCGTAGGGTTTTAAACGCAAGAATTCACCAGTGGTAAGGTGGAAAAGTTTATAATACTTATATCGAGGAAATACAGTGGTCTAACCAGTTTTACTTGATCCCGGTTAGATTATCAAGAAAAAAAATTAAACTCGCTAAATTAAAACTTTATTTGAGTCATTAATTGCCATTGAATCACAAGTAAGTAAGTGACTAATTACCTAGGTACATACCTAGGTACTATTTGGTAGGCAGGCGCCAAAAGGCTTAAGCTCATATTTGTATTGTCATTGCAGTTGCAAGAGTTTAAGATAAAAAATACTACTGAGATAATATGAGTGCCTTATCTCCGGTAATTGCAATAATCTGAGTAACCTGGGTTGACTTAACCCAGATGTCAGAAAATTACCTATAGATAGGTAGTTAAGTACTTTCATTTTTTTCTTTGGTTTTCATTGCTGGACACATTTTCAATCACTATTAATCATCAATACCTAAATTGATTATGGTTATCTAAAGCTCGTAGGCACATATTATATCAGCCTAACATACCTAAGCTCGAAGAGAGAAAACAAGCGAGATTTTCCATAATACAGGTCAAGTATGGTTCATTGGAAGTCCACATACCTAACAGATGACCAATGGAAACAACATTTAAGTAGATCTTTGTTTTAAACCAGACAAAACGAAAAGGCAACGTAATGGCAAAATAAAACATTTCATACAGTGTCTTCATAGCTGGTACAAAAAAATACAAACATCCTTTTAAGAGCCTTCTTCTTTTTCGGAAGTCGGTTAAAATTACAATACTTCAATGAACATCAACAGTAAGCAAACATTGTTCCATTAGTCAACCTATTGACACAATCACCGTTACAATCACGTAGTACAAGAGCCTACATGAGTAAGATAACGTTGGCTTCAGAAAACTACTCGCTCCGCACTTTAGTTCATTCAACCTTTTTTCTTCGTTATCTGAGTCATAGGCCGCCTTAGAGCGTTTAGTCAACCGGAGCCGCCATTAACATAACTGTATGCGGAAAAGTCTGCCAATTTACTGCAAGCCACAGATAGCTTACTAGACAAAATTGACAAACATAAGCATACTCTTGCCACATTCGTCGAGCGCTGGTATACTTACGACTTTAGCCGTATACCAGCGCTAAGCGCTGACGCCGACCAGAATGAAAAACACCAAAGCTAGGCGCTGGTCCATTCTGGTAACAGCTACACTTCCTTCACTTTGCTTGCTTTATGTAACTGTTATCAGAATGAATTACCACCGCTAAGTGCTTTTATATCGGATTTATAATATATAGCTACCCGCTTTCTTTCTATACAAGGTGTTGATTTGCATTTGTGCCATACTTCAGGACGAGGACATAAAATACGTAAATAATCGATTGGAATTACAGTAGACGGGAAATAGTTAATATGCACTGCTTTTTTTGTCATTGTAATGTCATAGTATTTCAGAAGTAATCCAATTTTATGAATGAAATTTATGAATAATCGTTGCGTATGCTTTGTGTTTGCGTTTGTGTGAGGGCGCAGCACGGTTTTAAGGCCAGTAACACACGCAAGGGCGGATCCAGCTTCGGCGCCAGGGGGAGGTCACACGCGCCCGGGTGTCACCATTGTGCGGACAGCCCCGAGGACACGGTGGACCACACAGTCCAGGTGTGCCCCGCATGGGAGGGGCACCGCCGGGTCCTCGTCGAGGCTTTGGGCGGCGGCGACCTCTCGCGTCCGGCCTTGGTTCAGGCCATGGTCCGGGGCGAGAGGGAATGGGATGCCGTCGCCTCCTTCTGCGAAGCGGTCATGCTCGAGAAGGAGGAGGCGGAACGCCAGAGAGTTCGCACCTCTCATCCCGGCCGCCGCGCTGGACCAGGTAGACACCATGGGCGCCGGGTGTCGCGAGATGACTCCCGGCCACCGTAGGCGTGGGTCTGTGGGCGGTGAGTTCGGGTGGCTCATCGTCCCTCTGTCTTTCTAGACGACAGACCCGTGTCGACGGCGCGCGTTGTTCCACGCGCTCCTCAAAGAGATGTCAGCAACCCCAGCGGGGCCCAGCAGGGCCAAGGCCTGCTGGGGCTGCGGGTTGTTCGAAAGAGATACCGCGGCCCTGGTACATAAAAGACCTATGACGGAACACAACGATTTTAGTCAGTAAGAGTCTGACACTCCCTCACCGCTGCTAACCCACAGCGGGAGGGGTCATTTGATGATTTTACGTCGATAAAAAAAAAAAAAAAGGGGGAGGTCACACAGTCGTGGTCAAGTCACAAAAAATATTATATTGTAGCGTATACTTCTCTTAATATTAAAAGTAGTAGTAGGGGAAAGGGGGATAGCCCCGGCCAATTTTTTATTTTTGTAATTGTGATTTAATTATCAAGAGAAATACAACGAAATCTACCAAAAATAATCAACACAATATTTATTCGTATTATAACATTGAAAATTTGAGCAAAAATAATATCCAATACTTATTAAACCCACTTCAATTAGTGGTCAAATTTTGGTATCTTTTTAAAGTGGCGGGTAGCTCCGGCCACCTACGTAATTAATGGCCAAATCGATTTTTGGCGACATACACACCACAGTTATATTACGAATCCGATGGATTTATATCAACACGTGCCTCGTGAGCCCAATCTAAACTTGATCTTGACCCGATCCAGCAGAGAAGTACGTGGAACTTCATACTGATCTGCGGCAGCTCTCTCAGAAGATTTTTTCTCAAGCACCGCTTGAATTGCTTTTTAGGGTTCCGTACCTAAAGGGTTAAAACAGGACCATATTGTTTTCGCTCCTCTGTCCGTCCGTCCGTCCGACCGTCCGTCCGTCCGTCCGTCTGTCACCAGGCTGTATCTCATGAACCGTGATAGTTAGAGAGCTCATATTTTCACAGATGATGTAGTTTTGTTGCCGCTATAACACCAAATACTGAAAACTAGAATTAAATAAATATTTTGGGGGCTCCCATACAACAAACGTGATTATTTTGTCTGTTTTATAAATAATGGTATCGAACCCTTCGTGCGCGAGTCCGACTCGCACTTGCTCGGTTTTTTCATGTTTTCTTCACTCCAGTCTCCGCGATTCGTAGTTCTAATTTTGAATTTCGGCATTATGACACTGCAAACAAATATATATCTATACTTATAATAAATCTGTAGAGAGGTCAATTCTGTACATTAAATATATTTCCAAAATATCTATCAGGGGGTGATTAGTGATCGATACTGATGCCAAAAATGCAATCAGTAAAATTTTTGTCTGTCTGTCTGTCTTTCTGTCTGTCTGTCTGTCTGTCTGTCTGTCTGTCTGTATGTTCGTTATGGAAACAAAAACTACTCGACGGATTTTAATGAAACTTGGCACAAATATTCTTCATACTCCTGGTCAGGTTATAGGATACTTTTCATCACGCTACGATCAATAGGAGCAGAGCAGTGATGGGAAATGTTGTGAAAACGGGGGAAGTTACTCCATTTTTTAAGCTTTCGTCACGTGTGCAGCCTTAGTGGTTAAAGCTAAGTAGTAATAGGCTGGTGATTATTATTACTTCCTCTCTTTGCACAAAGTCCGAATCTAACGCGGACGAAGTCGCTGGCAGAAGCTAGTTTTTAAATAAGACTTAAAATAATAACATCAAATAGAATAATAAACATCTAACATATGGCCGGGGATACCCCCAAAACTAATGGCCGGGGTTACCCGACATGACTTTCTTCGATAAAAAAAATATTTAAAAAAAGCAGCTAATTATACGTTGAAATAAACTTCAAAATACAAAATAGAATAGTATTCAATCATGTAAAAAAATCAAATAAATAATTACTTACGTTTATTCAATGAATAATGGTTTTCGAAACAATTGAAGTCACGCGGCCGTCGACAGCAAAAAAGAAATTCACTCTATCACGCCTGAACGCAGCGGTCAATCGACTTCAACTGTTTGCATTTGACGAATTACTCTTAAACGCACACAGAGATCACACGAACTTCAAAATCACGCCACGCGAATTACTAATATTTACTATGGCCGAGGCTACCCACCGGCCGGCGGCCGGGGCTACCCCCCTTTCCCCTATAAATACAATAAGCGCGATCGTAGCAAGTTCGAAATTTTTACGAATGTTAAGAAAAGTGTTTTCATGTAGAAAATGGCCCGAGCAGAGTGAGCGCAATTTCTCGTATTAATACTACACACACGTGCCAAACAAAATAGCGCGAGCGAAGCGAGCGCGAAAATTTTTGTTCAGGTCGAGGACTAAGGTTAAAAAAGTGTTTTTATGTAGAAAATAGTCCGAACTGAGTGAACGTAATTTCGTGAGTAGTACATATTGATCGAAGTACTTTAAAAGGAATATAAATAAAAACGTTCGAACGAAAGTCACTTTTTTGGTAGGTAAAGGACTTAAAAAAATGTTTCCAAATCATGGTAGGCTCAAACTGTTGGCCAGATTTTTTAAATTTGGGACACAAAAGTTCATAAGTTTCAAAAAGCGCTGTAAAGTAACAAGCAGTCGGAAGCGCAAACTGTTTTGTTTTTGAGGACTCCATTAATATTTTTTTTTTGCTATATTTGACTTATGAAGTTATCAAGGCAAAGTATATAACATATTGCGCGAGCGAAGCGAGCGCGAAATTTTTTGAGCCTACGACACAAAAGCACCTGATTAAGGACATTGCAAAGCAACAAGTAGCCGCGAGCACAGCGAGCGCGAACTTTTTTAAATTATTTGTTTGAAGACTCACAAATCAGACTGGAAATTACGTACAAATAAAAAGGAACCGATCTCATAACCAAAATCGATCTCAGTGGCGTGCACTTGGAGAGGCCTATGTCCAGCAGTGGACTACGATAGGCTGATGATGATGATGATGATGAAAAAGGAACCGTGATTAGAGCGAGTGCCATTTGTGTTCGTTGATTCGGTGCGTCAATAAAAATAATAAACAATCAGAAATACAGTACCTACAGACATAGTCATTTACTCGCGAGCGTAGCGAGCTAGAATTTTTTTTCTGAGACCGAGGCGCCCGGGTTATTCGCACACCCTGCACCATAGGTTAAGACGGCCCTGCATGAGATACAGCATTTAGGTAATGTAGACAACCCGGACAGCGGATTCTTAGTAACAGGATCCCGTTTCCTCCTTTTGGGTACGGATAAAGAGTAAATAAAGAATAGAGAGCGAGCGTTGCGAGCACGAATTCTTCAGCAAAACTACTCTACCTGTAACTATGTAGGTATCTACCTACCCTATCTATTCACTCGGAATAAAAATTATCTTATAACAAAAACATAAAACATCGTGTTTTTAACCATTTCAATTATTGGTCCTCTTAGGTCCTGAACCTGGCCCAGAGGGGGGTCATGACCTTGTGACCTACCCCCTGGATCCGCCGTTGAACACACGCGCCAAGTTTAAATACGGCTAGATGACATTGACGGATTTCCGAAAAAAAATTAAAATAAAAAATTTTTGTACCAATTTTCTTATTGATTTGGGTTGAGAATCATTAGTATAATTACGTCCTTGACTATGGCACGGATGCAAATCAACAGCTTGTATATGGCCTAACTACTTAAACCTTTGTGCAAAGAGGAAGGCAATAGCGTTTCCAGTTAGGTAAGTAAATGATCTAAGTATTCCACGGCTCAAACTTGTGTATGCCGCTATTTCGTAACAAGTATGTTTTACATTGTTTGTTTCGCATGAATCTAGCTGAAGGAATTTGCTGAAATGCGTTTCCTTTCGCGTTACGCAGCGGATGTCACATAGACCCGTGTGAACGTCACGCCATAAAAACTTTCGACTTTTTTGTTGCAGTTATGAACTCATTAATTTGCATATTGCAATAGTTATCAAATTAATTAATTAGTACTGCTAATAAAACCGCAAAATATTTCTAAAAAGACCAATCTGTGAATCCAGTTTTTTAGGGTTCCGTAGCCAAAATGGCAAAAACGGAACCCTTATAGTTTCGTCATGTCCGTCTGTCCGTCTGTCCGTCTGTCCGTCTGTCACAGCCGATTTACTCGGAAACTATAAGTACTACAGTGATGAAATTTGATGGGAATATGTGTTGTATGAACCGCTACAAAAATATGACACTAAATAGTAAAAAAAAGAATTGGGGGTGGGGCCCCCCATACATGTAACTGAGGGATGAAATTTTTTTTTTCGATGTACATACCCGTGTGGGGTATCAATGGAAAGGTCTTTTAAAATGATATAAAGTTTTCTAAAAAACATTTTTCTTAAAGTGAACGGTTTTTGAGATATCAGCTCTCAAAGTCGTAAAAAGTATGTCCCCCCCCCTCTATTTTTATAACTACGGGGTATAAAATTCTAAAAAAAATAGAGGTGATGCATGCTAATTAACTCTTTCAACGATTTTTGGTTTGATCAAAGTATCTCTTATAGTTTTTGAGATAGGTTGATTTAACTGTAATTTACGGAACCCTTCGTGCACGAGTCCGACTCGCACTTGGCCGGTTTTTATCTTTATCGAATAGGTATATGACAGGTGAAAGTGACTGTTTGCAATTCGAACGGTAAATGTACCAAAATACACTCATCATTCTTTAAGAGGTGCCCGACCCTCATCACGACAAATGACAACTTCAACGGAAAGTTCTTCACTCATCATGCTGCCCTGGTACCTAATGATATCCAAGCAGCCAAATAAAATTTCAGAATTCAAACCAGTTCACAACTAGGTCAATTTAAAAATAAACAAACTTTGGTAAGTCTGTATATAAACTGCAACGCAACGACCGTAATCAATCGACAGATACTGTAATCTAATCACTAGGTACCTGATAAAATCTGTGCAAAAATGTGGCCAATTTGTACATCAAAGATCTGGTTCAGGTAATAAATTCGACATAATTGACATACATACTTTCCTATCACTTTCTCAAATCCTTGAAAATCATTACCGGTATCATCAAACTCTATGATCAAACGGAACTATTCGTCAGAGGTTGATAAAAGTAGGTTAGATCAGTTTATCTATGGCCCGTGTTGTCAACATGGCCATAACCTAGCCATAACAGGAATGTGGGGCAAACGTCATTGGAGTTATGGGAACAGCTAGGCTACAACTGTCAGGAAACAAACCTGCACCAAAGCTGTCGAATTCTTACAGCATGATTCGTTTTTATTGCAACATTGATCAAGAAAGTTACATCTCACCGCTTCTACCTTGTTGTAACTTCTAGCACAGATTATATAATAGTTACTACGTCTTCTAGTTGTAACTGTAGGTATCTTGGAAAATCGAAAGTGATTGTCGTAACACATAGATTTGTTTTTATTAATAGATCAGATCTATCTAATCTATAAACACACACAATTATAAGAAGACGACTTAAAAGATTAAAGGATCATTAGAACGATCTGTTTATTCTAAAACAGTGGTGACAATGTATAAAAGCAAGTTTTATCATTCCTAGCAATCAATACCCGGAAAGGCGTCCCGCGATCAGGTAGCATATTACAAGTAAGTTATAAGAGTAGCTTTGGTAAGGCCACACAACCGCCTACAAACTTAAATTAAACCACCTGGGGCCCGATTCTCCTAAGTTAATAATGTCAAAATCGAATAGAAATCGAATCGCAATATGATCGCAATAGCAGTTTTAACCATATCGGGCATTCTGCTACTAATAAAAGACGTAAAAAATTAAATCGTATTCGATTGACATTTGATTGGTGTGCGATTGGTCTGCTATTTTGGTGATTTTGGTCTATACGGTAGTTTGCTGTATAATCATATTGCAATCGTAAATCATTTGCAGACAAAATGATTCATTATTGAATGATAGAAAAGGATAAAAACGTTTATTTCAAAGAAAAAATAGCGGAATGCCACATACGCTTCAATCGTAATCGAGTCGGGATTGGATCTCAGTCGAATCGAGTCGAACGTGAATCGTGTGTCGCTTAAGTAAAATTAGGAGAATCGGGACCCTGTTCTTTGGGGAGATCCCTCCCACTTCAATTGATACTAATTTAACTTTAATACAGGTTACCTCTATTTCGATTTAGGTAAGTTCGTACTTGAGATGGATAGGGGTATGTGTGTCATACATATCGTAGTATCAATAGATAGCTCTAGATGAACTTATTAATGCGGTTTTTTTGTCTGTTGTATCGTTGATAGCGTGAAACCTCAAACAAGCTGACTTTTAAGAAATAGTGCGAAATAGAGCATTCGGAGAGGTAAGTTTTTAAAGGCATGTGTTTAAACGCCGCCCAAAAAAGTACCTATTTCGCAACCAAAAAAATTCTAAGCGGTTACCAAAATGGATTAATGGTCACTAAATAACGTTTCCTAAAATATTATGAAATAAATCCATTTTTTCCTATTATTGTCTGTCATAAAAATACCTAAGTATATGGACGCCTTAAAAATACACTTTAGACTAAATATTATATATTGTCACTACTTAGCTGTTACCAATTATGTAATACTATGAGTTCTAATTTGGTAATTTTTACTAGGCTAAAAAAGCTAACGATCGCTAGAATATTTCCCAAATACTAATTAATATGCTGGGGTTCCCAAGCGTACGTCGCTTATTTATTGTTATATGAATTTGGGTGTAACTCAGTACCTACGTTTAAAATGTAAGCACGCAACATGCAGCAAGCATGGCTTCTGTCACGGCTCCGGCACTGCGGGGCTCCGGCGGTCCCATGCGAGCTTATCGTCGCAGATGGTTGTCACGCTCACCACCGCAGCTTCGGCTTGCTGGCCGGCTCTGCCGGCCAGCCTCAGCCACGGCGGCGATCGCTGAAACTATATACCTGCGCCTCAGCTCGCAGGCTGCCTCGCCACTCCGCGCCTACGCAGTTTTGAATTGCACTCTAGGGGTAGGGCAGACAAGACTACGTGGAGTCGGTTTTGCAGCGATTCGTTTTCGTCACTAATTTTGATTTTTGGTAGTAATGTTAATCTTTGAGTTGGATAGAATTTGGTGACCGTTGATCCATTTTAGAAACCAAAAATAATATTTTTGCAAGGTTTGTGATTTTTCTGATGTTATTTCATTTATTTTGGATAATAATATTATATAGTTTAGGGCCCTCATAATAAAGTCAATTGATTTTTTTTGGAGTTGTTTATTTTATTTGGTGCCCAGGCTCAGAGTCTTAAAAATATTTTTGGTGGCCGTCTAAATTATACCCGTTTTTAAATATCTAATAGAGATTTAAGATCAATAAATAAATTAAATAATAATAATAATAAGTGAATTTCTCTTCCATTATTGCTGCAAGGAAGAGGTGGTCATGAATGATTTAGGAAGCCGTAGGTACTGGAACATGAAGACAGTTAAAAATTTTAAATTATTTATCGAGGCTCATAAAGTTATTTTACTTAACCAGGTAATTGCATCGCTGACAACAATTCTGCATTGTCGTTACCAAAAACAAAGGAGGTTAGTGTAACAAAGCAGGCTTCTTTATTGGAATAATGACTGTTAACATAGTGCATTTGATGCGTGAGTCAAGTCAGACTGCCGTGTCCCCGTGACTCACGCAGCTCCAATTTCTTCACCAAACATACACTCATTAATTATTCTAGGTAATTATAAAACTAATGTGATCGAGACAATTTATCGTATGTAATTAGCTGACGGTTCATATTTAATACGCGCGTCTTAATTTACTAATTATGTGCTGCATTAGCTCTTAATTCAATTAGGAAAAGGAGTTGGACCTCTGTGATATTCCTTGTGACATTACCCAATTTTATTTTGCATCTTTGTGGAGAAGTCCAAAACTTAAAATATGTAGGTATGTAGAATTACCTTTGAATTAACCTACAGTTATGCGTGAGCAAACCAAATGCATGGCACACAAAGCTGGTAATAATTCTTACGAATACCTTGTTAGCCTAATGACCACTAATACCTAATACTGTCTCCTGTTATCCTAAGTTTAGTGCATACAACCCTTTCATCTAAATCGGTTCAATGAAAGCCGATACCTACGCTTGCCCTCCGTGTAAACCCCGCAATCTACTAAATCTAGTGAAATCGGATTCTATTCTCGCCCTAGCTGTAAAAACATGGTTGGTATGTACATAACTTGGCGAAATCTTATGGTGCAGTTGGGCTCGTGCAGAAATAGAAGCGTCTACAGGGCTGGCTGGAACTTACACGGTATACTATGGACTAATAATATTTTGAGGCTAGCTTATAACCGTTATTTCAATCCCAAAGAATTCCTATTTAAAATCGGAAAATATTTTTGAATGGCTTCAGTTGACTATAACTGCGAACCTCATTTAGTTTTACTAGCTTCTGTGATTTCCTACATACCTGGATAAAAAGTAGCCCAGCAATTTCCCTCGGTAAATAAATTATCTAGCATATGATTTCTTTTCATCGGACCATTAATTGCTCTGATTTAGCGTGTTCGAGAAAGCAAGTAAAAAAAAAAAACAAAAAGTTCAGGTTTATGGCACCTCTTAGTTTAGAGTATTTAAGTATACCCACACACACATAGCAACATGTGTTTTTACTTATAGCCTCATTTTCACAGGACATGAGGTCGGACACTGAGAGCGCAGCAGAGCAAACATGCAAAATGCTGTTGGAAGACAGATGTGAGCAAGTCGGATTAATAGGGACCTTATAATAGCGGTTGTTCTATACTAACGTATAGGCAACAACCTTATACGTACAAGCTACAAACACCCAATTCGTAGAGCTTCTGTTATCAATTTACTATCGGTTTTGATTTTGTGTCGTTTTCCTTTTTCCTTGAAATCAACGAAGCCTACCCCTGAATGAAACTTTACATCCTTGAGGCACGTAGGTAGGTAGTTAGTAGGATTTATTTTTTCGCTTACACTACAAACAGTTTCATAAAAATCTCAAGCAGTCCCCTTTGTCTGAATTTAGGTACGACGCATTAACGTTCAAGTAGGTAACTACTGGTATGTTATTTTTTCTATAGAAGCCACCCACCACTTCCTTCACGTGGCAACATATGCAGATGCGTCTGTAATGTTTTCCTAACATTCCACGATAATAACTGATCAATAAAAATAATTACAGTTAGTCATTTTACTAGGTACTTATGATAATTGTTTATGACTATCATCACTGTAGTATTTATGTACTTATTAAAAATAAGTAGGTAAACGTGAGATACTTAACTAGGTAAAAAAAGACGCTCATGCAGAATTCAGCTACATACTTACGCAAATAGAACGTGCCTGGCTATAAACGCATGGCAATATTTACCACTGAAAGATGTCCAAAACGGTCGCTGCATCCCTAAAGCAGACTATATCCGTCACAGGCGAGATAACTAAGTCTGAGACGGGAGCAGCTGGGCCTGCATACCAGCGCGAATTCACGACAATGTTTCTCAATGCATTACTACACGAGATTCCCAATCGCCGCGTTTGTTTTGTGCACCAAGCACGTTTGGGCCACTACCGTTCGGGTAATCACCTGGCGGATAAGGATTTTGAGAAACACAATTGGCTTAGCCAACATAAAGGTAATATCCAGGTAAAATATTAAAAAAAGAAGGTTGAGCTTACAACACCGTCAAGTGTTGGAGCCCATTGTGATTTCATTGCAAGAAAGGCCAGGCCATAAAATAATTATGAAAATAACTTTTACTTGTTTACTTAAACTAGGTTGAGGCACTCACTAGATATTTAAGTCTTTAGCATTTTTGTTGTGTTTTGAATAAAAGATAACCCTTTTATTTACTTAGCATGAGAGGGGTCACGAATTATATAAAAAAAATTGTGACATCACTATACCTACTTACCATTTTGGTACGCCCTCGAAGCACAAATCGTCAATGATATAAAAATCCCCGAAATGTAAAAATCTTATCACCCAGCACCCAATTTTTTTTGAGGTGTAGGTACGAACCATTTAATAATTCGTTGATAATGTTTAAATGTTTAATAATATCCATAAACTGTTTCCGTATTCCTAATAATAATGAATTAAGAGGAAATTGAATAAATAATAAACTAAAGACTTGTTTGCACCAGTTATTAGTCAACATCGTATCGAATCTGCATCACTATTTGCTGAATGGGTTCAATTTCAGTATTTACCGTGTTTACGAATAAAACCTTTATTAAGGCGGCCAACTTTATAGTAAGTCAATGCGGGACACCCACCCCTATCCACAATAAGAATTAGGATTTGTTGGAATTGTTAATGGTGTACTTAAATTAGAAACAAACAACACCACTACCGAATTAACATTTATTTTTAAAATCATATTTTTCACATGAGTGACATTTTTTTAATAGGTCTGGGTTTTGGTTTAGAATGTTCAAAAAGTTTTCACACTCCATCTAGACATTTATATAATCAAAGACTATTGCATACACTAGCGCTCTTTGAACTTGAGCCTTTTTTGTCTCTGTCTCTCTTGCACTTGGCGCGCGAAACAAAACAATGAAAACTCCGGGAAACTCACGTAAACGCATGCGGCATGAACACACGGACGCACGCGCGCAGCCGTACACACACACACACACACGCTTGATGATACACTGCCTGCGGTAGCAACGGCGCCGCGCCGCATCTCGTCATTCGTATTTTGATGTGGAACACCTTTATGCGAGCAAAGCGATGGGAAACGAGGAATGCGGGACATGCGGGACGCCTTAGACGATTTGCGGGACTATTTTATTAAATATTGCAATGCGGGATTGCAACTGTCATTACGGGACGGTCCCGCAGAATGCGGGACGGTTGGCCGCCTTAACCTTTATAAGCATGCATGCCTGTTCCATTTCATTAGTAAAAGCTACCCACCGACCAACGGCGAATATACCCCCGCTTGCTAATCGCGGTCATTCCGCATTCACTCGCTCGCTAGAATCACATCGCTGTTCGTACGCTCAGTTCGAATTTGGCGCGCAACCGGTACCGGTCAGGCAGCAGCGACTTGCGCGCCCTTGCAGAAGTTTTATCGAAACCAAGTGAAGGACCGTATACTTTTGTTTGTTGTGTTGTGTAAATTTATTTTTTATTTTCGAAGTCACCGAACTGGTTTAACTTTATTAAAGACTTTAGTGTAGTGTAAATTATAGTAAAGTATTGTAATAATAGATAGTAAATACCGTGCCAACGGCTATATTGATGGTATGTAATGTGTGTTGTGATTTTTTATCAACAAGCGGTTATCATGTGCGGTCAGTGTGAACTTAATTGAGCTTTACATCCTTTGTTTAGGTATCTCCGGCGACGCGTACGCTTACGCCCCAATAGTAGTACATCGTACTATAAACAAGTTATCGTAGTATTTACTTACAATGGACGGAGAAAGGAAAATCCACATGAGCGAGGGTGTCCCATTGAACTCACCAGGTGCGGCTAACATTTTTCTGAATACTGGTAAAAATACGAAAGTAAATTCGCCTGAAGGGACTGTCATACATCTCAATACAGGTGACTTATTAATTAAATAAGGTAAATGAAATGTATAAAACTGAATTGTATGTAAATAACGTGGTATTTTATTTATTACAGAGAAACCGTCAGACCTCGGCGTGCATATAAATACGACGTTCTCAATAGCGTCTTCCAAGAAAATAAAGCTTTTGTTCGTGTTGAATTTTGTGTTGAGCATTACATGTATGGTTATAAGTTGTTCCATAGCGTTCTACTACTGGAACGAAATGATATCGATGAGGAGACAGCTGGACATGATAAAGGACCATTTTATCATACATAACTTAAACCAGGACAGACTGGTGCAAAGTGCTCTGGTGGCGCGCCCAAGGCCGTCGAGTCTCGCCGAAGCGCGGGAGCCACGAGCGAGGTCATTCGAAGACGACGAAGTCCCGCAGAATGCCAGGAAATACTATGTCGAGGACCTGGGAGAAGATATGTTGCTGGTAGACTCCAAGAAAAAAAATGCAAGCAAAGACAATGCTCCTATTTATGACTTAACATTACTACAAAAAGGTTGTTATTATGTTCAGTAAATGTTTGATAAAATTTATAAATAGTACATGTGTGTCATGTTCAGTACAATAATGGTTGTTTATATTTAATTTCAGAATTAGTGGTGGCTCAATTCAATGGTGCTGTCCCAGAGTTTAATTTGGGGACACAATGTGAGTATCCATATGGAATATGTTTTTTATCATTATAGTATACTACTACTATTAAATGTGTAGAGTTATAATACTGGTTATGTAGACAAAGCTACATTATTATAAAACACGTTATATAAAAGCAATACAGCCATAAACCAGCTGCAGATATTTTATGCCTATTAAATTTGCATATAATATAAATAGATGTGGATGTAGGCACTTTATGACATAATAATAATGCATAGTGTCAACAGACTAATCACAATTTATTCATCAATCATAATGGTAAATAGTCATTACTTTATGTCTAACATTCATACTTTATAAAAGTCGTGCAAGCGCCAGGCCACAGATGTCATAAGGGAAACTTTAGCATCTGTTCAGCATAGACCAAATGAATATACTATTCTAAATACTTTCTACAAAAGCTGGCTGGCAGCTACAACTTTTTTTTGGTATTTGGAACTTCATACACAATACATATATTTTTTTCTGTACCATTCTGACCGCTTTAAAACAAAAGGACTGAGATTTTTATATAGTTGTGTTGTGAATCAAACTAATACAACTGCAAATATGTGATTAAAATGATAATTTATGTGTATGTGACACAGACAGGATACGCCTAGATATTTGCATTGTGTACAAGTCAACTACATACAATTATCACCCTTATATCATGCCCATAAAGTTGTTATTTCAAAGTACTTTTAAGTTACAAGTCTGACATAGTTTGTGTAAAGAAACTTGGCTCACTTGACTATGTGGTTGTAGTAATTAATCCCCTCATAGTAATTAAACATCCAGACAATGTTACATAATTCCTTTTGTATATCATCTGCATTCATGAATTGTGGCTACCATCTTATAGCTAGCTGTTAATTAATATTTATTTATAGATCGCGCTTAGAATTGAACCGCGTGTTCTTAACGGTTTTGCGCGCGAACATTTTTATTTTTCGCTCTTGACCTTCAAACTGTTGCAGTAGTCAAAATAATTTTAGTCTAGACAAATCAATATGCTTTGTTTATTCAGTAATGAGGGCAAATTGACGTCTATTGATTCGAGTATAAACTTGTAGCTCGTAGATACGTCCTTTTCCTTGAAACTGATTGACCCCATTCAGCCAAACTCTGTCAGTTACAAATGCAAAATAATTAGCTTTGGTGCTAGAACAGAGTTACTATGATAAATGTAACACAAGGTCATTTTTATCAGTCAGTTAAGTATGTTTTAACTTATTAAATAATAATGCCTTGTTTGGCTATCAGGGGAATCCCCTTAAGGAAGTTGACTACAATAATGCATCCTAAATCGTTTCAATGTTTAGTTTCTGTAATGCATCCTGTGGCTACTGGATATTTTAGAAGCATCAACCAATGCAATAAATCACTGTTTTATAACCCCAAATAATAAATATAACCGACTATAGTTAAAGTTAAAAAAATATCCAAGCAGTGTTGCCTGTTTAAACACTGCGTGGATATTTTTATCCTACGTTAAACTGTAGGTCCCGGCTGTCATTAAACATCCTTGGCAGTCGTTACGGGTAGTCAGAAGCCAGTAAGTCTGACACCAGTCTAACCAAGGGGTATCGGGTTACCCGGGTAACTGGGTTGAGGAGGTCAGATAGGCAGTCGCTTCTTGTAAAGCACTGGTACTCAGCTGAATCCGGTTAGACTGGAAGCCGACCCCAACATAGTTGGGAAAAGGCTCGGAGGATGGATGGTTGCCTGTTTAAACAATTTACAATGTAAATAACTTATTGAAAATTTCATAATTGGCATCAATAATGAGCACTTGTGAATTTCTAGATAACAGGGTAATTGGAATTGCTACCAAAAGTGAAGCAATTGTCAAGAATAAGACAAGTGGCTCACGTCATTGTACTACTTACAATAAGACAGTGTTAGCAATATTGATAGAAATTGCCTGCTATTTCTTTAATAGAAAAACTATTTTTAAGTAAGCAGATAAAACATAAAATATAGATAATGCATTTTTTTTTTTTTTTTTTTTTTAAATAAAAATTATTTATTCAATTCGAAGGATATATACATATTTACATAAAAATAAACTTATTTATACATATATACAACAGCTAAAAACAATTACAAAATGGCATCAAAAAACTCCTCATCGCTGCCCACCGGGAGTGTACCCAAGAGGCTGGCAGCATTGCCACGTTGGATGGCAATGCTTAATTTTTGACCAAAATAAAAACCAGCCTTTGGGTCACTTGAAGTGTCAGCAAGTCGCTTTGCCAGATCTTTAAAAAGGAGATGAGCACTTGGACCCCACGGCCCGAGGGTTTCAACCCCAAACGGCTCAAAGGTATAGTTACCAACCAGGGTGCTATATTTGCGCCGTTTGAGGTTCTCTGCAGCCGCAGCAGCGGAACCAGCACATCGCGCCGAGCAAGGAAGATGGGATGGTGCAAGAGTATCGACACAGGTCGCGTCCCATACTAAAGACCTACCCATCTTCCAAGGGAATAACGACATACCGTCTGGTCTCTTGCCATCGTCGCGTGCCAGACCACTGGGTTCTAATATGGCTGGAACGCCGACGGCAACAAGAGCGCGACGGATTATGTCGTTAATATTCGCATGCCGTGCAAAGCGTCCCGCGCTACGGCTGCACGACAAGCCGTGGTGTCCAAGGCTGCTGACAGCTTCACCACAGTGGCAGCGGTGAGGAGAGCAGCACGGAGCACCCAAACGCAAGCAAACAGCAAGCCGGAAAGTGGTGTCGTCAAACAAGGTGCCTATGTTTGACGACGGAAGTGCCAGAAGCCATAGACCCGACTCCCATTCGCCCACAGCCAGAAGGCGCGCTCGCTCTGCAGAAGAAATTGACGTATTTATCAGATTATTCCGTATAACTCTGCAGAGCGGCTCATCCCACTGTCTCTGGGAGGACGGGTTGACGGGTGGATCAGTATTCGGGCAAGTGATTTTCCAAGCCTCTACAGCCTCAGTCAGACATGGTACCTCGCAATTGGCCAGTGTGATAGGAAGAATTTTCCTGGTCAATTTCTCAGTACCATAGACGGAGGATATAAAGGCCGGTAGGCTTATACTTGAAATTTGGCGGATATTGATAATGTATTGGATTTCTATGTTTTGTCTATTTTAATCCTGGCAAGACTGCATCATATGGATTAGCCCGAGCATTCGAATTTTAATAAACTTAAGTATGATATGTACTTTTGGAAAAACAGGCATACTAATTCCTAAATCGCTGGAACAAAGCACTTGCAAAACAAGTTTCTTATTAAATAAGCATTTGATTACTTCACGACTTCGTGACTGTTGTTTTACAACGATTGAATTAAAACTAAAATCCGCCTTTTTTGTCAACTTTATTAGTCTTGAATGTAGTTTATCCCAAAGAAGGTTGAATATAAGGCTGCTGCCTTTTCAAGTGGGAGTATAATGAACAGTCGGCTCGCCTAATTACATTAAAACATAAGTTAACCATAAACAACCTTACCTTTAACTGTACTAAAAATCAAAGCATCAAAGTAGTATTTAGTTAAAAAAAAATCATTGTAGGGTCATTTCGCCTGTTCGCGACCATTTAGTGCAGTTGGCAAGTTTGACGGCGATAATAAAAATGCTCCAGCACTCATTTCTATGTCAAATTTGTGTAATGTATTCCTTATATACTCTATTTTAAGACTAACTTTCAGTTGTATTAGAAATATCTTTCGTTTTCTATTTAAATCGATAAACCTCAGAATTAGGCGTTTTACCCAGTTTGCGTCCACAAAATCCAATTCGCGTCCACCCATGGTCCAGTTCGCGTCCAGCAGCATAGAAAAGGAATATATGGGTGAAATTTTTAAGAATTAATAAAGAAAGATTGTATTTGAACCATTTATTTATTTAACAATAAACTTAATTATTAAAAATCAACATTATCATCATTTAAAATTCACTTTAAGAATAAAAATAATTCTGCTCAACATTGGTTTAAGTAACTTAAAATAAGATTAAACAGTACATTTTTTTATTAAGATATATACGTGGTTATAATTAAATTATAATTTAATTTTAATTATAATTTAAATATAATTTAATTCTAATTATAATTTAAATATTTAATTATAACCACGTATATATCTTAATAAAAAAATATAATTTAATTATAACCACATATATATCTTAATAAAAAAATGTACTGTTTAATCTTAATATATTAAGTAATTTCATTTAAGGTAAGTTCTTCGGATACAGGAAAAAAGAAGGAAAAGACAACATACACAGAAGAAGATTTAAAGAAAGCATTAAATGATATTCGAGAGAAGAATAAATCGATAAAAAAAATATGCAAAGAATATGCTACCTTGTCTGATAATTTATTGACTCAACAATTCTTTTAGTTGTATGTTGACACAAAATTGTTATATTGTCTTGTTAATTTAATATGGCCAAAAACTTACTATAATCAACGCGGGTCTTTCCCTGTGATTTTAGGGTAAAATTAACAGAACTGATTACTGTTTATTTTTCAAGTTGCAAAATTAATTGCCTAATTTTAAGTTACTTAAACCAATGTTGAGAAGAATTATTTTTATTTTTTAAAGTGAATTTTAAATGATGATAATGTTGATTTTTAATTTAAAATAATAAAAAAATGTACTGTTTAATCTTAATATATTAAACAGTACCTATGTTTTAATTATTTTTTATAAGCAAGTATTTAACGAAAACAGTGGACGCAATTTGGTTTATTATTATATAGGATAGTTTTAGTTCGCGTCCATTGTGGACGCAAAGTGGAAGTTTTGTAAAATTCGATGTAGTAATTCGCGTCCACCTTATTTTATTCGTTAAAAATAAAAAACATTACCAAATTCATAAAAAACATTATACCTTTATTCATCATTAAACCGTAGAGATAGCTATCTATCCTAAAATTCACATAAAACAATATAAAACTTACCATCAAACACGCCGCTGCACACTAATTTTTATCTAAAATTCAGCGTGTTTGCGCTTTCTTGTTGAAGAGCCAAGACTAATTATTTTTTCTAAAAGGATTGGTTGGACGCACAGAACTTTTGTCTATCTGTGCGTGCCTCTTATACATTAACGTATTAGCGGTAATGATCTTTCGTTTGATTGGTGTGTTAATTATCTTGTTTTCGAAGTTTTTTAAAAGGAGATCGGCAAAATGGACGCGAACTGGGCGATGGTCGCGAACAGGCGAAATGACCCTATATCTATACTAGGTAATATTATAAAGCTGAAGAGTTTGTTTGTTTGTTTGAATGCGCTAATCTCAGGAACTACTGGTCCGATTTGAAAATTTCTTTCAGTGTTAGATAGCCCAATTATCGAGGAAGGGTATAGGCTACTTTTTATCCCGGTACGGGAAGTAGTTCCCACGGGATGCGGGTGAAACCGCTGGCAGAAGCTAGTATATTATGTATGTACCATCTTTCCTTCCTCCGTAGTGTATGCCTACGTACAACGTGTTCAATCATTTGGAATGAGAATTTGTCACACTATCTAAACACACTGACCTCTTTTACTTTAATCTGTTACGATTTTGTTAATACGTTTATTTTCCTTCTGATAGCGTAAAAATGAAATATGTAACTCATTATAGTTAGGCTAATATCAATATAATATTAATATATTAATTAATATAATATTAAGGATAATATTTAATGACATACTTACGAAAAAATTGGTAGTGCCAAATTAACAAGGTACTCTATTAGTTAAACAGTACAACATTTTTTATACATAAACGCTTTTAATTTGTAAATATTTTGTTCTTCGCCGATACGAGGGGAAAGGCCCCTTAAGTAATCTCTTTCCTTATTTGTTTAAAACATTTTTATCGAGTAGCAATGGGTTCATACAGGTCATGCGAATTTCATGATACGCAATCCAATGGAATAAAAAGCTCAGAATTCAGTGTTTTGCACGGAACGATACCCAACTTTATAAAATTTTACGTGTCAACGTTCTTTAGGTACTAATCATATTTAGCCAGTATACGTATGTATGTCTGTCTCATACAAATGTGGCAAACCTGTATGTAACACAAAACCTAACGAGATTGAATGAAATTAATATTCAAAGCCGTTATATTTATTTTATCAAGTTTTTTTTTACATGGTGTTTAATATTATTAGCTTGGGAATCCTACGTTACAATAGCCAGTAGTAAAATGATATACAAACTAGTTCTTCTTCTAAATACTAAATTATACGCTAACACGTGTTTTGCTTCCAACAGTCTTAGTTTCGAAAAAGGAAACCTCTGAATTAATTTATCTTTCACATATTTTTTCTCCTGCGAACATAATATACCATAAAAACAATAACAGTTTTTCCACACGAACGAAATTTGCATATCATAATCCGACTATCCAAAAACGTTACCAGCTTATCAACAAGCGCCCGCGCATATAGAAAAGATCACGAACTGTGTCAGTAGGGCACAATGTGTCACTGTTTACTATCGTTACTATCGAAACCGATACATTTTTATACATTATTTTAAAACGCAAAACGATAACAGAAGATAAGTTTAAGAGAGTGTAACTAGGTACTTATACGTTACCTGGACAACAATTTACAGGGAATTTTACTATGTACCTGTTTATGTAAGAAGAACACTCGGAAGCTGAAACCGTAATATAGAACTGTACACTTTAGACCTTTCCATTACAGATTTACAAACTAATACTAATCTGTTCCCGGAAAACTTTATAGTTTGGTAATTTTTAGGAATTTTTGCTGAAACAAAATATATTTTTTTAGGATTTTTCGCTGACGCTTTCAGTAAGAGCAAAGATATCGACCCTTTAACTAATGTTCCAGAAAAAACCTTGAAATACCCAAAACCTTTCTATTCTTATATTATTGTTCTTTGTCCTCAGCTATCATGGGTCCCTGGGTACGCGACGAGGAAGTCTCGTCGAAGAACAGCGAAGACAAAATCGAGCTGAACACGAATTACGTCACGATCAAAGAAGGCGGCTTATACTTTGTCTATGCCCAGGTATGTATCACTGCATTATAGAGTCATGAGAAATAAGGAAATCTTCACTTGACCTTTTTTTATTCTTAATGCCATAAGCTATGCAGGTTGCCAGGACTTTATTTCAGCTTAATGAAACATTGTAATTTGTTCACTTGTTTAATAGTAGACATAGTAACGAACAGCAAAAGAATTTCAAAAATACCCGAAACACAAAAAAGGGGTTAACTTACTGATTTTCTTACTATGAAAACATATGATATTATAGTTCCTAATATCCGATAGTGCCATAGACGAGTTCCGTCTATCCTATACACACTATCATGGGTCATTGATATTTACAAAAAAATAAGATCATAGATATTTGCTAAATGATAACAGACTATCGATCGACGACGATCGACTATCTGTATATGTTGATATAGACTTACAGTCCACTTCTAATAGAGTACTACAATATTTTTTAAATAATTCATTCTTAAACACTACTTTCACTTAACACCATATTTTTGTACCTACATTCATAGCAAATAAATCATTTCATTTCAACATATTAAACTATTTCATACAACTAATATCATATGTTTGGCCACGGATCAATAGATGGCAATAGGCCTTTACAAGTATAATAGGGAAAAATGTATTGAAAAAGCATTTAATTGTGTATTATAAAGCTGCCTACTTCAACCACTATTTATGAAATAATTACATAAACCAAACAGTACTATTTGGGGAGGTAATATACATATTTGTGAAAACTTAAATCAAAATGAGTTTTATATGTAATGGGAAATTTGAAGGGCTTTCGGATGCGTGAAATACATAGTGGTTGGTTAAACCACGTAAAACAGCTGTTCATATAATAAACAATTTAATATTTGATTTATAAAGTAGGTCTCCATCATACGTTAGCATTTAATCAAACTTGGAGTTTAAATATGACACCCATCAAAGTAACGTTACTGTATCATATTACTTTATTAGCTTCTGCCAGCGGTAACACCCGCGTCTTGAGTGAAAAACTTCCCTCATGGATAAAAAGGAGCTGATACTGTATTTTTCGCGTTCGTTTCGCTCTCGTTAAACTACATTTAATTATTCGTTTGGTTAAATGCGTACGTAGGAGATATCTACGCGCCCATTATGTTATTCTGACAGACAAGCTATATCCAAGTTGCATCAAAATCCATCCAGTAGTTTTAGCACAGATGGGAAAACATCTTGAGGAAACCTGGACTATATAGTCTGAAATCACCAACCCGCATGAGCAAGCGTGGTGATTAATGCTCAATCCTTCTCGTGTGAGAGGAGGCCGCAGCCCAGCAGTGGGACGATAAAAAGGCTGTAACAGTAACAGTTTTAGCATGTAGGTGCAACAAACATACACACATGCATACATTCTTACAAACTTTCACATTTATAAATGTTAAAGTTTGTAAGAATGTATGCATGTTTCACATTTATAAATGCACTTTCACATTTATAAATGTTAGTTTGTAAGAATATTAAATGGTTGACATTATTTCCCTTTGGATCTTATTATTTATAAAATATATTTTCCTTATACGTAAGCAATCGTAAAAACGGGGACGTTAAGAGTGGCTTTATAATACCACAAATTGATGGGATTTTTTAAATTGTACCTACCTACCTATTTATCAGCACAACGTAATACTCTGTGGTTGCCTACATCACAAGTTATTGAGTATTGATTTTGTAAATTATATTCTGTTATTATTTACGTATATTGTTATTACGCATAACTATAGATATAATGACGCCTTAGGCATATTTCCCTACATTGTTAAATCTTAAGTTATCATACAAGACACCGTAATAACAAAAACCTCTATTATCTTCCCCAGGTGGTGTACCTAACTAAAGCACCAAACTGCTTCTTCGTTTGGGCGCGTCAAACCGGCAAGGAGCCTCGTTTACTATCTACTTGCGCGACCGGCGACGACACGAGCAAACGCTCACTAAGCAGGTCACAGATCTCATGCTCCGTTCAAACCGTCGCCAGGCTGTACAAAGGAGATACCGTCAACATTGCCCAAAGAGAACCGAATAGGACAGTGTGGCTCCAACCAGGGTACAGCTACTTCGGCTTCGTGAAACTTAGTTCCTAATAGGCTGTGAATTAGTTAAGGTAAGGAAACTTTGAAGCCCCGGGCGTTCAACTGTGAGTCAGGATTTACGCATACAGTGGCTACTTTACCACAGTGGTGGGGGTATTTTTTCTAGGTCTGAATATGCCTAAGAGGTCATTGCCGGGGAATTAATGAGGTTTAAGGACCGAATGATGGGAATACCAAGTTATAACATATTTTGAACTGTAATTCTGAACTGAATGAAACGCTCATGCTCACTCCTTTATTGAAAATAAGAACCTGAAGACAGAAAGTAATTTTCTCATAGGCTCTCATCTTACTTTACGTACTTAAAGTAAAAATAATAGCCTATTTAGTTCTATGGCTGTCTCATTAGTTTGTTTGCATAATTTTCGCTAAGTTAAGTGGGGTGTGATATTCATCACTGCCAGTTTCAAGAACTACTTAAAACTTATTGCTCAAAAGCATTTTTTGCATTGATTTTTGACATGTAATTATACAATTTGTAGTTTAGTTTGTATGCAATATTAATGCTATACTATGCTGAGTATTAGATTTAGTATAGTCTTAAGTTACCATTGTTTGGTATTCACCGTGTAGACATAAGGCAGTAGACGCAGATAGAATGCCGGGAACATACACTTACTATAGTGTATTCAAACTATTTTGGATAAAAACAACAATTTGATTACCCTCCGCAGTGTACAGTAATAATAAATTAGACACCTTAGAATGATCTTCATATCTACATACACATGAGTATTTAACTACATATTTATAGTAAATGTGTTTTATCCAGAAGTTGAAACATTATGATGTTATTGTATGCACAATAAGAATTTGCTATAACGTGGCATTTATCAAGTCTTTCGTTAATTTCATGGGACATAGACACATTAGAATAATCCACATATTCTTGCAAAAGAGAGAGCTTACGACTTCTTACGATTAGCTATTTAATTTTTCATTGGTATGTGGATTATTTTAATCCTGTCATAATACCCAGTTGGTGCTGATACTAGTTTATAAGTTAATGTTAACAGTCAATTACAAGTAGCTAAAGCTACTTTTTATTGTGCCTTATAAACCCAGTAATAGTTAGTTAAGCCAAGGTATATAATATGTAATTGTTTTGAAGATGGAAACTACAATTCTAATACTAATTCGGTATTATTTCCGTTTGTATGTGTATAACGTAAAACTAGAACTATCAATGAGCAAACAGATTTTCTGTGTAAAAATATTGAAAAAGTCGGTATGCAAATACATTTCCATTTTTGTTTTCGAAATGATAACTTCGCATTTATGTTAGACTTAATTATATAAAGGACTCAAGTACACAAACCAGTTTGTTTGAAAAAGTAGGATTAATTGTTATAGAAATGTCTAAAACTATTCTAAGTATAACAAGCTCAAAATGTACGATATTTTTTTTAATCTTGTATATTCTGAGCTTGATGGAACAAAACGAATATTCCGATTCATAGATGAATCTGAAAGTAAAAATAACTATAAAATAAAACTAAGTTTTGTTTTGTATGTCACAAGTGATAAAAAAAACACATTTGCTGCAGCTCGCATGGGACCGCCACCGATATTAAGTTTGGGATAACAATGATTTATTTGGTCTCATTTTGCTTAAATAGGATAGCAGAATTTAAAAACTTTGGTTATAATTTTACTTTAAAATGTTGGTTTAATTTTGGTGATCATTTACTATTTTTGTCTTACTCATGATTTACTTGGAGTAATTTTACTTAAATAGGATAGCAAAGTGTTGAAACTTTGGTTATAATTTTTCATTAAAATGCGAGTTTCATTTTGGTGATCATTTACTATTTTGGTCTGCTATTTGTTACTATATCTGGTGGTAAGTTAAACAAGCCATTTGTAATTACATTGAGTAACTATTTAATTATAAGTTTTTATATAAAAATGTGATGTTGTTAAGAATTAATTGAACATGTATAATTTCTTAAATTTTCATTTTGTAGTTATTTCATTGTCTACTTAAACTTATTTGGAATATGTGATAATACTTGTCTTTGTGTATAATAATTATTATTTGGAGATTTCTCCCGTCCACAAATAAATGTGCCATATGGTGCCTTACCAGTAAACTTTGTATATTTTATCTCCTTACCCAAGCAAACCTCGCAGATATCTGCTGAATGAAAATAACAACGATACTTATACCTATTGACATAAAAATTGCATTTTTTTATCATAATTGAAACTAGAACTTCTGTTAAAGAATTTGTGATAGCATGGATACGCAGAGATCGTGCAACATTTGTAACGATTGATATAAATGATTACAAAATACGGAAATCCTTATAGAAAAACTACAAGCCTTTGTGTGAAGTCAATATGATGAGCAATCTACCCGCATACGTACATTTATACATACGTAGAACATGATAATCGTGTCAAGCATGCTAATTACCTAGTACCTAATAAATATAATTTCTACATTCGAATTAATAACTACCTCCTTTTTTAAATCGGTAAAAAAAAATCTAGAATCGTTACAAATATACTTTTGAGTGTTAAATAACGTTTCGTTTCACTTTAGTTTTACCCGATTCAGAATCACGCGAAACTTGACATTTCCAAGTGTCACTTTGGTTGAATTGGAACGACGGATTTCATAACCTCAAAAAATTGTGCATCTTTCAGCGATATTGATATTGTGTTTTATTTAATATTTATCTGCTCATTAAACACATAAAGATGCTTACCAGGTATATAATTAATTAAAATTGCAATTGAAGTATACTTATTATGAACTCATTTCGTTAGTACCACCTTTATTTGTTATTTAAATTCCTTACTATTAATTTCAGGCTTCGATTCAGAAAAGACTTTCGGCTTATAGTAAGATGTTTAGCTGACAAACCTTCAGACGGTGATGGAAAAGCACCTGAATCTAAGGCAGCACCAGAAAAACCACAGAAGTCTTCAGAGAATGCCACGGAAAAGATTCAAGAGTTGCTAAAGTTAATGTTGGCTGAACCTAAAATAAAGGAGAGTGAATATAAGCAGTTCGCGACTGCGCCCACCATAGAGAGAAGAAAGAAAGGAGATGGAACTCAAGTTACGAAAGAGAAAATAGGTAAGAGTAGAAATAGTGAAGTGAATACTACAAAAAACTTATATGTGATAAAATGATTCAGTACATTAAACAGTGATTTCTCTGGAAATGATTTAGATTCAAGATATTAATAGGTATATGTCATGACATATTTTGAGGTAACCTAACTATCAAAAGAGGGTATTGTTTTATTTATTTTTTTCATACTCAACATTTCTTTAAAGTATATTCTACTGCCATTTTATTTCCTACAAAAATATTCTGGAGTCTTAACATCAATATAGTTATCGGCACGGATATAGAGCTCTCGGCGGGTGGAAGAGTGGGGATCGCTTTGCGCACTTTACACTTAAGGCAATAAACCAATAAATCACTTCTGCGCAGGTGAAGGTCAGGGCTCAATATCCATGCCAATAACTATACTTAAATTATTGTGTTCTCAGAGGAGAGCATCACAAAAGCAGCAAGTGACGTGGCTCAAGCTCTTGGCGGTGATGTGAAGCAGACAGAAGCTGAATTGCTGTCCCGGGTACTGGGCAAGATCAACCAGACTTCTACCACACTCAGGTAACAAGGAAAATAAGTTGACAGGACAAAAACGTATTAGTGTACTTATTTGTAGGCAGGGGCGTATTTACCCTAGGGCTAAAGGGGCTACAGCCCGGGGCGGCAGGCGGCGAAGGGCGGCCCAGGGGCGGCCGGCAGGCCGCCCTTGGGCTTTAGGTTGGAGGATTAAAAAAGTACAGAACAATATTTTAGGACGTAGGTAAGCCTAGAACGGCCCTGAGCCATCTTTCCACATGTTGATTTCATGTCTTATGGATTTAAAGTATGAAAGCCGGCCTTTGTTCTTTTCTGAACCGGTGGAATAGTCTATTTTTTTTCCGCCTCGGTATTTTTTTGAAGGAAATCTAAAGAAAAAAAAACCGGCCAAGTGCGAGTCGGGCTCGCGCACCGAGGGTTCCGTACAAATCCTGTATAAATAAAAAGTGACTTTCGCGCAAACCGTTCAGTTTAGAACAATCATCGTTATGGTAATTTCGTGAGAGTCAAAATAGTTAATATTTTTTATTTTATAATGTAACCAGAATAGTAGGCCAAGGTAAAAGTTTTTTTATTAAAGTTATTTATTTACAACATTTTATAGTCATCATTCAGAAATCTGATTGAAAATAACTAATTACGCCTTAAAAGTCATTGGGCACATCTGACCCGCTTTGCAAAAAGTGGCGGACATGAATCAAAGTAGTTTTAAATTGTGGAGTAGTAAAACAAGTAGTTTTAAAATAGTACCTATATGACGAAAATACCTATATGATGAAAATAGTACCTATATGACGTTTCTTTGAATATAAATATTTAATTAAAATTCCATGGAGACGAATGTCCAGGATAGTTAAAAAAATATAAAAGACAAGCAGTTTCAGAGTATTGTACAATGTACAGGTTGCAATGCTAGTTTTTATTGTTAAATACTTTTCATAAAGAAGGAAGATGCCAATTCGGATGACCAGGATCTGATGAGGATCTGGAAACCCTGATAAAGAGGGCAACTCTTGAATATTGTAGGCACGCATCAAGTCAAAACCAGACATGTGAGTGTATTTTTGAGGGTACTGGTAAACAGTGAAGGTTTGGAGCTGATTTGATTATGGAGACCACATAGAGTCGAGGGAACTCCTGAACGGTATGTTGCAACTACCACGTGTTTGGGCTTATTTAATTCGTATTGGCGAAGACTTTTCACATAGATAGGTTTGACTGCCATTGCGGGATCGATAGCAATGATCAGATATAGTTATGGGAACTCCTTTACAATTTATAGCAGTAACCTAGTGTCCAACACAAGCTTATTTTATTTTAGGTGATGAGAATTCACTACTAACTTGGGTTAAAGCAGCCATTGCAGGAATGGGATCTTTTATTTTTGAGGGATTAATCACCTAACGAGCCCCAGTATCAGATTTTTTTCGAAACCGCCTGACGACTTGTAACTGTCGAATTGTAACAACGACTGCTAGAGAGTAGGATTCGGGGCTGCTGGCTTTACGTTTCTAGAGCCTTGACAAGAGTGTATGTATTTACTGTTTATTTATTTATTTATTTATTTATTTATTTATTTAATACTTCTGCACATTTTGTACAAGGGCGGACTTAACGCCTTAGGCGTTTTCTACCAGTCTACCTTTGGGTGGTGGAGAAATAGCAGTGGTAGGTGCAAAGATTATATTATATTATGATATTTAGTGTAAAAAAAAATAAATACTAATATATATTATACATAAACATACTATACATACATACTTAATACATACATATTACAATTGCCAAGAGAGACAAAATAAATTAAAAAAATAATAATCTACAGTAGCGACTCTGCCAATTTCCTGTGGATGTGGTCGCGTAATTTCTTTTTGAATGTATAACGACTGTTAACCATCCTGATCTCAAGAGGTAACTCATTCCAGAGAAGAATAGATTTCACAAAGAAGGAAGAATGAACAATGTCTGAACGGTGAGCAGGGCAATGAAGAAGACGATTATTAGAGGAGCGGAGATTTTTGTTGTGCTGTGAACACACATACTGAAAGTGGGAGGTTAAGTATGAAGGTGAAGACGGGGTATATAGTATAGAAAAAAGAGTAGTTAATGCCCTCATCACACGTCGTTGTCTTATCGGTAGCCATTTAAGTTGCGCTCGATAGGCTGACACATGATCGTACTTGCGGAGATTAAAAACGAATCGAATGCAATTGTTGAGAAGCCGGTCAAGTTTATTGAGCAGATCTGCATTCAGGTCGTAGTAGCAAACATCACCATAGTCGATTATGGGAAAGATTAAGGTTTGCATAAGCGTCGCCTTCACGTTAACCGGGAGAAAATTTTTCAAGCGATAGAGGAACCGCAACGTACCGGTCACTTTCTGACTGACAGCTGCAACCTGTGATTGCCAATTCAGCGTGGAGTCAAGGTGTAGGCCAAGATTTTTCACAGTGCAGCTGTACGGAATGTTGATACCATTAAAAACTAACGGTGGTAAGACAAGACCATCAACTTTGCTCATAGCTCTCGAGCCTCCAATAATAATGGCTTGACACTTGGTAGGGTTAACCTCCACCCCAAACCTGTCAGACCAATTCTTTACCACTTCTAAATCTGCGTTAATTTTGTCAAGTGTTTCCATTAAGTTAATAGCTTTGGTGTGACGGTAAAGCTGCAGGTCATCGGCATAGAGATGATACGAACACTGAAGTTCGAGAGTGAGAAGATTTATAAATATCGAGAATAGAAGAGGTGAGAGTATGCCGCCTTGTGGAACGCCAACATTCAAAGTCGACCAAGTTGATGAGCCTTCGTCCACCCGAACAGACTGCTGGCGATCCCGAAGATAAGAAGAAAACCAGTCTAATGCTTTAGAAGAGACCATCGAATGGGACAGGATAGATAGTAAGATATCATGACTGACGGTATTGAACGCATTCGAAAAGTCGACTAGAACCAACACTGTTAGGTTAGCGTCTTCCGCAGCCCGTCTAATATCGCCAGTCACTTTAAGGAGGGCAGAGGAAGTGCTGTGGCCCGGCCTAAACCCAGATTGAAGTGGGCTCATAAGTTTATTAGCATAAACAAAATTCGCAAATTGTTTATGAGCACAAGCCTCAAGCACTTTGGACAAGAATGGAAGAATAGAGATTGGGCGGAAATGACTGGGGAGAGTGGGGCTGGAAATTTTGGGAAGAGGTCGCACGTAAGCTTTTCGCCAAAGCAGAGGGAAAGTTCCAGAGTAGAGGGAATAGTTTACAATGTGAGTAATAATAGGAAGGATCGGGACAAGGATGGTAATAATCATTTGGCGACTGATGTTATCACATCCCATCGCTTTAGATTTAATGGATAGGATAATTCTTCTGATCTCTCCCTCATCGACTGGCTGAAAATTAAAAGGATTAATATCAGGACGCGTTAGACTTGCTATAAAGTTGAGAGTATCCTGTATGGTTAAATAATCCAAATTGGACGATGTGCTAAATTGCTTATTTAAAGCATCTAAGGTAATGGAACTAGGTAGGTCTAAATTTCGCGATTTGCCAATACCCAGAGTCCCAAGGAACTTCCAGATATCAGCAGAAGTCGATGATAAGACATTGCTAAGTATATGGCGACGTTTAGCGTTGCGTATCATCAGATTACACCGATTCCTAGCAGCTTTATATAGAACCCAGTTTTCATCCGTACGTTCCCTTTTAAACTTGCGAAACGCCCGGTCCCTCCTTCGCATGGCAATCTTGATAAGACTGGTCATCCAAGGTGCTGGTGGTCGTTTTATCCTTACCTTTTTAATTGGTGCATGGACATCGTACAGCTTGTTCACCAAGTTGTTAAAAATTGTGACCTTGTCATTTACAGAATCAGATGTCATTAAAGGTGTCCAATCAATATTGAAGGCGTCCTCAAGCAGCCGATCTACATCCATGCGTGCGAAACAACGCCTATGCAAAACCTTAATCTTAGGTTTAGGAGGTTTAAGGATATAGGAAAGGAAAATGAGGTCGTGATGAGAAAAGCCAGGAGCAAGATATTGACCGTGAGAGGAAATGAGGGATTGGTTGGAAATGATTATTAAATCCAGCCAGGAATCATCACCGATCGTGGAACGGTGAGTAGCCTGGAGAGGGAGTATTGTTAAGCAGGATGATTGTACAAGGTGCAGGAGTTTACGGGTACGAGGAGAGTTTGGGGCAAGGAGATTTGTGTTAAAATCGCCCATGATAATGTAATGTGCATACTCGGAACCCAGCGATTCTAAAACCGATTCAAAATCAGTGAAGTAGTCGACAGAAGGGGGGCAGTAGACAACACCAACGACAGCTTTGGCCCCCTTCACTGACACCTCTAGAAAGAGATATTCAGCACTTACCAGAGGACCGGAAGAGCGAGCCAAAATCCTATAAGGAAAGTCTGATCGGAGGTAAATTGCCACGCCACCCCCTCTTCTCCCAAGCCGATCATTCCGAATAAGAACGAAGCCAGGAAGAGAGTACGAGGTGGACAAGAGATCCGGTTTAAGCCAGCTCTCAGAAATCAGGATGGCGTGAACATTAGTGTTAGTAAAGGTCACAAATAGTTCACTGTAGTGACTCGGGACACTTTGCGCATTGATGTGACATACATTAAAAACTTTATTTAATTGCTGAAATTGTGTTCTCAAAGTATCTCCGAGGGTATCAGGCAAAGAGCAGAAACTGTCATCGTTATCACCAGCATCCAAGGATTCATTAGCAGAGTGAAAACTATCACTAAAAGAATTCATAAAAGGCAAATTGTAAAAATAAAATAAATATTTATAAATATATAAAACTAAACAACTAAAACTAAAATAAAACTGTTTTTAACTATTTCAACACCACCCGCCAGCGAACACCACTAAATATCAATGCAGCAAAAAGAAAAAACATGAATAGCAAAACAGAAAAAAAATAAAAAGAAACTGTCACTAAATTATCAAGGACAGCAATGACAAAAATCATAGTATATAAAAAACAAAAACAAAAAAAAAAAAAAAAAGATACAAGGAACGTTTACAATATGAGATGGAAATAGATTAAAACTGTCTTCAATGAAAATGCTAAACAACAAAACGCACATAGTTTTGTCTGTGCATGCTTGGCTTGACACATGACATGACTGACATGACATAGACATTCGTTTGACATTAAGTTTATAAGATAAAAATATAATTAGATTATAAAAAATAAATATTTACTTGTGTGAGGGTAAAACTAAGAATGGTATAAAATTCGTGAACTTAAGCTGAGAGAGAGACATGAAGTTACATTACACAAAATAAAATAACAAATTAATTAGCAAAAGGAAAGAAGATGTATAAATACACTAAGAGGAAATTTAAGGAAAAAGTAAGTATAACATAATAGTTACATAATAAAGTAAAGTACAGCTACTGAAATGCCAGTCGTCACATACCTAATGTATAATTTGTTTCAGGTCAACCCTTCGAAGATGCATCAGACTTCACCGGGTACTTTTCAAGAAGCGGTTTCAGTTCGTCCATTGCAGAAATCCTATGACGAGTGCCATCTGAAGTCCTGACAACTATTACACCATCCTGCGACCAACATGACCGCATTCCGAAGTGCTGCCTGGCCTTGGTGAAGACGGACTGCCTTGTCTTCGTCAGGAACTCCTTAACTGAGATTTTCGTCCCCTTCAAACCAGTCTTCGCTTTCCAAATTGCAGACTTGACATCCAGACCAGAGAACCTCACAAGAATTGGCCTTGGGTGATCTTTACTGAGACTGCCAAGCCGATGTGCCACTTTTATATTAGAAACTGCAATGTCTTTGAGAGCCAATTTGCCATTGACTATGCTCATTATAGTGGCAGTGCAGTCCTCAGTGTCAGCTTCAGGAACTCCTTGGAAGATTAGAGCCTTCTTCCGGTGCTTCATCTCCAGGCCATCAATATGCAGAAGACACTCGGCGATTTGTTTCCTGAGCAATCCCAGGACACTGTAGATGAGCTCTCTAAATGCCCGGAACTCCTCTGCAATCTTAGCCACAGTATCTTTGGCGGGTCCTGCAGCCTGAATTTGTGCACCAAGTTCATCCATCTTCCGGGTGAAGTTCTCCTCAAGACTCTTTTGGATTGATAGGATCTCGGACAGCTGTGACATTCTTGTGTAATTTAACAATGTGCCTTGTGTTAAATTAATTCAGTGTTGTTTGGTGATGTGGCGGGTGGTATATAAATGTGTATTCAATTATTACATTTACTACTGTAAGTACTAGCAAATACAGATGCAATACTATTTCAAAAAACAATTGTAAATACTATTAAATATTAATTTTAAAGGCTCAGAGAATCTGAGAAACGTTTAGACTTTTTGAACACCTACCCCCAAAAAAATGTTTAGTGTGCAATAAAGAATAAAGAAAGTGTAATTCTGTCCCTTCCTTTGTCTTATAAAGTCGGCTTTATTTTATTTTGTAAATAGTTCTCATTTAGTTTATATATCTCAATACCCACATTCCCAGTCGTAACTTGTAATGGTGGGTCGTAATGGTCATAATGGTCTTTATCAAAATGAATTTAAAAAGCATTTTACAAACAAATCCAACTTCAAACATATAAAAAAGTAACAAGAAAACAAAAACAAGAAAGAAAGGAAGAAGATGTTAGGTGCATCGGTCTAGAAGTCGTAACACGACGTAACTAAAACATACCGTTGAAGAGTTCTCTCGACTTTCTCACGTCCAAACCTTCACTGTTTGATAGTATCATCAGACATACATCTGAGAATCAAGTTTTAACCCTATGCATGCCTACAATTTCTGATAGTTGCCCTCGAATTCTCAGGATTTCTATCATCAGATCCTGACCTGATGACAATGGAAATAAACGGCGAGTATACTCTTTCACTACAAAGAAATGATTTCTCAAATCCGTCAAACTTGGTCGTTTAAATTCCCCATTGAAATTAGGAAAATATTTGATGTTTAAACCTGATTTTCTCTAATGGTTCACATCACGTTCACATTGATGCGACTAATGTCACAGTAAATCAGAGCCTTATATCATTATACTGGGCTATATTTCGTTCGTGTCCGCCGTGGGTATGGTTTCCATACTAAGGTGCCCAATGACCTTTGAATGATTTAGAATTTTTCACAGTTTAAAGGCAATTATATTTAAGAAGTGTTTGATATGAATTTCAACTTTAATATCTCTACGCGTTCATGTGAAAAAGGGTAGGTAGTAAGTTTATATTTATTAAAAAAATATTTTATGTCATTTAAGCAAAAATAATATTTTAATATTTTATGTAACTTCAAATTTATCATTTTCGCAATTTTTCCTTTATCTGTACTATACATATAACATTGCTTCGTGCCGAATTTCAAGATTCTGTGTTCACGGGAAGTACCTTGTAGGTTTTGATTTCCTAGCGTGTGACGGAAATTCGTCTAAGGTGTCGATATAAACTGCTGTATCTTTTGATCGCCTTAACTTAGAAGTTTCACTGCTTAAAGGGACAATAGACTTGAGTATTTCATGTGAATTTCAGCTTGATACGTCCACGCGTTCTTGAGATAAAGGGTCTTGACAGACAGACAGACAGACAGACAGACGCACAACAAAGTGAACCTATAAGGGTTCCGTTTTTTCCTTATGAGGTACGGAACCCTAAAAATAATTTAAAAGTGGCATTTCCTTATAAGTATCCAAATTGCGATGCGTATATTTCTTGGTACTGCAGTGCAGAACGCTCATTTTCAGTTTTAAAAAGAATAAAAAACTATTTAAGATCGAGTCTTATCGAAGAAAGGCGGAATAATTTGGCAATTTTGAACATTGAAGCTGATTTAAGTAATAAAATTGATTACGATGATGTAATAAACAAGTTTGTTACGAATTTCGTACACAGAAAAAAAATGAAAAATACTTATATATTTTTTTGTTTTCTTTCATTCATTGATGGGGCGGAAAACTACAGGAGCCCAGGGCGTGCAATCTTTAAATACGCCCCTGTTTGTAGGGTTTATATGAGACTGTTATTTTCTGCAGAAAACCCTTATGTAAACAGTAATCTATCAGTGAAGCCAGCATGGCACATACAGGCTAATTCAACAGCAGTTCATTTCTGTGTTGCAAGTCTTTATTTATCACTACACTATCAAAACCATGGTGAATGGGGAACACGAGACACGAAGTAGGTAAACCTAGCTGGTCTGTGTGGTTTCACATGCATACTGACAGAATTACTGGTTGCATCAGGATAAATGCAGCATTTGTAATATTTTGATGTGCAATCTACATTGCTATTTTCATCACACATTGCCACTTTCAAAACACATAGGAAGTGGTGAAGGGCAGGTGTTTTGGGGGCTGAATTTGACCTTCAAAAAGTGCTGATTTTCAGCCTATTTTGAATAAATGACTTTTTATCTTTATCATCGAAATTCATCCGATTCTTTTGTGTGAAACAGATACATCTATCCAAATCGTAATAATTTAACTAACATATACTGTTTATCTATTCCAGTGATCTATTAGTAGGCATGAAGGTAGACCGTACCAAAGAGCCTGAAGACCTGCAGAAGCAGGAGACCAGAGGCCAGCAGGTGAAGCGTCTGGTTAACAAGAACAAGGTTGAGGCACAGAACACCAGGTACTATCAGAGGAAAACTAAGAGTGCCGATGGCGAGGAGAGGGGAGGAGACAGAAGAAGGACGTAAGTTATACAAAGTCAATATTTTTTACAAACACACCAATAAGTTTTAATATGTTCACGTTAGGAAATACAGATAACATTTAATAAATGTCAGCTGTAGTTTTCAACCTTACAAATAAGTTGCTGCCTTTTCCAATATTTTCTTTTTTAGGGTTCCGTACCCAAAAGGTAAAACGGGACCCTATTGTTTTCGGACCTCTGTCCGTCCGTCTGTCTGTCACCAAGCTGTATCTCATGAACCGTGATAGTTAGAGAATTGAAATTTTCACAGATGATGTATTTCTGTAGCCGCTATAACAACAAATACTGAAAACTAAAATCAAATACTTAAATATTTTGGGGGGCTCCCATACAACAAACGTGATATTTTTGCTAATTTTTGCTCGATATCGATAACGGCAACAGGTAGATGCGGTTTTACAAATAATGGTACGGCTAAGGGTAATGTGGAGTCCGACTCGCACTCGTCCGTTTTTATTAAAATAGCCATACATCAAAACCTTACTTGTAGCAAGAAAATAATTGGAGCTACAAATGTCACGCAATATACTTATATTTTATAGCCATAACTAATCTTACGATTCTCTACAGATTGTCAACAGCACAACCAACGACAGTCAACATATTCAGTGGTGAGCCTCTTGGCATCTTCAAAACTAAGGAAGCTAACTACGGAACTAAGCTGGAGGTGTGGGAGAACTTACAACAGCGCGAGCTGACGCTGGCCACCTCGCAGCCGCCCGCCAATTACTTCCAGAAGATGATATTGTGGACAGAACAAGGAAAAGTCTGGAAGTTCCCCATTAATAATGAACAAGGTTTGTTTTTATTTTCAGTGAATTAAATACTAGCTATTTCCCGCGGTTTCACCCGCGCCCTGTGGAAAGTACTTCCCGTACCGGGATCCTTGCCTATGTTACTCGGAGATAATATAGCTTCCCAACAGTGAAAGAATTCATAAGCATAATATTTAAATAAACAATATTTTGCAATAGTAGTATAGGCAAATGTAAAATGATAATTACATAAAGTGACAGCTCAATTGTAATAATACTGTAGATAGAAATCTAGTTCGATTTAATTAAAACCATACCCCATAGGTAAATATGGGAAGTAAGTTCTCATACTCATTTCTTTTCGTCATTACAGGTTTAGAGGAAGAACAAAATGTACATTTCTCTGAGCACATATTCCTTGACTCTCACCTCGAAGGTTGGTGTCCCAAGAAGGGCCCTATCAGACATTTCATGGAGCTTGTATGCGTAGGTTTATCCAAAAACGCATTCTACACGGTCAAAGAAAAGAAAGACCATATAATGTGGTACAAAGAGTATTTTGAGTCCAAGAAGGATTTATTGTCGGAGATTGGTGCCTGGGAAGATCAACCAGCCAGTGCTGAAGCTACTCAGAGTTAATTTTTAAGTTTAGTTATTATGTACCTATTACACGAAATATATTAGTTTTACAGTGTTATTTTCGGTTTTTAGTTGCACTTTTCCTAAAAATGCTGATAAGTAAGAAGGAAATAAATGACTGACTTATATTGTCATTTCAATTCTCTTTCTAGGGTGACAAAATCAACTGCGATAACAAAAGGCCTAAAAAGCAAAAATTACGTAGTGATTAAGAATGGTTCACTGATAAATAAAAGACAATATTAATTTTACTTCACTTTATTGCACCTAAGGAAGTACACTTCGTTGCATATTTCGTTGTTTCTGGCCACCATCGATAGTGAGCCAACAAGTTAGTTTACGAATACAAATATTATGACAAGAGTGCTACGACTCGCTTGGCTTTATATTGGACATTAAAAAGTCAAAATCGACTTAAAACTATGGATCAATATTGTAAGAATGTTTTCTTAATTCTACCTCTACGTCGAGAGAGCATCAAGACACTACAGAATGTATATTATACATAATAACAATTACCTTTACAACATCATGTCGAAACGACACAATACAATGTTATTTAGTACAAAAAACCTACCCAATCGTTTGTTAAAAAACAAGGAACTTGTTATATCTAAGTACATATTCTTACTTAATCTTCGTATACTTTAAAAGCCTCCAAAAACGTTCCAATATTTAGAGAAAAAAAAAACAAAATGTACAAAATAAAAATGTACTTAAAAAATCACATAATTTTGTACAATATGTGCAAAGTGCACTCAATAATTTGAAATAAAATCTTGCGGCTATGGAAATGTTTTTTAAGTCTAAACAATATTTTTTAAACATAAAAATGAGCCAACCATACTTTAATGAAATGATTAAACATTCAACTAACTTTATCTGTGTGATATGATTATAGCAAGTATTACACATAATAGTTAACCGGTTTACCTAATGTTACAACAATAAGTTACTAGAGTGGCCTGAGTATTACTATTTATTAAAGAAACATTGACTGATTGCAAATATTCGTATGTATATCGTAACTAAAATCTGATGTTTCGAAATAGCACGCCTGAGTACTCAAAGGCCACTCAAATTTTGGGAGTAGGTAAGTAAGTTTTACGTTTGTAAAGACAAAACATAAGTGGCGATCAAGTATTCATCATACATTTGACTTTAATTATGTATTTGAAAATTAAATCTGAACAAGTTATTCTTGTATACTGATACAGTATCAAATCAATAAGAAGCTTATGTATATTGTGAAACAATAAAAAGTTACATCTCATTCTCATAACACCCAACTGAGATATTCATTTAAGAAGTATATAATTTGTTATTCCATTGAAACTAAAAATTACGTCGTTATGTCAGTACATTTGTGCAAAATCTGGAAGTTTCAAGGCAAAAAAGTCTTATTCCTAAATACAAAGACAAACAAACAGAACAAATGACAACAAGTATAGAAAAACAGCGGAAGACAGAAGGAAGCTAGATCAGTCCAAACGGACAATTAACAAATTAGTTATTATTAGTGATGACTAATTCATTATCGATTAAAAGAAAATATACCGATATTTTTTTTTTGTTATTTTATCGATTTACTACCGAGAAACGATTTATCGTAGGTATCGTAGAGAGCGCTTTACTTAACGCAAAATATATTTAATGAACGAAGAATGAAAGCGAAAAAGGAACATAATTCAGACACCATTTGGCAAGATAAAACAATTATTATAAGCTGCAAAACACAATAGAAACTTAACTTCCACTAAAAATAGTTATAATGTATTTTATTTCATTTCGTATGAAAGTTGAGCTGGTTACGACCAAGTTACATTTAGAAGTTAGCAAATTATTTATGTATCAATGAGACGTTTTAATCAATTTTTACAAGAACATAATTTGAAAGTTACATAATCAAATCATAATTTTTGATAGCTTTGATCGACTTACAACTTTCGAAACAGAATTTAGTCAAAATTGAGCGTATATCGTTCTAATAACTATAAAAGGGTCAGACATAAAACTACAAAATCTTAAAACGGAATGATTTAGTTAACATTGTAGCAGTTTCGTCCTTATTAAAAAAAAAAAAACAAAATGCTTGAAATTGTACTCAAAAATCACTGAATAAAAAGTATTAAACTCATATATTAAGTTTATTACATAGTTCCTAAAAAGTATCCCGTATGGTTTCTAAAACCGTATACGTTGTAAAATTGACATTGGAATGAACTTCTATAAAATGGATGATGTATACAGCGACTAACAATGTTGATACTTGAATATTGAAACTACGTATTTACCAAAAGTACAAAATTACTGGATTCATATGATCTAGACTTGTACACAATACCCTAGCTTGGTCTTTATAGACACTACAATCAAAAATCAATTTTGGCGTTTCTTTTTGTGATATCAGATTACTTCACAAAATTGTGGTAATTTAAATTTACGTCACTTAAAAAACGCAAATTTTTTAAATAATTTATTTGCAGGAAAAACTACAAAAAGAAAACTGTGAGGGGATTACATATGGGACTGGTATATCATCTTAAAAGATCCCAATTAAAACAGGAGAATACTAAAATTAACTAGTGTAAACTTGGGTCAATATATAGGCCATTGTGTACAATACAGTGGTAGCAAACGCTACATACAGTCAGCTACATGGAATGACGCGGCGTCGCAATTGACTTCGCTCCTGTGGACGGCTTGTTGTGTGCGAGTCGACCGGCCTTACATCACCTGGAATATAGATATACAATCGTTATATTACTATAGAAACATGTTATTTCTGTAGCTCAATAAAAGAGACCCCTTTAGTTGTAAAGAAGATCAAAGAAGTTCCTTCATATTTCGGACGGTACGTTAAGCCATGGATTCTTAGCGTCATTTGTACATTTTTGTCAATCGTTAAGAGTAGCAGGAAGCCATGAAATCTGACAATCAGTTTGTTCTACTAAGGTGGTCTACTTGGTGAGTTGACGAGGTCAGAGGCGCAGTCGCTCTATATATAACATAGTGGTACTTAGCTTGATTTCCCCTCGACCCTAACATTGTTGAGAATAGGCTAGGCAGAGGATGAGGTGAAAACATTACCCAGTCACAGCCTGATAGTTGGCCTGACTGCCCAGGACTCAGTACTTTTACTGTACATATTCCATGAGAATGTTGACACTACCTGCAGTATCTGGCTGGCCTCGAAGGCGGTGCCGGGCAGCAGCACGATGGGGGCGGCGACGCGAGCGGCCTCCACGCACACCATGTTGGGGAACTCGTCGTCGCCGAAGTCGGGGATCTCCTTCGCGTACTCCGCCCAAGGGTTCCAGATCACTGAGGAATATAGTAGTATGATGAGTTTTTTTTATATATCCTGTTAGCTTCAGCCCACTGCTAGGTTTTATCCCTAAGGTAACTACTTCCCATGCCCGGATGAGGATAAAATGTATACTATGATCTTCTCCCGGTTCTAAGCTACCCACAATTTTTTTGCCAAATCGGTTTAGCCGTTCTTGAGTTTTAATGGTGTAACTAACTCAACCTTTCTATTTGTATAAGTACAGATTCGTTGTAGACCAATAACTCCTATGAACACATCGCACATCTTAAGACCATGTGGTTGATTTGCTGATCGATGGGGGATTTTTACTGGGCTTTCTAAATACATAAATAGAAATATTTGTTTTGTTTAAAGTGGTTGTATCAAAATAGATCTTTATCCCAGCTCGAAAATCAAGAGGCCGCCCCAAGACTAGGCGGCGGGATGTAGTGGCGAAAGACATGAAGGAGTCACGTGTCCGAAAGCAATGTCACAGTTAGAGCGAGGTGGAGAATAAAAATAAGAAAGCCGACCCCACCACTATGTGGGATACGTAGCAGGAAACAGAGAGGTCGTATCAAAATGGAAAGATAAACTTACCAGTATCAGGGAAGTTGTACTTCTGTATCCTCATCTTGCGGCCGCTGACGACGTTGGTGATGATGTGTTCCTGCATCGTGTTCTGGTAGATGCGGTCCGTCCACTCGTTGATCGTCACCACCTCCCGCGTCTCTTGGTACACGGCACCTTCACGGGTCTGGAATGTAGTAATATTTCTGTATATTCTTTGTGATTTAAAATGATTAGGAGAATATAGCTAAATATCAGTACTACACATAAATAGAGTATACAAATAAATAAAATTGTGTCTGTAGTACCATGGCATATTGTTTGTCCGGTTAACTGGAGTCAGATAGGCTCTAGACACCATTTAAAAATATACCATGTGCTAATATTTCATCATAACACTATCCACTAGTATTTTACGGGGCAACCCGGTGCTGCCACATCTGGTTAGACTGAAAGCCGATCTCGACAGTTGGGAATACGCTAGGCAGATGCAAATCATGTAAGTATCATACCATTTCAAATATGTACAACATACTGCTGATACATCTTTTCTCAAATAAGGACCAAACTTCCCACGACAAAGTTTTTAAAGTTCAATATAATTTTAAACTGTCTAGTCACAACACACAAACTACACTCAAAATGACATTGACCCCTGAAACAGTCACCTACGATTGTTAAAACAATGTCAGCTGTCTTATTACATAACAGCATCAAATTATTCAGTACCTACGCGAATTGAATTGTTTTTTTTTTTTTTTTTTAACAATGACTATTTCTATTTATACCTTTTCTTTTTCGACCTACACACCTCCCAAAGATTCATTTACGTTGGTTACAAAAATATCCCAATGAATACCTACCAGGAAATTCTCATTATAATTCGTGAAATATTTAGAAATAAATATTGAAGCAACATGATGATTGATAGGTATAAATATATTTTGCACAAAAAATACGGATCCATTACAAAAATATTAATATCTAACTATGTGTCAGAAGGTAATTATCTACATTCTAATTTTAACCAGTTACCTACCTACTTGTATTGTACAAAAATAAATGTGATTTTATAAATAAATAATATTCTTGTAGTGCAAAAATAGCCCAGGTTCAAGCTATTTTAAACATCTGTAGAGCGTGGGTAAATCTTGCAATTTGGACAAAAATAGCATTCCTCTTATAACAAGTCTACAATTAATGAGTTTCGCTTAAATATATTATTATCTGATATGAAAATTTATCATCAAACCAACTATCCTTGGAACTACTACTCTCATTATAAATTTTAATTATTTATTATACTTGTAATATATTTATGTGATTAATATAGACTTATGGCTGATCTTTCATTCTCCTTAGGGCAGATTTTTCAATCGCCAGATAACTGTTATCTGAGGAATATGTTTGACGTTTTGACAACTTTTGTATGGAAAATATGTCAAACCGCCATATTTATTCCTCAGATAGAAGTTAACTGATGATTGAAAAATCAGCCCTTATTAGAGTTATTTAGTCTTTACTGATTATGACATTGCATGAAAGTATCTTGAACTTGAATCAAGATTAATCTCTTGTTAGGTAATCAAAGGATTTGAACATCACAAAAATGGACGTAGAATATGTTCTACGATTTCAAAATAAATTATTGAGGTTTCTCAAAACTGTTCTTCAGAAACTGTTTCCAAGATATTCACAACAGTGAACTGAACACCCTCTCCCTCCTTGTCCTAGTACAGCCGAAAATGTCCATTGTTGAACAAAGGCATCCCGCGAGTGCCCAATCCCAAATTTTGTTGAGCGCAGTGTGGACTATTTTTAGCTTTGGTAGTTGCTGGATAAAAGAACGCAATTTCTAGCTTCGTAGTCGCTGGACAAATCCTCACCTTATCAATAAACATACAGCCGTGCATGCCGGTGATCTGGCAGCGGCGCACGTCGGGCACCTTGAAGTAGGTGTGCAGCAACAGCTGGCAGCTGAACGTCAGCTCCTTGCTCGGGTTGTACACGCCGATGTTGAAGTGTAACTCCTTCTCGCGGAGGATCAGCCTGTATGTTAATCTGAACCTGTAGGTGGAAAGTAAGAAATTGTATAAATATATTAGAGGACGTTTTTTTTGGTTTTAAGATGGTTCTGGTATAATGAGTTAGACTCAGATAACGCCTGCCTTTGGATTCACGGATTCTAATTTCAAAGCCTCCCTGCAGCTAATGCTAATGTAAAGCAAACTGTTACCAGAGATTTTTGCGCTGATTCTTTCTTGCAATGATAAACATAAGATATTGTAAAAAAAAGCATTTTGCTAACTGCCTCATGAGATTTACACCAACGCTTTGAACGTAGCTAAGTATAAGAAGGTTGGAATTATAGGTTATACAAACGACGCATCTCTACTTAATACTCACTGGAAATGCCACATGGACCTAGTGAAGTCGTCATCCATGAGGCTGAAGACAGCCTCCACGTCGCCGCTGGGCAGGCGCTCCGGCATCTTCTCGACGTGCCAGCGCGCTATTCGGGCGAACCCGTGCTGCGGACCGAACGCCCATTGTCCGAATTGAGCTGGAAGACCACCAATGAAACAACTTTTTAAGTCAAGTCAAAGTTATTTTTTTTAAAATTTCATTTAGGCCTATGAAAGCTCTAAAGTTATAGATAACTTTAATAAGTTACTAAAATCGCCAATCCGCATTCAACGCACGAAATTAAATCTCGTTCCTTCTCCATATGAGAAAATGCCTTTGCCTTGCAGTGGCCTATAAAAGGATGATGATGAATGAAATGGTTCTTATAGTGGAACGCACATATTTCTGAATCGACGATGTCGCAGGTATCGAATTTTCACCACAGTCTATAATGAAGGTAATGTTCATGATTGTCACTCGTTTTACACTTCTCATTTTAGCAAGTTACTGTCGTAAAATTACGATGAAGATGGCGGACAAAACTGTGTGAAAGCATTTAAAAACTACCAAGACATAACGGTTAAATCATTGGATGCAAATTGGTTCTCTCCAAGACTTTGAAGCGACGACTATAATTAAGCCGTTTAATACTAAGCCTGTCGATTTAATGTTACTCATTAACTTACAATAAACATACACCTGATAATAATGTTTATTAAAACGCCGGCTGCAATAACCGCGGACCCAAAGACCAGTACAAAAAAATGCAGTAAATAAGAACACATGCTTAACAAACAGGATGACTGGATAAATAAAACTTCTCATAGCGTAAAATCTTGAAAAAAGCTATCTGCCTATTAGTACCCAATACGTATTAGCATAATAATTAGTTACGATAGAAAAATGTGTATTCTACTCACGGAAAACAAACGGTATCCCTCCTCTTATCGCTCTCTTCCCATCAAATACTGCTTGTTTACTGCAACGAAAGAAAAACACCACGTTGTTAATGGCAAACAAATTGCATTGACAAAATATGTCATCATATCGGCACTCATCAGGAATACTAATTTGATCAGTTATTTTCAAAGGAATAAGGCAATAAAAAATGCAATAATTGCTGAAATGTAATGACATGCTTGAACCACCTATAATTATAGGAGCGATAATTATTGTTTTATGCGTTTAATTCAATTAACACAGCACAAGACAAATGACTGACGGTTAATTTCTTTGACAGTTTTAAAGTTCAATGCAAGTTTCTAGCATGCAGATGTAAAGTATCAAAATAAATACTTTACAATATAAAACTTTTATTAAAGGGGCAAATACAGTAGCATAATTTGAAAGGAAAATCGAATAATTTAATTCTTAAACAACCATTTAGCACTTGAATTGATAAGTAAGTAGTCATACATAATATACTTCGGGATGAGAAAACTTTGCAGAAAGCCGAAATTGAAAGGCTCTCTCACTAATACTTCAAGGAAATTAACAAAATTCAATTTATTATGTAGATCCTTATCATCCTTATTTTTGGTAAAAAATCTGAACTACAATATCTCAAAAAAACAATGGAAAATTGCTACCAAGATCCCGGAAAACTCCCAAGTTTCTAATTAGTCATGAAAATATTTATCTTAAGATATTTCATAGCATGCGAAAGGTCCCTTTCCTTTGCCTGCTTTTGCGAGCGTATTAATTACTCTTCTTTTTTTATTTCAAAAACAATAACCGAGTATTCTAATGATTTAAGAATAAAGAGGTTTCTTATGCATGCAATTTTGGCCAGTCATAAGGAGGTAGGTATGTTATAGAGTAATGTAAATTCATGCTTCAAAAACCTAATGGATATATGGTACTTAATGGCAGGCATAACTAATGCTGCGTGCACGTTTCTCGACTCTGATCGGATGTTACAATACATACATATGAGTCGCATTAGGCTGAACCGCAACAGTTTAGCCTGACCGCACTGAGCACCACCAGCATTACATCTTCAGCTCACGTTTGAAACATGATCAATTTTAGCGGTTGCATTCCAGCGCCGCCGGGGGACGATGCAAAAAGCACCCTTATATTATAAATGCATCAGTGGACAGGTCGGCCGCGACAAAAACGGAGCTCGAGCAAGCCACGTATAAATTATTTATGCCATTTTTAGCATTTCGGAGTTTGCGAAACGAGTGGTCGCGAATGATGACCACGGTGCGACGGGCTCGTCATCCGAACGGGACGCGACAGGAATTTGCACTTTGAGTCACCAAGCTATCACCAAATGTTGGACGTGACATTTCAAAACATGTCCACTAAACGAACACTAGCAAACTCGCCTTCGTTACAATTATAATTGTAATTAAACAGTCGAAACATGATTAGATAGGCAAACTTAATTTATAAATGTCAGAAATAAATATTTTTGTTATTCGAATTGCGTCATCAAACAAATTAGCAAAATTAAAACGGAAATTAACTATCGATCTAGAAATCGGTTTTGCTATTAAATGCATAAATCACAACTCCCACGTTAGCATAAATTGAACGCATGTATTTCACACGGATTAGCTCAAGTTGAACTAACAGTATCCAAACGAAGTTTGTTTGTTAATATTTTTATACAAAATTATATTTAAGCAGTGTCCTCCTTTTGTATTGTAATGTATCTAGTTATCTACAAACAAACTGCTGCAAAAACTGTTAATTGACACACAAATATTAATAAACGTCTCCAGTGTAATGTCAGGCACCTTTTTACTGTCCACCATATAAAGAGTTTTGAACCCTTACACATGATGCAGACCGGTGCACCGTTAACACTCATCCCACTAAGATACGAACCGTTTATTACCTTACAATGTCTTAACGATAATTGCATTTTGACATTGATAATACCCAGCGGTAAACGACTCTGTTGATTAAACTGGAACCAATCAAATAGAATAAAATGTAACGTAGTGGATAAGCCAGCGGAATACCGATGACGCCTTTAATTTAAAATATTTTAATAACTAGCAGCTCAGTTCGAAATGGCAATTCAATAGTACGGCTTCCACGAAACGGGAGAGGGACTAGATAAAGTTTTAATTAGAGATTCCGGATGAAATTCCTCCATGAGTCGCCGGCAGCCGATACATTCCCGCTTCGGCACCAGCCGAGTTTTTACCACCACGCAAACTCGTTCCATCTCGCCATTCTCCGGCCAGATAAATAGCGACAATAAATATACCATTGGAGCCAATTGCTTTCTCTATATAACAGTAACAATAAAATTTCCCAAATCATGTGATTTTTGAACCAATTAAAGGCTTGGTATTTGTAACGACCCCCATAAATCCGCCCTCCCGCAATGGAGTAAATACTTTCGGACCTTTTGCACACAATAGCAAATTAGCCAAATTTTTTGGATACTTATTTTTTTTACATAGTGTCTTATGTGATATTAAACCACAGGAGGAAAAAAGCAGTGCATATCTGATGATTGTGATAAGCTTAATCATCAGGCAAAGTAGGCCTAGGATGCTGCCCATTGTTTGAAGCAAGACGAAGACGATACCGCGACGGTTTTTCACACAGTATTAAGATAAAAAGCTTCAGTAGTTAAATTAACGTGACATTTATAATTGATTAAGTTTTTGCTCTCGAGAAAAATGTTAATCAGCATTTTATTGGGGCGCTCACGCGGCCGCGGAGATCACAATATTGTGCAAAAAAGCTATGACCCGCGACAGTTTCTCGCGGCTAGCTCTCATAGTCATTGTTCTCTACTTTCATGTAACTATTGATCACATAAGCTCGTCACGTTTCTCAACATTGTTGTGGCGTTCTCGTGAGATGGGCGAGCACACCCTGCTGCCGCCGGGGGCGACACACGCACCCCGCACTATAACATTATAATTAACTAGACGGCCATTTTTATGTGCTGCATCAACCAGTTATGTCCATGAATGGAATTTCATTAATATTGGCTCAACGCGCGCATCTATTCCTATCACATTTGCAGCGCACCAGAGGGTGAGGACGAGAACTTATTGAGGTAATTTGAAAAACAAAGCAAGCCTCAATAAAAATGCAAAATTAACCAGTTTTCATTACGAGGCACAGGTGAGAATAAAAAGTCAACAATATTAGCGTTCAGCAAGTAGAAAAATATTGATAAGAACCGCAACAAAGCTGTTGCAAAGTGAGTCGCAGACATGTTCCAATGGACACCCTTCCTCATATTTAATGAATCCTCTAATTATTTTAACTAGCGAGCTGGTTAAAAAAGTGGCGTTGCTATCACAAAAAGCGTAGAAAAACCTATTTGAAGCGCTACCAAGTTAATGACTCGGAGCGTGTTACTTTGACATATTAAGAGAAGACAGTAAACTGGTTTTGGAGAAAAAACTATGGATAAAGGCAGGGCTCCTGTGCATCAACAAATTAAAGGTCGCATAAACGATGCGACACTATAGGACGCAATTAGATCTTTTTAGGATTGCTGATCCCGCAGCCGCTGGCCGGCTGGGTATATCATTATCTACTGCAAATAACCGGTAGCCGCAATAAAAAACTCTTAAAAGCAATATGACATTAAAGTGTAGTGCATTTTGTCAGTATATCAGCTCGCTACTGCTGTGTAATGGACTAGTACTCGTACTTAATCCGACACTGCGACTCGACTAGAATTAAACGCGATTTAAGATAATGATTGTCATATTTGCTCATTAAAGCGAGATATTTTAATGTGCACAACTTTAGACCAATAATAATAAACTGATAGGTTAATAAGCATTAACATTACTTAACAAACTGTTATGGATATTGGTTTAATGTTCGCTATCAACAATTAAGTTATTCAAGATTACAAGTAAATAGTATAAAACTAAAAATACTTTAGAGTAGTGGGTCTTGTTCCACAGTCGTCTGCAAAAATAGTCTTGCACAAATTGCAGTAATCAAAATTCATCGATCTTTACACAAATACCGGAGTTCAGAGTAAGACTGAAGACAATTTGTTCTAAGAAGAATAAAATCAAGTGAATGAGCTTTGTATTAGGCACTGGCACTCGTAGTGTCAATTGATTGTGTTTTATGTATCCCCCTCACTATAGTTACCGAGGTGTACTATCGTAACATTGCGTTATATCGCCAACGCATCGCTCAGTGCCAATCACAATATGCGGACAAAAGGACCAAATTTATCTAAATCTAAACTACTAGACTCTTCCCGCGGTTTCCCCCGCGTCCCTTGGGAACAGCTACCCGTACCGAGATAAAATATAGCCTAAGTTACTCGGGTAGAGGGTAGCTTTTCAACAGTGATTTTTTTTTTAATTTGTTCAGTTAAGGAGCCTTTACAAACAAAAAAATTCTCATTATAATATTAGTTTAGATGATTCAAAGTTACCAATACTTCTAATTTAATAACAATGGTAAATAGACATCAACTTATTTATTACCTAGTGGTAAATTAATCATCAATTCTTTGGATGAATTGAATTAAATAACAATTCATCTCCTTCATCGCAAAACCCTTTTACTTCTAGACCACCTATATTCATGTTTTCCATTAGTTATTTTCATGTGAAAGATTTTCAAAAGTTGACCTTCTACACAAACATTTTATGTTAAAACGTAAAGCGTCGTTTATTCTCACTTCTAACTTAGACATCTGGATTAATGTTAACTGGGGTCAGATTACGTCAGCACAGTTAATGGTTTTCTAAACACGTATTTCTTAGACATATTGAATATGTTCCATGCTTTGAATATTATCTTAACTAATATTATAAAGAAGATTTATTGTTTCTTTGTAAAGGTAAGGTGAAGGCTCCGAAACTAATGAATTGATTTGCAAACTTTTTTCACTGTTGGGAAGCTTCACTTTTCTCGGGTGACACAGGCTATATTTTATTCGGGTACGGGAAACAGTTAAATTCTACGGGACGCGGCGGCAACAGCTAGTTATGGATTAACTAGATAGGCTGTGAAACAAAATACGTCTCTATGCAATTATGTAATTTTATAAACAGTAACTGATAAGGATAACCTATATATCAACGAGTTATCTATTTTGCAGTAAAACTAATTGTTTGGACTTATATAATACTTCAGTAAAGTCTAGTTTAAATATAGGTATAGCACCTTAGCACAATATTAATTTCTAATGATATGAGTATGAAACCATACTGCACTTTTGATGATGATGTGATATTTATGGAAACGTCTCTAAAGACCATCACTATTGGAATCCTACTGACTAACATTATGAACATCGCTCGATTATTACGAACTACTTTACATAATAAACAAATTCCAGAGCAATTAACAAAATCTTGGCCACGCATGACATTGCAGATCAATCAATAAAATAAACACTAAGCTAAGCTTAGTGTCTGAAAAAGTTCTGACATGACTTCAACTATCCCAAGCAAATCTTACGAGTACTTTAGGACAAACTACTCAAAAGAACCCAATTCCATCACGTATACACACTAAGTACATGGCAACAGAAGCAATATAACCTTGCGCAGTGGCAGACCATGGCCGCTCAATGAAAGTGCACATTGCCGGAACAAGCGTGGGTGCCTCAGGCTCTGAGGCACGTGCTACAAGTACCAATACCTATTGATAACCACTTCTGGAGTTTTTAACGAAAGCCAGTTTCGAAAAGAATGAACCTACGTGACGTGTTGACAAAGGACCAACTGGAGCGTAGGAACTGGACACGTGTCAAATATACCAACCAAGCTAACTTCCTTAAATAGAAGAACCTAGACAATTCGCAAATATACGTTGGTTATTCGTCCAAAGTTTCAATAAAATAGTACCTGTAGAGCAGATATGCTGCCTAAAACAGCAGATTGTGTAGTAAAAAGGTTTCGGTTCAATTTAAAACTCCGTGTCATCAATTAGGAACACTTTTTAATACTTTTCTACATCAGGTAACGCCAACCTTTAGTTTTTAACCCAGTTCACCCTCGACAAACCCTTTACCGTGATTATGATCATAATGTAGTGTTGATCCAAAAAATCACTATAAGCTTACTATTTTTGGTCCTTTTTTTTTTTCCGACGTTAAAAATCATCAAATGACCCCTCCCGCTGTGGGTTAGCAGCGGTGAGGGAGTGTCAGACTCTTACTGACTAAAAACCGTCGTGTTCCGTCATAGGCCTTTTATGTACCAGGGCCGCGGTATCTCTTTCGAACAACCCGCAGCCCCGGCAGGCCTTGGCCCTGCTGGGCCCCGCTGGGGTTGCTGACATCTCACTATTTTTGGTCCTTTTTTTTTTTTTTTTTTTTTAGCGACGTAAAATCATCAAATGACCCCTCCCGCTGTGGGTTAGCAGCGGTGAGGGAGTGTCAGACTCTTACTGACTAAAATCGTCGTGTTCCGTCATAAGCCTTTTATGTACCAGGGCCGCGGTATCTCTTTCGAACAACCCGCAGCCCCGGCAGGCCTTGGCCCTGCTGGGCCCCGCTGGGGTTGCTGACATCTCTTTGAGGAGCGCGTGGAACAACGCGCGCCGTCGACACGGGTCTGTCGTCTAGAAAGACAGAGGGACGATGAGCCACCCGAACTCACCGCCCACAGACCCACGCCTACGGTGGCCGGGAGTCATCTCGCGACACCCGGCGCCCATGGTGTCTACCTGGTCCAGCGCGGCGGCCGGGATGAGAGGTGCGAACTCTCTGGCGTTCCGCCTCCTCCTTCTCGAGCATGACCGCTTCGCAGAAGGAGGCGACGGCATCCCATTCCCTCTCGCCCCGGACCATGGCCTGAACCAGGGCCGGACGCGAGAGGTCGCCGCCGCCCAAAGCCTCGACGAGGACCCGGCGGTGCCCTTCCCATGCGGGGCACACCTGGACTGTGTGGTCCACCGTGTCCTCGGGGCTGTCCGCACAGTGGTGACACCCGGGCGCCTCCTCACGACCGATGCGGTGCAGGTACCTCCCGAAACAACCGTGTCCGGTGAGGACCTGCGTCATGCGGTACGTGAGGGCGCCGTGACTCCTCCCGAGCCACTCCTCAAAGAGGGGACTTACCGCCACGATGGTGGCGTGCCCTGCACTGGGTTGCGATAGTCGCTCCCTCCAGGCCACCATGAGATCGCGCCGGAGCTCCGCCCGCTGCGCGACAACTTGCCGCGGTAGCGGAGTTTCCCCCCGGCGCTGAGCCTCCTCGCGCCAGTCGTACAGGCGCAAGAAGACCCTCGCCTCCAGATCCCACGGTGGCAGTCCAGCAAGTAGGCCAGCTGCTTCGCGGGAGATCGTGCGGTACCCCCGGATTAGCCTGATGGCTATCACCCTTTGGGGCACGTTCAGGTAGCGTACAGCCCGCGGCCGTACCGAACGTGCCCATACCGGGGCCCCGTAAAGGGCCATGGACCGCATGACACTATTTTTGGTCCTTAGGGATTATTTGGTCCTTTGAGTCGGGATTTGAGCGCTCAAGAATATTACGGCGTTTTTGCGAATATTTTTTCATATTTACCAAGGTCAGACTAAATAAAAACCCAAAAGCCTCACCAATATCCTATTAGTTAAAGCCACTAATTATACATTAATTACATTTATAAGCGTAATATTTTTAGTTAATTTTTCAATGGCGTACGCTGATTGATAGCGCGTGTAACTTCCTTGTACCCTATTTGTACAGTTACATGAATAAAATCTAATTACATAAGACTTTTTGCATCAAAACGAAGCGGCAACGTGTAATTTGTTAATACAAGATTTAAGTTGTGATTACAATCAATTACGTCTGAGAGTGACCTTAAGTTAAAATTAGTTGTTCTGTTTGGTGCTTGTAGTTGGAAAACTCATTTTACTAACGAAGCAATATTGACTACACAGCAAGACTACATAAGGAAATTATATTCAAAAAACCTAGTGTTACATTAAACACTGCCTCCGATCTAGATTTCTAAACTATCACTGCTACTTTTGTACCAAATAAATGGTTGGAATTTCCTCTCTTTTACAATGAGACAGCTATGCTTACTAGTTTTTTTTTCAAACCGCGGCCCAGAATAAGAAGAGTAATTTTGTAACTTAGCCAGTGAAGCGGAATCCCAACTAGTTTGGACAACTGCCTCTAGCGAGCAACAGATACTATAAGAGAAATCACAAAAATAGCAACTGACCGTTTAAGAGATTTGGTGCTACGATAGGTCGAAAGGACCAAAAAGTAATCTCTTTCACCCTTGATGTGGTAATAACAACGTATAAACTACATCATAAACGACAATTGCCTCAGTTTATTCAATTTACATTTTATAGCTATCCATCATTGCAGCCACCGGAACCGAATCAATAAACTTAAACATCAAGTGTAGGTACTATAAAACTGACATTATTAGTTATTACTTGTTATATTACGTAATCGTTACAGGTAGGGTTTTCATGGTACATTAATCGTTCCCACATTCAATTAATATGCTATAGGTTTTAACATTTGCTTTATGGCTTAAATTAAAACATTAATTTGTCTGTTTTATTAATACCTCTTCGATAGAATACTTAAACAAGTGGAACAATATATTTTTTTGTGATGAATGTAAAGTCACTTTATCAAAAAACTTTATGGATATTTAAAAAGCTTCTTTGTAAATAAATATGCCTTTTACTCCTATGACTTATTCACGTTGCATTATTTGGTCCTTCTGCCTACCCGAGCGTCTCGTCTCAGGATTTACGGTCCGCACTTAATTAATGTAACGTGTTGTTTGAAAACGGGACAGAGACAAACGTTACATACAAGAACTAAGTGGTCTTGCAACAAAACTCCTTTTGCCGACAGGGGTCAGGGCTTTAAATAGCGCTAGCAGATGGCCCGGACAGCCGATTAATAAGACGGGGACTCCGCCCCGGGGCTGCGGTGGCGACTTAACAGCGCCAATTTAACAAACACCACCCTACCAGATAAGCCGATTACCCGAATCTGGGAGACAAACAGACGTGCTTACGGTACAGATAATGTGGCTATGCTAATTGTGGACAGTGCCACTGATAAACGCTTGCATGTTTAACTACATGTTCGCTGGTATATTTGAGCTGTGAGGTCGAGATTACTGCTGTGTATTATCTTGTGCGGCGTGTAACATCTTAACCATTTATTTTTATAAATGTCTAGATTACTAGTGTTCCCTTCACAGAAAAAAAAAAAACTGCACAGATTTTTTAAACAAACTTTTAAGAAAAACAAATTATTTTTCCATAATTAACTAACTGCAAAGATTAACAACATCAGTGTGATTCCAGGAAAGCTTTGTAGGTACTCCTTTAATTTTTGCTACCGTAGGAGATTCAATAAATAAATAAGTACTTTTTGTGCAAGAGTTTTGCATGCCTTTAATTACATTGCCAGACAGTTACAAATATTTACAGACGTGTGAGAAATGAAGACCAACTCATTTTCCAAAAAAGGCGCTAGACGTTAATGACGCAGACTGCAGTTATTTCCTTTTAAAACTACATATGACACCTATTTATTCCGTTAAACCTGACTTTTAAAGGTTGTTTCATTAGCCACAGGATACAGGACGAATACAATAACAAGGAGCGAAAATAAAAACGACAACTAGTATTACACATTGACATAAATTACGAGCTCGCATAGCAGCATCTTGCAAACTGACTAAAGATAAATGCTACAATGCAAAAGAAACACAAATTAGCGAGCTTATCGTCGCCTAATCTTAATTCATGTAAAAACGTACAAGCTGCAGTGCTGACACACTGAGACGCAAAAAAATATATTTGACAGCACGCGTTGAATGTGACCATATTTAGCCGGATCCCGAACTAAATATCGCGTCACGATCATTATCAGCTGTTACAAGTGTGTAGCCGATAGATCATACGCGATGCGACCATGTAAGGCGGCACGAGACATATTCTGATGATGTCATGCCTCGCGCAGACGCTAACTAACGCCCGGTACCCATGACGAACAACTACTCGGTTAAAAAAAATTAAGCGGTATTTGTTACCAGCCAGCGTTTGGTGAAGCCCTCCGCGATTGCTTCGGAATTTACCGACACTCACCACTTTAAAGTGTTTTTCTATTTAGCGAAGAAGAACTGGTCAAAATATACAAATTAGACATTATAAACATCAAGGGGACTTCTACCCTCAAAGACCTAACTCAAACTAAGCAATGTCATATTTGACAAATAAATGCAATTTGAATGACATAACAAGAACTAACCCTTCCCCAATTAGATTTAAGTACGCGTAAAATTCTGAGCGCATTGTCAATATTTGCACAAATGACACGTGATTAACATTTAAAAGAGCAATGCAGACAAATACAAACGACATTAAAATGTTCCCACAGCAAATTACGAAAGTGGTTGCTTCATAAAACTCACTCCTATTTCTTTTGAGTCAACTTTGAAACATACTTCAGAAGTCGGGAACTTTCAATTCGCAATTCGCATAGCAACTTGTCGACAATTGAGAGTAAGTTGCGAAACTGCTTGTACTTTATTCAAATGAGTTATAACATCTGGAATAGCTGGAGGGTTAAATATTTCATTATGTAGCATTTGAAGGGATGTTATTTGCTGGCAACAATGAATTTCGCTACTTTGTTTTTGAATTGTAATAGATGAATAGAGCGTTGTCCACATAGCGTGCGCATTCTTACTCAACTTACATAATTACACGCCTAAACAAAATGAGGCAGAGCCATCATGAACAGACGAAAATTGTGATCACCACGCAATGTAAGCGTAGGACGATAATAAGATAACTAATGATATACACAGACAACCACACAAAGCAATTTCTTTAATTCTATGATCATAAGATCATAACGCGATTTGGATTTACCATTCTAGTCAAGATCACTTCGGCTCTCTTGACGTCTATGTTCCTTTATAATAATAAATAAATCTTTGGAAAATCCTAGTCATAAGTGGCTTTGAATAACTCAAAGGTCAAGTATATTTCTTTAAGAATTCACCACAAATTGTAAGGATCTCTTGATTGTGATAAATCATCTTGGTAAACGTTAATTACAAGTTCGGTTAGATACAGTCACAGTGGGATATAAATCATGTCCGAGTTAGCAAACCTGCAGGATAATTGTACTAAATCACCGACTAAGCAATCAGACAATGAATATTGTAGGTGGGTGTTGCTTGGATTACTAAATTACATATCGGTCGGCTAAATCTGCTGCGGTGGATATGACTAGAGCGGTTCGATCCTCTAATATTTCACCGCAGCTGTGTAACGAGTGGAACAATCTTTGTCTTGGGTGTCACTGGAGACGCCAAAAAAAAGCGCAACATGTGTACAATGTCGACGGTAATGGAGCAAGCACGTGCAGTGGACAAACTTCGTGACGCTTCTACTTTATTAATGACAACATGGCGAAACGACTGGAACTTTATTTCAGCAGATTGGCGTAAGAAAAACGCAATTCAGTAGCGTTCCTGGTTTGGTTAGAGGATTGATCTCGTCGGGGTTAGGTATAATTAGCGTTACAGCGCTCGGGGTGTCTCCGAGCGCTCAAATCAAGATTTATCAAGTGAGCCGAAGGCGGGAGATAATGTGACTGTTGCGGAGCGGGCCTGACTATTCAGTGGAGGCAATGGCGTGTGACCGACGGCGGTAGAGAGGTTGCCGGGCGCTGGCCGTTGGGTGACGCTGACATTCTTTACCCACGTCTTATTTCATTTTGTTTTTTTAGAAATGTTAGTCCATTCAGTTGTTAAGCACGTAGCGTCGCCAGCCGCTACCGGTGCTTAGATTAGAAAACGTTACCAAAGATATCGAAGTCGATTTCGCTTATAGTAAACAGCGCTATTGTATTTGCGCTGGAAACGTGCAACCGGAGAAAATAATTGCGAGCATCATCAATTTCCACCTAATGGAGCGATAAACCCGTCTCAGCCACCGTTGATCCGTGAAGCTGAGCATAAAATAAAGCTTGCACTCATTGACGCGCGTCGACGACGATCGATGGGGTAATCTCGCGGTCATCCCATCCCGGCTTTGTCTGTGCATCGGGAGCGGCATAAAATTATCTGGGCATTAGCGGGCCGGGGAGCGAGCGGGGTGTCCGGGGACCATTTGTCATCGGCGGTGTGCAGGGGAGTGGGGAGCGCGGGAGGGGGCGGGAAGAAAGTGGCGGCGACTCGGGGCGGCTGCAGACGCGACCACAAAAACAAGACGCGGAGAGCAGGGGCGGGACTCACAGCCACCGCGCTGCCACTGCCACCCGCAGGGATGTGCCGCGCCGTCACGATTCTCTTATGTACGACATGCTGTTTGGACACTGCTAACTTTGAATTATGGCACTACATACAACTTTAACGTTACACAGAGTTTACTATATTTACACAGCGCGAACAACTTAGTTCTAACTGAATTTCGCTCAGTGGTTACTTCACTAATAATTCGTACTCAACGGACTCTTATTTAAATTCGGGTCATTAAAAGTGTTTCGTTGAAGGAAGAGAGATGCTGATATAGGCATTGCAAAAGTTTAAGTATTTCATTATTTAATTAATCAGACTTCACCGTCAAAACTATTATAAGAAACTTCTTACAACGTGTTATTTTTCGGAGCAGCTTTCACATAGAGATTCAATTGCGAGTTTGTTAGTTAATCCCGAATATAAATCCTTTACTAAATATTACTCTCTCTGAAGCTGCCAACTATTCCTTGCCTAAAACTGTCACCTCCATAACAGCCAGTTGGAAAACTCGGAGCCCTCGAAAAATCCCGCAGTCATAAAAGGGTCAAGCGGTTGCGTCACGTCGGCACAGCGGAGGCGCAAAAACACCAAGAGTACAAACTATATTGGATATTAGAACAGAAGGCGCGTGCCGACAAGTTTTTGTCCACCAGGGATCCCTTGGACATCGCTTATTTAATTTACTAAATTCCCTGCGAAATACTGATTAAAACTGTTTTTAAAACAAGGCTTGGAATTAAGGGGATTCATTAAAAAAGATCTCATAAAGATGACAGGATAGAATTAGGGTTTGATAATGGTCAAAGGAATTGAAAAAATACTATTATCTTTAGGCATACATTATTATAAGAATGAATGCTTTCAAAGTGCTACAATAAAAACTATAATTTATACTACAGATCGGCACTTTATACTATCTCAATCCGCACCTAATCAAAAAGTAATTAATTTCCAAGGACCTTAAGCTGTCACTTCAAAACATCCTATCATTTGTGAAGCTCATAGTCTAGTTGTAAATAAACTAAATTATCTTTTAATGTTAATGATCCTATTAGCTCTGAACTGGGGAAAATTAATACAACGAATCAATTTGTAGGTAATGATACTGCCATCAAATGTGTGGCTACACTGGCTACTGGTGACTATACGTAGTTATATATTGTGCATAGAATCATTAGTGGCAGTCGGTCGTTTGTTAGAGCCATTCGCGGCCCGGAGACGGGTTTTTGTCTCAACGCCAAATTGCATCCGCACAATACGTTGTCAGTAAATTGATTTGGAATTAATTGCGGCAAAATAAGACATGGTGTGACTTGTACAACCGTAATGAATCAGGATTTTATTAATGATCTTAACTTTCATAGAAATTCAGACAATAGAATAAGAACAAAAATTCTGCTACGTGTAGGTTTTAGACAAATGTACGCGCAGGTAAAGCTATCATTAAAGACTAATTTAGTCAAAATTATTCAACAATCATTTTTATTTCAAGACATAAGACAAATCTTTATAGAAATCATCAACTTACCGAGATGCTGCAATGCAAGATGATGTCTAATCTATTTTGAATGTCTAGACAAGGACATTAAACATCCACTAATGATTTTAAGCACTTTCAATTAGCGTCTGCTACATAATATTTCTCATAAAACCGTAATTAGGAAGCCTTAATACCATGCACCCACAACTCGAGGAAGCTATATAATTGCATTTGGAATTACTGAATTAGACAAGAATTTCTTTTCAGATAAAACGGGTCTTAATAACGTTCAAGCACAAGAAAGTTTTCCAGAACTAACTAAGTAGTATGATAACAATCAGTGCTAAGTACTCTAAAGCTTCAGATACACACAATATCCATAATCAATGTTATGTATGTACATTCGTAATATGAAGAGATAAGCAAGCACTTCCATTGTATTCAATTAACTAACGGATATGGAAGAACACTGTATCGCATTGTCTTCATCGATACATCGATATTAATATGATTTAATGAATTTCCGATTGCTGTAATCATCGCAGTTCTGAGAGCTTTTTGACTTCAATGAGCTATTTTATAGTCATTAAGTTGAATAAAAGAAACCTTGGTATGAGACCGTATTATTATAGCGTGTTACTTTTGAAGCAGTTGGTTTGTTCACAGGTTTGTCATTATAGCGTCGTCTGTGCTCTGTAGGCGAAGGCAATATGGTTCTATGATCAAAATCGTCAGGGGGTTATCGTTTAAATATCGCAATAAAATAATTGAAGAATCCCGAAAATAAGACGATAAACATCAAGTCCCTATAATCAATATTGGGAATGAGGATGTGGAATTCTAAATCAAAAAGCTGACAATATTTTAGAAGCCTATGTATAGTAATCACCGATTAATTTTTATTTTCTGCAATCGGCAAACTTACTTATTTTTTAATAAAGAAGTTTTTGAAGCAGAAAAGCTTCTGAGAACTATATGTCAGAAGGTATTATCATCAATTCAGGTTACATTTTCCTGCAGTAACTTAAGTACCCGGGGCCTGTCGGGGCCAAAATCCCCACTAATCGAGCGTGGCTCATTAGCGGAAGATGCTCGTTTCAACGCGGATACACTTATGGAGTGTGTTTTTAATGTTCTCTTAGGCTAGGGAAGGCTTTAATTGTTAGGCTATTATATTTTCACCTATTGGGTTTAGCAATTATTTTAACCATTAACATTTGGCTATTACTGTTTTATAGCTTTCATTTGCGAGCTGCTAGCCTGTACTAGCTGAAATTAGGAATAGGGATCGCCTCTTTTTCCAGGGTTTGGCTTCTTATTCCTTCTAAACATTTTATGTAAATTGATTCGGGCATTTGACCGTAACAGAAAGCACTACTCTCGCACGTTATTAAGCTTCTTGTCTATCATGTTCAGAGCATACAGGTTAATTTCAAAACGATGTATTCTTAATTGCTAGATTAACAAATAACACGTTCGGAACTCAAGTTGTCCATTCTCCCGCCGTCATTGAACAGACATCTTCACGGGCGCGCTATTGTCTATGATCTATAAATTGAAGCAATAAATTACGTAATAGATTGTGAATACTATAGCCAAAAGTATTTAAATCCGGCCGAACTTAGGAAATATCTCACGAGTAGCAAATCAAGTTCATCAAAATTAAGCAAATCTTTAGCCGAAAGGGAGACAATACCCAAAAAAGGAACGATTCCATTTTATTTCAAAAATAAAAAAAATGACGTGACTGCAAAACATGTTACCCCCGATCCTGTTTCATCAGACCACAGAAAAGGTACGATACCATATTATTTCCCCACACTTAAAAAAACTGACGCATTTTTTCGTACCTAAAATTATAACACCTATACCACATAACTTTAGAATATTCCACCAAAATATAGCAAGTGTTTTATCTAAACAGGATCTCTTAGAGTTAACATTACAGGAAATGCGTGACTCATACAACGAACCTCATGTGATCTGCCTCTCCGAAACATTCGTTAAAAAAGGTCAGGAGAATTATGTCAAGTTATTAAATTTTGAAATGGCTTCAAATTTTTGCAGAGAAAAAAATAGAGGTGGCACTTGCATTCTAGTTAAAAAGGGTTTACATTACAAGGAATTACAATTTATAAAAACATATGCTTCGGTAAATACGTTCGAGGCATGTGGTATAGAAATAGAAAACAAAAAACTAGTTATTATTTGTTTATACAGAACACCTCAATCCGACCCTAATCAATTTTTAATTACGTTGGATAGAGTCTTACATGATTTACACAAAAAATATAAATCAAGCACACGTATAGTTTTGACAGGTGACTTCAATATTAATACCTTAAAAAGAAGTAAAATCACTCAACAATTTCAAGACTTGGCAAATAGTCATAATATAAAAATTCATATAGAGGTAGCTACGCGGAAACTTTCTTGTATAGACCATATATTGAGCAATATAACTAATGCAATCGCAACCGTGTTACCCCTACATCTCTCTGACCATGATACGGCACAAATGCTAAGCTTTCCTTTAAGACTTCAAACAGCAAAATCTGCAATATACCACACTTACAAAAGAGACTATAGTCTAGATAATGTACGTAAATTTAGGGAATGCTTACAAAATCTGTCTTGGACAGACATTTACACGGAAAGTGATGCAAACACAGCATTTAGCGAATTTCATGAATTAATATGTTTATTTTACAAACTCAGTTTTCCAAAATTTAGGGTTAAGACAAATTTAAACAACAAAATAAAACAAACGTGGATAAGTAAGGGACTCAAACAAAGTTCTAAAACGAAGCGTTTCCTACGATACCAATATTACAAAAATAAAAATATGATGAACAAGAATAGATATACTACATATTCAAAATTATTACAGAAATGTATATACAAGGCTAAACGAAATGCTAACATAAAGTTTATGGATAATAATGACAATAAATGTAAAGCTGCATGGACAGTAGTAAAAAATGAAATACATAATACGGGCCCCAAAGACAACATTGAATGTATTAAAATTGATAATACTATACTTACCAAACCAGTAGAAATAGCTTCCGCCTTCAACAATCATTTTACAAATTGTATTCCTGCACAAAATACTCAAACTTATAATAGTTACCTCAGTGATACCTTAACTGCTAACTCTATGTTCCTTACACCTGTAAGCGAAAACGAAGTACGCAAACATATTTTGTCACTAAAAAATACCAATTCTGTAGGTTATGATGAACTTAATACCCGAATAATTAAGACATGTGTTAGTGAAATAAGCGGAGTGCTGACCCATCTCATTAACCTCTCCTTTTCACAAGGAATCTTTCCTGATACTTTGAAGATATCTGTTGTCAAACCAATTTTTAAAAAAGGTGAAAAAAGCGACGCCAATAATTATCGCCCAATAACACTAATACCCATTATGTCAAAAATTTATGAAAAATGCATGTATCAGAGAATAGTAGACTACTGCGGAAAATATAATATTATAAAAGAACAGCAATTTGGATTTCAGAAACACAAATCCACATCCCTTGCCATATTTTCACTTCTGAAAGCGGTGTTGACTAATATTAACAACAAACAGCTAACGACAGGGCTATTCTTTGATTTGTCTAAGGCTTTTGACCTTGTCTCACACGAAATAATATTAAAAAAACTTGAGGCTATTGGTATTAGAGGACTGCCACTACAATGGTTATCGTCGTACTTAACTAGCAGAAGACAAAAAGTCACTATTACCAAACTTAATGAAAGTAGGGACATGACAGAATATTCGTCTGAATATAGAAGTATAGAACGGGGCGTCCCCCAGGGTAGCATATTGGGCCCCATCTTATTTCTTCTCTATATAAACGACATAGTCAATGTAACTAAGCATCAATGTTTCCTTTTTGCCGATGACATTTCTATAATTGTTGCTACCGATAAAAAACATAAATCAATTACAGATCATGAAGCGGACATAAATAATACAATAGATAATGTAATTAACTGGCTGAATAATAATAGTCTATCAATTAATTTAAATAAATCGGTATATATACAATTTAATCAATCTTATAATGACAAATTTAATTTTAAAATGGACATACCAAAAATAACACAAGTGACAAAAACAAAATTTCTAGGAGTAGTAATTGACGAACATCTAGACTGGAAAGCACAGGTAGACACTGTGTGCAATAAAATAAATAAGTTTGTGTACGCTTTGAGACAAATAAAAAAAAGTGACTAATATAAAAACAGCTGTGATGACATATCGCGCATATGTTGAGTCCTCACTACGTTATGGACTTATTATATGGGGAAATAGTACTGACTGTAAAAGAGCATTTGTTGCACAAAAGAAATGTCTAAGAGCCATATACGAGATTCCATCGGACGAATCATGTCAACCTATTTTTAAGGAACTTGGTTTGCTACCGTTACCATCATTGTATATATTTGAAGCATGTATGTTTGTTCGAAAGCACATAGTATTATTTAAAACAGCAGAAGAACTATTTGAAAATTCTCGAAGTCGACGTGACCAACACAGGCTTGTGCTGGAAGAGCTATCTAGATCGGCTAAATTTCAAAAAAATTCTTTGGCTATGTGTATACGATTATATAATAAGTTACCAAAGATGTTCAAAACATTAAATGATAAATTATTTAAATCGCAATTATATAAATGGCTCAATAATAATAACTATTATAATATTAAGGACTTTTTAAAATGATTATTATTTGATTTTATTTTTTTATGTCATGTATTTTAATATTATCTTTATTGCTTGTGAATAATTTTGCACGCTTTAGTTTTAAGCAAAACATGATTGATCTATAATGTATATTTTTGATAACACCTTTTTATACCATGTTTTAAGCAAATAAACATATCTTATCTTATCTTATCTTATCTAACCTTACTCGTTCCGAAAGTCACTCATTGTTCATCTACCTAGGATTTTAATACCTGACTACTGATGTCTCACTTTTAGATATAACTTTAAGCTGGTCAATTTTGCAATCAACATATCTACTTTTTCTAATATGGCACAAACGCTTTGATGGGTAATAAATATGAACGTGAAGATAAAATTCGGTAGCTACTAGGAAAGGAAACCCGATACTTATCTAACAGAAGTAGATACAGTTTCCTCGAAAGCCGTGTGAATAAATGGCAAGCAGGTATTTAGAAATTACAGACAATAAAATCTGTATTGATCAAAATTTTCACGAAGCAGAATTCAATCGATATTTCGCGATCGTTTTTCGATACATACGAGCATAAAAACATGAGATATGAATTTCAAATGTAAACGGATTGTCACGCTTCTTATTGATACGCACCTACTGCGATCAAAGATAGATTAAGTGCAAAAACTTGATAAATTTTCCGAATATGCTTTCTAATGGCGATAGTATAATTAGTACTGCATTGTCATTGGTTTGGTAGTAAATATTTGTTTTAATGGAAAATTAATTAATTTTAGCTTCGTTAAGGATTGAAACAGTTGTCGAAGGTAGGAAATATTAAAAAGAGTTTAGTAGCGAAAGACATATAGCGCCGACCCCAAATAAAATTGGAAACAAGAAGGGAGGAGGAAGATTTAAGAAAGAGTTCCACAGGGGACAATAATAGGTTCTATGCATTTGCATTAGATTTTCATATTTTTCATAATATTTTGAGCATATCAACTTGCTTACGATTTATTAGTTAGGCTGTGCATTAAAAATATATTTATTTCGTTGTTAGTAATAGACTCTTGTCCTATCGTTCTGTAATGAGTTTATCAAAAACAAGAACCTTATCATTAGATGAATACATTATTCAATTTTAGAACAAGATTTTTGAAAATCTCATGACTCTTAAAAAATACAAAATTGAGTTTTCAATTAATTATTTTACTTTTTGGTTGGCCACAAATATTTCCCATTAAGTATTTTAACAGGTCAAATCAGGAAGCAGTGGAGTTGTAAATTATTACCACTTTGTCAGTTTCCAGAGTATATTAATTCATGCAAATACATATGGCATATGTAATTAATGCAAATGAAATTACTAGCACAAAGACTAATTACACCGTGTCAAAGATGAATTAATCAGTCAATGCTAATTTTAGACAATGTGTTCAAGTATATTATAACATGTGTGCTTATATGGGAGATTTTTAAATAGGTAGATATGGATAAATATATAGGGATATTGGAGAAATTAACTTGTTATGAAATAAATAACACGTCTCAAAATAAAATCGAAAAACAATTAAGGTTCCTATTTTTATTCACTACTAGCTTTTGCCCGCGACTTCGTTCGCGTGGAATAGTGATTTTTGGTTTGACCAATAGATGGCGCTATATGTCCGAAATAAATTTTATTTTTATTTTTATATTTTTTTGTAATAAAAACTATCCTATGTCCTTTCTCAAGTTCCAAACTATGTCTGTACCAAATTTCACACAAATCGGTTCAGTAGTATAGGCGTGAAGAAAAGACAGACAGACAGACAGAAAGACAGACAGACAGAAAGACAGACAGACAGAGTTACTTTCACATTTATAATATTAGTTAGGATGTAAATATGACCTATAAATATGTTTTTTTTAATACACAAATTGGAAATTTTGAATTAAGAATATTTTCAATAATGGTTGTCTAAACAGGTTCTAGTTCTTGTGTTTCTAGGACTTATTTCATGTTAGAATTGTAATTTGTTCCTTACCTTACAAATAATTGTTCCTGATTGTTGACTCTCCATGATACTACCGTAGCACCTAGAGCGAAATAAAAAGTTTTTATTGAATTTCAAGTTTAGAAAACTTATTTTGAATAGTCATGTGTAACTTGTGTGGGTCTTTAGTGGTTAATGAATTAGAAGTTTTAGTTATTATGCAATAGTTTTAATAAAGATATTTTTTTTTTGGTTGATGCAACAATTAAATAGACATCACATCCAAGTTTAGAGGTAATCTTACAATAATGTTCATCTCCACTTCCTAATGTATTAGCTAAATTATTGCTAGAGTATGACTTATGATTATTTTTTGTGAGTACATCAAATACCAACCTACAATTTAAAAGCAAGTATCTACAGTTTACTTCCTACAATCCAATAGCCAAGGTCAGAGCCGTCGCAGACAACTTATTCTATTCAATGTGAAAAAACTAGTTACCTATCCACTAAACACCACCAACTACGCTACGTACTCCTTATATAAATATATTCGTGAACTTTAACATACACTAACGCAATCTTGTTCAATACAACATTTAAGAATTTCAATAAAAACATTTTTTTTTAAGTTACGCGCGTCGTATTTCAAAAATAAATAAAGAAGTTTAGGTTATGCGGCTGCCGCTGTTAATGCTCTGATAATTAACAGAATGACCATGATTTGATAATAACACATCATAGTTAACTCAGAAAAATATTAAAAACATTACTTACCGAAAAGATTTACGGTACAAGTTGTATTGTTGCCTCTGTCGAGAACGACAACACTCGTCGCTGCCATTTTCGGTTTGACAGCGAAGCCAACTGACAAAAAGCCGAGATATTGGTGTTACCTTAGGTGGTATTAAATGTTCTACTAACCAACTAAAACTACCATAACAGTCAAAACAACACGAGATACAAATGCAAATAGAGTTTAGTGAATAGCTAAAACGTGACATAAATAAAGCTTTATTTTATCATATCAAACCTTAAGACTTAAAATAGTTTTTCTTGTGCTGAGGATGCAAAAAATAAAATATCAGTTCATTAAGGTTATTGGTATGTACAAAAATGCTAGTATACTTGTTTAAATGATTAATTTTAAACAAAAGTAAAAAAAAATCAATCACATGAAGAATGTATTAGAAAGTCATAATTTCTTTATTGCATTATCAATACATAGTATAAAACAAAGTCGCTTTCGCTGTATGTCCGTATGTATGCTTAGATCTTTAAAACTACGCAACGGATTTTGATGCGGTTTTTTAATAGATAGTAGAGTGATCTTAAGGAAAGTTTGTATGTATAATACATGTAAGTACCACGGGCGAAGCCGGGGCGGGCAGCTAGTATAATATAAAATAATTTTATAAGATCGTAAGGATCATGAATAATTTTGCTGGCTAACGCGTAACGTCGTGTAGTAGAGAGCCACTAGAAGGAGAAGAATCTCAATTTTTACTGTAGTCATTTATTTCTATTATTGACTTTTCTTTGTGTCCAAAGAAAACATTACGAAACCCCGCTGTGATTCTATTTAAAGAAACTTGTATGGTTTTGGGTTTTTGTATGTTGCTGACATCCCCACATAGTAGAAATTTTATTTAGTGGTAAACTTTGGTTTTGTTGTAATCATTGCATAGCAAATGATAAAATACTTTACCGATATATTAATTACAATAACATACTGAGTACAATGTTGTAAAATAAGACTTTTCTAATTTTTTATACAGTGAAAAATTTCATGCAGACGTCAATTTCTGAACGCAGTGAAAACTGACCAATCAAAATCAGCCAACGCTGTGCCGGCAAGTGTCATCATCGGCATCATACGTGTATTTTTCCGGTCCTTGTCCTCTCTAGGGACACGGTATCGAAGCAAAAGTATCGATATCGTACTCATGAGTAGAATCGATAACAAAGTATCATACTCATTAAAGTATCGAAACAAAAGTATCGATACTTCAAGGTATCGAGTACTTTTTTAGATCAAAATTTGCTAGGTCAATATCAGTCAGTAAATAATGTCAGTTTTACTTCAGTTCAGCAGGACATAAAAAACAAATGGTATTGGTACACAAATTTAATAGAAAAATGGAAAATGGAATGAATGAAACAAATCGAAAATGTAGTAAAAGGAAGCAATATTAAGTTATTTGAGGTATACTAAAAACTAGCAGTGTCCCACAGTTGCACCCGCGTAGTAGATTAAAGATCCCATTCCTCCTCCGTACAGTCACTTAAAAATAGAAGTTTGTTGAGCCTTTTTGGAGATAACCGGTTTCGAATTTTTGTGGTACTTCCTGCTTTAGAAAATAATCGTTCTGAAGGTACTGACGTCGCAGGGATTGATATATATTCTATTCTCGTGCCAATTTATATAATTTTGGGAATACTACTATCATATCTTCCCATTGTTTTAAGGGATCTACTGAAAGTGGCGAAACCTGGGCCGATAAGTAGTAGCTTAATTCATCCTTCATTTCAGGCTTACACTTACTTATAAAAATCAAATACTAGTAATTAAACAAAATAATGATCAATCGTACCGTATTTAAACAACAACAAACTGAAGAAGTAAATGAACGAGTTCACAGAGTGAAGAATGATTGATTAGGAATTGAACTACGAACGACCGGCCGTTAAGAATGAGTTAAGACAGAATGTCTTAAAAAGTTTTCAACGAGTGAGCTAGAAAGCGCTGTTAAATTAAATTCTTCATTCGATACGATACCTGGGAAAAAGTACTTATTGAGTAAAAGTATCGAATGCAAAGTATCGAGTACAAAAGTATCGGTATCGAACTGCAATGTACTCGATACCACAAAGCATCGATACTTTTTTCGTGTCCCTAGTCCTCTCTCTCTAGCTCTGCATACTTTTCTCAGCTCGAGTTGGACGGCGAAGAATCGCGCACGGTTTTACAAAAGTGCCGATAAAAATTCAAAGATGCTGGGATCAGTGAAAATTGTATTATTATTAGGTGTAATTTATTTATGTAGAGCCGCCGAAGAAGATGTGTTGGAGCTTACAGATTCCGACTTTTCGTCGGTGTTAGCTCAACATGATACTGCCCTGGTCATGTTTTACGCACCATGGTGAGTAATTAATGATTTATCGTAACTGTAAACTTATGAATGGCGATTAATGAGTTGGTTGTTTGAATTGCGTGTGTAATTGTTGGTTAGGTGCGGTCATTGTAAGAGATTGAAGCCTGAGTACGCGGTTGCGGCCGGCGTGCTAAAGAACGATGACCCCCCTGTCGCGCTGGCGAAGGTGGACTGTACCGAGGGCGGCAAGAGCACTTGCGAGCAGTTCTCGGTGTCCGGATACCCTACGCTGAAGATCTTCAGAAAGGGAGAGGTCTCACAGGAGTACAATGGCCCCAGGGAGTCAAGTAAGTTCTAGAATATATTATCGATGTTTTTACGTGGCCAACGACTTTTTTATGTTAAGTGTTTCTGTAGGTAGATTGTTAATTATTGTTTTAAATATGAAGATGGAAAGATATGTAGAAACATTATTTTACTAACAATAAGAAGCAGGTCCAAGATTTACTCACTATTGAATTATTTTTACATTTCTTTTCTAAAGTTTTTTGACATTATTGACTTTAAGAAAAATCTCTTACTTAGAAGAAGAGTTTCACACAAATACCCTCATACTTTTTTATAATTTATAATTAAAATGAACATATAAAAACTAATTGGGATAAATGCTTACTATTACAATACAACTTTGAACTTGACCTTCATTCATCAAGCAGAGTTCAGTTCATTTACTAAACACTATAATAAACAAACCCAATAAATTGTGTGAATAGTTTCAAACAACTGTAATTGTATAAATTAAATAGGTACCTATTGCATTTTAATATACACCTTTAAAACAGCACCTAGTTTATGAATCAGACTAGAAACTTTTTGGTTGAAATATCTAAAAAAGGTTGCAATAAAATATGGTGTTGCCATAGCTTATTAATACATGAGTTTCCTCTTAAAGCAGGAAGGTGATGAACCAAAAAATATAGATGTTAATATAACTGATAAAACCAGTTATGTATTTTAATTTCCTGTTGTATTGATAATACATCCCACTGATTAGGGATGGTTTTTATTAGAGATACAGTTTTATCTTATGCCCATTCGGTATCTGAGTACTGAAAGGATGCAGAAAATCTTCCATCTGGTTCGAAAGGAAATTAAAGTTGTAACAGTTTTCTAAGTTAAAGTAAACCACTCTTATTACATTTCTGGATTAATGAAAGTGACATCTTGACAAGCTTGATCTTATAGTTCATTATCTTCTTATCACTCGACTTAATTTTGTTAATCCGTCATTACAAACCTTTTTCATTATCCATTGAAAAGTCATTGACCTACTGTTTCACTTTAATATTTCAATTACCATACTTAAGTTTATGTTTTCTCCTACAGACGGTATCGTCAAATACATGCGCGCACAAGTCGGGCCCAGCTCCAAGGAACTCAAGACTGTTGCCGATTACGAAGCATTCCTGAACAAGGAGGAAGTGGTTGTCATTGGATTCTTCGAGAAGGAGACTGACCTCAAGGGTGACTTCCTCAAGACTGCTGACAAGATGCGCGAAGAGGTCACATTCGGTCACTCTTCTGCCAAGGATGTGCTTGAGAAGGCTGGATACAAGTAAGTTAACCTTTTTCTTATTACCTCTTTCAGCAGTACATTGGCCAATATTCTAGAAAGGAAATGGTTTAGTAGCCATTAAAAAATACTGAAAAAGGATTTCATACATAGAACAAGTATGCAGTAGTGTCCTCATTTAATTTTTATAGTGTTTTGTACTTATGGGAGTACATATAATATTTATAGCATTCCGTAAGCCTATACCATTATTCATGGTATCTGTTGATATCATGCATGGAAACATGTAACAATTGGTAATTTATGCTGCATTTCCGTCACGACATATTTACACATATTTATAGGTATATATTTAATTTAAATAGATACGATTTTCCAAGCATAATATTAAATACAAAAGGGGTTTTTATAAACAGGCAATTGCCAAGAAAAAATAATAAATCAAATAATCATCATCAATTTGATATCCAAAAGAAATTAACACTTAACAATTTTACAAAGTATAACTTGTTATTTAACCAGCTGCATATTATAAAATTATGTATGTCTATAATACATATGTACACAAGTGTTACCAACCAAGCAATTTTTTTAACTTTTCATGCATTGTAGAATTTATTTATGACATTTCGATTGATAACAACACTGATAATATTTGTTATCAACTGTTATGTGAGTTTTACAGACCACTTTAAAATGTTTAACTATTGTTAAACTTTAGTTTAACTGTATTTTAAAGAAACATACATTTTATTTCAATACAGGATGCACATGGCATTTTAACTTTATTTAATAGTTAAAGCTCAACATTTTATTACGTTAACAAGCTCTCCCCTATGCAACATTACATAAATCAAAGGGGAAGGAATGATAATAATATTATCATCTAAACAGGACTCGAACATACCGGTTGTCGCTCTTTTCTGGATACTGGTTAAGCAATGAAACATAAATATTGTCCTAATCTGCATTATATTTTTTCTACACTAGCTGTTCCCTGCGATTTCATCAGTGTTCGAAATAATATTACTGCGAATTTGCCAAATAATTACCCAATAAGAAATCATGTAATTGTACAAAAGCAGTTTCTAAATCGGAAACAAGCCATCCTTAGTACGTAATTTAAATTAATAAGTGTGAAACTGCGGCAAATTGCATCAATATCAGTGAAACGGCTGCAAATGATCCTCATCCGTGACTTGACACGTCATGTATTGATACGATCGTGTGTGTACATTGTAGACTCCAGTCATAATAGGTAATATGTTCATGCAGACCTGTAGACGCATAAATTCTATGAAACATATAGCTTTTTTCAAAATGAAATGGGTTCATCGATTTAGATCCAAACTGTTAATTCATGTATCGTTCAGTCTAGTATCCGACTCCTATGTCCCAACTAAGTTTGTAAGTAAGAGGGGCTGAATTTTTCTCATAACAACACAAAATATCTTGTTTCATGCGGATTGAGAGTGCATCTTTAAAAATAATCCTTCGTAATTAAAAATCACAATGTTTCAGACACTTAATGGTTCTGAAAAGAAAGTCAAAAGAAACTTCGCAACATTCCTGTTACGATGTCTTTATAACTTTTACCAGACACGTGTGCGTTTGTGAGTGGCTTCCACAAACTGGTTTACACGTACGAGACAATTTACATTAATTCATTTACTTGTTGATTTCATATCTCGTTGTAGCGTTGTTTCATACCATGTCGGTATTGATTAATTTACGACAGTTAAAAAAGAAACATTTTTTTAAATTTTTATAATATTGCTAGTTAGATACTGTCCATGGTTGTTTTCGTAATTTTCGTTTATGACCTTAGAGGTCAAGAATAATGTTGCTTTTTTTTTTAACAACCTCTTTTGGGAGTTGTGAAAATCTATACTAATATTATAAAGCTGAAGAGTTTGTTTGTTTGAACGCGCTAATCCCAGGAACTACTGGTCCGATTTGAAAAATTCTTTCAGTGTTAGATAGCCCATTTATCGAGGAAGGCTAAAGGCTACTTTTTATCCCGGTACGGGAAGTAGTTCCCACGGGATGCGGGTGAAACCGCTGGCAGAAGCTAGTTATATATACGTGCAAAACTTAGTTTTTCCAATCTCGTTTGAAATGTTAAGAAAAAATATATTGTATAATTTATTAAATTGTCATGTTAATGTTAAAACTGCCGCAGTAGATACATTGCGTGCACTTATGTAGGAGTAAGTCGATAAAAATGGTTTTGTTTTGAAACCGTTCGAATGTCACAATTACCGTGACGAACGATTAACAATTTTGCACGTTTCACGTTAATTTGGAATCGTTAATAAGCTACCTGCCACCTACGTAAGTTTATGGCGTTGTTATGCACTAGCCAGTCTATTCATAACAGAGAAGGTACTATACAATAAGTACGTATTATATCGTCATCTTTCAGTAGCTGTCATCGTAACACTACCCTAGATGTGCATAGGTTCCTCAAAGAGTGCTAGCAAACCCAGTTCAGCCCACCAGGGCCTGCCGGGCTGTGGGATTTTCGAAAGAGTTACCTCGGCTCTGGTACATAAAGGGCTTAAGAAGGAACATTGTGGGTTTTAGTCAGTAAGAGTATGACACTTCCTCACGCTGCACCCACAGCGAGAGGGGGGTCATTTGAATCGCGGGGATCAAATTTCCCACCAATAAACAAAAAAAAGGTGTGCTAAGTTTCCTATTTTTTATGTTAGTTTGCAATTTACTCAGAATCAGGTGTGTAGGTAATAACACTGTTAATGGTCATCATAAAAGCTTGAAAGTTTTATGAATGACTTCATATTGAAGTTCATTAACTACGGTGATAACACACCAACTTATTTTTCAAATCAAATAAAATTACTTTGTAAAAATATTAAACGCGCCATGCCACGGTCATTTACTTTAAGAGGACGAATTGGAATTTTTGGCGCCAAGGATCTCAATTTTTCTCAGTAAATACAAAACGGATCAAAATACAACTTGGTTACCTGAAAGTTCATGATATAAACCTTATTTTGTTAGACGTCAAAACATGATTAGGTAACTTTTATAACAGAGAAAAATATATCAAACATACCTCTTTTTAAAAAGAGATTCACATATTATGGGCAAACGGGACCGATTTAAGCCTCTTAACTTTTTTAGTAGTTGAGTATATACATACTCTTTAAAATTGTAGAAGGAATTTTTATCAAATTATCATTTCTAAATAATAAAATTACAAAACCATTTTGTCGCTTACGACTTTTAGTTATAAGCTAGCGCGCGTATTGTTATCCTCGCCCCGCTCAGACGCTCCGACCCCTTTTGGCGCCTTAGATGCGCGTGCCGGTTATGGAATTATTGTTGACCAATTCCTCGCCTTAAGCACCTAATTAGAGATGTTGATTCACATGCTGGATTTTACAAAAACCAACATGAAAATGTCATACTCGGTCTAAAAGCATTACAGTTGCATGGTCATGTTTGTAGTTACATATCTTATTTTTTCGGACTTTCCTAAAAGCGTGCCATATCGTCCTCTATTTGACGCATCTACTTATATTCCAAAAGCATTTAGTTAGACAAAGACAATAATCACGATAGTTTATTTGGGCCTTACCAAATGGAGTATAGTTTTAATGAGAAGAAAACAGTTGTAGTACATTATAAACTACTTGAAATGTTAATCAGTTTATTTATTGTGGAACAGGAACGACGTGGTATTGTTCCGTCCCAAACGCCTGCAGAACAAGTTCGAAGACTCGTCCGTCGTGCACAGCGGAGACACCGAGAAGTACTCGCTCAAGGCTTTCATCAAGGAGAACTTGTAAGTGTTTACTGGATTTATTGTTTATGGTACAGTAATGAGTTGTTTGTTATTTTTTGAAAATTCTTGCTTCATATACCTAACTAACTGTATTTGAAATCTAATCTAAATCGGCTTACCCGATTCCGAGCAATAACAATATTAAAATGAGAACTTAAATTTTGTAGCCCCAATATTTCGCCACGCTCATGTCATTGTCGATATAATACTTAGCAGGATATGGTACCATACAATTGAGAATTAATAGGACGCAAAATAAGAACTCTTCAACATGTTAAAGTCGTAAATATCAAAACTAACCGTAAATATGTTTAATTCCTTAGCCACGGTCTGGTGGGCATCCGTCAAAAGGACAACATCCGTGACTTCACCGACCCCCTGGTGGTTGCTTACTACGATGTCGACTACATCAAGAACCCTAAGGGCACCAACTACTGGAGGAACCGTGTACTCAAGGTACGTGCCAATATTGTATATGCTAAAATAAGATATTCCTTGTCCAAATAATATACCATACACGTTATGCTACAGCACAAGAACAAGAATTCATGGACCTTACCATGAAATTATATAAGTATGTATGTCAATATTTTACAGTCAAATGATGATGAACCGTAAATGGCTGTACTGGTCAGGAATCAGAGCGGATAGCTAGTCACATACAAACAGGTTACAACACCAAACTTTTCGCATAGAAGGAGAAACCAAATGAAAGAATACACAAACTTGATAATTTCATTTATGAAAATTAAGTGTTTAGTAATGTAGAAGTACATAATATTTAATTAACTCCCATTGGGATTAGCGTGCGGGGGTAAACATTAGACAATCCAATTTTTACTAAATAATATATACCTTCGCAATACACAAATAACACACGTAGGGTATTAGAATGGTAGATATCTGCATAGCAATAAGATAACTAACATTATAAACAAGAAACTTGTGAATTAAGTTCAATAGTACATTTAATCAGGTATACCAATTTCATGGTTTACTAGCAACTAGCTGTTGCCCGCAACTTCGTCTGCGTGGGCAATATAGAATAGTCAAAATACTACTTATCCCGTAGGTGCATTCTTTCACGTGACAGTATAATTAGGATTAGCACTTAGCAGTCGCATAGATTCATTGATCAAGGTTGTGTTGTGGATGTGACCATTCATCTAAACAAAAGAAGTAAAGTTTGTGACGTTGTGAATATCTCTGGATCTAGTCAGCCAATTTGGAAAATTATTACGTATGGTGCGTAAGTAATTTTCACAGGAAACAGCTATAATCTATGTCTATATGCTTTGAGTCTGACAAAGCTGTCATTTGTACATTTTCTGCAACTGCTGCGACTAATCAGAAGCCAGAAAGTCTGTCAGTCTTACCATGGATATCGTCTTGTGTAGTTGACTGGATTGAAGATAGGTAGATAGGTAATCGCTCCAAGCAAAATATTGGTACTCAAACAGATTCGGTGACTGGAAGCCAACACCAACATAGTTGGGGAATAGCTGGATGGATGATAAAATGAGTCATCATCATCAGCAGGCGCATAGGGTAGGATAGTTTCACTACTGGGGAGAAACACTTGTATGACGGGAATTTTCTGTGCACTTACTCACTATGGTAAGGCTGTCTCGCGGCGAGCACGCGGCGCTCGAGTTGCGTTCTTACCCCTTCGCCCGCTATCCCCGCCGCCCGCTAAACGCCTTAGCAGTTAAACGTCAAGGAGAGCGGCGCGTGCGCGCCGCGAGCGCGCTGCAAATGCCGCAGGGCAGCAAAACGCGACGCTCACGCAACGCGCTCGCGACGCACGCGCGGCGCCCGCGCTACTCACACGCCCGAGGATCGCGCACGCCTAATGTGGTGGCCTAAGCCGGGACTCCACCGAAATGTTTGCATTAGTTCACGAATAGGCAAAATGTACGTATCTGTGCGAGTCCACTTCATGTTTTCGTACTTGAAACTTGCAGTTTTGCCAAGATTTTCAAAATGTACGCTCGCAATTTGTCATTTCTTGGTGGAGCCAGCAAATCAAAAGAAACATAAGTGTTGTATACTGTGCGTCACTACCGCACACCGGGAAAATTTTGCGGAGGACGTTTATATACCATATTTTGTGTCACACGTAAACAGGACGACAATAAGTATCCACCGAAACACTTTCAAAGATCTGATGAACAAACAAATCAGACCTGACTTGATCACCTGGGGCCAATCAGAGCTCTATATAGCGATCATACGCTTTGGCCCCTACTGTTATTGTGGTTTCTGAAAATGTAACACCTCATTCAACGATGAATGTAATTCTGATGGTACTATTAAGAACACTTGCTTAGCGCAGAAGCTGACGTTGGCAGGTCAAGTCTTTTGACTTCTCGAATAGGATACCATTGGTTTTTGTGCAATGCATTCTGGATTAGGATAGGATATAGGTGGATAAGATTTGCAACAGAGAACAATTCTGTCTTTGTGATTAAATGACATCAAACGTAGTTTTATATAAAAGGTGTTTTTTTAGACTTGGCTCGGGTCTTACTGAGACTGTTCGTAATCGTGAACAGTGTATTTGCGATCAGAAGTTGAAAGTAAGCATGTCTCTGGTATGCGGCGCGTAATTTGTACGTTTTCAGACGCATAAAGCATTTTACGTGTGTATGGTATTAAATCGAGAAAGCTCCCATTTTTTATCTGCACTTTGTACCTGGGCTTGTTTTTAAAGCTACAGAATCCTACATTACCTACCTCACGCTTAGCAGCGCTTGCGAGAGATAGGTCCTCATTTCTTATAGGATTAAGTTTACATATTTTGCATCAAAAAAAAATAATTAAGGTCTACTTATGGCGATTATCACACTGCCCCGCATGATGCAGCGTAGTGCGTGGATGCGTTTTTTTCCGTTGTATGGAAATATCTCCATTTGTATGGAAAACACGCATAGTCCAACACACTGAAAATGCATCCACGCGCGTTCATGCGGATCACGCACATACATGCGGAGAAAAACGCATCCCCGCGCGTAGGTGCGGGGCGAGACGCAAGGTATGGCACACTGAATCCCGCAGTGACGCGCGTGATTTTGAATGGGCGTGACGTGTATGTTTGAAAATGGAACTCGATGAGAGCCGCCGTGCGTGAATTAACAAAACGCAACTACGCGTGTGAGTGCGCGAAAAACCCGCACGATGATGCAGATCTGCACTCCCGCAGGAACGCGCGTAGGTGCGTCGACACGCAAGATGCAGCGTGATGCGGGGCAGTGTGAAGATCCCCTAATACTACTCACTCAAAGTAATTTGTTTTAAGGCCACCACATTAGTCGAAGATAAGGTAAACTATGTTTATGAAAAAATCCTGATATGAACTCCATCTGTAACTTTAAATGATAATTAATTGTTCCACTAAAGTCATCATTTTTGACATAATGTTCAAAAAATAATTTAGATGGCACCGTTTTAAATTTGGCTGAGAACTATTAATTTTCTTTTTATCAAGGTAATAATTATAGTTGGATTTTGATGTGGCACGGCAAACTGACAAACACTATTGAAATGTCTATCGAAAAATTACACTACGTGTTAAAATATGGTGAATTACGGAAAATACACAACTCCATCTGTTGAAATAATAATCCTCTATAAAGAATGTATGGAAGTATTGTCATTTACCACCTCGCTCCTTTGACAAATTGGATGTATTTTATTTACTACAGATGGAGCTACTTTAACCTTGGCTAAACAAAATTTACATTTTTTTTCTTCCGAAGTTACTTATAAAGGTGTGATTTTCTGTGTAAAGATTAATAATAGGCCGATCAACTAACATAAGTACCACATTCAAATGTACAGTTTTGACAAATAGATTGCGTGTCGTAATATTTTACATCTTGAATTCACAAAATTAAGCATATCTTTTGATAGAGTGAATCGATTTCGATGAAACAAAAACTAAGTAATACCCCAAGTTACGTAGAATTTTTGTATATAAGCATTGTCTGCATTTAATTCGTAGATTTTACGTGAATCTCGAACAAACAAACAGATAAACAGATAAACAGACAAACAGACAAACAGACAAACAGACAAACAGACAAAAATGATGGAAATGGGTTCTGTTAGTTATCCTTTAACATGCTGGCTATTTTTTTTGTCAATTTCTTCAATGTACAAAAATTACTTTTCTACAGATTTATTATATGTATAGATGATTTCGACACGGTGGTTTTATCGAAATAGTTTAGCTTTGAAATAGGTACCTAGTTATAAAATAAGGGGTACAAGACTATATCAAACCGTAGTTGAGCAAAACAAATAATATTCTGACTTGTGAATTTTTTTTTGTCTGAGCTCGGGTATTTTTCCCTTTCTCACATAAAAATAGAAGTCCTGTCCATTTGTGTGTAAAAAGAAAATTTAAATAATATTTTAAAATCATTTTTATAAACAGTTAGCCGTTTTTTCCGTGACTACACTCGTGCCCCATGGGAACTAATGCCCGTACCCTTATAAAGTATAGTCTATATTACTTGGAAATCTACACTATTCCCAAGTAGGGCTGCCATCCGTCCGAGTTTCTCCGGATTTGTCCTCGTTTGGAGGCCGTCCGGGCGGGGTGTCAAGAAGTGTCCGGGGAAAACCCGGACACTTTTCATATAAGGAAGCACCTCATTGAATTTAAGTATATGTTAATAGTAAATGGATTACAAATTAGGTATTATTTTGTTTACAAAAAATCGTACTCGTTCGGGGAAAAATGTGATTTACGCAAAATGTCCGGGTTTTTTTAATGTTTGTCCGGGTTTGGCGAAATTCGAGATGGCAGCCCTATTCCCAAGTAATATAGACTATACTTTATAAGGGTACTTTCCAACAGTGTAAGAATTGTTCAAATCATTTCAATAATTTCGAAGACATTATTAGGGTATATTACTATAGATTTTGACCTATATTCTAACTAACCAACCCACTATTTCCCCCCACAGGTCGCCAAAGAACTGTCCGAGGTAAACTTCGCAGTGAGTGACAAAGACGACTTCACCCACGAGCTGAACGAGTACGGCATTGACTACGCTAAGGGTGACAAACCAGTCGTCGCCGGTCGTGATGCTGATGGCAACAAGTTTGTCATGTCTACTGAGTTCAGGTAAATGTTAGACAAAAACATCATCATCTGCATAGTCTTTCTAATCTAATCGTGCAACTGAGTATGGAGATTTACATGGAGCGACTGCCTGTTTGACCTCCTCAATATGTATATCTATACTAATATTGTAAAGCTGAAGAGTTTGTTTGTGTGTTTGTTTGTTTGAACGCGCTAATCTCAGGAACTACTGGTCCGATTTGAAAATTTCTTTCAGTGTTAGATAGCCCATTTATCGAGGAAGGCTATAGGCTACTTTTTATCCCGGTACGGGAAGTAGTTCCCACGGGATGCGGGTGAAACCGCTGGCAGAAGCTAGTATAATATACAGTATGTATATTTAAAGGAGGGACTTATTCAAACCCCCAATAGTTTAGGCATAGACTTCACCAATAAACATATAAACAATAAAAAACCCCTGATTAATGACGAACAAAGCCGTTCCAAAAAAGTCGTAAAAATTTCGCAACGTTTCGACACCCTTGCGCTTATCGCAGAACATATGCGCGACGGCATTATCAATGGCCGACGCCGACGTAGGTATGAATGCATTTTCCCTTCATACTTTAAATCTGGCTTAGGTCAGGCAAAAATATCGGTACATCAAACAATAAACATTCTGCAATGCAATTTTTCATAAGTCGCGATGCACCATCGTATTTTTGACGTATTTAAAAAATGGAATCACACCTTTTTTTACAACGATTAATAATTTGAGCATTTACGACGATTAATTTGAGTATTTACAACGATTTTGCATTTAAGGAAGTAATTAGACTAATCTTAAAAATTGTTCGAAATGTGCACCTCCCCGCGTTATGCACAGTTCGGCACGCTTTCGCATATTGTCTTTAACACGGTCAAGGAAGCACGGATCACTTCTCACACTGTTAAATGCGTTCGTTATTCGTTCCTTCAATTTTCGCGATTGGAGTACTCCATAGAATAAACATTATTTTTACCTCACTCTACAAATAAAAGTCTAGCGGAGTGAGATTTTGCGAGCGTGCGGGCCATGGCACGGGCCCGCCATGACCTATCCACTTGTCACCAAAATGAATGTTTAGGTACTCACGTACGCGCACCTGATAGTGCGGGGGTGCTCCGTCATGTTGGTTTGTTCATTTCTCTGTACAAATTAAAGGCAGCTCGCACACGATCATATGATAACGTGTAGGCACGAACCATATCCCAATATTCTTCATTTGAATACCGGGACGACATTATTACACTACACACACTACCTAACACTGGGAAATGCACTTTACGTAAATTTGGCAAACGGGGATGTTTACGCAATGCGGAAGCGGCGGCGGGTTCGCTTCGACTGGCGGTCAGCAGGCCGGGGGCGAGCAGGGTGCGCACGAGCCGATGGTACATCTTCGGAACCAGTCGGCTACATAACAAAGGAAAGGGGCGGGGCTTGCGCGCTCGCTTCCTTATCAACAGGAGCGGCACGTGTTTGGCGCGTGATTATGTAGGCATTTTACTATTTCCGAGTTCGCTTTGCGCTCTGTGTCCATGAATACTGTATTTCATCGGACAATTAGATGAAAAATTAAGGTCATAGTTTTTTTACATATTTGGGACGAGAATCGAACACTGACCACCCTCCTTCAATAAGTCCCTCGTCTAAATATACATATTGTATAATACAGTAACCTGGGTAGCTTGTTACTCCATGGTAAGACTGATAATAGAGAAAAATATACAATCAAATCAATGTATGTGGCTAGGTCATTCGCTACAAGTGTTATTTCGCGTACATTAACTGCTTTGAAAGAAGGAAAGTGTACAGTGAATGTTTATAAATGTTAAAAGTAAATTTAGTTTTAGGCTGAAAATGTAAGTCGCAATCTCTCGCGGTGCGCGGTATATCAGACAGAAGTAAATATATTATTTTAAACAAAGGACTAAACTGACTGCTGTCCTTGGCTGGAATATTGAAAGTCCAATAAACCAAAATAAAAATTTGTGTTAAAAATTTGTTCTAAAATTTGTTGTCAAAGTCTGGAAAATAAGGTAGGCCGAAAAGTCAGATTTCGCCGGAAATATCTGCATGATAGTACGCCTACATGCGAAACGTAATATTTTAAAAATAAACCCGCAACCGCGTGCATATACGTGAATCTTGCATTCTTCACATACGCATGTTTATGATTAAAAAGCATGCCTAAGAATACATAAAGCTGTAAAAACTGCTTACTTTATCAGTATGACTACGATAGTAGTCGATAGTGCTGTAACGACTATCGCTAAGCAATTAATATCGATTATGACTGTCTGTACTAATGTCCCTTACACATTACGAAAAAGGATATCCCTATTACAAAAAATCCCAAGAAATTCTCAGTTCCAAAAATTAAATTCGTTTTAGCAACTTAACCAACGATCCTTAATTAATTGACTAAACCTGGAATCGAGCCAAAACTCAAAAATAACAAGCCACACAGTGCATAAACACTTGAAATATAAGATGTACATAATTCCAATGTTTATGGAACTGAATATTTTTATGGTCACGTTATCGTCAGCCGTTGTTTCGTGCGATTGTTTCACGCCCCGTTAACTTTGTGAAGCATAACTTGAAAAATGATAAGCAGGCGACCTACTGCTCCTTTTAAACTGTCGATTGACTTTACTGAACATCTGAATACAATGGGGACAGGAAGTTAATGTAATTCCCGCTTGTTGATTGGACTATGCACGCTTTTATATTTTTCAACTGTCAAAGTCTCAATCTAATAATTCAAGTTCATATAAAAGGAAATGAATGCCCATCTTATTTTTGCCAAAAAGTTCTATGCCATAAAAGTGCGAACTTTTGATGAGTTCTTCCTCCTTTTATAATTAGTCGGCAATTGAAAGTTAATTATACACAAAACAATAAACAAAAAATCTTGAATACTTGCTACACCAACCAGTAACACATAAATTACTTCACTATGCATCCTAACACGTTTATCAACATCTTACAGCATTGAGAACCTGTCGGCCTTCACAAAGGACTTGCTTGACGGCAAACTGGAACCATTCGTCAAGTCTGAAGCCGTTCCTGAGAGTAACGATGGCCCGGTCAAGGTTGCTGTGGGCAAGAACTTCAAGGAACTGGTGACTGACAGCGGAAAGGATGCTCTGATTGAGTTCTATGCGCCCTGGTGTGGACACTGCCAGAAACTCGCTCCCGTATGGGAGGAACTTGGTGACAAGGTGAGCTGCTGTTATGAATATTTACAATAAAAATACAGTTGAATCCGTTTATAATGACATCGAATGGACTTTACAAAAACGTCATATTAAGCGGACGTCATACAAAGCATTTCGTAGAAAATAAAAAAAAATCTCATTTTGTCAGTATGTACATATTTATTTAACTAGAAATCATAAGTGAGATAGTATAGAAATAATATGCAATAAGTACACAATTTTTCTCAGAATTAGAACAAGTCGTCGGATATCGCATTACTCTCCCGATTACTGTTGAAGGTAGGATGCAGGTCTGTCGGTTATTGTGACGATTTTTCTTAAAAATGCGTCATAATAAGCGACATGTCACTGTAAGCGAAGTCATTATATCCGACTCTTTTAGAGAATTTTATTTGAAAACCAAACTTCAAGTGCAATTACGTCACAAAAAGCGGTTGGTCAATATAAGCGGAGTCATAATAAACGGATTCTACTGTATATTGCAGTTCCTGATTCCATTTAATACAAATATAATGCAGTTCCCGATTTGGCAAAATTGTATGAATCATCAGCTATTCTCAAAAACTATGATGTTGATACTGTTATAAAATATTACTCTGCAAAATTCTTGTCATTGGTGTGTTTGACTAAGAATAACACTCATTTTATTTGCACAAGATATAACTCATGAAAGAAATCATAGCTGGTGAAGAGTGAAGATAGCAATATTAATTGCAACACTTTCACTTTGACTCATGGTGAGAGTATATTGTATCAACATTTTACTCATAAAATATATTTTTTTAACAGCTGAAGAACGAGGCCGTAGACATCGTGAAGATCGACGCGACCGCCAACGACTGGCCCAAGTCACAGTACGACGTGTCCGGCTTCCCCACCATCTACTGGAAACCCGCTGACAACACCAAGAAACCCGTCAGATACAATGTAAGTTTACAACTAGACAGAAATTTTATGCCAATTTTTTTCCTATAAAATGTTTCTTAGACATAAATCCTTCTGTCCTCATTGGCATATAAGTTTATTAACAAAACGTATTCAAAGAAATGAAGTCACTTCCCGAATTTATAGCTGAAGAAATTTTGCTATTTTGTATGCACTCCTAAATAATCACAATAATATTTGCAGGGTGGTCGCGCTCTCGAAGACTTCGTGAAGTACGTCGCGGAACAGGCTTCCAGCGAGCTGCAGGGCTGGGACAGAAAGGGCAAGCCCAAGAAGGAAGAGCTCTAAACAGTTGTGATGTAAAACTTTCCATGAAAGATCTGTGTGCGAGTGGAGCGTGAATGTGTGAGTGACAGCGCAACCACTGACATGTCAACTTGTCATATCCACCCAGTTGTCAACAATCATCCAAGTTAGACGTGTTGGTTTTATAAATCTATTTTAGATTGATCTAAATACAGTAATTTTGAATGCATTTCTTTATATAGTGTCGGTGGAATTAACAAATAAATTAGGTTGTATTTATAAGTTTGTGGTTTTATTTGTTACCTGAATGATCTTGCATTCCCTCCTACATTGTACTGCCTTTATTATAATTGACATGGTGGGTAATTAACATCAAACTTGGAGTCCTATGCAGGGTCTAAGATTATAAAGAGGTGCTTTATGAATTAGTAACAATAAAAAATTGCATTTTGGGGAAGTTTTATGTCCATGAGAGGATAGAAATGGTTGTCAGATGAAATGAAACCAAACAGATAACATAAACTATATATTTTCCTCTTTCCACCTTTCTATCCACTCTACAATAGTCTGAACATTCTGTTGCAACTGATCTTCTGTGTCATTCTGTAGCTGCGTCACTATTTCTGGCTTGTATGAAGATTGAGCCTCCTCCAATAATGTTTCAAATATCTCACACTGGACATTGTCTTCTAGCTTCTTGCCTGTGTAGCCTCTACAAATAAAAGAATTATAGTTTTTAGAAAAATCTATGTGTAATAATAGAAGTAATATTCTGTATACTCCACTTGACTAGGCACTTAACTAGAGATAATCGTAATCTTAATAGGACTTTTACACAAAAACACATTAAACAAATAAACTACTGCTAAAAATGATTCAATTAATTAGGAATGTTTAAACTGAGTTTTTAAATGGGAAGTTTTATCAAGATCTTTAGATAACTGCCTATTCAAATGAAGTATAGTTAGAGACAAATATGAATATACTTAAAAATATACACTAACCTGGCTGTGAGTCTATCAAACAGAGTTGTGTTGTTTGTTCTGATGACAAACACACCATCAAACCATCGCTCCGGGAAGAAGTCACAACCGTGGTAGTCAACTATATTACCACCTCTGGCCATCATACCTTCCATGATATCCAGCAACTGAAAAAATATATGAAATCTTGTTTACTTTAAATAACATACACAGTTTACACTGGTAAATCGGATGTGATCTTAGAATTGCTCTCAAATAAACTTGATTGGAAGTTTTTATATATATAATGGTGAGTGCGTAAAATGGAGATCAGGTGGGATGTAATAAAACGTACCTTGTCCTCATTCAGGAATGGGCACTGATACTCCGGATCATACTCATCTAAACAACTGTATTCTTCAGCTAACTTAGAAACTTCGCGCCAAGTGAATTTCGTCCTGTCAGCCAGCATGCGCGACAGGGTGGACTTGCCTACTCCTGGTGTACCTACAGAGTGATAAAATAAAATTATTTAAGTTCACAAACTAAGAAATATTGTAAACCACACACGTGGGTTAATTTTACGGATCAAAGATATTATTGAATTTACCTGTAATCAATATGTTAGGTACACTTCTCGTGTTATTCGCCATGTTCACTTATCCTATTAAAATTGATATTTTCGGAAACAATAGAATCTTTATTATTTTTTGCTCCTAAATTCTAAAACATAAGAAGCACCATCGAGATAGTTTTATGTCAATGCAAACTCCGGTTTGTTTTGACAATTTTAATCAGTTGTCAGTGTCAAACGGCCACATTTCTTTTATAATGTCGTAACCACACATACGCTTAATGTAGTAGAGGTGAGACAGTAGCAATCACAATCGAGATTTTGTTTTACGGTTTTTAATAATCTAAATCGGTTTCTAATAATAGTATGAGCACATTTAATTTTTGATCTTCAGTCGTAAATATTATAAGACTTCATCATCATCATCATCAGCCTATCGCAGTCCACTGCTGGACATAGGCCTCTCCAAGTGCACGCCACTGAGATCGATTTTCGGCTTCTCGCATCAGACTCAGACTTACGCTTACGTTTTTGAGAAAATTAAAAACAAAACTTGTAAAGTTTTCTGTGACATAAGCTACAAAACTAAACATTTATGAAATTATGGGGTTGGAACGCTTTGTGACGTAACCAACATAACCTCAAAATTTCTGCGAAAAATAATTAAAATGAAGTTTTGTTTTTATTTACTCTATCAGATCTGTTTCTGTAACTAAAATATGATCCGCATTTATAAACCCAAAGGGATCACAAAAGGCCAGATAGCTTTAGTGACAGTATTGGGAGTGTTTAGTGGAATATACATCTGGAGGCCCCTATTTGACGAGTACTTCAAGAAGCCTAAGGTTGAGCCAGCAGTTATTGGCGAAGATAAATAATGGAACACGTTAAAAGATGGTTTAAAACTTCCAGCCCTCTTATGAAGATGTTAATGGCTATATCCTTAACATCGGGAATGGTAGTTATACATAGGACTTATTACGCTCCTTACGTTAGACGTCAAAGGTACAGGCAAGCAGAAGAGTGGGCTAACATGATAATGGAGCAGGAGGAGGCTGGAGAAGGCGGCTCTAACAATATATCTTATTAGCTATTAAATTATGTAAATAGTAGGTACCTAGAATAAAAAGTTTAAATAATCTTGCGTTTTATTCATTTTTACTCACCCTAATTAAATTCCCTATTTAACCCACTACATAAAGAGGTAAGCTAGGTACCTATTTACAAAGCGCTGGGCCGTGCGCTTATTCTAGTCACGGACTGTCCAGTGTCCGTTTTTATCAAAACGGTTGAACTCTTGCCTAGCACCTATATTCTGAAGGCATGCAGGCAGGCGATCTATGCATAAAGGAACTTGGCTTCCTCTTGTTCTTTCTTCGGCATTGATAAGAAATTTGCTGATAACTTTTCCTCATAACGGCTAAGTGCCTATAAGGTTTTTTCCTAATAGGGTCTGCTGTAGGTAGTTATAGATAGTTCAACTCAGATTTGCGCGTGGCCCTGTGTGTGCGTGGGCTTGTAAATATACAACTTTCATTCGTGTGACAGTGACGTCGTCCGAGCATGACGCGTTCTTATCGCTTTTTGTTATGGGTACAGTCGTTTACGAAAATACTAGTTATTCACGGAGAAATTATTAAGGAGTTAGGTAAAGCGTTTTAAAACATGAAACAACGTTCAAAGCTTTTTATTATTAAATATAGTTTTTCATTATTTTCTCATACGTCTTTTCAAATTGACATTGACAGCATCTAAGAAATAAATAAGGTGAAATATCTAAGATGAATTAAATACTCCTTACATATTTTCTAGCTCGGGGTACGCGTACAATAAATAAAAGTGTGGATTATGAATGTAAAAAGGGGTATAATCTAGTATAATAATGTAAACAAAATATTTGGGGAATTTTAAAAAACTATATTGCTTCGCATAATGTCGACCAAAATAATACGGAAATAATGAAACTCATAAATGAACGTTTAAGTCAAATTGATGAAAGGATGTGCGGTAATACTTGTCGACATGTACAAAAGAAAAAAGAAGAATACTATAGACATTTTGACATGGAGTCAGAATTTATAATTCACCTTGGAGAGTAGCGAATCCGAAAATTCATCATTTGATTTTTCAAGTAGCGATTCATAATCATTATAAATAAATAAACATTAAATTACGTAATAATTGTTTTTCTTTAAACACCCGTATACAACCCCTAAATAACTGTATTGTACCCGACTGTACCTCTTGTCACGCACACAAAGTCACTGTATATGTACAAGGGTTACCCACACATAAGGCCGCGCGCACGACTGAGTTGAACTTACTATACCTGTCTATACATTTTTGAGAAGATACATATTAAAAGGAATCGAAACATTTTTCCAGTAGCATTACCTAACATGTGGTAAGATCAAGCACAGTCTTACCCTTGCACTTTATCCAGGGGTACGTCTGCGTACGTGTCTACCTATCTATAGGTACAGAAAAATAACATTTAAACTTATATTTTTTATCAATCTATAAAATAACAGATTTAAATAAAATAAATAGGTACAACGAGAAATCGCACGACGAATTGATCGACACGTGGTTTGTACCTACCTCTAGTATATAGTAAGGCGTTTTATTATATCCCATTTTTCCTATAACCACATGTAGGTAATCATGTATGAGAGCATTTGAATCCCAAAATCTTTATCCTATTAGCAAAGTACCTATACCAATTCCCTTTCAAGATAAAATGCCTAAACCGATTGAGATGAAATTTTAAATACCTACTACTATATAATAATACTTATTAAACGCTGGAGACAGCCGTGTTTAATCCAATTTCGCAATGTTCCCCTAGGCAACCGGAATCAAATTCCATTGTTATCATGCGTTGGCTTTCCAGGAATAATATTATGCCATTGTTGCCGATTCCTACATAGGTACTTAAAAGTCCCACTTGGAGCTCTTCCGAATTGTTACGCAACTGCCGCAATGGCCATGCGAGTAAGTTAATATTGGCGTAGCTTTATGATTTACATAATATACTATACATATAGCAACCGCGCCTCTAATTTTTAAGGTCGCGGTCATCTACCTGCTATCGAACCATTATATCGCCAACCGCGTGAAAGGGTAATGACCCTCTAGATTAGACGGGGACTTAGGAATAACATTATTGATCCCGTTGAACACTACATATTTGGTACTCACCTCGTTGCAATTTCCGATCCTCTTATCAAAATTAAATGTTGTGTAACACAACTGAAAGACATGCCTATTTAATTAAGTGACTAATATATTTGTTTGCTTACCTATTGCACAATTTGTTTGCCTATAAAATTGTCAGCAGAAAAAGTATTCTTAATATTTAAGAAAACCAAGTAACTCCATAGACAGATATCAGATTCCAATCAATTATGTTGTTAGGATTTACACAAGCTCATCAATGACCTAAATTATGCGCGTGGGATTACAGCAAAACCCACGCAGTGCCCATCTTATACAGCCTGAAATTTTCCAGGGAATTTTATTAGACACCATGTCCTTTTCACCAGCGGCGGCCCTAGCCATTGCGAGGCTACGTGCGGCAGGTCCATGCGAGGCCCTTTGTCCTACGTGAAAAGTATGTGTTGCGAGAGTAAGCTGGTGTTTTGATTTAGCTAAACGTCATGTTTGAGGAGAAATGCTCAAGTTAAACAAATTAATAAAATGTTATTTTTACTACAGTAAAGGCCTAAAGGAAATAAATGATTCGTAAAAAATAAATTATTTGATTTGACTTGAGTAGTTCGAACGTCGTAAATAAGTTCATACGGAAACTAGGAGTTATTTTCTTGTTAATAAAAGGACTTAAAAGCGGCGCTACCTTCTAGGTTCGGCTAAAAAAGGATGAAAAAAGTAAAACAAGTGGAAAGTAAAGCACCCGCAAAAATTTTTGAGCTTTGGGTCACTAAAGCACCTAAACTTGTATAATAAATAACAGTGCAAGGTGAAATCGCGAGCGTAGCGAGCGCGAAAATTTTTGAGTTTTGGGACATAAAAGTTAGAAGGAAAGGTACTGTCAAGTGAACAGTCGCGAGCGTAGCGAGCGCGAATTTTTCTAATTGTTTGTTTAAGGTTTAAGGACTCTCAAATTAAACTCGGAATTAAGCACAAATAAAAAGAATCTGTGACTGGATCGAGAGCCACTTGTTTTTGTTACTTTGGTGTTCCAACTTTTTGTTAAATTGAGGACTCAAAAAGTAAATGCAGAATGAATTAGAAATAAAGAAAAAATTCACATTTTTTTTGTGGACCAGATATACATTTTTAATGGCTTGTGTTTAAACGCCGCCCAAAAATGAAAAAAAAATCTACTTCGCAACCAAAAAAATTCTAAATGGTTACCAAAGTGGATCAATGGTCACCAAATAACGTTTCCTAAAATATTATGAAATAAATCCATTTCCTATTATTGTCTGTCATAACAATATATGGACGCCTTAAAAATACACTTTAGACTAAATATTATATATTGTCACTACTTAGCTGTTACCAATTATGTTACCATGAGTTCTAATTTGGTAATTTTTACTAGGCTAAAAAAGGTAACGATCGCTAGAATATTTCCAAAATACTAATTAATATACTGGGGTTCCCAAACGTACGTCGCTTATTTATTGTTATATGATTTTGGGTGTAACTCAGTACGTTTAAAATGTAAGCACGCAACATGCAGCAAGCATGGCTTCTGTCACGGCTCCGGCGCTGCGGGGCTCCGGCGGTACCATGCGAGCTTATCGTCGCAGATGGTTTTCACGCTCACCACCGCAGCTTCGACTTTCTGGCCGGCAGAGCCGGCCAGCCTCAGCCGCGGCCGCGATCGCTAATGAGAAAGTAACTCTGTCTGTCTGTCTGTCTGTCTGTCTGTCTTTCTGTCTGTCTGTCTTTTCTTCACGCCTAAACTACTGAACCGATTTGTGTGAAATTTGGTACAGACATAGTTTGAAACTTGAGAAAGGACATAGGATAGTTTTTATTACAAAAAATAAAATTTATTACGGACATACAGTGCCATCTATTGGTCAAATGTCGAGCTGTTCCTATGCTCCGTAGATAGATGGCGTTAATCGCGCAATGGTGTCATTACACGTGTTCGATTCATGTTATTGTTTTAATTCATTAATATTCATAAAAAAATACGGTCAAATTGAGAACCTCCTCCTTTTTTTGCAGTGGATTAAAAACTTTCTGTTCAAAGTAAATTTACGGACGAAGTCGCGGGCAAAACTACCCATGCTAAAAATGCGATAATAACTCTGTCTATCTGTCTTTCCGTCACGCCTAAACTACTGAACCGATTTGGATGAAATTTGGTACAGACATAGTTTGGAACTCGAGAAAGGACATAGGATAGTTTTTATCCCAAAAATCCTGCGGGAACGGGAACTTCTCAAAAATCCCGCGAGATCGGGAACTATGTGGGTAAAACCAAAAATCTGCTGGAAGTCACTATTCCACGCGAACGAAGTCGCGGGCAAAAGCTAGTATTATATAGTTTAGGGCCCTCATAATAAAGTCAATTGTTTTTTTTTTTTTGGACTTGTTTATTTTATTTGGTGCCTAGGCTTAGAGTCTTAAAAATATTTTCGGTGGCCGTCTAAATTATACCCTTTTTTAATTTTTTGACGCCTTTTAGATATAGTGTATATATTTTTATTTTTTTTATTGTTCTACTAGGATAGTTTTTTTAATTATATTTTTTTTATATTAGTGTGGGTTGTAGCGCGAGGCCCCCCCAAGCGCGAGGCCCTGTGCGATGGCACAGTTCGCACACCCCTAGGGCCGCCACTGCTTTTCACTCAGCTTTCATTTACCAACCCACTCAATCTCTGTCCGCGTCACAGGCGTCTCTGTTAAACAGGACTTAGTAGGTACCTACTCCTGCAAATTAACATTTACACTGTAGCGACATGAAACTCATACAACCTTTTCGACTCGCAACCTTCAATAGTCATGAAGAAAAATACAAATGTCAAATTCAAAATTTTATATTTTCAAAAGCCGATTTTCGTTGTCGCAGGCGTGCACATATAAATAGGGCGCCGCCCGTTTAAATAAGTAAGTCGACACAAAATCTTCGTGTGTAATTCATCTCCTTAATTGGTGACCCCGACGTGATTGATCGTGAAGACGCTCCGTGAGTAGAGCCATCGGCACCATGACGTCGAGACCAAATGAAGAATTCGTCGACGCTCAGGGCGGTATCACGGCCAGCAATGACGTGGCCACGATATCCCTGCCGGCAAGACTTCCACCGTTCTGGCGACAGAATCCTCGGCTGTGGTTCGCGCAATTTGAAGCAGCTGTCGCCGCCAGCAAACTAGGAGATGAACAGAAATTTAATCTTGTCGTTCCACTACTGGGTTGCAACAACCTGGAATTAATTACGGATCTAATACTGGAGCCTCCGGCTACCGGCAAGTACCAGACTTTGAAGGAAAGGCTGATAGCGACTTTTCAAGAGTCTGACGATCGCCAACTGCAGAAGCTGTTGAGTGGCCTCGAACTCGGCGATCAAAAACCAAGCCACCTTCTTCGGAGAATGCGTGATCTCGGCGGAAAATTATTGTCCCAAGAAGCACTTAAGGTTATGTGGCTGAAGCAGTTACCCGCATATGTGCGCTCCGTACTTTCCATCAACACGGAATCATCGCTTGAAACCATAGCTGCGATGGCCGACAAGATGCTCGAACAATATGAACCTGCTTCAATCGCCGCCGTCACTACAAACGATCCATCCACTTCAGCCGACGGTGCTCAACAAAACGTCATAACCAACCTACAGATAAACATACTTTCGAAGCAAATCGAGAAGTTAACACTCGAAGTCGCCGAGCTACGTTCAAGCCATCGGCGCGCGACATACCGCCGCCACCCTCCCTCCCGTTCTCGCTATCGCTCATCGTCGCGTCAACGCAGCGTTTCCCGCCAAAATCGAACATCTGGCAAGCCGAGCGACGATAATGGGTTATGCTACTATCACTTCAGATTCGGCAACGATGCGCGCAAATGTGAATCACCCTGTTCCAGATCTAAGCCGGAAAACTAAATAATACATCGACCGCGGCGGAGGTCGATGTAAACCAAACTAGCCGCCGCTTATGTGTGACCGACATCGTCAGCAGAGAGAAATTCCTCATCGACACAGGAGCGGACATATCAATATTGGCCGCTCGCAATGCAAAAAACTCAAAGCCCGCAAAAACGGCCTACAAATTATTCGCTGCCAACGGCACAGAAATTCGTACCTATGGAGAGCGCACTCTAGAGCTCAACCTAGGCTTACGAAGAAGCTTCAGGTGGACTTTCGTCGTCGCCAAGGTGAAGACTTCAATACTAGGCGCAGATTTCTTAGTTCACCACAAATTACTAGTCGATCTTCACCAAAGAAAACTCATAGACCGAGTGACCGATCTCAGTATAAGTACAATAAGAATAAACAACTGCGAGGAAACCGTCTTCACGATCAATCACGACCACGCCTACCACGACCTTCTAAAAAAATATCCGGATGTACTGCGACCTATGTCACTAAAGACGCCAGCCAAACATAACGTCACACACCATATAGAGACAACCGGCCCTCCAATATTCTCTCGACCGCGCCCTCTGCCTCCCGACAAGTACAAAGCTGCGAAACTCGAGTTCGAACGCATGATAGAGATGGGAATATGCAAACCATCATGTAGTCCGTGGGCGAGTCCACTCCATGTTGTCAAGAAAAAAGATGGTTCACTACGAGTATGCGGAGATTATAGAAGACTCAACGCAGTCACCGTTCCCGACCGATACCCCATACCGAGAATTCAAGATTTTACATACCAACTTCACGGCAAGAAAATATTCTCAAAACTCGATCTGAAAATGGCATATTATTGGATTCCTATCGCAAAAGAAGATGCACAGAAAACGGCAATAATAACACCATTTGGCCTTTTTGAATTCAACTGCATGACTTTCGGCTTAAGAAATTCTGGTCAAACCTTCCAACGCTTCATGCATGAAGTCCTTCGAGGATTAGACGACATCGTATTTTGTTTCGTTGATGATATGCTGGTATTCTCGAGAAACAAGGAAGAACATCGCCAGCACTTACAAATGGTACTCGAACGCCTAGATTCCTTCGGCGTCAGTCTAAACATTGGAAAATGTGAATTCGACAGGGAAACCATCGAATTTCTCGGATACGAAGTCTCGTCAGAAGGAATTAAACCTACTCAGAATCGAATACAAGCAATCGTTAACTATCCGAAACCTCAAACAGTTCAAGAACTGCGAAGATTTCTTGGAATGATGAACTTCTATCGCAGTTGTTTACCTCATCAAGCTGAAAGTCAACACGAATTGAACAAATATCTACATAACAGCAAGAAAAGCGACAAAACTCCGATTAAATGGTCACAAGAGGCAGAACAAGCTTTTGAGAAATGCCGACAAAGCATACTCGAAGCAACAACGCTAACGCACCCGATTCCCAACGCGCCGCTAAGTTTATACACTGACGCATCGAATACTAGCATCGGCGCCGTCCTTCAACAAAAGGTCGACAACGTTTGGAAACCACTGGCATTTTTCTCAAAATCCATGAGCGAAACTCAACGAAGATACAGCGTGTACGATCGCGAATTATTAGCCATGTACACCGCTGTTCAACATCTTAGAAGATTGATAGAGGGCAATCACCTCACAATATTCACCGACCACAAACCATTAACTTTCGCGCTAACAAGAACGCCTAGCAGCAGTGATACTCCAAGACGAGAACGCCAACTCCACTTCATTAGCCAGTTTTGCACAAAAATTCAATACGTGCACGGTGATAACAACGAAGCTGCCGACGCTTTATCACGCATAGAAGAGATAGATTTCTCACACGCTACCATTGATTACAATCAACTCGCCCAAGACCAGGAAAGGGACGACCAACTGAAATCCTACATGGCCAACCCAAAACTCAAATTTTCACGCATCCGATGGCCAGGAGGTCAACGACCCGTCGTATGCGAGACATCTACCGGCAACATTCGTCCCTACCTACCAGTGGCTTATCGTTTTGCAGCCTTCAAAGCACAACACGAACTAAGTCATCCGGGAGTACGAACATCTCGAAAAATAATGTCTGCAAAGTTTTTCTGGCCGGGTATGAACAAAGAAGTTGGCCTATGGGCAAAAGCCTGCATCGGTTGCCAGCGCAGCAAGATTCAACGTCACGTTGTCAGTCCGCTAGGCAATTTCCAAAAATCCTCTCGCTTCGAACACGTTCACGTAGACATCGTGGGACCGCTGCCTCCTTCAAACGACTACAGATACCTTCTTACGATGATCGACCGCTGCACAAGATGGCCCGAAGCAATTCCTATGCGTGACATCACTGCCGACACCGTTGCTAAAGCGATGTACGAAGGATGGATATCACGATTTGGCTGCCCACTACGTGTAACAACGGACCAAGGAAGACAATTCGAATCTGCATTATTCAAGGCACTTATGAAGAAGTTCGGCATCACTAGAATTCGAACCACCGCTTTCCACCCACAAGCAAATGGGAAAGTCGAACGCTGGCATCGAACTTTAAAAGCCGCACTCATGGCGAGAAGTGCAGGCACTCACTGGAGCGAGGAACTTGCAACCGTTTTGCTTGGACTGCGTTCCGCCTTACGTGAGGACTCCCAAGTCAGTCCAGCTCTGATGACTTACGGATCAACACTCAGAATACCGTCGGATTTTTTCGAGCCTTCACCGCCGGAAATTGAAGACGCAGAGTTTGTTCGCTGTCTGAGCGAATCAATGGCAAATCTTTCACCGAGTAACAAGTCACATAGCAACAACAGAAACACATTCGTGTATAAAGATTTAGCAACGTGTACTCATGTTTTCGTGCGCAACGACATGGTGAAGAGTCCATTGACCCCGCCATACGACGGTCCATTCGAAGTCATACATCGAGGAGAAAAACAATTTACCATCCAGATGCCTTTGCGTACAGCAGTCGTCTCTATCGACAGATTGAAACCGGCATACTTACTTAACGAAGAGGAAATCACTCCCACTTCCTCAAGCACGCAGAATAAGCAACAAGCGTCGCCATCACGCTTCCCGAGCATAGTGCCACAACCAGCAGCAGCGGCAAAACCACAGCGTGACACAATCGTCACTCGTTCCGGCCGCACAGTTAAACCAAACGTTCGCTTCGCTTAGGGGGGAGTGATGTAGCGACATGAAACTCATACAACCTTTTCGACTCGCAACCTTCAATAGTCATGAAGAAAAATACAAATGTCAAATTCAAAATTTTATATTTTCAAAAGCCGATTTTCGTTGTCGCAGGCGTGCACATATAAATAGGGCGCCGCCCGTTTAAATAAGTAAGTCGACACAAAATCTTCGTGTGTAATTCATCTCCTTAAACACGACAGAGTATTCATGCAAGTAACGATTTAAAATTGTTACCTAGTAAAAATATAACCAATATTTCGTAAGAGTCGTATGACGACGGATTTGGGTATTGCTTTAACTATACTAGCAGGCACGTTGTGAGCAATGTGTCGCCACGTGAGATCACAAGAGCTAGACTTCAAGACACGTGTTCATGACGTTTACGCACAACATTATTGCAAGAAAATTTAAATGTACTGAAATATTTATTGCACAAATAACTCCTACATACTTTGATCAATCATTAGAATCTTTACAAAATCAATCTTAATTTCGGTATTGTAGACTATAGTAAACTAGTAACATTCAACACATAGGTACCTAGTCACTCGTATACATGGTTGATTCTTGTAAATATGACGCACTTTAAATACTTGGTCGTGACGTAGATACATATTGAGGTGATTCACCTCATCTGATGTTTTCAGAAATAAGAATAGGTCAGAGATTTTATACATGTACTTAGTGTAGGTATCTACCTAAGTGGAACAGTGGAAACCCTAGTTACAAGGCGTTGTTTTATCAAAACCAAGGCAAGCAAAATTAACCTTATAGGTACTTAACTAATACTGTGGGCATTGTTTGTATTAAAAGTAAGAGCAAAATAAAAAAGATGTAGGTACTTTACAGCAAGGTTTGCGCCAATTCGAGTAATGAATGAGTGACTCACTACCACTACCGACTCTTACTAGGTTAGTATGAACCTAATGCATCTGCCTCATTTAAGTTATTCGTGTGATTCGAAATAAGATTCGCAAGTACAAAAAAATATTTCACCTTCATGCACATACCTCATGGCTACTCATGAAATGCATATTGCATGCATTAAATGTCTTAGTCTACCTAATCAGTCTAATCTTCAAAAAATACTTATATACCTACCTACCTCTTTATATTGTGAACTTAAGCCTAAGAACTCACGAAGCGATTTCCACCCGCGACCGCCGCGGCTGCGGGCCCGTAGCTTCTGTAGAATGCAGATATACATGTAAAAAATTAAAGCACATTTCACGACGCGTTTTACGCCCGCAGTCTGCGCGTTTGTTTGCGGGTCCCGCTGCACCGGCGGGCAACTAGTAGAATCGCGCGGACCGCGGTCACCCGCAGCCTCGGCGGGTTGCGCCCGCGCGCTCCGCGGTCGATTGGCCGGCGATCGCAGTAGCGCAGAGACTGCCCGTCTTGCGTCTTGCGATCTTCGCCCGCCACGTTTGCGGGCGATAATCTCAACCGCAACGGCTGTGTAACCGCGCAAATAACCGGTCTCGTGAGTTTGGAAATAAAACCGCAGTTCCGCCACCGCGGCGGGCACGGTTCAAAATCGCTCCGTGAGTTCTTAGCCTTACACATTTAGGTAATGTGTTAAGTTCACACGTACATTATAAAAATGCAGTTATTAACTCAAGCACATCGTCAAAACTTAAATACGGTGTCAGTTTATGGTGCATAGGTATGTGATCTAAATCACGTCACGTGAAGTACCTAGGTACCTACATAGGTTTTGAGACGATAGTTTTATATATAAATATCATGTAGGCTACTTAGGTATATTAGGGAGGGTACAGGTGCAGAAGTATGTAGTTTATCTACCTAATTTACCTTCCATGAACAATGTAATTTAAGGATTAGGAATCGTGTCCATTTCGACCGCGCGGCCAACTCATAATATTTGATGAAACTTTGCCAGGAATTAGTAGTAATTTGTTACTTTTCACTCCTCTTTTCCTGAATTTGTTACAAAAAAAACCAAGACGCTATGACAAAGATGACAAAGAATAGTTGGCCGCTAGAACCGCCACTTGCCGTAGTCATCGCCCGTGATTACACAGAAACTATACAATGCAGATAGACGAATGATACATCAAAAGAAAGGTCTTAATTTGTATAATTTGTTACAAAAATAAAAAAAGACAAAACATAGATAAACAAAAAGTTATGCAATGTTTAGTTTTCAGGTTATTAGTATGTAGGTATATCACCTTAGGTATCAAATTAATAGAAGCTAATGTATATACACAATTAGTCTTTAATTTGTTACAGCGAAAAAAGACAAAAAAAAATACTAAAAAGTAGGTTCAATAATATGTTAGAGTCGATTTTGGTTGGCCGCTCGGACGGCAATATGCCTAAAATACAATTTCGTTTATCTCGTTATTAAAAGTAGGTTTTAGCTTAATTAGAGTACTAGTCGATGGGTAACGTAACCTAGTTTGAATAAATATAGCGAATATAACTGCAGCATTCATATTTTAGAAGATATTTTCAAAAACACAGTAGTATGAAACTGTATGAGAGTAGGGTGTCCATGTATTTTCACATATTCGAAATTTTCGATATTCACATCTTATTTTTTTAGGGAGAGTGCATACTAGTAGATGCATGATTACATTAGTACAAAGGCATGTTGTTAATTTTGTATTCTGAACGAATATGCGGTTCCTTTAGCGGTCTTTAAAGAACCCATTTACTGATAAAAATTTCGTTTCATTGACTTTCCGCAGGTGTTTTGGTTTAGGTGATGGGAACAATTCCAGAAAAAATATTTCTCTGTTTTCAATCTAATGTTAAAAATATTTGTCGCAAGCTATTTAAAAAGCGATATTTTTTTTATGCAAATAATCAGAAGCGGCGTTCGATCCCAGGTCAGGCAAGTACCAATGCAACTTTTCTAAGTTTGTATGTACTTTCTAAGTATATCTTAGACACCATTGACTGTGTTTCGGATGGCACGTTAAACTGTAGGTCCCGGCTGTCATTGAATATCCTTGGCAGTCGTTACGGGTAGTCAGAAGCCAGTAAGTCTGACACTAGTCTAACCAAGGGGTATCGGGTTGCCCGGGTAACTGGGTTGAGGAGGTCAGATAGGCAGTCGCTTCTTGTAAAGCACTGGTACTCAGCTGAATCCGGTTAGACTGGAAGCCGACCCCAACATGGTTGGGAAAAAGGCTCGGAGGATGAGAAATCAGAAGCGGCGTAAGGGGAGGGGGGGGGGGGGCGGTCCGCCCCGGGTACCACATCTCGGGGGGTGCCATCTCGGTCGGCACATATGTGCATGACCAGGATGGCGCAGGCAGATGGGACAAGTTACTAAGGGTGCCATTCTAATCTGCGAAGCCTAGGTTCACTACCATTTACTGCGCGATATTTAAATTTTAAACATAACTGTTGCACTGTTGTGCATACGCGAGACGTCGAGGCGGGACTGAGAGGGGTGTCACCCCTCTCTTGTATTTTTGCTTTTACCTGATTACTTATCCGTTCGCTTCGCTCGCCGTTTTTTATTAATTTCTAATTTATTCTGCGCTTACTTTTTGAGTCCTAAATCTAACAAAAAGCTAAAGCACTGAAGTAGCAAAAACAACTGACGCTAGCTTCAGTCACGGTTACTTTACGCCGCCACTGCAAATATTACCATTGAAATTACATTAAAATGTGGCAGCCTGTATAGGTACTTAATAATCATAAGGACGTACAACAGTTTATTACTTTATACAAGTCATCATAAAATGGTTAAAAAAAAACTTACCGCAGTCGATTTGGATCCCTCTGCAATACACTTTTTGGTGGTGAGTTAAGTTCCAACAAACAGTGAGCACAACTGATAACTAAGCACTTTTGGACACTTCTGGATTTGGAATGATAATTTTCTCAGTAACTTAGTAGTATGAAAATCACGGTAATTAAATACGTACGAGTATACACTTCAAAATTCGGCACAGGAATGATATTATATGCATAAAAAAAATATCGCTTTTTAAACAGCTTGCGACAAATATATTTAACATTAGATTGAAAACAGAGAAATATTTTTTCTGGAATTGTTCCCATCATAAAACACCTGCGGAAAGTCAATGAAACGAAATTTTTATCAGTAAATGGGTTCTTTAAAGACCGCTAAAGGAACCGCATATTCGTTCAGAATACAAAATTAACAACATGCCTTTGTACTAATGTAATCATGCATCTACTAGTATGCACTCTCCCTAAAAAAATAAGATGTGAATATCGAAAATTTCGAATATGTGAAAATACATGGACACCCTACTCTCATACAGTTTCATACCACTGTGTTTTTGAAAATATCTTCTAAAATATGAATGCTGCAGTTATATTCGCTATATTTATTCAAACTAGGTTACGTTACCCATCGACTAGTACTCTAATTAAGCTAAAACCTACTTTTAATAACGAGATAAACGAAATTGTATTTTAGGCATATTGCCGTCCGAGCGGCCAACCAAAATCGACTCTAACATATTATTGAACCTACTTTTTAGTATTTTTTTGTCTTTTTTCGCTGTAACAAATTAAAGACTAATTGTGTATACACATTAGCTTCTATTAATTTGATACCTAAGGTGATATACCTACATACTAATAACCTGAAAACTAAACATTGCATAACTTTTTGTTTATCTATGTTTTGTCTTTTTTTATTTTTGTAACAAATTATACAAATTAAGACCTTTCTTTTGATGTATCATTCGTCTATCTGCATTGTATAGTTTCTGTGTAATCACGGGCGATGACTACGGCAAGTGGCGGTTCTAGCGGCCAACTATTCTTTGTCATAGCGTCTTGGTTTTTTTTGTAACAAATTCAGGAAAAGAGGAGTGAAAAGTAACAAATTACTACTAATTCCTGGCAAAGTTTCATCAAATATTATGAGTTGGCCGCGCGGTCGAAATGGACACTAGGAATCTACCTATTTGAAGAAAAAATAAATTATTAGACTGCTCTAGATTGCGAGTCATCATTATAGCCAGTCTATTTATACCTACATAAAGTTTTAGATGCTTTTACGAGGCAACTTGTCCACACGACTTTTCCTGTTTTCAGAAATAGTTGAGTTCATTAACCTCAGGATTTTGGGAGCATTTGACACAATTGGCTGTCACACTATTCAATTTGCTAGGTATTGAACCATTTATTTTATAAACTATCTAGGATGGACTGCTGTGCTTATTGTGTAATAAATTATAGCACTTGTCACCTTGTATTTGTTTTATTGTTAAGATTAAAAGGGTATAAAATAAAAAAATAAAGATTTTTACTGGAGGCTACCTTTATTCTATGAATTTACACATTAGTTTGCAGTTATAACAAAATAGTTCAGATATAACCTTATATAAATTATAAAATAATGTTACAGTATAAGCCTTGTAAAAAATATAGAAAAGGAATGAGTTTGTAGCCCTTCTTTCCTTCGGAACACCTTGCGGTGAATGAAGTATCGCAGTTGAATGAAAAATTGTGCTGTTAACAGCGCTAGCTACTTCTTGCCCTTGGTGGCCTTCTCGGCGGCTTTGGTCACCTTACCGCCACCAACTTCCTTGAAGTTCACTGCCTTGATGACACCCACAGCGACCGTCTGCCTCATGTCACGCACGGCGAAACGACCAAGGGGAGGGAATTCCTGGAAGGACTCAACACACAGAGGCTTGGAGGGAACCAGGTTGACGATGGCGGCGTCACCGGACTTGATGGACTTAGGGTTGTCCTCAGTGGATTTACCAGTACGACGGTCAACCTTCTCTTTGATTTCGGCGAACTTGCAGGCAATGTGAGCTGTGTGGCAATCCAACACGGGTGTGTATCCGTTTGAGATTTGACCGGGGTGGTTGAGCACGATGACCTGTGCTGTGAAGTCGGCGGCGCCCTTGGGTGGGTTGTTCTTGGAGTCACCAGCGACGTAACCACGACGCAACTCCTTGACGGAGACGTTCTTTACGTTGAAACCAACGTTGTCACCGGGTACGGCCTCCTGGAGAGCTTCGTGGTGCATCTCCACGGACTTGACTTCAGTGGTGATGTTGGCGGGGGCGAAGACGACAATGGTACCAGGCTTCAGGATACCAGTTTCGACTCTGCCTACGGGCACCGTACCGATACCACCGATTTTGTATACGTCCTGGAGGGGAAGACGCAGGGCCTTGTCTGTGGGACGAGCAGGGGGCAGGATGGCATCGAGGGCCTCAATGAGGCATTTACCTTCAGCCTTACCCTCCTTGCGCTCGACGTTCCATCCCTTGAACCAGGGCATTTTGGTTGACGCCTCCAACATGTTGTCTCCGTGCCAGCCAGAAATGGGTACGAAAGCGACGGCAGCTGGGTTGTAACCGATCTTCTTGATGTAGGAAGATACTTCCTTCTTGATTTCCTCGAAACGGGATTCGCTGTATGGGGGCTCAGTGGAGTCCATTTTGTTGACGCCCACAATCAGCTGCTTGACTCCGAGGGTGAAGGCGAGCAGAGCGTGCTCACGGGTCTGTCCGTTCTTGGAGATACCAGCCTCGAACTCACCAGTACCGGCGGCGACGATGAGCACGGCGCAGTCAGCCTGGGAGGTACCAGTGATCATGTTCTTGATGAAATCTCTGTGTCCGGGAGCGTCGATGATGGTGACATAGTATTTGGCGGTTTCGAACTTCCACAGAGCAATATCGATGGTGATACCACGTTCACGCTCGGCCTTCAGTTTGTCCAATACCCAGGCGTATTTGAAGGAACCCTTACCCATTTCCTGGGCCTCCTTCTCGAACTTCTCGATGGTACGTTTGTCGATACCACCGCATTTGTAGATCAAGTGACCGGTGGTTGTGGACTTGCCGGAGTCGACGTGTCCAATGACGACAATGTTAATGTGAATCTTTTCCTTGCCCATTTTTGGTTAGTCTAGAACAAAACAAAAGAAACTTGTTAAAAGACAGTTATTGTTAAAAAAATTGCAAGGGGTAGAGTGATGCGAGCCGGCATCTGCAAGGTCGCAACCTCATGTATCGCGCGGCCGGCAATATGGCGGCCGCATGGCGGCCTCGCCCTATCTTGACATTTCACAATGGATGTCAGCCATTACGGCGAATGCAAGAAATTTTGATTTATAGTTACTGCGTGGACTTCATAAACTGGGGATTGTGTTTTATTTGAGGGTACAAACTTACAACAATTTAGAGAAAAGAGAAAACAAGTGTGTTTCAACCACGTGGTGGCTAGCCGGTCGGTGAACAAGTGTGACGCGTAAGCAAAAGAGAATCATGTTTAATTCGACATTTGAATTAAATAGAGAATGATAAGCTAAACAAATGCAATAATTAAATCATTTCACAAGTTAACGTCACCATAAGGTGGATGTAAAACGTGTAATCTAAAAGATAAAAATTGCACCACATTATAGATTTGAGATAATTACTGTGAAATGGAGAGATTACTGCGAATATAATTGGGGAACACAATCGTTTATGCTTACGGTGAACTAATAACACTTAAAACACTGCACTAAACAATTTCTTCTGACACTCACCACGGATTACAATCCACGTGTAATATCCGAGATAGACTCCAACAGAATGGACGAGAAATGGTTGTTCTTTCAGCTGGCTGGAATCGGAGGAGTCACTTCCGGTTGTTAGTGTTGTCACTCTTCAGTATATTATTACCCTTTTCATATCATATCATATCATAATTTTAAATAATCTTCATTTATTAATTATTGTTATCGCAAAGCAATGAATATGAATGTATAATAATTCATATTATGCTCCTTAAAAGTCATATGACGCTTATGTAGTAAAAGCGAAAGCATGTGAGTGTATGTAACAATTTGTTTGTTAATTCTACACTCTCAGGAATAATAAAACTTATATAAGTAGGTACCTATCTAAAACAAAATACATGCTACTTTTTATCCAAGTGCCGGATAGTTCACTTAGGAAGTGTGTGAAACTGCTGGCGGAAGATGGTTTGCTGCCGCACCGGAGTGGTACCGAAAGGCAGATCGATGAAGAAAATCCATATAGCGATTCCAGTTAGGTATCTTTAGCAACAAAGATAATTTTTTTTCTCTTTTTATAAAACACTAGCGACCCGCTCCGGCTTCGCACGGGATATATCTTATACACATAAACCTTCCTCTTTAATCACTCTATTGAAAAAAACCGCATGAAAATTGGTTGCGTAGTTTTGAAGATTTAAACGTACAACGGGACAAAGGGACAGAAAAAGCGATTTTGTTTTATACTATGTAGTGATAACTAAAATATAAAAGCCGATTTCGCGTGACAATAATGAGATAGTTTGTTATTTTCAATCTCGGAGAACAAAATGGCTAGTCATCATACATACCGCAAAATCTAAGAAAGTAGTTCGCCAAAATACGGGTCTTCGGGCAACAACGTTATAATACCAGCATACGCCTTCTTTGGAATCCGACCATTTTTTAAAACCAAATCGCCAATCAATCAAGACCCAATCTTTGACAGATGTCTCAAGGAACACGAACGTCTCATTAGTTGAATAGCTGGCTGTTTTTGTCACGCCTACCGTACGTAGTTTGACCTACAAGAAGGCGTCTGACCTGCTTATTGTTTCAGCTAAGCATTATTTTTTAATTCATCTATATGACCACAACTTAAAAAAAAAAAACAGCGTACACTTTTTCAATATGTTGACAGAGCACTTGGGATTACTCTGGTGTCTCTAAGTAGAATAAAATAACAAATTATATGAAAACCGGTTCAAATTTAATAAAACAACCATAACATAGGGAAACTTTATTAGATCTGGTAACATAAAGTTTTAAACGGATATGATGTTTCAATTTATAACTTCGTTCGGAAATGTATAAAACCTTATTTATTGTGTGACAACACTGTTAATGTAGAAAATTGTTGAGAACAAAGATATAAAGCAAATAAAAACAAAACAATAGCATTCATGTCAGAAGTATTGATGATAACGCTTTTTTATGTGTTTAAATGTGCCTAACATGTAGTATAATTTAATGATTGTGAAAATCGATAAGTTCCACGTGTTCCCATTGGACACTACTGACATGTACAAAATGTTATTACTGTATCTTAAGTTTTATGATTTTATTACTTCGGTATAAGTTATAATATAGACGACCAGACACAGGTATAAAATTAACCGAAGTAAAGTAGCTATATAGTGATTAACTGCCGGCCACGTAATTACTGAACGTGCGTAATTAAGAACTGTCAAATTTTCTCACCCCCGCACCGCACTGTCCGCACCCCAATCGGGTACCCCTTCCCGTGTCGAATCGAAATCGAAACGAAACAAATGAAATTTTAAATGAATTCAATGGAATCAAAATTAAGTTAGCAATGCTTTGTTTAAATAAAATGTTTTATTGGTAGAAATGTTTAACGTGTTATTGTGGTAAATAAATAGTAGGCAGCATGTTCAAAAGCCGCGGAGATATTGTTTATAAATGTACAGTGAGGCTTTTAGAGGATACAGAAATATTAGAGTGTGAATTTCACGTGAGTATTCGTAAATCATTAATGTTTCTTTTTATGGATGGATAATAAATGGCGTTTGTTTTCAGCCGAGTTACAAGGGCAAGTTTTTGTTGGAGCATGTATGTCAACAGTTGAATCTCACTGAGACTGATTATTTCGGGCTTCGGTATGTAGACGCTGGTGGCCAAAGGGTGAGTTAATTTATAAATTAACTAACTACAAGATGAACATATTGTCCCAAGTAGGTTTGATATGCAATAGACATGAAGAGCAGCCAAAAGGATGTTCAGTTTCCAAACAGTATCAGTATTTTTTATATTTCTTCATCTGATAAATATTAATAAGAATTTAAAAAATTACTGCATTTTATGTTAAGTAATATCATAATAGCAGACGGTTGAGAGTTTAATTGATTAGTAATAATTCAGGTGTTGTCATTAAATATTTGACAAGCACATTAAAACTCAAGATTTTTTTTTCACACAAGAAATATTGTCTTCTCTTGACTTTGTTGTGGTCTGTATTATATATATTACAGTTAAAATGAGAATAGCATTTTTTTTCACCTTATACACAAATTGAGTGAGCATCTGCATGAGACAACACTGATATATTCTTGCATTCATGTTTATTACTAACATCTATCAGGAAGTTATCTTCCCACTTAGATAGAACATCTTCCATTAAAATAATTTATTGCCTAAGCCTGCTGATTTGATCTGCAGTTCCCCACATTTCAATGTCTGTTCCTACTTTATATTCAAGTGAAGTAAATTAGGCTCTTCATCAAACATTCAGTTGGAGAGTGTCCAAATGGTGCCATTATTTTATTGAAAGCTCGGCTTGAGGTTCCTGAGATGCCAATTCCAAAAGGAAGGCAATAAGGTTTAGTTTAGATAGCAGAAAGTAATTACCGGGCTTAGAAATATTTTTGTTAAACACAAATCCTATAAAAGTCTTTACCATTTGGTGGAAATAAATAATGTCTTGTGTGGTTCTTCTCAACTCTCAATTTTCAACAGTTCTTCCAAAAAAAATATCTGTAAACTTTTTTGACTTCAAAGTCTAGAAAGAGCCTTAATACTTTTTTTATAGATGCGTACTGACTTATCAATGTTTTGTCTATTGATTTGTTTGTGTTCTTACAGTTAAATCATTCTAATTTATTTAATATTATTTCAGCATTGGCTGCATATGGCAAAGTTAATACTGAAACAAGTCAAAGGTTAGTGTCATGTTTACTACATGTGTTTTGTTTTGTCTACTCACTTTATAACTACCTATTCAGTAATTAGATACTGAAAGTATTACATACCTTAATGGAGCTGCCAGTTGTTACCTAGGTTAGGTAACCTTAATCTTCCTGTTTGGAAAACTTATGCTTGTTTATGGAAGTTACATCCAAGTGGGTTTTAAAAAAAGATGCATAAAGCTTCTAACTTAATTACACATCATCATAATTTGTATCATCCTGTTGCTGGGCACAGGCATCCTCTCACACAGAGAAGGATTGAGCGTTAACCACCACACTTGTTCAATGCGGGTTGGTGATTTCAGCCTTCTTAGTCCAGGTTTTCTCATATATACACAATCATCTCCTATTTGCTTCATTATAAAATATCAGAAAATTAACATTATAATCTGTATATTATCTTGCAGATGCCTCGCCAATACTATTTAGTTTCCGAGTGAAGTTCTACCCTCCAAACCCGCTGCTGTTGAAGGAAGATGTGACTAGGTTTCAGATATATTTGCAGCTGAAAAGAGATCTTCTGCACGGGAGGTTGTATTGTACAGCTAATGAGGCTGCTATGTTGGGAGCATTAATTATACAAAGTAAGATTTTTAATATTAATTCTGACGAGATAAATTTTTAGGTCACGAATTATGCTAACTCTTTTTATTTTCGTTAAAATATTTGATATCCTCGATATTTTAGCATAGCAGGAAAAGGTAAAATCATTTTTTAATCTATACTAATATTATAAAGCTGAAGAGTTTGTTTGTTTGTTTGCACGCGCTAATCTCAGGAACTACTGGTCCGATTTGAAAATTTCTTTCAGTGTTAGATAGCCCATTTATCGAGGAAGGCTATAGGCTACTTTTTATCCCGGTACGGGAAGTAGTTCCCACGGGATGTGGGTGAAACCGCTGGCAGAAGCTAGTACTTATTTAGAGCACTAAATAATTATTAAAATCTAAATGCATTTTGAAAATTGGATTATCTATTCTGAAGTTTTATGCGATAAAAACGATTTGATGTTTACCTTTAAAAAATATGCTTCTTTTTTAAGGCAATTAAAAATATTTTCTATATATTTATTTTGCAGTCCAAAATATTTCCATCTGATCTTAACATTTATGAGAAAATAAAATTTCACTATCAATATGTATCATCTATTGGGTTCTAAAGCGTGGTTGTCACATTACTGATAAGAATAATGGGCTATTTTATGAGTTGACATTGTGTATTTCGCCGTTACCACGCTTATATAATCACGAGAACACTGATAAGAATATAGGAAGTGGCTCTTTCGTGTACAGACAACATACATATGTGAATTGATAGTCTTTGGTACTATGAAATGCATAGGTATTTCCGCGCTGTTAAATGGGTATTGCAGTCATTGATGTACGCCTAAGTATGTAATTGAAATTAATTATCTTCAATCGTCATTTTCAATGTAAAATTCATAAAGGAAATGGATGCATTGGTTCCATGTTCGAATGGTTTATTCCATGTTGTGAGAACTTAGTATCCCTGTAAGCAGGTACAGTTCTCGTAAAACAATGGCAGTTCGCTACGAAATTAGAATCCGCTACGAATTTTTGATTACATAACTTTTTAAGAGGGGAAGCAAAATAAACAACGCAGTACACATTTTAAACATAGTTAATGGTTTCTCAGAATCGCTAAACATTTAACGGGAACATTGTAGTCTTTAAACAGGTGTTTATTTTACGACTGCTTTGTGTTTTCCGTATCCATTCACACAAAAATACCACAATACTGTTCACGGGCTTCCCCCTAAGCCCGATCAACAATAGACAACCTTTATTGTGTCAAACCTACTTGCTCCTTCAAAAAGTTTTTGTTATAAAACCTCTAACCTACTTGGTCCTTCAAAGAGTTATTGTTATAAAACCTTTTTTGTCTGCAGTCGAGCTTGGGGACTATGATCCGAATATCCATGTGGGCAACTATGTGACCGAGATGAGGCTGCTGCTTAGACAAACGGATACTATTGAAGCCAGGATACAGGTGAGAACGATCTTCTAAAGAGTTTACTCTGATGTAATAAATATGTCTTAATGTTTGAATTGTATAATTATTGCTTGAACACTAGATCAATGAGACGTTTATTTTTCTATATCTATTTAAAATCAGGGGCGGATTTTCTTATGCGCTTTTGGGGCTACAGCTCGGAGCCCCATGGTTATAGTGGTTAAATAATCACTAGAGTTTTTACGTCAAGTGCCCTGCAATCGACCACATAATTCACAAAACAAAAATATATTTCTGCCCAATCACTATGGGAAAAAAACCCTGTAATTAATGCTATTCCTGCATAAAACTACTTTATTACATGAATGCTAACATCTGATTTTAAATTAATTACCTATCGGTTAAAAGTGAATCTAAGCCATAAATGGAGAGTGACCGTTTGATAAGCAATAATGTTATCAATGAGACAGCGAATCAAGTTCACAGCACGAGGGAGCAAAGTTGACGCTCTTTAGATAAGTTCACAATGTTGAACTTGTTATAATGTAAACGCGTGTCGATATTTATAGAAGCATGTAATATACCTCTATTATCTAACACTAGGGGAATTGAAAATATGTAATAATTTTCCTTTTAAATCGTCCTACAATTTCTTTCGAATTAAAAAAAATGCTTTTTTCAAAATGTAGGTATATGCTTCTTTTGTGTCTCTGGATTTGGGATGGAAGATTTTGCAAGGTGCTTCTCGCGGGTTATATTTACACTCAAATATGAAATTATTGCCAGAGTACCTATGTATCTATTTTTGTCCTACCCAATATTCAAGCTATGTCTCTACCATGTAAAAGAGTGCGTTTTTACGTATGACAAGCATACTAGGAACTTCTCGCACCTGGGTACAAAAGTAGGCTATATCGTCGCCCAGCAGTGAAAACCACGTAAGTGTTTATAACAACATTTTACAGGAGAAAAACAAAACTGTCTACTGACAAAAAATGTATGAGCTTATTTTGGTACAGGTTCTCATAGCACGTCATAAATGGCGCTAGGAGTAGCTGATTCAAAAGTTTGCTAGAGTAGTCTGTGCTTACCAAGAACTTTATCAATCCAAAGAACAAATATATTTTATTTTGAGAATGAGACATCCGAGGTTTTCACTGCTGGGCGACGATATGTATATTATTCTGATGTATAAGCTACATACTACACATATGGCACCAACAGATTATGCGTGAAGAACACACATCACATACATAAGCACTCACAAACTTTCGCTTTTATAACATTCATTAGTAGAATTTTGTACAACTTAACTAAGACTTAACGCCTTAGGCGTTTTCTGTTAGTGTACCTTTGGGTGATGGAGAAATAGCAGTGCTAGTTTAATATAATTTTGGAATGCCTTTCTCCCAGGAGCTGCACCGCGAGCCGGTGGAAGGCACCCCGGGCGGGTCGGGCGGCGTGCAGGGCATGAGCACGCAGGAGGCGGAGCGCGCCTTCGTGAAGATCGCGTGCCAGCTCGACACCTACGGCGTCGACCCGCATCCTGTCAAGGTTTGGGTATATGTGTTGTTTTGTCTTCTATTGTAGTTGTAGTAATTAGTTATTGTTTTGTGAAATTTTCGTGTTTTGTATTAATTAAACATTAAACTTTCCATTCTTAAGTATTTTTTACTACCCTTGCCTTAATTCGTTTTTTTTGTACCTTTGCCATGCTATCTAGGGCTAGCTGTTCCCACGGTTTCAGTTGCGTCCTGTAGAAACTACTCCCTGGACCTGGTTACAAAATAACCTATACCATCTGTCTGAGTATAGTTACCCAACAGTGGTAGAATATTTTCAAATCGGCTCAGTAGATTTGGAGCTTTAAGGGTTCAACAAAAATCCTCTTATAATGTTTATATTAGATATATTCGTGGTGGAAGGGTCATAGGCAGACCAAACTCCATTTCATAGTTTTTGGAGTATTGAGATTTTACGTGACTATAACATTACCAACTAAACTCGCCTACCTTCACAGGATCACAGAGGCAACCAGTTGTACCTGGGCATCAACCACAGCGGCATCCTGACCTTCCAGGGTAGCCGCAAGACGCACCACTTCAAGTGGTCCGAGGTGCACAAGATCAACTTCGAGGGACGCATGTTCATTGTGCACCTTAATTATCCTGAGGTAAGTTACGTTGCACCTTGTCATTAACCATCGAAGCAGCCTGAAAAATAAGGTCAAACCACATCAAATAATGACATTTTATAAGATGGTAGACACGTTTAAGAAAATCGTAGGTTAACTATACCGGCAAATTGATATTTTTCATGGAACCACTCCACACACCTGGATGAGAAGTAACCTATACACTTCCTCGATAAATGGGCTATTGATCACTGATATAATTTTTCAAATTAGTCTATTACTTCTGGAGATTAGCACATTCAAGCAAACAAATCAGTTCTTCAGCATTCAAAAATAAGTAGGTATAGATGTATTGTTAACTGTTTTGAAATGCATGCGATGCAGCTGGGACGATAAATGTATTATTTAACGTTGCAAAAAAGCAATCTTGATACCCTTTCACTAAGCATTAAATAAAACTTTTATAAACTGCATTGACCGTTGAACTTGTATTGTTATAATCTGGATTTAATACACTCATGTATTGAGCTAACAAAGGTATTGAAAATAAATAAAGTGTTTAAAGAGGGGTCAATACAAGACCTGCATCTGCTTTATATAACCTTGAATTTTGATTTCAGGTTTTAGGGAGTCTGGCTTTTTAAATATGGCGGTACCCTTATTGTATAAAACCCCTACTTAGTTCATAAACATGCGTGTAATTACAGATATTTGATACACTATGTAAATTGTTCATAATAATATGTATTGCGAATTATAGCTACAAAATTGTACCCAGAGAGTGTAGAGACATTATTCATGTTGCGAATAATGAAACATTTTGAAAAGTCAGTCTTGCGAGTATGTAAATTCTATTTATAAAAGTAAAGTGCCTAATTACCTAACAAGCGTTTATTGACCGCTCAACCGTTTTACCTGAAAATTGGTCCTCAAATAGCAAGAAGGCAAAAGTTGAATAAATTATAATAATTTTTACTGTGTACGAAGATTTTTATCTCACGCGTACAAAGTTTTTTTAATGTGCATTTGGCTAATTACCGAATTAGACGTGGAACTATTTACAGTTTCTACCTAATTAAAATTATTGTACTTAACTTTATCGAAGTTTTGTGTGCCGTAAACACTGTTTTAAATACCTTGAATATTTCTGAGTAAATATTGGAATAGGTTTAGTTTTTAAGAGGTTCTTTTAAGAATCAGTTATAATTCAGAACTGGTGGGGGTTTATAATGTCTAAGGGCAGTAAATTGTTACGTATTTTTCAAATGTGCGGTTTTCGATGTCCATCGCGTAGCTCTCGGAAACTTCGTCGTTGTCAATACAACATTTTGTTTTTATTGGTATTTAAATGTTTGCTCAACAAAACGTGCTATTTTTTTAATCCAACATTTGTTAGATTATTAAAGAAATATTCAAAATCTGATTATTTTTAGGAAGTTAATTCTTCAGTGAGAATAGTTATCCTAGTCTTGCTGATGTTTGAGAAAAATCTAAAGATTATTAAACTTAGCTGTTAATACTCAACGGCCGAGAAGAGCTGTGTATTTTAATATTGATATTATTGTGATTTTCAGAAGAAGCATACAGTGGGTTTCAAGTGTCCGAATGGTCCCGCTTGCCGTCATGTTTGGTGCTGTGCTATTGAACAGATGTTGTTTTTTACGTGAGTATAACTTATACACATATAAAAATCTATCTTTATGTTCGTCTACGGTATTGTCTTAAAATACTGAAGTTAGCTTAATTGCTGGAGACTGGGGACTTTGATGTGACATTTTTTTCACTGAAAAAAAGCATAGAGAGTGGAAAAGGGCGTTTTGGGGGCTGTCTTTTGTATTTTTAAAAGTGTTTTGCATGAAGGTGCCGTAGAATCATTCTGATAAAATAGCAAAGTTGTAGCATATCTAGTTTGTTTTTTGTTAGTAATTCACAGTTTTTTTCTTATAGTTATATCTTGAGGAGTCAATGCCCCGATGTGACCTTTCAATATAACTGTTTTATTGCGACTTAATTAATTTTTTTATCATAAATGGTGTCTATTCTTTTATGGAGAATTTTTAACTAGGTTCAAAAATTCTTTATCACACTTACTGAACCAGCAGGTTTATTAATTATGTTATTTTTCATCCATTACACTAATGCTATGATTATTTCTTGATTCAGATGTTGTACTGTTTGTTTCTTAGTTATAGACTAGCTGTTGCCCGCAACTTCGTCTGCGTGGGCAATATAGAATAGTCAAAATACTACTTATCCCGTAGGTGCATTCTTTCACGTGACAGTATAATTAGGATTAGCACTTAGCAGTTGCATAGATTCATTGATCAAGGTTGTGTTGTGGATGTGACCATTTATCTAAACAAAAGAAGTAAAGTTTGTGACGTTGTGAATATCTCTGGATCTAGTCAGCCAATTTGGAAAATTATTACGTATGGTGCGTAAGTAATTTTCACAGGAAACAGCTATAATCTATGTCTATATGCTTTGAGTCTGACAAAGCTGTCATTTGTACATTTTCTGCAACTGCTGCGACTAATCAGAAGCCAGAAAGTCTGTCAGTCTTACCATGGATATCGTCTTGTGTAGTTGACTGGATTGAAGATAGGTAGATAGGTAGTCGCTCCAAGCAAAATATTGGTACTCAAACAGATTCGGTGACTGGAAGCCAACACCAACATAGTTGGGGAATAGCTGGATGGATGATAAAATGAGTCATCATCATCAGCAGGCGCATAGGGTAGGATAGTTTCACTACTGGGGAGAAACACTTGTGGCGGAACGTCACTTAGACCACCAACACTAAAACCTGTATAGTCGGAGCTTGTTGTATGACGGGAATTTTCTGTGCACTTACTCACTATGGTAAGGCTGACCCCACATTAGGCGTGCGCAATCCTCGGGCGTGTGAGTAGCGCGGGCGTCGCGAACGCGCTGCGTGAACGTCGCGTTTTGCTGCCCTGCGGCATGTGTGAAGAGTGCAAGCGACGCGCTCGCGGCGAGCACGCGGCGCTCGAGTTGCGTTCTTACCCCTTCGCCCGCTATCCCCGCCGCCCGCTAAACGCCTTAGCAGTTAAACGTCAAGGAGAGCGGCGCGTGCGCGCCGCGAGCGCGCTACAAATGCCGCAGGGCAGCAAAACGCGACGCTCACGCAACGCGCTCGCGACGCACGCGCGGCGCCCGCGCTACTCACACGCCCGAGGATCGCGCACGCCTAATGTGGTGGCCTAAGCCGGGACTCCACCGAAATGTTTGCATTAGTTCACGAATAGGCAAAATGTACGTATCTGTGCGAATCCACTTCATGTTTTCGTACTTGAAACCTGCAGTTTTGCCAAGATTTTCAAAATGTACGCTCGCAATTTGTCATTTCTTGGTGGAGCCAGCAAATCAAAAGAAACATAAGTGTTGTATACTGTGCGTCACTACCGCACACCGGGAAAATTTTGCGGAGGACGTTTATATACCATATTTTGTGTCACACGTAAACAGGACGACAGTAAGTATCCACCGAAACACTTTCTAAGATCTGATGAACAAACAAATCAGACCTGACTTGATCACCTGGGGCCAATCAGAGCTCTATATAGCGATCATACGCTTTGGCCCCTACTGTTATTGTGGTTTCTGAAAATTTAATCACCTCATTCAACGATGAATGTAATTCTGATGGTACTATTAAGAACACTTGCTTAGCGCAGAAGCTGACGTTAGCAGGTCAAGTCTTTTGACTTCTCGAATAGGATACCATTGGTTTTTGTGTAATGCATTCTGGATAAGCATGGTAAGCATGTCTCTGGTATGCGGCGCGTAATTTGTACGTTTTCAGACGCATAAAGCATTTTACGTGTGTATGGTATTAAATCGAGAAAGCTCCCATTTCTTATCTGCACTTTGTACCTGGGCTTGTTTTTAAAGCTACAGAATCCTACATTACCTACCTCACGCTTAGCAGCGCTTGCGAGAGATAGATCTTCATTTCTTCTAGGATTAAGTTTACATATTTTGCATCAAAAAAAATAATTAAGGTCTACTTAATACTTCTCACTCAAAGTAATTTGTTTTAAGGCCACCACATTAGTGGAAGATAAACTAAACTATGTTTATGAAAAAATCCTGATATGAACTCCATCTGTAACTTTAAATGATAATTAATTGTTCCACTAAAGTCATCATTTTTGACATAATGTTCAAAAAATAATTTAGATGGCACCGTTTTAAATTTGGCTGAGAACTATTAATTTTCTTTTTATCAAGGTAATAATTATAGTTGGATTTTGATGTGGCACGGCAAACTGACAAACACTATTGAAATGTCTATCGAAAAATTACACTACGTGTTAAAATATGGTGAATTACGGAAAATACACAACTCCATCTGTTGAAATAATAATCCTCTATAAAGAATGTATGGTAGTATTGTCATTTACCACCTCGCTCCTTTGACAAATTGGATGTATTTTATTTACCACAGATGGAGCTACTTTAACCTTGGCTAAACAAAATTTACATTTTTTTTTCTTCCGAAGTTACTTATAAAGGTGTGATTTTCTGTGTAAAGATTAATAATAGGCCGATCAACTAATATAAGTACAATATTCAAATGTACAGTTTTGACAAATAGATTGCGTGTCGTAATATTTTACATCTTGAATTCACAAAATTAATCATATCTTTTGATAGAGTGAATCGATTTCGATGAAACAAACTAAGTAATACCCCAAGTTACGTAGAATTTTTGTATATAAGCATTGTCTGCATTTAATTCGTAGTTTTTACGTGAATCTCGAACAAACAAACAGAGAAACAGACAAACAGACAAACAGACAAACAGACAAAAATGACAAAAATGATGGAAATGGGTTCTGTTAGTTATCCTTTAACATGCTGGCTATTTTTTTTGTCAATTTCTTCAATGTACAAAAATTACTTTTCTACAGATTTATTATATGTATAGATTTACATCTTGAATTCACAAAATTAATCATATCTTTTGATAGAGTGAATCGATTTCGATGAAACAAAAACTAAGTAATACCCCAAGTTACGTAGAATTTTTGTATATAAGCATTGTCTGCATTTAATTCGTAGTTTTTACGTGAATCTCGAACAAACAAACAGAGAAACAGACAAACAGACAAACAGACAAAAATGACAAAAATGATGGAAATGGGTTCTGTTAGTTATCCTTTAACATGCTGGCTATTTTTTTTGTCAATTTCTTCAATGTACAAAAATTACTTTTCTACAGATTTATTATATGTATAGATAGATGCATTTGAGTATTTCGACTCGAAAATCTTTTTCCAGAATTTGGAAAACTAACTTTGCCTATTAACAATTTAATTACCTCTCTTAATAATTCATCAGTTTACCATCATCATCTGACGCCTGCGTGTACTCTGGCGGCGGGCTGTTCTCGTGGGGCACGAAGTTCAAGTACTTCGGCCGCACCGAGCGCGAGATACTCGAGCGGGACGGACTGCTCGCGCCCAGGGACACACAGGTAAATATTACATGGTATTTTAGGTAAATAAACTTCTACTAACTACTATTAGGTAAATTATATAGAAAGGTAAGGTAGGATCTGTTTTTTAAGTAACTGTTACTGTTACAGCCTTTTTTTTATCGTCCCACTGCTGGGCTGCGGCCTCCTCTCACACGGAGAAGGATTGAGCATTAATCACCTCGCTTGCTCAATGCGGGTTGGTGATTTCAGACTGTATATATAGTCCAGGTTTCCTCAAGATGTTTTCCTTCACCTTTTTATCAGCCATTGGTGTCTAAGATTACTTAGAAAGTACATACAAACTTAGAAAAGTTGCATTGGTACTTGCCTGACCTGGAATCGAACCCACACCCTCATACTCGAGAGGTTGGTTCTTTACCCACTAGGCCACCACGACTTTTTTAAGTAAATATGTGGTCATTTATTACAGCCTAACCTTTTTCTTACCATGTTGATGAACTTCCATGGTCGCTTGTAATTGAGAGCTTGTCCTGTACTATAAAATGACAACTTATATAATTGTGTGACTCCTGTTAGCCATCCTAATAAAGAAATAAACTTCCGTCGATGCTGCTGAGGACTAGTGTTTTACATGGAGCGACTGTCTGTCTGACCTCTTCAACCCAGTTACATGAGCAATTTGATACACTTTGATAAACTGGTTGTAAGACTTTCTGGCTTCTTATTGCCCGTACAGACTGCCAAAGATGTTTCAAATGACACCCCGTAACCACCAGTTTATCGTGCTTCGAAGACGGTTACCTATCTACGGGCCGACCACGCCAAGCGTCGCTTAATTTTATGATCGATTGACCCGCGCGGGTTTGACTCAGCCACAAGCTCTTCTGTCATGGTTTTTATCTTTGAAAGGATAAAATCAAAATAAAGTTCTTCTTCTTTGTTCCAGAAGGAAGGTTCAAGCACAGGTGGTAAGAGGAAAGCGTCTAGCGTGCCGGCCACTCCGTCCACCCCCATGACCGGAGACTTCGGTATTTATCGTACATATCTATTTCTTTATCTCTTGTTACACTAGGGCACTTTCCTATAGTTTGTTGCGATGGAATGTGTTTTTTCTAACTAAAGTACATATATTAGCAAAAACATACCGAATACCGAGGTACATATCTTGACGGTGAAGAGTTTTCATCTTGATGGTTAAGGATTTTGTCGGGCGTATACGCTGTCACACCCAAACCAACCGCTCGGAAAATCCGCTAGTGTGAAGCAATAACAAATTCATTGGCTTGTAACTTTGTCATCAAATTGAATATACTTTTACATCACATTCAATTAAAACAAACTATACCTTGGTCCAACATAGCTTAGGACATCAATCACAACATTTTCAATAAAAACGTTCCGTTTGACGCGCAGGTTACAGCAGCCTGCCTCGCTCCACGCACAGTGCTCCACTGGAGGAGAGCGGGCCGGACGACACGTGTAACGGAGCGTGTCTGCTGAGCGGGCCGGCTGTGGACATCGCGCTCGCTTGTAATGATCATTTGAGGACTGTGCAGGAAGAGGCTAAACCACCAGGTAATTATTTATTTTGTTATCTATAATAGGAGAGAAAATATCAATATTTGTCCACAATTAGGTGCATCAATGTGGTGTGTATTTTTAAACCAATTTTAATTTGATATCACATTTTTAAAATAAATTGATCAGAAGTATGTTAAGACTACCATTTAGTTGAGTAAAAAAATATCAGGTTTGCTCATTCAGTATCTTTGTCAAAAATCAGGATTATAAGGTGGATCCAAAAGGTCTTAGCATTGTCTCCGTTTTAATAACAAAACCTAAACATTATTCTTTGATTGTAATAAACAGCACAAATGAAATATCCTCCATAACGGATGCCATTAACGAGATCAGGTGTGGTGCACGTTGCAGCTCTCCCCGCTGAGTATAGCCGCGGGTCCTCCGCCGAGGCCTCATCGACCGAGTCGGCAGGGACCCTACTCCCCGCGGAACCCTGGCCCGGCACCGGACCCGCCAGGTTCAGCTTACTCCGAGCCTTCGTACCGTCCTTCATGGTCGTGTGGCTGACCCTCGCGTTACTAGCTATCCTGGTGCTGGAGACGGACTGGCCCCCCCTGCAGTACCTGCGTCGCAAGCCGGAGCTGGTGGCGCTGCGGCGGCAGTACTACGCGCCGCTGAAGGAGTACCTGAAGCGCAAGGTGGTCGAACTGTTCTGATTCGCGGCCCCGTCCACTTCACCAGTGTCAAATTTTAACGGCGCCATCGTTTTAGGGGTTGGTCTCACTAGATGTAAACACAGTCTTCTGTAAATACTGTACTGACCAATTTCAGTACTGTAATTTTCAATATTTTCTTCTCTTTTATTTATTTGACTTGGCTGACCATTACGAGCTGTGAGTACAACTAGTAGACATGTTTCAGAGTCTTATTTGTACAAACTCTTCGCGAACTTAGACGTAAGTCACCGCTATACGCTTTCTTATAGTACAATTAATTTGTAAGCTATCACTTTCTTGCACGGCACAAGGATTTGTGGGGTCTCTACGTTCCTAATTGTTTTCATTCGGGCCTACTGCGTAGATCGGCCTGACTTACACGGACTTACGAATTGTTAGATCTGTTTATATACATTTTTAATGTTCAGCTTACAAATCTGCGATATGTGAATCTCATAATTTTATACTACAATTTTCGCCCAACATTCCACTTAATAATTTAGTCTTCCAAAAGTATTGTTTGTAGTAATTGAAATAATTTATTTTTATAGTACCTAATTAATGGTTAAGTATTCGCGCACAAAGTATTTAATATTTTATTTTTAGATGTGCCATAATTATAATTTTCTACCTAGTCATAAACAGCTGGTTCTATATACTTTCTGCACAATTATTGTATAAGTTTACGATAACTATGTTGTCTAAGTGTTATAAGTATTTTTATTAGGGACACATTGATTGAATTATTTATTTATTATGACACGATTCAATGTTGTTAATGCCTTACTAGAGTGAGTGTGTTAGACTTAAGTACTTAATTAGACGCTTCATTTTGCCTAGTCACTATGTACATGATTCTCAACATTAATTATATTAGCACTAGTTGTAAGGTACATTACAATTGTACATCATGGCGATTCGGATATTTTTTACACGAAATATGTATATTATGTACTTAAAACTGTGATGGCTACAACAGTCTGCATTGATTGATTGTTAAAATCTTAAATGTTTTTCCTTCCTATTGATCCTATTTAATTCATTTTATTTCAAATGTTCTTATCAAGATTTTTATACCTGACTTATTCCTAAATATTTAAAGACTCTTTAATTAAAACCTCGTTTATAATAATCTTGTTTGCACTGTTGTGGCCAGTACCAGTACCGTGAATTGACTAAAATAAAATTAACAGTACATAACCTGTAGTTATTTCGTACTTCAGTACATACAAACACTGCTTTCCTTCACATCACACGGCTTTATCATCATTTATTAAAATTGTCAATTAAATTAACTAAATAAACTGTCAAAAGGTAAACAAGTATGGACTGCATCGCATTTAACTAGAGTAACTTGTAAAAATGACAGAATTACAATTTCGTTGTAGTCTATAATACTCGTAGCCGGTAAAATAGAACTTTTATTATTTTCTTTGTGGACCAACATGCTATGGAGTTAAGTTTGTATGTACCTAAAAACTTATTTTTATACCGTTATTGCTTTTTCAACTCTTATTACGCTTAGATTTAAGAATCTCTTTATAATGTTATGAACAGGAATGAAAGTTGGACATGTTTTGGAATGTTATAGATGGTTTATTTCGACAATGTTTAGATGCCAAACTGAGTTTTTTACAGATAGGTATGTGTGTGAGGCGCCGGCTGCCGTGTCGACACTACATCTCGCAGAGCGCCACGACTCTACCACCATTGTGAACTTGTTATAAATAATGTAACTGTAGACTAAGAACAAACATAGCTTTTAGTTAACATTTTTGAAAAATCATAGAGGTTTTAATAAAACATCCTGCCGAAATAGATTTCATCTTTTATTATTAAAATACTTCCAAAATAAGCAACAAACAAATAACAATGTAAAAAGAACATTCTATGGTGCTATATAGACCTGCTATTTAAAATTAACACTGTAATGATTATTATTATATGCAATTTTATCACTGTCAAACTTACAGTATATAATTATAATTTTTTATCCATTCATATTTTTAAAATATGGCACTTGGAAGTTGTTTTAAAAGTAATAAGAATTACAAAATATTAGGTAGCTTTTTATTACAAACAAGTAAATAATGCTATTAGTGCTAACTTACATTTCGTTTTATTTAGTTGGATCTCTCTAGTACGCCTGCGCAAACTATTCTGTCATTCATTGTCACCATTTGTATAGCATTGCGAAAATTTGCGAATGTGGGTCCTAATCGATTACAGTGTTGGAAAGCAGCAAAATTGACACGGTACGATCACAAAAAATACTCTTATAAATTCAGATTCACCCTTATCATAATGTAAAATATACATTCATTTGAGCTACGCGGCGATAGTTTTCGTATACAAGTCGATGCGCGCAGACGTCGCGGCCGCGGGACGGCGGGCGGCCGGCGGTACCATCGGTCCACAAAAATCACCACCGCATAAACGGTATACAACTAATATAATTCCATATCCACCCATAAAATACGTAGGAGGTACCTAAGCATAGATAATATAGCGGCGAGTGGGGCGCGGCGGTCAGTCCACGATGGAGATCTGCGCGAAGCCGAGCAGGCTCTGCTCGTCCTCGGGCTCGGGCGGCGCCGACGCCAGGCGGAAGGTGGCGGAGCGCGGCGGCGGCGCGGCGCCGGGGAACAGGCAGTCGTCCACCAGGCGCTGCAGCTGCCGCGCCGTCACGTCCGCGTCCCGCGCGTCCAGCAGCCCCGCGCCCACCAGCTCCGTGGCGATGCCGTCGGCCGAGTCCTTGCCGGCCGCGAACTCGAAGCGGATGTCGTTGAGCTCGTTGCGCGCGTTGCGCATGCGCAGCACGAGGTTGATCTGCGGCTGCTGCGCGGGGGTGCCGAGCGAGCCGATGGTGAAGGCGGCGCGGTCGTCGTCGGAGTCGGAGCTGTCGGCGCGCTCCAGCGTGTTCATGGGGCGGTCCCGCGCCGCGTCGTCCTCGTCGCCGTCCTCCTCCTCGCTCTCCCACACCCACTCGCCCGTCTCCATGCGGTGCAGCCGCCCCGAGGCGCCGGGCTGGCGCCGGCTGGCCTTGTGCACGCGCGTCTCCATGCTGGGCCCGATGGTCACCAGCGTCGACACCAGGTACTTGCGGTCGCGCGCTTTCTTGAAGAACGAGTGCTTCAGCAGCTCGGTCGCCGTCGGCCGCTTCGCCGGGTCTTTCTGCAGACACTCGAATATCATTTTCCTGAATGTCTTGCCGTACGCTTTGTACTGATCCTTCTCTTCGGCGCCGGTATCCAGTGTCGGCGGATCATTCTGTAAAGTGAGCATGAGCACCTTCATCGGAGGGTACTTGTGATATGGCGCAGTGCCGGTCGCCATCTCTATGGCCGTAATACCGAAGGACCAGATATCGGCTTTGAAATCATATCCATGGTTTTGCTCCATCACTTCGGGCGCCATCCAGCATGGGGTGCCCACAAACGTGTGCCGAACCTTCTGTCGCGAGAGATCGCGTCCGGTGGCCAGCCATGCTGATACACCAAAGTCGGCAATTTGGACGATACCATCATCTCCTAGGAGAATATTTCCGGCCTTAATGTCTCGATGTATCTGTCCGTTTTGGTGGAAGTACTCGAGTCCTTTCAGCACCTCCTTCAATACTGTGGCGATGGTCGCCTCGTCGAACACGCCATGCTTGCAGTTGGATATCCTCATCTTGTGTTTGATGATATCGAGCAAGCTGCCGCCTTCGAGCAGCCTGAGCACTAGCCACAGCTCCTCTTTGACGACGAAGCTGGTGTAGTACGTGACGACGTTCTCGTGGTTGCAGCTGGACATGGCTTGGATCTCCTTGAGTAGTTCGTCCATGGAGGTGTTCCACTTCTCGAGGTTGATGCGCTTGATGGCGCACTTCTCGTTGCGCGGGCGGCAGAAGGCGGCGTGCACGACGGCCGTGGCGCCGACGCCGATCACGTCCAGCAGTTCGTAGTCCTCCTGGCTGTTGGGCCACGTGTGCCCGGAACCCGCCATCTTCTCAAATTAGTATTGTTTCACGATTAGCTGTAAACTTCTACTTTTTTTTTATGTGTACTGCTAATAAGGCCAAACTTTAAGGCGTGAACTGGAACTACAAAATGTAACTAAACTTCACAAACCAGTTGGAAAGACTTGTCTTCCATATTGATGTGATGTTCAGGTTTGTAATTGTGTATAACAAATTGTCTGATCTCCTTTCCTGCTTCAAATCTATGGAGTGTTTGACAACTCTTCCTTAACTCTAATATAGTTTGGTCTATATAGTTAATAGTATTGTCGTTGTAGTCTACACTTGAGGGGTATAAATCATCACCTGAGGATATAAAAAAAACCAAATCAGTTATGACAATTTACATAGAAAATAAGATATAAATGAGAATAATGATAATTACCCGGTAATAAAGATAATATGCCATCTTTTACTTTTACATGTACTGGATAGGTTAGGTCAACACCATGTCCACTCCTCTCCTTAGCGAACTTGATAAGCTCTTGTATGTCCTTCACATGGGACAACCGGTTCAGCTCATATATCTGCGGTGGTTGCAATGTCTTACCACTGGTTAAAACTTCTGCTGGAGTCTGCCACTAAAAGGAAAAGTAAAAAGAATACATAATCAATATGACACACTGTTGAATTGACATAAAAAGCATATAGTAATATGAATGTAGCAAAAATTAATACTTATACAAAAAAAAATCTGCTGAATAGTAAATGAAACAAAATAATGTATAAAACATACCTCAACATTAGCAACTTCAGTGCTACTCTCCAAACACTTGGGTTTCTTTTCTATTCCTGCCACAAAGAAAGCGGTGTTGAACCGTTTAGGGCGGTCAATGGGAGTAAGCCAGTTACTCCAATAATGCAGCGACCAGATGTCAGGGTAGCACTGGTGTTCCTTGCAGAGGGTAAACCAGTCACCAGGATCCTTTTGTAACTGGAAATGTAAAAGTGTCATAATTGTACTGGCTCGTAAAGTGTGACAATTTGATTAATAGCTACAATATAACAAGAAAATAATGCTTCAGTTATTTTTGAGCATTTGTTACAGATTTTTTTCTAAAAATCATGATTCCCTTGTACAATCTAGACTAAAAGCAAAAAATGGCCTTAAGAATGACTCACAGACTTTATTGATATTTTCAATTATTCACTTTTTACTATTGGCTTTGAATTGTGAGTAATTAAGACACTACATAAATAATTTATTATGGCCTAATGCATAGGCATTATGATGGCACATAACACAAATAAATTATAAACAGGTGTAAGATTACACTACACAAACACAAATTGCAAGCTCCTGTTCTTTAAATTTAAATGCTTTTAAAAGATGTCTGCTCTATAATATAGCATTTACGAATAAACTTACCCGATCTTGCCAGTATTTAACATCAATGTCCTCTATGACTCCAGCCCATAGCCCGGTCCTGTCCTCCTTCCGCACCCGGCTGCCAATCAACAGCCCTAACTCTTCAAACGTCTCTCTAATAGCTGTTATTCTCAGCTGTAAGTGCCTATAAACCAATTGCAACTATAAGCTTAATCTTTGAAGTAAGACAACAATAGTACTTCTTTAGTTTATAACTTTGTACATTAGGAAAAAATCTGTCAATGAATGTCAAACTTACAGACACAAACTGGAGTATAATATAGCATTTTATTAAGATGCATTATTAGAGGCCAATATATTTAGTGAGTACATGCTAGTCACAGCATATGATTATATTGGCATCACTGCTGTTGACTCAATTAGGAATCAAATGTCTTGATTCAGTGGTTTGTTCTCTTTGTGGTTTTGGTTGGCACATAAACATTTATGAGAGTAATTTAGCTTCAACAAAAACAAAGATTTGACACCAAATACCAAGTGGAACAAGAATGTTAACTACCTTTATTTAATATTTATAAAGAACAAAGAAGATGGATCAAAATTGCCCCACGTCCTATAACAATGTGACGTATCTCAAAAAAAAGATAAAAATGTTTAAAAAAATATGGCATACTCTTTAATTTAATTTTTTTACACCTTCATACGAAAAAAATGCTTTAAAAATTGTTCAGGCGCTGTTATGAAAACATCGTTGATAGGACTATTTATGGACTATTTTATTAAATTATTTTTTCGTTTGATAGGGTATACCTCACAGGTGGTCCCATAATCATCAGGTCAGGATCTGATGATGGAAACCCTGAGAAATACAGGGCAACTTTTGAAAGTTGTAGGCATGCGCAGGATAAAAACTTGCCTATAAGGTTTATGACTTATAACAATATGCAACAGTGAAGATTTGGAGCTGACCTGATGATGGAGACGAAAGAAGGTCGAGGGAACTCGACAACCGAATATGTAAACTACCTCGTGTTTGGGCTTATATTATTTGTTTTGAATAGACCTTTGCAACAGTGAAGGTTCGAAGCTGACTTGATGATGGAGACCAGAGAAGGGCGAGGGAACTCGACAACTGAATATGTGAACTACCTCATTTTTGGGCTTATATTATTCGTATTGACGAGAACTTTCCACTTATGCCGATACTATGCTGAAAAGCCAAAAATAAAAATAAACTTTTTACAATAAAATAAAACCGACTCCCAAAAACACTGAAAAGCAAAAAAAATACTATTCTCAGGAGCATCGACCTAGAAGTCGGTGGGGAAATAAACTTAGGTACATCCATTAGACACCGACTTCTGAGGTAGTTTGCATATTTTGTTGTCGAGTTCCCTCGATCTTCTCTGGTTTCCATCATCGGGTCAGCTCCAAACCTTCACTGTTGCAAATGTCTATTCAATACAAATAATATAAGCCCAAACACGAGGTAGTTTACATATTCAATTGTTGAGTTCCCTCGACCTTCTTTCGTCTCCATCATCAGGTCAGCTCCAAATCTTCACTGTTGCATAGTTTAGGTGTATAAGACATACACCCTATAGTCAAGATTTTATCCTGCGCATGCCTACAACTTTCAAAAGTTGCCCTGAATTTCTCAGGGTTTCCATCATTAGATTCTGATCTGATGATTATGGGACCACCTATGGGGTATACCCTATCAAACAAAAAAATAATTTAATAAAATAGTCCATAAATAGTCCTATGAACGATGTTTTCCTAACAGCGCCTGAACAATTTTTAAAGCATTTTTTTCGTATGAAGGTGTAAAAAAAATAAATTAGAGAGTATGCCATATTTTTTTAAACATTTTTATCTTTTTTTTGAGATACGTCACATTGTTATAGGACGTGGGGCAATTTTGTATGGATTGTGATCCGTCTTCTTTATTTAAATTGTTGCCAACCACAAACATGGAAAATATGATTTTAATTGGAGCTCCAGCATTAATTGTTACTTTGCATAACCAGTTAGATAGTACCAGAATACATAATTAATGCTTCAAAAAATAAGGAACAGACTCACAAACCAATTGAACACAAATAATGTTAGAAAGTATATGTCCAGAAATAATAAAAACAGCAGCAGTAACATGTATCACTCCTATACATAAACATATGAGTTAGGTAATGTACACAACACATAAAAATGATTGCAACAGCACTTCACTTGGAGTTAAATATAAAGTGATATACGAGCGTATGAGCATTAGTGTTTACTGTCGTTATCATTTAGTGTGCGACTGACGAAAACGTCAGCCGAGATGTCAAGGTCCACAAATATTACCTTTGTATGGGATTATTTTGAAAAATTTGCGTGATAACACTGTCAGGGCGGTGAAATACTTCGAAATCTTTCTTCGTGTAGCCGAAGGAGTTGAGGAGCTCCAGCCAGCGGGGGCTCCCGTCCACGGACTCAGTGACTCCGCCGGGAAACACCACGCTGTTTGCAAACGAAGCACTGCGCGTCCGAGTCTGCAACAATATGTCGTAATTAACACCGCCACGATCCTCAGCGCGCGATAACAACTTGCTATTCCGCTTTGTAAGCACTATTAACGAAGCAGAGTCACGCCAACTTTTTCCAATAATATTTTTCATGACTGATTTTAACAGCAACGCACAGGTAGTACAGGGTTAAAATACAAGGTCGACTTACGCGTTCTACGTTACGAGGAAGTCTATGAATGATTATCGAGTTCTTCGTTCTTATCGTGAGTGATAAATTGTTTTGCGACACCACAAAATGGAATTATAAATACAAAAATAGCACAAATTGACATTCACTGCACTCACATTTTTTTTCTGTGTCAGGCTCGATTAGAGTTGTGTGTTCAACTGCTGAGTATCGATTGAATAGTTTTATTTTTAAAAAGTTTACTCGATGTTTAGTAAGAGAAATAAAATTGCAATTCAATTATATCAATCACATAAATGAGTTACTTTTCACCATCTATTTTTATTGCCGAAAATGATTAACTAATAAGTAGGTTGACAGACACTTAAAAAATACTGTCTTTATTTCAGAGGCAAGGCAGTGATTGAGTTTTTCTGCAATGAGGCTATAAAAACAATCACTTCTTTAGTGTACTGTATAATATTAGTATGATATGTGAAAATGAATGAGTATAATTTCTATTAATCGATTTATTCATAGAGCTAGAGCTATCACATTTAGTTCTATGATGGTACATCACTATTGCAGCTTTGCTTACTTTTTTGAACTTGGATAATAGTCTTTTGGCGAAGGCATAAATACATGATAATTTTGCGTTACAGCTTAAAGAATTTAACCAACCGGTGCCACCATTGCTATGCTTTAAATAATAAGAGTGTCAAGTTTGATATTTCGTGTGTGTATTCGCTATGTGCAAAGTGGGTGGTGGGGGACGGCAAATCGATCGAAGCGCACGATGTGGCAGAAATGTGAATTAATTCTGGGCTGTCAAGTGACAAATTGCTTTATTTTCATAACTTCCTTTATAATTTTAAGTAAAAACGTAAAAAATTGCGATATGGGTCATAGTACATGCTGTGTCGTAAATTGTAAAAACAATGGGAAAACCAGTTCGTGCAAGTTTTATTCGTTTTCAACATCAAAGTGGACATTACAGCAAAGACAAAAATGGATAGCTACTGTGAAGAGAAAAAAGTTAGAAATTTAACCTAGTACACTATAAGTCCACCTGCCATTTTTACATGTATTTAATACATTGTCATCGGCAGGTGCCATAGTTCCCGTAGTTTCCCCATTCCTAGTCCATTAGCATCCCATCACAATAGCCCAAGTAGTTTTCATCCATAGTTAGCAATAGTTTAGCACAGAACCGGGAATTGTCCTTGGGTACATTTCTATAGTATATACAGGGATAATCGTCGGCTTTGTGTCACCATTTCATTAAAGTTGTCTCAAAAGGGCTTCAGCGTGTTGGCTTCGGCCCCACGGTCGCCTCCCAAAAATCCGGGACTCTATAGTCTAGTGGTCTATAAGAGACATACATTTATAATAAGCGTTCCAAAAATACAGTCCTTTTTTATTTGTTTTAGTGCTGATGGGTCCCCATGGCACCCACAACGACATGATACAATATGCAGTGAACATTTTATTGGAGGCAAAAAGTGACAAGTCCTAAATAGTTGTGGCCACTAGGGGCGCTGTCATCGCGCACACAGCGAATAGTAGCGTCAGCGGAAGCGATAGCGGAAGCATTAGCGGTAGCAATGGTGGTAGCGATAGCAGAGTTAAGATTCATGGAGCATGTTGGGAAAAGGGATGCCAAGATTAATTACTGAGTAAATATCATCATCATCAGCATCTCCCGAGCCTTTTTCCTACGTATTTTGGGGTCAGCTTCCAATAACTGAGTAAATAGTAATAAAAAATAAGGTAATTTTCTTTTCGGGTATCCATATTAGAAGATGAAGGGCATTCTTAAAACATGTCGTGATCTTGATCGTCATGCTCTAACCGTGTAACGGTCGTCCCTAGCTTTCCATAGAAGGATTATACCTATCTTCGTCTACGAGTTTTACTTATAAAGTACTTCCTGACCGGGAACACTTACTTGCCTGTTATTCAATTGCACTAATGCAGATGGCGCACACTGGGGCCCGATTCTCCTAATTTTACTTAAGCGACATACGATTCACGTTCGACTGAGATCCAATCCCGACTCAATTACGATTGAAGCGTATGTGGTATTCCGCTAAGTTTTCTTTGAAATAAACGTTTTTATCCTTTTCTGTCATTCAATAATTAATCATTTTGTCTGCAAATGATTTACGATTGCAATATGATTGTAGAGCAAACTACCGTATAGACCAAAATCACCAAAATAGCAGACCAATCGCAAACCAATCGAATGTCGTTGGAATACGATTGGTCTTATATTAGTAGCAGAATGCCCGATATGGTTAAAACTGCTATTGCGATCATATTGCGATTCAATTTCTATTCGATTTTGACATTATTAACTTAGGAACTTTAATTTTATATAAAATTAACTTAGTATCTAATAACTATTCGGTGTTCCTCCCTCACTAATGTAATGTATTATTCGATTTTTAAATCGTTTCTGTATAGATCTAGAGATTTCTCCGTACAACCGCACAAACTTGACCCCTATATTATTATTATGGTCATACATAGCGATTTCGTCACAAGTACACGTTCGAATCGCGAATATGTAAGCTGTCGTGCTAATTTATGATCATAATCGATGCTAATCCGTTTGACAGGATAGTAGGTAATTAACGTTTGAATAGATAATTAACCATTAAGTAGGTACTGCTTACCGGTACATTTTGTAAAATAAATTAATCATTGTCAAAATAAACTTGGGTGCCTGCCTAGGTACATTTATGGACAGGGAGGTACTTACCTTGTCGATACAGATCAGGCACTGAGGGAGTTTTCCTTTTGATCATTGCCTTCCGCCACCTATTCATTAAAAATAAGGAACCAATACCTTGAAAGGCCGCAAACGCGGGAACCATTAAATTGACACAAAAGAGGAATTTGCTCTTCTTAATCAGAGGATTAAGGGTACGAAATGCCACCTTTGTAATACGAAACAGGCGATGGCGTAAGCCCCCTCTGTGTTTGAAAATCTTGGAGGAAAGAGGAGTTTAAAATAGATTTAGATTTTTATCTGTAAACAAGATGCTTGTTTGCAAGAAGTTGCCATTTGTGTTTAAAAACATTATATAAATGTCATTGATCTATATTTTGGAGAGCATTTAACCATTCTGGGAGGTACCTAGATCCCTTGGTAAATGATTTTGGTAAGTAGTTTTGTGTCTTAGTACCGTACTTTTCCAGTAGGGGTTGAAACAAAAGCCAAAGCTTTTTATTACAACTTGTTATCGAAACCAATCAAAATTACCTGTATAGGCCGTTTATGATAAATTGACCTTTTATGTAAAATCCGTGTACAAACTTTAAGCCATGTAGTGGCTCTGTAAAAAAGCTTAAGTTACCTACCAAGATTTATTTTTTGTAGACACATATTTTCATAACGCTTTTGTTCGCAACAAAATGCATTTTCGACTTACATTAAACTGAGAAAAATTGAAAAGGAAATTTTAAAGAAGCCTGAAAGTTTTAAACGGGCAGGCTGCAGGCTGTCAGCTTAGTACAGATAAAGTACGTTTTACTTTATAAGAGGCGTTAGTTTTTTAAATGGCAATTTTAATTTGTGAAAGGTTATTACGTGCCGTTTTATGCAGCTTTAAAAATAAGCTGTTCATTTAATTAAACTCACTGAATGCAATGTTTTTTTTTGTTAGTATCTGATTAGGTAAGGTAAGCTGTGATGGTACGGTACCTATTACCTCTACAGTTGGCACCTACAAATGATATGTTTTTAGAATAATATAAAGGTTTACCACATTACCAGGTAGGTAGCACTCAGTGCGATCAAGTCAGAAGTGGGATTCTCCTATGTATTTTCATTCACTGTTAATAAATCAATCAATGCGTAATTATACAGTCGGTGAGATGTTCGGGTAACACCTCTCGAGTTGATCTGTTAAGCCGATACGATATGCGCCGCGACTCCGCTCGATAGCTTTATGGTTCATATTGCGGCTTATCTTTTTCACATATCCTTTTGGCTCCATACGTTGGTGTTATAGACCAATATTGGTACCAACGTGTGGATGAATAACTACAGCAGAACGAGATTTCTTTTTTCTAAATTGACTTAAAACACGGTAAAGATATGGACAGTATGGAAACTAAGCCTGTTTGCGGACATAACTACCTACGCTCCGTTGAAGCAATAGGGTTGTCACTTTTAATGATATTGGTGTTTTTTTTTTTTACTTTTTTGTTCTGTAGTGATCAATCATCGAATTTAATTAACTACCTAACTAGCTTACAATACAATTTAAATAGGTAATTTCATGGCTTTGGTTAATCTCAGCAAAAAACGATAGTTTGAACACGAAAAACATATAATATTTACACAACAACTTGTTATTACTAAATTATAGCTTTATATTAAATCTGTAACTTTTATAATTACGGTGGCGTAACCTTTGCAAGTTTTGGCGGGAGTAAGCGAGCCGAGGTTGGACGAAAATGTTTCGGGCGTTAGTTGGAGCGGGCGCGCGGTTGTCGCCGCACCACCTCGCGCGCGATGGCGCGCAGACAAGGCTCAAGGACTTTTTACACAAATACATAATTATCAAACAAATAAACTACTGCTTAAAATAATCTCCCAATTGATTAAGTAGTTGTTATTGTATTTAAACTTATTTTTAGCTGTTCTTTATTCATAAACTGAGTTTTTTAAATTAAAAGTCTTTCGATAACTACCTAAACAGCTGGAGTAGGTATAATAATTAAAAACCCATTACATAAAAAATACCTTTTGTTCATTTATATCTACAAATTATTAACAGAAAAATATTTTCGTCTGCTACGGCACGTTAGAAATTCTTTGTTTATTTATTATTAAATTTTGACTGCACTATCGTTTTCAGCACCCTCAAAAACCAGGAAAATGATACCCATGACGAAAAAAATTGTAACTGTTGCAGCCGCCATCTTGGATTCATGTTTTGATTGCACTATCGTTTTTAGAACCCTCAAATACCATGAAAATGACACCCATGACGAAAAAATGATACCTGTTACAGCCGCCATTTTGGTTTTACGTTTTGACTGCACTATCGTTTTAAGCACCCTCAAATACCATGAATATGACACCCCTGACGAAAAAAATGATACTTGTTGCAACCGTCATCTTGGATTCACATTTTGACTGCAGTATCGTTTTTAGCACCCTCAAATACCATGAAAATGACACCCATGACGAAAAAAATGATACCTGTTGCAGCCGCCATCTTGGATTCACGTTTTGACTGCAGTATCGTTTTTAGCACCCTCAAATACCATGAAAATGACACCCATGACGAAAAAAATGATACCTGTTGCAGCCGCCATCTTGGATTCACGTTTTGACTGCAGTATCGTTTTTAGCACCCTCAAATACCATGAATATGACACCCACGACGAAAAAAATGATACCTGTTGCAGCCGCCATCTTGGATTCACGTTTTGACTGCAGTATCGTTTTTAGCACCCTCAAATACCATGAAAATGACACCCATGACGAAAAAAATGATACCTGTTGCAGCCGCCATCTTGGATTCACGTTTTGACTGCAGTATCGTTTTTAGCACCCTCAAATACCATGAATATGACACCCATGACGAAAAAATGATACCTGTTGCAGCCGCCATCTTGGATTCACGTTTTGACTGCACTATCGTTTAAAGCACCCTCAAATACCATGAAAATGACACCCATGACGAAAAAAATGATACTTGTTACAGCCGCCATCTTGGATTTACGTTTTGACTGCACTATCGTTTTTAGCACCCTCGAATATCTTGAAAATGGGTGATGGGTGTCCTATGACGAAAAAAATTATACGTATTTCGGCCGCCATCTTTGATTTACATTTTCTACAACTATCGGCTTTAAATATCCTCATAACCGCCGCATCACATTTAAAATATAATTAATTATGATCGCGGCCTTAAATCGAATAATAACGATGATAAGTCTAACAATAACAATAAATAAATCGTTCGCTCGCGGCATTTTCGAAAAAAAAAAAAAAATTAAACGCGACCACTCGTCTTGACACGCGTTACTGAGAGCACCGCGAGATCCCCCCGGAGCCTCGTCGGTGTGCCATGTTTGTGTGAGTGAGCCATTTCGAACGTTTGTTCGTAGTTTCCGAACTGCTCTACATATATTTAAACTGTGCTTAAAATGTGAAATTGTTGTAGGTATATGATGATGATACTGTATTGCTAGGGCTGCCATCCGTCCGGGTTTCCCCGGATTTGTCCTCGTTTGGAGGCCGTCCGGGGGCCGTCCGGGCGGGGTTTCAAGAAGTGTCCGGGGAAAACCCGGACACTTTTAATGTAAGGAAGCACCTCATTGAATTTAAGTATATGTTAATAGTAAATGGATTACAAATTAGGTATTATTTTGTTTAAAAAAACATCGTACTCGTTCGGGGAAAAAATGCGATTTACGCCAAGTGTCCGGGTTTTTTAAATGTTTGTCCGGGTTTGGCGAAATTCCAGATGGCAGCCCTATGTATTGCCGAATAGAGAGGTTCCTATAGCTATGTACTAAAAAGGATTAATCTAGTAACTCTGTCTGTCTGTCTGTTACGCTTTCACGTCTAAACCACTGCACTGATTTTAATAAAATTTGGTACAGAGATAGAGTTGACCTTGAGAAAGAACATAGGATAGTTTGTATCGCGGACTTTTGAAGAATTCTTTTGGAAACGCGATATAACCGAACTCTAAGCGGGCGAAGCCGCGGGCGGAAGCTAGTAGTACATAAGCTTCAGTAACGTGGTCACCGCACTCAATTTACTTACTTTGATTAACACTGCTTGGGAATTAACACGACGGTTAAACCCACTCTCCCTGCCCCATTTTATTTTATATTAACAGCTGTTTTTAGTAGCAGTATTAAAACTTAAACCAAAAAGCATAGTATCAGTTTTCAACTGTGTAGCTAAAGGATTTCTTATACACATTTTGCTACTAATGTTCAAGTATAATAGAACCATTAGTGGCACAAACCTAGACTAAAAGCTGTTATTCGGAAAATCCGAATTTTCTTATAAGAAAATCCAAATAGAAAACTATGCCTGAAATGGAAATAGACTCATGTAGGTACCTAACAGCAGCATCTAAAAAATTGTTTGGCCTTTGTCATGCCCGCTGCTAACCCACAGCCGGAGGGGTCATTTGATGATTTTCCACAAAAGAAAGGGTCGTTCAGAAAATGCATGTTGTATGACAGCATGTTCCAAGTTCGAATACCTGTCATTCGCGCTACGTCACTGTCGGTTCATCAATCACAGTTCAGTCGGGCGACCAACGTTATAGCAGGCGGCCAAGCGCGAGCTGAATTCCAATCACGGACCATATTGTCAATTTGCAAATATAGATACATCCAGCTCGAATAACCTCGAGGTCCGGAGTTAGAAACTGTAACCTAGTATCGTAAAGGCAAATCACCCGTTAATTTTGACGTTTTCATTTTGACCTCCTTAAATACAAGTCGCTTAGCGACGAACACTGTATTTTTAAGTGTAAACTTATTGCATAAAAAAGCCCCGTAACTACGGTCCTTATGTAATAGGATCGCTATTGAGTCCGGATTGTGTATTTTAATATGATTTTGAACGAACAATCGCATCATGTCATTCGATTACATTTAAACAAAAAGCTGCCTTAATTAAAACTATATTAAAGTAAAGTAAATAGCTGAAAACCAATTTAAAATTAATTATTGCATCAGTTTAATATCTCGATGTGGTTGGTCGATTACACTTTAATAAGCGACTGCGTTGATCGGTTAATGAATTTCATAGGTATTCCTTTTGATTCGTCTGACAATCAAATTAAAAACAATTAAATTATGATTGGTAAAAGTTTTTTCTTTTTTGTTTACTTGACAAAAGTATTTACTATGATAATAACAGCCTTCTATTTCCTTATCTACCGTCATAAATATCTATAGTAACCAAACCAGACTATTTGTAAATCTGATAGAAAAAAATTAGGAAGTGTAAAGTAACTAGCATTGGAACTGGTGACATCATTAGGCCTCAATGTGACAGGGCTCAATGAAGACGAGACACGAATTTTAATTCAGAAATACAAATGAGAGATCATCCAATTACATTTCCTTTCCTATCATTGCCATCGAATCGATTTTTTGTGAGACATTGATATCTACCAGGCCAGAAAAGTAAAAAACTCAATCTAAACACCTTTTGTTAATAAGTACTCTATGGAACAATACCTCCGTGAAACAATTTTCGTATCGACGATGCAGAATAGAAAGAATTCAAATGAAATATTTGAATTCCATTCCATTCTATTTTTAAAACACTTCATTCGCTCCAGAATACATTTTCAATTAATTTAAATACTAAAAAGAAAACAAACAGTGAGAACAGTCGTGAATTTGTTCTCGCTTGATTTCACAATGGAATATTTGCCGGCTCATATTTTTCTACATACGCTTATAAAGCTTTTGGCGCCTTTGTCCCGCTTTTCATAAAGTTCGTGTGGATCGGAAAATATTCCTTTGACTAGCTATAACTATTTATATTACAAGTTGTTGATTAATTTTCATACAAGAATGCGGCACTGTTTTTAATATGTTGCGGATAATCTGGGTAGGCTTTGTGGTAACTGTGGACTCACTAAATAAAAGATCCTCCTAACAACTGCTTTTTGTGACTCGATTGCTGTTACAAGAACTCAACATTCATTCTTTTAATGACGGAAGTTCGTTCCCCAATAAATGATACCTAAATGCCTAAATGTTTAAAAAATAAGATGAACAATTGTTTTTTTTTTGTATGAGTTAAATGTTAGAAGCAAATTGAAAGGATATGCTATAGTTATCCTATTAGGTGTAACAACACTCTGGAGCAGTTAGTACAACGTGCAAGCACTCAATAAAAGTCAGTGAATTAGTTCTGAGTGCTAGATCTAGTGTCGTCAGTAACACGACAACCTGCGCAAGTGTAGTGATCTATTCTTAGCGTCGGACGAGAGCCCCAGACCACACGGATATCTAATTACAAAATCAACTGCGAGACTCAATCTATTCTCAACAATGGGAAAGTTGAAATGCGTCCTTGAAGCTTGTCGCCTGATGCCAGATATTGCTACCTACCTTTGTTAAAGTTATGTGCCGAAGATATCAGTAGAGTCATTCGGGTCAAGAGGACGCATTTTACCTTTCTCAACATTACCAATTCAAAAATAATAGATCCTTATTAACGTGTTATTGACATTTAGGTAGGTTACTTATTGCTTTAGTAAATACATATATTTGTAAACTGACTCTGTACATAGTTTTCTTAAAATCACTTAATAATGACCCTCGGTCAGAATGCGAACGTTTGACCCGTAATGCAGGTAACAGTACGCATTCTGGGGGGCAAAAGTTCGCATATGGGGTAAGTAAACGTAATGAGATAATTTGTGGGAAGATAATTAAAACAAAACAAATAATTAAAGATATATTTTAATAAACCTATTAAATTAGCCAACTTAAGCAATTATTAAACAACTTTAAGATCAGTTAGGTAGGTATATAGTATTTGGAAACAAAACTAATTAATTAACAATAGAGATCAATGCAGTCTTTTGGCACTTTAAAGCACTTTAATGTAGGCCTGAAGCGACTTAAAGATATTGTAATATTATTGTTTTTTAATCTTTTTCTTAAACCCCCTTCGCTAATTCCAACTTCTTCTGCACGCCTTTGACTCATCCCTCCAGCTATAAGAGCTTTGGCTCTAGTGATTTGTTCTTCTGTCAGTATTTTTCGTTCAGGCCGTTTTCTGATATAATTTCGGGGCATTTTCTGAAACTAAAAAAATAAATAACCGTAAATAGATGTACCGTCAAGAGAGCGCGTGCGTTCTCTTGACCCCGTTCTCTTACCCCACAGGACACATTTTTGAATACCGCGCCGAAACATACACGAGTTCGAAAAATAACCTAAAATTATTACTGTCTATCGATAGCTTAATAATGATGTTACAACACTTAATAGTACTTACCACGATTATCCTGTGTTTATAGGAGATATACACTTTTCCTTAACACCAAAAACTAAGTTTCATTCAATGAAATAACTATTTTTTTATATTTTTTCTTTAATAACGCAGACGCAAACACAAACAGCTTGGCTTCAAGATGGCCGCTCGCTAGCCACCAGGGGTGACAATCTTAATAGTGGCAAACGAGAAAACGTATCATTATAGGTCTGCAAAATGAAGTGAGACAGTAAATACATTGAGGTCCTTACATGGAAGTGTCATTTTAATTTGGTAGTATTATAATGTAAGATATTAAAGAAACTGAAATATAGATGGCGTTATTTGTAATGACGATGATGCGCGATTGCGTAGTAGTTATGCTTAGGTGTGTAAGAGGGCGCTATCACATCTTTTATTGGTTCTACTCTTACCCTATCTTTTTTTTCAGCTAAAATAAAAAAATAAATAATAAAAATTTTGAGTTGCATATTGAAGCAATTACTAAAATTTAATGTTTATTATCAATTAGCCAGAAATAAAATAAAATTCAAGAATTTATTTTCTACTGGCAACATTAAATCCATTTTCTACATGCAACATTATGCAAAAATTGTCAATCAAACAAATTTGGCTGCCGGTTTGCGCTGAAGTGCTTTTCGGTGTCTTGTTTGTTTTTCCAGATTTTTATCCCTATTAGTGCTTTATCCACCTAAGTCCGTTAAGTTGAGCCTCTGCTCCTTCGGCCGTGTCGATTTTGTGCTTGAGGTGATCGAAATCTTGTGAATTTTGTGCTTGAGATAGGACTCGTTGACCCGTTTTGTGATAATTAATATTTATCATGTCTAATAGAAAGTGTTGTGTTCCCGGATGTACAAATGGCTTAGGTAAGCATTTATCAACATCCTTAAAACAAATAGTCGTCATTTTGTCACGACTCCACTGAATTCTAACTTGTTACCCTTTTTTTCAGACACTACGGGGTATTTACATAAATTCCCTAATCCAGATAAGGATAGGCAGCTATTTAATACATGGGTCTTTCATATTGGTGGTGACATTTTGCAACTTGAAAATAACCATATTTTCAAATACCGCCGCGTCTGTAATGATCATTTCGAACCAAAATATTGGTGCCGGAATAACCGACTTGCCAAAGGAGCTGTACCTACAAAAAACATGCCAGGTTAGTTTTAGTAAAATACCCAAATTAAGGTACCTGTTTACCTTAAAGAGTACCTAAGTCTCAAATTTCTAGAGTTGATGTTAGAAAGAAATAAACAGTCATGTTATTTGAGTTTAAAGTAAACTTTCCAAATCACAAAATGAAAAGCTGCAGTAAGTCTAAAACATCTGAATAGAGATTTCTTTGGAGCCACAATTTCTGTATGTACGCAGTATGTCATACAAGAGTTTCTATATTACATTTCAAAATTTACTATATTTATAATTCATATTATTTTATCGTTGTTTACAGGATTATCTTGCTCGAAATTCAGCATTGAAAAAAGAGCACTAAGACCTCTTCAGATTTCAGGACCGTCTACATCAAAAGGTATATTTTATCATATACATATAAACAAGCAATTCATTTTTATACATACATACATACATTTACATTACGTATGTACTAGCTTCCACTTGCGGCTTCGTCCGCATGGTGTATTGATAAAAAGTGGCCTATGTCTTAATCCAGGGTATCACCTATCTACATACCAAATTTCAACCAAATCGGTCCAGCCATTTTTGAGTGAAGTTATTTCAAAGATCATTTATTCCTACAAATTAGGCTGAAATTGAGTAACTTGAATGTCACATTTACCAAAAATCCTTTGCTATTTTTAATTTGTTGTAATACTTAAATAGCACTGCATTACACAATTTTGGTACCCTCTTGACTGAATGAATAGGTAATGAATCATAGATCAAATGTTCCAAACATAATATGTGGTATCCATAACGTCTAGTTTTCAAGGTACATGTCAATTATGATTTCTACTACTCTCACTTAGGCATACAAAAAACCATTACCATGTCTGAAATAATTTACTTTTGTATTACTTTGTTTTGTTTAATACTTGTTTCTTTTCAATAATGTCAACATATTTGTGCATAATATGCGGCACCCATGCGGACAGCATATAGTGTAATTGATAGATAGACACTAGCAATAAATGATGTAATAATAACATATACTAATCACTGAATATTATTATTTACAGAACCTGCGCATCTACATATACACTCACAAGGTTCAATTGAAGATGTACAAATGAAAGAGAATCTTGGTGAGTGATCCTACATACAAGCATTTAATCAGCAATTATTTTACACATATTCTGTCCTGGAACTCCTTCATGCGCCCGGATAAAATGTAGCCTCTCTCGATAAATGTGCTAATTTACCTTAAAATCATCTTAAATTGAATTATTTTTGTTGTTCCTGAGTTATAATTTTGCAAACAATTAAAGTAAACTAGCCTCTCTATAAACCTATCCCTTAAGACAAGAGTGATTGATGAAATACAGTTTGTTAAATTACATTTATATGTCATATGCATAAGTCCTAAAATGTTAACATCCTTATCACTACATAGTATAAAACAAAGTCGCTTTTTCTGTCATGTGTCATGTTGTATGTCCCTATGAACGCTCAAATCTTTAAAACTACGCAACGGATTTTGATGCGGTTTTTTGTAATAGGTAGAGTGATTCAAGAGGAAGGTTTTTATGTATAATAACATACATTAAATACTGGGGAAATACTGTTATCCCGTGCGAAGCCGGGGCGGGTCGCTAGTTGATATTATAAACTATATAAAAGAAAAAGTAACTTTGTCTAGTAGTGGGCTGGCTTTAATTAATTCAATATGATTCAAATAATGGTTACTCAATATGAACTGCTACATTCATGATGATGGTAATGATCATCAGCTTAATTGGTTTGTATATAATAGGCACACATTTCTTACCAAATATGTTAATGACCTTTCAGATCCTGTCACTTCAGAATCTCAGTCTGTACACAGTGATAGACAGCCTCATAGTGAAGAAGAAAATGTTGAGGTGGTGAAAGATCTTGGTAAGCAACACAATTGTAATCAAACTTAATAACTTCAAAGCTGAGTTTGCTTGTTACACTCACTATCATGGTTTATTAACTAGGTACTGATTTATAGATTTAATACATATTTCAATCATGGGATACTTTCACACACAACTAGCTTTGATGCTATCTCACTCATATGTACTCTTAAATTCTGCAATTTTTATTCATATGATTCTTATTATTTTTTCAGTGCATCGCAAAGTTAAATGTGTTAGTAAGAAGGCGGTAAAACAGGTTGCTGTTACGAAAACTGAGCGTGCTCTGTATCAGAAAATGCTGCAAGTTGGTGTGAAACTCAGCAAATGCCGTAGCAAGGTTAAAAAGCAGGCAATCAAGATCAAGGCCCTGCAAAATATTACTACAAACCCTCAATTTTTAGAAACTCTAGACAAAATGTCTAGCACATCAAAAATTTTAACTTTGCTGCAGTTCAGGGAGCACAAAAAGGAAAAAAAAGGCCGGCGTTTCACATTAGAGGAAAAAATTGTAGCTTTGACTATCCTCAAGCAAAGCCCAAAAGGATACAGATTCCTGAGGAAAATCTTTATCCTGCCATCACGCCAAATTTTAATAAAATTAATTAATATGGCAGATATAAATGCTGGTATCAATAAAAATTTGATGGCACAAATAAAAAAAGCCACACTTAAAATGAAACCAGAGCACAAATTATGTGTGGTTCTTTTTGACGAAATGTCACTAAAACCGAATGTGGCATACAATGAAAGGAAGGACAGAGTGAGTGGGTTTGTAACCAATGGGCAAGAGACACTGCCTGAGTATGCAGATCATGCGCAGGTATTTATGATAAGAGGACTTATAAAAAATTATAAGCAACCCGTTGCATACACATTTTCTCAGTCTGCCACAAAGGGACCAGAACTGGCAAAACAATTAAAGGCTGTCATCACAGAACTACAAAATGCTGGTCTTAATGTGGTAGCAACAGTGTGCGACCAAGGAACAAATAATGTTAACTGCATTAAATTCTTGTTACAAGAAACAAGAGGTATTCTGTTAAGAAAATCAGAAGAACCTGAGGGAAATATTATTTTAATAAATAAACAGGAAATCATTCCCTTGTATGACCCACCTCACTTAATGAAATGTATAAGAAATAATTTAATAACGAAAAATCTACTATATAAAAAAGACAACAAAATGCTAATGGCAAAGTGGGAACACATAACTGCACTGCACCAAGAAAACCCAGGCTACAAAGGCATAAGACTGGTGCCAAAATTAACAGACTCCCACTGCATTCCCAGTAAAATTCCACGGATGAAAGTTAAATTTGCTACGCAACTATTCAGCCAAACTGTAGCATCAAATATGGGCTACCTAGCAGGTAAATAAACTTTATTACATAATGTTTTCACATTGCATTATTTTATCGATACTTATATATTATAAAGCTGAAGATTTTTTTGTTTGTATGTTTTCTTAACCATGCTAATCTGAAGAACCAATCCAATCACCAAGGTCGATCAGGTCTAATTTGAAATAATCTTTCACCGTTAGATAGCTCATTTATTGAGGAAGACTAAAAGTGACTTTTAATCTGGGTGCGCGAAGTAGCTTTCACGGGATGCGGTAGAACCGCGGGCGGAAGATTGTATAGTAAAAGTTTTCACAAATTAAAAACTGCTCCCAGTTCAGATTTAATAATAACAAGTTTCTTATTGATGACTAGATGCCATAGTAGCCAGTGTATCTGCCTGCCACAGGAGGTCGCGGGTTCGATTCCCGCATAAGTCAAACATTTATGTGTGTGGGTGTTTCTACATATGTACACTATGTTATGTTATTTATAAAATATTTATATTTATATAAGTTCATTTATTGGTTGTCTGCTGTACCCAAATTACAAGCAAGCAATGCTTTGTTTGGGACTAGATTGCGTTGTAAGAACGTGTGAGGAATATTTATTAATATTTTTTTTCTTATTTTTTTGCAGAAAAAGGAATAATCTCTCAAGATGCGCAAAATACAGCGGACGTCATCTTGTTTTTTGACAAACTTTTTGACTCCATTAACGGAAGCTTCGGGAAAAGGAAGCACAGTAAACCACTGCTGGGACCTGCGACGCCGAACTCAATACATCACAAAACATGGATGGAGGCAAAAATATTTTTAAAAAATATGAAATTTGTGAATGTAAAAACCTCGAATGTGGAGTATGTTCCCACCTTAAGTAACTGGGTATGGACACTAGAAGGAATAGAACTGCTTTTAAAAAAAATTGCTGCGAAGTACGGAGTGACATCGGTTTGGTTGCGGCATCTGAATCAGGATCCAATAGAAAATTTTTTTGGATCGATAAGGAGTCAAGGATGCCGCAACGTAAACCCTACTCCAGATGGATTTGAAGCAGCATTTAGCAGCCTTTTAATAAACAGCCTATCTAGTGTCCATGCCCCAGGGACAAATTGTGAGGCAGATAATTGCCACGCTTTGCATGAAGTTCTCATCACAAGCGGGGCCTGCAAAGAACAAATAAATTGTGAGCTCTCTGAGATTCCGGACATTGAATTTACAGCCCTTGAAGACAAAAGCGACCCCCGTATAATTGGGGGGCTACAATATGTTAGCGGTTATTTTATTAAAACCGCTAAGAAGAAAGTCTTCAAGGGTTGTAGTGAATGTAAAAAAAATTTAATGTCCGATCAGGAACACGATTATTTAAAATATAGAGAGTATGCTAATAAAAAATGGCTTTGCAGTCCCAGCGACTCTCTCTTAAATTGTGTTTCGAATCTGCAGGATATAAATTACACAATAATTAAAAAATGTTTGGAAAAAAAATATTTAAAAGATTTCATCAAAACATTAATATTTATACATTTGAAATTCGATTTCATAAAATGTGAAATTCATAAAGAAAAATTAATAGACTTTTTAATCAATATATCCTGCAGATTCTTTATTTACAATTACTGTAAAGATATTAATAAAATATTAATAAATAGGAGAGAGTGTGATGATGATACGGATTCCTATAAGCTAAAAGCGAAAAAATTATACATGAAATGTTTTAAAAGAAAAAAATAAATTATATTAAAGGTTATCAGTGTTTTATTTATTGAAAAACATCTTATAAATATTAAACAAAAAGAAACAAAAATCTACCTAGACCCAGTAACCACTGCTTTATGTAGCTATATGTATATATATTGACAAATAGTTTCTTAAACCTGCGTTCAGAAGGCGCCACTTGTCTTACTTAGTTTGGTAGTCGAGTTGGACCTCTATTTCATAATATAAAAAGTACTCTGTGCTAGCCACTGACTTTGTCATACACATGCCCCCTGTCCCTTCATTCCCCGCGGAGATTTTAGTACTGCGATCTCTTACCCGGTGCGTGCTGCTACCCCGAATGACTCTAACGCTAAAAGGTACGGGAGCTAACAAAAGGGTGCATAATGGCGCGGTCATCATCGTATCTTTATCGTCACTATATGGGAGCCTGGCAGTAACGCGCCTGATCGCGCCTCACTTCGGAGACATACAGCCTCAGATACTGACTAATATAAGTTGAGCACACTTCAGGAAACAATGCAATGTTATCTGCGCAGCTATTATAGCACTAATGGAGGTGGCAATAAGGGCAGTAATGGCGTTCGGGCGGGCTTGCATTTGTTTGAAGGGTGCGCGCAACAAGTGCGGCGCAGGTGGAGGGCGGCGGGCGCGGTGCGCGGGGGATGCTCATTGATCAGCCGGCGCCTGTTGCTCGACCTGATGCCCCCCGCCCTCCACTGACCTGTCCTCCCCCTCGATGGGCTCGACGTGTGTAATCAAACTGACATGTGGGAATAAGGGTAGAAATAGATTGCGCTCATCATCATATTATATTTTGAAACAAATATTTGAACTCGAAGGGAATTTTTATTTAGGCGTTAATCCGATCAAATATGCATGAGTTGCGCTGTAACAAAGAGATACGCAGGTTTAAAATATTCCTTTGATGGAGCTGTGGTTAGGCTAATTTTAATGATCCTCTTTTGGTCCAATATTAAGTTATTAATACGTTGTAACAGCTCAAACGAGTAATTTTCGGTGCGTAAACAACGTTTGATGAGCTGCTAAATCAACAGTTTATTGGGTATAATCGGAGAGCCAAATGTGTGGTTTCGTTGAGTGTTTGTTGGTAAATAATAATGTAGTAGCCTAATTAATTGCGTATCACATTAAATACGGTTATTTTTATCATATAATTTAGTTTATTGCGTGGGAATCTGTTGTCTGTAGCTACTGGGTATATTTGAAGGTATGTGTAATAAACCACACGTGGAACTTTTCCTGCGTCTTTATTTTTCTATGCTAATTTTCGAGAGGCAAAGGTATTAACGTTCTCTCTGCCTATTTTCCCGCGCGTTTTGAGAAGAAATCTTGTTACTTATGTGGTAGATACAGTGGAGATCATACCTTCTCCCTACAGAATTTGCAATAAAACTTTTGTTGAGATATATATTCCGAGCTGAATCTTATTTAAACACAGATACGGCAAAGCATGCCCAATAAACCTCACTTAAGATCCGATTTATATGAAAATTTCACTGCTCGATAATGGAACGATTGAGTAAATCGTTCGAATGGTATTTTTCGTAGTACTACTGCTGTTTATTTCGTCATAAACAGTTGGCTTGTCGGAAAGCCGAGCTTAATAAACTACCGGCCATTTTATAATCTAATTGAAAGAGAGCCGACGAGAAATAACGTTGAAACATTTTCAGCGTAACTGGATTTCCACTATGCGATAGAGAGACTACGTTTATTGCATTTAGATTTAGAGAAAGTAAACTGCATATTGTATCTGGCTTATCCAACTAGCGCGGGAGCCCAGGGAAGCCGCGCTCCACGCTAATAGGCGGTTATGGCGCGCAGCGGGAAAATGGCGCGAAACAATACTGATAACTATTACTAATGGTCCGTATCACTGGTTATCGGCGGACCAACATATTTGTAGCTCCTTGTTTGTAGTAATTCTTGGCATAACTCCTAAATGAATGTTTGTTCATACATATTTATAGGTACATCGGAAATGAACGTCGCCTCTACGGTGAGACGCCACAAAGAGCTCTCTGATTTATTTCTCTCGCTTCCCGCTTCCGACAAAATGAGAAATAAAAACTCACACGTGGGTACTTAAGTGTGGTCTCGAGGTATTTTATTATATTTCGTCCCCAAATTCATCATTGTCTCTCTGAAAATGCCTTCTAAAATACATTTTCTTTTCTATTCAAAGGTAATAAGATCTGTATATTTTACGACCGTTTTCCACATAAAGTCATTTTAAACGAGCTCGTCTGACTTAACAATCTCTGTAATCTTAAATTTCCTGAAGGCTTCTACGTTACGAGCATTTAAAGTAAAGTGTATTACTCATAAGCTGCCATTTTGAAACCTTGTAAACAAAACTCAGTCGTTGCTTACACAATTTTTCCTGAGGCACTGTTGAGCGCAGTGCTCTTAATAACCTCGTTGTAGCTACAGACGAGGGCACTTAAGACGTTCAATCTAGACAAAAATGGGATACAACGGACCTAAGGCCACTGCAGGGGGTTAAGGGATCGGGCAATTAGGGAGGGTTGACGTTCCGAGCGGAAGGATACACGAGTACATACAAAATATGACATGATTCAGACCGAAGACAGATTGCCAGCTAAATTAATTGGAGCAAGGAAGTAAGCCGCACGACGTCTAATTAGAAATTGAATTCTGTGCTCTGCATTAACTAATGTATCGCAATGATAAATGACAATAATATAAAACAAAATGTTACATCGATTGTGAAAAATAACGTTCCAAGTTACTCCGAAATATCAAACCAGAGCGAAATAGTCGAAACAACACCTGCTCTAAATCAGGAGCGAAGTGTCATTAGTTAGCAGCCAGTTAAATTCACGTTCGCATTTTGCGGAGCATACAGCAAAATGGCGGGGAGGTGCCGTGGGTGCAGCGACGTCTGGGTCAAAGGGACGTGTCCAGCTACACCCAGCCTAACTAGACCCCCAGCTACAGCCACCAGCCACGATTTATGGGACCTAGACGCACTGGCCCACATTAACCAAAATTAATGGGTTACGATGAATGAATGAGGTACATTTCGCTCAAGACGTTTGTTACAACAGGTAAGATGGTAAGACATCCCTCATTAAGTTTGTATAGGTTTATTCATTTTGTGGGCTCAAATATTTAGCTGGAGGATTTTAGGGGCTCTATTTACGTCACGCCGATAGTTTATGTGGCGCGAACGAAGGTTTCAATTATTCTAGGTTACTATTTTACTTTGATCCTCTCGAAACTTACTTGTTTGCCTTATAAAATGAAAAATTCGTTGGTACAACGGGGATCGAGCTATCGACGCAGCAATATCACGTAGCTCTCCACAATGGACTACGTGGTGGAGTTAACTTCAGTTTTCTTTTGTGTCTAACTGTAATTTATCGTTCTAGACCAAAGTGGTCAATTTCAAGAGGATATTTTAGTACCGAAACAAAAGAACCATCGACAAGGATGAAAACTTCAAAAAATAAAAGCTGAAGGAATCAGTGCTATATTCTCACGTTTTGAAATTCTTAGGCGCGCGTTGCAAAGTTTCAAACTGCATTGTAGCTTCGTCTTGTCTCGCAGAATTTGGATTCCAATCTGGCGTGTAATACCTACAATCAAAAGTTTTTACAACTGTCGTTATCTTTATGACAGGACAAGAGTAAAGTCTGTAAACTTGCTTGAGTGGCATATAAAAGGAAGTTCTTTGTATCCTAGATAGACATTTATTTCCTGGCCGGCTCGTAACATGTTGTGTTATTTTCTCCATGGCAGCGAGCGCACTTTTGTTCTGTGACATTTACTTATTATATTATTTTATAGCGTCGTTCTTAGAGAAGATTTAATATGGTCGTGAAGAGAGCTAAGTATAGATGTTGATGTAATAATGTTCTTGTTCTCATGTCATTTCAAGTAGTAAAGCAAAAATAACTTCATTCATCGTGTGCTACATTGAAGTTAGAGTTATTTTTGCTGTATTCTTTAAACGTGGCATCTTTTACTTTTCATGATTCATTGGCTAGGTTCTTGTTTAACATTGGCCATTCAACCTGTTTTCGCTATCATTATACTCCACTAGCTTCTGCCAGCGGTTTCACCCGCATCCCGTGGGAACTACTTCCCGTACCGGGATAAAAAGTAGCCTATAGCCTTCCTCGATAAATGGGCTATCTAACACTGAAAGAATTTTTCAAATCGGATCAGTAGTTCCTGAGATTAGCGCGTTCAAACAAACAAACAAACTCTTCAGCTTTATAATATTAGTATAGATTAGTATAGATTTAAGAGTAAAAACATAACACATACTAAAGAATTCCAGTTATTTACCGATATCTTTCGGTCATTGGTTTAGAGTACCTTTCAGCCACAGCGCTAGATATTTTCAGATATTGCTTTTAACCTCTCTTCAATGACTTCCAGGTCCGGATACAGCGGTACGTGACCTATGGCCATTATTGGACCCTAAACTGTAATGAGATAGATTGTACATAGATATAGGTTGAGGTCAGGGTACGCCTTTATTAGAAGGTAATTATTATAAATTGGTGTTGCCCGAAATGAGCTGTTAACCTCTTTGGCATGTTATTAAGTGTTTTATAGCGGTGAAATGCTTATTCAGGAAAATAAGTTTTATTTTTGGTTATAAAATCAGTTCATTTTTCTTTATGCATTAAGTAACTACTCCATAAGTAATTTTACAGAAAAGCTCTAAGTATTTGATTTAGCTTACAGTGAAATTGAGTAAATTACTGCCTCATATGAATATAAAAAACATGATGGACGTCTTGATACCCTTTTAAACCTATCAGTATTACATTACGTACCATTACTTCCCAGGGAGTGACATTGTGGTCTGAACACTACTATCTACCAAATTGGAAAGCTTGCCCGTAAATTATCGACGTCTGAGAGTTGGGTAATATCCGAGCAGATTGACGGGTGTCGCCGACTTGGGTTAGTGCGGGCACTGCGGGTATCGCTGTCAACCGCGTCACGCGACTAGTGCTAAAACATAAAGTAATCAAAAGGCCCGACCTTACAGCAAACACGACTCGGCTCCGTTGACCCGGCACGCTAATAAATTCAAAACTTTTGACGCCGCCCGCCCGACAATTCTAAGCTTGAATTCCCCTCCCTAATTACTCCGAAGGGCGCCTGATATCCGGATATGCTATACTTCCAACATTTTAACGAGACCTCAAAATTATATTAAGTCAATTATATTTTTTAGGCTTCAACAATAAATGGTGGGGGTGTCGGACGCCCCAAGCAAATTACGGAACGAAATATTGAATTGAAGCGTCCGGTAGACTTGCCCCGTCTGAATGGAAGTAATCTGTGATACTACGTTTTCAGTATTTTTTAAATACGAAATGACGAAATTATGCCATTTCCCTCACTTTTATTTCACTTAAGCGACGGCGTGAGATAACTGGCTTAATATTTGTTCCATTGAAGCTTTTTAAAAGTTACGAGTCTTTTTTCTTTGAAACATTAAACTCGGTTTACTATTTCTCGCAGATTTAATTAAATTACAGTAAATAAAGACTGGGTGTAAGTAGTGTTTTCAAGTAATAAACGTTACAGTTGTCGAGTAAATAATAACTTATGCTTTAAAGTAAAATTAAATTAATACTAACTTCGAAACGGGTAATTAAATTTTCCTTTGCCTTTGGGAGGAGGTACTAGGGTCATATAAGTATCTGGGTGGTTGCAGTATGAAACATGTGATTGTACATCCACCCTCTAGGGTACACTAACGCCCGCAGAAAATATATTTATTTATTCTCTCTGGGCAGTTGTTTTTATTTGTTATTCGTCTCCCGAAGGCTATATCAATATTAATAGTGCAAGTTGATAAGCTCTCTGGTGATCAATCAATTTGTTTCGATGTAATCAATTACAAAGTTGTCTTTTTGTTCAGTGTGAGTTGTTTCTAAATGTGTTACAGAACTTTTAATTTAGACTTCGAATTCAGCATAACAGCCTATTTGTTTATAAGTCCACAGCTTAAGTTTTGTGTCAAAAAATCCTATCAAAATAACTGAACACAAATTATTATCGTATGTTTATTATCAGTACCATATGTCAGGAAAACTTTCCAGTAAATCTGAATACTGAAATGATCCGTAACTTTGGGTCGTGCTAAAGTTGTTCAGTCGTTACAATGCACGTTAATGCCACAGCGATAAAGATAACAGTAATCGTTAACATTCCTCAAATGACGATTGCCTACCTTTCGGCCACAAACGGAAGCCACCATAGAAACTGGTAAATATTATTCCTCCTTTAAGTATATTCACCAGATCACACCAATATACCCAAAATAAATAATAAACCATCAATAAATATGTAGGCAAGGGCTCAAGGGTGACATCCCGGAATAGCTCCTGAGTAACCGGAGTAACCGAAGCCGGAGTATCTTTAGTGGGGCGGGGGGGGGGGGTTGGGGGGCTCCGCCTGATTACTTATGCATGAGCCCCATCCCTCATGGCATGCTCACTTTACGTGGCTTTAAGGACACCAACACCCTTTATCATGCCGTTACTTAGTTTGCCGGAGAGAAAACTGTAAAATTATTTTCTACATAGATATCTGAGATGAAAATAGTAGTTTGATTTGAGGTATTTGTTGTTTCTGAGGTTAGAGAAAATGATGTGCATCTTTTAATTTTAAAGAAGCTGTTGTATGCTGAATTGTTTTTTTTACGTTATTCCGGTACTATATGAAGAACGTTTAATTCATACAGCGATTGTAAAATTTAAACCATTGGAAAGTTCAGGTAATCATAAATGAATATCATGTGCAATTCGCTGGTAACGGGCTATGAAACCAAAGTGTAAACTATGAGCTAGTTCTGCAGATGTAGCATGTTTTGTGAAATATTAATCTGCATCACTAGAGAATTGCTGGACTAGATGAAGTACTTTCCAAGATTTCGTTACGAGTTCCGGAGAGAACAAAAATACTTGTATTTTCTTGAAAATAACTGCTATTCTGTAGATCTCTTGTTACAAAGTTTTTAAAGGTCAGCAAAACAGATGTTAAGTCAGCAAACTGTAAATAATCCAATAGTGAGAAGTTAACAGGTAAATATTTGTAGCCAGGAACAGTTTAGTCACAGATAGTCCAATTAGCATTGTGTTTAGGCTAACAGGATTACTTTCGAACTATGTCATTTCAAACATAGACAAGTATAGATACATTACATATGCGAAATAATTTACATGTTAATAAGTAATTTACTAGACAGCTCTCGCGTAGGAATTTACTAGCTAGTAATTTGAATAAAATGTTATTTCTGGCTTAATTTGAGCTGTGATATATATTCAGGTATGTGGAGGATTTTACTACAAGTTTTTATAGTGGGAAATATGTGAGCCTCTGAATTTTAGAGTGACGTTTAGCAAGCTCGGTTTAACAGTGTATTTTACTAGATTTTGCCGGCGGCGTAACTACGTATATGTACGTACAAGCTTTTGGGTATTTCACGTCACATGCCGTAAAATAACGTAGTATGGTTGCATTTTAACGATATAATTATCTTTGTAAATATTAGCTACTGCAAAATTTGAAACAATAACATACCATGTAAATAAGAGCATCAAAATACATGATTTCATAGGTAAAAGATTAGACTGTACCTAATTAGGTAAATAAAGTATGTATTAAAACGTGGCCAGGAGTGGAAAAATAAAACCTTAAGCTCGGAAAGTTCCAATATAAATTGTAAAATACTTAAACTTGTTCTTTAATAACACCACGATTACAAACACTTACGCACTAATTGATAATCTGACCTCTTTTTTTAATTTATAGGGTGCCGAAATTCCTAGAACCTAAGTCTAAATAAATAAGTGGAAATTTTCGACTTTCCATTACTTTCCAATCCAATAACTCCGAAACAACGAATAATTATTTAATTTCTTATCGAATCCAATGAATTGGAAAGATGAGCGCGATCACTAGATAGCTTTAAATTTATTGAAGATGAAGTTTTTATTGAAATGGATGGATGTTGCGCGATTTATCAAACTTTTGTCAAAGTTGCGCGATCTGATAGGTGCTTATGACTTATCTAGTTTCAATGACAAACGTCTGATTTTAAGTTTTTGACTTGCATTTTTTTGGGTTTCTAGGTATTTTTTTTGTACCTACTACAACAAAAATCACTGTTTATGAAGTGAACATAGTCTATCTATAATCTACCTCTGTAATTCAAATTAAATTAATTGGTACTTAAGTAGGTTTCTTCCTGCGGAAATAGAGTTAAGCCTAGCCTAATTCTTTCTAACATATACGTATCTACCTATCACATCTTAATTGACACTACGCTTAAGGTTTCCACCCACTGCCCAGCCATATAACCCGTCATAGTGTCGGCTACCTCCATTACTTCGTACGACATCATAGCGTGTCATCTTGTACGTCATTTTCGTGGCCCATTTGTCTCTATCAAGCCGTGACGTCACGAGTGATAGAAACGGATCACCAACATGTGCACAGATGTAAGGAAACCGCTATTTATGTCTTCCATGTGTTACGTGACTAGTGACTAAAATTCATTGCGTACTCGAATTTCGAAGCTGTGCAGAAAAATATCGTTCTATTTTTGAAAAGTTTCAAACGATACGAATCTCATGAAATGAGTAAAAAAAGGTTCAATGTGGACATAAAACAAAAGAGATCTGGCGATGGAAAAATCAACCTTCTTTATTCAAAAGGTCGAGAAAAAGTTTGAACAGTAGTTTGAAAAAGGAACAAAGTTATTCATATCTCTTCTGCACGACAAACTCGAGTGGCCCGTACGACGAACAGTTCATAAAGTTAAGGAGTCTTTATGGCTTCGAAATGTTTGCGGTTAAATGCTTTGAAGGCGGCCACAGCACCTTGCGCCTGATAGTTTTACATTGCAGTTTATGTAACGTTTAAACGTTTTCTTCAGCAAATTAGTTATGACTACAAAGAGTTGTATACGTAGATACAAGTTGTTTTAATACTTAATTTGAATTATCTTTTGTTTCAGCATCTTAAAAGTGCTTGTACATAATGAAAATGCATGAAAATCAGCGAGAATAATATGTTAGCCCACTCTTTTCCTGCATACAATTATTTTTAAATACATTTTATTTAATATTTCATTGTAGCCAGCAAGTTATTGATTGCATGGCGGGGATTCCGGACGAGCCCAATTTAACGGGCCCAATCCAATCCTGAGCTGCGACTGAGAATTTTCTATCCGAAAAACTCAATTGCACTTTGGCTGACCGAAGCGAGCTTCGCGATCAAATCGAATGAATCGAACTTTACTGTGGTATGATGTAAGTACATTCCTACAGAGGTTTTTATCTTTGCAGTCAATATATTTGATAATGTCATTATGAAAAAATATATAGGCGTTTCTCTTGATTTTTATCTCGTCCATATACCTAGATAGAAGTTGTACGGTTACTAATGAGCCTACGCAAGAGCCACTAGCTCGAAAAGTCTGTACAATACGTCGGAAAACGCGAGCTAGAATTGCGCGTAGATAAGTAGCGTCAGCGGCCCATTATGGCCCATTGTCTACAAGCATCACAACAACCCATTCACCTCACTTAACTTTTACAACAGCCACCAAATGACTAGCATATTTTTTTATTTTTCTCTTCATTCTGCCTGAAGCCTACAACCAGGCCATCATTATCATTAATCAAACATTTGCCTTATTTAATTCCCCACCAAAACTAAAAACTGGATTGAAATTCATGACAGTTCAGTAATTAATTCAAATTGCTACAGAATTCAATTTCGTATTTCAATTAGCTCTTTATAGCGGCCCATCTATTGGTAAAGTACAATTCTGGATTTTTCAGGAGCTTAAATGAATATTAAGGAGAATTATGAGAAATTTTATTTGGCAGACAGGCTTTTGATCTTTCAATTTATTTTTAATACATCGTGAATTTTCTATATTGTGTAGATATTTGCCGTTATTTATCGTGGGTTCGACCACCCGGAAAGAAATTAATTCGTGTACAGCACACCCCCGGTGCGGTGTATGTTTTATGATCCCGGGGGAGCGGCGGTCTATCCTCGCGAATCTGTTTTAAAGCGAGAGATTTCCCGAGTATTTTCGAACATCGCACTTCATTTCTTTGCGGGAAATATGTGAAAACTTTTTGACGTCTTCAATTCCCGAGGGTATGATGAATGTGATGGATTTTAAAATCACATTTCCTGTTGAGAATTCTGTAGGGAACAATGTTTCATGTTGACGCATGTCTAGAGTCCATTAACGGATTACTAACGAGTTCGAACGGACCGCCCGGCCACTGTATTAGCGGCACTTTTACGCCACTATTCCATTCAAGTAGTGAACGATTAAGGGTAGTTAATATGTTCATTATGTTGAGTTGCCTGCCTAAAGATAAAGATAATTTGTTTGTAGAGGGATTACTTTTGATAAATAATATGCTTTCGCCCGGAATATTGCAATGTTTTCTATAGGTGTAAAAATCATTTGTTTTTCTGCTCATTTTCGGCATGAAATATTATCTTATCCGAGATGAGTTTGATATAAACACGAGTATATTTGCACTGGTTTCCCTAGAGAGGTAGATAAAAGTGTTCTTTCGAAAATCTACCAAGTAACATCCCTTGAAGCGAGCTCAAGAAGCTCGCAATCCATCAAGTGGGCACAAATCGAGGCTGCGGGCTATTACTGAGTAATTCCTGAAGAAAAGCAGGCAAACAAAATCAGAAATCTGTTATCACTAGACGTTTACAAGCATACAACAACGTTTGAACGGATTAACACCATAAAACTGAACGGTGAAAATGATTTTGTAAACTGTTTAGGGATTAATTCTTCTTGCAAAATCATTACAACCAACATCTTTTTAGTAAGATCTAAAGTTACAAAGAGTTGGGTCATCTATTTTGAATGTTTCACAAACTTAATGTCGTACAAGTCCTTCATAATAGTCAACATTTATCAGTTTAAAAGACCTAAGTTTTGAGGTTTTATCAGATGGATCGACTTACACCTGACCTCCAGCCGTAATAGCCAGCATAGACAACTCGATATAGAGGGTAGTGATCTATCTAGTCTATGCGTACGTATTACGATGGCCATAACCTCTCACGTGGAAAAATTGGCCAGCCCTTTATAGCCTCACCGGCCCACGGCAGTTCCAACTATATTACCTCTGAAAACCAATATTAATAACTTAAGTTTTCTTAGAAAAAGAAACTAATATTTCACAAAGGTCAGTTTGGTGTCAAATATATTTTTTGTAACCATGTCGGGTCAGCCGGGTCACAGTAAACAAAGAGATTTAATGCGACGGTATTAATATTATGTTACCATAAACACGCAAGTATAATGTTAAGTTATTTTTGTCGTAAATTGATCGTTATCTTAGAATTAAATGTAGTTTTACTGTTTCAGTTCGTCGAAGGCGCCGGGGACCGAATCAGCCGGATCTAGGTAGTTAGTTTATATCCTTTGTGTTTGCTAATAAAAGAGGTTTGTTTGCGCCTCGTTATATCTAAAAGAATGGTTCAAGGCGCACCCTTTTTATAAAAGAATGTAACAAAGTTATAAAGGTTTATTTGAATAACATAGTTACTTCGATTATTTGTCTAAGCTTTCAAGAAACACTTACCGAACCTTCATTAGTTATTCCACTCGTGTGGCTAGAATGTTCTATAATAACACTTACGTACACGTAAACAGATATTCAAGGTTAATAGGAAAATGCCTTTAGATAAGAACTCGAAACGGTATATCAGAGCACTCACTTTATTACATTTATAACCAACTGCAAGGATTTCGTATTCGTTATTTCCTGTAAACAACAAATGAAAAGCGAATCCCGGGAGTTCACCACCTTTAACCAAGTTATGGAGTAACAAATTGTACGATTAAACTAATTGAACCATTTGGGTGAGTCGGACATAATGTACGCGCGTACGGCCCTTAGGAGCTAAGTGTAATTTTCCGTAAGCGTCCCTTCTGTGCGTTTCCGCGTAATTAATATTATAACACGTGCCAAACTCAATCAGAACTTCAGAGGTTGGCTGTATAATTCGATGCTTTGTTGTTAGGTTTTTTTTCCAATCACGTTTTCAACAGCCCGCCAAATTTTGTGCGTCGAACGAAACTTTTAAAATTGTTCCGTGTTCTCTTTGTTGGGGAACGGTCCAGTTTCCATAAATTAGTTTAATGAAGAGTGAGTGCTTAGCATATTTTTAAATTACAATACTATATTTGCATGACAAGTTGGAGCACCTAGTCTTGTTACTCTTAATGTTAGACTACATAGCAATATTAAATTGTTACAGACTGAGAGAGTTCATTAATCCTCCAATCTACTTTTAATTTCGTTATTGGTATTTGGACGAAATCGTTTGCACAGCTGACATGTCACATATTTGAGTAACAAATGTTCCGTGCAATGGAAGATAAAAACAGAAACGGATTGTTGTTTATCTGCCGACCCTCTGTTCCCGGGGCACAGTTTACACAGCCGAATGACGTACAATCCTGGAAATTGGAATATGAATTAGTGTTTGTCGGAAATTATGAACGAAAACAGAAAGTTTGGAACAGATTACATGGAAATTACGCTGATTCTATCGGAAAATTCGGTAAATGGTTGATTTAAGGCGCTGTACAGTGTAGGCGAAAGAGCTAGGGTAAAATTAAATGTGATAAAGCGAACAGGATTCGAACGAAGACGTTTTACATTCCAACATGTTTGGCGGGATTGTTCGGATATCTTCGTTCAATATAAGGCACTGAAGGGAAGTAGATGAAGCACCTACATTTATTAACAACGAAGAGGAACGCTTTAGCTATACTCGAAGCAATATCCAGGTACAAATAGAAGGGTATACTTTGCGCCTTTCCTATCCTTAAAGTAAATCCTGTGAGCTTTTCCTTCGTTTACTTACGCGATTTGGAGCATTACAGACATCTGTTATAGGCGATTTAACTTTCGACATATGCTATGTAGGACTGCAAATGAGATGATACTTGAGAGAGACAAAAATCTGTATACCTGCACACGCCTAAAGTGCAAAAATGATGAGACTAATAAATAACCCTAAAACACAAAATGACTTTATGGAGTTCATCTCGGGGGGTAAAATTATCCTTTATCATTATGGCATCGTACCTGAGTATACGCTGGGGACTTTATCAAAGATTATAAAATTTTCACTTAAAATTGAGAACGGTTGACTACGGGGCCACCTGATGTTAAGTGGCCACCCAGGGGTAACGAACAAGCCCTAATTGTGGAGAGATACTTCCAATGTTAAAGATACCCGAAATAGGATGACCTTCCTTTCTTTATGGTGTCTATTTAAAGAAGCTGGATCAACTTTTCTGTTGAGAAGACAATCCACGTATTCGCATTCATATTTTATTATATGAGAGTAACAAGTCTGGGTCTGTGGGTTTTACGTCAAAACTTTATCTTGCTTTCAAATAACCGAATAAAGCTCGGTTTGATATAATATTGTGGGGATATTCAAAAAATCTTGAATAATTGGAAACCCTATCTTTCATCTGAATGAATATTCAGTCTGAAAATTAATTCGGCATGCCTCCGAGGGCAGGTTGAGATGACACGGCCTAGACGAGGCCACAATCAAATAGCTTAGCAAGCTTTCAGAGTTTCGGTTTAGATGATTTATTACGAGGGTCTCCAGGGGTTTGTTAGCGGTACCGTCAGCTATTAACAGACACAATGGACTCGGGAACACTCCAGATTGCATTTTGGACATTTTAATTTGTGTAATAAAACATCCTGGGTCGGTAGCAAGGGATGTAGTCGAGAAATATGAAACACCGAAATAGGTTTTCGACTTACGCTTCCGCTAAGGACAGCTATAAGTTTCGTTGGTAATCTTGCGTATTATCTAGGTTACATTTCGGGGACGAATATTGATACAGCTATCTTACTTATCTAAGGAAATACATTGACGCTTCATTGATTTTGAAGAATAGATGTAAGTTTATCTGAAAGTTGGAAATCCCTTTCACTACTCTCAAAATAGTATAAAAGGAAGCCACTTTTATCGCAATAACTTAGGTGTTATTTGTTTCTTACCTTTTCTGTTTTTCATCTGCAAAAAAACTAACGCCACAAACGGACTAACTTCATCAAAGTTTTAGCTCCGTTCTACCAGGAAAGCATAAAACAAAACTGGCATCGCATTTTTAATTTCCCAACAAAATTCGCAGTATGAAAATGCTCTGTTGATATTTCACGGTCAATTTAAGTGACGTCAGCTGCAACCCTTTCACCTGGCTTCACCCTACTGCGCGAAATGTTCTATGGAAAACATTTTATTTCCGAAGCTTTATTTGGAAGGGTGAATCCTGTGTCTCTTCTGTGTAAAGTAGCAGGATTATAAATATAGGTCGCCAGTGAATCGGGCGCGATGCAAAGTGGATTGTATGCGCGGGTTTTGAATGCAGTTAGCAATTTCGGGATAACGGAGGACTATGCATAGTGGGAGTATAATTTATATGACTTTCCTCATCTGAGATGCAAAATGTGTAGACTGATTTATCTTCTACTTGGGTTTATGTAGTACAGCGGAACTTTAGGATATTTCAAGAAGTAGAAAAACAAAAAATGGGTTCAGACTCCACTATTTTTTTGTAAGATACTTCTTTTATTAAGTAATGCGTATTATCTATATGTAGATTAAGCTATATATTTTTCAGTTACGTATTTTAATTAAACCAGCCAGCAGTGTGGAGGTTGTTAAGTAGATAGTAACTTTCACGATTTCCTTTCTAACTTACCAGGTCGCACTAGAAAAATCCACACTATTCCTTAATGGTGTTCAATTAAAGTAAGTTCTCTTTCAGTTGTAATTAAAATGTGTCCAGCACGAGCCACGGTGTTGCCAGCTGTGGACCCATCCATAAAGAATATCTCGCTAGGATTTATCTCAGTATTTCAGACGAGTTACGTCGACCATTTTTAATACTTAGTCATAGTGGAGCACAAACTATGTAGTTCGTAAACAAACTCGGCTTAACTAAATGCTGGTTGGTGATAACTTTAATATGATGCATTTACATTTTTAATTTTGTTAATTACGCTGTACGTAGTTCGTCGTGCAAAGTTTACGTAAAACTTTTCTGCAGCGCTAGATTATATTTTAGTTTCGGAAAATTGTAAGTAAACAGAATTTTTGCGAGACTGAAAGTCTTGCAAAAGCCATACACTACAAAGTGGTTTTTAATGGTGATGCTTTTTTTCAACTGCAGTATTTTAGGAAACATTATCGTTCTCCTGCCGTTATTAATATTTTATTAGGGGTAGGTGCAGCATGTTTTCTCCTTCCACTGCCTTCTATCTGCCGAGGAATCGTCATCATCCTCTTGCCCTTATCCTTACTTTATTCGGGATTTTTTCACCTTAAATACTCTTCTCTCTGATCTCACAAGCAACATTCTACCTATATCGACTAGTATGGTTAATATTTAAGGAATATTATTCAAGCTAGCGACGTACTAAATCATTTAGGTTTTACTTTATTTTTTTTACTTTTATAAGTCTGATAACTGGATTAACTCTTTATTATTATTCTTTATTGTACACAAAAACATTTAAAAGACACACACAACACAGAGAAGACATGTACAAAGGCGAGCTTAACCCAGAACTGGGTTCTCTAACAGCAAACCTTAGAGCGATAGAGAGATGCGATAGGGAAGAGAAAATTTTAAGTGCACAACATTAAACAAAACAAAGATGAAACTACATAACATAAAATATAATAAATAAATAAATACATACATACAAATACGGTCATGTTGACAGGAAATGTTCTTTAATTCGTCTCTTGAAGACATCTAACGATGTGCTGTCACGTATACTGTGAGGCAGAGCGTTCCAAAGCCTTACAGCGCGAACAGTGAAGGATCCATCATAACGGCTCGAAGTATGAGGAGGGATACGGAGTAAAAGAGATGAAGAGGAGCGACAGGGTTTGCCTCTAGGAACAAGGAACTCAAAGCGTTCCCTAAGATAATTTGGAGCGTTGGGATTGTGAAGAAGAGAGAAGAGAAAAGACAGAATATGAGCATCTCGACGCTGCCGAATTGGCAGCCACTTCAGCTGGCTCCGGAATTCAGACACATGGTCGTATTTCCGGAGGCCAAAAATGAAGCGGATGCACAGATTCTGCAGACGCTCGAGTTTGTTAAGAAGTTCCTCAGTCGCATCAAGGAAACAGACATCAGCATAATCTAAAAGAGGGAGAAGAAGCGACTGAGCGAGAGTAATTTTTGTTGAAAAAGGCAGGAACTTCTGGAGACGTTTGAGTGACTGAAAAGAGCAAAAAACTCTTCTGCTTACTTCTGCAACGTGTGAACCCCAGGATAGATGACAGTCCAAAATTACCCCCAAGTTCTTGACCGTAGTAGAGTATGGGATGGCAACGCTATCATATGAGACCGGTGGTGGAGAAGACAGCTTATTGAGGAAATATCTGCCACCAATAATGAGAGCTTGTGACTTGGCAGGATTGACTAGAAGCCCGAAATCCTTAGCCCATCGACTTATGTGTCCAAGATCATCATTGATGGCATCAATCGCTCTCGGAAGCTCTTCAAGTTTAAAGTGCTGATAAAGCTGCAAGTCATCTGCATAGAGATGGTAATGTGAAACTAGTGACTTAGTGATGGCGTTTATAAAAACGGAGAAAAGTAATGGAGAGAGAACGCCACCTTGAGGAACACCCGCAGCGAGTTCCCGCCATTCAGAGGAAACCTCATCAACGCGGACCGACTGTGAGCGACCCCGAAGATAAGAGCTGAACCACTCGACTGCAGAAGGAGATACATTTAGTGAGGATAGTATACCCAAGAGGATGTCAAAATCAACTGAGTTAAATGCACTGCTAAAATCCAGCAAAACCAAAACAGTTAAAAGCCCCTTCTCCATAGCCAGCCTGATGTCATCAGTAATTTTGATGAGAGCAGAAACTGTACTATGGCCAGGGCGAAAACCAGATTGGTATGGACTTAGCAGGCTGTTAAAGGAGAGATAACGAGAAAGTTGACTGTTGACAACACTCTCAAGGACTTTAGATAAGATGGGAAGTATGGATATAGGACGGTACTGAGAAACTGAGGATGGGTTGGAGACTTTGGGCAAAGGTAGCACATGAGCTTTCTTCCAAGCAGATGGAAAGGAGCTAGTGAAGAGGGAATAATTGACGAGATGGAGAATGACAGGAATAATGACACTAAGGATAGGAAGGAGCATCTGTAGGTGAAGACCATCATCCCCTACAGCTTTTGTGGAGATGGAAAGAATAGCACGTTTAATATCTCCCTCTGTAGCCGGGTGGAAAGAAAACGAAGTACATTTAGGCAATGAAAGGTTTGAGAGATACTTAATAGTAGACGATTTAACGTTGTCATCCAGCGTTACTGGTGACTTCGAAAAATGGTCATTAATTGTGTTTGGATTTATTTCGGAAGCGCTATCATTAGCGACCTTCCCGATACCGAAAGACTTAAGGAATTGCCATACTTGTGTTGTGTTGAAGTTTTTAATGGAGTTGTGAATATGGCGTCTCTTTGCATCTCTGCACAGACGACTGCAACGATTTCGTAACTGCTTGTAAAAAGACCAGTTCTCCTCAGTTGGGTCCCTTCTGAATCGGCGCTTAGCCTTATCCCGCCTTGACATCTCCTGCTTTATACTATCAGATAGCCACGGGGCTGGAAGGTGCTTGACTCTGACTTTTCTCACAGGTGCATGTTTGTCATAAAGTTCCAACATCAACTTGTTAAATACAGATACCATGGAGTCCACATCAGTGCAGTCATAAACAGGAGACCAGTCAATTTTGCCCGCATCCTCCAACAAACGATCCATATCAATGTTCTTGAAACTGCGAAGGAAAAGAAATTTGGATTTACGCTTAGGAGGACGAATCTTATAAGATAGAAACAGGAGGTCATGATATGAGAAAGAGGCAGGAAGTTGACCATGAGTGGCTACTTTGCTAGGGTCTGATACTATTATAAGATCTAACAGAGAAGGATTACAGTGAGGGGCGTGATGAGTAGCATTAAGCTGAAGAATATTCATATTGACAGAAGAGACAAGAGATCGAAGTTTACGGCTGCGCACATCATCCTTAACTAAACAGGTGTTGAAGTCTCCGAGGATTATAGTGTGGTCATAACAAGGAGTGAAGGATTCAAGTTTCGACTCAAAAGAAGAAAAGTAGTCGAAAGTACATGACGGGTTATAGTAAACACCTAAAAGTACTTTGACACCATTAAAAGAAACTTCAATAAAAAGGTGTTCAGCGAATCTCGAGTAATCTCCCGGAGACTTGTCAACAATGTGATAGGAGATATCACCACGTAGGTAAATGGCGACCCCTCCGCCTCCCTTGCCAGTTCTGTCATTACGCACAAGTTTGTAGCCGGGCAGGGAATATTGAGTGGAGGGAAGTGCTGGTTTGAGGAAAGTCTCAGAAACAAGAATAGCATGAACAAGGTTCGAGTCAAAAGAAGACAGGAGATCAGCATGATGAGCGGGAATACTTTGAGCATTTATGTGGACCACATTAAAAAATTTACTATAAGGAGAGAAAGTAGTAACAAGTTGATCACGTAGATGCACTGAATCATCATTGAACGCACTGGCAAAGCTCTCGTCAGACGTACAAGAAGACGAACAAGTAACAAAACTATCATCAAAATTGTCGAACATGAATAAGTATACAAAATTAATTTAACAAACAAAATATATATATATATATAAATAATAAACATAAAGTTCAAAATACTAATAACAGTTACCTGCTATCCGAACATCCTCGATGCACTCGCCAGTAAGTTAATTATAACATAAAATTGATGAAAAGGTTCGTAGCCAAACATAGTTTCCGAACGAATTCAGGAATGTCAATCACATATGTCATTAAAAACTAAACAAAAATCTGCAGTGACCGTCATTTCAAAACATGAATTTTATTTCGCATGCCTTTCGACTTCTTCCCCGATGGAGACTTGTTGGACAACGGACTTCCCCGTGCGCCCAGTGTCGGCTCGGTAGCGGAAGTAGCCAACGTCGGAAACTGCCTCGTTAATTGCTGCAGTTCAGCTGGGGATTCTATTTTTCGCCTAGACTTGTCCGGGAGCAGTACCACTATCTTGCCTTCGGATGTCCAGCACTGCTTCACCCCAAAATGCTTGCGGGCGGCAAGGAACGCATCATGTCGGGGTTTGGTCAGGAACTCCGAGAAAACCAGTCCAGAGCCCTTCAGCATGGTCTTGCTTCGCCACACTTCACTGCGTAGACTGAGGCTCTGTAATCTAATTAGTAAAGGACGTGGCTTACCCGTCTCAGTGCCCAGACGATGACAAGAGGCTATATCCACCGCAGAAATATTGGTCATCTTCAACTTCTCCTTAAGAACTAAGACAGCAATTTTATTTTTAATTAAAATAAAGAGCTCATACGGACTAATCAATCTCAAATATAGAACGCGTTACATTACACAGGTAACCCTCCAATGAACTATTACCAAACAGAATACGCAATCCGTGGTACCTAATCCCTCAAACGCCAGTCACACTTATGACATGACATTTCACATAAATGTTGTTGTTCATAATTCCCGCCGTTTTCCTCTAATTACGCGCCGAATGTGGTGATAAACGTCGGAACGGCCAGCAATGAGAACTGCGGATAATCCAATTACCTATATCCGCACACCGCCTGATGGAGGGTTAAGTGGACGATGTAGTATTTCACAGAAATTGTTGAACAGTTCCCCAAACTTTTACAGTTCGTGTATTCCTTCGTTATTCGGCTATTTCAATGTTTTGCTTTTGAATTTTCCAATTATTTCCCTACCTCCGTGTGCCGGGTTAAGTGAACGTCAGGGACTTTTGAACCACATTGTTGCATCTGGATTGCAAACTTTTATAGTGCTTCAACTCTTCGTTATAGCGTCAGTCTTTTGTTTTGTATTGTTAGCTCGTGGATTCCAATGAACTTACAATATAGAACACATTTTTAAAAAAACACATTCATAAAATGAATAGAAGTATTAATATCAGTAAAGTAAACATACATCACTGTTTCAGAAAATTATGTGCAGCAAGGGATTTAGTCAACAAACACCACTCAGCATTCGCTACTCGCGTTAACACAGCTGTGATTTCAGCTGCTCACCGAAATTATTCACTACATTTTGTAGCTGGCCATTAAAAAATCAATGCCATTAAAACCCGAAAGGTAATAAAAATCTAATTACTAATGTGAGGTTTTATAGGTGTTTTAAGTACTGGCTTACCTGTATTGTAACTATTATGTACCTAAGCCGATGGGGAATACTTACAATGTAGTACAACGTAAGTTACATACAGCGTTCACTCTCAGCGTATCTACACCGTGAAAGCTCCGAGCTCGAAAAACCTATTTATTTCTTGTTCTTTTTTCGGTAGACTCTGCATGCATGAAGCCGGAGGCATTTTCTGTTTCACTAAAAGCACAGATTTCCATCAGCCTTGTACTACAGAGTCGTAAGTACCTACCTAACCATGTTAGACTCAGCTTTCAGTCTTAAAACTCGATTAAAATGTCTGTCTCAACAATTGTCGCTGAATATCGGTGTTGGCACAAAGCGAGTGCTGCGTAGTTTCCGCAAATCAACTGGCGGAGCCACCGGTGGCAGATTAGCGCGTCTTGAAGCCCGAGGCGTCGGCAAATGCCTATTTCCTTTACTTATAAGAATAGTTGGGCTTCATTTGTGCTCAAGCGGGTGATATTAGAAATACTTCCAAGTTATCGAAGAAAGTAAAGAACGTAGTTAACTGATATTTTTAAACTAAATATATTAGTTTTGCACAGGTCGCCTAATAAATGAATTTAATAATTAAGACGAGAAATCTCAGTGGACAAAGGTACTGCACGTAGAATATTGAAAGTTGATAAAATATTCAAGAAAGGTCGTCTCCTCGATTAACTCTACATTAACTTAATTTAAAAAAGAAACAGAAATACAGCACGTAGTCTGTGCTTAACTATTTTATTATCTGTTAAGCGGGAGCAACGTTTTATGGACCATCCCTGCTTGGAGAATTTGTAATTAGCAAAATTAAATCAGCTTCGTGGACTAACATTTAATTAAGAATCTGACGAGCTAGCACCAATAGTTGTCTAAATTATGACCGTAGTCGACATCTACTTACTTTGTAAATTAACTAAAATATTTCATTATTTTAGCTAACTAAAAGTTGTTATGACTAGTAATTTATTGCCCTCTCGGGAAAAATAAAAGCGGAACAGGAAAAAAATATCCAAATTCGTACGAGATTATGAAGTTCTCCCCTTTACCCACTTGTAACATTGTTATAGATAGTAAAAGTTGGTATTTTCATTTCGGATTGTAGCCATGCTGGAAACAAAGTGCGCGCCGTGAAGCGCCCTCTCCCACGGCATACAACTGCTACAGTGAAAATTTGAAAAGTTTCACACTGAATATCTTCAAGTTTTCAGAAGTTAAGATTTAATTTCATCTGCATTTATTATGAGTGTAGTCTCGGAAATGTATGAAGACGAACTCCATTTGTTCTCGTTTGTTAGTAATTGAGCAGAAAATTAATATACGTGTTGTGTTTGTCGGGGTAATGAAATGGACAAAAAACTAGCCGACCTCGTTTCTTGCGCGCTCCCACTGTTTTGTTCGCTCGTAAAACTGCGAGGGACTCCTAAAATCTGTTGCTAAGCCGCAGAGAATTCGTTAACTATTTGGATTGCGTATTGATACTTACCGTGTTTGTCGATGATACAACTTAAAATTGGCTGCGGGCCGCGGCTCCCACGGCGCGAGCTCCTGTGGAAATGGATTTCAGAATATTTTCCAATAGCAGCTCGTACGTCTAAATTGGAATATGTTGCGATCGTGCATTACTTATGCAGCAATAACGATCTCAAGTAGACGGAGCTCTGCGAGAAAAAAACATAAAAAGCCTGGCTAACATTTATGCTAATAACATGGAGCCGTAAAAAAAACTATGAGCCGCACGAGTACAGAGGAGGAGGAATCCCCCTGATGTTCAATAAAAAATGCAATAAAAAATAAAATTATGGGCCGCTTCAATAAAACTGTGTGAAATTCTTCTTCTTTGCATCCATTGTTCGCATCGTTTGCACATGGCCGTGTTTGGGAAGTTGTGAAAGGGTGCAAGTCAGGGCATCGGATCCGGCAGCGTGGCCCGTCCATCCGGCACGGGCCGGTGTCTTCCGGCATTTCCCCGCTCCACAATTTCTTTCCCCCTGATTCATTATTCGGCGCCCGCCCGGGTCGGAGGGGTACGGGCGGGCGTAATGTTGCCAATTTACTGTTTTGTTCTGTGTCCCCAGAAAAACGGTAATTCATTTTCCACATTATAAGAGAAGATTTTATATTTGTTTTCACCTATTTCGTACTTATGTTAAGGGTCTCTTTTAAAATGTTACAAAGACAGGCGCTTATCACCCTGTGTTCAATATAAAATACAGCGGAAATCTCACAAACAATTAAGAAAATCTTACATATTTTATTTTCCAATAATTTTCCGAACTTTTAAAAGTGATTTCTGAAAGTAACTTTAATATTTTAGTAACAGGGAAATCGTGTAAAGCATGGCAACCCCCGCGTACGTCGAGGAGCGATGTTGGCGGCGCGAGGGTGCGTTAGTCCGCGTGGAGCGGCGCGTTGGCTTGGCTCGCCGAGTCTAGGGAGCGTCGGTCCTCCCCGCACCCGGCGCCCGCCTCAGGTACGCTCGCATGCATGACGCGCCACCCTGTTGCGCACTGCACTACAATGTTTACCTTAAAATGCACCTTCTAATCTTTCTTATCTACGCTCGACTAATTTGGCGGGACTTCACCGTTTCTTCTCTCTGTCCACCGCTGCTGAACTTCTACTCAAATTCGATAGCCTTAGGTTTATTTGCTCTCGCACTTCCAACTTACCTGGATCGATTCGCTCCTTGAAACTTGTAAATTTACACTATGGAATATTATAACGTATAGTTGGGGAGGTTCATGTAATCCGGCCACCTCCTGGATAAATAATAGGCAATTTAATGTCTACGCACGCTTTGTTTTCGAAAACAAATCGACTATAATTGTATGTATAGGGTGGGTGTTTCAGTTTCCCGCCTAATTTAATGATATACGAGATGAGAGGCGGTAGGAAAAACAACACGATGGTCGGAAAAACAAGTTCTTTTCTACAAATGTTTTTCTTTTAATACATTGGTACCTATTTCGGAAAATTGATACGATGTCTCCAAAGTTATTTTTGATTGTTCAGTAGGTTGGGCTATTTTTAGTAGGCAAATTACATTCTAATGTACACAAAACATTAGAACATACTTATTGGATAATAATAAGTCACTATACATCGATTTGCGTTATCGGTATCAGTCGATTTATCGAATATTGTATTTTAATATTTCCGGCGAACGTTTACGGCTGATTGCTTTTTAATCATTTTAACCTTATTTATGACGGTTCGTAATCCTTGTCATTTGTAACAAAGGCTCTTAATGATTGATGTTCATAGTTGGAAAAGCTTTCAGGACAATAAAATAAAAACTTAATGATTAACCTAATAACTTAATGATTCGCCTTCAGCCTTTCTGTTGGACAATTAAATTTTAGAGGCGTCAAACGTAAAAGTTGAAATGTGTAGTGGTAAAAGAAAGAAAGAAATAGCCTATTATCGTCACGTCGCTGGGCACAAGTCTTTCTTGAAGTTTGTCGTTAACTGAACATTGTGAGGAAGAAAGGCGAGACTTTCCTCTTTTGCATTTGAAGGAAAACTCCGTTCAGAGTATAAGACGCTGCTGACAATAGTCGGGTGTGGGTCCCGCAATAATCTGCAGGAAAAAGATTTCTAGACTGAAGTGTAACAAGTAGGTGCATTGCGTCTTAACAAAGAAAAGTAATGCTGGTTAGTTAAGAATTACTTACAACAACAATATTGTGAAGACATTAACTAGTTGCGCGCCTGTACCTAAAAATATCTAGACTTTTAGGCAGGTCACTAATTTGTCTTTGTCATTTTCGTGAATAAACGCACTATCCATAATTTCCTTTGTGTTTATTCTCAGCCAGTACGCAGTTTTACATTGTTTGTGGTAACACCGAATAAAAGTCAAAGCAGGTTATGCCTCCAGATCGCAAATAAATATTACTTTACTTAAAAACATGTGACAGAAACCACATAAGGGCTGAGTTCAATCTCGGTTATTGCGATATAACTGTTATAAATCCGTGTTAGAAGGGTGGAGCCTCTGAAAATGGGACATAAAGTATTTTTTGCCGTAAATTGAAGTAAACAAATTTTGAAGGGTGCGCGTTTACGTTGTATAAAGGGATAGGAAGTGTGGGCTTTCCTTTGTGAGGAAGTTGCATTACAGCTACCTATTACACTTTGTATGAAAACTTGGTACAATATTTGTTGGCAACTTGTGAAGGACTTTAGGCAGCCGCACAAATGAACAATTGTTGCTTACAAATACTACGAGACTTACTCTAATTTTGTTCAATTTGCTGTGTCTACTTAGGCGGGCTTATGTGTATGTTTACATACTTACCAAGTGATTTCGTTGCTAAATATTTGCGTAGTATAGCTGTCTCTTGTACATAAATGGGTATTGTAGGTAAAATGGGGGAACATGATTTGTTTAATTTAAGTATCAAGTTTATGGTATTTATTTAAAGATCTCTCTAGGCGGCTGGTTGACGCTTCTCGTGACCAAAAGGCTGGCTATTACCTCGGACAAGGAATCAGCATGGCGATCCAACGAGGTAATGCTGCCAGCCTCTTGGGCACGCTCCCAGTTGACAGCGATGGGGACGAATTTTTTGACGCTTTCTAGTTGTTTGTTTTACTAGGATAGTTTTTGATATGTATTGTAAATATGTTAGTTTATGGTAGAATTTCCATGACAAGTAAAAATAATTACTTACTCAAGATTAGAATTTTTAATTGAATAATTACTTTAAAATTTAGCGGGAACAGAATTGTGTATGTAGGTACGTTATTTAAATACCAGTGGGTCCGTACCTCATTTAGTTTTTTTGTGCACACTATGTTGATTCTTAATCCTTGATATTAAGATCGACAATCACTTACTTACAAGTAAGTACTTCAGCTGTTTGTGTCTGACAGTCCTAGTTCCCACGTGACAGGAGCTGCCTCTTGCCATTTATCGGCCACAATTCCAATCCCCGGCCATAATTGAAAATGTTTGTGACAGATATTCCAATTATACTGTGGGCTTTGTGGATCGAGGATTTTATAGCTGTTTTAGTTACTATCGCACTGATTAGAGGAGCTGATAGGCAATTGTTTTGGCCTAGAGTTTGCTTACGGCTTCCCCGTAATTTGGGTACCTACTCTCTTTATATACATAAGCATAATGTAAATGGGTATACGAGTAGGTACCTGAAATGTAATGTAAAGAGAACAAACTGATATTAGGAATATTTGTTCGTAACTTAAGTATGATTTAATATTCTTCTGAGTTAGTTAGGCAATATATTTTTCATTTGTCACGACTTCGCGTGGCAACTTTTATTTTAATTAACTATTAGCATCACTTATCTTAGAGTTTGTCTTGTTCAATTTTATCGAATTACTCGCTACACGTTATTGATGTTTCTGAAAAAGAAATGATTACGTTATTTTATTAGATGTTGGGGAACCGTCTGTCTCAATAAAGATCACACAAAAAATCTAATTTCCATGTGAACTTTGACATTTGATTCAGTGTTCCTGTGTGACACCTACCTACCTATCTTCGTTGTTGAAGCCCAAACCATCCATTGTGGTGAATCTGCATCTGTCATTGATGGATTAGGTACATTGTTGATATGAGGAAGATCTCTTCCTGACAGCTCGCGTGACAAATGGCTACCCATTGTCCTTCAATTCCAAGATATTACATAAGAGAACTCTCCGTCATATTGTAGGAAACCTAACATATCGAATCTACGTCTTATTCTGCGATTTTGTGAAATCTCGAATTGTTGAAAAGTTGAATGGTTTCAATTTAAAACTACTCTTTCAATATCTCACAATAAATTGTACTGAAGTAAACTATAGCGGCGGCCATTTTTCAATAATATTTCGTTTTTGAAGAGATATTGCTCTTATTATAGAAGTTTTATGGCACTCGGCTGTTATTAAGAAAGTTTCCGCCAATTACCGCGAAATTATCTAGAGTCAATAACAAGAACAAATGATTAATGTTTATTAGTGAGTGGAAAATAATGTTGTGCTAACTGAAAGTAATTAATTGTGGACAGAGTGAGATAAGTGCTTTTCCGATGTGAGTCTCTACGCCCTTCCGTGTAATTACCGTCTAGATATTTTGTGGAGAAAAAATATTGGTGTACTTGAGTCTGTTTAGTGCGAAAATACTGTGTGAGAATAAGGATGTTTCTCACTTTGTAACACATTGAATTGTTTCAAAAAGAATAATACAAGTACTCTCTGGAGTCTTTGCACGCTTATCTAGGAATAGATGTTTCTCCTTTGTTGCGAGATACTGAGCTTAACAAACGCTGTTGGGACTCCGGTTTCTGATTTATTTTCCGCGACTTTGAGCGGTGCTTCGTTTGATAATTACAACAAAACACAGCCATAAAGCTCGAGAAAAGATTCCAACGACGTACCCTCTTCAATCTAATAATGGGACAATAAGCCTTACTCATTCTGAAAGCTATAACATTTTAATTTTACGGGTCCAAACGATGCCCTTTTAAATTCACAAAAGATCTTTCATTACGCGAATGTGGAGTTGGTATGTATAATTTGAATTAAAACGCCCAATTACTTCGGTGGGCGAGTACTTAACCCTGCTAATCTGCAGGGGTAAAAAAACGTGGGTGATTCGTTACCCCTGACAATGCCTGTAGTTTTTTCGTGTTCCGTAACCGAATCTCTGCTTTTCTGTTGCGGCTCTATTGTTTTTTTTTCAGCCAGCCATTGTTCGAATGAAGCTCTATTTAACGTTATTTATTTAATTTCAGTCTAGACGTTTTCTGTTATTGTAGCTGGATTTAGATATTTTGTAAAATTAATTTCCATTTATGACAGACTTTATTTTGGGTTTTCATTATAAAATGTTCGACAGAGTAATTTGCTGGGACTCTATTAATGCAATTGTTACGAGCGTCGGCTTTTGAAAGCTCAATTTAATACGTTGTCAACATTCATATTAACTTTTATGAATAGTTGTTGTTGTTTTATTTGGACATCCAATCGCAAAGGTCATATGGTTTTTGACAGTAGATTTACTGATCAGTAACTTGACTTGGCTTTCAGAAATCGGCAGTAAGTTTGTTTATCTCATTCCCTTGAGCATTTCTTTGTAAAAATACTGCCAGGAAAATCATGGCCGTATTGAGGAAAATGTACCGCAGAGCTAGCGACAAAATATATTATGTATGAAGTGAATTCTCTTCCTGTAGTTATGGTGGAAGTAATAAACTGAAATACAATGTTTGTGCAAAAATAACGGTCTTTATGTGCAGTTTGTTCGAATGGATACTTTGTAGATGTGTTTGTGAAAATTATTTTGCAAGTTCGTGCAAAGAAGATGCATTCAAATGTATTTTTTTTCCTTAAATCAGTTCTTAACCTACACGTAAATGTGATATACATTTTTTAAATTATATTATTTTAATTCTATTCATTAATTAAAGTGACACTTAATTATACCTAATTGTTTGTCAAAAGTAATTTTACAAGAATAAGACGAATCTTTGTGAGTATTTCTATGTCTAGTGTTCTACTCGTGTACACCACTACAAAGAAAATTTAAGCTCGAGCATAAAGTTCTTACACATTTTAATGAGTGAAGCTCTAATTTTATTGTGCCCCGTCACTTAACAAGAACAGTATTCCATACTTACCTATTAAAGTTGTAAAAATGTTGACAACGTGACAAAGGCTATTCTAAAAGTTGAGTTAATTAACAGCCAGCTAACTTTTTAATGATGTGATGCGGTGTTACTAAATATGCAAACAAAATTCCTCTTTCATTTAAAACGTGACAATTTTTTTCCCGTCTTTGTTTATAACGACAACATTTAACATTTAAGATTAAAAGCAACATTTTTATATTTGAGTAAAAACCCCGAAAGGGCAGCAAATATTTTTCGAAGTTTAAATATAATTGCTTGGCTGAGCAAAAAGGTTTTCTTTGCTACATTTTCACTTCCATTGCTTCATTTGTATACTTTCCAACGAACGATCGATCAATGTTGTCATAATCCATCAAAAAATATTAAAATTATGCCAACACGTATACATTTATAAATATTCAATTTCGCAATTTTCCTGTGAAAAGAAACTTTATTTTTATACGTGTCCAGCATTTATTTTACAAGTTGAAACACTCTTTTGAAATGAATCACAAACGATGTCACTGGCTGGCAGGCAAACACAGTACATGAGAGAACGATTTATGATAGCTGTAAAAATAATACGGTTCCATCATTTAATCAGTTCTGCAGTAAAACAATCAAATGCGTTGTTGCAGCCTGTAAATATATGTATTTCTATAATATGGTGAAAATAAATATTTAACTAAATAATTATTAGTTGATATAACCATAACATTACATGTATTTCTCATAATATAATATAACATTTTCAGCAGTGTAGAGATAGCTATATATTTATGCGCTTAGATCAAATACAGAGTAGGTAAATAGGTAAAATCGTTTGTGAATTCAGTGCGTAACAGCTGCTGACAAATTACACGCTCTCAAGTTGCAATTTTTTCATATTCTATTTTTCTCATATCACTTAAACTTTTGAGAAAGTAAATATTAAAATGACTGCGTGATAAATGACACTTTTATAATGCTTTGGCTTAAATATTTCATGAAAGATTAATCTTTAGGCCATTTTAAAAATGGGGCTAACATGTTCACATTTAGATTTTCTATCAATTTTAAAAATGGTTTGATAAATATGAATTCTGGTAAAGTTAGGCAGGATGGTAGAAGGCTAATACGATAATGGTTTCAGTGTATTTTCAGCTTAGAGAGATTAGTGTCAGATATTTCGTTATATTTTTTGTAGATCACAGTTTGAAGAGAACGTCGCCTTATTTTTTATACTTGTAAGATATTTTGGTAAGAATGTTTACTAGGTACTTTAAAAGTTAGAAAAACATATTAGAACCTCCTCCTTTTTGTGGAAGTTAGTTAGATACAGCAACTATTCCGATCTCAATCAAGTTTTATGTATTTAATTTAATAAACATCAAAATAGACAAACTTCTATAGACATAAATACAGTCACTGAATTTGAAAACTGACGTTAAAATATAGCGTTTATTTTAGTTCAAAAATATCCCGCGCCCACATTTACATGAACAGTGAAGCATGAACTCATGCAACGCATCCCGCGCGGAAAATAGAGAGGCGGGTGCAAGATAACCGTCCAATTTCCCGACGTTATCGACAAATGTCGCGGTGTACATGTGTCGATATGTCGATAGTCATCACTCAGATGATTGGCACCTCTAATTTCCTAAGCGATGTGATTGAGTTGCGATTAGCATTGTTTTACGTATAATCGATTCGAATTTTTGTGGAACATGTGCGGCGTACCTATGTGTTTTACTATTTGCTATCAGTGTTTTATATTTTTCTCCTACCAAAAATCGGTCATCGATCATCGGTCATCGACGGGCAGCCTGAGAGTTCACTTAAGAGCATGTTTTCCACTAAGATTTCATTTCTTATAAGTTTCATTTCTGAGAAAAATAATAAGTAAGTATACATATATATGCAGACCTACATACATTTAATTCCTCTATGGAATTGATATTTTAAATACATAAAACACACATAATAAAGAAAAGTATTTCTTCTAGATTTCCTCGCTCTGATTTCAAAACAATGCTGTAAGCGTTTTCTACTGATTTTCTATTGAATTCTAGTTTTAAAACGGAGGATATATTATTTCAGTTTAGTATATTTGCAGTGCATTTGCAGTTCACATCGAGTGTCGATATGGTACCGCTTTTCTGTGTGTTTTCCGAATTGTATTTGAATAGCATTCGGTCTCGTTCGGAAACCATTACTGCGGTGCCTTTGTTTCTCCTTTGAAGAACGTTCTAGAATATTTTCAAACTATTATGGTTAGGTATAGAGTTGGAAAGACGCACTATGTGTCGGTAATGTTATTAAAATGTTATTTGCCAGTAATAAAAGTTATACGTGGTCATACATAAAAAAAATAGGTAAGTACTGTAAGTAGAACGTGTTCGTAACACGTTGGCTTGAGAACCTTCTCCGTTTTTGGAGTCGGTTAATAAAGGAGGTTGTATTTAAGTAAACCTTTATTAATTTACCAACATTTAAATATTTAAATATATATAATCTGTACTAATATTATAAAGCTGAAGAGTTTGTTTGTTTGTTTGTTTGAACGCGCTAATCTCAGGAACTACTGGTCCGATTTGAAAAATTCTTTCAGTGTTAGATAGCCCATTTATCGAGGAAGGCTATAGGCTACTTTTTATCCCGGTACGGGAAGTAGTTCCCACGGGATGCGGGTGAAACCGCTGGCAGAAGCTAGTAAAATATAAATATATTTAAATAAGTAAACCTTTAAAAAGATATTTCAAGGCAGTCAATAGTCAGTCAGTGCAATAGTCTAAGATGGACCTACATAGATATTTAATTCTAGATTGTCATTTTAATTCTCTTAATTAATGTAATATGATCGCTTATATGCACTTTATTTATGTATGTCTGTTGTGCTAGTTAACCATATTCAGCTTATCCATGTTCAGATGAGTATTTGGTATAAAGCTAAAGGTATTTGGTGTAACCTAATTAGTTGAGATCTTATCGTGAGTGACTTCAAATTTCTCATCAAATATAAATCCAGGAGAAATTGCTGTTCTAAACCATTGTATATACTAAACAATGCTCAAGTTAACGTACATATATTTGTGAAATTCCCATCTTGAACAAGCCGACTACAAAATACTATATGAGCATTATAAGTTATTCAAATGGGCCGAGTAGTTTAGACATCACACGAATTCAGACGTATGTATGGGGAACTTGTGAATAAGTAAATTTACTTACGTCTATATCTTCGGCTATTGTTTCGCTTAACAAAAACAGTCCCCAAATTACTTAGGTCGGTAAAATGACGTAGTTACTCATTTGGTAGTGGTTTGCAAGCATCTTGAGGGACACACAAAGCATCTTATGTTCTACTGTAGATTTGAATATTTCTTTATTAAAGTTGGTTGAGTGTTTTAACTTACGGTGTTTTCTATAAAAGATAGTTACGTTGATCATATTATAAGAGTTAAGGGTTTGATGTAGGTAGAATTTGGGACACAAAATGATACATTTCGGTCGTTTATTTTGTCTTGAAGTTACTTACAAGTCTGCAGCTGTTGTTAGACTGTCTATTCTCAGGACTTGTTCTTATTCAGCGTCATGACAAGTGACACGCACAATTGTTGCCACAAAAAATTCTGAAGTACTCTCGGTGACGGAGAGGTATTTCGGTAGTAAAACACACAGAAAAAGTTTCGTAGCTACAACATTAGACCGAATTATTTGTACCTACTGAGTAAGCTGTAAGCTGAAGAGTTTGTTCGTCATATAAGACTTTTCGAACCAAATAGTTTACTATCAGAATTATACACAAATAGAAAGGTAATGTGTGTAATAGGTAAACCTACGGTGAAAAACTTGACATAGCACCATGTCTTTAAATAAAGTAACAAGGACATGAATTTATCCTAAAAACAGCCATAGAATGGTCAATCATTCGCTGTTATTATTTACGGAAATTCAGACCCAAAATTACCTCCGTCCAAATCATCCCGCGTACCAACATCAGTGACCATATTTTATCTCCGTCGCCGTTCGTTCACTGGCAGAATGCACCGCATGTGTGTGGTTACGCCTTTTTACGCTCCATGAATTTTCAGGCTCGAATACCTACGAGTATTGGGTAACCTGACGTGCAGTGACTAGCATTCGATACCTACAAGTTTTAATGGCCGCTAAAATTAATATGACACGGGAAAACCATTAAAATTGCGGACAGGGTCGTGAATATGATATTTTTATGTTTATTTTATGTGATGTGTGGATTTCAGTTGAAAGTTTTGTTTTGTTGAAGTTAGGAAAATGATTTACAGTACAAACTATTCTGCCTGCCAATTTGGGTCAAATAAATACGTAGTCTTTATTTGTGTTAATAAAAAAAAAAAACAAACAACTTCAAAATTGTGTCAATAGTGTTCCATCAAATTGCCTAAACACTAGAAAATTCCGTTAAATTGCCTAACGATACCAGTATTGATTAAAGAGTTCCTAATCGTTTCAATACCTAGGATACAGCTATGAAGCAATCAACTGAATTGTACCTGAAATAAAGCAACAAACGAGTTCCATACATATTTGAGAGAACAATAAATTCTCTCGATGAATATTAGTCTGGCGAACAGCTCGTATAACTGTCCGACATTTTGTGATCGTTTGGTTTACATGTCCATTTTATACACGAGAATTTAGGCGTAAACCGTTCATTGTTGACAAGGTTTTTTTATCTATTGCCTAGGTTAATTGATTGTTCATAGTTTTTATAGGTAAAAAACTGTAACTGAAAAGTTGTAGTTTCAGAAATTATATACAAAATTGACGCATAAAAAAGAATGTTACAAATGCTAATTAGCTTTCTAATAAAAAAATACTATTTGTAGATACTTTGAGACTGCAGTATCTCGTAAACCAAAGAGTAGTTAATATGTTCAAAGCATATAAATATCAAATAAGTACATACCCTGACTGTATGGGCATAATTTTAATTACGAGAAATTACTTTCATTGCGCATCGCTCATAAAATATATCTGTGGAGGTGTTTTAAGGTTAATTGAAACAATATTTTATAGTAATTAGTTACCTCGTCGCTGTCGCTTACTGGTTTGAAAATGATACTTCGGTGAGTATGATACTTCGAAAAGATGGTTATAAAATAGTAAGATTGTGTAACTGTTAAATAAAAGTGAAATAAATGCTTGTCAAAATCCAACAGCAGTTGATGTTATTATAAAAATAAAATTGACATTTTGTTTCATTAGATTCAAATTACTTGGCTTTTATTTAGATACACATCACATCAAATCTATTTTAATTTCAATTAAAAATAATATCCAAAATTGAAATATCAACCGAAGATTAAGGGCAACCATTTGAGTGTCTTTTGAAGGCTTATTCGGGCATTTGACTCGTTACAAAAAAAAGTACGCAGTAATTATGACAAAAGGTTAAAAACGCTAAACCCTATAAAAAGCAAAAAATAACTTTTAACACTACGTAAACTAAATTTTGTCGTGTCGGGGAACCGCTCTAATTCATACTTTAGATACGTGTTTTTTTTTAAACGAATGTTGTAATTAGGTAGGTATCATTTGATTTATGTAAGTATTTATGAAGGTAAAAAGCGGTCCCCCGACACGTCAAAATTTAGTTTACGTAGTGTTAAAAGTTATTTTTTGCTTTTTATAGGGTTTAGCGTTTTTAACCTTTTGTCATAATTACTGCGTACTTTTTTTGGGTCGGGGGTTTTTTTAAATTTATAATTTAATTTTATTTCATGCTTTTTAAAGGAGCTCCTTAATTTTTCCTTCTTTCATTTAATTTATTTTATCTTAAGATGGGGTCGCTATATGCGATCTCGGCCAAAGGAAGCTGTTTAACAATCCTCATGACAAACTGGCTCTGGGAGAATTGCACAGATTGAGAAACAATAAAGATTAACCTTTGGACATTCTAGATTTACAGCAAAAATATAAATCGGTTTATCCATTTCATTCCGGCATTCCAGGGTTTCATCCGCCACATCCCATTTCCAGCATCAGGTTCTCGTCAATCAGAAACATGAAGAGAACTCGTCAAGACAAATTCAACGAGCCCAAACTCGATGGGTTTACTAAAAGGCAGTTCAGGGTTACGTCTCCTACCTTCGTGCCCTAACAGCAGACCAGCTCAGTGGTTCCAAAAGACATTAGTGTTTCAAATTTCAGATCCCACATATACTTGCAAGTAAACTGAGCGTGTAACATTCCTATCACATCTAGCAAACGAGCTGATGACCTTGAAGACCTGAACCGATTTCCACCAAACATAGCTAAGAACACTCCCGACTGACATACCTTTTAAACAAAAAAAACCGCATTACAATCGGATCATCCGTTTGGGAGCTACGATGCCACATACACACACACACACACACACACACACACACACACACAGACACGTCAAACTTATAACACCCCGTCGTTTTTGCGTCGGGGGTTAAAAAAGGATTTTATTGACATAGTAAACCGCCTCAATCAAGTCTGAATTACTTTCCAGATCTTTGATAAATGGAATAGATAGAAAGAGAATAATAGTCTGTCTAACAAAAGTAGTTTGCGTAGTTCGTATGTTATATTTCTGCAGAACTTTTAACGATAACGTTGAACATGAAACTTAAGGTTATGTTATTATTCTGTTCACGGACCAAAGACCTAAATCCGTAGTCAGGTGGAGGTGTCATACCAGAAATATGTTAAGAAAATATGTGTGATGCGCGAGTAATGAGATTCCGTCCTGTGGGTCTAGCGTAATCAACCGGCGCGTTACCTTACGTATGGCCTCCTGAAATTTAAATGTATTAATATTTTTGGGCTCACATCAAAAAGAGATTGAAGTGGATCTTGTGATTTAAATAATTTTACATACCTCGGTAGAACGTATCAGAGTAAAATGCAAATAGAATGGCGACTTAGTAACAGGTATAGGACATGAAACAATGAACTATATTATAGACGGCCGGTTAATTCCTAGCGTCCAATTTAAGCTTGGTTTCGTATGACATTGTTCTCGTTATTAAATCCTATATGAATACTTACATCGAACCCGCCGAAATCACCCACATAGTCTCGACGACCTTAGGTATTGTAGAAACACTAACAATATAAGAGCCTCAAGTCGACAGTCTTTGTCCACAGGTTGCCGAATTCAGTGTACCGACCACTTTACAAGCGCTTACGGAATAGCTAGGTACGTAGGTATATTTCTCGTTACTACGCAGAGTCTCGGGAATATTCGAAGCGTCGAATTCCGAAATTAAAGCAGATATTTGACTATTAGGTACAGTGCACTCTCCGCGGTACGGCGTGCTCGCGTTGAAGTATCACCGCAAATATTCAACACGTTTCCGCAGACGTCTTTACATTTTTAATACGAGCTACGTTCCCAACGAATAAGGATGTAACATTTGTCGACACTGGAGATAAAATCTAACAGACCGAACTACCTTTCAGATTTTTCTTCTTTGTATGTCGTAAACAGCTTCCTATCTTGAAAATTTTATGTGGAATCGTGTTGCCGTAACAAATGTGTTCGTGAAATAGATTCTGCTTTTGTTATATTTTAGAACTTCAAAATAGATTGTTATACGACAGCTATTAATAAATGAGGGCTTGAAAATAGAACTCTTTGTTTATCGAAAACATTGGAACATCAATAGCTCGAAGCCAATCATCAATTAGCCAGCCTAAATAGCTCAGGGGCTTGTTAACTTGTTGCCATGTTTGATGTATTGACGTAGCTAGTTATACTAGTGACGCATATTATCGATTCGATTCGATGTTACATATGCATATATGGTTTCTGCGTACATTTGAAGCTTATAGATTGCAATCTCGGGTGGGGAATTAGTGGTGTGTAATTATGAATGCTAGATCAAGGCATTATCTCCAGCTTCCCAGTAACTGCTATGCAGCTTAACTCGGTTAATTAACTTTATTTTATTCATGAGTTTGCATTGTTGAAAGGGTGATGCGATTGAAATTGATATTGCAAACCATGGTTTCGATTTAGTGTTAAATTCTATAGAATGGTTTTGTATTGTCTATCTAGATAAAGGTCTACGTGTTTCGGTACCTAGGCATCATTCGTTGTTTAATGAGCTATTAGGTCACAAACTCCTTTATCCCTGGGTGTATCGTTTCCCTGAGCGAAATGTATTCAAAAGGATCTTCACGTTAAAAAACTCTCACAAAAGCTTTATAGATTGCATTCGGAAACTTTTTCCCCTCGGCGCTATTTTATTTAATATACCCTGAGACTTTAAACAGCCAGGCGGATTAATTAACTTCCTTCATTTCATTAATAATTAGGCTGCTCATAACTTTTACAGCGCGAATCAGAGACAGGTGCAGATTTACGTCCAATACTGTAAAGATTCATCTCAGTATGAAAACTTGAGTCGTGACGCCCTGACGTACTACCAACTTAATAAAAATTTAACAAGATACGCCGACGGACAGTATTGCCCACTTCCACTCGCAGATATTTGCGGAATTTCTGCTAATCCAAGTCGGCACGTAGACGAAATATACTTTGGATTAAGGTCAGACGAAACAGATAAAGTAAAGCGGAATTACTTGGACATCCCTTAATGTAATTGCACAGTTTTGTACAATCGTAGTACCTACTTATGTGGTAGGGAGTCTCAGGAGTATTGTAAAGTGATTAGGTCATGAGGTACGGTAATGCACTTTACGCTCCCAAACCTCAGTCTCTCGGTTCATTTGCTGGATGCGCCTCGCTTCAGTTTACTTCTATATAATTTAGGTCGCGAACTTCCAGGAAGTCTAATATTCTGTCGCGGAGCTAAGGACAACTTTGTTAGGATACATATTCAGAGTTGGAAGTTTCCGAATTGGTTTCGTTGTTTTAAGTGATTGAAGATTTTAAAGTTTAGAACCTTGCGGTACGTAAACCTTGTCGAAATTCTGTTCGTAGTTCTAAAGTGGTTTTTATGTGGAAGTATTTTTGAAGATTAACATGTTATTGTTCTAGGATAGTTACCTAAGCTGAAATGTTTCTCTTAGATGCCTACATCTGAAAGTTTAAGGGAAGGTAAACCCGTATGAAAAACTATACCTAAATACACAAACTGAACGTATACATAGAAAGAAACTAGGATATCGATTCATCGAAATAAATACACGGCAATTTATACATTCTTTTATTTTTTCTTACCCTAATAATCTTTAGATGGAACGTGCATTTTGCCAATTTAACATTTATCGTCTGCATCTCCGAATTAATGTGATGGCAATGGTCACGTAGGAGTATGGTATAAGTGTTGTTAGTGTTTGTCGGCAGGCGCTTGCGCAGGCGGGTCCCGGCGGGGGGCGGTAGGAGCGGCGCGAGCGCATGGCGCTGCTGTACCGCGCGACGCGGCTCAAGGACCGCGCCGACACCCACGTGTTCACCTTCGTGGTGACGCGCTCCGCCACGCGCGAGCCCGACCGCGATGTCACCTCCAAGGACTTCTGCTGCGCGCACCAGCGCTGGGCAGTCGCCTTCAGCCGCACGGATGCGTCGCTCGGTTAGTTTATACAAATCGCCAGTTATACCTATAGGTACTTACTTAGCTAGCAAGTTCCTCCCTCTTGATCTCTATTTTAACAGCTCCAATGTTGTTGCAGGTGTGTACTTGGTATGGCGTGGCGCGTGCGAAGGCATGCGTGTGTACGTCGACTTCACGTTCACGCTACTCAGCCGTGACCACTTCACGGCAAATGAAGGGTTTTCTGGCAAACAAGTGCGCTTCAGCGCAGGCTGCGCAGCGCAAGGAAGGGGTCGTTGCGTTTCCATCGCAGAACTCAATACCAAGTTCGCAGATGCGCGCGGAGAGTTCCAACTTGAGCTCAGCATGTCAAGAGTGCGTACTCTATACTCGTGTGAACTGCGCGCACCCCGCCTTGATACTCCACCCATAGCGTTCGCCGGCTTTGACTGGCAGGTATCGGCTACCGGCGGAGGGGGCAAAGAGCCGCTGACTCTGCGGCTCATGAGATTATCTGGTGAAGGACAGCGATGCCGAGTTAGATATGCTCTTGCTCTCGGCGAGGGCGAGAGGAGATTACACTCGGGTCCACTTGAATGTGTGTGTGACGCTGATGGCCGCACACCGCCTTGGAATCCTCGCCCACCATCACGGCTTCTAACAAAAGGTGTTCGGCTGACGGTAGAGCTGGTATGGGCGCGGGCTCTGGCCGAGCTGGCGGTGCCGGCGGCAGGGCGTGCGGCTACTTGCTACGACCGCGACAAGCAGGCGTGGGCGGTGCGCTGCGATATGCACTCGGAGATGGTGCGCTTGCACATGCTATATCGCGACGTGCATCATGTACCACGAAACCACCTGCGTTATGTCAGCTGGTCGGCCTGGCTGGTGCGGACAGGAGCGGCGGCCGGGGAGCCCGATGCTGAGGAACTACCTGGAGCACCCTTCGAACACTACTATGCACAAGACAGTGCTGATGAAGGGTTGATGATGGAAACCGCACTGCGCGTCGAGGACATGTCGCGTCCCGGCAGCGCTTTCTTGCACCCAGGAGGTGAACTACGTGTACGCCTCGAGTGGGGCGATACTTATCTACTTTTTCAAGCTACTTATCATGTCTATGATGACCTTTGTCGGCTACACGCGCATCAAATGAGGTAGGTGTAGTTGTTGTTGCAAAGATGCATTTATTCAAGGACTTTTTCGTAAATAATTACATGGTCAATATTTACAGGCGCGAGATAGCCGTACTTCAGGCGGAGAACTACTCACTGGAGCGGCAGCTGTTCAGCTACCAGAAGAGCTTGGCGTATGCGCAGGCGCAGGCGGGCGAACCGGCGGTGGCGGAAGCGAGCGGGCGGCGCTCCCCCGCGGAGCGCTCGCTCTCCACCGACACGGAGTATGCGTGAGACGGGCCTGAGGACCTATTCTTGACGTCACCTTTGACGTCGCCCGTTCTCTCCTCTTCTATCTTTTCGACTGATTCTGACGTTTTTGAGCGATTTATCTATTTTTCTAGACGTTTTATGGCGAGGTGCGCCCTCGTCCGCACCGCTTTCCGCCGGTCGCCTGCACTCTCGCCGCTCGATTCTATCGATAGCCGATAATTATACTCGACTACTTTTCTATTTGTCTGTACATAAAATATATTTAGAAGATATTATATATTATGTATATTTCTTAACTTGAAACTCGAATTCATATACTGCAACAGTCGATTTATGAATAAAAAAAGTCCGTAAAATAAATAACAATTTTGTCTCTTTATTTGTATCTTTATTCAATATCCCTAAAACACTATCTTAATATTTAAGTCATCGTAACAAGCTTATAAACTTACTACTGTATGCTTTACTCAGATAAAAACAAAATATAATTTTTATGCCACTCGAGGCACAGGAGCCATGAATCGATATTATGATATCGAGTAACATCTTTACTGTACCGTAGAATGGAACGTTCTTATTTTCAACTTGTGTCAAAGTCATGAGATGTCACTGTCAAATATTTGATCGACATTGACAACTGTCAAACCACGTCAAAATAAAAGCACATTGTTGTTTTTTATTGTGCGTAAATAAATTAATTAATTTAACTTAAATATGGCTCAAGGCAAATTAAAAGTCAAGAGTAAGTTACCTGCTGGTGCGAAATCAAAGAAGAATAAGGCTAAGGCGGGCAAAGCGGTGACGAAGCGTCCCAACGCACCAGTTAAGAGCAAATCTGCGGCCGAAAGGAATAAGATGAAGACGAATGTGTCTAAGATGGTGAATGCTGCAGCTGAGCAGCAGTTACGAGCCCTGGCTACCACCACGCCGCAGTTGTCGGAGGCACAGAAGCGAGTCGCAGCGGCTCCCACAGCGCCGGCACCTGCGAAATAACTTATAAAAACTGGAACTCGTGTTACGTCGACCAGTGCAGGTAAATATGTGATTTAAAAGCTACAGATACATTATGTAGCATGTTATACAGTTCAAACGCGATTTTTTCTAACAAACTCAGTTATTTATTGTGAAGAATTTCATAATTTGTAGTGGTTTCTAACGGTAGATAAGTCTATTATGATAAACAATGACCAACTATGTATTTCAATTTAAAATATTGTACTCTGCTAAATATACATTAGAGAGATTGGGAATTAAAATGCAAGTAAAGCAATTCTTTCAGGTGATGGGACCTGTGGATTTGTATTAAAACTATTTTGTCTAAAATGTATAAATATAAAAAAAAAAACAAATAAATAAATGTGTCTGCAACTATTTTGTACTGTATTATCTGTACCTAAATCTTACTGCACTCTGTTTCAAAGGTTTGATTATATTTAATATTGTAAGATAAACTCGTGAAATATTAGACATATAAGTAATGTTATTCTTAAAATAAAATTGTTTTCTGTATTGTTTTTTATTTATTTATCTCATCATATTTGATATTTATTACTTATTTCACATAATAACATTACCAGTTGCTCAATATATTTCATATTTAACACAGGATAGTTTCCATTCCACTCAACATTTTTATCTCAAGTAAAACTTTTAAGGAAACATTTTTTGTTTGTTTGTTGCGTAGGCTCTGAGGCTACTGAACCTATTTGAAAAAATATTTCACTGTTCGAAAACTACACCCTTTCTGATTTACATAGGCTTTTTATCCTGGTATGGACATAAGTCCCCACTGGACCTAGGTGGAACCGTTGGAAATCATTCATTGTACGTTGAACGTACATTTAGTTTCCAAAAATCATGGTAATAGGTTTTTTACAAGTTATCAGGTGGTTTCTGCGGAGGGAGACAGTATCTATATTAGTTTGGTCCACGTTTTGGAGCGACCCTGAATATACTGAAAATATGTTTCTTGTGTAATTTGCATTTCTGTGAGTTTGGTAGTATTATTAATCAAATTATTATTACATGAGAAGCAGAATAAAAACTTAAACAACTTTATTCTTAGCTAGACTTTGATATAAAAAGCTTAGTCACAATTTTATGATACCAGTTTCTTATAGCATTTTATAGTCCATGGTTATTTAATATTAGAAATGCATTATTGTTGCTATATTAAGTCTGACTGGTTGTTAATATGTTTAGAAATATATTTGAATACTTTTTAATATGCAAGAATTTGATGATCATCATTTGAAAAAATTTTAGTCAGAATAATAATGAGTCGTAATTTTTAAATTTTATTGTGATGATAACACGTAATAAAATTTAATAAAGATGTATGAAAAATTTAATTCTGATAATATACAGACATTGGCAGAATAAAATTAAGAAACACTGACATAGATGGTGCAATATTTTTTATTGTATTGAAATTACGCAAGTTGTTTCTATGCGGAATTTTCGTTGTGTAAGTAGGATGATGTTAGAATATTTGGGTTATTCCCGTTCGGTAACACCCTTTCGTGAACACTGTTGACCATCGGGAAAAAAAAGTTTCGTTCGTTCACAGTGTTGACGAACGCTACTTATTATTTCGGGTAATTCCCGTTCGGTAACACCTTTCGATCCTGTCGTCAACACTGTTGACGATCGGGAAAAAAAAGTTTCGAAACCGATGATATAATCTGCCAATTCGAATTCTTATATGTGAATATGAATTCATCCGGCAATTATTATTTTTTAGGTAGTTAATAACGGAAATGCTGGCACGTCAGAAAGCAGATGACCTCGAATCTTGTAGCTACGTTCGCTGGCTAGATTGTGCCTAACACAAGTTTTAGATAATACTAGGACCAGGCGTTTTTGTCTGGTCCTGAAAATCTAGTAACATTTTAGTTGCAATACTTCAGGCAAATCTATCGAGCTTACGCTTTAAAGAACAAAGTCCTTCTTGGCACATTTACGCTATGCTCGTTTTGGTGGGGACTTTTTGTAATTTTCACCCTCCAAAATTGCGCACGTACCTAATATTTTTATAGGATTTAGCGGATTATAATCTTTACTCCAACATTCACTCCCAGTTCCACTGTATGAGAACAGGTATTAATTTATTTATTTCAGGGAGTAATACATAGCCACAAACTGCATTAGCATAATAACTGCGTACCTACAAATTATATCATTACTCAAGAGTTCATATCATTGGTACGTCCAGATAAACAGTTGGCAATTTATCTAAAACATTAACGTTATTATCACTGCAACCGAATTCGGCGAAATCCTCAGTTGACCGCGAGCAAAAGGTTCGGAGTTTTGGTGTAAAAATAAGTTGTGTACAGACCAGAAATCGATTATATATAGGTGCCTATAAATAAATACATATGTATCAATTCAAGGCGATGTCGCACGGTGAGTGAACGGGCGTACCGGACACTCGGCTGTCCATGAATTCGGATAGTTCTCCACTGGACCAGGATTTAGTCCTTGTTTAGACGTTTTAAGGACGGAATTTCGTCGATTGCACTTTATACGACTGTTAGAAATATTTAAAAAATACTGGGGTATTGGAAAAGGAGTAACTTTTGTACATAGCGTCATAGTGATTCATTCAAATATTTGTCTCGTTCTTAATTGTGTTTCGACTATATCAATTCAAAACTAATCGATATTCATACGCAAGTTGCGGTTGAACCAGTAAAAAGTTGTTGACCTTTGAGTCGATATTCAAATACCTAGCCATTCAGCATCCACCTATGTCATAATGATTTTGTGTCTAGGGACTTCCGAAAGTATTTTTGCGTCAGTTTACCGAGAGTAATGTGGTCTAATAAGCCGGGGTCCTTCTGAACTTTTGGTTAACTTGCGGCGAGGTGGCGGGGCGGAGGCAGTCTTGTGATGCGTCGATTTCTCCGAATAAGATTAATAAATACAGGCGGGGGCACGAGGGGCGGGAGGGCGAGGGGAGGCTTGGGGGGGGGGGGGGGACATCGCGGCTAATGACACGCGCCGCTGCAGATATTTTTTTATCGCGAATTTAAAACATAAACTGGTTGCGGTAGCTATGGGAAGTGGCTGACCAGAAGGCTCAATTGGAACAATTCTTATAAGAAGCCCACGCTTGGTGGTCTCATCGCATGATTTCCTGGGAAGTTCCTGAGAGATGATTTCGGAGATTCGCTAAAGCAGTATGCACTCATGGCGTTAGATCTCCCTAAAAAGCGGTGCTGTACGGTAATATGTGCCTAATCTTGTGAATAATTTGTACAATGTGCAAGTTTGTTGGTCTTCAATCACTCTATTTTTTATTCGGGTACGGGAAGGAATTCGTAAACGGAAGCTAGTACATACTTACATATAAGTAGGTAAGTCCTTGTTACCAATCCAGTCCTTTGTTAGATTTGTGCAAAGACAACTTTAAGTCGCTGAATACGTTGCATATACTTCAGTAAGCTCTCAAAGACTACTGAAGACTTGAAATCCAATGTAACAGAATCGCTTGATCCGTGGCTCGCAAATACTTTCTATGTTCTTATCTTTTAGAACAAAGGACATAATAATATGCAGTCTAGTACATATGTATATTGTATCTTGTAGATATGGAAGGTTTTGCCATACCTAGCAATCTTACACAGGACACACAATATGATCTTCCATTTCAAAAGTATGTTGTATTAAAACTTTAAATTAAGATTTCCGAACTTATATTCACTATTCGAATCTCGCCTTAGAATTAATTAATTTTTGTTTAAGGCTACTTTGACGTAGTCTATCCTGTTAAGTTTCTACCTATCAGTCGGTTCAGTTCCAATATTCATTCTTCTAAGTACCAGTACCAGTGATCCTTCTCCTCTCCGTTACATCGGTAGCTTGCCTCCGCCCGCGCCCTACGCCCTGCAGCCTGCAACTCTGCATAGTTCACCGCTCTGCGCGCGCGCATCGATACTAACCGCACTAATCACGAGTTAACACCTATTGTTAACTTCACTCCAGTTTTCAGTTTCACTTTTAGTAAATAATCATTGATTTAGGAACTGATTACTTTGAGATGTAAGTTTGTTCGAAAATATAGGTTGCTTAAAAGATGATACCATCTTTTTTGTTAAGCATTTGGTTTGACTGCTATGAAAAATATTTTCTCAGGTACCGTTAGCATAATGACGCACCCTGAATGATATAACTTGGTCCCAATCACACGACACCGGACACGCCTAATCTTTCCATCTTAAATGTAAACTTATGTTAGATTTAATCCCCGGATAGCAATATAGCATATCTATTAATTTTCCAGCAGGAGACTCGTAATAGCAGGAATTACTTGTTAATATTTAATTATACAAATGAGCCAATTTGTAGATGTCGTATTGAAGGATGTATAAACTGCTGGTTACCTATAAGACTGTAAAGTAATATTCGCAATCGTTAGAGGAAAGTTCTAGAAGTCAAATGACTAAGAAGTACCTACATAAACGTAAAGTACCTAAATGTGATACTAAACCAAGGAGACTATACATAGTAATGCAATTTTCTACTTTAAAAACCGTTCAATAGTTGTGAGAACGTCCAACGTCTTCATATAAAGGGCTAGCATTACAGGCCGCGCGTTGATGTCTTTTACAAGTGCGTCGACGCCTACGAGTGTTACTCGTGCGCAGCTCGCAATTGCAGCCATACCCCGACACTTAGGGCTGTCAATAACAGTTGCAGTCTTTCAACAGCTAATCAAGTCGAGCCTAGAGCAACCGGTTGTGGTCCGTTTACGGAACCCTGGTCGATTTCTCTGGTTTCTCATCAACGTCGAGGTGATATCGACCTGGGGCCCGATTCTCCTAATTTTACTTAAGCGCCATTCGATTCACGTTCGACTGCGATCCAATCCCGACTCGATTACGATTGAAGAGTATGTGGCATTCCGCTATTTTTTCTTTGAAATAAACGTTTTATCCTTTTCTATCGTTCAATAATGAATCATTTTGTCTGCAAATGATTTACGATTGCAAAATGATTGTACAGCAAACTACCGTATAGACTAAAATCACCAAAATAGCAGACCAATCGCACACCAATCAAATGTCAATCGAATACGATTGGTCTTTTATTAGTAGCAGAATGCCCGATATGGTTAAAACTGCTATTACGATCATATTGCGATTCGATTTCTATTCGATTTTGACATTATTAACTTAGGAGAATCGGGCCCCGGGAGACAATAAATCCGGTTCTGCTGCAGCGGGCGGGTTGCAATTAAACTAGTGTCGCGACGGGGTTCGCGGACCGTGCGAAAGTGAAGCACATGGGGGGAGGGGGGACTGGCTCCGTTTGCGCACGCACACAGAGTACTCACAGCAGCGCCACCACAAACCTTGTCTGAAAGCTCCCGGTAAGCTCATGTTGCTCTATGTGCTTCATTTGTAGATACTGCGATTTTCTTTGTTTGTAGTGTTATTGCTTAATGTTTCTACTTTACATCAAGTATGAGGTCATTCAAAAATTTTGCAAAACAAAAGGTATAGTTCTATGATACGCCCAAGCCTATGTGTACCTTAATGCTGTAGGAGCCAGGGTTTCTTGGTGAAGAAGGAGTCTGTTGACCTAATATGTAAAGCTGCATATAAATTCCTTGAACAGTGGTTAGATTAGTCTGTGGCGTGTGCGGGCCGGCGTGTGTGTCGGCGTGTGGGTGCCTGCGAGTGCTCAGTCCGCGCGCGCCGGCCGACGCAGACGCACGCGCCGCTGCCGAGTGCCATGTCGCGCTAGGCGCGCCCCCATGGTGTACCCCGAGGCGTCCCGCTGGGGCGCGCCAGACGCCGCGCTCGCCCCCCTCTACGATGACGTCTACAGAGGTCAGCTGATATTTGCAACCTCACCTATTTTTAACACATTCCCACTGTGACTCCTACCAGACAAAGTGACTTTCTGCGATCGTAAAGTGCTTCAACAGCCTGATTTCTGCAACTCAGTCTGGCTTTGTTATTCTCGGTTTTCGCCTCAGACTGATTTATCAGATGATAATTGTTTGCTAGAACTCCTATTGTAGCGCAGTGAAATGAGGCATAACAATGCCGGTACACAAGTCATGAAATTGCAATCTCATAATCAGAATTCACATTGAGCAATTTAACGTAACGAAACATCAACGAAATGTATGGAATTGGCATGAGCTTTCGCAGAGGTACGTCACTGTCACTGTCAACTCCGTTCTGTTTGTTGAAGTTTCTGCTCATTACTGATTGTCAGAAGTCACTTTATCTAGCAAAGTAAGCCTTACCCAGGGTCATTATAAATGCGCAGGTCGATACATGTCATTGTGTTGCAGCCTCCAGCTCCGCTAAACTCCTTTGTGTGTAACCTGTGTCTGTAGGCAACCTGTCGCCGACCCGTGCCACTTGAACTTCGGCACAACCATTTACGACCCCTACGCGAGAATTTAATTATTAACTTGTTATTAATGTTTTAAATTCAGAACCGGTGCTTAACGACTCTTTTATTAGTTCTCCTTTTTCGTTTAACCCTAATCACATTTTACTTTTAGCGCGTTTTAACTTTGGAACATTTCAACCCCGGCTTTTCTTTGTTCAATTGTGCTTGTTTAAAAAAGTTGTTCAAAAAAATTCACACTTGGTGCGACTGGTCTGATGACTCAGTCGGCGGACATCTGTTACTTAACCATTATATTTACATTTGAATAGAGCCAGCTCATAATTGTAATGGTTATTTCATATTCGCCGCAGTGTTCGCAGTGAAGGGAGTGTTAAATACTTTGAATCCAGTTCAGTAAGTTCTGTATCAGAAATAATAACATATTCACTTTAGATATTTATTAAAATATTCACAGTCGACATCGAAATGCCGAAAGCCTTTTTACGAAATTGCACGGAGTCGTACAATTACCTGTGTTACTTCCAACTTTATGAAGTAAAATGTTCCACCAAATCCTTTTATTCGCGTACAAGTTTATTCCACGCACGTTTCCTAATAAGATTGGTTTGCGAATGTTTTTTGTTAAGATCTAGTTGGGATTTAGCTTCCCAATAAAATTATAATTTATCTTGTATCCTCAGTTAATAGATTGAATCAGGTTCCCTTGGTCTACTTTAAGTTTTAAATTCGGAACATCAGACAGGGTGCTCGCAATAGTCATTATGATTGTAATATTTCGAAGCTAGAATTTGCGAGGTTTCCACCTGCCCCCTACATGTCATAATGACATTACAGTAATTCCACACGATATCGTACTTGCGTAGGAGTATGATGTTCATATCGTGTGTCTACGTTCGGGTCGTGTCGAACGGTTGTTTTATTGATAATTGGGACCTACAGCTCATGTCGGTGCTATAAAGCTCAATTAAACCTTGAAAATTGAACTGTCTTAAGGAAATTCAAATTGTGATTTTATAGTAGGTACCTATCTCGTTTACGATCGTCTATAAAGTTTCTATACGGAGATGGCGAGATGCAAGAAGGCCTATAACGCGAAGTACGAGATATTAAATGACCTGCCTTTCCAATCGGGCCACATCGCGTGATACATTGAGATATCTCGCGATTTCACGATCGCCCATCGCATGTGTGGCTTGCTGGTTTTTATGTCAATTATTAGTTTTAATTGGTCGTTTATATTAATAATTCGTCCCATGTGATTAGCGACCAAGTTGTTAATTGTGTGTGATATGGACTTATTTATGATTTTATTATGAATGCTCATCCTATTAGACAGCATCTGTATAATAGAGAGATGTCAGTGAAACTAATATCTTGTTTTGATTATAACTTTATTTTAGTAGTTGACGTAGGCTTGAGTATTTGAGGACGAATAATGTCTTTTTTAAGCTAAATGTAAATTTGAAACTTGTTCAAAATACTGCAATTTGCATAATGGAGCCCAAGGTGGCGAGATTTGTCCCTTACATTTACATTAATGTTTAACTTGTTGAACTTTAATATGAAAATGTTTTGTCCTTTGAAGGCCCTCGGGCTTTTGAGAAAATAACAATTTTATCCTCTAATGTTTAGATAATTTTTCGTGGTGTGGCATAACATTTGCAAATCATTTCATAGGCAATTTTTTGTTAACATATTAATATAATATGCTTTATTATATTAAAAAAAAACTGATTTTACACATCTCAAAGTCTTCCTTAATTCTGCAAGGCGCAGTTCAGTTGGAGATGTAGGACCGTTAGCGGCGTCTGCGCATGTGGGGGTCCCCACACGTTGCAGCATGCACAGGACAGTCTCAGATGTAATCGGTATTATTCTAGAAACTGGCGCAAGTATAACAGCACTTTTTGAGCTTTATACGGACCGTCCTGGATTATGGAGCGGCCATATTTCTTTTCGGATATCCGGATATGTAAGTTTTGGAAATACTTTTTATGTCCGTTCTAAATTGTGTTACGTAAGTAAATGTGCTTCTATTTTTGGCTACACTCGAATTAGGTAATATTGTGTAATACATTCTTCATAGCAATACTGAAATAAAAATATTATTAAAATAAAGAAATGAATATGGCTATATAATATACTAATATCAAAACATACCAAGATTAGATTAAAAAATACCTAGATCATAAAATGTTCGGAAAGTAAGTTAAAGTTACAAACAATATAAATATCGTAAATAAACATTGCTCCTCTACTTGGGAATTTCATAATTCGGTTAAAAACAAACTTTTATAAGTTCGTCTTTGTTTTTGACAAGTTGTCTTAAAGTTATCGTAGAAAGCCAGAACTTTCTATTACTGGAAAATAACTTCTTGAGCTAGGTTTAACCGTGGAAATATAGAATCTTGATACTTTACAAGAGAAAGTGATAATAACTACACTTGATCTTACTTATCTCGAATGAGGTTACTGTATCTATTCGTGCGGTTAAACACTTGTTAACTCCATCCATTTTCGCAATTGCATCATTCAATTTTCAATTGTAATACAAAATAAATACGATTCATTTAGTTTTGAGTGGAACTGAAATAGTCCTCGGTAGTTCGAAGCCATCGAATATAAAATAACAATCTATCTTCGAGTTATTTTAAATTGAATCTAAGTATTATTTTTATTGAGAAAAACTTAATGTAATATAGAAACGTTTGGAGAATAAACTTGCTGTCATTTATTTATAGGACCTTTTCTTTGAAAATATACTTATTACTGTTTTTTTGTTCTGGTTTCTGAAAGGTTCAGTGTTCAGACTTTACAAATAATCCCTCGTGACTATATATCTGTAACTTTCCTCGATCCTTCCTGCGAACATCGCATTAAATTCCTTCGAAAAAATCCGGACCAACTCCATTATATTTGTCAAACTTTTTGTCAAGTCGTAAAGACGTAATTTAACTTATAATTACATTTAGGGACCAAGTATTTTGTACAAAAATACTTTCAGCGAACAATTTGTAATACAGTGAACCAATTAAAGAGGTCGTAGTCTGAAATGTTTGTGACGTCACTACGGACCTCTTTTCAGTTCCCTCTTGTCCGCTGTCAGGCTTAATCTTTTCCATTTTCTAAACTGAATGGGCTCCTTCCATCCATTGGTCTTGGGAAACTTTTTAATTTTTCCTTTCGAAGTGAACCAGTCAATTATTTGAAAGGATTTACGTCGAAAAGTTGTCCGTTTGTCTTAAAGTCTGTTTACAGAGGTTTTATTAAGTTTATGAGTGTCTAATTAATTGGTTAATTGAAGAAATGGAAGTGTTAAAGGGTGAATTGAATTACTTTGCGATCGATTTGATAAAATCAAGATGGATGTTTGCACAACACAATCTTTATAGGTTTCATTCACAGCTTACAGGATTACACGTCTCTTTTAAACGATTTGCATATTGTTTCTACCGTTATTTATATCATTGTCAGGCACTGGAAAACGGAGGGATATTCGTTAAGCAAAATATATAAAGTTAAACTAAATATAATATTGTAAAGTGAACATTTGACCTTGTGGACACGATCACGGAATAAGATAGAACCATACACAAAGGTCTTCATAAACCTTATCAGTTTTACTAAAAGAGCGTTTGTTTACACCTTATTAAGATCATTAATAAGATAACCCGCCGTATAAACACTTCCATTTAAGGTAAACGTCTCCATTATCGGCCTTGTGTGCGTTCAATAGGATGCTGAGTTATGATGCCAGTTATTGTGGTGCTTACCCTAATTTGTTTTACCTGTATTCATTTGGCTCGTAATTAATTTTACCTCGTTTTTGAGTATTGTTTTGTTTGTATCAGCTATTTATAGATCGGTAATTTCGTGTTACTGTAGCGTGGAAATTAATTTTGTTTATTTTGATAACAATTGCTGTTTGCTGCGTATCTTTGTACCTATATTTGTTTAATAATAATTTATGATAATAACGTAGTAAATATGAACATTTCAGTCATAAACTGTGTCGTATTTTATACAGAGATACGTATAAAATGGCACACTTTTAGGTAATTTACGACTATTTATATTCTACATAGAAATTGATTTTAACTAAGTACCTACAATATTCCAGCTTTATAAACTAAGTAAAATTTCAAACAGTTTATTGTCCAATATCCACAGATTTAATAGCTTTTCAGTGTAATAACTTTATTTAGAATACCAGACCGCGTTTCAATTAAGTTACTCGATTATTTTAATTTTCGAAACATTCCGATGTCTTTCCGGTGCTTAATGAATATGTTTCATCCCTTGTGGACGGGGTGACGAGACAGGGCGGTCAATATGGCCTGAAATGTGTCAGTAGTTTTGACGCTCTCTCTCGGAAACGGCTGGACATGTGTTGTTATTTTGACGTTTCTGTATGAAATGTTTCGGCATGTAAGAGTTGATCATTTTTTTACCTATTTTGTAAACGTAATTTTACTTTTTAAAAACTTCGAGTTCTTTATAGATGCTTCTATACGCAATTAACATAGAAGCTTTTTCGAACTCTGGGTTTTAAAAACGAGCATGCTTTTGCAGCACTTCAGCTTTATTTAGCATTTTTTTTTGTAATTCTCTCTAAAATAATTTCATAGGGAATAGAATGAGTTTGTACTCGTTTGATCTAACTAAACACACCCTTCGACATTTATACCGCAAATAGCGCAACTCACTTTTAAAATGTATTAATACCAAATTTTAATAGGTGCTCACAAATGTTTAAAATTCCAATAAAGTTCAGAGGACAACGGTCTCTCGATCAAATTAATTGAGTTTAAGTTTTGGATGGGTTAATCATTAGGGTTAGGTAAGCCAATTACGAAATGTGCTTAATAAACCTTTATGTGAGATAATTGTGTTATTACACTGGAATAAATAATGTGTACGAACCTTAAACTTTAATCTACGTGCCTATCTTTAGCTGTTTATTTTCTATCTGAATGCGAAATGGAGAAATTTCGATTCGCACTCGTAACTTTATTCGCACAATTCAAGACTAAGTACAAATCTCAAGCGAGTCAGGAAAACAATAAAACAGTGGAACTGAGCCCATAAATTGAGTTTCGCGATAAACTATCTTACGATATCCACGACATGATACGCTGACTCACATATTAGGAATTCCTACGGCACGGCATACAGAGTGCCGCCCACTGGTAATGCCTGAATATCGATGTGCTGGTCAACTATACTAGTGCGATTGCGATTTTAGGGTGACAAGAGCGTCGTAGGTCGTGGGCTGTCGTATAATTTACACATTATGTTCTTATACGACTGAAATAAGGCACGGCGATTTCTTTATCAAAACTGGGATAGTTATTGTCATAGACTCATAGAATAGAATCGCATCCATCAACGTAGTGCTAAAAACGCAAAAAAATATAGGTACGAGTAGTTCTATAATTTAATTTTCTTTGGTAAAATAATTCGACCTAGGTCTATAAAAAATACGAAGACAAAAAATCGCGCGACAAAATCGCAACCTGTGACAAAAACCTTAACTAAACAATTCGATTAATTCCATCCACGCGTCATACGATTATTTCGCATAATAATTCTGGGATTATTTCGGGTGTTAATGTACTAGTAACCCAGCGTTACTGTATACGATTCACGTTCGACCTCAGTCGACTTCCTTCGGTCCAGGATTAATGGTGTCTGCACACAGCGGGCGCGGCGCGACGGGACGGGACGGCGACGCGACGCTGAGCAGTTGTAATGTACTAGATATTACGGACGACATCACACAGAGCCGTCCCGCTCGGCGCGACGCGACGCGACGATCTAGTACATTGCGTCGCGTCGCCGTCCCGTCCCGCCGCGCCGCGCCCGCTGTGTGCAGAGACCTTAAAGCTTTAGAGTACATAGACTGCAAACTTTTAGTCAATCAGTATGGGATTGAATGGTAGTACGCATTTAACAATGATGAGGTATTCAGCTGTATTAGACTGACTGAAAACTTTGGGTTATTGAAGTCATTCTCCCGAATTTGACTGGCACGAAAGTGCACCCACAAACTGCAACTTTAAAAAAATGATATTTTTATGTATGCAACTTGCACGAATGTAATTATAAACTGAGCGAATCGATCCCTTCAAAAATGTATGGCAGGGAATAGGGGCAACTGTCGGCCGACAGTTGAGTCTGTAGTGTACACCGTCTTAATATGGAGATGAACGGGTGTTGTAGTGTCAAGTTTTCGACTGCGAATTTGAATATGAATAAGCCGTTTTACGGTTTATGGTTGGTGGGTAAGAATAAGTAACATAAGCCACCCTGGGCGTCGTAAAGTTAGTTCTACGAGGTTGCCAAGGGAGTTGTAAGTTAGGGTTCGATGTGTCAATTCAGCGATTTAAGAAAGGATTTTGAGGATGTAGGATCGTTCTTTTGTTCATGTTTTTATTGACGATATTTGCTAGGTTTGTAGCCTTGAAGCTTGTTTTAATTACATTCCCATGGCTATTGTTTAAAGGGCAACAGTGGGCATGAATACCTAGTGAATATTATATGGGTATATTATTATTTTTTTTTTTTTTTTTTCTGCTCTAGCTCCGCTATCGACAGTCGATGGCGCCTATTTAAATCTAGTTCTCGTTCATACCAGTTCTCTCTTTTATGCCTCTCGCACTTCCATTCCTCATACTTTATCTTTCTTACATCCATCTCCTTTCTGTCTTTTTATGGGTGGGTCTCCCATTTACTATCTAATCTGTTTTCTTATCTATTTATTTTCTTTTTATTTATAGGGAAAATAACTCTCTAGACATATTTTATTTTTCTCTTAACCTATTATATTTATTTATATACTACTTCTACTTATTCTATTTACAGACTTTTCGTGTTTTCTTATTTCTACTTACATATTTTATATCTATGTTTACATACCAATATGTACAATATTTTATGAAACATAGTATTATGTATCTGTTTTGTTACGTGCTATTATATGGGTATATTATAGGTAGTGTGTTTATAAAAGAGGCCCTATCTTCCTCTAATTATTTTTTAGTTGATATAAAGCAGTGTAATATGTTGTCCTTGTTGTAAGATATAATATTCCTATGAATTATTGACGAGTTACCCAAAATTGAAGTGTTGTCGTCTAATAGGTTCAAAAACCTCCGGGATTACTGGTTAAGTCATTGTTAGATACAATATACTTACAAGGTCGAAGTAAACTGTATTGTATCATATAGATTGGACTTCAACCTTTAGCCGAATCAGCCTTTATGAGTAAACAATAGGAACATACACAGAAAAACAAAACACAGTTGCTCGAGTGACAATTATTTTCTACCTATACTAATATTATAAAGCTGAAGAGTTTGTTTGTTTGTTTGTTTGAACGCGCTAATCTCAGTAACTACTGGTCCGATTTGAAAAATTCTTTCAGTGTTAGATAGCCCATTTATCGAGGAAGGCTATAGGCTACTTTTTATCCGGGTCCGTGCTGAGGTTCCCACGGGATGTGGGTGAAACCGCTGGCAGAAGCTAGTAAATTAATATAAAAGAGCATTTAGAAAAACTAGAATTATTTTCTGCTTGTTTTTGTTTTTGGTCAGGTTTGTTTTCATAACTATAGATCGATTAATAAAATACAAATTTGTTGTGACTTAAAGAAAAAACGTTCTTATTCGAGTCTAATTGGACTGATAGTAAAATTCGCGCAAACCGGCCAGGCTTCCGGCCTATTCTGTATTTGACCATAGATTTGGACTTTAAACTTTTCTATGTTAGTAATTCGCGGAAATTTCAAGTACTGTTACTTTTATTGAGATAAAAACAAAAATTACTTAATTTGCTACGGTTTTGTGGTAAATAATTCTAGTATGAAATACATGTGAAACCTGTGGAATACTCTTTTAATTAACTCAGGTTACGAGAGAAGCCAACGAAAAAGATTAAAACGCAATGTTATCTACTTTTAGATCTCATTTAATGAAATATTTTTTTTTTTTATTAAATCTAACTCTAAACTAACTAGGAGAATCAATCGAAATGAGTGTTCAAGATAAAATGAGTGCTCTATAAAAATTCCCAGGTACTTACTATTGATGTCATGTTTGCTTTTTTGCGAGAAGTAGTCTCTGCAATGGCTCGGATGCGGAAAATAGACTTGGGAGAGACCTATGTAATATTTAGTTTTAACAGTGCTATAGTGTAGGTTGAAATATCGCACCCTGAGAACGAAAGTGACTCAACTCAAAATTGCCAATTTTTGGGAATAGGCGAAAATGTGTCCGTCGTATTAAGCATTTTCTGTTCATTTTACAATAACGCTAACACATGGTAGCAAAAGTTATGAATTTCTTTTGAAATATATTGTTTGACTTAATAGCTTTAGATGCATTATATTTAGTTTTTGCAAAAAAAAAATGATTTTTCCATTAAAATACGGTTGAGGGAAAAGAGACTGAAATATACCTCTATCCTTTTCTTACCTTTAATGGTCAGTTTTCTAATTTATGTATGATAGAGTATACTTTTTTGAGTCATTCTGTATACTTAACTCATTTAATCAAAATTTTGAAGTCGGTCACTTTCGTTCTCAGCGTGCGATATGTGTGTTTGTTTATGATATAGGTAGGTATTCAGAAACGAAGTCAACATTCTCTATTCATAGCAGGTACATTGCGATACCACTATATAGGTATATTCCAAAGAAAAGTTCAACCCAGCAATAGCTTAAGGAAAACGCCTCCAAAACTGTTCGTAGTCATGTATTTAAACTGCTTACAATTGTGCCAACATCATTACACATCAGACCGTACTTCCATGATAATACTTAGGTATAATTACGTTCACAAGCACATGAGCTCGCCATATTATGTGCACTTTATATGCCAATGGAATTAGGACTTTATTGTCTGTTTGTTAAAGTTCAATATGGGTTACTTGATGTCGGATTGATCAGGCTTTTAAGTGATATTAAAACTAGTTGCATCGATGGTTTTGTATGGATTTATAATGTAGCTGTAAGCTAGGCTTAATGTTCCGATGAGATATTTTAGTTTATCCTGAGATATGTGAGTTTACATTGTTCCTCCATTAAACGCTGTGTTTGCTAACGATTAAAACAGGGCGGAGGTGAGGACATAATTTTAGTTAACATCAAAGTGCTACAAAGTTCATTGGCAGATGAATAAAGTAAGGCGAAGTACAAATTAACTGAGATAAGAGAATCTTGCAGTTTTGTGTACTGACTATTTGTAGCTCGTTTTGCTTAGATAGTCTTAGTTTTGCGTAGTAGTGATGATAGTATATTTCAATTTTAGTGATGTTGATAAACGGTTTTTCATAATAACTGGAAACTGGTAACCACTGAATATGTCCAATATAATCGCAATTTTTCATAAAATTACTGAAATTCTATTGGCATAGAACAGTCCGGTTTACCTGTAAATATTTAATTCCCATATTCATGACAATACATTCTTGTAAGCCAATATTGATACAAGCCCGCACATAGCCTAGCGTGCTCCAGAAATGTCAAACTTTGACATTTCATTGACGTTCCCTTTTCAAATTATTTTGTGTAGAAAATGTTGGTTTTGGCCGCCATTTGCTGATGAAAACTAATAAACATGACAACGAATTGTGAGAATATTTTTTGCATGATGATTAATTTGTGAATGAGAACGAAACATTAGTTGATTTCCCTGGATAGATACTTACGACATGTGAAGAGTATTGAAGAGCTAATTCCCACGGCTAATGTCGTGCTCTTTTCTGTAAGAACCATGTACTTAGTAAGTTTATAATTCTGTTATTATTTTGAAGTATGATTTTGTTCATTGTTTACGTGCACGATGCTTCAGCACAACACTGTTTTACAGTACCTAACTAGACTTGCACCTTTATTTTGAAATCTCACAATCGAGATCTACACAAAAAGTACCTACATAATTTATAAAGACCCCTTACTTACAAAGGTGCTAGTAATTTCATATTTCAGTTACGTCAAGTTACTTAGCCTTAATCTGACGTCAAACTAGTGACGTATTTATGAGAGTTGGTAAACTTACGTCAAAGTTTGATACTTTAAATGGCAATTTAAATTAACGTCAGCCGTTGAGTGGAGTAGACGTAAACCGCACAAAGTGATATCAATAATAGAACTATTAGGTTTCAATTTAATTGCAACTGTTTGTTTAATTGGTATTAATTTGTAGCGACATGAAACTCATACAACCTTTTCAACTCGCAACCTTCAATAGTCATGAAGAAAAATACAAATGTCAAATTCAAAATTTTCTATTTTCAAAAACCGATTTTCGTTGTCGCAGGCGTGAACATATAAATAGGGCGCCGCCCGTTTAAATAAATAAGTCGACACAAAATCTTCGTGTGTAATTCATCTCCTTAATTGGTGACCCCGACGTGATTGATCGTGAAGACGCTCCGTGAGTAGAGCCATCGGCACCATGACGTCGAGACCAAATGAAGAATTCGTCGACGCTCAGGGCGGTATCACGGCCAGCAATGACGTGGCCACGATATCCCTGCCGGCAAGACTTCCACCGTTCTGGCGACAGAATCCTCGGCTGTGGTTCGCGCAATTTGAAGCAGCTGTCGCCGCCAGCAAACTAGGAGATGAACAGAAATTTAATCTTGTCGTTCCACTACTGGGTTGCAACAACCTGGAATTAATTACGGATCTAATACTGGAGCCTCCGGCTACCGGCAAGTACCAGACTTTGAAGGAAAGGCTGATAGCGACTTTTCAAGAGTCTGACGATCGCCAACTGCAGAAGCTGTTGAGTGGCCTCGAACTCGGCGATCAAAAACCAAGCCACCTTCTTCGGAGAATGCGTGATCTCGGCGGAAAATTATTGTCCCAAGAAGCACTTAAGGTTATGTGGCTGAAGCAGTTACCCGCATATGTGCGCTCCGTACTTTCCATCAACACGGAATCATCGCTTGAAACCATAGCTGCGATGGCCGACAAGATGCTCGAACAATATGAACCTGCTTCAATCGCCGCCGTCACTACAAACGATCCATCCACTTCAGCCGACGGTGCTCAACAAAACGTCATAACCAACCTACAGATAAACATACTTTCGAAGCAAATCGAGAAGTTAACACTCGAAGTCGCCGAGCTACGTTCAAGCCATCGGCGCGCGACATACTCATGGTACTCGAACGCCTAGATTCCTTCGGCGTCAGTCTAAACATTGGAAAATGTGAATTCGACAGGGAAACCATCGAATTTCTCGGATACGAAGTCTCGTCAGAAGGAATTAAACCTACTCAGAATCGAATACAAGCAATCGTAAACTATCCGAAACCTCAAACAGTTCAAGAACTGCGAAGATTTCTTGGAATGATGAACTTCTATCGCAGTTGTTTACCTCATCAAGCTGAAAGTCAACACGAATTGAACAAATATCTACATAACAGCAAGAAAAGCGACAAAACTCCGATTAAATGGTCACAAGAGGCAGAACAAGCTTTTGAGAAATGCCGACAAAGCATACTCGAAGCAACAACGCTAACGCACCCGATTCCCAACGCGCCGCTAAGTTTATACACTGACGCATCGAATACTAGCATCGGCGCCGTCCTTCAACAAAAGGTCGACAACGTTTGGAAACCACTGGCATTTTTCTCAAAATCCATGAGCGAAACTCAACGAAGATACAGCGTGTACGATCGCGAATTATTAGCCATGTACACCGCTGTTCAACATCTTAGAAGATTTGTAGTGGGACCTACACTAATTGTTGACGCATCAATATTGTTCATACTGTACTTGCATTGTGTTCGCCTCCTCAGTTGTCCCGTATATCGCACTACCAACGCACGTTACTAAATATTGTGACCGTACCAAATCGTATGTAACCTAATTGGAGTCAGATAATAAAAGTGTATTAATTAGTATTCGGTTTATTTACTTCTCTCTGAACACGACACCCCACCATCTAAATTGGTGACCCCGTGTGGAGAAAGTGTGAACTGTAACCAGTGAATTTGGACTTGTAATTCAGTGAATCGGACGACCGGGGCAACTCACACAAGTGTACGTAGTGTCGGCTTAATATTAGTGCGCGTCAAATTAAGAAAATTATAATGTCGTCTGAAGACAAGAAGGTCGTTATTGAAGAACATCAACTGTCGTCCATCTCCATCACAGCTAGAATTCCGGAATTTTGGAAGAAGTCGCCTAGAACATGGTTTATCCAAGCGGAAGCAGTTCTAAATCCTCAGAAGATGTCCGACGAATCAAAGTACCAGGTCCTTATTTCAAAATTACCCCCGGACGCAGTTGAGCAAGTTACACAGATCCTTGTGGATCCCCCTGAGAAAAATAAATATGAGACCTTGAAGAATAAGTTAATATTTATATATCAAGAATCGGAAGAGCGGCAAGTAAAAAAACTCATTGGCGAAATGGAATTAGGCGACCAGAAACCATCACAATTACTAAGAAAAATGCAAGACCTAGCCAGGGGACGAGTAAATAACGAAACACTCATAGTTATGTGGCAGAATCATTTACCAAATTCGGTGCGAGGAGTTTTAGCTGTAACGGAAGAAAAAGATCTAGAGAAATTAGCATCAATAGCGGATAAAATAATGGAAACAACGACTCCCATAAATAGTGTTGCGACTGTCAAACAGGAACCAGGCCCATCGGGTTCTCAGGACCAAATTATTTCGGCGATAAACAAATTGAGTGATAGATTACAAAATTTAGAGTCAAGGTCACGAGGCCGTTCAAATAACTGGCGAAGGAATAACTTTAGACGCAACAGATCCAGGTCAGGGTCAAGAAGTCGCACAAGGAAATTCGAAGATCCGAATTGGCTATGTTTTTACCATTATAAGTATCGCAGCAAGGCAACTAAATGCGTGGATCCATGTAACTGGAAGAAAAAACACGACAAGGACAAGCCAGCGGAAAACTAGAGTCGGTGCAGTCTGCGACGGGAGGCTGTGACCGTGCCTTCGGGAATCACCGTCTGTGTGTCAGAGACAGGAAATCGGGCTTAAACTTCTTAGTGGATAGTGGTGCAAACGTGTCAGTGTTACCGCGGAAAGTAGCCTACATGAAAGGTAATACAAGTGAGTGCTGTTATAAACTCTTTGCCGCAAATGGAACTCAGATTAACACGTATGGTACATTGTACTTAGAATTAGATTTAAACCTAAGACGAGCATTCCGTTGGTTATTTACATTAGCGGACGTACAGCAACCAATATTAGGTGCTGACTTCTTAGCTAATTTTCAGTTGTTAATTGACTTGAACGGACGAAGGTTAATCGATCAAGTAACTAATTTAAGCACCAAAGGCAATCTTTCTAATTCTAGTGAGCCCACTTTGAAAACTATCGTAAATAATTGCCCTTATTATGATTTATTATGTGAATTTCCAGAACTAACTAAACCAGTTTCGTACAAAGAAACGCCTAAACATAATGTTTGTCATCACATTGAGACCACAGGACCCCCAGTGCACGCACGAGCCAGGCAGTTACCACCAGACAGGTACGTAAAAGCTAAAAATGAGTTTAAGATTATGCAAGAGCTTGGGATTTGTAGGCCGAGTAAAAGCGCTTGGGCAAGTCCCTTGCATGTTGTTCCTAAGAAGGACGGGAATATTAGACCTTGTGGAGATTATAGACGTTTAAATGCGATTACCAAGCCTGATCGATATCCAGTTCCCCGTCTTCATGATTTTACGTATATGTTAGATAATAAAAAGGTTTTCTCAAAACTAGATATAAATAGAGCCTATTATTGTGTGCCAGTTTCGGAAAATGACATTGAGAAAACTGCCGTCATAACACCGTTTGGTTTATTCGAGTTTGTGCGTATGCCATTTGGATTAAGAAATGCTGCACAAACTTTTCAACGTTTTATGCATCATACTGTTTTACAAGACTTAGATTTTCTTTTCAATTACGTAGATGACGTCATCATTGCGTCGGAAAATGAAGAGCAGCATAGAGAACATTTACGAAAAGTGTTTGAACGTTTTAATGAATTTGGTATAACGATTAATTTTTCAAAGTGTAGTTTTGGTAAAGATAAATTAGAGTTTTTGGGTTTTGAGGTCTCTACAGAAGGAATTAAACCATTAGAAGATAAAGTTAAAGCGATTATTGATTTTCCAAAGCCGGATACTGTAGAGGAACTTAGAAGATTTTTAGGCATGTTAAATTTTTATAGAGCTCATATACCTCATTCAGCTGATCATCAGGCAGCGTTAAATAAATATTTGGGGAATTCAAAGCGTAAGGATAAAAGCAAAATCAATTGGACACCTGAAGCTACGGAAAATTTTGAAAAATGTAAAGATGATCTTAAAAATGCTACCTTATTGTATTTCCCATCGGCACATACACCTTTGTCATTGATGACGGACGCATCAGACACAAGTGTAGGTGCAGTATTGCAACAAAAAGTTGATGGCAATTGGAAACCTTTAGGATATTTTTCGAAAAAATTGACTGAAGCACAAAAGAAATATAGTACATATGATAGAGAACTTTTAGCAATTTATTTAGCAATCATACATTTTCGTAATTTAGTTGAAGGACAAGAATTAATAATCTTTACAGATCATAAACCATTAACTTTCGCGTTTACTAAATTAGGTACCAATAGAGAAACTTCTAGGCGAACTAGGCAAATTATGTTTATTAGTGAATTTAGTACTGACATACGACACATTAGTGGAAATAATAATATAGTTGCTGACACATTATCTAGAGTTGAAACAATAACATGTCCCACGACGTTAGATTTCGCAGAACTCGCCACTGCGCAGGAAGTTGACGAACAGCTTGCAAAATTATTGAGGGCATCGAACAACAACAGTAAAGTAATATTAAAACGCGTAACGTTACTTGATACTGATAAACATGTTTATTGCGAAATGTCTACTAATAGTGCAAGACCATATTTACCTGAAAAATTTCGTCGTTTAGCTTTTGATTCTATTCATAATTTAAGTCATCCTGGTATTAAGACAAGTAAAAAATTAGTAAAAGATAGATATTTTTGGCCTGAAATGAATAGAGATATTGGTAATTGGGCTAAAACATGTGTAAAATGTCAAAGAGCGAAAGTTCAAAAACATACGGTTTCTGATTTACAGTCCTTTAAAAGTACTAAACGTTTTGAGCATATACATATTGATATTATAGGACCGTTACCAACCTCGCCAGAAGGTTATAGATATTGTTTAACGATTATCGATAGATTCACTCGTTGGCCAGAGGCATTTCCACTAAAAGAGATAACTGCAGAAATCGTAGCGAAAACATTATATGAAGGTTGGATTAGTCGTTTTGGTTGTCCTATAAAGCTTACTAGGGTAGTGACCAGGGTCGTCAGTTCGAAAGTAACTTATTCAAAGAATTAATGATTTTAATGGGAATTATAAAGACACGTACAACTCCGTATCATCCTCAATGTAATGGTTTAGTAGAACGTTGGCATAGATCTTTAAAAGCCGCGTTAATGGCTCGCTTAAATAATAAATGCTGGGTTGACGAATTGGCAACTGTAATGTTGGGGTTACGCACAACGATTAAATTAGATACAGGCGTAACCGCTGCACAAATGTTGTATGGCAGTAATATTAGATTACCCGGTGACTTTTATGACACAGCTGATTTGAAAAGTAGCGATTCAGAAAATTTCGTAAATAAGTTAAAAGTTGTAATTGACGGGTTAAAGCCATCGAATAGGAAAAATAAGTCACCAAATAAGATTTTTGTGCATAAAGACTTGTATGATTGTGAATATATTTTTATCCGTAATGACGCAGTACGGAAACCGTTACAACCACCTTACGACGGACCATATCGCGTCATAAGTAGAGATAATAAAGTATTTTGTATTCAGTTGCCCGACCGACAAGTTAAAGTTTCTATAGATCGTCTGAAACCAGCGTACATGTTAATAGAGGATGAATCGCAATCTAAAGTAGTTGATAATAGTAATAGGGATACCGTTTGTCGAAAAGTTACGAAAAAAGTAACAATTCAAACGGACGAACCCGATAGTAAAGTTTATACTACGCGAACTGGTCGAGTAAGCAAGAAGCCATTGAAATACCGATAAATTATTTTATTGTTAAAATGTCAATTTTGCAGATTTATTTAGGACATTAGTTTCAAATTGTGGTATCGCGATCTTTAATTTCATTTACGTTGAGACGATACATCAGTATAGTGGATTAAATTAGCGAAATGGGTTCTAATCAAACGAAAGAGAACGTAATTGTAAACGAAAATGTATCTAATGTGGCCCATATGCATAATAAGCTAAATATTATTGGCATAGTGATGATAGTTATTATAATAATGTTAATCATGGTATTTGCCTACGCACTGAAACGAAGATTCATTAGAGGCGTGAGGAAATGGTTAAGAAAAGAAATGGTAGCCAGTTCTGTAGCCTTACCGAGTATTAAGGTCGAAACTGTGCAACCTCAACATACAATGAATCCGCCGTCAACAGCCAAAGTTGTGATTTGATAATAATATTCTGATCAAAAACCCTCGTTCTCTCAAGTGATATTATATTTGTGTGAATGTGTAGTGAATGTTAAACAGTAGTGAATGTATATTTTTTATGGCGTCATCATGTCGGATACTGGAGACTCTTGGTCATTCGTACGAGTAGGCCAAGCGTGTAATTTTATTTTTTAATATGTATAGCAGAGTAACCCGACATGATAACTACCTTTAACGTATTTCGTATATAATATACTTAGATTATGTATATTTCATGTTATCTATTATGTATGTAATCACATTAAATGTCAAGACGGACTCTCTAGAAGTGTCCCGCAACTGTAATAGACGAATATGTGTAGTGTATTACATAGATTTAAGGCAGTTACAGGATGTATTGTGTTATATTTTGTTTTTCGATCGTAGGACATTCTGTATAGTTTGTATTGTTGGTACCGGCCGGCCACAATGACTCCAAGAGAGGAGAACAGAGTATAACACAAAGGTTAAGAACATTTTGTACTTAGTTTAAGATAGTTCTATATTGTTAAAATCAAAGTTTTGTCCTGGCTGAAGATAGATTTTTTTACTCTGTATTTGATATTTACTTTGTAATAATGAACATAAGTTTGAACCTGCACTCTCAGGCACGAGAGGTGTATCTTTTAATCACTAAGTCATTAGGTACAAAGCCAGTAGTACTGAGACAAACATGCGCTTATCGCACAACCAGTCAGGGATCCTGTTTCAAAGTTGTTATTGTATAAATGTATACTGTAAGCAAATTTTTGTTGAGACTGTAATTTAATAATATTGTTTGTGAACATTGTAAGCTTCTTGGATTATATAGTAACTGGATAAGAATATTTTTTTTGTAAAAAAATCTTTTGTCAAAAATTTTTTTTAAAAAAAAAGGGGAGGAATGATGTAGTGGGACCTACACTAATTGTTGACGCATCAATATTGTTCATACTGTACTTGCATTGTGTTCGCCTCCTCAGTTGTCCCGTATATCGCACTACCAACGCACGTTACTAAATATTGTGACCGTACCAAATCGTATGTAACCTAATTGGAGTCAGATAATAAAAGTGTATTAATTAGTATTCGGTTTATTTACTTCTCTCTGAACACGACACCCCACCATCTAAAGATTGATAGAGGGCAATCACCTCACAATATTCACCGACCACAAACCATTAACTTTCGCGCTAACAAGAACGCCTAGCAGCAGTGATACTCCAAGACGAGAACGCCAACTCCACTTCATTAGCCAGTTTTGCACAAAAATTCAATACGTGCACGGTGATAACAACGAAGCTGCCGACGCTTTATCACGCATAGAAGAGATAGATTTCTCACACGCTACCATTGATTACAATCAACTCGCCCAAGACCAGGAAAAGGACGACCAACTGAAATCCTACATGGCCAACCCAAAACTCAAATTTTCACGCATCCGATGGCCAGGAGGTCAACGACCCGTCGTATGCGAGACATCTACCGGCAACATTCGTCCCTACCTACCAGCGGCTTATCGTTTTGCAGCCTTCAAAGCACAACACGAACTAAGTCATCCGGGAGTACGAACATCTCGAAAAATAATGTCTGCAAAGTTTTTCTGGCCGGGTATGAACAAAGAAGTTGGCCTATGGGCAAAAGCCTGCATCGGTTGCCAGCGCAGCAAGATTCAACGTCACGTTGTCAGTCCGCTAGGCAATTTCCAAAAATCCTCTCGCTTCGAACACGTTCACGTAGACATCGTGGGACCGCTGCCTCCTTCAAACGACTACAGATACCTTCTTACGATGATCGACCGCTGCACAAGATGGCCCGAAGCAATTCCTATGCGTGACATCACTGCCGACACCGTCGCTAAAGCGATGTACGAAGGATGGATATCACGATTTGGCTGCCCACTACGTGTAACAACGGACCAAGGAAGACAATTCGAATCTGCATTATTCAAGGCACTTATGAAGAAGTTCGGCATCACTAGAATTCGAACCACCGCTTTCCACCCACAAGCAAATGGGAAAGTCGAACGCTGGCATCGAACTTTAAAAGCCGCACTCATGGCGAGAAGTGCAGGCACTCACTGGAGCGAGGAACTTGCAACCGTTTTGCTTGGACTGCGTTCCGCCTTACGTGAGGACTCCCAAGTCAGTCCAGCTCTGATGACTTACGGATCAACACTCAGAATACCGTCGGATTTTTTCGAGCCTTCACCGCCGGAAATTGAAGACGCAGAGTTTGTTCGCTGTCTGAGCGAATCAATGGCAAATCTTTCACCGAGTAACAAGTCACATAGCAACAACAGAAACACATTCGTGTATAAAGATTTAGCAACGTGTACTCATGTTTTCGTGCGCAACGACATGGTGAAGAGTCCATTGACCCCGCCATACGACGGTCCATTCGAAGTCATACATCGAGGAGAAAAACAATTTACCATCCAGATGCCTTTGCGTACAGCAGTCGTCTCTATCGACAGATTGAAACCGGCATACTTACTTAACGAAGAGGAAATCACTCCCACTTCCTCAAGCACGCAGAATAAGCAACAAGCGTCGCCATCACGCTTCCCGAGCATAGTGCCACAACCAGCAGCAGCGGCAAAACCACAGCGTGACACAATCGTCACTCGTTCCGGCCGCACAGTTAAACCAAACGTTCGCTTCGCTTAGGGGGGAGTGATGTAGCGACATGAAACTCATACAACCTTTTCAACTCGCAACCTTCAATAGTCATGAAGAAAAATACAAATGTCAAATTCAAAATTTTATATTTTCAAAAACCGATTTTCGTTGTCGCAGGCGTGAACATATAAATAGGGCGCCGCCCGTTTAAATAAATAAGTCGACACAAAATCTTCGTGTGTAATTCATCTCCTTAAAATTGTTTAGGACAGTTCTGTAATGTTAGTTTATATTGCAACCGTGAAATTATGGATAGGTAAATTTAGTTACCTACTCTTTCAGTCAAAATCATTGTATTAGATTTTAGTGTGATTTAGCACCTATATTTTTCAAGTTTTTAATTAAAATATAGTGAATTTTATTCCTCAATCTTGTTAAGTCTAACTACTTATTTGGAGTAACCAATCATGACTTGACACCATATAACAATTTTATTTTCGCAACAAAAAATAATCAAGTCACCTCACAACCCTTCAAAGTTTTTATTTCAATGATTGAACAACGTTTATTTATTTTAAACACGATCCAGTCATTTGCATCGTCAATGTTCTCGTAAACGATATTTATGTCTGCAATGAGCGTTTACCTTATTTCATTCAAGTAGGATTAAAGCTGCGAAAATTGAATATTAAAATAGCACAATGTTTAAACAAATTAATTATTGTTTTTCATACATTTTATTATTATTTATTTGTATAACTTAAACATGACAATCAAGTCGTTTTGAAAAGTTATACAAACTTTAGAATGATAAAAAAATGGTCCATCAAATAAATCTAGAAAACAGTTGCACCTCCTTAAAATCCGATCTCCTTTCAAATCCTCAGCCACAAACCAAACTAACGGTACACCAACACGGCCTTATTTTTTTTAAACAAAAAAAATATCGATCCGTCAGTAAGTCCAGTTAAATAATAAAAACCGCGATGTCGGTATGATTGGATGAATATAATTATTTATTTATTGATGTCGTAAAGTGATCAATACGGAGTTAAATATACATAATGAACGGTCGACTAATACTTTCAAATGATCGCCGAGCGCCCCGTTTGTTTTCTTGAGGATGGTTGTGTTCTGGATGGGATCGTCTATTTTTAACGGACTTCACATCAAGGAGGACGTGCTCGAATCAGATATTAATATTTTTTACATTTATTTTTTGTGAAATACGGCGATATTGGTTTCCACGAACTGCAACCTAATGGTAATGTGTAGAATATTCAAAGTATGAAATTAAAATCTTAATTCGTCATACCTATAAACCACGACTTTCTATCTTTCCTAAACAAAAGGCAAACCCAACACATCAACACATTCTCAAAGCTAAGATTTCGTGTCAAATACGCACTTCAATGTGTCCAAACTGTCCCCGTCCGCTTCTATTCCTGTGTGTCTGTGCTCCGACAGACGGACGGACCAATTTGTTTTATAGGTATATATGTAGGTACTATAGCTTCCTGCCTTTGATATAGGTTACGTTGTATGCGAACATCTCAAAGTGTTGCTCGTGGACGTCTGTTTGTAGATCGAATGATGTTTTAAGGACTTCATGAGCGTGGCTAAGGCGGTAATGTTTGACCAAAGTTTTGTAGGAAAATATGCCTGACAAAAGTTTGAAAATTATCGATACAGAGGCTACGTTTGCTCGTAGTGTGATGCATCTTTTATTTGACTTATATTATAAAGTATGTTTGTTTGATCGCGCAGACTGAAGATACTGTAGCGATTTCTAAAAATCTTTCAGTGTAAAGGGACAATCATCACAATATCCAAAAATTGTCTATACTACGACAACTATGTGGAATTAGGTCATTTATTCACGAATCAATTCCCTATACATACCATTAACTATACAAAACTATGTATGTGTTATAGACAATCACAATAATAGTCTAATACACGTAGAACCAACAGTATTGAATTCTGGTGAATGCCACAAACCGCATGGGATGGCTTTTCATAATTGATTAGGTTTAATTTGTACAAATGGCATGCTATAAGGCTAAATTGATTTAGTCATGAAACTATTATGAGGATTTGAATCGCTAATGTAATGTAGCAAAAATTAATATTACCAGTATATTATTAATGCAGAATATGTCTACTGTTTAGTAAATAATATGAGTATTATGAAAGGTTGCCAATTGATATTTAGCATGTCCCTAATGTGATACTCAACACTTGAATAAGTTTCAGGGGTTAATTTATCTCGTTCAATTCAGAATGAGATAAAAAAGCTGTTGGATAATTTTTGCCGTATGAGATTATTATTTAACAGCAGGTAAATTATAATTATTGTGGTGCTAAAGTGTAAAACAACAAACAGCTGGCCTCGTTTAACAATATTTCTCGTAAAATAGATTGTCATTCTCATTTATTAAAGTTCTCATTAATCCCGTCTGCCCTTTGACTAACATTCAATGAACGTAAACGTAGTCTAATAGGTTTGATAAGTTAATAGTCTCCATTATACTTAAGTTATTAATGAAATAGCCTTTTAATTTGCAACAATCGGTAATAGATATTTAACGTTTTCTTCTACTCAAAGAACTTCAGCAGTTAGCATTAATTATGCTACTTTATTAGTTTGCTATAACGAAACTTATCGAACAGACAGAATACCAAACTACTTTTGAATGTGGGCGAGAAGCGACCAACATAAACTGATCCACGGCAAAATACTGAACTGAATTAAAACCTCAAAGTTTGGAAACTTTTTTTGCAATCAGCGCCAAAATGATATGCCAAGATTTTCTGGTCTTTATTTCACTCATTATCCATGCAAATTACATTTAAAATTTACTATAACGTTTAAAATATGATTTTTAACTATCCGTTTTTGGTAGTTCGGAAGTTAAAATACTTATTTAATGTTTATGGTGTTGTACCCATAAATTGTGGGATATATTCGGAGTGTAATGAATATGTCGATTTATGGTATAGTCTGGTAATAATGTATTTATGTCGGAATTAATGGGCGTCGTTACGTTTTGGCGAATTTGTTTATATTATATGGAATCACGTGTATGGCAGAGGATTTTGACATTGGTTCGTTCGCCTTTTTATGGCTCTCTGCGTAATGTATGACTAATCTAATCATTCCAGTCGGGTTTTTATTCGGCTTAAGACGTGGGTAATTCACGAAACTCTCTTTGTAATAAAATTGTTTCGAGTATAGTCTACGTAAATACAAAGTAACAAAAAAGACTTGTGTATTTTGTAGTTTTCTACGTCAGCTCATCTACCATTTATCGTAGTTTCGTCGTTTTATCTTACTGAAAAAATACACCTAAATATTTGTTCTGGATATTTATTTAAATATTATATCAAACAAACCGAAATATGATCATCAATTATTGTTTTCCATAGACAAGTTCCCTTTTTAAACACGCGTTATCTATTCTCGAACGCGCCTTAAACTTTGAATTTGGAACCTTTAACTTTTTTATCTGGGTCATGCAAGGGTCAATTTTATTGGACGGATTCAGCCTGACCTTTCGACCTTTAAGGTTTGTATCCTAATATTTATTATTTACGATATCTAAGATATTAATGCGATTCTCATTCTGATGTACCTATGACGTTTTGATATGTGAATAATAATTGTCTCACCGGGTGTGAAATGCGAGGGGAACGTGTGAGTTGTAAGCAAATGTAGATATAGGGAGTTATTCCCAATTTGTCATTAGTACCGATTGGTCACCAACTATTTTTTCCATACACCAAATCCCGATTGGTCATTCGAGCAAAATAAATAATTTAATATTTACATTTTGAGTTTCGTTTCGTCACCCGCATAAAATTTCACGTAGCAGAGTACCGTCAGAAATGAAAGTGTTAGAAGAAATTTTAAATGAAAAACTTCGATGTAGGTAAAGGTTTTAATAGCTCTCATATAAATATAATAAAATAATACAATTTACATTAAAACACAGGTGAAGACAACATGGGCATTTTATAAACCCGAAAATGTGACTCGATACTTTTTGTACCGGTAACAAAAGTACCAGGAGCCCATAACTGACAAAGAGATTGTATACATAAAAATATTCACAAACAAGAAAATAAATTTCAAATTTAATTAACAAAAACCTTTCTTCAAAATAAATTCCAAGCCATAGGTCTAAATCTAAATTATTCCAAATGTGAACTCTTTATAACGGACAATACAGACAGACAAGACATATTTTCGAAATTTTGTGCTATAGCCCCGGATATCAAATTAATTGACAAGAGTTCTCTTTGTCTCCTCGGTTCCCCAATATTTGAAAATTCTTTCTCGAATTTTATTCATGATAAAATACAAAATTTCAATCATATTTCGGACAGGCTACTCCAAATTAACATGCACTCAGCCATCACAATCATTAGATATTGTTGTTTTGGCCCAAAATTAACATACTATTTGCGTGCTTCCAGTCTATGGAAGCACACAAATCTTTTGGAAAAACTTGACAAAATTATTAGACACACATTAACATCAATTTTAAATGTGGCCTTGGACGACCGAGCCTGGATTCAGGCTACTCTCCCCGTTCGCATGGGAGGGCTTGGCGTCCGCCAAATTTCAAGTATAAGCCTACCGGCCTTTATATCCTCCGTCTATGGTACTGAGAAATTGACCAGGAAAATTCTTCCTATCACACTGGCCAATTGCGAGGTACCATGTCTGACTGAGGCTGTAGAGGCTTGGAAAATCACTTGCCCGAATACTGATCCACCCGTCAACCCGTCCTCCCAGAGACAGTGGGATGAGCCGCTCTGCAGAGTTATACGGAATAATCTGATAAATACGTCAATTTCTTCTGCAGAGCGAGCGCGCCTTCTGGCTGTGGGCGAATGGGAGTCGGGTCTATGGCTTCTGGCACTTCCGTCGTCAAACATAGGCACCTTGTTTGACGACACCACTTTCCGGCTTGCTGTTTGCTTGCGTTTGGGTGCTCCGTGCTGCTCTCCTCACCGCTGCCACTGTGGTGAAGCTGTCAGCAGCCTTGGACACCACGGCTTGTCGTGCAGCCGTAGCGCGGGACGCTTTGCACGGCATGCGAATATTAACGACATAATCCGTCGCGCTCTTGTTGCCGTCGGCGTTCCAGCCATATTAGAACCCAGTGGTCTGGCACGCGACGATGGCAAGAGACCAGACGGTATGTCGTTATTCCCTTGGAAGATGGGTAGGTCTTTAGTATGGGACGCGACCTGTGTCGATACTCTTGCACCATCCCATCTTCCTTGCTCGGCGCGATGTGCTGGTTCCGCTGCTGCGGCTGCAGAGAACCTCAAACGGCGCAAATATAGCACCCTGGTTGGTAACTATACCTTTGAGCCGTTTGGGGTTGAAACCCTCGGGCCGTGGGGTCCAAGTGCTCATCTCCTTTTTAAAGATCTGGCAAAGCGACTTGCTGACACTTCAAGTGACCCAAAGGCTGGTTTTTATTTTGGTCAAAAATTAAGCATTGCCATCCAACGTGGCAATGCTGCCAGCCTCTTGGGTACACTCCCGGTGGGCAGCGATGAGGAGTTTTTTGATGCCATTTTGTAATTGTTTTTAGCTGTTGTATATATGTATAAATAAGTTTATTTTTATGTAAATATGTATATATCCTTTTGACCAAATAAAAAGTAAAAGTGGTTTAAAAAAAAAAAAAAAAAAAAAAAAAAAAAAAAAAAAAAAAAAAAAATTAACAAAAATAATTTTAATCTAGTCAGCAGTTGTGTTGCACATACTGCAGTTTTTTTTTTTAATTGGACCTTGTTCGGATAAACAGAACGTTTCAGTTCAATTATCTTCTTAAACTTCTTGTTCTTACTATTTATTTATTTATTTAAAATACTTTTTGCACATTGTACAACGGCGGACTTAACGCCTTAGGCGTTCTCTGCCAGTAGACAATTACCATCCATATATTTATTTTATTTTATTTATTTAAATGTGCTTAAGTTTTGGTCACAAATTGTGCTATTTACTGTTTTTTCCGGTATTCATTTTTACTAACTCAACAACCAACTAATAATGCATTTACACCACATGTTTTTTTGCTAATACCGATAATAGTAAATAGTTACTTACACAAAACAATAGAAACCAGACCATACTTTGCCCCTTCTTCTATATTTTGTCTCTTTCTAGAAAACAAAAGGCTTCTGTTTTATTACCTGATTTTATATATCGTAAAATCGTGACACTCTTGACTGCTATACTCCTGTAAGTTATGCGGTCCTAGTACATGGTTGGCAGTTCCATGGACACTCGTTGATTGGTATATTACTCATCTGATTTATGCGATCCTGGTATTTTGGTTTTGGCCGTGCGTTGTGTGACGCCGTTGAAATCGCGATTTTATTAATAGCGTCTTGCCATATTCGGAAAAAAAACATAACCAACATAAATTAAAAAAAAAATACAATATTGTAAAGCTTTTCTTGTTGACAGTACTTTTTACAAAATAAAGTACGGATGACCAATTGGGACTAAGCAAAATAAAATATTTTATCGAATGACAAATCGGTACACGTTTTTTATGGATGCCAAATCACTAAAATGACGAATTGGGCATAACTCGATATAGGTACTAGTTATATTAATCCTTATAAATAGATATTGATTTTCGCCTGAAACTTTTTAAAAGTAAGTGAAAACTCAATACTCCGGTACCTATATACCTACCAACCAAAAAACATATGGATAAAAATGGAATAAAAGCATATGATCTATCTGAATAAAATTTACGATAACCTCGGAAATACACTTAGAATGAGATAATATTTCATAAAAACCTGTAGTTACCGGATTCCTGGAATACCTCGGGTTTCCGTATTATTATCATAAGTTGTGGCTTTGATCCTGCACCAATAGACATATAAAGGATGGAAGCCAAAGGACGTCATTAAGAAACCACGAACTCTTGTTAGTTTCAGGCTTCAGGTGAAGCATGAACTGTAATCCCTCTTTATTATATTCTATACTAGCTTCCGACAGCGGTTTCACCTGATCAGCTTACCATTCTGTTATAAGCTACTAGTATGCCAAGTTTCAACCCGTTCAACGGTTTACACGTGATGAAGTAACAAACATACATACAAAAGTTAAGTATTTCGAATTGAAACTACCCAAGATATCATCTATTCGATACAGTATTCGAGAACCTCTCGTCAATATTTGTCAATTTGATACTATTTACAAACGGAATCGATAAAAAACAAATTCAGTACTTCTATCAACAGTTAGTGTACCCCAAGTTAATGTAGGTCAGGGTCTTACGTAGGTATTGCTTCGTCACTACGCTACGCCCAGTCAATAGTTAATTGCGGTCCTGTCGGCGCCTGTATTCCCTTAAGAACCTCACCCAGTTGTTCTATTGACCATACACGTAGGTACAATGTATAGAAGGCAGGTCAACCTACACAAATCTGTCAGATTTTACCAATCGAATATTAACCATCATCTAATGTGATAAGGTTGGAAATCTATTGAAGTAATTGTGATTGATTGAGATAGATAAGTGTGCTGTCTGTACCTATATTCATATGCAGAATAGCAAGTCCGGTCTACAGACTATACAAAACAGCGTATATCTTCCAAAATCTTCCGGCTCGGAATTTCCTGAAACAAATAATGCCAAAGTGAAAAGTTTGTTTACAAACTTGTCACGCTAATAAATTAACGGGTTGACCTTTCTGCGTAATAATCTATGGCAGCCCACTTTGGTGTCTGAGAACGCAGATTCATCGGTGCACAGATTTAATCTGCACGTTAGCGAAATGACTTGCGAAAAATATGATGCTTTCATAATGAAAAAAACGTGTTAAAAATCCCATACGGGCTTTCAACGCATTGTTTGGAACTTGTTCATTAAATTCACACGAACTTTCTAGAATGTTTGGAATATATTGTCGTGTGAACGGAATGGAAGGCGTTTTCTCGGTAATTGTTAGGTGATATCATGGTTTTTGTATATCAATGGGTGATATGAAACGTTCGTCAATTATGGTTGGAACGGTAGGTATTCACTGGTCTGTGGTCGCTTTGATTGATTGGTCCAACAGTAGTTTAGCTAGCAGTTAATGACAGCTTCAGAATCAATACTATTGAGCGGTGCACGTAACAAAGGGCTCGTGGCTAAGTGGCTACGTTCATTCAGCCACCCAACCACTGTCAGTGTTACATTTATCACTGTTTATCATGGGTTCGGTTGTTTGTTGTTTACTCATTAAACTCCTTTGAGCTTCAATGAGCACGTAAAGCCGTGACTGCGAATATTTTTATCAGCTGTCATGTTAGCTTCAGCATGACTAATTATTGCCGTGTTCTTCAAACAATAGATAGGTATATGTAAAACAGTAGACATACTAAATGTTCGGATAGTGATCTGAACTTGAATATTTGTGTTTTGAGTTTAAATCATTCTGCACTATTAGTTTTGACAGACAGTCGGTCATATGAAGTTCATGTTTCAGTTCTGTTAGCAACTAAGCAAAATTGACTTGAGAAACTAGCTTCTAGAAGCACTAGATTACATGTATGACTAGATTCTAGGACTAGGTTTGAAACATAATATGCAAAATGCATTATGTCAAATACTTTTCACATGCATTCTCAATATTATACTATCTCTCTGCCTTAGGGAACAGGCTTAACGTAAAAATATCACATAGAACAACCTACCATTCAAAAAGTCAAATATAAATAAAATAAAACAAAATAGAAATGACTTCAATACCGACTGGAACGTTCGCTTTAATGAACGAACAATTTTCCTTGAAATGACATCGATATTGGCACAATAAACGTTCACTCGTTCATTCGTTCACTATGGTCATGCAAAGCTAGATAAATAGCGGGCATTGGTGCAATCTCCCTTGCGGATAGTGTTTTGTTTACTCTGTGGAAGCAAGGTACGGACCACATGCTTTCATTTAGCGTTTACAACAAAATGTCTATATTAAACGAAGCTAGCTAGCGATCAATGTTTTTTCTATCATGTTTGTATACGTACACAGATAGATAGAGTTTTATTAACGTTTCGATCGGTTTATATAGTTTGTATTTTTACGCTCCGTTGCATTTTCCTTTCGCTACTGAAAAAGGAAAACTACTGTATAGTTTATTCAATATACTTTTGCTAAGAAGCTTCTTAACGAGTTTGTAAGAGCTATGATCGTAATAAGTAAGTAAAAACGCTAGAAAAAGCACGAATAAGAAAGTTTCTTTTATGCAGGAGACGTTGAAGAGTCCCTTCACACAGCTCCCTTAACTTACGTCTTCACAAGTTTCTGTTGAATCTTTATTTTTTACCTTTGAATATTTATTTCAAAAAGAATCCTTTAAAATCTTTTCCTTTCTGTAAATACGTTCTAAGAACGTATAAGTCCTTTCCACTGTGTTGGTTTTCTGGTAAAGACTCTTATGGAGTCTTCAGGATTGAAATATATCTGGTAAAAGTAGTGAATAGATAAAATCTTGAGAGGATAACATTTCTCAACAGAACCATCAATTAATTTTAGGCAAATGCACAAAGTTAGAAGACAATGATTAAGTACATATCTTAATCACTTTGAACACCCCTAAATGTGTCGCCTTACATGACGTGAACACAGTGACACACTAATGTCTCCATAAGTAATAATCAATACCCAGGATACGTAGATATGTATGTTAATGTTAGCTTTACGACGGAAAGTTACAGCCTTTGGTTCATGCGACGCCAACAAAGCCATTAGCTAAGTAAGTACTATGCTTACTAAATATTTATGATGGACTATCACGATGAAAAATAACTCTGTTTTAATATCAGCATGATTGGCATAATATTAAAGTTCAAAATACAGTCACTTTTCATTCAAACGAAGCAGGCATTACGAGTCATTTCGCAATATTTGCACCATTTTTCACTCCGGCACTCGTTTCATAATGAAACTCCAAATCTGTCTGTGTCTTTAAATGTCTTTAAAATTGCCTTCTCCCGGAAATATGGCTGCCGTTCTAAAGGGGAAAAATCCTGTGAAATCGTAACGGATGGACAACAGACTGACAGAGAGCCCTCGCTACCGTCGCTTTTCAGAAACAGTCCGCTCATTGTGAGATAATAATGTCTACAGGGAAAGCCTCGGACCACTGAGTGCTTTAATTTTTACTTCTGTTTGTACACTCATTATGTGAAATAAGAGACTGCTTTGTTCTGCTAGTTGTGTTACTGAAATGGGTAATATTTGCACCAGTGTTTTTGTATGAGCGCAACTGCATTTAATGTTGGTTTACAGTATGTTTTTCCGGAAAATGTACTATACAATATTACCTTTTTTATCTAACTATCTCAAAGTTATTGTAAACTATTCTAGAACTTGAAGATCGGAAGCCGCGCTCGCTATGAAGTGGAGTTTAAAAATTATGTATTGCTCGTTCAAAAGTAATAATTATTCCGAGCGAATACTCGCGGATTTGACGTTCGCAACTGATGAATTTTATACGAGCGATTCATAAATTAAACTCGACCGCGATTTGCATATTTCCTCCGTCACAAAGCGAGTAGGAAACCTCATTCATTTATGTAACAATGCTGCCCTTAAATATAAAATAAATATTTTAAAGCGGATAATAGAATACGAAGCACTGGAGATTGAAAACTCTATGGAAGTCTACCTACAATAGAAAAAAAACCTTTATTTACGAAGAACATCATTTAAAAATTTGTAAACATTTTCAGAAAATTAGATCCTTTTGTTCAGTTAATGGTTTGGTTCTGCGCTGCATCAAGTCATAGCATGAAATGACACTATCGGATATTCTGCTCCTAGCCTTTACGAGTTTATCTGAGCTATAACGCAGCTGGTTTACTGGCGGTGCTGCTCCCCGCAGACCACTAATGGACAATCATCGGGGATAACGCCATAATCACCTTGCGAGACAGCCGGATGATACGGATTACTGATAACGAACATAATTTGCTTTGCATTCCCACAAACACTTCTACATAATACCCTCATGATTCCACACAGTATTAAATCTTAATACGTTGAAGTAACTGGACTCGAGGATAACTAGAAACCCTATTAGCCGAACCAGTTTAATGAAGACTTCTCATTTGACGTCTGATAGTCCGTAGGCGTGCAAATAGTTGTATTTCTACCTTATCCAGGCGTTATTAAAGCCATAACCATTACGCAGGAAGCCAACGGAAATATGAATAAAGCCAGGCTTTTACAAATAAATTGCTTGCACTGATTGTGGGGAAAATGGCGAGACAAATTGGATGTCTTATTTAAAACGGGAAATGCTTGATGCTTTGACATTAGGGGCTTACGCGAAAACGATTTTTAACGACAGTTAAGTGTGGAGGTTTCTGTGTGTTTTGATCTTAAAATCTTGTTTGGAGTTTTTAAGGAGAGGGTTTACACCCTCGACTTGAAGCCTTCCTGGCACTTCTCATAGACGACTTGTTGCACCAGTGGAAAAATTACACTTTCAATTAATATGCTACGAAATTTTTCGCACCATATTCTGAAACATCTTCCTCCATATCATTTTTATATAATACGCGGAGCTGGACTACAAAACAAGACTTAAGACTCTAAGTAATTCTAACATCAAAATTTGAGCAAGTCCTAACATTTCCTCGTTTGGCAACAGCTGACGGAGTCCTATCAACAGTGAACGTGGTGGAAGCGCTGCAGGAGTTCTGGCAGGTGAAGGCGGCGCGAGGTGGGGGCGCGGGCAGCGGGGGCGGCGCGCTCGTCATCTACGAGTCCGTGCCCGCCGCGCACCCCCCCTACGTGTGCTACGTCACGCTGCCTGGAGGAGCTTGCTTTGGAAGTTTTCAGGTATCACATAAGGGTTTCATTGACATACCTAAGATGTGGAAATACCTATTAGAGGTTTCCGCATGTTGCCCTCATTTTAGTTGCGGCAAATTGTCCATAATAATTTATTGGCATTCCATTGTGTCAAACACCAATTAATCAGACAGCTTTATCATAATCAAGGACCTTGAGACCGTTTGATTTGTATTACCTACAACAGCAAAATATGTATTTCGAGAACTTGTGAATTGGTTACAATATTAAGAACAATGATTTTACCCCTGTTTCGTTTGTCCAGAATTGTCCGACAAAAGCGGAGGCGCGTCGCAGCGCTGCGAAGATCGCGCTGATGAACAGCGTGTTCAACGAGCACGAGTCGCGGCGCATCTCCGAGCACTTCATCGAGAAGGCCGTGGCCGAGGCGCGCGCCTCCTTCGCGGGCGACGCCGCCGCGCACCACCAGGACCCCAGCGCTGGCATTGCCGCATTCAGGTACCTATATATACCCACCACTCAACTAATACAAGTCACCAGGTTACCGGTTACCCTCACGTTCATTAGCCCCCTAGTCTATGCAAAATCACATTGTCTTAAGATTCATTGTTACACGCAACGACTGAATGATTAAAGCCGGTATTAAACAAGAATATTCTTTTATCTGCCTGTCCGAGATCCGTCCAACTCTCAAGACAAAGAAACCACGGAGAGCGCTTTCTTTTCATTGTTAGTATTACAGGCTGTACGTGTATGAACTAGTTTTACGCTATTGTTGCTGGATATTGTAGGTAACATAATATTTTGTGTCAGGTTTATGCTGGAAGCGAACAAGGGGCGGACGATGCTGGAGTTCCAGGAGCTGATGACGGTGTTCCAGTTGCTGCACTGGAACGGATCGCTGCGCGCGATGCGCGAGCGGCAGTGCTCGCGGCAGGAGGTGGTGGCGCACTACTCGGCGCGCGCGCTGGACGACGCCATGCGCGAGCAGATGGCGCGCGAGTGGGCGGCGCGCGAGCGCGACGCGGCGGCGGCGGGCGGCGGCGTGCTGCGCGCCGAGCTGGCGCGAGCCGAGCGCGAGCTGCGCGCCGCGCGGCTGGCGGCCCGCGAGCTGCGCTTCCCCAAGGAGAAGCGCGACATCCTGCACCTGGCCGCGCGCCTCGCGCCGCCGCAGCAGCAACAGTGATCTCATCGCGTCCTCGCCACACTCACACTTTTGTTATTTAAGTATAGGTATATAGTCTAAGATGTAAGTGTTTTATTTACAACTTTAACCTCATCATCCTTTTATTCCTAGTTCCCTAAACAGTCAAGTCTCTAACCTAGATATCCAGTTGCAGAACAAAACAAACCAAAATGGTTGACACAGACGTCGTGAACAAAATGCATTTAAACATTATGAACTCGACTGTTGTACAAGCTACGTTCACGTGCCACTTGAATCGAGAACCGCATTCGCAAACAGCTCTTCAAAAATTAAACAAAATTTCGGCAATTATCGCACGTGAACATGTTAAATCAATTAACATTGCACACAGCAAAAGCGGTACAATAACTTGAGTTAACTTGGCTCATATAATAGCATAATTAAAACTTGTGCTGGAAAAACATTGCACGATGCACGTGCGCTATTACGATTCGATCGAGGCCGGCGTCGAGCAATTAGTCGATAATCGTTTTAGATGCATGAACGCATTCATCAATTATGCCATACAATTACGTGAATTTGATTCACAATCGGTAATCGGTAATTCTAGTTTCGTTTAATCGGTATTGCGTCACTGTTATCTGCAGTGATGTCACAGTTTGATTGAATGATAAAGTGGGACTTAGCATAATCTGAGCTGACCTAGCTTCGGACGCAAGGATCTAAATAAACTATTTTTTACTCGGACTCAGGAAATTCCGAATGTATTTTATTTTGGTGTGGAAATGTTAACGTAACGGGAGTGTTTTATGTGTGAACTGTCAGAACAACTGCTGCAGTTTGCAGCTCACGTATAGGGGATCCTGGGTTTAAGCATAAAACCTCTGTTCTGACGTTGTAATACAATCGCATCTCATAAGCGCATTGCTGCAAAGAAAATATGTTCACTATCATATTTTTGTGGGATTTTAGATGTGTTACAAATGTAAGCAAGTACCTAAGCATTGCTTTTTTACCTACGTATCTATAATAAGAAATCTAGGGAAAAGTTTACATTCATGCCAAACTCATCATCATTTGCCAGCCTTAATCAGATACAATACAAAGGGTCAACACTACAAACCTTTGTCCTTCTACTATCAGCCGAAATTTCAGCATAGAAGCTCTTTTTAGTCACTTTGAAATGACGCTCATTCATAAACTTGTACCTTTGATACGGCCATTCATAAAATTGTATCTTCAACAATATTTCAACAACACGGTATCACTAATTAGATGGCGAAGGTAATGAAGTCTCTTTGTTCCGCGTCCGGGAATCGAGGCGCAGAATTAATGTGTGCACGTGACACATTTTCATTTTCATATGGATTGTTTGAGATGTATTTCTAAGGTTATCTTTGAAATTAGGAAATCCCAATTGTAAGAATATCTGTCTCTTATAATTAATTTTATAAACTCGCACACTGTAAACTGTCGTCCTACGTATTGTTGAACCGAGCTTATAAATAAGTTTGGAGATGAAATGTAGTGCAAACCTTACAACGATGATGTATCTGGCTGGTATTAAACCGGCTTTTCACTACGGGATATATGTATAGTTTGGGATGTAATGTATATTACTGCCTCGTTGGTCTAGTGGTCGCAAGCGCGGCTGCTGTGCTCGAGGTCTCGGGTTCGATTCCCGGGTCGGGCCGAAATCGCTTTGTGGGTTTTCTTAAACTTTCACAAAGCAGCCTGGAAGTTGGTGATTGATTCACCTGTGCATCGGAGAGCACGTAAATGTCGGTCCTGCGCCTTATCTCTTTCCGGTCGTGTCGGATTGCCGTCCCATCGGGTTATGAGAGTGAAGGAATAGGGAGTGCACCTGTGTCTGTGCAAATGCTTGTGTACTATAATATGTCCTGCGCAGCTGGCTGATCTCCTTCAATGAGAACAGCCGCCGTGGCCGAAATCGGCCGTGGACGCCATTATTAGCACACTGTGAATGTATGACGAGCGATAAAATATTATATCTCAGTATGTAATATATATTATATAATATCACATAGTGAAAAGCCGGCTTTAGACTGACTTAAAAGTTTGATGATTCACAAATCCCTTCAAAATAAACTGTCAATCAACAGTCGTCGCTCGTGCCAACTATTGGCCACCAATTTAGTCTGCAGTGTACGGGAAGAGGTGATATACAGTTTTTAGATACAGTATTCATTATTTATTGAGTTCTAGCAAAAAATATTGTACCTGACAGCAAATGAAAGCTAGGTTGTCGTCCATAGGTATCGAGTGACCCAAAGAAGTGACCTGCTAATTCGTGTTGACAGACCGTGTCGACCACATTACGTATTGAGTCATCATGCAAAATCAATAAATTAAGTTACCGAAAGATTAAGTCATAGAAAGTTCTAGATTACGGTTGCTATGGTAACTTAGCTTAGAGCAAGTCTAAAGACCCTTGTTAGTAAGCAAAAGGGCGTTTAGCATTCAAGCCTCCCCGTCGTAGAGTTGCGCAAACTTAGAGATTCATTTATCTTCATTTACTATCTTGTTGGTCCAGGGAAAGCGTGACTACTGAGAAATGAGGTCCTGGCTTCGAGTCCTAGTTGGAGTTTTCCAGCTGCACGTAGGTAATAGAGGCAATGGTTAATGGGTTGCGTTCGTTTCCTTTTACAGGTGAAATGTGTGCAATATCGACTTTAAAAAACTTTAGCGCAATTGAGATCATATTTCAAAATGACAGTGAAAACAAAAAATTAAATAACTGACCCTTTAATTAATGTAACATACCTTAAAAGTATATAGGTATTTAAGTAAAATGCTTTTTCAGGCGTGCAGAAAATTTTTCAATGTGCCTTTCAGCTGCAGAGCTGGGGCCCGATTCTCCTAATTTTACTTAAGCGACGATCGATCGACGTTCGACTCGATTCGACTGAGATCCAATCCCGACTCGATTACGATTGACGCGTATGTGGCATTCCGCTATTTTTTCTATGAAATAAACGTTTTTATCCTTTTCTATCATTCAATAATGAATCATTTTGTCTGCAAATGATTTACGATTGCAAAATGATTGTACAGCAAACTACCGTATAGACCAAAATCACCAAAATAGCAGACCAATCGCACACCAATCAAATGTCAATCGAATACGATTGGTCTTTTATTAGTAGCAGAATGCCCGATGTGGTTAAAACTGCTATTGCGATCATATTGCAATTCGATTTCTATTCGATTTTGACATTATTAACTTAGGAGAATCGGGCCCCTGGACGAACTGACCGATTCAATTTATCTTCGTTATTCAAATGCGTGTAGCTATTAAAGTATGTATGACTCATCGTCCGAGGTCTTATCGAAGACCCCAACTGTCGTCTTTACTTAATACCTACAAGAAATGCACAGCTCTGTTAGTCTGCCTGTTCGTTTTTCTATTGACTAGCTGTTTTCCCGTGGTCTTACCTGCGTCCCGGGGAACATCTTCACGTACTCGGATAAAATATAGTCTGTATTACTCGTTAGTGAACAACAGTGAAAGAATAATTATTAAATCGGTTCAGTAGTGACAGGTAGGCAAACAAAAAAAAACTTTTTACTATATTAATATACATACATGTTCCACTTCTTAAGTGCCAAAGACGATATCATTCATGATATTGATAGGCTAAAGCTCATTAAGGAAAAATACCTTTTTGATCTGGATCAACCCAGACATTCCTTCAACAAAAAATACGTAAAGCCGCTCGCAAAAGCTAGTATTGTACATGCAAAGTGACTGTATTGAAGTAGCCAGTCATGTCTGTCGGGTACAGAAGTCCTTCACCCACCGTGCGTCTGTTTACGCAGAGTTTATCTGATGGGAATCACAGACCACGTCTAGACGAACCAACAACACTGTTACTAATAACTGATAAGAGATCAGACCTTTTAACTTTTGGAGTAGCTTCGTGTACTTACTTTAAATAGATAAATGAATAAATTCTTTATTCGAGTAACTATGGCTCAATAATGTTAGTAGCTTTGTAGTGAATTAATATTTATAAATTAAATTGTAGGTCTAAGGTCATTTAAACTGGTTGTAACCTTTTCTTAGCGAGGGTAGCACAGTTTTGGGCGATGTTAGCAATTTAAACAATTTTCCATTTGCATAAGTTTGCAAAAAAGTAAAATGTAGGTACACAAATGTGTAATTGGTATTTTAATTGAATTTAGATGTGTATTGTTTACTTAGTCTATTGCTTTTATGTTGACGCAGCACAAATTACTAACGAAAAAGTATTCATAGCGAAAACTTAAGAAAAATGTAGGTAGGTAGTATTAATTTGTGCATCATCTGCTTAGAATTCTTAACTGTCAACTTCCATTAAAACAAGATTGCAACGAAGTAGGTTCCAGTGTTTATCATAGAGTGACTGCTTATCTGAGCTCCACAACCCAGTTGCTGGGTAATATAATACCCCTTGGTGAGTGAGACTGGTTATCAGACTTTATGTGGCTGACTGCAATGACTATCAAAGATCTACAAATGACAGCTAAGTGAGAAACTAGTGTGTATCATTCAAGGATGTAGTAATGTGATGTTCTTTTCATAATAAGAAAAAATACAGTTTTGTACAAGTGGCAAATATATATTTTAGCCATGATGTCCCCTGACTCCGGGATGTTTATAGACTGGATTCAATGCAAAAGTAACCAATGAAGCACGGTAACTGAACTCCTTACAAAAACCAACTGGACAAATATCTCCGAGCTAAAACGTAAGTATACCAGTGTCTTTTATTATATAAATATTTTTTTGCATTGTACGATTACCCTACCCAGATATTATGCCTGAAAATGTTACCAAAGTGTCAGGTTAACGATAACATTAAGGTTCTGTCGTAACACCCGCTATGTGACGCCCGTGTAATGATCACCCTGTGTTCGACATTTCGGAAACATGCGCTATTATATCCAGAACGTGGAATACATACAAACCGACGCTATAATACTTGCTAATGGATACATAGGAAGATAGGTAAAACTTTTTATTCCGCACTAATATAACAGTGGGATATTTGAGCTTGGTTTAAGTTTGCACCGAATGGGAGTTCAGCTCATGTGTGCTCAGGTAGAATACCTGACGATGGCAATGGACTTGACCCGACGAACGTCGAGAAAACCGAACAGTAAATATATTTAGACTTTATACTTAGAAAGCACATACAAACTTTGAAAAGGTCTCTCGCACTTGAGAGGTTAGTTCTTAACCCATTAGGACACCAGGGGCCCGATTCTCCTAATTTTACTTAAGCGACATACGATTCACATTCGACTGCGATCCAATCACGACTCGATTACGATTGAAGCGTATGTGGCATTCCGCTTTTTTTTCTTTGAAATAAACGTTTTTATCCTTTTCTGTCATTTAATAATGAGTCATTTTGTCTGCAAATGATTTACGATTGCAATATGATTGTAGAGCAAACTACCGTATAGACCAAAATCACCAAAATAGCAGACCAATCGCAAACCAATCGAATGTCGTTGGAATACGATTGGTCTTATATTAGTAGCAGAATGCCCGATATGGTTAAAACTGCTATTGCGATCATATTACGATTCGATTTCTATTCAATTTTGACATTATTAACTTAGGAGAATCGGGCCCCAGGACTTTTAGTTCTTCCTCTTTACTTCGAAAAGAACAGTGAATATTGAGGTGTAATAGTGCTCAGTAGTGCAGTGAAAACAAGGTGTTCAAATGTTCACACATATACGGGTGGGTATGTATTCTATGTAGGCTCGCTCAAAGAGCTAATCATTTAGCAACCGCGTACATTTCTCTGCTAAACGAGCGGGTAGCATCCCTTTGTTGTATCGTTCGGAAACGCGCCATGATTGCTTAAACATGTTACACGTTCATGTGGGCTGTTGTGCCAATGAGTAGCTGTATATACCGAATGGTAACGCAAAACATTACCTTTTAATTCGAAAAGCATTTTACACTAAGAGAATGTTAAAAAATATTTTGCATCCTTATTAATTTGTGAGTTGGTTTATTTGTTAAGTTTCCACGATAAAACGATAGGGTTGAAACGATTAAGAAGAAATCTAACAAGGAGATAAGTGGTAACCTGAACACGAAAATATCACCGCAAATGCACAATGCATTTCTAGACACATTTCTTCACAATCGGTTCAGTCATTTTAGTGTGAAAGCTTCACAATCTCACTTACGTATTTGTCAAGTGATTTTAGTGAGGACTGAAAAAAGCTACCGCTTATCCTTTACATAAAAATTGCTACTCAGATTCTTACACACCATGCAAAAAAGTTACGAATAGCCCATTATATTGCCCAACCCTTCCTCCCTCCCAACCATCAATAGGGGTAACATACCCATCCAAATTACAGCAACACGCCTTTGATTGCGTGAACGTGTAAACCATACATGTATCGTATCTGATCTAACGTGGACAGTGTACATGTAACTATAATGCATATTATATGGCGACGCTCGCGTGTCACGTCGGCCCGTATTGACGGCCAGACAGTGTACCGAGCTATTGTTGAATATTAACTCATTAAAGCTGGCTTGATTTAATTGCTTGTGTTATTTGTAGAGGTTGGGTTAGGATTTATTGAAAAGTAATTTACGTGGTTTTACCCACATTCCGAAGAGAGCACTTGGATAAAAAGTAGGTTTTGTTCATTCTCAGGCTCTAGACTTGAGTTCTGTTTGCCGAAATAGGTTTGGCGTGAAAGCTTTCACAACAAACAGACAGTATTACTATAGCATCTATACTAATATTATAAAGCTGGAGAGTTTGTTTGTTTGTTTGTTTGAACGCGCTAATCTCAGGAACTACTGGTCCGATTTGAAAATTTCTTTCAGTATTAGATAGCTCATTTATCGAGGAAGGCTATAGGCTACTTTTTATCCCGGTACGGGAAGTAGTTCCCACGGGTTGCGGGTGAAACCGCTGGCAGAAGCTAGTTTATAATATAATCTATACTTATAATAAACTAGCTTCTGCCAGCGGTTTCACCCGCATCCCGTGGGAACTACTTCCCGTACCGGAATAAAAAGTAGCCTATAGCCTTCCTCGATAAATGGGCTATCTAACACTGAAAGAATTTTTCAAATCGGACCAGTAGTTCCTGAGATTAGCGCGTTCAAACAAACAAACAAACAAACAAACAAACAAACAAACTCTTTAGCTTTATAATATTAGTATAGATCTGTAGAGAGGTCAATTTTGTACATTCAATATATTTCCAAAATAACTATTAGGAGGTGATTAGTGATCGATACTGATGCCAAAAATGCAATCAGTAAAATTTTTGTCTGTCTGTCTGTCTGTATGTTCGTTATGGAAACAAAAACTACTTGACGGATTTCAACGAAACTTGGTACAATGATTCTTCATACTCCTGGGCAGGTTATAGGATACCTTTCATCACGCTACGATCAATAGGAGCAGATCAGTGAAGGTAAATGTTGGGAAAACGGGAGAAGTTAATCCAATTTTTATGCTTCCGTCGCGTTTGCAGCCTTAATGTTAAAGCTACACAGAAACAATGTATGACGGAAATGTTCTCCTTAAAATTATGTAAAAAATATACCATGACGGTATATGTCTATCTTTTATGGTTGGCTCAGAATAACACGTTTAACTGTCGATAGCTTAGCAGTTCGGAGCTTTCTGATTAAGTATATTTGTCTACTATTACGTTTATAATACTCTCACTCACGCTTATTTAAAAAACTTAACATTATTACGTATTCAATAAAAAAAGAATAATATAAATCGGTAGTAGGTACGCATAGATTTAGATAATTGGATAGGCTGGTGTTTATTATTTCTTCCTCTCTTTGCACAAAGTCCGAATCTAACGCGGACGAAGTCGCTGGCAGAAGCTAGTATGTAATATATGTAGAAATAAACATGAAGCAGTAATTTCTTCCTCATATTGATAGTGAAAAATATATTATGGTATTTAGGAAAAGAGAAAATAGGTCTTAACACTTGCGCCTAGTTTATGGTCTATCAATTGTATTATTAGGTACTTTATGTTTTACTATCATGATTGTCTGAGGAAATATTACATTCCTAAGTATATTGCCGTAGATACTATTTATTCCCCTTTCCAGCACTTATTCGACTGAACCATAGTAAAGAAAGTTCAGAATCTGATGATGAGCTAAAATGCTTGCTTGAATGAATTTTGTAATTACTAATGTACAACAGTCTTTTTTTTTTGAAAATTGAAAAGTATGATGAACTTGATAAGCCCAATTCAGTATCAGAATTTATCTGATATTCTTTCTAGAGCTCTATGTGTTCTAGGGCCGTGGTAACTGTTTCTAACAATTCCGACAGTAGTCCGACCCGATCCAATGTACTTAGAAATTACTATTTATTTGCTTATATTGAGAACGGGTTAAAAGGATTACATACCAAAAGGACTTAAGTACCTGCCTGAAACAGAAATCTCTTAGATACTTAAGTAAATGTAAACTTTATTCTAAGATTTTCTATATGCTCTACATATCACATACGGTGATATAAGATATTTCAGGAATACTAACAAAGTTGGCAGCGAGTTTGTAACTCTGTGTAACTGAACAAGGACGTACCCAGGAGGGGGTCCAAGGGGTCTGGACCCCTCCCGAAAATAGATGCAACCCATAAAATAAATCCCTCAGTAGTAAGTACAGTGCCAAATATGACTCTCAGTAATGATCTGCGGGGCGGGCGGGTGGTGGCGGGGCACCTCAACGGTCATTGGAGCAAGTATTAATAACTTCCGCCTCGGCCGGCCAACTTTAAAAAGGGTTAAAACCTATTTACGCAATAAAATGGGCAATGATCGTCTAACTGGTTTGGTATTGATGTCAGCCCATTCAACTCAGATTCTTTCAGTAGACGACGTTTTACACCAAATGTCCTTAAGACCAAGACGTTTAAATTTAACGTTTTTACTGTCTTATATAGCGGGCTCTAAACCAAGAGATCAACAAGCACGTACGACGCGACCTCCGGTGCTCCAATACTCTTGACATTGAAAGAGCAATTGAGCTGAATCGGGGGTCAAAGGTGTTCGTACAATCTCTTGGAAGAAGCCACTTGACGAAGCTGACCACAACAAGTGGAGAAGTCGTTTCTTCGGTGCCGGCAGTCCTTTCGGAAGTGGAAAATTTCTATGGCCGGTTATACGCATCGCATGCATCTCGACCTGATCCCGGAAATGAGGATTCTAGAGCTACATTAACACGTCATTTCACCGAAGACCTGCCAGAAGTCAGCAGTGGCGAAATCGAGATCGCTCTGAGACAGCTCAAAAATGGAAAAGCCCCTGGCGAGGATGGCATTACAACAGAGCTATTAAAAGCAGGAGGAAAGCCCGTACTGGGGGAGCTCCAGAAGCTTTTTAATGTCGTCCTGTTTGAAGGGAGAACTCCAGAGGCGTGGAGTAGGAGTGTTGTCGTCCTGTTCTTCAAAAAGGGAGACAAAACCCAGCTGAAGAACTATCGACCCATTTCCCTCCTAAGCCACGTCTATAAGCTGTTCTCAAGAGTGATCACGAACCGACTTGCGCGAAGACTCGACGAATTCCAACCACCGGAGCAGGCTGGGTTTCGGAGCGGATACGGCACCATAGACCACATCCACATAATGCGGCAGATTATACAGAAGACCGAAGAGTATAATCAGCCCCTGTGTCTAGCATTTGTGGACTATGAGAAGGCCTTTGACTCGGTTGAAATCTGGTCTGTTCTGGAGTCCCTGCAGCGTTGTCAAGTAGATTGGCGATACATCCAAGTGATGAGATGTCTCTACGAAGCCGCTACTATGTCCGTCCAAGTACAGAATCAGCAAACAAGGCCCATACCGTTGCATCGAGGAGTGAGACAAGGGGATGTTATTTCCCCGAAACTGTTCACTAATGCAATGGAGGATATGTTCAAGACGCTGAACTGGAAAGGACGCGGCATCAACATCAATGGCGAACACATCTCTCACTTGCGATTTGCTGACGATATCGTCATCATGGCGGAAACGCTGCAGGACCTACAACAGATGCTGAACGACCTGGCTGAATCTTCTCTACGCATCGGCCTACGGATGAACTTGGACAAAACCAAGGTCATGTTCAATGAACATGTTCTACCGGAACCGATTGCGATACACGGCGCCGTTCTCGAAGTGGTTCGGAAATATGTATACCTCGGGCAGACATTGCAGTTAGGTAGAAACAACTTTGAGGACGAGGTGAATAGGAGAATTCAGTTGGGTTGGGCTGCATTTGGGAAGCTACGTCGAGTCCTAACATCGTCGATCCCACAGTGCCTAAAGACAAAAGTCTTCAATCAGTGCGTCCTACCTGTCATGACTTACGGAGCCGAAACGTGGACACTGACGGTACGGCTGGTCCACAAGTTTAAAGTCGCTCAGCGGGCTATGGAAAGGGCTATGCTCGGTATTTCTCTGAGGGATCGCATCAGAAATGAGGTAATCCGTCAGAGAACCAAGATCATCGACATAGCCCACCGAATCAGCAAGCTGAAGTGGCAGTGGGCTGGCCATATTAGCCGAAGAACCGATAACCGTTGGGGTAAACGAGTTCTAGAGTGGAGACCACGCCTCGGCAAACGTAGTGTAGGACGTCCTCAGGCACGGTGGAGTGATGACTTGCGCAAGACGGCTGGCAGGAGCTGGATGCGAGAAGCCGAAAATCGATCTCAGTGGCGTGCACTTGGAGAGGCCTATGTCCAGCAGTGGACTGCGATAGGCTGATGATGACTGTCTTCTATTACCGAGATATGCATTAAATAATTTGTGAAAACAATTTTCTTTTAATTTTAAGTATCCATTTACGCGATACCTTAATCATTTGCCTTGCTTTGCTTTGCTTGTAACTGAATATTATCGTTGGCTGAAACTCAGCAGTTTCAGGAAGACTGCGCTAATATACTGTAACGTTAACTTTATACGATATTCAGAATAATTACATATGTACCTATAAGTTAAAGCGAGCTTACGTAGCTTTGCATGCAAAATTTTTGAAATTGGATTCATGTGAAATTAATTAATCCAGGCTACAAAATATTTGGCCGTCGTTTTCCGGTTGAATGTTAAATACAAACTTACAATATTATCGCTTTTATATAGCCACCTGGTTTGTTTTGTGTTGGAATTAATCAGAATCTGTCACGCACACTATTAAACAAATGAATATCGCGCTCAATTAATTCCGCCATTTTGTTTCATGTTATTGCGCGCCATATGAACTGAAAATTGTTTATTCATGACGATAATTCGTGAAAACACTGTTTGTGATACAAAACCAAGATAAACTTCAGAAGTGTGCCCAAACTTAATAAGAGCCTTCGTAAATTCTACTAACTTAGAAGATAACTTAGCGGTAATTTCACATCAACTTGAGGGTAATATAATTATTACTTGAGGAAATATTTTGCGTAGTTTAAGCCATAGTAATAACTAGAATCGTCCGTACAAATACATAAGTAATAAAAATACCATAAAATTTCATCGGTTTGCATTAACTGATGCAATTTATGAGACAGTCGTATAAAAACCGTAGGAATCACAAGTGCTATAAAACTTTGCTTAATTGATACTTGTTGACTTGACCCGGCGATGGGAAGCCGTTAGGATTCACGTATTGTCAATTGTGTAGTAAAAAGTAGTCGTAATTTACCTCGCATGTCCTCTTTATAGATACAACTTGTGTACAATGGTGTAGTCGTATGCTGAATAATAATTTAATTGTTATTTACAGAATACGGAAACAGCTAGCTAATTATTTATATCTTAACATAATCCGTACAATAAATTCATGCAGGTATTTAGGTTCTCTACAAAACCGTATTTTCAATAAAAATATACCAATTTAATTTAAAACGGCACAAAATATTTACACCAGCATCGAAGCTCTTAAAAATATTATCTTCCGAGTGCATCCATATCGTAAGATAATATTCCTTGTACGAGCGGCGTGTGTGATCAGGTGGTGTTCCGAAGAACGGCGCACGCGCACCGGCTAAATATTGACATGACCTGCCTTCACACTGGGAAGGTAAGAGCAGAAGTACCAATTTAAATCATGGTAGGGTTTAACTACCTTTTAGATTTGATATTAGTATTTTGAGAGGGTGGGGTCATTTGCTGATATGATCAAAAACTATAATGGAAGCCGACCCCTACATGGTTGGGAAAAAAGGTGATGATGATGATCAATAACTAATGTAACTATATTTCATGAGCGCTGGCTTCTCACCTCAGAGCTCACAGACTAAAAAACTGTCGATCAAAACTATCCGGCCTACTATCGACCATGAGTTTAGATTGTCATCAAGGTATCTATTGTATCAGATCGTCGCAATATACGAATTACCTTTTATCTCCATATTAATTGAGAGCACTAATCAGCATATAATATCTCCATATATTTAGAGTCCTATCAGCATAGAAAAAGTTTGAACTCATACTCAAAAAAAATTTTGTCCCAACTAAACTTTCTGATCTTACTTTCTGCTTACACACCCGCACCCATCTTGTAAATTCCTTGTTTTCTTAAGCTCCAACTTAAGAAGTTATTGCTGGATTACATGTCATTTAACTAAAAGGTTCCGGTATCCAGTACTTGGTGCAATCGTGTATAAGCTGTTATGCTGGTCACTTCAAGTGTGGATGTGGTCAGAATGTTTTTAGAACAATATGACGGCTTTTCTTGAAGTTTTGGATTTAAGTGGCGTGATGTCTGAAGTAGTGTGATAATCAGTGTGTTAGTAGTTAAAATTAAGTTAATAGTCTAAGATCCCGCCATAGAACGACCTTCACCGGGCTGGTTATTGAATTAAAAGTAATTTTTAGTTAATAAAATGTGCCAATAAAGAGATTGCAAATGGGTTGCCAAAAAAATTCCTGTCCAGAATTAAATAATTGATAATCAAAAAAAACTTTTTTTTCAAACATTCCACTGGTTTGTTTATTAGAAAAAGAATATCCCAATCGAAAGTATGCAACCCATAGAATATGCAAACGTTAGGTTGTCTATTTTATTCCCGTCACTACCCTTGGGTTGCCAGGTATAAACAGGTAAATTGGTACACTAGTAACTTGCACCGGTCTGGTTATTTAATGAAATTTATATGAAAATAAAGATTATTTAATTACAAACTCGGTGGTATAGGGTTGTTTTCAAAAAATCTGTCATGAATGCCGGTTGGCGATTTTTTAAAATCGAAATATTGCTGCGAGTTAATACGTGCGACAGAGAGGTCCCAGTAAACCAACCCATGCGAAAGAAGAGGACACAGCATCGCAGCTGCCTCCACTTCGACCATAGACAGAAAGCGTATGCGCATGCTCTCTGTTCTCTGAAAATGAGAAGGATAGCAATAGCTTAGGGGGGCAGACTCTTCTGAAGTATACATCGATGCTGGTGACGATACCTGCATCTAAGACCCAGAGTCTGTTGCAACGATCAGCGCGCACTCGGTACACGGAGATCATAAGCCAATAGCTGCGCGACATTTTTTGCCGCATTTGTCGCAGGCAGGGTCGTCCACGGGTGAAGCGTTATTTATACGAAGCCTTTTCTGCTTAATATTGTCGATCCAGGCTTCGTCATATTTTGCAGTTCCAGTGTGCAGGTCGCGTCTCCATAAGAGCCTCTCATTGGCGCGTGCTTCCCAAGACTTAGTGTTGATGTTGAAGCTTTCCATGTCACGTTTACAACAGTCCGTCCGAACTTTTACTCAAAAATAATACGCAGCGTGTGTGAGTCTATCGCTATCATGCAACAGACTCTGGGTCTTAGATGCAGGTGTCGTCACCAGCATCGATGACTTCAGAAGAGTCTGCCCCCCTAAGCTATCGCTATCTTTCTCATTTTCAGAGAGCAGAGAGCAGCGCAGTCGTTTTCTGTTAATGATCGAAGTGGAGGCAGCTGCGATGCTGTGTCCTCTTCTATCGCATGGGTTAGTTTACTGGTACCTCTCTGTCGCACGTATTAACTCGCAGCAATATTTCAATTTTAAAAAATCGCCAACCGGCATTCATGACAGATTTTTTGAAAACAACCCTATACCACCGAGTTTGTAATTAAATAATCTTTATTTTCATATAAATTTCATTAAATAACCAGACCGGTGCAAGTTACTAGTGTACCAATTTACCTGTTTATACCTGGCAACCCAAGGGTAGTGACGGGAATAAAATAGTCAACCTAACGTTTGCATATTCTATGGGTTGCATACTTTCGATTGGGATATATTTTTTTTAATAAACAAACCAGTGGAAGGTTTGAAAAAAAAGTTTTTTTTTATTATCAATTATTTAATTCCGGACAGGAATTTTTTTGGCAACCCATTTGCAATCTCTTTATTAGCACATTTTATCAACTAAAAATTACTTTTAAACCAATAACCAGCCCGGTGAAGGTCGTTCTATGGCGGGATCTTATACTATAAGGTTTCCTTTATTGAGAGTCCATGTTAAAAAGTTATAATTTTGATTTAATTTCATAAATGCAGCTGCTAAAAGCAGTAATACGTATTGAGACATTATTTCAAAGCTATCCCAGTCTTCAGAATTCTATTAATTAAGAACAAGGGTCTTGAAAATTTTGAAAAACACTCGAAAGTTAATGGCTTTTCAAGTATGACGTAACAAAACACCGTTGACAATTACAATAAGCAATTGAAAAAAGGGAAGGCTTTCTCTTTCAATCCGTGGTTTCGCTCTTGTGTAAATAGATAAGAAACATTTGCAGAAAAATAAAAACAAAAGTCGTTAAACTGAAGGGCGGCAAAACTAGCCGACTACGAATGACATGTGCATCATATAAATACGATACCGACCCCGCATACTGAACTGTAAATTAATATTCATAAATACTAGATTTTAATTAGTCATTTTAAAAGATTTAACAAATTTTACACTCATGTGTACCTACTTTTAACTTAATATTCATCTGAAATGTCAAAATAATTTCAGATCTTAGGGAAATGTAATTAAAATCGGTATATTAAATAGGTATTATTGCAATAATTATATTCTGTTAACTCAAACATAATTTGCAGATAAAAATTGTATAGAAACTTTTAATTAGGAGACTCTTTTGAAAGGTGATTAAAAAAGTTGCGACTTTTTCTTTTTTTTTCGTGTTTATATGCCATCGTCTATGCCAGGGTTCGTTATGAGGTACTTAAATGTAAGGGTCGGTGTTATTAAAGACTTCTTGGTAAGTTGGCCAGAGTTACGAACTGGTAATCAGGGAAATATATGGAGCGCGTCAGGATATTATGGGGGCCATTACTAAGTAAGCAGGTTGCAACACTCGTTGGCAGGAACGAGAAACTAGTTGCTGATACTTTGTTGCGTGGTTACTTAGACTGTGTTTGTCATCATCACGTTAGGCCATTAGTACTACTTACTACTGCACATTTGCTTTACCCACTTAAACTTAAAGTAACTGCCACGGCCATAACGCCACCTTTAGCCTGAGGTAATGAAATAATCGCCTTGTAAATTCTAAACGAAATGAAATGAAATGAAATGAAATTGAAATGAAATGAAATTTATTTATTTGCCAGAATATAGGTACAATATGATGGTCGATACAATAAAAAATATGGTCTCACTATATTCGACTTACAATTTAGTCATGCAAATATTTATCTTAAGTTCTATTATCTAATAGCTAAGAAAGTACCTGCAATCATTTTGCATTATAACTATTTCTCCTCTAGGTACTCTTTGACTGTATAAAAACATTTATCAATAAGCCAATTTCTGAGGGATCTCTTAAATTTACTCATTGGTAGGTCTTTAATGCGTGATGGTAGCTTATTGTATATTCTAATGCACATTGGGTAACAATTTCTACGGTACAATTCGGTTCTCATAAATGGTAAATTTAATTTCTTTGGGAATCGACAGTTAAATGTGCAATCATCACCAAGTTTCTTAAACATAATATCTTCATATAATTTTGTAAATTTGCAAACTTCCTCTATATAAATGCATGCAAGTGTTAGAATTTTTAGCTGTTTGAAAAGCGGTTTGCATGATGTCAAATTATCCACATTACAAATAGCTCGAATACACCGTTTTTGTGAGATAAAGACTCTGCCAACATGCACCGAGTTTCCCCATATTAAAATACCATATCTTAATACTGATGCGACATATGCATGGTAGGCTTGCATAGTCGCCTGTTTTGTGGAAACATTACCTAATCGCCACAAAGCATATGCAAATCTGTCGATTTTTCCGCACACTTTTTCCACATGACCGCTCCACGAACATCGTTCATCGAGAACTATTCCTAGAAATGTGGTTTTGTCCGTTTTATTTAATGGTTTGTTATTTAATTTTAAGTTTAAGCTCGTGTTAGTTTCATCTTTATTGTAAAATTGTATGTAATTTGTTTTGTCTACATTAGGTTTTAAATTATTATTTTCCATCCACTTGGCTATTTCATTTATTGTACAGTTGATTTCATCCTCATAATTTTTCTCTAATTTAGGTATAGTTACCGATACATCGTCAGCAAAAAGTGTGCAGGTATAGTTGGTTACGTCTGGGAGATCATTTATATAAATAAGAAAAAGCAATGGTCCTAAAATGCTACCCTGCGGAACCCCGAATTTATTTTCGATTTGCGTGCTTTGGCACGTCGAGCAATTTATATCGTGGCCCTTACTTTCTATTTCAACAAATTGTGATCTGTTTGTGAGATAGCTTTTAATCCAATTGTTAGCGTTACCACGTAAGCCATATTTCTCACACTTTTTTAATAGTAGGTCATGTGATACGAAGTCAAAAGCTTTTGACATATCAAAGAATACTACGGTGGTTGGTATTTTGTCATCTATATATTTGATAACTTTGCTGATCAATGAAAATGCGGCAAGGGTAGTAGATTTACCTTTCTGAAAACCATTCTGTTCTTTTTTTAGTATTTGTAATTTATTTATGAAGTGTAGTATTCTTGAATGCATAACTTTCTCATAAACTTTGGAGATAATAGGAATCAAAGCGACCGGTCTATAGTTAGAAGCATTCCTTTTATCACCTTTCTTATATATTGGCTTGATTACGGATATTTTTAGTCTATCAGGAAATACACCATCTGATATAGATTGATTTATTAAATGAGTTAGTATCGGGGTTATTATTGGCGCAGCTAACTTAATGATCTGTGTGTTTATCTGGTCATATCCGGTTGCGTTACTATCATTGAGTGATTTTATTATTCGAAGTATTTCATAACTAGTGGCGGGCCGTAAAAATATACTTGAGTCAGTTTGATTAATTTTGTAATTGTTGATTTTACTATCAAACTCCTTATTAGTTAATTTAATGAAATAGTTATTGAAATGGTTCGCTATTTCTATAGGTTTATTAATAGTTGTTCCATCTACTTCCAATTCCTGAATTTGTGTGTTATATGTTTTTTCATTATTTGTATTATACCTGATTAAGTTCCACGTTGCTTTGCATTTATTTTTAGCTTTATCTATATATTTAGTATTACTTAGTCTTTGCGCTTTTTGTATGCATTTTCTCATTAAATAATTATATTTAGTATATTTGTATCTATTTTCTTTATTAGGCATACGATAGTATTGAAGGCGAAGGAGTCTTTTAGTTTTAGCCGATTTCTTTATCCCCTTGCTTATCCATTTCATGTTATTTTTAGTTACATCTATTTTTATTGTTATTTTAGGAAAGCAAAGGTGGTAAAATAACATAAGATTTTCATGAAAGTTATCAAACGCTTTATTCACATCTTTTTCATTATATATTTCAGACCAATTCAAATTAGATAGATAATAATAAAATTTTTGTTTATTTTCGGGGCTAAAGTCTAGTTTCGTAATTTTTCTGAATCGATCTGGTTCGATTTTTGTCTCAATCGGCACTGATATTAACTGGGCCGTTTCATGATCTGATAGTCCTAATGGAATGACTTCACAAGACGAGTCTTTTATATTGCTAATAATTTGATCCAGACATGCGTGTCTTCTAGTTGGTTGTTGTATGTGCAACTGGAGACCAAAATTTAATGCTATTCTATTCAGTTCAGATACACTGTCGTGTTTCCCATCCTTCCTATTACCTAGTATATTTATATTTAGGTCACCTAGTAATACTATTTTTTTCTTAAATTTATAACGAAGATTGCACAACATCGTTTCTAATGTTTTTAGAAAAGTAAATGGGTTTGAGTTTGGCGTCCGGTAGAGGACAATTACTAAAATGTCGTATTGCGGCAGTTCAATGCCCAGTGGCGGATTTACCAATAGGCCAAGTAGGCCAGTGCCTAGAGCGGCAGATTTAGAGGGGCAGCAAATTTAGCTATATTTTTACAGGTTTTTTTTTTATAATTAAGTATATGAGTACACAATCCATATATAAATAAACGAGTAATAAACGCACTGTAATATATACTTAGGTACTGACGTGATCATGAATTTCTAAATATTCCAATAGCGTTTCAATAAAAATAAAATAAAAAATCATCCTTCCATCATATAATCATTCTTCATCATAATCATAATTCCTGGTTTATTCTGCGCTCTTTGAGTCCTCAATCTAACAAAAAGTTAAAGCACCGAAGTACCAAAAACAACTGACGCTCAACACTGACGATTTCAAAGCTGTTTATGAGGTGGAGCACTTTTGTGTCCCAAAACTCAAAAAATTTTGCGCTCGCTGCGCTCTCAGCTTTTTCACTTTACACTGGTTTTTTTTCAAACTTGTTTGAGTATTTTTGTGTTCCAAGACTCAAAAAATTTTGCGCTCGCTGCGCTCGCGCCTTTCACTTGACAGTGACTGTTTTCTGATTTCTTTAGGTATTATTGCGACCCAAAAATCAAAAATTTCGCGCTCGCTACGCTAGCGGTTTCTTCTCTTTGCAGTGTTTTTTTTTCCACACTTGTTTGGGTAGGTATTTTTGTGTCCCAAAACTAAAAAAAATTCGCGCTCGCTTCGCTCGCGACTTTTTCACTTTACGGCGATTTTTTTTTTATCTCATTTTGGTACAAAATTATTGAGTTTTGGAATAGTAACGTTTTTACATTTGTCGTTTTTTTTTGGGTGGGTGCTCAATAGGTAGTCCGCCTCGGGTGCCACCCGATGCTACACCGCCACTGAATCATAGCACCCGAACGAATGAACCGATTTCAATTTAGTTTTTTTTTTGTACTACAGGTGTTTTACGGGCAAGTGTTCTTAGACATGTTTGATGAAAATTGATTGAGCCGTTTAAAAGTTACGGAGGTTTTACGCTTCAAAGTCGCTGTCATATAAACTTGTTAACATTAAACTCTTCGGTACATAGAGGGTTGCAAAAATAATCTAGTAACTGACAGAAATACTTATCATTAAGTTCACAATCATTAGAGGCGGCAAAAATTGAATGGCCTACTAGCGGCAAATTTGTAAATCCGCCACTGTCAATGCCACAACACTCAAAAACTTGTTCCTTAGCGAATTGTTTTACTTTTTCTATGACTTTATATTCAACAAAGTTCTGGCAAAATACACAAACACCTCCTCTCTTTTTATTTTTCCTAGAGAACCAATCAGCTAATTTGTATCCCCTTAAGTTGACGTTGCTCTCATCGCCAGCTTTAATAAAAGTCTCTGTTAGACATAAAATATTAATGTTTTTATTTTTGTTACTAAACGTGTCAATTGTTATTTCCAGGTGTTCTTTCTTACTTCTAAACCCCGCTATATTCTGGTGGAGAATGTTCAGAGCACTATCATTTTGTTTTTTCTGTCTATCATTTATATTACTAAAATCATCCGAGTGACTTTTATTGGCTTCCTTATTTTTATCCGCTGCATTATTTTTTATGTTGTTAATTATTACTGAGTTATTAATATCATAATCTGTTATACTTTTATCGGAGTTTTTAGAAGGATCTAGGTTATTATTTTTAACATTATCAGTAACGAAAAAATTTTATCCTGTTTCTTTTTACACTATTGTATTGTTTTATTTTAACTGAATTATATTTTCTTAATGAATTTTTATAATGATTAACTGTTATTTCGTTGTTCGAATCACATAACCACTTGGTGCATCTTGCCTGAGCCATACCTTGGTTAAAGAGTAAATACTTATTATTATAATCAATTGAATCAATTAGCAAGTTTAGTTTATGACATGTGTTGCTATCAGATTCTAAAAAATAACAATTTTGATGGTTTTTACAAATTAACTCTAAATACTTATTCAACATTTTCTCATTAAGATATTTATTAGACACAATACTTAATACTATAATAGGACATTTGTTATTTACTTTTATAAAATTACACAGTTCACTGGAAATCATAAGAGGGTTATTGTCATTCTCACCTATACAAATAATAATTTTGTCCGTTTGTCTACATCTGAGATCGTAATTATTACCTATCAGCTGGGTTGCTGTCGCATTGCTCTTTGTTATCCCGGATACCATATACTTCTCGAACTTAGAATTAGTTCTCATGTCATTCAATCGAGTTGCCATGTTTACAATCTGCTGGGTTCCAAGTATATGTATTTTATTTTCTTGACGTTTCGTTTGCTCTCTATTAGCTATCTTTATACTATTTCGTTTATCTGAGGTGCTATTTTTCTTCTCAGCGTTTATTGCTTTATCATTAATAATCGCAGAGCGTTCGCGATCTACCATACTTTTGACACAATTTATTTCGTTAGGTTTTGTTTGTATATCCACCGTGTTTTGTACTACATTTTCAGTAAAATGTTCATTTGTTTTATGTTCAAATTTCTCCTTCCCTATATTAAAGGTGTTTTTAGTCAACAAGTCATTAATTTTATTTCCTTGTTCTTCTACTATTTTTTTCAGGCAATTCTTTTCTATTTTTGGACTCTCTATTTGTTTCTCGGCATTTTCAAGTTTCTCTTTTAATTCTTTGATATTATCCTTAAGTAATTTTATTTCTGGATAATTCCAGGGCGCCGTTGATAGGTCAGGAAGACTTCTCTGTAGAATGTTAGATTCCGTTGAAATGAATGAGTTGTCATCAATACTGTCAAGTGAAGTATTTAGAGCCGTGTTTCCTCTTCTGATCGTGATGTTTTCATAACTGCGATCCATTTTAATGTTTTATTTAATTATCTCTTTTCCACTTTGTTATAATTCCGCTTTGATAAATTCAATAAATTTTACCAATCAACTATAATTTTGAATGTGGTATCCCTGTTCTTTATAATACGCTCCCCGTTACCGGCGTCAAAATAATCAAAGTTTCAACTTGTTCAATTCCTTATTTATGTTCGCCCGTGTTTCGTAGTTCCGAAAAAAAAATGCTCAGGAAATCAATAAATTTTTGTTACTCAAAATGCTTGAGGAAAACTTGTTGTAAAAAATACATGCAATTATAAAAAGCCAAAAAAAAGTAAGCAAAAGTTGCATGCGTCGTCGGGCGGATTCGATCCAGCAGCCACATGCATTGACCGAGCGCCTCCTCCAACGCGCCACCAAGACACTAGCAATGCGTGCGAATTATCGGTACAGGTTGCAGGCGTAAAGATCGTTGAAGTTTTGAAGCGTCGTTTGATAATTTGAATTTGAATGAACTTGCAGAAAGCGTATTTTTTTGTGTATCACTTATAAATGTCTATTTACTTACAGTTATTTGTTCACTGGCTTCAATTATATTCAGTTTAACTTCAGTTATATCGAATATTGCTGGATTTTGTTTTTATTTGTGTTAAAAGTTTGTTTAGAACTGAATCACTTCACTGATATGATGCTTTCGGTAAAAAAAGTAACTTTCACATGCCACTTTTGTCTGCAAACGCTGTCACTGTATATTTGAACACTTTCGATCTTATTTGAGTGGTTTACAACTTGTTTTACAGGGTTTTACTATTTTTAATGATTTTTTTTACGGAGCTTATGTTTACTTGGCGAATAGCGCCATCTGTCCTCACAACTTTTAATATACGTTTATTTACTGGCTAAGTGTTTGATCGTAAAAAGTTAAGTGTCAAGTAAACCTACATATGTGGAGTTTACGTTAGGAGAGAAGCGGTAGTAAATAAGTAACCTGAATAACCCAGGGAGTATGATCCTACCTGCTAGGAAAAGAAAGTATACAAGCAAAACTTGATATCTTTCTTGACAAACATGTACAAACTGATTTGACAACCTACAATAACTATTCTGTGGTCCTACTTATTCCAATGCATGCAAAGGGACCGTTCCCTGAAGACAATATACTAGACCGGGCTGCAACTGAAAATTGCTAATGGAAAACCTCAGTATCACTTTCCTATAAAAAGTATAGCTTTCCACGAGTAGAACGCTACAAAATTGTCGATATTACATTTTGTCGTAGCGTGCACCGGTGTCGCCACTAAACCTCTATTTTGTTACGACAAAATATTAGTGCAGTAGCTTAAGTGTTTGTTAACCTTTATATACTGGCTAGGTCTTTCAAAGGAAGTGCTTCCAGCAGCCAGATAAAAGTAGCATGTTCTTTTGTTAAATCCAATCACTCACGTATAGTCACATTCGCATTTACAATATAAGTAAAAACTGGTCCTTAGACTTCTGCACAGATTTTGAAGAAAAGAAGATCCATCTTCATTCCCATTATACAACATTATTTTTAGTATATGCGAAACCTGAATATAGTTTGTTCAGAATCAGTAACTGAATCGATTCCAATAGTTTTTACACCAAGTTATATTTTTTCAAAAACTATTTAAAAAAGTTTTAAGTTGGACATCGCCGCCATTAAGTACAACACAGGTCATGGCAGGTCATATCGAGTATTAGGAAACAGTAAACAACTAGTAGCAAGTGCAAAAAAACCCCTCAGTCCCCTTGAAGACCCGGTGACCTTGAATTTTTGCTGACTTTACAAGCTTATAACTTTGTGTTTTTTTATGATACAGTCGTGAAATTTTGTAAATAGATTCTTTACACAAAAATACTAGACAGGTGTATCAAGTTTCGCATTAACAAAAAATAAGGTTGTATATTAAGGATACCTATTTCTAAACTCATCTAATTCCAATTGAACCACGCATACTAAAACACAAGCAGAATCAACTTAGGTACCTATAACATTTCTATTAATATTTCTTTATGCACAAATATAGTTACTGAAGAACACTAATAGAGCTTCTATTTCTACAGTTCATTGCGAGTTCATGGTCGGCAAGTAAGCTGCGCGCATAATTAATTCGCTAACTAAAACGTATGCAGCGAAACTTCAGGGTAAATCTAGCGATGTGTAAGGTTACTCTGATGAAGGTTATGCGGTATTACACGGGTTTGTGTGTTCTAAGGTGTTTGATTAAAAAGGTTTTTAGTATATTGTTACCCTAGTAAAGGAATGATTGTTTTTTTTACATGTTTTTGTGCTTACTTCGCCATTACATGAGAATTAAGAAGTGACGTACAGAGCACTGAAACAGAAGACATATATTCTTCAACCTATATTTATGCATTATGAACATCCTTTGATACTATTCCATGTCAGGCGGATTGGACAAAACTCTCTATCTTATCATGTGACTCAATCTTCAGCAAAATCTGTAACACGCAAAAGATAAAAAAACAACAGACAAGCGAAAAATATGTTATACCATCGTTCTAGAAATCAAATGTGGAGTTTCTGCGGTTGTGTTTATTTCCCCTTAAGAACCTCTTCCTTATTTTGGACGTTGTTTTACAAAACAAAAGCCTATCACTTCTACGACGATAATTCGCGAACCAGCACGCCAATTTCTCTTTCTCCAACAACTGCAGAAAGACACGTCTACAAGTGTTATCATTGTGGCTAGATACTAATTAAGATAAAATCCTTAATTAAATCACTGGCGCCAGCTAATTAGATATGGATCAACCCTGTTCATACTCAGATTAATTAGTGCGATAACAAATGCGTAGGTACTGGCTCATTTTAACTACATGGATTTTTATAGACTGGATTTAAATGGATTGGATTTAAATCGAGATCGGATGAGTTTTTGCGGGATTAAATCCTTATCTGGTGAAGCTGGAGTGGGGTTTTTTCTTTCGAGGAAAGAACGGTTTGTCTCTATGTAGAAAGTTGGTCGTTAATGGGGTTGTTAAGAAGTGCCTTGTTTATAAGACAGTACGGTGCTTTATAGGAAATGTATTCTTATTAGTAACATTTCCTGATAGAAAAAATAAGGTATACTTACCTAATTCATCATTTGCATTTAAATAAAAATACACCGTTTTATCATAGATAACTGAGGGTCATTGCTGAACATTTTGATAGTCCAATATGGAGGCATTGGACTCTTCGTCATAATAAAATAAATTGATTGTTATAGTTTTAGTTTACTAACATAGTTCTTAAGTATTGTTCATTGTACTACTTACATTCTATGGACAACTGTCGGACTAACAGTCTGAAATAAATTATTATGTCTCTACCAGACCTCGGGACTATAGAGTCCCGGATTTTCGGGAGGCGAACGTGGGGCCGAAGCCAACACGCTGAAGCCCTTTTGAGACAACTCTAATGAAATGGTGACACAAAACCGACGATTATCCCTGTATACACAATAGAAATGTACCCAAGGACAATCCCCGGTTCTGTGCTAAACTATTGCTAACTATGGATGAAAACTACTTGGGCTATTGTGATGGGATGCTAGTGGACTAGGAATGGGGAAACTACGGGAACTATGGCACCTGCCGATAACAATGTAATAAATACACGTAAAAATGGCAGGTGGAGACTCGCCAACTCACTTACTGGGCCCCCGGGAATCAGTCGCTAAATCGCAACAAGGGGGCAACAGGTACATGAGCGGCTGAAGGGTGAGGATACCTCGGCGGACTTTAAACGCAGATCACGCGCTCCCTGTGGGTCCAGCATCACCGGCCCACTCGCCACTTACCACGAGGCACCTACCCTCCGAGCGGGCTGCTAACCCTACTCTAGCGACTCCACTCTGACCGGCCGATGAAGGCAAGCCAAGAGGCGGGAGACCTATCCCCCGTCATGCTTCACTCCGGCAGGCCGGAGATGGGGGACAGTATACTCTCCCTGGAGCACTCGGATATATAGCCCCGCGGGGTCGCTACTCCCCGTCATCCGCCTCAGATGCCCTGCGGGGCAAATTATTATTATTATTTATACTAAGCCTACATTTATATTATCCACGCATGCATTTAATGAAAGTGCTCATACTTAATGAAAATGTTCCGAGTGTAACCTAGATGAAGTTACTGCAACTAGGTTAAACTCCGAGCTGACCATTACGTGAGAACAAACAATACAAGTGCATTCAAAATACACTGCTTTACTATGAAAAGCGATTTTACTAAAATAGAACAGATGATAAGAATAAAGCTGTATACTGTTATTACCTTTATTCATGTATCTAATAAATTCATTCTAATTTTAAATAATTGATCAAATTATAGGGAAGTATGTGGTTGGCAATGTACTTGTACATACATTCAAAGTTATGTCTGTGTATAAAAAAAAATACATTGGTATTATTAATTTTTTAAAAGCATAATTCTTATAATTTACGTAGCAGCTGAAACACGACACATTATAAAACCAAAACAAAACCTCCAACATCCTGATTCAGTAAATTATATTCTAAAGGCTCTACGACATTACAGCTAAGCTGTGCCGAGAAAAAATACGAGAGGTATCAGTTGCCTATCTTTCCTCGGAAGTTGTAAAAGTCAGGGGAAAATAATGTATGGCATCACGGCGGATAAGGAGCTTAGAATGCGGGCGCCGCCGCGGCGAGAACATAGTGCAACTGACAGATAACAGATACGCTGAACTGATAACTTAGAAGTTTGCATAAGGGAGGTGTTGTTACACCTGAGTTAAGGGTCCATTGCAACTTTGTTTGGCCTTTAGATTTGTTCTTAGACACCGTATACCGTATTCTTAGAACCGTAATAGGTGATTGGTCAGAAAGTAAAAGTAAGCAATGCCATTGGCACTAGAAGAGCTTATTTTCTGCTGTAAATCTATTCGACACTCGTTATTATTTGGATTTGCACTTGCAGATGCACCTATTTATCAAAAAATTCTCTCATAAACCGATTGCTTTACACCCCTAAAATGAGCAACAACAAGTGGGCTCCTACCTCCTTTTAAATTTTCAACCTGCATGATCCAATTGGCCATTTGTAAGGGGATGTTTACCCGAGGTCACACGTGGTTCACGAAGCGATTACGACTAATATCAAATGAGTGAGTTTACCAACACGTGTGAGCGGGTTACATTTTGATGTGATTACCGCATTTTGCTCCAAGGGTTACCTCGGCAGGGAGGCATGGGAATTGGGAATACCACAGCTTATGGGATGCCGGTAGTCTTTAACGACCACGGGATTGGGTACATCGAATTAATGTTTCATGTGAAAAACTGATACAGGTTACATTGACATGGGTTGAAAAGGTTATTGCGGGAAAAATAATAATTAATAACACGTATAATTTGCTAATGAAGGTAATTCAACTTTTTTTAAATTAGATTACCAGATTCAAGGTTCGGTTCCTACGTCAGGCAATTTTGTTCTTTTCTTTCCATATTTTTATTTCTTATTTGGAGTACACAGAGAAAACCAGCAGTTGTCAATTGTTTCAAAGGCCGCGCGGAAAACATACAATCTTGCGCACAATCCGCAAGTTTGACACCGCTCTTAGGATACTTTCGTAATAAAAAGAATAAAACGAATTCCGAGAAACAATGTTTTTTTCCCAATACGTTCTTAATGGGCAAGTAATAACATCGGGGTTCTATATTTCCCCATATCGTGCGTTACCATGGCTAAGAATATGTGCTCAAGGGGAAAATTGTACCGCCATTGTGTAAGCACCAATATTTATTGGCCCCTGTAGCCCAAGCCTTTGTTTACATTATATTGGATACAGCTCTTGAAAGTAGGAAGGAAGAACTGGAAGGCGTGAATTCATTATAGAATACAGATGTACTTAGCTACTATGTGGATATACTAAGGATTCAATAAAAAAACAAAATAAATTCCAAAATTCATCATTTAAAAGAGAAATGCATTATAATATTTAATTATAATTAATTAATTATAATATTTAATTATAATTAAATATTTATTATAATATTTATAATATTTAATTATACGTAAAGGAATTAAAAAATACTTTAGACAGACAATTAAATCTTAAACAGTAAGAAACCTGAAGTTAAAATTGAAGTTAAGATTGAGTGCCATCAATTTCGATCCATAATTGATGATGCCCAAAGAAGATTGAAAATTGAAATATTGATCAATCCGTATCAGTCATCATTCCACCTACGCCTCTCAGGTTCTATTTGTCGTCAATCTATCTGAAAAATCGGGAAATCTTCATAAAAAAAATATATCCATGTTTATAAAAGGCTGAAAACGAATGAGACTTTACCTCTATTACCTCTTATTTTTGCTTCAGCTGTAAGTAGGGCTGCCATCCGTCCGGGTTTCCCCGGATTTGTCCTCGTTTGGAGACCGTCCGGGGGCCGTCCGGGCGGGGTTTCAAGAAGTGTCCGGGGATAACCCGGACACTTTTCATGTAAGGAAGCACCTCATTGTACATTTAAGTATATGTTAATAGTAAATGGATATTATTATATACAAATTAGGTATTATTTTGTTTAAAAAAAATCGAAATCGTTCGGGGAAAAAATGCGATTTACGCCAAATGTCCGGGTTTTTTTAAATGTTTGTCCGGGTTTGGCGAAATTCGAGATGGCAGCCCTAGCTGTAAGTAAACTTCTTCTGCCAAGCCTTTCCAAAACTATGTTGGGGTCGGCTTCTAGTCTAACCCAGTGTTATACAAAGACGACTGCAAATCTGACCATTGACCACCTCTACCCAGTTACCCGGGCAACCCAATACCTGATGGTTAGACTGGTTCTACTTACCCCCAACGATTGCCAAAGATGTTCGAATAATATCCGTAACTAAATAAAAACAGACTAAGATTTTTCTAGCTCTCAACAACATCGTTGCCGTCATGAATTCTCTATGTAAGTACTAGTGAACTACACAAATTGGAAAATGGATGAAGCTTCGTTCGATTCCAATACAAGCGCTTAGTCTAGTACCCACTTGTCTGTCTGCTTTAAATTAAAGAAAACTTTGATCAACAAGTGATTAATTGGAGAATTAATAAGAGTAATTTAAAAGCGATAAATTCAATTAAATTATTAAACAAAAATTCGTATGCATTCAAGCTGCTTCATGCTGCATGCTTCTCATAAAATGATTATTTATTTTTAACTTTTTATTATTTCCTGTAAATTCATTAATTAATTGTTAAATCGCTGCATTGGCAAAATACACTGTAGGCTAAGCAGTCGTCCGACAGTTGACACATAGTTGGGCAATTAAAAAAAAATCTTGATTCCAATCAAGGTTTTTCAGACCTTTTGATACGCGTCAAATACTACCTGATCTTTGTAATGTCTGTTCTCTTCATACTGATTTATGGGCAAACAAACTATCGACCGACTAAAAACTTGCAGTGACTCTTGATCATTTAAAAAAATCAACAAAATATAATGTAACAATACTAACTTAAATAAAATGCCAATTTATTTAAAACCAATTTAATATCAGTGCACCGTTATTGCATTGCCACGTTCTAGGAGTCCAGCTCTAAGATACGAAGAGATTTCTATTCCCGTGCACATTTGCATGAGAAAAGCCGACTCCCCTTGATCCAGTTCCCTGCAAGGATAATAGACGTTATAATGTACGGAGATTAATAGCAAGCGATTTGTTCGAACGAACAACGTGGAGGCATTATAGTATTGCTAACTGTTATGGTTTAATGGCTATTGGTGATTAGATTAAGGGTAATGTTAAGTGCATCGAACTTTCTAGAATATTTTGTTGTACCTATATGGCATTTTTTTTTCAGTATTATATTAACTGGGTAAATTATAGTATCTAAATAAAGATCCATTTTGGCAACTATTTATTCATAAGTACAATTTTATACTGTTTTCCTACATTTGCGCCTTTTACAGCAAGCGGGTAAATGGAGAAGGTACACATAATAATAAAATCGACGTACCTATAACGTAAATTGAAAAATAATGGCAAAATGTTTACGGAAATCTATAACGTTTTATGAATCTGTAATATCTATATTTTTGCTTACTTGTAAAAGTCTACAATGTCTCGTGGAAAATGTGTTTCAGAAAACATGTTAACATCTGAGCTTTTATTTATTTCGTAACTAGGTTCTGCTGGTGACATCGCCCGTGAAACGCATCTATATAAAACTTATCCTAAATATCGCTTATATACTTAATGAGTTCAAGTGATTAGTAGTTTATTCCTGTAAATTAAACTAGGCATTATTCATAAAAAACTAGAAGTAATCTTAATTACATCTACATTTTAGTGTAGCGTGTAGGTTTTACAATTCAATAAATAACTGAATTTGCAGATCGTTTTGCAGTCTCAAATTTTATAGTCATAGTTGTATGTTTTGCATTTTATCACTGAAGTCTAGCTCGGCTTGTTTCCTACTAACTTATCTGGTAGGAACATTTATCTTCGGTAAAGTACAACGGCGTAGCATATCGCATAAATATTGGAAGGTACAAGCATTCGAAGATGGGTAGCTTGGAAGTGGTTTGTCATGTCTGGAGCGACGCAATTACCGCGACATCTCGCCCCGGCTTCGGCTCCCGGCAAAAACGAGCTACCGACCGAAAATTGCAACGACCATCTTTGGCACAATTACCACTTTTTATCCGTTACACAGTAACTGCATTTTTGGAGGCGAAAAAAATTGTTTCATCAGACTATACATCAAGAGCTTGTATGATGGAATTTGAGCCCAAAAACTTTTCGCCAGATTGCTGCTTTTTTTCGGATGGTCGCTTTTGCGGCGTGTTCTTGTTTTCGTTTTAGTTTCGCTGTTGTGATGTGATTATGGTTTTAATGACATTTTTATTTTTAGGCTCGATAAAAAAATGCTTATTGCATACGTCGCCCCCAGTACTCATATTTGAGGGCGAATATTTTTACCGTAATATCGCGCCTCGAACAGTGTAATAATGTAATAACATTTCTTTCAGTCTGTACATAAAATATGAAGCTACCGAACTCTTAAGTGATTGATCCCCTGCTAGCCAACAACTTATCTTACACCAGAAAAATAACGCTGTGTTCATATCCAAATATAGAAAAGCAATAAACTGCATTAATCATACTCCCTGTGGTAAAACTGTACGTCTTGTATCAGAAACAAAACTCTTACAAGTTGGATCGATTATATGATTACACGCTTCCTTGAGCGCTGTATCTAATTGTCTTTACGTAAAACTTGGTGAGTGAACAATAGTTGGTGCGTAAGTGCTCGTTTAGTCGGCAGCACTGAGCAGTTTACACGTCGGGCTGGTTCCGAGGAGCTAGCTCACTTCACGCCCCGCCGACTGACTTAAAAGGTCGGAATGAAAACATTTAGACGCCTAAGTAAATAAAAGTGAAAACGGCTTCACTTGCGTGTAGGCACCGTGGGCTTTAGCCGACATCCGTTTATTGCTTTAAACATCACTTTGACGTCAAAAGTTGGTTATTTGTTTTCGTAAGCGAGTGTACCGTAGCTACGATATTATGAATAAAAGATAATCGCCTTTAATTCCCAAAGGAGATCTGAACCGTGCCTTCGATCGATTAAGGTATACGAAGGTCGTTGACAGCTGATACGGGCGGTACCTGACTTGCACAAATAAATGAATATCTAAAGGAAAAATCTATCTAGAACGGTGTCGAAATACTTAAGCAAGTGCCAGTAACCGCGAGTGTAACCATTAGTTTAATGAAACGGCAACTTTCAAACGTCTCCAGTGAGTTTTAGTGTTTACAATAAAGTTTTTATTACCAACCGCATAAACTAAGGTGTGCATATTTTTTCTTATTTTTTTAATACTCCTGGAGGAGTTCTCTGGGATCTCATTACGTGGCTATAGGCCCGCTAGTAGGATATGTACTGTATAATCTGGTCTTCTTGTCATGTAGAATAGTGTTATTTAGTTCGCTCAACATTCAATAGGTATCGCATTTTATTTTATAATTAGGTTTTCATTTTTCTAACAATATTAAAGCAAAATGACTGCTTCACTGTCTAGAGACTAAGAGCATAAATTAAATATCCTTGAGTATTAACGTTTTTTAGGTAAATCTATCACAAAAGCTCAAGGAGCTTTTTTAACAGAAAATAATGAAAAGTCATTACACAATCCTCTCCATATTTAACCAATTGCCAGCTTTACAAACCCGTATAAATAGTTACATAAGTGCTTTGAAGATCTGCAATTCGGCGTGTAACCGACGGCTATGATGGCGGTGTGAACAACATTTGACATGGCTGTCGCACGCCATTGTCGCCACGCGGTACAAACTACAAACAATATACGCTATTGATTGCCTCTTCACTGCATAACAGCTTTTACGTGCTCTTCAAATAGGCTGCGAAATTCAGTAGCGTTTTGGAGTTAAATAACGATGAACGTGAAAATCGTGTTGAACAAACACTTAAGTTTGGTTTTCCCGTTTCCCGTAATGCCGCGCATTTTTGTAGATTTGGTCAGTCAGTCATATATTCACAACATATCGCGTACACACAATGTGACATTTCAGTCATATGACGCCAGTATCCTGAAAAAAAAATACAAGGTAATGGAAAAACCACCAATTTAGACACAAATTAAACTATCGGGAAGACTCGCAAGCAGATCAAAAAGAATATCATATAAAAATAATAAAATGACAATTGCGATTATTTATGTTTTTATTTATTCATAAATAAATCGAAGATCTATCTAAATTATAAAACATGCCACTCTTTGTCCGCCATTTTATAATTATTACCATTATTACCAACATCAAAGACAGTTATAAAAAAGGCGTTGCAAATTCTAAATTGTTTCAAACAGTATCGTTGTCTAAAAACTAAAACACAAAATAGTATCTAGCTTAATATCTATAAACAGATGAAGATAGATAAAAAACAGACACACATACAAAAAGAAAACTAGTTTATTAACAGTTCTACTTTACATATTAAGCTTCGCGAAAATATTTGGATTGCAGTTCACTATAAATCAAAATGAGGTGATAATTTTATTTTTATTCTTTCTTTAATTAGTGACGTGCTGGGCTCTGTCCATTTTGGGGCACTATATATCTCGTATATTTTATATATTTTAGTAAAAATACATTAGAGTCTCAGTTTTACAAAAAGCGTCAAATTAACAAATCGATTTCCCAAATCATACGCCATCAGTCACACTCAAAACAATAACCCATCTTGAAAACTCAACAGCATCCTACCGATCCGATTCTCGTCAATCGAATGAGTTTCATAATATCGATTAGCCGTCGATCGGAATTCGCGTAGAGACAGCGGCATCGTTATCACACTTTAGTCAATATTCGTCAAATTAGCATCGATGCAAGGCGGCGAGGTCGACGACCCTGTTCGGCGAGCGTGGGAGCGGTGCGCGGGCGCTGTTTTTGCAACTACCAAACTAACTACCCGAGCTCGGACCGACAGGTAGTCCGCACCCGAATCTTAAGTATTCCGCTGCTCTCCTGCGCACCGAATTATTCATTGAAACTCTGTTTTAATTTGGGAATAATGTAGGTAATGTTATTTTTTTTGCCATTCATTAGACAATCAGAATCTATTTAGCCTAGGTAATTAAGTACTAATTAGAAGCCACAAGTAGCAGTAACAACAGTTGTTGTAAAACGAATCCATGAATATTTTCGAAACTTTTCTGATTGGAATCCAGTCTCTTGCCTTCTTACACCAAATCTTTCTGCCGATTTCAAAGCTCCTTAAATTTATTTACACAACCAAAAAAAATTGAGATAAAAACCCCACACATTTTCACACACATGATAAATGACCTCATAAAAAACCGGCGCCTAATGTATTGTCTAGGCATTTTATCCATTGAAGTCTAACTAACGCTTTAAAGCGGTTTTGACTTCCCTTAGTTAGGGTTTAAAAGGACTGATTAGTTCGCTTCAGCGCTTCAGCGGCTGGAAGGGAGCCAAATGGGATGAAACGACTGATATCAACATTTTGATGTACCGAGTACAGTACAACACTGGTTTAGTAGTTACCTAATGAGCGGTTAACCGACTTCCCAAAAAGAAGGTTCTCAATTCAGGTGTTTGTATTTCTTTTGTCATTATTAATGCAGTATTTGGTGTCGTTAAATGATGCCAATGTGCAATTTTTTGGCATTTTAGTGATCTTGAAATCGGAACCATCGCCTTTAGATTATTATTGCTAGAACTAATTTATATTTTCATTTCAATTAGGTACCTAATGTACTGTCAACTTTGACATCGTCATATGCGAAACTTTACTTACTTAAGCTTATTTAAATTCGTTACAAATAGGCACTTAACTACAGTAGGTACACACTTAAGACTTGAGAATCGTTGAAAACTTGAAGGTGCTATGTAAATTCTAGGCTTTAATTGCCCGCTAACAAATGCCTGCGACACTAAACGTTTGCTCACGAACGGAGAAGTCTAGACTTGTACCAACTTGCTCGGTTGCTTGCACTGGTTTAGCTTTCCACAGTAATATAAATAAAAATAATAATCACCTAGGAATGGCGCGATCAATGATAGGTACTCTTATATTTTCAGGAATTAGAAGGAATCTCTAGCTGCATTTTGTTTAAAACTGAAAAAGCTAAAATACATCGAAACAGACCCCGACCTCTATCTCCAAAATCTTATAAAACGTACATTATTAACACAAATGAAATAAAACAAAACCCCCAACCAGTTACCCGTGTTTGTTATAAACAAAATCGTTATAAGTAAATAAATAAAAAAACAAGGATCTAAATTGCGAAGTGCAGTTTGGACTCATGCGCAGCGCGACACACTTCGCCTCGGCGACGTCCACACTTTCATGCCAAACCTGTTATGTGCTACACACAGATCTGCGCGTGTGTGCGCGCCTTTGTCGTTCCTAAATCAAATTGCACTCCAACGTTTAAAACTAATACATTTGAATAAGTCAAGAAACCGATTAAGGAGCATTCGGCCACATTCGCGTCTGACCACAATTCAACACTCGTGTTAATGTACTTTCTAACTGTTAACATTAATATTATTTAAGCGTAACAACGAATTTATTATGTATCGACAAACCGTGACTAAAGTCGTGAGAACCTAACTTTTTAATTGCTGATTGATAGCAGTGTGACCACAAAAGTTAATCGTCCGATCATTAAAAAAAAATAATGTGACCAGTTAACATATCTCGTTGTACATTATTGCCTTAACTCTAACCTCACTCAGATATTTATGAAAATTCCTTTAAAGTGTCGTAAACAATAAATCTCCATTTCATTAAGTAACACAATGGGCTAGTTTTTCATTGTCCTAGTTAAAAAAACTTTGTGTTGTAATAACGGCATTACAATAGAAAAGTTTTAACTTCCTTCACTGGTACGACAATGGAATACTAAATCAAAAGCTCTTTTTATTACACATCGCATTCTGCTTCAGTTTGCTTACATTACCATTGCATTAATGAAAAAAAAAACAGAACTGTCAATCTATTCCCGCGAATAATTTGCACCACAGATTATCGGCAGCAATTATAACGGCTTGACTACACGAGTCCAATACACGTCTGATCATTTTACCGTGTGTATTCGCGGTATTTACATAAATGCCAGCTACGCCAAATGATTTTATCTAGTTGCGACATGGTTCTAATGCTGTGCATTGCTGACGGCCGCCATTTCCAATGATCCCGGCCCTCATATAGACGTTTTTACTTCGCGTTTCGCTGTTAACAAGACCATAGATTAGCTTATCGTGAACGTGATATTACGGTGAAGGGAGTGTATATGATATTGGGAGATGTTAATAGAATGGCGGGGACTAAATATAGATGTTCCTCGTTATATTAAATGACTGTTTTGCTTGAACACTTCGTGGGTATAGGTTTAAGTGGGACTGTTACTGATGGGATAGAAAATGGTTGAGTTATGTGGGTTATCTTACAGCATAGAATATTAAAGGTTGGGTAGTCTTTATACTCCTTATATATCTAGGATATAGGTACAGCAGTAACGACATAACATTAGCTATAAAAAAGGCAATGAGGTTCATTTCCTTTCAGGCAAAATGAACCAAACAACAATAATTGTTTTGACAAAGTTCCTTCTGAGCGAATTACGCAAAACAGAAGATTCATTCAAACAAAAACTTGTTCAATGAAAATTGATTCGGTATTTCAGGGATTAGATAAACATTCAGTTACAAGAAGGCAGATAAACATTGACCAAAAAACGGTCGAGATCAAAGGACTGGGGCGCTAACAAAGAACCCTCTAACCGGTGTTATTGAATAAACTAATTCATGATACTTTTTCAATTTCGAGAAAAAAACGTGAAGGGATACCTACTAGGTATCCTTACCTACTTACTTACTTTAAATGATATGTACAGAATGTAATACACTCAGGAGCTCACATATAAAACGTTCGCAGTCGCAAAAAGGAAAAAGCAAAAAGGGTGTATGTTATCCTTAGTGTACAATCTTGTATTTATTGAGTCACATGCGTCTGAGCTCTCGATGTTCGCACCTGACCTAACCTTCCTACATTTTTTCCTCATTTTTATCTATTGAGTGTGACAGCGGTCCTTCTAGAGCTTACCCCGACATTCACGCGTGGATTAATGTAATCCATTTGATCTACGAAGAAAATTCCTCTTCAGACAAATGTAAAAGCCATTGCGGGCTACATTGCGAGGTTTATATGCTAGTTGTAGTTTAACTTTGCTCATTTGTAGTTGAAATGGCGCGATGGAAATAAAACTGAAGTGTGCAACTTTGAGAGTGCATTGTTGTAGGTTCTTAATGGGTCTCTAACACTTTCATATGTAATAACATGGTGCGTGCAAATTAAACTTTATTTGAAATGTTCTTTGAACAAATCTTTACGAGCTGAACCGCAGACAATGAAATTTAGATTAATTTAAAGATATTTCAGAGCATGATATCATTGAATAAGATCCGATTTATCGATAATTAATCTATTAATAAGATAGGTACGTAATGATCAAAATGTTAAAGTGTTTTTTGGAGTTTCTTAAATGATTTGTAAAATATCAGTTAGATTGCACATGATTTAAGTATAATGCGACTTTTCTGCATACAGATATGACGTGGGAATGCATTCAGCAATTTCCACTGAATGACATTAGTAAAGCTAACTCTTATAGAAGAACTACTTATATTCCGCATAGACAAAACGATAAGATGAAATAAACGTGAAAATGTTTTTCATATTTTCCAGAGTCCCTTTATTGACGTTCCTCGTTGGTAGTGTGACTAATTTCTATTCCCAACAGTGTAAAATATCAAAACAACAAGTTGTAAAGTGAACAAGGAAACGTAATTTCTGAAGTCGTTGGAAAGGCAGTGACCAGCACGCATGAAGGCGTGCGCCTAACGTTTCGTTTTACGTTGCAATCTCAACTAATTGAATTTGAGTAGACGAGTCACACAATCGCCACGGAGCGAGGTACATGCCACATAAAGATGTTTTATTATGCACGTGTGTGACAAGTGCAGCGAACGAATGCGGTAGGGTCATGCCATGGTAACGGAAGACGCGGCAGGGATCGCGATAATGATTTCGGTGATGTTGGAAGATGGAAAACACAGATATGGTTTTTCTTTTATATGATAACGTGTGACGTGGTGACATTCATTAGGCTACCTACATAGTTAATATAGGATGACATATTCGTAAAGCAAAAGTAAAAAGGCTATCAGTCCCTATTTGCGGCAATAACGTAACAACTTAGTTTCCCAGATTAGACAAGTTATTGAGGTTTTCCAATCTGAATCTAAAATGCGAATTTTCTCATTACCCGGAGGCTGGATTTGTGCCCGATTAATGGTTGACCCTTATTATGTCGGACTTAAGCATAACTGGTGAATTATGTGTTTCGTGTAAGTACGCCTAACGTGCCTAACCTTTCGGGGAAATCGGTGTGATGTTATGCAAACGGGCTAGCGAGATGGGGCGCTCCGGCCAGTAGGGAAATGTTAACAAATTATGAAGAAATATGGCACAAACTTCGAAGTAAGTCTGTGTACTCTCCAAAGTTGTTTATAGCCGTTTATGGCCGCTTAGATTTTATAAGAGGGCAAAACAGTTACTCCTATCTAAGGGACGGAAATTTAACTTTCTTCTTAAAACACTTTCCTTATTTGTTTACTTTTGTACTTTGAATTAATTGCCCTATTATTCAACAACGTCACGTCATTCAAAAGTAGAATTTATCTTACGGGGTTTGAATAAAAAGTTCTTCTTGTAGCAGTGCAAGGGTTGCGGTAAGGAGGTTATATATGAGCTTTACTTCAATATAAGAGATCCACGTAAAGCTATCAGTGTTGTGCGTGATCTTATCCTAACTTCAAGTAATGTGCAACCGCGAACCTGAAATACTGTGTTGTACCATTAGGTACTACTAGGAACTACTGCCTAGTAATACTAGTTTACACCAAATTCGATCTAGCTAGAGGACAATACATCTACATATCGCAAACATACAAATTTTAATTAAGACCTACATACAAATCCTGAAGAATTTCTAACCAAATGAAATATCTTCCCAATCCCGCTCCCGCTTCGTTCCCTTCACTGTAGGCAGAGCGTTGCATGCGCGGGCGCAGCGGAGACAACAATGGCGGGAGTCGGGAGGTCGCGACACACCGTCACGCGGGCCGCTCGTGTTTGCTCGACAAACTCGCCGCGCTCGCTCCCTGCTCAAACACCGCCGCTAGGAGCTGTTTCACATACTACTTCACCTTTTTTACTTCTTAAAAGCCCCGTCATACACGGGTGGTGATCTACTCAATAGTTCCTTATGGGGAATGTGAATTACCCGAGTGATCTTCCAAAATACATACCTATAAGATTAGCACGTCAATTAAGTCGCGCAATTTCTATACTTGTTAATTGCGTATGTGATGGCTGACAGCCATGATTCTTTAAGAAATCTATGTCAATAGGATCGCCATAAACTAAATGATTAGATTGCTAGAAATCTAGCAACATCGTGTCACCTTGTTTGGTCTTACCAAGTCTCAAACAGCAATTCTTTTATCTTTTAAAGGTGAAACTCCACAAGTCTGTACGTACTAAGCTTTTAGCTGTCAAGACAATGCTGAAACACTTTTACAAATTCAGTAGCACCGCACGCTGCAAAGGAAAGAATAAATCTATAATGTGCAACGAAAATATAAATCTTACTTCTCACGATTTATATCTTCGGAAGCCATAATAGCTCAGCTTAAAGGTGATAGAGACATTTTATTTTGAAATTCATGTTGCTATTTATTTAAGTGATGGTCAAAGATAAATCTGAGCTTAAAAATGGATGACCCAAAATCACTTACAGAGTTTGAAAGCGTCTCATAACTCTCCGAGGCCTGAATAGAGACCTAATTGAGTAAATCGCTGGAGTTTTCGCCGAGGCCGGTCGTGATCCCGGTGTATCTCGCGGTTAAGGCGCGCTGTCGCCACTATAACGAGCGATCTACGAGCGAAACAGCGAGGTGTGTGGCCGCACTTCACACTTGCCTAGATGGGCGGTTGAACAAATGTTCCAGGCCCTTTTAAACCGTTCCCATTAATGGTACAAGTGGCCAGAAGGACCATTTTCTCGCCACGGAATTCTATTAACGATTAAATCGCGATGTCAATAAACAAGTTCCCTCTTTGTTATTTATAAACATGCATTTTGTTCGACAATATTTTCAGGAATGAAAACGAATATCAACGAAATTGTAGGAGCTGTCAACGCCAGACCTTTGCATTATATTAGAAATGTTTTCTCACAAAGATTCCTAAACGCTCCGTTTTATAAGAGGTTCGTTTCCTATTGTTTTCAGAACTACCAAAGTATTTAAGAACACTTTAATAAAACGCATCATTACTATCAAATTGTTCGAAATGTTTCTGTATTGTGATGTAAATCAGGTAGCACAAAGCATTAGGTAAACACGGCTTCGCTACATGTGTAAGTAGTGGGGGTGCGCTGAAAAGCCTTTATTATGATAGGTGTAGCGTGGCGTCACGGTATTGTGCGGCCGTATCATCAGGAAGTTACACGACATTCCCGCCGCACAATGCCTGCTGGCAATAGTGCCGCCTGCTGTCATCTATTGAAAAGAAAATTCGCCCGAACACCAGATAAAATCAAATCGATATTAGAAAACCATCAGTCTAAATAAAAGAGCTCGATTGTTATCAAGTCTAGACGACGTTAATGAACCGGGCAGCGATTGGCTGTTTTTTACCTTTCGGCGCGACGTCGTCGAATCTTGACCGTATCAATCATAATTGGCCGCTTTTTGCGATTTCGAGAATCGCAGTGCTGCGTGCACGCATGGTGATGGCGGGGGCGGCGCGCGGGCTGCGGGGGGGTGTCACTGTGCAAATGCACTCGTAAACCTGGCCCGAGGTCAACGCACCCCCTCTCCGCGCGGCCGGCCCCGCCCCGCGCACCCCCGGGCCTATAAAACGTTTACCGCTACAATATATTTATTTTATTATAGACGTAGCAGGTCTACGGCTACGGGTGGGTCGCCGAGCAAACCGCATCATGCACTTTTGTCTGCTCCTACACTCGTCTTCTATTGTAATTGGCAAACGCGCTACTCGCCGCCTCTCAACATAATCACGCTTTTTTGTTCCTTTAATTTCTGATAATGTTTTTTTGTGCCATATTCTGAGATATATGAATATTTATAACGCTAATCTCCGATATAATGGCCTGTTTTACATAAGTATAAATATTAGTGTACCACTTATCATTGGCATACTTCTGTGGAAAGTGCAATGCACACAGCAAGAGCTGTGTAATGTGAAAATGATCACTTGATCGTTCAAACATGAGTGAAACACTATTAGAAGTAATTCATGCGATTAAGGCGTCAATTGGCTCGGATAACGTCGTTCTAACTTCAGTTCAACGAGACGGTGCCATTTGCACACCCGATTGTAAATTGGATCGATCGCTCTGCACACACGAAACTTAAAATGCTTAAAATATTATTCAGAATTTCAAGTGCTAAATATTCATGGTGCTAATAGGCTCTTATATGTAGTCACGAAGCTAATTTGTAAATACTTTAATATTAAGATGTTTTTAATTGGTTAAGTGTTTTCGAGCGTCCACGCTTTTGCCATTTTAAGAGTGATGAATTGTTAAACAGTACCTACCAATATCTCCCGATATGGATGATTTATGAGACAGAAGCCAGTTCCTCGAGTATTTTTCCAAAAAGGTTTAATATATCATGTGACACAGTGACAAGGATTACATGATTAAGGTGGAGGAGCATTCGCTTACTGAAATCGTACTGCATTGCAGCTTTGCATCCGACCCTAGGGATGCGGTGTGCGAAACACCAACTTTAGCTGTTTTCCACTCTAGTTTGGATTTTATACAAGCAAAAGTAATTTCTATTGGCTTTTGTATACAGGACCAGAATTCTTTATCGACACATTTTGAACTTAAGGCTCCCGATAGATAGATCCTGTATCTTTCATTACGGATTTATGTTAAACTAAAAAAAAACATGTGCTCAAGAAGGGAGATGAGAGACAGGTGATGTTTTACTAAGATTATCGCAATCCATCATGATCGAGATAAACGATTTTCGTACAAAGTGGCAACACCAGCGTGGCCCATTGTAATACCCTCAGAAGCCCTCGACATCACTCAAGAATGTCAATACACCGTCAAAATACAAGCTTCCTAAAAGCTTTCCATTTTTGTGTCAAGTGCTGCCCAATCGGGCAGAAGTAATCGCTTCACATTAAATTTAAGAAGGTACAAACTTAGCCTTTTACATAAAAACTTGGGCTGCCTGATCGAATTTAATAAAGAAAAAATATGCGACAATCTTGACGAGGGTGTTTCATTGAAACTTATAAATAAAGATGGCGGATTTTTGTCTTTTAAAATTTGCTCCTGAGGAATTTTTCTTTTGGCACATAATGAATTTGATCTGGAAAAATAATTCGCTAAAAAGTGTTTTTGTGTATTCTAAAGGCTTTTAAACGAAATGTTGAGCTGTTTTGTCTTTCAGGCGCTTTTTTTTTTAATTTTCTTTCCTTACTGGTTCAACGACTTCTTTACATTAGATAATATTAGGTTAATTTATTCGTCTCATCTTTTTATTTTATTTTCAGCCTTATTGTAGACAGTATTATTGAGTGTTTTTCAGAAAACTTGACCCTGTGACGCACAGGAAATATTTTTTTTTTATTTCGTGAATTCTATTATATTTACTCTAATATTAAAGAATATATTGTTAACTACCTAAATCTGCATTTTAAATTAAAATTATAATATGATTTTAAGAAATATTAAAGTTTTTCTGTCAGCGTATGATGCATAGTATTCCTGAACGTCACAAAATATAATTAATTAGAAATAAAACAAACAACTATTAAAACGAAATCAACTTATGGTGGCATAATGATATACTTAAAATCTTATAAAAACAAACAAAACGATAGCATAATTCTATAAGATTATTAAATAATCAGCTAATTAATTTCACTTTCGTCACTTCTTGGACATATCTCACTAGAAAAGTTGTCATTACTAATGATACCCGCTACAATTTCCAAAATCAAGCCCAGTGAGAAATTTCAGATACTAAAAAAAAACTATGATGCCAAAATAAACGCTATAAAATGAAAAATATATATTTTAAAACCATTTTTGTAACATCCAGAATATGGGACAGTGACTATTATGAAAATTTCGTGATGGATAAGAATAATTTGAGCAATGTCCACACTGTCGATTTCAAAACACAATTACAAAGAATAAAGTATTAACTCACTAAAATTTTAAATATAAACCTTTACACACACATATATAAACAAAACCGATTAAATGTAAGCCTTTTCGTTTGATACCTACCACACGCGCGGACAGGACGCTCCCATAAATTATTTAATTGTACACTAAGCTTTACAATTCAAGATCGTTACGATTTTGTTCCGGTAGTATGTAACATGACGCACAGGAGGTGACGTTTTCATCTCACGAGACTTTTAAAATTGAAAATAACTATATTTATTTAAACTACCTTGTTTTTAGCCTTACTAATCTAATAATGATGAGTTGTTTATGTTATATACAGTGTTATAGAGTTAAGAAAACAATTTATTAACCTTTTAAATACTGCCACTATCCGGATCAAAAATTTTGCGCGCCGATGACACCAACATTGTCGTCACAGTTTTAGCCTTAACTGACTTTAAAACGGCAATAGCGGAATCCTAATACGATCATAAAGTTGCTAAGAAGGTAGAAAAAACACAAATTAGTAGATTTTGTCTTGAGTACGATATCAAATTCACCGTGACGAAACCGGATTTTCCGGAACAATGATTTTCGTAGGACAACATTAAAATAATGATATTTTTTAAAATAACAATAAATTTATGGCATAAAAATTAAAAATACGTTTTTAGAAATACAGAGACTAAGTTCAAAAACTTAAACATACCTAAAAACGAATATTTTAGAAGTAAGATGTATTTGAAATCTCCAAGAGCGCCATGGGACACACGATATTTATACGTCCTCTTTAGGTTTATTTTAAATATAAAAATAACTATCCACTTTTTATGCTACATATTGATTTAATTGTACATTAAAATATATACCTAAATTAATCAAAAACTCACTTTCACACGTGCCATATAAAAAAATCAAAATAAAAATGTTTGAAGGTGTGGGACAGGCCGATTTTGCTAGGGTCAAGTTTTCTGAAAAACACCCTATTCATACTTAGTGTTTTACATGAGGCCGCAATCTATCTGAATTCTAATTTCTGCCTACCTAAATAAAATAAGCTCAATTGCTCAATGTAATGAACTGTGATATTCATGAGTTGGTTGTAATTTGTTGGCCCACATCTTAATTACGAGTAAGTAATTAGAAGACGGATACCTTGCAAAAGTAATTACAAATTTAGTATGTTTACCTATTGAATATAATTAAGCCGTTGAAATTAAAATTATTGCAATTTAAATTGAGAGTACAAGCTACGCAATTAGGGGATGCAGTTTCCATGGAAACATAAATATAAATGAATGATGACTGAACGAAATGAATGAATGATACGATCTGTTGCCTATTTCTAAAATGATGAGAAAACCTTTGCTGCACCACCATTGCCGTTTTTAATTCCTAACAGGTGATATTTCTCAGTTCATTATAAAACAAATTGCGTATTTCTAACTGAATATAAACATTATGTTGGAAGCTATCTAGTCAGATGAAACTAGTTGTCGCTACAACGCCTAGGCATCCTAATTGAAACCGTTATGGTCAAGACGTCTTTAATTCAGACGAGTTCAGAACAAGTTACAGGTAGATTATGAAAATGTTAGGTAGGTAAGTAGAGGTATATTTGTTTATAATATAAATTCTAATTGATAGTTGACTCAATAATTTTTCTAGAGTTACTTATACGTTTTCTATACATTGTCAAAACAACCAATTCCTTATTGATAAAAATTAATAAGTAAAACTTTTATTTTCTTTCTAAAATGAGAAACTGCCAGTTACATTACGATCCTGATTTTCTGAAGCATACTAAAATTTTCTCCCAAGGAGATGCTTGAAACCGAAAGTCATTTTCTGACTTCATTCCGCGCTTTAGTTTATAGTATCCTAATATTCTTATTCCTACATTTATTTATTTAGGGGTACAAATAAATACATACCCAACAATAATCCCTTAAAGGTGCAAGAAAGCCAAGAAAAACTGCTTTCGCACGAATGCAATACGTATTTTATTTAACCTGCACCAATTTATATGAACAGTTTTTTGCTCAGTTACAGTAAAAACAGCAATGAAACAAACTACGATCGTTTAAGAAAACACATTTGAAAAAAGAACACAAGTTTTAAGAGCACATTTTATTTCTTTTTCCTCCTGAAACGTGGCCGTGTGGCTGTCACGATAGAAACCTCCTTGGAATTTTGATTACCCATCAACGCCCGTACTCACAAACTTCCTTGTATATGGTTGAACAATTTTTCCATAGAAACAAGGGGAAATTTTCCAAGCCTACGTGCGTTTTGGGCATAAAAATTGCAATGTTGGTAAACGAGCACGAGAGATTTTCATGCTTATGAATAAATTGGCACAATTGAATGTTTTGAAGTAGATTGCTAATGAATAAAATATTTGTTTTAAAATGTTTTTATTTTGATGTGTTTGGATACGTCTTGGTGCAAATTGAAAGAGACTTTCCATTAATTAATATTTATTTAAGGTTCCAAAACACAATATTTTAGCTATGACTTTAGCTTTTATAAATCTTTGAAGTAAACACTGAACCAGCTCCTTAGCAACAGAATTAGAATAACTTACCCACTGGCAGGTCAAAGTGTAGTTGAAATAATAAAACGTGGTATTGTTTGTGGTGCGTTCGCCCCGACACGCGTAGCTGCGTTCCGTGCGACCGAACTAACAATAGAAATTGCTTCGAACTAACTTCTTAAGTGTTATAGCTTAGAAAATGTTCATTCCTAGTAGGTTCCGACAATTATTGGAAAATCTGCGAGAGTTTGTCGCTTTAAGAGTTTTGAGAGTTCGTTATCCGTCCATCTGTTTAGCTAGACATCGACCTCGAGCTTCTTTAATATGGGTATACCTAATAAAAAATGCGTCTTACTTTTCAAATCCATAGTTCTAGAGGTCTATAACAGTGAGGTTTGGCGTTTTGGGGCCTGTATTTTGCAAATTTTGACGTTCAAAAAGTTCAGGGTTGCAGCCCAGTGAATACCTAAATGATTTTGAATTAGGTAAGCTTGAAAATTTTACATGATTTCCGCGTAAAACGACTATCAAATTACCTACACTATTAGCAATTTTATTGTAATTCTATTTACCAAGAATCAAGCAGGTCAGTCAGGTCCAGACTCCAACCAGCTTTAGGTCCGGTAAATGGAAATGCCGTTTACGGCAGTAGGACACTCATAGACGGCCTCCTTGGTTGACCATCGACAATCCGATCTTATTCAAAGCGAGGAAAAAATAAAAATATTCTTGCATTTTTTTTAAGAAAACTTTTTTTTTATCTAAAATGCCAGGCAAATATTAAAATATACCTGGTAAACATCTATCAGTAAACAATCTTTTATTGTAACGTTTTTACATATAATGGTGTTTCAAATACGAATAAATGAAATTAAGTTAGTTTCTTAATATAAAACGAACATAACAAATCGTTTCTTATAACTTAATCATATAAATATTTTTATTAAAAACTGGACAACACTGGTCATCAGAGTCATAATGTCACAATATGTCTATGTAAATTAAAGCGGCTCCCAGTAATCTACCAATCTATTGGTTTGCTTACTAGAGATAGATAATTTTGACATTAGCCCGATACAAGAAATGTAAATTTTCTATCTCCGGTACCTAAGCGAAACAACAGATAGATAGCATATTGGGAATAGTCTTTAGTTTATGTCTTCGATATTCAAATTCATAGTTTTATGAATAAGATATTTATTAATTAATTCGCGAATCGCTTTTTGAAGGTAAGCGATTATTTATTTGTAAACTAATCGATACGTAAATTACTGGAATCACAGTTATGTGTGTGAAATGTGTTGAGGTTAAAAGTTTATGTTTCTATATTAATTTGTAATCATTTTATTAGACTGCGTGGGTTTTTACAGATTTTATTATTTGAACACACTTTTGTAAAGGTGATAAGTTGTACCTATTCTTGCGTATTGAATTAACTTTTAGCGCCATACACATTATCGAATACTATGATCTGCCATAGATAGGTGTGTACCTAACTTCCTAATATTCCAAATAATAATAATTGATGACGGACAGAATCAAGCTGAAAAACTGAAAAAAAAGTCCTGCCAATTAATCTTTGTTAGAAATTAAAATTAGGGAGCCTAAGCTCCCGATAATTCTATTCTATACCTCATATAATTCTATAAAAAGGAAAAGAAAAGCAAATGCAATAAAGTTGCAATTAACTTAGTTCTTTCTGCTGCTGCAAACAACTAGTTTAAAAGTTAAACAAAAAGAAAGCCAATTATTATTTTCAAACTTCTTTCTTTGATTTATTTTCAGCTTTGATAAAAATGCAATAAGCTCTCCTTCCTAAATCAATGATTGGCTCTCGTCGGTTCTCGATTAGCTATGCGCGACACGTAATCAATTTCCTCTTATTTCGATCCATTAACTACCAAATGAATGATAGAACACACTTAGGAAGTATTTAGGAGTACTACCGCAGAATAAGTAGGTAACTTACTACTACTGGCAAGTAAATATTTAGGAATTTTAACAGGGAACTTTTGTGTTGGAAAATCGGTTTGTCGGGGAGGTACGGTACGTAAAGACTTCTAGGAGCAGAGATGCTCCGACTGGTAGCGGGAAATTCTAAAATGAATTTCAATCCACAATACCTATCTTCGATAAATAAATTTATACCCTTGCAGCAAGGATTTTATTTTAACAACTAGCTTCTGCCAGCGGTTTCACCCGCATCCCGTGGGAACCTCGGCACGGACCCGGATAAAAAGTAGCCTATAGCCTTCCTCGATAAATGGGCTATCTAACACTGAAAGAATGTTTCAAATCGGACCAGTAGTTCCTGAGATTAGCGCGTTCAAACAAACTCTTCAGCTTTATAATATTAGTAGGTATAGACTAGCTTCTGCCAGCGGTTTCACCCGCATCCCGTGGGAACTACTTCCCGTACCGGGATAAGAAGTAGCCTATAGCCTTCCTCGATAAATGGGCTATCTAACACTGAAAGAAATTTTCAAATCGGACCAGTAGTTCCTGAGATTAGCGCGTTCAAACAAACAAACAAACTCTTCAGCTTTATAATATTAGTATAGATGCGTAATTTCCAACGAGGACTGGCTGATGTCTAAAAACAATATATATCTACATAGAAAATCCAAATTCAAAATAGTGATTAAAAAAACTGCATCAATGCCTAAGTACTTAGGTACATCCAAGACTCCGACTGAAGTTGTTAGAGCGTTTATTTCCTGAACAAAACAGCCGGCGATAGGTCAGAAGCTAATAGGTATCTTCAGAATTAACAGACAACTGTCATTAAAACGCGCCGAAGGCGGTTTTCAAATCAATGAGTCACGTTTAGTCCAACTGGGAGTAGGTACCTACAGCCTTTTAACAGCCGCATTGTAATTTGGATTGCATGTGAAAAACAAATGAAAATAACTAGATAGGTATGTCCCATGTAGTACCTAAATAATTTAGTCAACTTTATCTGTTCATCTAAAATAAATGGTTATAAAAAATCTGCATTCTCAACTTGTTAGCCATAGATAACAAAATAAATTATCTTTTATCTTTTATAGAACTAGGCATTAAAGACTTGTTTTTCAGACTCTCCCGAGCTCACAACAAAAACAATATTTATTAAATAGGAACAGCTTTTTATCAAACAACTTCCCCATACTTATTATGGAATTCTGCTTAGAATTAAAAAAAATCTTCACAGAATATAAAAAAGACCTGATATCTCTGGTTTCTAGCTGTAACTAGTAAGAGTGCCATCTGTTGTAATAACGCTAAACTATTACGCCGGGCTATGCACCACTTAATTCACAGTTGTGACACCTTAATACCGGCATAATTGGCGCTAGTAGCGCAAAATTAAAATGTTGCCAAATTTTAAAAAGTGTCTTATTTGGTAGAAATAGATAAGTATTTTTGCCATAAAAATTGATGTTTGGTAGATGATACCAAACCGTGAAGGGTACATCCTTGGTTTGTATGTACTAAATAGTATTAACCGAACGTAGTAAACTGTAATTTATTAGGTTATCATAGATTACAGCATACAGTTTAAATAAAGACCTAATTGAAAGTTGATACAGTTTTCTGTAAACGCTGTAAAAGTAAAACGTGTTTGGTATATTTTTTTTTAATATATTTAACTCGATGTTTTTATTAAGGAACTGAGAAAAGTATTTTATTAGAAATAAAATTTAAAGCTACGTTTTGTGATAATTTTCATTGCTCTTTCTCTTTAACTACTACTTTCTATAATGTTTGTACCGTAGTTGTATTACGGTACTACAAGCAGAATTACGGTAGTTCTTAGACAGAAGAACTGATTTGGACGTGATCTTATTTAAGAAATGTTTTGACGAATTAAAAATGGTATGTGGTTAAATTAGACGTTGTATTAAATTTAGGACCTGTAAACTGAACGGCGAGTTTTATTTTTTAGTGGAATTATAAAAAAACCCTTCGTGTATTTTACTATCCACTTATACACTTTTATTGTTTTTTATTTATGTATATTATTTGACATCATCTCCATTTTAATAATGTCTAGAGCTTAATTCCGTAAATCAGTTCTTCCAGTACAAAATATAAAATATTTTGCATTGTGTATATTTTTCTAACTACCGTAGAACTAATGTATAAATCTAGCAATACAGTTATTGCCGTCAAAATGACGGAACGCCATACGTTCCGAATCGTTTGTTTTGTCAGTTTTCCCAATCAGTTGTCAAAAGTGTTTTTGTGAGCGTTCGCGAGTAACGAACCGCGCCGCTTCCTAATTACCGTTTTAATTAAAATACGATTGTTTATTACACATTTATAAGCCACGCGTAGTAATATTGCGCTGGTAAATAATGATAATCATTCTCGGGAGTTAGTGTGATCAAGAAGTACGTTAGGAAAACAATAAAATCGGTTTTATTGTAGCCACAATGGTGAAAGATGGACGTAAATATCGGTCGTTGTCGATCTAGCGTATCGTTTTAATGCCGACGGTCTATGAAATGTGATCTAGTGCAACTGAAATAAAGGATTTTATAAACCACAGTAAGTATTATTATTGTATTGGGAAATTGCGATTGTTGCACTTGTAAATTACCGTGTTTTCTTATCACCTTTCTCTGGAAATGATAGCAGGTAAAGGCCTGTTGGCTCGATAATATTAGTAGAATAGATGTTAGTGACGTTTAACTCAAGCTATATGTAGAATAATAGACAAGAATATTTTTTTCAGTTATGAAACTTATTCATTTATGTAAATGTTTTGTGGCCTGCTTATTTATAATTTTGTCTACAGTACCATTAGTAAGTAATATTCTCTCAGCATCACTCTTATTTTTATAAATTACTAGCTTCTGCCCGCGACTTCGTTCGCGTGGAATAGTGACTTCCGGCAGATTTTTGGTTTGACCAATAGATGGCGCTATATGTCCGGAATAAATTTTATTTTTTATTTTTATATTTTTTGTAATAAAAACTATCCTATGTCCTTCTCCTGGCTCTAAAATACCTCCCTGCCAATTTTCAGCTAAATCGGTTCAGCCGTTCTTGAGTTATAAGCGAAGTAACTAACACGACTTTCTTTTATATATATAGATGTAGGTACATGAAAACAAAAAAGTGTTATTATTGTGTAACTAAATACTATCCTAAAACAAACAAAGTACCTACTATATAGAAAACAACTACAAAATGAAACTGTGTTTAAAAAGTAATATTACGATGATAATAATTATATCGCATAAACAAATTAGCGCTGCATTCAACCGTTCAGTAGGGAGCCGACCGCGCGAGTGAGCCGCGCGGCATGGTATCTCGTTGAGCTACACCCCCCTCCCGGCTTGCCCGTAAGCACCGCCTCTCTCCCGCCGCGCCGGCCAGCGCAGAGAGCGAGTTGGTTTTGTTTCGGAGTTATTTATCATTGTAATCTTTAAAGTTTTTTGTTGAAATTAAGTTATGTCAAAGACAATTTTATTCACAATTTAGTACTCTTAACCAACAACATATTTATTTGAATAAAGATTAATATTATTATGTTGATACAACTTAAACAAATTATTTCGACCAAATTAGGTACCATAAAAACGGTTTTTGTGAGTTAATCTTAAAAGATAGACATACACTGTCGCGGACTGTTTTTTAGATCATTAAAAGAGCTATTATTCCTTAATACATATTTTTTGTGTATCTTGAACCGTTTTCACGGCGCACGCAACGGAAGGCTTCAAAGATGAAATAATTTCTCCCGTTTTTTACACATTTACCACTATATCTTTGCTCCTATTGGTCGTAGCGTGATGTTATATAGCCTATAGCCTTCCTCGATAACTGGACTATCCAACACAAAAAGAATTATTCAATTCGAACCAGTAGTTTCGGAGATTATCGCGTTCAAACAAACAAACAAACAAACAAACAAACAAACAAACTCTTCCGCTTTATAATATTAGTATAGATACTTGCACTCAATAAAAGAACTAGATTACCAAAACAAACCACTACAAGACGTTCAGTCCACAATTTATTTAAATTATGTTTGTATTAATATTTGCTAATTTGCAAGATATCTCTGTTGACACATTTAAAATAAGCAGGAAATATTTCTTTTTATGAAATCTGGTTCAATAGTTCTTGAGATTAGCTAGTTGGAACATGCTGACTGATAAGGCTAGCACTTAACACAAGCATAATTTTATTTAGTTTTAAAATCTCTTTATCTTTGTGGTTACATTTATTCAGTTTATAAAAGTAGGTGCACAGCATAATGTATGTATTTATTCTTAATTTAAATACAAACAACTGTGTTAATGGCCAACTACAAATAAAACATATGCAACCTTATTGGTTCTCTAATGAATTCAATCTGTTTACAATTAAATGCAGGTCACTAAAGATAATTTATATATCCTGTATGTAAATCTCTAATGATTAGCACCTTTTTTGTAGCAGCCTTGAAAGGGAATCGAAAATAATCTGTAATATTGAAGTGTAATATGTACAGTATAATGTTGACTGTTCGTCTGATAAGATAATGTAATCAAAACAATAACAAAAGGTAAAGCAACAGCGTAAAGCTAGCTTAAAACAAAAATAGCTTTGTCTACGAAGGTCATTTGCTCTAAAAAGGTAATTTAATACTTTGTTTGATTAATTAATTGGTATTGTGTGTTCACTATGCAAACCAATTCTGAGATAACTGCTCATTTTACTACAACTCTGAACTAATTCTTACAAGATTAAAGTTTTTTTTTAATATAATAAAACAAATTGCCAATTCACATGAAGAAGCTGTTATATATTAGTATTAGTGGACAGTAAGTAGTATCATTCTATCTTGATAAAAGTTCCTTACAGTTTCACAGCCTTTAATTAAAAAAAAAAATTATCTTTAATTTCTATTTCTATGGATAAAAAACGCAAAAAGGAAGCCCCCTAGCAACATACAGCAACAAACACAAATAACCCTACAATTATTTATTGTAACAAACAAATGAGTTAGCATACTTGCCATTCCATTGTACCTATATATGAGAATCCATCAATTATATTATAGAAGACATTAAATACTCCAATTTACTAACTATTCATTCCCATAACAAAAGGTTCCTTATTAACATTATTTAACAATTTAACATTTTACTACAAAATATTGGTCATAAATTATTTCAATTGACACTATTCAATACAAGTGTTGATGAACCAATATAAGTAATTTAATTAATTCAATTTGAGTTATTTATGAGCTCTTATCAATGACCGCTGATCTAGTTTGTCAATTAATTATATTTTGGTATAATTTTGTTATTGAAGATAATCTTATTTGTGTTATAAATATTCTGATCTCGATGTTTTTTATGGGTTAGAAGTAGGTATGTATCCAATCAGCTTAATTACGTTTTATTTTTGTGTTTATGTTTTTTGTATTGATTTGACTAAAGCTTTATTCCTTCTCTCGAGAAGAGGTCCTTCAGTGGGACAATTTAAAAAAAGATGAGAGACTAATAATGATGGCTAAAGCTAAGATGCTAAAAATGTGCATGGCTCTGCAGTAGAAATTACTCTTAGATAGTGATTCACTCAACACAGAAGAATGTATTACAAGCCAAGTGAAGGCCTATATTTATCTTCTTTATTTATCAAATGACCCCTTCCGCTGTGGGTTAGCAGCGGTGAGGGAGTGTCAGACTCTTACTGACTAAAAACCGTCGTGTTTCGTCGTAGGCCTTTTATTTACCAGGGCCGCGGTAACTCTTTCGAACAATCCCGCACGCAGTTACGACCTTAAGTAGTAGTAATTCGGCAATAATATTTATTTTAAGCATCAATAACACCAAGTACAAATGTAACATTTTATTGATTGATAAACATTATGTACTAAAATAACATATAATTTTTGTTGACACAGGTGTACCACGATGGCTGACGAGTCCAGCGTGCGGGTAGCCGTCAGGTATGTTCCTCAAAGTTGTTATGAACTAGCAGCTTCTCGCGGATTTACCTGCATTCTGACTGAACTATTTTGGGCACCAGAATATCTAAGTACTGAAATGTTTCAGACACTTCAGATACCAAATGAGATCATTCAAGTCTCGAACATTTTGTACCCAAAAATGAAAGTGCCGGCCAGAGTAAAAAAATAGTAGATTCTCGTAGAGAATAATGCCCTGAAGATTTTTTACTATTACAAGAATCGTCTACAATTAAGCCCCAGGCTGCTACTGGGTTTTGAAAATACACAAAAATCCCACAATGTTTCGAGCATCACATTACGGCCCCAAACTGGAGAAGGCAGGCGCTGCCTTCAAGCGACTCCGGTCTAATCTGAGGGGCCCAAACGCCTCCTTTTTTTTCTTTGGAGGGAAGTCATCAGATGACCCCTCCCGCTATGGGTTAGCAGCGTGAGGAAAAGTCAGGCTCTTACTGAGGAAAACCCATAACATCCTAGATTCTTGTCGAGAATAGTGACCTGAAGATTTTTACAATTATAAGGAACGTCTTCGGTTAACCCCCAGACTGCTATCTGAGTAAAAAGTATGAGTACCGTAATAAAAAGTCTATACTGGAATGTTACGTGAAATAACGTCTACTATTTTTTTACTCTGGCCGGCACTTTCAGTTTTGGGTACGAAATGAATGATGTCCTTTTTCAATTGATTCACTGATACTTTGAAAGCAAGAGTTTATGGATGCACATTGTATAGTTAGTTAATCCAAACTATGTGCATTATTGTAATTATCCAATCACGTAGGTAATAAATATTGGCAATACCTAAAAACTGCACGCTTCAAATGTTCGCATCAATGTAATAACTAAACGTGACTGAAACTACATAATTTATGCAAATATCTGACCCAAAGACCCAACTCATGTGTGAAGTGTTAACTAATAAATGCGCATGTGTGTGTGTGTCATAGACACATGCACAGATTTCATTGTATGCGTACACAATAGGATTGCCACTTCAAGATATTGTGTCCAACGTTGTGTGGTTTGGACATAATTACGCAACAATTTTGTTTGGTCATTATGACATTATGATCTCCTTGCTTCTCGTTTCAAAATAAGTGGTTGGTAAAATATTCGGTATAAGTTATATATGCATCACAGTAGACTTCTAGGTACTTCAGTGAAGGATCAAGCACCGGCGTCCCCAACTGATTATGAAGTCAAGTAGACACTGGGGTTGCAATCAATAAAGTGCAATAGAGCTCTAGACACTGAATTATTCCTCTGGAACGTCTACCTAGTAATTCTGCTATCTACACACAACGGTTTCGAACGATTTTCACTTAAAATAATTCAGGAACGACCCCTTTTAGACCTACAAAGGGAATATTTTCGCCTAATTTAATATTAATGTAAACAACCGAATAATTTGCGCCCAAATCTCCAACTTTTGCGACTGCCTGGTGAAAACTTATTTTTGGACGTTCAAAATTATGGCCAAAACTTAATTTTCTTCTTAGAAAATACTTACTAGGATTAGGAAAAAATATCAAAAAAAAAACGTGTATTTTATAATAAAAAGTGTTGGACCAATCATGGTAATTCTGAACTCAGAATTCACTTACGCTTGTTTGCTGCAATGATTACGATATATTCAATGAATGTGTTACATTACCTGAGTTACATATAAATGGCAACTCTGTGTGTATCTCAGGTCCATCTGCCATGATCAGAAGATGGACGTAATCGAGATATTTTGTGAGTAGAATACTCACTCAAAGAATCATCAATGTATAATTTAGCTTAGCTAAGATTCCCTAAAAAACCTATTGGTACCTAATTAAAATATATCATCCCAGTTTGTATCGTCCATTGCTGCTTAAAAAGTTAATTACAAACCTACTTCTTTGAACCGTTTGAAAGGTTTATGATTAACAACCGGTAATAACTTCGTAAACAAAAATAAAGGCCTTTCATAAAAATTAAGATGTTATAAATCACTCCGCACGTCGTTTCTGTCTAAATCGGGCTCATGATCATCTTCACACGTCGTATATTTTATAATGTATCTCTAGTTCATCTTGACAGAGGTCGTTTACGACTTAAATGGCTGCAATACAAATGATTTGTTCTTAAAAGGTGTTATGCAAATGCAGGCGCCTCATTATAAATAAGTTCGACAATAGGGTACCTACGTTACTGCAACCTATTGTCGTCGCGTCGGAATGGCTGTCGCTGCTATTAAAATAATGCATTTAATTTGAATGCAGTTCACGTTCTTTTAAAATTTCGTAAAACGTCTCCGTAATAAAAGTGTCGGAAGTTGGCTGTGTCGCCCCAAGCCTCTTTTATGTCGATATTGCGTGACGTAGAAAGATACGGCCAAACCTGCCCTGTGATGACATGAGTAATTTGATTTATGACCTTAGAATAAGGCTGTGGCCACACGGAGCTACACAGTCGGCGAATTTACCAACTCATAGCACACACAATTTCGTCGGCGCTTGTCATATTAAATCGGTCGGCGGCATAAGTAGCATTTATGTTTCTCCGTGTAACCGAGGTCTTACTGACACAGAAATTGCCTGCTCATTCATTCCCACATAGCGTGTGGTTATCTTAATCACAGATTTATGTTGGGTTTCTTTGAATTCGAGTAAATTAGGACTGTCGGCAACAAGACAGTGAAATATGACAAAATATCAAATATTCACACAGCCTAAATCTTTTGATAAATATTAAATCTGGTTTAAATATGTTTGTAGTATATTTGAAGTGTGTGTAATGCCTACAGCTATTAGGTACACCGAGCTATGACTATGTCATCACGGCCTCGGCTACTTTAAAAATATCGTCGTCATCATCTCACTTCGTACAAACACACATTAAGACTTAAATTCTATTACTATCGCTGGTTGGATAAATCTGGGCGATGACAGACGAGTTCATTGTACCGATTTTGAGACAGAATTTATTTTTGGAAACAGATTTACTCAGGTGACTACCGAAATAATAATACAATTTCACTGTTTGAAAGCTGAACACGACTTTTTAACTTTTTAACTCCGATACTTGCCTAAGAATACACTTGTAAATCTCCGAGTCATTGCGTAAATAGAAAGGTATGTAAAGACCAACAGCAATCGTAAAATGCATGAATAAGTTGCGAAATGAAAACACAAGATTCCACAAGTAGCGATCAAAAACAAATTAAAGATGTATGTGAAATCAAAACAAATACCGCAGAGGCAGTACATAATGCATCGAGCAATATTGATACAGCACTGCAATCATGGAAGTCCTCGACATCAATGAACAACATGAGTACTTTTTGTACTATACCGGATTCCGCGTCATACTTTTTTGTGTTCACTAAGTATAGATTAATCAATTAATTTTATTCAACAAGACCCCTGTCAGATTTTATTTTGTTTTTATTCAGAGGTCTTATTGAAGCTAATGATGTATTCGATTAGGTAATTTAGCATGTAAAAACCAACAGCACGGAGTAGTTATACAATTATAAACGGCCTTTTGTCAAACCGCGCTAGTCGAACTCGTAAAGTATGTTAGAGGTGAAAGGTTACTGTTATACAAATTGATAGGCAATGAGTTTGATGATACATAATGTAAACCGCACTTTATTTGGATACCCATTGACTCTTTCAATATTTAAGCAAGCTGAGTAGTTAATCCTGCCTTGTCAAAATCACTGTCTTATCCTTGCCCCATTGAGCAACTGACAAGCAAAACGTATAATAGATCTCAGTGGCGTGCACTTGGAGAGGCCTATGTCCAGCAGTGGACTGCGATAGGCTGATGATGATGATGAAGCAAAACGTTGTCCAAGCTCCTTGAACTGCACCATGTCAAATCTAAGACAATGATTGTCTAAGGACAAGCCACGACCTATCCTCGGCTCGATTCGAGATGTGTATCACACCGAACGTGAGTCGGATTGTGCCGGCCCACGCTTTTGATCGAGCTCGTGATGATCTTGTCAGCTTACCAGTCTTGGACTGGGACAGTGTTGTTTTGTTCGCAAGCTTAGAATAGATATTGTAATAGAGCGTTTATTCTGATCAAGCTAGATAAAATATCGTCGATTGCACAAAAACAATCTTAGATCATGGCAAGAGTTCTGCTTATTGGGTGTGAGATCATGGTCATCAAGTCAATGGCACAAACGAACAAAAAATAATTTAGCCATTCTTCTGATAAACTTGTCTTCGAAGAAGCTCGCAAGAAACAAATTATTTAGTGTACTTCTTTATTTGTAAAAAGCTCTAAAACTTTTCCGGGAAAGCCGGCCTCACCTAAAACCTTGGAAGTTCCAACTCCTAAATGTCAGTATTCCGTGATGTTTGCAACAGGACTGTTCCGAACTATACGCCATTAGTATCAAACAATTAAACTGACGAAAGGGCGAGGGTTGTAGCATGAGGGTGAACTGCTTCTTGGTTATACACATTGATTTTTATATCCCCTAGGAATAAACCTATCATATTTACATCATGTTAGTTTATTTTTGCACATGATTCATTGGTATTAGCATTCATTACATCATTAACTAATGTAGATTTCGAAAGTAAAAGATACACTTTCAATGACCGAAAGTTGTTAGTAAAATACATGCTAATAATATAATTAGCATGTATTTTACTAACAACTATCTTAAATACTGGACCGTTGTTTTAATTTTTGTGTAAGTAAATATTTTTATAGTTTCCGCTACAAATGTGTTGGTAAATGCCCTGAAAAGTGAAATTAACATGTGAATGTAAATAGGACTGACAAAGTTGAGTCACTGAACTACAAGCAATGAATATGACATTTTTCTTACGACTGTTGCTGTTGCTGAACATTATGAAACCTTCGATTTGTTAAGGTTTTGTAAACAATTCCAAGGTTATATGAATGTGGTTAACTCTAACTTCTTCAATCTAATCTAGACAATGACACAAAGATTTTGAAGTACTTACTCTAACTTAAATGATTACAAAATCGATATATGTATTGACAAGAGCTCTTCTCTAAACAACGAAAGGTTACATAAATAAACTTAGGTTTAATAATGTACCAAATCAATTGCCGATTTCTAAAGAATCAAAGACAATTGGTAGTACGAGAAATATCACGAGAATGTCTGAAATAAGCAAAGTTTTAATTCAACTCAAGCCAAACGGGAATTGAAAAACTGAGTAGCACCTTCTTCATTTACAGAAAATATATTGACGAAGGCATTTAAACAAAGTTTTGTCTACCAGTCTGCGCAAAATTGTGTAATACCCAACGAAGTGTCAGCAGCGAGTCAAAAGAGATTTCGCACCGTGTCGCACTGCGCACAAACACAGACAGCCTAAAATGAACGGCTGTGAACTAAAGGTATCTATTTACCTAAGGAAGCTGCCTTGATGGATAGCAAATTGCAGCTGTCCGTGGATCTGGGTGAAGATTCTCAAAGAATGTAGGTATGACACGAAGCATTAAATTGTTAATCTTAATATATGCCTCGAATTTAACGGTTGGACAGAAAAAATGAAATGGCCATATGGAACACTTAAAAAAAAATACACTCGAGTTTGGTCGAGAGTTCAGCACTTAAACACACCCCTTACGGATATCCATATCGAATCTCTTTCGTCGGCCACCTAGGACGATGCTACGCAACTGTGTGACAAGCGGCCAGAGATAATCAGTTTATAGTCATTAAATTGTTCTCGTCTCACAGCCTGTTAGTGTAATAGTCTTTATCTTGTATCTATTGTTTTTCATGCCGTTTGTAGTGTGCTGACCTGATTCTCGCTATATTCATGTGTGTGAACTTTGAATTGATCTTGATTAATTGTATTGCAGGAACATATGTAGGTGTACCTTTTCTTAAGTTGACTCTGTCATTGTATTTGTCTTCTTATCCATGTGCGCCCATATCTTGTATGCTGATCTTCTCTAATAATCTCTAGTCATATGTCGACTTTTAACTGATGTCCATCCAAAAGCTATACATATTGCACCTCAACATATAGTCTGACACGCACTGACTGCTTTTAAAACGGTCGTTTTAATTATTCGCTAATCCAGAGGTCAAATACTAACTCTATCGTACACGTACAAATGCTTGTCTTCTCAAGGTACGCTAGCATTGGCCGTCGCGTAAACGGGTCATCACGACGTTACACTAGAAGGTACTCTGTATGTGGAAACTAACGGGCCTGCCGTACTACGGTACACTATTACCGGCCTGGCTTGTCCACTAAGTTTTTACCAAATCAATTTATTTTTTATCGCTTTCTTAGATGCTGTTCCACTAGTTGACGTATGCGAGGTAATTATTATAAAGAACTGGACCTGCGTTTCCGTCAGATAGAGATCAACATTCCGAGTGTTTTTGCGAACAACTGTTATCGATACCCTGTTCTTCTATTAATCGATCCATAAAAGTAAGAGGATTCTTATTCTATTACACCTGCTGTTCTTGCGTGATCGAATACATTATACCTCTACAATTCCTAATTATCTTGAGCATTAGATCAAAGATATGAAATCACAGAACATTTTTCTGTTTGTTCTATATATGGAAGTTAAACCACCTGTTACAAAACAGTAGCCATTTGAAAAGATTTTTTTTATCAGACACGATAACAACAATCTGATTGAGATAACTATGTAAATGCATTCTTTGTGACCGCAATACGCACTCAGATAAAAGAAGCAACGCTCGGCCGAGCAAATATTAATTACACGTTACAATTACATTGTGACTCATTCCTGATACCGAATCGGGTTGACTTATAAACTATTCATATCCTAGATACATGTAATAATTATTTTAGAAACTAGAATAAACATCGTCTGACTAATGGTCACTACAGCTGGGCATAAGATTCTTAATTCGATACCCAAATCAAAATCGGATAAAGGATTCCTTTACAGATTTGTAAGGGTCAGCCACAGAGTTGATAAATTGCCATTGAAAAGCAATTTGAACCGACTGAATTGTTAATAGCATTGAAAAACAGGATCCGTTAAACCTTAATTATGTTTCACTGCTCAGAGTTTAGAATTTAGGACACGATGTACCGTTCACAATGCATAGCAGAAAGACGATCCTTAGATGATAGAACGAGCCACATCGCCGTCATACCTCGTCTAGGTCGCCGAGACTATCGATCAACATACTAAACATTCCACCAATCAATCGATTAACATTAATCATCTGTTAAATAAATTAACAGTAATGTAATTCCTTTGAACCTCGACTTTATTATGCCATAAACGTTGGCGTCTGCGAATGTCCCTTCTGCCAAAGTGAAAAACTAGCTGTTACTTTGGAAAGGCATGAAAGGCGCTACATTTTGGTGCCAAGTTTTCACTCTGTATTTCACTTTTGTTGCTGTGTGAACATGTGCATTGCCAGTAGGCTAATATGTCTGCCGACAAACATGTATGTCCATTACATGCCGTACTGTTAGCTTAAACTTCGCCACTGCTTCACCTGGTGATGAAATCGTCGGGTCGAGCTGAATATTTATTTGATTCCCGTCCAATCGGCATGCTAGCAATTTAGCTCCTAAAAAGATTCACATCACACGACGAATAATTGGCTTCTTTGTCGACGATTTGTCGTATTTTTTGGGAATTACCGTTCCTTATTTCTAACGATCTACGACCTACATTAACAAGGCTCGTACATAATTCAAAGGCGGTATTAACTGCTTGACTACCTGTCATTTCTCTAAAATGAGAGTCAAACCGGTTGCTATCCTCGTTAGCGTCAAACAAACCCCGTCTAATTATGACGAATTGTGATCTTTAACCCAAAACTCGCGGAAGTACGAGCTAGAAGTTGCCGACCAACTATCTGGCTAATCGTGCTACCGGTTTGAGTTCATTCGCTTCTTTATTGTGCCTTTCCGGTAATGTGGGAAGTATCTGAAATAAATGTCGCGTGTTTATGATAATTTGGAGCTATATCGGAAATGTCAGTGATCTTGTGTTCCCATTTTATAGTACTGTGCCTTCATATTTATAGCTCTCTTACAATTGATTTAGTTTCTGACTTGATCAAGACGGATGGCCACGGCGAAGGCCTTAAGACATAATAGGTACTAGTAATTGCTACCTACAATACAAAGACAATCATAGTGTTTATTTATTTACAAGACGATCGATGACGGGATACACTGAGGTCGCGACACCTACTTGCGTCCGTTCAGTAATTTTAAATATTTTATAAGTTTGTTCAGACGTGGGAGGTGAATGTCAATTGGAACATGTGTCGTATCGATTCAATATTACAAGTTCGACTGGTCTACATGGCTAAATTACCTATTATTGCTCCAGTTTTTGGATGTTATGACGGCTTCGCTCAATAAGGTGTGGCTGTTATGAAATTGTAGAAACGGATAAAGGATTTCGCAGATGCCTTGAACTGACAACCTTGCAATCTAATTTATGGGATCTAGCTACATTTAAGTGACGCTAAAAAAGGTTAATCGTGTGTGAATGAAAATTACGTCAAGTAAAAAAGATTAATTGCCGCTTCTAACACGAAAATTACTTACAATTAACATTTCTGCAGAATTTACGATTACGTGCTGTTCATGCTTTTCCGTAGAGATAATAGCGAAAAGTGCAATTGCGTTATGTTAATGGCGGGTGGTTGGCCCTTTACCAACACCTCAGTGACCCACTTGATTCGCTTGATGGTGTAGGATGATAACTAGAGCGTTCACCCTTACCTGTATTACATAGTAAAAGTAAGCCAAGATGAATTGGCAAAAATTCTGATTCAGATTCTGATTCCTCTGTTTTTTTTTTTTGTGGAAAAAAAAAGATCTTTAGTTTTACGTCAGTCTGACCTAATGGGCTTGAGTATTCTGACAGATAACAATACAAACTCTGACTGCAATGATTATGTTGCAGTAGCAGTTGTTGACATCAAAGTGACGATTACTTTCTATCATAGTCATTGTCTCGTCTACCTGACGCAACCAGACATTACTGTACTCTATCGCAATGAACTACAAGAAAATATCTACGTAATGCTTACCATTACGAAGATACATAAAGTTTTATTACCCAGCTTTGTTTATAAGGATGTGGTCTAGAATGTTCCAGGGTTTTCTCGTATGCAGCCGCGGTTTGGCCTGTTTTCCCAATTTAAATTAATATTGCCGCAGGGGTTTTTGTGGAGTAAGTTCGTAAATGGAATGGATGTTTCTATTTGCAAATACGGAAGAGTAAACGACTCTTATCTTTACTCCTACAATACGGGCGAGTGTAATGCATGATGTTGATAGTACACAGTTATAGATTTATGTATCATGAAAAGTAGGTAATTGCGTCAGATAATGCCGCATTAAAAAAAAGCTTTTCTGTTCAACCATATGGTTCAGTTTACATATCTCAACATTGAGTGACACTTTCGTATTAATAAATTTAAATTCAAAGGTGTATCCAAATTCTGAAGAATGTTCTATAATTTGCCCATTTATGTGGACGACTCGATCTCTCGTACGCTATATCCGTCTATTGTTATACAGCGTGTTCAAACATTAAAACTGGCATGTTTATTGTTTTTTCCGCCGCCTGCATCCAGACACTATATCTATGCATTCGAAAAAAATCGACACGATTCGAACGCACGTCGATAAATGATATTTGGTTTATTATGCATTCAGATCGTGTTCCGATTTGTAAACCGTTAAAATTTAAATGGCCTATCCTTATTATGAGGCGCTACGACCTATAGGTAATTGTGTGCGTTCTTATTTCGAATGTTATGGATTTGTTGGTCGCATTTAGAATTGCATTGATGCAAATGAGTGCTACCCCCGCGCTAGCTAGAATGCGGTTGAATTATACAACCTGTTATAACTTATAAGTTTTGCTAATGCGTAAATGTCAACGAATACGGAACTATGGAGTAATGTCAACAGTTTTTTATGGTTTTTAATAAAAAAATATTAATAACGTCTTAAGAAAATATTTATCATTTATCCTTGTGCTTAGGGCTGCCATCCGTCCGGGTTTCCCCGGATTTGTCCTCGTTTGGAGGCCGTCCGGGGGCCGTCCGGGCGGGGTTTAAAGAAGTGTCCGGGGAAAACCCGGACACTTTTCATGTAAGGAAGCATCTCATTAAATTAAAGTATATGTTAATAGTAAATGGATTACAAATTAGGTATTATTTTGTTTAAAAAAAATCGTACTTGTTCGGGGAAAAAATGCGATTTACTTCAAATGTCCGGGTTTCTTTAATGTTTGTCCGGGTTTGGCGAAATTCGAGATGGCAGCCCTACTTGTGCTTATACTAAAATATTTTTTTATTACCAGCCTTGTGGATTTGCTAAATACATAAATTATGGTATGTAAAAACGCGTGTTATATTACTTCCAGTGTCTGTTTATTGCACGGACGCAGACGGCGAGTATCAAAACAATACAGATATCAAAGATATGCGAAATATTGATACTGAAAATATTTTTATCGTGATAGTTTTGGACCGTTAGTTGACATTATTTTAGAAATTCAATTTGAATGGGTATCCCCGATATTGTTTATGTAAAGAGACATTTTCTCTATTTTGTATCTCCTAATCATCATCATCATCATCATCATCATCAGCCTATCGCAGTCCACTGCTGGACATAGGCCTCTCCAAGTGCACGCCACTGAGATCGATTTTCGGCTTCTCGCATCCAGCTCCTGCCAGCCGTCTTGCGCAAGTCATCACTCCACCGTGCCTGAGGACGTCCTACACTACGTTTACCGAGGCGTGGTCTCCTAATATGATACATAAATCAGACATCTTGTTTCAAAATATTTTTGTAGCAGGTAAAATATTTCAATGTACATATGTAGTTTTATTTTCTCTTTCAAATATTATCAAATCACAATAAGGCACCTCATAGTGCGAGTCATCACCAAATAATTTCACTAACACTTGACAGTATTGAGTAACAGATACTATGAGACTCCAAAATATGAGTTGTCACACAGCAACGACTAATCAGTAAAATATTTCAATGTTTCCTCTTACAGAATAAGCATTATTGCAACACCTTGAATATCATTATGAAGTACTAATGTATTCAAAGGTTATAGTTTTCTATCTGCCCACGGCGCCAATGGGAAGTGGGCGACAATCGCTAAATATTTGGGCTCTTATCAACCCACGGCTGTTCCAGATTGCCTTATGCACTTTAGAAATATGCGCAGAAATAATATCTATATATATTATCTATATCTATATATATATGATATTTTTGGTCTAAATCTGATCGTAAATAGCCAATTTTGTGACAGTCGTAAGATTTTATTGTTAAGCAGATAGACCGGTTATGAATGGCGTATTCTAATATAGCGAGATCAATTTTATCATTGATCTGATGTTGATTCATAGATTTTGACAGGCCTGTGCCCAGCAGTGGGACGATAAAAAGGCTGTAACAGTAACAGTAACAGATGTTGATTCGATTTCAATACAGAAATCGAAATCTAACTGCAGGAACACAAAGAAACATCATTCCTCCAGTCTAAAGTATGGTGTAGTAAAGCAAAGTAGGTACAGTTTATTACTTACCGACCTAAACTCGTCGATCTACTTTTGCAATGAAATCAAACAATAAAGCGATCGTGCAGATTAGACATCAATCAAGATCACACGAAACAAAGAAACATACGAAAACTGACACAATGAACTCGTGGGAAATGCAACGACGTCTTAATTAAACTCATTTCCCGTTGTAACATAACAGTTAAGCCATTGTACAAGTCCAGCTGAGTCATAGGAATTACTTAAACGACAAATTGTGATACAAAAAGCGTGATGGGACAATGTGTGCTGATATCCGTTTATAAGCGGAGTTTAATAACAGAGAGTGGTGGTGCCATTGTGGCTGCACAAAGCATACAAATACAGCGTACAATGGAAGTCTTACATGTCGGTACGTAGCCTGTAAATAGCAAGGTTTCTAAGAACATGCGACTGATTGCTGCTTGCATAGTGCGTGCTATTTTCAGAGGCGAACTTGCGTGTTTGTTGATGTATCATTTAGCTAAGCATCCACTTAGTACTTTCATCTTGCACTTAAGTTTTCTCCGATTATAGTGAGTGCTTCCGAAGCATGTTAAGTCTAATTTGGCCTGAAGATAACATCGTTGCAGGCAAGTCCTTTATAAGGAAGTGTTTTTACTTAGACCCTGCCTGACGTATTTAGGTCAAGGGGTTACTGCCTCGGGGTGTTCCGTAATTCTGTTCCGAATATTTTCCTTCCTAATATATAAAGATAGTTCAGTCCCTTCCAAGTTTTCCTATCTCATTCCTTTTATTACCTTTAGCAAGTTTATCCCAACCTTCCTTCCTTTCCCGTGAAATAGACTAGAAGTTACTTTCTCAGATTATCTTCATACCAATATAGAATTCATTAACGGTTGTATAACTACAGCAATGGCTTCAAAACAAAACAATGTAGAGGTGATTAGAGAGAATGCACCGCGTGCAGCCGAAGAATTGGGTGTTGAAAGTCTAGCTATAGTATTAGGAAGAAGATGGCGTGCCGCGACGTCGGTGTTCCAGTCGGACGCTCGCGTGCGGCCATTGTATAACGAAGGTACAATAGCCCCTGTATGCAGCTGTATGCTGTACACAATAAGTGAACGGAATTTGCACTGCAAAGTATAGGGAGCAGAGTAATTTATTCGCTTACAATGTAGTGTAATAGAATGATAATTTTACGCCTTATTTCGTTAACATAATAAGATTAAAATATAAGAAGACTAGTATTCCGTTGGTATACAATCTGGACTTAAATGCAATGGCTTCTAAGAACTGTTTTTTATTAACCTGTATGAACATTCTTGTAAGTAAACCGTCCGAGTCAAATGGAATCCTCCAATTGCTCGAAGACAAAGGAGGAAAAAAAGGTTCATAAAATTATTAATCTTCAAATAAAATCTAAATGAAGCAGAATTTCAAACAAAGACAGCAGATTAAGCACTTCCCAGGAAATGTCGTGTCCTAAATTCGTCAGAAAATGACTGTTATTATGAGAAAAAAGTTCAGCATGACCAACTTGGTCCTAATTATTGTTCATCTTACTAAAATCATACGGGAAGTAAAAATGTGAATCACGTTCGAAATATGAATATTATAGCTGGTTCATTTTTTATGGTAACCGTGGCAATGCGCACGAGTAGTGCGTCCGTTCGGTTGTCGCTTTGTATGTTCCCTTTTGGTCCGTTAATTGGTACTTCCGACCCTCATTGAGTTGTGGTGGTCTAGTATACAGCTGTGCAGTAATAGGACATAATAACCTGTCGAATTTAAATCACCCTGTATATTCGGCTTTATGGAATAATGATGGTGCCAGTAACAGGTGAGATCTGATGTCACAGGTTAAAGGTGTCATAACGATGTCTATAAAACTAGTTAACGTTCTTTAGAAGAAATAACAGATATATTGTGTCATGCCTATTTAAAATGTATGAGAGGATCCTTAAACACCGCAACGTTCTAATAAAAAACATGGACTAATCTGAAATCAATAAGCGCAAAATAGAATTACAAACATTTAAACTTTTGTTACTTGACAAACCAACAAACCACTTTTCTAATTAACAAACTTAGTTCAAGTTATGTCGTTCGATCTAACATCCGTATGTCAAAACGTAACTGTAAATGTAACTTAAACAAGTCGTCATGACTATGACTTGTTTAAGTTACATTTACAGTTTATTATGCAGAATCTGTACTAGAACTTATGTAACACTACACGTACTCTCGAACACTCTCGAACATAAACAAACAGGACAGATGCCTTCCACAGCTGATCTTAAACTAAAGCAATCTTTACATACACCATTGATCGATCAGTTAAGATACAAACAGATGACCTTGAGAGATATCGCACGACCTTCAAGAGATCCATTTATTTATACTCACATCTCTGATCAGCCTTGATAAGGCGCACCTAAGTCTAACGCAGTTGTGTTAATAAACGAGTATTTTATGATGCTGTTAGAGGAACTATGCATATTTGATCGCGTCATCTTTGTATATCGATGTATGATGATGATAATGATTTAGACGTAGTGATATTTGGATAGGAAAAGATGAATTGATTGCCTGAAGTTGACTTGAATATCAAAGAAGTGAATGTGAGTATAATGTCTGTCAGAGAGGATCGAAAACTGAAAGTATTAGGAACAACAAGACTTTGTTGACGTTTTTTGGGTAGATGAATTTTCACAGAAGTGATATCTAAAGTCAGGATCAATTTGATATTGCAAAAATAGATTAGCGTAGTCCGGTAATGCAAACAATTGTAAATTCCTAGGCAGACGTAATTGTTATTTAAAGATTGGAACTTTGTTCACGTTTACATGTCGATGTAAAGCAATAAAGTGTACGTGACAAATATATTAAGAGCAATGACGGATCATGAATTGATGGGTATAACACGAGTTTACGATTGCGAATTTATCGTCAAGGTCTGATGCGTATTGAAAAGACTGCACCATATGTTGTGCCGTTTCTTAGAAACTGCAGAGTTGAAAAGTACTGCAATTGGCCGAAAAACACGTTCGAAGGTTTTAGTCAATACAGCGCCAGTAAAAACTCCAGCCAAGCGTTCAAATGCTTGTTTAAACTTCAAAAATCGAACTGTCAAAGCAAACATTTCATAAATTCATAGACATGTTTGAAGGCAAAGGAAAACAATTTATAGAGCCTCGTAATCGATAAGAGGCGCCACTCGTCTCGTTTGAAGTGAATGCAGCACGTTTGGAGTATCGAGTGACAAAACAAGTGCAGTGCGCCAGCTTGATTGATAGTCAGGCGATTATGCAGACATAGACGTATTCAAGAATCTAAATAGAGTGCTGGACATATAACTTTAGAAATAAGTTTTATGTACACGATTATTTAACAAATAAAGTGAAGTAGCTACTTCTATTTATAGGTCCTATAGGTGCTGAAAACGTTCCCAAACTAAAGGATCAATAGGATTGTCAATATAAATGTTAGTAAAAGATACTAAGAGCCTTGATTCACTGAACCATCCCCAAGGGTCTCAACTTTCAGACTAAAGTTAGAAACAGAACTGTAAACATCGGTTTATTTCACTACGAACTCAAAAGGGTTTTTATGTAGGGTTCAAAAGAGGCACAACAAAATGAAAAAGGTGCGAGAATGTGTTCATTTATCCCTATTTACCCTTTGTTTTCTTTGTAACCCATTTAATCTGACACAGCGCCTGGGATATTTACAACACCTGAATATATTCTATTTCTTTAGGTACGATATTATAGCGATCCTTTTATTCATAAATCTGTGTCAATATCAACAGTCGTCGATAATAATTCAATGTTATCATAAAGATAAAATAAATTACATAGGCACATGTTTTGAGAATCAAACGTGAATCAAGTTAAACAAGTGCACACTTTGGTTCTCACGCGATCATAAAGATGCTATTGCTATTCTTAAGTCGAGACAGTTTATAAACTTTTGAGAAACGTTTATTATTAAGTCTATTTTATTCTAAATTTCCACACTCCTATTAATGTTCAGATTTTCATTACTTCTATCTCCTACAGAAGAATTGAAAACAATTTGAAGTCTACAAAAGCTTCTCACATTGGTCACGACATTTTAGTCATCAATGGGGCAAAGTAACATGTCTAATACAAACATTAGTTAATACAATTTTCTTTTCCTTTCAGGATCCGTCCACAGACACCAAGTGAAGTTGTCGAAGGCTGCGGTATATGCGCTCGCGCAGGTGGCGCGGCCGGTGACGGAGGAGTAGCTCTAGGATCTGAGCGCGCCTTCACCTTCGACTATGCCTTCGAACCCTCGTCATGCCAGCAGATCGTGTACGACACTTGTGTCAGGAAACTCGTGGAAGCAGCTCTCGATGGATACAATGCTACTGTACTCGCTTATGGACAGGTCAGTGGCATTTTTAGAGGACGTCTAGGACAATCTAAATACAGGACTACTAGGGGACAACAATTCTTCTAAATTGCATATGCAGCTAAATTTTAAATGCTATGTTAATGTTATATTTATACTAGCCGTTTTCCCGCGGTTTCACCCGCGTCCCGTGGGAGCTACTGCCCGCACCGGGATAAAATATAGTCTATGTTACTCGCAGATAATATAGTTTTCTAATGGTGAAAGAATATTTAAAATCGGTCCAGTAGTTTTTCAGTTTATCCATTACAACCAAACAAACAAAGTTTTCCTCTTTATAATATTAGTATAGATTAATGTTATATTTGGAACAAATCATTACTAAAGTACTTTATGCGAGAGGGCTTTTTATTTCGCCCACGAAAGACGTCTATTTATATAAACCGTCTGCATAATCACAAATATATTTTTCAATACAACGTTTACTTTAAGCTTCCAATAAAATAATTCAATTGTCAAAGAGCGACGACCTGAAAACTGCAAAAGAAAGTTAGACGTACCGTGCACTTTATTTGTTCGTGCCATCCATCATCCTCCGAGCCTTTTCCCAACTATGTTGGGGTCGGCTTCCAGTCTAACCGGATTCAGCTGAGTACCAGTGCTTTACAAGAAGCGACTGCCTATCTGACCTCCTCAACCCGGTTACCCGGGCAACCCGATACCCCGTGGTTAGACTGGCGTTGTTCGTGCCATCCAAAATTGTGTATATCATGCGAACTTTCAGTCTGTCTGTAAGCTCTTTGTTTCTCGTTGAAATGTTTCTATTGACCTAGTTTGGCTAAAAATATGAGGAAGAACACTAGGCTAAGGCTTTAATGGTATTGTTGCAGCTACGGTGTGTTTTCGTGTCTGTTCCGCCTCGCTCGTCGGGTGCATTGTGTTGTCTAGTAGGCTTGAGGTTAAAGGTACATTTGAGTGTAGTAGACTAAAGGGGACACTCACCAGAACTCACGCTGTGAGAATTAGCAGAAAAATACAAAACATGCAGCCTGCATTCTACCGAACGTAATATGAAAAAGTGCCAGTCCATTGCAATTATATTTCCCCTTTCTAATCAAGATATCAGGTCTCCCTAGTTTTATATGCATTAAAAGCACTAGTACATGTTTCGTCGAAAAACCACATTGTGTCCACTACGTACTCCGACTAATTCTATTGCCATGGGTTAACCCCATGAATCACGGGAAGGCTTGGCAAATTGACAGGACTTGACCGCAGTTCAAAATACTTTCTTAACTTTATTGTCTCCTGATGTATAGGCTTGTCACATTAGACGTAAGTAATTGGCTACATTGCCAATCTCCTTAATTAAATAATACGTATGTTAGTAATTGCATGATATCTTAGATATTGCTCCACTTAATAAACGACCAATATCTGTTTGCTTGTACGCGCTAAATAAATGACAAAAACATTGCCATTTACATGGTAATCTGTAGATTTACATACATGCTTCATACCCAACGTTATGCCTACTTGAACCAGAAGTACACCACGTCGCATACTTTCAACTCAGGCCAAAGCAAGTGCTGTACAAGAGTGTGGGAAGTAGCAGCACTCCTTAGCCTGATTGCTAGAAAGAAGGTCAGTAGAAAAACGAGTGGGTACTCTTAAGGGCACGGTCTGATGGTCCAGACGTTTTGAAATGTCGGCAGACAATACAATGCAAAGAGTTCAAGGCGAAGATAGTGGACGGATAAGAACAGGCGTTGGGCATGTTATTATGATTGTGTTTGAAAACTGCTGTGTATTTAATATAGATCAAAATATGTATTATCATGGTGTTATCATTCTGTATTTCATTGGAAATATTTTTTTGCATTTGACTCTCAAGACTTTATTATTCTTAAATATTTTCTTCATCTCAAGATTTTTTTCTTAATAACAAACCCTAGCATGATGACCAACATCGTTTGACTCTGTAAATGTCTCTTGAAAATAGTAACATGAAAATAAACATAACAAATCAGGACATGGTATAAAAAGAATCCTTGCAACTTGGTGATCCTTCCACAAGGGTCTTAGCTACAAAGTAAGCCACTAAACCCATATAGAGTTACTACAAGTCCACAACAATTCTATTAAAACACCGTGAAGGCCGAGCAACCTGACTTTAATTACAAACATACACAGAACAGTATGGTGCTGTTTATCATTTTATTTACCCACGACGGAACGGAGCAGGTATATGCGTTTGGGGTGAGAGATGTGCGTTTGTGTGTTTGTGTGTTTGTGTGTGCGTTTGTGCAAAGTAATGTTCCCACCTATCTTCTAAACTAATGATCTGATTTTGATGCGGTTTTCAATAACAGATTTGCGTTCAACGTGTTCATGTTCTTAGATAGGTGTCATGGCTGTAACTCACTAGGGGGCGCCACAATATTAGTGCAAACAGCAAAGTAATGTTCCCACCTACCTTCTAAACTAATGATCCGATTTTGATGTGGTTTTCAATAACAGATTTGCGTTCAACGTGTTCATGTTCTTAGATAGGTGTCATGGCTGTAACTCACTAGGGGGCGCCACAATATTAGTGCAAACAGCAAAGTAATGTTCCCACCTACCTTCTAAACTAATGATCTGATTTTGATGCGGTTTTCAATAACAGATTTGCGTTCAACGTGTTCATGTTCTTAGATAGGTGTCATGGCTGTAACTCACTAGGGGGCGCCACAATATTAGTGCAAACAGCAAAGTAATGTTCCCACCTACCTTCTAAACTAATGATCCGATTTTGATGTGGTTTTCAATAACAGATTTGCGTTCAACGTGTTCATGTTCTTAGATAGGTGTCATGGCTGTAACTCACTAGGGGGCGCCACAATATTAGTGCAAACAGCAAAGTAATGTTCCCACCTACCTTCTAAACTAATGATCTGATTTTGATGCGGTTTTCAATAACAGATTTGCGTTCAACGTGTTCATGTTCTTAGATAGGTGTCATGGCTGTAACTCACTAGGGGGCGCCACAATATTAGTGCAAACAGCAAAGTAATGTTCCCACCTACCTTCTAAACTAATGATCCGATTTTGATGTGGTTTTCAATAACAGATTTGCGTTCAACGTGTTCATGTTCTTAGATAGGTGTCATGGCTGTAACTCACTAGGGGGCGCCACAATATTAGTGCAAACAGCAAAGTAATGTTCCCACCTACCTTCTAAACTAATGATCTGATTTTGATGCGGTTTTCAATAACAGATTTGCGTTCAACGTGTTCATGTTCTTAGATAGGTGTCATGGCTGTAACTCACTAGGGGGCGCCACAATATTAGTGCAAACAGCAAAGTAATGTTCCCACCTACCTTCTAAACTAATGATCCGATTTTGATGTGGTTTTCAATAACAGATTTGCGTTCAACGTGTTCATGTTCTTAGATAGGTGTCATGGCTGTAACTCACTAGGGGGCGCCACAATATTAGTGCAAACAGCAAAGTAATGTTCCCACCTACCTTCTAAACTAATGATCCGATTTTGATGTGGTTTTCAATAACAGATTTGCGTTCAACGTGTTCATGTTCTTAGATAGGTGTCATGGCTGTAACTCACTAGGGGGCGCCACAATATTAGTGCAAAACAGCAAAGTAATGTTCCCACCTACCTTCTAAACTAATGATCCGATTTTGATGTGGTTTTCAATAACAGATTTGCGTTCAACGTGTTCATGTTCTTAGATAGGTGTCATGGCTATTAATCACTAGGGGGCGCCACAATATTAGTGCCAAACAATGTTACAATATAATCAAAACGTCCGATTACAATTCTGTTTTTATCAGCAATGTGTACGTGCTTAATGCATGTTCCCAAATAATAAAAATTACGCCTGTAACTCACTAGAGGTCGCTACAATATCGGTGCAAAATAATATTGCAATAACATATTATATAGACTATAATTCGTATATGTTCTCTAAAAAGTCTGAAATAAAATTAAGCAAAATTAAAAATTTTGAAAAAACCCCCGACGGTAAAAATCTTATTGAAAAATAATAAAATAACTCAAAACCCCCGACTTAATCCAATTATATAGGAATAACCGTCGGGGGCTGCCTTTTCTATATGAAATTTCAACAATTAATTGAGTGTATTTTATGTCATCGTTAAACATCTACAATTCTTCAATAATTGTATTCACGACACTAGAATCCTTTAGCTGGTTTAATGGCAGCTCCCGACGGATATTCCTATATAATTGGGTTAAGTCGGGGGTTTTGAGTTATTTTTAGCTAAACATGTTTGAGTATGACGTGTCTTTGATATCCGGAAAGTTTTTCATTGAAGGAAAATATTATGGTACTGTTTGTCTTTGTTTTTATATGTCTTTATCTTTAGTTATTACAAACCTAACAAGAGTTTTTCAAAAAGTACCAATGACTATGTTTGTTAGCGCAGAATACAGGGGCCCGATTCTCCTAAGTTAATAATGTCAAAAGCGAATAGAAATCGAATTGCAATATGATCGCAATAGTAGTTTTAACCATATCGGGCATTCTGCTACTATTAAAAGACCAATCGTATTCGATTGACATTTGATTGGTGTGCGATTGGTCTGCTATTTTGGTGATTTTGGTCTATACGGTAGTTTGCTGTACAATCATTTTGCAATCGTAAATCATTTGCAGACAAAATGATTCATTATTGAATGATAGAAAAGGATAAAAACGTTTATTTCAAAGAAAAAATAGCGGAATGCCACATACGCTTCAATCGTAATCGAGTCGGGATTGGATCTCAGTCGAATCGAGTCGAACGTCGATCGATCGTCGCTTAAGTAAAATTAGGAGAATCGGGACCCAGATGTGTTGAATACTTCACTTGAAAGTTCTTCATTCGAACACCTTTCGCTACAAAGGTTTAAGTGTGCGTAGGTGTACTGTGAGAAAATTTTAAACCCACTAGATTGAAGCTTTATAGAAGAACATTAATCTTTTATTAGATAGTTTCGTTCCATTGCATTTGTGCATGGTGCATGTGCATAGGCTAAAATAGGCTATAAGCCATAAAAGTGTGGACTAACTACGAATTGTTCCTGCACCATAACATATTATTTTATGCCATAGTAAAATCGTATAGGCAATAAACTTTATTAAAGTTAGATTTAATGTTCACTTGGTTGGAGTTTGAGAAAGAAAATACAACGTATTGAATTAAAATAAAGCCTCTAGTACTGGCTTTTATTATTTCCTGGAGGATTTAAGTTATATGCTTCGTGAATTCTGATAGTTAAAGCTCTAGTTCCTTATTCGTTTGGTCTGTACATACTCTGATCGACTCTGATTTGCTACGTTTAAAAACCATGAAATTAATTTTAAAAACTTTAACCTTGAAGCTTTTCGTAGTACGCTAACGGCCAGTTTCTTCATCAAAAGTTAAAGTTAAAGTAATGTCTAAAGTTAAAGTAACGGTCAAATTCGTTTTTTCAAGGCTAAAGTGACAGCAAAATTAATAGAAAATTTGAATTTAACCGTTACTTTTACTTTAGACATTACTTTGACTTTTACTTTGGCTTTAACTTTTGATGAAGAAACTGGCTGTAAATGTATGGTGACATAATTTAGGTGAACATACTGACGCAATCGATAATTTAATTAGAAATTATTGGGTCAAGTACGTGCGTGTTTTAGAACTTACCAGACATTTTCAGGATGATTACTTGCATCTTAAGAGGAACTATGGCTTATAATATCTTGGGCTTACTGAGCTCCTTTGTGGAAACTTTCATCAAAGTCTAAAGTATACCTTCACCGTATACAAACAATGGTGCGGTCCCAGTATAAAAATCAAAATCAAAATCTTTTTATTTCACATAGGCCTTTGCAGGCACCTATGAAACGTCACATTAGTTGCACGGTTCCAAAAAGTTGGTCTCATGGAGAAGAGCCGGCAAGAAACTCCATAGACACTCTTTTTAAAAAGTAATATAGTCACAGTACAAACAGTCTATTACATAACAATAGTAAACTCACAAAATTATACAATGCAAGAAAATTAAACTGTAAATCTATACAATGCAAAGGGAGAAGAAAAAGTCGTTTAATTGCCAGGGAAGCCACACATGGAGAGAGATGAGTTATCGCCATATAATATCTTTATCGTCAACAAAGTCTTGAATTTTATAATAAGCTTTTTTAATTAGGGTGGATTTTAAAGTGTTCTTAAATTTTATATCTGTGAGATCGGTTACACACTTATAATTTCTATTGTGTTTGGAACTCGTCTCTCAGCTCCCTATTTATTAAATGTCCGTCCATGAAACTTTGTTGATTTCTTAATCATTTGACATGATTGATTCTTTTAGAATGTTCCATTGATAAGCAAAATAGTTAATGTAGCCATTCGTCGTGTAGCTCATGAAAGCTTTCTATTTCACGATGCTATAATCTGGGGCGATCATTGACGAGTTTAAATACTGTGTTCATTACATAATGGTCGTAACTAATGCCATACTATTCTACAGAAAAATGCTTATCATCACCAACATCGCTTGGCTTGTAAAAACCGTAGCATGATCGCAAAAAACCCTCTTTGCATTGCGTGAGTAGTTCTCATTTCATGAGCCAACCAAATTGTTCATTAAAACTTGGACAATATACCAGTAATCTATTTCAGTGACGGGAACAAAAAGTTTTCGGCGTATGCATTGATGCTTTACCATAATCTGAGTTTTCAAATAATAAACTAGTTCCTTGACTTGAATCCAGGTTAACGTGATTCGTTTATATTTATTTTATAGCCGTTCATAACTGCTGATTCTATTGATAAAGACCATATTTACTATAAGGCTTGCATCGTATGTTACCAGTGGCGAGTCCGCCAGTAACTTAGCAAAAGTCGTTGAACCATAAAAACATGGCTTTTTTGTTCTTAATATTTTTTGCTTCCCTACCGCAGTAGGTGTATTAAGTTTCGCTTCTTTAGTGTAGAACATTACTTAAAAGCATGACAATGATCGAATTGAAGCCCAGCTTATTTTTTCCGGCTCTATTATCAGTAACAGGCGTTATTTCAACAAGTCATTTAAAGTAGTAAATTACGCAGATAAGTTTTTGTAGTATCCAATGGAACGGCCCATTGCTGCATCACGGTCAATTTGAAGTCGTTCCGACCCATTTCGTACAAACACCAGCGGCGTCAAAGTGGCACACATGCTAATATCGTGCGATTGTACACCCACGCTCGGACTACATAAATTATATCCTCGCCCCTTTCAATATATTATGTGTAACGCCAACATTTATAGGAATAAATTGACAGGAAGTCGCTAAAAATTTTCTCGACAAGTATGATATATTGGCACCAGAACAATTCGGTTTCAGAAAATATAAGTCAACACAACTAGCTACATTTACCTTAATAAACAACATCATTAATAATATTAATCAGAAAATTCCAACATTAGCTCTATTGTTAGATCTCAGCAAAGCTTTTGATTTTGTTGATCATTCAATACTCCTCTCAAAACTCGAGAAATATGGCATTAGGGGTTCGTCTCTGCAATGGTTCCAGTCCTACTTGCAAAACAGGAAACAATTTGCCAGGATTACTAAATTTGATACTGGAACAAATAATGTGGTGCAATTTGATTCGTACCAAAGAGCTAATTGTTCTGGGGTGCCGCAGGGGAGCATTCTAGGGCCGCTACTATTTCTTATATACGTGAATGACCTTCCACGTGCTCTCAAACATAACTGTGTCCAATTTGCAGACGACACTACCATAATCTTGGACTGCAAAAATGCAGACACTTTTAAAGGAGAAATATATAAAACACTAGAAGACGTCATAAAATGGCTAGAAATAAACAAATTAAAAATAAATATAGACAAAACAAAACTTATTAATTTTAAAACTTATAAGAGTAAAAACACTGAATTAAACATTAGCTACAATAGTACAGAGATCAAACAAATAACCAGTGCAAAATTTTTAGGTATTATTCTTGACACACATCTATCATGGAAAGATCATGTTAATAGTTTATGCATAAAAATCAACAAATTCGTTTTCGCACTTAGAAAAGTGAAAGACGTGACGAGCCGACATACCTCGATTATGGTATATCATGCCTACGTATGTTCCATAATTCGGTACGGTATCGTGATCTGGGGAAATTCTTGCGACATTGCTAGACTATTTATAGCACAGAAAAAATGCATTCGAGCACTATACGGCATGAGCTGGTCTGAATCATGCAAACCAATCTTCAAGGCACATAGACTATTAACAGTACCTTGCATATATATCTATGAAGTTGCTAAATTTGTCAAAAGCCACGGTGATCTGTTTGTTACTAACGATAACACACTTAAACGCAAAATTAATCGACTTCCATTAAAAATGCCCGTACCTAAGCTGGAACTCTTTAGGAAAAACTGTGCTTATATGGCGCCATTAATTTATAATTCTCTGCCTAAGGGAATGACTGACTTGCCGTACAACAAATTCTGTAGAGCCTTACGAAAGTGGCTAATTCAAGAGAGTTTTTATAGCGTTAAAGAGTTCCTCAACAAAAGTAAAAGTAAATGTCGATTTGGTGCCCACTAAACGCCGTACTGTTCCTATTCTTCTTTTGTTATCGTAATTTAAGAATTGCTACTTTAATTTAACTTATTTTAAATATATTGTTTTAGTTTTAAATATCCTTTAGTATTAAATATTAGCTTTCGATTAGTTTTAAGTATTTGTATTTTGCATACCCGTAATAAGGGTGAAATATGTTTCAGTACACAAACTTACACATATTAAGATCTAATGTAACACCATATTTCTCGCAAATAAATGATTTATTATTATTATTATAAATGTATGTCTCTTCCAGACCTCGGGACTATAGAGTCCCGGATTTTTGGGAGGCGAACGTGGGGCCGAAGCCAACACGCTGAAGCCCTTTTGAGACAACTTTAATGAAATGGTGACACAAAACCGACGATTATCCCTGTATACACTATAGAAATGTACCCAAGGACAATCCCCGGTTCTGTGCTAAACTATTGCTAACTATGGATGAAAACTACTTGGGCTATTGTGATGGGATGTTAGTGGACTAGGAATAGGGAAACTACGGGAACTATGGCACCTGCCGATGACAATGTATTAAATACATGTAAAAATGGCAGGTGGAGACTCGCCACCTCACTTACTGGGCCCCCGGGAATCAGTCGCTAAATCGCAACAAGGGGGCAACAGGTACATGAGGGGCTGAAGGGTGAGGATACCTCGGCGGACTTTAAACGCAGATCACGCGCTCCCTGTGGGTCCAGCATCACCGGCCCACTCGCCACTTACCACGAGGCACCTACCCTCCGAGTGGGCTGCTAACCCTGCTCTAGCGACTCCACTCTGACCGGCCGATGAAGGCAAGCCAAGAGGCGGGAGACCTATCCCCCGTCATGCTTCACTCCGACAAGCCGGAGATGGGGGACAGTATACTCTCCCTGGAGCACTCGGATATATAGCCCCGCGGGGTCGCTACTCCCCGTCATCCGCCTCAGATGCCCTGCGGGGTTATTATTATTATTATATTTGTATGTCTCTACCAGACCTCGGGACTATAGAGTCTCGGATTTTTGGGAGGCGAACGTGGGGCCGAAGCCAACACGCTGAAGCCCTTTTGAGACAACTTTAATGAAATGGCGACACAAAACCGACGATTATCCCTGTATACACTATAGAAATGTACCCAAGGACAATCCCCGGTTCTGTGCTAAACTATTGCTGACTGTGGATTAAAACTACTTGGGCTATTGTGATGGGATGCTAATGGACTAGAAATGGGGAAACTACGGGAACTATGGCACCTGCCGATGACAATGTATTAAATACATGTAAAAATGGCAGGTGGAGACTTGCCACCTCACTTACTGGGCCCCCGGGAATCAGTCGCTAAATCGCAACATGGGGGCAACAGGTACATGAGCGGCTGAAGGGTGAGGATACCTCGGCGGACTTTAAACGCAGATCACGCGCTCCCTGTGGGTCCAGCATCACCGGCCCACTCGCCACTTACCACGAGGCACCTACCCTCCGAGTGGGCTGCTAACCCTGCTCTAGCGACTCCACTCTGATCGGCCGATGAAGGCAAGCCAAGAGGCGGGAGACCTATCCCCCGTCATGCTTCACTCCGGCAGGCCGGAGATGGGGGACAGTATACTCTCCCTGGAGCACTCGGATATATAGCCCCGCGGGGTCGCTACTCCCCGTTATCCGCCTCAGATGCCCTGCGGGGCTTTATTATTATTATTATTATAAAAGTCGTGAGGGGAAAGGGCTCTTGATATTTATTATTGAGGACTTGTGAAATAGTGTCGTTGATGCTAGAATCTGACGGATAGGCCGAGGGACCCAATGATAATTTGATGTTGGCTCAGCCCAAAATAGGTGTCAAAAGACGCGACATCACTGGGATATATATGGTTCCAATGTAAGCCCAACAAAGCATCAAAGATTAGCATCCGATCACAACACTACACGCACAAATAGGCTAGATCGTTGTAATACGCTGACGTAACAACCAAGCAAAACAGATCTACGTTCAATGCGATCTTTATCTGGCGTGAAGTAGTCTCGCCATATAGGCTCGTAGTAACTCGGGCGGCTGCCCACGTGCCTCCGCTAATTATGTTACGATACAAAAACTCAATGACAGAACACATTATGATTTGCATGCGATGTTAACAATAAAAGTTGAGCGCTGCGCAGGCGGCGGTCCTTGCCTCAGCCCGCCCACGCCGACCTCCTTGCGCTGAACTTATTGAGCCACTCCGCTAATTATGCGCCTCAGTTAAACATGATTACTTTATATTAAGCATTTATCTCGTGAAGAATTTCTTAATATGGTAACTCATAATTGTCCAATTTACAGTCCAGATTATCTCTTACTGTGATCAAAATTAATTGGACATCGTTCGCTGAGTATAATGGTCGACTCGATAATGTCTCGCTTATAGTGGATTGTTTAACTTTCATCAGAGTTCCACGTGCAATCGTTTGTTTACCTGAAGCCACTGGCTTATTATTACGCTGAGTGCTTTAATTCACTTTGAAGCCAATGCTGGCTATTGATTTGTTTAGATAATACAGTGCAGGGTGTTCATACGGCTCCCCTTTTGTTCCGTAATGGCCATCGCCAGCTGGAACAAAATATTTATGTGTCTTAAAACAACTTTTATCCTAATACCACCCAGAGTGATATGAGTTGGTGACCACCCAATCTTGCGTACTGACCAACTAGGTTTCTTGTTTCTGAACTAACTTAATCGTCTTCATCTAATTTCCTTTCCTTTGCGAACGTTAGGAATTCTGCCTTAGCTTACTCATGTTGCAATTAATAACAACTTCAAATCTACAGGTGTATATTTGCAGCCAAAGCTAAAAGCCAAAGCTAAAGCAAGCACCTCTGTATTAATTATAAATCTGTAAACCCGATTGTATCTGTAAAAGCAATTCCGAAGTATGATCAAACGAAAGTAACTGGAAACTTCTATTCAACCATCCGCTCACATCATTAATTCCAGAAATAACCTGAAAAATTAACAAAGTAGGTTCGACGTGAATTGTCACTTGACCTACTTGGTTCATAAAGCATGCATTTCCGAAACAATTTTTGCTGTACCTGAAATATCCATGACTAGTGTTCTCAATTGAGCTGGTTAGTCTTGTGAGGTGCGTTGACCTTGCTCGTGAACTTCATAGAGATGAGCCCGCCTTATCTTATCGGCGTGAAACTGCTCGTAATTGCTATAATGAAGCCGTTGCCTGTAATTTATTGGCAATGACTCAGATTTTTGGGAGCGCCTTTGTACCGTTATGCGAGAAAATGGGGTTAGTAGTTAGCGAAGTTATAATTATGGCACGAAAAATTTGTCTGTAGATCGAATTTTTTGCATACACAAATCAACATGTATGAATCATGCGTTAGTAGTCTGAACACTTGAAAGCAAAGATAAATTAAAAACCATCAATTTTTTGTAGTCTTGGATCTTGACATCCGTCAATAGTTGCAAGAAATAACCATCTCGGTTCAAGATCGTAATCATCTTCAAGATTATAAACAATTACACAGAGGTACAAAAACACAGATACATACATTCAACAGTTAAGTGTGTATTTAACTAATAATACCTATAGACAATGATGATTCCTTCATTCTATTTCTACGGAAAACTACTTACGCTTATATGTATACTGACAAGCCTGATGAGTGAGTGCTACTTCAAATAGAATATCGGTTCCTTGTCTCTTTGTCTAGCTGTTATCGACGGATATCCGGGCCTTTGACATAGCCCTTTTATCAATATAAAGGCATGACACACTTCCACAAATTACCTATTGAACTTTATATCTAATCTATAAGAGAAAGGGCTCGGTTTTGCTAGGATTGATGAAGAAGGTTCTGGTGAAAGTACAGATATAATAATTGGTTTAACCTATCGAAAAGGTCATCATTAAATGGTTAAAGTATAAAATAAAGTCCAATCAAAAAGTATTTAACTGGCAATTTATTCTGCATCAATGAAAGAAGAAAAGGGCAGTACATGCTGTTCAAAATGAAACGAAAACGCCTAGAGTATTTTTTTTCTTCAATTTGATATAAGAATAACAAGTAAAACCTTGTCAATCAACTCAACGGAATGTTGCTCAAAGTATTTCCCTAATATCAATGTTGACATTAAAAACATCCTTCTCAGGTTAAACATACCTTGAAAACCAGAACCAAACGACGCAAAATTGCTTCGAACAGTCGCTCACGATATTTTCGTAATGGACCATAAAATGCGTGGTGCTATTGACCCGTGGCCATATGCCTTCGGAAGGTCGACTATCATACCGGCCAGATACAACGAACCAGTTCGGAGTTCAAGCCATTATCTAATCGAGCGAGTAAAATAAGAATTCAAGGCGTTCTCGATTTGGTAACTCGATATATGAATGAATGGACAGGTGTTGGTAAATCGATGTCCGTTTTGCGATTCCTTCTCGATTGCGGTTTTTCGCCTACTACTTTCCGAATTTGGATTATTTAGGATTTGTATTTTTTCGGATTTGGTTTTTTTCGTTTTTGGCGTTTTGTAATCGTAAGATCATATTTTTCAATCAACCTTGGACTGAGCAAAGATGGTCTCAGGCAATATATGCATTGGACTTATTTATTTCGATAATGTAAAAGTGAAATCGATTGAATTTTCACAAGTAGCAATAAAGATAAACCAAAGCCTAAAATTAAAAATTTTGAAAAAACCCCCGACGGTAAAAATCTTATTGAAAAATAATAAAATAACTCAAAACCCCCGACTTAACCCAATTATATAGGAATATCCGTCGGGAGCTGCCATTAAACCAGCTAAAGGATTCTAGTGTCGTGAATACAATTATTGAAGAATTGTAGATGTTTAACGATGACATAAAATACACTCAATTAATTGTTGAAATTTCATATAGAAAAGGCAGCCCCCGACGGTTATTCCTATATAATTGGGTTAAGTCGGGGGTTTTGAGTTATTTTATTATTTTTCAATAAGATTTTTACCGTCGGGGGTTTTTTCAAAATTTTTAATTTTGCTTAATTTTATTTCAGACTTTTTAGAGAACATATACGAATTATAGTCTATATAATATGTTATTGCAATATTATTTTGCACCGATATTGTAGCGCCCTCTAGTGAGTTACAGGCGTAATTTTTATTATTTGGGAACACGTTAAGCACGAACATTAAGCACGAACATTAAGCACGTACACATTGCTGATGAAAACAGAATTGTAATCGGACGTTTTGATTATATTGTAACATTGTTTGGCACTAATATTGTGGCGCCCCCTAGTGATTAATAGCCATGACACCTATCTAAGAACATGAACTCATCGAACACAAAACCGTTATTGAAAACCGCATCAAAATCGGACCATTAGTTTAGAAGGTAGGTGGGAACATTACTTTGCTCTTTTGCACTAATATTGTGGCGCCCCCTAGTGAGTTACAGCCATGACACCTATCTAAGAACATGAACTCATTGAACACAAAAACGTTATTGAAAACCGCATCAAAATCGGATCATTAGCTTAGAAGGTAGGTGGGAACATTCCTTTGCTGTTTGGACTAATATTGTGGCGCCCCCTAGTGAGTTACAGCCATGACACCTGTCTAAGAACATGAACTCATCAAACACAAACCCTTTATTGAAAACCGCATCAAAATCGGATCATTAGTTTAGAAGGTAGGTGGGAACATTACTTTGCTCTTTTGCACTAATATTGTGGCGCCCCCTAGTGAGTTACAGCCATGACACCTATCTAAGAACATGAACTCATTGAACACAAAAACGTTATTGAAAACCGCATCAAAATCGGATCATTAGCTTAGAAGGTAGGTGGGAACATTCCTTTGCTGTTTGGACTAATATTGTGGCGCCCCCTAGTGAGTTACAGCCATGACACCTATCTAAGAACATGAACTCATCAAACACAAACCCTTTATTGAAAACCGCATCTAAATCAGATCATTAGTATAGAAGATATGTGGGAACATTACTTTGCTGTTTGGACTAATATTGTGGCGCCCCCTAGTGAGTTACAGCCATGACACCTATCTAAGAACATGAACTCATCGAACACAAACCCTTTATTGAAAACCGCATCAAAATCAGATCATTAGTTTAGAAGATATGTGGGAACATTACTTTGCACAAACGCACACACAAACACACAAACACACAAACGCACATCTCTCACCCCAAACGCATATACCTGCTCCGTTCCGTCGTGGGTAAAAAGAAAGCACAACTTACAACATAAAAATATTTCAATAGCTCCGTTTAAGTACGTCATCAGTTTTCATGAAAAGTTTTGTACTTAAATATTTAATCCGAGCTCGAAAGTTTCGCTGAAAAGAAATAGCGTAAGATTTATTGAAACTTTTAAAACAGTTCAAACAACTCATTAAGCCTCTGATTTATTGTAATAACCTTTAGCTTATTAAATTATAAACAATGATAAAGGAGCAACATAATTTACGTTTTGATGTTTTACGACTAGTTTTATTGCAAAAGGGTTCCCCTTTTCATCAACAATGTCATTCATAATTTCTTTGACTGTTCCAACGTTCTGGTAGTCAGTACCATCTATCTAGTGTTGTAAAATTCTTTCATGTCATTCATGTCTTTCAACTATCGACAAAGTTTTTCTTGAAGATAAAGATATATTTATTTTGCAAATATGGGTAACTTACTTGCAACTCTTGCACCTTCTATGTTTCCATACTGTTCCTACTTATGTATGCTCTTTGTTAAAAGCACAATCATTGAAACCAGCACGAAACATTTAAGGGCAGCGGGTGACGACGTTAGCGCCTGCGCCGTAAATGGGCGGGCGGCGCGCGCCTATGATCTATATCTGTGCGTTCGCGCATACCGCGCCGTTTCCTACATACTAAGCGTTAGGATGACCACACACTTGCTTCTAGATCATTCTTTTAAAGCCCACGTGTTGGGCTCCTGTGTGTAGATACAGGGTCGTCCAGCGTTAGCAGTGTATGTATGCATAATGCTGCCTCGTCACATTTCAATGAAATTATGATATTGCTTATAATGTCCTTTGGGTATTATATAATTTCCTTATTTAGCCTTACCTGACCTTATACTCGCTTATAACTTCCTTTTTTATATCCTGTTCCCAAATAATTTGGGTTCGGCATAATATGTACATTTCTTCCATTTCTCTCTATCAGACTTCATACTAACACCCACTTCCTTCTTATTCATGTCCTCTTTACCTTGATGTGAAAAAAATAATTGTGTCCGAATTTACTAAGTAAATTGGCAGATAAATCGATATTATAGTTATTACTGTCTAAATTATAGCCATCTTTAACGACAGCAATTATTTAGGGCCCTATTTTGGCGAAGTTAATGTGTGGTAAAGCAATATAAGCTTCAATCATTGAACTCATTACAATTCTATCCTTACGTATATCGTTATATGCAGCTGTGTGTGGTCCACCTTATTGTTTATGTTGATTCATTCTCTAAATATGTAAATGCCGGTGGTCCGATTTCATGCCATTTACAGTATTGTGGTCTTTGTCGAGTACTGTACGTAAATGGGAGTAAAATGCTCCGGTCGTTAGCATAATGAGCTAGTTAACGCCACTTACAGCTCAATTTATTCAGTGATCACTACAAATTGAGTATTGATTGAAGAGATGTTAGCCTTGACGTTGTTATTGCATAGAAATGTCGTATTGTCTCTCGGTTCTTACTGTGGGCGCTACTTAGAAAAACTAGTGACTTAGTATCTTAAGTATTTACTTTCGGAAGTTCGCCTCGTGCCTTATTAACACCTCGTAAACCTTCGGTTGCTGCGTCATTCACCGTCTACACACATTACCTAATTAGGTCTACTTCTAATCTACCTACTTTACTACATATTCATCATCACCGCCTTCTCTTTAAAATAATAACTTCATCACTTTTGATATCCCGATTTCTGTATTCCGATCAGTATTCGAAATAAAATCGCTCATGTGTCAACGTCCTGAAAGGGCGACGAATGGTAGTGACATTTGTTACGCTGGGAATTTACTACTGCCATGCCGTAACGGATGCATCGCGTCAAGTGTTCCCATCTATTATGGACGCACGTGTTTTATTGAACACAAAACGACAGGTCGGGACTTTGAGTGTAAAAAAGGGAGACTTTTGCTGTCACTTTTTTTTCTTAGAGTATTTCAATTAACTCACTTTTTCAGTTTGAGTGGCTCAGGTTGGTAAAATGCTCTCTTCGGAGCTTTGTTTTGGAGTTGTGTGAATTTCAACATTCTATCCGAAGTGTATGCACCTTATTTTGCATCGATATCTTATCTGCTTACTGTTATTAATTAAGCTACTATTCGGTTCAATTCTGAGTAAAGATATCAGTGTCATAAAGATAATAATTCAATGCAATTTATCAAATTGATGTTATCGAATTTGAATTATCGTTATAGCGGATCGTATGACTTCCTGATAAATATTTTAAGTATGGACGAGACATTGAAAAAGAGTGCCTTTAATATTAATTGGCGGCATCCAGTTTAATAATATTATCATCATGACCTTGCTCAAATCAGACTTCTTCAGAAAACCACGCGCCTATAACATGATACTGTAACGCCCTTCTACCGGACAGTACCTACCTGACATATTCATTAAATTGTCTCTTACGTCACCACAGGAGACTGGGTCGTCTATTCTTAGTTTAGGACTAGACATCATAACAGTTTGCATAAGTGTTAGCGAACACAAACTCACTATATCCACAATCTTGACAATATGACCAACATGACTCATTAAAGGCGCCATAGATAACGTCAAATTTTCGTCAGCACTGACTCTAATCCTACCAGATAAGTCCGAGATAACGATAAAAACTCTAGCTTTTATTTTCAAGGTGATAAAGCTCACATTTCCGTGTACAGCTCGTCTAATGGCCAGTTATGGTTAAAGAGGAACTCACGAAGGGCATACTGCACCTGACCAAATAGTAGTCATGTATTTGTTCTGAAAAGCCTTGGGTTTTAAGTTACTACTTAATTGTCTACTTCATGCTTGTTACTTCGTGAGGTTAGTAAAGAAAACTTCAAGGTCATGAACTGGGTAAACAGTAACAGGACATACATAATTAACCTATAAAACTTGCGACATATAGATGTAAAATTCTGAATGATTACGCCGCACCCTGGGGAGACAATTTTTATACGACCTTGCTAGTTGTAGACATTTTTTTAAATATCTTATGATACCAAGAAAAAATATAAATTTAAAGAGAATTGTACAATCTTTTTCAACATTTGTTAAATAGGTGTAGTTTACGGCGAAAACATCATAATACTTATACATTACATTTAATTTACATTGACTTCTCAAGAAAATGCAATCTGGGTGCAATCTCAACAGTAGTCGATATAATATCGTTTCGCTTTAGAAACCTTATCAGAACAATCGGAGATATGATTACAGGCGATTATAGGCTATTTCAATAATATAACGCCACAGTATTTTACTTCAGGATTCAATCCAATCGAAACCCCTCTCGGAAGCTGAGGTTGAGTTAACACAAAGACAAGCCAGTTAATTATTTGCTAGGACTGACAGAAACATCGTAGCTCCCTATCGGTATAAGATTAAATTCTTACCTCCAATACACACATTGATTAGATATACTTACTACTATTTATATAAAGGGATAGGTATCTTACACGTGACAATAACAAAGCATTTACATCCAATATAAACTACAAGTTTTCCAACACATATAATTATAATTATCATATTAAGTAGCACAAACCATACTTCGTACTATAGCAAATCGTGTGCAAAGTCGATATGTATAATTGCATATTTAAGCATGCGTTGTTCCATACATAACTTAAGTATGGGTTAACGATTATAGTTACAAGTTTCCGCGTTTTACTAAGGTGCCCCTGCGCAGGTGACATCAGTGTAAACAGTATGATCGTGAACGGTTAAGTCGGTTTTAAGTCATGAGCGATAGCGATTTAATCAAGTAGTTCCAAACACTGACTGACTGACTTATATATTTTAGCCAATTGACGTATAAAATACGTACAAAAAAATTAAACCAAGGTTAGAAAAATAGCTTATCTACCCTATTCGTTGGACGTTCAGGTCCTATTTAGGCTAACAGGTTTAACCATTTCAATATCTGGCTTAGCCTACTTTTACGTCTTGATTTAGGCCGAGATAAATATAATTTTCTGAACATCTGATTTCGCTTAACTTTTTGACCTTCTAGACTTGAAAATAGCTAGAACTTGTGGTTTCTATTTTAATTTGGCGAACCTAAAAATAATTTTATAATGGATACCGGAACTATGTGTGATCTGGTAATCTTGTGACTTGAACCTCAAGTATAATTATGTAAGAACACCTTAAAAAGGAACTGTTGGAAACAGGTTATTAAAAATGTTGATTTATACCTTGAACATGATAAACTAATCACTTAAATACGCACTACGATTAACGTATTTTGCGTGACAAATTAACTTTAATGTCACTTATAAATTGGGTTCGTGTAACAAATGACGATTACTATTTAACTTTAGCAATAGTAAATATTGCAATATTCTTACATAACTATAGATAGAATGTTGCTTAGTTCAAAGATACGCGTACACGATTACGTACTGATTAATAAATCCTTAAAATAGTTGCCCGTAAATGAAGTGTGAAATATAAACCAAGACTACATGGCACTAGCACAATGGTTCACCCGTTACCAATACTGAAAGCTTAAAATATTCAAACTATAAATTAAATATAATTTCACATAAATCTGATAAAATAACCGGCTATAAAACTGCATATTTCAGCTAGAAAATTAATGTTACAAGCTTTACACAACTTTGGTCGTAGAAGGCATATTTATTGGCATAACTAAGCACTTCTCCGCCTACATGGAACCACACCTGGTTTTCAAAACGGCACTCGTTCCATGACCTATGTTTATCTAACATTTTGGGTAATATATCAATTTCTACCGCGTCCTTGGGATCCGTAGATAGAACGTGTGTTCGCATACATTTGATAATTGCTTGACAAACAGCGAAGGAGTCAGTTTGTTCAAGTCATTATAAACCACACAATAGAGTTACTTAACTCTTAAGGTGATGTTTGCTTCTATAATGTTTGAGCAAAAAACTTCTCATTATATGAGTATCATACTTTTTGCTACTCATACAGTCACGAGCAATAATATATATACATTGTCACATTTTCTAAAATATCTCAAATTCCACCATTCAAAAAGTATGTGTTCTATATTTTTTTCTAAATTATCTACATGTAATACTGTATCAAAACTGGGTATACATTGGTTTCATAGTAATATAAACGATACAAAATCACTAAAAAGTTTACACTTAAAATGTAATTTTGAATTATCCATGACAATTTCTATAACATATACACATGAAATGCCAGTTGTATACATATTATAGGAATTGTTATGGATACATTAAAATGATATTGAAAGTGTATACCTACTTTTTTCTGTAATAATTACAGTTTTATAAATAAATAAGGGTTGGTTACTACAATAAAACAAAGGTATACAAAATCAGTCTTGTAATTCGTTACCAAACGGAATGATTATTATTAATTAAGCCAATCAAATATAATAATATCGTCGTATCATCGTATCGTCGTATCGTCGTAGTATCATCGTGTCGGTGAAAATGGGCCTTAAATTACTTAACTAAAATTTTGTGTAGCCCCCTTCAGCGTTTATAACATCTTGCAGCCTTTCCTGCATTGACGAAACCATATTGTAACATACATTATTGCCTCTAAAACTATCCCATATCTCATGGACGTGTCTGACCAAAGCTTCTCTGGTTCTCGCTTGGTTGCTGTCCCACTCTTGGACCATCAGCCCCCACAAATTCTCTATAGGGTTGAGGTCAGGGCTTTTAGGTGGCCACGGCAACGAATTCACGAAATTCCGGTGGCGACTGAACCAGGCTTGAGTGAATCGGGAATTATGGACACCTGAATTATCCTGCACAAAATCAATAGGCATCAGTTCAGGAAAGTAAACGTTCAGACTAGGAAGTAAAACTTCGTCTAAAATACTGGTATATTGCTCGCTATTCATTCGTCCACTAATCTCTGCCAATTCACCAGGTCCACTGGCTGACATCCAGCCCCAAACGCCGAAGCTTATCCGGCCACTTCTTCTAGATGGCAATATGTTCCTTTCTAAATAACGAGTGTTATTAGGCCGCCATAAAGATAAACGTCCATCAGCAGATGAAACAAACACTTTTTCATCAGAAAAAATGGCTCTGCTGAAGTCGTAGTTTAGGTATTCTCGAGCAAATTGTAGTCTCTGTTCCTTGTGTCGTGCAGATAATAGTGGTTTTCGCGCCGGAACTCTGTGACGTAGGCCAGCTGTGCGTAGGCGACGTCGAATTGTCGAAGTTGATACGCAATGCGAAGATGAAATGTCCTGAATTCTCACAAATCCGTTACTGACCACACTGTTGACGATCTGCCTGTCCTGCGCCGCGGAAGTTTTTCGTGGACGTCCACTACTTTTAAAACTAACAACGTCGCCGTTATCTTCCCACCGCTTGAGCCACAAATACACGGTTTTTCGCTGAAAAAAAAAAGGCATCTAAGTAAATTGTTCTAATGGCTGCGCAACGCGTGGCACTCTATACATAGATGAATACATAGTTTAAATTTTAAGAGATATTATCACTTAACTTTTGTTAATTAAAAATCGTTTAAAACACAACAACAATAAATGCAAACTCACCGTAATTCCCAATTCATTTGCAATGTCTGTTACCGAAAGTCCCTGTTCTTTAAGAACAATAATTTTGTGTTTGTCATATGTAGAAATACGATAAGGCACGTTGTTACTGTTCATTTTAAATTTATATATTACAATTAATATATCTAGCTCAGCCTCTTTCACACGGAACTCTTTCAAGAGTTATTATGTAAAGAGAAAATTTTATTGAGAGAAATTTGACAAGTCAAGTGACATATGAAAATATTTGAAATATAAAAATAAATACTGTAACAGCCAGTACGATTAGATATTAGAACTCCTTCAACATCGAAGTCACTGGCAAACTGGTTTACTGTAAACATGTTATTGAAATTTCCTTGGGTTCATTATTTTGTAACTAAAACTTAATATTTTTTTTAGAAATCTGTTGTTAACGTAAATTTGATAAAAATGTGTAGTTAATTTTGATACAATTTAACGTTTACATATTTTTTGGACACAGTTAGCATACTTATTTTTGCGATTTTATGTCACTACATGAATTTAAATTTTAAGGGCGTTTCCATGTTATTGCTGACTGTACATATCCTTTTGCAATTATGTAGGCATGTATCTGTTACGTATGACCTTTTCAAAATATATTCCAGGTATACTTAAAGGTCGTTGAAAACGGTTCGGTTCAGCGATTCAAATGAAATGTCGGGAAATTGTATCCGAAAATAGCTGTCAATGTATTTTCCTTAAACCGGAACATCACACTATTTTTAGCACTCTTAATTTACTAAGAAATATATTGCTGGTATTTTTGTATATTCGCGCAGACAGAGAAGAGACCTTTAAAGTGTAGGTGCAACATGATATTCCCGTAATGGAGTATCGTGTCACAGATATTGGCTTTGCTAATAAGATAGTCTTAAAGGGAGAGCTTTTGAACGCGCCCACAAAGTATTCCAGTCCTATTGATTTGATTTGTACAACATAGAGTTAAGCGCGCCTAGTTGGTGAAAGGGAGATGTGATAGCTACACGGCTTTGACTATGGTAATTACAGATTTATTGATATAAGCAACACGAGTCTTAAGAAGCGGAAAACTATACCTAAATCAATTCAACAGTCGTCGTCAGTCGTCTGTAAGCTGTTGAGCCCAAAATAACCCTATGTACAGAATTTAATATAAGGGATTTGAGACAGTACATAATACTGCGGCCTTCGCTACAAGGACGCAGGAATTACGTCTGGACCTTTTTTTGTCTAACCTTGTTGGTGCCAGAATATGTCCCATTCAGGATTGCGTAACATAATGCTGAACACTTCAACTCCAATCCATACCTGGCGTTATGACGTATGACGCAGAAAACAATACCAGTGTATGCAAAGTAATTTGAAACTGACTAGGCTGTAAAATCCAAAATAGCCCGTGAGAATGGAACTTTTTGCCAGAAATCAAAGTCTCTTTGTTTTTAGTGCTACAATGCGAGGTAAAAGGAAATTCTTTACGCGCCAGGGATAGCCTGTCCATTGTTTCTCATTAACCGAATACTGTCTGAGAAATCATCTCGTCTGGTGTCCGCTTAGTAGGCCTTATCTCACAATTACCATCACCTGTGATTAGCGCCGCATCACCGCGTACTTTCCCTCTTTGTTACGCCTCATCTCCACTTATCTGATCGACTTAACTATTCTCCATTTTTTTTTTTTTTTTTTTTTTAGCGACGTAAAATCATCAAATGACCCCTCCCGCTGTGGGTTAGCAGCGGTGAGGGAGTGTCAGACTCTTACTGACTAAAATCGTCGTGTTCCGTCATAGGCCTTTTATGTACCAGGGCCGCGGTATCTCTTTCGAACAACCCGCAGCATTCGAACAACCCGCAGCATTCGAACAACCACGTGAAGATTTTTTCGATAAAATGATATAATTGTAAAGCTATAGTTATTGTTCGTCTCGCGGCTTCGATATGTATGGCAGTCACGCGCCCGTCACCGCAGACAGGTTGACGCCCAGCGATCCGCAAAACACGTAACAATAGCTTTTAATGTTTTACTTATATGTAATTGAATGTTTTGATAAACATCTCTATTTATATCGAGAATGTTTCTATAATATCCGTTGCTTGTTTCCTTTGTGAGTTCTTAACTACATTTTTATTTACAAGTGGCGTTTTGCATTAATTATGTTAAATCAGTGCTTAGTAAAGTAACTGTCTGTCGAAAGGAAATACGAATAAGCTTATCCGACTTTCCATGAATGAATAATCAAATCGCAGCGGTAATCATACTTTCGATTTCTGTTTTATAAACATTCATACACTTGCCAACATGTACTTGCCATGAATATGTTATTACTTGATTGTTTAACTTGGCTTTTGACACAGTAAAGGTTGTATAAAAATTGTCTTCTATAATATGGTATTTTAGGCCCCCGGTATTGTCTAAACATATAATAATTTGATAAATTGAATCTTTTTGGTTGTTTAATTCTGCCTTCTGCGTCACCTTCTGTTAATATGAAAAAGTCTCTCCGTAATATTTAAACATACTGTGGCAATTAGATCTCGAGTGCAATGTAAGCAAGTGGATACGTAATCTGAATTAGTGCTATATGATAAGGATTAGTGACTGTTACTTATAAAATACAGTCACTGTTTTCACATTGAATCGCTTTTCAAATTCAGCCTAGATATTAGATATAGTACATATTATGCTCTTTACTCTTTCGCCACGTCTATGCAATAACTAAATTGAGTTCATCTTAGACAGCTTTAAATGAAGATAGTAATTCTAAAATACCATTGTGGAAAAAAAGACAAGTCTGAGTCACGAGTGACAAGTGAGTGAGAAGAAAACATCATTTTTCTTTGCTTTAATAACTAATTCACAAAACTATCATAAACGCCCACCGAGTCTTTAAAGACATTTAATATGCTCAACAATGATGACTGGGCACTCATGATTCTAGAGAAAGTGAATTTCGTGGTCACACAGCGTGACCGTGGGAACTTGATATCTTTGCTTATCCGTTTATTAAGTAATTAATGTAACCGTTTCGTCTGTTAACGTTTCCGGGGTACTGTCTGTCAACATGTGGCTTTAACAGCTGTGGATGCATCTGGCTGATTGCGCTTTCTACTTTTTTGTAGGCCTTTGTTTCGGTCGCTCAAGTGTCGGTCTATAAAGGGAATATTTCCCCAAAATGTGAGTGTAGGTTACGTAATGTAAATCCAGCTTAGCATTTTGTATGTTAAACTGTAACCTTGTTTATGTTTAGCAGCGACAAATACATTATCGTTTATCACCTGTTACAGCCTAACATTAACGCGACAACTTTCCAACACGGTGGCAACAAGTTCCAATATCTCTACTTCAAATCTACTCCATTAAACTAAATGGCCCTTCTCTCTGCCGTTTCTATCCATTTGAAGCATATTATTTTAGACAAGAAGATTAATTTATTTTTGTTTGTTTGTAGACTGGCTCCGGCAAGACCTACACGATGGGCAGTGGCTGGGAGGGCGAAGGTGATGGTGATGAAGACCGCCGCGGCATCATCCCCCGAGCTATCCGCGACCTGTTTGCCGGTGCAGAGGCAAGGGCTGATGAGGCGCGCGCGCAGGGCCAGCTGCCGCCAGAGTTCTCAGTACAAGCACAGTTCATAGAGCTCTATAATGAGGATATTGTTGATCTGCTGGATCCTGCTAAAGATCCTTTTGCTAAGGTATTGTGTTTTTTAAGGTTTTTCTTATTTCCTTGTGTGTTCCGACCATTTTGTGACCAGTAATAGTGTAGGATTTGTACAGACAAAAGTTCAGGATCTAAAAATTGTCATCATTTGCGTAATATGTACATGTAATTTTATCTTCAGTTTTAACATTGAGTAGCATTAAGGTAAAAGTTAACGTACAAATATTACAAAACTAGCCAAACATTAAATGTCATTTTATACGCGACGTAAATGAATGTTGCAAGTCAGGACAGCCGTGTACTTCACGCCGTGTCACTATTGCGGAAACGTTTGGACATTTGTGCGAAAAAATTCTGAAACACACTTTATTTACTCGCACTTACAATAACACTGAACTGTCCAAATGTTTGCTTTTTGAGCCAACTGTTACGAAAACTTATGCAATTTAACGAGTACCTGTGTTTACATCTTATAGTAATTATCATTGCAATTGTTCGACTATTGACCTTCAGTTCTTATTTATTTTATCAGCTGTTAGTTTATATTAATTAGTAAATATCGGTATAATTACGTATTGTTGTTATTTGTGTATCGCCTCGCTTGGTCACTTTGTATTCAATGTCGTTCTCATGATACGGTCCAAACCTTGTCAACGGCTTGAGACGTCGACCTAAGACGATGTCGTCGCATAACTTATATTTCTTACCAGCTTTTCCTGCCGGTTCCATTACTACCAAGTTTCATAAAATTCGGTTATAAGTTTTGCGGGAAAGTTGGACAAACATCCATAAACAATTTGTCATCTATATAAGTAGGATTATATCGCTATGTAAACCAATTCCCAAATCACTAACCCATATCCACTCGTGCGACAAATCAGTGCCTCATAGAACAGGCAATCTAATTGTTTCCCTGAAGAGCACTGAAGCGTGCTATCTTTACATGCCCGCATGTTTCATATTCATTTATCAGCACGTGGACTGTTACCACTCCATATGTATAGTAATAGGGTGTTGGAAAAAAGGGAAACTATCTATACTAATATTATAAAGCTGAAGAGTTTGTTTGTTTGAACGCGCTAATCTCAGGAACTACTGGTCCGATTTGAAAATTTCTTTCAGTGTTAGATAGCCCATTTATCGAGGAAGGCTATAAGCTACTTTTTATCGGTACGGGAAGTAGTTCCCACGGGATGCGGGTGAAACCGCTGGCAGAAGCTAGTTATAGATATATCCGTTTCGTAAATCATGTGGATGAGCTGTGAATTTTCCGCCGCGTGACATGCACGTTTTGGGTGACCTTTGAGTATGAAAATGTCCCTGAAGTGGGTTCGAAGATTGACATGGTGTGGATTTAATAGGTACAGCAATTTACTGGTACTGCAAGTTCACATGGTGTATTATATAAACTATTTCGTTGCGAAACTTATGTACACTCGTAAACTCACCATACCAAATGATTTCACTCTTCCAGTCCTTTGTTTTACGAAACTTATATTTCAGGGCGCACTCAGGATAACAGAAGACGGCTGCGGCGGCGTCAGAATAGTAGGAGCTTCAATGCGAGCAGTCAGGGGAGCTAGAGAGGCATTAGGAGCACTTCGAGCTGGAGCCTTAGCCAGAACAACAGCCGCTACCAACATGAACTCCTCATCATCACGGTCACATGCAGTATTCACACTTCTACTTAGACAAAGGAGGTTGGCACCAGATCAGGATACGACCGTCGATAGGGAAGCGGATTCGGAAGCCCCTGAACAATATGAGACACTGACTGCGAAGTTCCATTTTGTTGATCTAGCTGGATCCGAGAGATTAAAACGTACAGGTGAGAAATTAATGTTAACTTTCAATATAAAATACGTGTTCATAACTTTGAATATAAATAGCTTAAGTATGTAACTTTACATAAATGTTCCTTCCTCTATCAGGAGCGACCGGCGAACGCGCAAAAGAAGGCATATCAATAAACTGCGGCCTCCTCGCATTAGGAAACGTAATATCAGCCCTCGGGGATCGATCTCGCAAAGTACTGCACGTTCCGTACCGAGACTCGAAGCTCACGAGGCTGCTGCAAGACTCCTTAGGAGGCAACAGTAACACTGTCATGATAGCCTGTGTATCCCCAAGTGATAGGGACTTCATGGAAACACTGAACACGTTAAAGTATGCGAACAGAGCGAGGAATATCAAGAATAGATGTGTGGTGAACCAGGATCTGACTTCGCGGACTATACATCAGTTGAGGCAGGAGGTAGCGAGGCTGCAGCTTGAGCTCGCTGAATATAAACAGGTAAATATTTTAAATGGTGATCCAAAACTTCAGTTTCCTCATTCTGCAGTCTTCTAAATGTCCTTTTTCTTGTAGGGCAAACGCGTAATATCAGAAAACGGTGAAGAAGGCTGGAGCGATGTGGTCCAAGAGAACGCGATCCTTACAGGCGAAGTGGAGTCACTTCGACGCAGGGTGAAAGCGATGCAAGGCACTATAGAACAACTGTCCGCGCGGAACAGTGAGCTCATTGCGGAGAAGGCGCTCGGTAACTGGGGACCTAAGGACGGCAGCCCAGATGCTAATGAGTGCTCGCTCACGTCGCTTGTACAGGTAAACATATTATATAGAGTTTATATGTACATAAGGGAGAGGTTCATTGGATTCAGTTAGAAGTACATGAAAATTGGTTCCTTATTATTATGCATCAAAGACAGTAGATGTAATTTTCATCTGCATCAGAAATTGACACCAAGAAGCTGGGAAAAGGCAAAGCAGACCATTTATTTACCGAACTCTAAAACTCAAAAAGATACAATAGCATGAATATTATTTATTCCTTTCAGGGCTACGTCAGCGAAATAGAGGACCTCCGAGCACAGTTACTAGAATCCAACGCGATGTACGAGGCAAGTCGCAAGCGCGAGGCGACAGTCGCGCGGACAAGGCACGACTCCGTGCAAGATCCCTCGCTTATCATTGATGATGCTAAACGGGAACTATATAAGGTATGTAGGGTTACAATAGAGTTCCTTGGTAAATTGCCAGAGAAAAAAAAACTTACGCAGTCTTACTTTAGGTATACTATCCCCTAAATCGTGCATGATACTGTTTTACTAAATCCATATAACTTTTTTAAACTTCCTAGATCCAGGGTTCCAAAAAATATTTATCACCACTTTTATTCCAGGAAAAAGAGCTCCTCGCGCGCAGTATGGGCGAGCTAGAATTCCAGCGCAAACTGAACATGAGTGAGAGTATGACGAGTGCGGTGGACGACAGACCCATCGGCGAGAGGGAACGCGCCGAGGGAGAGAGTGCTGATGACTCCGAACCTTCCGACGGTGATGGAGAACCTAGTGACTCGGAGGAAGAAGATTCGGAAGCTAAAGGTAAGAGAAGGAAATGGCAAGTTAAACATGAGCGAGAGTATGACGAGTGCGGTGGACGATAAACCCATCGGCGAGAGGGAACGCGCCGAGGGAGACAGTGCTGACGATTCCGAAACTTCCGACGGTGATGGAGAACCTAGTGATTCGGAGGAGGAGGACTCTGAGGTTAAAGGTGTGGGATTATAATGAGGATCTGGTGTTGCTTGGATACCCACTGTCAAAAAATAAATAAAAGAAACCTAATCAAGTAAAGTACATATAGTACACAGTATAGTATAGTAAATAAATCTTTGGATGTGTTGCACCATTTATATATGTACATAACGATAGCCAAACCATAACCAAGCGTGAAATTGCCCCTAAATAGACAAATCGCCGATTGGACAGCTGGTTATTTTTTGGCATGATTGTAGTTAAATTCTGCAACTCGACCTTGTCTGACCATGTCTAGAATAAAGAGGTTAAATATTATAAATTTCGAGAAAGCCCCATGTAAAGAAGCAAGCTGCTAATAAGTCTGCTTATTTACAAAGAAACCAACAAACTATTTTGAACCCTATTCCAATTTTCTTACATCTCATATCACCCTGTTACCTCACCAAATTACCTTTACCTATTTTACCAGGTCAACGCGTCCTCTCAGCGCAACTAGCAGCTCTCAGCGAGGACATAGACACCAAAGCTCGGTTAATAGAACAATTAGAACTGTCACAACGTCGCCTACAAGCGCTGAGGACACATTATGAACAACGCCTGGATACGCTACACCATCAGATTAAGGCTACCAATGATGAGAAGGATAAAGTGCTCGCTTCTTTATGTAAGTAAACTGTCAAAACTATTTTTTTTTTTCAAGACGGGAGAATTTTTATTTATTTTAACTATGGACTTGGAGATTTCGTGGTAGATTGCGATACATATTTATATTATTTATTTGCATTGCACCATGTATAGAGATGTCTTTTGTTCGAAAGAGGGTTGTCCAGGATGTTCTTTTTGTTCGAGAATATTGCAGGACGGTGGCATAATATGTACATCACTCTTGTCTCTAGATTGTGTACCTATTTTTTTTATTGGTTTTCAATGTTTTATAGTAGTTTTTTTTATCACTTTTTTTTCTTGATTTACCCATTCCTCTTCACAGCAACACAAGCATCCCCTCCAAGCGAGAAACTAAAGCGCGTCAAAGAAGAGTACGAGCGCCGCGTCGCGGGCATGTCGCGCGAGTTGAAGCGTCTGCAGGCGGCACAGCGCGAACACACGCGGCTACAGCGCTCGCAGCAACAGACGCAGCAACAGATATCCACGCTAAGGAGCGAGCTGCAGAATATGAAGCGCGATAAGGTTACTTGCAAAATTGTTTTGGACCTGGAAGGATATCGAACTTGTTTTTTAAGATCGAAAGTGTGAAAAGGCCTTCAATCGTTCAAATATTAGAGACGTGCCCTTTTCCTCATATGAGTGATGACATCAACAAAGTTTTTGACCCGTTATGTGTTAGGATTCGTAAGATCATTTCATTAACGTTCTCGCATCAAAAGCGACATATGCATCAAGGGTTTTTTTTTCGCAGTAATCGCACTATGGATTCAAAACTATAGAAGACTCGTACAAATTACACGACAGTCTGATTATTTAGTCTCAGCTTAAATAAGAACTTTTGTTTACAGGTAAAATTAGTACAACGCATGCGCGAGGAGGCTAAGCGACACGCTCAGGCTGAAGCACAACGGGCTAAAGAAGTAAGTAATGTTTAAAAATATATCACTAGCAAAATTATCCAGACATTTCAACGACATATCCTGACTTAACATTATTCCTTTTAGGTTGCACAACTCCGTAAGGAATCCCGTAAGAACGCCAACTTGATAAGATCACTGGAAGCTGAAACTAAAATGAAGGAAGCCGTGAGTTCCATTTTCACCAAAATATTATTTTGTAACTTTAATCATACTAACTCTTCATTTCCTAAGGTGTTACGCCGCAAACAAGAGGAAGTTTCACTACTAAGAAGGGGACATCGCGACAAGCTTAGCAGTAGAGCGGCAGGCAGGTTACATGGTAAGATATAAATTATCCAAATTGAATGCACAATTATATTGGTATCAGAGATGGTGCGAGAAAAAAATTGTCCTATAAAAATGCGCTGCCCCTTGCTAGCACTGGAATGTGTATCACGATTTCTAAACCCCGAAACAAAAAGAGAACTGTTATAAGTTTGACCGTTATTTGTCTGTATATATGTATGTTAATGTATAGCACTTTATACTTGACAAATCATCTTGTTTCCAAGTACGCGACTCGCGTTACTATCCGCTAGCAAAAAGAATCAGTTTCTTGTTACGGCTATAGCGTCTCAGAATGATCAAACATTCCCATACATTGACTAATTTTGCGCGGGCCGCTTCTGTCGAAAGGCCGACTTCATTCTTCAAAACATATCAAACACAAAACTCCATTACCAGATCGTTCTCGAGCCCGCAAGAGCACATCCTACCGCGAGGCGTGGTCTCGTCTCGAGTGCTGGGTGTCACGCGCATGCGCGGCGCGATGCACGCTCGGCGAGCTGGAAGCCGCGCTCGAACGACTACTGCAACAACGAGAGAAGGCCAGGAATAATGACCAGGACCCTGACGCTAAACATCTGTTGGGATATCTTAGAGAGTCGATTGCTGATACACAGGCGCAGATCATGCAGATTGAGGTCAGTTTAATGTATTTTTTTGAAAGATGTGGGATTTATTTTTTATTTTTGGGGCTTTAATTTATTTGTTTGGTCTATGTTTTAGGAGGAAAATGATGAGAACATGTTGCCTCGGCTACTGGACCATATAGACTCGGCCGAGGCCGGGCGCTACTCGCTGGAGCGGCTGGCGGCGCTGACGCTGCAGCACGCGCAGGACGCCGCGCGCAACCTCAAGATGTTGCACGACACGCGCGCGCAGCTCAAGGAGGTAACAGAACATGCTACTGCACCACATACACGAGGCCGAGGCCGGCGAGAACCGGTGTAGGAAGGAGACTGCAGTTAGACAGGCAAAAAAACATACACCAAAAGTTTGAATTGAGAACCTCCTTTTTGGAAGTTGTGAACTTTACTATGCTTCGATAATAATAATAACTCAAAAATAAATATTTTTAAATAAAATTTTTATATCTGCTGTCTGGAGTCTAAACCAAGACCCTTTATAAATAATTCCTTCTCGATATTTTTGCCTGACACTTGATATATAATCCACAGCTGGAAGAGACAGCGGACCGCACGGCGAGCGCGCTGCGTCTAGCGAACACGGGCGATCAGAACCTCAACCCGTGGGGGACTGTACCCGCAGCGCTTCATGCTTTACTTGCGCATGTCTCTTCTGGCACCTCTACTAGATCTGTGTCGCCGGTTGACAGGTAAAACTTACAACGCTCTTGGGATTTTTAACGTACCTTTTCGTTTATCCAGTTCAAGTCAGCGTCCGTTTTAAAGCGTGCGCAAAATTTTGACAGGATTCAGAACATATGTATGTGGAAAGATGAAATTCAATGTGTCAGTGAAATGTGACATGATTATGTTCACAGTGCACTCTTGGAGACGCGTCCTCCGAATGGTATCCGCGAATCAAACACCGCGCCTACTTCGCCGCCTGACGACAACACGCCCTCGCCCTTCCAGCGAAACATGTTAGTACACAATTATTTTATTTTATTTACAAAGTTTAATTTTATTATAAAGGTTGCAAATTCTCCACATTTATGCTAAATATCTGATTAACGGACTATTATTGCGCAAACATTTTGCGCATTTGCGCATGACTGTTTGCGCAAAAAGTAATACGGTTATGAGAGCCTTTTATGGCAACCGACTAATGACGTCTATTTTCACCTTGTATTTATTTTCATATTGTAAAACATTGTTTTATGTGAATTTTATTTTTCTTTTTATACAGTCCTCGTCGTGGGTCAGTGCGACTCCGAGACTTGGGCGTGATAGGTCGCGAAGAGGACCCAATGACGCAGTCGCTTATGGAGCCCTCCACCCCCCGACCTGCACCACTCAGCCGCGTGCCCTCCGCTCCAGGCAGTCTCAGGTACGTACCGACATAACAAACAGAATAATAATGAACAATATTCGGTACTCTAATTTTAAAAAGTTTCGATTGAATTTTGTCAAGATTTTAATATTTGGTCACAACTTAAAACGAATTTTCTGCAAATTGCTTAAAATACAAAATCTTCTTTTATGTTCAGTCCATTTTGGAACTTTCCGTTTTTTAAGTTGAGATAAGCCGCTGCCTACGCGTAATACATGTGTCATTATTCACACACATACAAATGAAAATAATTAAAAAGTAGGTTTGGCGACATAGACCTTCTTTTATCACAGCAAACTTCGTCATCTTAAATTATACTGCATAAAAATATCATTAAAAGGTAAGACCCTATTTAACTAACACAAAAATTATTCCACAGAGGCCTACAACCCCTAAACAACACAACAAGCGTCCTAGCATCTCCCGTGGCAGTCCGTCGGCCGGGTGCTCCGCCCGAGTCCCCGCGACCACCTCGCCGACACCACAACCTAACCAAGCCGGCCTCCTTGTACGTATACAATACGCCTCTATACATACCATAGTACCACTCTATGGTACATACTACTAGTTCTATACGTCATACGTACATGTCACGTCATCACGTACATGTGTGCGGAGACACGTCTCGATTCTGTGTGTTCCATTTTTTAAATGTCTGGTCGTTCCATGGAGAACAAAATAATGAGCGGAGGTACCATAACGCTAAGAAAGTTGCGCGCCAAAATGCAGATGTTCGGGGGACGAGGAACTTTACTGTCTCCTCCCTTATACGCTTTCTTTGGAACCCGTCCATTTTTTCAAACACAAATCACAAACAAAATCTTTGACAGATGTCTCTCTTGCCTTATGGCATCTCCGCTCATCTGTTCTTCCTCCGTGGTGTAATATAAATGAAAGTCCTTGATCTTGGGTTACTTGAGTTTTATTTCACAACACACATTCACTGTACCACAGTTACATAGTCGACCCATACGAAGGATATGGAAAAAGACAGATGACAGATCATAGCGGAAGTTATTATATTAGTGACGTACTAATTAGTATTACTAATTAGTGATGTTACAACATCCCCCCTGTTAAGTTTAAATTAACCCTTGACACACAATAGACTTAAGACTATGGACTGACTTGACAAAAATTGACTTTATTATACATAGTTATGATAGACAAAGGTTTTTACTTAATTATGACTTAATTTAGATTACAATTATATACTTAATCTATTTCTTCTATTAGCCTACGAGAAGGCTTTACAAATCGACCTGAACGTGTGACAATTTGACTACTTGAGGATTGAGATGAGAGTTCTTGAGGTCCAGCCTTCTGACTGTCACCATCCTCTCTCCCCTGCGACGATGACGACGACGACGACGAGTTGGATAGCATAGGAGAGTACTTATGCCTTAAGTGAATTCTATTTCTCCTATACCTAACTCCATTGACATCCTCAATGACATATGACCTATTATTTGCCAGCCTTTGCTTGACAATGGCATGTTCCCAATTATAATTTGGTTTTCTTTTAAAGTAGACATGATCATTAGGATACAACAATGACAAAGGCTTAGAATTTCTATTATAATATTTTGACTTATTGACATTATTCTTGTTTACACATTCTTTGTAATCTTTAAATTTTACAACCTTTGGTTTTAATTTTTTATATGACTTTGGAACATTATCTCTTAAATTCCTAGACATTAACAGTTGTGCTGGGGATGGTAAATTATTTTTAGGTGTATTTCTATATTGTAATAAGGCTATATAAGGATCAGACGAATTTTCTTTACATTTTTTCAACATATTTTTTACAATTTTGACTGAACTTTCTGCTTGACCATTTGACTGTGCATGATATGGGCTAGTAATAATATGTTCTATGTCCCATTCATGTAAAAAATTCTTGAATTCTAAAGATTGGAAAGGAGGTCCACCGTCAGACACTAATGACAAAGGTATACCATGACGGGCAAAAATAGACTTTAAATGTGTGATTACATTTTTAGCTGTACTATTTTTATTTAACAAAGCTATCTCTATGTATTTAGAGTAATAATCTGTAACAATTAAATAAGAAAGGTTATCAATATACATTAAATCAATACCAACTTGTTGCCATGGATACTTATTAATCTCAAAATTTTGTAATGGTTCTTTTTGGTTACAAGGTTTGAATTTTGCACATATAAGACATTGTTCTACTAAATTTTTGATATCAACTGACATGTTTGGCCAATATAAAGAATCTCTAGCTAATTTAAGACATTTGTTTATACCTTGGTGACCTTCATGAATTTTATCCAACATTTCCTTATACATAGACTGTGGTACTATCAATTTTGAACCTTTGAACAACAAATCTTTTACGACATGAATTTCAGCTTGTATATTCCAATATGGTTTGACTAATTGACTGACTTTACTTTTACTTTTTGGCCAACCTTCATAATAATATTTCTTTAACAATTGCAAACTTTCATCTTTATTAGTATGTTGTGACAATTTTGTGCTATAATCTTTAGTGACTGCTAAATTTGAATACATTAAATTGACATGACAAGTTATTTCTGACTCATTTTCTGGTATATAATAATCTTTTAAGGCAGCTCTAGACAAGGTATCAGATATAAACATTTGTTTACCTGGGACATGTATGACTTTCAAGTCATACTTTTGTAAAGTTAACATCATTCGCTGTAACCTAGCTGGTACATCATGTAATGGTTTATCAAATAAGTAGACTAATGGTTTATGATCTGTATGAACTGTGACTCTATGACCATATACATACTGATGAAATTTTTCACAACCAAATTGAATTGCAAGCAATTCTTTCTCAATTTGTGCATACCTAGACTGAGTTGTGGTTAATGTTTTTGAACTATAAGCAATGGGTTTATTATTTTGTAAAATGACTGCTCCCAATGCTGACTTAGACGAATCTACTGACAAGACTAATGGAATATTGGGGTTATAGTGAGCTAAAACCGGTGACTTTGTAATTTCATCTATTAAACTCTTAAGACATTTATTATGATTTTCATCCCATGACCAGACTGCATCTTTTTTCAAAAGATTTCTTAAAATTTGAGTTTTTTCTGACAAATTGCTAATAAAAGGACCTAAATAATTGATCATACCTAATATTCTTTGCAATTCTTTGACATTTTGTGGTATAGGCATATTGACAATTGCTTTTACTTTTTCTTGGTCAACCCTTGCACCATCTTTACTAAAGACATAACCTAAAAAACAGACTTCAGAAACTAGAAATTTACATTTGGACTTGTTAAATTTTAAATTAACTTGACGAGCTCTTTGCATTACTTTATGTAATCTCTCATTATGTATAGACTCACTTGGACCATAGACTAGAATGTCATCGATGAATATCAAGACTCCTTCTAAATCACCAAACAAATTCATCATAACTCTTTGAAATATTTCTGATGATGCATTTATGCCAAAAGGTAATCTTAAATATTTATATCTGCCAAATGGTGTTTGAAAGGTACATAAATTAGAACTATATTCATCTAATCTTAACATCCAAAAACCTGAAAATGCATCTAAATGAGAAAAACAAACAGCCCCTACTAATTGAGATCTTATCTCATCAATTGACTTTATTGGATAAATTTCCCTTATGATATTCTTATTCAAATTTCTAGGATCCAAACAAATTCGTAACTGACCTGAACTTTTGACCGTAATTACTATGCTATTCACCCATTCTGTAGGCTTAGTGACTTTTTCAATGACTTGCATGCTCTCCATGCGATCCAACTCCTCGCGTAGCTTTCCAAGCATCGCAAATGGTACTCTCCTGGGAGGATCCACGCATGGTACTGCATCAGGTTTGAGTTTCAGGTGACAGACAGGAGGTAGACAGCCAAGACCCTGAAAAACATCATTATATTGTGTTAGAATTTGTTGACAAAAATTTTGTTTAGATACTGAAAAAACTCTTTTAATTATTCCTAACCTTTCACAAGTAGGAAGACCTAGGACATTGGGACATACTAAATTTGCGACTATGAACACTATATTTTCACTGACAGTGTTATTATTTAATATTAAATTGCATTTAATATTGACTTTTCCCATAATGGGTATTGACTTGCCACAAAATCCTGTGACATTTATGTGACATTTGACAAGTGACATTTGACTTTGTTGACGTTTTAAAGAATTAAAAGTTTGTTTTGACATTATGTTAAGATCAGCTCCTGAATCAATGATACAATTAAATTGTGAATGACCTACTTTAACATTTATGTTCCAAGACTGTTTACTATTGTTAATGTTATGTTTATGTTTTGACTCGACTATATTGACCTGACTAAATGATGATGTGACTTGTTGACTGTGATATGGTGATGTGACTGTTGTGATTGTGTGAGGTGATTCCTCAGACATGTGTCTGTACTCATCATTAAGATACCCACTTCGACTATCACAACTTTTATTTGAATTATGACAATATGACTTGAGAATTGATTTCTCTGACTGGTGACTGCTTTCATCACCGAGGTACTTTTCAGACCTCTCAGACATGACATTATCACCATTATCATCATTGAAATATGACTTGAGAATTAATTTCTCAGACTGACAATATGAGTCTCGGTGAGATCTCTCAGACATGACACCAATGTCATCACCGGAATCATTCCCTGACTGTGACTGACTATGTATGTATGTAAATTGTGGTGGTGGAGACTGTGTGCTTGCTGACTTGACATGTTTATAGTGACTGTTATATGACTTTAAATGACAATTAGACTTATGACTTTGACTGGAGCTATGACTATTCAAAATTCCAACAAAATAATCTTGATTATTATTATGACTATGACTTGAATTAAACGACTCTAAATGACTGATATTTTTATTTTTGAAGCAATATTTAGCAAAATGACCAAATGATTTACATGACCTGCATTTGACTCCTTGCGCTGGGCACTTGTAGCGGTGAGATTGCCCACAGCGGCTACACGTCCTCGAGCGCCTTTCAGGGTTGGGAGACTTCCCTGCGCCAGAACCCTGCTGACCGACTGGTGAAGCTCGCTGTCGACGATCCCCTCGACTACGGCTCCTCCGACGTAGATGCATAACATTTTCTGACTTTTCAACGTTGGAACTACTGACAATTTTTTCAGCATCCTGCTGTGCGACGATCAGTGTTGTTGCCAGTTCTCGCATCTTCTGATATGTCAGATCAGGTTCCTGGAGTAATCTCTGACGTACATGCGCTAAATCCATATGCAGATTTGCAATGAAAATATCCCTGATGAGCGATTCCCTGAGTGTTCCAAATTCACAATCTTGGCTTTTGTTCTCCAGATCTGCTAGGAATCCTTCGATCGACTCGGATTTCTGTTGCTTTCTGGTGAAGAACATGTGACGGCACATGGTTATGTTCCTTCTGGGCTCAAAAAAATTTTGAAATTTGGACTTGACTTCGGCAAGCGTGGTCTTCTCAATGGTGAGGTTGAAAGTATTAAATATATTTAAGCCCTTTTCACCTATGAGATGCAACAAGATAGCTATCTTACGCTTTTCGGGTGCCCTATCCAAACCCGTGGCCAACAGATACAGCTCCAACTGCTGCCACCAGCGTTTCCACGCCTCCGCATTATTATTTGTGGAATCTGACGAAATTTGCAGTGATTTTATTTTGCTGTTAAGGCCTTGGACGCCATTATGGTCGCCCACGCCGCATGGCTCGGAACTCGACTGGTCCATTTTCGCGACCGACTGTCTTCCAGACTTCGACTTTTTTGACTTGAGTTCTTCTTGACTTCTGACACCATGTAATATAAATGAAAGTTCTTGATCTTGGGTTACTTGAGTTTTATTTCACAACACACATTCACTGTACCACAGTTACATAGTCGACCCATACGAAGGATATGGAAAAAGACAGATGACAGATCATAGCGGAAGTTATTATATTAGTGACGTACTAATTAGTATTACTAATTAGTGATGTTACAACACGTGGTACTACGTCATTACGACACATATGACGTCATCATATGCATATGTGTGCGGAGATGTCTCGAATCTTGTGTTCCATTTTTCGATTTTTAAATGTGTGGTTGTTCTCTCTTATAGCGAGAATAAAAAGCATATTATTTGGCCAGCTACATTCGGAATTTGTAATTGGAACCATTTGAGATTGGAATACAATAATTAAACCTATACTTCTATGTTTATGTTGCTTTTAATCGTTTTCTTATTTTCTATCAAAAGATCTGATTTCTGACATGTATTCCTTATTTTTATTTCTTGTGTATTTGGGAATTGGTTTCTTATCTCTATGTTCTATTTAAAATTAAACGTATTATTTTAGTATTAAATGGAAGCTTGAGTAGTTAGAACTATGTATGTCTCTTTCACTCTGATGTCTCTACGGTATCGCCGTCCCTTTCTGCATGGTACACTGCTTGGGTATATGTGCTCAATCTAGTTGGTGTGAGGTAGAAATATCTGTAGATGTAGAACTGGGGTATATGTGTTTATTAGATATAGTATGTATTAACTGCACTTTTACTTAAAAGAATAAAACAAAATACTGCTATTTGCATCTCCCACGCACTCACTCTAAAACAAAGTCACGTTAAACGGGATGCAAGTATCAGGACTTCAAATTCTCTAAGTAAACTTGCAGTAATATCGACCGATTATGTTCCAAGTCATTCAACTCTACGACTTACTACAAACGCCCTAAATCACCAACCCTGAGAAACCCTTACTGAAAACGAGTTAAAATGAACTTTAAAGTCTCTGCAATAGAGTACACAACAAAAACTGTCACATCCAAAATTGATTTTCTTAATTCAAATGAAAATGAACTTTATCTCACATAAGTTAGAGTACAAAATGTCTTGGCACATACTCGGTACATCGGTGTGGGCTGGCGCGGCTGACCCATGTGTTGGCTTGCAGCCTCCTGACCGACCTGTCCATAGTGGAGGACTGAGCCGAGGCCGGGCCGCCGCCGACGCCCGCTAACCTCCTACGACGCTACGCATGCTTTATCATTATTTATTGCTTCATCTACGGTCTAATAACACTATATACACGCTATTTTTGACAGTCGTAACTTTGTACAGTTGACCGCATATTTGCTCTGCCACTTCAACAAAAAATCCCTTGTTGATTGTCGCCCTTAAACTTGGGGGAGCAGTTTTCATCGAGGCATTTGTGCCTCTTGCTAACTTTGTATTATCCACTGGTTATTTTCCAAAACGATGGAAAACTGGCGTGTGCATATTCATTCACAAGGCCGGGAAAGATCACCGCCAGGCATCATCTTACCGCCCAATCACACTGCTTAACATCATGGGCAAGCTGTGTGAGCGACTGATCCTGAGTAGGCTCACCGCAACGGTCAACCGGTTGCAACCAACGTTCCAGCACGGCTTCACGAGGGCAAGAGGCACAGCAACCCAAATTTTACGCACTGGGAAAATAATCACTGATGCGCTGGCCGCAGGTGAAAGTATTTCCATGATATCTACGGACCTCTCAAAAGCTTTCGACTCTATAAATCACAAGGGCCTGATCAAAAAACTTCAGAGTCAAGATGTCCCCAACAATATCATAAAAATTATCGAGAACTATCTTGAAGGCAGAAACTTGAGAGGTAGATTCAGAACTACCATAACCAATGATAAACCGGTACCCCACGGCGTGCCCCAAGGCTCGATCATTGGTCCGGTAATTTTCAATTTATATGTCCATGATATTTGGAATATGCAAGATCACATCAGAGGCCTCAAACTGTCGCAGTATGCTGATGACCTTTGTATACTCAACAGAGCTCTGAATCCAGAACACGCGACCATCCGTGCTGAGTGGGCAGCAGAAGCCATCGTTGACTATTACACGAGATGGGGGCTAAAGTGTAACATAGAAAAAACAGAATGCATCATGTTCTCGAAGAAGGAAAAGTACCGGCCAACGGTGAAACTGAAACAACAAATGTTACATTACCAAAAGCAGATTAAATATCTCGGTGTCATATTTGACAAACATATGAAAATGAACCAACACACTGAAAAGGTCGTAAAAAAATTAAAACAAGTCAGAGGAGCACTCAGTCCAATAATAGGATATAATGCAAAAACAAAACTAGAAACGAAACTGGCAATCATTCAGGCCTGCCTATTACCGCTGATGGACTACGGAGTGGTACAACTACTTTCGAGGTACAGCGCAACCAACCTCAGCAAAATCGAACGCCAATACAGACTGGCACTGAAAAATGCCGCACAACTACCAAGACGAACACCCACTGAAGTGATCTGGGAGATGGCTGATATTGAAGCCTGGCACCTACGCGCCGAGGACCTCAACACTAAAATGCTGGAAAATATATCAAAGCTGGAAATAGAAGATCTTGAATCCCCTGGAGACGCCTATATTGCGTACGGTGAATTCAACCCCCTCAGGGTTAATCACAGAATAGGTGACATAATATATGATCTCTCTAAAAAAGGATACAAGCGCTGGCCGTCCGACAAATCGAAAGCTCCACGTCCTCTTAAAATAAAATAATAATCTCACGTAAAATGTATTACATATGTATAACATCAATAAAACCCGTAACCTGTTTGTGAAATCTCACTGACATATTACGAATCAATAGAACACAGCAAACACAGATCCATTGGGACATAAGTTAGCTGACTCACCTCTGTATGGCTCACCGGCCACAGAGACATTTTGTAAAACACAAAGTAGGCAAATAAATGTTATTCTGATTCTGATTCTGATTCTGATTCTGATTCCTTGTTGATTTCTGTCAGTTACGCGAATATTAGACGTTTAAATAAAACTACTCGTACGGATTTTATCGCGGTTATATTAATATTATTTAATCCCGACTGTAAAGGATCCGAAACGATCCGAAAAAATTACATTATTGTTTTGTGCTATGAAAGTGGTTATGCAATGTTACTGTCGACTGTACTTCCAAGCAATCACGACTTGTGCAGAAATATTCTAAAACAATGGTAAGGTCATATAGATCATGAATTGTAATTTTATAAAACCCATATTATACTTCTTGTAACTAACTTAAGCACGTTCTAAAACTAATATAATTATGAAATGGTTGTATTATTTTAATTAAAAAAAGTCGGCGTGCTAATGTAGAGAATAAGTCCGCACTCAGTTACGGGTGCGTATTTTACGTACATTTAGGCCCATATATACAAATAAGTACATGTATGTGTACATAATAGGATTAAGCTTAAATATTAACTGTTTGCCTCGAAAAGTTTATATGTACAATGTTTAGGCACTAACCATACGGGTATCGAACCAAAAACGTCTAAAGACGCTTGATACCGAATATATCAATCGTTGCTGAAATTTGAACTTTACTGTGATGATCATAAGATCTAATTTTGTATAACTTATCGATCAAGTAGTACTGAAAAATCTTCCACTCTTTCAGTATAGTTTTAAGGGAACTTTTGCATTTAAGAAGTGCATAAATTGTTATTAATATTACTAATCCAAAGGAATTGTTTAGCTTGATGCATTTTACTGTAATATATCGAAGTAGTTTAAGGATACCGTCACAAGTGTAACGCGAGCTTTAAATTGGCAGCTGGTTTATAGCATATATGTATTACATACTATACCACTATTATGTAGTTTTGAAGGAACTATTATGTAGGAAGTCATATGTAGAAAGATAAGAAAGTGGAACTATCAACGGTGAAGGTGCTAGGATAGTGAAGTCGATATTATAGGAACATAAAAAAATAAATATCTTTTATATGTGTGATATATGTTTGAGTGTAGGCAAAGTTTATTATCATGGTTAAAAAAATGGCATAAGAGTTAAATATGTGAAACAGATTTATTCTTGGGTATAGTATGTAATATGTTAGTAAATTGTATGTACGGAGTATATGTATATTATGTAGGCACAATAAATACATGTTATAGAGTTTGTGTTTTGTTTGCTACCGGCATGACACACCCCGCTATTATATTGCATGAGCATTTAAAATATTATATACTATTATACAAAAAAAAATCTAAGAATGACTCACTCAAAATATTTCTCTTTTGTAAATAATTTTGATCTTTCAAATATTTTCTTCAATATTGTGCTAATCAAAGAAATGGGTAAAACAATTGACATTCAACTCAATTTTGGATAGAATATTAATACAAAAAATAGCTTTTGTTGCACTGGAGTGTTTAGTAGTTGCAACTAATTATAGCAATTCACACAATGACCAAACTTACTGTTGGGCGTAAGTATACGGTCAAACGTAGATTTAGGCCCAAAGTTCACCTACAACATAAACTTCAGTTTTCTTATAACAACTGTTTACTCTGAATTTTTACTTTCAATTTTCAAAGTATTCAGTTGTTCTAAGAAGAACAGACTTTTATGCTGTTAGTAAACTCGGCCCTTACTAGTACACACTAGCACTTAATTTGTTAGCAAACTTAACAATGCCCAAAGTAAATGAATGCACATTACAAGCCAGTGAAGTAGCGAGTAGCAGAACTATATATTCCCGCTTCCAAAGCTGTAAGTATACTTTGTGTTGTGACGTCGACCTCATTCGTGATCCATAGCATGATCACCATTCCACTCATTAGTATTGTTGCTACATTTTTAATTGTTGTTGTGACGTTTTAATGTCCTTGAAATCCCTGGCTTCTGAAATTCTTTAACATACATTAAATTCATTTTTTTTTTCAACCATTTTTAATCAATCAACTACCCTCCCAAAGTCTATCCAGTATACCCAAGTTTAATTTTGAATACAAAATGTAACTTATTAAAATTACTAGTCATCTGATGTCAAATAATGTCTTGTAATGTGAATTAGCTCTCGATTTTAAATCGATTAACTTTATGCGCAATCGAGATATTTCTCAAATGACACCCGGCACCTCTCACAGGTACTAACTATTTCACTATACTCATATTCTAAGCCGTAGCCAGAAAGCTTTACACATTTTATATAAATATCTACAATTTTTTAAGTTACAGCACAGGGTCTTCAGCCAGGTGAGAGTATCTGTGGTACTCACTCAGTATTTCTGAAATCTATGCCTGTACCTCAGATATTCTTACCATGTAGTATGGCATTCACAGAATATTTTAGAACATTTTTATTGTTTATAAATGTTTTCTGGCTACGGACTACATTCATGTAACATTCTGGAACGTTCTACCCCGCTTTGTTAATGCTCCCGCTAATGCAGAGAGGCGAGCGCGACAGTGGGCACTCCGCCCGCGTCGCCCGGCGCGGCCAGACGTGCGAGGGACGATGACGTCTTCTTACGGCTGGCGGGCGTGGGGAACGATAACACGCCGCAAGGAGTTGTTAAGGAAATCGCGTTGAAGGTGAGAAATCTTGAATAATTCTAAAGGTATAGTGAAATCTAGAAACGTTCACAATGGCTAAAATAATTAGCTCAAAAGTTCATCAAGCTAAAACCGAAGTGGTCATGCAAAAACTTTAAGAAAATACCATATGTCATTCACCATCATCATCATCCATTCATTTTTTCTCCAGCATTGGGCTCATTCGCTAGAGCCAGTGCCAGTTCAGGCAAAATGGAGATTTTGATCTTTAGTTTGCATTATAAAGTTTTTGATGTTTGGTGTTCCCTCCAGAGTTCAGTGTCTAATGTGGCCTATTTTGCTGATTTCAAAGCCAAACAACTTGAACCTTATGCTATCTTTCCTTGCTATTCAGCGTGTAAGCGGCAGCGGCGGCAACAACACATCAGCGTGGCTGCAGTGTACGCACGTGGCGGAGGGACACGCGGGCGCCGCGCTCGCGCTCGCCGCTACCAACAATATGCTGTTCAGCGGTGGCGTTGGTGAGTAGGAGAAAATTCTGGTAGATAATTTGGTATATGGGGAACCTGTCGTAGTTGTAAATGCCTTCATTGTCAGCTAGATGCTAATGGCTGCTGAAGAAGGATGTCTGAATTTTGCACTGCTGTTAATTAATCCCAACCGTAACTCCTGCCAATGTAAGTTCGGGGAATAACGCCTATCTTTTTCAAAAGTTTATCTATGTAAAATGCATTTGAGAAGAAAACAAAAGAAGAGCCACACATGTCTTGCTACATATTACATCTTCTGTGCTAGGCTCTAAAATCTTCCTCATATATCATTTAACTAAACAATTTTTCCCTCAGACCGCACAGTCCGCGGCTGGGACTTCCGCGCGGGCGCGGAGGCGTGGCGCGGGTGGTGCGGCGGCGGCGTGGCGGCGCTGGCGGCCGGCGAGCCCGACGCCAGGGACTCCCGCCTTGTACTTGCAGCCGCCGGGGCTGCCGTCAGGATGTTCGATACTAGATCCAGGACGCCTGTTACTACGCTGTGGTGAGTGGTTTTATCTAGTTGTTTGTTTACCAGCAGGAAATATGTATTACCAGGAGCTCAATGATGGAATATGTAGTGATTGAGGAGATAAAGGGAAAAAGAATCCTATCCCGTTTTAAGGGACCTAAGACCTGATTACAGAACATTTTAAAACACCATCTTGAACAAATTAAATAGCCTTAATCTAGCACTACAGACAGACTACGTTGTATAATAAGAAGGCGGCTGATGTGTATGTACCTTAACACCGATATATTAGAAATTTTGGCCATGGACAGATGTTTATAAGGAGCGTTTATACTTTTGCACGTTACTTTACATACATTACCAAAAAAACCTTCACGTCATCATCGATCAACTATTGCTCTAACAATAACTTTTACACTGAACACATTAACGCACCTTTCAAAGCTCCAATTGTTATTTGAAATGCTAATCAGACAGCATCTGACTTCTAAATTCAAACCCCATCCTCAATTTCCTCAGGTCGTCAGGCGCCACGGGTCCCTGTCCCGCCAACCGCGGCGTGGGGGGCGAGGTAGCTGTCACTGCACTGGCACTCACGCAGAACCATCGACTGTATACCGCTGCAGGAGACAAGCTAAGACTGTGGGATTTGCGCATGTAAGTACTTGTAGTCATGAGATATAACATGAAGATTTAATGCCTTCCAAATGTAGATAATATGTATAAATGTAGATGATGCAGTGAGCATCATATATGACCCTACAACTCGTTACAATTTTTTTACAGAAGATCTGATTCCCTTTCAAAAGTTATATAGTTACAGACTGTCCCCTATTAAACTAAAACTTTGCCCTCCTGTATGTCTTCTTCTATAGATACCTTGTGGCCCTCCCTAAGTATAGCATAAAACCTTACTAAGAAGCATTACCTTCCTAATCATTATCCAGGATGGAATGCGTATGCAAGCTATGGACGGGTCACGCGGCGGCAGTGATGTGCCTGAGCGTGGGGCGGGCGCCGCACGGCGACCTGGTGGCCACTGGCTCCAAGGACCACTACGTCAGGACCCTGGACATGCTGCCGCAGGACACTGGTGAGTGTGGGGCTGATGACGTCACGGGTAAGGGGAAAAAAATAAGAAAAGAGAGGGGAAAAGAGCGAGATGAATCAAAGAGTTGATTCGTGGGTGCGATTTACGCCTCCTATATTGTCCACTTGCTGTTTCTCGCATTTCACTCTTGTTTCAGAGGAATTTGTACTCGAAAGACTGTGAAACCAATTTGAAAAATTCTTGGGAAGCTACACTATCGCCAAGTGACGTGGCCTATATTTTATCTGTAGTCCGTAGTTTCCGTAGTGAATCTCAGCAGTAGATATTTTATATTAACTTAAGAGCGTATACGCTCGGCGCGCGATGTCAACTTTAGGTAATTCAACGCAAAAAATCACGCAGACTAGCGTCGCGGCCACTCGCGGCTGTGTGCGTGCCTATCATACTTCACGTATAGTCACACAAACCATTTTGATCCTTTCGAGTGAAATTAGTACAGCAAAAAATATATTATTTAGTAAATAGTTATAAGCGAGAAAATAGTGTAAATCTATGGACGACTTAAATATGAAAGCATGAAAATAAGTTGTTAAGAGCGTGTACGTTCGGCGCGCGATGTCAAGTACCTATAGGTAATTCAACGCAAGAAATGCGGTACATTAGCATCTTGGTTATGTGCGTGCGTGTCATACTTCACGTATATATGTATGTAGTCAAGCAACCAATTTTAGTCCTTTCGAGTGCACTTATTTATTTATTTATAAATTGTTACAAAAATTAAGTAAATAAATGACACAGTTTTAATTTTTTTATGAAACCACGTTGTTTTAAATGTATAAATTTATTTTGAAATTATATAAAAAGAAAAATAAAATAAAAAAGTTCGGAATCTTAAAAATTAGTACCTAGTGTCTCTTAGTGCCATTGACCTGGATTTGCGTGGGTCTACTATCTCAGGCAGCAGACACAGGTTATAGTAATTTACCAGACGAGTTTGCATTTGGCCTTGCCAAAATTGCCACTATGTTGGATTTAAATTGACATCACAAAGATAATCGTGCATTGTCACCCAAACCGAACATCGAAACAAAATTATGTTTTGATTGCTTAAGTATATTTGCTTCAAAATTAATTTCAAGCTTAAAAAGTCTGCCATATTTGAATGAGAGATTTTTTTCGAGTTATTTAATACAAGTTCTTTCATTTGATACCCTTATTGTGGAATGCATATTAAAAACAATTGCTCCTCCATCTTGGATATTCCGCCATATTGGATTTTAAGAAGGAAGTTACATAGTGAATCATGCATTGTCATCCAAACTGAACGTGCATACAAAATTTTAGATCAATCGGTTAAAGAAATATTCTTCAAAATTGAAACGTAAGATTAACCCACATATTACTTACATACCTATGATACATACATACACGCAAACCTAAATCAAACACAAAAAAATAAATATATTAAAAAAAACTAAACTATAAAAAAAATATACTCCCCAACGTATCAAGATGTATCGGTCGCGCTCAAAATATCCACTATTCTCGGTATCCACGGCAAAGGTCATTCACCCTACGCGATGCTACGGAGCGACACGTCCTCTCTCTGTGAAGCCGCGCGGCGGTCTGGTTTGAGTTGACTCGCGTGCAGCGTTTTATAGTAGTTTTTAAATAATTTATAAAAAAATAAAAACGAGAGATTAAATTATAATATAAAGTTTATGTTTTAAAGAAAGAGTTATATTACTATAGTAAATAATTGTTATATTAAATTAAGTAAGATAGGCAGGTGAAAAAAGCATTTGAAATTCACAATATTTGACATTGTTAAAATATTTTTTTCTGAAAGATAGGGACCTGAATTAAAAAATGTTTTCAATTAACTATATTCAGGGGGATTTTATCTATGAGTAAAAAAATTTTTATGATTAGATTTGTCACTGTTTTCACATCAATTTGAGCTTCGAAATAGACGCTGAACGGGAATTTTATAAAACATCTGTTACGTTATAGGGGATTTAAGTATTTAAACTACACAAATCGAAATTTTTGTTCAATTAACTATATAGACAGTGAAATTACCTTGCGTTATTAAAAATTAACATAGTTATAGGATAAGTAGTTACTGAGAAACAGTGGTTTGAAAAGTACCATTTTAGGCCAAATGGCGCGCGGCTGACGTACACGCTCTTAATTTCCCAGGTAACTGGGAAGCCAGTAACCGCTGGCTGCTGGAGCCGCCACACTATGACGGAGTGCAAGCTCTAGCGCTGTGTCAGGACGACGCGGTGCTGTACAGCGCCTCGCGAGACACCAGCCTCAAGCGGTGGAGCCTCACCGACCATACACTCACACATGTAAGCTACTGTGAACATTACCTTTATCTGCGAAGTGCTTTCTCAGCTTCCTTGAGATTGGTCTTTCTCTCATAGGAGGAGCTCATAGAGGTAGTATATAAGGAGAGTACATAATGGAAAGCATAAACACTATGTATATGACAGTGTATATAAAGGAGTATATAAAGAAGTCTCTAGTTAGAGTAAATAAGGGACATTATATAAGGGAAAGTACATAAGTTTTAGGGGTAGTATATAACGGGGTTACCAAAAAAGAAATGAGTGTGATATGACTACTCCTGTGAGTGTATAGACTAACCACTATCTCCTGTGCAGGGCGTAATGAACGCACACAAGGGCTGGGTGACCGGCGTGTGTGCGGTAGGCTCGGGCTCCGACCTGCTGGTGGGCAGCTGCGGCCGCGACGCCGCATTACGTCTATGGAGCCCGGCGCTGCGCCCCGCAGCCCCGGCCGCCGCGCTGCCCGACCTGCCGCACGCGCTGCGGGCACACCCACAGCCTGACATGAGGATCTTGTACACCGCCGGCAAGTGAGTATACATGTCAATAAAACATTTATTGCTACTAAAAATAACATTTTGTTGGGTAAAGTTATTAAAAAAATAAAACACATGCAACACTTCACATTAATTAGGACAAGTAAGTTAGGTTCAATGTACAGCGGAGCTTGTACACTTAGTACTAAGTACCTGATATTTCTTTTTAAGTACCTAACTGTCAGTGATTGTGTGAAGTCTTGATACTTTTGTGCGATATTATTAAATGGGCATAGTAACAATTAGAGAATATTACACAGGTGAGTAGGTATGCGACAAAAAAAAGGTATTTCTTCGTCTAACCCATGGAATAAATTGGAAAAATACTAGTAACTTCTTTCATGTTTTGCGAAATACATAGACCATGGAGAATAAAATGACTAGCGGAGGTGCCATAACGGAAAATCTCCTAAGAAAGTAGCGCGTCAAAATACGGATTTCTTGTGATACCAAAAATTGTTGACAGATGTCTCAAAGACCCCGAACGCCTCTTTACTTCATTTGTAACTGATCGTTTGGGTCATGGCTACCAAACGTATTTGACCTAGAAGAAGGCGCCTACCCTACCCGCATTATGACATCTCCGCCCATCTTTCATTACTCCGTGGAAATAACTCTCAGTAGTTGTGAAGTCTTTATACTTTTGTGTGATATTAAATGGGTAAAGTAGCGGTTAGACAATATTATACAGGTATATCTTCGTCTAACCCGTACGGGAGAATTTGGGAAAATAGTAACAAGTTCTTTGATTATATATTTTGTGAAATACATAAATGAATATTTAATAGGTAGTTTGAAAACTAATGGGTCTTATAATAAATTGTAGTCACAGGATTATATTTGTTGACAAACTAATTAGGTACTTTTTATGTTTTTTCATGTTTATTTAGTTAATATTTTATTTGGGTTTCAAGTTTCTTGGCCGTTTATATGAATATAAGGTCGTTGACATTAATGTGTGGGTGAGGTAGTTCGGATGTACATTGTGAGTGTGTTGCAGCGGCGGCGAAGTGCGAGCGTGGCGGATCACCCTCGAGCAGTGAGCGACCTCAGGTGCATACACATACTTATGTCACACACAAACAAATATGTGTACTCTCAAACATACACACACATTATACTCACACTCATACACCAGTATATCTTTTGGCCGTTACATTTTACTTCGATGTATAGATACTCATACCTCATTCACTCATAAAACACGTCATATGCACACATAAGTTACTATACAGCACACAGTTACACACCTGATCCACACATATACTCAATTTTTCCCAAATCCTGATTAATTAAAATGTTTGATGTGTCGTGTGATAAACAAAGCAATTCACTGTCGTACATCTTATACAAAACAATTGTATTAATTACACAAATAGCTTTAGATGTCGCTAAATTATCACTAACCAAACAGCGAAGCCGAACATATGTATAACTTCATATTTTATTTACTTATACAGTAAATTTCATCCCATCATAATCATCATATTTTATAATTTGTATATAAATTAGAACAGGTTATAGTTTCATTATAAGCAGCAATTAACGAACTTAGCTTTATCATTTAGTTTTAGTATAATTTAATAGTAAAGTATCGATATAGCTAGTCGATAAGGTGGTAGGTAGCAAGACTAGCAACATACGTTTATACAAAGTATCAGAACATTTTGTATACCTAGAATAATTTATTACTTCTCAAATGTAACATTATTTCTTGTATTTAGCAAATTCGATACGTTTTTCATTTTCATTCCACATTTTTTTATGGAAGAGGAAGCTGCAGGATCGACGCTATCAATCTGTACAAACATTATAAAGCTGAAAAGTTTGTTTTGATTTGGTGTTGCTACTGGCCCATTTTTAAACATTCTTTCAGTGTTAGATAGCTCATTTATCGAAGAAGGCTACAGGCTACTCGTTAGCCCGTTGGGCGAAGCAGTTCCCATGAGACACAGTTGAAACTGTGGACGGGAGCTAGATTTTACATATACGTCGAAATTGCAATTCGGACGTGTATCATTATTAATTACAATTTAAAATTAACTAATGAGTTAGATTTAATTTCAAAAAAACATGGTATTTTCTTATGAATAAATACCTAGTTATTGATTACTGCTTCAATCATTCTCACCTATTTTAAAATCATTCACTGTCATCATCATCCTGACTATCGGTACCCCGTCCAAAGGACCGGGCGCCATGGCAGTTCGCCAGTGGTGTGTCCGCCTCGCTTGCGTACGCGCCGCCGCTTCACCCCCACTCACAGGCAACTGCGCTTCGCTCTTGACTTACTAACACTTATTCTACGTGTCTTTTATTATTACTTTTTGCCTAACATAATTAAAGGTAATTTTAAATATTGCGTGGCGCAAAATTCTATGTAATTTTTTCCTGTAAGTGTTCTAATTTGTTTGATTTTTAACGCTTAAGTTTGATTTCTAACATTTCTTAGGTAAAATGTTTGTCTCGACGCCAATAACATTTTCCATTTAACATGTATTTAGTTGTCAAATAATTTTGTTTACTAATCAGCTTTAAATGTTGTGAGTAGTTTCATAGTTATTCTCTAACTAATTAGTTATTAACAAAATAGTTATTGAAGTTATATCCCTCTACTAATTTAAACTGAGGCTTATATGCAGCAAGAAAGCGACACTAACTAGTAAAGGTGTTTGGTATGCCCGTTTCCGCTCTTAAAGTCCTTGCAAAGGGTGGAGGTACTATGTGTCAAAATATTCACGCATTCAACATATTATTTTGCACACAAAAAGTTCCTATTCACTTTGAATTGCACTTACGCACAGAGAGCTTAACACATTGTGTTTCCACGACCTTGCACACCTTAAATTTTCAAAATTATCAAAGAAAAATAAAATGTATATAAAATTCACAGCAACGGCAATGTACGGTGCTGGCGAGTTCGCAAGACGAGATGACCATCAGCCGCGTGCTCCGCGCCGAGCACGCCGCACTCACCCCACGCGAGGCCCCTCACTCTCTCGCGCCCCCACACCCCCGTCACCCCCAACCGCCCCGTGCCCCCACTCCGCCCCATGACCCCGACTCGCCCCGTCACGCCATTGACAGCAGGGACGCGCTCGCGCAGGGCGTGGAGGTGACTACACCATTACACTCGCAGGAAACACGCATACAGATGACAATTAACTGTAAGAAAATAATCAGGCAAGCCTGTTGTACTAAGTATTATTGTCACCATATAGCTTAATCTAACGTTTGATCATATTGTACAATAAAGGAAATAGATGACGGCCTACAGTATTCAAGTATGTCACAAAAACCTTGAGAATATATTCCCCAATCAAAGTAATTTGAACTGTATTTTCACTTACAAAAGGTTGAATTTCGATTTTAAGTGATAAACAATCGTAGGGAGGCATGAATCTGTCTTTAGAAGTAGATAGTTGTATGTATGTAAATGGTGTATTTCGACGGCCTAAATATGACGTTGGAAAAATAAACAATTGTGTCACAATTGTAGGTTTCTAGTTAATGTTTGATCTCTGAAATTTTAGACAAAAAGCATTGAAATTGACAATTTTTTATAGAGAATAATCAGACATATTTGATTGTGTTAATTTATACAACGATTAATTTCGAATACGAATGTTGGCAGCAATTAATTTTAATATCTTTATTATACAAGATTTATTTTCTTCGTGATTATTTTAAGTGTTATACAGCTATATATTTTAATTACACAAAATCTACAACGTATTCTTTAAAATGTTTTATGAACAAATACTAACCAAAAATATCATGTATTATTTTAATATTTTATTATTTAGAAATCAATTGAATTTTTAATCGTTTTTAATCATGAGAGAATCGACTGGCTTCAAACACAAGGACATTCCAATAATAAATCTCAAAGACAATTTACAGACCTGCCTGTAAATTAAAGTGAAAATTACAATTCAATTTTTTAATAAAAAATAATTTTAATATTTAGAAATAAGAAATGTATCACTTATGCAATGATTATGAAGTATTAAGGTTAAATAAAATTATAGATTTTATCGATAAAGACACATAGTGTGTAGCTTCACTATATTCTTAGTTCGAAATATCGTCGCTTGGGGTACATGGCGCTAGTGTGCTAAACAATTTACAGAGGCCTTTCGCCTGAATTTGTACTGAAGTAATTTCATAGTTTTTTTAATGTATTTTTATCAATTTTTATGTAGCATTATGAGACATAATTTTCTGCTCAATCAACTTAGCAGCTTCAAGAAAATAGCGAATATTTCGTTAATAGTTTTTTACAGAAAGGAACCCCCTAGCGCTGTAATCCTCAAGACGTGTTGTGTGATAGCGTCAGTATACTGCTAGAAGACGGCCTTCTTGTAATAACAAATTATTATTGTTGTAACACACGTTGTTTCAAAGGCTTAAGTCATGAAACTGGGATTTATTATTGCTTATATTATTATCCCTGAAATAATGTGGCAAAAACTTACACTTTATATATCTTACTTCCAACTTGACCAGTTGGAACCAACAAGAAAAGTTGACTTTTCTTGTCTGCTCTATTCCTTACAAATTCTTTTCTCTTCTCTATTTCCTTAAAATTTTTGACATATTAAATCCTAGTTTCACAACTTAAGCTTGATGTCTTAGAGAGTATATTCCTATAACTAGGAACGGCCTTAGCTTAGCTTCAAGGTAGTAGTTCACGCGTAGTAGAATTTTAAAGACGGGGTGGCAATTTTAGGACAAATTGGCATTTTCTAGGGTAAAAGTATGGGAATTTAGTAGGATATCTTATGGAATTGTTGGGGTGTATGTAGTGTCATCCCCTTGGGTTGCCAATGGTTGTAGTCTTTTTAAGAACTTTTTGGTAGTGTAAAACCTAATGGCTTATGAAAAAGTACTTGAAAATTATATTAATGAAATCACTACAAGCTACAACTTATTTACACTATGGGAAAGTTAGAGTACGATGAAGCTGATGTTTGCAAATGATTGAATCAGCATTTAGAAGCCAACGCATTAATTGCCAAATTGTACGCACAATCCCCCGCCAATGTTATGAAAGCCAAGATTTTTTAGCCCAATTTAGCCAACTTAATAACATCAAGCAACGTTGGGCAAAGTGAAATTATGTTGGTTTTATGAATCGAGACTTTTTAATTCTTTTTTTCTCAATTACAGAATAGGGACCAATAACTTCTATAAGTCGTTGGGAATTTCGGAAAATTGAGGTAGCATTTTCAACATTTACCTTCTGAAATTATAGTAAAACTTGCAGAATTTCACTTGCGCCACGAATTAACAGCTGGTTCCCAAACGGTTATGTTCTAGCTATAAAATGTTCGACACGTCCACAATCACACTGTAGGGGGTAGTTTAGTCACACACGTTATTTTAACACTAGTTTATAACTGGAAATAACCGGTGGGAACCGGTCTTAACTAAAGTCTGCAAAGATAATAATCGTGTAGTCAGTCTCCACTACTCAAACTAGAACTGATACATCAATTATGATTGTCTGTGATTAATCGATTAATTATATTTTTGTACATTCCTGTGCTACGGGTACTCATAGCGAACGTAACCATGTAATCACATTGTTAGTCAAGTAGGACGACGTCAAATTATGTAGAAGTAATTAAAAAGTTGTATACTAATGTCCAAATATTATCTTGTATTCTTAAGTGCACGAGCGGCTATGATTTTCAAGCAAATATCTGTTTTATTTACAATAGTTGAAGGTTTATTTTGTGTTATCTCTCCCCAATGTATTGCAGTATTATATTTTTAAAGCCTTATAATTTTAAGTAGTTTTTAATAAGAATCACAAATCAATGAATTGAACTATATAATCAGAGTTATATATAATTTATATGTAATGCAGTTAAACGCTTGCGAGGCTATCGGGAATGCAGGAGCTTTATTAACAAACAAAGATATATTGTTGTGTTATATCTGTAGAGTATAATGTATGCCTTATCAAGAATCCTTGCAATAATTACTTGTAAAGTTATATTCCGCGTTATATGAACAAGTACTAGCAGACTAAATGAACATTACATCTTTGTGTAAGTCTTATGAATGACTTCAAATGACCGAGAGAATGAAAGTGAACGATTTCCATCAATGTAATTTTATAGTTATCGGCACGGATAATGAGTTTTCGGCGGAAGAGTGGGGATCGCTTTGCGCACTGTACATTTAAGGCAATAAACCGATAAATCACTTCTGCGCAGGTGAAGGTCAGGGCTCAATATCCTTGCCGATGATTATACGTAGAGACAAGAGTATTCAGAACATAAATAGTTTCTTCAATAACATACAAATTGAACTTACTTTCTGTCGCAGGTCGTCATTCTAAAACATTTTATAGGATTATTATTTTTAAGAAAGTATTATATGAGCATGTAATCGCTTTAGTTACCAGAGTGTGCGTGGTACCGTGTTCGGGCTTGTCATCAAGCCTGGCTGCTAGTCAAGTAGGGTACGCGTGCTGTCAACGTTTTGAAGTTTTCAGGGTGTTTGTTCATTGAAACGCCATTTTTAAGCTTATTGGTATGTTGAACAGGCTTTTATTTAGTACATATTATGGAAAATAGTAAAGCTGCATGTTTTTTAGCGAATCAACAAATATATAACTATTAGGAAGAATAGTGATCATGCGTTAATGTGTCACAAATTTTCAATAGCAAACACCCTGAAAATCCAATAAAAATGTACGTTGACATTGTACGAAATCTTTTATATTAATACTTTTAAACTTTTGTTACGATTGCATCAGGGAGTAATAGAATATATAAGATTGAATGAATTATAATTTGTGTTCTCAATTACTTTGTACCGTATCAGAATGTTTTGTACTGTTTAGATAATATCTAGGTGTTTTATGGTTTTTTTTATTATAATTTTATTTTGATTTGAATGAAATGTTTATTGAATAAAATTATACAATTCTAATAATGTGGTTTTCTTATTCGTACTTATTTGATGTTTCTTCCCTTATCGTGTACACATTGGACGGTTTGAGTAAATGAAGCACATTCAAACATAATATCAAGAAAAATTTAGTCACAGTCAACTCCAAGTCGCTATACACATCCAAAGTTTCAAAACTACCGTTATATAATATAAACAAAAGTTTATTATATAATATTTATTTGCTTAAATACACTAGTCATTTCACAGCACTTATACTTTGTCTCAGTACTTATACTTGGCATGCTTGCTATGTTTCCGGTGGTGATGCGAGGGCGGCGTGGCGGGGGAGCGTCGGCGCCGGTCCCTGTCCCTGTCCCTCTCTCGGTCTCGTTCCCTGTCCCTCTCCCGCTCTCTCTCGCGGGAACGTTCGCGATCCCTTTCCCTTTCTCGCGATCTGGACCGGGATCTAGACTTGCGGTCACTGTGGAAAAAATATATGAAAATGTAATTCATTTGTTGGGAGGTCCTGTTGGGCTGTCCTTTTATTATTGGGGGATAAAGATTTTCATGACAAGAATCTGGTGCAAGAAAACTTGTCTGACCTGTATCGTGATCGCTTCGGAGGCGGCGACAGTGAGGGCTCGCGTGATTTCTTTGACTTCTTCGATGAGGTTCTGCAAAATAAAAATATTTTCATTACCTAATGTTTATATTTTTCAAACGGCATAGAAGAAAAACGACATCGGAAACGATCTGCAGGTTTCTTAAATTTTTCCAATGTATGCAAAGTTTAAATGCAAATGAAAGGGTGCAGTGTATAAATATAGATTTAGGAAATGAAGTAGGTAACCTACAACTTCCAACAGCCCGCTAAGCGGCCCGCAAGCTGTGAACAACTGGTTATTGATGATATATTCTAGTAGCTTTGAGTACACATAAGTGCTGCGGGTAATTTGCGTGACATAAAAACTAAGCACTTATGCTCAGCATATTATTTAGAATGGCAGTATGCGTAAAGTATACCATAATATGATACAAAAAAAAATCGACTGTTCCCAACATATTATGTGCAACAAACCTTATATTATGTGCAACACTTTGTGATATCCATATTTACGAGGTTTTTTTTTCCTAAACTTCAGTTACTTCCATCTTACAGGAGTGACACAGTAGGGGGACAAAATAATGCTCATAACTGATGTCTCATGAGTATGAGCAATGAAATTCTCTGTTTATTGTATTTAATATCACCTCTCGGAAGTGACGGCGGCTGTGGATCTTGACGTCCTGGGTGCGAGCCCCAGGTCAGGCAAAGCATGTTGGGTTTTTCTGTTAGAAAATTCTTAGTTACAATCTAGGAGTCAGTTTGGTATATGGGGATAGCTTGTTATATCCTTGGACGCCTAAAAACGTTCGTGAATGATCAGGCCCATCGCAATGCTGGATATTTTTGCCCCATTCAGCTATAATTTCTTCTTCACGATCTTCGGATTGTTTGTACGAACAGGCGTTCCTATGTATGTAGCTGACGTTATAAAGAAGTGTGTATGTACAATGTGAGTGTGTGCGTAGTTTATGTTTTACGTACGTGGAGTATGTGTCGTCTTCAACGGGAGATCTTCGTCTCGGTTCTGGCGATTCTCGTACTTCCTCTACTGCCTCTTTAGCTTCTCGAGATGCCTAAAAACAGAAATTAATTAAGTTTAAGTTAGCGGGAGGGAGTTTCATTTGCGCATAGTATTATGACAGACGGATAGTGCAGTCTTAGTAATGGATAGGGTCTCGTTTTACCCTTTGGGTACGGGCCCCTCAAAATAAACAGTTTTCTGATGAAGTGTGATGGTATGTGGGCAATTTGTAAGACATTTTCTTTCCTACTACATCCCATATCATTTTATCCGAAGCCTCTCACCTTCTTGATGAGTTTCCTGCGGTAGTGGTGTATCTGCTGTGCATGGGTGAGGCCCGGGCGGCGGGCGCGGACGCCGGCGTCGAGCTCGTCGGCGTACTTCAGCACGCGCACCTCGATCTCACGCAGCGTCTCGCGCTTCAGGGACTGCTCCTCACTACAGGGAATAGGTGATGTTACATACGGCTATGTTTTGAGCATTTACCCCTCGCACGTCGAGCCAGCGTACACGCAAAGTGCCCCAACTGTCGGCACTTTTACAAATTGGATAAAAACGTTGGGTAGGCCTTCAGAAAAGAGTACATCGGGGCAGTGCATAATGCAGTAGTAGGGGCAGTACATAACGGAGTACATAGGGGCAGTACATAACGGAGTACATAGGGGCAGTACATAACGGAGTACATAGGGGCAGTACATAACGGAGTACATAGGGGCAGTACATAATCGGTTACATACAACAACAAAAATGTTTGTACTCACTTATCATGCTGCATGGCGGTGGGTGTGGGCGGCTCGTTGTCTACAGTCGGTCGGGCGGGCTCGTCGGCGGCGTCGGTGTCGACAGTCTCCCAGCGCGACGGCACGAAGCTGCCGCCCGCCGCCCGCAGGCTGCTGTCCGACTCTAAAGGGACGCCGTCTATGTCCTCGTCCACTGGGGGAAAATATGGTGTTGAAAATGGTGTATGCAGTATAATGTAGATATGGTATGGAAAAGATGAGTTAAAGTTCTAAAGTCGGGATTTTGGCCACATAATAAATGATACTTACGTATACCGAAGAGATACGTTATAAAAGAAAATAAAAAGAAAGAAGAAGAGGTACTTGCGCCATGTATCCAACGAAATAATAATCCTAAAATCTAGAATTTGTTGTTTTTTTTTCAACGTAATTCTTACTCAAGTCGCTATCTGACATACAGTGATGCGTTAGCTATAGAGTTCGGGTTGTAAACTTGACACTACTGCTACAGAAACAATTTCAGTACCAACTATTTGTTTCAATATAAACGTATAATATAGTTTAATACCTACATATTTAGATCATAATCAAAATTATTAAAAGTACGATTAGTAACGTACCCGGCACCCCATCTATATCATCATGCACGTTACTCCTCACAGCAGGCGCAGGCGCCGCCTCCGGCAGCATGCAGGCCAGCCGCCGCAGCGCTGCCCCGTCCAACGGGCCGGCTGCTGCTGTGTTCCAAGATTCCTCTGATGCTGAGGAACGAGCTGGTGATGCGCCTGAGTCGGAGCCGTTGCCTTCTTCGGTTTCGCCGGGGTTAGTGAGGCCAGGGACTGTGTCTGACTCCTGAGGGATAATGTTTAAATTTTCTTATAAGACATAGCCCAAAACCTGGAACTTGGTGATACACACAGGCCTCGAAGAACACGTAGTCTAGATTTATTGAAATTCTGAACATAACTAAACAGTATCTAAGAGGCGCTAGGAAGGGCTGTGAGATTGTTAGAAACAGTTACTGCGGCCTTGGGACACAAAAAGCCCTCACGGTGCACCCACAGCGGGAAAAAAAGGACGAAAATAGTTACCTCAAGCACAGATATAACTGTGAAACATATACTACATATACAAGGTGTTGATTTGCATCTGTGCCATATTTTAGGAGGTTGACATAAAATACGTAAATAATCGATTGGAATTACAGTAAAAGGGAAATAGTTAATATGCACTGCTTTTTTGCTATTGTAATGTCGTAGTATTTCAGAAAAAAAACCCAATTTTATGAATGAAATTTTTGAGTGATTGTTGCGTATGCTTTGTGTTTACGTTAATGTGAGAGCGCAGCACGGTTTTGAGGCCAGTAACACATGCGCTGAGTTTAAAAACGGGTAGGTGACAGTACACAAAAATTAAAATCAAAAATTTTTGTACCCATTTTTTTGTTAGAATCATTAGTATAATTACGTCCTTGACAATGGCACGGATGCAAATCAACAGCTTGTATATCCACATAGGTATCCACGTAAATAAAGGAAAGAATTAAATCTAAACCAATTTTTAACCGACTTCCCAAAAAGGAGGAGGTTCTCAATTCGGCCGGTATGTTTTTTTTTTTTTTTTTTTTTCTATGTATGTTTGGCCGGTATGTTTTGTTCGACGCGGAATAGCTGCCAATTGGTCCCACAGTCATCAGGTCAGGGATCTGATGGTGGAAACCCTGAGAAATCGAGGGCAACTTTCGAAAGTTGTAAGCATACATAGGGTTAAACCTTGACACTCATATGTATGTCTGATAGCACTATTCAACAGTAAAGGTTTGGAGCTGACCTGATGATGGAGACCAAAGAAGGTCGAGGGAACTCGACAACTGAGTCTGTAAACTACCTCGTGTTTGGGTTTATATTATTCGTATTGACGAGACCTTTGCAACAGTGAAGGTTTGGAGCTGACCTGATGATGGAGACCAGAGAAGGTCGAGGGAGCTCGACAACTGAAAATGAAAACTACCTCGTGTTTGGGCTTATATTCTTCGTATCAATGAGAACTTTCTAGTTATGTGGATAGTGACCTATTCGTTTCACTGAAAAGCTGAAAATAATAAAATTTTTTACAAAAAAATATAACCGACTTCCCAAAACACTAAAAAGCAAAAAAAAATCTAATTTTAGGTGCATCGGCCTAGAAGTTGGTGGCAAAATTAACTCAGGGACATCCATTAGACACCGAATTCTAGGCCGATGCACCTAAAATTAGTTTTTTTTTGCTTTTAGGGTTCCGTAACTCAAAAGGAAAAAACGGAACCCTTATAGGATCACTTTGTTGTCCGTCTGTCTGTCTGTCTGTCAAGACCCTTTATCTCAAGAACGCGTGGACCTATCAAGCTGAAATTCATATGAAATACTCAAATCTATTGCCCCTTTAAGCTGTGAAAAAATCAAACTTCTAAGCCAAGCCAATCAAAAGATACATCCGATTATGTCGATATTTTCAACAAATTTTCGACACTCGCAAAGGAATCAAAACCTACAGGATACTTCCCGTAAACTCAGAGTCTTGAAATTTGGCACGAAGCATTGTCATATAATGCAAATATAGGAAAAATTTCGAAAATCTCATTTTTTTAATTATATAATATAAAAAAAATATTTTAAGAAAATGAAACTTACTACGTTATTTCTCACGAACGAATAAAGGTATCAAATTGAAATTTCTACCAAATACCAAGGTCTATTGGCCCTTTAGGCAGTGAAAAAATCAAACTTCTAAGTTAACGCGATCAAAAGATACAGCAGTTATACCGACACCTTAGACGAATTTCCGTCACACGCTAGGGAATCAAAACCTACAAGGTACTTCCCGTGAACTCAGAATCTTGAAATTCGGCACGAAGCAACGTTATAAAGTACAGATAAAGGAAAAATTGCGAAAATGATAAATTTGAAGTTACATAAAATATTTAAAAAATCAGGTGTAAACATCAAATATTTTCCTCATTTCAATGGAGAATTTAAACGACCAAGTTTGACGGATTTGAGAAATCATTTCTTTGTAGTGAAAGAGTATACTCGCCGTTTATTTCCATTGTCATCAGGTCAGGATCTGATGATGGAAATCCTGAGAAATCGAGGGCAACTATCAGAAATTGTAGGCATGCATAGGATTAAAACTTGATTCTCATATGTATGTCTGGTGATACTATCAAACAGTGAAGGTTTAGAGCTTACCTGATGATGGAGGCGTGAGAAAGTCGAGAGTACTCCTCAACGGCATGTTTTAGTTACATCGTGTTTGGGCTTATATTATTCATATTGACGAGAACTTTTCACAAAAGATAAAAATAAAAACTTTTTACAAAAAAAAAAAACAACTTCCAAAAACAACAAGAAAACTGTTTATATGCATCGGTCTAGGTCTCGGTGGTTAAATAAATATAGATGCATCCTCTAGACACCGACTTCTAGACCGATGCACCTAACATCTTTTCAATTTCTTTCTTGCTTTTGTTTTCTTGTTGCTTTTTTATACGTTTGAAGTTGGATTTGTTTGTAAAATGCTACAAAATAAAATAAAGCCGACTTTATAAAACAAAGAAAGGGACAGAATTACACTTTTGTCAAGGCTCTAGAAACGTAAAGCCAGCACCCCCGAATCCTACTCTCTAGCAGTCGTTGTTACAATTCGACAGTTACAAGTCGTCAGGCAGTTTTGAAAAAAACATGAAACTGGGGCTCGGTGATTATTCCCTCAAAAATAAAAGATCCCCTTCCTGCAATGGCTGCTTTAACCCAAGTTAGTAGTGATTCTCATCACCTAAAATAAAATAAGCTCCCACACAAGGTTACGTTATAAATTGTAAAAGAGTTCCCATAACTATATCTGATCTTTGCTATCGATCCCACAATGGCAGTCAAACCTATCTATGTGGAAAGTCTTCGCCAATACGAATAAAATAAGCCCAAACACGTGGTAGTTGCAACATACCGTTCAGGAGTTCCCTCGACTCTCTGTAGTCTCCATAATCAAATCAGCTCCAAACCTTTACTGTTTACCAGTACCCTCAAAAATACAGTCACATGTCTGGTTTTGATTCGATGCGTGCCTACAATATAACAATAAAAACTAGCATTGCAACCTCTACAATCCTCTGAAACTGCTTGTCTTTTATATTTTTCAAACGATCCTGGACATTCGTCTCCATGGAATTTTAATAAAATATTTATATTCAAAGAAACGTCATACCATTCTCCACGATTTAAAACTACTTTGATTCATGTCCGCCACTTTTTACAAAGCGGGTCAGATATGCCCAATGACCTTAAAGACATAATTAGTTATTTTCAATCAGATTTCTAAATGATGACTATAAAATGTTGTATATAAATAACTTTAATAAAATAACTTTTACAAGGTACTGGCCTACTATTTTAGTTATATTATAAAATAAAAAATATTAACTATTTTGACTCTCACGAAATTACCATAACTATGATTGTTCTAAACTGAACGGTTGGCGCGAGACTCACTTTTTATCTATACAGGATTTGTACGGAACCCTCGGTGCGTTATATTTTTTTGTAAAAAAGTTTTTCATGAACTGCTAACATCATCATCCTCCGAGCCTTTTTCCCAACTATGTTGGGGTGGGCTTCCAGTCTAACCGGATTCAGCTGAGTACCAGTGCTTTACAAAAAGCGACTGCCTATCTGATCTCCTCAACCCAATTACCCGGGCAACCCAATACCCCTTGGTTAGACTGGTGTCAGACTTACTGGCTTCTGACTACCCATAACGACTGTCAAGGATGTTCAATGACAGCCGGGACCTACAGTTTAACGTGCCATCCGAAACATAGTCATTGGTGTCTAAGATATCCTTAGACAGTCCATACAAACTTAGAAAAGTTGCATTGGTACTTGCCTGACCTGGAATCGAACTTTCATGAACTGCTAATAAAAATCTCAATAGTCCTACCTTATCCTGTCCAAGAAAGACATCATTGATATGCAACAGGAACTCGGTAGGATACACGGCCCAGTCGGCCCAGGCCTGCAGTATGCGCGTGACGCGAGCACGGAACCCCTCCTGCTGCAGTCGGGACGACATGCGAGACCATGCCAGGTGACAGTTGCGCATTATCTCTGTTAGACGTTGTTGGAATCTGGGGAGAATATTGTTTTGTAAGACTACTATTGTCATTTGTACATTACTACACTGATGATGATGATGATGATGTTATTACGAGTTAGAAGCCAGAGTGTGCCAAGTGTTTTTGGTCAGAATATTAAGTTGAGGAGATCAGATAGACTTGTGTGAATGATAGACTAGTGTTAAAATACATCTTCTTAAATTGAAAGCCGATTCCAAATTAATTGAATAAAATCTACGGAGATTAGAAGAAGACTACGAATTTTACGAAGGATTCTTATGTAAGTAAAAATTGTACAGATTGACAGATTAGCTAGTTTATTTTGTAGTAACTGCAGTCGACGCTGACATCATCATCGTCATCATATGGATAGGTTCATGGATGAGTGACTGTTATATTGACCTAGCGAAACCCTTCCGTACATCAGGTGTGTCGTTCACAATCACATTAAATGAAATACGTTAATATACTGGTTAATATTATGTCGATTAACACAAAGAAAAATACGTAAAAATAAAAAAAATGAATTTTTCAAACAAAGTAAATAGAATAAAAATGTGCGAAATTTAGAACACCATTTAAAAAGTCAGTAATTACAAACAACTGAAATTCTCCCTTGAAAACTGACAGCTGTCAAATGATCAAAACATTTGATACTCCTAACTTTATCTCTGCTTTACACATGATGTTGTAAATTATAAAAACGAAAAATGCCTCCTGTGGTTAAAACACTGAATGGATTAGGTTATTTTTTTTACAATTCGCCATAGAATATCATAAAGTATATGCGATAGGATTTAATGTGATTGTGAACGACACACCCTGTATAGGGAGAGCACATAAAGTTGTAGATCCTAAACCTGATTTCTACCAATACGCTCGACATTTCTATTATGTAGGTAAGTATAACTACTCACGCATTCCTGTAGGCACTAGCATTAGTAAGCTTCGCCCCCGCGTTGTGCAGTATATCAGACAAGAGATACAGCCTGGCGATGCGTCGCTGCGGCGGCGTGGTGGGCGAGGCGAGCGCCTCGGCGAGGCAGGCGGCCACCTCGGGCGCCGCCTCCGCGTGCTCCAGGCACCACGCCATGGCGGCGCCCACACCCGCGCGGGACGGGGTCAGCCCGCGGATTAGCTCTTCGAGGCGGTCGCGTTGGCTAGAAGGAAAATAATGCGATGAAATGCTTGAAAGTCAACACAAATGGAGTCAATCGAATCTTCTAAAGTAGCTATTTTTGAATTTATTTTTCCAAGTTGAGTGTTTAGCTACTTTTAACAGTTTAGAATGTGTAGTGAATTCTGCAATTTATGAACTCTACATGGAAACTAGATGTGTATTGCGACTTTATGAGTTAACTTTACTACCGAATCCGAGAACATTATCTTCCGCAATAAACTTAGTTTAACTTAAAACTTGGCTGCCTTTACCATCACTTAACCATAACTTTCAATATAAAGTTTTTCTTCTCGAGGTTGATTCAAGTACTCAAAAATCCAGCAAAGACTTACTTGTTAGACAGTGTTCCTCGTATATTCTCTTTAGCGTCCTCTTCCTCTACCAGCTCATCAGGCATGCCAGCTGTGTAGAGATTCATGACGGGCGGCCGCCATACTGAACCGCCTAGACAACAACACAATGAGGACATGTTTAATGGTTCTTTATCATTATCAAAGAAAGAAAGAAATTTTTGTTGAAGTATGTATTTTATATATTTTTGTCATCTTGCCAACAAGTGTCAATCTGGTGGGCTATACAGACCTGGTTTCAAGTATCGGATTACATATATGTATATGTAAATGTAACAGTATTTTTTTTGAAGAAAAAAATTAGTTCACAATAGGATAAAAAATGCATCCTCGTGCTATCACACCAAAACTACTGAACCGATTTTAATGAAATTAGTACAAACCCAGACAGTATAGAACCTGAGAAAGGACATGGGGTTATCCATATGCAGAAAGTTCCCTTGCCAACAGCTTAGTTATACAATAAACTTCAGGCTCACCTTTAAACATCCTAAAATCCTCAAGCGACCACTGTTTGGGCGAGTCTCCCTGGAGCATAGAGAACAGCTTCCACCGGTAGTAGATGTGCGCAGGCGACTGGTTCTCAAACAGGAACCGGAAGAACGGGTTGTTCAACTCCTTGTTCATGATGATGGCCTCGAACATCGGACCTTCGCGGATCACGAACTCCACCATGCGATGGATCAGCATTAGGATGTTTCTGGGGGACAGTGAAATATCAGTATTGTGGATTGAGAAGTATGTAGACAGTAAATAATATGACTATTTTCTTACTCACCTCTCTGTAGGCACCACTACTTTGACTATTGATTGTGAAAGAATCTGAAAAATTCATTACAATTTAGTCTAAATTTTTTAATGTTTAATGTTGCAGAAATAATATTGACAAACAAACCTGTTCATATAATTTCTTATCTTCGGGATCGCTTGGGTAATATTCTCCTGGCCGCACTCGCGGGATCTGAAAGAACGTTGGCTTATAGACATGATGCTCCAGGTAAAATATCGCCAATATTTTGGTGGACTGCGTTATCGTATTTATTTTATCTTATAATTTTATAACCTTTAAGTCACTCCAAAATTAAACGCTTATATGAGAAGACTGATCCAATAAAAATACATGTTTATTATTTTTTGTAACATTTTCAAAAACTAGACGCTCTAGTAATTCATCATCATCATGTTGTCCAAGCCGTGTCCGGCGACGGCGACTCCTAAATGTCTAACCCGGGTCGTAATTAGTTAGTACCTTATTAGCGAGATGCTTGGGCGGCTGCGCGTTGAAGGGCAGGCCGGAGGGCGGCGGCGGCTTGCTGGGCTGCTGCAGCGCGGGCGGGATGTAGATGGGCACGGGCGGGATCACCACCGCCTTGCCCCAGCCCAGCTTCATCTCGTAGCTCATTATCTCTTTACCTGCGATACAATACATATTGATATTAGATATTGGGGGATCCTAGGTGTCATTTGAACACTTTTGCCAGCAGCTGGAAGCCAGAAAGTCTGACAACAATTTTTGCCAAGGATTAAGGGGGAATTGCCCGGGTAACTGGGTTGAGTAGGTCAGGTAGGCAGTTGCTCCATACAAAACTGGTAAGTGGTACTCAACTCCATTTGGTTCAGACTCGGCGCTAACCCCAAAATGGCTGGCAGATAATGATGTTAATGAGTGAAGAAGTCTTTCTAGTGTGTCATATTAAACGTCTGAATAGGTGATCCTCTCACATACTATTATGATAAGAAATACTTTTTTACATTTTTTTGATCCTGGTGAATTCTAACATTAATGAAAGCAGATTGGTTATGTTGTTAGTATTACCATTAATACACCTGAGCGCCCGCTCCCCGTCCTTGCGGGACATGAAGGCGACGAAGCCGCAGTTCCGGCCTCGCGCCTTCTCCTCGTCCGAGCGCGGCCACATGATCTTGATGCTGGCCAGCGGACCGTAGCGACCGAAGATCTCCATTAGTTGCTGTTCTGTTATCTGTGAGAAGAAATTTAATACATGAATAGTGTATTTTAAAAGGTTTTAGATTTAATTCTCGGAATATTTTGTGTGAAACTTTTATCTGTTAACAAACAGTTCTTTAAAATTGCTACTTATTACTGAAACTTTTTAAGTTCACTTAAAAGTTCACACACTGCATATACTTTTTTAGAAGATTAATTTGTTCAGCCATTGAACAAAATAATAAATGCTAATCCATAGGACCTTGCGTGAAGCTATAATATTGGATCGTACTAAATAAGCTAGCAAGTCTTTTTTAAGTCTGTGGTAATAACATAGCATACCTTAGGATTAAGATTGCCAAGGTACAAGTTTGTAGTATTAGGATCTCCTGTATCATATGAGCCGACATCAGGAATGATATCAAGCGACGGCTCCACACCGACCACGCCGCGCTCACGCAATACATTCTTGTATTTGTGACGCTCTGATCTTTCCTCTTGTATCCTGAAAGAAAATGTTAGTCAGTCACAGAATCAATGAGAAATGAGTTTGAATGAATTGTTTCTATTTATAAAAAAAAAATTGGTGAAAATATTAGCAAAATTATGAATGTATTTTCTAATGTGTAACTGTAAAGCTAATATAAATAATAAGTAGAGTCCCAATGGATAAGAACATTCAAAAAAAGTACTATATTTTCAGCCTGTAGAACTGATACAAAATATTATATTGAATGTTGAATGGTGAATAAGCTAGTGAATATTTTAACATATCAGAACATTCTGATACTACATAGTGAACTTGGGCAAGTGTCTGATTTATCGGATGAACATTTCAATAGGAAGCAAAAATAATACCACTCACTGTCTCAATTCCTCCTTAAACAGCTCCAAGTTACTCTTCTTCTTGTCCTGTCCTTTTTTCTTAGCATGTGGACGGCCTGGAGGTTCAGGCCTCTGCACTAATGTGCGAACCACATCAGCCTCAGAGATGCTCCTCTTCTCATCCAGGCGGGAAACTGGCTTGTATAACTTGCCTCTCTCTGAGGTGTCTTCCTCTGTGAAATGTGGGAGATATGATTAATGTTTTCAGTCAGATATTAAATACATGAAAGAGTATGGACCAAAACTAAAACTAGGTAGAGAGGGTAAGATTGATTGATTAAACGGGTAGTTAATACATTCATGTAGTCTTTGATGAAACTGTAAACGTCAGTTGCCTTTGAGAAATTTCTAACACTATACTTCATGTGAGTAGGCATTTATCTAAAGATAAACAATCTTGATATATCTATTTATTTAAAATCAGTTTTAAAAAAATGTGGCTAAAAATCTATGTACATACAATGATAACTATTACTCGATTAATATGTAGTGTGGTAGGACTACAGCTCACTGTATAAGTAAGAAGGGGGTTGTATAACATTAAATGTGAAAGTGATGAGTGTTACTAACTTCGTGCTCCTGCATCATATGTGCCAGCTTTTACCCAGACTTTGCTGGCTGTGCTTGGGACCTCCTGGAAGGTCTCTACAAATTCCTTGAACACCTGTAAAGAATTTCAAATTATTTGTTAATTTACTTATATAAAATATAGTACAGATGTAACAATGTGTGATGTTTTGCATTCTGTAACCATTATAATATTTATGTATTTATGTATGTTATGGAAGCCGACCCCAACATAATTTGGGAAAAAGGCTCGGAGGATGAGGATGATGATGTGAATTGTGAACAGCAACAATATATTTTATGTAGTGAGTAGACCACTAGAGCGCTAAGTGCTCTTCATTTTATGAAGGAATAGGAGCCAATGTTAGTACTTAACTATTATCACTGACTTTGTAAGACAGTGGAATGTATAAACAGATTAAAATCTTCGATTTAGTCATGTAATTATAAGCTTCAAATATGGTGAAAGACTATAGCCATAACACTTACATGAGCAGCCGCTTCTTCTTCTTCCTTCTTCTTCAATTCTTCGAGCTCCTTCTTAGAAAGCCCTCGAGAACTCATATTGTAGACCAAAAGACTACAAGTTCACTTAAACACAATACTTTTTTTCCTAAAAAGTGACATCAAAATCGAACGCTTAGTTTGTCACTTATTCACTAAATACTTAATTGTTTTCACTTGAATTCCTTCCTACATGTAACTATATTACACACTAGCTTATTTCATTCTCCTCTAAAGATCATTATTTTAAATTAGAATATAAATTAATTTTCAGTCAGCAAAAATCTTAAACATAACATAACCTCAACAACGCTCAGCATAGCACAGATAATAATTAAAAAACCGGCCAAGTGCGAGTCGGACTCGTGCACGAAGGGTTCCGTAAATTACAGTTAAATCAACCTATCTCAAAAACTATAAGAGATACTTTGATCAAACCAAAAATCGTTGAAAGAGTTAATTAGCATGCATCACCTCTATTTTTTTTAGAATTTTATACCCCGTAGTTATAAAAATAGAGGGGGGGGGACATACTTTTTACGACTTTGAGAGCTGATATCTCAAAAACCGTTCACTTTAAGAAAAATGTTTTTTAGAAAACTTTATATCATTTTAAAAGACCTTTCCATTGATACCCCACACGGGTATGTACATCGAAAAAAAAAATTTCATCCCTCAGTTACATGTATGGGGGGCCCCACCCCCAATTCTTTTTTTTACTATTTAGTGTCATATTTTTGTAGCGGTTCATACAACACATATTCCCATCAAATTTCATCACTGTAGTACTTATAGTTTCCGAGTAAATCGGCTGTGACAGACGGACAGACGGACAGACGGACAGACGGACATGACGAAACTATAAGGGTTCCGTTTTTGCCATTTTGGCTACGGAACCCTAAAAAGGAAAAAAGGAAATCACAACGTTTCGTTTCTATTTTAAAACGTATAGGTTTGCTAGAAACTTTGGTCAGTGTCAGTGTTAGGTTTTCTTTGGTTTCTTTTAAAAACGTAGCATGTATTATCATTTTATTTAACATAAATATTGAATTTTATTTAATTCACAATTTTACTTTTTAAGAGAACCTGGATATGCAACGAATAACAAAACGTTTCAGACTGCCTACTCTCCCGTCCGGTCCGCACATCGAGATAGGGTCCGCATCCGCACCCGGCTAAAATATCTCAGCAAGTGATTTTGATGCTCTTCAAAATGTTGTAGTTATTGCGTGAAAGAGCGATATTCGTTTTAGAACTTCATATCATGTCCATGGTCATTTGAGAAGAATGGCATTCGGTGGTGGTAGCGGATTTGATTGTGAGGAGGGAGGCCTAGAATATAGTCCATAAAAAGAAGCCGATAGTTTAGCCCATCTATGGTTTAGCCGATTACACCACAGCCATATTTTCTCTGTGAAATTACTTATAATTGATTCAGTATATTTTATTCTCTCACTCGTGGGACCTCCATTATGTAGAGGTTTTAGGGTCAATTCCCACTGAAAGAGCAGCGGCCGGCAGCGGCCGTAAGAGCACGGACAATGTAAGAGCGCGGCGCCGCGCGGCCCGCCGCGCTTGCGCTCAATCACTTGCATTTACGGCCGCTGCCGGCCGCTGCTCTTTCAGTGGGGATTGACCCTTAGTCATAAATCTGACCCCGGCCAACGGCACCAATACCCAAAAACAGCGTGTTCTTTCGGTTTTTTTGCAGGGTGAAAAATAAAACAATACCTTGGTTACATAATTATTTATTGAAAAAAGTATACATCAAAAACGTTTCGATGTAAAATTAAAAAAAAGAACGTGTGCGATTTGACATTAGTGAATAATTTCTGCACAGTATCACGATGCACTACCGGCCGCATTTGAAAGCTCTCAATCTCAACTATATTTTCATACCCATACAGTTTAATTTTAACTGAATGTTCAATGCGGCCGGTAGATATCGTACATTACGGGGTATCGGATAAAGTACTAAGAATTTCATACAGAGTTATGTTTACAGCCAAGTGGTATACAAGTAGAAAAGTTTCATTTCTAATGTGTAAATTACATTTGTGCAAGGAAAGTAAAAAAGTTAGCCTCTGATAAGTTAATATAATGTAGGTATATTAAAAATGGCTAATTGTACTTAGAGTATTGTGCCAGCATAGGCCACGCTATAATTACCTATTGGCTGTAAATTCCACTGTTTCGTCTTTTTATTTTGTTCCTACTATCAATATTACATATTGTTATTTTCACTTAATACTTACATTTAAAATACACAAATAATACAACTTGATAGTAACCGAAACACCGAATAATTTAATGCATTGAAACGTTATTTTTGTGAAATTAAATTTATAGAAAAACAAGCATAGTGATAGAAGCCCTACTGAACAGGACTTGGATGTTTAATCAATTGGTAAAACGTAACGAAAGAAAGAAACTATTTAATTTTAACATGTTTGAAACATCCCACTTTAAAAAGGGAATATTTCTAACCACAAGAAAAGCGGGCTTTAAAATGTATGGCCCGACCCGATATAAACAAAATATTTTGTGCATCATAAAGCTTGTTATACAATGAAACATGCCACGAAATATACATAACTATTTATTATACTGTACACAGCGAAACTAATGTACATACTCACAGAACGAATATCATAAGACGTTAGTGTGTACTCGCCGCTATAGACGTCGTCACAGATTTTATAAAATATTTGAAATTTTCGTTAAATGCAAAACTTAACGAAAATCAAAGTAAGTTGTCGAAATAAATGCGAACCCTTCTTTAAAATTCGTCTTTATAGATTAGAGCACTTTTTTCGATTCTTTACTATTTATTTTGTCAACTTACAAAAAAAAACTCTTTTCGCAGTGTAAAACCTGTGACGTAACATCGTGACCGCGCCATTTATTACACAGACGGAGTCAACTTATAACATAAATATACTAAAATAGAGTTAATACATAATTTATTTGTTATCTTTTTTACACATTGGTGGTATACGAAGCTGCATTTTATTAGTCAGTAGATATGCAATTAAAATCTTATTGGCAATAAAAAGTTATGATACAAAGGTTTTTGGGAGTTGGTAAATTCATTGCAGTCAATTATGACCAGTATTGTGTGTAGATAGAGCGCATTTTGGCAGTCGTCAAAATAGCTGTGACGTAAACTTGCTTGATTGGCTAATAAAGCCTGGTTACGGCGTCGTAACTGGCTCGTTTCAGCGAGCGCATTCTATTCCAAAATTAAATTTAAAAATGTATTTCTTATTTACAAAACGTAATCCCTGTTATGATTGGCTTTATATAACTTAGCGGTGAAGCTGTAAAAATTATAACGAGCTTTGAAGCTAGCACATAATTTTATTAGCTAGCTTGAAAAAAAATGGTTGGTCAACCTGTGACATAGAAAATCGAGAATAATTACAGCCAACGTTTTGTTTCAGCATTTGTTCTTGGTGCAGCTAACATTATGCTTACAAATATACAGAGCATAAACAAAACACATTAAGGCATGACACACACTAGTGTAACAGAATATTAGAAATGTTTACTCCTGTATACTTAAGTGTTTTTTTATATTCCGATATAAGAAGGCAACTGGTGTGCCGAGTGCCCGCGTACTGTGCCAACAGATATCATACAAGATTACCTTGAAGTAGGAATAACCTTCAAGACATACATATGCAAGACTGTCTATCCCCAAAACAAGCCATCACGGGATTATCTTCGGTATCCGTTCAGAATTACCAGCTAATATGCTCAATAAGGTTACTACGAAGGTAACCGGCGAGCGAATCTGCTTAAAATTACAATAAATATATTTCCTCCAACAACTGCGAGACAGAAACTTTCGCCGGTCGATCCATTACTACAGACGCAACGTTCCATCATCATCCCATCATTATTTATAAAATTTAAGTAATACAATAATATTAGTGCACAAAATACAATTAACATCTTACACCTACACATTTCCGCACTCGGCATTTTCTCACAAGTCAACACAATCAATGTAATAAGTATATTTATCTTCAACATCAACAATAAGACATACAATGCTACCGTCAAAAAGTAAAATTACGTTACAGAGGTATAACACATCTTTTACACTATTAAATGCATTCGTCGAACATTGTACTACTCCTAAAAATCAATGGCCAATGATAGTGAAACATAAAATGTAATTAAACATTGTACTCGCTTATTTGATCAATAGACATCTATTAAAATAAATTTTCACATACAATATACATCGAATATAATATAAAATTCTTTATTATATAACGCTAGTTGTGTGTGTGTGCGAGTGTCGGAGCGACGTGACGCGGGCGGTGACGTCACGCGTCACGTCGCGTCCGACAGCCGCACTATATCGTGAATAGTCAAATCCTCTCGATTATACACTGTACAGGGATTGAAAATGTTTATGGACAGATTGTATTTATGTTTCGTTAATTTTTGTTTGACGACACTCTTGTGTACGATTTACAAACAGCGATATTTGTATGATACTTATTTATAAAAACTGTTACCGGCGACCTACATGCTGGCGTTTGATTGCCCGTTTCGCAGCGCTATTTTATTTAATGTTTTGCTTACAATGCATTTGGAACCCTTTAGTCAATTTTCAGACCGTATTCTGATCGTCAGTTTGAAAAACCTTCTCATTAATGAGTATTTTTAATGTAAGAAGTTTATTAATGGATAGCGTGACAATAAATTATTAGAACCGGCCTCAGTAGGACATAAGCATCCGATCTTCAACAAGGAGGACGACTACGTTAGTTCATCATCGAGTCATCTGTTACTCAAAGTCGCGGTGAATCGGTTTTGCAAAGAGTTTGTTTGAAGGAGGTAAGTGGGAGACGCCGAAACAAGTACGGCGGCGTCGATGACGCGTGCGGCGCCGACGCGGCTGCGCGGCGGACTGGCGCAGAGCGGAGGCGGGGGGGCGGGGCGCGGGGCGGCGTGGCGGGGGGCGCGAGGGCGTGGCCGAGTCTCAGGCATCCGCGTCCGCGCCTTTCAGTCGAAGTCGCGCGAAGTCTTCGAAGATTATGTCGTCGTCTTGCTCTTGACCGTTCTCGTCTCTGTGGAAGACAGATTGAATATGACTACTGTTACTGTTACTGTGACAGCCTTTTTATCGTCCCACTGCTGGGCTCAGGCCTCCTCTCACACGGAGATCTTATCACTACTAGATCTTATAAAATATAGACGCTTCTACACTGCTTGTAGCATAAACAGTATTATTGAACATCAAAGCATTTTATTGATCATCATCTCCATCCATTGTAGCAGTCCTTTGTTGACCAGATTTCACCATCTTGATACATTGCTTGTAACAATATTTAAGTAGGTATATTAAGTAGTTACGGGTGCGGGTCGAGCGTGATGAGGTCGTGGTCGACGGGTCTGGGCGCGTCGAGTGCGGCGCGGGGCTCCTCCTCCGGCTTCGGGTGCATCAGGATGAACGGCAGCTCCGCGCTCAGGTCACTGGAACAGAAATATTATATGAAATAAAAAAATCAGCAAAAGATTATTGTATCAAAAACATAATCACGTGCAGTTTAGTGGTCCTCGCAGAAGCACCCACTCTACTGTTTGATTGAAACTTGAATACAAATCATTCATACCTACTAGTTATCAACTAAAACAGCATAGAAAGGAACTCTTACTATTTATGGCGTAGAAAACTTGTCATTAAAGTGATCCTTACCCGCCGAGTGGTCCGAGACACAGCTTCACTTTGACCTTGTATTGCACTATGATTCCTAAGTTCTCTCGCTGCGATGGATCCGCGATTCTGAAACAACATTAATACATGCCGTCTTTAATATTGTCTGCAGTCATCCGCTGGACGGGATGTTTTTATGCTTTCAATCTCATTTGCCTAAGAAAGCTTGGGTTTCCTAGGAAAGCGGTGCCGTCATCCAGCGGACGGATACGCTGGACGGTCGTCTTTACGGTGATGACATGTGGAAAGTTCCACGGCCATTTTAACACACCGTCATAAACTTTTTGTTAGTTGTATATACTTACTAACCTGATTTATTCAATATTTCTTAAATTTCACGACACCAATTCTGTTTTAGTTAACTTTTTCTATAATCATTACTTTTTATATTATATATTGCTTCGTGGTTACGAACGAAATCTATTAAAATTTCGTCGTCCTCGCTGCTCCAAGAGTCATTCTCACACTCATTTTTTACGTTGTTCGAAAAAAAAAACACAAACACGTATTAAAAAGCTTCACCGCTTTCAATAAAACGTTCACCAAACCATCTGACACCGACAAGACGGCCGTCATGCAAATGGCGGCACCGCTTTTTGAAGTTACGGTGTCAGTTACCGCTCTCCAGGAAACCGCCCCATTTCGTTTACATAGACAACGTTCTAGTGACGTCATACACCGCTGTATAACGGCCGCTATATGACGGCACCGCTTTCCTAGGAAATAAAAGCTTAAGACAAATATATCGCTCACCTAGCAGTATAATGGCACATTTACAAAAAAAGCGAAATTGGGTTTTTACAGCCTAAGTGTTTAAAAGTGTACAATTTATAAAGTGGTAAAACGGCACGGCGTTAGTTGTTAAAACCATAAAATTTAAGATAAAATGAAGTCATAACCTCGTTTCAAACGTTTGCAAAATCTTTGACCCTCATTTCTGTAAAATAAGAAAAAAGTAGATGTGTCATTATACTGCTAGGTGAGCGATATTAGGTGTTTTATGTTAAATATGTAGAATCTCACCAATTCTACCTAGTTTGTTTGACACACGTTTGTGACACAAAAAATAATTTCTCAACGATAAAGAGTACTTTATCGTTGAGAAATTATTATATTATTATTAGTACTTCTGCTTTCTTTCTTAATAGTGTAGAATGATAAAATAGACATAATGACGTCATTTAGAAACATCTGACATTCTGCATTCCTATTTCAAAAACTTGTCACCGACCAGCACCCCTACATCGCAACAAAACCAATGAGTTTGCATATAACATAAAACCTGTTTCCATAAGGTGTGGTACTCACAGCGTGCTAGAGGCGAGGTTGGTGTCCTCGTGCTTGAGCTGTCCGTCGAGCGCGAGCCCCCACTTGTCCTTGTTGTTGGCCAGCAGCGGCGTCACCGTGAACACCTTGCTCAGCGTGAAGCCCGGCCCTACTGGGCAGCCCTCCCTGGAACGCGGACAACGTTACTACATGTTCTTTGTTGTTATCTCAAGAAAGTGGGTCAGCCATACTTGTGTTTGTAAATGTACATAGCCTTTGAGTCGGATACTGAGCTCGAGTTTACGCGTGCAAAGACAATGTGCATTTACACACACAGGTGAGACTCACCCGCTTTCGTGAGATAAAATAAACAAAACAAAAACCCTACTACGTAGACACAACATTTTTGTTTCTACTACGCTTGTGTCTTGTTTGAATGTTATATACTTAAATATGGCCAATTGTTGACATTCATTCAGTCAAGTCATGTTTTTTTTTTATTTTTTATCGAAGTTGGAACTATATTTTTCTTATTGCATGTTTAAAGATGTAGATGCCAATGCAAGAATACGTAGACAATTTTGAAGTGTCCTGTGTTTATCAAAAGAAACTGAAGACAAAGAAAAAAAATTGATCACGGTTATAAAAAAAATGTAAGGTCCACTTATTCCCATTCGCTTGTCAGTCCGCGTGCCCCAACCTTTGGGATTCATATCTTAATTATATTAAACCCAAACCGCGTGCATATTTTTCGCCAAGATTCAATCGCCTTTTCTACCATGAAGTATGAGTTTTATGGAGGGTATAAAATTCAGGCCATAATTTGGAATATCAGTTATAAAAACATCAATGCAAATAAAATGTATTTAAAGTTAGTAAAATGTCAATTCACCACAACCGTTAATGTAAACTCATTCATACGTCAATTCGTTTATGTATCTGTGGCGAGAAGTCTTCATCCTAAGTGTTCGATAAAAAAAAAAACTTTAAGAAAAATATCCCAATGCGCCCGCAACCCAATGTAAGAATACCTAACACTAAACTCATATTTTTATATTTTTCTATGTATATGTATAATACAATAAAGAGATGATATTAAAAAACCAGACATATTTTTACATTATAGCTACAACAGTAAGTGTAAAATTAAAAGTAGGTATCCGAATAATATGCAAGTATCTATTATGGAAATGAGATAGAAACCGCATCTTCTGCGAAATTACAACTAATTTATGCGCGGGCCTCGAATATTCTAGAAAAGTCGAGAAACACATTTTTACGTGTTGAAAATCGTTCCAAGAGTAATCTGTATGTAATAAGTATGTATGTATGAGTATGACAAACTCCAGGCATAGGAAGCGAGAGGGGCAAACGATTCATGCACGCTGTACTTACACGGACCGCATGGAATGTTTCTTACTGAATATCCCGATAAAGGGGAATTTAAATAGTCTCGCCGACATCGATTTGGGCTCCCTGAATAACAAATGGACATAACTCAAGTGTTTGGATTGGAAAGTAGTCGAACACGATATTCATACAAGGAAAATAAGAAAATTAAACAACAGTCAACGGTTGACCCCGTCTGTATAAGTTGGGTGGTGAGAATTATTTTTGATTGCCTAAGATATTAAAATTATCGAAAATTACCTCAATTTTTTCTGGTTGTTCCTATGAATTGTCCTATTCTTTGATCCAACCCATAGCTACTTAAAACTAAACGATAATAAGTCCAATCTCACTTAATCTCAGAATACTTACCAGTCGATCTTGTAAAATGTCAGAAACTGTACCTCTATCTGCATGGCTTCAAGATTGAAATTCATTTGTTTTTACACGAGCATCATATTATCATAATATCAACAAGGTAGAAACTCACTCGCTCCCGACCTAAGCGATATCGGTGCGATACCTATTCGAACATAACTCATTATGTAGAACCCATTCTTACACCAATACGCTCAAAATTCGGGCGGTCAGCCTACTCATTGATTGCACATTGAATTTTACACTCTATTACAACCCAGAAAAGATCAAAACTCCCCCGCCGTTCACCTAAGACCTCTGTAACGTATCATTGCATAATGCACCCTATAACTTCAGAAATAAGGATGAATAAGACTCACTCGCTCTCGGTCTCGGCGACGGTGCACTTGTACTGCGCGGTGGAGAAGAGACAGATGTCGGCGAACTGCCGCACCGACACCTTGATGCGCTTCACCGACCGGTTCGAGTTGTTCGCTATGTGCACGTTCACCGCTATGTTCTCGCCGTGGTGGTATAGCTCCTGGGGAAGAAAGATGTCGTTAGAAACATAATAAAAACGTTGATATAAGTAACTAGAAATAATTTTACTTGCGAGATGACAACAAATAGAAAAGTATGGGTGATGAAAACACGCAGAGCCGACACCATATAAAACTGGGATAAGAACAGGGGGATGACGAGTTGTGTAGACATATAGTACAATTGTGAGCCTCAGGTAAAAGTTTTTGTGCGTTTGATTTTAATTCGAAAACAATTTGTATTTTTTGAAAACGCTGTCATAGATAAAAAATAATTATCAACTTTCGATTATACTGTCTTTGTCACCAATCAAATGAATAAGGTTGGCCAGTAGATAGTAGGGTTTCTTTGTGATGCTTTTTGAGGTTACCTTATCTAAGGAAGCTTCCAGGTATAGTTTGTTGGGGCTCATCATGAACTCTTTGGACACCTCGACCGAGGGCTGCTCGCCTTGCTTGCTCGGCGCGTACATTATCTTTCTGATGGCTAACCGCACTGAATTCCTGCAAAAATATCATACAATCTCAGTAGTAAAGTTTTTGAGATAACTTGGAAATATGGATCAAGTAAAAAAAAATCTTCAGAAAAAACATAGGTGGTATTATATTGAAGCTGTAGTAGTCCTTTTAAACGTTAAATCCGTAAAACGTAGTAGGGCGAGCCTCATGTAGTCAGTTATACATAAACCAATCTAACTGCAGTCCGATCTTTCTCAAATCCACCTTCAGTCTTTGCAATGCTATTTTTTGTCATAACAATAGACACATATTTGTAATATAACCCACCTCTTATGTGGCTTATCATCCTGCGAGTCAGCAACAAACGCCTTCAACTCGTAATCCACCCCACAAGGCTTGCCGGTCTCGCCGGGCGCGGGCTGCAGGGTGACGGAGGCGGGGCAGTGCGGCGGCAGCTCGAAGTAGAAGGGGTGTGCTGCCGCGCCCAGCTTGCGGACTAACCGTTCCTGCAGCCGCGTTAGAGGACGCTTTGTTGTGTTCGTTGCTGGGTATATCTACGGAAAAGTGTTGGATGAGTCACAACAAGCTATTTAAACTTGGCTGGAGGCCCTAAATTCTAGGTATCCATAGAGAACTGTCCGGTTGATCACAAAACAACCTCTTATGCTGAAAACAAAAGCTGAGTCATAAGATTTTTTGAGCATCCATGGAGCAAAAAGAAAAGAATAAAATAGCTGTTGATGATCTTCTCTTGTGAATACGATGTATTTTATAAACAACTGGTGAAAGAAAGCATACGCCCAAAAAACCGGCCAAGTGCGAGTCGGACTCGAGCACAAAGGGTTCCGTAACATCCAAATTAATAGTCTATATACATATATATATTTATCGAAATCGAGCAAAAAAATCACGTTTGTTTGTTGTATGGGAGTCCCCCAGAATATTTATTTGATTCTAGTTTTCAGTAGGTATTTGTTGTTATAGCGGCAACAGAAATACATCATCTGTGAAAATTTCAACACTAACTATCACGGTTCATGAGATACAGCCTGGTGACAGACGGACGGACGGACGGACGGACAGAGGAGCGAAAACAATAGGGTCCCGTTTTACCCTTTGGGTACGGAACCCTAAAAATGAAATGTAACTATTTAGGTACTTCATTTGTATACTAAACATTAATTGGAAACTACTTGTGTGGTTAAAGCTACAAACAATTTAACTTGTAATAGTCGATTTACAATGTCGATTGCCACATAAAGGCCTTCATTTATGTGTATTTCGAGTTGAATGCTTATTCAAAACAGTGTGAAGAATCTGGGATAATCTGTTTACTATCAAAACGTGTCGCAATTAGTTACGCGACTCATGTGCCTAACGAGCATTACATGAGAAATTGAATGGAAGATTTAGTTAAATCTTATCGTGATAAATCTGACTGATATACTGGATTTGTGGATACTTTTTTTAGTATGGGTACATATTCTTTATTGAAATGATTAAATCGAGTGGTTTTAACTACTAAATATTGTTTTATTCATACCTCGTCTTATACTCATTTTAAAGGATTCGTTATCATAAAGGTAATGAGAATCAACACATCAATTATATGGCTGTGGAAGGTACCATAATAAGATTTCATGGACCTCTAGGAGGCGGTGAACCTTCCAGAACCGTAGCGGAAAGTTCTAGAAGCCTTGTAGCTTAGTAGTTACCTGTTCAGCGGCCAGGTACAAGTCCTTCCTGAAGGTAAGCCCCAGCACGTCCAGGTCTTCCCGGCCATATCTGAACGCGGCCAGCACATGGCCGAACACCTTCCTGTCCTTCACATATTCCGGGTCGATTAGTACTACGCCGTCTGCAATTAACAGAAGAAAATATTTTTGTAAGACTCCCAGTTTAACTCCCGAAGGAACCTCTTCCCGCACCCGGATATTTGTATGTATAAGTTATATTATTTAATGTTTCGGCAACATCCCGTTCTGTAGTTTTCTCGACATCCACGATTATAATATTTGTATGATGTGATGTAGATATTTTTTCTGTCTTAACGATGTCGAAACCGTATTAATTATTTCGCATACCGACAAAATTCACCTATACCAATTTCCGTCTTAATCAGTACAGAGGATTTCCCGTGAAAGCAGAATCACAAACAAACTCCCGGACGAAGGATGTTCGTCTTCATCAAAATGATCTAAATGCGTGTTTGAAAGCGCGAGCCAAAGACTTGATGAATGAGGTACACAAAGTTCTCGAACAGCCAAATTGATTGGCGAGCGAATTGATGAGTGCAAACATTTCACAACGGCCATTGTTGTCTTGTGGAAAGAATTGGGATACTGACTGCTTAAGTCTTGTTGCTTTGGCAATTCATTCATCGTTTTTCACCAGCGGTTGTAATTATTACCATCCGACCTTCTTCATAAATAGTAAATGCCATCATTATCAACAGTGCAGTTTAAGAAAGAACGTCTTCTTTTTCTTTTCCTCTATCAGATACCTGGCATGGCTGGCATTCCATCATGTCTTTTGTCAGCGTACAAATTAATTTAAACAATCTAATATTTGAACAAGTGTAACATTATGCGCGCCCTAATAACTCGTATTAACTGTACATCCATCTAACCCCAACTAGGTTAGCATCATAATTAGCGATTCGATTTAGTGTTGTATTACCATAATTACACGCTTTGATCCAAATCGTCTAGTAACGGCGGTAATTCTGATGCGCGATCGCATCTCGATATGATTACTACGGATGGGTACCTTCCGAATCACGAGATACTCATATTCATATTATTTATTTTATAAACTTCATTCCTTATGTCCGTATTCTAGAGAAATTCTATGCAAATAAAAGAGTTTTTCATAGCGTTTACTGTGGCTTTTTGTTTCGAGTTAATTCAAGGTATGTACCCACATAAGTAATCAGAGAATGCCTTATTATCATAGTTCTTGAATGCGGGTGTTATTCTACAGCTAGTAGAAACAGGAAGCCATTCTATCGTACGTCAGTGACGGAAGGTAAATAACCTCATATCGCAGGAAAACTCCGTGGAAAATTAACTCGCATCATTTACGTTATTTGTATTTACCCCAATAACTGGAACTCAGCTTCTTTAAACGCTAGTTGTAAACACTTTACTCATAGTAAACTACCATATCTGCTGAGTCCATTCAGTAAATTATATTACAGACGTCACGATGAATCATTGATAAATAATTGCATTGATCAAACGTGTGTTTATCATATAAATAGCGTGATCTATAGGTACTTATGGTATGAGGCTGTGGTGTGGCAGATAGCTGCGAGCGTGAGCGATATATGATTTCAATATTAATTAAGCCACGCAGTGTTTGGCACGCAATAATTGCTCTCTAATATATCCGAACATTTGGTACAATTATAGAGCACAGCAATTCACAATAATGAACATCTAATTGTTCAAAGCGTTTTTATTCTGAAAATCTGCATTGACAATAAAGCAGTGAAACTTCAGAGTCGCTCTAGTCATAAATAGTGGAAATAAAACTGATATCTAATTGCAGTGCGACCCAAGTGAACTGCTAGATAACTTCCAAGTTAAATTACAGCGAATAGAACTTAGGTGGGATTGGCAATTTATTATACAAGGAGATTCCACTCCCTTTACGACTAGACTGCGGTCGACTTGAAACAACTTGATCCAAGTGTTCAAATAGTCTGCAACATTGATCAATTGGAGCAGTTTTCATCGTCCAGGAGCTCAACATTATCTACAAAAGAAAAAATTGCAACTCACCAATCGGGTCTACATGTGTGATGTGGTCTACGAAGTCTCTTTTCCCTAAGTATACTGTGATCTGAAAAAGACAAAGAGTAAAATTAGCTCTCTAAACCCGACCTCAAATCTAGAATTAATTATTTTTAAGTCTCGCTTGGCAGACTAAGGCAAATTAAGTAAAAGAAATGTTTCGGAAGTTGTCACAGCATTTGGCACAGTTGGCGATTTGGCAAGGCACGTAGAGCGCTGCGATATAAAATGATCGGTCACAGATCGCACGTCTCGTTGCAATAAAACGTTCTGACGTCAGCGTCGGGACGCAGAGAATACGCGATGAGGGCTTAGAACATTGATATGCATATACAATGCACCGGATAACACATTAGGAATCTATAGAGCTGCATGCTTAGTGCAGCTCTCGTCTGGCAAAAGACGAAGTACACACAAGAAGTTAAAAGCATGGCTACGTCCGCACCATGGCATCTTCCATTTTGATAACCTACATTTCTAAAAGTAAGCGCGAAAGAAGATAACACCAAGATTCTTATGAATTTTTATGACGCAAATCTGAAATGAACATTTCTGGGAAAGTGACAATTCGCATTTTTATTGCTTCTTTATGTCAAAACATAAGGTCACTGAATCCGAGATAACACAAGGGAACGATGATTAAAAAGCACTGATTCTGATTAAAAAACGCTCTTCAACTTGAAAGGTAATAAAAGATAATGAAACCTCTCTTGGCAGTTTCTTGAAATCAATTTAAAGGCAGCCATCGATTCAAATCGGTTCAATTGTTTTGGCTAAATTGCTGTTCTGTCTAACGTGAAAGGTTGATTCATAAAGGGTTGTGACCGGTTGAAGTTATAGTTTCAACACGACATTTGTGGACTTTATGGGATACTAAAAGGGTAGTAAAGAAAGGCCTTCGATGAGCCAATTTTATGGTCCAATCCATAGATGCGGCATGTCAGTTGGGGTGTACTATCGTGAATCAATCATAACATCAACCGCAATGTTGTATAATCAGTATGAGAGCATACCTTGCCATTCGGCGAGCTCTTCTTGAAGACTCGCGTGGCCTGTCGCTGTTTGTTGCTGCCGGCGTCTTCCATTCTGCCGCCGCGCCCTCCTCAACACTGGAAATTATGCATACATTTATGTCAAAGAAAGTTCTTACTATTATCGAGTGTTCTAGAACTAGGTCATCGCTAATTTGTGTTAGTTATAGTTATTAAGTTAATTGGCAATAGATCTATTTCGAGGACTTTAAAAGATTCAACTATTTATAGACCTCACAATATTTTAGGAAATAATAAAAAATACCTATATACGAATAGCAAATATGCACACAATAACATGACACGTGTGATGAATATGACTACAACTTACTACGAAGCGAGCTATTAAAGTAGGTATATTATTAAGTATCAATGACTTATCAGGAAGTTATAAAGGATAAATCAATATTATGGGTGACGACACAAAACCCGCGCAGATTTATGAATCAACGACACCAATTGCTCAACACAATAGATTTTTTTTTTTCAAAGCTGATTAAGACGAAGAAAAGTCGTAATTTGAGCTTCCAAAATAAAAACTTGGAACTATGTAGAAACGCTTGTAAGAAGTTCTGCAAGCATAACAAACAAAGCATAACGGTAAATAGATTTAGACGAGTTTGTCACCAAGAAACGGTGCGGATTTGAAAGAAAAACAGAAGAAAGTCCGAAGTTTGCCGTTGGGGAATAAACATTAGACGAGGGAAATTCTCTTGAAATATAACCGAGCACTTTTCTTAGCAAACCGGGACTGTCGGCACAGATTGAGAGATTGTGAACGGGGAACAATGTGAACTTGACTGATAGTTATATGAATATTAAATATTAGGAATAGGTACATGTTACTTCAGGAATGATGGAAGCTATGCTATGTACTTCTCTAGCTTAAATTTCACTCTTGGTAAAGAGAGTATTTCGGATTTATAACATGAGTGAAGCAGTAAGGATTCAATAACTCACGTTTGACTTTATTTTAAAGATAAAGGTCAATAGTAAAATAATCTTGGAAAATCCCAGATCTTGGAAACTATGCTAACCGTCCAAGTTCAGCTAATATACTGATGCACTCTGTCGCAGCGAGCTCGTATATGTACTTATGACTTCGAAGCGTATATCTACTAACTTAGTCACTCTTTGCTCGTTTCGACTCTGTGTTGCGTAATTATAGTTCTTCTACATACGTTCTAAGCGTTAGAAGAAGATCAGTTTCCTTTGAGGCTCTTTGATTAAAATTAACTAAGCACAAAGCACCTTGGATATTGGTAAAGTAAAATATGAACATTATATCGGAGCAAACTACTTAGAAGGAACTTTCAAGCTCAATACATAGTTCAGTCCACTACAGATATTGTACGTTAAACACAGGTGTTATTAAGCAACTAACAATTATTTGCCGTCTTAATTTTTTATTTATATAAGAATTAGCCGTTTTCCCGCGGTTTCACCCGCGTCCCGTGGGAGCTACTGCCCGCACCGGGATAAAATATAGCCTATGTTACTCGCAGATAAAATAGCTTTCTAATGGTGAAAGAATATTTAAAATCGGTCCAGTAGTTTTTGAGTTTATCCATTACAACCAAACAAATAAACAAACAAAGTTTTCCTCTTTATACTATTAGTACAGACAAACATAAGGACACAAGTTATGAAGAAATCCAATAAATCAGAAACAAACAAGACCGTAATTCTATTTATTAAGTAAACGAGTAAAAGCTAATGTAGCTTATAAAATAATTTGTCCACTCAGGCTCCTACTGTGCTACGTACATTTACCGGCACCCTACATAGAAAATTACCATAAAATGATAGTATTAACACGACACATCCTGCACCGTTGGTAAACAGCTACTGCTGAACGGGTTACGAGGCCTCATAATGACCAACACTGCTGGAAGGATGTACCTCAAGAGCAATTTTAAAATGATTAAGGTCTTGCGATTTATGGTAAGACAACGGAACCTTTGCGCATTGATGGAAGACTAAGAAACCAGTCGGTTTAGCAATGAAAAAAGACGAAATCGATTGGATGTTTGTTTAGATGTTTGTTTGTTTACCTGCCACATAAATTGTTTAATTAAAATTTCATGTATTGGGGGGAAGTGTACATCATTGTACTAGACATTTTTGATACAATTAAAACCACCTGTTCCAAATTCAAGAAGAAATCATTGTAAACAAAGATCTGTACATCTTTCCACACATGGCTGTACATCTGACAAAGTCACTTGAACATTTTCCTCCACGTAATCCACTTGATACGCTATTATTTGATATGACAACGATACCCCGCGGGGACTCGGAGCGCAGACATCTTCAATATCGCGAATATTTCTCCCCCGTACATTACATTATATAGTCATTACATAATATCATGCCCGTGAGTATCGGGGAAACAATTTGACTGTAAGCAATACGGGAAATCTATCGAATACCTATTAAGGACTAACTTTTACCCAATTGAGTTTAGATACCGACATTAAAAGTCCTAGTATATCCTTTGGATTACCTATCTAGTTTATAAACTCCCTGTGAGCTAAATTTCTTCTAAATCCGTTTACCCGGTACATTTACCTGGCTCTTTTACAAAATAAATCAATAATTTCCAAGGATTTCCATTTACGCAACACACCTGTACATTTTGTTCTAACATACTTAGACGCAAAATTGGAACTAACTTCGTTCGAATTTCATTACATAAAGGGTCTGTTCGGTTAATTTGCAATACTGTAAATGTCACAGAGACGGGTACGCCTGGATAACTAGATCATGTAATACTTTGAACAGGTGTCAACATCAGTTAAGTTCCCAGGATCGTGTTACAGTATCGTGCCGCTTAAAGGGAACGAAACCACGGAGCGTTACTTCACTCGAGACCGAGGTGTCGATGTTTCAGACTTAGCTCTAGTAATGTTTTGTTATTATCGAAGCCATTTTTGTATTGGCAAAGATATTGGAGAAGTAACAAAAGCGCTACGGTTTTCTGAACAATATTTTCTAGATATTTTCATAGATTGTTCTGTACTTATTCTTGAATTGGTACATAGCTGAGTATTGCATGCAAAAGACCTGCTGGCAACGGCAAAAATCATGAATCTATGATTTTTGCCGTTTACATCAATAAAATAAAATTTTCATAATAAGTACTTCAGTTTCTTAAAAGACTCAGAATTTGGATATTGAATTTCCTCCTCGACGTGCCTAATTCCCAAGGCAAGACAAGAATGTAGGATAAGATAATGCACGTCTATTCTCCCATTTTAACCGACTTCCCAAAAAGGAAGAGGTTCTTATACCATGAACTCAATATTAATATCCGATAAATTAATAAAGGTGTCGCTAGTAACACAGCTTCTAAAACCATTGTTCGTCATAACAAAACATGTAATATAGAAAGATGATTTCACTCTTTCGAGGTGCTTAGAGAAAATTGAACATCTAGCTATGAACATTAATAAAGAGGAACATTTCATTTCTACTCTTATTATACTGTAAATGCGAAAGTTAGTCGGTCTGTGGATTTAAGTTAATCTAGTCGAGATCCAGATTAAAATCTACCCTAGGTTTTATAAGTAAAGGATGCATTAAGTGAAAACATGACTTTGGGCAGACTATAACATAATAAACCTGGACTCTGGACGTTTGTACCCTCGGGTTTCACGTGAAGCCGCGGGCGGAAGCTGGTAGACTACATAAAAAGTTCCCATAACGTTTGCCAAAACACAACGAAAATAATCGAAGATCAGTTTCGGGGCTTTTACCTTGAGACGTCACAGGACGGATTTTCCGAGATATATGATTGACGGATGGACAGACGCGGATACAAAGAGAGGAGACGAAATGTCATGAAAACCCCGAATATTTAACCCTATCCAAATTTTAATGTCATCGTCAATTCATATTATTGTTTTGGTGTCTATTTTCGTTCAACTAATTATGAATTAACTTTCGTAATTATCAGAAACTCGCGTGGGCCTACATGGGCGGTGCCTATTCCTATCGCTATCATATATCATAGCTATAAAAGTTCGTCTGAATACCTACTTGAAAGATTGATGTACGTATGTTGTGTTCATTACTTATTCAATAGAGCTCGTAATAAAAGTATGGGAGTACCGACGTCTTCGCTCAACCTTGAACATCTCACTTCATTACAAATTGTAATACCTCGCGGAACGTATAGTACTTTAATGTATTTCATGTACAACATTATGTGAGGTAATAACATATTATATTTTAAGAATGAAGGGTTCGTTACCAATGATGAAAGCTACGTGACTTACGGATTACTTCGAATACTTAAATCCTGAAATTTTTCTAACAAAAATAAAACCAAGAAAGCCAAGATTGTGATTTTATTATACGGGGTCAATCATGCGGATCAAATGTCTACAAGAAACATTATTGCTTCAAATTGAAGGAAGGCCATGAGATCAATTCACTGGGATTTCAACGAAAACGAAAAGAATTTAGAGGAGTTTTGATTTCATTCAAGTGAAATCGGATTTGGTCAGAAAATACACTAAGAGGTTTGGTCTACTTGCGAAGAAAGATTTTCCTTAATAGGGTTAGTTCGTAAATAGTTTTCGGTGAACTCACATGGACCCCTGTGTGGCTCCAGGGTGCGCGTTCCCGCTACACCCTAACTGCGCTGCCACGCCGCCCTGCAACAACACATATACCTTTATAGTAATCTGATTACCGCGAGTAGTGCTCCTGACGACCCACCGCTAATGGAATCAACATCAACCATAAAAGCTACCTAAACGTATTCCCACAAAACACATTTGGTACTTGACAAAATACGTTTGCGTACAATATGGCCTCTAACGCTAAATAATCCGGGATCGAGAGCGCCATCCGCCGTGCACCGGTCGCTACGCACAAGTTCAATGCTTTTGTTGTCGATAGCTATTGTTATTGGAAATGTTTCCTATATTTTTCCAAAGCTTGAATATAAAACAAAGCTTACGTCTCGACAGAGTTAAAACATGTTGAACAATGAACGGTGTGCACGCCATATATGTTTTTCCCAATATTCTGCACGGCCGAGATAGGTAAACATTAAACAATGGTGTTTAATACCATTGAACGTAAAATTAAGTAACAACAAACGTCAAACAACACTGAAATAAACTTTAAGACGTCGCTCGTCTCCTGTAAATAAATAATAGGGACATTGTGCCTGTATTTCAACACTCCGCTGAACTTATAAAGACAATTAACCTTCAGTCTCTTCACACTAAACTTCCGAATAGGGTCCGCTAATAAATACTCTACAGCCTTAATAACATTGTTTGTGTTAATTTTATCCTTTTAGTATAATAGGCTACTTCTAAACAAAGGTACGCCACTCATAATTTCGCGGGTTTTCCCAGCGGAGATGCGAAAGAGGATAATGAGATATCACGTCATACATTTTACATTAACTGGCACTCGCAGTTATTAACACGTGTATGTTGACCCTTCCACATGTGTTCAGCTGTCTAGGGACATTTCACAAGTTAATTTTACTTAATTATGCTTTTGTTAGACTGCAGACATGTGATATACCTTAACTAGTTTTTTTTTCGTGCTATACGTCCTTCACATACTGACATCTAAACATTCGGTATATCTGGTTACTGAGAAACCACAACATATGGAAAATGTTACAAGTCGAGTGACGTCAGATATCCGGAATCGAGCCCGAGGCGCACCTTTCCGTTACATGTGGGAGTATTGGAACCTACACTTGGCGATGTCGATACAGGTGCACACGTTTTAAACATTTCAATATATTTCTTAAACTGTTTTTACAAAGGGAAACCAGCTACAAAGATGAGTGAGTACGCAATTAAACTACGAAGGCTTGTGGCATCTAATATTCCACTTATAGTTACTAGAACAATAGTACTTTGTTTTGTGCCAGAGAAAAAGGGAGATACATTTTTAATTGCACCTGACCCTTTATTTTCCGCTCTTAATATCGAGTGTCAATTAAAATAGAACATTAATTTATAAATTGGATGGGGTAGAAAGAAAGTAAAATACTTCGTAAGTAGGCCGGGCCCGTAACTTTCCACGAAAGAAATCGCTATTCTTCTCAATCAAGCCTTTTTACGTTGACGAAGGACGAAAGTTACGAGAAGCGCCATGCATAATATCCTTGGTGAGGATACATCGTGTAGCTTTATAGATCGTAAACTTAGTATAGATAGATCACCTATTGTAGTAGGTGCTCACACTGAAACTACCAATTTCGGCATTATTGGTCAATATCAGACATCAATATGCAAGTTAATGGAACCGGCACGTGTAGCCGGGACCCTGTACTCGTAGATGAATCTCACTCGTTATTTGGGGTCGAGTGAGTACCAACAAGTGTAATCTGCCCGATTACACTCAATGCTCAAAATCATGAACACACACATGCACAATTTTATTTAGTGCTCCAAAATAACAATGGATATAAGAAATACTGTTCAGCTACGGTTAACAAAAGACATTTTCTTTACAAAGCCTGGAACCGAGATGAACAAAGATGATTGATTTTGCTGAATTTTGGTAGAAGTACTAGTCATTGTATCGACTGTTGTTAGACGTTTTCCAATCGACAGAGGCTACAAAATGGAAGTGTCTAAGTTATTCGATTGATTAGTAACAGGCGAAACTCAAACAGAAGATCCTAATAATAGCATTCAGACAATCGTATTAAACCAGAACCTCTCAATTGAACGAACAAACTATCCATTACAAGAGAAGTTTTCAAGAACAGTTATGTACAATAAGAAAACTCGTTAGCAAACTTTGTTAAGCGATACGTTATAGGAAAACGAGAGCTGTTAAAGCTTGCTAGTTTCAAGGGTATTCTTTTATTGGAAGCGATGAAGTTTCTTTTATGTCAGCATCATTAGAAGAATAGCGATATCCTCTCATATAATTTACGCAAAGCAGTTTAATAAGTCGTTATAAAGGAGCATTGGACGTTATGACAGAGCCAACGGACCGAGGAACGTTTTGTAAACACTAACTCCTGTCATTTATGTTATGACTTCATGATATTAACATAGGCAAGTACAAGAAACTCATAAATATTTCTACGCCTTAACTGTTCTTACATAATGTCGATCAAATAAGGCTTTTTTGCTCACAATAGATCCGGCGATATCCCTTTTATTTATTAGAAATATTTATGGACGCTACTTTTTCTGACAACATTTCCTCAGGCCCAAAACACGTCAATTTAAAAAGTAACGCAAGTCTTCAGTATAAACAGTTGAAAAAACCAAACTAACAGTAACCTGTGCGTGTGGGAAATAGGCACTTGATAGGAATTGACACTGCCATGATTACCGAGATCCGGGCTCCATTTGGCATTGAACCGGTGACGGGGGATCGTATAATCGGATTGGCAACCATCCGTCCCAACGCATGGTCACCAACCAACACGACAGAGCAAGACTTCTGAAACTTTCGCATTTCGTTCGCCAAAGGTAAATCCCAAATCGAATTCGCATTATGAATTCTAGACTCGGATATTCGGGTGACCTTGACCGGTGATAACTCGATTGATATTGAAGATAAGATAATTTCGTGAAAGCCTTGCTAACCAGGTGAAATTCTACGAAGTCTAGGATTCTGTTTTGGAGGTCAGCTTTTATGAAGCTAGTTTTCTGAGTAGACATTAGGTGTACATAATTGGTTCTTCTTACTACCACGCTAAAAGTCAAAGTCAAAGGTTTGTATTTAATGTAGATAGACCTATTACAGGGTTTTATCAAACTTTCACAGCTATATAGGTGACGTATAACTTCTGAAAAAGTACTGTTGTGATATTCCTCAACCATTCACATGGAAAACTTAAGATGACATAAGAAATCCGTGTTAGAACATTTCCTGTCATCATTATGGTCACCGTACCGCACCGGGTCGAGACTGACCGTCATTGCCTTGTTTACTTTTCCATTTATATCTCATTCCCTCGGATTGTACAGCTTTCTACCGACCCTTGCTTGATTGAAGCTTCTACATTTTACCTTACTACATACCTTGCTTCCTTTTATTATTAAATCGTTATAGCAATTCTGATAAGACTTTGTAGGTACTAGTTAGTATGAAAACTCAATGTAACAACACCTGTAGCAAATATTAGCACAGTTGAAAAATAAACAGTTGTAATGGTGACCATAGAACGCGAAAACAGATAACGTAAAGATAAGATAAACATCAAACGCCCAACGCGAGTACATTCCAATGAAGAGATACTTTGCGGAGATTTACTTAACCATTGACGTCAAATTAATGATATTCCAATAAACTGTATCGTTCGCTCCAGTTTAATTCATAGATTAAAATAGCTTGCTGCAATTTAAGACATAGAATCTGTATACTCTCTATGCATAACATAAATATTAAAGACACGCTCGTGTTCATTACACACATTTCTGACATACCAAACAAATCTGCGAAATATTGCGTGTGCTTTCCGATCGGAATGTGGATCAAATATATGCCTAGGCATTATTTCATTACGTTCGGAAACGAAAACACACAACTCTAGTTTGACAAATATTTACTACGCATGAACGCCACAGATGAAAATAGACTGTAATACAACGTCGTAATCGTGAAAAGTTATAAAACCGTAGATACCTATGTTCTAAGAATCGTAAAAGGTGTACTATTTAGAGAACATGCGCGGTGTACGTTAAACAAAACATTTACACTATTAATTACAAATGTTTACGTGCTTACTGTGCGAATTACGGCGCCCGCGCCGGTGTCCGTGACTAACGACTGGCAATAAATTGATGAGAAAAATTCCGCAGGGTAGCGTCGGAGAACATCCATCTCATTGTGTCGGTGAACCGTTTTTAATACAGTCTGTAGATGCGCACGTCTCCGACAGCGCGGAGGGTGTCGCCCAGGTGAGGGTGGCCGGCGGGAGGGATATGCCTCCCAGACATTTTCAATAAACAACACTTCCTCTCGTTCCACGATTGCAAACAAAGCCTCATCGACGCGTAATTATGTCAATATTCTCTATACAAACTGCGGGAGCGTGACAGATCACCCTCCTTCCCTTAGCGCTAAGTAATGTCATCAGAACTGCGGCTTGAGTGGCAATGACTTTACCAGCGACTGACGGAAATGTCGATCACGAAAGTTGTCAAACAATCATTGTTTTTATCATTATCGAAAATACATGTACAGCTAAATCGATTTATGATCTTTATCGATGATAAAACATAGCTGTTCTAACAACTATCACGTTTCCGCGACACAAAACCTAATCTCACGAAAGTGTCAAAGCATTAAGAAGGTTAAAGTCAAAGGTGTGTGCGCATTCTCCTACATTCCGCTGATAACTCTATTACGTACGAGTGCCGTCCGATAGAGCGTGCCAGTATCGATGTTTATCGAGCACATTTCCAGTTTGTATCGATATCCCCATCCAACGCAACTCGAGAGAATTTGACTTAGAATTCACCTGGAGATGAGAATAACATTTAAATACCATACAAGGATTATGTTCTTTTTTATCCAGGTGTTGACTGTTGTGGTTCCTAAGCGACTAACATGTATAATTTAAAAGTTCATGTTGGTTTTCGTCGCCCCCAGCTGAGTAACTCATGAGTAAGCTTGTTTGTTCATAATATATTTACGATTATGCCGAGGAAACTAAACGAAAGGACCAAATTCATTAGCTACTCGTGTTCAAAGTTGTGCATAACCACTGAATTCATTTAGAGGTCAGGTTTACCTTCCTTCTTTATAAGTATTCCAACTATGACGTCGATATTTTATAGCCTTGGTTTTTCTCTATCGAAAATAAAATACAAATAAATTATCTATTAATCGGTCGAAAGGTCACGTCTTATTAGTGATTAATGACGTAAACATTGTGGTATGTTTGGAGTAATTTTATAATAATTTTACACCTAGTCGGTTTATAACAGGAAAATTCGATAAATTTCCTGTTTTCGTGAACGTAATAAGATATTTCTTATCAATGTTTAGTAAAAACCAAAACTAATATCAATTTCGTTCGCACTATATAGAGACTGCCCTTGAACGCTCCTTTCTTCGTGTTCCAAATATGAATGGTAATAGGTATTATTTAGGTGTCGCATTATCTCCGTCATTACGGTGGGGTTGGCGGGGCAAGTCGCAAGTGTCAGCTACGTGTCAAGAGCGGCTTGAATACGGGTCAGGTCCGAACTACGTCATAACAAGCACGTTTGCGAGACTCGCCGGGCCACGTGCCAGCGGACGTCTAAATTCATTCAAATGTTTCCCTCACATTTTTTACGAAAACTGCCCGAAACCTTCAATAATAGCTGAAATAAAGCAGGAAAACTAGTTGAAAACACGTTTCCTTGAAATGTTTGGAGTGACTCGTAACTTTTTCGTAGGATTTCGCCTTATTGAGACCGTTTCTATGTAAGCCTGGGTTGGAATTCGTATTGTATTTGTAAACAATGTGTTAGCGTTAAAATAGCCCAGAGGTTGAAGGAAATGTTATGGTACCGAAGAAATCTTTGAAGTAAAAAGCTTTCAAAACATTGGATAAACCTTTACAAAATTCTTATAGAACGATCTGTGAAACTGTGAACTTAACAGCGACGTAGGTGCAAACCAAACATTTGCCATGCTATTGTAGTAGCACGTAAGCTAAACGCTCTCGGGCGTAGTGTGGCGCATGTGTGCCGAGAGGTCACGAGGTGTAGCCGACACCTCTCACAACACTCCAACTCTCGCATCTGAAATAGGTTACCGACGAACCAGAAGCACAACTAGTGCGATCGACGCTTCCAGCTGTGTGAATCCATTTGTAAAACTTTATTCTGGAGAACTAGAATATATTTCAGAGCTCAAGTTTCAAAACCTTTTGTGTCCCTCTTGTTTATATTTTCGGTAAACCCGTAGAGTATTTAGGAAACGTGGGTGAGCTAGCACTTGCCCAATGAGGCGTATTCTAGTAACGACTTTTTCCGCAACCGGAATTGTTTCTGCTCAAATACCTCACATCTCAAGCGACAAAGCATCAGTACTTTCGTACCAAAGTTTTAAGGAAGTTTTTGAATTACTATTTGATGGAGCACAAGATTAGCTGCTTCCGACAGCGAATTAAATTTTATTACTAAAAGGTTAATTGGCAAAAACGCAACTTTGTGGTTTCCCGTGGGTGTTTCAAATAGCGCTTTATGGACACTCCAGTTCCAAAGCGGGCCAGTATAGTAGCATTGTACGCGTTGATGTCCAAGGTTTAATACCTACTTATCTCATTCTTTGTAAAGCAATAATAACGTTATGGCTATCATAAAAAAGTGCGAAAATATCAGGAGATTTATAACGAATGTGTTTCTGGTTTCTGTCAGCCATACTTTCTGAATGTAGTTTTATTATTAGACTAAACGATCGTTCGTATCTCGACTCGTGTCTGAAACATTTTCTAGAGCAATCATTCATAAAAGATAATCCGAAAGCCAATAAACTTTATATAAATAAAGGTTAACCTTTCTCTTTATTTTCTTTACACATAACATAAATTATTCGAAAAAATACAGATGAAACAGGCGTCAAACGTTGATTGATGGATCGTGGTTATTTCGTCGGTACAATTCGGTACCTAAAATGTTTTAACGGGCGTAGGCTACGCTATAATGTCAACAACATGGGTGGAAATTGGTTACAGCAGGAAGATGGAAGATGAAAGATAAAAGGGTTAGTAGCGGTTATGTAGGGCCAAGAGGAAACTTCCTGTCGCTTTGATTTAATTTGAAAAATGTTTCACGTCTAATAGGAGCCTTCGGCGCCCGGCAACTAATGTCATTATAATGGTTAATGTGGTGTAGTACATTGAAATAGCTAGTTAGTAAGTTTGTTATACGCTATCATTACTGCCCTTGCTGTAGCAATATGAATTAAATTGTTCCACAATTTGTATAAGGAATGCAAATTAGCCATTGGTAATCACATCATTTGCAAAAATCTAGCTAAGTCTTTAACTTTAAAGTACACAATTCCGTTATCGTAATTACAAAACTTTGCTTTTTCACGAACGTGCTTATAGCCTAACGATAGCTAGAGGCATGTTTATTTTACACCTTTATTATACTGCTCCGTTCAGCGCTGAGTTGGGTAAACTTTTTTATCGTGTTCTGAATTCATATTTTCACTTGATACAAACCTGGATTAATGCCAGGCACATTCTGGTTCATAATCCCAATCTTCAATATCAGCGACTTATCGAGTCATAAAGACAGATTCTATTTATTATCTTTATATTGAGACGTTTATTGCTAAACGGATTTTAATTGCTTATTGATCTGGTATAAAGTGGGACGATAAAATTTGGGGCGAACTGAAATTCTTAATCGTCGTGACGGGTTCGCCCAATATTGAACGCCGACATACCGTGGCCTAAATAATGTATTTCATGTTCTCATATTAAATTATTAAGCCGCTTTTCACTTGACAAAATGATGGGTTCTTATGTATTTATCATTCATGGCGATTGGGGTGTACGATATAATAACTACCTTTCATAATAAATGTGAGAACCACGTACAATTTATAAACATTATTCGTTAATGTATGTACATACGATAACACGTGAAACATTTACTCATTGGAGACATTTAGGAAAAGTTGATTTCGAAATATTGAAATCCATTTTCATTGATGTACTATTCCGCGTTACATACTGTACGCTTTACCATGAACCGATTCATAGACTCACACGAAATCAGCTTGTTTTCTTCAAACTAAATTATTACATAAACAATCCTTGCATCCGATCCATTGTCTAAAACTGGTTATTAGGCTGGTTACGCACTTGCGGATGCAACACTACGTCACAACTGACTTGCGCATATCGCTCGCAATTCAGCGTAAATAAACGCACGTTCAACTGTAACCCCGCGAGCATGCAACAGGCTAATATTCATTTGACGTCATTCAAAAGCGGCATGCCGTATACCGTCAAAACTGGGCTTCAGATTCCTGTTCGCTTATATTTTGAAATTGCAAAGGTATTTATGTCACTAGAATGTATTTTTTTTGCTGAAAGGTATTTGTATGGCGTCATCTTGTTTTATTGAAGAGAAAATGACAATGACTGATAAGGCTTATCGCGTGTTTATGCTTAGTTTGTCAATGGTTTTACTTTGGGATTTGCTTGCTTAGCTAGTCTCGTGTAATTATTGACTTAAGGTTTTGTTCGTACTTATGCAATTTCTGTTGGTTTTACAATAATGTAGATGGAACAAAATTGGGTGTAGCATTGAAACGTAGCTTCTTTATTAGAGATTCTGAATAGAAAATTGTAGAAACTAAATAGAATGGTCGATTGTGCGGGCCGGATAAGGGAATTTGTCGTGGGCCGGCCGGCGACCGGAACACATACAATGGACCGTTCCGACAACTGATGGGACGGGACTGCGTTACCTACGTGACTACAGTTCAAGTATTCTTATACGCTATCTGTAACATCCATCTAAATTGTTGCTCGTATCAAAGGAATCGGAACATTTTGTCAGGGTTCAGTAATCATTGATTACATATTTGAAAGATTCGTACGTTGTCGATAACATTTTTCCCTTTAGTTTTTTTTGGTCCAGTTATTTTTCTGAAAATGTTCCATGGCAATAAACTATTTCTTTTTTAATTACAAACCGGTACTTCACTAGGAAGTGTAACAACTATACGCAAATGATTTCTTCCTGCAATTTTAACGGATAAACAATTTCATTAAAAGCTCAGCGATAACGGCACTGAATAAAAGTTTACTGTCGCGAGAGATCATTAAAAATGTTCAATGTGTCATAAAACTACGAAGCGTATGTTTAATACCCTCGACGCACGAGTTGAGTCGCTGTCACATCGGATACTAGTGAGTACGTTTTAAAACTTCTAGTTTAAAGAATTCCACTATCTAGGCTGTAAATAACGGAAAACAAGTACCTAATTACTCAATGGTAATATTTGTTTAATTCAGGAGCCGTAAACAATTTCTAACTGAAACAATCTTGTTAGGTCTATACAGCTTCAAACCAGTCCAAAAATATCATAAAAACGAATGGTCCCAACGACTATGTCCTTCTAAAATAATATCATCAAACTCGAATCCACTCCATAATCCCGTATCAAGTCGTGGGAATTAAGTAATGACCGATCGGAGCATACTTGCCGTACTGTGATACATACAAGGAGGTCCCTACCGTTCCCGTTGACACAACGTGCCATATGTTCTACCAACACGTTATAGATTACACGAACGAGGTCAGTTTATAAAAGACGTGTTTGTTTGAACTCAAATAGTATTGTATTCTCACGTTGAGTAAATTGCCGTCCGTGACGACTGCGCGTTACGAGTGTGGTCCAGCGTGATGTTCAGTTGTGCACTTCGATGTTTCCTCACAATATTATAAAGAAAGCTTTTTTTATAACGCCTGTTGTTAAATGGACTGATAGATTTAGAAATAAACATAAATACCAAACAAAGAAAGAACATATTCAAAAGGATTTTGATAAATTCAGGCTTGATTGTTTAGTTCTAAGAACACGTGTAGCATTGAACAACATACGTTCCATTGGGTTTTTCAAACCCACCCCGCCAGACATCTGGGCTATTTAGCTGTTCGTGTTTAGAAACAAGGTCACAGGTCACGGTGGAACTAGACATTGATTTTAATTAACAATTAATGTAACCCCAAACTGTTGACAGCGAACTTCCCTAATTTCGGAGTTCGGACGGAAAACTCCACAGGAACTTCTAGTAAGTAAATCGTAAATGGATACGCAGGATATGTTGGCTATTAACAAATTAATAAGCCTTCCAATCGTCTGCCACTTGGGGATACACCGACCAAAATTAGTCGTATGTCACCTTCACCAACACCATTGGGAATCACAGGCGTGACCATTTTAATATTAATGACTGAGCCATTAATGGTCACTATTGTTTGTACTCAATGTACCTACCAATTAATTCTAACCATTCATTGATTCAAATTACCAAACCACTAAAGTTATTCAAATTTTAATTTAGTGCCAGGGCTTCCCCGCCGCGAGATGACTCCCGGCCACCGTAGGCGTGGGTCTGTGGGCGGTGAGTTCGGGTGGCTCATCGTCCCTCTGTCTTTCTAGACGACAGACCCGTGTCGACGGCGCGCGTTGTTCCACGCGCTCCTCAAAGAGATGTCAGCAACCCCAGCGGGGCCCAGCAGGGCCAAGGCCTGCCGGGGCTGCGGGTTGTTCGAAAGAGATACCGCGGCCCTGGTACATAAAAGGCCTATGACGGAACACGACGATTTTAGTCAGTAAGGGTCTGACACTCCCTCACCGCTGCTAACCCACAGCGGGAGGGGTCATTTGATGATTTTACGTCGATAAAAAAAAAGGGCTTCCCCGCGACGAAAGTGGTAAGTAAATAAGCAACAATATTTGAGTCCGAAGTTTCCTTGTTGCCACGAAACGGGACAGTCCTAAGATTAGATTCGAGTTTAATGTTCGTTAACCATTTAATGTATTTACGTCATGAGTCATTTCATTATCTTTACGGCTAAACGATGCGGTTAGCGTCAGTGGCGCCCTGAAAACACGTCATCCGTGCGCGTAAAATGTTTTAAACATTTCTGCTTCCAATCGGACCCATATTTGGATGCACTTAAAGTTTGTAATATCAAGGAAAACCGTGTTTTTGCTGATGCTCATCTAATCTACTCCTTCATCAATTCTTAGAACTACGTGACGTAGGCTTCATTAGTATATTTTATCCTCATGTGATCCATGAATGGCAAACGAATCATCTTATGTATGTGCTTGTTAGCTAGATGCACTGCAAGTTTACAATGGTTTCCACTGCAATTTGTAGTAACATATTTCAACATAAGCGGGGGCGATATATCCAACGTTAAGATTTTATCTCACGCAATTTTGTGCCAATAAATCTGTAGGCTCGTTTCACATCGGCAATCTTTCAATCAGGCCATCAGTTAGAGTACGTGATGGCGCGGCCATAGTTCCCGAACATCTGTTCACTCCATCAACACCTCAACAAGTTAAACTAACGATTTATTTTAAATGTGGAAAATTAATGGGAACTATAATAATAAATGGGTTAGATAACTATTGAAGTTTATGTTGCAGAAATATTTCTTATTGTAAACAAAGCGGTATTTTGGTGAATAACACACTTCTACTAAGAAGGCCGATTCCTGAAATAAGTATTTTAGGTTCGTTACTCAGTATTGTTTACAGCCTTATTTGGTAAATACTTGGGAAGTAAATATCAATTAGGAAAACCTATCTAGTTATTTTAGTTCCATCTGTATTATCAACGTAGGATAATAAATTTATCTGCTCTACAGAACACGTGTGATTCAGTTATAACAAACCCTATTATATGTATGCATATTAAATTATTCATTCCATCTAAAGGACGCCACTATTACGGTTCTATTTGCACAAATATCAAAGATGAATAATGAAGTAAATTTCGCGTGATGAGTTACTGCGAGAACTCGAAGCAAATTCTAATCCTGTTTACTGTTATAGAGAAAACAAACAGTTCCTACCTTTATTTTTATTTTATATAATTAGATTAGAGATGTTTTTATTTTTCCTTCTTATATAAAACTGGGTCGCGATTATGTAGATGAGACAAATAGAATAAAACAGAGTGGTTGCTGGAGGTTAGCCCGGGGGAATAGAGAAATCCTGAGTGCTTATAAAGTATTAAAATAAGTTCATAGTCTCAAGGATGCCAAGACCTTGCTTTTTAAATTACATTCAAATCCTCCAGTCTAATTGGTTGTTTTTTATTCTAAAACACTCGAAGCATTCCGTTTTAATTTTGTTTAGAATTTGAGCTTTAGGACCATTCTTTCTTTTCAATTACAGAGGCACGTAGCCGTGAAGACTTCGCTTACAATCGTGTTTTTAGGTGGAACGTGGAATATTTTACTATTTTATGTTTTGTCCTTAAACAAAGCATTTTTAGTAGAATGTGGTGAAGAAAAACTCGTACTGAAAACATTAAACCGCTCCAATACAAGGGGAATAAAATTGTAGAAAAACGAAAAATAATAACGTTGCTACGCGTCTACGTCCGTAGCGCTACGTAATTAAGTACGCTACGGGACGTAGCTTGGTTATGCAGAATGTAGCCAAGATAATTAATGTTAGAATGTAGGTAACTATTAACTACATTACCTGGGAAATTAAGTGCATTATTTCGTGGAATATTCCAACGTATCACACACATATTCTGATATACCTAAGTGTGAAGTGTTGCAGTCTAAACGACATTTAAGAAATTGGCTACGACTAAACCATTCTCATTAATATCTGCCTACATTACTTTTCAAAATATTTATACTTTTTCTACAACAAGCTTAATCTAAACCAAATCTAAACACTACAGAGTGGACATATACAAACATAGTTTACAACTATTTCTTTTTAAAAAACAGCAAAGCATTTTAACATTTGAAATTACAATAATCGTTATTACAATTGTATGAATCTCATTATACATTGCTCGAAGCAAACCCGAGGTCAAGCTACAAAGAAAATAATACATAGTGAACAGAGCGATGTTATGCGAATAAAAACAAACGAAGCTAGAATATTACGTAGTTAGAAAATACGGAATGTTATTTTAGTGTTGGGTTAACTGTTATTGTTTTGAGGATGAAATATAGGCTAGATTTAATTTATAACTGTTTTTGAAAGCTGACTTTGAATTTCAATGCCTATAAATAACAGTAGACTATTACTTTTCAAAACCAATAAAAAATCCTGCCTTAATAGTTTTGATCCTTCAGGAAAACTTAGTAAAAGGACCAAAAATATGTCCGCCATTGTCGAAAGGCTCATAAATCATACATCTGAACAGTCATTTAAATCAATATGAATATAATACACGGCCTTTATACCAGTCATTTAAATCAATATGAATATAATATGTTGAGACAATAGCGCCTATTATGTGCTATTTATTCATGTACGGCTTCATTAATAACTAATGGTATTTATACAGCCAATTAATGCGTTCGGCTCAATTTCCAAACTTCTTAGACGCAAACCTTCTTCGAATTATAACCGTAAAATGTATATAGATTAAACAAAATACCGAATTCAATAAACCTTATGGCGTTTCATTTCGCCGAGTGCTATAACTTATAACGGAGAAATGTTACGACCAATAGGGTTGTTTCCTAGTATTCAGACAATTAAAAATAGGTATATGCACCGAAAGTTCACAAAACTAGAAACACGATAAGCTATATTATATTATTTATAACTGACCACATATTTTTTAAATAATTTATGAATTTTAAAGTTATCGTCTATTACGTCACGCCCTTGAAAACGGCGAATCGAGTCCGATGTCGTCACTTTACATTGACAATGACAAGTATTTGACAGTGACAGTCTATGACAGGTATAACCTGAGAATTGATGTGTTGTTTTCTTCAGTTTTTATTTGTATTCGAGCGAAAAAAAGTTAGAAAATAACTATGGAGAAAGGATTTATGAAAGCTGATAGTTTTATTGTCGCTCAATTCTTTGCTAATAACCAAGATGACACAAACATAACCTCAATATCAAACACAAACTTTACGTTCCTTCGCACAGTTTTATTTTACCGCGTACACAACTCAAAACATTACAGGTATTTTCTTTTGTGCCCAATGTTTAAAAATAATTTAAATGTTTAAAATATTTGTTTTTGTATCTATATTATAAGAAAACATTATTAAAATTTAAAAATCAATGAGTTCTTTCTAATTAGTTACTTCTCTTTAGATGTGCATTAAAGTGTAAAGGAACACATAGTACATGTTGACGTCACAGTCACGTGATCGAGCGTTTTCTGGGCAATGTTTTAAGAAAAATAGAAAAAAATCGAATACATAAAAAGTAAAGAGATTTAAGACGCAAAATTATAGGAGGGTTGATCTTTAAATTATTTAGAAGCTATTTAAATAGATTTTCGAAAATTGGAAACAACCCTATTACTTACCGCGTATTGGATGTTTTAGACAAATTAATACGAATATATGTATTGCATGTTTTACATGTGAAAAGAAAGGTTGACATTACGTTCAAAGGAAATAAATTGAAGTCTTATATTGCCTTTTTGAGAGCTTTGAATCGGAAAAGTGAGTTTGGTTCAAAGCAACTGAACCCGCGGCGCGGATCACACGAATTGGTTTGGATGACTGTGTAACCGCATGATATCTGTGGTCAAACCAGAGAACTGTTGGAACTACATATAAGGCTCTAAAATGAACTGCAGTTATGAGTACCACTATGCAGATCACCAACGTAAATCACGTACGCGAGTTTGTTAGGTAAAATTATTATTTCATTGACGCAACGACCATTGTTGCTTATGAATAGAACGAGGAAAATTTAAAACAATAATATAAATATTTTATAACTAATTAGCGTTAATCTGTGTCAATGATGTAGTTAGATCTGTTATGTATTCCAATTTCTGTAATTGTTACTTCATATATGTATTTGTAATTACCGAATTGTTTGTTGCTACGCGCTAGTATAATCCTTTATTTTAGTAAGTATAATATTTTATTTTAAGGTATCGAATATTAATTACAATTTATTTTACAATTAGGAATGGTTTGAGAAACCTGTCGGTATTAAGGATTTTCCGCTTATGATGTAAAAATAAAGTATAACAAGCGACATATATGTAAGTGGTGGTAAATTCAAAACGGCCTTAACCTTTGGTCCGCATCAGGGTGGCGTAATGTTATCTCTTCAAACAAAAGCCTAATTCGTAATTAAAAAATAATTTCCCTTTTAATTAAAGTGATCTACTTAAAACAGATGTGAGAATTAAACCCCTGAGTGTGTGTACCCTTATTAAGTAACGAGATTTGAGATTTCGTAATTACTGGGATTATTTCATTGTTGATTCAGGCCCGAGCATATTAGTAGGCGAAGTTATGTTTGAGAATGGGAAATATTTGAACTTACATACTGAAAATTGTATAGCAAATGGTTCACAGTAATTTTGATAGAACACGTAAACAGGTATTGGAGAAAATTTTCTATAAATATACAAAATGATTTTAAAGTCCAAAAATAAAGACTTAAAGGCCAACGAAAATACACACTAATTTAGATCCTAAACACTTCTCACTATGCTGTTAAACTTTCAACGCGTTCTCAAGAAAGCTGTAAAGCAATTTTTACTTAATCTTAATTGAACCTTACCATAATTAAGTCGAGCATTTCGTCGGCCATTTTTCTTATTTAACTAAGTACTAGTTAAAAGGGGAGACGGGTGATTAAATGATTAAGATTACATTTTAATTATGAGAAACTAAATGGCGTCTTTCGTGAAAGTTGTTTCGAGAAAATGAAACGATTTCAGCTTAGATTAAAATGGCACTGAAAAATAACTTAAATGGACTTCGAGAAAGATTTGTTAAATCCTAAAACTTTGCTGGTTATTTAACGAAATAATTTTGATTGCAATTTAACTTACGATTTTTTGGTAAAAAACACTACCTAGTGCTTAATTGGGTCACGTGTTCATCTTGTAATTTAAACGAGCAAGCGCTAAAAGGTCAAGCCGCTACATTTTTGCTTGAGAAGCGAAGCCATCGCTCTCGACTCCTGGCTGAAGCGCTCCAAATGCAAATTATATTATCTAGTGTGCCTTATATAAAATCCTAGGTTCCAACAGAGGTTTTGGTTGTGTCCCTTGCGAACTAATGTCATCCACCCAGATAAAAAGCATAGCCTATGTCCGTCTTCAAAGTACCACCTATCACTGGGCCAAATGTCATTTCTATCGGTTTAGCCATACGTAACATACTTATACGTAACTTACTTTTGTATTTATAACATTACTGGGATAGATACGAGTTAGAAGCTGCGATAACAAACGCCCCACTTCCCAGTTTGTTTTCCGCTCCACATGCTATATCGCATTGGTTTGCTTAAGTTCAGCAAGTTGGTATACAGCGCTGCACTCTGAGGTCGCCTATCTCCGCGGGTTACCTCAATAAATCTCAAAACTGCACGAGAGTTGGAACACACGCTTCCACGAATCCAGTCACTAGTTATTCTAATCTTATTTTATAAAATACATACGTTTTATTAAAAACAAATGTTAGGTCTATAAAGAGGAATGTGTTGTTTATTATGTTTCAGAGGTTTTTGAGTCGGTATAATGTAGGTACGTATGGTTTTTCTGACTTGATAAAAAAACGCAAAAACTTCGAAAGCGACTCAATTACTTTTCTGTGGTGGCTGTTAGCAACTGAGTACTTATCAAGTCAAGATGTATATGACAGAAAATTATTCAAAAAAAAAACATACAGATAAATTAAATCCGAGGGAAGCCGAGGCAGTCAGCTAGTCAGAAATAAAACAAAAGTACAGCTAAAGTATAACCGCAAATACAGACAGTATGTAGTGCAGGTCAATAATTTCACACCTACCTAATTAATTGGTCACAGAGATAATATTAAAATATGGGACGCCCACACATTAAGATAAAGTTGTTTACATGCAGAAATTCGAATTTCATTTTATGAGCGAAATATTATGCCTCATGTATCTTTGCCAGCTTTAGAAAGCAAGGATAAAAGATAAAAGGAAACAAGTCTCTCCTGTATATAGTTGTGACAAGAAGGGGAATAAAGTCTTTGTTTTGTGTCACTGTAAAAGGCGAGCCCAATGTTTGGGTATAACTGAATTGAACAATTTGTGGGTTCAAAGATGAGGAAGAGTAAATGGTGAAGAGCTACCGCACATTAAAAAGTATCCGGATAATCATAACTCCAATAATACACACACACCAAGCAGAACATAACAGTCACAATATTTCCATATGGATAAAGTGCTGTTTTCAATTATTCAATCGACGTCGACCTCTGAACTAATTAATCGGTTCGACCAGTTAAATTCAATTAAACTCTGATAACCGGCGATCGGATTCGATACAGATTTCGATAGCTTATTATATTCGATTTTGATGATATAGCAGCAATATGACTTTGTATTATCGATAGCTGAACTGATTTCGTATTTTATGAGGTTTTGTTATCAAACGATCTATTTGCGGTATGGAAACGGCCATCCGAGGATCATATTGATTACATTTAGGGGAACGTTGATCCGCCATTGGAGTACTCAAATGTTGCCAACCCAATGAGGTCAGGCGTACTGGCATAAATAAGTAAGCTTTGTCTTATTTTGCTGGTTCGAATAAAGACTCTTTGTCATTATTCTAATTCTGCTAAGGCTGCACTTCAGTTAGCAGCATCTTTTATGTTACGCAACTCATTACGGCTTATATTCGATGTTCCAAGATTATGTTTACCTGAGACAGATCAAGTCAGCTTAAGAATAGTCTTAGCACCACCAACTTTATTTCAACGATTATAATATACCAATCATTAGCCAGATAAATGGCCTATCTATAATTTCAGATTACTCGAATGTAGTTTTTTTCTGTTTGACAAGAGCGGTGTTGTCAAGTCAACACCGCTCGTCATATGACCAAAGCCCTATCACATTGAGTGTTAGCCGCTGAAAGCTTTCCCGTTATTGTATAATATAGTGGTAATAAAAATACATGTACTGTAATGGAATGTGTAATGGACATTCCATATTTATGTACCTAGGTACTGTTTATAGAAGCTAACCTTTCCATTGGGATTTGGCTTTCCGGGTCACTATGTATAATTAAGTACCAAGTTAGTGTATTAACAAAGTACTAAATATACTCTGTTAATGAATAGGTATGCACATCAGGTAAATAACATTACACGTGTAAGTCATAAAATTACTTCATCAGCTGCAACGTGAGCTTCAAAAGGGACATTTGTAATCATGTCCAATATTAAGACATTTACATGTATTACATGCGCAAGCGACGTTATTAGATTGCACATCGTAAAACAATCAATATTATGGACAATATATGCTTGTAATAATAATAATGGCGTCCACGGCCGATTTCGGCCACGGCGGCTGTTCTCATTTAAGGAGATCAGCCAGCTGCGCAGGACATATTATAGTGCACAAGCATTTGCGCAGACACAGGTGCACTCCCTATTCCTTCACTCTCATAACCCGATGGGACGGCAATCCGACACGACCGGAAAGAGATCAGGCGCAGGACCGACATTTACGTGCTCTCCGATGCACGGGTGAATCAATCACCAACTTCCAGACTACGGGCTGCTTTGTGAAAGTTTAAGAAAACCCACAAAGCGATTTCGGCCCGACCCGGGAATCGAACCCGAGACCTCGAGCACAGCAGCCGCGCTTGCGACCACTAGACCAACGAGGCAGTCAATATGCTTGTACTGTTACTGTTACAGCCTTTTTTTTTTTTTTTTTATCGTCCCACTGCTGGGCACAGGCCTCCTCTCACACGGAGAAGGATTGAGCATTAATCACCACGCTTGCTCAATGCGGGTTGGTGATTTCAGACTAAATAGTCCAGGTTTCCTCAAGATGTTTTCCTTCACCTTTTTATCAGCCATTGGTGTCCAAGATATACTTAGAAAGTACATACAAACTTAGAAAAGTTGCATTGGTACTTGCCTGAACTGGAATCGAACCCACGCCCTCATACTCGAGAGGATGGTTCTTTACCCACTAGGCCACCACGACTATATGCTTGTACACCACACATAAAAACCTGTATTCATTACAATGTTTGAGATATTAACATCCCTAATGGCAAATCAGTTTTATACGGTAAATCAACTAGCTACGTCTTTCAATACAACCGTTTACACAATTGGCAACGTGCCTGGTTTTACGTAACAATATTTCATGCTTCATCTACTGTGTAGGATAGAGACCAAGATAATTCTGTGTACGACACTAAGTAAAATTGCTGACTCAAAATAAAAGTGTAAAAGGACCACGTTTGAAATTCAAAAAGTTAAAGCCTTTTAAACAATTTGAGCCGTGAAAATGCGGGCAGAGGATCCGGGTTAATATCAGCGAGTCAACGTCTGAATATTGGGGATGTATGAGCTTGTCTCCGGTCGAAACATTGCGAACTCGCATATGACGGCCGGATTAAACAGCTACGATCGAAGTTGTACCACTGTGCAGACGAAACTTGCTCGCAATGAATATTCAACGCCAGTTTTAAACTGTATTCCACCATATTCTGTTTCAGTCCACTTTCAGCATTCGATTTTTCAACAATGAATTGTTATGGGAACGTTTCAGTAAATTAAATTTATTTTTTATGTTGCAGTGTTTTTGGATAAACATTTTTATTTTCAATTTTTTTTTTCATTTCTAGGCGTATTCTGCTTTATGGACATGAAAAATATTCCAGTCCATTACATAATTTAATTTGGTGTGCAAATATTTTTCATGAATATTCATGGTCTGTATGTGGCCTCTCTCGCTAGCTTTGTAATTTTAGTCTAGCCTCATATAATATTTCCATGGCTGACTATTGGAGCTTAAACTTATGTATGATTATATTCCCTGCCGATTTCGGCTATGGTGACTGCTTTCAATTATTATTTAGAGAGGAGCTAGGATGATGAGCTCTTCTATGCGCCCTTTGATGGCTGCAGTACACTATTTTAATAGATGAAATAAAATGAATTGCTCTTTACCTAAGTATCAAAATCTGACTACCTACTATCGCATATTTCCACCATCAATACGCCTAATCTTGAAAATAGTGTAGGAGCGCAGAATCGTAATCCTTGTTTGTTACTATTCCACGTGGAAAGATCTTGAATCTCCCATCAAGGGAAAAACAATGTATGAAATAAACGCAAAATAATCATGAAAGTTTTACCTTGACGAACAAGTGTAGATATCTCAAATGTCAGAGAGACTTATTGTGTTACCGGGATCATGTTATACAACAACAGTATTCGTTTCTATCATTCATCTCAAGAAATGATAGGAGGTAGACTTGTCTCAAAATCGATTCATCTACAAGTTTTGTTTAAACTCAATTCTATGGTATACTGTTGAGGTGTTCCCTTTGGTTTTCAAACAGATCCTGGATCCGACGAATTTGGGAAGTATGGGTATACTCCCCAAAATCAAACTGAATACATTTCTCTAAATCGGTTGGTAAATGACGTAGGTAAATCGGGTACAATCTTAGCCACATACAACTTCTTCAAATGTCGTGAAAAATGGAAAGTTCCTATGGTTGTTATTTTAGTTTTTTCATTGAGACGTAGCCAAGCTTAGCCGAGCTCTGCTTCCAGCATATGAATTCGCTTCTAAAGTCTATGTAATGTCATATTTCTAACATCGCACTAAGCTATAAGGTAGCATGATGAATAGCATATGGCGCGGATTACATTTGCACGTTGTGTAAACGCTTGTCGCACATGAATAACAGACCACTACATCATGTGATTATGTTCTGCGCCTCGACTGTAAACATCGCCACGGCGCAGACGTAGGTACATACAACCGTGAGGACTTACTGGTCTACGAATAATGTTTTGAATTCAGAACTGCGCCCTTGAATCGGGATTGTACCGAACCTACATACCACACAAGCATTATGGTCTTATTCGAAATTATTTGTGGTCCTTATGGTGACACGACTAGGCAAAGAGCCAGAAAAGCCTGCTCGCCTATTGGGTTCTGTCTCCTATTTATACAATCTTAACAGATAACTTTACGCTAAATACAACTTACGTTTTAAGGAGCGGCTGGGCGGCGCGGTCTTCTGCGCAAGATACTCAATTGAGGATCCTGCATCAACCTGCGAACAAGGAAATCACCATGAAGATTGACAATGAAGGTCCACAAGGTATCAAATATACAGCTCCTCAAACATATTACAATTATGAAAGTGTGTTTGGTTTGTATTTCTATTTGCAAGTTTGTTGTTACGCTTTTGCGCAGAAACCGCTGATCCTATGACATTCGGCATTCAAAGCTCCCTCGAAATGCGTGCGCAATCTAGTCATAAGATAAAGGAAAAGTCTAGAAAGAATGGAAGAAACAAGATTAGCAACAAGATCAGATCTACTATTCCTACATTTCAACCTAACACAATACGGCGCAAAACACAACAATTTAAGGTTATTAGACAGCTGTGACGCGCAAAACGGCAATTAAACGTAAGTGGGTATTATTTGTATATTTAATGTGTAATTCACGTGATGTCTATCCACATAGTATGTCAGCTAGATAGGTATCATGCTGGCCTTAGCATACCTGATGTTGTACCATGATACCTGATTATATCGCCGGTACTTCCGCTGCAGTTGGATAAATAGATTGTTGTTTAGTGAAATTTCTAGGGATGGTCGTATATCTACTTAAAAATAAACTATACATACGTATTCAGGTCGAGGTCATACATATATTTATTTGTCGTAAGGCATTTATCAAGTTATAAACTTTATTTTATTTGATATGGGCTAAAATGTGCTGGAAAAATTCATGGTACAGAAGATTGGCATAACAGAGGGATTAAACGCCTTTTTTTTTTTGAAGAATCGCTTAAAATAGAAAAGTAATTTACATTTTCCCCACGCCTGTGGAGGCGTCAAAAGTAAAATTTAATCGTATTATTTCCAAGAAAATAAAGGAAAAATGCCTACCTACTGTTTGATCACGCCTTCTGACATTTTAAATGTTATTAGTATTACCTATTGGTTTATATGAAATTTTATTACCTCTTGTTTCTGTTTTAATTCTCTATTTTTTCAGACTCTAACAACGATCGACAAACATAAATGATAACGAAACAGTCGCTTTAAGCTTGCCGACAAATGTCAGATTTCCTTAAACGGCTGATCTTAAATATTTGTTGGACACTAATAAGCGTTAGTAGACGCCTGAAAAGGACAGACCTAGATACTACTTCAACCATAAGCAATGTTTTTTGTCCTCCACGTTTCTAATAAACTACTCGCAAAAGCTGTTCATTTCAATTAAGTATCGAAAAACCACGTTATTTCAGTATGTATGTCATAAGTATTTTTAAATAAATTGCTCGACCGAGTTTTCAGCAACGCAGTAATTAATTAAGGAACTACACAAATTATTTTAATTAAAACTTCACAGGTTGGTGAGCCCGATTTGGGCTGCTTATCTTCGAGGCCAATGAACGATCTGCTTGGCAATACATGAACTATATAAGTTACATACGTCACCTCTTGTTATTAGATTTCCTTCACATAAATACGGGGTGAAGCTTTTACGGAGAAAACCAATAAGCGACCTTACTTCAGATAAGGGCTGCCGTAAATGTCGCTATGCCATCGCCCCGCCCGGCACGTTTTGCCCAAAGTATAAATATTGTTATTATGACTTAACGTGCAAAAGGTAATAACGTTTATAGCTATATAAGTATGTACCAGCTTCGGGAAACTTCTCATTATATGAATAGTGGCTTTTATTAAGAAATACACGTCTGGCAGCATTAAGTGATGTATTAGTTTTATGAGCAACCTTTACTAGACTGTGAAGTTACAATATAGCAGTCTGAGCGAAAGAAAGTCCATTTAGGAGTGTAACGGATAAAAATACACCGACTTATGAAAGAACAGTTACAAAGGTGTCTCATTTGCATTACTTTTACCTCCCTCCTAGTGAAATCGTTCCCCCGATATAGGTAAACGAGCCTCTTTTAATCCACTGGGAGTCGGAACCAACAAACCCCTGCTCTAGAGCCGACCACATACTTTCTAAATGCCTTGCCTCTAGAGCACTTTACTTCTCCATGGGGGAAAAAATAAGATCCATTTTTTGTGTCTAACAGGAAAATAGAATCGACTTTTTGGACTGTAGCATAAACATATTTATGGCCTTCAAAACCTGATTACCTATATTATTGTTAGATCCTTCCCTATGCATAGACGTCATAAAATAATCCAAATTTGAATAACCGGTTACAAGGCCACCAGGTACACCATGTTTCCAAGTGCTTAATGTTTCGTCGTACAAGGGAAAATGTTGATGCATGTTGTTACTTCCCTCCAGGGAAATTGTGGTTGAAAGGTACAATGTCTGGTACAAAGGTTTAACGCGACCTCCCACATGTTGACCGATCGCTTGTCTACGCAGTTCACGCACAAAAGCAACTTAAAACGAACTCTCCGGATAAACATCGGTGACGCAAACCACGTGCAGACGATTTAAATTGTATGCACACTGCACTCGACGCAGAGATGCGAATGAATACATAAAGGACGCTATTTTTAACCGACTTCCCAAAAAGGAGGAGGTTCTCAATTCGGCCGGTATGTTTTTTTTTTTTTTTTTTTTTTTTCTATGTATGTACATCGATTACTCCGAGGTTTATAGACCGATTTGCGTGATTCTTTTTTTGTTCGACGCGAAATAGCTGCCAGTTGGTCCCATAGTCATCAGGTCAGGATCTGATGATGGAAACCCTGAGAAATCGAGGGCAATCTTCGAAAGTTGTAGGCATACATAGTGTAAAAACTTGACACTCAGGTGTATGCCTGAAAGTACTATTCAACAGTGAAGGCTTGGAGCTGACCTGATGATGGAGACCAGAGAGGGTCGAGGGAACTCGACAACTGAATATGTAAACTACCTCGTGTTTGGGCTTATATTATTTGTATTGACGAGACCTTTGCAACAGTGAAGGTTTGGAGCTGACCTGATGATGGAGACCAGAGAGGGTCGAGGGAACTCGACAACTGAATATGTAAACTACCTCGTGTTTGGGCTTATATTATTTGTATTGACGAGACCTTTGCAACAGTGAAGGTTTGGAGCTGACCTGATGATGGAGACCAGAGAAGTTCGAGGGGACTCGACAACTGAATATGTAAAATACCTCGTATTTGGGCTTATATTCTTTGTAGTGATGAGAACTTTCCACTTATATGGATAGTGACAACTATTCGTATCACTGAAAAGCAGTAAATAAAAAACTTTTTTACAAAAAAATTAAACCGACTTCCAAAAACACTAAAAAGCAAAAAAAAACTAATTTTAGGTGCATCGGCCTACAAGTCGGTGGCAAAATTAACTTAGTAACATCCATTAGACACCGACTTCTAGGCCGATGCACCTAAAATTAGTTTTTTTTTTTGCTTTTTAGTGTTTTTGGAAGTCGGTTTAATTTTTTTGTAAAAAAGTTTTTCTGACTTAGAAAGTCGCAACAGGTAGTACGTGTTTCTATTGTGTACTTCACAAAGTGAACTCCTTCTTAACCTCCCAAATGCTACTTGTTTATGAAAACCGGCTTGGACACATTTACGACATTAACCGAGGAGATTAGGTTGAAATTACGACTTTGACAAATGCCAAAGAACTTCCCTTGGTCTATCAAATTCTGCTTTACGTATATTAAACGTATATCAACTCAGTTCCGTAATTTGAAATGTCAAACTCCCGACAAATATTCATTACACTGATGATTAATTGTTCCAGAACTTGATGTTTTAGAATTTGGGATGTTTAAACAAACGTCAAACGGATATTAATCTGAAAAGGGATTAGGAACATACTTCGAGTGAAAATAATTTGCGGATAAGGACTTCACAAAGATTAATGAGAACCCAAAAAGGATTAAATAATTCGATTTAAAAACTGTGGAGGAGGAAGACAAAGTTTTAGGTCTTAATGTGATTAACCCAGTTTTCGTCTTCAATCTCTTTTGAATCGTTAATTCAATAATAATGTCATCGAACTTACCAAATCCGTCTAGTCAATAACAGAGGTAGGGCTGGCTGTTACTAAATTGGTCTTGAGGTCCGCAAATAAACATGGATATGGTATCGATGGCAAACAATCAAAGAATTATCAAGCCATAGTGGGCGCGTACTGGCAGCACAACTGCGCAACATGCGCCGACGCCGGCATTTATCAACGGCCGGCCGTATGCACTGCATCGCGTAGATAAAGATACTCAATACTCTATGAATATACATTACGATAGATATTATTAGGTCATCTGTTAGAATACTCTGTTATATTGTAAGAATCACGCTAGCAGATTCACGTCTAGTCTAGTCCTAGTTATATTACATAACATGACATTTCTTTCAATAGGAAAGTGAACACGTTCACATGAACATTTCAACATTTAGCCCTATTTATTCAATAAAATACTTTTGTCAAGAACTTAGAACAATATAATATAAGACTACTTGATTAGACCACACAAAAACTTGTGAAAAAAATCCGAACAGACAGCCAGAAACTACACAAAGAGCAGAAAACATTCCTGGCGCCAAAACCATTACGAACGGATTTACTCAACTATGGTTGAACATCAATAAATACCCGTATTTACAAAATACCTGCGATAATAACATTACTAAAAACAATAAGTTACAATATAAACATTAATAAAATTCGCAAAGGTAAATAGCGAACTGAAACAAATCCCCGAAGGGTGAGCGCCCCAAATAAGTAATAACGACGAGTTACAGTGAGCACTGGTCTTAATTCAATATGAATAATGAATTAAAGCGAAGGCCGGCGCCACTACATTGTGTTGTGTACCTTACGATAGTGGCCTGTATTTTATTTACCATAGCATTGTTCAAAGGACACATAATAAGGACGAATTCCAACACTAAGTAGTTTTTATTGAAATTCTTGCATTGTAGATTTTCACACGGCTAATTGTTCACGTTTTTAAACGTTGCTACGGTCAATGTAGGTACTGATCTCGCGAGAATTTTGAATTGAAACCCTTGAAATGGATACTTAGCAATTTCTTGCCGAAAATGGTTCCTAGAAAATGAAAGCACAAAGAAATATTTTCCTTTGAAAAGGGCACACAAGAAACCATATTTTGTAGCTCTTTTGTTCCATCGTTTGTTTCATAAGTAAAACTGTGAGTATGTTGTCAGTAAAACTCCCAAGGACAGTCGTATTAATTATGTAGTCAAATTTCGTCAAACTTCGCACTGGGACCACTTCCAAAGACAACCGCAATCTCGCACTCCTAGGGATGCGGAGGGACCTTCGTTTTATCATTTGGGTAAAAGTTTATTACGTAGCGCCTAGACGAAAAACATTACGTAAAACAAATAAAGTAATTTGCAGTTTAGATTCTTGGTTAGGTACATACTGCATTTTCGGAATAGTTTCTGATCGAGTCGTGTAAATCAACAGCTATCAATATGTTTGTCACACACGATGAACCCATCACGCTTCACAAACAAAAAGGAGATCCTAAAAATAAGTTCGTACAAGTTTTTAATTAACCACATATCAGAGCCGAAGTTATTGTATGTATATTCGTTGACAATGAGTATTCGGAATTCAGAGGACGGTACGATTCCGGTCAATCGTGTTCGTACATGAATTATGTATGTACACAGCACAGTGCAATCAGTGGCGTCGGTAACGACAAATTACTCCACGTATATCGGGACAATGGTATGGGCCGGTATCGCTAATGTATAATGTAAGTAACAGCCGTCCGCTGATAATAATGTGCATCACTGTTGATTTAGTCCCACCAATAATTTGATACGATAAAAGTTCGTTATTCATGATTCATAGCAACAAGGATCAAATCTATACTGTCTAAAAAGCACCTCTAGTCTATATTAAAAAAAAGGAACTGAAACCACTGAATTCTTGAATACTGACACAGAATATCAGATAAGTCAATTCGGTCGATGATAAGAATTATCGTATAAATTAAAGAATAGACGCTAATTTTTAAAAATCAACCCAATATTAATAGGAGTTCTCCAAGGAAACATTTAAGGTCTCCTCACATAATCCGTACAAATTACAGTTAATTAGGAATATGTGGAGCGTTTTCTTCACAATTAAGTTTTATTATAAGTGCAAGCATTTCCCAAACCCTGTCGCCATGTTATTTGCATTCAACGCCTTCTCGAGGTTAAGTACGCTTCATAACGTGACTGAAATAGCTAAATAAACTAAATTCAAGCACTTTAACGACACCGTTCATTGAAGGAATGCGATTTATCAAATCCATTATTTAATTAATACTGCTCGCGATGTATTGAAATAATTGATTTACCTACCATGGAACCACATCAGAATGCTGCTGGCCAACGTTTTGGGGATAGGAATGTTATTTTCGAAGTGGGTCGTAGTGTGGCGATGCAAACAAACGGGAATATAGAGCAAAAACATGTTATATGTCAAAATGTTTGACGTATTGGTATGGATGTATCGTGTGTGTGCAAAAGTAATGAATTTATTAAACGTTCGTGTCACTGCGTTGGCTAGCATAGCATGTTTTAGTACCTTTTGTAAATACATGGAATTGTGAATATTTGATCAAATATAAATTCCCTGTTGGATTTCACAATTTGTGAGTGTAATTTAGCGTTGAAACAAACGGCAATAGAAATATTTTTAGGCCTCGAAATTGCTGTTCTTTATTAATTCCTTTTTTTTGTATCATGTAACATTAGCATTATTTTTTGACACAAAAGAACCTTAATTCCCTACACGCATTAGGATCTGAAAAAATTAAATACAATTCTAAAACAAAACAATTTTGCCGGTAGCACCGTGAACCCTTCATAATCCATAGGCGCCTGCTGTGATCTCTTTAATCCGAATAGCCATTATCACAGTCAATGTTTACACGACCGACTGTATGAAATGAATACTCTATCACGCAGCGGTTTCGAGAGGGGCCAACCTTTTTAGGCTTTTTTAGTGTTCCGCTTATCTAGGCCGTATAAGTACAGAGATTAAATATTTGCCAGATACGTATAGGCAAATAACAAGCCGTTGCAACAAGGTGGTGCATGTAATAACGTAAAATAAAATCCTACGTTACAGCATATTTTCCATTCGAATTTAGAACTGTTCGAAGTTTAAGTTTATTCTTGACACTGACAGAATTCTCCAAAAAAATATCAAGCACATTGACTCCTGGCACCAACTTCCTTTGATCCAAAACAGATCAAAGATATTTTTAGAAAAACACTCCAGAAGGCAGAAGTTCAAAAGCGTCGTCAGATAAAAATAGCGGCGACAGATGGCGCTAAAGGGGCAGGTGCGCGCGCGCCGGTCGTGTCAAGGCTCATCTTTTTATGGTCAAGGTTGTCCCCATAGATGTTTTATGAACGTTTATTTGACTCAATTAGTACGACTGTTGTATTTGTAATAATTATCGTTGTAAATAGTCCACATAATTACCGCTCTGACACATGATACTGCTTAATTGGGAAGTTTGATTAATTAGTTTTAATTGTGTACATTCTGTTCTCTTTATTACTTAACGTCGTATTGTATTGATAGATCCAATTGTTTGACGTGAAATAATATAGATTTCCCAACTATGCATGATTTTGAGGGGAAATGTGACCTAATAGTTTCAAATAAACAAAAGAATAATAAATAAATTGGTATCTATCGTAGGATCCTAAGAAAAACCAAAACTATTCATAAATAACCTGCATAGAAACTGCGAAACGTGGATCTCAGCGGAAGTCTTTGAATAAAAGACCGCTGACGACTTCCCGCAGTAATGGCACGAATTCGCCATTAACAAAAATTATGAAAGACATCAAAGAGAACGAAAAGATGTATTATTGCAGCACAGTTATCAAGAACTCTATTAACTGATTAAAAAGTACAAAAACACAACAGCTTCGTGAAGTTAATTAGATAAGTTTATCTAGCAAAGTTCAGGCAGAACGCTAGCGTAAAAAGGAAAATGCTAAGGAATTCAGAAAGCTAACGTATCTACCACCCTTCACTTTAAAGATAAGTCTACGTCAAGCGGCTAAAACAAGACAGTCACGATATAAGTGCATCAATGACGTCATCCAGTCCGCACCGCTGCAAGTAGGTACGTAAGTACTAGTTGTCACAAATACAAGTATGACAAGTCTACTAGTGTCACATTCAAGTGAAACAGGTCGCGAGCCATTTGCCTGACTCCTTCCTTGCTGTCTTCGTTCTTGCTCTTTTTATTACTCTCAAATCCGCGTCTAAGTGTAATAAAATACTTATTCACTGAACGGCAAGTTTGGCAACAATTAAGAGAAAGCTACAAATGATCTACACAATGTTTGCAATTCAGAAACACATACGCTACATCGTAACATAACACTGCAGCAATAGGGTTGTTTCCTAGTATTCATTTAGTTAAAAATAAATTAATGCACCGAAAGTTCACAAAACTAGAAACACGATAAGCTATATCATATTATTTATAACTAATCATATAATTTTTAATTAATTTATGAAATTTAAATTTATAGCCTATGACGTCACGCCATTAAAAACGACGAGTAGAGACCGATGTCGTCATTCTTTCTACCTCTATATTTGACAATGACAAGTATTTGACAGTGACAGATATATAACCCGAAATAACCTCAGAATTAATGTTTTGTTTACTTGCTTCTGTGTCTTAATTGCATTTAAGTGATACAACTGATAAACAATTATGGAGAAAGGATTTATGAAAGCTGATAGTTCCAATCTGCCAAGAGTAGACTCTTTTATGGTCGCTCAATTCTTTGCCAATAACCAAGATTTTTATTCAGCGGAACGTGGATGAACAGTTTATTTGGAGCACTAATGGTCGTATTTCCACAGCCTCGCACAACACAAACCTTGTAGGTATTCATTTTATTTAAGTTCTTTGAAACAGTATCAAATCTTTTCGAACGCTGACACAAACATAACTTCAATATAAATAAACACAAACGTTTCTTTGCACCGTTTCATTTTACCGCGGACACAACTCAAAACATTTAAGGTATTTTATTTTTGTGCTAAATGTATAAAAATAATTTATATGCATAAAATATTATAGTTTTTGTAGCTATTTTATAAAAATACATTATTAAAATTAAGAAATCCATTAGTTGGTATGTTAGTTTTTTCTCGTTAGATGTGCTTTAAAATGTAAAGGAATGAACAGACAACAATGACGTCACAGTCACGTGATCTAGCGTTTTCTGAGCAATATTTTAAGAGAAATAGAAAAAAATGAAATACATAAAAAATAAAAAGATTTGAGACGAAAAATGAAAGAGAGGGTGATCTTAAAATCATTTAGAAGCTATCTAAATAGATTTTCGAAAATTGGAAACAACCCTATTAAGTGCATCTCACATCCTCAGCTACATTGTTCTAACTAAGAACATCGAACGACATTGTTTGAAGTGCCATAAAATTCCCGCTGAGAAAGGACAGCAAAGTCCAAATAATGTTCTACTCAAGATGGAAAATTTCGAAAGCTTTATCATGAGGGTTATTAAAATAAAGCTTCTAAAAATTGGCTTGTCCCAGACGAGACAACTTATGAAGATGAAGGTGCTCGTTGATAAATGGGACAACATTAATCAGGGCACTGAAATATATTCGAGCATAACAGCTTCATACTATGACGCGTAGGGAAATAGAGCCAGTTAATGGTGCTGCATTTGAATATTTGATTTCGCATACAGAGCTCGTTAAATTTACAGTATCTACTAATTTTCTATTAACATAGGTTTTATTATAACGCAATGATCTCCGTTATCCTCATGAAGGTATGGTGTATGGGGCTGTTTATTTGTGATGAATACTTTTGAAATAAAAATCTATCCATTAATAAATCGAACTTTCACAGCTGTACAGTTGTACTAGAATCTAATGTTGTTGCCCAATCAGATACCTCTTTTTTTACAGACACTTGACAAATTGAACTAATTACGTAGTAACTATTTTTACTTTATTATCACATTTCATTCTACGAGTATATCTAATTTATGAAATCTAGACCAATCAACCTTTGTTAAGTTACAGAGGACTCTCCTCCCAATTGTAACATTGTGTTTAGAATAAATAATAAAAGTACCTACACCTAAATCCACGTGCCATTACAAAATTGTACTTTCAAAAATAACGTTAATCCGTTCCTAATTGGATGCTTGAAGACGATTCGGCAAATTCGCCTTTTAGCTTTGCAAAGCAGCCATAAGGAAAATAGGCACATTCATTTAAAATTCAAATTAAATGCATTAAATCAAAACATATTTATTCCAATTAACAGAACAGGTGAACAGGTGAAATTAATAATATTTAATGTGAAAATGACGCAGATTCAAAAGAAATAAAAATCTAGGAAATAAAGCAACATGTACGTGGAGTCACAATTTCCCGTTGTGTAAAAAAGGAACACGACGAATAATACTGCATGAACGCACTTTCGACAGATTAAAAAAAACTCAATATTAATGTAAGACCATGTGGGATCCAGGTGGAAGGTAGCTTAGCCTGTTCCAGATACGTAACCTATAAAGGAACTAGAAACTTTAAAGATGTTCGTATATTTTTTTTTAATTTTCTCCAGTAACAGACTGCGTCCAATTTGTTTGATTAAAACAAGTATATCAGACAGCCATAACTAACATTGTTTTAGTAGGTTAGATTTTTCTCGGTTTGCTCTTTCAATCATAGGAAATGACGGTAAGAAAATAAATCGTCTGTCATAATTTATTTTCGGCTTATAAGCAACAAAACTGGCATCGTACATTAAACGATTTACTGGGATCGAATGTGCCATTACACATAATGTTGCCGGTTTATGTACAGAAAGGGTCGATAAAAAGCATTTCTGTCACTTTCCTCACACACACATTTGCTAAAGAAAAAAGGGATGGATATACTATTTCGAGACAGCTTTGATAATATTTTGATGGACTGAAATGAAGGAAAATTAAATTTAATACGGGATGCTAGTAAATAACCATCTTCTGGAGAAGATTAACAAGTATAAATAAAGGTCGTTTTCAAAATTGTTAAGGGTTCGTAGCGAAAGTAAGTTGTTTTTACTTCATTACACAAACGTCAAATAAAAATCAGTTTTCTGGAAGAATTATGATGAAAAGTCGTAGACTATAGGTACGCACTTTGACGCTCGCTTCGTTAATTTTACTCGCCATGAAGAACTTGCGTCTGCTCGGAGTAGTAATAAAGACTTTATTTGATTACTAGCTTTTGCCAGCGGTTTCACCCGCATCCCGTGGGAACTACTTCCCGTACCGGGATAAAAAGTAGCCTATAGCCTTCCTCGATAAATGGGCTATCTAACACTGAAAGAAATTTTCAAATCGGACCAGTAGTTCCTGAGATTAGCGCGTTCAAACAAACAAACAAACTCTTCAGCTTTATAATATTAGTATAGATAATTTGACATTATTATTAAATCATCGCCGATGCAAACCCGTTTGTGACGCTATTCTCACATATTAAAATAAAATTAAAATCTCGTTAAGGTTCACTAAACACTGTCAGTCACATTCTTGAGTAAATACCAATTTTTTATTGGAGACAAGCTTCCGCCCTCAGTTTCACCTGCGTCCCGCCTTTAAATAATATTTTAGATTTAGGTAAGTACCTCTATCGGCAGGATGTATCGTACTCCACTCAAAAATAACGTTATCGCAAAACATAATGTAATGCAACAAGTGAGTGTATGAAACAATTGCTCTTATCTGCCGGTCATTATCGAAGGAAGTGATAGATAAATATTTTGTACAAGCAACCGTTACTAAAATACGCGTGATTTATTGTTATTCCGATACTTACAGCGCTTCAGACTTCGGGAAAATGTTCAATGAACAGAATAATATTTTGGTCTTATTGATTGTGGGCTTCATTCTGAGTGCAAAGTTCAGTTCAAAAAATGCAACAAAAAAAAAACAAATATTATCGCGGACCAGTACTTATTATAAATATGCCGTAAAATATCAGCAATCATCTAACATCGCTATCAACAAACTCCCAACAAGCTTCCCGGTCTTCGTTAAAGCATTATCATGAAGACCTTTTGTGGGCCAGTCATGTCTAATCCGGATTTCAGAAGCGTGTCACGAGGATTATACGTTCGCCATAGAGCATAGCTAGGTATAGACAGGGCACGCTTTGCTCCGTCTATAAACACACGTCTCAGGCACGCCCACGAATGACGTCTACAGGGAAAACGGCAAGTTTCCCGCCCTAAACAAACTTGGAAAGCTGTTCATACATCAGAAGCGCAGAAACGAGGTAACTGCTACTTGGGAAATATGTTTTTAAAAGACATTGAAGGCAACGGAAACAAAAAGAAGAATGCCTTTTTCCTGCTTCCACAATCGTAGACTGGATTGTTCCGTTATTTTTGGATTGTAATGACCCAGCACATTGTTTCAAAAAGGAAATACCTATTTACTCAAATTTTTTTTTGGAAGGCTAAGGATCAATTCCGTTTGCAGATAATATCCCGTTTCAATCATAAAACCATAACAATTCGATTTGTTTGGCCACTCCTTACAAGTGTGCGACTCAAGATATTACGGGATATAAGTGTATCGCCCCTTTCGTCCAACAATCCATCTTCCTCATTCCTTCATATCATGTAGCGCGCCCAGATTTAATAACATCGTAAATGTTATTTCCAATCTCCGTTTACAGTCCAGCTCAGATACAAACGATAAGTGTATTGAGTTTTATGAAGAATTTTATCTTCAAAGTCATTGCTATCTTTGACTTTCAGTATTCAATTAACATTGGGTGCCCGGCACTTTAGAACAGCGAATCCAATCTTCCCAAAAAATATATCAAGCAAAGGGTAGCGGTACAATTTATTACAGAATAATTTTTAACTTTCATTGGTATAGAATAACAAAGTTTAATTGGGTAGCGCTAATTAACGTGGGGCTGAAGTAAATGTCAAACGGTGCAGAAAATGAAAGGACTGCTGGAAAACTGACTACTACTTGGAAATACCTACGACGTTTTCACACATTCATTACGATATTCGGAGCATGCATAATTGCATACACGAGTTGTCTTTCAAAGTCAGTATAATCTACTAAATGACATAGAGATGAGGATGAAGACTCATGTTTAGTAGCACATGTCATATTAAATAGAACCTTGGAGCAAACTTTTGATGTTACTCTATTTTTCGAGAATCGTGAGTGACACGCCAATGTTACAATGAGTGACGCACGCCCGAATTGTGTCGAGCAGCCCGCAGGTACGCACGCGTTCGTGTTTTATCTAATCTATGCATTCCAGGAGCACATCTAATGTTAGCGAGGTAAACATTAAAAAATGGTTCTTTCTAATATTTCAAATGGAGTTGTGTTTCAATGCACACAAATACGGTATTGTTTCATGGTCTGTTCAACTGTTACTTTACTTTTGATTTCAACAAAAATACGAGTAGCTCTAGGAATACTATCTCCTTTAGACTGATACCTACTATGAATGGTTCTAATATTACCTTGAAAAACAACACGTGTCCCACATTATGTAAATACTTAAGCCCCCTTCCCATTCAAAATAGAAGAAATCTTAGATTTTCCTCCATCGTAGATAAATGGAAATATGAGCACGAATAACGCGACAAAGCTGTCTAAAAATATTTTTCTACGTCGGTAACAATGTTGTGAACAGATCTAGATATCATCCGGGATAAACCGACAATGGAGAACACTGGACAATCCTTTTATGTATCTTCAGTGGGCGGCAGGACACCTGCAGACACAAATTCAACGTTGTCCTTTTATCCAAAATAGAATAGTTTAATTTTGGTATACCTGCGAGGATTCGACAGTAACCTCCCTATTCATACATAGAAAATAATGAACACAACTTTTCACAAAAAATGTGTTGTGACATTCACAACGAAAATAATGAATTTGGGGAAAAAAGTGAACGAGAAAAAATACGAATACATTTTTGAATCGGGTACATTAGGGATCTGAAGGGAAGATACCTCGCTACCTCTGTGGCATTGTGCGGGTATAACACAATTGATTGGCGTTTGAATTATAAAACGATTTCTGACGAATCGCGGCTCGCCCTTCATATCGTAATATACTCGAACACGTCACATTGACACATATTAATCGATACCGCGAAATCATTACCTGCTAGAACATGGTAAAGTAAAGAAGGGAAATGTCTTGAATGGACCTCACTTTATGTTAGTTTTGATACACGAGCAAAAAGAAGAGATACTAATTAAGAAGAAGAAATAGAATTCAATAAAATAATAATCCGTATTATGATTGTGTGCAAACAATCACAGAGAACCAATCCTCTCAGTAAAAATCCTCTAGAATCGGTAATAGTATGTGTTCAGTCCCATTCATCTTATTATTGGTTCACTCCACTTGTATCAAGATCATTCCGTATTATCGTACTCCGGTGAACGTCAGACGCGGAGTACTCTCGAACATTACGGCTATGAGTATCAGTTGAGTACAACAGTGACGTCAGCGGTCGTGTGGAGTGTTCTACAGATTGCTTTATCTGTTTTCAGTCCACAGCGCATTCCTTAAGCCCAGTACATACACAATGGATATTTTTAACTTTTGAGAACTATTAATAGTGAACCTGTTATTTCCTTTTAAAATATAGGTATTCGTTTTTAATTTTTCCCAATTAATTGTACGAGAGGTAGAGGAAAATCGAAAGTCAATAATAAATCCATAACCGAAATACGTGGACGTGAGAAACATCACGGCGTGGTATTTTTATCAGTTGGGATGGAAGCACGTCTCTCGTGGCGGAAACCGTCGTTCATGCATACTTGATGACCCGTGCCAGAGTCCCCTCCATCCGAGTCACTTCGGGCTTGGCTTCTCACCCGGGACCAATTGTCGGCTTTTCAAATACATTTATATGCTACCAGCTATAGATTTTTTCCATTTAATCGTCTGATGCCATTCAATATTCATTGGGCGTGATCCAAGTTAACACACATTAAGGAAACACCTTTACTGCCCTTATTCCCTTGAAATTTGTCAGCTAAAGCAGGACGTGTCGAATGTTACGTGAGAGGAATCCTTACATCGGGCAAGTTTTTGTACAAGTCTGTAGCTTCCCATGAAATGTTACTACTCGTTAAGTTCGTACGGAGCGTGAAACGACTAAAGAAAATCATAAATAACATTGTGGCTATTGGGTTAACAGCTCATTGTATGCGAAGTTAAATTGTAGAATTATGTCATTCTCAATTTAGTTTTAACAATCTACGTCATCTTAAGATCCTCAGAGTGGAATATTATAACATGGAATCTCGCATCTCCGGTCTATATTGTTTGGCTAAACATAAATTAGACGATAATTGCACGAAACAATGAGTCCAGACATGTTAATTGTACTGATTAATGCTAACGCGTGCTTGCTGACTGATGGTGCCAGGGATCAGTCCGGTATTCATGACTTACGCACGATTTGCAGTACATTCTCAACAGTCCCTTTTGTGAGATGGAAATATGTAGTATCGTCGGGTAGTTGAGCATCTGTTCTCGAGCAGTGAGCCGTCTCGGCTGTCGGTAGTGTGCCTCACGTTCTGGCGCTGGCCGACTGGCGCCAGGTGGATGTAAACAAAAAATAAAAGGAAGCGCCGCATCGTTTAACAGCGCACCTGAGCATTTAAATGCAGCCAAGGCGTCAAGCCAGATCAAAGGTGTCACTCACAATAGTTGTGACTCCGCACTCCAAACACAGCAAAAGGTCAGCGAATATTTAGATCAGAATTGAATAGACCAGAATAAAATTCCCAAGTAAACATCAACAAATAAAGACAATCAGACGTTACTATTGAGTCCTTAGATGGGTTAAAATAGGCTGGAGTGCTCTTGAAAACATCGTTCGGAAATACAAACTCAAGTGTTTACATGTTCGCGAGTTTTATCGTTCTAAAATCATGCCATAACTGTAATAGTGATCGTTGTACGTTGGCAAATAAAGCGGAACAAATTATTGTGGCCGCCGCCGTCGATGTGGGCTACAGGGAACGGCGCAAAGCAATCACAAACCAATCAGATCCTTAATCCTTAGAGCGAAGGGATAAATTAGTTTGCATCGCCCGTGGGAATGGCCGGCACGATATAAGATGACGCAGCACACGACTGAATACTTTAAATACTTGGCTTCTTCAAACTGCATTAAACTGCTCTTACAGTTAAGAGAGCAAGTTGCGAAACTATGATATACCCAAGGCGTGAACTTTTGAATTCCCTATTTCGCTGTCAAAAGCTGAAATATAAAAGCTTGTATACGATGTTTATTATTTTATCTATTTTGAACACATTCCTAGGCCAGTACAAAGTGCCGACGGCTGTGACTAATCACATGACGATGAAATCTTGCTTGAAACCCAAACAGGACCCAGCCAATGAGTCATGGATCAGATAGCTGACTGGACTCGCTACACTGATTCACGTGTAGTTTTAATGGTGCGTCCTAAGTGACCCGTGGGTTTCTTGAAAGACACGTTATTTTTGCGCAACTTTTATCTATTCAGCGCTGGTGAAATTAGGCATAATTATAAGCAGCAAAATCTATGTATGCTTTAGTATATGTACGCCCTTTCTGTAACCCTTTGCCTTATTCAAAGGTACAAAGAAATAATCTTTCGCTTGTGTCGTCTATACTAAAGATGGGTTATAAGATCAAAGCCGAAAGGACGATTACACGCGTCTGCCAGACCCTGATCCAATTATCCGGTCGAGGATGTTAACTAACCCACTTGTTACCCATATATTGCATAACGAAGTAATCCGAAATATCCCGCTAACTTCGTGTTTGTGACGGTTCGTGCCGTCTGCTTATAATCCTGGCATGCTTAAGTGCACTTCAGAATATAGTATTGTTGGAGAAACATGTCCAACACGCTATGAAAGGATAATGTTTCTTGCTCAACCACTTTCGTGGACACCCTTTCAGAGACCAATAAATTCATTGTTACTCAAATAGATTTTATCGCCCACTAGTTATTACTTGTGGCTTTCATATGATTGCATGACCATTTTGAGGACAGAAGCGGAGTTTTTACCAGCTGTTTGTGAGAATTCGAACAGGCTGAAAGCTTGGTTTCACGGGGATATCAAGTTGCACACCAGACTCAAATCGTTTTCTTTTTGAGCCTGGCAGTTTTACTGTACGCATGATAGCATACATTACTGAACTTATTATCAGATGTGCCAAAGTCTAAAACGTCGTATTTTTATAGAAGTGTCTAAAGTTCAAATTGATGGCAATTTAAACAAGATTAGTAGGTATTAGCAATAATATAGAAAAGACGTGACACATTCAAAATATCAAAACTCCATCAATAAGTTTTAGATAATGTTCATATCTGACCTTTGTTGATGGCACGTTTTGATATCATGAAAGTGAATTTCCTCGTCATTTTATTAATAGAGTTGCGAGTGATAAGAAAAAAAATACATAAAACAAGATGAGGAAAGGATCAATATTATTTCTTTATAATTTAAGCTATTGCCACTAAAGATCTTATGCGTTCGTGGTCATTTATTTGAGAGGTCTGGCCTTTATTAGTGAAGAGCTATTGTCGGTATTAAGTAACGCATGGCGACGCGACGCACGCGTACAAAAGCGTATATCCCGAAGCGTAATGCAGTCGTGTTCTATGCGATGTAAATTTTAATTGAAATAGTCGCCACTCGGCGCCAGCTCTTTATATGGCTGCAAAATAAAACAACACCACATAACTATATTAAAATAAATGTCGACACGACTTTACTTTGCTCTTGCTATGTAGGTACATTGTACAATATGATAATTGAGTTTACAAAATTTTTATCACGATGCGGCCTTCCAGTGGCGTCATAATATTTATATACGCAAATAGAAGTATTCATTACTAGATTAACACGTCAAGTAATTGAATATTACTGTAGTGGCCATGTGTTGGACGGTAAGGTCTGGCATGTTCTGCTTACTTTGATATGATTCTACTATTCTGTTGAATTTAGATGGAGTCTATTATGAAATTACCAGAGACGGAATGACAAGGAGGTTTTTAAAAATAATGGATTACTATATTAGTTTCCAGACAAAGCTTGTTGTGACTAGCTAATTTAGTGAATAGGACACAAAACTTGTTTGTTTTTTACTTTTATCTGTCTCACATATTTTGTTTACATAAGTTAATACAATCATAAGGAAAAGAAAACAAGAACATGCTATGAGATGTTTTCAAAAACATAATGTTATTCAATAACAAAAGTTGATCAGTAAAACCAGATCTTGTCAAGCAACTTGCCAAAAATAGCTTTTTTGTCATAAATTAATTATTTTGCTATTAAGCCAACAGAATAATCATTGGTGCATACTTATAATTAGTTATTCTTTTAACTTTGTAATGAATGGGGAAAAACAGGTGTTCACACCACATTTAAGAACCATGATATCAATAGTCATTAACAATGACATTATTATTACATGTGGTTTGATTGTAAATACATTACTATTAATTTACACTGACTATCAAAGTTATTAAAGATATGTTGAGAATAAAAATGTTTATACAGTCAGTGGACAACTTATATTAGTAACACTCTTTGAACTTGAGTTACAGCTATCGGCACGGATAATGAGCTCTCGGCAGAAGAGTGGGGATCGCTTTGCGCACTGAACTCATAAGGCAATAAACCAATAAATCACTTCTAGGTTAAGGTCAGGACTCAATATCCTTGCCGATGATTATATTTAGAACTTATGCAATGGATTCACTCCAGGTAAAAAGTTTTCAAAAATAATGTGCTATAAATAAGTAGTTGACCTCTGTATTTAAATAAAAATTGCAAAAGTTTAATGAGTTATAACACCTGATGGTAGGGTCTTCTACGGAAGTAAGTGTGTGCTCCGTGCATCAACTGTCTGGTTATGTGGACAGTTAATAATCAGTGCCCTTTGCAAGATATTATTTTCCAATGAATTTAATAACAAGCTTTTTTGATCAACCTGGTTAATGAAATAATCAATAAGTGCTGAAATTGATTACATTTTCGTTTTTTAAAGCTCAGAATCTCATGAACAAATAAACAGACAAATTATGAAACATGAATACACCCGTACCACACTGCAAATATTTTTATTATGAAAAAAAATGAAGAAAAGAATAAAAGACAAACAATGTTTCTGACACTAAGGAGAACCATCACATTTACTGAAAATAACCTTACTCATATCAAAGGAACTGTTTAGGGGCCCTAAAAAGGCGTGACGCACTTTATTGTGGCATTTCACCAAAATCAACACTCTTAATCACAATGATAACATTATGATAGCCCTCTTCCGTCCGGCGAGAGCTTATTCTCTCCAAATAAAAACACATAATTCATAAAAATAAACCGGAGGATAGGTACGTATCAGGAAACATTGTAACCTTCAATGAATTCACAGTAAATACTTACATACAACCGGTCAAGAAGAATTGCGCGTAAGCTTCTCTGTATTTACCACAAGTTCGTCATGGAACACATCGTATAGTATCCAGCTAAATTCTGTAAATTACTGATTAGTCCACAGCTGACTCTGTCGTTATACCAACGTTTATTCAGAGATAAATGCTACACAACACTGGGAAATAATATGGCACAGCGTCACAGGTATACAAGCTGTCATATAAAAAACAACTTTAAAACATAAATGTTCACTCTACGATTCTATACCACCCAAATTCACATCACCATTATTTGCGCACGCAGTAGTAGTACGAAGTCGAGCAAGTCTTTCGAGTCCGACGTTTGCATCGGCCATTCGGCTAGCACGACGGCTGCCTGACATAAGAAATGTTACCAGATTATCAAAAAACTTTAAATCGTACACCTAGGCGTTTATATTATGTCAGAAATAATTTCCTTTCTGAAGTAATATTTGCTACGAAATACTTAACTAATTAATTTTATTGTTTGTTTCAGACACAAAAACTCAGCAACCAATCGTTAAATCCACAACTTTATAAGTACAACAACTTTATATGCAAACATAATTTTGCCGGTTTGTTTTTAGTTTGCCGGTTATCTTTTCCCGTATTCTATGTCATATCATAAATGACTGTCTTTCGAATATCTCCTTTGATATAAGAAAAGGTTTTGATTCGTTTTATTAACTTTGTTTCCCTATTTTTTTTCTCACAGGTAACATTTGAAGTACGGTCCAAAAGTCAATGTTATGAAATCGACTAAACGTCGGGCACTAAATCATCATCACTTCAAAATTGCTACATGTATCCGAAACATAAATAAAAAAGAAAAGCGACAGCGTTGGTGGTTAGTCAAAGTCAAAAATGTCAAAACAAATTAAAGTCAACAAACTGACGTGTACTTTACCTTTAATTTTAGATACAAATGAAAATATCTAATTAGATATTTTTCTAAGCGTTCATTATGTCGGAGTCGGAAAGACTTGTGCAAAACGGAGTAGGCCCTGCTGCAGGTGCTGAACGCGGAGGAGAAGGCGATGCGCCACCGGTTGTGTCTGAACGAGAAGCGTATTTTCAAGCTCTTCGACTATGGATTCAGCAAGCTCAGATGTATCAGAATCTATCTACGTGTTTTCCTTACTATATGATGACATTCCAAGGGTTGCAGAACAATGCTACAAATGTTCCGCTATTGAATAACAACTATCAGTTTCAAGTGCCTTTCCAGGTGCCCAACCCTCCTCGGAACGCTCCCGAAACTCAACCTCAGGTTGAAACTCTTACGCCCGCTGAAGGTATTTAACGCGACTACCAAAATATACCTATAAAATATATCATAATTCCTTGTTATATTTGTTTTTGATGCCTATGATCAACACAAATAATTACAAATTACAAAAACATACCGTGTAACACTGTAGAATAGTATTGGTATATTAATGTTAAACACTAGTACATGTATGGTTTGGAGGGTGGTCTCGTTTTGTAAATAATATCACTGATATTTTTTTCTGTATTACCAATCAATATTTCTGTTTCAGTGATAGCTCGTCACGGTGGCTACGAGTATGTGATCCCGCCGCTCCACAAGCGGCTTGTTGCCGAGTTCATTGATTTCATGCTCCTGTTTATTGTCAAACTCATTGTGACATTCATGGCGGTGGATATGTTTGAATTGATGTAAGTTGGTATTATTTAAGAACAAGTTTATTGCATTTTGGTATCACATTTTTTTGTTATAAGATATATAAAGGATTTTTAAAATGAGGCATTTTATTTAGTGTGGATTTGTTATCTTATGAATGAATGATGTTATTCTTTCCTGTTTTGCAATAGTGTTGGTGTAGTTTTTAACTGAATTTATATGATGTAATCAGTGGCGTAGCGTGGGTATCTGCCGCCCGGGGCAGTTGTCGATTTTGCCGCCCCTTTGTCGATATTTTTTAACAAGTGTTACTGGCCGTTTGTCATTTTTAACCGACTTTAAAAAAAGGGATTTTTTTTTGTATCGACGTTAAAAATCATCAAATGACCGTTCCCGCTGTGGGTTAGCAGCGGTGAGGGAGTGTCAGACTCTTACTGACTAAAAACCGTCGTGTTCCGTCGAAGGCCTTTTATGTTCCAGAGCCGCGGTAACTCTTTCGAACAACCCGCAGCCCCGGCAGAAGGGGGAGGTACTGAAGTAGACTTTTCTTTTATATCTTTGTTACTTGATTTCTTGAAGGTTTTAAAATTATTTTAGGTACGCAGGCTAGCGAAGAAGGTATATGAAATTGAAATAATTTAAAAAGCGGGTCTACTTTAAACTGTTTAACAAATTAATTTAATTTACGGGACTAACACTTAAACTAGTTTCCATGGAACTATACCTAAGCGTGAAATTTGGCTTGTATCTAGGTAGGTATTGCTTATCTAAACAAGTGCAATAGCATTCAAGTTTTTCTAAACAAGTGGTTCGTAACCTTTTAGTCATGTGGGACCACTGTAACTAAAGTTTGTCTCGCCGGGGACCACCTCATCGGTTTACCTAAATTAGCACTCCGCTAAACGCATGTCGGCAGTTGTGCAGGTAAGCAAATGCAAATAAAGAAAAACTTGCCCATGTAGTTTCCAAATGCGCGAGCGAAGCGAGCGCGAAATTTTTATCGGACTTAAACCAAATATTACGTAAAATTTAGCCCAAACGTACTGAACTTTTTGTTTGTTGACAGATGCAAAAATAAGGACATATCGTTTTTGAATACGCGAGCGAAGCGAGCGCGAAATTTTCATCGGACTTAAAACAAAAATTACGGAAAATTTAGCCCAAAACGTACTTAACGTTTTGTTTGTTGACAAATGCAAAAATAAGGGCCATAATATAGTTTCTGAATACGCGAGCGAAGCGAGCGCGAAATTTTTATCGGACTTAAACCAAATATTACGTAAAATTTAGCCCAAACGTACTTAACTTTTTGTTTGTTGACAAATGCAAAATTAAACGCATACAGTTTTTGAATACGCGAGCGAAGCGAGCGCGAAATTTTTATCGGACTTAAACCAAATATTACGTAAAATTTAGCCCAAACGTACTTAACTTTTTGTTTGTTGACAAATGCAAAATCAAGCGCATAGGTACAGTTTCTGAATACGCGAGCGAAGCGAGCGCGAAATTTTAATGATTTTTTATTTAAGACTCAAAACCAAAATTACGTAAAATGTGTGTCACGTGTGTTTTAAGTACCAAATTTTAACAATAATTAATTTTAAGTTTAAAAAGTTTCAACTTTCTTGTTTAATGTTTTGTTATTGTTAGACAGTTTTATGTAGCGGCGCAGATACTAGTTGCGAACTTTTTTTTTTAATTGGGTAAATTTTGCCGCCCCCTAAAAGCTGCCGCCCGGGGAATTTGCCCCCCCTGCCCCTCCCACGCTACGCCACTGGATGTAATCTTAGGTATACTATTCTTACTACCTTTATTTAAAAACATTGATTTATCATTAAGTTGTAATTTTAATCAGATTTAAATTGAATGGTTTATGTACTATACTTTCATGAATAAATTAACCTACCCATGTACTTATATTTTACATAACATGAATATTTCAGTGATCTGGAGAAGTTTGATTTCTACAAGTTCAGTGAACATTATGATGACTACAAGTATGCGATGGAGTTGACGTCAGAGATTCTGTTTCTTGAAGTTATCTACAGAATACTTGTATGCATTTTTGAGGTAAGTGTCTATGATCATACATAACCATCAACTCAAGCAAAGGAGATCCCCCATTGTTTTCCAAAGATATAAACACAGGATTTCTGTGGTCTGTTTCTCCCAGGCTTAAAGTAAGATCACAGAAACCCTGCCGTTAATAATAGCTTTGAAAGATTCAAAAAAGAAGTTACATATTTTATATCAAGTTAATAATATGAATATTTATTATAAAAATTTTTTAACATTATTTAATTTCAGGCTTTCTGCTTATCCAGCAGCGTCGGACGAACCGGTGGCGCTACGCCCGGCAAAGCATTACTTGGCATCCGCATAGTAACAGCTTCAGCTGTCATACCAGTTGAGGGCAGACCTCGGGAAACTGTCCTGCTGTACCCTGGCCGAACTCTCTCCTTCACCGTGGCTCTAGTAAGATCTCTGATGAAGAATTTCCTCATATCTTTACTGTTCCCTCTATGCGTTGTCCTCTTCGTGTTTCGTCATAACCGCACGGGCTACGATCTTCTTTGCGGAGTTATTGTTGTAGAGGAAAACATGTTCCCCCCGAGACGACACGCTCCTTGAGTTGCGTGTGCCACTTGTATTCAGAATGTATGTGATTATTATAACGAACATGTAGTAGTATTTATGCGGTGACTGCGGCTGCTCCCTAATTTGTTGGTGGGATTATTCAAATTTGAAACTTGAGAAAACATTATACTTATATCCCACCAACTAACTATGGAGCACATCTAGCGTCTTGCATAACACTTCAGAATGTTGTATAACTCCTTGATAAATAAATAATATAATTTGTCAATGTCTTGTTAAAGCTTTGTCCTGGACAGTACCTGGAGAGTATGCATATTTTCATTTGTTTGTGGTAATGAGCGCTATCTTATTTTTGGGGTAGTGAAACATGGGTATATATTTTAATCAAGAATATTTCAGCGTGACGCACTTGTCGATGTAGTTTTTAAAGCTTATAAAACCGTCGCAATATGTACATTTTTTCATATGTAGTCTTTCATTATTATAGATAGTATATTAAAGATGGCGCAAGAATTATAAGTTACTGTCCAAAGATCTAGAATATTCTGCTTTGTGATTGGAGTGTTAGTGGACCCTATTTTTTCCGAATTGAATTAATTATTCATGTGTTTTTAGCTGTCTTATTTTTGTATATAAACTAAGGCAACTCATGGAAATAGGTACATACATGTTTGTCACTGTCGCTCTAGAATCTGAGCCCTGCTAATCCTGCTATTTTATGTACAGAAGAAATTTGTACTAGTTGTGTAAGAAAGATAACAAATACCAATTTTATAACTCTTCAAATTCTTCGTATACACCATGTATTCATTTTTAGGCCAATACTGTAATAGAATGATTGCATCAGGGTATTCAGGGTTATGGGCAACATAAAAAAAAGCGAGGTAAAAGATTTTTTTTGGTAGGTATTTGGTTAACAAAGATTTATTTTATTTACTTGTTTGGTTATAAAATTATTCCTATTACGTTAAGAGATTTTGTGTGTAAGTTATTCATATTATTAGTTTATCTGGGTGCATTATTTTTATATGATAAATTCCAGTAAGAATACTGTGGGTGTACCTACTTTCTTAGGCGATTAACACACGGCACCGCGCACCACCGCGGTAGGCGGTGAAGCGGATCTCATGTCGCATTGACCTGTATTAAATCCGTTGATGCCTAGCACACGTACACCGCCTGACCGCGCGTTCGAGCGGTGCTTTTTTGTTCGAGTGCCACCGCCCTCCGCGGCGGTGCGCGGTGCCGTGTGTTAATCGCCTTAAAATATGTACCTTGATGTGTTATACAGTTATACATAGAATAATCAAATGTATTTTTGTGATTTTTAAATTAAAATAAAGTGTTATATAGTTTTGCATCTAGGATTTGTAGGCTTAAATTCTGATTACCCATCACTGGTTAATATGGTACAGTAAAATGTATTATTGGCCATTATATTGCCATTCGCCAAACTTTATGGCGGCTCGGATCATCGCGCGAGTCGTTGCCAAGGATTAGCATACTCGCCCAAAGTTTTTTTTTAATAATAAGTGTACATTCGCACATTGTACTGTACACATTTATTTCTTTTATTAACTATACTCAGTAATCAACGTGTACACTCGAGTAATATGAAACAAGTCAGTTCTTTGCAGATAAATGGTTGTGTGAGATTGTATTTCATATACCTACTAATTGGTGTATTTAACACTAAATAAGTACCATAAACCAATCAAAAACCCTAAGTTACGAAATTGTGATATTTATTTTTGTGTAATAAATTGTAAATATTGAAATAAAATGTAAAAATTATGAATTTGTTTTATTGTGTTGATACTAATTCCTATCTCAATGGTTGAGACAAATATTAATTTCTAGTATACGCTATAAGAAACTTCGTAGCATTTCATAGTGTTAAAAATTTAAAGAACTGTTTCCCGCCTTTTTTTCACCTGGTTCCCGAGTTAACTTCCTTGTATCCTATGACCTATCTATGGCACTAGCTGTGTCTATTCCCAATTCATCGGAATTGGTTCACACAAGGATATTTACCGTACCTATATCAGCTTTCACGCTATCCGTGAAATTTCGCGACGAGGTACTTACTTGAGGAAACTTGACCGTTGCTAATGAATGAGGAACAAGCATAGCGAAGTCAGACTTCGCTATGCTTGGAGAACCTTGCGAGTAGTCTGCAGGATGCTAAGGATGTTTAAAGGCTACTAAAATGCCTAATTTCAAATGCCGTTTATTTACACAAATTCTCTCTCGTCGTTATTTATAGAAATCAAATTTAAGGTAGGTATAATTAATAAGACCCCAATGCTTCCAAAACTATCCCGATACGTATTTTTTTAAGTAAAATATTTTTTCATTTAGGCGATTTTCTGTTTCCGAAAAATAATATTTAGATATTACAAGCTACATCACATCACTCAAGGGTACGTTCAGAAACTTTATTGTCATAATTGACAATATCAAAGACTTATTGAAAAAGTTAATCTAAATATTGTAAAAAATAAAACAATTAGTATTATTGTTGTGAGTTTTCACTACACAATCATAAAGGCTTTATTGGGAAGCGTAGCATTTTTTTACATCCTAAAAAAATTGCTGAGTTGGCTTGCGCGTCGCACCGTCAGTCTGCCGTAACGTGGCGGCGCTGCGCTCGTGTGTGTGCTGCAGGAGTGGCTCAGTGGCTCGAACTGTCATTGTTCATGTAGTTTTCTGTGATAAGAATTACTGTGAAATTATAGTTTAGCGAACTAATTTACACAATCACGATGTCCGCCTCGGGTGAATTCGGCAATCCTTTACGCAAGTTCAAGCTGGTTTTCTTAGGGGAACAAAGCGGTGAGTACAGGGCGAATTATCGCCCCTCCGTCGTACATTTTTAATATATAGTTTTGAATTTACGATACGTAAGTATAGATTGGTCTAGACTTTATCGAATTACTGACCTACATAGGCCCGGAGAGGTGAAGTTGCGGGTTTTATTCGCGGATAAGGTGTTACAATGTAGCCGTAACGTCTGGCGCGTCTGTGCCGAATTACGTTATGCCTAGATGTAGGTTACACTCTCTGAGTACATTGTGAGCGTTGAACCGCTTCTATAGTATGTTCTCGCGCGTATCTGCCGTTATCAATCACTGTATTTGATTAGAAACGTACCGCGGCAATTAGATGGTGTACTGACACGCAGATTTGTATTTTTTTCAGTGGGGAAGACGTCGCTCATCACTAGGTTCATGTATGATAGCTTTGACAACACTTATCAGGTGAGTCATCACATTCCCCTGACAGGTACAGTGCTGGGTGACCACAACTTGTGATGAAAACTGACTAAAGTTATGTCTGTGTCCAGTTATGAATTACATCACTGGTTAGTCATGAACCTCATGAATATGTATGTGGAGAACATTGCTGTATCTGCATATTATCTGAGCAAAGTAATGCTCATAACATTTGCTCTAAATGAGGACTGCAATGAAAGTGACTGATCTCAAAACTGAAAGTATTTTTTCTCTGATAATACCTAAATGTATCATTAATTTTTAATTAAAATTTTCTCAGGAGTTCTATTTAAAGATAACTTAATAAATCTTTTATTAATATTTAACTAGTATAAAAACTTACAAGAAATAAGTTGGACTAGTTTAACCTCTAATTTTGTTTCCTTAGATATTTAATTACTAAAAATATCAAAATAAAAAAATCTCAAAAGTAACAGTAAAAATGTCATCTACATAAATGCTGCTAAAGCCACACATATTCAATTTTCTGAAAGTAACACAATATTTATTAGAGAAATTGAATCATTCATAAAATCTGAAAGTGACTTACCTATGTCATTTAAATATTGTAAAGAGTTGTTAAGAGAAGGAGTTCTGTCAAAATATTTGTGATGTCACAGACAAACCCCTAACAAGATTAAAATAATCATATTTGCCTATCCACAATTATTTACAGTTGCTCTAACATAGTTTTGTTCAATTTGTAAGTCTTCACATGATATCAACATTCACTATTATCTTTAAATATTAATCTTTTGATCTAAGTAAATCTTCCTGTAATCCTCTTCTAAACTAGAATGTATGTATTAACTTGTCTTATCACTAGAGATCTTAGTAATATATAATATCATAAACAAAATTAATAAAACAATGACTTATTTGATATTTTAGTACTTACCACCATCTTGCTTATCACTATGCTTACTAGAGATAGAATTTTGACTTTATCCCTATATAAGTAACTAGCTTCTGCCAGCGGTTTCACCTGCATCCCGTGGGAACTACTTCCCGTACCGGAATAAAAAGTAGCCTATAGCCTTCCTCGATAAATGGGCTATCTAACACTGAAAGAAATTTTCAAATTGGACCAGTAGTTCCTGAGATTAGCGCATTCAAACAAACAAACAAACTCTTCAGCTTTATAATATTAGTATAGATGTCAAGTTCTTATAAATGAAAAGATAGATAAGGTATTGAAATTGGCACTAATAATAGACAGACTTAAATAATAGGAAAACTATTTTTATGTTTCAATACCTTCAAATCTCCTTTGTTTTGCAGTTTGCTATTGTATTGTATCATCAATTGTTTTGTGACTCTGTATGATGCCTAATGTATGATGTGTTATTAAACCAACATCACATTGTCTAAAAGTCATATGACAACTAATTTGAGTCTATTAGGAACAAACCTAGCAAGTTAGAAGCTGTCCTGTTGTACAATCTTTGCTAATACTATAGACTCTATAGTATTAGCAAAGACTACTATAGACTCTTTGGCTCTATAGTATAGAGCCAAAGAGTTTGCATGTTTTTGCTTGATGGTGCTTACCTAACAAATTGCTGCTGGCCAGATTTGAAAAGTTAATTCAGTGTTAAACACCCTATTTATAAGGGAGGCTGTAAGCTCCTTTAATTTGGATATATTATCCTTTAATATTTACCTACATATTCAATAAAATATTGAAGTAACAGCTATATTAACCAATATTATTAATTGAGGCTCAAGAGAAATGTAGTTTTATCTTTATCAAAAAGATAATATTTTGGACTAACAACAACTTGGCAGATGTTTCCTGTAATCTGTTAATTTATTGCTCATGAGTCTAAACCTCCATAAAATGTATATTACTGATAATGGGTATTATTTATATAGATATAGTTATAGGCACGGATATTGAGCCCTGACCTTCACCTTTGCCTTATGTGTACAGTGCGCAAAGCGATCCCCACTCTTCCGCCAAGAGCTCAATATCCGTGCCGATAACTATAAGTATAATGTATCTCTACATAATATTATTGTATTATCTTTTGCCTCAACTCTTCTGTGGGGTAGCAGAAGTAGGTGGTTAGATTTATGCTACTTTCCACACCCAGTTAAAAAGTATGTAGCCTATGTTATTTTTCAAGCTCTACACTATCTGTTTACTTTTATTTGAAGGGGATTATAGTAGTTTTAATGTGAAAGCCGGACAGAGAAACAGTAAATTTTGCATGTATAATATAACCTATTATGTACTTAGGATTCTTTCCTACATTTATATTTTTATGATATGATATTTAATTAGGAACACCAGATAAGGAAGCTGTTCTAATTTCAGGTTAGCCTTGAATTGTTACTTTGTGCCAGTTTAACATACATAGTAACATATACATATATTTTTTATTGAAATTTTGATGCCTTTGTTTTGTCAAACATAAATATTATCAATTATTTGTAACACGTGTGATCAAAAGATAATAATTTTTATCATTATTGAATTTTATCTTTGACATGTGAGTGCAATTAAATAGTTGTTATGTTTAAAGTATAATTATAGTTCATTATTAGCTCAGCTATTAGTAAACACCACAGTTAAAAATCTATTAGGTATGAAGATATTGAAAAACCATTCCTAAATACTACATTATCTATTAAAAACAAGAAAACCATGGTTAATTAACTACCTACGCACCAATATGCTTTGATTCCAGATTATGTATCTTTAAAAAAAAGACTGGCCTGATATTTTTTATTTTTTTCTCCATATTTAAGGCATATTCATAACATATAGCATGTTCTTAAATTCTCGAAATTTTATAAGCTTTTTTCTTGCTATAGCTAAACAAACAATACCACTTGTCGGCAAATTGCAGACGCTACCGTATAACCGGCAACCAGCTGTGAAAGTAAAACCTTACATTATTGTTGAACACGAATAAAATGCTGGCCGTCTACAAAAATACTAATTGTTATTACCCGTGACTATGTCCATGAAGATTTTTATTTTATTTTATCATGAAATTGGAACTGGACCTTTGTTACACATAATGCTGGTTGCATTTTGTATTTGAATTCGGAATGTTTATTGTGATTGATTTTATTAATGTTCTTGCTTCCTATTTTTATATTTATAAAGGCGAAAGTATGTTTTAGGTTTGTTCTCCACCGCAGCGATAAGGTTTTTTTTGTATAGGTAGTTTATGAGCTGGGATTATTTTATGAATAGCAAAAATTCACGGTTCCTATGAGTGTTGCAGTGCTAGTGCATTTTATTTTGCAGTTGCGTAGTCCACGAGCTTGTTTTGTATCTTCAATTTCGAAGATGAAGCAAAAAGTGTCAATGTCGCGCATTATTTATTGTATTACTTTGCGGCTTCACTCGCCCTTGACGCTTTTAACGATAAGAACTTCCAAAACTCCTTTCTAAAGATGCCGAAAGCCTTCCGTAGGAAGGGAATCTTACGTTTAATCCTATAATGCTGACATTTTTAACCGACTCACAAAGAAGGAGGAAGTTCTCTCAATTAGGATGTTACTTTATTATGTTTATTATGTGAATCAAAAGTCGAAAGAAATTTAATTTCAAAACATCATTTTGAAAAATCTGTCGGTTCAGTGTTCAGAGGCCAGCTGACATTGATATTTTGCTTTTGAACTGAAATCTAAGTTGCAATAATACGTGCATCAAATAACTCTTTATTGCTAAGTTTTTTGGGCATGTTTTTGTAATGATCAGTAAAAGTTGTCTCGACTCAACCATGCGGTTAATACATTTACTTTTCCTAGCATGTTTTCGCTGGTCACAGACTTTAATACAATTACTAAACTACATTTGGTTGCATTTCTGTCAATGCTGTACATGTGGTATGAGGGTATTGACTAAGCATGATTTATCTATACACACTATGATCGTTGTATATTCTATTGGTTTTAACGGTATCAATAAATCAGTCAGTCAGACTTAAAGAAGCGAGTTTGACTGAGAATCTACAGAAACCGAAACGTAAAACTCAGTATTTCCACTTCTTTTGCAAGTTTCAATAGAGTTTTTGTTCATTTTAGCAACGAAGTTATTATAAAATTGCCAGCCAGGTTTCTGATTTTAATAGCTGAAAGAAATACTTTAGCATCTAAAACAGTCCTCGAGTTTGCCCCAAAAGATTTTTGTGACTACTTTCAGTTGCATCATAAGTTAGGCCTGTAGGTATTCAAGCATGAAATTCTCAAGTCTAGACCACAGATTTGAAGTAATTTCGCCGACTGAATCTAGTTCCAAGAAGTCTCTAGCTGAAGAGTTTGCTTGAACGCGTTTATTTCAGGAATTACATGTTCCTAATAAAAAATAACTGTTAGATAACCCATTTGTCGAATTTAGGCCTCTCTTTATCCGGGTACGTGGAGTAGATCTCATGATACACGGGTGAAACACACCCAGAATAAAGAAAATTTAAAACACCCTACATTATAGAAATTAAATTCTTACTAACGTCTGAAAATTGCAGCAAACAGCAATTTTCTCCCTAGATACGGGAGAAACCTGTAATTAGGAGCGCGTTTAATAGGTCTAGGCAATTAGGGTCTGAGTAACGGCTCCGTCCTATTTCTTATAGGTTAACCTGAGGTAATAAACTGTTTTTACCGTTCCGTAGTTTCGTAGGCATTTGGGAATGGGGTGGTGCCTGTACAATATTAAAATCTTCTAAAAAATACAAACTTTTTAGTTGAGAACCTCTTTGTTGGGAAGTTAGTTAAACATTTGACGATGCCTAGATACACTATAGGAGAAACCTGTGAGGATAGGGAATGTTTGTAAAAGACACAATTATGACCATTAAATAAGTCCGCAAGTACCAAAATGTTAAATTATGAAATTATATTTAGTATGAAGTTTCATGTTTGCTGCTCAGAAGCTGTTCACTATCATAAATAAAATTGTTAATTAAAACGTTAAATTGTATACTATTGTTTATTATGGCCTTCGCGAATCTAGGATTGAAGGAAGTTGTTGTGTTGCAGATTTTTCTTCCTAATTACATTGAAATATTTCATATTAGAGTATTTTATTTTTATGCCATCTTTGAAAACTTCTTCCTTTTGAAAAAAAAAAAAAAACTTTCGAGCACAATCCGTTTTTTACAGTTTGTAACAGCACTTCTAATTTTAATGAATAATTCAGACTCATAATATATCACACGCATGAACTGTTATTTTTGTCTAAAATTGCAGCAAATAACTGGTCACAGACCAATGACTTGCTTAATATTCAAATCTGCTTAAAAATGAATGTCCCGTATTTCACCGATGTATGACCGATAGGTACTGAAGTTTCCAAGAATATCCTAATCCTAACTAATATTATAAATGTGAAAGTAACTCTGTCTGTCTGTCTTTCTGTCTGTCTGTCTGTCTTTTCTTCACGCCTATACTACTGAACCGATTTGTGTGAAATTTGGTACAGACATATTTTGGAACTTGAGAAAGGACATAGGATAGTTTTTATTACAAAAAAATATAAAAATAAAATTTATTTCGGACATATAGCGCCATCTATTGGTCAAACCAAAAATCACTATTCCACGCGAACGAAGTCGCGGGCAAAAGCTAGTTGTTTATAATTGTTCTATAGACCGTACGTATTACAAAACCTGAGTTGTGACAAGATCGAAACTCGTAAAACCGACCTCAAGATCTATACTAATATAATGCTGACGAGTTTGTTAGAAAGAGCCAAACACATTACTTCTAGTCCGATTCGAAAAAATCTTTGAGCCCATTTATTGAGGAAGGTTAGCCACGGGACGCATAAAAATCCGTTGGTGTAAGTTAGTTATACAGATAAAGTCCTATCTCTTCTTTATTGAATCTGTGAAGAACACCAACTAATGCTTGTTTCGTTCTAGGCAACAATCGGAATCGACTTTCTGTCGAAGACTATGTACTTGGAGGACCGCACGGTCCGGCTTCAGCTGTGGGATACCGCGGGCCAGGAACGGTTCCGCTCCCTCATACCTTCCTACATCAGGGACTCTACTGTCGCTGTCGTGGTTTATGATATTACCAGTAAGTATTTTTATAGAATCATCATCATCATATCAACCTATTGCTGTCTACCTTCGCACAGTTCACAAGTCGCACACGCGGAAAATCAGAGAAAGACTTGAAAACCATACAACATTGCGGAACATTGATGGGGATCCTGTGCATGCCCCTAGTCATGAGGAATCAGGATTTTGCGGTTTGACGTCACCTTTTTTATCACACTGTGTATTAAGGGTACAATTTCAGAACGATAGGACGAACATAGGCATGGTAGTTGATGGTGAGGACTTATTTGCCCAGCATTGACAATGCAGATTGGGAAAAATAGATCTAATATCCCAACCACGTTAGTAGGTAACACGGTGACGCCTGTCAATAAGTCTTAACAAGAAGTCTCGGAAGTCGTAGGTGTTACAGGATTTACTTGTGTAACAATGAATAGGTCAATTATGATGAATGTGGTACAAAAATAGCTTTACTAAACACAACCTTACGAAGGTTATGTCTAGTGCAATTCACAGAAAGAGTTCTTACGACCCTTGAAACCAATAATGTTCAAATATGAAAACACCTGTCGGAAAGCAGCCAGGATCAATAATGCACTTGGAGAGAGAAAAAGTAAATATTAAATGAGCATGTAGTTAGGTTACCGTCGCCGCTGGCCTTCGTCATCGATCCGCAAATGTACCGATGCATTGCACTTCTATAGAATACCATGCAGTTTTTGAAAAAGTCATTATGAAACTATGTAATAAATATTGGGTCAAAAGCATAGTTTAAAGATCTTTCACATCTTATATGAATGCGTTTTTAATTTTTGTATAACTATGTGTGGTATTTAATTTGTCCTTTATAGCCGTGACTCATTCTTGAACTGAGCAATTATTATATTAAAAGACATGTTATTTAACTGGAACCAATAAGTATAATGATGGACTCCGTTATCACATGCTCGACTACTTAGTATACCTACTATACATGCAATTACCGAACCTAGATTCGAAAACTGGTTCCACAATTTAATCTTGCTTAAAAACTTAAGAGATACGAAAAGAAATTGGGCACACAAGTTTGTTCTTGAAAAACTTGCGAGTACATAAAATATCGCCGGCGTCCAACTGTGTTACGCGAATTGAATCCCGAGGTAACGATATCTTAAACCCTCGGGCGCGGCTCGCATCTGGCTAAAAAATAAACTCCATTATTTTTTATAGACGACCCAACAAGTAACAGTTATGTTGTCATGTGGAAAGAATGGGCGTGCCCTCTGCATGTCAGTGGTCTTTGGCTTGATCTATTTTGATTTAAGGAATTTGCAAACGCTTCCACAACTCATCCGTTTGTCGGTTCGTCGGACTTGACCATGACTTTTTCAGTGTAGCTGAAGTTTCGCAAACCGTCTCCAATCTCGGAATTTGATTGTGTACACCCTGAAGACTGCTCTGTTGGTCTGATCTGCGACAGTCCCAAGGTTACCAGTTCTGTCCTTCACGAGCGATCGACTGAAAACGATAGCTCATCACAACCTGTGATCCGACATTGACATTTGGCATACATTTCAAACCACAACACCGCGCCTCCACTACGTATTGCGTCCTCTGGTTTATAAAGACGTTTTTTCAGCTTGTTTCATAAAATGTTTTGAGCAACCGGGAAATGAAAAGACGTGATTACAGTGGTGTTGCACGTAGCGTGGTTCTGAAAGGTCGAAAGTGGGCCAATGGCCCGCCGGTCATCGCGCTCAGGTTACAATTTACGCGCGATCGTATATCAGGTTTAGTGTCCCGGGCTTACCTGGCGGGTCTCATCATTTTATTTGTCAAGACACACCTATAAGATGATCTGTAAAATGCTATCAAGTAATTCAACTTTATTATTAATCTTTATAATGTTTTTGCCTCCGGCCGTAAAGTTACTCGCGTCGCTCTGTTACGAGTGAGCATCTAAATTGAAAGTATACGTTGGCTCTCCAATTTGTTTTATAGGAATGGGTAAATAATGTACAAGCATTATCCATCATTTAGCTTTCGTAGCGGTCACAAAACAGTTTTGATTTCTTTAATTAAATGAGTCGTTCGAGCGAGGTGGACCTGCAAATATAGACTTTATACTGATGGGTGAAGGTTAATATTTGTGGTGAGGGTTGTCTGACGTCTGTAACAAATATTTGCTCCATGCCCATCCCACGAGGAACCTTGGGCCAGGCCGTTTATGTCTGTGTTTAAGTACATGATATACTTACGTGAGATCAGTCCTTCTAATGTTCTTTCGTTTTCAGCTCTACTTTTGTCAGTCACTCTTGATTTATCGTCTTCTTGTCATCGTTGTAACTAATACCTACTCGTAAGTAGCAATAAGTATGTATTCCACATAACATTTGAACTAGCTTCTACGTGCTGTAGAAGCAGGGTGGTCTCCTAAATGTCACGACGTACCGCGATCCCATCTACACTTACCACTACAGTATTAGTTTCATTAAAATTCCTGAAAAACTCGATCGATCTTAATGTTTAAACATACTAGTGTGTATGTACTGTTCTGAGCATGTTCGTTTCAGTATCGATTTGAGAGCTACGGCCACTGATTGGCACAAATTCAGTTTCATATTGTTCAAGGTTCTTCGAATATTCATAACTGTTTGTACTAACGTAATTAACTTTGTTGTAAAGATTATTGTTACTTGCGTTTTTAACACTCTGAACCATATTTGGACGGTATTTTGCTGTTTTGACTTCTTCAGCTAGGCTCCGTTGCTTTACAATAAAAAAAACACTAGACAGCAAAAAAAAAAAGCATCGGCCTACAAGTCGGTCTCTGGTCTCCATCATCAGGTCAGCTTCAAACCCATTGCATAGTGTTATCAGACATACGCCTTAGTGTCAAGTTTTGACGCTACGTATGCCTACAATTTTAGAAAGTTGCTTTCGATTTCTCAGGGTTTCCATCATCAGATCCTGACCTGATGACTATGGGACCAACTGGCAGCTATTCCGCGTCGAACAAAAAAAGAATCACGTAAATCGGTCTACAAACCTCGGAGTAATTGATGTATATGAATTGAGAACCTCCTCCTTTTTTGGAAGTCGGTTAAAAATAGCATGTCTTAAGAAATTCCCTGTACTCTGCCGTAGTTTAGGATGTCGCGAGCACTCCAACAACCTACTGAATTTAATCCTCTGTCCATACATACGAAGGTATGTATGTATATGACAAAGATGCTCTATTTTTTCTTGCATATGTCCTAGAAATTCGACACAACTAGAAACAAAGAAGTGTCTCTTCTGCTGGTCTTCTTCTTCTTAATTTTGAAGATCCCAGACACTCATCCATGGTTTGACCGCTAGAGCGGTCTCGCGATGATCTCGAACTGTACCTAGTTTATTTGTCTAAAACGTTAGTAATACACGAGTGTCAAATAAAACCTATTGCTCGGTACAGCAACACGGTTTCACGTTTCCTTTGAGAATTTAAAACTTTCACAGCATCGTAGACGTGTGATGACATAAACATTATTATGCATAAGTATTTATTTATTACGCATGCGAGGTTGTTATAGTTACCGACCGACTTCCGGAGCAATCTATAAATATTTAACATAAATTCCGTTTTATTGTGTTATCAAGGTCGCCTCGATTTACGAAGGAGTTATTATTATCTAAATCCTATCAACAATTGTAGAAGTCACAAATATGCGCAGACTCTGCACAATATTTGCATAACACAAGCAAACAGACTTCTTTCGCAGATTAAACGAGTGTTAAGGTTCTGTAGTCAACGTGATAAACCAGTTAATTGCTCGTAAAGCTACTAGTTGGAAACTATAAAGAAGAAATGACGTTTAGAGATTTCTTCGCGCATAAATAAGTAAGCCATTATTCTATGGCGTGGGAGTTCAATAACATGACCGTAAGAGCCATAGTCTTGAAGCTTTGTATGTGTGTGTGAGCTTACACGGTTTCAATGTGTGAACGTTGAAGGAGAACAAAAAAAGGTTGGTTCTTCCCATGTCTGCAAATGGGCCTATAGGCAAACAAACGTATCTAATATAACAGTAGACGATATAGTAGTAGCAATAATTACTGGGAAATGGCTTAATCAAGTGATGTGTAAAGGTGACGGTGCAGCGATAGGTCGATGACATCACGAGCATACGTCAGGCTGTATGTGAATAATACTTGTGTGAATATCCGGCTTTAGTTATAAACTATGAGGAGTTCTCTACTGTTTTGTTGTTAACTAGCTTTGGTACACACTACCGCTCATTTTGTACAAGTACGTAAAACAGTTGTGATAAAGTTGACTATCACAAAATAAATTTCAATATCAAGGTCGCCATAATCCACTCTATAATCTACCAAGATGTTACCAATTAAAATTGATCACAAGTCATCGAAAATAATGGCATTGTTGACAAAAAACTGCAAAAATTACTTAAAAGCCCTACTATTCATATGCTCACGCGCATAACACATTCGTACGGTTGGGCCTCACGCCCACACTAATAGCGTTGTGTGCTTATACAGAAAGTCATTGCCATTTGTCACAAAATCCATATTAAGATTCTTATTATGTGAATGTAGTTGCTAACCGTAGCTTATTTATTTAAAGTAGTTGAGGATCTTTTAATCTTATTGTTTTTGCAGGTTTGCTAATTTCCTAAATACCTGCCAAAGTCCGACCCCAAGTAAAAATTGGCATTAGGACAGGACGAAGATGATTTAAATACTTGCCAAGTCTACTACATATTTATATGCTGTACGATATTGTAATCGTTTTCGAAATAAATAATAAATTTATCTCTAAAACATTCGAATATTTGTAACCAAAACTCATTCTCCCAAACCTACCTTCGACAGATGCGAACTCATTCCACCAGACCTCCAAATGGATCGACGACGTGCGCACGGAGCGCGGCTCCGACGTCATCATCATGCTGGTTGGCAACAAGACGGACCTGTCGGACAAGCGCCAGGTGTCGACTGAGGATGGAGACAGGAAGGCGAAGGAGCTCAACGTTATGTTCATAGAGACCAGCGCTAAGGCTGGCTATAATGTCAAACAGGTAACTTTATTCACCAACTTTTTTGATGACCAGATTCCACGTACAGTTTTAACCGCGTCCCGAGAGTATGTATAAAAAGTACCCTATATGTCATTCTGATATATAAGCTGTTATATTGCCAAGTTTCATCAAAATCCGTCGTGTAGTTTTTGCTTGAAAGAGGAACGAACATCCATTAACTTTCGCGTTTATGAAATTAGTAGGATGGGCACGCCCATCTTTAGAAAAAAAGATGGTCGGGTAACTGGATTGAGGAGGTCACATCGCGGTCGCTCCTTGTAAAACACTGGTACTCAGCTGCATCCTGTTAGACTGGAAGCCGATCCTAACGTAGTTGGGAAAAGGCTCGGTAGGATGACAACCAATGGTGCTACACAGACTTCATTTGTTTAGAGGAGGGAATGGGAGAAACTGGACACTGACGGAAAAAAGCTTCCAAGCTAAGCAAATGCTGTAGTGTTTCTACGAAAGAGTTATTATGGCCTTAGTACACTTAGTACTTGGTATTCCAGAAAGAATATAAAGTAGTCTTTAGTTAGTAAGTCTGATGTTCTCTCCTGCTCGAATGTAAATGAGCTACGAGTTTATATATTTTTTTTGTAAATCAGTGTTTGTATGTCATTTATGAATACATTTACTGATACTGATGACTCATCAAGCAATCAAACTGTAATCAGATAATACTAAACAATGAATAACTGTATTTATTTTTCATATTTTATCAACTATTAGACAGAAAGATTCCATGTTGCATCAGACGAATAAAAAAAAAACATTAGCAACAACTTAAATCTTAATTACTGAAATCAGTGTATTTAGTAGAGTGCGAATGGTTACTTAGGTCCAACTGTGTATCAAGTCTGGCTGTGACGTCAGAGATCGATTGAGGCCGTATAATACGACCTTTGCCTAGCTCGCCGAGGATAACAGATGTTCCTAGACAATTTGACTTTCATACTGAATAAAAGGTGGAACTTGAATAAAAACTGTTTGAATATTTTGTATGTTTTTTGAATGTTTGTACTTGTAACCGAAACTGCTTAGTGATTATAATTTTTTTGTCGTTCTACTCTTGCCGAAAATACATCGGGTGCATTCGTGATGTTTAACAAATATAATCTGGTAAAAAAGCTTAAAAATTGTTTATTTATCTTCTAGTAAATTATAAATGATGTTTATTTTGCAAACAGGTTGAAAATAACACTTTTAAATTTTAAATTTCCAATTCACTATTTTCTATCTTACTTACCTTGTATAACGGCTGTTTTTAATATTATGTACATAATAGTGACGTAATTGTATATTCCAGTTGTTCCGACGAGTGGCGGCCGCGTTGCCCGGAATGGACTCTGCCGAGAACAAGCCGCCGGAAGACAGTATCCTTTACCAAATAACGTGCCTAATACTATTACGCGCGCCTAGTACGATTTTCACGTACAAACTATTATCAACCTTGTTCTTGTTGAAATAGAGTCTGAAATCAATTAACACAACTTTGACACTTGGTAGCTTCGTTGCACTTCTTGTCAGAGTTCTGTTATTTGATTTTAGTAGGTATTTCAATGAATATTAAGTCGACAATAGTTTGACAATGAATGGTCTTCGATGCGCTCCGCCTAATCTGCCGGTGATTAACAAGCGGTGGTCCCTTACGGCATGCAGTGGTGATGTGTTGCATGTTGGCTCCAAGGAGGTTAATTAACAATCGGTGCGGTCCGTCCCTTTAAAAAACTTTGTCTTAAGTTGGTAACTCGATGCCACAGATTAAATACTAAATGGATATTTACGTCAATTGTTTTGTTTTTAAAGAGTTCTCAATTTGAATTTTCGTTTTTTATTTATTTATTTTAGTCTCTTTTAAAGGCGTCGAGTTGCCAATTTAATTTAGTTAATAAATGATACCCAACCTACGGACATGAATGAAGAACTAATGTTTTTTAACTCACTCAAGACTCCACGCTCGTTCATACACGCACGTATATATGACGTATTTAAGTAATATATTTAGTGTGTACACGAATCATGATTGCTAGAATATGTTTTTGTTCCCTTACAACAGGATATTGGCGGATTGTTTAAATGAAATTCTTTGTTGTATTGTGTGGAATCAGCTGCGCTTTCTTTTATATATATTGGAGACATTTTAAGATTTGATAAACAATATGTTGATAGAGAGGGAAGGAAGGCGGAAGTTTTAGAAAAACTTCATATATCTGTCTAATCCTAAAAAGGAAGACTTTTGCGTCGATTTTAATATTTGAATTATAAAATTAAATAAAACATGGTCCCAAGTAAATGTGCAAAGCTGATTTCACACACAGCGTTTTAAAATCGTTCGACAAACAAGTGACGTGTTCCGGACGAGTCTGTGTTACGGTGGTGGTTATAACAGTCTAACGTCTGTGTTGTAAGTAAACTTAAGGTTACTAATATTTTGTGTCTGTATATCTACTTCCATATATTTTTACTAAGCCGTATATTACCTACTTTACAAAGGCCTTGTTCAGTACAATCGCTCAACGCGCTCAAATAAAAGATAGAATATCTTAGTGTGCGTCAACGTGGTTGTAATGAGTGAAACCTCTGTGGTGTATGTAATCTGTGGCAGTGCCCCGTTCACATGCAAGTTTCTATACATTTAAATGAATAATGGAAGTGTAAGTTGCAGTGTAAACGGGTCTCAGATATTATAATATAAATATATTTTATTTATTCCAAATAACATCGCTTTATAACCATGCTTATTGTTGTCCTATAAAATGTGCAGTTGGCAATTTTAGCGTTGTATCAAATATTTTACGATTTGTGATTTTATGTTCGGGTTTGGGAATGTTCTTATTTAAATGAATATTATTTTATATTTAATATCATTGTCAGAATCAGTCATTGCTTCCAATTGATTACTAACCTAAGACTGGAAGACAAATTCCAAAGTCTTAACTGTCATAAAAATATCCAAATGAAGGAAATTGCCAACTACACACACTAATATTTATGACGTAACAACGTCCTGCTTAATATTTTTGAGTTGCTATTTTTTTTATTATTTGCGCTTCGCAGGGTACTTTTAATGTGAAAAAAACATTAGTTTTATTACTTAGAAACCGCATGTCGAACGCATGGTCTGGGCAAATCGGTCTTAAAATTTTAACCTTCCTTTAATGTGAAATATTTTCACATTGACATTGTTTCTAAGTGTATATCTTATGTTTTGAGCCTTGTTTTTATTCTACAAGTCACATATTTTGGCCTCTGTGCCTCGATGTAGTTTTGATAAAAAATCTGCGTATGAGTTCCATCTTTAGCTTTCAAATTAAAGTGTATTGTAGAATAATAACATTGCTCAGGTGTCGGTAAATATTATGGGGAAACGTTTAAGGTTTAATTTTTTAATTTTATTGAATCGCCCCTCTGTCATCATCATATTATGTTAAACTTCCCAATTAACCAACTAACCACCTCTTCCCAAAATGTGAGTACTAAAAATATTCTTTGACTACCCGTTTGGTCAAAAGAATCATACTTTTAAATATTTTTAACAGATATCCTAAGTCCTAAACTATAGAACTGATACATAAAGATGCATCTATCTGGTAAATGAAATAATATAATTTTTAGTCAACATTCTTATTAGATTTTTTTATTGCTGAACCAAATTTTAATAAAGTATAAGTAGTGTTGTATACCAAAATCAATCGGAAATATTTACCTTAGCCCAACTTGTTGATTATTTTAAACGGTTCTTTATATTGCCCACTAACCCATTTCACAAAGTGACCCCTACGATTACAATATGAACTCGACCAACCATACATCACCCTCATACGTAACTTAGACAAGGTTCCCCAATTTGCCGACACCTCGCTTCGTTGGAACTGTATCGTAGTACCGTTTTATTTTCCTTAATGATTTGTACAGTGCACGAGGTGATTTTGAGGCAGGCGCCCGGCGACAGCAAGGAGCCCGACAGCGGCTGCGCCTGTTAGTGCCGGTGCTCACGCTGCGGACTGCCACCGACCGCTGGCTTATATTGTGTACTAGCTTTATTGGGGTACTTGACGTTTACATCTGTCCAACGGCCATTTGCAAAGATTCTGTGGTGATACCAAGCAATAATATCACTGATTTTCAAATGTTTTTTTTTAAACTACTTAATGTTGAGTCTACAATACGACCTTGTAACTGTTCAAAATGTTTGGCGTCAACTACCCAATTGTTAAGCCTCATTTGACCTCAAGAAAAGCAGATGAAACTGTTCTTCTGTGGTATAGATTATACACAATAATGTAAGTGAGGTTGTCGGACGATATCCCGCGGTCCGCAGTAGGCCGGCCACAAGCGAAGTGTATGAACCGATCTGATACGTGCTAGCGTGCTTTTGTGTGTTTGTCTACAGTGATATTAGATTTTAATGTACATTCAACTAGTTTTCAAATTATAACGAATTAAGGCATAATTTTTATATGACTCCTACTGTTTTATATAGACCTTTGTTTGTTGTGACTAATGCCATATGTAGGGCGGGTCGTAGGTTCCTTTAACGACAGTTCAACGATAGCAGTTATCTTGTACATTGACGCTCGTTAGTTGCCATATTTGACGTATACGTGTCTGTGAAAATAAGATGGTGTCACCCGCCCTAAGTAATAATTCGCTAGAACTTAGTTATGAAACAGAAATGGTGTCTTATGTCCTATGTGAGGCAAATCGTGAAAATTATGAAAACGCAAAATTTTGTGTCAAGGTAATTTTGGTTAGTTCGTATGAAAGGTTGAAATAGGACAATAGTACTGTTTATGAACTAAAGGTCTATGTAAGACAGCGATGTGCTACTTTGACTACGCATTTACACAAAAGCACTATGTATTAGCTTCACTAGGAAAATGAGTACTTATGTGGGAATTTATTTGGACACGCTCTGCGCTTTGTGCTAAGAAAAAAATTGGGAATAAAACAAGAATTTTCAAGTGCATATTGCTTTTTGAACCGCTTAAAAAATAAAGAACATCTTCGACATTTATAGCACAGCAAGTGAAAATTAAATTCCCTCATTGTTTTATCCCTTTGATAATATTATTATATAAATGTATTCTAAGCGAGTTTTTATATTTAAGTTATCGTATGAGACTGAGACTGCACGCCCTCTATTGTCACCACGTAGCTTATAAACTATGGGTTGGTAGCAGGACTTATGCTGGCTCCATACGTTGGCCCAACGCTGGCTCCAACACTATATCAGCATGTTCCTCTAGAATATAGCATTGACCACCAATGCGCGCCAAAGTTGGGAGTTGGTCACCGTGTCGATTTTCAAAAGAGGCAAAGCTCGCTTTCCGTCCTCACTTTGGTAGGAATGTTGGCACCAACGTGTTGAGCCGGCCTTATGCGAAACTGAAGCCGTATTGTGACAAGTTCAAGAGAAGAAAAAGATCCTTTTCGCTCTGTGACGTGTGACAGAACGGTGTTTGAACTGACAAGAATATTATTACTAAGAGAGAATTATACGTGTTTATTGATTGATGGTGAGGCGGTATCGTAACGTTTGAAATAAGACGTCACTGGAGTCCCCCTTGAGTATACCTCTTTCAAATATGTGTTTTAGTTCTAATAATATTACATTGTTTGATTTTGATGCAGTCAAGTTTTTGAATGGACATGGCAACACCTCATTTTGAAACTTAGAGGGTTGGTAACATATTGTAAGTCCTATTCTTTATTATAATATAATATTACCACTAGTGTAAAAATCGAACCATTTTTTATCTTTCAATTTGTCAAAATAATGTGGAAACAGACTAAAGCTGATATTTTTTTTTACCGGGAATTCTTAACGTTACGGTGACTTGCCTCTATTTAATGTTACGGTATAAGAGCTGCTCTGTATGTTGTACATAGCGTGTGGCGGCGAGACTCCGCTTTTCCCTCGTAAAATTCACTGTTCCTATTATTTTGAATGTCAAATGTTTATTATCCGATTCATATTTTTAGTGCCAAAGAAGTTACGGTTGAAAACCGATACGCGTCTTTGACACATATAAATATCTTAAGAGAATTGGGAGTCCCGCGGTCTCTGTACATTAGTATTATTTATTTACTTAGTGCTTAAGTGCATAAACTTACGATTCTTATGTCTTAAACGATTTTAGTGAGATTTCACAGCTAGCTTTCTCGTGTCGATATCGATAAATTTATAGATAACACTATTTTGTAAATGTATCATTCCAATATGCTTTGTTAATGATATATAATCAATTCATATAGCAATATATACAATAATTTTTAATAACGTTTGGCCTCGTAAAGGATATTTAATAAATTTAATGCTTATTTATAATTATCATAAATTATTTTTATAATTTATTTTAGGTGCAATATATTTTGTACAATTTTATTGTTGCAGCTGTTTATTTCAGTAACGAAAGTTTTCGACTATATATTATGGAAATAAATTATACTATTCTACTATTACCAAAATTGGTTTTAGAGATATTTTTATTTATATCTACATGTTCATATTAAATCAAATTATTCTCGTTTAAATATTGAAAATCTGAACGTAGAATATTTTTTTTGATTTGATTGATAACGTTCAGATCCGTATCATTTGCTATTACCACAATATATTGTTGAAAATGTTTGTTATCCACAATCAAATTATTTATGTGTAATAAAAACTACAGCTTCATTCTTATCGCAGTCTTGGGTGCACTCAAATGTATTATGTACTATATTATACCTTTTTATGTTTAGTGCTCTTATAAATATTACTTTAATATTTTATTCATATATTTTAAACTCTGTAAATTATAGTTTTTTTTTAATTATTAAGTAATCAAATATTGTAAATTAAATATATCGGATTTTATCTAAAGTCAGATCGGAGATTTATAATGAGATTGACAATACTTTTTAGTCTGACTGATTTTTTGAATCCTCAGAAAATTAAATGAATTGATTCCATTATGTCAATTATTTTAGATAATTGAGGCTTGGATTTTGTGTTATCAAGTTTAATTAAACGTACTAGAAGTAGTATGAGTGCATCCCACGGTTGTAGAAATTGACAAGAAAATGTAAATACCCATATCACGCTGGTTTATTTTGAATAAAATATTTAAAACACTTCATTATAGTTTTTTTCTGCTCTCATTTTAAATACCACACTGGTAGTTTTTTATAGATTATTTTTTATTAATCAGATATATTAATTAGTTTTGATAAGAGCCTATTTTTTTTTAATCATTAAACAAGTTTTATAAATATAATTATAGATTTAATGAATTTCAAGATATGACCAAATAACTTAATATGACCAATAAGCTCACTAGTAGAGTTTTTATTCAACAGATTTTCAAACTACTCTAACTTTAAAAAAAACTTCCCTGTCCCATGAGTCATATGTGACACGGTGCTTGTAACGGGAGCAAGTTGACATGCGCAAGTGACATGAGCACGCGGGTGGGTATTTTGCTTTGGTACAAGCGCGAGTCGCGGGACTTGCATGTTTTAAAAATGCAATTTACCTGCGCATGTGCCTCAACATGGGCAAACTACTTACACCGTGTAGATGCACCCTAAGATTTTAAGTGGTAAAGTTTCGTGCAAATTCGGTGGTGATATCCTTAACAGTAGCCACAGCGGTGGATCTGCAGACGCAGTCGCCGATGGGCTCGGAGCAGGAAGGCAACGAGAGCGGCTGTGTGTGCTGAACTCCCCCCCCCCCCTCGCACCGCTTCACGCACACCCAGTATCGACACATCGGACACATCGATACTATATATTTTTACCTATGTATTTTTTTATTTAAAAACTTAAACGAACCGATGAGAGAATCATTTGGAACAACGTTTAGAAATGGCATGTGACTTTAATATCGATATTAATGTACTACGGACTAGGCGTGTATGAAGCATGAATTTTCAAAAGCTAGTGTTGTTTAATAACATGTTTGTATGTGAATCAAATTGTGTCCGTAGTCCGTGGTACTTGAATGTCGTGACACTTATTCAAACTTTGTGATTAGATAAGTCTTTCAGAACGTTCCTATGACTTCGTTTCAAATATTAAATATATCTGGCAGAGGAAAGACTGGAACATTACTGTGTGTTTTGTTAAAGTTGTATTTATGAGGTTTTTTATATGTGCCCGCAAAGTTGCTAAACACTTCCTAGTTTGAGTGATTGCAGAAATTTCTTACTAATTATTTAGGCTTTACTGGATCATTTTAAATGCGTTCGCTTCTAATTGCAGAATGTCTATGAACCGATCGTTATTTGGTTTTCTCTCGATAACTCGCTTTATGTATATATTTACATCCCTACGTGTGTTTAAATATGTATGAATATAATTAGAGCCTAGTTTATTTTTTATTGTAAATAGTTTTTTTTATTTTATTTATATTACACATAAACACATTTTTTGGTATTTTTAGCCGTCTTCTCTATCGGATGACGATGTTGGCTTTAATACATCGAATCACGAACATTGCATACACTCACTGCCAGAATTTGTATGAAGGAGACATCAAACATAGGTGCTCAGTGGATATTATATTATCTGCTTACAAACATTATTATGACGTTAAAGCAATACCAAATTACTCGCTTGTAGATAGATAGGTATCTATAATTAATGCATAATAATATGGTATAGTAAGTTCAACTCAGTCGTGCGCGCGGCCTTATGTGTGGGTAACCCTTGTACATATACAGTGACTTTGTGTGCGTGACAAGAGGTACAGTCGGGTACAATACAGTTATTTAGGGGCTGTATACGGGTGTTTAAAGAAAAACAGTTATTACGTAATTTAATGTTTATTTATCTACAATGATTATGAATCGCTACTTGAAAAATCAAATGATGAATTTTCGGATTCCAAGGTGATTTATAATTTCTGACTCCATGTCAAAATGTGTATAGTATTCTTCTTTTTTCTTTTGTACATGTCGACAAGTATTACCCCACATCCCTTCATCAATTTGACTTAAACGTTCATTATTTTCGTCTTATTTTGGTCGACATTATGCGAAGCAAAATATTTTTTTAAAATTCCCCACACATTTTGTTTACATTATTATACTAGACTATACCTCTTTTTACATTCTTAGTCCACACTTTTATTTATTGTCCGCGTACCCCGAGCTAGAAAATGTGTAAGGAGTATTTAATTCATCTTAGATATTTCACCTCATTTATTTCTTAGATGCTGTCAATGTCAATTTGAAAAGACGTATGAGAAAATAATGAAAAACCATATTTAATAATAATAATTTCTCCGTGAATAATTAGTATTTTCGTAAACGACTGTACCCATAACAAAAAGCGATAAGAACACGTCATCCTCGGACGACGTCACTGTCACACGAATGAAAGTTGTATATTTACAAGCCGACGCACACATAGGGCCGCGCGCAAATCTGAGTTGAACTATCTATAGACGGCACAGCATCATGTAAACTTACACCTTTTTACACAAATACGTTTATCTTTTGTCCATTGTCGCTTCTGTATTGTATTTTGAACTTTATGCTATTCACTCTAAAGCTTTTTATTTAAAAATACGTGTCTTATTGGTTTTAAAGATCAAAATACAAAACCCTCGCAATTCACATTGGACCAAAGAAAAAACGTTGAGCAGTAGGTATATTTTAATTTAATTTCGTTATTTTTCAAACTTTTTAAGCCTTTGCAATTATTTGTTCATATTTTCTGTTATTATAGGTTTGTGAAATCGGAGCATGCTTTTTTGACGCTGGAGGATTCGGATATGTATTGTTAAAATTCCATCTACCTGTTTAAAGCTCAAGTTTACCGACAAACGTTCGTTTTCTTAAAAAAACTGTTTACTGTTAATTTTCACGTTACATTTTTATATATAGTAAACAGCTGTTAAAAAAAAAAAACGTATGTGTCTGTTGTCGGTGAACTTGAGTCCATGGTTGTTTCATAGAAACGGTTCTCTGAAGGAAATGTAAGGTGATGAAAATAATACAAAATATCAAAAGTTTCCTGCGTTTTTATGCAGCATTAGAGTAAACTAGCGAACTGAGTCAACCAGCAGCTTAGACTTCTATATAAACTAAACATAACTAAGTAATTTCATTATAAAAAGTTACTAATACGCACTTTATTTTTAAGCACAACTTGTGAACGTTTCAGTATTTTTAGTGACTATGCTAAAAGGTTAAGTTATAGTCGGTCGCGTTTTAATTTATATTGAGTAAAGGCTTGCTAAAATATAAATTCAACCATGAAGTATCAATTTTGAAATTAAAGAATATTATGTTGAATCATATGCTTGTTTTATTTATAGAATTATTGTGTAACGATTTGATTTTAAATATTGTATATCTATGGAGCCTGTATTATATATAAATTAAAACGGTTCCTTTATACGTCAAGTCTTTAGTTCTAATTTATTTAAACAATATCGTTGTTATATATTGTATTAATATATTATGTAGAAGCTGTAATATACATGAAACGCGCTAAATATTATTTGAACTGGAGTGAATGCAATTATTTGCGACCAAGCTTTCCGAACGTGTTGCGAGATTTGGCTTCAAATTATAACGATGTCGTGTCAAAATACTGCTGTGATTAACGCTGTAAAGTCTTAAATGTGAACTTACTTGGAAATTTACCAGTACTTCATTAATTTCATATATATTTTCTCTAAAAACAGTGACAATGTTAACATTCCTGAGTACTGAAAATGGTAGTTTCATCAATCTTTATTTAATGATAGGTAGCGTAGATACATTAAAAGCTTATTATACGATATTTATGTTACCGGCCGAACCCGATTTTAGGACAAACCAGTTTTGCCTAGGCTCAACTAGTTCTTCCTATACGCGTTAGGATTAACTAGTATAGCCTAGTCCAAACTAATTTGTCCTAAGCCCGATAGGACGGACCAGTTTAGGCTAGGCAAAACTAGTTGATCCTAATATCAATACGCACACTCTAGGATAAACTGGTATGGCCTAGTCAAAACATATACATATCTAAAAGTCTAAATAAATAGATGAACTAAATAAACTACTCCGTGTTTAGAAAAATATCATCTTTATTAAACTATAATGATTCGTCGTTATGGATAAATTGATATACGAACAATCATACTACATATTGTATGTAGCAAACTAACAAATAATAGCTAAGTATTTTTTTTTTAATAGAAGCAATAATCAAATCTCAAATTTGTTATTGTTGTCGTTAAAAGTTATGGATAATAATTGGTAATACACACAATCACACTATAACAAATAATACTGTATTTTTTTAAGAAGCAATAAATTAAAATTGTTATTTATTTTTACACGGTTTGCTTTGGTGGCACTTAGAATTGCAGAGTATCATTGCCTTCTTGCACTGGCATCTGTTTGTGGAACAGTTCTTGTTGCAGCTGCATCTCACAAAACCTTGGCCTGATCCAACAGAATGTTTCGTAGCTGCAGTCCTCAAAGATATTTCAGAGTCTTGGTTTACATTTGCTACCTCTAAAAAATTTTGACTACAAATGCCGAATTCTGATCTAAAAAAAAAACATATTAGTTACTTTAAAATATCATTAATGATCTAGAAAGATAGATAAGTAATTGAGAAAAAAATATACTTACCTGCAATATAGTTTCTGAAGTACACCGTGTTTGGTGCCAACTTTCCGACCTCGCTACATTTGTTTATTGTTTAGACTAGGCCATACCAGTTTATCCTAGAGTGTGCGTATTGATATTAGGATCAACTAGTTTTGCCTAGCCTAAACTGGTCCGTCCTATCGGGCTTAGGACAAATTAGTTTGGACTAGGCTATACTAGTTAATCCTAACGCGTATAGGAAGAACTAGTTGAGCCTAGGCAAAACTGGTTTGTCCTAAAATCGGGTTCGGCCGGTAACATTTATATGGTTTTCAATATGAATTTTTAAAAATCACGTAGAAATGTGATTCACGAGTGATGTGATTATTTGTAATCAGTCAGTTTTGTACGCATTTTCAATGCTTTTATTGCCTGTTAGGTACGTCAGATACAAGGATGCACAAGAATTCGGAGAATAGACTATATATTATATAATAATTTTATATTGACTTACCGAAATTAGAGCTCAATTTTTATTCCGTTAGGTATCGGGAAGACTTATGTATAAAAATATAGATTTGTAAATGTTGCTTTGTTTGGCCATTTATTTAGTTTGAATTCATTACTGCAAATAATAAAAGCTTCTTAGCAATCACAAATTATTGTTTTATATTCTATGTATTGGTTAAAATATTCAAATTCTATCTTAGTTTCATGTTACGAAATTAAAGGTATACTTTGTTAAATAAAATTAGATTATGATTTTCAGAGATAATCAATCGTGTAAAAATGTGTGAAAATTTTAATCGTTTATTTAGTTATTATTTGATTTTTCGAGAGATCCAATAGAGCAACATTTATGATTAGGAAATTGGTAATCAATATACATACATGAACACTATTCTACATAAGTAGGTATTTCGGCTTAAGCTAACCAGAAACAAGAATTTGTACTTTTTATTAGACTTGATATCGCAATGTGGATTAAAATATGCTTTATTGCCGTTTAGAAGATATTGTTTTGTAAAAAAAAAACTTGAAATTAGCATGATGTTCTAATTAAAAGCGTTTTGATTACAATACGAGTTTGTTTTCATTTGATCCTTTATCACCCTTTTATTCTATACTTTAAGAGCGCTATTACAAAATCGAATTGCTCAGTTGTAGGTAAATTAGACGATAGCCGGCAGCACTTGCGCATGTGTGCGTCTAGTGAAATACGCAACGCACACCTGCGGACCGCTACGCGGCACAAACAAACTTGAGACTTTGCCACTTTTTTCCGAAATAATTTATTGTTTTTATAGTTTATGAAATATTATTTGTACCGATGAATTTTATAACCTAGAATAGCTCGATTGAGTTACAATAAACAAATAATCGTTTACAATTTTTAAATTATTTAATCGACAACCAAACTTTTCACCATGTTTATCAATTATAAGTAATTGATTTATAAAAAAACTAAAATCTATAATTCGTCTTCCATGTATTGTATCTTCATTTTCCTGCAACAATGAAAACTAGGAATGTAGATAGTTATTTAAAACAAATATATCACGTATACCTTTTGCGGGTGACAAAAAATACTTACCATATTATTTGTACTGGTATTCAATTTAGTCTGATAGTCTGAATTAAATATGCTTTCATTATCCTGCAAGAATCAAAGAAGTCCAATTACAATATTATGCAACAGCGAAACTAACGACGATGACATTTACCTACATATTTCTTTATAACCAACATCAAAAAAAGAGAAGCCTATCTAACATTTTCGCATTAGAATATCATGGGCTAATACTTATGTATATTACATTTCAATCAGATCATTATAACTAATAAATAAAATAAAAACTCACTAGTATCAAAACGTGTTAGTTGCGCAGGTTGCGCTATATTTTTCGACCTCTGGCGAGTTTACGCGGCGCAACAGCGAGCGATACGTCCTTCCTCGGTAAGCGCTTGGCGCTGACTAAAGTTGAACACCGCGCGTCACAAGATTTATATTGATTTTTGCATTGCAAACAAAAATTATTTTAAAATATTGTTTTACTTTTAAATAGACCAATTTTTTTTTTCAAGCTTTATAACAATACCACCTTAATTATTAAATGTTTTTTATTTGAATTTGGCTTATACTTTCATAGATAAAAAATATAGTTTCGTACGGAAAATTGTCAGTAACTCTCAGTTTTATAGATTTATTTTTGGTGTAATACTGTATGAATTGTAATAAATTGATTTAAGCACTTCTAAGTACAAGATATAGTTGTATCTTGAACATTTTTATAAATGGTTAATTTGCTATATCCTCGGAGTACCAAAGCATCAAAAGATACCCAAAAGCAACATTTTATGAAACATCCTTTGCAGAGACAAAGATTTTACTGATGTACGTGGACAAATTAAAATATTTATTTAATACACTTTCAAGATAAATGATCAAACTTTCTGAATCTTATTTTTGTTTTTTTATTGTGACTATATCCAAAGCATCAAAACTCGTATAAAACGTTTAAATTCGCGAAAATTTGTGATAGCCCTCTTAAAACGGAATTCAAGAAAACCAATTACTAGTAGTTATTGGCGGACGTACTAAAACATGCCTGAACTGAATTTGACAAATTCAGTTCTTTGTTCAAAGGCCTTTCTTTCTCACAGGCCTTTAATGATCCCCTGATTATCAGGATTTAACCTGAGGGGATCCCGGAGAAATGGAAGGCAACTCGAAAATTGTAGGCGTGAACATACGACACTACAAAATAGTGGAGACCTAGTGATGATATGGTGATGGAGATAACTTTTGAGAGATCTACTTAATTAACAGAATAAAGCTAAATGCAGTAAGTAAATAAAATGTACGAATTTTAGAAGTACAAAATATAATTTTATTGAGTGACATACGTAGCTCTAAAAATACAAAATCTTGTCGAAAAGGTAAAATATAAGTAGTATAAAACAGTTCAATACTGTCTATGTCGTTTCTACCGTTACAGTCTTCTTAATTTTATTATGTTTTAATATCCTTCCAGAGGCATCAGACCGTCAGAGAACCAAGGTCATCGACATAGCCCACCGAATCAGCAAGCTGAAGTGGCAGTGGGCTGGCCATATTAGCCGAAGAACCGATAACCGTTGGGGTAAATGGGTAAACGTAGTGTAGGACGTCCTCAGGCACGGTGGAGTGATGACTTGCGCAAGACGGCTGGCAGGAGCTGGATGCGAGAAGCCGAAAATCGATCTCAGTGGCGTGCACTTGGAGAGGCCTATGTCCAGCAGTGGACTGCGATAGGCTGATGATGATGATGATGAGAGGCATCAGACATCTGTGCACAAAACTTTCAGATCCCAATTGACGACATTTTATGAAACCGACCGTGCGTGAGTGTCGCGATATTTATGGATAATTATTTAGGTACTATCGCTGGAAGCCGATTTCCCTCATGATAGAGTTCGTAGGATTGCTGTAAACTTCAAAAGCTGCTTCAATTTCCTGCAAACAAAAGATATCTAGTTAAGGTTTTGAGTAAAATACAATGAATTGAGCGATGTCCATCATACTATGAATTTTTAACACGCTTATATTAATTAGCTTCACTGTGTGTAAGCACTTCCCGGTCTTTGATTAGGATGAAATTTTGCATCGCTCCGAGATCTGATGACAATAGATGACTAGCGTGTTTTTTTTAAGTTTTTTTACCTGTATTATAAATAGGTAAGAAATTAAATAGGCGTCAGGCTTACCTCGTTGAGTTTATCATAATAGCAGTCATCACCGTAGTCAGGTCCGCGGCGCATGTTGCAGAAGTGTCGCCGCGCGAGGCTGCGGTACTCGTCGTGCCGCGCCGGCAGCACGGCCAGCAGCTTGACGATGAAGGGCGCCACGAGCACCGACGCCAGCGACGGCTGCGTCGCCTTGTCCATCTTCTGCGTGTACACCGCCAGAGCCTGCTCAACTGCCCTCTGGTTGTTGTACTCGTTGTTGCTCTTCAGTTCAGCGTAGCGGCTAATCAGCTTCTGTTAATACGTTTAGGTTACGACTGCTTTTGCTCATAAATATATGCCTACCTTTAACCCTACTACGCGGGGCATATTATTATTATTATTCGCCGGGGCTGCGGGATTGTTCGAAAGAGTTACCGCGGCCCTGGTACATAAAAGGCCTACGACGGGACATGATGGATTTTTAGTCAGTTAAAGTCTGATACTCCCTCACCGCTGCTAACCTACAGCGGCAAAAATCATCCAATGACTCCTATTGGATGATTTTTGTCATCATAAAAAAGGGGGAATATTTTATTGAACGAGAACTTTTTGATCTTTGGAACTTAAAAAGGGAACTGCTGAGCGTACTCGCCTCTTGCAACATTTGTCTGAAGCTGTCGTCATCTGTGTGGAGTCTGTTGTCGAGGATCTGCGCCATCGCCTGCGGCACGACGCGCTCGTGCAGCTCGTGCAGCGCGCGCGGGTGCATGCAGCACGTCGGCGGGCCCCACTCCGCCATCACCAGGTCCCGGTACGCGCTCTCTACGGCGACCACGGCCATCAGGTTGTTGTTCTCATTCGCCTTTTGGATTTCCACAAAGCTGCGCTCGATTTCCTGCAAATATAGGTATCGAGTGGATTTTGGTTAGGAGCTGTGAGTCTAGATCTGGTAAATTTTGGGACCCATTTGTTTCCTAGCCTCAAAAATAAAGTGGCTAAATAATTGGGTATACAAATAGATAAGTGAATAATGGGGCCTACTGGCCAGAAGTCCTATGAAAAAAGAGTGGAAAAAAAGTCTGGAAACTCATGCATTGACATACTTCACGCAGTCGCTGTAGGTACGGGTCTAGCTGCTGGTCCGTGGCAGCGTTCCTGAGCTCGGCGAAGTGTTCGCGCGCCCGCGCCGCCGCCGCGTCGTGCTGCGCGCGCAGCTCGGCCGCGCTCAGCCCGCCCGCGCCCGCCGCGACCGCCGCGCCGCGCATGCGCGACACGTACGCCTCCAGCGCAAGCGACACCGCGTTGCTGTTGTTGTGCTCGTTGATTGTACTCAACTGCTTCAGTTGATGTTCGAAGTTCTAGAATATCGTTGGTTAGGTTGATTATACGGCTAGGTTTTGTTAGATGCAAGTGCAGCAAGTTGTGATTCGATGAATGTTCTACCCGCTCTAATTCCGTTCTTTGCTCGTCTTCGACGTCATCCGCCACTTCTCTGGAGGCGTCGAAGACCGCCAGCGCGGCTGCGAGCGCGTCGGCGTGAAGACGCGCGAGGTCGAGCGGGTGCAGGCACACGCGCGCCGCATCGCCGCACACGCGGCTCATGACAGCATCGTACGCTTGCTTAGCTTGTGCCACAGTTTCTCGCAACTTGGCCTCGTTTTTCCACATGTAAACTGATAGGGTGGCTTCCAACTCCTGCCAATTTTGAACAAGTCGTGTGAAAAACACCCAGAGGGAGTAATAGGTGTATTTGTCATGTGCTTAGGTTTGTTGAGTTTACCTGGTTGAGTTGTTCGTAATGGTGGTCGATGTCGTCCTGCGAGCCGAGCTTCTTCTTGTCGTGGTAGTGCTGCGTTGCCTGCAGACGCGCGGCGGCGTGGCAGCGCGCGAGCAGCGCGGGCGGCAGGCTGGCGGCGTCGCGCACGCGCTGCGCCATGCGCGCCGCGTACAGCTCGCGCGCCGCCCGCACGCACGCCGCCAGGCACGCCGCCGCCGTCGCCTGAACACATACACGGCTCATTAAGAAACTGCTCGTAGCATTCACTTTTAGCGCAAAAATCGTATCCGAATACAGAATTAACATACATATACCTACATAAAGGCAAAAAATACTGTTACCTTAAAAATAATGACCGCCTCAGGAACCTCATCGCTGTTAAAGATATCGACGTACTTCTGGAAGTAGTCGACCAAGTCCTGGACTGTGACCCGCTCGCCGTTCACCAGCTTAGGTGTCAGGTTTCGAGGATCGAACAGTGAAGGCACAAACTCCAATAGGGCTAGTCGGAACTTTTCTGTCAAGTCTGCAAGAATAATATGCACAAATATAGAAGCAATTTTCACGAGAAGATCTTCATGTCCAAGCAGAAAGGAAGCTCATTAATTTTTAACAAACTTTTTTATTTAGGTACACCTCTAATCAAACGAGTTACTCTAATCAGACCATGTATGATTATTTCCTGTGGAAGTTAATTATAAATAATTAGCTGTCGATATTTTTTGAGTTTATATATACCTCTCAGACAGCCCGTGAAGGTCTGGTTAGCGACGCTGAGCCCCGGGTGCGGCATCAGGAAGCACTTCATCTGATCGAAGCACGAACAGATGTGTGCGCGTACCTCCCGTAACTCTGCTTTCTGGTTCGGCTTTGACTGCCAACATACACATCATTGTTAAAGAAGAATGAGATTCCGATGAAGATGAGGATGGTTCCAATACTCATAGCGTGATGGACTTACACGCAGATATCAGATGATAAATGATTGTATTTGGATACTTCTTCAAATGCTTCTTAAATACGAACAAAACGTTGTCAAATGGAGTACTTAGCTTAGCTTACCCTCTTATTTATTAGACAGGAAAAATGTGGTAACTTGTTTGAAATATTATTATTATGCCGCATTGATGAAGTACTTTGGACTGTCTGCTAAACAGAACAAGGCCTGTGCTCGCGCAAGTTTCTTTAATTTCCGAAAGCATCTTTTCTTACATCACAATCACAATCACAATTGGCTATCTTTCCCTTTTCCTCCTATCCCGCTACAATATATCAGAAAGAGAAGGAAGATTCGCCGCGCGCACCAATCGCGGCTCGGCCGGACGGCAGCCGAAACTCTTCCGCCGCCATATTATAATTTTTCGAATCACCGTATTTTTTATGTGAAAATAATCAACCGCACCGCGCCATCATTAAAACCGCATAAATCGGTGTAAGTATTAGTGTTGCCGGCACACAAGAACTAACAGGGAGTGACAGTGTACCTAGCCTACGCGTGGTGGAAACAGCATCGCAGGCCTGCATCAACGTGCGCCTACATATCCAGCACATGTAAGTCCCTTTCCTTCACCAAGTAGGTACCTAGCTTTATTCATACTCTGTCTCGGTTAATCACTGACCAATTTGTTTTACTGGCACACAATGGTTGACCAGTGGTTGGCTATCAACCACCACACCACCAGTCTGTGTGTTTAGTACCAAGGAACCTTTCCGGTTTTTGTAATAAATTGCATATTTGGGCTACAATCTATGATTAAAAAAAAACTTTAATGGAGAATTGCAAAAACCTGAAGTCTTTTCCTGAGCAGTTGCTCTCCTCCATTGTAGCCGTGAGGATGTTCGAACTCGCTCATCCAGTCTCTCACGAGGAAGGTGAGGTTCTGGAACGCCTTCTCCTGGCCCTCGCACGCAAGCCGCCCGTATTCTGTGAACAGCTGGAAACATTTGGCAATTATGACGCGAAATTATACCCTTCTTTTAATGGAATTGCTCATACTTCTTTACACAAAATCTGTACTTGAAAGAAATCTTTGAATTGTTTCCCATGATTAACCCTAATTTATTATTAGGCATGCTTTCTTCACCTGCAAATGCTGTAGATCGTCTTCCCTAATGTTGCCGGACAGGTTGTAGATTTGCACGGACGAGATGAGAGTCGATAACGCAAAGATGGTAGAATTCTGACCGATTGTAGTCTCCGAGTCGAAGGTGCCTTGAGTGTCCATCAGAAGCACGGCCACCTGCGATAGATTAGTTCAATTAAACCTTAATAGACAGGGCCCGACTTAGTAGTAAGTCAAAGTCAAGGGTTTTTATGAAACTGCACGTTTTTATGAGAGGTGTTCACGAAGAGGAATCAGCAAGATAATCATTTACAGTAGGTAGTATAAAAAAGTGGAAGTTATTGTGCAGTAAAGTTGATATACCCACCTTCTCCCCGGTGGAGTCTAGGGTGGCGATGATGGGGTGTGGCCACAGATGGATGCCAGTGGTGTCCCGTTCACAACCGCCTCTCCAGTGGAACCCACTCAACGGATCGTCCTCTGCGCCCAGCCATTCGCCGCTCAGCTGTCTATCACGCTAACATCAAAAACGTCTATTAAAAATATAATAAAGAAGAAAGATTTTTAGATAAATAAACCAAGAGCCACAAATAAAGACGGTTTAACTTTGATGACCTCTCCAGTGGCGGCGTAGCATCGGGTGACACCCTGGGCGGACTACCTATTGAGCACCCCCCCCCCAAATCGACAAAATACAATAACGGACCAAAATTTTTTTAAGTACTTACTGGTGCTTTTTCAGTTTTGGATAACAAAAGTACCCGGACAAGTTAGAAAAAACATAACTAAAGGAATTAGCAAAAAACCACTGTATAGTGAAAGGCGCGAGCGCAGCGAGCGCGAAATTTTTTAGTCTTCGGACACAAAAGTGCTCAAATAAGTTAAAAAATCCACTGTAAAGTGAAGAGGCTGTGAACATAGAGAGCGCGAATTTATTTGAGTTTTGGGACACAAAATTCCTCCCCTTCCTAAACAGCTTAGAAATCGTCAGCGTAGAGCGTCAGTTGTTATTGCTATTTCAGTGCTTTAACGATATACTGCACGACCGTCAATTCGGCCTTACAAAGGGTAGGTCCACTACGGACGCAAGTGCGCGGTTAGTCACTCAAATTTTGGAAGCCTGGGAGAGTTCGCAGGATGCCGTCGGTATATTCTGTGATCTCTCCAAGGCGTTTGATTGCGTGGACCACGATACACTCATTTCTAAGCTGAGACACTACGGCATTCGTGGAAAATCTCTTGAACTTGTCCGGTCTTATTTATCCAACAGACAGCAAAAAGTGGATGTCTGCGGCTCAACATCTTCGGGGACAGTTGTAAAAATGAGCGTGCCTCAAGGCTCTATACTGGGTCCATTTCTGTTCCTAGCTTATATAAATGACCTTCCATTTGTGTTGTCTGATATTTCGGATGTTATTTTGTTTGCGGATGACACTTCCCTTGTTTTTAAAGTTAAGCGTAAGAACCCCAATGTTAGTCACATTAATGAAAGCCTAGAAATTCTCTCCAAATGGTTCGCAGCCAACAATTTATTATTAAACGCTTCCAAGACTAAATGTCTTAAGTTTTGTTTGCCTAACGTCACTGCGGTTGAAACAAATATAATGCTCGATAAGAGCAAATTAGAGTTAATTAACAGTACAGTATTTCTGGGCATTACCATTGACAGTAAATTGCAATGGGGTCCCCATATATCCTCCCTATCAGGGCGACTTGGTTCTGCTGCTTTTGCAGTCAGAAAAATCAGACAACTGACCGATGTAGCTACGGCCAGGCTTGTATACTTCGCCTATTTCCATTGCGTGATGTCATATGGCATTTTACTATGGGGGGCAGCGGCTGATGTCCAATCAATTTTTGTTTTGCAAAAAAGGGCGATCCGAGCGATCTATGGCATGGGCTCTCGCGAATCTCTTAGAGAATTCTTTAAGGAAATTAATATACTTACATTACCTTCCTTGTATATTTTTGAAAATATTATGTTTGTCCGCAAAAACATCCATAAATTCACAGTTAAAAGTGACATTCACCAGTTAAATACACGTAACAAACATAAATTAGTGGTTCCCAAGTTTAGGCTAACAAAAACAAATAAGTCGTTCTTAGGGAATTGTGTACGTTTTTATAACAAGCTACCTAAATGTATCCTTGATCTCACAGATAAAAAGTTTAAGAATGTAGTTAAAAACATTTTGATTAAAAAGGCGTATTATAAAATTCAGGATTACATTAATGACAGTGATGCCTGGCGTTAAATTAATATTGTTTTTTCTTTTCCTCTGCACATGTGGCTTCCCCGGCGACCACTGGCACGGGAGTGCCTCCGCCCAGACCAGTCAAGCCCAAGCCAGCAAGACCCCAAATTGCATTATATCAGAACTTGGTTACCCAATATATTTTTTTCTTTGAATTGTATAAATTATTTTTAACCGACTTCCCAAAAAGGAGGAGGTTCTCAATTCGGCCGGTATGTTTTTCCAGTAACGATTGCACTAAAATTATTTTGTATAATTTATTAATACATTTTAGCTCAATTTGGATTGTATAACATTCTCAGGACTAGATAGAAAACTGTATGTTTGTAATTATTTTTATTTTCTTTTAAAAAGAGTGTCCATGGAGTTTCTTGCCGGTTCTTCTCCATGAGACCAACTCTTTGGAACCGTGCACCTAACTTTGACGTTTCGAAAGAGCTTTCATAGGCCTATTTGAAATAAAAAATTTTGAGTTTGAGTTTGAGTTTTGAGTTTAACTTTTTGTTAGATTGAGGACGCAAACAGGAAGCACAGAATAAATCAGAAATTAAGAAAAAACCGCGAGCGAAGCGAGCGGATTTTTTTTTAACTGTGAGAAATTCATTTAAGTAATCAGGTAAATGGAATGAAGGATGGGAAGGCGGAGTTAATATAGGCGGTGTTCGTGTAGCAAATCTGAGATATGCAGATGACACTACTTTACTAGCGGAATCAGCCGGCGAGATGGAGGAACTTTTGCGACGGGTAGAAAATATTAGTAGCGATTTAGGGCTGTCAATAAACCGCAGTAAAACCAAAGTTATGGTTGTAGATAGGTTTGGCAAACTCGACCTATCTAACGCGCTTTCCAACTTTGAAAAAGTCCAAGAGTTTAACTATCTGGGTTCGGTTATAACATCAAACGCCTCCAGTGAACAAGAAATCAGACGAAGAATCGCAATGTCGAAGAGCGCTATGACACAGCTAAGGAAGATATGGAAAGACAGCAACATACGGCGGCAAACAAAAGTATCTCTGGTCCGCACTTTGATATTTTCAATCTTTTTATATGGGTCGGAAACATGGACAATTAAAGCTGTGGACATGGACAGAATAAACGCATTCGAGATGTGGTGCTGGCGTCGAATGCTTCAAATTCCCTGGACCGCTTTCCGTACAAACGAATCCATCCTAAAACTACTGCACGTTAAAGAACGCTTATCTACGATAGTCCTAAAGCGATACCTGCGTTATTTCGGACACATAGCGCGGAAACCCCCTGACAATATTGAAAAATCAATATTATTAGGCAAAAGACAGGGGAAGAGACCACGGGGCCGCAGACCAACCCGATGGACGGATTTGCTCAGTAAGACCCTGCAGAAACCATTCCAGGAGGCATACAGGCTGGCACAGGACAGAGAACGCTGGCGACAGCTAATAGTCGGCGTAGGAGATGGGGTCACGATCCTCAACGAGTGAGGGACCGACTAAAGAAGAAGAGAATCAGGTAAATAAACAAGAAAGAGAGGGGTGACAGCCGCACTGTGTCACCCCTCTCAGTGCCGCCTCGACGTCTCGCGAATGCACTGTTGTAGTTTTGTTTAAAATTTGAATATCGCACAGTGACTGGTAGTGAACCTCTGGTCTGACAGAGGTTCACTACCAGTCACTGTGCGATATTCACTTGTCCCTTCTGCTCGCGCCATCCTGGTCGTGCAGATATGTGCCGACCGAGATGGCACCCCCCGAGACGTGGCACCCGGGGCGGACCCCCCTCCCCCTCCCCCCCCTTACGCCGCTACTGGACCTCTCCGATCTTTCAATTATGTGGATGGTTAAAATTAGCTTACTTATCGCGTAAGAATATTGAGATACACGCTATGACCAGGCCATGTTCCCGAGGCCACCTGCCTCTACTGTGTGTACCTGATTACTTATTTTTTATTTGCTTATCATGTTCTCATAAATGGATATCGTAAAGCTTAAGACTGTTGCTACCGTGTGATTTAAAAGTCACTGAGAGATATGGGCTTGTCGCAAGACTATAGCTTGCGACACGACAGAGAGGTCTTACGAGAGACACCAGTAACTTGAGAGCATACTTAGACGTAATAACGTTTGTGTATTACGTCTATGCTTGAGGGTAACACTTACATCCGCGTTGAGATATCTGAGGAAGAAGTCGAGCATGAAGGACTTGCCGCCGCGGTAGGCGCCGGCCACGCTGACCAGGGCCACGGGCAGGTGGCGCACTTCAGGCCGCAGCAGCACTCGCTGTAGCGCCTCTACGTCCAGCTCGAAGGGCGCGGCCCCCTGCCCCAGCTTCACAACCTGCAGACCCTCGCTGCTGTTCATGTTCATGCCACCACTCATTGTTCTTTATGCTGTAACAACAGCTAGATTATATTCGATGGCAGTTAAACCCGTCTGTACCTATTGTAAGTCTGTATTGATGAGCTTAGAAGCACTCTGAGTTTACAAGCACAGAGAACTACCAATGCGGAAAATCAAAGTAATCAAATAAGTCTTCAATTGTATTATTATTATAAATATGTATACCTATATGTAGCTATATGTAGTTTATCAGTTGTGTTAGCACCCAAGCCATGTATTCACTGGGAAACAATGTTTCAGATACTCAGTTTCTGAAACATCACGTAGATGTTTACAGCAACAATGTTTCGGAAACTCTGCCGTCCACATCGTCAGATGTTTCCAATATGTCGCCCGAGGAAGTAGTGTTGTTGTGTGGTGTCTACATTTATTTGCATAAGTCCATTTCTAGTAAAAAGAAAAGACAAAGATGGTGGGTCAGAAATTACTTGCTAAGAAGACATTTATTTTACGTTTATAAACTAATGAAACACGCGTCCACACTTGTATACACCTGTTGCGCAACTGATTTCGATTTCGACTGATTTCGATTCGATAAATACGTAGTGTTTACAGAAACATAATTATATGTTTCTGAAACAAAATCATTTGTTTCAGAGACACGTAGATTTTGTTTCTGAAACAGTGTTTATAATCAATTGTTTCTCAGTGAATACATGGCTTAAATGTGTTAACATAATACTAGCCGTTTTCCCGCGTTTTAACGCGCGTCCCGTGGGAGCTACTGCCCGCACCGGGATAAAATATAGCATATGTTACTCGCAGATAATATAGCTTTCTAATGGTGAAAGAATATTTAAAATCGGTCCAGTAGTTTTTGAGTTTATCCATTACAACCAAACAAACAAACAAACAAAGTTTTCCTCTTTATAATATTAGTATAGATATGTTTCTGAAACAAAATTATTTGTTTCAGAAACACGTAGATTTTATTTCTGAAACAGTGTTTATAAACAATTGTTTCTCAGTGAATATGTTACAGCCATAGTGATTAAATAAATATTATACATAATCACTGGTTATTGTATAAAATAACCAAATTAACTTGACAATGTGATAAATTAATTACTTTATCTGGATATTATTCATAATAGTTGGTCAAAGTTAGCCAAAGTAATAAATATGGTAGTTATAACCAACTTGGTACTGACTAATTCTTAAAAACGGTATAAGTTATTGTCGACTGTTTTATGATAAATCATCAAATGATTCCTCCCGCTGTGGTTTAGCTGCGTGAAGGAGTGTCAGACTGTTAGTGATCTAAACCCACTGGGGTTTGCTGAATCTTTTCGAGGAGCGCGTGGAACAACGCGCGCTGCCGTGACGGGCCCGTGTCTTCTAAGAGGCGGAAGGACGATGAGCCACCCGAGACTCACCGCTCACAGACCCACGCCTACGATGGCCGGGAGACGTCACTCGACACCGAGTCTGTGGTGTCTTCCACGTCCATGGCAGCAGTTGGGATGAGAGGTGTGAACTTCTCTAGCATCTGTATGAGACTCGGTGTCGAGCATCTCTATGATGGCTTGAACCAGGGCCGGGCACGAGAGGTCGCCGCTGCCTATTGCCTCGACGAGGACACGGCGGTGCCCTTCCCAGGCAGGGCACACCTGGACTGTGAGGTTCACCGTGTCCACCGGGCAGTCCGTATAGTGGCCCGAGCCACACCTCAAAGAGGGGACTTTTCGCTACTATTATGGCGTGCCCTGCACTGGGCTAACTAGCCTTTTTCGAAATATATTAAGGTCAGCTACCAGACACTTTAGTTAGTTAACATGAAATAATAATCTTTACCTACTTGTTTTATTACATTATCCAAGTCTATGGAGATATTACAAAATTGCTAGTTAATGTGATTAATTCTGTGTCAATTATCACTTTATCCAAATTGAGTAGATATTTTAAATAATAGCTAGATAATATATATAATATGCAGACTTATTACTTTGGCTGTAACAAATACATGGCTTAACACAAGTAAATTAATAACTGGGGCTAACCGACCGTGTGTAAAAAGTGTCCCGACATTATTATATTATAAAGTTTTCCTTTCAATGTAGGTACTAAGTCCTATGAATGAACTAATCAATATTATAAATGCTACCTCGTTTTTATCAAATGCGCAAATTAAGTAGGTACCTAGTTGTTTCAGTTTCCGCCGATCAATGGGAAACATGAACATACCTATGTATTTATAATTATAAATGCATTTTGAAAATAGAAGAAAACCTGCTTTATTAGAATAGGTTCTACTCTGTGCATGGTACAAGCCATTCTTCGTAGATACCTACTAACTTAGTATATCATATACCTACATATCTATATATAATATCGTGTGAACACTAGCATAAAATATCTTTTGCGATCAAACGGAATCCTGCAAAAAACGGTATCCTGCAAAAAACTGGACTGCCGTGTGACAGGGCCGTAAAAGAGCAGTAAGTACTAAATAGTCCGAACAAAGCCTAAAAATTAGGTTTGGATAGATAAGACTATTCTTGAGTTATAAAATTACGACCAAAAGTGGCAATAATTTTTATAGGTATATTCATTTGTCATCCGATGCGTTCAATTATCAATTGGGGAATACCATGTTCGCACTGAGTCTGGGTTCATTCATATATATGTAGATAACCCTTGCCGGCCGGCAGATGTACCGAATCTTTCCCGTTTTCCTTATACTTACAACGACCACTAGAGACAGACGGACAGCCATACATATTTTATTGGGTACATAGGTACTAGTTGTAAAGTCGTGGTGGCCTAGTGGGCAAAGAACCATCCTCTCGAGTATGAGGGTGCGGGTTCGATTCCAGGTCAGGCAAGTACCAATGCAACTTTTCTAAGTTTGTATGTACTTTCTAAGTATATCTTAGACACCAATGACTGTGTTTCGGATGGCACGTTAAACTGTAGGTCCCGGCTGTCATTGAACATCCTTGGCAGTCGTTACGGGTAGTCAGAAGCCAGTAAGTCTGACACCAGTCTAACCAAGGGGTATTGGGTTGCCCGGGTAACTGGGTTGAGGGGGTCAGATAGGGCAGTCGCTCCTTGTAAAGCACTGGTACTCAGCTACATCCGGTTAGACTGGAAGCCGACCCCAACATAGTTTGGGAAAAAGGCTCGGAGGAGGATGATAGGTACCTAGTTGTAGTTTATACACTCTTTTGCAAAAAAAGCGGGCACCTATGGACTTTACCTACGTGTATTTCAAAGGTTTTTAATGACTGTACTAACATTGATAGGGTTAGCCAAGCATGTGTGAGAGTGTATTCTAAATTTGAATTTTGAGAATTGCTAAGAAATTGGTAAAACCTTGTTTTGGACTAGTTCGAGACGACTTGTGTACGGTACTGCTAACTTTAAATTGGTTTTGTCACAGCCCAAAGTACTGATACCCTGTAAATTGTGTTTATTTATGAGAAAGGAATATTTTAAACCACGTTTGTACAGTATCTAAACAATAGAACGCTTTACATAAAAATACCGAAACTCTTAACATTGCCATCAATCATCAGCATAGACCATTTAGAACAGGTGAAAATTTTACCAACTACGCATAGTTTTTCAAAAATGTTTTAATGTAACAGAAGGGTACATCAATCATTAATTAAAACTGCATCATCAGTTTTCTGAAAATCACTTCAAAAACTTTTCAAAACGCCGACGAACTTTCTACCAGGAACTAGTCCAAAACAAGGTTTAACCAATTTCTTAGCAATTCTCATAATTCAAATTTAGAATACACTCTCACGTATGCTTGGCTATCCATTTTGATACTAGAAGATAGTACAGTTATAAAAACCCTTTGAAATACACGTAAAGTAGTTAAAACCTAGATTTCACATAGGTGCCCGCTTTTTTGCAAAAGAGTTTATAAAAAGATATAACTAAATACTAAAGATTGACGATCCAAGGGCCTTTCTTTTGTTTCAAGCTGATGGTATAATAATAAGTTTTGACTAATTCACAGAGCTGACGTCAACTAAAAATGGCTGACCAAGCTCGGATATTTTTCAGTTTTTCGACACACCCGCTATTACTTTTTCCCATCCGAAGTCCTGAAAACTACTCATAGTTACACATATCTCGCTTATAGATACAAATTATAGTATCAAACGAGCTCACGCTTGCAGACGTTACCGTAAACACAAAACTCGACTGAATTACAATGCGTTTATCTTATCTTAGGTAGACGACCAATCGAACCAATATTTAAGACGATATTATTTACCTAATACTGAATTTATAATCATTGTACTTAATACCTACGTATTTCTTTATCTACACTCTAATTTCAATTGCATTATCTCTATGGCACCGGCAAAACAAACGATGTGACCATCAGATTTCAATCAACACATTGGCCATTTGCATTAAATTAATATTTAAATGATAGATCATAAAATGAACAAAGGCTAATTAAAAAAAAGAATTTAAGGCTTTTGTTCATGCATTCACTTAATGATTTAAAGTTTACAGAGTTAAGGTAACAGAAAAGTGTGTTTAAAGTTAGGTAAAAGTTTACAGTGAAGAGAATTTAACAATTTAGTTATAAAGCCCAGTCTATTTACGGAGTTTTATGGAAGTTATTATTTAATTCATATATTAATCCATTTAAAAGACAAAGGAGACAACAAATCTACAACATCGATTGATCTTATAATGACAGTGGCCATCTTAACTCGTCATATTTATTAGTCAAAAGTAAGTAAAAACAAAGGTACTTACTCACTTTAAATGAAATAAAATTACTACCTATTTAATATTAATTGCACCTCTAAGTTTTGATCACGAATACCACTACTCCGTTACTCAGGCGAATCAAAAGTGAATATTATTTGGGTGGAGGATCAGTCCAGTAAAATTCGCAGTCGGGTACCAACATAACATAATTATGTTCCACAAATATAAAGCATTTTGAATCTAGTGTTCTAAAACATAAAGTCGGTTTTCCTCATTGAACGATTGCGACTTATCGCATTAAACATTGCGAATTGAGTAGTATAAAAATAGAACAATGTATGATAGCGTACATTTTGCATTGAGCAGTGTTGTCGCTTGAATGTATTTTTACTGAAATGGTAGGAAATGAGATTTTGTTAGAGAATGCCAACATTTTATCTTTCTGGTTTTTTATATTTATGTAATATTTATTACTATTTAATTTCTATCGGCAGTCTTGATAAATATGAATAAGCTGCCAATTCATTATGATGAGAGAAGCAATGACGCTCACTGTTGCAAACTGGTAAGTAACTTAATATTTCTTACATATTAAAATATTTCTAAAGTTCTGTCGCTCAGAAATTGTCAGCCGCGTCCTGAGGGTATTTTTTCCTATTCCTGAATAAAAAGTTAATGGTTGTCATCATCATATATGCCAAAGTTCATGTCGGTTCAGTCGTGTTACCGTCAAAGAATCACAAACTTTCAAACCAACACTTTTACTGTTTTTAAACAAAAACAATACTTTCTCAAAAAAAACCCTGTTAAATAAGTAAATGCACAATATTTAATGCAATGGTAGAAATTATTCCAAAGAGAATGGTAGAAATATTTATTTATTTATGGTAACCCCGATTACGTTTATCGGGACTTTCCACGATAGTCGTGATGGTCAGGCTAAACTAACACACAATTGGACATGTTTTCAAGAATTTATTTGGAAAACGTGATTTAAAAACGTTATTTTGGATTTACTGTTTTTATTTTTATCATTTTATGGCAAAATGAGATAAGAAAATATGTCATGTACCTAGATGCTTGCTTACTTACCTATAACATTACATTACACAGCATTTTTAAATGCAAATAGTTCCAGACCTAATAATCATACAACTTGATTTCAATTATAAAGTATTTGTTGCAGTAAGCTCGCTGTAAAATATGAAATTGTTGCGAAATCAATCGGTCTGATATTTCGCAATACATATGCTTGACGATATTGTGATGCAATAAGGGAATACTTTACCAAAAGGCAAGCTCAATGGTGTAACAATAATCTATAGCTAGCAATATAAAATTAAATAAAAGAAAAATAATATAAACAATTATAATGTATCTATACTAATATTATAAAGAGGAAAACTTTGTTTGTTTTTTGTTTGGTTGTAATGGATAAACTCAAAAACTACTAGACCGATTTTAAATATTCTTTCACCATTAGAAAGCTATATTATCTGCGAGTAACATGCTATATTTTATCCCGGTGTGGGCAGTAGCTCCCACGGGACGCGGGTGAAACCGCGGGAAAACGGCTAGTGTACAATAAACAGGAAACAATTTTTTTTTTCGTTGGTTTGCACGGCTCTGAAACTACTGAACCGATTTGAAAACTTTCACTATTGGGGAGGTACATTATTTCCGGGTGATATAGATAGGCTACTATCTTGTTTCGGGAGATATGTAGGTACCTCGGGACGTGGGTCAAACAGTGGGAATTTTTTATTTTACTTTTTATATAAATTTTTTGATGTCTTGAAATTCTTCCTCGTGGCTGTTCTCATATAAGGCTACCTGTCAAAAGTTCAGGAATAGAAAAAAACACTCACACATAACTTCAAGTGAATTTATTTCAAAATTATTTACAAAATTTTCAGTAGACCTGTATTACGCAGTAATATTAAATGTAGGTATTCAATTTTAGTACAATATTTATTAAAGTGTATTTTATAAATTTTACAATAAAGTGTGTCGTTCATGGAGTTTAATCGGTCTAGGCGCACGGAAGTGAGACCGCCAAGTTCGCGCGGCGCTCACATTTAATTCTACGAAACCAGAACCTAATAAAAAACATCTTACAACTATATTATCTTCAGAAACTTGTTACAATACATGGGTTTATATTAGAAAATATTTTACAATGAATAAAACCCGTTACTCTTACAAGATAAATGTCTCTTCCTTTTGGCAATATTATTTGAAATTTATCTATTTATACAGTTAAATATTTACATCTAAATATACGATCCTTAAGTAAGCTATTAAGTCTTTTAACATTACTAGTTAATAGTACTTTTACAACAACGTGGAAATGGAAGTAAAATGTTAGTATTTATGGCACTTTATACCTATTTATTATTAATAATGAAAGACTTTGTTAAAAACTAACTCATATTTGGCAATGATTTGGTCCGCTTAGCCAAACAAGTGTTCCTTTTACATATATATTTTATATTATTTAAAAGCCTACCTTTAAATGTAGGCTGCCTTAAACATATAATAGTAGTTTCATTTATATGAACAAAATTTATATTTGTTATTTTTTCTTGGGTAGTTAAGTACCCAAGAAAAAATGCTTTTCGTTTGATTTTGCTCACTTTATTGTAGGAACATTACCTACACATATACGGAATTATTTAGCAGGTAGTATTTTCTAGAATTGAGTGTTTGTCACGTAACCTGATATTTAACCTTATAGTTACTTTAGTATATACATTTGTTGTAGAAGGTATAGACACAAGTTACTAGCTACGTAAATTGGTAATATTAGATTGAATAGAAAGATTAAGAACATTTAATAACATGAACATTGAACGTGTATGTTTGTATTGCTATTAAAGTACTATTTAGTTTAGTACACTTCGGTATGAATAGTTGCACAATGTATTTCTAGTTATCGAGGTACATTTTAGCACGCACCTATTTATTTATTGAATAACTTATCTACGTCCGGATGAGAAGGGAGTGCTGATTTCGAGTTTTGTGAGCGTTTGCACTCGATACATAGGTAATTATAACTCTATCGATATAAAGAGTCGTACGCTACGTCAAATGATTTAGATACCTATTACATCTTCATTCATTTTGTCGGTTGATAAAATGTTTATACTCGCAAAAGTGAGCGCGACCAAGTGCCGATGACAGTCTTTATTAAATAAACAATTTTAAGATTTGTGCTACGTGATTAAATGGTGTATGATAATCTTCGCATCGAAAAGTTAACTTGCAAAACTCGCACTAGGCACTCAGATCTCTGTCTATACCGTGGCAAAGAAGTCCGTCTTTAGCAGGCTTGCACTGTTGTGAGCTCAGTATCACTCGTGCATCGGACGAGCTCAGACGTCGAAGAGCAGCGCGATGTTGTGCTGCTCGGCGCGTCGCTAGTAGTGGTCGGCGAGCGGCGCGTGCGCGCGGTAGTGCGGCGCGCGCGAGTACGTGCCGTACGCGTCGTCGCGCCGCGCCGCGCTGCTGCCGCTCGCGCTCGCACTCGCGCCGCCCACGCCGCCGCTGTACACTGACTCGCGCCGCTCGCTCACTGCTGCTCCTGCAAATTATTTTTATAAGTACCAGCTGTAAAGGTAGAATAATTAAAGCAAAGCTTGGAGCGGTCGGTCCGTCGACCCGTCCATGTGTATTTGTCGTTAAGGTTAGTAAGAGGGCAGCAAGTTTGATGCCCAGCCTCATCATCATCATCAGCCTATCGCAGTCCACTGCTGGACATAGGCCTCTCCAAGTGCACGCCACTGAGATCGATTTTCGGCTTCATGGATCGATGCCCAGCCTAACGAAGGATAATCAGTCAGTTGCTCTACAAAATATAAAACACTGGTATTCAACTGCAGACAGTGCAACTGGGAGTCGATCCTAACATAGGAAAAGGCTATACTTAACTATACATATGATGAAAAATAATAAATAAACAAATAAAATGTACCGGCTGGTCCAGGTCGTATTCCGTTGGCGGTGCCGTAGGGCGGGTCGCGCTGCGCGTTGTGCGCGTTCTGGTTGTGCGCGAGCGCGTGGTGCGCGTGCGCGTGCGCGGGCGGCCGCAGCACCAGCGACGCCGCCGCCGTCAGTCCGCCCGCGCCCGCCGGCGCCGCCGCACTACTCGCCGCGCCGCTCGTCGCAGAGCTGCCCTTGCTGTACACCGACTGAGACCTGCAACACGTCGATCTTGTCATTAATAATACTAGTCGTTTTATTGCGGTGTCTCCCGCATCTCGAGGGTACTCCTACCAGCATAGTATAAAGATCATAAGAGCGAGAGAGAAAATATAGCGTATGTTACTCGGAAAGAGCGTAGCTAAACAGCTAGAAAGCTGCGCTGATAGAAATCAATGAATGAATTTTTCAAATAAGTAAATTGAAGCATTGTCAATATGTAGTACTAGATTCAAAAGAAAATGAAAAACTAAAGGAAATTACCTGTGCAAGCCATGGCGAGCAGGCGGCGGCGAGCGACAGTATAGCGACTTGGTGCCAGAGTACAGCGGTTCGGCAGTGTCGGGCCGCGGCGCTGCGGCGCAGTACGTGGGCGCGTGACGATAATGATGATGAGTCGGGAACGCCGGCTTGTCGAGCTCGTCCAGGTCTCGAGGAGATGAGGCACGTGATGAACCGGTGCGAGCTCGTCGGCCTCCCCATTCGTGCAACAGAGCTGAAGCTATACCGCCGCCTAGTCCGCCGACCCAGCACACCCAATGGCTCTCCCAGCGAGACAGCACGAATGACGGGCCTAGTGACCGTGCCGGGTTCAGGGATGGCATCTGTAATTAAGACGGACATACAATTAGTATGCTGAAAGATATATAGCTGAAAGTGGGCTGGTATTGGAAAACAAACAAAAAATACTTCAATAATCGAACTTGGCTGTGTTTTTAACACGCTTATTTTATACTAGGTTTCACATGACTCCATAATAGTGTATGCTTTCAGAATTACTATCATCCATTCTGAAATATAATCACTTTGACATCTAATATATATATATAATAATTTGACTTTTCAATGAAAAATATCATTCAGTTTGATCGTCTCGCAATAAGAGAAGACCGTTCGCAAAAACATTTCAATAGGCATATTGAAGATATTGCGTAGGTAGTTATTTTTTCTCGTACACACTTTGTTCGAAGCGGACAGATGGGTAGCACACAGCTGTCCTTAAGGATGGTGCTCACAAAAGGCAGGTAGCTCGCAGTAATACATTGCACATAATAGCGAGACGGCAAACAATGCAGCTTTGCGTGTAGCAAGCGTACCTGACACCAGGTTTGTTAGATATTTTGCTATTAAATGTGGAAAAAAGTCTCATTTTATGTACTTGGTAAATTAATTTACAGTCCTATCAATCGACAAACCGAAGGCAATTTCCCCATTGCCGCGGGATGTTCGAAAAAGTTACCGAGGCCCACATACACATAGGACTCCAGAAGGAACATGGTGGGTTTTAGTCAGTAAGAGTCTGAAACTCTTTCACACTGCACGGTGCACGGGGTGCACCCACAGCACAGTTATATTAATTGTCATGATTTCCCATCAAAAAACGGCCATATCCCTTTTCAATTTAAATATGTACTCGTAATGAAGGATACTAACAGAAACAAAGCTAGCAGCGCAGTAAGCAGCTCCAAGGAGTGCTGGCGCAGATCCAGTCCATCTTCGTTCCATGGCCGCGAAGTGTGCTGCCGCCACCAGCGCTGAGAGCACCAGCTCAGCGCCGAGTCGCTCCCAGGCCGCACCCGTCATGCCACCGCCGCCCGGCAGGGATGCTGAGAGACCGCCCGCGTAACCTGGCACGCTTACTCTGGAACAAATGGTAACAATACGTTAATTATGGTAAATAATAACCAGATTTTTTTTACTTAGCTGTTAGGTACCGACATTACATAAACACAGATAAAAAGCTATCTCTATAGGCGGTTTTGCTTAATACCAAAGAGTGTCTTGTTCCTCACGCCATCGTCATGTACGTATATAGTTCAGTCTTTATTGGTTCTGTTCTCTTGTTCTCTACCGAGAAGTGTTACTTCTAAATTGGCTGCTTGGTCCCGGACATAATTTGGTAACTCTACTGTGCTTGGTATTTAATAAAATACCAATGTAAAATATATTTATATCAGGATCGAAGCCTCTTGGCCTTTAACTATTATTAGCTCGTTCGCACGCGTAGGGACGGCTTCTATTCACTGGACTCCGGCACAAAAACATTCATATAAAGAACCAGATATTCAGGAACGAATATAAATGAAGATAATATTTATATAATCAAAACGTTGGTATGGACAGCAAAGACGGCTTAAATTTTTGTTTAATAAAGTGGTTTAGGTTGGCTTAAACGGCTCACGTTGAATTAGCCGTATCTCTCGTTTATTACGGCTATCTCGCAAAACAGTCGCTTGCTTAGTTCGATGTAAATGATAATATCTGTACATCATTCACTCACAGAGCATTCAATTTTTGATGTTCCTCGAGATATAGGAACCTACCTACACTTTACGTATTCAGTAACTATTTAGTAATCTGTGGTAGTGTACTCAAATAATACGCCACGTTTACACCTTTTGTATTCGGAGTTCAGCAAAAACTTGTTGCTAATCTTTGACGGTACGTATGTACGTACTAAACATCGCCAGGTTTTATTCTCGTCGTATCATGAGTGTAACATTAACCCGCCTTCTCAAGAAGATTACTCAGGTAAATAAGACTCAATTTAGTTTAACATTTTTGTAAGAAAGACTTATTTCTTTGAGCATAAGGTGCAAATAGGATCGTTATAGCAAAACTTCCTGACAAATAAGTAGGTATTGTTTCGTTATTTTTCAAAATTATCATACAATGTTTGGGTTCTCTAACTTAAACAGCTACAAAACAAAACACAACAAAACTGTAAATAACACCCTACATTTAATCACACCATTCATCACAATAGAACTCATTCATAAATCACTTAAGCCTAAAGTTTGGGTCAATCAAGCCTCAGTTACGTTGACCATTAAGCCTTGCCGAATGGGGTCAACAAGGTACCTAACTCCGCTTGTGATCAACGAGGTGCCAACTCATATTCATAGCAATAACAGTCGTAAAGGGACTGAGTTAGTTTTCCTCGCAATAAGTCACGTTTTCCTGGTTATGGGGGCTTTTGGACCTTATGTGTAAGTATTAATGATACCTTTGAAGGTGTATGCCTTGTGCGAGGAAGTTATATTACGTTTTGACCGATGTTTGTACCTACCTGATCTAGACACACGGCAGTGTGTCCGCCAAGTTCGAGCAAAAAAAGCGACACACCGGCCGTGGGTTATATTACACGAACCATTTCGGGCCAAATTCGACCCCCCTATAACTCAAAATCTATTTTATTTACACATATCAAATTTACTAGTATCTGTTGAGACCCCCTCCCTTATCTAAAATACAAAATTTCATTAATATACCTATTGTAGGTCTTGAGATATTGACGTCAGAAAATCGCTATTTTTACTATACACTCACTGACTGATTCACTGACTCACTCATCAAAAACCTAGACCACTTCCAATGGTCGTATTGACTTGAAATTTGGCATGGAGGTAGGTCTTTATGTCAAAGTAAAGGAAAAAATCAGAAAATGGCCAAGTGTGAGTCGGTTTCAAAATAATGAAGGTGTATACCCCTAAGGAACTAAAACGAACTATCTATATTTATATAATATATCTTCGAATGGTCGTACCGATCTGAAATTCGTTACAAAGGTTTGTATTTAGTCAAAGTAAAGTAAAAATCTGAAAACGGCCAAGTGTGAGTCACTTTCGAAAATAACGAATGTGTAACTTTGATCCACGAACATAATATATGATAATATATGTCATGTCAGTCAGTTGGTAAATCTAGTCCATTTAGTTATTCTAGTTCATTTCTTTGTAAGAAGCATAGTGCATATTCAAAAATCTGAAAAATAGTATAAATGAGACATTTTCTTAACTAACTTAATCATAAGAAAAAAATAAAATAAACAACCTTACAAAAATAAATGAAATCCCACCCAAAACAAAAATGTGAAAGACTGCCAAGTTCGATAATATGGGAATGCTTCGCCTATAAAAGAAGTGAGATCTGAATAAGTACCAAGTTCCATACACATACCTCAGTTAAAAATAGTTACTTTTTAATGATGTTACTTGGCAAGTTTTAATAGAAAATTAAATACTTGATTCCCTGCGTTTAGTAGGTTTTTTAAAAAGTTGTGTGAAAACTTGCCAGGTAACATCATTAAAAAGTAACTATTTTTAACTGAGGTATGTGTATGGAACTTGGTACTTATTCAGATCTCACTTCTTTTATAGGCGAAGCATTCCCATATTATCGAACTTGGCAGTCTTTCACATTTTTGTTTTGGGTACATTTTAACCAGAGGTTGGTATTATGTAGAGTTACTTATAGTTATCGGCACGGATATTGAGCTCTCGGCGGAAGAGTGGGGATCGCTTTGCGCACTGTACACTTAAGACAATAAACCAATAAATCGCTTCTGCGCAGGTGAAGGTCAGGGCTCAATATCCGTGCCGATAACTATATTTATGTTTGCAATGAAATATTTCACTTTATTTTTTCCCTGTATGAAATAAGTGAATGACTTCTAAAATGGTTCATCTAAATCCGACTTCATGAGTTCTTTGTTTCACCCACATCGAAAACAAAAATATTGATTGCAACTTTTCTTATGAGCATTTCGGTAACACTACTTGGCATCAAACTACAAAGAAAGGCTGTTATACCGTAGTTCGGTTATTACTAAGTAGTCCGATTTAAAACTTTAACAGTTGCCGATATCTTGTGCTCGCATTTTGAATCGATTTAAAACTTCATTCAAGTAAACTTTCAGGAAATGAGACCTAGAATATTGCGAATAATATTATAAGGACCGCAGATCAAGCGATACGAAGTTGATATCAAATAGGTAGGTATAGATTTGGTATGAGTAATCAATGTTGGAAGGTAAGTGTCAAGAATGTCTCAGAAGCAGCTTACCTCAAGTTATCCTAATGCAGCTGCTTCTGTAAAATGTTTTACTTCTTCTGTTAAGTTTATAAAAAATGCTGCATAGACGCGCCAAGTCTAAAGTCCTGCAAAGTAAGTGGCACTCGACTAAAGAGCGTTTTAGCCATAAAAGCGTTGTCTTACTTTATGGCGTGTAAGAGAAGTGTTCCTAAGCATAAGTGTAGCTTACATTGCAAGGATTGCTAGAAGAAAAGTATTGAACAGCGGATGTTTAAAAAAAATGTAGATAAGAATTAAGATATCACTCTTTCTAGTTATAGCTTCCTTTGGAGGCGAAACAAACACATTGGTCTTGTTTTAAAAACATTTATGTAGGTTTGTAGGTGTCACCACGGGCCAGCGTTACTGTCAAAGTAAATAAATGAATAGGTACAATATTGACAACCTTTCAGCAGCTTCCAAACTACAAAATAATTGCTTAGTTACCGCATTTTCACCAGAAAATTAATAAACAAAAATTTTTGTTTGATAAACCACCGATAAAGGAGCTCAGAAACTGGCCATGGGATTAAAAAGAAACTATATTTACTTCATTATCTTCAAAAAAGAAACATTAAATACTTTTTCATGAACATATTTATAACTTCCCTGTCTCATGAGTAGTATGTGATGAACACCGATTGTTTAACTATTGTGTCTGTATCATAGACAGTGAAGTGGTTAAGATTGTATTTTTTCTAACATAAAAATATACGTGTTGAAGTAAACAGTTCGCATTTGTGATATATCGGCCATTCTCTTGATATCTGGGGCCCGATTCTCCTAAGTTAATAATGTCAAAATCGAATAGAAATCGAATCGCAATATGATCGCAATAGCAGTTTTAACCATATCGGGCATTCTGCTACTAATAAAAGACCAATCGTATTCGATTGACATTTGATTGGTGTGCGATTGGTCTGCTATTTTGGTGATTTTGGTCTATACGGTAGTTTGCTGTACAATCATTTTGCAATCGTAAATCATTTGCAGACAAAATGATTCATTATTGAATGATAGAAAAGGATAAAAACGTTTATTTCAAAGAAAAAATAGCGGAATGCCACATACGCTTCAATCGTAATCGAGTCGGGATTGAATATCAGTCGAATCGAGTCGAACGTCGATCGATCGTCGCTTAAGTAAAATTAGGAGAATCGGGCCCCTGTCGGACTCAATAGCCATTGTTAGAGGCGAGCACTTCAAAGTTGCACTACACTACACTACGTTATAGTGACCACATCAGTGGTGTGTCCTACTTGCTGCTGACCCGAATTCTGTGCAAGCAGTGTACGACCGCACTCCTTGATGGAAAACGAGATGTACTTACCTAATAATTTTCTCCAATTCAATTTTTTTATTTATGTTAAAAATACAGTAATATGTAAGTGAAAAATAGAAAACTTAAGTATTCTATTCGAAAAATAGAATACTTAAGTATTCTATTCGAATCATCGAAACGCTATTAATAGCGTTTCAGCGTTTTCATATTTCGCTTATAAACGGAAATTTGAAAAGATCCAATAGACTGGGATTATAGTTTAACTACCTATGTAAGTGAGATGTAAATACACTTATAAAATATTGAAAATCATACGAAAGAAACTACATAATATTCAATATAAAACATCTACTCAAGATTCTTTACCTTCACCTTTCTCATAAATTAAACAGGTGTTAATAAATATGAACCATAACAAGTTGAGTAAGCAAACAGTACATTTAGTATGCAACGGTGTGTACCAGTGGCGAAGGGTGGTTTAATGAAATAGGGAAGCCGCAGCAAAAAAAAAAACTGGGGGGGGGAGTACTCAGGGATGGGGGGGGAGAGGTAATGGAGGTAATTTCTCAGTCCAGATTATTAATATCTATAAAACTTTATTATCTTTAGTTGGGTATATTAACTACTAGAATCTGAGAAAACTTGGCACTAGAAACAATACATTTTAAGTATTTAATTTACAACGGCCTGTTAGCCATTGATATTTATCGTAGATATTTATCCGTCAGGACGTTAGTAATTTTAATATAGACGTAATATTGGTAGGTAATTCACACGAGCCGCGTGCCCGAGTTTTATAACACGTTTTTATTCTCAAAACTTAACCTTGAAGAATAAGTTCCTTCCTAAAGTAAATAATCTGTCGTCGGAAAACAGTCTAATGCGATAAATGCTATCCTAGTTAAGTTTTAAAAGTAGGTACACTTAAAAGAAACCTGATGCCAACTGTCTACGTATCAAAGTAACTCATTTTAACGTAGGTACCTCTATTTTCACTACGTACCTACACACGCTGCAGTACTGTACTCGTACTGAGTACCAGGTCACAGTGCGATCGCGGGGATTAGTAGGGAGTAATGATACTGCCAAGTACTTGAACAAAATTATGTACTTTATGAATTCAAAAAACTATAAATTTACAACAAGGGTCATTAAATCGCGGAGAATCTTAACACCGCGATTCAGGATTTGAATAAAAATGCACAACGCCATCTATGTTGACATAATGTAACTAAAACACTTAAACTAACATAAAATATTGTACACACACGAACTATGTTATTTCCAAATGATACACACACTAATAAATTAAATTAAGTAATACAAAGAACAAATTGTTAATGGTATTATCTAAAACAAAATAAGAACAATGAGAGTGAATATTTGTCTGATTTGTTTGTTTACATATTTGAGAGCTCTAAGCGCTGTCTGTACTCGCGCGTAGACAGATATAGCTACTCTACTCTTGACGCGTTCTTTCTCGTTCACTCGCGAGTTTTGATTGGCGGAAGCCGCTCCGTGAGCCGGCTTACCGCTCGCCCTTATGCCGCGAACATCGCGCGGCGCGGCGTGGATGACGTCACGCAAGCGTAGTTTTGTATGGAGGAGGAAGCCGCGGCTTGTTTAGTAGGAGCAAAATGTTTCAAGTAATTTATAGACAATTTTTTTTACGGTGGTAGGCGTTTTGTTATACCTACATATTTAAATTGTGTGGTTTAAATGATTATATTAATTATACCTATACCTATGCTTCTTTCTTGAAATTCGAAAGGGAAGCCGATGGGAATCGGCTTATAAGGACGCCTCGCCACTGGTGTGTACGCTCCATTATTCACAGCGTGACTCATTATTGAATGAAAAGAAGCCGAGACTGAGCACAATTTAGCAGTTTTTAATTAAAATGAAAAGTGCGCCGCCCACCTCTTGTTTATGAGAGAAACTCAGGAAATTAGAAAACCTTTTTACTTTTTTTTTAAATTAACATTTTAGTTTTGAGGGTTTCTTACGCCTTCTTTAGATTGTACCTTGATTTAACAAGTTATTAGATAAAGATTCGCAAGCTATATGTAATTTTTGGTGGACCTCAAAAATGTTAGCTGTTCTCCGCAGTTCTACCCGCCTCCCGCGCGAACTTCTTCCCGCACTCGAATAAATAGTAGCCTATGTCTTTTCTTGGGCACTAGAATATACCTAAGTGTACCAAATTAGATCTGAATCGGTTCAGTAGATTTGGTATGAAAGCGAGACAGCTAAAGTTCCATTCACATTTTTTATATGAGTACCTAAGGATTATCCAAACAAAAGTACCTAAATATTATAATAGAATAGCACTTTGCTTTAATAAACAAGGCTCAAAGACGAGAAGTGTAAATTCCTCTTCCAAACACATTGAATACAAAAATGGTTTAAAATTAATTAATAATTTCTCAACGAAACCTAATTACTTTGTATAAATAATTTTCATAAATTATTTGAGGCTTAATTTACCAGAATACCGGTGCTCTCAAATCCGCACGAGAAAGGTTTACGAAGTTTTGATTTATTTTATTCGACGATAAGTTTGTAAGCTTTGTTGAATACAGTTAAGAGTAGCCACACACTGCAAACTTTTAGTCGGCCGACATTTTGTTCGGGCTCAACAATCAGTATGGAAATTATCCGGTAGAATGCCTATAACAAAGGTCAGGTAAGTAGCCGGTATCAGGCATTCAGACCGAATGAAAACTTTGATTGCAATCAAGATTTTACGATAATAAAAGATTTGGCAATCACTGGGTCAACTGTCGGCCGACTGTTTAGTCTTCAGTATGCGGGTTAATCGATCTTTTTATACGTGTATTTAGTATTGAAATTATATTAAAGCACGGCTTTAGTAGGTAAATGTATGCAAAACTGCACCTGCGTCTGATAACATCGGTTTATAGAATCTAACGTTAATTCTAATAACTTTCAATGGGACATTAGAACGCGGTTGTAATGCCCTGTTACACGAACATTACACGATTAAACTTAATTGTCATGCGTTTATGCATAAAAAACATTTTGGGGGAAAGTTGGGAGATTTTCCAGAGATAAAATGAATTAGGGAGATTTATTCTTTTTTAGTCATCTAACAGTTTATCTAACGTAAATAATTGAGTTTGATCCGATTCGGTTCATGGAGCGTTCTTTGCAGCTTTTTTATTTGATTTAAAGATACACGGAGCGGGATAAATAAAAACAGAAATAGGTGCTTATTCATTTCTTCCAACTGTCATGCAGGTGTTCTCTCGCAAGCAAAAATAAATCTACCTATCCTTTAAGGTGCAAAATAAAAATTTAAACAAAAAGTTGAGTAAGCCAGCTTTCGCTATAAATTAAAGTTTAGCTTGGTACAATTATTCAACCTTAGTATTTGTAACTTAGTATTAGTATAATATTTTCATCACTAACAGGCTTACAATAATTGCGTAAAAAACATTATAGCGTTCATCTTAAAGGCTATGCATGCAGCTTTATTGATGAATGCAATTTTCTTTGTATCAGTTGTCATTTTTGAGATTGACAAACCATAAATAAAAAAAAAACGCAAAAAGTAAAGAGCATTTACATAATCGTGAAATCTTGCGTCATAACTATAACGATAACGTTCATAATTCCATATAACTCCACGAACGCTCTCGATATGCTGATGATTATGCATAATTTATGCGGCCGGGGGGTCAAGTGGGCCAAACGGGCCACGCGGGTTTATGGGGGCCCATCTTTTATACTTGTTGTCAATGGCCAGTAAATTGGTGAACATTCACACCTTCTGTCGAGGCCGGACCCGGAGTTTTTTTTTTTTCATTTTTCTTTTGTTGTTTCACGAAATATTTGCCTATCACCGCAGCACAATAGGCTTATTAGCTTATCGAATGTGTATTTTATTTGGTTCATAGACTAAAATGTGCAATTTTTTCAATATTCTTTTTTTATTTATTTTTCCTTTTTTGTTAATGGAAATGATAAATAAAAGCGCGTTGCAATGTTTCTTTGTTTCCATAATGTTTGGTAGCGGAGCGCAGTTGGAACTCATTTGGAATTCAGAAGACAAACATCTTGCTCGGTATTACGTGGCTGCCGGTAATAATGGCCGGTAATTACCGCATCTACGGTAATTATTAAACTGCGACTTTTTATACTGCACGGTTTTAAATGTATTTTTTGATATAGTACATAGTTCATTTTGATTAACGTCTACGACATTTAAATGTAATAAACGCCATAAATGGTGCCTCCCTCAAAGTCAAATTCTCATTATTTGTTTATGTTCGTAACCTTAATGGCTTTTGCAATACTATAAATTAAAAAGCTTTTTTTAATGGCAGATACTTTGTTTACTTTAAGATTCGCGAACCTTGACACAAATTGTACAATGCAGCGTATTTACATTCTGTACATAGCCAAAACGCATCCATAGGAAACTGCTCGCTGATATTTTGTAATGCTGTTTTTTAATTTGTGATTTCAAAGTATACACGAATTTTGCGTACTGCTCGAGTATAGTTCGTAGCTTAGACATGCACATGCATCTTTCCAAATTATACACAGTCAAATTTAACTATACAAAATTAATATTAGGTAAAGTATTAAATAAAAATGGCTTTTGAATCTGAGTTTGTTTATTAAAAATGCTAATTAAACAGGCTTTTTAATATCATTATTCGCCCCCAAAAATGTATGTTGCCTTCTAAATTACTAAGTCAGCCACAATTAACGAGCATCTAAATAATACTATCTTAGCCACTAGTTATCTTCTAAGTAAACCACTCTAAATACAACTCAGCATGATGGTTATTTTTTAGCATCTAAATTTGTAGCAGGCATTCTAACAGTAAACTTCTAAAATACCATTTAATGACATCATAAAATATATTTAATTAGCTTCTATTTTTTTAACTCAGTACGTTTAAAATGTAAGCAAGCAACATGCAGCAAGCATCGCTTCTGTCACGGCTCCGGTGCTGCGGGGCTCCGGCGGTCCCATGCGAGCTTATCGTCGCAGATGGTTTTCACGCTCACCACCGCAGCTTCGGCTTGCTGGCCGGCTCAGCCGGCCAGCCTCAGCCGCGTCGGCGGGCATTAAAACTACCTGCGCCTCAGCTCGCAGGCCGCCTCGCCCCTCCGCGCCTACGCGGTTTTGAATTGCACTCTAGGGGTAGGGCAGACAAGACTACGTGGAGTCGGTTTTGCAGCCATTCGTTTTCGTCACTAACTTCAATTTTTAATACAATGTTTTTTAATTGGACAAGCATCATTAATATTTAAATTAACATTAAATGCTTGGTCGTGTTTTAATCAAAATGGCGAGCATGCAACTCCTCGCGAATAGTTTGGAATCGTAAAGTTTTTCGCGCCTATTCCAAAGTATACACGATTAGTTTGCATGCGGACTAGCACTGTATATTTTGGAACAAAGCAAGTTACTTTGGCCACTACAAAATATATGCGAGTATTTGCGTACTGCTGCTGTATACATCGGAAGACTTTGTATAAAAAGTGAATTCCAATCTATTCGCGACTAGTTTCACACGCTTGCGTACTAGCCATGTATATTCTGTAAATACGCTACAATGCAACATTGAATTGGTTTTCTTTTCCTGAAAATGTTCTTTGATTTTTTTTTTGTTTGTCTGCAACTGATTGCTGAGGAAATGGAACACGGGATTAAATAAATGCTTACACAACAATTTTCCTTCAAGATATTTGCAAGCATGTAAGGTACCTACCGTTTAAAGTACATATTTACTACAAAACCATTAGAAAGGTTAGCTTTACTGCAAATGTTAAAACTAACATAAAATCTATTCCAAATCATTAAATGCAAACATAAAAATAATATGAAAAAATCAAATAAAAAGCACATTGAGTCCCCTTCGGTGTGGTTAACAAGCGAACAATTACATTTAATTTACGAATGAGTTTTTAAAGTACCCCAATATGGCGGCCGGGCCACCCCGCGACATTAGTCCGCTATCATTTTGTATTCGGATAATCCACCGCGACATTTGTTAAAAAATAAATTTCGAGAGGGTATCGCGAACTGTTACTAAAAATTCAATTGTCCTCAAGTGCCACTTGCCATCCTATACTGTATAATCTGACAATTTTACCAATCAACATGTCCGTTGCACATTAGTCTTTACTTCACTTCAATAAGGGCTATTTTAGTGTCGGATGGCAGAGGAAATGTAAATTAACAAAGCGATTTGCGAACTTAATGTGCGGCGGAACAAGTGAGAGCATTCAATAAAGTTTGAAGTGCACGGTTTAATTTACTATTGAAGAGTTTCAATTAGATAGGCCGCTTACTATTATGTGCAATATAAACCAGAGCAAAGTAAATTGACACACACTGGATTATATAAAAAAAAACCTTTGTCCCTTGAAATCCCTTAAATAATGTCCAAAACCACTCGTAATAAAGACATCAAATATTTTCCGACAATAATCCGTTTTTGGGCAAAAAAGTGCAGCGCTCAGCAGGCGGTGGGCGCGAACTTGTGACCCTTTGCCCTTTGTTTAGTTAAACCATAAAGAAAACAACAGTGTTTTAACCCTTAAGTTAACCCTTGCACCACATGTCGTCACACAGCGGTCGTGCGAAACCGCGAATAACGACTAGCGACTCAATAGGAAGAGGAACTCATGCTGCGCGGCTGACAATAGCCGTCACAATTTCAACCTTATCCCAACGTGGCAAGGTTCATGTACAGCCTGTCAAACTCATCTTGAATAGACACAATAATTGTTGTATGAAAACGGTGAAATATGTGGAGTGTATTTTTACGTGTATTGTGTGGGCAATGGGGTTTTTATTGCAAATGTCTGCGCGCGCATTAGTCGGATTGTTAGCCGAGGATGCTGCATATGGTGCGTATGTTATGATTTTTGTGGGCTCGATATTGTTTTGTTTTATTGTCAGATATAAATCTTTTAATAATACGGAACATTTATTGTTTACCGTAACTGTAAAGCATATTAAAGTAAAGCATGTTCTGAAACACACAGTTTGCACGAGATACAGCTAACATCAAGAAAAACTTTACGAAGAAAATTGTTCTTGGTGAAAGCTGAGTATCGGTGTAATTATAGACACAAGAAAATCAAAGACTTTTCCCAAGCAGTAGCGATCATTGACCTATCCCACCAATATTTGACTTAAAAAAATACACACTTTCCGAAATCCAAAAAGCTTATCTACAAGCAAGTATCGAGTTTAATATCGGCAGTCCGTACGTATCGAAACAGAAATCCAGCCAGCACTAACTCACTGGAGATTTGAATTAAAACTTCTTTCAATAGCCAAATGAAATGCTCGCAGTTTCGCTGAGCAATCCATCTGTGAACGGAGAGCAAAGTTTTTCAGTCTCAAGTACAGCTTTGTATCCATTCCATTTTATAGATCGTTACAGCTAACGTCGATTCTTGAGGTATTAAGGGAAAAGGTTTTATTGCTGGAACCTTTAATTTCGTACTTTTAATTAGGGTCCGTCGTGATAACGTTCTCCGGTCCGGAACGCGTGCTGATAAGTGCTCGAGTATCTACGCTTCCTTATCTTTAGTGACGATTCAAAGAGAAATGTGGCTTTGGGTGCTCATGAAATTAACATTAACTGAATTTATATCTCCCTGCTTCTGTACCTACACTTCCGAAGTTTGGCAAAATTGAAGATCCACTTCCAATATCCTAAAGGCTATTATGTCAAAAGACTCACCGTTATACAATATCTACTCCTTTTACAATAATTTGAAGCCCAGGTCAGTTAAGTTCCGACTCTGTAAAAAGCAATCCATTTATAAAGACTCCATCAAGGAGATTGTCTGAATTCAGCAGCTCCGTTGAAATATGAGAGCTTTAACCAGACGACGTCTGTTTTTATTCTATTAGCACGAAGACTTTTTACATACTTTGCACTTTTGTATCTGGTAAATTATGACTGTGGGTATGTTTTTAAGGCATTTAACTGAAAATCTACATTTGAATTGGAATCACGATCGAGACATTTCGTTGCAATGGTTACATTCAAAATCATAGGTATCATATTTATTTCTGTTAAAATGTTACAAAAACAGGGGTCAATTAATTACAAAACCGATGCAACGTCAAATGATATTACACTGTAATTAATCTAACTCCCAAAAGTGTAGAGCTAGTACCACATGAGTAGTACGTAAAATAGTAGCACAATAATTGTAGTGACAACCTGGCAGGTCTGTGGGTCTGCTGATTGCCCACATAATCACGAAGCTTGGCAGGTAGATTAGTGATGTATATACATATATACTAACGGTATAATTAAGGCTAAGTATATGAATTTTATCATTGAGCTTTATACATGACAAACTGTTTTACAAAAACCGGCCAAGTGCGAGTCGGACTCGTGCACGAAGGGTTCCGTAAATTACAGTTAAATCAACCTATCTCAAAAACTATAAGAGATACTTTGATCAAACCAAAAATCGTTGAAAGAGTTAATTAGCATGCATCACCTCTATTTTTTTTTAGAATTTTATACCCCGTAGTTATAAAAATAGAGGGGGGGGGGGGACATACTTTTTACGACTTTGAGAGCTGATATCTCAAAAACCGTTCACTTTAAGAAAAATGTTTTTTAGAAAACTTTATATCATTTTAAAAGACCTTTCCATTGATACCCCACACGGGTATGTACATCGAAAAAAAAAATTTCATCCCTCAGTTACATGTATGGGGGGCCCCACCCCCAATTCTTTTTTTTACTATTTAGTGTCATATTTTTGTAGCGGTTCATACAACACATATTCCCATCAAATTTCATCACTGTAGTACTTATAGTTTCCGAGTAAATCGGCTGTGACAGACGGACAGACGGACAGACGGACAGACGGACATGACGAAACTATAAGGGTTCCGTTTTTGCCATTTTGGCTACGGAACCCTAAAAATCAGCATATTTTGAGCCGTTGCAGGTGGCGGTGTCTGTATTTAGTTACTTTCTAGAGAGCAAGTTACTGGTAATCAAACATTCATTCTACATGAAGTCGTATGGGTACATTGTAATATAGATACATACTGGTAAGCACACGACTTACTAAAGTATAAGCAAGGGATTGTTGCTCTTCCCTCAGCGTACAGTCAAATCCTCTTAGCCGATAACTTGTAGCTCTAATGAAAATTTAGTATCGACGTAAAGTGCTAAACAATGTTTTTGAACTTAATTCGTGGTTCACAAAACCCCTAAAAAGCCAGAAAGTTGGTGAAGTTGTTAATTTTAGAATAGGAACTAATTATGTGGGTTTGTTTACCTGGATGATTTATCATGCGTGATATACCACGAACAAAGGAATCATTTATTTGAAGGTTATAATGATTGTTGTTATATAACATGCTCTTTGTTATATGGAATGAATTCAATACATCATAATTTAAAAGAAAAAGTATCAGTGTATTCCATCTTCTGTAAACTTATTGAACTCGTAATGCATTTCACGGCTGCCAAAGTAACAGATCGATTGTCTGCGGGATGACTCTATGGGGATTAACCCTTTCCACGCTGATGCTGCTATAAAGTTTATTGATTTAATATTTACTTCTTCAGATATGTATAAATGTGAATTTATTTTGGTTCTCTTTTCTTTTATATTCGAAACAAGAAAATACTGCATGATGTGCATATAAGTCATATAAAATTCACATACTATTTGTGTATACCAGTAAGCTTATACGATTATGGCCAAGTTAGGTATAAGTAAGGTGATTAATAAATGAGTAATTAGGGATTATATGAAGGAAACGACCGGCGGTCCACCTGTGCAGTTACGACGCCACGATCACCATCCATCAGGTGAGAGTAAATTAAGGTATAAAACTTGGAATAAAGAGTGTTATGCAGTTAATTAAGTACAAAGCAATATTCTTCGCTATAAAAGTATTTATAAAAATAATAAATTGCTTAAATAAAAATACGATTAACTTAACGGGGTAATCGAAAAATAAATAAATACAACAAGCGGGAACATTGGTAAAGGATTGGTAGACTCACCACAATATTATTACTTAAACATTTAAACGTTTTCAAATAAATCAATAGGATTCATAATATTCGTATCTATGTATGAGATTTTAATAACGCTCCAAGTGGACGTCGGGCTCTGTGATTTTTGAATTAATTTATAGCGATGGTCTCCTTTATTTGTAATGGTTCCAACCCGCATGGGAACGGACCAAATGAAATATTAAACTTAGTCGTAATTGAAATATCCTGCTTAACCTAAGGGTCGCAAACGAACGTTAATTTGAAATCGTTCATTACTTGATTGAATGCTGCTACGTCCATTGCATTCTGTTTGTTTGAATCTCCAAGGGATACCAATATTCATTATATTTGCAACAATTAACTATTGGCAACTTTGCTAACTAGAGATAGGTTTTTATACAAACGCATAATACCTTTAGTTTAGTTAATAGTAGGTACCTTTAGTTCGTGCCAAACTTAGTTGTTTAACTTAATTCTTAACATCGCGTCAATCGCTGAGCAGAATCTTTTTTTAAGTAGGTATCAGCGGGATGTAGGTATGTTTGTAATACAAGACAAAATAAAATTGGATATTTTGCAAAGAAATATACCGATAAATATTTTACGTAACATTTTTAATATGCTAATAATGATTGCCTTAAACAATATTGAGAAGTGGCGAACGTTAATTAAATTATGAAGTCGAACGCAGAATATTTTATGATATTCTGACGTAATATCTGAAGCACATTTCTCAGAAACAATTATTTTGATACATTTTAGACAAGAAACTTAAACGAAATTCATATACCTACCTAGATATTAAATTCTTAACATGACTGGGTTATCCTAATATTAATTGTTTATTTTCTTCCAGTTACGGAAATCTTAAAAATAAACAGCTTTTAGGTAAGGGTAAAGAATCTGGAGGGGATTTACTTGATAACGGTAAACCGCTATTTATAGTTGAAATGCAATGATGAGATTCGTATGATGACGTACTTAAAGAAGTTTTATCTTCACACTGCAAATGAAGCGATCTTTTTCAAATTATTCCAACGCAATCATTCGATTTCAATAGCTTCTTAATTTACCTTTATCGACACTAAACCGCTTGATTCAATATTGGAAAGTTTAATCCAATACGTCTGTTATGGAATATTTTCAGGCAACGTCCACATCCAATGAATATCATTTACGATATCGCAGATTCTTTGAAACTGTTATTATACTTCGTTATCCGGGAAAGTATCGGAGGCGAGATGTTTTAAAAGCACGCCGCCGACCGTATCCCCGGCCGTAGTTACAGAACGCCGTAAATCATGACTTACTTCAAAATTATTGTACCAAAGCCGATGTTGGGAATTTTAATCCAAAAACTTTTAATATTCATACTGTAGTCGAGTCACGTAGTAATATAAATTATTACTTAGGCTGCCAATTTCATGGATTTTATAATAAATCCTACTTACTGCGTAATTGGTGGGTTAGTAAGTTAGTAGATGGCAAACAGAGACTGCTAGATCTAGTTGTATTATTATCATCTAAATAGCGTTTTAATTAAATCTGTAAAAGGTTCCTGAAATAAATAATATTGTCTTTTTATCTTAAAACTTTAGCAATCGATTTTCAATGCCTCCGTGTTGGTCCGATTATTCCGAGGTTTGGTATGGTACTTTCTATGGTAAGGAGCGGAGGTTTCCCAATACCTGTCCTGTTAAGAACGGTTTCTCGTAAATCAGGTGTCATACCGCATAGCAAGCAGTTCCTTCGTACCAATTTATTCCATATAGACCTGACGGTTTTGCTTGTTTGTTGGGAAATGAAGGCTGAACAGAAAGTACGATTTTTCACTAGGGTTCTTTGTATTAGATCAAATGGGGCAGCTTGTTATTTTGTACCGTTTTGTAGTGATAGAGTTGGATCATCAAATTGTTGGATCATCAAATTGAATAAAGTTTAGAAGGAGGAATTATTATATTATGTAATAATTTAATATACCTACCTGGATATTATTATTTCTAATGATTTTTTTAACTTGGGGAAGTATGTTAATGGAATCTTTTCATATTATTTTTTTGACCTTTTAATTTTTTTTAAATGCGTTTTTGGATTAATGGTTTAGGTATACAGCTGGCACGCCTACGCAACTTGGAGTTAGAATGCCTTCACCCGAGGGAAAAGTTTAGCCTTTTCAAATTCACTTTGCAACTTTTTACCTTTCTTTTTGTTGAGTGAGCCTGTTTGTCAGATCATTAATTCTTTGTTGATTGATGCCATTTTATTTAAAGTCACCCTTTTACTTTTCGTCAGTGGTTGGCTATCAGATAATTCACCAGGTACTGTGCTAATAAGTAACGGCAGCTCAGAAAATAAACCAGCAAGCAAAATAAAAAAGTTTGCCAAAATAGACGGTCATCACAACAAACTTCTTGAATAAGATGTCATAAAGACAAGAACATAAAGTTCGCGAATGGCTAGGTATCTTTATCTCGAGCATAGAGACACCAGCCCTCCTCCACTATAAATGAGACTTAAAAGAATTTTTCCCTGTAAATTGTAAAGTTTAGAAGTTTTCCCCGCATCGGAGGGCGTCATTGAATAAATATCACGGTACATAACTTCCCGCTTTTGTCTCATAGCCTCCGACAAAGTGCGCATCTACCTTTTTAAGACAATTTGTTTTAAAAATTCAGAGGTACTCGCGGTAATTGAAGTCGGGCCAGGGTCTCGCACAAATATACTTTGTTAAGGCACCTACCTAATTTGCAAAATAAAGAATTTGCACCGAGATTTTGTAGTACACGTTGAAACATTGTGGCGCGTTTTGCTACAATTTTAATTGTAATGGACTTGAATTATTTAAATAAGCTTTGCACTGGCGAGAAACAAAACAGAGTAAATGTTGTTCATAAAAGTTAAATATCCCTACTTTGAATTCACCTTCAATAAAACAAGGCATTTCAGTAAATGAAGTGCATTAGCTGATTCCATTCGTAATGTTTGTTGACGAAACCCCTCACATCTATGATCAGATTCGCTATTCAAGCAAACCAAGTCATGTTTGGCTGAATACGCAACCGGATTTACCGGTGTATATAACCGGTTATATGCGGATATAACCGCATAAGCGAATTCGCTTCGATTCCAAACTGGATTACAACTGGCGATGCACATGAAAATAATGGAGTTACCGCGTTGTTCTGGACACCGTTTTTGTTAATTTGCTAACGAACTTCCCCAAATACATTATGGCCCCGTAGCGTCACTTCTAACTGGCAAAGTTTAGATATTATCATGATCAGCTTTATCGCGGTGCCGGTGTATGTGAGAAGTCAGTATAACCATAAAGGGTTTTGCTTCAAAACTGGTAACTTTCCACCACTCTAACTATCGATGTTCGCAGAACTTCCAACCGGTAGTAGTTTCGCAGTTCATAAAATGTTGCTCGAAATACAGATCAACTATACCAAGTTTGCTTTTAGTTTCAATAAAATTGCTCTTTAGAATACCTACAAGTTGTTCCTTTCGCACAACATACGTACATCTGTATTCGTTCAATCAAGCAGCCGTACATTGAGAAGTATTGAAAAACATCCAATTGAAAACGGGCATAATAAAGATGAGATGGGCCGGATGCTCGGCATTAAAGGATGGAGTTGTAACGAACTGAATGGAGTATTACAGGATGTAGATGATGCTCAGGGTCGCGGAATACAAGTACCTACTTAGCGAAATGGCCATGTTTGGGTAAGAGGGACCTCTGATGGTTTTGACGAAATAGGGAATATTAGCGGTTCTCTGTTAGTAAAATAAGCTGTAAAAGGGTTCTAGTTTCGATCGTACACTTTAAGGACCCTAAGCGGCCTGACACAATCTTACTCACTTACCACGACATCTAAGCTTGAGTACGGTTCCCCTATCCTAGTATCAACACCTAAAATTAGTCCCTAAGATTTGTTAGACCGTTTTTGCCAAACGCAGTATGAAATATGTACTTATAAAGCGGTTGAATACAATCTACAAAGAATCCCCCGACCGTCGTCAATGTCTGACTCAAATCGCTGAGTCCAAATATATTTTATCATAAAACTGGCTGAAAAGTGTTATCGCACAATTTTGAGCTACTTTATACACTGTGGTAAGTCGGACTCCGAAGTTATCTTTTATTATAAATGAGTTTTCAACAATTCGAGATAAAATTATTGTTACTTTCTGCATTAGTTTGATGGAAATTCTACTTTTGAAAGTGGAAGTTCAAATAATAGTTTTAGTTTGGAATCCATTTTAAATATTTACTGTTATGGCCAGTGAAAACGTTTTTTATTTTTCATTTAATACTTTTGTTTTTGTTTATTCTTTTATGCTGAAAATCCTATGCAAGAACATACTTACCTACTCAGATTTAATTTAGCAGAAACAGTTTCGCCTGTAGCATTTGTTTCTTTCTATTAGTCTTGTATACTAACGGCCAGTTTCTTCATCAAAAGTTAAAGTAATGTCTAAAGTAAAAGTAACGGTCAAATTCGTTTTTTCAAGGCTAAACTGACAGCAAAATTCATAGAAAAATTGAATTTAACCGTTACTTTTACTTTAGACATTACTTTAGCCATAACTTTAACTTTAACTTTTGATGAAGAAACTGGCCGTAAGTGATAAAAACACATTGTGTTGTGAATAACATTGTTTTGTAAAACTATTTACTTGATTTTGTTATTTAAGTAGTTTTAATATAATAAAACTCTGTAGAAGGTAATAATGACCCGGCGATTTTTCGAAACTTTTCTCTTTGAAGTGACCGATGATGACACTAATTTATTTAGGTTTAATGTTCGACCCTACAAATAGCCTTGATTTTTTGTTTAAAATACATATAAATAATAGGTACTCAGCACACGAATGATGTTTATCCTTACTAATATCCTTACTAATATATATAATATATATAATAATATTATAAATGCGAAAGTAACTCTGTCTGTCTGTCTGTCTGTCTGTCTGTCTGTCTGTCTGTCTGTCTGTCTGTCTGTCTGTCTGTCTTTTCTTCACGCCTAAACTACTGAACCGATTTGTGTGAAATTTGGTACAGACATAGTTTGAAACTTGAGAAAGGACATAGGATAGTTTTTATTACAAAAAAAAATTAAAATAAAATTATTCCGGACATATAGCGCCATCTATTGGTCAAATCAAAAATCTGCTGGTAGTCACTATTCCACGCGAACGAAGTTGCGGGCAAAAGCTAGTGGACTATAAAAGACCTATAAATTTAGAGCATCTTAATGATGGAGTCCCATTAAAGTATTTTAATGCTACTGCACTGTGGCCTACTACACTAGGCACCTACGTGTCGTAAACCACACACCTTGTGATCATCAAGATTATCCTAAATCAGTAAGGAGGAATAGAGATGCACTCTTCCTACTGTTGAAAAACAATGATCTCTGACAAGGAATAAAGAAAATCGCTGACCTAATTTAAGTCTGCAACAACTCAGCGCCCCTGAGCTTTAGCTATGACTTAGAAACTTAAACTTAGTGCTTACAAGTGGGACCCAAAACCACGTCATTCTGTCAAAACAATGCGACAAACAGTAGGTCGGATCTTAATCCAATCTGCAACCTTAGTTTGTAACATAAGTTTAGAACTGACTGACGTACCTATCCCGGCCATATTAGTTCCGAGTTGAGTGCTAATACAGTTATGACGGGCATCAAAACTTTGCCAACATATTGCTATTGTTCCAATGTATGCATTATTAATTCAAATAGTTTGCCGGCCTACGCTATATGCTAGTTTGTTTGACTTTCGAATACACAATCGATTTTGATAACCTATTTACTTTGAATGTTAATATTTATGTTGTTAGTTGCGCTGATTATTATCTGTAACACGTTATTATACGTGTTTAGTGCTAATTTTGGGTATTTAGTACGTCAAAACCAATATTTGACTAATTATTAATTGGTATCTTTAATAGCGCTTCAATGATGACGGTTTTCACTAGTGATATTTAAATTTCATGAATCATTATTGCAGGTTTTTACAGTAATGTTGCCAGATTATGATACTTTTCCCGTAAGCTACAGCCACAGTTTATCCTTTGTTACCAGGTTAAAGAGAACGCAAGCAAGAAGTTTGTATAGCTCCGCTTCAGACGCCACAACACAAAGCATTATTGTTGCAGCAAGTTGTTGATGTTCCTCGTGACATATTGCTCCGTCTCGCGGCACTCTTATCGTGCAAACTTTTAAGGGCTTTGCATATTTTATGCCGAAGCACCGCAATCTTCCTTTGTCCCCCAAAACGCCTTTTAGCGAGATGCTAACATGTTACATTAGACCTATGCCGAGAATCTCTGAATGAAACCGCTATATGAATTGTTACGCAACTTATATTGTTTTTCAGTACAAACATGAAAGCTTCGAACATAATCCAAATAAAGGATAAACTCGCGAAATGTTATTTAATTTCAATAACACGTGTTATGCTATCAAAAAGACTTGAATATTTATATAACACCTGCTTTTAATGTGATTTAAATAATCCTTAACAGGATCGACCACCTGCACGGTCCCGTTTATTAGTCACCGGTGCATTTTTACCAACAACATAGAATTATTCTACAAAATATTTTTTTTTATCTCGGAATCCTAATAAGGGTGCTCACCCTTAGCGTTTTTTGTCTATGACGGCAGCTGATGACCTCTTTTCAACATTCCACAACGCCACTAAATTTAGAAAACTTTAAAAGCAAAAACTAAACGTAATACGACTTGATTGAAGGTGGGGAATGCCAGCGGAAGGACCGAGCTCCACAGGAGCGGAAACTACGGTGCTTAAATTTCATCTTTTTAAATAATAAAGGGCCTCAGTTTAGAGCTAAAAACCTTATTTATAATTAGGTTTAAATTATTCGGTACTACAATAAGCGGAGATTACCTACGTCATTAACCCTTTATTCAGCAAATACTTCAGTTATCACTATCACTACATAGTATAAAACAAAGTCGCTTTTTCTGTCCCTATGTCCCTTGGTACGCTTAAATCTTCAAAACTACGCAACCGATTTATATGCGTTTTTTTTTTAATAAAAAGATAGAGTTATTAAAGAGGAAGGTTTATATGTAAAGTAACATACATTAAATAGTGGGAAAACACTGTTATCCCGTGCGAAGCCGGGGCGGGTCGCTAGTATTTTTATAAGTATAGAAGTAGAATTTAAGGATATATTTATTGGTGACAAGTTAGGCAGCACGCGAGACCGTCATGTATCAATTCTTGGCAGCAGCTGCGTACAAGTGCGGATGTTATAGACGGAGCCGCGCGCCGCGACTGTGGCATGTGCCGCGCCAGCCGAAGGGTAGCTGACATAACCAGCATGCTTGGCAAATAAAAAGAAATCGTTTTGGGTCAATCATTAAATTAACTTTATTAATATTGAATAAGTAGGAAAAGAAAAGTGTCAGTGGATTTTATAATACTATCGGTTTTAAGTTTTACTACGGTCTGGTCTAGATGTTCTTTGCTAATATTAGCATCTTTAGATGGTTCATTGTAAAGACAGTTGATACTGAAATCAATATATTTATATCTTTTCTGTAATTATTTAATGACCTAACCCACAGATAAGGAAAAAGCCCTTCAAAGTTAGAAACAGATAATAAATTGTTGGAAGCGTGTTAGTGACACGGTCTGTCGTCCCAAATCGGGAACAATGATAAAAATGAAGGAGGTGGTGGCCGCGGGTTATCGCGCCCCTGATACAAACGCACCCAATCATAAAGCACCCTATGCGCTCGACTTGCCATAGATTATATCATACGGGAGACAAGTAACCATGGAATATTGTTTTTTCTTTTTATAAATGGAGAATTTGCGAAAGAATTTCCTGCAGCTTATAAAAATTGAAAACATACAAAACCAGATGTTTTATATGGAGACACAAAATATTATCACGCAAAAGAAACAATGGAATTGTTTTGAGTATGTTAGAATCAAGTGAATTCACAAAATGAAATACATCAATTTTCAGTTACCTGGTCATACAAAAATATTGTTAATTCGAGTAGAAATATATCTTTGTATAAAGAAAAATAAAAAGAGTCAAGTATTTATTAGTAACAAAAGAAATTATTCTGAAATGTCTTATTTCTTCCTAACTTCTAAGTTACTAAAACCAATCTTTAGTAAAGTGACCAAGAGATAAATAAATCTTTAGTGAAGTGACCAATACTTAGTTATCGATTCTACATAATTTACCAGATATCGTCTATTACTGAAGGACCATTAATTATTATTCGTAATATCTTCTGCCGTCTTTCTTATTATAACGTGTTACGTATAAACAATTCAAGAAAACTTGTGCAAGACAACATATGCGACGGACATAAATATTATATCAAAAGTATATCACATGGTGAAAGCTCAGAAAATCTCTCGTAAGTATTTGAAATAAACTCAACTTTAGTGCAACTAAAACTTGTAAAATATATTATGGTAGAAAAGATCAACTGACTCTCTCAAAACATGATTTAAAATAAAGTTGTAGTTGTGAAGGTCATCAATTACAAAAGGTACAGTTTCGAAGTTGGTTTGAAGGCTCTCCAGGCACTAGAAGCTCTGAAACAAAAGTTATTTATCAAATCCCGTGACAGTTGATATAAGGCAGTTTGACATAGTCATAAAATTACGTAAAATTATTAATAATGATCAAACGCAAGTCTTCAAGATCTTCTATCAAATATTTTAAAATAGTCTTCAGATAGCTTCTTTGTCTTTTATCTTTATAATAGAACAGGTAAATGTTGCTAAATCTATCCATCGCAAATTCTGACAAATCGCCATATTCGTTTATAAAAAGAAAAAAAATCTTAAGATTAAAAAATCGAATATTTAAAAAGTAGACAAGTCGCATGAATTAGTCCCATAATAATAAATATTATATATGCTTTTATATACAAAGTGTCGCAATGCGGACTAATTGAGTGTCAATATTAAATGGCGTCCAGTTATTTTCCGGGCTGTATATAAAATCTGGCATGTGCCACAGACGAGAGATATCAAGTGCCAAGCTTTCGTCACACCCGGCTAGCTTGCCACGAAAATTCAGCTTTTTTAAAACAGCCACAGGCATCTAGACACAGTTTTTAAAATATAATACAGTTCACAAGTGATTGTATAGGTACCTACATTTAAGGTTGGGCCTACTTCAATGTGCCAAAGACATCTCTTGTTTTAATAAAGTTATCTGGTTAAAAATTGAAACGGAGATAAGATAAATCACTAAAAAGCTTCGGAATTAAACTGAAAATTATGCACCTATTAGCTACAACTTTTAGCTTTATCCGAACAAAGCCTACTTACTATGTAACAATGCAAATGAAATTAGCGAATATTTTAGGCAATTTGCAAGCGCTCAACCATAACGATTATGACATCGTAATTAAATCTAATTACTTCGAAGCCGTTATTCAAATTAAGTTCCGTTTTGTTCAATCTAGTTCAATTTGAACTTGGACTAAACTGTTCGGATTCATGAACATTAATGGATTTCTCTATTGACCTGATGAAGTTGACTTTTAAAAAGTCATTTTGGAAGTAAGATTTGAAAGGAGATGGTGGAGACGAGATGTCTGCAATTCACGACAAATGTAAGTGAAGTAATGAGCAGTATAAAAATGTCTAAATATGTAACGAGTAAAAATGTGTCCTAAATGAGGTGGCCTGGGGCCGCGTGAATAGCGTGCGCTGTGAATGCGCGCTGAAAGGACCGCGCGACAGCCTCGGTGACGTATCCTAGTTCCTCGCCTCTTGCCTCCTGCCTCCTCGCCTCTATGCCTCTTCGCCCGCGTTGCTAGAATGACATATATTTGTGCCAGCAGACAGAAAATGTACAAAAAATGTTTCAAAATTAGAATGCTCCGCTAATGATGGAGGCGCGTCATAAGATTTGGGAATGGTATTCAAAAATGAAGTAAGAACATGACGATTCAAAATCTTGATGACTTTTATTTAATGAATCTAGCTTAAAATAGCTCAAGCCGCCCCAGGCAAGTAAACGCCGAGTGCCTTGGGAATATTATGAAGTATTTCTTGTCTTCTAGATATTTATCTACCAACTCTTATAATAATAATAATATCTGTTCGTATTTGCATGTCAACATTTTGGGCAAATGTAATTTTGTCACACAAATTCTGTTAGCCTGAAATAATATTACCCGTTTGAGAGAACGCGAAAAATTCATACCAACGCTTTTCCAATAAGAAAATGTAATAAAATATTCGAATAAACTGAGAACCTTTTGGAATAACTGGAATCACAATTACTCGAGTCGACTATAAATCAAGCGTAGTGGATATTTAACTCTGAAATTCTGGAATGAATTAGAGGGGGGCTATTAAGATTTTTAATAAGAGTAATTTGGAATGAAATTGTAAGTTGGTCAGGGTCGGCCGTTCAATTTGTTCCGGCTCACTTCCCCGTGAGCTCTTAGAGAGCCATCGACCACTTTTATAACCGCTTCACTCAAACGTGCAAATAGAGGGAAACTTTGTTTTTATTACCTTCCCTGAACGTTACGTGAGTGTTCGAGATACAGTTATTCTAAGCTTCGGAAACACGTATAATGTATCAGCTGCTAAATGTTCTGATATTTGTAGTTCGGGAATAGTTCCCAAATGTGTTACTTCTTCGCAAAGTAACTTCTTTCGAAACTTCCTAGGAAAAATTTTTAACTTTATAAGGAAATGCTTTGGGAGTATGTGCTATCTGCCGAAAGACATCAAAGGAAATTAATGTTTGTTTAACATTATTACTTAGGTACTTTAAAACGAAAAGTAGGTAATTTAATAACAACATAGATAAAATATTAGATAACTATCCACCTTTTTGCCACAATTTAATTAATAATAAATCACTATATACCACATAAAAACCGACTTTACTCTGTAGATCCACTTTGAAAGTACCAGGCAAACATAAGACATAGGCGATGTTATCTCAACTAAAGAGCTAGACCGCTCGATCAGCAGCTAAGCCACAGTTAATCTCACCGTCATTTGGGAGTAAGCACCGACTTCGCTGCGTGCATCTTAAGTCGGCTTCTCAATCCGATTTATCTTTGGATGTCATAGATCTTTTTGGTCTTTATTTCGTCAGCCTAGCGAAATTTTCTTTGTTAGATACCTTTTTTCTTAAGATATAAGATAAACTAGTATTTTTCGTAACTTTAAGGAAACCATTTCTACTTAGGTTTCTTGAACTCCAATAGCGTTGTTATGTGAATATTATAACTATCTAAGTGAATATAAAAACACCATTTCTACCAGCTTTAAGCTATCCATTTTTCTTTTTTTCTTTCACAAATGTATTCTGTTATTTTCCTTTTTCTGATCACGTAGCCATGACAAGACTTTCCTTGGTGAAGAGTAACAAGCCATATCAAGTGTAGGTACCCCTTGTAATACATTGTTATGTTAGAATAAACAAGGAGTGCTCCTGACAGATGTTCTTAATAATTATAATAACGTCTCGTGTGATCAACGAGCTGCAACCGCACTTAATTAATTAACTTTGAAACTAAATGCTGTTGAACAGAATGTAAACAGTAGTCTTAGTATGTTAGAGTTTCCAAATTAGTATGCCATTCATACATTCATTACCTAATTTCCTTCTGAACAAATAATTTCGTTCGAATGCTCAACAAACTTTCATGACTTTTCATGTAGTAATAATGTGTTTCAGGAGCACCATTATTTAAGTTAAATCTTTTAATAAAGGTAATAAAATACATACACAACTTAAATCTTAGAAATGATCAAGGAAGCTTTACACCTACCACTGCTATTTCTCCACCACCCAAAGGAAAAATAGAAAACGCATAAGGGCGTAAAATCCACCGCTGTTTATGTGCATATAGTATTCAATAAATAAATGATAATAAAAACAAAAGACAAACAGAAGCGTCAAGTAGAACTTCCTCAAAGACGGTGGGTGACCCAAGGGCCTACTTAGTTGCATCAAAGTTCATTAAGGGACCCCTCTTCCCGTAAGATGTTTAGTTTACTCGCCTCGGTCTTCACGCATTGTTTGTAAGTAGTTAGCAGTTCGCCACACTCACACTTAAAGTAATTGACGGGGATAGTTTTGCGTCTTTTAGCAGTTAAAATTACATTGGGGCACAAATTACTTTTCTCGCTATTGTATTTTTTATGTGTCAGTGGGCAAACGAGCAGACGGATCGCCTAACAGATACTCGAAGTTTTGTATTTAGATATATAATATACCTATCCAAGTTTCTCTTCAATGTAGGTACATTTTATCTGAAAATTCACAAGCTCCATAGAATTTTGACTATTGATTTTACGTCTGTATACATCTAGCAAATAAATCCCCAGCGGGTACAATACAATATCAACCTAGCCAATACTAACTCACGTAACGGGAATTGGAAAAACGTTTAGGTATTGACTGAAAAAAGTTTAAAATTTTGAAACCCTATAAAATATCACAGAAGGTTTAAATGACACCATTCATCTATACTAATATTATAAAGCTAAAGAGTTTGTTTGTTTGTTTGATTGTTTGTTTGTTTGTTTGTTTGAACGCGCTAATCTCAGGAACTACTGGTCCGATTTGAAAAATTCTTTCAGTGTTAGATAGCCCATTTATCGAGGAAGGCTATAGGCTACTTTTTATACCGGTACGGGAAGTAATTCCCACGGGATGCGGGTGAAACCGCTGGCAGAAGCTAGTAAGATATAACATACCTTTACAAGATAAAAGAACTTCACGTATTTACCTTGCAAGAACCCCGAATATGATTCATTATTTAAAGACGCCTTAGGTCATGAATTAGATCCACCTAGCTAAGACCTGATCATCTTTATCTTCAAAGGACAGTCTTCAAGCTTGAAGCAATCAAGAGCCTGGCGTCATTAGCATGTAGTGTACATAGTGATGCTTCTCGCTCCCTTTGTTGTGTTGTGAAACTGTAACAATTTGCGACGCACTGAGCTAGGTAACCGCTTGGTTTCGGCTCCCGAGCCCCGAGCACCCAACCACCCCGGTCAGCACATTTTCACACAACTTTTATTCATTTTATTCGCTCTAGTTTACCCTCAAAATTGGTTTGCAACCTTCCCCATCGAAATATTCCCTCAGAATTGTATTGTAAAAGTTCCTCCGTGTTTTTCGGAGTTTCTTATTCCACAATATTGCATGTTGAATCCGCTTACTGTGTCTGATTCGCAAAGAAAATCACGCTTCATTGGCGTCAATATCGTGTTATCCGTCACGCGTACGCACTAACGCGGAAACTTATAAAATTTTCACGTGTTCACTTTGAAGCCATTTTATATGAGGTCAAGGTCAAAAGCTTCGTGTCTGAGGTGACCGTATAGTTTCACTTTGATCTAGTAGTGGGATGGCGAACCTCAGCTAATTGATGCGGTTACCTGAACAGGGCACGGATCAAATTCTCGAAGGTAATTTATAAAATTGTGCCGGCTTGTCCCAAATAAACCGAGCCAAAGTCACTAACGTGGGCTGTAAACCTTTTTCTTAGGTTCTTTTTATTTTTTATATAGATACTTTTTGGAGCATCAGCTTTTATGAACAAAGTAGCGGTAATGCAGCCATACCAAATAGAAATTTGGGAACTATGCCTTATTTAACAAATTCGAATCGGTCCCACATTAGCGGCATAACATTCAAGAACCATAAGGACCTAATGACCGAATGTAAATGACATTTTGGGTGGTCCACTCACCACATTTATTTGATTCGCATTCGCTGAAGCCGCTAACGATCAAGTGTTATGGAACCCTAACATATCCTCGTATTTAGGGTAATCACGCGAGAGCATCTTTTGTTTACAGTTCAGTGAATATTGTATCGCCCTTTATTAGGTGTAGGAGTTTTCCTGTCCATGTCTTAGCTATGTTTTTGTACTAATAACAATCGGTGTAGGCCCAATATTATTTTACCCGTATTTTTTTCCTGTTGCCGAAATTGTGGCTCCGTAGAACAAAAGGCCTTGGCTGCAAGCTCCCCCTTTATTTTCATATATAATATACGAAGAAAGTTATTTATGTTGGCGTATATGTCTATAAGATTGTGTTAACCTCAATTACATCAACGAAGTGTCACGTCCTTTCATATTGACATAAACCATAAGTGGCCTTTTGAAACTCTATCCGCGGTTAGACCATATACAAATAAATACTAGACGACTGCATCGCGGTTTATGTTACAAGCACATGTGGGGCACATGATGAAGAAAAATAATCACAGACAGTCTTGTTTATGATCGGCCATCTTCCACACGTGAAGATTTTTAAAATTAAGTTTATATATGTAACGATAATAACGATGCAAATAATTGTGTAACCAAAACAGTAGTTTATAAATAATTAAACAACAAAATAATGGAAATATAAACCTGTACGTAACGGCAGCTTAACTGCATTCGTTATCTGTGGATTATTTATGTCAATAATGTCAAACGACATGGACGACATTTTATCAAAAATGGAAACATTCGCGACTCTACACGTTCCTTTTTTAAATGTGATTGTTGTTCAGAAAAAAGTATATGATGTAGTACAACAGGGTAGTGTTCTTTGTTGGTTCCTCAGAGGACTTGTGACGTCATCTGGCCTTTATAACGAGTAGACAGGGCTCCATTCAGTAGGTAAACGCTATAAGATTACAAGGGCCGGCGGGGACGCGATAAAGTGAATGCCTAAAGACTGTTACTCGACCAAGTAATTTACTAAATGGATGAAATCTCAAACTTTTAGCTTAAGAGGAACATATTTTTAAAAGTACGGATATAAATTTATAATTAGGTGCGCTCATCAGCATGGCGGAATTATTTAAATGAGCTTTGTGTTAGGGTTGCCAGATTCATGATTTGGGTCACATTTGGTGCAGTTACTATATCCATTCACAGCTTATTAGAATAGTCAAGTGAAGTAAGCATAGAAAACGATTGGTTCCCATGTATCTAATACTAGCTATAAATAGCCCTAAATCCATGGAAGTATAGTTATCGGCACGGATATTGAGCTCTCGGCGGAAGAGTGGGGATCGCTTTGCGCACTGTACACATAAGGCAATAAACCAATAAATCGCTTCTGCGCAGGTGAAGGTCAGGGCTCAACATCCGTGCCGATAACTATAGCTATGAGGAAATAACACACATGTTTATGTTTTTACCTCCCTTTCCACCTCTCACACAACGTGGGGTAATTACCACATTTATGACATCACAACAAACTACAGTCACCAAGCGAAAGCCCATTATTTTTAACGATAATTCATATTGTTTTAAACAATATTGTGAAAAGCTGTTAAACGATATGTTTGTCCATTGTTGCGATACCTTAAATATGTATGAAGTGTTTTGTTTACAAATGATTTTCATTAATATGTACATGTGTTACAGTTTCGGCTCCTATGAAATTCATACTAAAATAATAAACAGAACATTCGCCTGTGTATTCTGAGAATTGGTTCGATCTAAGGATCTATGACGTCATAATTGGCAGAACTGGTTGACGCCAGTTATCTGCACTGCAAAATGGTTGATATATCGGTAAAAGATACGATAAAGTCGTTAGTTTGGCCGCAGTCGAGTAACGAACTCGACTGCGGCCAAACTAAAAAGGAGGACACATATTTTCAAAGAGTTCGTGTTAAACTTCTTCAGTTGCTTGCTATGTGTAGCAAACTATGTATGTACACGTGTTACGAATACGCGAAAACTTGGTACAGATAAACTTCTCGCCTTGCACATCTCACTTTCAAAGAAGTCGTTATAAGACGTCGTTAATATCTGTGAAGGTACATCTGTTATATCCAAGGCGTTTTTTCGATAATGACTCCTCGAATGACGAAATTCCTTTATAATAAAAAAGGTGTCCGTTTCTCTAACGTCAATAGCCGTCATCCCTGTCGTCAAACACAGCGTAACGCGCCTTCTGTCCGATATTAAATATTCATCGCCTCCACGGGGTTATTACCGGGCTATGATTGCCAAACGCCTTGTTATTCTTCCCACTTTTCATTTACTCTGACAGACAATCGATAAAACATCGATACTGATGAAAACCTATTTTCGGACTCGGAAATCGATTTACAAACAAAAGATTTTAATCGTTCAATTACTCGCTTTGAGGTTTTGAATCGTCTGTGAGATTGAATTCTCCTTCGCCTTTATCAAAGATGGCCGTTTAAATGGGCCTACTGCCGCGTTTTCGATTAAAATTGCGGTTTCTTGTTATCTGTTATAAAAATCTAAGTAGGTTGCAGATAAAGGAGAACATTCAAACAAGTCGTCAACGGGAAATAAACTGTCTCCATCTTCAGCCATTTTTATATCACAGCTAATGGAAGATCACGATGTGGCGCGAAGTTGGGTTGGACTTTCTTAGAAAACTTTGCGTTCTAAGTAAAAATAATATTATTTACTAACTACCGGAATACTTTCTTAGTTTATCTTTGTCTGAGTAACGGTGAAAAGCATCTTGTACAAACCTAGAATTCGAGAAATCTGACTTCAGCAATCCAATTTGAACAAGCGTAGGTAAGTGATCGATGCTACCTTCCTCGCCACGTATCCTACCTACTATATGGATCGAAATGTATTGTAGTTGCAGCTAATACTAAGATAGATTCCTTATAAGGTGTTGATTTGCATTTGTGCCATATTTCATGAGGAGGACATAAAATACGTAAATAATATAATCAATTGGAATTACAGTAGACGGGAAATAGCTAATATGCACTGCTTTTTTTTGTCATTGTAATGTAAGTAAGTAGTATTTCAGAAGTAATCCAATTTTATGAATGAAATTTATGAATTATCGTTGCGTATGCTTTGTGTATGCGTTTGTGTGAGGGCGCAGCACTGTTTTAAAGCCAGTAACACACGCCCCAAGTTTAAATACGGCTAGATGACATTGACGGAATTCCGAAAAAAAAAAAATTACATACCAATTTTTTTGTTGATTTGGGTCGAGAACCAGTAGAATAATTACGTCCTTGAATATAGCATGGATGCAAATCAACAGCTTGTATAAGTAATCCACGTTCAATACCTGGTTTCAGCGCAAATAGCACACGCATTGAAGGTACCCTCGGACTCTGTACATGAATTATGGGTGCTAAGTAAACAACATCAAATATTCATGATGGATGCCGACTTCGGTTAAGCACCTTTACTAGTAAATTGAACATGGAAGGGTGACGTTCCAGAAATAGTATATTTCGTAAACAATGTTCTCAAGGTCCTAGAACCATTCATAATGTCACTAAGTTATTTTATATTAGGAATGTGATACGATCACAATTATGTTGTCAACTTGTATATGTCAGCAAAGCACTCGTCTTCCTACAGTCTTTTGCAGACACCAAAGACTTTCCTACACCGCAGTTACCTATTCGTAATCTTCTCTAAACAACTTTATCTGAATGCTTATCGACAGCAAATACTGACCAAAGCTAATTCTATGAATTGTGCGATTATTTGTGTGTCTAATCTCGGGACTCTGTCAGATAAAGTTATATCTCACGAGTCCCGTAATTCATTTGAATAGTAACACACAGAACTGGAGCAAGAAGTTCTTAAATCAATATTGATATCCAGTGGACGATATGTGAAATTAATTTTAATTTATGCACAGCACATACAAAATCCAGTTTTCAGTAAAGCGCGTTACTATAAATCGTAGTAAAATGGCTACGGGCGTAGCACCTGCGTAGCACACATACATTTATTACTCTTATATAGGAAGAATTGAACGCTTTAAATATGCAAACATATTGCAAAATATACATTTTTCAGTAGCCCTGACGGATACATGTTGAAATTATACATAAAATATGATACACGTATGTTTTTCAATCACATAAAACACGTTAACTGGCGAATTTCTCGAAAATCCCGCGTAGGCTCATCGAATATGAAAAAATATTTTTATATAGGTATGGAACATAAAACAAATAGCCCCGGTTATATTTCGGAACAGAGAGTGTTGAAATTCCGCTCCTGTTTGTTATTCAATGTTCAGTTTTATTTGTTTAATGTCTTTCTGGAATCACTGGCTTGTGGACGAAGTTATTTAAACTTTTTTTTCCACTTACTGACTTACTATCACTCGTACTATATCTCCGACTTATTTTATTCTAGCTTAAGCATTTTCATCCGCCAAGGTGTTAGTAAGAATTTTCAGTAGACAGTAAAGCATTCAAATCTTTATGGGATCAGGTTGGTAACATGATATTTGAATGGAAGAACAAGGTGATTGTGTTCTCATGCAAATATCATATGTAGCTGCGAGCTTCTTATCTGATTTCACATGAAGCTCTAAAGATTAACAACATGATCCTCTTAAGGATTGAGACAAACGCAACAAAGAGCATATCTACTCAGGTTCTCACCGTTACTAAAGTAAAGCAAACTCGACTTTAATCTTAATATTTAAAGCTGATATTTCTCTGGCAACTAAATCTGTGCTAGATCTAGATGGGACAGAACAATAATAATAGTGACCGAGTGATGAAGGAGTTATATAGAAGCATAGAAGGAAGCTTCCATTCATTCAGTCATTCGGTCATTAAAGTTTCATAATAGACGCAATTAGTATGAATAATTGAAGGTCGTAATATAACTGTTGACTCGCTGGATATATTGTTTTATAATGTTCTATTAGTCTCGAGAGCTGTGCGAACATTCCTTAGGCGTTGATACGTAATTATATAATTCATATGTGAGATATTAATGTCGTCATGTTACGTGACTGTTAATACTTATTATCAGTAACAAAAGATGTCAATGTTATAAAGAAATAAGATGCGCTTTACGCACGTTATAACTGGCAAGCTGGTACCTGCGGTTACACAAGTGGGACTGAACTTACCATACCTGGATTCCCATACCATAATAAAAGAAAGCCTCCCTCGATAAATGGGCAATCTAATTCTGGAAGATTTTTTTAAAATCGGTTCCTGATAATATCGCATTTAAAACAACTCTTTAGCTTCATAATATTATTCTAATAAAGATGAAATCTGTGCCACCATTCAGTTAAAAACAGTTGAGACATTTTTTGACAAAGCATTTGTATTTTCGAAAAATAAAAATGAACCGAAAATTTCACAATAACAAAAGGACAAATGGACCAAATTCATCACAGAATTGCAACCAGGAAATGATAAATGAAAGGAAGACTTGACTTATTTTGTCATCTCTTAAGATATCTGACAGATGAAGTGACGACTTTTAAGGGAGCAAAGGAGGACATGATTATGCCTACTGAAATTATGTATAAATAGCCTATAGATAGGTGCTTAACAGTGGCTGTTAGTTACGGTTTCATACGCGACCAGGCGTAACTTTTTTTCGTACCCTGATAAAATATAGCTCATTTGATCCGGGGATAGTGTAACTTTTTAACAGTGAAAGCCTCTTTATAATATTGGTTTAAGTGTTTCGTTGTATTAACAACTGAATATGTAAAATACCTCGTATTTGGGCTTAAATTATTTGTATTGATGAGAACTTTCCACTTATACGGATAGTGACAGCTATTCGTATCACTGAAAAGCTGTAAATAAAAAACATTTTTACAAAAAAATTTAACCGACTTCCAAAAACACTAAAAAGCCAAAAAAAACGAATTTAAGGAGCATCGGCCTAGAAGTCGGTGTCTTATGGATGTTCCTAAGTTAATTTTGAGAACCTCCTGCTTTTAAAAACCGCTTACTTTAAATATTAAACCGTCGTTAACTCGTAATAATCCAAACTTAATCAACACCCATTAAGTACACTCGAGTACACTAGCCTTTTAATTACACTCGCGAGAAATAAATCTGGGTCGGGCGCAAAAATCTTAATTAAATAATTCCGAAACTGTGAAGGCTAGCTGAAATAAAATTAATCCGACAAAGTTAAAGTTTATTCATCGATAAATTAAATTGAAGAAGTTTAACGTACGTTGCTGCCATAAAATAGTTTACATTTCAATTTTGATCCCGATTCACTGCTGGCAAATGTATTAGGTACTGAGTTTATGTCACATATAAAAACTTTTTGATGTGGAAAATAGAAAAACGTTTTGTACTTTTTCTAAGATGCATTACAAAATTGTTTTTTAGATGGAAAACTAAAGAGCGATTTTGTAATGCGTCTTATCTCTATAATAAAGTCGGTATTTTCGCGTGCCTAAAAAGTGGTAAGTAAGTAAAATTATTCTAACCACGTATTACAGGGACCTCAAAAGCACTTGAAATTCAAATGTAGATATAAACACAACGGTTTCCCACTAATTGCTATTACCTACATAGGTACGTAATGGCAGAAATAGAATTCCATGGCAGCCATGCATTGCTTAAGCGTGCAAATGGAAGAACAATTTATGCAAATGAAGTAATGTTGCAAAGCTTCTAGAAACGGGTTTTAATTGTTATCTCCGCAACTTTGAGGTTAGGTTTACTTTGTACCTTCGAAAACAATGCTTTAGAACTCTTCTCATAGAGTCAAGCATTAAACAAAAATTAAAATAAACCTATTCCCGACTAATCATTCCACAAAAAAATACAGTTCACACAAAGAATCAGTTCATAATTTAAAATTAATTTAGATAACAGATAAATTCGTTTACAAACAAACAATTTCCCTAATTATACACGCAATCTATCCTCAGCTGTATTTAAAGCAATCAACGGCTAAAAGTGTTTTGTTCACGCCAATTAAGAACTTTTTCTTGCGTTGTGCAAATAAAACTTAATTTAATTGAAACAAAACCTCCTTTAATTAAAGCCTACAAACAAAGGACGAGTTACCCCACTTTGGACGCCTTAGAATTTATTCGTAGACGGCCTTCTTATTTGCATAGATAACTATTTGATGAAAAATGTTACCTTTTGCATTTTAATTTCCCAACCTAGGTTTTTAAACACATTTAAAGTTTGGTGTTTAAAACTGAAAATTATGTCGGTGTATGCCTCAAAGATGCTGGTACTGGAGTAAACTTAATTATGCAAACTAGTAGAGGCGTGTAGGCACACAACTCGGTCGCACGTCGCTTCTCCTCTGCATTAGCGTTAGTGTTTGAAGTGGGTGAGGTGAGCTAATGGCAGAGTTTATTATTATTTGTTTAGAGCAAGTTCGCGGCTGCACGCGTCCCAGCGGAACCGCTTCCCATCGTTACACATCGACTTGAAAACAAATCGATTGAAGGACGCTCTTTTTTCCCCTATAAAAGACTTCATTAGCAAGAATACAGACGGTCTTGTTTACTCAATAAAACGTAAAACAAACAAAACTGTTTTTCTTAATAGAATTACTCTTCTCTTAACGTCGGAGTTTATTTATCGTTTATTTTAGGTACCTATTCGTTTGGCTAGCTCGTTGTACAGTGTAATAAACAACATTAATTCGTTTCGTTGGTAATTTGGCGCGGCAAAGAAAGACAAATTACTTCCAAATACCCGCAGATAGAATGCAAATTTACTAAGCATCACCATAAATCTACAATGCCTAACAAAGTGTACGTTACAAACCGCCCCTAAGTACTGAAATTAAGTTTTTGTCGTGGGAAATAGATTAAACGTCACTCAGCCTCTGCCGCTGACGGCGGAGCAATTTTTTATATTAAAAACTCAATGGGAGTAAAAATGTGAAATCAGTCGCCGTCGCTGGCTAAACAAGGACAAAAGAACTCGTAGTACTCTCGCGGAGGAAACAAGCCAGCCTGCCAACGTCGGCCGCGCCGCCTCCGCGCCACGTCGCGCCGAAACTCGCGATAACAATAAACTTTGTTCGCGCTTTACATTGAAAATGTATTAAGACTAATTAAGAACTTCGCTCGTCCCTCCAAGATAGACATAATTAGCTATTGAAGAAACTGACACCATCGTAACTTACTTCATTTGTTTTATATTGAAACTTTCCGAGGTACTTACAGCCGACAGTTTGTGTTTTCTTTGAGTCAAGTTCCCAAGCTGTGCGTTAACCGTTTATTTACCGTCTTTGGATAGCAAGTTAGAATAGTATTTGTAGGTTGCATAGTACCGCGTTTCTTTTATGGAGTTCTGGAAGCTGCAGTATTTTCCCAAGAGTCGCATGCCCACGCTCCTCCCACATCTAGTCCAACACTAACAAAATATTCTCATGCGCGTAGTTCACACGACTCACCCACAGTACTATACAAACCGAAACTTTTAATTATTCATCTGAATAACACGATATTCTGTGCGATAGAAAATTTTAATTGGGAAAGTTCATTAATTGCACACCTTAGGTTCACCACACACTGTGCTACACGGCACGGGCCACGAAAGCAAAAAAACATAACATGAAAAATTATTTTACGGGAAATACGTGAACTGTACATTCCAATTGACACAAAAAAAAAAACAAAATTTATTTTTTAAATTACTTTTTTACAATTTTTAAATTCGAAAATGCGAAACGCAAGTCCACCGTAAAATATTGCTTACTCGCGCAATCGAATCAAATAAGACGATCGGCGGTCGGGCGGACGATTTCATTGCAGAAAATGCAGAAATGCAGCAATACCGATTCGTGCATTACGTCGCAGTAAATTACACGGTTGGAGCAGACGATGAAATCGTCGTCAACGTATATATAACGTGCAATCTTATTATTATTTGAGTCGGGTCGCCACGTAATTTAGATAGTTAATGAAGGCGCGCGTCACCGCTCCAGCGCGCTGCAGGCCCTCGTTAACGTTATTCATTACAGTTGAAAATGTACGTTTCACCCAAATTAAGCTTAAACTGAGCTCATGCACGCTGCGCTGTGACTGCAAACGACAAGCTAAATCGAAACATAAACTTACTTAAACTCAGATTAAGAGCTGCATATACGAGTAGTTTCATAACTATAATAAACAACGTATTGTTTAATCGCTCTTATTGTATGTCTGCTCCAGTTCTCTGAGCGACGGTGACGGTGTTGACTGTAGCGTTTATTAAATAAAATCATAAATATAACAGCAATTGCTTTATAAGCATCGCTTTTTTTCTATAAACAAAGTTACCCTCGATGCCTAACGTTTTTCTCATTTTCTTCAGCAACATTTTCCAATACATAAACAGATAGTCCATGAAAATTGGTAAGAAGATCCTTGTCTGGATAAGTAAATATTAGGGCTACGTAGGTATGTGTTCATGATTTGCCGGCGGTGGGCAAAGCCAGTATTATCTCGTAACTAGGATTTTTCGGGTATACAAAGTCGTAGGCGGCTAATAAGTTCGTTCTACTCGGATAGTATTGTTTTGTAAGTAAAGAAAGTACTGTACGGTAACAACACAGATGATGGGCTACACTTTATAATTTCGCTTCTAACTAGATACCCATTCCAAGTTCAGCAATTAAAGGTACTCTATGTGTGTCGTTCCTGAGACTTTCTTAAGACTTCAACTACGCCTGATTTGCTTGGATGCTAACTTGTACGACAAAGGATTCGTCAAGTTTCGTGCTAGTTAGCACAAAGGCTTGTTCCGAACTCCAATGTTTTGGAAACTGAAGACATGTATGTCTACGCGACATCCATTTATCACTGCTTGTGACGTGGAAACAGATACATCGTCGTCATTGTTAGTGAATAGATTGCCGCTGGCCGGGTACACAGATTTCTCAGACGTTTGTTATATTTCTAAGAACGTTTTGTTTGTTTGGTATCACACAATACATATAAAAAACATTCTTGATTTTTTATCCTGTCAGTACAACGTCCTCGCGACCGTCCCGAGGGCGATGTCAGGAATGCGAAGAAAACAATTTTGTTCCACTACCTTATTTTTAAAGAAAAGTAAAGAAAAGATAGTAATCTAGTAAGTGGCTCTGCAGAGACAGTTGAAAGTACGACTAGTTGCAGGAAGATAGTTAATATTCTGGACGAGTGTAACGCCCACCTGACTGCTCCATACGGTGCGATTTCTTAATCGGGGCCATTAAGCACGACATTTATTTATTCCCTTTGCCACTGCGGCGCGATGAACAAAGGATTTAGCCGGAGTTCGGGGCCTTCGGGAGCACCAGCGACGTAAATACGACTAATGAATAAATCACCGGCTCGGTGGCTCCACAGGTTACACAATATTTCAATGAGCGCATTCTGAAATCCGAACAATTCGAGAACATAAGGGGGTGTGCAGTCTGTTGTATCGATCCGGGCCATCCGCCCACCTGCAACCGTATTTAGTTGCACATCGAGCGAGGACTTGCGAAATTATTTTAGCTCTTTATTAAAAATAGCGCTGACGCGCCACAGATTAAGGGATTTGGCGCGCTCCGTAAACGGAGAATAAAGAAAGCTTATGAAACTGAGTTGAGTTCACTTTATCATAGTTTCTTCATCAAATCTTTTACGAAAAACTTGAATATTAAGTGAAGAATTTCGAAGTGGATCTGTATTGCAGCTTTTCAACGGTTCTAGCTGTCAAAATGTCCTTCAGGAGAAAGGATTTGTTTTCCAGTGAGGCGCGCTCGAAAGCGTTGCCTCGCGAAAGGTGATTGTTACAGCAAAAACAAAGAAGAGAAAATTTATTTAAGTGTTAGATAGCCCATTTATCGAGGAAGGCTATAGGCTACTTTTTATCCCGGTACGGGAAGTAGTTCCCACGGGATGCGGGTGAAACCGCTGGCAGAAGCTAGTGAAATATATAAGGTAAATATGAATTAAGTAGCTTCTGCCAGCGGTTTCACCCGCATCCCGTGGGAACTACTTCCCGTACCGGGATAAAAAGTAGCCTATAGCCTTCCTCGATAAATGGGCTATCTAACACTTAAATAAATTTTCAAATCTGACCAGTAGTTCCTGAGATTAGCGCGTTCAAACAAACAAACTCTTCAGCTTTATAATATTAGTATAGATTAGCTAGTAAATAACTTCTTATTATCTTCAGCCCAGGAACTGTATCGTAGGCTCGGAGGTGCCTTTTGAGTTGAGATTACAGATTTCGATCAATTAGTATATATTTCAGGTCTTACACCTGTGATTTATTCCCGTGGAAATCAGACCACACCCTCAAACGTGTCTATATTAAAATAAGCTTAACAAAGTTCGTTAAATTAACCTATGAATGAAATGTAAAAAATATACCTTAAAAACGGCAACTATTTTGAAAGTAATTGAAACCCATGTAATATCAACTCTATACTATACACATATTACGAATAATAAATGAAAGTTTAACCATAAATTACAATGCTTAGTTTACCTGGGAACGTTCGGCAGTATCAGAATTTAAACTAAAAGCTACGGAACTCCTTGTTCAATAGTTCATTGGTTGCGCAAACACTAGCCCGTTTAACTATTGCCTAATGTTGTGTTAATAATGTATACTTCCCTTAACTATGGGTAAAGTAATGTGAACGCCTTTATTTTTGGGGAGTTGACACATATACGTGAAACTATATGAATGAGTTTATTATCCTATATACCCGGATAAAATATACCCATAAAGTCTACGTTACTTGGAAGAGTATAGCTTTCCAACAGCGAAATATTTTTCAAACAAAAAATTCTTTGCTCCATGTTATATTAGTACCCATACATAAAATAGTAAAGTAAAGTAGTGTATCAATATTATGGCAGACGCTCATCTCTGCTACTGAAATGCTAGCTCAGATACAACGGAGTTCTATTTAAAATATAAATAACTTCACACAAAAACCAGGACAATAAAACTGTAAGCAAATAAAAGCCGACCGCAGTACCAACAAAAAGGCTCCTTATTTAAAATTTTAATCTCAACGCATCGACCGTCTATATCAAATAATAAAGTTCCTCATACACAGTGCCATATTTGCTTTTATTTGTGTAAAAAATCCCGTGTGTGACTTCACGGAGGCGAGGAATGAAGACAAACGGCCAACGTGCGCCGCTCACAGTGGCCGGTAACTGATGTATTAGACACACATACGTGCTAAACATATAGGCCATGGAGAACAAAATGTCTAACGGAGATGCTATAACGGAAAATCTCTTAAGAACGTAGCGCGCCAAAATGCGGGTGACGAGAAACTGTCTTGTTTGGATCATTATTTTTGTAATCCCAAAGATCGTTGACAGATGTCCCGAAGAACTCGGACGCGACCTTAGCACACTCGTAACTGGTCGTTTTGGTGATGCCCAACGTATAAATTTGACCTAGAAGAAGATGCCTAACCTACCTGCAGTCGCTCATCCTTCCTTACTCTGTGATATAGGCGAATGTACCTACGTGCCCTAGGTATATCTCATTGGAAGCAAGATAACTGTTTTTACTTAAAAGCTTTCCTTCCCGCATTTAACGACCCATTGCATAAAGGATAAGTTTTATGCCTTGCGTGTGAGCAGACCTTCACGCACCAAAATTATCGATCGTTAAAATACAGTCGTTATAACCAACTTTTTATACGCGTCCCCAAAACTTTACACATTACGGTAATTAGCAATAAACGCGGTAACTCCAAAGTAAGACGTAAGTAAGTGACAAACAGCTATAAACGGAGTATAACGTCCTAAGTGACATAACAAGGATAATCCAATTACACTAGGTTCACCTATACCTCGTGTGTTCATAAGTTTTGAGACAAAATAAAAGTTGCATATCTTTTTAAATAATTAACTTATATTTATAAAAACAATAGTAAACATTAAGTAAATAGTAAGTAAAAATTAAATATAATTATTATTCAAAATGACCACCCCTGTTTTTAATACATGCCCTTAGACGATTTGGCCAGTCATCAATGGCGGCATGAATCTTTTCCAGAGGAATTCGCTTCGCTTCTCGGACAAGAGCTCGCTTAAGTGACTCCAAGTTTGGGTGAGACTTTCGGCAGGCTCTGAGCTCTAATTCGGTCCATAGAGAATAATCTAGCGGGTTGAGGTCGGGGCTGGAGGAGGGCCATTCATTCGCCGCAATGAAGGCTGGCACATTTTCCTTCAGCCAAGCTTGAGTGGTTTTAGCCTTATGGGATGGCGCCGAGTCTTGCTGGAAAACCCAATACTTGTTATGGAATAGGGTATTAGACAGGGGTTTCACAACAGTCTCTAGAATGTCACTTTGATAATTTTTGGCTTTCACCTTGACGCCTTGTTGGCAGAAATGAAGCTGAGTCACACCTTCGTACGAAACTCCCCACCATACCATGACACTAGCCGGATGATGAGTACGCGAGACATTCCGTGCTGAAGCTGGGACATCCTTGCTACTTTTGGCATACACTTTATTGTTTTGTCGGTTGAACTTTTCTTCGACAGTAAAGATTTTCTCGTCGGTGAAGAGTATCTTCCTCGCATCGTGTCTCCTAAGCAGTATTGGACAACGTTCGCGTCGCAATTGACGAAGGCGATCGTTTAAAAAGTGTACTTTCCTACGGCTATACGCTTTAACCTTGAGATCATATTTCAGTATTCTGTTGACTGAAACGCGCGAAATATTGGTCTGCAGAGCGAGTTTCTTCTGAGTGCGACATGGATTTCGGCGAAGTCGCTCTCGGATGATTTAAATGTTCGCAGGCGTCCTCACAGAGCGTGGACGACCACTTCTTTGCCGATCTTGTAAAGAACTTGTCTCCTTGTATCGTTTAATAGTGTAATACACGAAGTTACGGCTCACACCAAAACTTTTCAGTTCTCGGAAAATGTCCATAGGTTTTCTTCCCACCTTAAATAGTGAAATGACGGTCGCACGTAATTCTTTTGTTCCCTCCATTACGAGAAAATTTAAATAAAATAATCCGAAATCATAGATATTAAAAGTTAACATTCCAAATTCAAAATTAGAAAAAAGAAGTAACAGCAGCCAGTAATTTTTATTTTATTTTTATAAGTAAAAAGTTTGTCTCAAAACTTATGAACACACGAGGTAAAATGTAATATGGTCGCCAAATGCGTCGCTCGTGGCGCCATCTACAATAACAACATTCAATAACCGTCGTCAATAATATGTCGATTATGTCAGTGTAGCTGATTTGTATACTGTGTTACCGCATCTGGTTAGACTGTAATAATACAAAGGCCGGCTTGGTAATTATAAGGTTGTGGTTACAATGCAGATGTACTAACTTGTGTAGGTATGGCAAAGTTTGTGTCTGATAAGCATTGTGTTAAACAACAAAGAACATTGATGGAACTCAAACATATCCATAGAGTCGAAGATATAGCTTATGTGGAAGCGACTTTTTTGTTCGTAGTTCGGCGTAGACAAAGCGAACGTTCATTGCTACGCAACATCTGCTACGCGACTACGCGGCTACGTAGAATCGTAGAATAGTACATAATATTATTAGAAAATCATTAATTTTCATTTCAATTGTTTTACATGTGAAGTGCAAAAGCCTTTTCTTTGCAAATGTGTGTGACACACTGCTTATAAAAGTATTCCATGTTCAAATACCATTTAAGTATATGTTTTTCTAAATCAGTAGCTGCGACTGCCATGCGTTTAGAAAACAAAGCCAGTCACAAAACGTGAAGTAGTACATATATTTTTTTACTATTGCGGAATCTAAAAAGAGTGCGTGATTGACATTACGTTAAATGCAAGTAAATTGCATTCTTCTAAGAAACATTTTTTAAAGCCCAGCTGCTTATAAAGAGACAGTTGTAAATAAAAACGTACTACCCATAAACTATGGGATTTTATATACTACTCTTGGCACAAACTATAGTAAAAATTTTACCTAGTCAGCAAAGTTAACTACCTTGACTGTTCCAGGCACACGCTTCAGTATAACCGCCACTCATGTTCAGTAGTTTAACTTTATTAGAAAGTTATACTATATTGAAAGATATTGTTGATCCGGATTATCGCATAGTCGCTTCTGTTTAATACTGTAATATAATATTCTGATATAATATGCACACCTGCAGTGTTAGACGATGCGAACGCAGCAACATAACCGTCTCTGTGAAATAGACCGTATTAAGACGGAGTTTATATACCTATCACATCTTATGATTAAGATGGTAAACTAACAAGAAGTACAAAATGACATAGGTCCTTACTAATTATAATTGCGTAGGTAAGTAAATATGTTATACTAGCTTCTGCCAGCGACTTCGTCCGCGTTAGATTCGGACTTTGTGCAAAGAGAGGAAGAAATACCTAATAAACACCAGCCTATCCAATTATCTAAATCTATGCTTATCTAGGTACTACTACTTTACCTAAATAGAAATAAAATATAAACTATTTATAATTTTTAATTTGAACGAATTTTTAAACCAAACCAAAATAACTAATATTTGCCTAGTTTATAAAGTAACAACAAAAGATAATTAAAAATAAATTATTTAAAGTCGTCAATAAAATTATTGTCGGTCAATAAGGTTGAACACTCCGAACGTCTATTCGCATCAATCGCATCAACAGCCAAATATTGTATGAAACTCGCGCAGCAACCGCGCCGCGAGCCGCGTCGAGCGCAGCGACCGTTGCACAAAAATGATCCTTATAGCATGATTCAGTATTCACTCGCGATGGCTACCGTATTTCATGTATAACTTTGGTATTTCTTGACCGATTTATATTATTCTTTCTTTATTGAATACGTAATAATGTCAACTTTTTTTAGTTAGTGTGAGTGAGAGTATTATAAACGTAATAGTAGACAAATATAATCAGAAAGCTCCGAACTGCTAAGCTACCGAGAGTTAAACGTGTTATTGTGAGCCAACCATAAAAGATGGACATATACTGTCAAAGTATATTTTTTACATAATTTAAAGGAGAACATTTCCGACTTACATGGTTTCTGTGTAGCTTTAACCATTAAGGCTGCACACGCGACGGAAGCAAAAAAAAATGGAGTAACTTCTCCCGTTTTCCCTAGATTTACCTTCACTGCTCTGCTCCTATTGATCGTAGCGTGATGAAAGTATCCTATAACCTGCCCAGGAGTATGAAGAATCATTGTACCAAGTTTTGTTGAAATCCGTCAAGTAGTTTTTGTTTCCATAACGAACATACAGACAGACAGACAGACAGACAGACAGACAAAAATTTTACTGATTGCATTTTTGGCATCAGTATCGATCACTAATCACCCCCCAATAGTTATTTTGGAAAAATATTCAATGTACAGAATTGACCTCTCTACAGATTTATTATAAGTATAGATTTAGAGATGATAGTAACAAATAAGAAAACATTTTACTCACTTAATAAAACAAAAACATTTTTATTCGCGGTCATTTTGATAACCATAACTGATCTCAACCAATTATGGTTATAAAAATATATCTATCTAGCAAATACTTGAATCAAAGCATTCTCAATAGACTCACTTAGATAAAAACCTTTAGCAAGATCAACAAAATTACTTAATAAGTAATTTATTTTTAAAATGATCAAAGAGTTTAAGAGCTTTGATCTCAATATTATGGAAATTAACGATATTTTATGTAAAGCTAAAGTTTGGAAGGATTACTTTCGGCCCTGTCAAGTTCGATTCTTGGAACTGTATAATGATTTAAATAATTTATGAAACCTAATCTCGTTATTCTAAGTGGGCACCTACTTCTATAATCCAAGTGGGTGTTAATGTTAAAAGATACAAGTATGAAATGAAATTACAATCTTTTGATTGCTTACTTTAGCAATTTTGAAGATGAATATCGCTTTAATTTTTAATGTATTCTTTACTTCCTCTTCCTGGTTCGTACTCATTCTCTGCCGGTTATGGTCATTCTAATCTAAATTGAAAATCGAATGTGGTTGCTGTAAAAATATGGGGTACCCATTGACCGAGTTTTAAGTCACCAAAAATATTTGTATATCCATCAGTTCTTCGCATCAGTTATTTTAAATACCAAGAATGGTATTGCTTTTTTATGTACCTACAAGTAGCTGGACATTTGTCTTCAATTCAAAAGGATGGGAGCTACTGTAATTGCGGCACACAAAACAGCATCTGCCGTGACTTTGTCAAAGCACATGTTCATAAAAGGCAATAACCTTACCGTAACGAGGACCGTTTACTTCTTGCCTATTACACAAAAGGAAAGAAAACTATGCCATTTCCTTTATCTAAGACTGTATGTCACCATCACGGAAGAAGTTTCTTATTGTAGTGTTTCTTTGTTATACTAATTGTGGGTTATATTATGGCCATTAGTGTGTGCGTAATTAATTGACGCGAATCAGCTGAGTACATGTTGTTAATACCGCAGAACACGTGATAACTATTTACTGGGCTAATCATTAATCGCTGCAAATAGTGGTTATTACACTTGTGGGCAATGTATGCGGGTCAACAGTTTAATTCAGCAGTAGACACAACTTAGAGGTTATGCCAAATAGTTCTCAGTAAAATATACACATATCTCTATTGTTTTTATACTTATTTGCTTTAGAACTTGAAATCGATTAGGCAAAGTATAAATATATATAACATTTTCCCTTTACCAATTTGCGAATAAAAATAACGCAAAAAATCACCAGAAAAATCTGAACAGATTATGAACACAAAGCCGTGTAAATCAATCAAGTACGTAATAATAAAAGAAAGGTGGAAAGCCTTGTAAGGGATAGCAAGCCTACATCGATCACAGAAGATGTATGTACCTCTGTATCGATACATTACCTTATCACAATGTATTACCGAAGGTGAGGAATGTATGGTGATCAATTATTTACGTTTAGAAAGCTTCGGAACGTTATAACAAAGGTTTTTGGGAATAATGATTTTGAGGCCTGGTTGTGGCAATATTTTGAGTGTATGCTCTTTCTTAGTAATGTTTGAAACTCCTTTTATATAAAAAAAAAAACTCTTAGGTGCAGAGGTATAGAAGTTGTTGTCGAAATGAGCATAGCTGCATCTATTTGACACCGACTTCTGGACTGAGGCAATAAAAGTTTTTAATTTTACTGTTTTTAGAAGTCGGTTTTTCGAAGAAGCTGTTAAAGGTATGAAACTTGAAATTTTTGAAATAAGTATTGAGCTAAGCTAAGTCTTAGCTTTTTAAGTCGAAAAGACAAATGAAGTCATACTAAAAAGTTATTTAGTTGAATTTATCAAATTCACTTACACTTTAGTAATAAATAATTTAATATCATGCTGCTATAAAACTTATTTTATGACTGTAGATCTAATCTAATCTAATACAGTATTTTCTTAAATTTTCCTCCGTTTTTAATTAAACTATTAACTGCAGCTCTATGAGTTAATAAATCAAAATTATGCTTATCTACGAGAATATAACTTTGAAATTCGTAATCAATTTGCTTCAATTTCAATAGATTCAATATACCTAGATGCAAATACATATTTCATGCTCCAATGATTACCGGAATCATTAATCACCATAATCATTAGTATTGCTTGGTAAAACCACATCAGTTCAATAGATTCTGTAATTAAAGCCTAAAATTATGACCTAATTAGGTGCTTTAGTTACTACTTACTTGCTTTAGGGCCAATTTTTCAATCATCAGTTATTTTTTTACCAGAGGAATAAATATGGCGATTTGACATATTTTCTATACACAAGCTGTCAAAACGTCAAACATATTTTACAGACAGAAGTTATCTGACGATTGAAAAATAAGTCCTTTATTTACTTTTCACAAAAACAAGGTAAAATAGGAACTCTTTATTCAAATGTTCATTTTTAATTAACGCTTCAATATCCTGCATAGTACAGTTGACAACTGGCTTCCTCCACGCGGTGAAAGCCATTCACAACTTACACATTCAATTTTACTACTTATTTTTGAAGCAATAAGGTTCACGAAGGTCGTATATGTAAGTTTGTTGAAACCCACCGACCTTATTATTTGATTGCATTCGATTTTGAGCCCTATTGTTTGAGGTATAAGGTTGATGTTTGTGTGTTGATGGGGATGGTATCTGCACGTGCGTTGACGTCACGAGAGCCGGTGCACGTGCATCTTGCGCGCGCGCATCTGCCGGGTAAAGTTCACTGCACCCCTCCCTAAAGGCTTCTCAAGATGTTTAAGGTCTGTAGATGAGTCTTTGTGTCATTATATTTATGTTTTAAGTTTTTTTAAAGTTTCTAGATTATTTAGACTTATTCTTGTGACTTAAGATTGCACTATACCCTATACACTATACTATATCTTGAAGTAAGAAAAAATATAAGTTAGCGAGGAATATAAGTTACTAAAACCATTTTTAATTGAATTTCTATTTATAGACCTACAACGTAGCTTAGATAATCCCTTTCCTAGAACCACCATTTTCAGAAAGAACACCTACTTCTATTTAAATTGCTCAACTTGTTTTGATTAATCTCGTAACAAAAACATTACAGCACGTAAAATAAAAAGAAAAGAAAGCCGAAACAATTCCGTTAACCGCCACAACTTATATGGGAAAAGGAAAATGCTCGTGGAAAAGGTTTTATTCGTAAAGTTTGGTAACAAAGCTAGTTCTGCATAGATTATATAGAAGAATACTATTTGCGTTTGAAATAGGAATATCACAAAAAAAAAACATATATTTACTTGTTTTCTTAATATTAAAACACATCATCTTGTAGCAATTCAGTTTTTAAGCATAAAAAAGGTTGTAAACCATTTTTTCCCACCCAAAATTATTGAACCGCGCAAATTGCCTGCAGGTAAAAATCCGTTGCACCACAAAGGAATTCTTACAAACGAGGTTGGTATCTAAAATGCGTATTGTGTAAAAGTGCTTTTGTTATCCAACGTCATACCTATATAAATCAGTATGAAGGTGTAGTTGCGTGGGACAATACAGCATAACAGTTTCACGGACAAATGTCCGTGTGACAGACGGCATCAATCCTCTTTGTTAACAATATCTTCACAGGAGAAATGCTTTGAGGAGTGTGCTATACGACCTATTTGTGTTATTTTGACGCGTTGTTTGAAAAAGGAATATGTAACTGGCTGGCATTGTTTACTGATTACTGCTAGAGCTTTTAAAATTGGGAATTGGTTTCCTTTTTTTTCTTCATATTTTTGTTTGAATTCTCCTTTTTACGTTAATCAATAAAAATAAAGTGATTTCCACATTATTATTGATAAACCTAATCTTCAGCGTGACCTACAGTTTTAATCCGACTACGGATAAATATTATTTCCAAAGATTAATTGTTCTAAGATCGCTTCGAGTTTCGAGTTTCCAGTAAAAAGGAGCCTTTTCCGAAAGTTCGCAAATAAAAAAGGTCCATTTCTTACACGTTCTTAGTAACATAATAATTCATGTGAAACTTTTTACTCTCGTACTTTACTCGAATGAGATGTGGTTCAATTCCTTTTTATCGGAGTTTTCTTCCTGCAAGTGTTTCTAGTAAAAAATACTTGTTTTGCCTACCCGAGATATATACAGAATATGGTACAGAAGCGAAACCAAACAAAGCAACCGCATGCAGCTTTTTGTACTTTTTTTAAGCGACTGCAGGAATGAACTCCACATTTTATACCTACATGTTGACTTCTATAAAGTAAGTATGTATTCGTAACTGGCTATCAAAATCTAACGTGCTTCTTTTTAATACAACGGGCAAACTGATCGCCTAAAAAAGCAATTACCGACAGCCACGACGAGACTTGCAACACCAGAAGAGTTGCAAGTGCGTTTCTGGCCTTCTAAAAGGAGTCACCGTACCATTAACTTGATCATCAATTTCTTAGCCACGAGCCCCTCCGTAGAATCATCGTGGAATCATGTTGACATTCTCATGATACAGATATGTACCTAATCCCAGCAGTAAACCCATCAAAATATTTCTTTGTCACACGATATTCCACGCTAGTATCTGACAGGCAGTAAACAGTATTCCGAGCCCAGTATCAGTTGGAACTGGAACTGTATCGATATATCACTTTAAAGCAAACACGTCAATATGTTGGTATTAGTTTCACCCTGTCTGGACATGTAGTGTTGCTCTTATCTTATTTGGAGATTGGATTGGACATCACTATCATAAATAATACGACGATGGTTGTGATAGACTAGAGAATTTTTTTTTTTTATTAAAGTTATATTTTATCACCGTTTTAAGTCCCTAGCAAAAGTCAATATCGAGAAACTGCTAATTAATATAAACCTCTAGCGATTCAAAAATGCTAGATGAATGATGAATGGACTCTGTGAAGATATTAAAGTTAAAAAGAGTGTCCAAGGAGATCCTAGCTGATTCCTCTGTGACCAACTTTTTGGAGCCGTGCAACTAGTGTGACCGTTCATAAGGGCCTGCTAAAGTCTATTGGAATTAATAAAATACTGCAACTTTTTTAAGAGATTCATGACTGAAACAGTTTAGGTTTTTATTTTGTAACTATGCATTTCATCTAAAGGCAAAGAAATGATAATATAATGGCATTTTTTTAAGTCTGAATATTAAAATTTATCAGTGCAGTAAAATCACTAGGGGAAAATGCAGAAACAGCAGAAATGAAATTTCTTCAAAATTCGTACATTTTCATGTGAGCATGAATTTTGAAGTGAAACATTTTGGTAAATTCGCCCGCTTTTATTCAAAGCTGTGAGATTGGGAGGTTGGATATTACGTTGCAGTAATCCTATGCGCTGACCCGTGTGGTGCTCAGTCTCATCAAAACCCAGCCAGCCGTTTCTCCTGGTTTGCGTTACAAACGAACACTCAAATACTGGTGCTGGTAGTGATATCTCATTATCTATGAAGCTTTTAAAAATGTTACTAGCTTTTGCCATTAAATATTTATGTAAAAGTGTTGCTTTGTTTATTTCTTTTAATGGCCTTTTGGTGCCATTTTTTCTGCATTGCCAGCATCATCTGACATTCTTGACTTGCACCACAAAACATAAATCAATAAATTAATAAATCAATAAGATTTCCATTTTATAGAAAAAGGCTCTTAAATCTTAATACATATGAGAACAGCAATCACATAAACTAAGGAACTAAGAAAAGAAAAATCGTTCCCACTGCACTTGTACACAACATTGAGCCATTTATTTCCTCGCTTGCCTCCACCAACGACGATAAGAGGATGACACAAATTCTCTCCCGCTCCATTTATTTTAAACGTCCAAATAACTGCAGATTTTGTAAGTCAATAGAATAATAATATTCACTTCAGCTTTAAGTTTAAATGAGAATATAAGTAGTTGCTATGAAAGTTTGGCAAAATATTCATGCTGAATTGCATCTTTTGAATATGAAATTTCAATGTAAAAACGATATACTTCGCATGTTTACAAAACAATGAATAGAATAACCGTTTAAATTTAAACTTAAAGCTGAAGTGAATATTAAAGAAGTTTTACATACCTGGTATTTACCAGGTACATACCTCTGTAGGTATGTAGGCATGTATCTAATTATGTAATAAGGATTTTGGTCGGCTACCTCTTCAATAAATATTTGGTACTAGCTTTCGCCCGCGGTTTCACCCGCGTCCCGTAGCCGGATGGTGACAAAAACTATTCTAAAACCTTCTCCCGGGTCTTTACCTCCCCTCTAATTTACAGCCAAATCGGTCAAGCCGTTTTCATGTTATGTCGTGACAACGGAAAGCGGGTTTCATTTTTATATATATAGATAACATAGGCATACTCCAAGTTGTACACAATGCCTACGAAAGCTCTATAAAATAAAGAAAAGTACACAAACTGCGATCTCGTAACAAAATCTCATTATTAAATATTCATGCCCCAATAATAACTTGTCTCAAGCGAATAAACCTCACGAAATATATTGCCTGGATTTAAATAAATGAGTTACATTGTGCTGGCTGATAAAAAAACCGCAAATTAATTTGACACCGTATATTGAATTGGGAAAGAAATTCATATATTCATCCCTATGGGACAACGAATAAATTACATTTCGAAATATAAAATTATTGAACCCTCGAACAACGATTCGACAATCGATCAATTCTGCCCAATCGTTTAATGTAACTATTAATCTCTTTTTTTTTCAGTAGCGCAGTTTTATAAATATATTGTTATTTACTGCATTAATCATGCAAACTGACAAGATTAATGCAAAGTAATCCTACGAAAAATATGAAAAAGTCTGAAAATGATTTTTACAATATTTTTTTTCATTTGGACACATAATACGCTACAGGCTTAATAAATTATTTGCTAAAGCTTTTATTTTATAAAATTGAATATTTATTTTAAAGCGAGCATTATAATTAATGAAGGCACACTTTGTTAAATGACTGTTAATAAACACCTATTTATTTTCAGTTTATTTGCGCAAACAATGGTAACGCATTGTTTGCTATTGTGTTGGGCTCCATATTCAAACTTATTATCACGTATAATTAATGGCTTTGATTAACCACATCAATTATTATAATCTGCTGTCACTGAGTGACCGACCTCATTACTACGATGATTTATAATTAATAGATATTATCGAACTGGCCATCAACTTAAAGAACCATGTTTTCATGAGAAATAAATTACGCCCAAAGACGTACAAAAATATCTTGTTTTTGCATCACATTTTAACCTTGACATCAGCCCTCTGGCGGAATATCGGTCAACTTAGTATGGGATAAAAATAATTAGGTTAAGAAAAAAATAAAGGTCGGACCTTAGGGTCGGTTTGACCACTCGGATCACTCACATTACTCGTATTTAGAACGACATTAATATGAAATTAGATACATACCTGAAATGCTTACTACCCGTAACAAAAATAGCGCTGATGGACTAAAAAAAAAGAATCTGATTGCTATCGTATGCGGGTTTGTTAGTGGCCAGAATTCCGGCAAATGCATGATGACATTTCTGCATCCGAATACGTAGTGCAATGTGGGTAGCAAGCAGTGAGGCGAGACGAAACTGCATCGCCTGCATTGGAAAGCTTATTCCGAATCTGTCATCTGGATATACGAAGTTTCCAATTTTTAATTGGAAACTGAAAGAATTAGATACATGTCTTCTACGAAATTTGTATTGAACGCGTTACTTTGTATGCAGAAGAATCGAGTAAGATAATAGAATGCTAAACAGAAATTGTTTTGGTACATTTTAGATACTTTAGGTAAACTGGAAAGATAGAAAATACGTAGTAAGACTATAGAAGTAAAGTTTTGAGAAATTAAGGTTTTGTAGGTAATGTGCTGAAAGATAATGTTACATGGCAATCTTAGGATCCCATGAATCATAAGGAATTCACAGCTATTACTATCATGTCTACATTGTGAGCCCAAAGCAAAAGAAATATGGTAACAAATAAAACCTTACATTTTTTTAGTGCCGCTTGAACTAATAATATCTGATCATGTAATTATAATACTAAACTTACCCATATATAGCGGCTGCGCCCGCTATAGCTCCGCCGCATTGCGCTGCGACGTACAACGCAGCCCGGAGCGGCGACACGCGCCGCCGCACGCATAACGCTGCGGACACCGCCGGGTTCACGTGCGCTCCTGTGCCACATGTAACAAACATTACACTTAAGCATCCATCTTCTACTTCTTTCTTTATGCAACTCTGAATTATATGAAGAAAATTAATGGCTATGTTTTTGGCCCATAATATCAGACAGTCTTTTCTGATTAGACCTTTTAGAAACGTCAGGTGAAATACTTCGATGATCTGGAAATGTGTTCGGTTCCTATGCTCTTAGAAAACTTCAACGCCCTTAGTTCCAGTATTGCACAGCTTCCCCGTATATGTCATTTATCGTCTAGGTACATATCATCATTAAGCTACTTCAATTTACTTGGCAAGCAGGTGGTATATATAGCCTGCAATCGAATTCCTGTCATTTTTAATGTCTAACAGGAATAGTAGAGTACAAATTCCTATCGCTTTTTCTTTCAAAACAATTCTATAACCAAGAAACGTAACCAGACACTTGTTTGAAGTCCGCGTATCAACAAATGACAAAGTTGAGATTGTCCCGATTCGCATTGAAATGTAGGACAAGCCGACAACAATGAGTTCTGTTCACCGCCCACAATTTGTAGCAACGTAAGCCTAATAAATTGTGATTCATTTATTTGAGAAAAGTATTTACTGAATCATACAATGAGCCTTTACTACAGGATTAGAACGTTGGGACATCTCGCTTTGTCAGCGTTGTGCCAAATCAGACTCGGCTTGCGATGCGATTGCCAATAGAAAGCCACTCGATGCTGAAAGATTTTTGATTAAAATCTTCAAAATTGAATTCTATTATTTACACACTTTTACTTTGTTGTTGACTACTTTATTACTTTCTCCGTGAAAACGATGGCGTCTCAAAGTGTTCTTTTAGAAACTACACCATGTGCGAAGTTTGTAAGGGTTCACAAATTGACTTGAGTGCAAAAATGCTTCAAAAGCGGTACATAAGGTGTCATTTATAAAAAGATTTACAAAAAAGAGTCACGTGTCAATGCTATTTTCCTACCCATCTTGAGCGGATAAGCAATTTGCATAAACAACAACGATCATATTTCGACACCTACGTGATTCCGTGATGAATTTATAATCTTCGCATTTCTTTTTGGAGCAGAAAGCTCCGTTTATGAAACACTTCATTAAGTATAGCAAATTACACCATACGGGTTTCGAAATAAAACATATTATCGCATATCCAGAGCATTCAGTCAGCAAGAACGTAATGAAATCCGGCCCGTTTGGCCAGCTGTTACGGGGCTAAGTACTCTACGATTATTCCCTGCTACATGTTTTTGTGAAATCTCGTGACAATTTTATATTTTAATCAAATTTATTGTAATAAGTATGGACTGTGTCTGAAATAAATGATTTATTATTATTATTAAAATATTGTTTTCATAAAATCTGACTTATCTGCAGAGCGTACGTTCGGAATAACAAATGCTGTGACGAGATAAAATCACGCTACCTTAGTATTCGCGGGGAGTATTCGTCGGTCCCATGTCGGAGGAGAAATCACCATAGTGGCTCGCGATAATGGCTGGCCGGATGTTTACCTGCGTTCTGGGTAATATAATAGCGAAGATACAGTGGATAGCCTTGAGGTGTAGCACCCCTGGGTATTGGGGAGAAATGCGATATCATAACGGTATTCAATACTACGTGCTCAGATGTGTCAATACGAATTTCAAGCGCACAATGTGTAGGCTGAACATTATTGCTTTATCAGCCGGTGGATCGGGCGGCTTCATGCTGATCAATATTCAGAATCAATTTGCACGTTAAACATAGAATCCTGACATTTATAAACTTGTGTATGTAGGAGAGAACGGGAAAAAAAGGGAACAGGTGGTGGATAAACGATGCGACGCGACGCAGATATATCGAGTGCAAAGCCGAACTACTACGCCTATCGATTATTCAGATTGTGTTACCTACCTTTCAGCGAGGAGAATATTACCTGCTGTTTATACAAGCCTCAACTGCGATACGATATTTCAAAATGAAATATAAATGTTGTAGCGTAACATTAGATTTTTTGTTAAACTACGCAATCTCAGCAAAAAATATAAAATAGAGCTACTGATTATTAAAGTTCTTAACCTTTAAATTTTTTGTTGCCTATCTTAGTTAGAAATTAAGAAAGCAAAATAAGTCTCAGTACAAAATCTATTTAAAAATACAGCATCTTATTCTAAAAATGGGAATAAACGCGAATTATTTATCGTCTTTAAAAAGTTAAGACAAGTTTTAAAAGAAGCTCCGTTGACAATACAACTTCGTGCAGTCTACTTCCTGAGTACGCATTGATAAATGAATACGGCATCGAGCGGCCAAAATAAAAAGACGACAGAACGAGAATACACCGAGTACTCAGTAGTAAAAACTTGAAAAGGACTTTACAATAGTGGCTCACTAAATGCCAGCGCCGACGTTCCCAAGTTGAAAAACTTTAAACGTGGATAGAGCTGAGCACATTATAATTCATGCATCGATTAAAGCTGTGCATTAGTCCGCGCTCGAAATAGGGATGTCCACTTGTCCAGCCATTAGTGAAAATTAGGCCAGCCGCGGTCGGGGGTGTATTCTAAAAATTCGTCACGGTTCGCGTACATTGTAGATGCAAGAATTGGTGCCTGATTGTGAACGAGTAAGCTTTCTCCTAGTTATTGTTATTATGATATAATTTAAAATGTCATTGTCCTCGTGTCATGTGATCGCCATTATAAAATTGTGTTGAGGGGACAAAGGGTGAAGGGTGCACGTGTTAGCTTATAATAATCCCGCCCAACGTGCTTAATGCCATGTAGTATTATGGGAAGTGATGGCAAACTTATAAAAAAGAAGTCTACTAATCAATTCTGTTTGTGTTATTTATTAAAGTCAATAAAGCAGGCGGTCCTATTGGTATTTACCTTTTCCTGACCTTACTTAAAATCCTGCATAAACGGCAGCTAATTTTAAACTTAACGGTACAAAGACACGTAAACTGAACAAAAATATCAACGCTAAGAGCCTACTTGGCGTAAAAACTCAAGACTTTCGCCTCGCAGCCGCCGATCCCTTTACAAAAAAAGGCGGATAATTGTGAACATCTGCAGGCTGCGGTGCGGGCAAGGCGGTAACTCATCCGCGCCCGGCCGCTATCAAACGCGTATAAATTACCAAACGGTGCACAGTTAATTGGCCCCACAACACAACACGAACCATTCCGACCCCAACTATATGTACTAAAAACATACCGATACTAAGAACACTTTTACGGTTACAGTAACAAATTCACCAACAAAATGAACCGTAAAAGAAAACGCGATACTTTCAGTATAATATTGAATGTACAAAAAGAGATTTTTACAGCTAGCCTATGCGTGTACGAATATATCAATACTAAATCCAGGATTACGTAGGTACAGGCATATGCTGTAATATTTTGTGGGTCATAAAGACCGAGGTGAATTTATGTGTTGAAACCGTATTCCGAAAAAAAATGTTTTATAATAAAAGTATATTCTACTAAGTACCTGGTACTGCAGTTACACTCGATTAATATTGATCATGATCTCTCCCAAATTCAATCAAAACCTCTTCTGCAGTTTTAACGCAACGACAGCAAAAATACCCCTTTACCTTAATTTTAAGTAAGTAAGGATAGGAATAAATCACGCAAATGTTACCATCTGCCAGCAAAATGAACAAAGGAGTTCTTATCCTCGAGGTAACCGTAAAACCTGCGTTCTACGTAAAATCACATTTGCAACCAAGAAAAAGAAAAAAGGAATAAAATGCAAATGAGGCATCCTTGTCCCCACGGACCTATCCCACGTAACTGAACATTATAAGCAGAAATAACATTGTTACTCACGTGGGTGTTTAACTCTTCTTATTTTTTTTATTTTTCTAGCCAATTACGGTTGCGCATTCCTCGTACCTAACTAGTAATTTAGAGTTCTCGCGCAGTCTCTTGTTTTTTTTTTATTATCTTTCGAGCTATTTTAGGACAACCAGTTCGATATTATTCTACTTGCTGCATTGACTCGTCTTGGCCGTTATTATTGTGTATTTAAACATTTGAACGCTCTATAAGATTGCGTTAAATTAAACTAAAGTGTTTTGAAAATGGAATGTGTTCTATTCTTTTTTCAAAACATTAAACACACATCTACATACCTATTTACGAATCTAATCGAAGTTCCATCGAGATTCGAGTACAAGGATGCCGCGATAGTTTTAAAAGATTTAAGGCCTTTGTTTAAAGGTGTTACCTGCTAATCTAAATTAGATAGGGGTGAATTTTTGACTGTCAAAACGCTGACTATGACAAGGGATGCAGACGATTTTAACTACAATAACGTCAATAATGCAGGTACGGTCTACCAAAAGTTTTGGACAAGATTGGGGTAAGTTATTTGTACATAGTTATTAATTAGGATATTACGAATTTGAAACCAAATTGGTATGGATAACTTTCAGAAAGTTTATCTAACAAGGGTTCTTATTTGCTATCTTACCAGATATGTTAGCGAAGCACAGCGTGAGGGTGGCGATGGCACAGCCGGAGGCGAGCGCGGTGGCGAGCAGCACGGCTGAGGCGGATGCGCCCACGCCAGCCCCGCCTGCAGCACCGCACACGATGAACACATACAGAAACGACGCCGCGCACTCCGCCACCACGGCCTTCCACAACGACAGCGTCCGCACTTCCACCCGCGCCGGAACTCTCCCCGACAAACCCCCATCACCTGAGTTCGCATCCTTTCGTAAACACTCCAACTTTTCAAACAAAGTAATTATATGCTGTTCCAGATTCTCATCCGATATGTTAAACGCCTGTTCCCCCATTTTTTAAAAAAGTAAAAAAAAACTATAAATCTCTATGCATTGTTCGAATTTGGAATCGCGCGCGATTTACTTACGGACGCGTTCGGTATAAAGGCCGATAAGTGAGACGACGCGTTCGGCTCGGGCGTCGGTCTCGCAATGCCGGCAAGCCAGTGAATGAACAGTGAGTGAATGGGAGGCAGGCGGGGGCGCCGCACATGTCCCGGGCGCCCGACACTTGTTACACCCCGCCCCCGAGACCTGCACTTTCAGCGAGGGTGTCATCAAATCGCTATCTTGGCAGCCACTATCACAATAGCCTCTAATTGGGTGATAGTTTTTGTTTCGACCTTTTCGATACCCAAACTTATGTTGACTTTTCTTCTTTGGAAAATGTAAATTGTTATTATGCATAAGTTGTGCACTTAGATACCTATATAAATAAATATTTACCCCTTTGTGGTTAACACTATGAAGAAATAATGGCAATAATTCAATTAGTAGGTACTTAATTAATTAACATTAAGGAAAAACATATTTTATCAAGTCAAGCCAGCCTGAACATCAGAGTTTTAAAACTCTGCTGACTAAACAAAACACTATCGTATATCGGCGCAATCAGGCAACAAGAACTTATAAATAATTTTATTAAGGCGATTATCACACTGCCCCGCATGATGCAGCGTAGTGCGTGGATGCGTTTTTTTCCGTTGTATGGAAATATCTCCGTTTGTATGGAAAACACGCATAGTCCAACACACTGAAAATGCATCCACGCGCGTTCATGCGGATCACGCACATACATGCGGAGAAAAACGCACCCCCGCGCGTAGGTGCGGGACGAGACGCAAGGTATGGCACACTGAATCCCGCAGTGACGCGCGTGATTTTGAATGGGCGTGACGTGTATGTTTGAAAATGGAACTCGATGAGAGCCGCCGTGCGTGAATTAACAAAACGCAACTACGCGCGTGAGTGCGCGAAAAACCCGCACGATGATGCAGATCTGCACTCCCGCAGGAACGCGCGTAGGTGCGTCGACACGCAAGATGCAGCGTGATGCGGGGCAGTGTGAAGATCACCTAAAACAGCTTCTCACTAACAACTAAGTAAAGCTTTTACTCGCAAAACTTTATTGAAACTTTAAACGCTGCGATACAGTTACCATCCTTTATGTCGAAATAAAAGCGTGTGACAAGATAATGGGCCCTTTCTCGAAGTGCTTACATTACACTCGGGTTGCGGGATCCCAGTTAGCGTACGAGACAAGCCTCGTAAATACTCCACAACCGCCAGTTCGCCAACCATAGAGTTTCGAGGCCCACTTAAATGATGTAATCCTCTTTGATCCTAATCCGCGCCTTTGGTAAGTCTCTAAGCTCTAAGATATATAGATATGGAGGAAAACCAGATTATGCACGAACCCAGATCTCAGTTCTACTGACAAACAGCCTGAAACAGTTGTCAGCTCAATAGTTAGGCAGAAAGCTCAATTTTCTCAGACTAAAAGGCGGTCATTGTACAAAGGAGTATTGTTTAAACCTCACATTAAATTGATTAGGCCAGGGGCCTGATTCTCCTAAGTTAATAATGTCAAAATCGAATAGAAATCGAATCGCAATAGCAGTTTTAACCATATCGGGCATTCTGCTACTTATAAAAGACCAATCGTATTCGATTGACATTTGATTGGTGTGCGATTGGTCTGCTATTTCGGTGATTTTGGTCTATATCTACGGTAGTTTGCTGTACAATAATTTTGCAATCGTAAATCATTTGCAGACAAAATGATTCATTATTGAACGACAGAAAAGGATAAAAACGTTTATTTCAAAGAAAAAATAGCGGAATGTCACATACGCTTCAATCGTAATCGAGTCGGGATTGGATCTCAGTCGAATCGAGTCGAACGTGAATCGTATGTCGCTTAAGTAAAATTAGGAGAATCGGGCCCCTGCTACTAATATAAGACCAATCGTATTCCAACGACATTCGATTGGTTTGCAATTGATCTGCTATTTTGGTGATTTTGGTCTATACGGTAGTTTGCTCTACAATCATATTGCAATCGTAAATCATTTGCAGACAAAATGATTCATTATTGAATGACAGAAAAGGATAAAAACGTTTATTTCAAAGAAAAAATAGCGGAATGCCACATACGCTTCAATCGTAATTGAGTCGGGATTAGATCTCAGTCGAATGTGAATCATATGTCGCTTGAGTAAAATTAGGAGAATCGGGCCCCAGTAGTTCACCGCATCGGGCGGGCATCGCTCGTAAATTCATTATCTAATAATTTAATTTGTACTAAATCTTATAAAAGTCCCTGTACTGAATGGTTAGTCTTTTGTTTGTTTCAAGCTCTTATTCATCGCTAATGGAATTAGATCTTGGACAATCTTTGGAAGAATTGATTTTGATTTAGATAAGCTATTTTAATGAAAGTGGGATAACTGTTTCTCAGTTCAAACGGTATATGGATAGCTATGTACTCATTTATTCTATCTATACTCACCTACGTTTGCCCAAAATCTTCATGGTTGACAGACTTATTTAATTTATCTATTGTTATAAACCTAGTTGATAAACTTACTGTAGAAAATGTATGTTCTAAAAATATCATATTCCTAAGTACTTACATAAAGCCTTTGTTTGGTATTATATATATACAAGAACATTAGTCGTATTTATTACTCTACAATGAAAATACGTAATTAGAACTAATATTTCGTCAGCATTGTTATGAATAAATTCAGCCCACACATTGATAAGCTCTGTGAATCCCTCAGGATTGCGTGGGATTGTCATTAACCTAATTCTATTTCACAATAAAAAATAGAGGTAAGGCAAGGTACGATAAAACGCGCAGAATAACTCCTGTAGATATTGCTCAGTGCTCCTATTTTTTGGTGTTCGTCAGCTTTGTACGGAGAAGGTCGAAGAAAATACTTTAAGTATAAGACATCAGGTAAACGGCGTCTAATATTATGAAGTTTGCTTGAATGTGATAATTTAGAAACTTAATAGGTACTACTAGGTACTTTTCATCCAATTCCTAAATAGTTATCACGAATCATGAGTGGAAGTTTTGGTGGAAGCTGGCAGGTTACAATATGTTTATACTGCTTACAACATGAGCCAAGCTGTTGCTACGAATCTAATGAACTAATTGCTTCCAGTACTGGAGTCGCTAAATACATGTCAGTATCAGGTGACAACCGTACCTAAAATAAGCGTACCCAGAAACTGCAGACTAAACAGTCGGCCGGCAGTTACCCGATGATTAGCAAATTTTTTACAGAAAATCTTAATTCCAATCAAAGTTTTCAGTCGGTCTGATACCGGCTAAAGACCTAATCTTTGTAATATGCGTATACCTACTACGATCCATCTTCATACTGTTTTCTAAGCCCATAGAAATTATCGGCCGACTAAAAGTTTGCAGTGTGCATACTGGTACGGCAATGTATTTAAACATTCAAACCAAACTCACAACACATTATTAACGCTCAAAAGACAGAGAGATTTGTTAACTCGCATCTCTCGCAAGCTATTTTCATTTCGAATTCATAATATTAATTTAAGCCTAATAAAATAAACCCATTTTTAACTTTGTCAAAATTATCTTTACCTCTATATGGAATATTCAAGCTGTATTTCACGCTATATGAAATACTGAAGGCCATTTAGCAAAGTTTGTGAAGCGACTTTTTCAAGTAATTGGAAGTGAAGCAAAGCAATTAGGTAACTCTTAGTAATATTTACAGGACCTAGGTTTGACCTACAGTAAAAACGTGTAGTTTGTACCTGTGTCATAATGAATACCTACTAATTATGTAGTTACATATGCCTACAACTGTGCGAAGGGAGGAAATATGCTTATGATTTTCAGAGTTACACGTCTGCCAGGTACCAAGCCAGACATGTGTCAGATACACATAGCATGTTCTTTTCTCATATTTTACTGAAAGACTAGTCGTGATAATAAAGAGATTCACTAACCCTCAATTTTTTTTAAGTACGACAATGATCGTACTTAAAAAAAATTGAGAAAAAAACACACCACAAACAGGCCCCTCTTCTCCACTGGGCACTATGGGCAAGTGCCCAGGGCCCCGCGATCGAATGGGGCCCCCTAATTCCTGCCAGATTACCAAATGATAACCGATATTTAGGTACTAAAAATCTGATGATAATGACCAATTAAAAGAATGATAATGAACATTAAAAAGAATACTTAAAAATGTTCAGAGTGAAAATGAAGCACCTAACTGTGGACAGGAAGCATATAATCTATTGAACCAAAACAAAATTGAAGAACACACATTTCCTAACGTAGAAATTGCATTCAGAATATTTTTAAGCATGATGATAACGTCACTAAGGGTGCCATTCTAATCTGCGAAGCCTTTTTAGAAATTTTAAACAAACCTACAACAGTGCATGTGCGAGATATCGAGGCGGTCACCCCTCTCAGTCCGACTGTCACCCTTCTCTTTGTATTTTTGCTTTTATCTGATTACTTAAATTAATTCCTCAAAGTTAGAAAAAAAAATGTCTCTTCTTCATTTCTAATTTGTTCTGCGCTTATTTTTTGAGTCCTCAATCTAGCAAAAAGTTAAAGCACCGAAGTAGCAAAAACAATTGACGCTCGCTCAAAATTTTCGGTTTCTTTTAATTTGTGCTTAATTCTGAGGTAAATTAGAGAGTCCTCATAATAACAATAAAAAAAAATCACTTGGATATTTCTAAGCTATTTAGGCGCTATTTGTAAGCGGAAGTGGAGGACTTTTGCGTCCCAAATGTCAAAAAATGTTGAGCTCGCTACGCTCGCAGCTGCTTCACTTTCTGGTCGCCTTTTTTTAAACTTGTTTGAGTACTTTTGTGTTCCAAAACTCAAAAATTTCGCGCTCGCTGCGCTCGCGCCTTTTTCACTTTACAGTGCTTTTTTTCAAACTTGTTTGGGTACTTTTGTGTTAAAAGTCTCAAAAATTTCGCGCTCGCTCCGCTCGCGCTTTACACTTTAGTGGTAGTTTTCTCTGAATTCTTTACATCTCTATTGCGTCCCAAAAATCAAAATTTAAAAAAATATATATCTTCCCTTTACAGTGCTTTTTTCAAACTTGTTTGGGTACTTTTGTGTTAATTCTGTATGATTTTACTACGTGATTATATTTTGTCGTTTTTTTTTTAAAGGGGTTGCTCAATAAGTAGCCCGCCCCGGGTGCTACCCGATGCTACGCTGCCACTGGCGGAGAACGCTCCTTCTCCAAATTGAAACGAATAAAAAATGAATTAGAAGTACAATGCTTCAAGAGAGATTAACTAGTTTGTCGCTGATGTCCATAGAATGTGATATTCTCAATACCTACCATAGATTTTGAAGAAGTGATTATCAATTTTGTTCATCTTAAAATCTAGAAGGGTACCTTTGCAATCAACATAGAGTTAATCTAAGGATTTTATGCTAAGCGAGTCACTTTTGTAGATTATTTTTTATATATCGTATTTTTTTAGGTAGTAACTAAATAAAAATAAATTTAGAACCTTGTTTGTCTATTTTCTTTATATATTATAATTAAATAGTGTTTTCTCAAGGTCATAGGGGCCCCATGATCCTAATGTGCCCAGGCAAGGGCGGATCCACCGTTGTGGGCACGATGGGCATGCCCACAACCTTAATAGACTTGTGACGTCACACTTTTACGGTCTTTTGAGATCGATAGGCTGATGATAACACAAGGGAACAAAATAAGACTCTTTTTTGTTGCATGAAATTTTTTGACTGTTGTTTACTAATTCGAGGTCACCATATTTTTTTCTAACACCTTGAGGTAGTTTTGTGTCCCAAAACTCAAAAAAATTCGCGCTCGCTACGCTCGCTGCTTCTTCACTTTGCGGTGGTTTAAGTCCAATGTCGAAAACGTTAGATTAGTTCATGTCACATAGATAAAAATTTCTACCTACTCACTTTTCTCAGTAGATAATTTACCTAACACTGATAGCTGTTTATAAAAACTTACATGGTGAATATTTATTATCAAGTATTTACATAATATTTACATTAATTTAAAAAAAAAATAAACTTTTATTAACTTTTATAAAATAAAATTATCTTCAAACGGGTTAACTTTTGCCCAGTGTATCCCAGGGTCAAATTTGTCCGTATTGACCTATACTATCACCTCATGAAAGGATGCGGTCTACTTACCAGTAACCCTGTATATACAACTTAAAACTAATACAGTGCATCAAAAAATTGCTCCTCATCGCTGTCACTGGGTAATGTACCCAAAAGGCTGGCAGCATTGCCACGTTGGATGGCAATGCTCAACCTCTGTGCGAAATAAAAGCCAGCGCTTGGGTCACGAGAAGTGTCAACAAGGCGCTTAGAAATTTCCTTCGCAAGCGCGTGAGCACTCGGACCCCACGGCCCGAGAGTTTCAACCCCAAACGGCTCAAACATGTAATTCCCGATAAGGCTACTACATTTGCGCCGTTTGAGGTCCTCTGCTTGTGAAGCGGCGGAGCCAACACAACACGCAGTTCTAGGAAGATGGGATGGCGCAAGAGTGTCGACGCAGGTCGCGTCCCACACTAAAGTCCTACCCATCTTCCACGGAAATAGCGACATGCCGTCTGATCCCTTGCCATCGTCGCGTGCCAAACCATTTAACCATTAGATTAGTTTAAGTTAAAATTGAAAGTAAAAAAGGATAGCACCCCCATAGCGCCCTATTTCAGCACTTTTTGGTTAAGAAGAAGCGGTGAAGAACAAACTTCCCAGCAACACAGCTGTCTATTACAATAAAATTATTATTATTTACAATAGGCACAATTTTTTTTTTGTTGTTTTGGTAGGTACTTTTTTGTTCCAAAACTCAACAAATTTCGCGCTCGCTACGCTCGCGCAACTTTATACGGTTTTGTACTCACTTAGCTTTTATAACTTGGTAACTACAACAAAATCTAAAAATGTTCCGGCTTGCTACGCTCGCGCAAAAAAAAACTCACAATCTTTCCATACATAGGGGTACTTTAGTATCTAATGATAGCACCATGGGCGTAGCCAGCTTTGGGCTCAGGGTGGGGCAGCAGTCAACCTATCCCTCCGATTTTTTGTATCTTGAGCCGTTAATCTCAAACTTGTTAATCTCTTAATTTGAGAGGTTTATATTTTCAGGTACAGAAAATAAACAATCACACACAGGACAAAAGCCAAAAGCAAGGGCATATAGTTCCTAAATACGCGAGCGAAGCGAGCGCGAAATTTTTATCGTACTTAAACCACATATTACGTAAAATTTAGCCCAAACGTACTTAACTTTTTGTTTGTTGACAAATGCAAAAATAAGGGCATATAGTTTCTGAATACGCGAGCGAAGCGAGCGTGAAATTTTTATCAGTTTTAAACCAAATATTACGTAAAATTTAGCCCAAACGTACTTAAATTTTTTGTTTCTTGACAATTACAAAAATAGTATAGTTTCTGAACACGCGAGCGAAGCGAGCGCGAAATTTTAATTATTTTTTAAGACTCAAAACCAAAAACTACGTAAAATGTCGCCGAAATATACATTTTCATGAATGGGGGGACTAGGTACGACACACCCGATTTACGTCCATACGAAAACCCCCTCGCTCGCATAGAAAAGTCGATAAAAATTAAGTTTGATAAAGTATAGCAACGTCGCGCAGATAAGCTTCGCGGACCACTTCGCGGAATGCCTCCATTGGTCCGCGGACCACCGGTTAAGAACCACTGTGCTAAACGATCGTTCTATTGTACAGGTCATACACGGCTGGGCAAGCAAAATAGCGAGCGCGGTTTTTACACTAGGATAAAATTGCATTTCCGAAATTTGATCACATCTACCAGTTCCATCTCCTTCAATGCATTATTTTCTGGATTAGATGGACGGCTCGGCTCGCTACGCCACATAGCACCTATTCTTTTAGGGAATACGGCTCGCTTTCAAATGACGCGCGCCCCTCGCACGTTCAGGAACTCGAGCGTGCATTTTGTTTTGATCGCGCTCTTTTCATTTCAAGTCGACATTTTTTTTTATGATTGTTGATATTGTTAGTTAGAGTTAGTAAAAAAAACATTATTTAATCAGACACCTTATAGGTCAGAGCCAGGGCCCAGGGTGGGGCAAGTGCCCCAGCTTGCCCCAGTGTGGCTACGCCCATGGATAGCACCCGGTACATAAGCTAGAGATGGAACTGATGGTGAGCATAAATATGCGTTTAGATATATTCCTAAAAAAATAATTTAAAAAAATCGCGTTTTTGGCATTATTAGATTGGTTCGTAATTTTATTTTGTTGTTTTTTTTTGGGGTGCTCAAAAGGTAGCCGGCCCGGGTGCCACCCGATGCTACGCCGCCACTGGTAAAAGTTGAGAAGTGCACCAAATGCGTCAAACCCTCCCTATATTGGCTTACCGGCTACTAGAAAAAAAAAAAAATATAAGTTATCGATTGAAATAGGTTTGGATCGAAACTGACATTTTTTTTTTACTCGGGTCCGACTTCCTCCTAAGTTTATTTTCATTCCTAATGCCAAAGTCTTGATGCTCAGAAAAAAGGAAATACTTAATCTAATTCAAAAGTTCATAAACAACTTGCATGATAGTTAATGAGCATGTTCATGCTCCGACTCGTACTTAGCCGATTTTCTAGTAGCTATGACCACAACCTTTTTTGAGGGCTGGATCCGCGCTTGTGCCCAGGGCCTCAAATAGTTTAAAGACGGCCCTGACCACAAACGACAATGATTAAGCTTCCATGATAAAAGCGATGATAAAACGAGAACTTCTACAAAGTCATCAACGATAATAATTATTTCATGACCGAACGAACCCGCGATTCGTAGCCCGTAGCGAACCGTAGAACTACTACGCATAAGCCTTTTAGCGCCATCTATCAGCTTAATAGTGAAAATTCAAAGAAAAAATATACATATTCAAAACTAGATGTCACTAAGAGTAAGTATGAGAAAATTTTATCATGTAGTAAGATAAAAATACCGTTGAAAAATAAAAAGAGCTATATTTCATTTTATCGTCACATTTTTTTAAACGCATTATTTCCTTTTTTTTTACTTGAGAATTTTCTGGATGTAGTCTGAAGTTTGTTAAAAAATGAACGAACCTTTTTTCTGTCATGCATGCATCTTGACATTTGTGCTCACACGTGCGCCCCCTATCAATAAAAATTGTAAACTTATCGTAATGGTGGTGATTCTAGTAAACTGCCGACTGATTGCTTCTATTTTTATTTGTATTTTCTAATTAATTAGCAATAATCGTAATATTTAGTGCTGTGGCTGCGGCCATATGATGCTTTCTTATGTCGGGTATAGCTAAAACGCCAGTTTTGGCCGAGGAGGGTGGTAACAATCAAAGTAGAAAACGTTCTCTTCAGACCAGCGAACAGTGCAATAATAAAAGAACAAAATCCGACGAAATGAGTGCCAATGAGAAGAAATCAAACTTTTCCTTGCTGACTCCCAACTCCAATGGGACCATAAAGATGACGTCGTCATCAATGAACAAGCCTGGTGCAGCTACGAAGAAATTGGTTATAAAGAATTTTAAAAGTGTGTTTACGCTATTATCTCAATCGTCATGATTATAACCTATTTGACATCTGCAAAGGTAATGGCTGGACGTTGTTTTCAGGTAAGCCGAACCTTCCAGAAAACTATCAGGAGACGACATGGAGCAAGTTGCGGGAGGCGGTGATCGCCATACAGACGTCCAAGGCGATCGCGTACTCGCTGGAGGAGCTGTACCAGGCGGTGGAGAACATGTGTAGTCATAAGGTGAAGTACACAAACTTCTTGAAACCTCACACACACTCCTGTCTGTTACACATGTAGCTCTAGAAATCTGTTCTCAGTCCTTACTTGATAGGTAAAATTAGCATAATAAGCCACTTGGACATTATTCTGTGTATAGTTCACAATGTCAACATCTCTGCTAATTAATCAAAACAATACAAGATTTGTATTGAAGTCAGGTGTAGTTTGTTCTCTTTCATTTTCAAACATATGGAACAAATCTTGTAATAATTTTCCACAGTTTTTTTTTAATATCTATCAACAAACTGTTGATTGACCTTAATTAATCAGTGTCTGAGGAATGGTACTTGGCACAAGAAAATAATTTTGTTTTTAAACAGAGTTTGCAATCTGTAAAGTTGGACGCAGCATTTATATGCATCATGTTTAAAATTATTTCAAAAATATGCTTCATTATATTTCAAGTTTCTTACAAATAAGTAATTGCACAATCATATCAACTTAAAGAAAATAAACTATGTATACACAAAATTTTTGAGAATGTCACACAAAATTTAGATTACATAAGCAAAAAAATGCAAGTTATTATAAACTTGCATTTTTTTTTGTGTGATGGACACACCTATTCTCATACAGAGAAGATATGCTCAAGACACACATTTTCTATTGTCTAATTACCAATAATTACCATCATACAAGCTGTTAAGCACCACACTCAAATATAGGTTTCCTCAATATATTTCAGTCAGTAATTAGTGTCAAAAATATACTCAGAAACTACATTGTTACTTAGAAAAGATATAAATAAAAACACTAATACACATCTTATTTCTAACAACATGTAATTTGAGATTCATGTCTACTAAACTGGAGAATAATTACTTTTCTATTGTGATTCTTTAAATCGATATAAGATTTATATGACTAAAAAAATGGTTTGAAACTTGTAAGTTACAGGAATTTAATAAAAATATTATAACTAAAATGATCTTATGATACCAGATGGCATCCCAACTATACGTGAACTTAACAAACCTGGTGGAAGCCCATGTGAAGGCCAACATCGAGCAGTTCCTCTCCGAGAGCATGGACCGGCAAGTGTTCCTCAAGCGCATGGATGACTGCTGGCGAGCACACTGCCGCCAGATGATCATGATACGTAGCATCTTCCTATATCTTGACCGCACCTACGTACTTCAGAATCCTAGTATACATTCTATATGGTAAGACTTTCTTTATATTGATGTAATAAAATAATTATTTAGAATAATCTAACATTTAAACTTACTAATTCAATGCACAATACATAAAGTTGGTATTGATTGTGAAGTATGCAAAAGCAGAGACTAAAATGAATATAGAATCACTTACTGAAGAGTGTTGATAATACATATAATGAATGGAATTTTGGTCATAAGAATATTTATTGCATGAAGTTGCACCTCTTCTTGCCAGTTAAACCCAGTAGATGAAAAAGCTCATTTTGGGGATCCCCAAAATCTTGGATATTTAACAAGTGCTGATATTAGCAAAGGTTTTTTAATTATTTTGAATTGTTCCAGGGACATGGGCCTAGATCTATTCAGACATCACATAGCAATGAACACATTAGTCCAGACGCGGACAGTGGATGGCCTGCTAACGCTTATAGAGAGGGAACGTGGAGGTGATGCTGTAGACATATCCCTTCTCAAGAGCTTACTTAGAATGCTGTCCGATCTACAGATCTATCAAGATGCTTTTGAACATAAGTAAGTATAAGTCTATTTAGTAAACTTAGTTAATAATTTGGTTGTAATTCTTCATTAATATTGGAATGATATCCTAATCGCGCGTTGCGAAAGGGCTAGACGGAAAACAAATCAAGTTCTGAATCTGAATCAAAAACTAAACAGTTTTTTTTTTTATTTGAATACGCTTATCTCAAGACTACTGGACTGATTTGAATTAATTCAGTCAAGCCTCCGTGGGGCGCTCGGAGGAAGAAGTTCTTTGGGGCATGAATAATTTGGGGCAATAGGCCTAAAACGCGATGTAGAGATAAATAACAGAACTATGTATTATCTTATCTTACTTTTCATCTATACTAATATTATAAAGCTAAAGAGTTTGTTTGATTGTTTGTTTGTTTGAACGCGCTAATCTCAGGAACTACTGGTCCGATTTGAAAAATTCTTTCAGTGTTAGATAGCCCATTTATCGATGAAGGCTATAGGCTACTTTTTATCCGGGTCCGTGCCGAGGTTCCCACGGGATGCGGGTGAAACCGCTGGCAGAAGCTAGTCAGTTATATTTAGGGTCAATTCCCACTGAAAGAGCAGCGGCCGGCAGCGGCCGTAAGAGCACGGACAATGTAAGAGGGCGGCGCGGCGCGGCCCAGCGCGGCGCCGCGCGGCCCGCCGCGCTCGCGCTCAATCACTTGCATTTTCGGCCGCTGCCGGCCGCTGCCGGCCGCTGCTCTTTCAGTGGGAATTGACCCTTAAACTTCAAAGAGTCCTAACCTATTCTTGGCTAACTTATTTATTGCCACTGTAAGCCCATAACTTTATATAGAAAAGTATCGCAAGATATTTTGCTTTTCTCATGACCTACTTTCGAAATATTTAACAACAAATTAGCTATAGATTTTATCCAGAGAATGATCACGTGTCGATGTCACGAGCCTGGATGTTGCGTCTTAGCCGCGTGATCAACCGCCTTTCAAGTAGGGTGGGGGAAACCTATTGCAGACTCATTTTAAATATCGAACAATTTACCCTTGTTTGTTCTTATTACTGCTGTTATAGAATCTATGGTCAGAAGTTATTTTTTTCGTATTTTTTCTTTATCCGAGACACGCATTTAAGCGCGCTTTTTTTGCATTGGGATATTTCTTGGCGTTTATAATGAAGGCCGATGTGTTTCGAAAGGTTCCTTTCTGAAGGTTTGTAAATGATGAGCTTTACTGTGACAGGCTTCAAACAAAATCAACCCCAAATAGAAGCAAGTTGAATATGTCTCATTAATTTTAAAACAATTTTACTTTTAAACCTAGGTTCTTGCAAGCAACAGAACGTCTATACGCGGCAGAAGGCCAGAGACTAATGCGAGAGCTGGCAGTCCCTCAGTACCTCGCACACGTGGAGAAACGCCTCCGAGAAGAGAACGAGAGGCTGCTGCATTATCTAGATCCATCTACCAAGTGAGTACATTGTTGTTCAACAGCTATAGTATACTGTGTGTATTTTTTATATGTACTTACCAAAAAATCGAGAACCTACTACTAATAGTTTTCAAAATGACTACTAAAATTCATTGCAAAAAAATAAAGTTTTTTGGCATAATGATTATCACGAAAAAACTTTGACCTGAACAATCCAAAAAGAAAATAACGATCGTTTTATCTGCCTTCTCAACATTTATTGTATACTTACTCAAAATATTAATTTGCAAATTATTAATACCTGGACAATCAAATCAATATTTTGAGTTTGACTTATATTTTGTCGAGTTTGCAAATCATGGTCATCTATGGTGAAAAACTTCCTCTTACATAATTTAGAATACAGCAAATATGACTATTTTCCATACATTATATTAAATAAAAAATAAGAAAAGGTAAACATATATAAAAGGTTCATTTTTATAACCATATGTTTGTCTCCGTACCCAGATGGCAATTAATCCACACGATAGAACGTCAGCTGCTGAGCGAGCACCTGTCGGGCATCCTGGGCAAGGGGCTGGAGGCGCTGATGGACGGGCCGCGGCTGCAAGACCTCACCACGCTCTACGCACTCTTCAGCAGGGTCAAGGATGGCCTCAGTGAACTGTGTAACCACTTCAATGCGTATATTAAGGTATGTTGATAGACTTGATAGAATATCCCGACTGACCAATGACTTGTGAGGCAATGTGTTAACTGTTCCTAGACAAGATGTTGGTGTGAATAAATTGTCATAATAACGTATTTTTTATCTCAAAAGGTTTTCTGCAATTTTTCAAAGATGTATGTGTGTATTGTACTTTGTGATCTGTGCAGAGTTGGGTTGTGAATTATTGTACCTGTTTAACCAGAATTTCTATTATGTAACCTCATTAATAAATAAATATTTTACCAAGTATTTACCTTCCCTAACCTTCCTCTTCACAGAAAAAAGGTCGCACGATAGTAATAGAACCGGAACGCGACAAGACTATGGTGGGAGAACTACTGGAGTTCAAGGAACAGCTCGACCACGTGGTGAACACATGCTTCCAGCGCAACGACAAGTTCCTGTACTCTATGCGCGAGGCCTTCGAGTACTTCATCAACCAGCGACAGAACAAGCCCGCTGAGCTTATTGGTGAGTGCTGTACATATAATGTTGCAGTTCAAGGAGCAGCTGGACCATGTGGTGAACACGTGCTTCCCCTTATGTTTATGTACTACTCCTATATACTCCCTTATATTTTACGCTATATACTCCTTTATGTATTCCCGCTATGTACTCCTTCTTTTACCTGAATTGAATTAATATATTGTGTAAACTTTCTGCCTCGTCACACTTTTTATGACAGCTATATCTCTTACCTGTCAACTAAAAATATGCATTATTTAACAAAATGCTGTATTTTTTTTCCTCTACAAGCAAATCTCTGTTAATTCGTCATCCCAATGTAAAACCTTGTGTTTCCAGCTAAGTTCGTGGACGTGAAGCTCCGCGCGGGCAACAAGGAGGCGACGGAGGAAGAACTGGAGCGCTTGCTCGACAAGATCATGGTGCTGTTCCGCTTCATTCACGGCAAGGATGTCTTCGAGGCATTCTATAAGAAGGTATGTAGCATATTTATGATATTTGGTAAATAATTTCGCGATCTCGAATTTTCTTTTACCACCCTACCTCCCTTACTTTTTGGTCTCTCAAATTTATTTATTTATTCGTAAATGATGGCTTGATGAAATGATGTTTTCTACCTTCATCATCAGCCCTCTTAATTCTAGAACTAGGTATAACTTTACGTATTCCCAGAAGACAAATAATGTTCATTGCTACATAATAAAGTAAGAATAAAAAACATTCTATATTGTTTCACATTGGTTGAAAATGTTATGTTTGTTTTCCAGGACTTAGCGAAAAGGTTGCTAGTCGGCAAGTCAGCATCAGTAGACGCGGAGAAGTCGATGCTCAGTAAACTGAAGCAGGAGTGCGGCGGCGGCTTCACCTGCAAGCTGGAGGGCATGTTCAAGGACATGGAGCTGTCCAAAGACATTAATATTACTTATAAGCAGGTATGTTTACCCAATTTTAGTCAGAGTTTCCAATCTAAAACGAAAAACGCAAAATAAAAATGTGACTATATGTTATCGGTGTAAGTCTGCACTTGAGGGTGCGGTTCATACTGCCGGGGCTGTGGGATTGTTCGAAAGAGTTACCGCGGCCGCCGGTTTTAGTCAGTAAGAGTCTGATACACTCATGCTGCTAACCCCACAGCGGGAGAGGTCATTTGATGAATTTCCATAAAAAAAGGGTGCAGTTCGTCATGCACGGTAGCTTTATGCATTTATATGTTTTTCCAGCACTTGGCGGCGTCATCAGAGAACTCCGGCCTAGAACTGAGCGTGTACATCCTGACACAAGGCTTCTGGCCAACATACCCCCCGGTGGACGTCCGCCTCCCCGCCGAGCTGACGCGGCACCAGGAGCACTTCAGCAAGTTCTACCTCGCCAAGCACTCGGGCCGCAAGCTGCAGTGGCAGGCCACGCTCGGACACTGTGTGCTGAGGGCACACTTCACACAGGTACACCATGTACTGCACATATCTAAATTCTGTCGAACGAACAACTGCATTGGACAGAAAATCCCAACGAATGTGGCCCAATATCACAGAGAAAATAAGCCACATACGGCCTGCTCAGTAAGATACTTATGTGGCGGACAACACTGCGTTTCTCGCTGACTCCGTGTCGGCAAGCTCACTGAGAGTCACTTTTGTAGTCTTCACGATAATGTCCCTCAGTGTTACAATCAATTCATTGAATCTGCCCTCTGTGGAACTAATTTTAATTCTGCCCCATCAAGTTTTTGAGACTATGACTGCTAAAAATATTTTTTCTCAGCAATGAATATTTAGGTTAAAAACAGAGTAGTTTCCCATACTTTGCCCAACAATAGCTATATTGTTATTATTATTTTGCAGGGTAACAAAGAGTTGCAGGTGTCGCTGTTTCAAGCGCTCTGCTTGCTGCTCTTCAACGACGGAGACAATCTCTCTTTCGAAGAAATTAAGGCTGCCACTAATATTGAAGTAAGTTCCTCATTGGTACCAGACGTCTTTCAGTCATACATACTACTAATAAAAAATACAACGCATTCAAATATTGATACTTTTTTATGGCGATAACCAACCGATGTACATATATGATTAATATTACAATCTTCATATTGACATTGCATTCAAATGCCTTCTGAGGCGGATTTTGGTGGTACTAATTTTATTTAAATTGTGATCATATGTAATACTCAGAATGTACATTAATCAATAAATTGATTGATTGATCCAGAGGGTCTGTTTTGGAACATTTCAGGCTACAAACTAACAGCAGAAAAAGTTTCTCCTTTATTACGAAATTAACTATGTAATTTGCTGTGTACCAAAAATCTCCCATAAATACTTACCAGTTTATCTGATCTGCAGGAAGGCGAGCTCCGGCGGACGCTGCAGTCCCTCGCGTGCGGCAAGGCGCGTGTGCTCGCCAAGACGCCGCGCGGCCGCGAGGTGGACGACGCCGACCACTTCGCCTTCAACGCGGACTTCACCAACAAGCTCTTCCGCATCAAGATCAACCAGATACAGATGAAGGAGACTGTTAGTACACATGTGGATTTTTTCTAACTTTGTTATAACTTTCTTATAGAGCAGGACTTCCCAACCAGGGGGGCATGCCCCCCTTGGGGGGCGTAGTGGAATACCAGGGGGGGCGTAATCGGTACGTTTAATTTTCGGAAATAGTACAAAATAGTGAAAAGATCAAATCAAATCAAAGACAAAAAGTTACCCACATATATCGTCGGCCCGGCGGACTCAGTGTGTATTGCGCTCTACATATGTGTATTGCGCTATACAAATTTCTCAATTCTCTTATTAGATCCTTAAAACATAAATATCTACAAATATCTGTATGGAACTTTTTGTTTTTAATTTTAATTCAAATAAATAATATAAGTAGTTGTAAAAAAAATTGTATGTTTTTAATGTTTTCAAACTTAAGGGGGCATGAGAATATTATTTTTGAATTGGGGAGGCTCAGTGAAATAAAGGTTGGGAAACCCTGTTATAGAGACTTAAATGTATGGGGGTAATTTGATGTGTAAGGCAATCTTCAACTTTTAGACGACAAACAGAGTATGATCAACAAAAAAACATCTGTTAGACTATGCACAGCCCCAAGAACTTACTTCAGGAAATTACCTGCAAAAGGCTGCAAGCATAACTCTAATGCATCATCTCTTTTGTAGTCTAATTAAAATAATATTTAATTCAACTAAAATAACCACTATAAACTTTCTATAAAACTTCTTAGAGCGAGGAGCAGAAGGCGACGGAGGAGCGTGTGTTCCAGGACCGGCAGTACCAGATCGACGCCGCCATCGTCCGCGTCATGAAGATGCGCAAGGCGCTGTCCCACAACCTGCTCATCTCCGAGCTCTACAACCAGCTCAAGTTCCCCGTCAAGGTAAACATATGCCTAGCCATCTTGTAAAATCCGGGGTCGGCTTTTAGTGAAGCCAAATTAACCCCATATCTGTTCACACTGCTTTAAACAGCTTTTTAAAAAGAGCGGATTTTCCGAGAGAAATTCAGTTCAGTTCTTCAGCAATGACTAACTTTTCTTATCTCTTACCTCCAGCCGGCAGATCTGAAGAAACGCATAGAGTCGCTGATCGACCGAGACTACATGGAACGCGACAAAGACAACCCCAACCAGTACAACTACGTCGCGTAATACTCACACGCACACTACGACACGAGCCACTGACGTCACAACACCCGCCGGGGGACAAACCAGTAAACAGTCTCAGGCCAAGAATAGACGACCAGTCTCATTCCCGTCGACACCTACCACCAGTCAATATAATGTCTACCACGACCAGCCGGTCAGTCTGTTCACGACTTCGAAGGTTAGACGGTCACTCCCAATACTGATAATTAGCCGCAACGGCCGATCTACAGCAGTGAATGTAGCAAGCTTTGTTCCGTGTCGTAGTGTCAACGCCCAAACGCTTTGACTTACAACTTGTATATACAGTCCATAGATCGAGCAGTCAATACTGCCCATGCTCATTTAATCCATAGACATAATAAGCGCAGGTTAATTCAGACTGGCAGGGGTCGATGAAATTTTTTACTTATTCCCAACTAGTTAAATTGGGCTTGAAAAGACAAGGACGAAATGAGGAGTTTTGTTACAAAATGCTGATGTGGAGCATCCAGGAGTTTGTAAAGATACATGACGAAAAATAGTATAGAAAAGCTAGGGGTCTATTTCTAGAATAGTACGGAAGGCAAGCAGGTGCAAGGCGCAGTGAATTATTGTTCGCGATATAAATTCAAGGAGTCCGTCTAGATTTAACCTGCGTACAAAGACTTCGTTTTGCAGTCTACTGTAATACATGAAAATTTGAAATGCCTTTGAAATGCCCTTAGATAATTCTCATTAATACTGGTTTTTAATTAACGTTTATTGAATGGTAACTCAGGGATACTTATCCGAAATAGAAAGTGTTACATGATGATGAAATATTTCCAGAATGGCTGATAGTTTATCTAATAGCTCGTAAGTACATCGCTGTTAACTAGATTTTCTGCGCTCAAAGATAACGGAGAAGCTACTTTAGGGTGACATGAAAATCTGAAGAAATTCTAAAATAGTACTTTGAGAGTAGAAAAGCTTTTCTTATTTTCGAGCTAACGAGGACAGACAAGAGGTATTCCGCTCTGCGTCCCGACTCCGCTATATATAAATATAAATTAATGATTACACCTTAGAAATATAAAGTGTGATATTAGAGAATCGAGTACCCTCCGCTTGAAACGGACTAGTTGTGATTACACGATAATTATATTCATTCGAATTTCATATTATTTTTTTAGTTGAAAAAATCTTTATTTTGTGAAAATTGATAAAAAAAATAATTTACCGTGTGTAATGATTGCAGTGCAAATGTTTTAACAATAGAGAAATGATTGAAATTACTAATTAAACGTAATGTTTGTTATGTCGTCCATTTGATTTCCATATCAGTTTGTTTTTTAGCAGGATTTAGGAGATCTGTCAGCTTTGCTGTGTCCCAGATTTACTTATTAATATTCGTGTAAATTAATAAGTTAATCTATCACTTTTCTAATGTTATAATGTAATCCTGTTATTCGTTAGGGAGTTGACATTGGAACTTAATAGCATAAGTTACGAGTTTCTTCGTTTTTGGTGCAGCTTAGCTGACGAGCTCATTTTACAATTGACGTATGTATAGTTTCATAATTTCATAATTCATGTTAGTCTTTCTTTGTTTTGTGTCGTGATATCAGCTTGTGTTTCCACGTCAGTTTCAGGAGGGATCACTAATTAAACTATTTATAATTTTCCTTCATTGTTTTATTTGTCCTTCTCTTTATGTACATTGGGCAAGAAATGTCTGTGATCACAAATAGGAGTAGTTGAAAATGAGTCTATTAAAGGACAATGCTATTCTTTGTATGGAAGTTGGGCTCAAGAGTTGTCCACGGTAACTGCATAGTGTATTATGTTCCATAGGCTTATAATAGGTCCCAGACCGAAATATTTCGAAATCTATCCCAGGAGTCCTGAGAAAAACTGGTTTGACTCTTATTCAATATTACGAAAAATATGCTTACGAACTCTTAAATATTCCACTTTTATTATCTTAATTGAAATGCGATTGAAAAACGAGATTTTTTTTTACCGACTTCAAAAAATGGAGGAGTTTCTCAGTTAGTTTGTATTCTTTTTACGTTTGTACGTGCATAACTCCGTCGTTTACCAACCGATTTAAACAATCATTTTATTGTTTGAAAGGATTTACTTTCCAAATGGTTCCTTTGTTATTCGGTCCAGGGTCTGGTGATAGATGAATAAAAACTTGTCATTCGGGTATATGTCTCCGACACCACAAAACAGTGGAGGTTAAAACCTGACCTGACGATGGAGACGACAGTGAGACGAGGGAACTCCTCAACGGTATCTATTTACTACCTCGTGTTCGAGCTTATTTTATTCGTCTTGATAAGATTTTTCCATTGCCATTACGAATATTAATTGCATGACGCTACACGAACTTAGGACTGAATGTGGTAGATAGAGACTGAAAATAAAGAGAAACAACCATTTCCTTTAAACGTCTATTCCTGTTTTTTATCCTATTAACAGTGAAACCACTAACTATCTGAATGTTATTTAAAAAAAAGAGGTTGTTAGGTTTGTGGCTGCTTAAAATGGCTAGCTAACAATGGCTGGCTAACATTAGAACCGGTTTTTCTCGGGACCTCTGGGACCGATTTCAAAAATATTTGGATTCCGTCTTAAGAGTGAAGTAAAGAATCTATTTTAACCATTCCCACTACTGGGCAAATGGCTTGGGCTTTATAAAGTGACTGTTCAAGTTGAACATTAGAACTGGTTTTTCTCGGGACCTCTGGGACCGATTTCCAAAATATTTGGATTTCGTGTTAACAGTGAAGTAAAGAACCTATTCTAACCATTCCCACTACTGGGCAAATGGCTTGGGCTTTATAAAGTGACTGTTCAAGTTTAAACATTAGAACCGGTTTTTCTCGGGACCTCTGCGACCGATTTCCAAAATATTTGGATTTCGTGATAACAGTGAAGTAAAGAACCTATTCTAACCATTCCCACTACTGGGCAAATGGCTTGGGCTTTATAAAGTGACTGTTCAAGATTAATATTAGAACCGGTTTTTCTCGGGACCTCTGCGACCGATTTCCAAAATATTTGGATTTCGTGATAACAGTGAAGTAAAGAACCTATTCTAACCATTCCCACTGCTGGGCAAATGGCTTGGGCTTTATAAAGTGACTGTTCAAGTTTAACATTAGAACCAGTTTTTCTCGGGACCTCTGGGACCGATTTCCAAAATATTTGGATTTCGTGTTAACAGTTCAGTAAAGAACCTATTTCGATCACTTTCACTACTGGGCAAATGGCTCAGGCTTTGTTAAGTGACTATCTATGGAGAACATTTGAACCGGTTTTTTTCGGGACCTCTGGGACCGATTTCAAAAATATTTGGATTTCGTGTTCAGAGTGCACTATGGAACCAGCTGGAACTACTCCCACTGCTGGGTAAACTTTGAGCCCAGACCCTGGCATTGTCCTTTTATATAAATTATTATATTGATGAACAAGCTAATCATGGTAATATCGTCAGTTGGTTTATATTTCTATGTATCAGAGATAGAAGACTATTCAGTGTTATAAATAGTAATTTCAGCCATATATGTAATACTGAAAATAAATTTCTCCCAACGAAATAAACTAAAAATAATTTATGTAACATTTACAATATGTACAATTATTTAATTACAGAATAATTCATTTTATTCGCAATCATACAGTTTCAAAGGAAGACGTTACACGCCAAATACTAAATGCGGGAATCTTTAAATTGTGTGTTGCCCTACACAAAAAATATCACAATAGTATTTGAAGCCGCCTAAACACTAACCAGTCAAATTATTGCAAACTATAACACATCAGATCAGTCAATAAGTCGATATGATGGAAGCAATATTCTTTTCATAATTTTAAGTTCGCTTTTTGTCGTCCGATCCCGAACCTTTCAACAAGCACTGCGTCTGTGTGAGTAAATGTACACCCATACATGCTCAGCTGCTGTGTTATATTCCCGAGTGTTTGCGTATGTATGTGTGTGTAGATCATTTGTTGAGTATTTTGAAGACGGTGTCGAGGTGGTCCTTGTGATGGTCGAGTTCTTCGGCGAGCGCGTTCGCGAGTGTGGTCGGCGTCACCTCCTCTTGCAGGTAGTCGCGGAGTAATATCTGTGGGAAAATGTTCCATAGCTTAGAAGAGAGTGGAAGCCTGCCGTGGCTACGGAACTGTTCAAGAGTTACCGCGGCCCTGGTACATAAAGGGCTTCAGAAGAAATAAAGGAGGGTTTTGTCAGTAAAAGTCTGGCACTCTAACTGCACTAACAGCGAGAAGGGTCATCTGATGGTGGGGTCTTACTTAAAAAAAAGAAGTGGGCAAGAAAATATTTACCCATACACTTCACATATTTAGCTTTACCACATGCAAGTTACATACACAATTTTATTGATTCAAATTCAAAATTAATCGAACTTGACTGCAAAACAACAATTTGAGCGTAAAAAAATGACAGAAGACAATCCCCAAAACGCCCACCCTTTACCACTTCCTGTGTATTTTTGCTAGGAAGAATTAATACTGTTACAGCCTTTTTATCGTCCCACTGCTGGGCTCAGGCTCCTCTCACACGGAGAAGGATTGAGCATGAATAAAAAAAAATATTTTTATGGTGAACATCATCACACCTTAGGCGGCACAGCCCCTCCATGCCTTAACAGCTGATGCCGGAGGTTGTCCCCGGCACTGCGGCACAGCGGCTGCTCCTGGAAGTACTTGTGCCAGATGCTCCAGGCGATGCCGCGCGAGATCAGGTACGAGTAGTACTTCGCGCCGTAGCCTATGAGGTGGCTGAAGCGGTGCTGCCAGGCCTGGAAATATAGAAGGTATTTTAATATGGAAGTTTGTGGTCTGCCATGAGATATACTTTATTGTGAATGATTGTGAAACATAGTCCAAATAGAATATTTATAATCCATGTACATTAACTTCATAAAGGTACATATATTTATAGGCGAACAATAAACCATTAAACGTACATAAACACACATTCCTTACTTATGAGTATTGTGGTCCTCAGTATCCTTCTTGAAGGAATGTGTGTTTAGTACACATTTCAGACATAAAATATAATATACAAAATACTAGACTTACAGTATTTTCTACATAAGGAAGTCCATAGTACTGTTTCTGCACTTTCTGCAATACTTCTGTTGTACTACCACGCCACGATGCGTCAGATCCGTGGTAGTGTTGGTCCAGCGCCGAGTAGAACACCTAAATACACATATATTCTGTTACAAATATACGTCAAATTACTTTGCTTCACCGAAGTTAGCCACTGACTATTGTGAAGACTAGTAGCCAACATTGAACAAGCAAAACATATTCACAAGTTATTCAAATACATAAGTATATTGACATATGTGTTATCTAAGTATATTGACCTGCAGTTGCATCTCGCTGGCTCCAAATAGATGTTTAGATGCACATAGTCTGTGTAACATGTCTTCTGGCATCGGTTCTCGAGTCTGGAAGTGGCGAGCGAAGCGACGGATAACCTGCAATACAAACAATATAGTAACTTAATGGGAATCATTTTATATTTACCTGCTGCTGCTTATTACACTTTAGGTTAATGCGATTGGAACAGCTGGGAATAGCCAGTGCATATATAATTTTAAGAAGAAATTGGTTGAGGTCGATCTTGCTGATGACATTATGGGAAATTAGCGACAACTCCTTCTCTGTACTTGCTGTAGTTTCGCTGACCAGCCCCAAGCCTGTCGGTGGCGTAGCGCGTGCCACTAGTGCAGCAGTTACCTGCGGGCTGCTGGCGAAGTACTCCATGAGCACGGAGGGCACCTCGGCGAGGTCGGTGGCGCAGCGGGTGCCACTAGTGCAGCAGTTACCTGCGGGCTGCTGGCGAAGTACTCCATGAGCACGGAGGGCACCTCGGCGAGGTCGGTGGCGCAGCGGGTGCCACTAGTGCAGCAGTTACCTGCGGGCTGCTGGCGAAGTACTCCATGAGCACGGAGGGCACCTCGGCGAGGTCGGTGGCGCAGCGGGTGCCGGCGACGTGCTGGTGCGAGGCGCGGCCCAGCATCGAGTGCAGCGCGTGGCCGATCTCGTGGAACAGGTTGTCCACGCCGCCCGCTGACAGCAGCGCCGGCCCCGAGCGGTGTCCGCCGCTTAGTGATAGCATCACTACCACGATTGGGTTCTGAAACGTTACAAAAATCAAGTCATAAAGCTTCGCCAAACACTAACAATAGGCAAAACGTTAGTCTGACCACACATTAGCTGAAAAGACTAATTACATAACCAAATGTTAATCAACATGACCATCTTTTGCAACTTCATACATACCTGGTAAGAGCCATCAGGCAGTAACTTCCCGCCCTGTATAGTGAAGTGGCAATCCTGGTGCGGCTTGCCCGGCCTCTCGTACAGATCGCAGTAAATATAGCCCAGTAGACCCTCAGATTCATGCACCACTGCCAATTTGTATACATCTGGAGACCATGACTCGCCTGCAAAAATTAAATAATTTTAGTACCTCTGTTCTGACCTCTGTGATGTTAAAAGAAATAAAGTCAAATTCTTTCAGTACTAACCTGGTAACATCTCTTCCGGCTTCAAACTAATTCCATACAACTCTTCGCACAACATATTCAACCCTTCCATACAGCCTCCAAGTGAGAAATAAGGACTGAAATCTGAGTTAGCAACGTTCAGTAGCTGCGTCTTCGCCTTATGTGTGAAGTAGGGGGTGTCCCAGCACATTAACCTGTCCAGGTATGGAGTTTCCTGCTTCTTCATTTTGAGCATAGCATCGAAGTCCATTTTGGCTCTGTCGTACAGATTATCTGAGAGGATGTCCAGGAATTGTCGGACGTTTGTTGCCGTTTCCATTGTACTTGCTTTTATTGCTCTGTGTAACATAAATATAATGTGGAATATATAAATATACATATTGATGGGATGTGGAAAGTTTAATATACAATTTTGAAAAAAATATTTTGCAATGAAAGTTGGCTGACTGCACAGATATCAATTATTGTGTATTACATACACTATTCCAAGAGAGACAATCAACCTAAACAATGAGTTATGCAATTATATTTTTTTAAATTCTTTGCCTGCTAAAAGGTTGACCCCATCTTGAGCTTCCTCATTAGTTACATTACCTGTCAGCATAACTGGGGAATCCACAAATTGACGCCATCTCATGCCTGGCCTCCAGGGTGACGGAAAGCAGCTGGTGTTGCTGCTTATCAGGCGCGAGGTACAGACGGTAGGCGGCTTCCCGCGCCGCCGCGTCGCCGCATTCCGCGTATACTCCGCTCACTATTATGTCGTCGCCATCGCTGCTGAAACTACGGAGGAAATTCTGTTTTTGATGGGATTTTACTATGCAGAATCTTTTTGAAGCGAGGTTTTATATATTTCTTTTGATCTGATACTTAAACCTCTCAAGATGACGAATTAGAACACATTGGTTGTCGGTAACCCGCATCCACTGCTTCCCGGCAATCTTAGCTAGATCGGTTCTCAATTAATGGGGGTACTGTTGGTTGGGGAGGCCTTTGTGATGCTATATCATTGTTAAAAATCCCAGCGCAGATAACTGAAAATGAGCTGAATCAGAAATAGGTATTAAATAGGTGAGACTTCATTATCCTCGTCTTTCTAGATATGGCGTTCTACATAAGAGTCACGACATAACACACAAAGTTTTAACTCACAACTGTCTCACATTAGCGGGCACAGCTGCCCGAGGCACTCTCCTAGGCTTTGCAGCTCCTGCCATAAACCTCTGTCCAGTTTGCAGAATAAGGTCATTGAGCGCCACCACCCTTCGGCGACGTTCCTCAGCCAACTGTATGCCGCTCTGCTCGAAGTCAAATAGGAACAGCTCGGCTAGATGCTGGTCTCCCGATGTGCCGCGTTTTACTGAGTCACGTAGGGCTTCGTAAAGACCCTTGTGTGTGTTTAATCTGTGTAATGATTTTAAATAGTTATTCCCCCTTATTAATAAACACGGCGTAAAAATTGGTGTAATATTAATCCATATCTATACTAATATTATAAAGCTGAAGAGTTTGTTTGTTTGAACGCTAGCGCGTCTCAGGAACTATTGGTCCGATTTAAAAATTTCTTTCAGTGTTAGATAGCCCATTTATCGAGGAAGGCTATAGGCTACTTTTTATCCGGGTTCGTGCAGAGGTTCCCACGGGATGCGGGTGAAACGGCTGGCAGAAGCTAGTTATTAATAAGGTAACTTTTGAATAGCATTTTGATCATTGATGAATAAATATTGTTGTAAAACATTGATGTATGATGAAGGAATGATGGCGAAATAACAGCCTTGGCAATAGTGCTTAATTTTATGAACTTTAAATCTTCAAAAACTTCTCTTTCCTTTAATGCATTCACAAAAAGATAATTCATAATGTCATGTTTACTCACTTCTCAACAACACCGCTAACACTGATACAGGCATCCTCCGCAGCACTTGCAAAATGTGATTGAGGGTGTGCAATTCTCACAAACTCAGCTAGGTCAGCGACCTTACACAGGGTGTCAGAAAGTTCATCAAATATCTCCACCATAGGACGGTTGGGGTTGGAAGTGGCTTCCTCAATCAAACGGTCTGTTGCTGCAATAGCTTGCTCTTTTAGTGTTGAGAAACCTTCAAAACTGACCAACTCTGGTTTGTTGAAGAGTCCCTGGAAATAAGATTATCATATAGCTTCACTCCTTTAATGGATAAGATGCTACAATCAATTACATCTGTATACAGATCAGAATATAATTACTCCTTTAAAAAATATTTTTATTTTTTTTTTATGCTAAGAGGAACTAACAAACAAAGTCAGTAAACAAAAATAGTATTCTTTTATCAGCCTCAGAATAAAATACACAATGTACTTACTGTCCTTTCCCTCAAAGAGTCAAATATAGGTCTTGATGTAGGTCTGGTGTTAAATGCGGTGGCTAGCGGAGACCAGGTGCTGACACAGCGGCTCAGCTTCTTCCGGTGACCATGCCGAAGAGTCAAGGTGTTCTTTAGGAGCTTCATTTTGAATAAGTTTGCGTCTAAAACAAGAATATTATTTTGAATTATTATATGGGTCATGTGAAAAATCCTGTGTTTTAAATGGGGCTTAGGGAAGTATCTGTTGTTCATTATGAGAGTGAATGCTTGACATGCTGAAACTAGCGAAACCAGCAATTTGATGACTTACCTTTCACACAACTAATGAATAGAATAACAAACTTATCAGGACAATTTCAAAACGGTATCTAAACATATAGTACATGCCATAAATCTAGACTAAACAACAAGTCTAATCTAAGAAAACATTCCACTGCCTGATTGAATTCACTTCCGACACTCACTGGGTCTTTAAACGATATGCACTGCAGAACAACTTTCACATGCAATAATGCATTTTATTGCGTACGCTTAAAGGTTACATTAGAAAGGACGGCCAAGGTAACGGTATATCTTCGATATCTCACATAATGAAACTGTTTTTCATGAAGCCAATTATATCAATATTGGAATATTCCTTAACGCAAGGCCTTACTGTTTTTCTAATATTATAATAATTCAAGGTATTGCTTTCCTATTGACAAAATATTTGTAGGTTGTATATGGATTGTAACATACCAATTTATGTAGAATAAGTCCTCAAGCGTATCGGTTGTTGTATTCACAAATAATATAAAATAAAAAACATCTAAAATAACACCTCTCAACTCAAAATTATCATTTTCTTGAATCCCAAATTCCCCCTTTCGAATCGAATTCTGTATTTATTCAATTTTTTTTGTTATCTGTGGAGTGAAAACTGAAAGTGGATGGTCGTTTGGATTCACGTACCATTGACAGTATATTTTATTGAAGAGTTATAAAAATGTTTTATTCTGTTTTTAATCATTAATTTTAGTTTTGAACTGCCTCGTTTCTGAGTTAAGCATCAAGCTCACACGATAAGAAGAAAAATAATTGTTTAACTTCCCAGCAAATATTCCTTTGCTGATATCTTTACTGAGTTTGAGTATCCGAGCATCTAACTAAAACATAGATCTGTGTTCATTGACTTTGACGTCTCCTGTCTGTCAAAACCTAAGCAAATTCACTGGTCATTGGCACCGCGTATTTTTGGAGCACCTGATTTCAGTTGTATTGTTTTGACTATGAACATACCGCAATAATTAACAATGACCACGTAGTTCGCAGATTATTGCTGCGAATGTGAAATCTTTTGTGAACAATAACTTAAGTGGCTTGTTTTATCTGTGACAATGGTGAGGTTAAAATCATATTTTGTGTATATTTAGAGTTGGCGCGCTATACTATCGAGCGTGTGGAAGTTTGTTAACGATTTTGATAATATTTTAGTCAACCCCACCGCCTACGCAAGCGCGCCGTTCGTCTGGAGAGAGTAAGAAGGTGACACCGCCTGCATCAAGCATTGTGACCAGAAATGGTGCTCGCAAGGCCAAGATTCAGACTCGTGCTATGTCTGCCGGGGCTAAGGTAATAAATTAATCATGCAATGCAGCGCCGCCTACACAAGGGCCGCGCCGACCACTGCGTCATTTATTAGCATAATAGCCTTATTGATCTACACCTCATGTAGGATGAATTCTAAGTGGACCTGCCTATACCATTTTGAATAATATTCAAACAAAGAACAGCCTACAATCGTAGAATGAAATCTGAATCATTGTTAACAATGTAAAAAAGTAGACCGAGCATTGAACCTGGAACATTGCACTTCTAACTGCAGAACTATAGTGTTATCATATCACTTTTTTATTTAAACTTGTATGAAAGATAAGAATGCAAAACAAATACAACTTGGGTAGTATAAAGAGTATTATCTTTATTGCATTTGTAAATGAGTATTATATTATGTATCTGTAGTATTCATATCAGTGTGTACGTATTCTGTAATCGGTACACATGTCAAGGAGTTTTAATTAGTAAGATTGTAATATAATTACTACTTTCCAATCAAAACTTGCTAAAGATACTTTTAAACTCGATAGAACTATTTTAATTTAGCACAGTAAGTAGATTCAGTTTTTGTATATATTTTTTTGTATTATTATGTACCACATACTTATGCTACTAATGACAAAAATTGATCAATGATTCTAATGATGCCTACTTTATAATTATGTAGATTATTTAGATTACAGGGTAACATAATCTTGTAATGTTAGAAGTGAGAAATTTAGAGTAATTAAGACCTGAATATATTTTATTTTATCAGTAGGTATTTTGTAGCAATGTTTTTAATGGAATTTTGTATAAATTGTAATTGTTACAGCCATCAGCACTAGTGATCGCAGCTAAACGTAAAGCCCAGCAGAAGAAGAAGCACGGTTTTGACACTGAACTGCGAGATCATTATCAAATTGTAAGTATGGTCAATCAGATATACATATATTTTGTTTTATACCAGCTGCTAAAACATTTTTTTTTTTTTCACACATTTCACATCTGCCATTGGCTATTCAGCCATAATCAGATTTTCTGACTTGATTTGTGTTTCAGGAGATATTTCAGTAAGTATACTCCTCCAATTGTCATAATGTTCTACCCTCTAGCTAGGGTCTCTGATCTAACTGTAGTATTTGCCATCGTTTCAGCTGCTAAAACATGCCTAATATATAATTTCAATTTTGCTTTATTTTCAAAACAAGGCTAATCGTGATTTCACAATTTTTTTGTAATTTATTTCATTGTTAGTAAATATGAGGCTTAATTTACTGCAATCCTATCAGAATGAAGCAAGATATTGTCTAGTGACATGACATAACACAAACACAAATAGGGAATAAATAGTGAAAAAAACTAGATTATTCCAGATGCTGATTTTCAACTGGACCTTATCAGTTTATTTTGTAACGAGTAACAAAGTATGTGTATTGACATACTTTGTCAGTGTTACATGAATTACCTTACTATTTGCTTATACTGAGTTTTATGGCATTGTTATGATGAAAACTGTCTTATGTTCACATTTTGTTTATGGGGAACCATTTATATTAGTTATATTTGTTTAAACTGATTACCACAACTATCATACGTAATTTATTTTAGGAGTTTCCATGGCGTTTCTTAACATTTTTTCCTTAAAAAAAGACTACCTACTGAAACCTTACTTCTAACTTCTGATGTTCCGTAATAACCTGCAAAACTGACTCTAAAGTTGACGAATCCTATCGTATTCCAGGCCATGGATTCGAAGACGAAAGTAAAGGGTCCAACAGGTCTGGTGACGGAGCCGCGCATGGCTGAACATAGATGTCTGTGGGATGACCAGTACCCTGAGTGTCCAGAGCGGTTGACCAGCGTCATACAAAGGTAACAATTGTAATTAACTTTGACTTTTTTACATAAGACACATATACCTGAAATGCAAGACCAATAACATTGTAGCCTTGCAGTAGCCTCAAAATAAATAAACATGAATCTCAAATTGAAGGCAAATATTCGCCCTCTTGAAGTTGGTTAATTACCCAATTAATTAGTTTATGAATAATGTTTTTAATCATTTATTAATCTTCTTTAAATGTCCTGGGTTCCATTCAGAATAATTAAATTAAATTCTAACATGTTAGCGCATTACCGCATTTCGAAATTATGTACCTGTATTTTTGATAAATAAATATATTTAAATTCAGGATATATCTAAATACCAGAATATACATTTACCTTCTAAAAATTGAGTTTTAATATTAATTTAATATTTCAGGTGCCATGAACTAAACTTAATCGAGCAATGCAAGCAGTACCCACCTAGAGCGGCCACTAAGGAGGAGCTTTGTGCCCTGCACTCGCCGTCCGTGTACGACATGATGGAGACCACACATCAGAACAACGACCTTGAATACCTGGAGCAGGTGTCCGCTAAATATGATGCTGTTTATATACATCCTGTGAGTTTAGTTTACTTATGTTTAATTGTATCTTTATGGGTCTACATTAGCATGTTAATGTATCGCAAATAAGTTAATTTATAAACTGTAATTCAACTTAAAGAGGGGTTGTCAAAAATTTTTTGTTCAATAAAATACGTTTAATTAATCCACTGTTAATGCCTCTAAACTGCTTACTGGTTACTTTGGTAATTGAATGTGAAAATTCATAGTAAACAGTTGCTTTAAGAAGTATAAGCCTGATGTTTATGTTATCGTCGGACTTAGGCCTTATTCAATTTATATACGCTAAAAGGGGGGGAAAGTGGAAGACATAAGGCATACCATGTCACAATTATTCCTTTCTTTAACAATCCTTGCAATTCGACTCCTATCTATTTATCCACAAATCGAACTCACAGTTTGTCAGTTTTTTCTTTTTAAAACTCCTGTAAACAATTTTTTTTTTCTCACAGAGTACCCACGAGCTGGCCCTCCTAGCAGCGGGCTCCACCATCGACTTAATAGACCGCATCGTATCAGGGGAACTACAGAACGGCGCTGCGCTGGTCCGGCCGCCCGGACACCACGCCATGAGGGCGGAGCCCTGCGGATACTGCTTCTATAATAACGTGGCTTTAGCTGCTAAACATGCCATCGATGTGAAAGGGGTTAATAGGTAGGCATACCTAAATTGAGTGACGAAGAAATAATAAACAAATTAATTGATAACCTTTTTGGAGTTGGTTGAAAAAAAGTTTAAATCAGTTTTTTGTTATGAAGCTGGTATCAATGCTCTCTAAATGAATTGTAATCATGGTATTTCTATTTGTAGCATATAATCTATTTCTGTTTGCAGGATACTTATAGTGGACTGGGATGTTCACCATGGACAGGCTACACAACAAATGTTTTACAATGACCCCAGGTAAGCTCGCTTCATGGAATCCCAAAAAAAAATGCTAGCCCTACTCGAGACCATTACCAATATTTTAATCTTGTAGAAATGTAACTCAAACGGACCGTATTCAAAAACCACCAATGAAAAAATTTAAATAATGCTTATAACCCAAAACAACTTTACATATATCTACTTACATTGACATTGAGCCACAATCTAAGCACAGCTTGTATCTTGTGGCTCGAAAAAAAAAATACACATATAAAGAACATATTTTTTCCAAAAAATTCCAGAGTAGTATACTTCTCTATCCACCGCTACGAGCACGGAGCGTTCTGGCCGAACCTGCGCCAGTCCAACTTCCACTACGTCGGCGCCGGACGGGGGAAGGGATATAACTTTAACGTGCCACTGAATAAGACGGGCATGACGGACGGCGATTATCTAGCTATATGGCATCAGCTGTTATTGCCTATGGCTTTTGAGGTCAGTGTTAGTTATAAATGTAATCAACACTATTAATCAATAAAGCTATAGATGAGAAACGGTTCGTTTTGATGACGGATCGTTTTTGACATCATAGAATAAAAGTTTAAAAAAACATATAGATAACTGTTTTTTTTTAAATAAAATGTAATGATAAATCCACATTCCCAAAAAAAAAATAGTTACTAAAGTCCACGACATGTTTCATGTAGGGCATGCAATACCGGTTTACCGGTTTCGGTTTTACCGGTAAAACCGCCCATTTTCGCGATTTTTTTTAACTGTTACGGCCCACGTAACAAAAAATGTTTACCACCTTATACCTTGTATTTTTAATTATTTTTTGCTTTAAGACTACCCAATCTTATTGATATAATATCACATTTTTTTAAAATACAAAAATTACCGTTTTACCGGTTTACCGGTAAAAATATTTTATTTACCGATTGTTTACCGGTAATTTTTATTTTACCGAAATTGCATGCCCTAGTTTCATGTCATTCTTTCTGGCATATAATTTAATACTCGAAGACGTATAATGCAATTTAGTTTTTGTATTATTTAGCTTATCAATGAAACCGTCGTCGTTTTATTATATTTTGTAATATCCTAAAGGCGGGTCTACGCTAGACGAACCGAGCACGAGCGAAGCACAAGCGGAGCCGTTCTCGGCTCGTCGTTCGCGGCGTCAAGTGTGGACGTACAACGAACCTACAACGATCACTGTTAGCAAATCCCTTTGTGTTCGTCAAAACCGACAACAGGCGGAACGCAGCCGAGCACGAACGAAATGCTCGCAGCACGCTCGGTAGAGGCTTGTAAGTTGGTCCACACGACGACGAATTGTGTTCGGCTGGTGCTCCGCTCGTGCTCGGCTCTCCTAGCGTAGACGCAGCTTTATGTGTTTTTCTGTATTTTTTTATGATAAAACTTGTAAAACCATTATTAAGTTTTCTTAATAAAAACATTTGTTTTCCCATTTGTACCTGCCCAAATCTCATCTATAAACTCATTTTTGTCACGACAGTATCAGCCGGAGCTCATCATAATATCGGCCGGCTACGACGCGGCCTACGGCTGTCCTGAGGTACATATACCCATCTCTCTCTATCACTAGCGTTTTGTATGTATCTGTCTCTTTCAGTTCGCCCCCGAACTCGTTATCGTGTCGGCTGGGTACGACTCCGCGTTGGGAGATGAAAAGGTTGGATATTTGTGAATGTTTGTGTGTCTGTTGGTTTGAAGGCGTGTTTGGTATTTTTTTGGGTATTAAACATGGTATATATTCAGTACATATTGGATGAAATAGTAATCATAAGCAAGTATAATAATTCATTGTTTAAAAGACGCACCTTTTGTAAACTTGCACGAAAACAAAGGGGGTGTTTAGTTGTGCTTGTTTGTGTGTATGTCTGTGGGAGCAAGTTTATGTGTGGGTGAAGTGAATTTGTGTAAGTCAGAGTATGAATGTTATTGTTATACTTTTTTAGACTAAGTATCTTTTGAGTTGAATAAGAATGAAGTGAGAGTGTGTATAATATATGCTTTGTTTGTCAGCTTGTCATTTTTGGTAAAGCAAACTTATTTCATGGGAACTGTACTTTGAAAAAAACTTACAAATAATATCCAAATATATTCCCCAGGGTGAAATGGAACTAACACCAGCAGTATACGGACACCTAACACAAGCACTGATGTCAGTATGTCCGCGAGTGGGCGTGGTGTTAGAAGGCGGGTACTGTCTGACGTCACTGGCGGAGGGGGCGGCGCTAACGTTACGGACGCTGTTAGGCCACGCCCCGCCTAAGTTGGAGCAAATGCCTGAGCCTAGTGATGAGTGAGTATCGATATTTGATGTCGATAATAGCGGAGACGGATAGATGTTGTCGATGTGTTGAAACAATATAAGTTGCTTATTTTGTGGGGGCATATAGTCAACGATAAGGCAGAAGTCAATTATTAAACTGTGGTTCGACATAAGCGATTAAGTTTTAGTCTTAAAAAAAAAAACTCAGAAGAACCGCTATTTTTGAAAGTCGGTTAAAAATATTTTTATCCTCAAACTTCTCTATGTACCTCTACGTTCAAACTAGACATCATTTTCGTGAATTACACAATTTTTAATAAATAAAAGTGGCTTTCGGCGAACCATAGTAAATTATTAGTACAAATCGCTGCATTTATGCCTCAAATGAAAGATAACCAATTTTTCACAGAATTCGAGACACGATACTAAACTGCATATACGCCCAAAAACCCCATTGGAACTGCTACAATTTCCAACCGACATACTCCACTAGCGGGCCACCCAATATCTGCGATGCTACCCGGTTCAAACACACCGTTACCCTCAAATGGGAAGGTGATGAAACCAGGCCGGATACCTTTGCGACCAGAAACTGCTATCCCGTACAGGATAGTAACACGAAAAAGAGGATAGCTGAGCGGTTGAACCATTTGAGATTAGGTGAGGTATAAAATATTTATGAATGTGTAAAAAGGGCTTATTCATAAAAATAAATTATTTACACCGATAAGTACGGTTCATCCGCTTTCGAGAAATAAAACATCTATACATAAACTAATAGAAATGTATGTATGTTCTATCACAGTGACGGATCTCACAATACCGCAGCACGCAGTGGGCTATATTTACGACACAGCCATGCTCAAGCACAAGAACGTTTGCGAACCGTGAGTATCACTTCATTTATAAATAATATACACATTTAAAATATCACTTTAAAACACGATAATTATTATTATACTCTATTTCATTTCTGATAGGACACAAATGGCTTTCACTTACCATCATTTGACCTTGAATGTTATCGCCATGACAAGATGGTCACGGACCGACCGAGTCGAGCGTTGCTTAACCTTATGATCGATCGATCCACGCGGCTTTGACTTAGCCACGAGTTCTTACCTATGTAAAGCCCGCTGTACACTGAGCCCGCGGACTGAGTCGCATATTCTTTGCAACTCATTTCGCGGCCATCGCGCGCGGTCCGCGGGCTAACTGTAGAGCGGGCTTAATAATATTATAAAGAGAAAAGATTTGTTTGTATATTTGTGCTACATAAGTTTGTAACTCAACAGCGGTCACGTAGAATGTCCGGAGCGAATCATGCGCATACACGAGCGGCACCGCGACTTCGCTCTGCTGGACCGAATGCGACAGCTGTCCGCCCGGGCTGCTACCGACGACGATATACTCGCTGTACATACTGAGGGACATCTGAACAGGTCAGTGATTATTTTATTTGGGGTAAACATACTAAGGAGTAAAAATAATTAAATAACTTTCTGGATGGGTTTGGCCACGAACGGGATTCGGCGCGGCGGAATGCGAAGAAAAAAAAATCCGCGCGGTTTACATGCATTTTAAGTCCCGCGACTCGCGCATGTACCAAAGCAAAATACCCACCCGCGTGCTCTTGTCACTTGCGCATGTCAACTTCCTGCACACTAGTTCAGTTCAATGCCACCACACCAACATGCACCGAATAAACACATCCTTATCTATACTAATATTATAAAGCTGAAGAGTTTGTTTGTTTGTTTGTTTGAACGCGCTAATCTCAGATACTACTGGTCCGATTTGAAAAATTCTTTCAGTGTTAGATAGCCCATTTATCGAGGAAGGCTATAGGCTACTTTTTATGCCGGTACGGGAAGTAGTTCCCACGGGATGCGGGTGAAACCGCTGGCAGAAGCTAGTGTTTATATATTTTCAATATTATGTTGTATTCTTAGGTTAAAAGAGCTGGCCACAACAAAACTAAGAAATCTAAACATACAGAAGGAGGACTATGACTCTGTGTATTTCCACCCGGACTCGCTGGAAAGCGCTACCGTCGCCGCAGGATGCGTCTTACAGGTATGTGACTTATTCCAAGGAATATTTTATTTAACAGACTTCTCAGGAACTAGCTTTGAGAAAGAAGAGGTTAGTCTAAGTATCACATTTCCAAAGTAAAAAGCGGTTGGTTCAATTTAGATGGCATTTCGTAGCAAATAAATTGTCCTCTCGAAAAACATATAAACTTGTCTTCATTCAATTAGTTCTGAAATTATTTGTACAATTATTCAAAAACATTACAAAATGTAATTTTTAAATCATTTCAAATTTTTGGGATTTGGAAATTATCTAATACAATGGGGACTCCCTGTGCCAGATTTTTACTGAATAAAGCCCCCTCCAGGAAGGCCTACGACGGAACACGACGGCTTTTAGTCAGTAAGAGTCTGACACTCCCTCACCGCTGCTAACCCACAGCGGGAGGGGTCATTTGATGATTTTTTACGTCGTTAAAAAAAAAAAAAAAAAAAGGCCTCTAGCTAACACTTTTGAACAATCCCTAACCTAGGAATACATTAAGGAAGGCATTTATTCAAAATTGTACCTCATACCCACAGATGGTAGACTCAGTTCTATCAAATGAAGTCGGCAGTGGAGTCTGCGTGATCCGTCCCCCCGGACACCACGCCGACGACGACATACCCTCCGGCTTCTGTCTGCTCAACAACGCAGCCGCCGCCGCTAAGTACGCCATACATACTCACGGCCTGAACAGAGTGCTGATACTGGACTGGGATGTACATCATGGAAATGGGACACAGAGGATTACTTATGATGATAATAGAGTGAGTTTATTTTACCATAGAACGTAATGATGCTTCTGAGGACAGTACATACATGTAATGTCTAACATCATTCATCTGCCGCTGCTGGGAACAGGCTTTCCCAATTATGTTGGGGTCGGCTCCCAGTCTAACCAGATGCAGTTGAATACCAGTATTTAACATGGTGCGATTGCTTATCTGACCTCGTCAACGCAGTTACCTGGACAACCTGGTAGAACTTTTAGTCTTGTGAGCACCATAGGTGCCTGAAAATACTGTCAAATATATATATAGAACAGCCAAGCATACGATTTAACGTGCCTTTCGAAACTAAGAGCCCTGCCGAACTAAGACACCATGGCGACGTCACCAGCGACGCAGGCCTGGCTACTTTTGGCATCTAAAGGTCGCCAATTCGAGTGGCCATGGCGTCTCGGCAGTCAATTGTTTACGTCGTCGCCGAAAAAATTGCACGCTGACTGGCGACCACATTGGCGACTGAGTGAGGGAAGTGCACTTTACCGCGTACATTGTAGTGGCAACCGCGCCAACGTCGCCAAGCTGCCAGAGTAGCCAGAAGCCACGTAGCGAAATGTAGATCGTGGCCACGCTTCCAATTTCAATTTCAGTTAGGTTCCATACATTTCAATACTAACTGCTTGGATACGTAGCCGGCGACGTCGCCATTGGCGTTCTAGTGAGGCAGGGCTCTAAGCGTGACATAGATGGTCACACATCCACGGACTGGCCGCGCCAAGCTTTGCACAACGTTTTAATCGACTAGCTCTTCCCTATTTATGTAACAACCTATATTAATATTGCAGATTCTCTACATGTCGATCCACCGCTACGACCACGGCTCGTTCTTCCCGCACTCGAAGGACGCCGACCACACCGCCGTCGGAGAGGGGAAGGGGGAGGGGTTCAATGTTAATGTGCCGTGGAATAAGGTATATTAACTCTTATATTTAATTTGGAATTTACATGTAACTTACATAAACAACATTTACAAAAACATAAAACCTTAATTTAAAAAGTCCATGCATGTTTTGCGCAATTATGCGCAAAATGTATAATTGTTTTGCGCAAATTGTTTTATTTTACACTATGTGTCACTTTCTTTAGTCAATTAAGAAGAATGTGTAAATATAGACATTCGAATTTTTGGATAAACATACCTATACATATGCTTATAACAGTTTAGTATTTCGAACACTACATTACATCAATGCCAGTTATCATCTCCCGAGCCTTTTTCCCAACTATGTTGGGGTTGGCTTCCAGTCTAACCGGATGCAGCTCAGTACCAGTGTTTTACAAGGAGCGACTGCCCTACATGACCTCCTTAACCTTTTCACCGCCACGCCATATCGGTATTCCTATGCCCTGTACGCCAAGCCCGAAAATTTCAGCTTTCAAGGTGTATCAATAAAATACATAAAAGTAATGATTTCATAGGTTTATTTTGTATTTTTCTGCGACCTGTTTTTTGTCGAGTATAGCCGTCGTTGGCGCACAGGGCACGCTTGCTCATGTCGGCTATAGCCGACATTGGCGTTCAAAAGGTTAACCCAGTTACCCGGGGAACCCAATACCCCTTGCTGCCAGTTACATTGATGCCAGTGTAATGCGATATATTTTCTTCTCCAAACAATACCTACTTTTTCAAGCCTCGATGTTCTGTCTACTAATTCCATTTTTTGTATTTATGTGTTAAATTTACCGTAACATAATATCGGCAGCGCAATATGGGCGACACGGAGTACCTGACGGCGTTCACACAAGTGATCCTGCCCATCGCGTACGCGTACAACCCGCAGCTCGTCATCGTGTCGGCTGGCTTCGACGCCTGTGTGGGAGACCCGCTTGGAGGTAACTATATTATTTTCAAAATGTTTTACTAAACTGCTATAAGGTTCTTCAAACTCCAGATAACATTTTTGCGTTTTCCTACAACCACTTTCCTGTAAGGTATAACTTTTTTCATGGTAAAATGAACTAAGGCGCATGTTCACCGACAACATACACATCTGTTTTTCTAAAAAAAAATATTTACTTACTACTACAGTGAAGCGTCGATTATCCGAACGTCGCTTAACCGAACGACCGCTTATCCGAACGTCAATGGCGCGGGTCAATGCCCACCCCCACCTCCGACCGCGCGATTTTTTTAAGTGTTAATTGTAATTACATAGTAAAGATTAGTTTTACTACAAATTGTCTGCACTTTTTTTTTGTTTATTTCCTATTTGTCATTAAAGATATTCATAAATGTAAATAATATGGTTTTCATTTACCTGAACGTAAATTCGTATGGCTGAATCAATATGTACATACATACATAATTACATTAGTTCGATTATCCGAAAATACCGGTTTTCCGAACACCCATGTCCCCCAATTAGTTCGGATAATCGACGCTCTACTGTAAAAGAAAATTTACCGTGAAAATTAATAGTAAACAGTGGTTTTATGAAAGCTGATGTTTATATTGTCTATACATTAGTATATGACGGCGCCACCGTCGATGAGTCAGCGGTGAACGTTATATAAGGCAGCGCGCGCACGACTCGGGTCACACTCCACTTCTGACTCTCGTCGTGTACGGACGTGTCGCTCTGCGCTCGCCCGTTTACGACTTTTGTCTTTGTTACGCCCGACGTAACGCTCACCGTAGTCGCTCTGCCGACTACAAATATATCAATCGAAAGCTGCTTTTTTCAAAGCGGCGGACGATTATCCTGTTTCTAAAACGTTTGTGTCAAGTAAATTCACTTGACCCCTTCTGGGTAAAAGCCACAGTTTCGTGGTTCTCGGTTGAAACCTTACGGTGCCAACGAAGCCGAGAGGGTGTTGACCCAATCACACCCGCCGAACCCCTTCAGGGCAAGGCAGTCAATTGGACGGGAGCTCGGATTTCGGCCTTGGGGGATCTCCTAGTCGTGCCTTGCATCTGGTTTGCTTTCACAGCTACACACCTGGTGTCGGTTGGGTATCTCTATACCCTTCGCACTAGACTGGCTAGGGCCCGTTCGCACAATAAGACTGGCGAACGGTTTACAAGCTTAGGGCTCACCAATAGGTACTCACCTCCCTGCCTATACCCGGCAGGGAGGGTTACACATCCCCGGGCCCATCCACCCGGGGAGATAGGAGATAGGTTTTAGGGTTTATAATTAGGCCCCCACCTCTCTTAGCTCGGTAGCCCTCTTCCCTCACGGGAAAATGACTGCCGAAGTTGTTAAATTCCTCTTCGAGGTCCTCCTCAAGGACCAAGATATTGTCGCCAAATATGGCGACATGATTAGCAACCTTGATATCAAGGACCCGCGCCTAGCGCGCTATCTTATTACCGATAACGGCTCAACAAAAGAGGCCGGCGCAGCTGTGTCGCGCCCCATTGTTGAGCCTATAATTATCTCTTCGGGGAAAACTGCCGCATTAGCGGAATCGGTAATCCCCAAAACAATGGTCGATGCCCAGCTGCACTCGACCATTGTTCCTAATTCCTTTGTCTCACAGACAATGGAAATAACTCAGGCGAGTGCACCTGCGTCCAACGTCGACGCCGAATGCATGGACACCTCGTCCTCCCGCTCTGCCTCACCCGTCCCAGAGGAGGCTCAATCCTCCGAGCCCTCTGACTCCTCTTCCTCCGAAGACGACTTCACCGTCGTACAGGGAGGTAAGAGGAAAAAGAATAAAAACAACGACAAGGCGCGCAAAACCATTGCCCTTGCCGCTTCCCCTCTCCCTAGCCCGCCCGCTGTGTCTACAGCATCCCCCGCCCCGTCACCCTCGACCTCACAGGTCACTTCCTCCCAAGGTGCCGCTAAGCCCAAAAGCGCACCGAAAAACAAACCTCCGCCGCCTGTATACTTACAGGACAAGGCGAAATGGACCGAAGTGTCCAAGATGTGTGTTGATCGTAAGATCAACTACAAATCGGCCTCCAATACCGGCAACGGTATAAAAATCGTCCTCCCTACGTCAGACGACTATAGGGAGATAACTAAATCGCTAAGAGCGAGGAACATTTCGTTCCACACATACTCCCTCCCGGAGGAAAAACCTCTCCGGGTCGTCATTACCCGTATTCCGAAGGAAATCCCTTCGGATGACATTTTAAGTGACCTTAAGTCACAAAACATCCCTGCGACGCAAGTCCATAGGATGCACCGCGCCCGCAGCGGCCACGCCTTCGACATGGTGCTCGTAGTATGCGAGCCATCACCTTCTAAAATCCACCCGATTTTTAATATCAAATCGGTGTGCAATTTAACCGGCATCTCAATCGAGAAGCCAAATAGATCTGGTATTGTATCCCAATGCCACCGTTGCCAACTGTGGGGTCACTCACAGCGCAACTGTTTCGCCCAGCCTAGGTGCGTGAAATGCCTAGGCCAACACGGCACCTCCGACTGCCCGCGACCCAAGGACCGCACTCTGTGCACCGAGCCTCCGAGCTGTGTACTCTGCGGCGCCTCAGGCCATCCCGCCAACTACCGCGGCTGCCCAAAGGCCCCAAAAACGTCTCCAAAGCTGGCCAAGCGTGCAAACGCCCGCCAGCTAAGGGAAAGCCCATCAGCGAGGCTACCTACCGCTCAACTTCCCGAGCGTCTCAGCCCACAACGGCCCTCCCCATGGAACCCTCTCAACCATCAGAGAGCCTTTCCAACCCTGAGGCCAACTCAGCCCCAACCAACTCCCGCCCCGGTGAATAACTCCACCGCGGCGCCCGCGAGCTTACCTCGCGTCCCTCCCGTCCTTCCCTCCGCGCCCTCCGCGCCCTCCGCGGCTCCTATAGCCGCCAAACCCGCGCAAGTCGCGCCCTCTTCTAGCCCAGTATCAGCACTCAGTTCTATGAACGTTATACTGAGCACGTTCAGTGTATTCACGAGCGACAGAGCTCAACAACTTTCGAGGGAGATAGTCGCCAGCAATGGCGACCTTATCAAACTCTACTCCGTTATGCAGGAGTATTCAGACGTCGCCCAGGCAGTTCAAAACCTGCCTCACTTTAGGAAATAGAAATGGATAATACATCCAAAATTAAACCCCATTCCCTTAGGCTTGGCTATTATAATGCCAACGGTATTCTCGGCCAACGCGACGAGATTTCCGCCTTCCTACAATCCCATAAGATAGACATTCTTCTCGTACAAGAGACTTTCCTAAAGCCGCGTGTATGCGGCCCTAATATAGCTAACTATAAGTTAATTAGAAATGACAGGATCACACGCCACAAAGGCGGCACGCTTATCTATTATAAAAGATCGCTACATTGTGTAGAGATCACTCCCCCCGACTTAAGCTGCATTGAAGCCTCGATCTGTCGACTAGCCATGTCCCAGCACCAGTCGATCACTCTAGTATCGGCCTATTGCCCTCCCACGTCCTCCTCCTTTCAGTCCTACGACCCGATCCTTTTCACGAACGATCTCAGAGCCTTACTAGGCCTGAGCGACTCTGTAATAATAGCAGGCGATCTAAACGCCAAACATCCCGCCTGGAATAGCAACACTACTTCTCCAAGAGGCAGGTTGCTATTCAATCAGTGTGAAACCCTCAACTTCGATGTCATCGCTCCGATGCATCCCACTCACTTTCCTAGTATAGTCGACCACCTTCCCGACGTTCTCGATGTAGCGCTCCTCAAGAACGTAAACTTACGTTTACATTCGATCGAGGTACTACACGAGCTCACCTCCGACCACAGACCGGTTCTTGTGGAACTAGCCTCGCGCACAGGCCCACTCGACCCGGATCGCCCTCCTCCCACTCAGATTGTCACGGACTGGAGGATGCTAAGCGAAAGCTTGAAATCCTTCTCCGCCCAGTTAGAATCAATTCCCGATGAGATCAACTCAGTCGCTGACATGACGGGCGCGATCGGCTCGTTCACCGAGCACGTACAATCCACCGTGGACAAGTGTTCACGTAGAGTTGAAGCGACGAGCTTTCATCGCTTCAAGCTCCCGGATGACGTGCGTGCTCTGGTGACCGAGAAGAACGCGGCTGTCCGTGCCTACAGTACTTTTCCCTGCGACGCTAACAAGTCTCACATGCGTAACTTACAGCGTGCTGTAAAGGAACGCCTTGCTGAGATGCGTCAAACGCGCTGGGACAAGACGCTGAGCGAACTCGAGCCGACTCATCAAGCCTTCTGGCAGCTTCAAAGGAAACTCAAATCCAATGAAGTAGCTTCCACCCCGCCGATCAAACGCCCCGACAATTCCATCGCCTTCGAGGACGATGAAAAAGCGGAATGTCTGGCCGACAGCCTCGAGGCTCAATGCTCGCCTAGTACCCAACCGGTCGACCCGGATCACCTACTAAAGGTCAAAGCCGAGGTCGAGCGCAGATCCTCCCTACCACCGCAAGAAGACCCCGACGATCCCTTGCCTCCCGTCACTCCAGACGAAGTGGCAGAGATCATCAAACGTCTCAAACCCCGCAAAGCTCCGGGCCCAGATAGAATAACCAATAAAGTTTTCAAAATCCTACCCGCTTCCCTCGTAATGCTCATGACCGCGATCTTCAATTGCGCCATGACCCATAACCTGTTTCCACAGGCATGGAAAGAGGCAACCGTAATCGGTATTCCCAAACCCGGTAAACCAAAATCAGACCCGTCCAGCTATCGCCCTATCAGTTTACTCAATGTGTTCGGCAAGATCTACGAGATACTTATCTATAAGCGTCTCAAAGATTACGTCGACGCAAAGAGTCTTATTCCATTAGAACAGTTTGGTTTTCGAACCCATCACTCTTGTGTCCAACAAGTCCACCGCATCGTGGAAGGTGTGAGCCACGGATTCCAACGTGGCCTACTCACCGGTACGATACTCTTCGATATAGCAAAGGCATTCGACAAAGTCTGGCACAATGGCTTGATTTACAAGCTTTACCAACTCGGTGTCCCAGACCGTCTCGTCGTCATCTTACGAGACTTTTTGTCGAATCGCACCTTTCGCTATCGCATAGACGGCACTCTTTCTTCGGCCCACCCTATAAAAGCTGGCGTCCCACAAGGCTCGGTACTCTCCCCCATCCTGTTCACGCTATACACTAGCGATATTCCCAAGAACAAGCATGTTCAATTAGCCCTATTCGCCGACGACACGGCAATCTACTGCTCAGGCCGCAGCCCAGCCACCATAGTGAGTCATCTCCAAACCTACTGCAACACCCTAGGTGTCTGGACTAGGCTATGGAGAATCGAACTTCACCCCGACAAAAGCCAGGCCATACTCTTTTCGAGCCCCCGCCGTAGGCTTCCTCCCGCGCCCCCATCAGTCACCATGTTTGGTAGGCCGATTCCTTGGAAGGAGCATGCCAAATATCTAGGTGTAATTTTAGACCAGCGCCTCTCATTCGCCGAGCACATAAATAAGGTGCGCTCTAGAGCAGCCTTTGTGTACGGCAGATTGCACTTCTTGCTCAATTCAAAGAGCAAATTATCTCTTAAATGCAAGTTACGCCTCTACGTAGCGTGCATACGCCCCATCATGATGTATGCTTGCCCTGTGTTCGCACAGGCAAGACATCGCCGCCTTCACAGAATGCAGACCCTTCAAAACCGTGCTTTACGGAAAATCACAGGAGCTCCCTATTATGTTCGAAATGAGATTCTTCATCTCGACTTAAAAATCCCCACCATCCGCCAGTATATGAAGCGTGCCGCCATAAGGCACTTCGAACGCGCTGAGAAACACGATAACTCACTTATCGTGTCAGCCAGTAATTACACTCCCTCCCGCATCAGTAGGATTCGCCGCCCTAGGCATGCCCTCCTAGAACCTGACGATGAGATAACTGTCCTCCAAGAGAGTAGTAAACTAACTAGCACTCTACACAAATACAAACCGCGTTCGTACAAACCTCGCCGCCGAGGTCCGCCGCGACGTCCCGTTAATTGTCCTCCCGACCCTTGCTCATCGAGCCAGCCCGCGAGCTAAGCCAGTAGCTTTAAATTCCCCATTTAATAATAATGATCATATGATCCAGCCTGTCCTCTTGCTGCCTCCCCAGCGACGCCCTAAGCCGAGGTTCGACCCCACAGGGGGTACCCTTAGCGCAGTCGCTTAGTTTATAAGTTTGTTTTACGCCCCTGGCTGGAGGCCTTAAATTCTAGGCATCCACAGGGAAAAGTCCGGTTAAGCAGTACACGGCCTCCTAGGCTGAACTGCGAGATGCCATACCAAAAAATTGTAGTGACTAATATTGTGTTAATTGGAATAAACCAAGTGATTGTGTGAAGACCTCTTTGTTTTATTTAACGATGTCGGATCCTGACGCCAACATATACTTATTATCTATGCAATAACGCAAATTTTGGCATTGATTTCTGCTACATTTAACCGCTACATAAGAACTTATATTTTTGTTACTCAAATTACAACAAACAATTCACTATCCATACAATGTATTTTTATTACCAGGTTGCAAAGTAACTCCAGAATGCTACGGTAGAATGACCCAGCTGCTCCGGGGTCTAGCCGGCGGCCGCGTCATCCTGTGCCTCGAAGGCGGCTACAACATCACCAGCATATCCTACGCCATGACCATGTGCAGCAAAGCGTTACTCGGGGACCCCATACTCCACCACTACGACCCCAAGACCCCCTGCCATTGGGCTGCCATCGACTCCATCAATGACGTCATCAACACACACAAACAGTACTGGAAGTGTCTCAAATTCCAAGTGGCTTTACCCTCAGATAATGTACTAGAACCACCCTTACCATCCAGAGGGTTAGTCATAGAACAATCTGAACTAGAAGTATCAGCATGCAGCGAAGATCTCCATAATGAATCGACTAAATCCAGTGCAAGTCATTTGGAGTCGTCGCTTGAGGCCAGCATGAGCAATTTGAATTTGAATATAGAAAAGAAGTGTTCTGATGGCATCCATTGCGGCACAGACGATGAAGACGAAAAACCTAAACCTTCAAAAAGTTCCGAACCCTCTGCCTCCGGAAGTAGCAGTTCGCCAGATTCAAAAAAAGAACAATCGAATCCGATAAAGCCAGCTCAAGCGGGTTCTTCTAGTGGTGGGAAAAAGCCGACGTTAGTCGAGTATTTGGCTGAGAATATGCAATCGATAGTCGATGGCGATATGTTTGCGGTGATACCGCAGCGCTGGTGTCCGCATTTAGACTCCTTGTACACGATACCTGATGATGTGAAGTTCGAGCAAGGAGTTAAATGCATCGAATGCGACCATACTGAAGAAAATTGGGTGTGTTTGCATTGTTATGTGGTAAGTGTTGATACGAATTTTTTAAATTAACTAAACCTTTAGTAACCTGTCAGCTGTTTGCCAAATCACCATCTTCATTATCCTCCTACCTTTATCTTAATTTTATGTGGGGTTGGCGCAGCATCTTTTCCCATACTGTTTTATCTGCCGTCACCTCACAAGTAAGTAACATCCCATCCATTACCTAAACAAAAGACTGCCTGTCTTTAGTAGCTAAAGGGCAGCAAGATAGATCTCTATATGCAGTCTTATTTCTAGTTACTATTGTGTCATAATCCTTTTTTAAACTTCTCTTGGTCTTTAAACGCCCTTTTTTTATTCCAGACAGCATGCGCCCGCAGCATCAATGGACACATGCAAGCGCACTGCGCTAGCACCGGCCATGCTCTCGTACTGTCCCTCGTGGATCTGTCAGTATGGTGCAACATCTGTGACGCGTACGTCGACAACTCGCTCCTGTACGACGCGAAGAACAACGCACACAGGTGCAAGTTCGGGGAAGACATGCCCTGGTGTTATAAGACTGATATACATATGCAATAATGTGTTTTTTTTTATTAAGAGGTAATAAGGTGAATGGTTTGATTCGTAGCGGGTTCAAAGTTAAAGTGGTTTGTTGATCGTTTATGTAAGCAGGTGTGATCCTATCGATTGTGGTAATAATATATTTCAAAGGTGTACATGCTTGTAGTGAATCTTTTGCAATCTGTATAGGAAACTAAACAAATCTAATTATAAAGTTCTTGAGGTAATTCGTATTAAATACAATAAGTATTAAAACTTGAGAACTGATATTGTTAGTAAGCTGTTTAAATGTGCATGTAAGTATCATTAAACTGTACAAACTTGGTAAAACATCAACAAACCACTTTATATTTGATTTCCTCGCTACGAATCGAAGCATTCACCCTAAGATGGGTGTGAACATTTTTCTGTTTCGATCGCAGTTAAATTCTTTGTATTTTTTAATTATTTACGGCCTAATGTTTTTGCTAAGACAGGGAAAATTAATGATTTGCCGTATATTGTCATTTATCTTTTAAGTTATAGCCATCGCATTCGAAATGTGCAGTTAATAGTTATGTTTCTCACTTACAGTATTGTAAGATTTTTTTTATATTCCTATTTATTTTTAATTGATTGTTATTAACTTACTAATGTATATGATTTAATTTAAAATAGTAATAGTGTTGTAAAACATTCCAGTGATTGTCTGTTGGGTAACAGGAATTTAAATAACTACTGGGATTTAGACTTACTAATAAACTAATGTATTTCTTGATGCTGGGCATTTAATGGATTATAAAAATACTAACATATCTAAAAACCGCCACACTAGTGTGAAACATCTTCACTTCTAGCTGATTTTCTTTCCATACTGGCTTTTGGAGATAGTGAGAGTCAGATCTCATGTTTACAAGAATAATAATAATCACACGCTTGTGTAATATTTCATTTGTTACAAATAAAGTACAATAATTTGGCCATCTAGCACCCTTGTATATTTATGTAAATAAGAAATATTTATACCCATTATATACTTTTATATTACGTTATATGTATGTATCTTAGAATAACTATCGGCCAGTTTTTTTTGTCAACAGTACCTCTAACATTACCGTAACTAAACCTGTATATCGATGTCTGTTTGTATGACTACAAGTACAAAATAGCACGCCTTATAAAATAAGCTTGTGTATTCCATAAAAAAAAATTGACTACATAATGCACAAACGTTAGCAATAAAATACTACACACAATTTTATATCTTACAATTAATATCAATGTTGCCATAGTTTATATCTTATATACAGCAAAACTGCAAAACTACTGACACTTACAAGTCTGGCGAGCTATTTCGGTGTTACCGAAAAAGAGCGGTTTCGCTCTAGATTAGCAGAAAGGACAATACGCTAGTATGAAACTGTTCTAATTCGCGAGATAAGTCGCCGGCCGTAAATAATTGTGTTGGTAGGTTTCGTTTACCTATAAAGAATAAGTAACTTAACTCATCCTAACTTTAGTTAGTGGTTGGTAAATACAAACTTTGTACCCATAAAAGGTAGAAAAAATACTCGCAGCTATAATTTTGATATTGTGATAACCATAAAATCCAATTTTATTTGTTTAAAATAATTGGTTGAAAAGAGATAGTTTCTTTCAATTTAACAATTGTAATCGGCAGTCTAGTGTGCCAAAAATTGCTCATAACTAATACCAACGATGTATTAATAAAACAGTAATAAAATCATATCATATCTCTCACATTTGTTTTATTTTTGCTCCAAATTATTCACCGTTTCTACTTGACTAAAATAAAGCGGGCTCCTGTACAACGAACATTATTTATTTGCTCGCTTTAAAGATAATGGTACGGAACCCCACGCGTAAATGATTTTCACTTGGCTGGTTTTTTTCACTTCTACTTGTATCTATAACTAAAAGATTTACTTTTCGTCCTCACGGAACTTTGTGCGAGTCACTACTCCGACATTTCTACGAAGAAACCAGGCTCGTCAAGCAAGGCTGCTGATTAGTGTCTTATCTATGCTGCTGAGATGTAGGCTATTCTATTCTGAAAATAAAGGTTCATAGGTTTTTCTATCTTGAGACTTGACGAGATGATGTTTCGGAACACACCGATGAGTAAAATAATTGTCAAAGTCAAATCTTGTTTCAATGAAAACGTCAAAAATACATCAACAGAACGAACGAAAATACGATGTGCTTGTCCGTCCTAAAATGATTTTATTTCAATAATATAAATAAACATAAAATAGATAAAGGAGGAGTTTAGAATCTCAACCGTGTCGGTGTGTCAATATAATGTTTTTAAAAAGCGATATCCTCAAAGCGATTTCATTTAGGAATCCTGTGAAGTTACCATTTTCATACTGGGTGTTGGTGATCCTGAGGTTCGTCCTTACCGCGCTGCCGCAGCATGGTTACATACATCCAGACGAATTCTTCCAAAATGTCGAGGTTATCGCAGGTGAGTTCAGTGGAAAACAAAATATTGTTTAACTTGATTTGTTTTGTAAAAGCTGCGAACGCAACTTCAAGTTTTACCGGTGATAACTGCTTTGTTATTTGAATTTAAATGTTATTCGGATCACATCTATACTCATAATAAAAAGCTGAAGAGTTTATTTAAGTATCTGGTCAACCCACAACAAAATCATTTAAATTCAATTACATAAATATTTAAAATCAATAAGAGATATAAATATTGAGAAAATAAAAATATGACAATTATCATTACACTAATACTTTTAACATATAACTTAAAAATTATAGTTACACTGTGGTTACACAATCTGAGGTATGGTAAGTTGATATTAACAGGATTGATTTAAAATTTAAAGCCTCTTTAGATAGTAAATACCATCCTCAATACACTAAAATTGTCTAGAATAGTATCAACAGTATTGATATTGTACTATGTATGCAAACCCTATGACAAGTTATACATATAAATTACTTTTTAGTTTACTCTATAAATTGTAATCAACTAATGGCCTTGGCTTATCAGTAGTTATACCAAAAATATTTCAACTGGATAAGTTATTAGAGATCTGAAACATAAATGTAATTTGCTGTATCCTCATAGAAGAGTACATAGGGGAGTTCTTAATGGTACTACATAGGGGAGTACATACAGAATTACAAACAAACAAAGTAATATTCTTTAATTAGTAATTTTTATTTTACATTTCAGGTGACATATTTGCAGTCGACATCTCAAGAACATGGGAGTTCAACCCAAAGTTCCCTATCAGGAATATTTTCATTCCCAAAATGATCCTCGGTCCACCTCTTCATTTTATACGATTAGTTAACCCTTACGCCAAGCATTATCTCAATGTGGATTTCAAAACTCCATTCTACTTGCTGGTAATTCCTCGAATTTTTATATGTTTGCTATCACTCATAAATGACTACTGTTTGTACAGAATTTGCGTTATATATGGACAAAACTTTAGGAATAGACTAAAGATTTTCGCAAGCTCCTATGTTGTGTTCGTGTATTGCTGCAGAAGTTTTTCAAACACATTCGAAATGATATTTTTCTCCATGCTCCTACTCATAGTAGCTGAATGCATGATGAAATCGGACAAAGTCATTTATCACAATGAATTTCTTAAAGAGAAATATGAGCAAGCAACCTCAGCAGTTGAAAAAGTTAAGATTTTCAAGATGTCCACACATCTTCCCAGTCATAGTTTGAACAAAGTTATAGTACTGTCTACAATTGTAGTAATAGGGATCTTCAATCGTCCTACATTCGTAGGTTTTGCTTTCCCACCGATATTCTTTTGGCTTCATAGAGGGTTAGGGTCTAAAGTGGTGGGGTTTAAGGATTTTCACTATAGGATATTTATGTTTATAATGTGTGGTATTCCGACGGCTTTGTTGCTGATTCTTGTGGACTCTGGGTACTACGGGTATATAACGATGGCGGATATAGAGTCTCTGAAGGTGTCGTGGGACAACTGGGTGGTGACGCCTCTGAACTTCCTGCGGTACAACTCGGACATGCGCAACCTGACGCAGCACGGGCTGCACCCGCGGTGGCTGCACTTGGCAGTCAACGTGCCGCTGCTGTTCAACGTGTTGGGGATACTCGCCATCGTCACCCTGTCTGTCAATACCTATAGGTGAGACTCCAAAAATTTTATCAAAATTAGACTACTATTTCATACTTTGCTTTAACGCTATTCATACTTACAAAATACAAAAAAAATATTTACAAGTCACTTCAGCTTTCTCAACCAAGTATGACTTCATGAGAAAGGAAAACGTGATCACAATATTAATATTTTTATTTGAAAATAAAATCTTTATTTCTACACCTCTCATAACGTTCACGAAAACAATGGGTGCTTATGCTTTGTCTTAAATAAGACAATGGTATTTAGATTTGGCTAAATAAAATATGCAAAGAAGACACATTGAAGATTTGGTATAAGCTAAATGTCTTAAAATGTTTGGTAATACGATTGAGTTCTTTTCTATCAAAATTCAATGTTATTTCTTGTTTTAGGTTTGTTCGTGGGCAATACAGCAAGTTGCCGCGAATACAGAGCATCACAGGTCTGATGTTATTCTCTCTAGTCATACCGATTGCCGCGCTCTCGCTGTTCCCGCACCAGGAGGCGCGCTTCATCATTCCAGTACTCGTTCCTCTCATATACCTGTTCGGAAACCATCTCCACACCAATGAGAGTGACGGACCAAGAACAAGAAGATTCAAAACAACGATTCGTTACACTTGGTATACATTAAATGCTCTACTTACCCTATTCTTCGGATTCATCCATCAAGGAGGCATTTACCCTTTCGCGAATAGCCTTTTCCATGAAATCAAAAACAACTATGGAGTCCACACCCATGTCATAACGACCCATAGCTACAGTATACCAACATTTCTACTCCAGTTGGAAAGTACCACAAAAGTGTACAAGGATAAGAAGACTGGACATAAGTATAGGCTCGCACCAACGACTTTTATACACAAATATGGGTCTTTACCTATGCATCATCTATTTGTAAAAGTTGATGATGTTTTGACCAACGCCGAGATGATGTTGCACGATTACAAAAAGAGGTATAGGTTTTATATCGCATCGCCGTGCTCTTTGGAGCAGGATCTCCGGTCGGCGGCTGCGAAGTACCACTATTTCGAGCTTATCGAAGAGTTTTCCTACTACCCCCACTTTTGTACAGAAGCTTTTCCTAAATTCCCTTCGAGTCATGACCAATATTGTCTTGATAATACGTTTTTACGAGCAAATGAGTCTCGCGCTGTAGATCTGAATATGTTACAAAGAATCTCGTGCTTTTTGAAAAAGTTCTGTCTTAGGATTTATAGAGTTAAACCCATAACGAAACCCCCAAGTGGTTATAGTTAATTTTGCAATTCCAGTTAGCAGTTATGTAATTTTATTGAAGTCGTATACACGCCGCCTAGTTATGGTTACTTACTACATAATGCTCAATTTAATTTCCAATCTCCCCATCAAAGACATTTTTAGTAAAATAATAATTATGTTTCTACTTGTAATTTTACTTATGTAAAAATATGCCTTTTTAGTAACGTAAGTGTAAAGTTCGCAATTTTGCTGCCATTCAAAAAACCCAGCGATTTAAGCGTTTAAATAATTTTATTGGGTATAGTGTAAGAATATGCTTTTAAAGTTTCTGTTTAAGATCTCTTTAAACTCAGAGCACCTTTATTTCAGATCACGTGCACTTGATGTTTACGGGCTTTATTTTAAGGGTTCCTTACCCAAAAGGTGCCTTTAGGACTCGGCCGGTTTTTTATTTTTAAATTGCTCAATTTTTTATTCATAATATTATTGATAAGATCATGTCGCAAATATTATTTAATTATTTCGATTATTTTTATTTACAGATCGGTTACTCGTATTTTTATTTACTTACTTAGACTTAGCTTATCTTTAGAAGCACTTACTTTTTTATGTACTTAGTGTTTTGATGCAGAGGGCAAAAACTACCCTCCTCCTTGCAAAGAAGACTGATCACAATCCATACAAAATTGCCCCACGACCTATAACAATGTGACATATCTCAAAAAAAAGATAAAAATGTTTAAAACAATATGGCATACCTACTCAATTTTTTTTTTTTACACCTTCATACGAAAAAAATGCTTTAAAAATTGTTCGGGCGCTGTTATGAAAATACCGTTCATAAGACTATTTATGGACTATTTTATTAAATTATTTTTTTTGTTTTATAGAGTATACCTCACAGGTGGTCCCATAATCATCAGGTCAGGATCTGATGGTGGGAACCCTGAGAAATTCAGGGCAACTTTTGAAAGTTGTAGGCATGCGCAGGATAAAAACTTGACTATAAGGTGTATGTCTTATACAATATGCAACAGTGAAGGTTTTGGAGCTGACCCGATGATGGAGACCAGAGAAGGTCGAGGGAACTCGACAACAAAATATGTAAACTACCTCAGAAGTCGGTGTCTAATGGATGTACCTAAGTTTATTTCCCCACCGACTTCTAGGCCGATGCTCCTATGAATAGTTTTTTTTTGCTTTTCAGTTTTTTTTGGGAGTCGGTTTTACTTTATTGTAAAAAGTTTTTTTTTTTTACTTTTCAGTGACAAGCACAGTTGTCACTATCCGCATACGTGGAAAGTTCTCATCAATACGAATAATGTAAGCCCAAACAAGAGGTAGTTCACATATTCAGTTGTCGAGTTCCCTCACCCTTCTCTGGTCTCCATCATCAAGTCAGCTTCAAACCTTCACTGTTGCAAAGGTCTATTCAATACAAATAATATAAGCCCAAACACGAGGTAGTTGACATATTCGGTTGTCGAGTTCCCTCGACCTTCTTTCGTCTCCATCATCAGGTCAGCTCCAAACCTTCACTGTTGCATATTGTATAAGACATACACCTTATAGTTAAGTTTTTATCCTGCGCATGCCTACAACTTTCAAAAGTTGCCCTGGATTTCTCAGGGTTTCCATCATCAGATCCTGACCTGATGACTATGGGACCACCTGTGAAGTATACCCTATCAAACAAAAAAAATAATTTAATAAAATAGTACATAAATAGTTCTATGAACGATGTTTTCATAACAGCGCCTGAACAATTTTTAAAGCATTTTTTTCGTATGAAGGTGTAAAAAAAATAAATTAGAAAGTATGCCATATTTTTTTAAACATCTTTATCTTTTTTTTGAGATATGTCACATTGTTATAGGACGTGGGGCAATTTTGATCCATCTTCTTTGTTACAACGCTTTTTTTTATTTTGAGATCTGTTTTCTTTTTATTCTATCTTGGCAGGTATTTTTTTCTGTGTTCTTTTCTAGTCAATACTTAGAGCCAAAATTTCCAAAAATGTTAATATTATTTTTTTTACACGATAACTAGAACTGGTTGCATTGGTTTTATAAAACTACTTTATCCGCGAAGGGTTTGTCTGAACCTATAACGGGCTTTAAAATACATAGGATTGTATATTTCCATTATGGATACAAATGCTGCAAGAAGTTGTGGAAACAGTCGTACGATTTCTCTATCGTATCAGGTTATATGCGACTGTATGTATCAGTGAAAAGGTTCAATATTGCTTGGCATCAAAAAAATTAATAACAAGATATGTAAAGCATAGATAGTAGATACCTACAAAGTAAACTACAATGTGTGTCAGAAGAAGCAGGGTTTTTTTATAGTTCACCTAGTGTGCTTTGTGTAGCTGTTTAAGTAAATAATCTATGTACCTAACTACGTTGCCGGGTATAATCGGGCCGATGTTGTTTAGGACTAGGGTTTTCTCACCGACTTTTTGTAGGACGTGTGCGTTGCACTATTGATATCAGTGTGTTCTATTTTTCTCTTACAAAAATCGGTCACCGATTATCGGACTCGGGCGAGCAGCCTTATCGGCATTCACATTTATAATCATTGTATTTGATTCTTAATTCTTATTCTTTGGCCACTACATTTTTCATAGGCACATTAATCTTATTTTATTTTTACCCGACTGCCAAAGAAGGAGGGTAATGTTTTTCGAGTGTATGTAAGTATGTATGTATGTCTGTTCCTTTGTGACCTCCTGTAGCCTAAACGGCTTGATGGATTTTGATGTATGAGGTATCGTTAGATTTGTCTTGATTACGGGAGTGTCATAGGATACATTTTATCCTAAAAGTCCCACGGGATATTTTTTCTAAATTTCCCTTTAAAAAAATATGTATGCGGTATCATTAGATTCATTTCAATCACGGGAGTAATTAATATAGGATACGTTTTTTCTCAAAATTCCCACGGGAACATGTTAATTCTGCGTCAACGCAAAGCAACTCATGCGTTAGCAAGCAAAAAGATAGGGCGTGGCCTGGCATGCGGCGCGCGGCGCGGTGCGGAGGGGGATATGCTCGAGTATACAGCCCGAATGCGGGCACACGCATAAGGGCACACGTCGTTGACGGTCGTCTCTAAATAGCGATTTTTTCGATACTTCGTCGTCTGACGCGAAACTTATAAAGTATAAATAACTCGTTCTTTTTCTTTCGTGTTTCTCTCTTTAAATTTATTCGTTCTTTCTAATTAATTAACTCGTTCTTCCGTTCTTTTTTTTGGTTCTTTCTTAAATTCTTCATATTAATTAATAATATAATAATAATTATTAAAAAACACTTGACCCAAAAAAGCTGTTGGACCGGCCCCACGACGAATGTTCTTTAACTGAACTTAAACGTTTGCGGGATCTTCAGCAGTAATGACTCACCTAATTCTTTTTCTTCTTCACTACCAACAGTCCAGATTGGCGGTAAATTTATGTTGCGGAGTAACATCACTCGTAATCTAAAGCCAAATGTCGTCGAAATAATTTAAAATGGTACTTACATATACATAGTCTTCTACATCTACAACATTTTCGTTAAATAAAAACAGCTAAAAAGTTATAAATAAAAGAATTATTATTAAAAAAACAAAATACCCGACTGCACACTAAAAAAAGAGTAAAACAAGCCCCACAATAATATTGATCAATCAAATGCTAAAAACTAATTATGTAATACCGTTTAAACAATACCTATATTAAAATAAACTACAATATGTGTTCGTAATCGATAGTTAAATAAACAGAAACTTATTTTGAATACAAATTTACTGAATATAATTTATAAATATTGATGGAAAGCATCGCAGGCGGGGACCACCTTGACCGCCACCAACGAAAATTCTGCTAAATGGTGCACAACCGAAATGACTATAAATAAGCCTCTGTTGGTCCCCGCCTGCGATGCTGTCCATCAATATTTATAAATTATATTCAGTAAATTTGTATTCAAAATAAGTTTCTGTTTATTTAACTATCGATTACGAACACATATTGTAGTGTATTTTAATATAGGTATTGTTTAAACGGTATTACATAATTAGTTTTTAGCATTTGATTGATCAATATTATTGTGGGGCTTGTTTTACTCTTTTTTTAGTGTGCAGTCGGGTACCTATTTTGTTTTTTTAATAATAATTCTTTTTGTTTAATTAACAATGCATTTTCGAATCTCGAACTATGATCTATTTAGTAATATTTATATGAATGGACTCTTATTGCTGTGTGAAGCGTAGGCCTTAAGATATTGTGTTTTAATAAATGCATAATAAAGACATTTTGTTATATAGTAAGTGGTTTTTTTATAATTTTCATATTTATATCGATTTAAACTCGGAAAGTCGTGGTGGCCTAGTGGGCAAAGAACCAACCTCTCGAGTGTGAGGGCGCGGGTTCGATTCCAGGTCAGGCAAGTACCAATGCAACTTTTCTAAGTTTGTATGTACTTTCTAAGTACATCTTAGACATCAATGACTGTGTTTCGGAGGGCACGTTAAACTGTAGGTCCCGGCTGTCATTGAACATCCTTGGCAGTCGTTACGGGTAGTCAGAAGCCAGTAAGTCTGACACCAGTCTAACCAAGGGTATCGGGTTGCCCGGGTAACTGGGTTGAGGAGGTCAGATAGGCAGTCGCTTCTTGTAAAGCACTGGTACTCAGCTGAATCCGGTTAGACTGGAAGCCGACCCCAACATAGTTGGGAAAAGGCTCGGAGGATGATGATATCGATTTAAACTATAGGTAAGGTTATTTATTTTATTACATAAACACTAATATTTATATAAACACAAAGTAAAATAATAATACATGAATTAAAGCTACAGGTAAATTCTTCTACCTAAATGTATGTCTCTTCCAGACCTCGGGACTATAGAGTCCCGGATTTTTGGGAGGCGAATGTGGGGCCGAAGCCAACACGCTGAAGACCCTTTTGAGACAACTTTAATGAAATGGTGACACAAAACCGCCGATTATCCCCGTATACACTATAGAAATGTACCCAAGGACAATCCCCGGTTCTGTGCTAAACTATTGCTAACTATGGATGAAAACTACTTGGGCTATTGTGATGGGATGCTAATGGACTAGGAATGGGGAAACTACGGGAACTATGGCACCTGCCGATAACAATGTTTGCACACGTAAAAATGGCAGGTGGAGACTCGTCAGCTCACTTACTGGACCCCCGGGATCAGTCACTGAATAGCAACAAGAGGGCAACAAGTACATGAGCGTCTGAGGGGTGAGGATACCTCGGCGGACTTTAAACGCAGATCACGCGCTCCCTGTGGGTCCAGCATCACTGGCCCACTCGCCACTTACCACGAGGCACCTACCCTTCGAGAAGGGCTGCTATTTGCTAACCCTGCTCTAGCGACTCCACTCTGGTCGGCCAATGAAGGCGAGCCAAGAGACCTATCCCCCGTCATGCTTCACTCCGGCAGGCTGGAGATGGGTGACAGTATACTCTCTCTGTAGCACTCGGTTATATAGCCCCGCGGGGTCGCTACTCCTCGTCATCCGCCTCAGATGCCCTGCGGGGCCTACCTAATATTATTAATGTGAAAGTTTGTGAGAATGGTTAAATTTGGTATGCAGATAGGTGATACCCTGGATTAACACATAGGCTACTTTTTATGAACACACCCCACGGGCGAAGCCGCGAGCGCAAGCTAAGTACCAAATAAATACTATTATGGTTTGGTGAAAAGACTTAAGCCTATCCAATGGGAGAATAAAAAAAAAATACAGTGACACTAGTGACAGCAATGACATTGACAGTTCTCAATTTGTAGCTGTCGCTGAATTCCACTTGCTACTATTTATTTATTATTAAAATCGTTAAATAACATCTGAAAATGGTTCAAGCATGGTATATGGACGAAGAGAAAACCGACCAGCGTTTGGAGCACCATAAGAATCCGCCAGAGTACGTTTCTCTCGAGGATTTGTACAAGAAAACCGGCGTCGAATATTTCAAAGTGAGTAAAGCATTTTGCGTCATTTGATCAAGTTTAATTACTCTGTTATCAGTTTTTTTCTCAAGTAATGAAGTCTCTTCAAAGATAAAGATAATTAGTAGCTGTATTGTGTCTAGAGATAATGATTTGCCAAAAATGAAGTTATTGTGTGGTATTTATCAATGTTATATCATTCGAAGATAGAGACCTACGATCACTGCACTATTCACTATATGGGAGTATTTATATAGGGGTAGTATTTAAGGGAGTACATAGGAGAAGTACATAAGTAAGTATACAAAGCAAATACACAGATAGATACATGATAGATGATAGGTAAGATAGGCAGTCACTCCTAGTAAAATTCTGGTACTCAGCTGCATCTGGCTAGACTGAAAACCAACCCCATCATAGTTGGGAAAAGGCTAGTCAGATGATACTGAAGGAGAGTACTAACACAGGGCAAGCAGAAAAGGGAGTATGTAGACAGAGTACATCGAGAGATTACATAGAGAGAGTACCTCAAAAGAAGAAATTATTGTGATAAATCATGGTTGTCGACATGCCCCCAGTGCCCAGTACTGCAGATCTGCTTAAGTTTCACTGTAGGTTTTTTAGAGCATATCTTATCATAAAACCTCAAAGAACCTTCTCACAATTATACAAGCAAAGGTACTTAATCCCATCAATAATACAAAATATATGCAAATTTCCAGTTGAATGTAGATACATACACCACTGATGGAGTACTGGACAAGCTGAAGAAGGAGCGAGGGTACACGTACGAGGATGAGATGACTTGCTCCAAGGAGTGCTTGCCCAACTACGAGGAGAAGATCAAGTCCTTCTTCACTGAGCATTTACACACAGATGAAGAGATTAGGTAGGATTGGTCTAATGAATATGTATAGATGAAGAAGGGACAGTTGAATTAACCTCTTGTATGTTGCTAATTATGAAACAATAAAAAATCAATAGTGTCTTGTGATGTGCAAAGAGTTAAGGGTGTTACAAATCAATTTTTATATGGAGATTAGGTAGGTATGATATAGACAGAGAAGGTAACATTTGAATTAAGGTTCTGTTAAAACAGTACTCTTAGATAAAGCATTGATTTCATCCTTCTGCCCTTATCTTTTGGGTTTGTCACATAATTTAATGATCTCAGTTACTATAGGTGTCCATCCTGACTATTTTAGAATTTTAAATGCATCAAGATTGGAAATAAGAGTGGTTATTGTGTGTATTGTGTACTTTTTGGCATATTCAAGATTCCTCATATTATGCCTCACATATTCCCTTATACGCTGAAGTTTTTATGCCTTCTTCATCCCGTGCATATCCACATTTATTAATTCACAATGCAAGTATAAAAATTGCCACTTCAACACTCCAGGTTCGTGCTGGCCGGTTCAGGGTACTTCGACGTGCGCGACGCTCAGGACCAGTGGATACGCATCGCGGTCAGCGCCGGAGACATGATCGTCATCCCCAGCGGCATCTACCATCGGTTCACGCTTGATACTAATGTAAGTTGTTTTAAGGACATAATGGTTTTTTATTCTAGGGAAGAGAGGGATGGTTGTCCCAGGAATTCATATTTTGAGGTGTGATAAAAATTGATATAGATATGAATAATGTTATTTATCAGAAAAGTTAGTTATCAGAATTCCGAATGTGCCCCTAAAGTGTGATACAAACAAGTGATAATCTAAAGTTGATGGTTAAAAAGAAAAAGAAGATTTTTTTTTAAAGCAATGAGGTACGCTCTTGAAGTAGGTAGGTAAGCTTTAAAATAAAAAATACTCATTGTTTAAATCATTTGTGTACTTGATCTTAATAGTCACTAATCAATTTTTATCTTAACATATCAGTAATTACACATTATCTACCATTCCAGAATTTCATAAAGGCAAAACGGTTCTTCATTGGGGAACCAGTGTGGCTGCCCTACAACCGGCCGGCAGATGACATGGACGCTCGCAAACAATATGTGGAAAAACTGGAGAAAGGGTTCACTATCACTGCTTGTTAAACACGACACGGCGTAGATAGCAAGTGGAGTGGCCAGCTTACTCAACAAACGGAATAATATAAAGTAAAACGAAGTGTAAAGGAAGTCATTCTTGGCAGTAAAAATCTGGAGAAGCAACAATTAAAAACTTATTTACTTTTCTAAGAGTTACTATATTAGTTCTACTTTATTAACAGATAAACTGCAACCACTATCTAACAGAATACAAATTAAATAAGTCACTATTGACATGCTCGCCATTGTAGATAGATTGGGAAACCATAATGAAATGTGCCATGTATTAGCATGCACAGATTAACGGATGGTTCTTTTATACTAGAAAAGATTCGTTTTGCTTACGAATGACAGTTCTATGAAGCCTGCCAGCTACTCCATTTGTTATCTACAGTTCAGAACTTTGTATAGAATAAAATGTCATGAGCCAGTTATCTATACTAATATTATAAAGAGGAAAACTTTGTTTGTTTGTTTGGTTGTAATGGATAAACTCAAAAACTACTGGACCGATTTTAAATATTCTTTCACCATTAGAAAGCTATATTATCTGCGAGTGACATAGGCTATATTTTATCCCGGTGCGGGCAGTAGCTCCCACGGGACTCGGGCGAAACCGCGGGAAAATGGCTAGTGTTATTGTAAAGAAATGAAAATCGTTATGCAGATTACTAAGAAATATATGCGTTATTTAGTCAAGCATAGATCAGTTTTTTGTTTTGCAAATGACCTGATAATTTTTCTGCATATTTATTGTGGACTAAGTTATAATAATTTTGTTGCTATGAAGGCCCCTAAAATTAGAAAATGCTCAGAGCAATTTTTGTTATGTATAGATCTATCTTTCCTTTAGATAAATATGACAAGCGGATGTAAGGAAACTAAGCACTCCACTAGCTTATTCATCCAAGTTTTGTAATGTTAAACGTAATGTGTAAAGATTGAACATTGTAAAATATTATAAATTGTAACCGTCTTACCACAAAAACTTTTAAACGTCAGTTTAAGAGTTGTCTAAAAAAATGTCAAATTATGACGTTGGCATATGGTTCATTTTTCAGCCACAATTTTTTTAGACAAGTGTAAAACAGGTGGTTAAGTTTTTGTAGTAAGGCCATAAATGTCTAAATAGTATGTGAATATTTGTCTCTATGAAATTCTAACACACTTGAAAACGTAAAGTTTGCTCAAACAAATGTGTATGAAAAAGAAAAAAAAATAGGGAAGTGAAATAAAAAATAGTTTTGTACCATTTCCTATAATGTGATATATATTTTGTAATTTTATACATATCCATAATATGTTAAGTTTTATGCAGGCCTTTTGCCGCTGATTTATGCGTGTGGTAATATAGTTAATATAATATTGTTATAAATATACATAATGTGGTTAAATAAATTGTATTTAAAAACAAAAGTTTTTTTTTCTAGTACCTAACCAATTCTTTTTAACGAATAAGAATCTTTTAAAGTAATGACTTGGCCAAATAGATTTGATATTACAACAAGTTATGTCACTCTAACAGGAATTTTGTTATATTCATCTGAAACGTGAGTTAAATTAATTAAAAATTATAAAATGGAAATCAATCAAATAGTAACTTAAGTTATATAGCACGGGTTACTGTATTATTTATTGAGAAATCATTCAATAAGACTAATATTGTAGAGAGATCTTTGTAAAATCTATAAGTATAGCTTGGTATTGTGACTAGCAATCATGTTTTCATCATAGAATTGTAATAATTCACTTAAATTTCAAAAGTTGAATTTGTGTACTTATGCTATGGTATAGTTATCGGCACGGATAATGAGCTCTCGGCGGAAGAGTGGGGATCGCTTTGCGCACTGTACACTTAAGGCAATAAACCAATAAATCACTTCTGCGCAGGTGAAGGTCAGGGCTCAATATCCTTGCTTATGATTATATTTATGTACAATGTTTAGCGAACTATAGTATTTACATAGTAGGTAAGAGTCGAGTTTGACAGTGCATTCTCGATCTTTGACAAGAAATGTGATGAAGTACATTAAACACTAGAACCTTATTGGACAATATGAACTATATACAATGGCACTGAAAAAAAAAACAAAAAGTCACACAAAAAACTATCAAAACATCTGTCAACATCTTCTGAAAACTCCATTAGGCATGTCAGCAAGTTTATCTTAAAATATAAAAAATTACAAGTCAAAATGTTGATCGGGCTAGCCCCGGTCTTTGCAAATAATACCTAAAGTTCAGGTAAATACCTACTTTTCGTACGGTCTGTGTATGCTATGTGCCGGAGAGTTCTATGGATTGGCTTTATTGGCTCGGTTTGTTCCTGAAGCCAATCGAAGTAATTCTATCTACGATATTTGTGCCGGACATTAATTCCCCGTCTCTAGGTATGCTACTGCCTATCTCTTCGTAGTACGCTTTAGTCAGAAAAAAATAAATTAACTGAAAGTGTGCTTAAGTGCAGACACCAAAATAATGCTGACAAACTACCTACTTGCATTCGAGTAGAAATTCACACGCTATTATGCAGTAGCCATCTTATCAGTGATGTGCAGAAGTAGTTCACCAGACTACAGACTATTCATATTTCACTTTAATTTCATTATATTGAAAGTAGAGACGTGTTGCTAATATAAATTCGTCTTTCAGACGTCTGCAACTAGAAGACGAAAGTGAATGTACCTATACCTTACAAAATCGGAGAAGCTATAAAAATAATACCAGTGACGAAAGCTGTGACTACAAGGGTGGCTGTTTAAAAACCTTCTTTAGCTTTTGCAATTGTGACCAATTTGAGGACAGCCCTTGTGACGACGCTGGCGCTTGCTCTCGCGGCAGATTCCGTGGTGGCGGAGGCTATGGCGGCCCTGGTGCCAAGCCCTCTGCTCCCTGTGACTATTATGTTCGACGATACACTGGCAACCAACGTGTCTCCCATGGCGGCTCAGGAGCCAGTAGCACTGTGTACCGCAGAAACGTCGGCCCAGCGGCCAGTGGCCTTTCCGGTGGCATTAGAACTGTTGCTGGTGGCTTTTCTGGTGACATAAACCGTGTTGCTAGTGACTTTACGGGTGGCTTGAGCAATTCTCCTGGCGACATCTCCGACGGCACAATTTTTCGCAACCGCAACACACGTAGTCATATAAGATTTTGCAGTGCCTCTCACGGGCACTCTGGCGGTACTAGCCGTTTCTCTGGCGGCGTCTCTGGTGATACTGGTCGTTCCTCCGGTGGCTTTTCTGGTGGCACTAGCAGTGTTGCTCATGGTTTTTCTGGTGACAAAACCGTTGCTGTATCTGGCGGCACTAGCGTTGTCACTAGCAGTGATGCCAGAGGGGTTTCTGGTGGCGAAGCCAGTGCCCCTAGTGCTGGCAGTATCGCTGGCGTCACTAGTAATGACGGTGGCAGCTTTACTTGCAGCACTAGCGGTTTGGCTGGTGATGATACCGAAACTTTTTTGGCTGATAGAAAAAGTAGTGACGCTAGTGGTTCAGTTTCTGGTGGCACCAGTAGTGCCATCGATGGCCAGTTACGGGGTGCTGGCATTGTCTCCCAGGGCTACTCACGTGATACTCGCAGTATCTCTGGCGGCACTAACAGTGACGCTAGTGGTTTATCTGGCGGCACTAGCAGTTTCACTGGTGACGTTTCTGGTGGCCCTGCCCGCACCACGGGTGTAAGTTTTGGTGGGAGGAGCAGTGCCAACGTAGGCCATGCACTGGGTGCTGATATGGTCTCCCGTGGCTATGCACATGGCTATGGTACTAGCAATATCGCTGATGACTTATCTGGTAGGAAAACCAATACTGGCGGAGTATATTCTGGCGTCCCTAGAAGAGATTTTGCTGGCGACTTTTCTGATGAAAAAACTGGTGATATCGGTGGTATTGGCAAAGCAGCTGGTAGCCACTCACTGCGTGCTGCTTATGTCACCAGTGGCAAACTACATGGTACGGGCAGTGGCTTTCCTGACGGCCCTAAGAGTGACGCTGGCGGTTTTTATAGCGAGCCTGCCAGTGCTACTGTTGTTGACTCCGGTGGCACTGGCAGTGCCCCCGTTGCTCACTCACTGGATGCTGTGGTGGTGACTCGTAGTGGCGCTGGTGGCTTTACCAGTGGCACTAGTAGTGCCACTGATAGTGCCATTGGTGGCCACTCTCATGATACTGATGCTATCTCTCGTGGTTATGAACGAGATCCTAGCAGCATCGCTGCCATCACTCATAGTGGTGCTGGTGGTTTTTCAGGTGGTACCAGAAGTGCCAGTGCTGTCTACTCACAGGATAGTGATGCTGTCTCCCGCGGTTATGAAAGTGCCAGCAGTATCACAGGCGTCACCAATAGTGGCGCTGGTGGCACCAGCGTTGTTACTGGTCGCTACCCAAAAGATGCTGATGATATCTCCCGTAATTATGAACGTTATCCTAGCCGTATCGCTGGCGTCACTAGTAGTGGCGGTGTTACATTTTCCGATAGTACCAGAAGTGCTACTGGTGGCCACGCAGTAAATGGTGATGCTGTGTCTCGTGGTTATGAACGTAGTTCTCGCAGTATCGCTGGCGTCAGTAGTAGTGGCGCTGGTGTTACCAAAAGTGCCACTGTTGGCACAAGTGTCACACTGGATGCTGATGCTGTCTCCCGTGGTTATGAACGTGGTGCAAGCAGTATTGTGCACTGGTAGTAGCAGCGCTGGTGGCACCAGCAGTTTCACTGGTGGCTACCCACAGGAGGCTGATGCTGTCGCCCGTGGTGCTAGCAGTATTGCTGACGACACCAGCATTGGCGCTGACGTCACCAGTAGTGGCACTGATGGCACCGGCAGTTTCACTGCTGGCTACGCACAGGTGGCTGATGCTGTCGCCCGTGGTGCTAGCAGTATTGCTGACGACACCAGCAGTGGCGCTGGCGTCACCACTAGTGGTGCTGATGGCGCCAGCAGTTTCACTGGTGGCTACTCACAGGAGGCTGGTGCTGTCGCCCGTGGTAACGAACGTTATCCTAGCCGTATTGCTGGCTTCACCAGTAGTGGCGCTGGTGGCATCAGCAGTGTTAGGGTCAATTCCCACTGAAAGAGCAGCGGCCGGCAGCGGCTGTAAGAGCACGGACAATGTAAGAGCGCGGCGCGGCGCGGCGCCGCGCGGCCCGCCGCGCTCGCGCTCAATCACTTGCATTTACGGCCGCTGCCGGCCGCTGCTCTTTCAGTGAGGATTGACCCTTACTGTTAACTACTCACAGGAGCTTGATGCTGTCGAACGTGGTTATGGACATGGTCCTATCAGTATCCCTGGCTTCACCAGTAGTGGACCTGCTAGCTTTTCTGGTGGCACTAGCGGTTTATTTAGTTCTGGTACCAAAGCAAGTGCTGGTGTAATTTTGATTGGCACCAGCAGTGTCTCTGGTGGCCAAAGTAGCTCACTGGATGCTGGTGTCTCCCGTGGTTATGAAGGTGATGCTAGCAGTGTCGCTGGCGTCACCAGTAGTGACGCTGGTGGTTTTTCTGGTGGTACCAGAAGTGCCACTGGTGGCCACTCACAGGATGCTGATGCTGTCTCTGGTGGTTATGAACGTGATCCTAGCAGTATCGCGGGTGTGACTAGTCGCGGTGCTGGTGGCACTAGTGGTTTACATAGGGACTCTTCTAGTACCAAAGAAATTGCTAGTAGTGTAATTTCGATTGGTACTAGCAGTGCAGCTGGTGGCCAAGCACTAGGTGCCGATACTATCTCTCGTGATTATGAACGTGGTGCTAGTCGTATTGCTGCCCTCACTAGTATTTATCCTGGCGGCTTTTCTGGTGGCACTACCGGTTTGTTTGGTGACTCTTCCGGTGGCAAAGCAAGTGCGGCCGCTGGATTAACTGGTGGAACCAGCAGTGCAGCTGGTTTTTTTTCTGGTGCCACCAGCAGTGACAGTGTTGAACGTTTTACGGGATGCTAATACTGTTTCTAGTACCTATGAAGGTGATGCTAGCAGTATCCCTGGTGTCACTAGTAGTGAGGCTCACGCTGGTGGCTTATTTGGTGACTCTTCTGGAGGTAAAACCAATGTTGCCAGTATATTTTCTGGTGGGACTAGCAGTGCAACTGGTGTTTATTCTAGTGCCACCAGCAGTGACACTGGTGGCCACTCACTGGATTCTAATATTGGTGCTAGCAGTGTCACTGGTGACGCTGGAGTTCACTTCTATAACACACCGTCTACTTTTTCCGTAGGCATCACAGAAGGCACAGGTGCTGTTGCTGGAGGAGTTTCTGGAGGCACCATCTCAGCTGCCAGTGGCATCACAGATGCCACAGTTGGGGGAGGCGTACTAAGTGGGGCTGGCTTTGTGATGCCACCGGTGGGTGACGTCACTACTTTCTTCGCCAGTGCTATCGATCCTAATGGTGCAGTTTTGAGCCAAACAGGTGGCATTAGTGGTGTCACTGGTTTAGTCTCTGGCGGCATAAGCACAGTTGCTAGTGGCATCGCGGGTAGTATTGGGGCGGTTGTCAGTGGGGTCGCGAGTGGAATCAGCATGGTTGCTGGAGGTGTCGCAGAAGGGGTTGGCACTGTTGCCCCTGGTATGTCTAGTGGCATTGTCACAATCGCTTCTAGCGCCACGAGCGGTGTAGGCACGGTTGCCAGTGGTGTGACTTGGCCAGTTAGCACGGTTGTCACTGGTATTACAGGCGGAATAATAAACGTCGGTAGGGGCATTTCTCACGGTTATAGTAGTAGCACCGGTGGTGTTGCTAGCAGTATTGTTGGTGGTGTCACAGGTGTTATTACTACTGTCACTGGTGGGGTCGCCAGCGGCATTGGGGCTATAGCCAGCGGCATCACAAGTGGTATTAGCAATGTTGCGAGTGGGGTGTCCGGTGCTGTTACTACTGTTGCCGGCGGCATCTCTGGTGGCTTAGGCAGTTTCGCTACAGGCATTACTGGTGGTATTTCAAACATTTCTACTAGCGACTTCACGGGTAGCCTGACAACTGCCACTGAAGGAATCCCTAGCGATTTTAGTCCGGTTATCATTGGTATCACGTCTATCACTATTGTTATTGCCGGAGAGATCTATAATGGCATATCAACTATTGGTCAAGGAATTTCTAGTGGCATCGGCACTGCCGCTGGGGAAATCTCTAGTGGAGTTATCTCGGTTCCTGGTGGTGTCATAAGTGGCATCGCCAGTGCTCCCGGTGGAGTATCTAGCGTCATTGCCACGGTCGCCGGTGGAGTCTCTAACGGCATTGCCACGGTTACCAGTGGGGTTTCGAGTGGAATTGTCGGTGCAGCCGGTGCCGTATCTAGCGGTATTGTTACCGTCGCCGGTGGGGTCTCGAGTGGCATTGCTGGTGTAGCTGGTGTGGTCTCTAGTGGCATTGCCACGGTTGCCAGTGGGGTTTCGAGTGGCATTGCTGGTGTAGCTGGTGGGGTCTCTAGTGGTATTGCTACGGTTGCCAGTGGGGTTTTGAGTGGCATTGCCAGTGCTGCCGGTGGGGTCTCGAGTGGCATCGCCAGTGCTGCCAGTGGGGTATCAGGCGGCATTACCATGGTCGCCGGTGGGGTATCGAGTGGCATCGCCAGTGCTGCCGGTGGGGTCTCGAGCGGTATTTCCACAGTGGCCGTTGGGGTGTCGAGTGGTATTGCTAATGCTGCCGGTGAGGTCTCTAGCGGCATTGCCACGGTCGCTGGTGGGGTCTCGAGTGGCATCGCCAGTGCTGCCGGTGGGGTCTCGAGCTGTATTTCCACGGTGGCCGTTGGGGTGTCGAGTGGCATCGTCAGTGCTGCCGGTGGGGTCTCGAGTGGTATTTCCACGGTGGCCGTTGTGGTGTCGAGTGGCATTGCCAGTTCTGCCAGTGGGGTCTCTAGCGCCATTGCCACGGTCGCCGGTGGGGTCTCAAGTGGTATCAGCACTTTTGCGGACAGTATATTCGAAGGCACTAAATGGGTTTTGCCCGACAGCTCTGGTGGCCTTGGTTTTTCCGAAGGCTTTGGTACTGGAACATCCGCTGCAATGGTTGAAAGTGCAGGCATCATTATCTTCACAATCTGGTACATTGGGATCGCCTTCAACTATATCGTGTGAGTCAACTTTGATATACTATTTATCTTTAGTAATTTGTAAAATGCTTAACTGCTGCCTTTTTTTTATTGCGAATCTGTGTTTTAACTTTGAAATTCGGAAAATGTCATAACTTTTTTTTTGTTTAAAAATGCTTGAAGGCAGTCTTATAAACACAATCTGCATAGACTTTTATAAAAAAAAATTGTGCCACTATTGTTTCATCTAAAATTATCTCTCTATAATCGATTGCCTGGTCCCATTAAAAGTATTAGTTTAATTAACTCGTTAAACATTTTAATGACAAAACCATGATTATGTTCCCAAGACCAATAAACAATTAGACCATGTGGCGACATATTGTGTGCATCTGGATTATTTTTGAACAAACGTCTTAAATATTGTTATTACTAAAAAGCTTTTTACACCATCGGCATCGCTCTTTGGCGATATGGATATTATTGCTTATGTTTATTTTTTATTTGAATGATATTTTTACTTTATAACCCTCAGTTTTATGTTCATTACCCATTTATTCAATCAGTCGTCCAACTTTAAAAGCACCTTTACCTACTTATTTCTGCCTCATCATTGTTGAGGTCAGACGCAGCGTACCTATATCCTTCATCATCCTTCAGCCTCTTATTCCAATTTTTACCACAGTTTGTGGTCGGCGCAGTATGTCTTCTTCTTCTTCAGTATGTCTTTCTATATACTCTACCTCACGTCATCACAAGTAACGTTCTTTCTAGCCGTGGTCTTTTACATAATCCATACAGAGATGATGCTAAAAAATTGCTTTCCTTATTAAAAAATATTTTACCTATTGAGTGATATTCGAATATGATTCAATGAAATATATAAACAAAAATCAAAACTTATAACGTGCAAATTGAAAATCAAAACCTTATCTCATTTAAATAAAGATACCATTAAGTATTTAAAACATTAAAAAGGTTTGCTTTGCGTAAATGCTTTCAGCCAAATTATGAACAGTTCCGTGCATGTAGGTCGCGTTACGTAACCTGAGGTCCCACACTCCCCGGAGAACGGGTGACCTTTAAACACTGCGGACTCAGGCAAATTAAAATTGTTTGTATTTTATTAAAGTACGACCAAAATGCTTTATTGTCCATTCATTAATGAAACAGTTGGATTTGTCGCTGTAGAGCAGCTTTAAACATTTGGTAATAAAAACTTTGTATCTCTGGAATCGCGTATATTTTTGTTTAAAAAAGAACAGATGTGTAATATACATCATTTTAAACTTAGGATCAATATTAACTTTTTAAAGTAAGACCTATTTGTAGTCATAGTCGTGATTGCATGCATCTTCGAGAGCAATAAAAAGTAATAATATCGATTTTGTTGTAAAATGTTTTGAAATTGTATTTTTTTAACTGCATTGGCATTGAAAATGGCACAATTTGCCAGCTGTCAATTCTCTCACGTATTTTTATTGATTTTATCGCAAACAAAATTTTCATTTTACTAATAGTAAAGTTGATTATTTAAAATCACTATCTTGAACTGACATTTTCCTTTACATGAAAAAAGATTGGAATACCAAGGCAAGGCATTAGAATGCGCGAAACTTGACATTTAACTACCATCAACGTGAAGTGGAAAAGGTACCTTCATAGTTCCCCTAAATGAGTAACCTACTGAAATATAAATTTTATGATCTTGATCGTTTTCTTAAGGTCATGTTTCGTTCCCATCACGAACACTATTTACTGTATTTTCGTCACAGTTTTTTCTATTTTTTATAAGGGTTCGTTTAACAAACACAAAATACAATGTTAAGATTTTTCAGTATTCGCGCCTACAGTTTTCAGCTTCGATACTCTTTCAATCATTCAACATCTCTTACTAGTCCGCTATTCTGAAAACTAACATGAATCAGCGATACTGTTTACAAATAATCATTCAATAAAACCCACAAACCGTTGTTACGGCTAATTTCATTCTGCTTTACGTATACCAATCCGTTCATAAACCATAGCTTGTACTATACACAGACTATAATTTATAGCTCAGCAATAAAGTAAGACTCGATATACAACTCCTGAATTCCACGTCACGAACATACAGTCTTTGAATTCCATTGAGGATTTCAGAATTTATTGTAATATTTTAGACATATATATGAGATTTCATACTTTATTCGACGTGAATAGTATCCATGGCATATTATTGTCAGACGATTTTCATATCTTCGTTGGTACTTGTAATACATTGTGCTACGCTGTGTCAACCGCTTTTACGTAACGCTTTTCAACTCTGACATTTTCAGGTCGGTTTGTTTGTATCTTGGTGACTATAGTAAACCTATACGTTCTTTGGAATATTTTTCTGTATATTTTTTGATCAATGCAACGTTACAGTGGGATGCCGTGATCCACAAAACAGGATTTTTAAGGTATTTTTTGCATTATGAATTCCGCTTATTTTATGCCTGTCGTGCACCTGCACCGTACCATCCTTTTAAAAGTCCTGCATTTTTTTTATTTTATAGTCCCACTACCTGGCAAAGCCTCTTCTCATATCAAGAAGGCATGAGCGTCAATCACGACGCTTGCTAAGGCAGATTGGTGATTTTAAACTTAACTCCAGGTTTCCTCAAGGTGTTATCCTTCACCTTTGGTTGGCTGCTCCTGTTCCTAGATGAACATTCCTAAACCCCTTGAATTCCACAAAAGCAGTCTACCATTTCCTCATTCCTATTCCTAAGTTTTCCAAAGGCCAAGAGATATACTTCATCTGTATACCTCGTCAATACCCGCGTTGTTACGCAAGCTGGATCGATAGCGACCTTCCGAGGCTGTACGAACCTAGATGTGGATGCTAAAGGTCTATTTCCTGGTCGTTACTGGTTATGCAATGCGCGCCTGCGCTCTTCACGCAGAAATCTGGGCCAAATATACAAGTACTAAGTGCTGAATGATGCTGGGCCTGCAAGTTTTTGACCTAATTTCGTTGAGAGGCGCTCCAGGCTTTTTGTTACTTTTTTGGACATTTGTTTTAAGTCTGCTGGACTGGGGCCCGATTCTCCTAAGTTAATAATGTCAAAATCGAATAGAAATCGAATCGCAATATGATCGCAATAGCAGTTTTAACCATATCGGGCAGTCTGCTACTAATATAAGACCAATCGTATTCCAACGACATTCGATTGGTTTGCGATTGGTCTGCTATTTTGGTGATTTTGGTTTATACGGTAGTTTGCTCTACAATCATATTGCAATCGTAAATCATTTGCAGACAAAATGATTCATTATTGAGTGACAGAAAAGGATAAAAACGTTTATTTCAAAGAAAAAATAGCGGAATGCCACATACGCTTCAATCGTAATCGAGTCGGGATTGGATCGCAGTCGAACGTGAATCGAATGGCGCTTAAGTAAAATTAGGAGGATCGGGCCCCTGGCTAAATGAGAAAACTGGCTGTTTTGAATATGAGATATAGTCTGGGCTTTGATATGACATACTTACATTACTCACAAAGTTGCGATAGTTTGCTGTGCAAACGCTATCATGTCATTTTGCTACATAAGACTAATCGATTTACAAATACGTTTTATTCTATGCTCTTGTAGAAATGGACATAACAGTTTACCAAATAATGAGAATGTAAAATATCGATTATATGCATGTATAGGTAATGTGTGGTGTTCCAAGAAATCCTGGTTTTTACGCAAATATGTATTACCAATAGTATTTCCGTAATAAAATCTCCGTCACAGCACTGCAAGAAAGGTGTTCAACATACAACAGAACTTTTTTGGGACACAACTCATATCCTTATTACACTCGACATTTAACATTTCTCTCGTTATCTACCAAAAATAAGCCAGGATCATCTCCCGACAGCAATACATTGCGCGTCGCCCCGGGTATGCGCGTTATATCCCTGGCTTCGGTCCAGGGCGCGTGCTTGCCAGTGTTTACGATAACGGCTAACAGTTAGCTCTACTATGCGTCCGCGCACGAAGTGTTGGAGGTTGATTGTGGTACAAGTTTGGGGATGTAAGCGGTTAGACTTGAGTCCTAATTTAAATGCGAATTTATTGGTGTTACAAGTTGTAGCCAGCGTGTCCCCAAGATATGTCTTCTCACCTTCCAGACGCTATAAGTAGTTTCAAAGAATATTACAAGCGTTATGTTTTATGGCTTTTCCCTTATAAGCGGATCACCTGTCAGGCGCTAGGCTTGGGCCTTAGCTGCGGGATCTTTAAAAAGAGTTACTGCGGCCCTGGTTATAAAGGGCTCTAGAAGTCTAAAATGAACAAACATAGGTTCATGTGATATTTACTCATCTTGAATAGAAACAAGGGTTTACAAAATTTACAAGAGCTATTAATTTTTGTTTTTACCTTTTTGATGTCGCCAGTTTCTCTAAACTCGGACAGTTAATTTAATAGCTACATTGGATGACGCCTGTAATTGTTCTGTTTGACAATAAATCGGCTGCGACTCATTTAAACTGGACATTGGACATGCACTTCTCACATTTCCGAACAGTGCTTTGAAACTCGTTACTTGGGTTCCTTCGCTGTCTATAAAATTAACTATTTTCAAATCGAAAATGTTTTATAGGTCCAGAAAGTAGCGTTTTAAATCAATTATTCGATAAAAGTGGCTTCCGCAGGGCTGTATCTGTAGATGGCTTCACTTACGTATGTAGGAGTTCAATTTTTTGCTCTAGCTGGCGATTATAATTTTATACTTCTTTTAAATATTCGTTTCGGGCTCCAAAAATGCTGGAGGTTATCGGTCGGTTTATTTCCGTTAAATTCGGATGTTTTCTCGTTGACTTTGCTAGAATATTTTAATATTGTGCGTGATTAGGAATTATCATAATATTGTATCATATTCTTGTGCATGGAGTGATCCTTATGGAGAAGAGTTTTAATACTTCGACAAATATTTTCTGGAATACATTATAGATCATGAAAATAGAGAGTACTTCACAAACGATAAAGACTGTGAATAACATTCAGAAGTAATGATTGGATGTCTACACTATAAAATTCTTTTAGAAGAATGCCTATAAAAAAAATGTATTTAGAAAAGGACCACTACGTTCAAGACTACTGGCTTTTGAACACATTGGAAGTTCGTCCATATACTATAGGTAGCAGGAACTAAAATGTATATAGCGACTGGGCTGCCAAGTGAATCTTCTGCAGTATCTTTATTGTATCTCTGAATGCCAAGGATTGCTATCTGTCTGGCTTCGAGTCTATTCTGTTCGCTCTCATCAGGAGGCGTGCCAATTGGGAAGATATTTAAACTAATATTGACTAGGATAGTCTGCTATAGTTGGTATCATTAAGCTAATGATAACATTAAAATGACTGATATTTGCAGTTTCGAATCATGCATCGTTGACTTTGCGTTTGGCCGGTATATCGTTAGTTTTATGTACCTAGTTTGTGTCATATTCTTGTGTTTCGACAACTTTTGGTGGTTTGTAATTTTTGCGTGTCTTTCTTTAAATCCTTGATCTGTGATTTTTCACCAACTTGACAATGTTTCAAATATTATTTCGTATTTGTTGTTTGACAAAAGCGTTTGACAAGCCATTACATGATCGATTTGCATAAAAACATAGCGCGTCCTTCTTCACGCTGCATTGAATTGTTAATTACTCGATAATGAGTGAGGTTTTGTTCCATGTTTTTATGGCAAACTGATGTTTTTGCTAATGGTGTAGCCGTGACGGTGTTTTATTTTGATGAAAAACTTGTCTTGCTTTTGTGAAGAGCATTTGGGTGACCAAAAGTGAACTTCAATTGTAATGCCGATTTCGGTATTGGAGTTTAACACTTCCATCATATCTATTACCATCATCATACCTATCATGGTATGTATTGTTAGTGAAACATAATCATACCTTTAAGTGTAGGTACCTCAACGTCAGTTTAGCTTGACAAACACCCAAGTGCCATCATATAGTGCATTAATCATCTCCGTTAAGTGTGCATCAATTTGAATTTAAGAAAGTATTGTTGGTATTCACCTATTATCATAGTTCATTGGTCTTTTGTCGCACTTTCTCGAACTGTGTCTCCCTAGATAACTACTGGCCTTTATATCAACAGAATTATAAAGTCAACAACAGCTGTTGCCAAAACGCAGGGATATTTGTTTTATTGATGGACGAGTGTCCAATATACTACGATTTTTATTTTTATGGTACATAACTAAGTTGCAAAAATATGTTTTAAACACATTTTTTAAGGATAGGTAGTACTGATAGTATTATAAGTCCACATAAATACGTAAATTAATACTATCCTGGTCCTAGTGGTCTAGTGGCTAACTCTATCCTAATTTTTGCTTTATTATCTGAAAGCATTTAACACATGCAAACCCTTGTAGATCGTTACTCTCAGTCGCTAGCTAGATCGCTGAGTCTTGTTCCACACACACTTGGCTTTTTTTTTAACCACGTCAAAAATCTGAGGGTTAGCGGCGGTGAGGGAGTGTCAGACTCTTGCTGACTAAAAACCATCGTGTTCCATCGTAGGCCTTTTATGTACCAGGGCCGCGGTAACTCTTTCGAACAATCCCGCAGCCCCGGTAAGCTTTGGACCTGCTGGGCCCCGCTGGGGTAGCTGACATCTCTTTGAGGAGCGCGTGAAACAACGCGCGCCAACACGGGTCTGTTGTCTATCTAGACATGAGCGATGAGCCACCCGAACTAACCGCCCACAGACCCACGCACACACATTTGGCTTACACAGACTTCTTACACAGGCTTCGAAATACAAGACTAAGAATAATTCATAGGTACTCTTTTCCACTCATACTCTTTTGTCGTTGATCACAATATCGTGACTGACATTACAATGGACACCGTACTCTGCTGTTTACAGTGTTTAGAATTTTGGACGGTGTGCCGTCCACTCAACCCAGATTTATATCCGGCCTCGGCTTCATATAACGCAGAGCTACATCAGCTACACCCGAAATACAGCTCCGTCTTGTTGTGGTAGAATGCCCGGTTCAAAGAATATATTGTACAATATGTGATAATGGATCAACTCTCAACAGATCCGTAAAGCAAGTTCTCGTCTCCGTTACCTAGTCTAGAGACCAATCCTAATCAGTGAATCTAGGGTCCCCTTTGAAATTGTTTCAAAATGACGTATCACTGACGTCTTTATTTGGTTTTCACACTTTTGGTAATGTAAATTCAAAAATCTTTTAAGCAAATTGTGCATTATGATGTCAGATAAACCTTTTTGACCAATAGCAATACAATACATGGGACTCAGTCGCATCATCCCTGGTTAAAGAATGTTTACTTTACCAATGCATAGTGGTACTACTGGTAAAGGGAATGAATTGTTTGCAATTGTCCCCCCACCTATATTTATGCTGTGTAACACCAATTCACCCGTTCAGTCATGAATAATATAGTCACTTCACACGTGTGTTGCGTTTCAGCCGTCAAAACTATTCCAGTCTAATTGGTGTTTTATCAATTCGACCTTCTGGCTTGACCCACTGTCCAATGTCAATGTTATGACTATTTCTAATGAATATGAATCATTATGTTTATCTACTACCACCTGCACTGGACTAGACTGTTTTGCAAACTCTGATTCTAAACCTATACTTAAAGTTGAAATGTGTGAAAAAAATTGTGTTATTTTTTCCTACTTTGCTTTGGTTGCACACAATTTTTCGAAAACAATTTGAAGCTAAAGCACATTGCTAGATGCCGGCAACCACTTACCATTACCTATAGTAGCCTCGTCTGATTGTCCATCATTCAACGAAAAAACCAACATTACTTAGCATTACCATACAAAATTACACTCACAGGAAAAAATCTATCAAGATCTTTATATGTTTCAATCACCGTCAACATCCGATCTTTTTCATACAGCTAAATATTTATCTAAACTGCTTGAAGCACATCAAAATATTTACAAACGTTCACTCCAATATATTTATTGACGTAAACACGTTGATGCGGTTGTTCGATTGTTCGATTCTCTCGAAGATTGCTATCGCAGTTAATACGGATTAGATAAGACGTACAAAGCTAAAGATAGCGTTTGACTTGATATTGTCAAGATTATAGGTGTTATTCTTATCGTGCTGATTGGTCGTAGATAGGTAACGAAATAGAAACTTGTTCTAGAAGAAAACGATGCGCAAACACGGATTTGGTGTTGGTTGGTCATGGTTGATTGCTGAATTAATATTATATTTCCATAATAATTCATTGATTTATGATTCCTGAAATAATTTTTTATATGAAACCCTTTTCCTCTCAGTTTCGCTTCCTGGATTTTTATTTAATGATTCAACCTAACCCGACGGAATATAATCGAGAAATGTGTAAAGTGTAATAGGACCTATTTTATTCCCACAATTGACACCAAAAAGAATCAATAATGTCATCAATATTTAAACATTTTCTATATCATCTTTCAGATATTTGTAGTTACTCTCCGATCACCTGATAAAGGTCTCCAGACTAAGATATCTAGACAGGTTGACTTGAGATAACATTCGGTGCCCCAGTGAGTCAGTAGAGCGCAATGTTACGCAGACGGATATGCTTGTTAAGAGCTGCACATTCCGACAGCCAAATTGCTTGATTGAAATTTTTCCGTCCATTTTTTGTAATGCTCGATTTTTGTTTGGTTAGAAGCAAAAACGTATTTAGTAAACTTAAAAAAACTAAAAGTAAACTTAAAAAAAATACACGCAGATATTACATGTAAGTTATTTATTTAAGGATTTAAAGTAACTACATCATCATCTCCCGAGCCCTTTCCCATCATTTAACATAAATAATAATAATATAATATTTGGTTTTCTACTAATCCTAGTCTTGGGATCTTGGGCTGCTATCCAAAAGCAATTGGAAATGCAGGAAGCGTCTTGAATTATGGCTTTCAAAATCACTGAGTTATTTATTTTCAGCATTGGAGTAAATTATCTGTTGAGCAGGTATTTCTAGTATCTCTAGATCATTATCAGGATATGTAGTTTTATCTTCATATCATAGGCTCAATGAAATTGTCAATTTTGCATGATGGGAACTTTAGTGAAGATTATATATGACTTGCCATTTTTACTACCTATCACTTTCGTCTGCATGACTAGCTTTTGCTGCATTTGACCTTGTTTTGGGCATCCTTATTGGTTTTATTAAAAAAATCCCTTTATTCATACAATTTTCACATGAATCTGCCCTTGTAACTGTATCGGTTTGCCCTTGAACTGTAATCGTTTCTCCACACTTCGCTGGCTTCTAATATTTTCCGCTATGCACGGTTCAAGTGTAAACCAGATTGTTTGCGGTTGATAGAAACACTCAATTGTTTATAACACTTTCTTATCAGTAATACGGTCAAGCCTGGATATGACGTATAATAAGATTACTACTACTATTGAACTAAGAAATAGATTTTGTGTAGAAAGAGAATGCAGAATGACTGTAATGGGTATAATCCGGACAAGTAGAAAAAGACAAAGATCTTATTTTAGTGATTAGTGGTCCGGTTTATTGTGTAAAAAGACAATATAAAGACAATTACAAGTCAGTATTGCTGAAGAAGCATTTTAAATAAGGCTGTTTACATACATGGATGGTTACACACTACAGAATGTATGTGTTACCTAATCTATAATTTCTTTCATCTTCACCTTATCCACCTAATGCTATCGAAAGCTGAATTTCGGCCTCATTGCTGCCCTGCTATTCCATCCCCAATAACAGTACTACTTGACAAATAAAAAGGTACAGTCCTCAGACCTTAAATATACGCATTAACTCAGATTTGCGACATCGCCGTCGGGGTCTGAATGACCCCTAAGACAGGAAGCTTGGCAGGACATGAGTCAGCCGGACGCCTGGTCCACTAATCGACACAGACAACTGGAACGAACTGCATTTCTTACTATTATTATCTGTAGACTGTATTTACTGGGATATGTTGACTGAAGAGACCCTTGAAAGAGAAAATCTATACATATAATAAATCTGTAGAAAAGTAATTTTTGTACATTGAAGAAATTGACAAAAAAAATAGCCAGCATGTTAAAGGATAACTAACAGAACCCATTTCCATCATTTTTGTCTGTTTGTCTGTTTGTCTGTTTATCTGTTTATCTGTTTGTTTGTTCGCGATTCACGTTAAATCTACGAATTCAATGCAGACAATGCTTATATACAAAAATTCTACGTAACTTGGGGTATTACTTAGTTTTTGTTTCATCGAAATCGATTCACTCTATCAAAAGATATGAATAATTTTGTGAATTCAAGATGTAAAATATTACGACACGCAATCTGTTTGTCAAAACTGTACATTTGAATGTTGTACTTATATTAGTTGTTCGGCCTATTATTAATCTTTACACAGAAAATCATACCTTTATAAGTAACTTCGGAAGAAAAAAAAATATGAAAATTTTGTTTAGCCAAGGTTAAAGTAGCTCCATCTGTGGTAAAAATACATCAAATTTGTCAAAAGAGCGAGGTGGTAAATGACAATTAATTACCATACATTCTTTATAGAGGATTATTATTTCAACAGATGGAGTTGTGTATTTTCCGTAATTCACCATATTTTAACACGTACTTAGTGTAATTTTTCGATAGACATTTCAATAGTGTTCGTCAGTTTGCCGTACCACATCAAAATCCAACTATAATTATTACCTTGATGAAAGGAAAATTAATAGTTCTCAGCCAAATTTAAAACGGTGCCATCTAAATTATTTTTTGAACATTATGTCAAAAATGATGACTTTAGTGGAACAATTAATTATCATTTAAACTTACAGATGGAGTTCATATCAGGATTTTTTCATAAACATAGTTTAGCTTATCTTCCACTAATGTGGTGGCCTTAAAACAAATTACTTTGAGTGAGTAGTATTAAGTAGACCTTAATTATTTTTTCTGATGCAAAATATGTAAACTTAATCCTAGAAGAAAGGAAGATCTATCTCTCGCAAGCGCTGCTAAGCGTGAGGTAGGTAATGTAGGCTTCTGTAGCTTTAAAAACAAGCCCAGATACAAAGTGCAGATAAGAAATGGGAGCTTTCTCGATTTAATACCATACACACGTAAAATGCTTTATGCGTCTGGAAACGTACAAATTACGCGTCGCATACCAGAAACATGCATACTTTCAACTTCTGTTCGCAAATACACTGTTCACGATTACGAACAGTCTCAGTAAGACCCGAGCCAAGTCTAAAAACACACCTTTTATATAAAAGTACGTTTGATGTCATTCAATTACAAAGACAGAATTGTTCTCTGCTGCAAATCCTATCCACCTATATCCTATCCTAATCCAGCATGCATTGCAGGTGTGCATTACACAAAAACCAATGGTATCCTATTAGAGAAGTCAAAAGAGTCGGCCTGCCAACGTCAGCTTTTGCGCTAAGCAAGTGTTCTTAATAGTACCATCAGAATTACATTCATCGTTGAATGAGGTGAATACATTTTCAGAAACCACAATAACAGTAGGAGCCAAAGCGTATGATCGCTTCATAGAGCTCTGATTGGCCCCAGGTGACCAACTCAGGTCTGATTTGTTCGTTCATCAGATCTTTGAAAGTGTTTCGGTGGATACTTACTGTCGCCCTGTTTACGTGTGCCACAAAATATGGTATGTAAACGTCCTCCGCAAGAGCGAAATTTTCCCGGTGTGCGGTAGTGACGCACAGTATACAACACTTCTGTTTCTTTTGATTTGCTGGCTCCACCAAGAAATGACAAATTGCGAGCGTACATTTTGAAAATCTTGGCAAAACTGCAGGTTTCAAGTACGAACACATGAAGTGGACTCTCACAGATACGTACATTTTGCCTATTCGTGAACTAATGCAAACATTTCGGTGGAGTCCCTCCTGGTTTAGACCTAACCCCACATTAGGCGTGCGCGATCCTCGGGCGTGTGAGTAGCGCGTGCGTCGCGAGCACGCTGCGTGAGCGTCGCGTTTTGCTGCCCTGCGGCATTTGCAGCGCGCTCGACTTGACGTTTAACTGCTAAGGCGTTTAGCGGGCGGCGGGGATAGCGGGCGAAGGGGTAAGAACGCAACTCGAGCGCCGCGTGCTCGCCGCGAGCGCGTCGCTTGCACTCTTCACACATGCCGCAGGGCAGCAAAACGCGACTTTCACGCAGCGCGCTCGCGACGCCCGCGCTACTCACACGCCCGAGGATCGCGCACGCCTAATGTGGGGTCAGCCTTACCATAGTGAGTAAGTGCACAGAAAATCCCCAATTCATACAAGTCATACAAGTGTTTCTCCCCAGTAGTGAAACTATCCTACCCTATGCGCCTGCTGATGATGATGACTCATTTTATCATCCATCCAGCCATTCCCCAACTATGTTGGTGTTGGGCTTCCAGTCACCGAATCTGTTTCAGTACCAATATTTTGCTTGGAGCGACTACCTATCTACCTATATTCAATCCAGTCAACTACACAAGACGATATCCATGGTAAGACTGACAGACTTTCTGGCTTCTGATTAGTCGCAGCAGCTGCAGAAAATGTACAAATGACAGCTTTGTCAGACTCAAAGCATATAGACATAGATTTTAGCTATTTCCTGTGAAAATTACTTACGCACCATACGTAATAGTTTTCCAAATTGGCTGACTAGATCCAGAGATTTCCACAACGTCACAAACTTTACTTTTTTTGTTTAGATATATGGTCACATCCACAACACAACCTTGATCATTGAATCTATGCGACTGCGAAGTGGTAATCCTAATTATACTGTCACGTGAAAGAATGCGAACGGGATAAGTAGTATTTTGACTATTCTATATTGCCCACGCAGACGAAGTTGCGGGCAACAGCTAGTGTAAACATATTTTCAAAACTGAGTGTATTGGTTTCAGTTGTAATTAATGTAACCAAGTACCAGTGATAAACAAAATTTTTATGAACTTACTCGAAATGATCCCGCAAAACCATTCCTCCACTTATCGTCTATTGTCTTATAGTTATGTAGCTTTATTAATTTGGAAGTATGGATCTCAACTTAGTCTTTACATTGAAAGATGGCGTCCACAAGCCACTTTTTTATCTCTCTCGAGCCGTCTGTATCGACCTCGAAAAGTCCCTCTGTAAAGCTACAAAAACATTAACCGTTCCCAAACTGTCGCTTTGGGAGAAATTTTCTCTTTTGTATGTCTATAATGTGACAATGACCTGCCTGTACAATTACGTTTACGTCTGTAAATGGTTCCACAGGGCAAAATTCTTCCCTTTTAACAATTAACACGAATGACCCATTTTATGAATGAGTTCGTCCATTTAATAATCCCTTCGTGCTAATTTAAACGTCTGTAGGCTGTTTAAATGGTGTTGACCTTTCAACCGCAGCGAGGGAACTTTAAATAGACGACCCACTAAGTATAACCTGAAGCCTTGTAACTGTATTATTGGGTAAGGTTTAAACTGTAGAAATTATTTTGAAGCTTCAGCACTTATGCAAGTTACCTCATTTTAGTATGAAGCTGTAGAGTTGTTTCTGTAGGTACCTATTATAACCTTGAGTATGAGAAATTTGGTTGTCATTTGGTTCATACATCTTGTCCTTCGATTCGATTTTTTGAACGTAGCAATATCATTCGTGTCTGCATCTAACAGTGTTTTCCCCGGACTGGCCTTGAACTGAGCTATGATTTGTGACTCATTGTGATCATAATAACAACCATTGTGCTACAGCGTTTATGTCGTTCGTCATACGGATGCTGGATCTAATTGTAGGCACGTAGAGGCAATTTTGTTGGTCTGTCTTGTATGCTCATTATTGTTGGGAACTGTGCTATTGTTTTGTAGTTTGAATTGGGACAGTTATTGATTCTGTTTCAATATTTTTTCCTGTTGTGATGTCTTCATTTGAGAGATGTTTTCAATGCAAATTATCCTTCTTTTGCCTGAAAATCGTTTTCGTAAAATTATTCTGAACTAAGCATGTCAGGCATGAGAAATCTCTCTAACATACGTTAAAAAATGTCAAACAAAAGTTAAATTCAGATCCGAATCTAAGTTTTAAAATCTATTTTTACAAAAAGAGCAGATCGGAGTGATAAAACTATAGCTAACACACAATTCAAAACTCATTCTGCAGAAACCATGCTATTCTGCCAATTGCTTCGTAAGATTTCATTAAATCCAGTCAGTACTGGCCAAATTGGCAGGCGGCACTTGACCTAGAGCTGAACGATTCATTTGGTAATTTAATTAATGCACATAAACTATAGACTCACTAGCTACAGGATAAGAAACATTTACTTTCTTTCCATTCTCCTGTCGATGGGAAAAGTATTCGCTTTTAACACACGTTGTTAAAATTTTAGGTGATCATTGTTACTGTTTCACTCTTATGCTAATTTTAAATTGTTTATTTGTAGGAGTGTTGCTTGGTAAGATTCTTTATAAGTAAGTATTCGCTTCTTTTCTTGGAACCTTCCATACCTACCAATTTTTCCTCACATAAATTACCCGTTATCTTTTCTTCTTTCTCAATCTCCAAATTATCTTCCTCAAAAGTTGTGCACAAATGCTCTACTATATAATTTCGCATCCTGTTCTTAACATTTCCTCTTCGCAAAGTGACTAATGCGGTCTCAATTGAATTATTTGATTAACTAAATGATAAAGTGATGCTGACGGGTTTGCCCGGTCAATTACGAGGATAGGGGCGCACTGTTCTCTTGTCAAATGGTACAGTTGAGATGCGGGAAACAAAGATATGACTGAATAATTAAAACGTCTTTTATAGTTTTAATGAATGATGAATTGAAGCAATAGTTAGTAATCAACGCCATAATTTCTTTCAAGAAAGTGACATTCCTTAAATAAGGATTAATTCATCTCATAATCCTTAGAAGAGCGCCGAGACCGAGATCCGCGACGAAACTTAAGTAATCTTGCACCTGAACACCGGTCGTCTCGAAAACGTCATAAACGTAATTTTCTTTCTTTATTCTTTTTAATTCTTGGATCTATCTATTTTCATTTTGGTCGTATTTGGATCCTAAAAATACTTTGATGATTAATGACAATTCTATTTTTGGTATTGGCTTAAAAACTTTATATTGTCGGTTGCTCTTGACAACGCGAATACCCATTCACATACACACGCCACTTTATTTATTACCGAACCCACACGTCACAACGTAGGCATAATACCGTTCTCACAAGCCCATATCGCATTGTACGTCTGACAGGCTCGCTATCATTGTACCCTTGAATAGTAAATACTTTGTATCAAGTTTATCGAGCATTGTCCTCCATTAGGCAGCAAGTTCAATGCCAATCGATGTATCATAATGTTAGCCTTTTATGGAAGGTTCGTGAATGGTACAGTAGGCACCTGAATTGAAGGTGAATCGGGGTTTATGAATTCGAATATATACAAGGGAGGTAGGCAATGAATGATTAAGACTGTAGCTTAGACCTCACGCAGCTTACGAATCAGAATCACACAGCTTGCGAAACAGATTGTAATAGGCACATTTAGTTGTTCATGATTCCGTTTTGTTGTGTTTTCTATTTCATATTTTCTGCCATTATCAAACCTCCCCACAAACTTGAATTTCTTTGCGAAGACTACAACATTGTTATTAAAGCCACTACTATACTATAAAGTTGGTATTTCTGTCAAACAGACGTATCGTCGCGAACAATCCCCAATTAATTAAACACGTCAATTCCAATTGAAGCTAACATTGATAAATTGTATCAGAACGAATATAAACACAACAGGACCATCGTGACCAGCAGCGTATTATTATTTTGAGACCAATTTGCAAACTTAAGAAACAAAAATAACCTGCCATCATTATTGATGATTCACTATTTCAACTTCTGGCCATCTATTAAAAAAGGTTTTCACAAATTATTCAAGGTTGAATTGAAACCGCCTCCACTTGTCATTAAATTCCCGGAGCTATTTCCAAGTTACATAAAGTTCAGCTCCAAATATTTCTAGAAATTCTTCCATTTATCCGCATCTATAATATTATAGTTTGGAGGACACCCCTCATTTCGATCGACCTTGATATCGTGGGAAGGTCAGGTGCCGTGACGGGGCCCTTTGTACGCCCACGTCTCGTCAATCACGCTTATTACTTCAAGCTTCAGGAAACTCATCATGTTTGGTCGTTAGGGATAGGATGGATTTGTTCCTATTTTCTCTTTTGTCTAATTTGGGCTTAACATTTGCAAAAATTCTTGACCTTCCAAAGAAAAATGTACCTCTCGTTATTTTGCCTAGATTAATTCTCACTCTCAATTCTCAACTCAACTTACGATTCTCTCACTCTCAACTCTCGTTCTCAATTTACGATTTTATAAATTCTGACCACTAGCAATATTTTTTACTATAGCCATAGCGAAACCGATGAATACCGAAGCCAGCGTATAGCCAACTTACATATAAAATCGATGCACGGAAAAGTAGCTGCAATCTAAAGAGCAATCGATATTAGATTAGTTCAATTAGTTCTTCGAATGCATTAACAGACAGCCTTGCAAACAATAGATGTGTGCGTCATTGTAGTCAGAGACTAATGGGTTTCCACCATATGTCAGGATCGTATGAGATCTCGCCATCTGTTCAGAACTAATTTATTTCTGGAATGATCGATTATCCTTGGACAGTATGAATTATTCTGTGGTTGAGGTGACATTATGCCTATATGGATTTATTTACTTCAAAGAATTAACATTGACTTTTTGCACCCTAAACCTCGTTAATGCCATAACCACGACCATCAGAGCTTTCATGACCTTCCCCATGTTCACTCGAGCAAGAGATTTCTACTTTATGGTATTTAGGTATTTCCGTTTATATGGAGCCGTTAATGGGAATTAATAGCCCACTACGTAAGCTTTAACTCATTTACAGTTATCACAGCATTAAGATTTTTTATTTATTACATGGTCCCGTATTACGTCTTCATAAAATCCCGTCAAAATAAGGAAAGATATTAAAATACAAAAGCACCTATCGTATTCCTAACGAGCCAAGCCATAGCAAAAGCCATTACGTTGAAAGTAATGGGCATATCTAAGCGTTGACACGCGCATGGCAACAGCAAATGTTTTGTAGTTAATTTTGAGACGGCGCGGTACGTTCTGTGCGCGGGCGCATCGTCGACGATCGCCATGTTTAACTTTATTTGCATTGGACGTGATGCATCAGGGCTGATACGTTACCGACTTTAATATTATTATTTGTTGAATTTACTTTGTATCAATCTTTTTCTGGTTTTAAACTACCTACCTGAGTTTGAAATGAACCTGAATATGAATTTAATTTTACGTTTTTTAAACTATTTTCTACGTGGATTATGTTCGATTCTTTTTTCATAGATAGAAGATACCATTTAAGATACAGATAATAAATATTACAAAATTTCTGTGCAAATCAATCTTATGGTTTGGCTTACTGGTTTATTTAGATCTCGGCAGTTCATTCGTCAACACAGGACAATATCTCTTGAATTTAACAGCTTTCAGCAAATCTTCGATCCTTCGTCTGTTTTTACCCCAATATTATATCTATAATTATATTTACGGCTAATGCCATGCTATCCGTTGTGTAGGACATTTTTTATGATTATTGCTATCCCTGTTATTATGCTTCCCTGTAATTATTAGATATGATAATAAAGTGAGGTATTGCAATCAAGTGAATTGCTCTTTAATAAACTTTAATGCCTACGCTGCGTCATATTTTCTTTAAAAGCAAATTGAGACCCTAAGCAGTAAGAGGCTCTCGAATTCACAATTTTTGCAAAGAAACTTATCAATTGGTTTAGTCTGGATATTTTATATGCCATAATGGTTTATGGTTGGCATGAAGTTTTTTTGAGGTTGTCTGCAACAAACATGAAGGTAGTTAGCTTTTTATCAAAGACTATGCAAGAACTTTATAATTGCTCCTACTTTCTCCATTTCTCCAGTTGCAAGCCCTGTGAGGATGCACCAACTATTCCGGTCCAGGGCGCTCCCGCCGCGCCTTACATGGCCACTCCCGATATAGACGTACATGTCTTTGTCCCGGCACGGGGTTATTTTCACGTCACCCGGTAACGGTAGCTCGTGGCTCGCCTAGCTATATGCTACTAGGGATGATGAACTTTTACTATTTTCGTATTTCCTTGGTGAATCCTTCCAGATGTGCTTTTGTTTTTTTCCAGATGTGCAGGCGTTGGTAAAGATTTCACCTTCATATTGTGGTAGGACATTGTATGTGTCAGCAAATATCCTATAGGAAATTATTTCAGCCACCCTGATAAAACAATGGACCACCTACTAAATCGCGTTCCTCAAATTGTTTAATAGTCCTTTATTATTTCCCACTTTCACTTCGATAATACTTGTCACCTAACACTTTTCCCATAGCAAGGGTTTTAGCAAAAATTTGTTGTTTACTAAGAATTACCACATTACTAAACAACTGGCATCCCTAATTAAATAAAACTATTATTTATGTCTGAAATATTCCCCACTTGCAAAAAGACGAGGATATATACAAATTGAATTATCCTTAACCCACCGAGGCATAGGTTTTGCAGCATTTGCCTACCTATTGTTAAACCATGATACGTGAAACGCAAATACTATCCGTGGATTCGTTCCATGACGAGATGCGTGTCTCGTGACGAATGACGTCATCGCAAAACGAGCCGGTGGACATCCATTCGTCAAGCTGTCTGTCACACTTCGCTGCAAGCGCCAAATGTTTCATATTCTGTCAAATTTTTCGCCGTTTCAAACTTTTTTCTGAATATTTTTCCTGCGTCAATGAGCCTAATTGGATTGTTTGTCAACCTTTGGACTCGCTTATGAAGATTTGAACATTGTTTCGCTATTTTAATTGGAATTACAAACTTTCCATTTTAAAGAAACAATCATAAAAATGTGAATTCAATATTAAATGTCAGACATGCAAAGCTTGATGGCAGTGGTTGGTCGTACCATTTACGTGGTAGTTCATCGATTTTCTATTTCTATAATGTCGCCGTCCCTTAGTTGCACTGACACATGATTGAATATTCAATGTTGTTGGGGTTTTTTGCATAAAGCTTGACCACTTTGCTGTTGTTATGATATTTCGTTTAGGTTTACGAAAAGTTTTTTTGAAATGGTACCTTCTTGTGAACCTAACATATGTGGTAACAACCCAAACAGAAATGTTTCTAGAATTGTTTTCTTTTCAACCATTTTTCATTGTCAATCATGCCGATATTTGTTAAAACATTTCAGACTCCGTTGAACACTATGCTAACTGAATAAACGCCTGTCTTCGTCACGAATGAAATCTTATTTCCTGAGACGTTTCAATCGCAGACTGCGAATTGGTATTAAGTCTGCCTATCCCGGTATTCGTCCCAATAACTTGTATTATTTAAAACACGTTGAACAACCAATTTGTCCTTGATAAACTTGAGAATTCTTCATTAAAACCCCCTAACTTCGGTATGGTGCCAAAAAAGTTGTAACTTCTTAAAACCATATTCTCTTTCATAAGAACTTGCACCAGCGATTATGGTAGCTTAAATAATTACAGAACCATAGTCTGCCAATTTCCACAACTAACTTAACGTCCTGTCTAAAAGTTATTAGGTAGATATATAGTCAGGGACTCCCACAAATCCCAGCCGACTCAGGGTCCAATTATTTGTTCGTAAGCGAGGGCGTGAGTGGGTATAGCAAAATGTATATCATTTGGAAGTCTCGGCTATCCCGCCGCGACAAATCGCTGCTTCCCGCCTCCTTCATTATTTCTTGCAAATACAATAACCCTGGGCTATTCTTGTCGCTATTGCAATTTTTGTTAAATACTTTAAAACACATAAACCATAAAAAAAATACTATGTAGATGATTAGTCTCAGAAAATCAAAAGAACTTTTAAAGAACATAATAATAATAATATGATAGTTAAGGGGATGTCTCTGAATACGTCATATTTTCTTTGACGTATTATTTATATGTTGTTAGACAAAATATTAACAACTTTAATCGCAAATATGGTCAGTTATTCAGTATCCACATTCCCATTCAGACCCGTATCAATAAATCGGAACCTTTTCAAGTATTTGCCACAATAGTTGCAGAATGCATCCATCCCGTTGTCTGTGGGCGGATATCGTTACAAATGCGCATAATGTACTCGTTAGACTCCGTCCGTTACTGATTTACTAACAAAACCAATCACACTGTGAACAGCGCAGAAGTTTCATTCAAATACTCTATTGGCAAAATTAAATATCTATCCGAAAAATTCACAACTCCAAGACCAAAAGTTATTTTTATGAATGCGAAGAAGAATCAACAGTCCATCAGAGCCCATTGAAAGGCATAGGGTCTCTCCCAAATCTCTCAACTCAATCCTCATCTACAGCCCTACCAAGAGCTGCACGGTTGCTTTACTCTACATTGCTTTGAAAGATTTTATTATACTGAGCCCTCTGTAGTAATCATTGACTGCCGTTTTCGTTTTTGTCATAACAGCAATCAAGTTTCAAGCTGGCAGGCTCTCTTCGTTGAGCTGATCCTCTTTCGAACTATGACTCATCTTAATCTATCCCTTATTGTTCTTCTGGAATTTCTTAACTGAATTCTGCTTGACAAAACGCAAAGCCGTGGGCGTGCCGATACCGGCGGCTCCTTCCCTGCCTATTATGCTCAAATTCACTGCGAATCCCAGTAGGCCATGCTTTGATCGTAATCATTGATGTACGTCGTACGATAAACCTTCATTCGCTTTACGATAATTGCACTCTGTGTTCGAGGTGTTTTAAATAGGATTTGTCAATTTGCGAGAGGATTTAAGTGGTCCTTGATGGTTGTAATGTGAATTAGGTTTTGTGTCAGACGTGGCCGTCTTCTTTTGATACTGTCGGGCCAGTTTTGAAGTGCAATTCAGATGCTGTTAAATTGATTATAGGCATAACTTTGAGGTAGAAGATAAACCCCTTTTCTTGGTCTCTCCAAAAAGGATCACCATGTCTACATATTTGTCATATTGTTCATAGTTTTCAAAATATTTCGTCCATATGTTTTAAAGTTTAATCTCATTATCTTTCCTTCTAAGTTACCCCGGCAATATTCACGACCACAACAAATCAATTAGGATAGGACAGCGGAATATTTTGCACCATGATGCAATCTTACATCTTGCTCACGTACATTTTAGTTCATATCTAATTAAAATCCATTGCGATTCATTGCAGGGATGACTAACACTAACTTATTTAGTCAAGTGTTCTTTAAAAGGCGATGATGACACTTTACTATGATTGTTACGATTTGCAGACAGATTTGTTCATGTAGATCACAGAGTAAGGAAAGATGAGAGGAGATGCCATAATGCAGGTAGGTCAGGCGCCTTCTTCTATGTCAAATACGAACGGTTTACATGATCAGAATGATCAGTTACGAATGAAATAACGAGGCGTTCGGATTCTTTGAAACATCTGGCAACGATTTTTGATATTAAAAGAATGATCCAGTACAAAGAAGGCGTATAAGGGCGAAGACAGGAATGTTCCTCGTCCCCTACACACCCGTATTTTGGCGCGCTACTTTCTTAGGAGATTTTCCGTTATGGCACCTCCGCCAGTCATTTTGTTCTCCATGGAATAGATACTCGTGATACTATGTACGAATGTATGTTCGTGGGGTAGGTTAGTGTCGTTGCACTTATAGCAAATGTGTTGCATTGCTGGGAGATTAGCCAAATGTTTCGAATTTTGTGGGACTCGATTTTGATTGATATTGATTTTTTCATTCAGGTCAGGTTAATCTTGTAAACAAAAAATTCGAGTACCTACTTACCAAAAGCACTTAGGTAATTTTTGTATTTATCACGTTATTTTACTTGTGTTATGATAAAACTATAGCTGTTGAAAAAATAACAAGCTTGTTGACGCACTAATTCTTTCAGAAATAACCGTGTTTTAAACGCAACTCGCGTTGTAATAACAAATGCTTATTTTCACCTTCCTACGTCAATTAACCACTAAAATAGATCGTAATCTCTCGAAAGCTTTAATATCAACACTTTAGATTAGGTTTAATGCATAATTTTGATAACGGAACTGTTTTTTTTAATTTATATACTTAGTCTGTAATACAGTGAGATTTAGAAAGCAAAACATTATTGTGTTTATGACAGAAAGACTTAAAATATTAAAAAATGTAGGAGTACCCATTTATGTAAGTAGCGATATAATCTAAAATTACCTAAAATACACTAAATTGAATCTCTCTGCACTAAATAGGTATCCAGAAAAATATTACTGAGTCTAATTGAGTATATCTGAAATCAACTTGAAATTCTAAATAGCTTGTTAAATATTTTCAGTTTTAGTTTATTTCAGACATTCTTATAAGTAAATAAATAGGTGCCACATTACTAAACCATTCTTCAATCTGTAATTTCTTAAAATTGCATAGAGAAGCTATACACGAAAAAGCCTTTCGAAAAATATCGGAAGTATATTTTTGTAGTACGCAATTACTAGGCGATGTTAGAAGCATTTATGACTTGTCGTCTCTAGGCCTAACATCCCGCTATCCACCTGAAAGCTGGCGACTACGCGGGGTTGATGCACTTACATGCCGATCGGGCGGCGCGCACGCAAATAGATGCGCTTGCGTCGCTAGACGACGGAGCCCAGTTTAGTTCACTACGGCTTTATGCTAGATTAATATTCTAGCTCTTCCTGGATCCTTAGTCACTCACGGTGGGTTTTTATAACCTGTCTATCCGTTATTTACGATTAGAGATTAAAATACATAATTCTAGGAGGTTATTTCAAAATTCAATTGCTAATTGCTAAACCACGAATAGATAGGGATAAATCCATTGTATTATAGCTACTGTTGTTTGCCATCTTGATTCGTTTTCAGTTGTCTAGTGTACTATCTGAATTCCAAGATTATTGACATTCCTGAAAAGTCCAGTTTTTTAACTTTTTTTCTGCGGAACACTAATAAACAAATTAAAAGTTAATGCAATATTGATGCCCTAAGTTCTTCGTTAAGCTACAGCCGTAGATATTACAACTAATGTGTGAATACCACTTATAAATATTCAAATGATGAGAAGATTTTACTCACTTGGCTTAGTCCGAATAGGTAATCCTAAATTCTAAGTAAATACTCGTGTGTAGGTATTATGATGCCGGCTGCACGTAAATATATCGTTGAATGCGTCTGCGCGGGATAACAGCAGGAAAATGTGGCATCAAGATAGAATTACATTATGCATTTATTTTATTCCACAAGTATGTAGAATTATGATATCTTGTAACTTTGTGGACAAAAAGATCTTTAAAGTTATTAATTTTTGAGTTGAAGTAGGTACGGTTATTGCAGAAACTGTATAAAACGTTTCGGCATAAAATGTGCGCTTAGAAACTTAATCTTCGACTATAAAGTTTCCAATGTCTGGCTTTATAAGATTTATTATGTGCCAATAGTAAGCAATACGAAAATCCAATGATTGGCTATTGTATACCCTTCAGCTCTTCAGCACAAAAAAGTTCTTAATAACTTCTCAGATATCAAAAGACTTGTCTTTGTATATGTTCGAAATTCAAACCAAATCAGCTGACGCAAATCGGTAACCCATTTAAATAAATAAAACTACCTATTTCTCTAGGTAACTGTAACGAAAGATAATAAACCGTTTGAAAATATAACACTTGTTTTTAGAGTTCGGATGTGAATATAGATCTGACATCAAAGATTCTTCAACGGTCAATACTGGCCAATGGCCAAGACGGGTGAGGAATATTATGCTTATTGTCTCTGCCACTTCCCAACTTTTTCGCGCGTAAAGGGAAATGCCCACTGACCATAGACACTTCGGCCCTGGGTGCACACATATAAAAGCTTATGGATATGGTAATATGCATTTTAAGGAACAAAATGGAAAAGAAATTGATTCAGAAAAAAGTCCGGATTGTTAAGATATAAAATGATTATTATTTTCACAAATACAGTTTCTTAACTATCATTTCGCTGTTATACATACATATATTATCAAGTTTTGATGAGATATTCTTTACATTCATATCATTTGTATCATATACAATCATGGGCGTAGCCAGCTTTGGGCTCAGGGTGGGGCAGCAGTCAACCTATCCCTCCGATTTTTTGTAACTTGAGCCGTTAATCTCAAACTTGTTAATCTCTTAATTTGAGAGGTTTATATTTTCAGGTACAGAAAATAAACAATCACACACAGGACAAAAGCCAAAAGCAAGGGCATATAGTTCCTAAATACGCGAGCGAAGCGAGCGCGAAATTTTTATCGTACTTAAACCACATATTACGTAAAATTTAGCCCAAACGCACTTAACTTTTTGTTTGTTGACAAATGCAAAAATAAGGGCTTATAGTTTCTGAATACGCGAGCGAAGCGAGCGTGAAATTTTTATCAGTTTTAAACCAAATATTACGTAAAATTTAGCCCAAACGTACTTTAATTTTTTGTTTCTTGACAATTACAAAAATAGTATAGTTTCTGAACACGCGAGCGAAGCGAGCGCGAAATTTTAATTATTTTTTAAGACTCAAAACCAAAAACTACGTAAAATGTCGCCCAAATATACATTTTCATGAATGGGGGGGACTAGGTACGACACACCCGATTTACGTCCATACGAAAACCCCTTCGCTCGCATAGAAAAGTCGATAAAAATTAAGTTTGATAAAGTATAGCAACGTCGCGCAGATAAGCTTCGCGGACCACTTCGCGGAATGCCTCCATTGGTCCGCGGACCACCGGTTAAGAACCACTGTGCTAAACGATCGTTCTATTGTACAGGTCATACACGGCTGGGCAAGCAAAATAGCGAGCGCGGTTTTTACACTAGGATAAAATTGCATTTCCGAAATTTGATCACATCTACCAGTTCCATCTCCTTCAATGCATTATTTTCTGGATTAGATGGACGGCTCGGCTCGCTACGCCACATAGCACCTATTCTTTTAGGGAATACGGCTCGCTTTCAAATGACGCGCGCCCCGCGCACGTTCAGGAACTCGAGCGTGCATTTTGTTTTGATCGCGCTCTTTTCATTTCAAGTCGACATTTTTTTTGTGCAATAACTTACGGATAGTACGTATGATTGTTGATATTGTTAGTTAGAGTTAGTAAAAAAAAAACATTGTTTAATCAGACACCTTATAGGTCAGAGCCAGGGCCCAGGGTGGGGCAAGTGCACCAGCTTGCCCCAGTGTGGCTACGCCCATGGATGCATATCTATCTTTTCTTTTCAATGACACATTTTGCCCATGTCTAATGCCTCGCCTCTCGCGGCTCTCGCTCGCTCGACCCGCATCCCGCTCAGGGGGGGGCAGCTGCCCCTCCCTGCCCGTACCTCGCTACGCCCATGTATACAATCAGTACATCATCCAGGAACTGAGCTGGAGGGAAAATATTAGTCTGATGCCGTGCCCAGCCCAAATACCATATTACCGTCATAACATGGGCACAGCATCCTACCGTTCGACGGCCGACAATACAATTATACAACAATACTTTTTAATTGCACTTCTACCAGAATCATTACTATTAATTAAAATATACATGTACGAAATATACTTTACGACTGATGTGTCGACTTGCGATTCTAGCCCTAAGTAAAGAGCAGTTAGGACTCACGTTTACTCCTTCCACAATGCTGCTCCTATGGTCATTACATAATTCTATCTGGTAGCAACCTCAGCAATTTCCAACAAATGTCTTCGTAATCTCGTGACATTTAAACAATTAAACCACAATTGACACAGCGTAAATGTCCTCTTGAATGAGTTACTGAAGGTTGGGAAGAACTCTGGCCGGTGTGTAAGCTGGGGTCATCATTATCAGTGGAATCCAAGTTCGTGCTGGGGTGCGTACATGAGAAGTGGGAGCGGGATCCATGTTCAGGCCGTAGTCAGTAGCGTAAGAAGAATCGTCGGAGTCCATTTCAAAAGCTTAGTTGTTGTTAAGATAACAAATCCGCAAGAAAACAAACAAATTATTACGAAGCAAACGAAGTCTACTAGTAGTGTTTGTGACTGACACTGACAGACAGCCGCCTTTACGTAATTTTGATTTTATATTTTCGGTACTTATTTTTTAGGGAAAAATGTTGCAATCTTGTTTGGATAAATGAATACCGCGATGAATAAACATAAAATTCGATGTTTTTTTTTAATATAATCAAATTGTTGGGCGTTTCATGGCCAAAACTGGGCATCCCCCTTTGGCTGATAATTAGAACTGTCATCTGCTAGGAAACATATTATTAAGCTTGTTTGTAATTAAATGAGTAAATAATCAATTCTTTGAATAAAATCCAATGTAACGAAGAAAAACATATCTTTTTTCTTTTAGTATAGTATTTCTGTGGTATCTTCAAATTAGGTACTAACTATACGAATAATAAAAACGATCATGAAAGTTAAAAAAAATAATCCTTGCATGTTCAAGTTACACTTAAATTGCGACGAACTTAAAAAACTGACTACGCACTTACTTGAATGAATGAATGTGTAACTAATGAATGAATACAAGGATGAGGAAGTACACAATTCTTGCTGGCATCTGCAGGAATGTTGTGTATTTGCAATACGCCTTCGTACAGCTATATTGAAATAAACGGCTGAACACGTAACTGAACATAATGGATGGCCGGAGAACATCCTGCGTCGTACGGATGGGTGTACTCCTGCGCATGTTGGGCTATCACATAAATCTGTTCATCGTTTTGAATTGAGAATGTTGGTGGTTACTTATTTCAGTAGAATAGGGATTGAATATTTTGCAAGTGTTGGTAAAGTACTATTATCCGATTGGTTCATTTTAAGGGAGCACGTTATCCACATCATCTTGGGTTCTTCAGCTCAATCGGTCGATTTTCACCTTTCTCTTGCCAAATTTCGAATACACTACTACTATTCACACCTATTTTCTAAGCTCACCTTCTTTTAGGCATCATCAATTCCTATTTCATAGAACTAACTTTTGCGGAGAATATTTTTGGGCAGGAACAGCCCTATTTATTGAGTTACAATTTCTTCTAAAAACTCCTTCCTCGCAACTGCAGCAGCTACCAACAAAGATGATAGAATTGGAGGATAGAATTTCATTATTGTAAATACTGTACACACCAAAATACCACCACAGCAGAGTAATATACATTTACTGGAACCCATTCAAGTATTTATGTGCAATATCTTTACTTTGTAAGCAACAGTAAAGTTCTGACATTGTTAGGGCCACAGAACAAGATTGCATCTATTCTCCCTGGTATGTTTAATGCAAGGAATGCAAGTATTTATCTACAATACCGGTACATTATGGCCTAGGGGTCCAGAAATGCTAATCTGTACCTACTGGAAACTGCTAAGTGCGCGATTTCATATGGTGATAAATTAATAACGGGTTTCAATTACTACCAAAATGCAAAAAATTAAGATGCTAAAATGTTAAACAAAAAAAAAAGAATAAGTTATATTAATTTTAATTTGATTTTGATTACTATACAAAAAGTATGTTGGCTACAATGGTTATGTTGGTCGTTCTATTTCACAGTTTATAGCGTGATAAGTCCTTCAATTCGTTTTTCTAAGAACGATCACGTATTCTATTGACTATTCTCTCTTAATTGATTGATCAATAAACTATTAACGCAGTTTAAGAGTTGTAAAGAGTTCTTTTTGTCTCTTTATTTTTTACTTTTTTCAAATATTGGTACCTATTTTATTTCTTTATTGAGAAAATCGGTTGTTGACAACATTTATCCAAGGAAGCGGAATTTTTGTTGCTCTTTGATCCACATGAAATAAAGTCAGTGGTGTAAATAATTTCATAATAACTTGGATACACTCCAAAGCTATTAATAGTGCATTAAAATCAGCTGATTGTTGCTAACCCAACCGCGGCAACGTTATTGCGTTTACAATGCCAATAGTAATGCTGTTGGCTTGAACCCGTATCCCCTTCACGTAAACAAGATATTTCAATCTCTTTCAATGCTACTCTATCAATAAAATGAGTAGTTTAAAGTATCTTTTTTTTGTTTTGTTCCCCCTATGATGTTATTTTTCTAAGGTATGTTATTTTTTTCTTCCACATATTTTTTTATTTTATTTATTTAGTCATTTTTTGCAAAATTTTAAAATGCAGATACTCTAATTAATACTTCGTTTACAGAGTTCCAATTCTCGAACGCCGAAGGAGACTCTTATATTGCCCATGTAGACGTTCGGACAATCCCCCAAAGGACTGTATGATTGGATCGGAGGGTGAAGGAAATGGCGCGCCTGAGCCTAAAGAAAAGAATAACGGGTCAGCTAAAGAAAAGAGTAACGGGTCAGCTAAAGAAAAAGGCAGTGTACCTGAGTCCAAACGAAATAGCATCGTGTCTGAGTCTAAAGATACTGGTCCTCAGAAGTCAGCAGCATCCAAGCAACCTTCTCTAAGCTCCGCAAACGATTCAGATGATCTCAAGGACGCGATTGACACGGTCGTAGATACGATCAATAATCGATCTGCCGCAAAAGGTGAGGATGTGGCTGGTGGGGACGATATGCCAGAATTCGATGAAATCGACGAAGCAGGTGATGACGAGGATCCCCTAGAAGATAACTGATGATATAAAATACACTTAACTTTTTACAAGATACACACTTTACTTTTTTTAAAGATACATATTATTATTTTACTATTCTTGTTAGCAGTTTTTGAGGAGGGTTTTGTTGTATTAAATGTTTTACATTATTACAAGGCATGGTTTTATTTCTGACCTACATTACGTTCAGTTTCCACAGCAGTTGCAGTTTTCCTGATAACAAACATTGGAAATTCAATATCGTATCGCATTGCTTTGACTGTGGAAATGTAAACATATTTCAAAACGACAACTGAAATTCAACCGTGTCACTAGAACATTTAGTTTTAAAATGCTTTAAAACTGATGATTCATAGGACTTCTTTCCATGGCTGCTTGATTGCAAAATCAGTGTTGATAATTGAAATTGTACTTTATTTCTTTAAGACTAAAGTGTGATTTTGTGTCTGCTGTTTTTGCATATTACAGCATACATATATCCTAACAACATTTTGCATTTAGCACATGTTTGTCTGTTCGTTTGTTAGCACTGTGTGACTGATGTGCTAATTCGGTTACTCGCCGACGTCTTATTAGTGAAATTTATTTACTGACTAGCCATTTTGGTTATGACAGAATTTAATTTGCTCTGAAACAGACCTCTTCCGTATTCCTTTGATAATAAGGTGTACATGGTCTAATATGTTCTCTGTCTAGTGATAGTAGCTGGAAAAATCAGAATCGTTGAGAGGTTTCATTTGGTTCGGAACATTAGTATCTATAATTTTTTCGAGGAAAACAAAAAAAAAATGGATTCCGTAGTTATTAATCACCTCGTTTTCATCTGTGACCTGGTGGATCGGTCAGTGGGTCGTCTTAGGGGCGGAGTCCCATCACCCAAATAAAAGGAAGCCTACGTCCGTCTCAAAGATACCACCGAACTCTCGCACTCGGACTCTCATAGTATTGGGATTGACATTTTTCAGCATCATGTGCATCGATGCGCTCATGAAAAACAAGCCACTTCACACATCAGTATGTATGAATCAAACTACAAATAAAGTATGAACCAGACGTCTGCCATCCTAGCGGTCACTGTCAAGTTCAAAGACAAATATCGTATTACTTTTGTATGGAATTATATCTGTCATAATTTGTAATTCGATAGGTTGGTATGCATTCGTGATGTCTAGTGTTGCAGTTTTATCACATTTTATGTAACTTTTAGGTAATTGTTTTTTGTCCTAACCAGATTGTGTTTTTGTGACGTCTTAAAAAACGATTTCTTTCTTTTCATTTCTTTGACAAGGTGTATTGTTTATATTTTTTTCCTGATATTTAAAACTTAATTGTTTCCTAAAAACTTAAATTCGCAGACAAGTTCATAAGCTAGTATCTATAATAAACAGTAGACTACGTTCTTTCTTAGGCTTTATAGTGTGTAAAAAACTACATATAAATCAGTTTTGGCGTGAAAGCATTATAGACAGACCGCATTGTTACGCTATAATATTAACAAGGATAATATAATTAATATACAAGTCTACTTACATTGTAACCTCATTAGTCATACCGTTATTTATTCATTAATATTTTCCGCTATAACTTCAACATGTAAATACATAATTAACAATGACCATAAATAATCTAATTATTGTGCGTACGTATAAATCGGACAATGACTCCTGCATCAATATTACCTACACAAAGCGGATACTGATGCAAGAATAATATTTTTAAAAAATTAAATATTGTCTACAATAACATTGCTATTGATTATAGTTTAGAGCTGGGCAATCTGGTCTGTATTAAATATTCTATAACACTTTCCAAGTTCTGTACGGATCTAGAATACCTACTCCTAAACTGGGTTGGTTGCACCATGTAAATTGTATTTTTTTTTTGTAAAATTGTTATTGTTTGGTTATCCTTACAGTTACTTGGTGGAACCAACCTACAGTTTTCTAAGAGAAATCTTGAGAATTGCACCGTAGCCCAGCTGAAGCATAGTGCTAACAAAACTCGTTAACGGCTTCCAGTGCATTGTATGCGCAGCTGGCTCCAAACAAATATTTACTTAATGCACTTTCCAAGGAAAAGTTGCAAGTATGAACAATATTTGCTGAAACTGTAGCGTCGTTTCGGAGCCATATTACGAATCAGTATTCTAGAACAATCCTCAAGTATTCAGATTTAGATCTGTGCTCATTAAATTGTCTATCTAGAATACTAGCCTAAGTTTTTTGTTGTAGATGATGATAATGATTGCAAAGACCTCATTGAAAAATGATATGTCTTAAATACTGTTAATTGCGAATACAGAATGACGTACTTATTTTACGCAAGGTACGCCTTTTTTAGATTTTCAAAATGAGCTTAACTGAATTTTTGTATGCACAATGAATCTGCCTGACAGTGGGACAATAAAAGGCTGAGCATGACGATGGGTTAAACGGTGTACCTGTAGCCATAGCTACGAGTTTGCTCTTTCGACTGAAAATGATTATTTTTATTTATTTTTGCTAGAGGTTGGTTACCCGCGCCACCTCCTCCCCCCCAGCCTGCCGAAGCGCCTCCACCAGCCGCGGGTGCGCCTCCCCCACCCGTGCAACCCAAGCCTTTACCGCATCTACCACTGCCTGACACCAGAGGCTGACCAGAAGGTACGTCATCGTCATCGTTGCAGCCAATAAATATCCACCGCTGGACAATGGCCGCCCTAGGCTTTGCACCTAGGAGATTTACATAATCACCGTGCATGCATTGTGTCGAGCACAGTGTGAGATTTTTTAGCTTCGAAGTGGCTGCTGCCCATCTCCGAGCAAGGCATTTAATATCCCACTTGGTAGGTACTGTCTGCTGGTTATACGGCCACAAGTTGGTCACAAGGTTTGTACTCTCTCACAAAATATGCCTTCAAAGCATTTGCGTGCTGAAGTCTGGCTTATATCTGGCCGCAGTTATCAAAGAAGGCCGTTCAAGTTAAGGCTTCTTGAGCAGCGGGTAGGACTAAGCAAATGTTATGAAGATTGTGTAGGTTCTTTGACAAAATAAAGTGACGATCTGCGAAAGGCCGTAAATAATTCGTCAGCCAAAAGTCCAAGTAAATTATGAGTTAGAAGAGATGTGATTTTAAAAGAAGATTTCTATATAATGGTCTGTAGATTGCAAGGGCATCTGACCATTAGGTACTGGAAGTCCTTATTTACTTTTTGTATAAGTGAATGCTATGCATCAGCACCTGAATAAAATGATCAGGAATTGCAATATGATATTTCTATTCCCCTTAATATCTAGTCTGTTTATCTGTTTGTCTCTAAAGGGTTATTACTGATAGCAAGATAAATAATACAATTGTAATTTTTAGATAAAGGTGTGTTCAAGAATGTCTTGGTGTCACCAAAACCTTGGTGTCTAATAACATGAGCTGAAACTTCGTAAATAGGAATGTTATCGAAAAAGGTAACTAAACTGTCCTTTTTTTTCTGTTTACTTGTTTCCACCCCAAAGGCTCCAAAACTACTGAAATCGACTTGAAAAATTATTTCACTGTTGGAAAGCTAAACTCTTCTCTTATTAACATAGGTTATATTTTATCCCGGTACGGGCAATAGTTCCCACGGGACGCGGCTGGTTTTATAATATGAGAACATTTACACTAATCCACAAGAAAGCTTAGGAGCTATTTGAAACAGGGTTTTCCTTCATCCAAATTATAAAGTAGTATTAGCGATTTTTTAAAATATTTATACATATTTCATATACTTACCTAACGATGAGCCGTCCTGAGTATTTTAAAGAAAATATGTATAGGTATCGTAATGTAAACTGTTCCATGGCGTACGTGATCTTAGCGGCGTCTGAGACAAGTTGGTACTTATTATAATTCAGTGTAAAATGTATGACAAATGATTATTAAAATGTTTTCCTACACTAGCAGGGGTTTAGGTAACTATTTTTTTCGTCATGTTTTACCTGTAGATGTTTTGGTGTTTCATCATCCATTGTTTTTACATAAAATATATACCTATATATAATATTTTTATAAGTAGTTGACCTATAGCAACAGCTTTCGTGCTCATGTTCTGAATTTCGTCATAATGATTGTGAGATTTTGTTGATGAATTTCCATATCCTTAATTCCGCTAGTCAGTGGAATAGGTACATGATCCGTTTGGTCGTGTTCCGTTTATTCGATTTTGAGTAGGTAGCTGATGAAAAAGGAAAAGTTGGATTAATTTTCAATAATAAAAGCGTTATTGTTAACTCAAAACTTATGTTGCGAAATCTATTATTAAACAAAAAATCTCCGTAACGAAATGGCAAGCGATTCTTATTCGGCTGTAAACAAGTCTATTGTCGATCAGCGGCGCGCGCGCATCCCAGCCGTAGCCAGCGACTGATGACGCATGCGCTTCGGCCCCTCGGCCAATAGGGGCTCGGCTCGACACGTCAAACGTCAACACACATAGATGATTTATTACAACAATCATCAACAAAAAACTGCGCTAAACTCCGAGTTTTATTCACTTAACAACATGTTATGTAAATCGGTATTTCGGTGTTCATTGCATAAAGATAATAAATAATATATTGTTGTAATATATTGCAGAACAGTTTCATAAAAAAATAGCACTCCAACATAATATTTTTTGCCATTTTCAAAAGTGAATGAAAGCAAACCAGTCATCCATCTGCTATTCAGTTTGTATATTCTGACAAAATTTATACTCTTCAGACCCAAAAACGACAATTAAATCTAACCAAAAATGACTGAATAAAAATATATATAAGTACTAGCTACAACATTGTAAAGGTAAGCATGTTGTCCAAAGAGCTATTTCATTTACAAAAAAATGTGAAAAGAATTACTGCTACCATATCGAATAACTTCGCAGTTTGACTTATTTGTAACTAACCGCTATTTGTCATTTACTATTTCTAGGAATCATCAACAAAATTTGGCGCTTAAGCACTGTAAAAATTGATTCTCTTTGTCACTCAAAATTGCAAAAACCATTTATTTAATAGCGTTTCGTTTTGTCGCAAAATTCTCAAAACTGGCATTTTTCTAATTTTTTTTTTAAATAAAATTGGGTGGCTGTAACAGTGCCTTGATACCCGTGAGGTTAAGCTTCAGTTAAATGATCTGATGAAAGAACATTTCAGATATCTTGAGAGTATTCTGGTAACTAAAGGCAAATTATGTTGAAAGTGTGATAATGATGGAATAATTTCTCTGATTCATAAAACCAACAGCGAACCCTAAAGCTAGTTCAGAGAAAAAAAACTTAACCACAAAACATTAAATAAGGAATTCCAAAACATCCGACGCAGATGACTAACATTGAGAGAACAATTTTTAATCTAGATAATATAATAGCGTTATCGTCGATGGAACACAAAAGATTTTCCGTGACTCGGGCCAATAGAAATCGTTTGAAAAATGTGGCGAACTCGTGAAAGGCTCGGACTTTCACTGACAGCAATGGCGGAGAACAGAATGCGGTTTGGGCGGCGCGCGCGCAGGTCCGTTGCTCCAGTCAACTGAAACCGTGAGACGGAATAACGGTATGAGAATATCAAAAGAGACTTAGAATTGAAATTAATATTTGGTTCCAAATAATACTTCTAAACTGTCTTTAAACAACTGAAGCGTATCTTTCTGCGAGTTACTTTGTTGAGAGCTAGTTATAAATATTAACATCTCTGATGATTCTTTTTCTTCAGGGGAACATCCGCAATAGCATAACTTTTTGCTAATCTTACACACCAAGTTGGAAACTCATCATTTCTCTTCTCCTATGCTTCTCCTCTATTGCTCTTTTTCTTAAACCTGATCTGAATGGAAAACTTCTCTTTACATGTCAACAGCCACATAAGAGTTATCTCGACAATAAGATACTATGTACACTATATCAGACCTAAAGATAGCCCACATTTATCGACATATATCTTCCGCTATCAACCGAGCCCCTTTAACTCTAATACAGATAAAAAATAACTTGACAACCTGTCAGCCGTGACCATAAAATGTTCTGAGAATTTTGCCGAAACCGCTTCTCATGATACGTGCGTATCAAGATGTTTGTCTTATCATTCAAGTCTGAGATCAACGCATATTCACATCTTACAGGGTTTATGCTGAAACGAGGTCAATTTTGCAGTCTTTTGCAGCTAAATTGCACTTGTTCTAATGTTTTCTTGTTGGCTTGTTCACGACTTTTATTTATTGAAGGTTTAGTCATGGAATTTAGACCAACCTGTCATTAAATTGGTGAGTGGAAACCAATTGGGAGGTCAATGAAGTATGATACATTCATGGTCGCTGCACACAGCGGGCGCGGCGCGACGGGACGGGACGGCGACGCGACGCTGAGCAGTTGTAATGTACTAGATATTACGGACGACATCACACAGAGCCGTCCCGCTCGGCGCGACGCGACGCGACGATCTAGTACATTGCGTCGCGTCACCGTCCCGTCCCGCCGCGCCGCGCCCGCTGTGTGCAGAGACCATAAGGGTTTACCATAACACAAAAGCCTTCTTCGTAATACAAGTCTGAGAAACTATATTTCTTAGAACTGTAGCGCTATTCATGTATGCAAAACAGTCAGAGCAGCCAGCATGCCTTCTTTCAAACTTCGAGCGAAAAGGAACAAGATTTCAAACGTCAATAATTTCTAAAATGTCTCATAGCAACTGTACACCAGTCTGGCTACTATATCGGAAGTAGTGATGCATTATTTTCGGGCGTGCATTGGACACCAAGCGGCGCGAGTGCAGCGGGGTCAACGGCCGCGCGCCTTGAGCCTGACTCACCCGTGCCTATTACGGTGGAGTTGTCACGTCACTGTAGACCCGCTATGCTAATGTGGGAAGCAATTGTTAGACAAACAATCACTGCGAAATTATACAAATTGCACTCCTTCATAGATACACTTCGCAGATAGATAGGTATTTTTTCTTTTGTTTTTCTTTTTCATATTCTATGTTTGAAATGGTTTGTGTGTGTATCTGTGTTTGTCTTGTCCGTTTCCGTCTGAGTCATTTGTTTGATCGCAATCGTGCAATGTTTTCTAATTGCATCGCACTTTATGGCATCTCTTCATACGTAGCCAGGTCCTTCACAATGTTTTTTTCCAACTATTGCACTTTGACGCGTCATTTGATTACCCATTCAAATCATCCCTTCAAATACCCACTCTACAATAATGCGATCCCGTTTCGATCTCGTCAATCGATTACCATAATAGGGGTGGGGTGTCACATGTCTGCGCGGGAGTCGCCCCGCCCTCCCGTCGCCCCGCACTGTCCCTTGTTCAACTAGATTGCGAAATCGTTCAGGTAATGTTACCGAGATTAAATAATTGTGTCCGACTTGTTTGCAATATATTTATTCAATAACAAGCCTTTGTGACATGGACCTACATATATTGATTTGTAAATCAGAGAATGTTAGCTAGCTAAGGTAGGTTGCTGCGTTTAATTTCTGATACTCTACATGTGACGGGTTCGATTCATCCACGATACAAGAGTCATAAATCGTAAAAGACATGATAAAGACATTAAATTTTCTCTATGTTTTTTTGATTAATAAATACTCCTTTGTTTTTTTTTTCCAGGAACAGGAAAAACAAGGTCCTATATACTCTAGGAGGTTGCTGATGCTACGAACAAACTTATATTAATAACCAATTGTTTTTTTTTACATTAAAAGTTTGAAAATTGTACCCAAAGTCAAATATATTAGACTCTTAATTACATAATGTTGTAGGTTTTACACGGTAATAAAGCACTTTTCGATTAAATAGCTATATTATTTTATAAAAGTTAGATTTATATTGCATTGAATCAGCGCCTACGCAGAACAAGTCTTCTAACGAACAAATTACTAAACTGTTATGATGTGGATATCGTTTCTTATACCTAGATTATTTTATTACATAACACATATCAATAATCTATATTTAGAAAGTCCCGATTTATGTTATCAATAAATTAATATCATGTCTGACATTTATAAAACTTTTTTTAACACATATAAAACATTTTTTTTATTGACTTCCTTCTTTAAAAAAGGTTAGGCATATGATGAGTTAAAAATATTTCACAATGGGGTCCCAAAATTACTAAGTTTCCGATTATAATGTGCCCAGCATTCCTTATGAGTCAATTTATAGTAGTGTAATGTATGAGTATGACTCATATTGACTTGTTGCTCACGCGCAGGCCATAAACGATTAATGCAAAGTTTTCCATAGTTTGTGACTGTCTGCCGATCGGCTGACTAAGTTGGCTTACCGATTACTTTGTATGACAATAATATGTTTTATGTATAACGAAAAATGTAGCTCGGTTTGAAGGGATATTATAGGTACCCTTGTCCTATGACCTTTAATAGATTATGAAATATCGACTTTCACCTAAATCAAAAGTATCTCGTTTTTATCCCCAGATTTTAGCCTGTCTCCAATAATTATAATTCATCATTGTACATTCCAGTAACTTCTTTTGCGCCATGCATTTCGTGTAGTTAACAGATTTTATTAGGTAGGTACATGAAAATACCTATTCACCAGCCAGGTGTTAACTCTTAGTACATACTTAATTTATCGATAATTAGGTACCTATCAACTTATTTATAGATTTAAGTCATGCACCAGAGTAACCGGAGATATCAACGGTCGTCGAGCGATTTTCAATTTAATCTACCCCAGTAACGATGATGATGATTGATCGATTTTTATTTTAAGCATTGATTGAATTATAGCTGATATTACCTAAGGGCCAAGGCCTGCCGGGGCTGCGGGTGGTTCGAAAGAGATACCGCGGCCCTGGCACATAAAAGGCCTACGACGGAACACGATGGTTTTTAGTCAGTACTTAAGAGTCTGACACTCCTTCGCCGCTGCTAACCCACAGCGGGAGGGGTCATCTGATGATTTTTGAAAGCTGATATTACCTAATCATGATATTCTTGCAGTCATATGACATTACATTATATTATGCAATATTACAAGTTCAATCAACACCGTCTACAATTCCCTGTACCAATAAATTGATGGCATGGGTTGGTACGAGAAAAACACACAAGGAACAGTTAACCTGACATGTCATAAAATATGCATGTCCCACTGTTGACCAGAACACAAGTTCAGGAAATTCGCAATAGGACCGTTTATGAAACATTCCTGGAGCAACAATTTCATCGTAGCGGGCGAGGCCGGATATTGCTTGTATTCATCTTGAATGGCGACTGCGCCCTCCGTCCACTCGCACGCAACAATGTATGAAGAATTGCAGTGCGCAGTTATACACCCACAATGGGTGCACGGTGGAAGGGAAAATTGCTGTTTTTGTTAAACGAAGGACGGATACTTAAGTAACATGTGGATTATCATTTCAGTTGCATTTTGCCTAATTAGTGTAAGTTGTAAATGACTGCCAGATTTGGCTTACTACCTATATGTAAAATTTCCCAGATGCTTCATATACAGGCCATCTAGATTCAATTACGTAAGAAGTAGGATGCATCGAGCTTTGATAAGTACCTACACCTAATGTAATAGCTCTGTCGGTTTGTTTCTCATATTTTGAGCTTAGTTGCTGAAACCAATTTAACAGCCTAGGAAGAGCTAAAGATGCATACTATGATATTTTTCTCATCTCGACGCGATAATTGGATCTTGGTCGCACAAAATAGCCAACACCAAAGCACTTAAGTAGTTCACACTATTCAAACGGATCCTGTTACAAAGTATTTTGCCCAGCTTATGTTGCCTAGTAAGTCTTCTTTAATTGTCTTTACCTATTTTCACTAAATAGGTACCCAATTTTAGCAAGAAAATATATCCTAGCTGATCGTTTGTTGCCCGTGGTACTACCAATAGTACTACCAGTAGTACCACGGGCAAGAAGAAACTACCCGTGGTACTACTGTCAATATCTTAGGTTTTTTTCAACCCTTTTGTTGTAACAGTTGATATCCTTACACTAGTTACAGAATTTAAATATCATTTTTTAAATGTGAATATATTTTGATACTATTTCGTAAAAAGATCTGGTACCTAGATATGTAAAAATGAAGCCTGTACTATGAGTAAAAGATATTTATTTAGTCGGTCAAGTTAGAATGTGAAGTTTTTGTACGAAAAAAAACATTGACGCCGCGTTTACAATTGGACCAAATCGTTGGAATCAATTCATGACAATGTGTTCTGAGCAAAAACGACGATCTAGTGAATGGATTACTTTCTCTTCGGGTAAATTGTTTGGATGAGTATTCGCCACTTTAAATATAAAATCACGACCTTTCTTCTGCACACAGTAAAGAGAACATCATTCGGGATTGTTGAAGCTGCGGGTATGTTCTAAAGGATATCCGTAGAACTCTAGAAGAACACTTCAGAATCATATGAAAGCAAAGGGCTCCAGAAATAATATTGGTTATCTATGAGCGTGACACTATTAATAGGTCTGGTCAGGCTCGAAACTCCGAAACTGTATGGTTTGGCAGTCACGCTTGTACAAACCCTTCACCCGGACCAGATCAACGCCGACTCGTACCTCCTATAGTTATCGGCACGAATCTTGAGCGCTGACCTTCATTTGCGCAGAAGTGATTTATTAGCAAAGAACCAATCCCGAGTGACGGCTATAACGCGATGCGCTGCGGGCCAATCACCGCTTTAGCCCGCCCCCGCGCCTCACTTCATACCACAAAAGGGACAAAAGAAATTACTTCTGCGCAGGTAAAGGTCAGCGCTCAAGATTCGTACCGATGATTATACATAAACTTGTATCATGACACAGCTCGCCTGTTTTGTCATATGTGTATTAAGTAGGCTTGTCACCGATATCGCAAAAAATAATTTTATCTACAAGATATTGGAGTTAGTAAGCCGTGAATGTTGCCCAATATATGTATGATCTAACGTCAGCATGCCATTTCAGTATTTGCTGCATTGCAACAGATTATCTTAGCTGTTGATAAGGCATTATCTTCTGAAGCCAAATATAAAATTATTGATTAGAATCTGTGGCTACTGGTACCTACTGCTACCAGCCGTCTTGTAGGTACTTGAGATCAATATCGAGAACCAAAAAGATAGAATGTATTTTAAAAACCTCGTGACTGTCACCATTTTTCTTATAAAGTAGTTGGGACCTTCTTAAAAACAAATAATTAATAAGCTGCAGAAGCAGTCCATAAAATGTGGTGAATGCTGTTCCAGCGTCATCATTCTAGCCGTAAGACGTCCAGGTTTACATATTCCAAGTTCCAAGTAGCTGGATTGAATTACCAAGTAGCATAAACAATAAGTAAAGAAATCTTCATAATTGTATAACTAGGTACAGAAATTGCATCAGCAAAATGTTCCTAATCGATTAGCGTAATTTGTCAATCACATTCATTAGTTTAGCCTCGTCAGTTCTAAGTGACAAAAATGTGCAAAGCATTTTATCAAGACGAATCACACCAACAAATAAAAACGTGAAACACACCTTCATGGTACAAGGCAACTGTTTCACCGATGTTGAAAAAAACACGTCGATAATAACTATACCTAATCCATCGATAAAAAAATGTACACTGATAAAACTTAGTACAGAACTGAAGTGACCTAATTCTTATCGTTCGTGAAAGTTCCGTCATGAAATTATTGCAAATGGTTCCTAAAAAGTGGATTAGATTTATCGCCGTTTTAGGACTGATATTCCTAATGTTCTCGATCCTTCGACGTTATGACAGGTGAGTCTGATTTCTTATTCTGAAAAGACATTTAAGTAGTATTCTTTCAGGAACTGTGTCACTTGTTTTTGGTGACAGCTGTCAACTGTACAAATTAATGGAAACGAGTTACCAACTTACCACTTACGACTGCGAAGTTCTGTCTCTTTATAAGGTCATCAATCATTCATTGTTGCAATACGTCTGCTCAACCGAACTATTTTACTTTCCGAGCCAATGTAGCCAAATGCTGAAAGATGAACTCTGATGCATGTAGGCGAATTTGATGACTTCAATCTTTTAAGATACATTACTATACCTATTGCTGTCGGAATAAAGTTTCAGAATTCATCTGCGACTTACTTTCTTTGGTATAATGTACATCTTAAATATGTTACTTTCTCCGCTAGCCAATAAGATGTGTCTCCAAGATTATATTAGCCATTACTCATGTTAACAACTGTATAAATCAATCCGTAAACAGATAGTGTATCAGGTAGGTACTTTACGTAAATAGTTACATGTATGAAATGTTATCGTCTTGTATCTATTTAATTATTTAAAAGTCAGAAAAAAGAGTAGCTTGAAATCGAAGAGGGCACGAAAGAGAAGGGATGAATGAATGGAACACAAGTGGGTGTGTTGAGTATGAATGTGTATGGATGCAGACACAAACCGAAGATAAAATGGATAGATTACCTGAAAGAGAGGACAGAAAGCAATGGAAGCGGAAAACAAATTGGGCCGACCTCAAATAAATAGAACAGAATAGAACAGGACGATAAAGAAGACAATATCATTCATTCATCATAAAAGAAACAAATCCACGGACAGGACATAAAATACCTACATGTAAGTACGCTGTAGCTACATTGTACCCACAGGATTACTTTCATTGGTTATCTTTAAGTATTGATAAAATATTGACAAATGCTTTCAAAATAAAGCAAGTCGTCTTGTCTTGCCGTCGATGCGGTGTTGTCAAGTCGATTAAGATAATACCTATCGCCGATAAGCCATCATGCGATTGATTTCCCGTTGCTAAACGATTTCATGTAGTGGAATATTTTCTAAGTGGTTTGTTGTTCGGAACTTTCTGGAAAGAGGGATCACATTATCACGGCAATCAGTTATGCCATGATTTAGGTATGCCAACCAGGTGCCTGAAGCTCTTTCTAGTCTTTTAAGTTTTCTTTCAGGTGACGAATATCAGTGTCCGAGTCTCATTTTATTTTAATGGAATTCTTAGTCACCAAACTGTGTATAGTAGCTACCATGTAGTATGTCATACACATTATAACTATGTAGGTCAATTCGAATCGATTTGCGATGCATGTAAAACCTGGTAAACAGAATTGAACGACTTTATGAACATTTTGCATAATTATTATGGCTTCCCCATTACGTGCTGTTTGAGTTCAGCCAGACGATAATTCTATCGTCCTTGTGAACAAACGCTTAATATGTATTATAATCTAAGTAGTCTAGACTAGAGATTACTTTGTAAGGCTTCGAGGTAAGCACTTACGTAAAGCCAGCAGGTTGTAACAGATTTTGGAAAATCCCATAAAGTACCTAATTGAGTCAATTTTAGCTTAAGTCACAGAAATGGTCACAGCCGAACACAGAGCTAGTCTTCGAACTCATTTCAAACATTGTTACTGAGGGATCTTGAAGCATTTACATACATAGGTAGGCATTTAATTTCGGGAATCAGAACTATTTACATAATTGAAGATACGTACGTAGCGCCTATTGTTGTCCACGTCTTAGTGAGCTTTTTACAACTTCCAAGACCACAATAGATATAAAACGTAGAATCGTAAACACCGTAAACTTTTCATACGATATAAAAGTCATACAATGAAAAATGCGTAGTAATTTTCAGCTGCCTACGTTCCATTCAAACAACAAGCTAATTCCTAATGTTCGTAATTCTGTGCTTATTGACAAAAGTTGAAATAGGTACGAATACTTCCCTAAATATTTTCATATTTTTTTATATGTCCACCTTTCTTTGATCTGAGTGCCCACCGATCTGATTTCTGATGCATTTGCACCAAGAGACATGACAACGTATAGATTCAGTTGCGAATTAGATAGACATAAATCTTAAAAAAACTTCTACGTAAAAACTCGTTATACCTATAACATCGTACCAAAAAACCTGTTACCACCTTAGCGTCTGGAATTAGCGAGTAAACAAAACATCTGTTTATGACGTCACGCGTCAAAAACACGAACCACGGTCTCAGACTCGACACTGACATTGGCCGACCATGACGAAAATAGGGCAAGGTCGACCCATGACCATTACGTAATGACGGGAAAAGGACTCGGAAGACGGGAACGGGTCACGGAAGGATGTAATGATAATTGCTTGGTAAATGGACGTTTTCGTGTTTCACGGTCACTTCACGGTGCGTTTTATGGGAATGAAGAAAAGCTTGTTTCTTATTTTTTGTCACGTTAAAGTGAGATTAGGTATTTAAGTGGATCATACCCAATGGTGTAGGTACTCTTATTTTTCTGATGGTTTGAAAGCATTTCGCTGGGAGCCGTTGACCGCAGATCAGCGCAAAAACATGGTCCCGAAATTGAGACTGGCATTGAAAAAGTAGAAAAAAACGTTGCTACGATTTACACAGTTTATTATTCGCCTAGCTTAACCAGTTTCTTCCTTGTAAAATAATTAGATAGGTATGAAAAGACAGTGGCCTGCAGCAGGAACACGGTCCATACAACCAGACATGATGAGATCAACAGACGTTTATTGGAGTCACATGTTCTTAGTTCAAATGTACCTGATGCGATCGACAGCATGTGTAGACTGTAAACAGATTAGATCATAAAACTACCGGCAGCCTAATGGAACGTCATCGTCAGTAGACATTTCTAAACGTTTAATGGAACTTTATTGTGACTGTTTGTAAAGGAAGTTAGGAGTAGATTTGGAATAGGTAATAATGATCACTCTTATAGTTTAGACTTTTTAATTAGTACCCATTTTTTTGAACTTGTATTCTGCTAACTTCATGCTCATGATTTTTGTATTTTAGGAAATTCATCGTCATGTCGATTTAATCAATCAAATAAAATGATTCGCTTAAATTAACACATGACCAGCATGCCGATATCACACAAGCAGTAAACTAGACATAAAAGTAGGTAATTTTATCTCATCAAATAAAAGAGAAACAATGCGTGTATTGTGAAAGGCTTATAAATCCTGTGACACCTCCTTAACTAGGCTAAGGTAAAGGTAGTAACAACAGCTGTGTACATCTACGTACCTTAGTATGTAGGTAAATGTTCTATGAGTAAGTAATCAGATCAGATAATTTATTATTTATAATAATAGCACACTATTTAGTTATGTACCTATTTATTTATAGCTATACTGTACTGACTAGACCAGGGATGGCGAACCTTCATAGACTTACGTGCCAAATTAAATAAAAAACACAATGATAATTACAGAGGCGTGCCTTTATGGCAAATAGTTAACGTGAGAAGGTAAACGATTATGAAGAAGGAACTTGTTTTTGATTCGCAAATTATTATTAATTATTACTTGTAAAATAAAGGCGTGCCCAAATTATTTAGATGCGTGCCACCACGGGCACGCGTGCCATTGGTTCGCCATCCCTGGACTAAACTATACTGTTCTAACTAGAACTTAAAAGACACACTGATTATTTCTCTAATTTAAAAAAAAAACGGTTATCATCAAGACTAAAGGTAAGTAACATTCTCTTTGAAGCCTCCAGCCCTTGCCCTCTGACAGGTCGAGGCGAATTTATCCGCAGCTTCTACAAGGAACCTTGAGCTAATTGGGCCCTCCTCGCCTCACTGAGAACTACAGCTGCTAGCTCCCTAGTACTAAAACATTTCTCTTTAAAGTAGGTCAGGGCTGTTCACCAGGCTGCCTTACATTCTGCAGTAAAAAAAAAAATATTCGCTACTAGCCGTCTGCCCGCGGTTTCACCGGTGTCCTGTGGGAATTAAAATATAGCCTAGGTATATAATATAAGTATAGGTACTTGCAGAAAATGTAGCTTTCTAATGTGAAGCTTTATTTTAAACAGGTCTAGTAATTTTTCAGTTTCTATAACAAACATAAAAAAAAATCTTTATAATATTAGTATACCTACATTAGACAATAGGTATAAAACCGAATAATGTTGAAGCCCTACATTTGTTGATACCTATGAAGTGTCGATAAAAATATACCTGGGAAATACTTGGCTTTTTCCGTATGTATGACGTCTCTAGTTTAGTAGGAAAACAGCTGGTCAAAAATTAACGTCATGTAAATTGTTTTTCGCGCTATTTTTTATTATGTAGGTAGGTACAGCATTTAGGTAAGTAGTCGTATGCCCGTATCTACTTTTTCCAAATTAGGTATATACAAAATTCAGTACATAGTCTACCTATTACATACGAATCCTGATTAAAGAGCTTATTAACTTTGAATAAAGCCCGCACACTTTTACCCATAATTATTCATTTTGTACCTAACACATCTTTCATCAATAAAATAATGATCATCATTACGAAAAACCTTGGTAAGTATTTAAAATAAATAGTGCCTCGCATAGCTTTCGTCGAACAGATTAAAATACACTTGAACCAAAGACAAGGCCGCTTTCCGCAGTCATTGCCAAGGCTTTCTGGAAACTTCGCTTTTTTTATAGTGACGATTGACAGTATTCAGATACAGCCTTGAACTTCATTTTTGAAATTAACAATTCTATTTGTGCTGTAGTTACGCAAAATATTTTATTGTTTAGTTGACTGGTTGTTTATTAGGTATTACGTCTTAGTACCAAAACTATGTTCCAAAGCGATCCAGCCTAGTGCGAGTCTCTGCATCAAGGCTATTTTAAAATCTGTGATCAAGGGCTCGCCCGTTCCTACTCATAAAAAATACGAAAACAAAAGCAAAGTAATAATTTATTTAATTAATAGTGATGTTGACTTCCTTTGACTTGACAGCTATCACACACAATAAATTATGCCGTTGTTCTCAGGGCGTAAACAGCAAGATAAGGCACAAAAATATTCCTACTTACCTATATACCTACATAGGTAGGTCCTTACTTCGTAATAAATGACACATCACCAAAGAACCTAGGTACCTATACTTACCTACATTTGCTTCTTATTTCTGAGTGACCTACCTTTCGTCGATCGAACAATATTCTTAATTTATACCACTAATTCCAGATTATGTTTTGAAAAACAAAATGAAAATACCTACAGCTACCTGCGAACGAAACGAAAATAGACTGAAAACCTCAACATTAATCTAATCAAATATTTAGGAGTGTATCATCGATCAAACAGTTCGTTGTTCGTACGATACCTAAATGACTTCACCTTGAGCCGAGGGAGTTTTATGGTTTCCTTGAATGTAGGTGAACCGATCGAGCGTACTCGCTACCCTGATTCTAATCTCTAGGTCAAGGACCAAGGACGAGGCGAAGGCCAACATGAATCAAGAAGGTTATGGTAATCAACCCCTCGGTTTTGTTTTTATGAAATTCTCTTAATATTTACTTTCAATAGGTAACCCAACGCATTCATTAGAATAAAAATACTCTTAATTACTTAATAAATAGATTATAATACACTCTCGACGCCAAAGTTATGCGACGAAAGTGAAAAATAACAAACTTGACATTGGCATCGCCGAGATCGCTAACGTTGAAGTGTTGGACTCGATCCAGACACGAAAAGAAGTAGCAACGTTCTAATTTTAAACGCACCTAACCTAATCGTTGATGGCTAATAGTGCGTCACGAATAAAAACACAATCGATCGATTATGATTATGATTACATTTATTATTTTTGAAAATTAGTAATTGAGATCTGTTGGAAAGTAGGTACCTATGACAAATTAAATTGATTCTCAAATATTATTTGAATTTCTATCGAACGAATAAACAATTATTTTCAACTATTATTGAAATTGCCATAAAAGTGCTATGGTATTGAATTTTGGTTGCATTATCAGACAAAAAGTTTGCTAATTTTGTCTAGATAATTTGTAAACTAACAGTTCTTACGATGTATGATAAAAAATAAGCAGGTAAGTATGCACCTATTTGGAGCCTATATTGCAGGTACCTATACTTGAATTTAGAGAATTTGCTTACTTACCTGCTGATATTATGATTTATTTTACTCAAACCATCTAATACTTGATAATAAGATTTTAAATGGCTGACTAACCCACCGGAATTTGTGAAAACTTTTATAGAGAAAAATATTCATAAAATTAACAGATGTTACATTTGCCAAGGCGTAGGATTAACAGATGACTAACTAATTGATCCTTAGTGTTTGATAAGATTAAATGACGATTGTAATGATAATAGTCCAAATCACGACTAGAAGCTAAACTGGCTCGCGATCTGCGGGCCAGGCAAGCATCACCAAGGCCAAGGTTGACAGGGAAGGGGGGGCGCGGGACGCTGCCGCGGGCTTAACGCTCCGCTCGAACCCGCACGGACCATTCTGCACCTCGCAGTCGACTCTGACGGTTGTACAAGCGCAAGGTAAGCGGTGGTCATTTAAATATTAATCTACCGACGACGTAAAGTTTCCTTAGTCCGCGTCGCTGAACCACACCACCGCCGCTCCTGAACTGTAAAAATGTTCCTTGCATATAGTGTGATAACTAAATCCCAATTCAAGATGTGCTTCGATAACGTTAAGTGTACAATTTCACCGATAAGATGATATCGCACTTGTTTGAAGAAGTTGGAATTGCATTCAAATAAAAGTCGCGCAGGTAACCGGTAGCTTAAACCGGGGGAACTTTCCCTCCGAAAAGTTTTAAAGCTGTTCCCGAAGGGCGGGAAGCGTAAGGCCGCGTGCGTGCTGCGTGTCGCGCATCGATCGGGCCACCCCTCGCCCTCGCCACTCCCGGCTCCGATACATTCATTTGGACAAAATATCATTCCATCATTGCATTTAGTATCCTCCGTTTCTTTTATTTATTTGCAGTAGTTTTAGTGATTTAGTGCATGTTTTAGCGTCTAGTTAATAAATAGTATTTGTGAAAATGGGTGGCTGTGCAACGAAAGAAAACAAGGAAAACAAACCGGCTGACGATGCCGACGGGTGCGTATTACTCCGGCCGGCATTATCTCCGGTGCCCGCTGCCAAGTTATGATTTACAACCAATATATTGTCCTCAAATCATTCTATCTATACTGTAATTTGCAATGTAATGTTCTAAATATGGGCACCGATACCTCTAAAATTTCTTTAGACATGATAAATTTTTGCAATGTTACCGTCGGACATTGAACCTGCACGGGATGTAAAAATTATGGCGTTTCCGGATTGACCGGCAGTCTGAACTCCTGCCTGCTAGCTACAAAATGTTCTTTAGGATACAAAAGGATTATGTTTTCAATCCCGCAAATCACATATTGCATTGAAATAATGTCCCGAATTCGTGTACATACCTAATACATTTTATTATTATGAATTGTATTTAATTTGAATTGACAAGTTCTTTGATTTATCAGGTGTTTTTGGTGGAAAAAGTGACTTAGGCTCTCACACCCTTAAATACGTGTAAAATAGGTACCCTCTATCTTTTTCCTTAGTAGGTACATACATATCATCATCATCCTGTTATCATATCGACTCATATCCAATATCACGATAGGTGTAATTCATGGAACGATAAGTGGATTCCGTAATCTGACGATGTTTAATTACTGCATTACCTTCTCGAATAGAAATGAATGCAAAGTAACAAGAAACTCGCGATAACACGTTCGTTCGTTGGTCGCGAGTGGGAGGTACGGCTGCGCGCGACGAAGAAGAACCGGTGCGCAGTGAGCTGACACATCCGTTCGACTTGCGCGTGTCGGTCAAGGCGACCTCTAGCTAAATTACGTAATTCCACCACAAAACTGAGTGTATCCTTGGGTGTGTTCGGTCAAAAACAATCCTCAACCCGGTCCAGTCCGCGTTTCATCTCCAGTACCAGTAGTTGCTACCCCCTTTTAGATTGTACAGTGGCTTTAGTAAATTCTACCAATATGAATTATAAACTGAAAGTCACAATCCCTGTGGTGGTTTGCGGTGGCGCCGTTCTCGCGTATTACCTCATCAGGCGGTTCGTAATATTTGTAAAAATAACATTTTGATTTATTTCGTAATTGTGTTTTCCGTATTGTTAATGATACAGTAATAATGTAAAGTGAAATAGATTAATCCTCCTTGTGCCCCCAATGATTTATTAAATCTCGATTTAAAACTTTTTGGATGTTTAAACATAGGTTTACACTTCTACCGCTCGATTCTACAGTCGATGGGTACGTCACTATTTCTTTCACATTTAAAAAAATTGCGGTTATAGTTGGCTACGGTTTACGGTGTCGTGTTTCAAATTTAAATTAATTATTAATAAAGTAGTGTTTTCAATAAAACTTATCAAAATGTGCACTAGGGCAACATGCGCAGCGTTGAAAGCGTTAGAATCTTTATTTTCTCATGTATTTGCGTTAATAAGATGTGATATTTATATTTGATGTTTGTGTCTTGCAGAAAAGCCGCAGCAATGGTGGACGCCGCAACAATCGAAAAGTTGGAGGCTGGTTTCAGCAAGCTCCAGGCCTCTGACTCCAAGTCACTGCTGAAGAAGTACCTCACCAAGGAGGTGTTCGACGCTCTTAAGAACAAGAAGACCTCCTTCGGCTCCACCCTCTTGGATTGCATCCAGTCTGGTGAGTAGACTTTGACACGCTCGCCGCTACGATATCATGCATTAAAGATTATGTACTTACGAGTGAGACACGTAAGCACTTCACGACAAAAGATAACTTGGAAACCTACCTATATCTGATTGAATACAACATTGATAAAATAGCATTAAGTCTTCACAGTTACGTAAAATTCGATAACCGAAATCCCTCTATAATAATAAGGCATTATGTTTAATTTTTATGGACTCTAATACGGTTACGTAATCTTTTTCTAGGTGTTGAGAACTTGGACTCTGGTGTCGGAATCTACGCCCCTGATGCCGAGGCGTACACAGTGTTCGCCGACCTCTTTGACCCCATCATCGAGGACTACCACAATGGTTTCAAGAAAACCGACAAGCACCCCGCCAAGAACTGGGGTGATGTGGAGACCCTTGGCAACCTGGACCCTGCCGGCGAGTTCGTCGTCTCCACCCGTGTGCGCTGCGGCCGCTCCATGGAGGGCTACCCCTTCAACCCCTGTCTGACCGAGGCCCAGTACAAGGAGATGGAAGAGAAGGTCTCCAGCACCCTCTCCGGACTTGAGGGCGAACTCAAGGGTACCTTCTACCCCTTGACTGGCATGTCCAAGGAAACCCAGCAGCAGCTCATCGATGACCACTTCCTGTTCAAGGAGGGTGACCGCTTCTTGCAGGCTGCCAACGCTTGCCGCTTCTGGCCCACTGGCCGTGGTATCTACCACAATGAGAACAAGACCTTCTTGGTCTGGTGCAATGAGGAGGACCATCTCCGTCTCATCTCCATGCAGATGGGTGGTGACCTGAAGCAGGTGTACAAGAGGTTGGTGACCGCTGTCAACGACATTGAGAAGCGCATTCCCTTCTCCCACGATGACAGGCTTGGTTTCTTGACTTTCTGCCCTACCAACTTGGGAACCACCGTGCGTGCTTCCGTGCACATCAAGCTGCCCAAGCTGGCCGCCGACAAGGCCAAGCTGGAGGAGATCGCATCCAAGTACCACCTGCAGGTGCGCGGAACCCGCGGCGAGCACACCGAGGCTGAGGGCGGCGTCTACGACATCTCCAACAAGAGGCGCATGGGTCTCACCGAGTACGACGCCGTCAAGGAGATGCACGATGGCATCGCTGAACTGATCAAAATTGAGAAGTCGCTGTAAATCGGTTAACGATCTCGCGTTATCAGTATTTTTTGTATTATTTATCGTTTTCACGTAAGAATTCATTGGAAGTCGGATTGGTTGGGCCGGCAGACGGCACTAGTCAGCGCCCCGCGAGTGTGGCCGGCCACGCAAGCGGCCCTATATACTGTTTTTCGTAAAAGTATTTTCTATAAGGAAATGGAAAATAAAGACAGCTAGCGTTAAGACCAATATTGTCTATTTATTTCTACCTACCATATTATATCCACATAATTACAATACACATAAAATAAAGTTCACTACAGAGGCTTATTATAACTTATTTATAAATATCAAACTTGAAGCTTTTTTTGTTACCGGAAAAATGTAAATAGATATTCCAATGTTGCCAATTGTTAAAATAATTAGTAAATTCTAGGTGTCTCAACGTAATTTATAATAACTATCTTGCTTATCGGTACTAGCCTGCGATTTCTTTTTGAAATTGTAATAAATGATACATTCTGCTGCTTGACTAGTGAATAAATAAGTATCAAGATGTAAGTGCAAGAAGCTTCGATATTGAAAATTGAGAGGTTTTGTATCTCTTGGTCTAGTTAACGCGCGTTAGTAAGCGCATTTTTGTTGTTACCTCATTTATTCCCTTTTCATAATAAAAAAAATCTCGACCATTTCGCTATAATAAATACTTCTTGTATGACGTACATAGTATGTACGTCTTATTTTTTATGGCAACACATCACAAAACGTCATAAAACGTCTGCTTGAAGTTTGAACTTGTTATTAGAATTTGGATCAGTTTTTAATTAAAAGTTGAAAATAAAACGATGGCTACTCCAAAAGGCGAAAAAGATTTGCATTTACCTTTATCTAGAGTGAAAACAATAATGAAAAGTTCGCCCGACGTCGAAGCAGTAGGGGCCGAACCTCTGTATTTAGTAACGAAAGTGACCGTGAGTATTGTATGTTTTGCCGCTTTTATAACCTATTGTCTGTAAACAATAGCTTTTCTCTGGCCATTTAATAAGTGAAAACTGTATTATTCTTGTCTAACAACACTGTAATAAAATTAAATGTGCGCCTTATGCATTCCAGGAAATGTTTGTCACAGATTTGGCTAAAAGAGCATTCAAAAACAGTAAGAACTCCTTACTGGAGTATAAACACATTGCGGAGGTCGTTCAGGAAGATGATACGCTAGACTTTCTAAGGGAGATTATGCCTAGGAAGATTACTGTTAGACAGTTCAAAGAACTTATGGCTAAAAAGGCTGCGAAAGGCGGTGGATCTGATGAATCAAGCGAGGAATCCAGTGAAGAGGAATCTAGTGGAGAGAGCTCCAGTAATAATGAACAAGACTGACAAAAACTGTAGTTATTAGGATATTGTAGTTTTCATTTGGTTTGTTTCATTATATTTAGTGGGCTCTCCGTCAGTTGCACAAATATCCATTAAAGTTTAAGCTTCTTTAAATCTATTGCTGACTCTTTGTCAACGACATAATACGTGATAGCAATAGGTTTAATGAAGCTTTAAGTGGTCTTTGTGCAACTGATGGTATGTTGATAGTCCTAAGTTAGTGATATAGTATACTGTGTTACAGGCTGCAACCTTCAATCATCAGTTTTTACATGCAGCGATGGCAAATGCTCATGTCTTTAACTTATTGTGGATTATGATGATTCAAGTACAAGAAACATTAAATAATGTACATTAAATGTTGACAAATGGAAGAGACTATTTGTTATGATATTAAAGAATAGTAAATAAATTCTGTTTAATAAAGTATCTAATGTTATGTGAATGAATGAATGGCTCTGACAATCAAGGTAATGAATTCTGGTGCCTTGGAACATGTAATTGTAAACCAATATTTTACAGCTTGTGATATCTCTTTGCAACATAAATGAAATAATACTGTGATTGTCACATTTTTGCAACAATTCAAAATAAAGCTGGTCAGTTTTATTATTAAGTTTGACCAAACATAATTTTTTTTTATTTAGCTACCTTACACTTCAGCTGGATTGCCATTACAATTCCATTTCTTAACCTTACGCCTAGCTTAAGAAATTAATAACCAAAGTACTTTTATTCCTAGATAAGACCCACTTGTATCATCATCTCCTGAGCCTTTTCCCAACTATGTTGAGGTTGGCTTCCAGTCTCATCGGACGCTTCTGGGTACCAGTATTTTACAAGGCGCGACTGCCTTATCTGAGCTCCTCAACCTAGTCACCTGGGCATCACAATACCCGTGGTAAAGTGTACTTGTACCATACAACTATGGTGCTAACCAAACCTTAACCAGCAGTATGCTTACCACCCATTGGTCAAATCAGTCAATTGAGTACTGAAAATGGTTCAGTTAAAGTTAAATGGTGCTATTCACCGTTATTTTTTTAAATAGTAGGTACAGTTGTAATAAAACAGCTAAAATCGAATTCAAGGTTTGGTTTTTTTAACAAAGCCATAATTTTATACTAAAAGTGGGAGAATTGCCATCTAGCGGTTTTCTTTCGAACTAGCTTCAACTGAATGTGACACCATTCCAGAAAAGCTACTTTTGTAGGCGTATAGATGGCAGCACAGCAACGAGTATTCCACTAAATTTTGATTAAATAAATACTGCTATCCCACGGAAGAGAAAGAATGTATGAATGAATGATTGCTGTCCTCATAGCTTTGCCTAGTTTTTAAACACATTTTGCTAAATAAATCATATTTTATATTTTATACTCGTAGTTATTGTTCACTATGGTACCTACATGGTAAGCTGCACGACCTTAAATTCCTGCCTATGCAAGGCTAAGGTCCGTTTAATTTAACAGTTGTCAGTTGTTAGTAGCTTCGTGTTTCACGTTGTACCTAGGAGCTTGGCTGGCAAAGCTAAGCCAAGCCTGTATATAGCATGACAGCCCTTTTACAACGGTTAATAATAAATTCATGATGTTCTAAATCCTTTTGGCGAGGATGCTTCAAATTTTTTTTTTGGTAAACTGCCGAGAGGTACTAGCAGTTTTCCCGTGGGTTCACTTGCGTGCCGTTCCGGGATAAAATGTAGATAGCCTGGGGCCCGATTCTACTAATTTTACTTAAGCGACATACGATTCACATTCGACTGAGATCCAATCACGATTCAATTACGATTGAAGCTTTTGTGGCATTCTGCTATTTTTTTCTTTTAAATAAACGTATTTATCATTTTATGTGATTCAATAATGAATCATATTGTCTGCAAATTATTTACGATTGCAATATGATTGTAGAGCAAACTACCGTATAGACCAAAATCACCAAAATGGCAGACCAAACGCAAACCAATCGAATGTCGTTGGTATACGATTGGTCTTATATTAGTAGCAGAATGTCCGCTAAGGTTAAAACTGCTATTGCGATTCAATTTTCACATTACATATTAACTTAGGAGAATCGGGCCCCTGTATTACTCGGGAATAATGTAGCTTTCCAACAATGAAATATTTTTTCAAACAGGTCTATTAGTTTTCTTTCGGTAGTTTTAGAGCTTTCAGGGTACAAATAAACAAACAAAAAATGTATCCTCTTTAACACATTAGTATAGGTGAGCAACTAAAAAAATGATGAGTTAAGTACTTAGGTTGTAAAACGGATCGGTCGTCTACAGTCTGTATGGTGAAGGGTAGCGTCAACAGCAACCTGTCAATGATTGGAAGTAGACTTTTGTGAGCCATTGCTGCAAGGCAACCTGTGAGGTACGAGTTGTTACTGTTACTGTTACTGCCTTATTATCGTCCCACTGCTGGGCACAGGCCTCCTCTCACACGGAGAAGGATTGAGCATTAATCACCACGCTTGCTCAATGCGGGTTGGTGATTTCAGACTATATATATAGTCCAGGTTTCCTCAAGATGTTTTCGAGGTACGAGTATGTGAGGTTATATAGACTTCTTCCTAATACATTTGACCTTTTTATAATTACCTATGTATGTGCTTATATGCCTTCCTAATATTTTGGAAATTCACACATTGCGTTCAATCACCATGTATGTATGTGTATGACGTATTCAGTCACGCACATTTGTGGGATTATGTCGGTAGTTCTGTATTTAAAAATAAGTATGCATGAGTATAAAGTATTTATGGGAACTGTGGCTAATTGAACGCCGGTTGTTAGCCTATTTATTTTGTTTATGATGTCTTAGCTAGGTATGTTGAACCAAATAGGGTGCTTTTGTTCGATTTTGGACGATACTTACTACCTAATCACTAATCCGTCAAATGATTTTTTAGTTGGGTTATCTTCAGATAACTGGTGCAGTCTCAGTCTTGTACTGACTAAAACCTGCTTTTCAGGAGCCCTTTGTGAACGAGGGACTCGATTACTCTTTCGAACAATCCCACAGCTCTGGCAGGCATTCATTGGTACCCAGACAACCTATATTTCGTACCTATCTAGATATTTTAAGATACGTTAGCAATAATAGGATTGTGTATTACTCTAATGTATGATATTACCATCGGCCTTCATACAGCTACCCATGTGTAGCGTTGACAATTCCAATGTTACACTTGGCGTTGTTGCAACATCAAACACAAATTCATTAAACTCATGCCGTGCGCACGCACAATCTCAAATCTCATTGCATGGGGGATTTAACCGCAGAATCTAATTCATGAGTTAATTTAACTAGGCGTACCAGATTATAGAAGAAAGCTATGATCCATAGATATTAACAATACATTTCTATGAATATGTATTGTACCTACCTATGTGACAGTAAGTATCTCTGGCTCTGGATTTGTTTGTAGCCTAACGATCTTCTTATCCCATGGCACATAGTAAAAGCGCCCTAGACGAGCTATTTTTGACTACTGTTTAGGTACCTACAAGCGATGGGATGAGGTTTTTTTGTATACCGCAGTTATTTGCTCGTTATTTTCCTTCTTATGCTGTAGATCCATTAACTCCACATTCTCATTTTATTAACCAACATAATGTAAAAATAGCTAAAGTCTCCCAATTTCCGAATACCTATGTCATAGAAGCTTGAAGCCTAATCATGTAGTAGCCTCATTTTCATTAAGGTAATTTGTAATACAAATGAGAGTCTGTCAAAATGCCATGTCCTCATATTTTCTACAATCCTAGATTATATATTCCGTCTGAGTCCTGCGGTTGACAAGCTGCACCATCAATCACCACTCTGTAATTTGCACAGTTGTATCGTAGGTAGGTAATTATATTTGTACGGGTTGTGTGACCACGATACATAAGATGTCAATCTCGCGATGAGATGATGTCAGCTAATCAGAGGTGGGTGTTGTCAAGAGGAAACGACCTTTATTAGCGAGTGTCTTTAATTCACTGATCATACAAAATTAACATAAAATAAAGTAATATAAAATGTAGGTCGCGCATGAACAATGCTATGCGATGTCATCAAGATTAAATTATGTATATAAAATAAATGTACGTTCGTCCGTACATACTGCCAACACAAAAGAGAACCAACTTAATTTAAAAGTACAACTATGTCTAACACTACATAAGAATTAAGTATAAAAGTAACAACACATGTATTTATGTAAGTAAAGTGCATTGATGAATATTGGCGCTATTGTTACTATTATTAGTTATCATTAACTACACTGAAGCTAACTGTTCTGTTCATAGTTGGCGATGTAGCCTTATTCACACTTGTCACACTATATGCTTTGCGCATCACTGGTGAGAACGTCTCACTATTGTTTGAGTTGTTCTTTTGCCCCGGAGATGAGATCGGCTGATCTCTGGTCACCCTGATATTCACATCACTCTCCTGTCTTGTCATCGATGCTGCTACTCCGACCCCAGGCTCAGGAACTGATATGGTGTCACCTGAAGGTTTCCGTGTCTGTGTATTGATTCGCCATTGGTTCACTTTGTACCCCATGACAATAAGAACGATCAGAAGTACAGTACCCAAGATGCCGTAAATTATATAGTAATGCGGAGTATCATCTAGTGGGCTTTCTTCCAATTTTTGTTTCTTCAAATTGGAAATCTGTCGCTTTATTTCATGGAATTCTGCCGTGTGGTTGGTAATCTGAATGATGTCTTGTGGAGTTACAGATGTATTCAAAATGTTGTTTAATTGAGATATGTTCGGAAGTCTTTCCACAGTGGGTTGAATGAACATCTGATTCATATAGTTATGATGACTATGTATTGTAAACATATCACCTTTCAAAACACAACCTTGCCCGATGGTAATGACCCCACTACCAATTAATTGTTTAGTCACTAGGCCGTCTGGGCATAAAATGCGGACTGAGCATTCCTCGCAACACGAGAATAGCCACGAGTCTCGGGTGTGTAATTTGATCCAGTTGTATGTGCATTCCTTGATTTCAGTATGACAGTACTTATTGTCACTATTTTGTGTATATTTGATTTTACAAATGGATTCTCCCATTTTTAATGTGTAAATGGGATGATTTAATGAACAGATAAATTCATTTTCAGCACGCATGGCGCACGATTGTACGTCTTGTTCTGTCATGGGTATAACTGTATCCTTATTAACATTGACTGCGATGTATTTTGATTCAGTTTGAGTATACACAGTACTGGTTCCTTTTTGCAGTGGAATAGTGATGATTCTGTCAAGTTCAAATTTATCATGGTTCAAGAGAGGAATTCTGATTTCCATTAGCAAAAGTTTGCTTGTCACCCTCGCTTTGATTTGCATTAGTCCATATAACTCTTTGCTGTTAGTCCCTGGTATTTTGAGTTCGCCGTGTATTTGACTGGCGATTATGGTGAGTTGTTGCTGAATCTGATCCGGAGACAGTAAATGTGAATTTATTCTGCCATGGTAAATGTCAGTTACGGTATCTATTAAGTCATCCTGTAAACGTTGTATGTGGGAAATTATAATATTAGCCGACATGAGTGCTGTCAACAAGGAAACTTTTTGTACCGTGGTTTGAATCTCGTTTCGAAACTGGTGCATGTCAGATGTGATACGTTGCATATGTTCAGTGATAGCGATAAAGTTTTTATTCATTACAGCTTCATTTCTTTTTATGATGTTGTTTTCTGCTTCCATTATTGACGTCTGATTTTTGAATAACGAAAATAAATGATCTTCTCTAATTTGTATAAGTTTGATGTCTTTTTCATACCTTTTGGCAAATCTTTCATCCAAGACTCCAAATAAACTATTTGCAACATACCCAACTCCATTAATCAGACCTCTTTTCTTCCTCGACGTTTGTATGTTCGTCAATAAATTGTTACGATGTGTTATTTCTTCCAACTGATGGTACAACTGTGCTGCAATAGATGTGAGCATAGGTTCCTCTCTACACGATTTGTTTATTTGCCGAAGGAAAGACTCTATGTCGACAATGCTCTGCCAATAGGAGGTCATATTATAGAAAACCACCATTTTCCATTGGTCTTGTACAATATTTATGTCAGCAATTTTGTCAAAATACAGAGAGTTCGAATTGTGCAATGACGTCACGTGTACTGTTTGTTGGAGAGAGGGAGTTACGAATGTGAGCAGTAATAGAAGAGTGGTTGCGAGAAAGTTCCGCTTGATTCTTCTCGCAGCTCTTGGTTTTATTTTGTCAGATTCTTGAGTGTTGTCAGATTCTTGAGTGTTGTCAGATTTACATATCGTCTCGTCTTCCTGTACGGGAAGAGATGATAATTTAATAATTGGCCTTTTCACTGTGCCTGATTTTGTTTTTACAGTCACCACTCGCACATAACCATCTTTTCCGGGATGCAATTCCATTATTCGCCCGAGAACCCATTTTGAAGGTGGCAAATTGTCTTCTTTTATGAGCACTATATCATTGATGCAAGGGGCCTTCTTAGGAATATTCCATTTGTATCTTGATTGCAATTGTTGTAAATAGTCTGAAGACCATTTTTTCCAGAATTGTTGATGCATATGTTCTGTTAATTGCCATCTTGTTTTTATTCCGCATGCATCATAAACTGTCAGGGGTGAAGACAAAATGTTTCCACCAGTTAAAAAATGTCCTGGTGTAAGATATTCATCTTCTGGATTTTCTGTCATAGCGTAGAGAGGTCTCGAATTTAAACAAGCTTCGATCTGAGTCAAAAGTGTCGAAAATTCCTCATACGTCAATTTTTGTTCTCCTAGAACTCTTTTAAGGTGATGCTTCATACTTTTTACGGCAGCTTCCCACAACCCACCTGCACTAGGCCACGCAGGTGAGTTGAAGTGCCAAGTTATGTTCATGTCAGCTATGTCATTTAAAAAGTGTTCATTGATCATCTGTAAGGCTTCTTGATATTCTTTCTTGATGACACGGGAAGCTCCAACAAAATTCGTCCCATTGTCACTATAAACATGTTTAGGAACGCCTCTTCTAGAACACATCCTCTTAAAGGCGGCGAGGAATGTTGGAGTGCTCAAGTCAGATACGAGCTCCAAATGTACAGCTTTGGTTGCAAAGCACACAAACACTGCGATGTATCCTTTTGTCATTTTTATCCCTCTGCCTTTATTCGCTTTCACATCCACGTGTCCAGTGAAGTCAACACCCGTGTGAGTAAACGGACGTGAAGGTGTCACTCGAGGTTCTGGTAGATTCGCCATCAATTGATTTTTTTGTACGTTACTAAATCTACAACACGTTATACAACGACGAATATGTTTTTTGACTGTTACATATCCGCTTATAATCCAAAACTTCTGTCGTAAATACATCAAGGTAAGTCTAGGACCTCCATGAAGTGTCGTTTTATGTGCCTGGTTAATAAGTAATTCTGTCAGTCTTGATGTTTTCGGAAGTATGATGGGATGTTTGGTGTCGTTTGTCAAGTTTGAATATTCCAGTCTCCCACCAACTCTCAAAATACCTTTCTTATCCAAAAACGGACTCAGTTTAAGTAGACTACTACTGCTTTTTACCGATCCTGTTCGTTGTATTTGTGCAATGTCATCATGGTACTCTTTAACTTGTGTCATCCGAATAAGTATGTTATATGCATTTTCTATTTCAGACGATGTCAGGTAATTATTGTCGTTAATTGTTGGTGACTCATACCTTGCCTTTTTAGTTATACGATACCGAGTATTTGTTATGAAACGCGATACCCAAGACAAGACACGTGCCGCATGAGTAATAGAACTGTATTTTTCTAATATGTTTTCAATAACTTCATATTTTAATTGTGTAGTCATTACTTGGGGATTTCTTTTGATTTCAATCTCCGGGTCTTCTATATTTAGAGTATTTTCTTTAACGTCATCCTTTAGCCACGTAGGTCCCTTCCACCACAATGAGTGCTCTCTCAGCTGGGAAGGGGTAAGGCCTCTAGTTGCACAGTCTGCTGCATTGTCAGATGATTTTGTATGTCTCCATTGTACTGCGGGAATAACGGCTGTAATTTGTTGTGTACGATTTGCCACGAACACATTCCAACGTGACGGATTCCCATGCAACCATCCAATCACCACCATGGAATCTGTCCAAGCATAAGTCTGTGCATGAATTTTATTGATTGCAAAAGTTTGTAAGACCTTTGCAACAAGTTTTGTCAATAGTAGGGCTCCACAAAGTTCTAGCCGTGGTAATGTCAGTTTCTTCTTGGCAGGCGCTAATTTTGTTTTAGCTGCTATAAGTTGTATTGTTGTCTGTTGAAACTCATGTCGGGTTTTGGCATAAATAACACATGCGTATGCCTTTTCTGAAGCATCACAAAATCCATGTATTTCGATGTCAGTTTCTGTTGTACCAATCCATCTCGGTATCTCAAGGTAGTTGATATTGTCCAAGTCATCCCTCAGTAACTTCCACTCTTCCTGGATTTCTTGAGGAACTGTATCATTCCAGCCTATTTCGGTGGACCACACGCGTTGAAATATGAGCTTTGCTTTCAATGTGACAGGCGATAACCAACCAAGTGGGTCAAAAATCTTCGATATATCAGATAACATAGTACGTTTAGTGTATGTCTCGGTTGCGCGATCTATTTTGTTTTGATATGTAAATGTGTCGGTAACCGGATTCCATCTAAGTCCAAGTGTTTTAGTAGAGTCAGCGTTCTTGAAGTCCAATACCGATGGATTTAATTGGTGTTCTGTCAAATGCATTAGTAACTCCGGCGTGTTACTCGACCATTTTCTTAAGTTAAATCCTGCTCCTTTCAACATGTCAATTACTTCCGCTTGTATATTTTTAGCCTGCTCTATGGTATGAGCGCCACTAACTAGGTCATCAACAAATAGGTCATTTTCCAAAATTTTGCCTGCAAGGGGATATTTCTGTGCGTCATCACTTGCTAACTGTTTTATCGTCCTCATTGCTAAATATGGCGCTGCTTTTGTACCATAGGTTACTGTACACAGTTGATATTCTTCCAGCGGTTTCATTAGTTGGTCCCGCCAGACAATTTTTTGCAGATGCTGCTGGTCTTCTTGAAGCATCACCATACGATACATTTTTTCGCAGTCTGCCGTGAATGCAATTTTATATATTCGCCATCTCAGAAGAAGAGACAGGATATCTTGTTGGAGCTTCGGACCACATTCCATCAGATCATTCAGACTGAACCCTGATGTAGTTTTGCTCGACCCATTAAATACAACTCTAAGCTTCGTTGTAGTAGAGTCATTTTTAATCACTCCATGATGTGGAAGTATGCAGCTTACTTTTGTCTTAGTAACACACTTCTTCATGTGACCCATATTAATATACTCGTCGATAAATCGTTTATAATTGTCATATAAAGTGTCATCGTTTTGGAACCTCTTTTCCTGCTGTTTGAACTGAGCCACTGCTTGTGGTTTGCTATCTCCCAGCTTACTTTCAAACCCTTCCTTCATTGGCAACCTCACTTCATATCTTCCACTAGGTAAACGTCGTGTTGTTGTCATGAATAAATTTTCGCAGAATCGATCTTGCTGCGTAAGATTTTTCACTTCAGTGTCAGATGGAATGTCTTCTATCTCCCAATAATTGGCAATGTCTTCTATGTTATTAATGACGACATGACAATTAAATGATGGTGTAATATTTCCCGATAGAATCCACCCCATTTTTGTCTGCTGTGCAATGGGTTCTTGTGGAGAACCTTTTACGAGTCCATTCATTATTATTTCTGAATATATTTTTGCATCTAATAAAACGTCAATCGGCTTCGATATGTTAAATTCCGGATCTGCAAGTGGAAGGTTATTGATATGCTTGTAATGAGCAGTATCAAATGAATTGTTCGGCAAATGATTAATCATTTTTGGCATAATCAGAACATCAGTATAAAATGTATAATCGTCATGAATCGATTTGCACTGAAGGTTAATTTTCCCTTTACATTTGTTTGATAAAGTACCGACGCCAGAGATCGTACCGTCAAAGTGACGTCTGGGTAATCCTAGTCTTTGTGCCGCATTCTCTGTAATCAAGGATATTTGTGAACCCTGGTCGAGAAGCGCTGTCAATTTAATATATTGTCCGTCTTTGCATAACACATGCATTTGAACCGATGGGAGTAATATCTCGTTACTGATGTCCGCTAAGTGATGAACAGTTTGCTGACGCATCTGTTGCTGTTTTCTTGGTGTGAATAGCTTGGTAGAATTTGAGGTCACATCGGGGTTGACGCATGCTTCATGCAATAATGTATTGTGTGCTGCGTTGCATTCTTTACAGCGTTTTGTGGAATTGCAGATATTTTTTTCGTGCACAAATAAACAATTTTTGCACACATTATATTTCGAAACTGTTGCCAATTTAACTTCTGGTGACATAGATTCAAATTTGCTGCATTGGTATAACGCATGGTTGGTATTGCACAATACACAATGAAATACGCTAGATGTTCTAGTAAATGCTGTTTTCTTCCCAGGCACATATGATGATTTTTCCTTGTAAGCAAATGATTTAGAATAACCTGGGTTATTCATTGTTGATGTGTTCTTGTCATGTTTCTTTACAGGTTCCAAGGCTGTAAATTTAGCCTCTAAGAATGCAATAGCTTCCTCAAATACTGGTAATTTACGAGGTTCTTTCCTACTTTCCATGTAATCGCTGTATGTGTGCGTGTCAAACTTTTTTATCAGCAGATGAACCAGGATAGGATCCCACGTCGTGGTGTCAATTCCTAAATTATGGATGGCGTGAATGCATTCCATAGTAGTATCATGTAATCTTCTCAACTCGTAAGAATTTTGTTTCTGTATATTAGGTTGATTAAGAAATATTTCAATTTGTTTGGTGAATAAAATTTGCTGATTGTTATATCTGTGGTTGAGAATTTCCCAAGCGGTGTCATAATTTTCGGCTGATACATGTAGATGTTGCACTAAACGTTCAGCTTCTCCCTTTAGTTTACCCTTAAGATGTTGCATCTTCTGAGCCTTTGTTAGTAGCTTATTGTCATGTATACCACCTTTAAACAGGTCGAGAAAGGTAGGCCATTGATTGTAATTTCCCGTGAAGACAGGTACCTCCAACTGTGGGGTAGAATGTTGCAGATGTATAGCGGACGACAGCTTGTTGCTTAATTCCCGTTTACTCTTTTTAAATTTGGTTTCGTACTCAGTATATTCCTTTTCATAGAACATATCTGACCCTTCAACTATGTTGTCAATTTTCCAATGCAGAGTGTCAATGTTATTCCATCTCAATTGCAGGTTACGTAATTCATCTTCTATTTCCCATTTGTTACTCAACTGCTCCATCTCAAGGTTTTGGATATACCGCTTGAACGCCTTAAAATTCGTTTTCTGTTCAATGATTAAAGCATTGAGCTTTTCATCTGGTTGCGTACCTTTGTTTTCCTGTCCGCGGTACGAAGTCAACAAGTGAAGTACTTCTTCATACGTACGCTTAGTGTCATCATAGATGTTCTTGACGAAATATTCACTCGTAATATCATCATATTCGACAAGTTTCTGATGATTCATTTCAAATTCACCCCAAAGATTGTGTAGGGTATTCACTCTCGAGGTTATATACTCTGGAGACTTCCTGCCCGCACCATCTTTTTTAAAGTTGATTTTTATAGTCTGGATTGTGGAAATAATATCCTTTTGACGAGTATAAAGAGTTTGCGCTTCCATCTCGATTGTCAGGAAGACTTGTCAAATACCGAAGTAAGAAAAACTTGTCAAATACCGAAGTACAAAAAATAAATGGAACGATCTTACTTGAGATTGTCCAGATGAGAAGGAGATACTTATGGCTGAGATGCTCGATCACTCTTCACACCAGCTGGTGCCAGGCCTGAAGTTGCTGTCAGAAATCACCGTTCACAGATGTGAGCTGCGTCAGTCAATAAGAGTCTGCTGTTGACTCAATATGAATGTCACGGCACTGTACTTTAATGTCACGGCACTGCACTTTTACTGTCACTCTCCTGATTTAAATGTCATTTGCCAGGAGCCACGATGTCACTTGTCAATGTTCGTCAAAAACGCGGTTCGCGATGTCTCGAAGGACCAAAATGTACGGGTTGTGTGACCACGATACATAAGATGTCAATCTCGCGATGAGATGATGTCAGCTAATCAGAGGTGGGTGTTGTCAAGAGGAAACGACCTTTATTAGCGAGTGTCTTTAATTCACTGATCATACAAAATTAACATAAAATAAAGTAATATAAAATGTAGGTCGCGCATGAACAATGCTATGCGATGTCATCAAGATTAAATGATGTATATAAAATAAATGTACGTTCGTCCGTACAATATTGTACCTACTAGGTGCACGCATACCTATGTACATTGGCAATGTATGAATAGATATTGTGTGCTGGCTAATTTTGTGAACTATTAGAGGAATACTCAAGCTCAAGCGACACTCAATTTAAGAGAATGTAAAGTTCAAAATTAATTTCATCTCCGTCACAACCCTAATTGTTGCCACAAAAAGATTTTTTTAAAATGGGGTCAAATAGTTAATTTTTTGACCCAATTTGGTTCGATTTTTTTAAACGCGGCCAATCGTCTGTTTACCTTTTAATTAATAGATCTGCTAACTTTTATAATTTAGAGACACAATTACGAAACTTTCTGATTTATGTATTTGCTTATTTAAATTGCGGTAACTAATGCGCAAATAGCTTTATATACTTTACGTCGCCGGGGCCCTAAAATAACATGTCTGTTTATTGTGTTTCTAATCTATTGACTGACTAGCTTTCGCCCGCGGTTTCACCCGCGTCCCGTAACCGGATGGTGACCAAAAACTATCCTAAAACCTGCTCCCGGGTCTAAGTTACCTTCCCTCTAATTTACAGCCAAATCGGTCAAGCCGTTTTCATGTTATGTCGTAACAACGAAAAGCGGGTTTCATTTATATATATATAGATATGATAATTTGATTTGTGCGTAGACTTTTTCTTGCCTACCACTTCTATTTCACCACTATCCTCCGGTTGACTGGTAGAGAATGCCTAGGGCGTTAAGACCGCTATTGTACCTATATTGTTCAAAAAGTATATATGAATAAATCAGTAGGAGAAGATGATGATGGTATCCTAATCGGTGGATGGTTTAATTTAATAGGTATAATAGAATAGAACGAATCTTTTAGCGTTTGTAAACAAAATAATTGTTTTATACTTAAACAATACTAGAAAGGCTAAATTAACATAAAATAAGAATTTCGAAACAAAAGATACACATTGTTCTCATTATATTAATTTAGCGTAAAATTAACTGAAGCATTTAGTTAGTTAACCCACTTATGCTGCATTTTGTACGTGTAATGAGTAAAAAAATAACAAAAAAATATATTGCAAGTCCTTATTTGACTAACTCCTGATGTCTAGAATTTATATTTACTTCTATGGACTCATTGGGGTCAAGATTTCATTCCGTCATAAATAATATGTTTAAAAAGTTAAGCAATTAAGAAAAAATCATGTAGGCACAGTTAAGTAAGGTGTTTGAGTATTATATGCTTTTGTTATGAAACTCTATGGACGTGGTACAAACTCCTTTCGTCATCTTATGCTTGTTGAAGCGTTAATGACCTTTGTTGGATAATATGGAAGCAAACTTACGTGTGGTCACTCAGGCCTTAGGTCACCTGACTTTGAGCATCGCACTTACAAAGGTTGCTTCAATTTACAGGTCCAATGAGGCAATGAAGATTGACCACATTTCAACCTCAATCCAATTGTATTGACATTGAAAACGTTTTTTCATTTGTTCTATGTAGGTTCCAGTTGCACGAAAAATTACGAACCATTTACCTATATTTTGGGGATTTGTGGGGATATGATAATTATAATAAAAAGTTATGGCCGAAATAGTGTCTAAAAATCGAACCGAAATACTTGGGACCTAAGTTTTGTTGTATTAGCAACCTGCAATTAGTTTAGTCGCAACACTACTCTAACTTATTAAAATTGTTAACTATAACATAGGAACATGCCTGCATCTACCCGGCTAAGATGAAAGTTTGACCTTTATTGCAAGGCCTCCTAGATTGTTTTGTCTCGATTCAAAATTAGAACTATGCTTTACTTTTTTTTTTGTTTGTTTGTTTCTACTAGATTGTGTAACTAAGTAGGTTTAATTGGATGACCATGAACATGAATGTTTGACAGTTTGTTTTTTATGCACTATGCAATTTAAAATGGAGGTTGAAGTTCAAAATGTATTAAATTATTAATTAACAGCTTTCTATTTAAAATGTTTTATTTTTTTTACCTAGTATAAATATAATTTATATGTCGCTCTTTCAAAGCATTGAGTAGGAAGGGATTCCTCAGCTACGTGAAAAAATACTGAAATAAATCCCTTTCGAGTCTTTACCATACACAAGTAAGTACAGAGTAAAATTCTTAGTAGGTACATACAAATTACAGGTTAATTATAAGTGATGAAGAAACACTTAGGTATCAACTGTCTAAAGGCAGTGGCTGTGAAAAGATAATGACGCACAAATTAGCGACAAACATGAAACGATGGATGCACTTTGTAATTGTCACAAAACACATCGAGTGGCAAACGTTAAGAAATTACTAGAAGCACTCGGTTTTTTTTTTCACGTATACTTGGTACAAAGGAAAGTAATGGATAGCAAAATATATAGAGCGTATTTTTAACTTTATAACTTTTTTCTTTCCCCAAGGAATGGAGATGAAACCTTACAGCGCTAAAATTGTGGGCAGTCTTACTGTTACAGCCTTTTTATCGTCCCACTGCTGGGCTGCGGCCTCCTCTCACACGGAGAAGGATTGAGCATTAATCACCACGCTTGCTCAATGCGGGTTGGTGATTTCAGACTGAGTCCAGGTTTCCTCAAGATGTTTTCCTTCACCTTTTTTATCAGCCTTTGGTGTCCAAGATATACTTAGAAAGTACATACAAACTTAGAAAAGTTGCATTGGTACTTGCCTGAACTGGAATCGAACCCACACCTTCATACTCGAGAGGTTGGTTCTTTACCCACTAGGCCACCACGACTTTTACTAGGCCACCACGACTTTTTCGGCACACGGGCAGTCTTAAGGGGCAGTTAATACATTTCGAAGTTACTGATTGCTTTAGTCAACTCAAACAGAACACACGTAGGAAAATATGGAAATAAGAAAGAAGGAAATATCCTTGATTCACTTAAGTACCTAACCGGTTGAATAAGCCGCACTTGTACAGGAACAAACAACGAAAGTACATACCTTTAAGAATCAATAAAAGGCCGAACAAAACCTTGAAAAGATGACATTATTCTGCAAAAATGCCAATAAACCAGTTTGAATATGAAAAAAGTGGGTGCATGCTGTATGATTTAGTGAACTTTAGGTCTGCACGTTCAGGGCCATGGGCAAACTTGCATACTTATAAAAAGGGTATGCGTCACAACGTAATATTATGCTCAATCATTCCGTACGTAATATAATTATTGAAGAAACTTAAAACGTCATCGATAAAAAATATAGGAGGAAAATAATCCTGAAAGAATGCAAGTCATCGATCTTCATCAAATTCATTATGACTACGCCACGAAAAGGGTCGATAACCTCAAAATAAATAGATGTTTGAGTAAAAAAAAACAAACTTCAAGAAGGGTCTTTCTTATAAGAGAAATCATCAAAATAACCTCCGCTCACAGTGGGTGCATCAGAAGGGAATGCCAGACTTCTACTGACTAAAACCCCGCTGATGAAATGTCCCGCTGCCCCGGCAAGAAGAAGAAATGGCTAAGTTTGATGATTTCGATTGGGGGAAAAAACCTTCACAGGCCCTTCTAATTGTAGCATGTTACACACCATGGATGATGGATACAGTTAAAGTACCTATTTATTCGGCTTCTATCTAGAATTAAAAAACAATGTTTGTACCTGCTTATTAAATTACCAATCAGCTGGTTGGTACGTATAAGAGCTGACTGTACTGAGTCCATTGGATAATCAAACACTTAAAAATCATCATGAGTTACAGATTTTAATGATAAAAATGACTCGTCAGCTTTCCCACCAGGGGAAGTTGGCCTTAGCAGAAAGTTGTAAAGACCATCATGCAGGGACTTAATAATAAACAAGGTAAGTACGAAATATCTACAATCCTTGAAGCGTACACAAAGTTAAGACAAGGCGAGGTAACTGTATGATTTCCGCTTATTTGTGCAACGCCGCGTTTTGTAACCGATCGAACGGCGCGCTGCTTTCTTAATAGGAGTACATACAAAGTACCGGCCCTGTATGAATGAGAAGCGAATACTGTAATTATAGCTTTGTATGTTACGAAATTAAGTGCATTATTTTAATAGAGCATTAAATTATAACGCTTTGGTAGTTATAATGATAATAGTCTACGCTAGCTCTGAGCGTAAGAAAGCGAGCTCGTATTATTTCTCTAATTAAAATTGCGTATTTACGGTTTACCGCAGTTTTTCCTCCTATGGAAAAAAGTAAGAAAAATATAGCAGCATATATCATCCGAGGATAGTAAAACATTTCGTATATTTATAATATATGTGCCACCTTATTTTTGATGATTCAGGGAAGAGGATTACAAATTACAATGGAATTATGCTAGAGGCTGAGCTGCAAGATGCTCATAACTGTTGAGAATAGACTATAGAATTCTTTATTACCTATCTAAAATAGACTGTACTGCAAATAGAAATTGCGTGTGCAAAACTAGTTTACATCTAGCCCAGTATTTATGTGTCAGAAACATAAATACTAACTTATTATACAATTACAGCAGAGCTTTCTCAACACCCTGTCCCTACTTACATAAGCCTAGTAATAGCAATTCCTGCTTCGATTGCACGTAATACATACTTTACCGGCCGGGTTTACATGGTAAATACCTAAGTATTTACGACAGGCTAGCGTAACGTCTCGTGTGGAAATTAACTAACTAGATCTGAGCACTGATGCTTACTTTGTTGACATCTTGGTGTAGTTTTCACCGAGGAGGTTTACTTACTTTTTCTTGTGCGAACCTCCTTGGGCGAAAGGAGGTTTGGTAAAAAGTTATAATAGGTACCTATGGCACAGATTACTATAGATCCTACTTATCCTACTTATATTATAAATGTGAAAGTTTGTGAGAATGTATGGATGTATGTTTGTTATTCAATCACGCAAAAACGGCTAGACCGATTTGATTGAAATTTGGTATGTAGATAGGTGATACCTTGGATTAACACATAGGCTACTTTTTATCAACAGACCACGCGGGCGAAGCCGCTGGCAGAAGCTAGTGTATAATAGTTACTACCTATGGTTTTGTAGTCTTTGTAAATATGTATGGTAGTTTTAAAAATGTCCTTGTTATTTTCAAGTACTTACATGGTCAGTAACCCCTTGGGAATTAAAACGTAATTAAAAGGGACAAGGATAAAACTGTGGGAATATTTCTTATTGTGAGCTTGTTTATTGTTTAGGTGCTATTGTTTTTAAAAAGTTTAATGCAAAAACTCAAAAAGGTTTACAAATAAATTAAAATTCACGTATACAAATAAGTAAAAAAAAAAACGGTTTTATTAAAAACGCAATAAATTATAAAATATTTTAACTAAACATTTACAAAGTATAGAAGCTAGGCTAACTACATATTAGCTCACCTTTATTGTTTCAGAAATCTGCAGTGAATACTATATAAACTATAATACCTTAATGCACAAACAGGTATAATATTCCCGCACAACGATAATAATTGCACAAAGGTAACATAAAACCTACTAGAACATGCAATTTGATAACTTAAATTACACCTTACGTCTTCAATACATCTTTCGTTCAGGAAAATCAAGGTGAGTGACTGAACGGCTCGCGCCTTCGCCGAAGGAAAATGTTGCCTGCATTCGTAAATCGAACGCGAAACGGAACGCACCGACCGGTTTAAAAACATTATAGAGATTCGAATTTCGAAATAGTGTTTTGTTTTTATTTTATCTGTGAGTAATTTTTTGTGGCGGGAAAATAAATTGGAAAATGACGATCTACAGTAAAATTGTTCAAATTATTTTAGTTAGTGTGTGATGTGGTTCGAGCAGGATAACAGGATTGAAGGTTTGTGATTATTTTCATATTTATTTTTATTTCCAGCGATAACCCAATCCAATATCTATATCTAATATCTAGATATTTTGTCAAATATTAGTCCATCAGCTGGGAAGTTTGTTCTTCACCACTTCTTCCCAGCCATAACACTAGGAAGTGGTGAAAGGGGGCTCTTATAAATTTGAAAAAGTGCTAAAAACTAGCCTACTTTCAATAAACGTTTTTGACTTTGACTTTGATCAACGCAGCACTGGAAACCTCGCATATTTATGATATAAAAAATGGAAATCGTCTGCATGCTCGAACGAATAATTACGATGTATCAATATGACTAGCAAATATTAAAGTTAATTTTCAGCTGTAAAATTACAGGCTGTTTTCATAACATTTATAAATGAACATTCTTGAAAAGGCTGAGTTTTCTGTGAGCATACATTGTATGTAAGTAAGTATTATTGCCAGGTTCTGAAAACTGTGATGCACGCATATCATAACTATTCAATAAAACTAAAAATGAATTAAGTAACTACTATTAAAAAAATGTTGATTTTTGACTATGTTAAATATTATATTTATGTAGATTTTTGGTGCAGGAAACCGCTTGAAGTTGAAGTATTGTATTGTAGTACATATATATTGTATTGTAGGCGAAAAATTGAAATCTATATAGACAGATTTCAATTTTTCCGAGAAATGCTATCATTATTTAGACAGAAAATCAGCTAGTAGAAGTCTTCGAAAGATATTTATTTATACAATAAAAAGCAAAACATATATTACAACACACTATAAACTATTTAAAATAAAATAGAGCTGATAAGTATAAAATCAAACGTCCTAAAACTCCTCATCGTGGTCACATCTATATATATAAAAGAAAGTCGTGTTAGTTACTCCACTTATAACTCAAGAACGGCTGAATCGATTTAGCTGAAAATTGGCAGGGAGGTAGTTTAGAGCCAGGAGAAGGACATAGGATAGTTTTTGTCACCATCCGGCTACGGGATGCAGTTATCTCGGGACGCGGGTGGAACCGCGGGCGAGAAGCTAGTTTACAATAAATTTTAAAATGTGTGTATAATAGTTAAATCATCCAAGTTATTAAAATCTTCCTAATTGAAAAAAAATGCTTAGTATAGGTATTATGTATAACAAAATGTTTATTTTCCATTCACTTAATATTTTAAGGTGACCTATTATTACTATTGAAATCATTTCCAAACGACCGTTTTAACCGTGTTTTGTATTTAGAATAGGATCAGCTTTCATTCGAGTTAAAAACTTTTATTTAGGGTTTAAAAAATCTATAAATTCTATAAATAACAAACCAGTTAGCTCAAGTTAAGTTATAATAATACCAACTGGGACCTCTTTCGAGAATACCTTATTTTCTTTACCTACTACTTCTACTAAATAAGTATGTACAATACCATCCACCAACATTCACGTGTTCACTAAAAAGAAAATAATCAGAATTTAACTCTTGACGTCATTAGGGGTCTTTCCCAGCTCACAACAAACAACAACAGCCATTAAATAGATGATTCACACATTACAAAAGCTTTTTCTAAGTCTGGTTAAAGTAGGTATGGCGTAGATTTAAATTTAGCTATTCCCCGCAGTTCCACCTGCATCTTGAGGATACTACCTCCCTCAGTTAGAAAAAACTAACCCTAGTCCTTCGTTAGGCGAAAGACTATCTGTATACTAAAAATTTTAACAGGTTCAGAAGTTTTTTCGTGAAAGCCCGATATACAGAGTTACTTTCGCATTTATTTAGCTAGGGAATTTTTGGACTAGAAACTAGTATCCAATGTAGAGGTATAACGTTTGTAGTAAGAACTTTTTGGACTGGTGTAAATCTTTCACTTTTCGATGCATGTGACTGTGGTAGGTAGCATTTGCTTGAACAATTAAAACCGATGTGACCCCACTGGAAACATTTATGCAAAATGATTAATTAACCTCCTCGACATTGCTGATTGCTGGCAGTCATTAGGTGTGGTATAACATCTGCATAGGTAGGTACTGATTATTTTAATTTAACTGTACCTACTTGTATGTGAACTAAGTATCATAATTGCCTTTGTAGCGGAGTCAACACGTCATTCTTATTGGCACAATCACAAAAACAAATGTTGTGATGTATGTGTTATGGTCACGGAGGAAGGAAAGATAGTGGAGATCCCATAAGAAAGGTAGGTCAGGCGCCTTCTTCTAGCTCAAAGTGTGAGTAGGCGTGATCAGTTACTACAAGTATACAGAGACGTTCGTGATCCTTGTCAAATCAAAACCAAACTGCCAAAGATTGGTCTTGATTTATTGGTGATTTTATTTGAAAATAATGGGCGGGTTAAATAGAAAACTTTCCTTGTCCCCCGAACACCCATGTATACTTTGTATGTAATCATCATGGTATGATGATCATGGTATACTTTGTATGTAATATTTTAATACGATCATTTGTTGACGCTGGTCTTCTTTTTATGGTCGTAAACTAAGTATCTATTAATATACCTAATAAGCTTGCGCATGCGTGTGCGTTTTGCGTAGTTTTCTTAACAAAGCTATTAAGTGATATTCCATACCTATTAAAAAAATGTGACTAACTTAATAAATAAATCGTTGACGGTGTGGTTTTCCCATGAATCCCCAATGGAGTAACAAATATCTTTAGTTTATGTGTATATACAAACTCATTCTAACTCTTTCAATCTTTAAATAAATATTATGCAATATTTTGATAATTAAATGTAGGTATCTAGTTAAACCACCGATCTAGTTAGTATTATGCATTTTAGATACACTTAAAATCATGCGTGTGTATGCTCTCCAAGTAACATGTTCTTTGTTAGGATATCACATGTCATAAGTAGGTATATGTTTACACAAATCATTGCAAATATAATAAATGGACCAGTTACTTTATATATCAATCTGTCGCGCTTTATCGATCTGTGTTTAAACTTCAATATACATTTTTTTTTTCCCTCGTGTATTTTCCGAGATAGATGCATTAATCGCTTGGAAATTAAAATATGTAACAAAATAACTATTCCTATAACATAATAAATGTCTTACAAAATTATTACCAACATCGCTGAAAATAGATCCTACATTTAATAAGCTAAAGCAACAAACACACAGATAGCAGCCTAAGACAGAGCTACATCCTTTTACATTCATGTATACAAGATAACAGAGTCATCTTAGAGTTCCTATTTGCCAAAGGGACGGTAAAATCGCCAATTCTAAACGTTGTTCACCTTGTGCAAACCCCATACTTAGATACTACGGATGTTTGACACTCGATATATTCCACTTCCTTGCAGTTTTACTTGTAACTTGCTAAGTTACCAAATATACATTGAATATGACGCATATTAATTAAGTACATACCTATAAATTGCTTACGCTCATGACTTCCTGTAATAAAAGGTTTCTTACAAAAATTCATGAATAAATTCGTAATGTTTTTGCAATGACTGATTACATTGATATATGTAATCGCTTATTAGAAGGCACGTATTTAACAAATAATGATGTATTGTATTTAGTTACATAAGTGTACATGACAAATTTCATTATTAATATTTTCAAGGAAAATGTCATACCTAAGTACCGCCTTGACATCAGCTTTGGGATCAATACTTATTAAACAGTCTTACAATGAAACTATCGGTACAGTATATTATATCTACCTACTTCTATTGTTTTTGCATAATACCTATAATAATAAGGATTCGTCTAATATCTACTGCCCGGTGACATTTTCAAGCACTGAAACTGTGAATGCACGTAGGATGCATGTAGGAAATGCAGTTTTAATTTATTTATTTATGTAAATCTGTTAAGTTCTGTTGCTAGTGAAACAATATCCTAATTGACATGTACATGTCAAGGCTGGCATCTCATATACTAATTAAATCAGTGTTAGTTATTACCAGTGCACATAAGGTCGGCAACTGTCTCGTTTCATTTTTACTTCCTACACCTTCAAAAATGTAAATATTTACATTTCTAAATACTACCCTGAAAAACACATCTATCTTCCGCATAGAGATATTGTCGCTTTTAGTTATTCCGACTCTTTTGTTAATCAAACTTAGAAGTTATTTATAGATCAGGTTTTAAATAGATACGTTTTAGTGGAGATTACGTGTAAACATCGTTATGGTGGAAAATTACCCATAGCTACGCATTTACTACCTACAATGTTTAAATTTACATTCTTTATTTACCTGAAACCAGTTTAGGTGACCCTTTAACAATTTTCTCATGATAAGAATAAGAATACATCTACATAAATAATTTTATGTTTATATTTAAAACCATTGACCTCATTTCATGTTTACTTCCCTGACCAAAATACATAGTATTTAATAGTTTAAGGGAGCTTTTCTCAATAATACTCAAAGGTGTCCCCACATAACCCTTTATAACTAAAAAACAGTGCTGTATTATTTTTTGTTTGAAAACTTTTATGAGGTACAATTTTCTCAAAAGCCAGTATAAATATTGGCCAATATTAAATTTTTATTCTTCAACGTTTATTCCTTATACCACCTACATCGGAACTGTATTTAAACCTGCGCTACAAACTATTTGACAAAATAAACCAAACTCGTAAAATTAACAGGAAAAACCAATTAACATCCACGAATAGCGAATTTATGTGCATAACTAGCCACCTTATTAGGCGCACGTGCATTGGGCTCTCACTTTTCAAGGCAAAGGGTTCATTAACCGTACGAACTCGCATTAAACTACATATAATTAAACACGCTTCTTACAAACTGACGCTATTTATTATATTTGGACAGGTAAATTAATTTATATTTGTTTAGAATTTTGTGTGGGTCACGGCCGCAGCGAAACCTGTAGCTTGGAACGCGTGTGTGACAAGATATGCTACAGTCTAGAGTAGGAAAGTAGATTTCACTTACAACGTCCACGTCCGGAGGGAACTAAGTACGATATTCCTGCAAAAAGCGTGTCTTACGTAAAACAAATAAACCTATTAACTTTATCTATCATGACAATCAGTTTTGGCATTTTAGCATGAAAGGGTAACAAACTAATTTCCGCATTTTTATATACCTAAATGCTAAAGAAGTTAGGATTGAAATAACAAAACTATTTCGGTTAATGCCAATGACAATGCATAGTCAAACTTATGAATTTTCATTTTGAAAATGCTCTTGAAATAAAAATCAGCTCATAGAAATGTATTTACCAAACTTATGCAAACGAAAAATCTTCATACATTAGATAAAAAGCCATTTAGTTTAATAACTTGTTATTATTTTTCTGTTACAGCAATCCGGTTTTTATAGATTTGCATTAAAATAATGTGTACCCAGCATGATATGATAGACAGCGGTTCAAGGTCCGTTAGGTTTTTGCAAGTTTCGGTTTAGAGGAAATAACAACGGAGTCCAAAGTCCTCGGGTAATAAACTCGATGGTCAAAGTATCCGGTGCGAAATATTTATATCGATAAAAAAAACTGGAAATTCCACAAATAGATTTGGGTTTTTAAACGGTTTTATTTTTTTATGTACGAGGAAGATAACATCTATTTGCGTGCGCGTTATCGGAATTTAGGTTTTTTTTTCTATCAATACGTGTTTTCTATACTAACATAAAAGAGAGTAAACATTTTTTGTTTGTTTGCACATACCCTACAGGCTCCGAAACGACATTACTGAACAGATTTGTGAAATTTTTTAACTATTGCGAAGCTACACTATCTCATATTCATATTCATATTTATTTGCATACCATAATGTTACAATGATGTTACAAAGGGCTTAAAGCTATACATTATGGACCCTGTTAGGGCACAGCAAAAGAAGGCTAGGAAGTTTAATTACATACAATGTAGATTCAGTAGTAGATAAATGTTTTTATTTTTTATTATTACCTATATTATTCGATGTTAGGAGAACATTATCTCTAAGTAACATAGGCTATATTTTAACCGGGTACTGGAAGAAGTTCCCCGGGACGCGAATGAAACCGCGGGAAAACAGCTACTTTCATATTTTTATAGTGCATGTGCAGCTATAAAATACGACTTTTCCAAATAAACGAGTAGCGTCAAATTTAAACGTCATTAACTCCCACATCTCGAAATTGTTTGTTTTCCAATGATTCATAATTAATGACATATGCATTTTTTACGGCCTTATACGCCTTTTTTATTAGAAGCCTACTACTTCTGGTAATAAATCAATTAGACTCACAAATACACATATATCTATTTTTAACAGTGTGATCTAATGGACCTATGTACAAGCTTAACAAAAACTACGTAACTTACAAAAGTTTCACAAAAGGTAAATGCCTCGTTGTAATTGAGCTAGCTTGGTAGAACATTTTATCGATTCGATCTGCCGTTAGTGTAACCTAGCTTTATAATAGGGACCTTTAATACTGAGAATTGCAACCCTGCCTTGCAAGGGGCCCTTTCTGATATTTATCGTAGACTTTGAACACCAATTATAGAAACTAGATATTTATTCTAAAATTCTATAATAAACTTTACCTAACCACAAAATTTAATTTAGGTATGTGTTTATGGGATTTAAAGGTCATCGAAGTAGACTAGACTTTGTACCTATCGCGGAAGATTTTTTCCAAATGCTTTTGTTTTATTTTATTGATGAGCAAAGGTTAATTATAAAAAAAATATTTGAAAATACATATGTTATTTTTAGAAATCCAGTTTCCATTACTGATGTTAAAGGAAGTTAGCCTTTGACGTATTCCTTTTTATCATGGTCAAATTTTGCTGAATCTTGAAAAAGATATACAGGTTTCATGTCGTATGATGTACCTATATAAACCAAAACTGCGCGCGGAAATTAAATAATTTCGTACGTTGACCTACGTGTAGGTACCTACTTGTCTCTTACACCTACCCGGTTTATTTTACTGCTGTCACGGTCGCAGGATGGCAGAGGTTTACCGGAGGTCAACGTACGAAAGTATTTCGTTCCGCACGTGTTATAAAACGTGCAGAGTTAACATAGTTACGGCCAAAATACTCTAGTTTCAATGTCAAAACCCTTTTGTAATGCAGTACAAAATTGCCTAAATAAGTGTGAGTATGAAGTTTAAAAAATGTGTAACATGACAGTAATGAGGGACCATTATTGTCGCGCAGATCATTATAAAAATCTCGGTCGTTCCAAAATGGAGCTTATTATAATTTACCACTTTTGTATCATTTATGTACTTAAGTAGCCTATCAAGGTATAGTATACCTATGCATTCTTAAGATGCATTCTCAAGACAAAAGAATTAATGTCAATGATTTTTATTCGATGATGAGTTATTTACGAGGTTATAAAATACAAAGAAATAGCTCATGTAAAATGAATGTTCCAAAAAGACAATAGAAGCCTTGGAAAAATATTAACTGGAAAAAATGTACTTAATAATAATTTCACAAGTTACACTTTATGTTGTAGTTTAAGAAAACTCGATGGCCCCCAGATAAATAGTGGTGAAACTGTTGTTCAATGTCGAAATGTTTTAACAAGCCTAAAAAGATAATGTTTTTTATTATTTGTTTGTCTACGCCTTTTGTCCACTTACTTAACTACAAAATTATAAGTTTTTTTTGTGTTACTATCGATCTGTGTCAAAAGTTACCCATAATTTCTGGGCCAGTGAGATTTACAATCAGGGCACAATTTGCAGTAAAAGTTCAAAGTCAGCAAACCTACCTTGTACAATTTAATTTCTTTAATCTTTTTTAAAATCATCCTCAATCTAATTATAGCAAACAATGCTCGTAGATTATACAAATTAAAAAGTATACAAAGTTAGCCAATCCAAAGGAAAAAGAGCGGAACAGACAAGCATTGTCTCCAGGCATAAAATGTGTGTTTGCTCGTTTCCTTGAACTAAAATAATGGCAGAACAATATGGAAATGTCGTTTGCCATGGGAAACCACCATTATCATGACAACAATGGATGAGAATTACCAGTATTGTCCATTCAAAGAGTTTTTATTAAAATATTACGAACTGTCGTTAGTTTTTATCGATAAGTACTCGGAAAATTACTTCAGCTACTATGTTAATTTAGAAGTTCGAAATAGCAGTTTAATAAAAATTCTTCAATTGAGTAGGTATTCTACTTTTATGTCCGTTGTATTCATCCAAAAAACTACATCCAGTTTTCGATGTGTCTGAACGTAGAAACACCTATGCAATAAGATCATTAGGCAGAAGGAGATGATCGTCTTATGTTAACATAGGTATTTAAAAACCAACACTATTAAAAATAAAATTTCAACATCAATCACAACTTAAGAAATGCATTCTTTAAATTGCATGAACAAAAACCAAGTAGAACCTTTTTTTAAAAAAATAAGTAAATTTCACAATATATCCTAATACAGAGCAATGGTTGCGATGAACGCAGATTTTTTTGCGCTCCGACGCAATCTACTTTTAGGGATCTTTTTAATTTTATTTTTACGCCTTTTGTAAGGCTGTTTAGCAACAGTTGCAATCTCTCGACAAACTATTTAAATTAACTCCATTCTTTGTTGTTATTATTTTTTGTAGCGTCGGGACTTATTACTCTTGCAAGGTATGTGTTAATAGCTTTTAAAAAAGTAATGAAGTGTTGTCGATGTCTTTGACTGATTTTTATAACAGTTTTACGTTGTGCGGCATACACGATAAGTATCGTCGATTAAATTAATTACAAATGAACTGAATATGATGTATGAGTGATACTCTGAATGCATTGATTAGTACTTACAGTGTACATATAAAACCACAAGTATATTCTACAACTCTTGATAAATTTTGGTTTTCTACCAATTTTTGATTATTTATTTAAACTACATTCCAGTTTAAAATAACTTAGTGGTCTAGAATTACCTAAGGAGCTTAATGGCGTCAAATCTGCATATAAAAATGAATGCAACATCACAATTTACAACGAAATATTTTACTTATTATATCGAGCCGTTACCGCCAAATTATCGTAAGCGACACTTTAGTCAAGAAACCGTTTTTTATCGAAACTAGTATTTTAAACCGTAACGGACCCAGCCCTGTTGGTGTTTCCCGCCTAAAAAAAAGCGTTACAAAGTTATAGCGAGTGCTAAAATTATCGTTAATACACATTTTTTCTAAACTTTAACGTAAGCGACACATGCATTTTTATCGCAAGCGACATTAGTGCTTCACCGTGGGCGTTTACTATAAACAAACCTGTCGTGACCTGTTGTTTATTTCCGCAAAAGTTCTGATGCAACAAACATCGTTCCCTTTGTTTTCATAGTAAAAAAATAGATTTGCGCTTAAAAAAGTCTTAAATAGTGATTATTATTGTGTTAATTCAATTAGAAGTGTACTTCGAGAGGAAACTCAACAGTTAGGTATCAAATAAGTCAGCAATGTCGACTCCAGCAGCAAGGGTATGTATTTTATTTTAATTTTGGTACTTAAATTAAAGTAAGAATAATTAAATACTTACGTGTATCATTTATGCCTTGCCTGTAATAATATTCTTTCACTTAAAATTATTGGTGAGTTAGTTAAAATTTGTTAAATTAGTCTTGTACTGTGTCTATTTTCCTAAGTTAAAATTACAAAAACTAAAGAGAGCTCTCTTTGGTTTCTGAATTGAGTACGAGTACCTAGTTTACTTGTATAATCTGCTTGATCTCACTATCCCAAATCATCCTCCTCCTGCCCTTATTTGGGGTCAATTCATTTGGGGTCGGCGCAGCATGTTTTCTCCTTCCATACTCTTCTATCTGCCGTCATCTCACAAGTAACTTTCTTTCTTGCCATTTCTACTTTCACACAATTCATCCATTGTTTCTTTGGTCTTCCTCTTCCACTATATTCGTCCACATTCATACTCATCATCTTCCTCACAACATGATTCTCATTCCTCCGCATCACATGCCCATACCATGACAGCCGGTTTCCACGCAGTTTCACGGCGCTACTTTCAAACTTCCTCTTATATACTCATTCCTCACTCTATCCATTCGCATAACGCCACACATACCTCTTAACATTCTCATCTCTGCCGCATGCAATTGTCTTTCATTCGTCGCTCTTGTGGGCCAGCACTCTGATCCATACAAGACAGCAGGTCTGACCATACTCTTGTAAATTTTCCCCTTAACTTTAAGGGGAATACGAGGGTCACAAGTTGTTCCCGTTACCTGCCGCCATTTCATCCATCCTGCGTTAATTATGTGCGTACCTGTCCGATCTATTTCGCTATCGCCCTGAATAAGCGAGTCGAGATACTGGAAATCGGAGCAGACAGGAAGAGGTGCGTTGTCAAGCGCCATGGCTTCAGGACTGGAGAGACCGCCGAAATCGCAGAACATGTATTCGGTCTTGGTTCTGCTGATTTTCAAGCCAACATTCTCCAGTCTCTGTTGCCAACTCCCCAATCTGCTCTGGATTTCAGGTCCATCCTCACTAACCAGGCTAATGTCGTCGGCAAACAGCATGCACCAGGGTGCCTCCTCCTGTATGTCCGCCGTCAAGGCGTCCATAATAAGCAGGAAGAGGTAAGGACTTAAAGCCGACCCTTGGTGCAGGCCCATCTCACTATCGAAATTTTTTTACATAAATAACTATATTTTTAATAAAACATAATATTTTGATTAAAAACCACGATGGAATAAGTGGTACGAGGATTAATTGATTTGTAAAGAAGAAATTTCTCATTTCATTTTATAATCTTTGTAAGTATAAGTTCATTTGATCTCATTATTCCTAACGATTACTATAAATAAATAATTTTTGATTATTATGTGGATATTTCATTTAAAAACCTTTTAAAATGCCATTTTTTTAAACATATATTATTTCTTGGATAGTAATTTTAATAGGTAATATTATCGTAAACGCCCGAATATCTATAGACTGTGACAGCAAAAACATTGTATGCGCCATAAATGGCATAAAAACTCATTATTTTTGTTTTATATTCAATCATATATTTAAATCTCTAAAAATCATTAACGTATGTAATTTTTCTTGTTATTATCACACTTCTTATTGAAAATATTTTAAAAAAACCGTCTCCTGTAAAATTTGTTTTTTGTCGGTTGCGCTAAAATGGCGGTAAAGGCTCGATATTTTTATTATTTTCCACATATTTCATCAGACAGTGCAATTACATATGATTCAGATGAAGCGGTCGGTTTGTTCGGACAATCTAATGCCCTTAACAGTACTCGCACACTGCAAACTTTCAGTCGCCCGATAGTTAGTTTGTACTCCTAAATCAGTATGAAGATGTATGGAAGTATGCACATCACAAAGACCTGATATTTAGCCGGTGTCAGACCGACTGAAAACTTTGATGGGAATCAAGAATTTAATTTAAATTAAAATGCAACCATAGGCTTAAGCGCTCTAACGCACTAGCGGTTAACCGCGGGGGCGGCTAACCGCGCGGCTAGCCGCTTTTCCAGTTTAATATGCAACCGCTTATGATTTTATGGCGGTTTAGTGCGTACAATCATAAGCGGTTGCATATTAAACTGGAAAAGCGGCTAGCCGCGCGGTTAGCCGCCCCCGCGGTTAACCGCTAGTGCGTTAGGGTCCTAACTGTCTGCCGACTCTTTAGTTTTCAGTGTGCGGGTGCTACAATAAATCGCTCATACATACTGCACTGATGTAATAATGCTACATTATTTTGTCCAGAAGTGAATGGCGCTTTGTGTAAACACACTTTGATTGTAAGTAGCTGAATAAATAATTTACTAGCTGCTGTAGATATTATTATAATTACACAAAGTAATTAAGTGCCTCTCTCTTTGATAACACCGGTCAACAGCATTTTTGCGCACGGGGTTTAGTTATTATATTTTTATTATATAAGTAAATATATATAAAAAAAATGAGATAGCAAATTGGAAATATTTTCTTTTTCAGAAGTTGAAGATTTTTGATTTGTATGACCGCATTATGTCGGTCTTTGCTCACTAGAGGGGTCGAGATAGAGGCAAGAAGGTGGAGGGTACTGTTTCTTACGTCGGATGCAAGTCTAAGACAAAATAATCATCAATAACTTATTTTTAAAAAAGGTTCTACTTGGTTTTTGTTCATGCAATTTGTAGAGTGCATTTCTTAAGTTGTGATTGATGTTGTAATTTTATTTTTAATATATATTTACTTATATTATAAAAATATAATAAGTAAAATCCATGCGCAAAACAAACATATTTATGTTGACCAGTGTAATGTATCTCTGATCAACCTAATTGCTATTGTATTGAAAGGTAGACTGATTGTCAGAATTTCTGGCTTCTGTCTACCCGCAACGACTGGTAATAAACCCACTTTCCGAAACACAAAGGAACTCGTCATAGCTAAGAGGGTCAGTTATCTATGCACCGACCGCGCCAGACATTGTTTAACCTTAACATTTTACTGATATAAATAAATGCATGCTTATATTATATTGGTGCTATGTTATAATGTATGTATTATGCACAATAACAATGCATTTAGCTAGGATGTGTATGCTAATAGTAGATGATATAGCCTTTTTATTAAGAGGTAAAATGCAGACTGCATCATATCTGCATCGTAAAGAAGCTAATAAGCTTTCTTTTATTTAAATATCTACCAACAAAATAAGATTATTTCAACGAATTAAGTATTTAAACATCTCAAACGAAATTATATTTTTGCACTTAAAACAAACATCCGAAATGAGAACCTCCTCCTTTTTGGGAAGTCGGTTGAAAAATAATGCAAAGTGTAGGTAACCTAATGATAAACAATGACTCCTTTTTGGTAAGTCGGTTAAAAAGGATGAAAAGTTTAACTAATCATTTACAATAACTCCTCCTTTTTCTGCAGTCGGTTTGAAATATCAAAAGTACTAAAGATAAGACTTAAATAATGTGAGTGAACTTTAAGTTCCACCGACAGGTTCCAAAGTGTGAAGGCAGGGTTAGATTTTATACGGTCTCAGTTATCCTTGAAGGTAATCCTTGCGATACCAGTTACTGGATAACCGGTACCACTAACTGCTGCTAACTAAACCTTGATCTACTTGAAAACCACTAACCGCTCAAAATAAATAACAAATACACACTTTTTTACTAAATTAAACATAAACGTAAAATTATAGTAAAGTGCTCTTAATTTAAGTTAAAGTATTTGTTCATGTAGATATTTAAAATAGTTTGAGGTCAGGTAATAAAATTATTTTTTTTACTTAGATAATTACTTACATGACAATTAGATACAATACAAACTGCTATCTAAGAGTTATAATGGTGCACTTTACATAAGTATGTCATCCTCATTTCGTGACAAAATTGTTCCACAACAAATATACTACACATACAGTAAAACACGTTATGTAATACACCATGTATGTATAATACAAAAGCAAATAATTTCGGGGTCAACCTACCTCAAATATTCAATGTCAAAAATGTATCGTCAAATATTGCAAGATAAAGTCAAGACAATATATAAATATTGGACGTTCCACTCATTTGCAGTAATTACGTAATAATACGTCACTTTAAAATGCACAAAATATTAAATTATGTATTACAAGGTCAAAGGTCAACACACTTTTCATTTCCGAAATTTGACTTGTCAAAGTTTTATTTTGATAGAAATATTATTTATTAACGTTAATTTTTGTAAAGACGTATTATCCAAAATTAAATTAATTAAATGAATTAAAAATTGCATCAAAAACTCCTCATCTGCCGTCCACCAGGGGCCCGATTCTCCTAAGTTAATAATGTCAAAATCGAATAGAAATTGAATCGTAATATGATCGCAATAGCAGTTTTAACCATATCGGGAATTCTGCTACTAATATAAGACCAATCGTATTCCAACGACATTCGATTGGTTTGCGATTGGTCTGCTATTTTGGTGATTTTGGTCTATACGGTAGTTTGCTCTACAATCATATAGCAATCGTAAATCATTTGCAGACAAAATGATTCATTATTGAATGATAGAAAAGGATAAAAACGTTTATTTCAAAGAAAAAATAGCGGAATGCCACATTCGCTTCAATCGTAATTGAGTCGGGATTGGATCTCAGTCGAATGTGACTTGAATGTCGCTTAAGTAAAATTAGGAGAATCGGGCCCCAGTAGTTTACCTACTCAAGAGCCTGTCACAATTGTCACGCTTAATATTAAATATTTGACCAAAGTAAAAACTAGTTATAAAAGTTTTGTTAAAATTCTTCACAAAAATGCATTTTAGTCGAACCATTAAAAAGACATCAACGCGCGTTCTGTTTATTTATAGCTAACCAAATATAAGTAATTTTAGATTGCTATTATTTTCATTGAGGTAAGGTTTTATTTTAACTTTGTTTAATTTTAGGTGTAGTACATGTAAATCAATATTGTAAATAGTGCGTATTACTTCTTAAATGTACCTAAACCCTATTTTTTATGAACACTAAACTCACCTCAAAATATATACACCGTGACTTTTTAGTCGTCTTACAACGGCAGCCTACTTAATGTATCCAATGACTAGTAAACGTTCATATATAAAAAAAAATATTTATGAGATTTGAATAATTTAAAAATAAAAATTAATTCATTATTATGATGCATGACGTAGATTATAAGAACACCCTGTTGTGAGCGCTGCCCGAATCTTGTATCAATGGAGCGCGGCGCGTTGGGAAAGTACCTACTTTCTACCGTTTGATACGTAAACATTTTGTTTTCAGTATTTTTCTTTGCACCTATTATCTTAATAAAGTAAGGCTATAAAATGAATAATCGTGTCTAGTGGTATTTTATGTCGGATAGATTGAGTGGACCACCTTTGTAAGACGACTAAAAAGTCACGGTGTATAAAATGACTTTTTTTTATTCAGAAATATTTTTTTATGATAATAGATACATATCTACGTAAAGCGAGCACTAGAGTACTATAAGTGAGGTCATTATAATTTAAACAAGGTCACATGAAACGTGAGACATTTGATGACAATGATAAACTTAAAACTACATACATAAATAACATCACTTGTATGAGTTATATTATCATTATTACCACTTATGTTACTTAACTGTTATTTTGCAAACAATATTCTAAACTAGTTTTTTTATCCAGTAGTTTAATCTAGTTTTTTAACTAGATTTCTTAAATGATATACACAGACTGATGTAGTTGTACGTAGCACTAAAATAGCTAATTAGAGAACATAGCTTAGATTTTTATTACAAAAGCATTGCATTTAATACACAATTCCAAACTGACTATTACTAAGGAAAATAATAAATAATAATTTTACTGCAATTTTACATTACTACTGTACTGTAGTTAGGCTAAGGACGCACGCAGCAGTAATTATAGTCAATCAACCGACTACGAGCTGACAATTGTTTAGGTACTCACTACTACTTGTACAAGAAAACAGGACTAAAGGCTACATTATTTACCCTAAAGGAACTGAAATTTCTGCAAAAAGTCTTAATGTTTAAAAAATATATATAAGGATAACTGCCTTTTACACAATTTTCTTCTATTTATGTTTAATTAAATTAAATATAATACATATACATACACAGAAATATTATTATTTAAAAAGTTACAATTGGCACTTTCGTGCCTATTCAATTTGTGCGAATTCACTACTAATCTAGCTGAGCTCTTTAAGCGAAGTGTAAGAAAATGAGTAAAACGTAAAAAAAACATACCTATAATAAATTAGAATGTAGGTTAGTCTTAATGAGCAGTTTCAGATCTAGATTAGATATTTACGTCCCAGTCATTAACAAAGCACACAGGCATTTTCAATCCTAAAAAGATAAAAATAAATAACAAAAGGAGTCTAGCTAACATATAAGCCTTAAGTTTTGAAATCTCACTTCAAAAATAAAATTTAGTATTTTTTTAAAGTAAACATTTTGTATTTCGAAATGATTGCCATCTCAATGGTTTTCTTGAATAATTGTGATTACATGACTATTTTTCATACTTAAATAAACATGAGCGTTGAGCGCATTTTAGCTGCCTACACTAAGTTGTATTGCCAAATATAAACTATGTACTTATGTAAATATTTAAAGTGCGTATTATTGGAATTTACCACTTGAGAAATATTCACAATGTATATCAAAATACATCCGATTAGGGGCATAAAGTTGTTAATGTCACGAGCTTCATAAATCATAATTGCATCACTGAATTATAGGCAGTCAAAACCATGATAAATAAAGGTAGTACCAGTCTACATCTAAGCTAACACGTTCTGTATTTTCTCTAGGAACCTAATATAATGGGGAATTAAAAAACGAGCGATTAAAAAAAAGCTTTGCGACTGATGATGGCATAAGTACTGTATTAATAACTTGAGCGGTATGAAATTGAGTAAGCGAAAAATTAACTAAACTAACAACGAATATTGATTAATAATAAAATCCAGAACGAGCTTACAAAAAGTGGATTGTGATAAATCCATTTCATATATGAAAATTTTATCCGAGCGACTACATTACTAAGTGAGCGACTGGAAATACAGAGAGGGCAACTTCAATATTAAGATAGAATCGATTTTTTTAAGTGAGGTTATACATAACGTACTACTAAAAAGTTCACTTTGAGCAAAGTTTTGTAAGCTGCTTTATTAATGATTATTGGTTCCTGATATTCTATTTTAAGATGGCAGAATTTTGAAAACGAATCGCTGCAAAACAGACTCCACGTAGTCTTGTTTGCCCTACCCGTAGAGTGCAATTCAAAATCGCGTAGGCGCGGAGGGGCGAGGCGGCCTGCGAGCTCAGGCGCAGGTAGTTTTAACGCTCGGGCTGAGTCACGGCTGAGGCTGGCCGGCAGAGCCGGCCAGCAAGCCGAAGCTGTGGTGGTGAGCGTGAAAACCATCTGCGACGATAAGGTCGCATGGGACCGCCGGAGCCCCGCAGCGCCGGAGCCGTGACAGAAGCTATGTTTGCTGCATGTTGCATTGTGCTTCCATGCTGCATGCCTGCTTGCATGCTTCGCTTCAATCCCCTTCCCTCGCTCCGCTATCACCCCTTGATATCTTAATTATACATTTCCGATTACTATTTAGGAAATGTATAGATTTCCTAGGTTATGTGTCTAATGTAATTTATTTCACACATTTTGTATTCGAAACACTTCATTTAAGATAAAATGCCGCTCGGTATAAAAAATACATTTGCCAAATACTTATTGAAAAAAATGCAGGACGTAACGTTGACACTCAAACAAATATTAAGTCGCTCAAATATTATGAAGCTGCTCATTTTGTATTTTAAGTAACTCAAATTAATGTTTGTAAGATACTATTCTGTTGATTTTTCGTCACTTACAGTCAGTCGCTCATTTCTATTACATTTTTGAGCTTGCTCATTGGGAAAAGATTTATTGCCACTTTAGTTTCAATGTAAATTCAAGTGGTCAGAAGTTTTCCGGCGACGTGAATCACTTTGGGAAAAAAATGTGGATGAACACTTTGTTTTATATTATTCAAAAGACAAACAACGAGGATTTTTACATACACGTTACTTTAAGGAAAATATACATACAGGACGTAAATTGTTAGCCAGCTCGAGTGGTATGATATAGTTTTTTTTGTGCGTTATCTCACGTCTCACTGTCAGATCTTCACAAACAAGTATTATGTTCATAAGAATACATAAGACATTTTTTATGTCCCTTGGTCATCCTTGAAAACATAGGTATTTGCTTAACAATATACCTATGGCCACAAAAGTTCTTGTCGTCACTAAAAACAACTCCATTTTCTCAAAAAATACCAAGGCAACGTAATGACACTTATTACCGAATCCACGTAAATACAAGGAAATGATATGTACATATTTCAAAAACAAACAAGCCATCAAAAGCGGTGTTATGCAACAAGACATGCCCGCGGTTGTCTCACGGCCGTAATATTGAACTTGGGTTACGTTAACCTGGTCCCTCAACAATCAAGTTTATATTACATCTATCTATTTATAGACTGGTTTAATTACGAAACAGTTGACAATGACCGATTCATTGATTCATGTTTAGAGTTCAATTAATTTGGTAATTTAAATATTTTAAGAATAATGTGGAATGATGTCAGTTTACTTGTAATTCGACAGATTTCAACGCACAATTAACTTCCCCGTTTATGTAGTCGTGAGCATTGTATATATCTCCTAAAAATTCAATCGACATTTCGATTTTGAATTTTGGTTCGACAAACCTCTACATAAGTTTTCATCTGTAGGTTCAAATGAAAATGTAAGTGATAAGTAGATATGATTACTTTCAGGTATCATGTTACCTATCCCACCCAAACTACCTATCATACAAACCATTGGCTTAAATAATTTTTAAATTAAATTATCTTTATGGCAATTTTCAGAGGACATGTCAGAAGCAGTGGAGGGTGGAGCAACTCTAGCTTGGCGGCTACTGGCCACGCTGGAAGGGGGCTCTCTGCTTCTGGCTTCCTCGGCACTCTTGGCTTACACCGTGAGGAAGAAGATCGCTGGACAGCACAGGCCGGGAAGAAATATACGGCGGGTTCTGGTAAGAAGAATTGGATAACTAAAATACTTGTACCTAGTTGTTATCCTGATGAGTTATTTATATAGACTCATATTATAAGACTGAGGAGTTAGTTTGAACGCACCATTCTGAGGCTTTCAGTGTTTGACAGCCCATTTATAGAGGAGACGGGTGGGTAGTTCAAACGGGATGTGGGTGAAACCGCTGTCATAAGCAGGCCTTAAAGAAATGGGCACAAGAATTGTCGTAGAATTAGAACCATTGAACTAATAATATTCGCTTACAGATACGGCCCAAGACAATTTAGACACCTTCCGTGCCTACAAAATTCTGGCACACTATTATCTGACAAACTGACAGTAAAGTAAATTCGGTAAATTACATAAATTGGATAAGTACTTCCTCTTCAGAAAATGATTGTCTTTATATACGGAGGAAGCCCTATTCTATTCTTGTCAGGTACACCTACTCGCTTGTAACAACGTACGACGTCTTTATAGCAAAAACATAGTTCTTTGAAGTAATTATCTGGCATGAAACTCAGTAGTGAACTCGACATAATTACGATGTCTTGTAAGCGATTACATCCTGTCGTTATTATTACTTACGAGAACCCACGACTTTATTGTTTATTGTTTGTGGCTCTTTGTATTAAAGTTCCAGAAAAACTACACAATACTACATATACCTACACATCATCCTCTGAGTCTTTTTCTCAACTATGTTGGGTCGGCTTCCAGTCTAACCGGTTGTAGCTGAGTACCAGTGCTTTACAAGGAGTGACTGCCCGATTGCCCTAACTGACCCCCTCAACCCAGTTACCCGGGCAACCCAATCTCCCTTGGTTAGACTGGTGTCAGACTTACTGGCTTCTGACTACCCTACACATCATCCTCCGAGCCTTTTTCCCAAACTATGTTGGGGTCGGTTTCCAGTCTAACCGGATTCAGCTGAGTACCAGTGCTTTACAAGAAGCGACTGCCTATCTGACCTCCTCAACCCAGTTACCTGGGCAACCCGATACCCTTTGGTTAGACTGGTGTCAGACTTACTGGCTTCTGACTACCCGTAACGACTGCCAAAGATGTTCAATGAGAGCCGGGACCTACAGTTTAACGTGCCATCCGATACACAGTCACTGGTGTCTAAGATATACTTAGAAAGTACATACAAACTTAGAAAAGTTGCATTGGTACTTGCCTGACCTGGAATCGAACCCGCGCCCTCATACTCGAGAGGTTGGTTCTTTGCCCACTTAGGCCACCACGACTTTTCTGACTACCCTACACAATACTGAAAAATATTTGGACCTAAACGTTATTTGCTGGGATTCCCAAAAAGGCACCAATAACAAGATAATTTTAGAGATCATACATCGAAGATAAAACTAACTAATGTCTAGTAGTAAACCAGCATTTAGAAGTAATTTAAGATACAAATTGTAATTATGAGTTTTTTAAAAGCATAATTACCGCAAAATGCATTTAGTGGTTTTTATAACAAAGTTTATTACAGGTTACAAACACGACTAACACATTAGGAAGAGAGCTGAAAAGGCGACTAGAGGAGCGTGGATGTGTGGTGGACACAGTAACTCACACGAGTAGAGGGAGGAACGAAACGGCAAGTTTATTGAGCAATGGGACGGCAACTTTACCAAGCAATGGGACGGCAACTTTACCGGGCAATGGGACGGCAAGTTTACTCAGCAACGGGACGGCAAGCCAAGTGACTGAAATAAATGACGTCAGAGCACCCAAAGTCGATGCTATTGTAGTAATAGGTGCAGAGCCTAAGGCCGAAGGCCTAGACGGGATGGCGAGATTGGTCAATGAAGATGTCTACAATAACTTAAAGGTAATAAATTATATAATTAGAGCATTTAAAGTGCTGTCTGTGATATCGCAGCTCTTAAATGAATGAACCGACTTTCGTCTACTTTTTCTTGTGTCATAGATAGGTATTTATACCGAATTTTCTTGGCGATGTTTGATGAAAATCAACCGTCTGAAGTTATAAGCTGTTCTATCAATAGGTTGACGCCTGGTATTATTGTTAACTTTGTACATATTAGCTTTTTGCGATAAAGGTTTTTATTACATTTTTAATTAGGTACACGTAAAATCTTTTAAATAATATCTACATTATGTAAGTACCTTAGTCATTAGAATGGAAGGGAGAATTATGTCGAGGTTTTGTAGCATAATGAGGGTCACAATGTTAATGGCCATAATATTTAGTACTTCATTGAGTAAACAAATAAAGTTGGTAAACTACTTGAGGTCGCAACGGCTAATTTAAACTTCGTGAGCGCGATGTTGACCACTGTGCATTATTTAAGTTAGTGCTGTGTGTGGTCTTTACATTGAAAATGTTCAATAGCCAGTAGGCCTGGGATCTCATTGTGAAGTCCTTGCCTACTTATTTACCAGTAGCGCTAGTAATAGCTCAAACAATATTTTAATGTCTTTCAATAAGTCTATCAATCAAAAGCTTCACAAAAAACAGGACATATAGTTATCGGCACGGATATTGAGCTCTCGGCGGAAGAGTGGGGATCGCTTTGCGCACTGTACATTTAAGGCAATAAACCAATAAATCACTTCTGCGCAGGAGAAGGTCAGGGCTCAATATCCTTGTCGATGATTATACCTTTTTTAAACCTTCATTCCAGCTGACATACCCCCATATTGAAAATGACAATTTTTCACCATTGGGTTGTGTTTTCAAACATAAAAAGCGACCGATAGAGATAGATTTAGGCTATGGGGGAGGTCTTTGCCCAACAGTACGACAGTATAGACTAAAAAAGACTTTTGTTTTCAAAATTACAATTCAATATCTATTAAAAATTTTCAGTTGCTGGAATCTCAGTCGCACCGCGTCCGTGGCGGCGGCTGCATCGCGTGGGCCTGCGCCGGCGACGCGGGCGCGGCGCCCGGCGCCTTCAGCGACGCGGCCGCAGCCTTCGACACCGTGCTGCATGCTAGTCTGCAGCACGTCGCTAAAGTGTAACCGTCGAATAGTATTTTATCTATAAAAGGCTCGGAAGATGATAAGTCTATACTCCTTACAATACCTATAATAAAAAAAATGTTTATTTATACTCCCGAAGACCCTCGTATACTCTCCCTATACTCCCTTGTGTTTGTCTTACCTTAGTTAGGCACTATCACTGTCTACTTTTTCTCATATAAACTCTCTTATGTACTTCCTTGTATATTCCTCCTATTTACTATACTTAGTATGTCCTCCCCTGTGGACTCCCTTGTCACTTGTCCTATATACTCCTTACATATTTTCTTTGTATTCATTACGTACCTACTTTTTTATGTATTATTACTCCCTCTTCTAACTGAATTTTCAACCATATTAGATATAAGCCTTTTTGGAGGGCTAGATCCAGCCCCTATTATAAACAATGCTTTGTTGTTTCAGTTGTCATTGTGAACCTATTTGGGTAGGTCGGTGTGACGGAGTGGAGCAGACCGCACAGCGTGTAGTCACCGCGCTCCTGTCCAGTCACGATACTGCACAAGCCTCTAGGTTTTCTGTCAGGTAACCGGCATTTATGGTTTATATGGTTTCGGTGTGTAAGAGGCCTATTTTTGGGACGGGAAATCGACAATTTAGCTCCCGCTGTAGCGTGACGGAGTGTCGAAATATTACTGATTCAAAACCTTCCATGTTCTTTCTGGAGCCCTTTGTGTACTAGGACCGTGGTGCCGGGACTGTTTGATGATGACTCACGGCCCCACTCTTACACTAGTAAGAGTGGGGCCGTGAGTCATCATTTTGAATACAGACAATAGAAGAGTGGTTATTTTTGGGATGGAAAAAAATAGGCTTAAAGCACTTTCGTGGACAATGATATTGCCATTGTTTATAATTCAATATTTAGATAACTGTATCCTTGCATATAACAAACCAAATATTTTATTTTTCCAGATTTTTTATGTAATTAATAAAGTTCCTCTTTTATGTTCCAGAAATGCTGCTCACAGAATAGGGGAATACCTGTGCAGGTGGTTGAAAATAGTGACGTGAAACTACTACCTCTTCACATTGTACAACGTGATGGCCTATTTGTATAGCTTTAAGTTTAATATTGGATTTCGATAAAATTATGTATAATAAAACGTTTGTAAATAATGTTGTTTTATTAATTTATGACTGAAGGAGTATCTTGCAATCATTATAGCGGATGTGCCTACAAACTAGAGGCATAATTATGTTAGAATGTAGAACAAATCGGACAAGGGCGGATCCACCGTTGTGGGCACGATGGGCATGCCCACAACCTTAATAGACTTGTGATGTCACACTTTTACGATCTTTTGAAATCGATAAGCTGATGATAACACAAGGGAACAAAATAAGTCTTTTTTTTAAGAACAAACTTCCCAGCAACACAGCTGTCTATTACAATAAAATTATTATTATTTACAATAGGCACTATTTTACCTTTTTTTTGTTGTTTTGGTACTGTTTTGTTCCAAAACTCATAAAATTTCGCGCTCGCTACACTCGCGGTTTTTTCACTTAGCAGTGGCTTTTTTTTTACTTGTTTGGGTGATTTCATGTTCCAAGACTCTCAACATTTTGCGCTCGCTACGCTCACAGCTTCTTAAGAGGATACCTCGTTGCGATGTTCACGGGCGAACTGGGTAAATGGTTGAGAGGGATAGAACTATGCGATAGCAACGTAAATAGATAGAGAGAGGAAACATGCAACCTGCTCGAAAAAAAATAACGTAAGCGCCATACTGAATAAAAATTTATTAAAAATTCAATTTTATGTTTCTTTAAAAACTGATTTCTGATTAATGTTTAATAAAATATTATCTACATTCTTCATTATTTTAATGTGACAGAAAGTACATGACTACGACATAGAATTCATAAAATGTTATTTTTAGAGGTAAGTTCTGATTTTTTTTCTATCGAGAAAAGTTACTTGTTTTATGTTTTTGTCTTCGGATTAATTTAGGTAATATAGTCAACAAACACATATAAAAAAAGTTAATTATTCAAATAAGTATTCTTAAATTAAAATTAACTTAAAAAAATTGTTGAATTCCGAGGTAGCGCCTTAATTTCACAGAACTTTTTTTTATAATTTCTTTAGGTATGTTTGTGGCACAAAACTCAAAAATTTCGCGCTCGCTCCGCTCGCGCAACTTTATACGATTTTATACCGCGTCTTCGCTTTTTGGTTTTATAACTTGGGGTGCTTTAGTAATGATTGCACCCGGTACAAAAGCTAGAGACGGAACTGATAGTGAGCATAATATGCGTTTAGATATATTGCAAAAAAAAAAAAAAATACGTCAAACATCGTAAAAAAATCGCGGTTTTAGCCTTATTAGATTGGTTCGTAATTTTATTTTGTCGTTTTTTTTTTTGGGGTGCTCAATAGGTAGCCGCCCCGGGCGCCACCCGATGCTACACCGCCACTGGTAAAAGTTGAGAAGTGCACCAAATGAAAAGCTACTAGAAAAAAAAATAATAATAAAAGTTATTGATTGAAATAGGTTAGGATCGAAACTGACTATTATTTTTTTTTAAATCGGGTCCGACTTCCTCCTAAGTTTATTTTCATTCCTAATGCCAAAGTCCTGATGCTCAGAAAAAAGGAAATAATTTAATTCGAAAGTTCATAAGCGACTTGCATGATTGTTAGTGAGCATGTTCATGCTCCGACTTGTACTTAGCCGATTTTCTAGTAGCTGTGACCACAACCTTTTTTGAAGGCTGGATCCGCGCTTGAAATCGGATGTCTACATTAGCGAAATATAAGCGAATCAATTTAGTGGTTTCAACAGAAAATTACAGTTCACCTTCCTAAATTGCTGCACATTGCTAAGTTTATTTGAGAGAACTTAATAAAATAACAATTTTGATGCTAAAAGCATTGGTCCAACTGGAACTGCTATGAATATAAAGCTTTTCTACGCGTAAAGTCTGCTATTTATCACGCTGTGATGCGGGATCATTAAATAGTGTTAGGGGCAGTCTCAAACAGGCAATCATTAAAAGATAATTTATTTTGTTAAAACATGGGTATATGTTTACAAACCAGAGGTATTGTTAAACATGAGGTGTTGAGATTGGGTTTAGCGTAAAATTAGTAATTAGTAACAAACGAATGAATTAGTATGTAATTTTCTATTTTAGTAACAATGACATCTCTAAAAGTCATGTTACAAAAGAAAAAATTAAATGCTACCACGCTTTCTATTTTTATTTATTACTTGCGGCAACCCTGAATGAATCTGTCACCTTTCGCAATGGAGTGTTGGACGTGTCCGTAATAACAAAAAATACTTTTTATTTACTTGTAATGCTGTCACCACTTTAACAGTAATTCCAAATACCATTTACGATTATGTTAAGTTCGTGTGGAGGTTTGTTTAGTTCAAATTCGCTGCCGAAATATGGAAGAGGTGAGTTGATAGGTTACCAATGTTACCATATTTTTGTTGTGTCACAATACAGCGCGATATTGTTGGTTATTGTGCAATGCTTTGTTTTTAGGAACTTAACGAGCATGATTTGGAGGAAAGACTGTATGCTATGCTACATCATGTGGACGAGACGGAGGGTAACTTAACAGCGAGCCACAGAGATGGGTTGAACATAGTGGAAAGCGCGCCCAGGAGCACCGTGCGGCGCTACTGGCGCACCAGCGAGCCCACTACTCCGTATCAAAAGGTGAACGTACAGAAGGAACCCGCCACGCCATCACTCAACAGCAACAAGCCTGACAACAACATTACCCAGACTAACCAAACACCAAAGCCCAAAGAAGAAAAACGTGATTCTCCTAGCAAACTTCCCGCTGTCGATCTATCTATTTTCCAGTCTCCTGTACCACAAAATATTAAGAAAACTATTGAAATCATTGAACAGGATGAAGACAGAACTGTTTTACTTGATTCTAGTGATGAGGATGAGGTAATAGAAGTGGCACTACCTCCCAAGCCTACCATTACTATTGAGAGCTCTGATGAAGATGAACTGCATATTATTAACCCTGTATCTCCAGCTAAACAACAACTTAATGTGGAAAAAACAACAACTAGTGCAGGACGAGATGTTACAGCCAGTCCCGCACCCTCAGGAGTATCTTCAGTTTCTGATGAATTCATGCGTGGTGATTGTATAGCTTTGAACATATCTTCCCGACACCAAGACAATCCCAGCTTTGATTTCAGTCTGCATGGATCTGACCTTCTTGTTCAAAGTACTCCTTCAAAAAAAAAGAAAAAGAAGAAAACTAAGGAAGCAGTGACATCTACACCAGTTGTTGCTGCTACCCCAGAAAAGGCTACACCCAACGATGAATGTTTTGCTACACCTAAAAGTAAAGCCAAGAATAAAAAGCAGAAAACTAAATTGTATGCGGTTACCGAGAAAAGTATTCCTAGTGCCGATGTGTATGACTCTGACAGCAACCAGTCTATTGACACAAATAAGAACCGAAACTCATACATAGTTACAGATAAAAGTTTTCCTAGCACTGATGTTTACGAATCTGATTCAAATCTGTCTGAATGCGCAAAGGAGGCACCAAAGAGGGCACAGAATAATGACATTGAGAGTTCAGACAGTAGCGTGTCCCTGGATAAAGTGAGTGAACCACCATCTAAAGTCTCGAAAAGAAATGAATCCAGCCATGCTAACGAGGCCGAAACCACAGTTGTTGACCTGACAGAGAATGAAAGTTTTGTTAATCTTGACGAATCTGACATCCAGGAAAACATTGTTATGGGTAATGTGTCCGGATTCACTGAATATGAGGACTATGGAGATGAAAACGTGCCTGACAACAACATTTCTAAGTTTGGCTCAACGAACATACCTTCGATATTAAACGAGAACCTTGACTTCGACAACTTGAAAGGCAAAGACAAGGTTTGTAAAAGGCGAAGATACTCTCTGACAACTCTTCGTGCTGAAATGGAAAAATTCTACAATGAGAGCTGGGGCGGAGAGAACTTTAACCACAGGGAGATTCAGAAAAGCATGTCACGTAAGTTGGAACATTATTTTATTTACATTTCTCTAGCTAGAAGTATGTTTATTTGTAACATTTCCTTAAAAGTGTTACAGTCCAGCTGTAATTAATAGTGTTTACTTTATGCGTGCGGCTGAGTGTATTATGATGAATCTAGGCACATATGTAGCTGTAGCAGAATAACATTTATTCTTGTGCTTGAAGTAGTTCATCTGGATGCTGGTGAAACCGGGGACAAAATCTACTTGACTAATAAAGTCAAGCACTCATAATATTCTGACAATAGTCATGCTAATAGGTGTAATTACTTCCAACAATCATTAAAATAAGATTAAGCTCTACCTCATTAGCAAATGTATGTACATTAATTAGTGAAGGAGATAATGCAATTATGTCTAATGTTTGTTAATTGCTTCTTCTAGGTGATAAGAGCCTGTGGGTGATTGATCCCAAGGATAGGATGCCGCCGCTAGCTAAAAGAAAAGTCACGTAAGTATATTCCATTAATATAAATAAACCTTTACAATTAATTATTATATATGTTCCTAATGTACCTCCTCTACATAGAATTCCGAATGGTGCGATGCGAATTTGCAAGACAGGAAAATTAAATTCGAATTGTAGAAGATTTCACTAATTGAAAAGATTCAACAATTAGGAATAGAGACTGAAAAATAAAGCTGTAATAAAAAAATAAATGATTAAAACTAAATGAGAACAAGACTTAACCAGAGTGTGGCACAGTGTGACACATACAAATGTAATGTTTCTTCTGGTCTACATGCTGTAGCAAACAGCAACATTTCTCCAATATATTTATACTTATTATGCTATAATATATTTCAGGTGCAACTACTGCAACCGTGCGGGTCACCGCGACGACACGTGCCGCCTCAAGCCCGCCGTCTGCTACATGTGCGGCTCCACCGGCCACTACGAGCCGCGCTGTCCCAGGAAGATCTGTGTCAATGTTCGTATTGTATTATTATTCTGTATGAATATTACAAGTATTGCAACCGTGCGGGTCACTGTGACGAGTGTATCTTTCCAACAATTAAAGAGTTTTACAAATTGGTTCAGTCATTTCTGAGCCTTTTAGGAAACAAACAAAATATATTTCCTCTTTATTATATTATAGGGACAGATAGAAGATGATGATGACAAACATTATTACATCATTTTTAAATGTTGTTATTACTTAAAACAATGGCATTTGAAAAGCGTCATTGTTGAGAGGAGAGGAATATTGACAATGTACAGTCACGAGCAATAATATATATACATTGTCACATTTTCTAAAATATCTCAAATTCCACCAGTCAAAAAGTATGTGTTCTATATTTTTTTCTAAATTATCTACATGTAATACTGTATCAAAACTGGGTATACATTGGTTTCATAGTAATATAAACGATACAAAATCACTAAAAAGTTTACACTTAAAATGTAATTTTGAATTATCCATGACAATTTCTATAACATATACACATGAAATGCCAGTTGTATACATATTATAGGAATTGTTATGGATACATTAAAATGATATTGAAAGTGTATACCTACTTTTTTCTGTAATAATTACAGTTTTATAAATAAATAAGTTTGTTACTGTTCATTTTAAATTTATATATTACAATTAATATATCTAGCTCAGCCTCTTTCACACGGAACTCTTTCAAGAGTTATTATGTAAAGGGAAAAGAAGACAGATCACAATCCATACAAAATTGCCCCACGTCCTATAACAATGTGACGTACCTCAAAAAAAAGATAAAAATGTTTAAAAATATATGGCATACTCTCTAATTTATTTTTTTTACACCTTCATACGAAAAAACTGCTTTAAAAATTGTTCAGGCGCTGTTATGAAAACATCGTTCATAGGACTATTTATGGACTATTTTATTAAATTATGTTTTTGTTTGATAGGGTATACCTCACAGGTGGTTCCATAATCATCAGGTCAGGATCTGATGATGGAAACCCTGAGAAATCCAGGGCAACTTTTGAAAATTGTAGGCATGCGCAGGATAAAAACTTGACTATAAGGTTATGTCTTATAACAATATGCAACAGTGAAAGTTTGGAGCTGACCTGATGATGGAGACGAAAGAAGGTCGAGGGAACTCGACAACCGAATAAGTAAACTACCTCGTGTTTGGGCTTATATTATTTGTATTGAATAGACCTTTGCAACAGTGAAGGTTTGAAGCTGACTTGATGATGGAGACCAGAGAAGGGCGAGGGAACTCAACAACCGAATATGTAAACTACCTCGTGTTTGGGCTTATATTATTCGTATTGATGAAAATTATCACTTAAACCGACTCCCAAAAACACTGAAAAGAAAAAAAAAACCATTCTTAGGAGCATCGGCCTAGAAGTCGGTGGGGAAATAAACCTAGGTTTTCATTAAACCATTAGACACCGACTTCTGAGGTAGTTTACATATTTTGTTGTCGAGTTCCCTCGACCTTCTCTGGTCTCCATCATCAGGTCAGCTCCAAACCTTCACTGTTGCAAAGGTCTATTCAATACAAATAATATAAGCCCCAACACGAGGTAGTTCACATATTCAGTTGTTGAGTTCCCTCGCCCTTCTCTGGTCTCCATCATCAAGTCAGCTTCAAACCTTCACTGTTGCAAAGGTCTATTCAATACAAATAATATAAGCCCAAACACGAGGTAGTTTACTTATTCGGTTGTCGAGTTCCCTCGACCTTCTTTCGTCGCCATCATCAGGTCAGCTCCAAACCTTCACTGTTGCATATTGTTATAAGACATACACCTTATAGTCAAGTTTTTATCCTGCGCATGCCTACAACTTTCAAAAGTTGCCCTGGATTTCTCAGGGTTTCCATCATCAGATCCTGACCTGATGATTATGGGACCACCTGTGAGGTATACCCTATCAAACAAAAACATAATTTAATAAAATAGTCCATAAATAGTCCTATGAACGATGATTTCATAACAGCGCCTGAACAATTTTTAAAGCAGTTTTTTCGTATGAAGGTGTAAAAAAAATAAATTAGAGAGTATGCCATATTTTTTCAAACATTTTTATCTTTTTTTTGAGATACGTCACATTGTTATAGGACGTGGGGCAATTTTGATCCATCTTCTTTTATTGAGAGAAATTTGACAAGTCAAGTGACATATGAAAATATTTGAAATATAAAAATAAATACTGTAACAGCCAGTACGATTAGATATTAGAACTCCTTCAACATCGAAGTCACTGGCAAACTGGTTTACTGTAAACATGTTATTGAAATTTCCTTGGGTTCATTATTTTGTAACTAAAACTTAATATTTTTTTTAGAAATCTGTTGTTAACGTAAATTTGATAAAAATGTGTAGTTAATTTTGATACAATTTAACGTTTACATATTTTTTGGACACAGTTAGCATACTTATTTTTGCGATTTTATGTCACTACATGAATTTAAATTTTAAGGGCGTTTCCATGTTATTGCTCGTGACTGTACAGTTTACTTTAGATCAAATATATGACGTGATATTTACTGTGAATAGCACATTTTTATATCTTGATAGATTGTAAACACATTATACATTTATAGTCATTTATCTTTTATTGTTTTTAACTATGTTGGGAACAGCTTCCTGTCAAATGTGGAGCTGCCACATGGAGTTTCTGTATATCTAACTTCGTCAACTCAATTAACTGGGCGATCTCCTTGGGCCCGGAAATATTGGTCGTCAGACGGAAACGAACACATAAAAGAACTCGTTACAAGATTATCAGCAATCAGAAAATCGTCTTATACAAATAGATATTCTTATTCTTAAAAAAATGTATCATAATTTAATTTCCCATTGCAGTGCGGCTCGCCGAACCAGATGTACTCGACGATGTGCCGCAACTGCTGCAACTGGGGCTCCGTGCGCTGCGGCGAGTGCGGCCAGGCCGGACATCCCCACACGCACTGCCCCGACCTCTGGCGCCGGTATCATAACACTGTGAGTATTGCCTTATTTTCCAAGGGTGCATCAACACGGTGCAAGTAGCTTGTGCATGTTGAGGCACACGCACAGGTTACGTGCATTTTAAAAACATGCGGGTCCAGTGACTCGCGCATGTACCAAAGCAAAATATCCACCCGCGTGCTCTTGTCACTTGCGCATGTTAACTTGCTCCTGCTACAAGTACCGTGTAGACGCACCCTTAGTATAACTTCATGAGGGAACTACTTCCTGTAGCCATGTATAAAATCGCTTTAATTCTGTATATAAGCTAAATTACTGCCAAGTTACATTAAAATTCGTTCAGCAGTTTGCGCATGGGGATGTGACAAATTTTCACTTTTATAATATTAGTGGGCGATCATTACATGGATTTTTAGTGAAAAGTCTGGCAAGGGTTTAGATCATCGTCATTCTTGACATATTTGTGATAAAAAATATATCTAACAAAAACCTTTTTCTCCACAGATTGACATGACCTCAACATTAGAACGCTGCAACCAAAACAAGAAGCATCAACAACTGTACTGCAGTGGCTGCACCAGACGCGGTCATCTTGTGCACACGTGCCGGGTCACCCTGCCCTTCTCCGGCCTGCCCATCAACTCGCCCTACGTCTGCATCTACCGGCCTCTATACCAACCCAACACAGACAAACAAACAGGACAGCAAAACACCGCCCCACCAACCACACCCCTCAGAATTGAACGCAACAAACGCCAGTCCAAATCTCCCACAGCACACGAAACTCATGTCAATAAGAAAAGAAATCTCTCCACCTGCGAGGATAATGAACGACGTAACACTAAAAGCCCCGGACCGCAACGAAAAACTTCCATCAGTAAAGAAGCTGAAGAAAGCAATAAAAATCAAACTAAAACTACCCAGGAGAATAAAACTCAGGCTGGACAAGAAAAAGCACCTAACTTCATCCCCATCTGCTCAGCAAACCATGACAAAAAGGGTAACATTATACAAGATAATGAAGTATCTGATACAAGTGATATCGTCACATCTGCCAGGATTTACATCACTAACGATGTTATTGAGAAACTCAAATCTGATGAGGGCAAGGCCTGGCTGAAGGAAACCACGGAGAAACACAGTGTTGAAGTGGAAAACGCAGAAATAAACTCGTTTTTGAGTATTAAGGGCAAGCTCGGAGATCAAGAGGCTTTCCATGCGGAACTGAGAGATTGGTACAAGCCAGTCGACAGCGCGAAACCAAGCAACGATGGCGATACTAAAACTGAAAACAAAAACGATAATGCTTGGAGCGCCCTGCCTAAAAACAGAAACAGTTTGTTGAAACAACTCGACAAAGCTCTCAACTCATTGAAACAGGACATAGGAGACCCCAACGCGCTCTACAAGGAGTTGACATACCTGCAGAATCGTCACCAACAACTGCTTAAACAGAAAGTTATTAGTCCTAAGACATTACATAACAACCGCGGAAACATTAATCAAATGCTCAAGAAGCTAAACATGGTACTTATCGGACAGGCTGGACTTGCCGACGGGTCCGCACACCTCAATGAACTATACTCCTTCCAGGAGAAACTCATGAATTTGCGACAGAAAACTATATCCAATGACTTGCGAAAGGAGATCGGACAACATTACTCGCTTATATTCTCCTCGCTCCCCAGAGATGACTACTCAGACTTACTGAAGATGTACCACAACAATGTGAAACAACCCTCAATGATGAAAAAGCAAAAGAAGAAGTTGAAACTCAACCCTAAACTGAACAGATTGAAGATAAAAGTAAACAGCATTCCAACACAACCAATACAAAACGGCATTAAGGAGAAACGCGAGAAGCGAGAGGAGGGTTCTGCGGCCTGCAGCGACCCGCACATGATACAGAAGCTGGCGTTCTACCACAAGCGGCTCGTCAGCTCGCGGCCCGCCGGCGCCGCGCTCAAGAAGACCCGCGGCGAGCTCGTGCGGAGGCTGCACTCCTCCATCGCCTCACTATACAGGAAAGAGAAAATGTCTTCTAAAAACAAGAAGAAGGTCAAAAAGCTGCAAGAACAGGCGCAATTGTTCTTGTCTAATGTATAAAATATAATTTAGGAGATAAAGATTTTATGTTGGCGCCAATCAGAGGCGTGCTCGGCAAGAGACGAGCCGGTATGTACCCGTGGTCCACGTGGGATCACTTTTATGTTCGTCTTAATTGCCGGTTTGGTGTAATGCACTATATCGTGCGTGTGAATTATTAAACTTCTTAGTGTAAAGCATTACTTTCTTTACTTTTGACAAAACCCTATCCCAATAGACGATGATATAAATCATTCGTCCATAGTTGAAATCACACACTAAATTAGAAAAAAAATCTAATGAATCTATGAGAATGTCCTAATGCATGCTGAATTCCTCTTCTGCAATTACAGAAGGTAACATACAAGATGCAGTCTGAATCTGTGTCCTTGAAAACATTTTATTCAATTGAGTTCCTCGAATTGTGTAGAAGCAATATCTATTGTGTCCTCAATTGGCTCGTACAACACAAAGATATATTTTACTGTCGTGGATCAAAAAGTGAGGATTGCCTTACGAGACGGTCATCTGGGCTAGGTGGTTAGATTCTTTCGTGTATGAAAAGTGTTATTTCCCTTGAAACGATTGTGCATCCATACTTTCCATGCGTGCTAATTTACCGATAATTTAAACAACACGCGTATCGTTCACAAATATTAGTGGAAATGTAAAACTAATATTTTCTTTGAGTGATTTAGTAAGTTTTCCAAAGGCGCATCACTAGTGGTATACGTCATCAAGCACCACGGCCGCGACGTACGTCATTCAGTGATAAATTGATAAGCCAAAGCTTGGTACTTGTTGATTTGATAAAATCTTTAAGATCAATAGCAAAAACAAAAGTTTCCGCCAGTGCAGCTTACAAAATAGAATAATGAAGGAATTAATGTTTAGAGTCCTACCAAAGTTTGAGTTATTCGTATTAATATGCATCATAAATTCTATTTGTTGCGGACGACTGGTAACTAATCGGCAATTATTATTTTAATGTTGTTGTTTTATTAGAAGTGATGTTAAAAAGCTTTTAATTGTGTGCAGTTTGGTGAGGAAGGGTATTATCCTGCCGGGTACTACGACAGCCAGCAAGCTCAATATGAAAAAATTAAAACTGCGCTCACTAAATTGGAACATGGTTTGTATTCATTTTAACTCGCGAGTTATTAAAGTTCATATTATTCACGCGATTACTACATAATTAGCTCGTATCTTGCATGCAAACAAAAACAAACAGATATATAATTTATTCGTAACATCTATACCTAATTATGCGTAAAAACAATTACCTTGAGAGGGGTATTCCCAATCTCAACATAAAATATACTTGAAAGCTTTATTATCTACTTAAAAAATGACATCAATGAGACCGTTTTGCGAATTCTTCTTGGTTTCAATGAACCATAGACATTCATTGGGAAAATTCTAAAGCATAAAACCTCTTTTCTCTCCAGCGCCCCAATGGGTGAATGACTGGCCAGACCCGTCCATCAGAATGGGTCAGGTATCAGGTGTGGCTATAGACAACTCTGGCCAACTGCTGGTGTTCCACCGTTCCCACAATGTGTGGGATGCCACAACATTTAACAATAGGGATGTGTATCAGGGTATCGGAGAGAAGGCTATACCAGAACCCACAATATTGGTGCTCAATGATACTGGGGAACTGGTGGACATGTGGGGGCAGAATTTGTGAGTAGTTTAAGATTTTAATGTATTCTCATAATTCATTTGTATTCATGTATGTTGTCAACAGAAAATACATCTGTCCAAATAAATTGGTACAACTTGAGATAATGTAGCTGCAGGTTGTTCATTTTAAATGCAAAATATGTACATAGTGAAAAAAAATAACGGTATAAATTTATTTTACTGTTTCTTGCCTCAATTTTAGCAATCACTTAAATATTGAAGTACTTACACCACATTTTTTTTAAATATTCAGAAGTTGTTAATAATGCAGTATAATCATGTTTAATTTTTATCTAGGTTCTATATTCCTCATGGCATAACAGTGGATTATGAGGGCAATGTGTGGGTGACTGACGTGGCCATGCACCAGGTCTTCAAGTTCACTCCTGACAACAGACTGAAGCCCAACTTGACTCTTGGAGAGAAGTAAGTTATTTCAATTATTCTTTTATCAAAAGAGACCTACCTATGATATTTTAAATTAATTTTGAACAAAGCAAAGGTTTACTTAAATATTATTGTATCATTTGCAGAACACTGTCTCCTAGGTCACAGGGTTTCCCTAGTTTGGGAGGCAGGGTTTTTCACTATAATTATGTTACCTTTAAACAACTGTATTGTATTTCCTTGTATACCTATTTCAAATCCTCGTATAGTTAAGATTTTTATAATATGGCAACAAGATAAAATGTAAGAAAGGTTTTTTATGTATCAATAAAGTTATTTTTATTTGTTATTGTTATATGTACTTGTTTATTCTACACAATAGAAACAAAACACTGTGTTGTTACATCTCAAATTGTAAGCTGTTATTGTATTTATAATTTTGAAGCACAGAAAAACAAATAAACAACCAACCTAACGACCTTCGTACAAGGAGACCTTGACCTGACATTGTTCGTCTACAAACAAACTACATTGTACACAGAAGACAAGAATATACATCATAGCATATGTATATTGTATATAGTAGCCGTTTTCCGCGGATTCACTCACATCCCAGGGGAACTTTTACTTATACCTGAATAACATATAGCCTGTTACTCGGAAATAGTGTATTATTACAACAGTGAAATAATTTTTCAAATTGGTTCAGTACAAAGCCTTTAGAGTACAAACAAACAAAGAAAAAATCTATATATATGTATATATATTTATATATTTATGGAGCAAAACTGAGCAAAAAAATTACGTTAGCTGTATGGGAGCCCCCCGAAATATTTATTTTATTCTAGTTTTCAGTATTTGTTGTTCTAGCGGCAACAGAAATACATCATTTGTGAAAATTTCAACTCTCTAACTATCACGGTTCATGAGATACAGCCTGGTGACAGACGGACGGACGGACGGACGGACAGAGGAGCGAAAACAATAGGGTCCCGTTTTACCCTTTGGGTACGGAACCCTAAAAATAACCTTTGTCTCTCCTAGGTTTATCCCCGGTAATGACGACAAACACTTCTGCAAGCCTAGCGCGGTGGCTGTGCTGTCTACCGGCGACTTCTTCGTAGCTGATGGGTATTGCAACCACAGGATACTCAAATTCTCTCCCGACGGCAATATTATACTGCAGTGGGGTCTCAGTAAGTACTTAATGAGTTGTCTTTAGCGCTAACTCATTTGAAGATCTTTGTTGATTCTTACTTATAATGAAGAATGATTTGCTTGGAGAATTCCAATATCTTACCACTTATGGGTAAAAAATATGTCTCCGATAAGTCTGTGATTGTCTCCAGGATTCCAATCAGGTGCTATAAAATTGGTCCCTAATGGTTCACCTGTTTTAATGTGAGACTGTAACAAACAATTTTACATTCGGATTTAGAATATTTTAAACAGGTAGAGGTTGAATCAATATTTATAATACTACTTCTTCAAAAATCCTAGGTCACGGCAACTCCCCGTTTGCGTTCAACGTGCCTCACGCGCTAACACTTGCCGAAGACCGCGGGCTCGTGTGCGTGGCGGACCGGGAACGCGGCCGCGTCGCCTGCTTCCGCCACGACAACGGCACCTACGAGGGCAGCTTCAGCAGCTGGCTGATGGGCGGCCGACTGTTCAGTGTCGCGTACGCTCCCGTGCACGGTGAGTGACACATAGCGGTGTATTGTACACCGTGACGGACGCGAGCGCGTCGTCCTTACCTATTATATCTACAAGTCACGTCCTGCCGGCATGACAAAGGCCAATGGTAAGTAGTGGAGAACCCTGTACTGCAAATCAACCACTCATAAAACCCTTATTTTAGTGTGACATTAGGTACAATTGATTATAACTCACTAACACTATTATAAAAATTTAGTATTGCCAAAGGGTGAGCAGGTCAAAGATGTAGTTGTTCCATATAAAACTGTTGGGAAAATGCTAGACAGATCATGATGTACCTACTGCAAAATTATCTACTATACTTAGACTTCCTCATCACAATGTAACTTTATTCTCCCAATCTACAGGCGGTCGCCTCTACATAGTTAATGGGCCGGACAGCCCGCTCCCAAACCCAGTTCCCGTTCGCGGCTTCGTCATCGACTTCACAACGGGCCGGTTAATCCAAACCTTCGCCCCTGACGAGGGTCTGCAGAACCCACACGATGTGGTCGCATCAGCCGACGGTTCTAAAGTCTACGTCGCTGAGTTGAACCCTTTCAGGGTGTATAAGTTCGTGGATGAAACGCTGAGGAATGAAAGCCGGTTGGAGAAGAATGTGACGTCACATGTCAAGCCCACGGCGACAGTTGGTGAGTAGGTTTGTGTCTGTTTGTTTTGTTTTTTTGTTGATAGTGTTATTGTTTTTAAGTTGTGCTTCAATTGTTTGTTCATTTTGTGCTATTTTAGTTGTTCTGTTATTTCTTTATTCGCGTTCATCGTTTTCTCTGTTATTTGTTAACCACTTTTAACCATATTAATTAGTAAAAGCATACTTATATTAAAAAAGTACATAGTAAGTTTTTTGTAAAATTTGGAGCTAATTTGATATGAGATGACAGGTCTCGAAGGTACTCTTCAGCTGTATATAGCAACCACCTTGTGTCAATGATAAGAGTCTGAAACTCCCTTATGCTTTACCTATCTATAGTGGACGTTTGAGATCCCACCTATAAAAATAAAAGCTTTATCAAAAATACTGATAACTATTTTACATAAGATTGCTCATGCTCATGTATGTTCCCCCCTCCCCCCACAGAGGTGGTGGGCAGGTCTAGCTCCGCCCCCGGCGCGTGGGAGTGGTGGAGCGGGGCGCTGGGCGGGGCGGGGGGGGCGGCGGCGGCGGCGCTGCTGGCGCTGGCGGCGCTGGCGCTGCTGCGCGCGCGCAACACCGGTAAGGGATATGAAGCTGAGCCCTTAGTACATTGATACCACGGACGTAAGGAAAGATGAGCGGAGATGCCATAAGGAAAGATAGCTAGGTAGGACGCCTTCTTCTAGGTCAAATTCATATGGAGGTCATGACCAAAACGACCAGTTACGAGTGAACTAACGAAACGTTCGGGTTCTTTGAGACATCTGTAAACTAGTTTTAGTATAACAAAAAGTGGTCGGGTCCAAAGAAGGCGTGTAAGGGCGAGAACAGTAACGTTCTTCGTTGCCTGCACACCCGCATTTTGGCGCGCTACTTTCTTAGGCGATTTTCTGTTATGGCACCTCCGCTACTCATTCACCAGTCCATGGTTGATACACACACACATACATACACATACATATTTAGGCTGCTCGAACACGTCTCACAATTTGGTGACAGATTTTTTGTAGAAAAAAAATAGAACAATATTCGCCTTTATAATATACGCCTTTCAAAAGATCGGCTCGATTATCTGTTCTACAAAATGTCTGACGTGGGCAGGCAGCCTTATTATAATTTATCATGTCAGCTAATCATGAATTTATATTAGAAGTTGAGTCCTTGGAATTTTATTTCATTGTCAAAGAATATTTTAATTAAATTGCGTTTAATTTACATAGGCCTATTACATGCCTACATTTATGCACAAATTATTAAGTAACCCCAAATGAGCTAAAATTCTAAGGGTTAGAGTTAATAAATTCAGGTCAAGTAGAGCTAGCAGTTAGAAATTTTTAGAAAATAAAAAAAAATAAGTAAATTTGTGTTTGCTGGTAGTAAAATTATAACCTTTCGAAAAAAAAAATAGATTTTTACTAAACACATTTAACGTATTAAACTTATTTTTATGTTTCTACGGGGTTAAGTGAGAATACTTGCCAATTACTATAGTATTGTTCATTGATTGACATTGGTATTAAGCCGTCCGATTTGTTAAACAGTTTATGAGTATATAAAATAAGTAATACGTATATAAAATACTAAGTATTTATCTCGAATTATATTTTGATCTGACAATTTTATAAGTGATTAGATCACGAAAATATGGCAAGAAAAACAATGGAACTTCTAACAATTTGGGTCCTAACTATTGTAATACATAGATCTCCTTCCTTTATGGGCTTTTTATATAGGACATACCTATACATAGATATACCTACATATAGAAAGGAACATCTTTCCTGCCCAGTATATCAATTAGTTAAATAAGTATAAGTTATACTATAATACTATGCTATTTATTAAAAAAAAAAGAATATCAATGCATAATTATTTATTTTAAAATAGTAATTATTTTTAAAATATATGCTATTTAAATGGTGGGCAACCCACAATATGTAAACGAGAAAAAAAAACATTAATGATTATTCTATCTGTGATGATTAGAAAATTGACAGTTATTTTTTAATACAAAAGCATTTTAATAGGCAAAAAATATTTGCTATTTAATGTTCAAATGATAAATTAAGAAGTTTTTTTATTGTATCAGGCTTGTATCAGTGACTGATTTTTTAATCAATATGTTTTTTTTATTTATTCATTCATAGTTCAAATGCGATAGATATCTTTATTTATTTTTTGTATATTTTGTTCTGTATTAGTTTTAAGTTTTACCTTCACGAGATTACGAATTATTTGTAGTTGTAGAAAGTTTAGACTTCTGAAATATCACCTACTAAGTAAGTTAACAGTTAAAATTAGACTATTACCATTCCTTTTGAATAAGTGCCTGCATTCGTCGCAAAGGGCCGCGAGGCTTTTTCGGCAAATTTAAGGCACCCTTAGTGTTATGAAATTATGTTACAAAGGTTCGTTTACAAAGAAAATAGTTACTACTTGGTCACTCTAAAGCCACAATTTTATGAATAGCGTTTCACTGACAACGAAATTATGTCATGTATCAAAAAATATTCCTCTACCTATTCAAAAACCAGTGAAAATTTACAATTTAAACTCAGTTATCTCTGGTAATTTTATGCCATAGAATCGTTTCGTTGTCAGCGATAACGCAGATTGGATTCGCTAGTTTAAGGTACATTTTGAATGCCAGCTGCCGACTGCATGAAAACAATTGATAATCTTGGGGCGACTGCACGTGGTGCTGCAGCTTTGATCCAAAATGGTTTACATACAAACCAGTAGTGCAGTCGGCTGCTAGCATTCAAGACGTACCTTTAAAATATCACTATTTCGTCCTGTTATTTCGTTTTATACAATCTCACTTTTAAAATTATTTTGCGCTTTCAAATATTGTGATTGTAAATGTGCAATGATATCGTTGGATTGTAAAAATATATTTATTGGAAGCAGCTTTTTGTATTTTTATTTTCGCACCGCATGTTTCACCTTTTTTTGGTTCAGCTTTAGTAAGCATTCACTCGCTAAAGCACAAGTTTTTAGTAAGAAACATTTCATTAGAGCTTTGGTCATTCATAAACATGTTTTTACTATTTTTAATATTCTGTGTCTTCAGCCTAACGAAAGGTCTTTAAGGGACCTACATAATTAAATATATATAAGGCATCGAAAACTTACCTACTTTGAGATGTAATTTTTAAAAAAAAGCATAAAGATAAATCTGTTTATAATATCGAATATTTTAGCTTACTGTTTTCACAATCTGGTATAGTGAACCTGGTAAGAAAATCTTAAGGACATCACGAAACAGTAATATTTCTTCGACCTACAACAACTTCACCCACTCAATCAAAAACAAACCTAATTCCACCACCTTAAAGTCACAAATCGAATCACCACCACTTGTCTAGGTCGTAAAGGCGTGACCCGTCGCCGCTGGGAGTACGGCCACGGCGAGTTCAAGTTGCGACGTCTGTTGGAGCGCCGTCGCTTCACGCGCGTTCACTCGGACGACTCTGATGAGGAACCGGCGCCGATGCTGCCTCACGCCACCCCGGCTAACGCGTGATGCTTAAGCGATACTTGTTATATGTAAAGAACATCTGAACTTAGAACTTCTTATTGTAAAACAGATTCGAGATTCAAATTAATTGGGTGCAGATAAAAGAATAAAAGTTGATCACACTGCGCCACTAGATGGCGTTATATTATGGGTAAACGTGTACTGGATTTAGTACTCGGTTTATAACATCTTTCTTCGAGATGATGGTTTAATCCTAGCATTAAAGCCGGTACTCGGTGGTCTAAACCTAGTACTAGAGCCAGTCATTTCTTAAGCTTACGCTACAAAAAGAGCCTGGCAAGCGGAGCAGACTATTTGACAAGCTGATTCAACTGAATGTTGAATAAACCAATGCTTAATCCTAGTATGGTCCTAGTCCTAATTATTTTGCTAAGTTCAGATGTTCACGAACATACTTTTACCAGATTTTCCTTCCAGTTCCTGCACATTTCAAACGATCACACCAAGATTTGGTGCAATTGTAAAATAAATTATGAAAATGTTGAAGCACACTCGTACAATTATCACTAGTCTAATAAATATGAGCTTTGCGTGAATAAATTGGAAATTGTAAGTATGTGTAACTACATAATATTTATATTATATAATAATAATATTATATTTTTGTTAGACCAACCTGTTATACAGGCATGGTCGAGGTCAGTATATTTCAGTGTTTTTCGGTTTGAGTCTTAGTGGTGTGCCGCATACTTATAGCTAAAATTTTAAATGTCTGTATTGTGTGGGCATAGTTTTTATTTAGATATATACATGTATGTATAGATTATGTAAATTAAGTGTTGTACAGAACTACAGATCTAAAGTCAATCCAAACAACACCTTTCCTGTTCAGATGCCAGTTTAGTTGTCCATACAATATAAATAATATTTATTAAAAACTACTATAATCTTTTTGCTTTAATAATATGGTTTCTAGGCGACAGTTTTGGATCGAAGACTGGCCGAATTTCACATGATATACCTGAAAAAAAAAAATTTTTGTTTCATCAAAATAATTTGACATTTATAATTTAAGTAAATTGGTGGAATAATAACGTAATGCAAAATATTGATAGACCCTATTTATTTTGAGACTTTTTTATATAAAAGAGAGGACCTCCAATCTGACTTTGATTAAGGATGTTATTTAATTTAATAAGTTTAGGTTTGCTTATAATTTTAGCTACCATACCACTGCACAATGTAATTGGTGCATCTATTGGTAGACACATAGAATATGTTTAAATAACGTTATCCATTTTAAATCACTAATACTTCTGTTATTTTCATAAAGATACACGCTCGCCTAGGTAATATCTGCATGAGGGTCAAAAATATTATTACACAATATGCAATTTCGTTGAAATCCAGCTCTTCGGCGAATTGCATATATTAATAGAAATAATTCTTTAAAATCTACCAACGCGTGGAAAATTCACCAGTGTGAAAGCGCACTTAAAGCTCACTACTCCCTCCTTTTAACTTCCTTCCAACATTCCTGCACATTGTTGTAAAATATTAAGTACTTATAAAGTGCCAAAGATAAATTCTAGTCTTTACTTAGTTAAGTTCAATTTTATGTATTCTTTATTCTTATTTCTTTATGTAGGTACTTATTTTTGTGCGTTGTATGTACAAATTGTATGATGTGTACAGTTATTCGATGTCAAATAAGTGTATTTTTGTCTCCACAATTAAATGTAGTTAAGAGTAAAAAGAAGCGTTTTATTTTATTTCCCAGCCACAGATCCTTAGGCACCATCAATTAAATTGCGCAATAGACACCACTAAACTTGTTAAATATTGTTGTTACAGCCTTTTTTTATCGTCCCACTGCTGGGCACAGGCCTCCTCTCACACGGAGAAGGGTTGAGCATTAATCACCACGCTTGCTCAATGCGGGTTGGTGATTTCGGACTAAATAGTCCAGGTTTCCTCAAGATGTTTTCCTTCACCTTTTTATCAGCCATTGGTGTCCAAGATATATTAGAAAGTACATACAAACTTAGAAAAGTTGCATTGGTACTTGCCTGAACTGGAATCGAACCCACGCCCTCATACTCGAGAGGATAGTTCTTTACCCACTAGGCCACCACGACTTCAAATAAATTAAATATTGGGCAATCTTCAATGATAACTCTATTGCATAATTCGTAATATTCCGCAAATTAACTGATAACCTAGGCTGCCTTTAAGAGTAATATTACACTTATCAAAATATCAGTCAGTGTTAGTGTCTCAAATAAATAACAAAGTACCCTTACCATGTTCCAATACATACAGCACCCTATCCAACAAGACGACTGTCTCCACAAGCGGCGCGAGCGCAAGTCTCAAAGTATACACGACGACGACGCGCCGCCACTGTGCCAGATCTTCATAACCTCGTGTCAGTACTGCTGGTGACGTCGGCAGTGGTACGTTGATGCGTTCCAGAGCTTGGAGGCAGTAGCTGGTGATGGGAAATTTAAATGTAGAGTGTAAAAACGAGTGGTAAACTAGATTTTAGGTACATAACCGAGTACATAAAGAAGTACTTACATAGAGGAAGTATATAAGTTAGTATATACATAGAGTCAGTACTTATGGGAGTATGTAGATATTTATAGGAGGACTTGGTTTTTACATAGGGGGAGTACCTAATGCATGCCCACAGTGCCCACTATGGTAGATCTGCCTCTATTCGGAGCAGTACATGTTAGGAACCATTTTGTAAAGCTGAATATTATCTAAAATCTCGCTGCTTTGCACGAATAACCGCACAATCCAAAAACACACATTTTACAGGGTAGCTATTTGAAAATTAAACAAAATATTTACTGTCATAACTTTTCATATTTTTAATCATTAGAAGAGTAGAATATATAAATCGAAAGGACTGATCGAAAGGAAGGAATGAATGTGAGTCTTACTGACCATAAAATATGGACTATTTTGCAAGTGAACAACGTTATAACACAATGTTATAAATCAGTATTTTCAATATTTTGGTTTGTGCGGGTATTCATGCAAAGCAGCGACCTATCTTATAAATAATGTTCTTACTTTTCAAATGTCATGGTGTCTGAGTGTTTGATGCTCCTCACTGGTGCATGTTTTAATTTAGGGTCATGGTCTACTAATATCCTTTCTAAAGCTGCCCTGTATGCATGTATCTGGAAAAAGTTAATTTCAGTGTAAGTAAGCAATTATAAGAAGTTGAGTTGCACCCTTATCTCATGGAAACTATGGATAAAAAGCAGCCTTATATACCCTTCATAGATACAGGGGGCTATATAAACTTGAAAGATTTTTTTTAAAGATAACTAACGCAACATTATAATATTAGTCTAGATAGCTATATAGGGGTCGTTCAAGTATTACGTAAGCACTATAGGAGGTAGGGGGGTCTTTGTTTTGCTTATTTTGGATGACATGGGGGGTAGTAGTCCAGATAATGATTACGTCATCGATAGTTATTTACTTTTTTACACGAATGGCAACCCTCACATTGTCTATGCTTGAAAACGAAACGCATTTTCGAGGATTCCCGCAAATATACACGCATACGTTTAGGTAATCGCTTTAGAATCGATTCGGGGAGTTACTGCGCGCTGTTCACTTGTCTAAATTTCTTCTGTCAGTGTATTGTTTTATTCGGATACTATAACAATATAATTATAATACAAAAAAAATACATTTTTAATTGAAAAATGTGTACGTAAGCATGTGGGGAGGGGGTAAATAATTGTAATAAATCTGCTTACGTAATATTTGAACGGCCCCATCATATAATAAAAATATTCACCTTCAAGTCCTCATAATTCCCTTTGCACAGCCTATCACAATACACCTCAATAGCATGACAAGCAATCTCTCTACTCGGGTATGACAGCTTACTATCCAAACTCTTCACATATCTACTCATGGGGTACCCTTGATCTTCTCCCTCACAACTGAGCTTCATAAAACAACAACCAACCACACAAATAAACTTAATATTCTCAGAATGTATAAAGTGTTTAAGTAATAATGGTCCTAAGTCACCACAAGGGTGTAGTCCTATTAGACCGTAGTTTTGCATACAGTCTGGTAGAGGCAGGTTACGTAGTTGGTTGTGGTTTGATAGTGTCATGTTCAAGTGTAGAGGGCGCCGTAGTTTGCTTACAGCTTCAGCTGATAAATGCTTTTTCACTGTGTATTCTAGTTGCAAGTCAAGTTTTCTGCAATAAAAGGAATTAAATTATTTAATTTATAATTTTATTAAGCATAGATGATATTTTTCATTATTACACAAAAGAACGCTAACTTTTTTATTACAATTCCAATTCTAAAATGCAAAGACATTATGTGTAAGAATTAAATGCATTACAATTTGGGAAACATGTTTGAATTGTAGGTGAGATACTGGCTTATACATTTTTTTCTATACCTACCAATGGTACAGACCTAGCCTCCTCCGTGAGTTGTCCCTGGCACTCTATCCCAGCTGCGTACAAGTCATCTCTGTACGCCAACACCCGTACCAAATGTCCCAAGCCGGAACCAAAGTCTATCACAGAATTACAGTTACTTTGTAAAGCTGTGCCCACTACAACATCAGCCATCAAGCTTATCTCATGTCTCTTCTTCAATTTAACATGTTTTAAAAACAAATTCTTTAATTTCGGATGATTTTTACAACTATCTAAATTAGTTGTAGTATCTTTTTTGTATAAATGTTTATTTTGTCTCCCTCTAGGTATTGTTAATGCTTCTATAGTTTTGATTAGAGCTAAAAATGATAGTGGTAGTAATTTGTTTAGTGGTCTGTTACAAAGAGTGTGTCCTAATTCTTGTGGGTCCATATGTTCGAAAGTTTCGCGCCACGTACTCGGCAGTTTATTCCAGTGATCATCCACGAAGTAGTCCTAAAACAAATTCCCATGAAACTATATAATTTTGAAGCCATTTTGGTCTCTAAGTTCTTCAAAAAAGCAGCACTAAAACGTAGATAATGAGTTGGTATTCAAAAGTGAATGTTGTCTTACCAATACATATAAATCCAAAAGCCAGTCGTACATCCGTATAACTTTAAGTGACATTTCGAGATTGGATTTAACGTTTTCTATTTTAGAAGTCATGGTAAAATAAGTATTAATGTTTTATTTCATTTAAATAACAGTTCGACATCAACAAATCCACGTTTTCCTCTGTTATGACAGCAACTGTCAAAGTCACTGTCAGAACAGCTGTTTTTTAATGCCTAGAGCAGCTTAGTCTTTCGACTATACCGCCTAGTCAAATTTATTTATTTCGCCCATTTTTTAAAATTATTAGATAAAAAGTCAATATCATTAGCTTATTTAATATCGGAGATTTCTAAAAACGACTCTTGCGAGTCCGAATCTGCAGGTACACTCTTCCAGATTTGGAGGGACAGTCATCTCATCTTTCTTATGTCCTTAAACACTTATTTAGAGGTAGTGTATTTAATGAAATATTTTGTTTTACTCTGTTCGATTGAACGTATTCTTTGTGATAACTGTCCTATATTTAGAGCATAGCACTAACATAATTTATTCATGCAAGTATGAAGAATTCTGTTCATCAACTTTTAATTTATATTGAGTCCCTTGTTGAGGTGTTATATTTAGAGAGGGAATCCACTCTTCAGTTCCCTCCGTCATCTTCATCTGTCTTCAGCCGCGATCAGGGATTTGGTGGGGGGGGGGGGCATTGTTTCAAGATATAAAAATAAAGTAAAAGACAACACGTTCCAAGTAAAAATATATTTAATGATACTAAAGTATTACTATATTTTGGCTTATAAACCAAACACATTACTGTGATCTACATAAATTGGGGGTTCTTACGTTTCAATCTACAGACATAAAATCTCCTAGCACCTTGTACTGGGAACTTTAAATATTTTAAGACTGGCGCACACTAGGGACAGCCATAGACATACATTCTTCATCTAAAAAGGAGGTATGATATAGGCTGTCTCTGGTATAAGCAGGCCTTTAATTTTCACAATTAAAACAAATCTATGGCATCTATTATAAGTACAGGTTACTATGGATAGTTTCAAAAACTATTAAAATATGTATCTCACAACACATCAGTATTTGGGTATTAAAAAATTAAAGTACATTAATATTTTTCTTACAAGGAATATGGTGCTGGTAGTTCCAATGACATATACTTTCAAACTAGAAGTTATTCTCACTTTTTAATACATCATTCTAGTTACGAATATATTTTCTGATTAAGCTCAAAATTACCTAATCTACGCAATTCAAAAGTGGCCCTTATTAGCGTTCCATTGATAAACCATTTTCGTGAATCTGGATAGATTGGCGTGGTTATTAAGTTACTCAGGGCTAAGAATATTTCTATATCCCTCGTTATGGTTTAGGTCTTACCAATAGAACGCTAAGTTAACTCATCATTAATTTACAAAAGGCATCGGAACTGCCAGACTAAATAATGTTAAATATGTTATAAAGACTCCATGGATAACTTCACACGACATTTATTATTACACACATATCAGAAATATTATTTACATTAAATTGATATGACTGATGATGAGAGATAAATGCGTTGCTTATATTTTCAATTTTCAGTTTCCGATTTATTGGTGGTTCAAACATTGCCAATTAGTAAAAGCAAAGAAAAAAATCTCAATCAATGGACGGACATACAATCACAATTAAAATATTCATAAAACCATAAAACATAGACTTAAAGATTTGGAAATGTGTCAACATTAATTGAATAAAAATATACATATTATCAGATTTGTTAAAACATTGAATTGCAATATAATCATTTCATTAAATCAGTAAAAATAGAGAAAAAAATTAAAGTTTTGAAATCCGAATACACAGATGTCGGAATTATGCAAATAAAAAAATTCTATGCATATGTATCTACCTATGCTTTAGATATTTGTTTACAGTAGTTGATGATTACATTATAAAAAAGTAAATTGGAGATTTTAAAGCTAATACACACAGACATTCCACGCTTATTTAAAAATGATATATTGAGATCACATTCTTACGTCTAAAGCTATCCCATTCACGGTAAGTCATTCTTTGAAGTGACAAAAATTATCACTCTTTTTATGCTTCATTATATTTTTTACCAAATATTTTTGAGAAGCATAAAATTTCGATTGTCTTACCCATGAATGGTGCTTATAAACTATGTTACATGAATATTGATGGTGGAATTTATTTGGAAAATCTTTAAAGAATAGTAATCTTCAATCTTACAACCTACAAGTTCAGTACATAATTCTGTATTAGAAACTTTACTACAAACCAAACCATTTGTCAACCAAGTTTTCAATTCATTCGATTTTTTTGTAGCGGAAATTTTGTTCAGAATGCCCGGAAAAGTTGAAGTGTTTTTTTTTGTAATTCATAAATCTCTAATACAGTATTTCTGCTTAAACTTCACACAAAGGGAATATTACAAAAATATCAAATTTTACACATACATGTATAATCTACTGGGACAAGATGTACTACCGAACACACATTGCGATTATAATGTCACGATAATTTATAAATTATAAATCATAACATTCAATCGCAACGTCTGTACGTCTCTTTATGCAGTACTTTTTAACATTTGCTCATTGAAATGTGGTTCTTATTGTAATGGTAAGAACGTCTATTTTAACATTGTCAAGGCAAATATTAAAAACTACTGCATTTCATCTAAAAAGTAACGATCTAAAATTATCACAACAATTATTATGTATTTACAAGTTTATGACAAAAACATAGACTAAAATCTAGTATAAATTAAAAACTACATGTATGTATGTATTTATTAAAAATATTAATAACTTTATCTTAATTGCATCATGCCTATAAACTATTTAAAATTTACACTCAATCAAATATAGAAAAGTTGAAGATTTTTGTCATGTCTTAATTTAGTCCATTTCATATTTGTTCATTTCTATTATACTTTCATCAACAGTTTCTAAACGTAAAATCAGATTTTTTAAAACATGGCGGTTGGTAATTGGCGCCAATTGTCAGAAAAAAGTGGAAATTAGTCAGGATTTATTGGTAAGCTCTGTACTAAACTCAGTTTAGAACAGTAGCTATATACTTAAAGAAATCCTAATGGAAAGACAAGCTAATTTCCATATCATGTGAAATTCTGGAAGGAAATTAAAGAACAATTAAAAACTGTTGATGATCTCAACCTCTTTTCTAATTATTGCTGTCCAAGTCCATTAAAATTAAAGTTATTTGAGAGATGAATGTACACTGGTCGGTCTCAAGTCGGGGTTATCATTCAAGTCGTTTCATATAAGTTTCTAGGCCTATTGAGGTTTTCATTAAGATTGCTTTCACTAATTTGTCACCTTTTCATAAGTCTTACAACTGTCAAATTATGTCGTTATTCATTCAATCAAATACAAATGATAATTCAAGTTTATGTCATTTGTTTTGTTGCTTTGGTTATCAAGATTTTTAAATTAGAAATTGATATATTTATTAATATAACAAAAAGTTCCAAATACATAATAACGGAGAATTATAAAATTATTCTATCGACGGTTTCATCAAATTAAATGTCATCTCATGTCATATTTCAATAATTTTGTGTCATCGTTCACACGAGGATTTGTCTATTTTATCTAAACTGTGATGTTAGATACCTATATCATTTGTCAATCTAATTTAGCCATGTCAATTCCTTACTAATCTTTGACAGTACGTAGTAAAGTCGTGATGACGTCATAATGTCATATCGCCGCCATCTTGTTATCAATTCCTGGTCGCCATTTTGTGACGTCACTAGGTGCGGGATCACAGCTTGGTGTGTTTGACGGTGTCCGTCCAGTAGTTCTGAATGGTCATCGCTTCTAAGGAATTCAGGAACGAATCGTTGTCTAGGCTGTACATCTCTTCGGAGTTATCCTGGAAATGAAACAAAGAGTCAGTTAGAGGAGCTGGGTGGTGTGAAGGATTAAACTAAGATATTGATTTCTGACACTTACGCGAATATTAGACATTTAAATAAAACTACTTTTACGGATTTTATCGCGGTTATATTAATATTATTTAATCCCGACGTTTCGGATCGAGGCTATTGAAATTAAAAAACATCCAAATTTCAATAGAGAAGATGGCTGGTGCATACCACCTGCTTGGAATCCCATCATAGAAACTATTAAATCAAAATCCAAGCCTACAACTGCTCGACCTAAGGATACAGTGAGCTCGTTTTGCGTGAATCGGATTGTCAATAATAATCAACAAAATGTAGGGTAGCTGTTTGTAACTAATATATCAAGACGACCAACACCTTAGTCTGCCCGTGACCATGGATGCTGTAAAGGATCCGAAACGTCGGGATTAAATAATATTAATATAACCGCGATAAAATCCGTAAAAGTAGTTTTATTTAAATGATTAAACTAAGAATCTGAAAGTAATATATATGATAAGGAGGGCTTATTCATGTGAGTTCTCTATTCATGACTCGACCTATAGGTATTTGCATAATCAGTGAATATCTCTACTATGATTAGTCATGTAAAATTTTAGAGTGATAAAATATTGTGAAACAATACATAATCGATACTTACTCTTATAGTACTGTCATCAAGATATCCACTCGAATCGGGATTCGAGCACTTGTCATTCAAAGTCTGTGGCTTGTTCAGGTACCTCCGTCGATACAGCACGAAGGCAGTGCTTCCAGCTAAAGCTGCGAGAACCAGCGCAGCAAACGATATGCCAGCTATAGCTCCAGTATCCATCCCCCCTTCTCCCTGGTCTATCACCCTTCTAGAAGATTCCACATTCGGTGGTATCCGAGTCTGCAAGAACGTGGTCTCCAATGACAAAGGTTTCTCTGTCACTATTCGACTTTCAGCCACATTCCCCCCACCGTCCTTCACGAAGTCTGGTCTGGTCAGATTCCTCTTTTTGGACGCGAACGTCGTGTTCTGCGTTTCCGTCAAATTCGTGAACGGAGCGACCGTCACGTTTATACTAGGGGCTTGAGTAACGTTACTCATATCTGTGATGTTGACTGCCGTCCACTGAATGGCCGGTTGCACTATTTCTTCCGTCTTATTTGGGTCTGTTGTGTTTGTGACTATAATTTCTGGTGGTCTGTCTGTTTGGTTGTCTGTCGTATTTGAGGTCTGCGTGGTGACTGGTGTCTTGGTGTAGTACATGGCTCGGCCCTGTCGCTCTGAGAGTCGTCGGTCCAGCTCCGTATCAGCGCTAATGTGCTGCAACTCTTCGGATTGGGGCGCTGCGAAGCTCCGCCCGCTGCTCGCTGAAAAAAGATGAAAAGTTATTAAGCCAAGTGCTACAAGTATTGTGGGTTGAGATTTATATAGTTAAAAGATAATAAAATCGATAGATAGCACAATGTTGCGTTGTTTGTTCGTGTTACGTGAGCCAAGAAACAAATGGATCATTATAAAAGTGATGAAACAGGTGTAATCATTTGATCATCAATATAATTGACGCAGGAAATATAAGTGGAACGTGTTTGCCACACAAAAGTAGGCCTTGAGTCTAGAAGGCTTAGGAACAGATTAGGCAAGAGTTCTAGCTGTGTTCTAGATTCCCTTTGTAATACTACAGACAAATAGTCGTTACCTTAAAAAAATAAATGTTTAAATGGGAAGTCTGAAATTAATGAAGGTGGCTATTAACATAAACGTAGGCACTGTAGTCGCCGGCTAAGCAAACAGCGCTGAACAATCTGAAGCGTTTTACACAGAATTTTAACAAGGCAACTCCGTAATTGGATGGGTCCTATGATATAAGAATTGAAGCACTCATAGGCATGAGTAACGTTTCGAACAAAATCCTTTAAAAGATAGACTAGGTACATTTGTGAACCCTCTTACGGAATCAGTGTATCCTGATATAAAGAAAGAAAATTGTATTGTTAACCAGACGAAATTTACTCCGAATAATGTAACACATATTTTCTGGTACAAGTCATGGCAGTGGCACCTGCGTTAAAATCTTGGTATGCGAAGGTTTTCTCAATAACATGAAAATTGCTTCAAAGGCAGTACGAAACAATTCGATAACAAACTTACTTGGAATGCTTTTAGGGAATTCTTTGCAGTCGACTGAGAGCGGGGACGAAGAAATATTCATATTTGTAGAACAGTCTCGAATATTTGCCTGTAACTGTGTAATATAGCTTTGAAATGAGTGGCAGTGGCGGTAAAGTATTTTTGTTACCCAAAATGTACTGAATGTAAGAACATTTCTTTGAATTAAACGTTACGAAGAAACGGTTCTGAACAAACAAAATGATATGGGTGTTTACGCGGAAGAGGTAGGCGTATTCAACTGTGTATAGCACGCCCACGCAACGTCAGTTACGTCGAAAATCACCTTTTTATTATATTTAACGTTTCTATCAGAAATTAGATGTGAAAAACCTCGTTTCATTTAGTTTTCATGAAGGCAAATATTCTTCATATAAGTAGTATTTTTAATGGTAATTGAACCTATTTCTATATTGCACAGCTTACATTTTCCCAATTTCAGATCCAGTCGAATTCTGCTCGTTTCCCGAAAAAGCTGAGAATACTCGGTGATTTTCCATTGTGTCTGAATATCGATATTCAGTTGGTGCCTCCGTATATTTTATAGGCTAGTCAAGTTTGGGGGTACAAAGTGAGTGTCGGATTCGATTAGGATTTCGTTGCCGTCTCCGAAATTCGTTCGTTCAGACAGACTAAATAGAGGAAATGAAAACTTGACGACTGTATTAACAAAAATCGATGTCAGGATGCCTATTTGTTTGGCGAATAGGCTCATTGTTGTTAGGTTTAAAGTTGTAAAAGAAAATGGGAATCTCGACCTGTCTATTACAAGTGAGAACCCTTAAGTTTAAAATCTTTTGATTTTACGCCAACGTTTTAGAACAGGGTCATGGGGCTTATGTCACAAGGTGTGAAGCAAACGTAAATATTAAATGCATTTCTGCTTTAGAATAAACCTGTTTACCAATTAACCACATACCCATTAATACCCATTAATTCGCAATACTATTCAAACATGAAACTGTGATATTTCAATATTCAGGTTAACCAGAGCCTAACCGAACACTGTTATAGGTCATTAGTTAAAGTTGAACAGAGACGGAAGTATATTTCTATGGTGTTAGAGAAGGACAGAAAGAGTGCCTTTGTAAGGAGCTTGCCATTTATTTAGCTTGAAATGTCAAGTATTCGTAAATCAGCCTCAGATCGACCTCTTTAAGCAAACCTCTTCCGTGTGGTACCGTCCACGATTGTATGCCGTTTATAAGATAACTGACATTCTAGGGCGAACGCGGCATTTAAGCCATGAATCCGCTATTGATTTTCATCGTATATGTATCTGTCTATAAAGTCTTTAATATATTGCATGTTTGAAATTGCTGGCTTAAAAGAATCCGCTTGAGGATATTGGTATCTGAAAATGCTTTAAGATGCTTATAGTAGTAGTATTAATAGTAGTTGTGTTTCCATTTATCTTTTCTGTTATGAAATCTATTCTTGAATAAAGTTAAACGTGTGGTGTTTGCCTGTAATTGGTTACGTAACTTTTTTGCATTTATAGATTTTTCCTATACATAATGTAATAATTAAATAAGTTATATTCCAAAGATATCACACGCAATAGACATTAGATGCTACTAATAATATAAATGCGCAAGTTTGGAAGAACGCACGTGTGTTACCCTTTCACAAAAACTACTGAATGGACTTAAATGAAACTTAAATTTGCTGTAAAATAGCTTATCTATATGTGGAAAGAAGTTCCGGTTCTACATAATCAGTAAGCATCGCCCCTAAAAAAGAAGGTCCAGTTAGTTTTAACAAAAAAAAAGGCCCAATTTTTTAAAGAGCTTTGGAGAAACCAACTCCATCAATTCTTGTAGCGGAGTTCATTAAACTGTAGTGCCGTAGAACGAGGTCTCGTGCTTTATCAGAGCTGCAAGGTTAGGTCATAGCAGGTCGAGGACGGCTTTCATCGAAAATGTGCAAAAAATACTCGATACAGTCCAATTTATTCGGCTTGTACTGTCGTAAAAGAGTAATGAGACTTTATTTGTCGATAGAGATTTGCAAGCTTCGGAGCTCGGAAGGTCACGTCTGATAAGTTGCTTAGGACGCCATATTAGGGAGTTAGGAAAGATTGGAAGTTCTACCGAATAGTATTAGCTTGGGTTCTTAGGGCTGTCATGGATTTCCATTTTCTTGGCAACGAAGTTATTTTGAATTCGGAGGATGTATAAAATGCATAGCTAGCAAATACAAGCTAAGGTTTTATTTTGAGTTTGGTGGAACTTTGCAGTAAATAATAAGTGCCCTTTATAAAAACTGGAATAGTTATTTTGTCCAGAATTCTCATTTGTCGTCCACCGACCCTATTGTTGCGAATAAATGTTTTCTTTTGCGATTTGTTAGGATCTTCTGATAAAACAACCCAACTTCTACTCTAATAAAGTTCGTGAAAGGTATGTGCCGGCTTCGGGATTTATTTATTTCGTCGTCACGGCGAAGTATTGCTTTTTTTATCTAGATCAAGTTGGAAAGAGCCTTTGTACATGAAAAGGCATTCATCTTACTTGTCGATAAATAATCCATTTATGTCATGATATTTCTTATTTTCTTATAAAACAGACGTTGTTTTGGAGAGAATTTCTGGGTCTATTTCTAGGTCTTGTCTGCCAAGACAAAGAGGGTTTAACTTGATTTTAATTTCATCCGCTTTCTGGACAGTGTTAGCGGATTCCATGAAAAGCTGTTTAGAACCAACAGACCCAAAACTAATTTTAAACTAAAGTAAATAACAAACACCCAGCGGTATTCAAAATACAGTTATGTTGAGTTTGCGTGGGAGGGTCTCCCGCAAATTGTTCCGGTCGCAATTATAGAAACGTTTAAACTGAGCGACCAGGACTCTGAGGGTTCGTTTCAATATAAGAGGAGAACTGCGGCTCCCTGTTTCATCCTTCGTAAACAGATCCCTAATACACTTCCATGTACACATTTTAAATATCCACGAAGTTTCTTGCAAGATTCTTCAGACCAATTTTTTGGAGCTTGTGAATTTTTATTAGAAACTATGAACTAATTTATGAACTAAGACTTACAATAAAACCCTTGGCTTAGAAAACAGAGTATGTTATCTTTTGTATCAAAACTGTATTTTATGTTCGGACAATAAGTATTTAAAACTCGTAACTGAATAGCTTTTTATTAAATGCAGCCTGCCTTCAGGCAACCATTTTAACTACCAAGAAAACACTATTTTGAAAAAGCGTTCTGAAACCACGACTTTCCAAAATCCAACTTTGCTTTACTAACCTCATTTCAGTACGTCTGAAAACAGTAATAATAGACTAGTATTTAAAGTCTATTTTTACAGTGTACGTTGCCTCAAAGTCAACAAAAAAAGCTGTGGTATTAAAAAGTGCCCTAGAAAACCTAATCCAGTTGAGTGCACGTGTGAAAACATACGGGATAAGAACACACACTTTAACGCTGCCTGGTTACTATTGTTTTCATAATTTTTAGAAGAGTTTGTTTGTATGTTTGACTGCTAATCACAGCTACTAGTCCGTTTCGAATTCTTTTGATATCCCAATTATCAGAGGAGAGGCGTTCTTACGGGACGTGGATGAAACTAGTGACATAAGCTAGTTGATATAAAAAATATTATTATTATCAAAGAACGAATAATTGTCATAGTCTCTGGCAACAGCAACAAAAAATACAATAACCGTATGTACCGTAAAATAATAATCAAAGACACAAAAGTAAGTTCAATAGGTGCTCATACGCAACGCGTCACGGTTGACGTAACTAATAGTGGTATGAAGTAACCAGATTAATTACACGTCTATACTTATGTTAGGGTTATTCTCATAATGTTCATGTTATGTTACAAATACACCTAACATTACATGTTATTATGCTAATTAATAAATACACCCAACCCATTATGATGATATAATTTTAATTGCAGAGGTGAGAGTACTGTTTTTCTCGTGTACAGAAAATAGCATCTTGGTGTGGTTTCAATTTAATTTTTTAACCGACTTCAAAAAAAGAAGTTCTCAGTTTGATCTTTACGTATACAGTAACCGATTTTGATGCGATTTTCAGCATAGTATTTGTCAGACTTGGGTGAAAGATTTATTTTTATTATTTATTTTTTTGAAAAAGTTTTTTCTTAACTTCTGACGTCTACATTAGTCACAAATAAGTACACTCTAGAGCGGGTCCCTGTCTTTTTACAATGACAAAAAAAAAATTAAAGAGGTAAAAAAATCTTTAAAAACAAGCTTTTATTTAAATGCGCTAAAAAGAAAAAAAATAAACTTTTACTTACTGTAACTTTACTGTCAACTTATAACGACATTTCAAATTTAACATATTTGACACAATTTATATACGTTTTAAAAGCTTGTCGCGAGATTTAAGTACTCGTATTTACTTTCTTAGTAAAATCGCGACAAGCTTAGAATCTAATCTAAATCTTAGATTTTGATTTGGTAAAGTGCACTTTATTCTACTTGTCAAGCCCTGTCATTGGATACCCATATGGATGGGATTGAAAAAAATAGGTTATTCACGATTTTGTAGCGGCGGCCATCTTGGATTTTTATTTGGTAAAGTGCAATGTGTTTTACTTGTCAATCCCTTTCATTTGATACCCATATTGTATATGTACCTTAAAAATAACTAGTCCGCCATCTTGTATGTTTAGCCATGTTGGATTTAGGATGACGTCACATAGCTTAACATGCATTGTCATCCAAACTAAACATGTATGCAAAATTTCAGCTCAATCGGTTGAGGGCAAGTGCCTTAAAATTGAGTTGTAAAATTCCACCCGAACACACATAGTTACATACATACATACATACATACATACATACATGCATACATACATACATACATACATACATTGCAAGTTAAATAAAAGCTTGTAAAAACATATACCTAGCCGTTCCCGTTCACAACTGCAGGTCCTGTGTATTTCAACATAACTTCTTACAAAAACTAGATCACTAACAAGATTAAAATGTGTGTGGACGCGGACACAGAAATAGAATTCTTTTCGAGTTCCACTGTAAAGGTGAAATCACATTTGTTAGGAAGCGTGCGTTTTGACAATGCATTTTTACAAAAAATATTTGAAAAGATAGGTAGGTGAACGAGGTGACTTTTTCGAAGTGATTAGAGCATTTGATACAATTTATACGCAGGATTACATAATTTTATAGTTATTGCAGGATTAGCTCATTCAATCATTAGAATCTAGCTTTGCTGCTGAATTACATAGCAGCAACTATAAAGTAATAAAATATGACGTCATATTAATGCACTTTCTCTGCAAATTGTGAGTAATATTAACATTGTGTACCTATACAGCTACATATACTAACGAAGAAAAACGAAAATGTAAATACGCAGAACAATTTATTTTAAGTACTCATCGTTGACGAAAGTTACAAAAACACTCTTTTTAAACGTTAATTGTTTTAAATAGAAACTGCTATCAGTTGGCTTGTTGCAATACATTTTGGATACCAACCAGTACCCGTATCGTTTCAAGTACTCATTCAGTATAGAAAGTGAAGTAATTAACCCAGAATAAATTGATGATACGCATGGTATTAAACCACTTGAAATGGCGTTTTTAGTGTTGCGAAACATTCATTTAGTTTGTCCTTATTACTTGTCAGATGGAGTAAATGCAGTTATAGTTCACGAAATAACGTTGCATTTCTGAACTTAGCCAGTCAAAATAATGGCTAACTTCAAAGTTGCAAAGTTATATAGCACGAGCAGTATTTCCGAACTTGTAGTTTTGTACATATAGATAGAAGGTACGAATAAACAATTAATTTATTTGTGGATTTCAATTAGTACTCTAAACAGTCTAAACAGATTACGTCTGAGTTCGCTTTGGAGACAATCGCTAGACATTTAAGCTAGGCGTGGTCTAATTGCGGTAGTCAATTAAACTTTGTTCTGACTTCTAGCTTTTGAGACAAACTTTATATTTACCAAATTTATTTATAGATATTCTAAAGCAAATTCAACATTAGCATGCGTTTGTTAGGCACATATTCCACCACACTCAGTCCAATCAATAGCTTCCTTGAGCTTGAGCTTGAGCGAGACATTCTATTGGTTGTTTAAAAACTTTTTCACTCTGCCTTGGTGTAGTCTGGGCCTTAGCATTCAACAGCAAAACATTCTAAGAGACATTCGATTAAAAATTCTCAGAAACCTTTGGGAAATATACGAGTTAACACGACCCCTATTTCAAAGTCTTCGGAAAATGGAGAGAGAAACATCACCATTAATATAAATGCGTCAGTTCCCCTTTATAAATGTTACATTAACGGGAAACATGAAAGAAAGAAAATATTGTTAATGCAAACATGAGAAACGTCAAATAAATTGGATCAACATCAAAAACATGATACACAATTGAATTTTCATCTCGAGTTACGTGACCGAGCGACTGACATGGAAAATAAAACCGCGGGCTGGTATTGCAGATCGAATGAGCATTTATCTGGGCTACCATATTCATTGCAAGGCCTGATTTTCCAAAGACTTAGGCAAAGATTTCAAAGAGGATTCAAAAGCTCTACGTCTTGATTACAATTGCACTTGTGTGGACCAGAAGAAGTTCAACATTTATGTGATTTAAGATCCTAGATCACAGGCTTAATGGGACATCTTTGCGTGGTTTATTTAGGGACGCGCGAATATGTAAGCAAGTTTACCTACGAGAATAGAATTTTACCAAACGAAAGCCCAATTTACTAGCCTTCCAGCAAACACCATTTAGTCCCCCAAAATATCTATTAAGCGAAGGTAAACACGGTTAAACCTTAATAGCCGTCGTCCGACCATTACTCCTATCAAGTAAAGAGGTGATTGGCCTAATCACTGGGCTCAAGCAACAATTAGGGAAGATACATGATTGCTGAGGATGAAATGGGCCTCGAAAATTGGCCTGAGCTTTATACCAGATTGATGTGACGTTATGTCTAGCTTGTGACGGTAAGCATTTCAAGGGTTTATGCTGATTAATGTTATGTAGGAATGCAAAAGATTCGGCAGTATAGTGTGCTTTTACGGTAATGCTGGTACGAAAAACCGATTTTGCAGATTAACTTGTATCAATTTCTCTCAGGATCTAGAAAAATCGGGTAACAGTTACCTGTTGTAAATTTTAGCTGACGTGATATGCATGATTCTATGAAATCATAGTTTCGTGTGACTCGAACGTCCGATGAGATCACTACGGGCTAGTCGACACATACCTACTCTAAACCTATTACTACGACGTTACATTTAATTTGTGTCATGTTCGGAGAGTGACTTTTTATATGAAAATCCTCGTAAGCCATTAATTGCTTTTGCTGCTTCAATGGGCAACTGCGCATCGATGTACCGTTTTGTTTATAGGCTCTTAATTTTATTACAAACAAGGCCTAAAAATATTGAAAGAAGAAAAACAATTTTGGTCATCATAAAGGCATGTAAAATACAATTAGTTTATGCTCTGATAATTTCGATATATTGCGGGCTTTTAGACAAAGCTAAAAACTTGTTCACAATAAAAAGAATTCGCAACAGTATTAGTTTAAAAAAGATCTATTCTAGGCTAGATCGTAACAAAATGTTTGCGTCATATTTATTTTTCCTTCTACTTTACTTTCACGAGGCAGTTGATAAGAATTTCAGTAGACTAATATCAGGTTGCTATCTGCTACCGGCTATCAATTGTGTTACCATCCCTACACCCCTAAGATAAGAGAGCATCATTGATTTATCGGTCCTGCGCCTGATCTCTCTCCAGTCATGTCGGATTACCGTCCCATCGGGCTATGTTAGTGAGTTAATAGAGAGTACACCTGTATACGTTTGTGCTCTAAAATATGTATTAAATTGTGTGTACATCAACCGTAAAAAAGCAACATCAAATGTTTATTTCAATCATGCTTATGTATCTTCTTTTATATAAAATTAAATACATGAAATAACTAACAAACGCACAACGTATTACATCGTAAAACGTATGAAATATGACGCGAACGACATGCTTGAATGGCCGAGACCAATGCTCTCTAGTGCACACAGACAGATCAACTCTTGTATAATAGTAATAATGATTGATTTAGTGACACATTGCATGCACACGCTATTTAGAAACAGCTATTAATGTTCGCATTGTAATAAGAAATTGGCGCCGGTTTGCAAGCCATAGATCAAGTTATAGATACGGCATTAAAATGTCACTTTGCAGCGTTTAATGTTGCTTTTATACAGCAGTTGCTTTTAATGCAGTTACGATTAAGTGCACGAATGGAAACTGCAAAGTCCTATACAAATATTTTAAGATAGTGTAAGATAGATAAATAGCCAACGTTAGGAAAAGACTAGGCACACGATGAGTACGCATTGGATTGTAAAAAAAAAATATATCAGTAAAAGACCGACTTTTACCTGACACGTCATTGCTAACAGTCAGACTTCATCAGAAATCTATATCAAAGACCACACTGTCCACAAAATTACATTTTTAACATAAGATTCCCAAATACAAGATACTGAACTCTACAAAGCAGATGTAGACACAACAAGTTACTCGCGACACCCAAGCATAACAGTGTCACATCTCACTTAATTGTCAACTCTTGGACAATGCACAAGTCTAGTAGTGTATAAATAAACATTTACAAGCAACTTAGAGTTGGCGCGAGGGCAACGACCCGACAGACTGCGAAATTATCTTCCCAGTAACGAAGTATGAACTTAATAGCCAAGACTCCGAATAGAATACTGAAATAAAATGCCTGAAAATGTCATAAAAACGGCGCATTTTTTGCGAAACTCTTTTATTCTTTAGTGCTTAGTGTTCATGTTTAACAATGGAATTTCGAGTTCAATCTGTTTGTGGAAGAGCAATGACTGTCGCAGACACTATGATATTTTAGTATAAAAAAATATTACGCGGTACGTTGAAAGCTTAAGAATTAGCTTGCAGAAAAAAGTTTTATGGGCAGAATGAAAAAAGCTATATACATAGGAGACTATGCTTCAGTGCTATAAGGATGATATGATGAGAGGATGATGGATAATAATACGTGTTTTTGTGTGATACGAATAGGCATGATGACTGAAAAAAGTAATTAGTCCGTCTTTTACATAACCTTAAAATAATGGACACGTATTTTTTATTTTCTCTCACAAACAAAAAACAACGAAGATATAACACGATTAAAATTTGTCTTACGTCACGTCTGAGTACATATTTGACACAGACGTGACGTCATGAGCCCCCAATCTCAATCTTTGTCGCGTTATATCTTAATAAATATTTACTGTTTTGTGAAAATAAAAAAATACGTGTTTAATATTTTTGGTCAGTCTAAAATGCGGACTAATTAGAATCACAATTTTTTAACCCTGTCATCAAGCCTATTCATGCTAAAGCGGCTGCATCGTTCAAGATGGATTTTTTCACAAACAAATATAACCCCGGAGACGGTATAGTTTCCCTGGATCGTGAGTGAAACCGCAAGCAGAAGCTAGTAACACACATATATATAATTTGAAGTTACTAAAATCTTTTCAGGACAAATTTCAGAAGTTTAACGCAGTTGCATTTATTTCAAACAATGAACTCATTTAAACATAGCGGGATTAATTAAAAGGTCTTGTAAGAATGAGGATAGAACACAGTGCTGGCATCTAGTTTTAAAGGCCAGGCTTTGAGGTCGTGCTTTCTGGAGCTTGAAGTGAGACCGGCGCGCGCGCAACAATTAGGCGCTTTGCTATTTGTTTACGTATGTGTATAGCGTATCTTGAGAAAACTCTTCTTATATCGGAATAAACAGTGTTGTATGTTATTTTGATGATCTATAATACTCAAAATTTTGATCAAAATCCTGTCAGCATACTCTAATTAGCAATGTCAAACTAGTAACCCTTCGGGGTTTTCATTCTATACCCTTGAACTATTCTAACCGCTGGATCGATTTTAGCAGACAATGATATCGATTTCATAATTAGCCGACCGCTGGTTATATGTTACACATATACACAGTTATAAAAATAAGGTTTCATAACTTCGATATGTACCTACATACTATGATAGATATATAAATATAAGCCTATTCACGTGCTACACGTGTTAGGATAATCGCCACAAATACCGTCTGAACAGGGCTTATCGTGTGACGTCATTAGGAAGCCTTTCACAATAAATCTATCTCTGCTGAGTCACAGGTTACTGGACAGGTGGCTTCTGGCCAAGGCTGGGTCGAGTGCGACAATTTATTGTGGACGTACGATAGTTTGTTTTGTTTTGTGCAGTTTTAAGGTGTATGAGGCCTTGGGGAAAGGATTGGATTATTGTGTTGAGCTTTAAAGGTATATGTGCCGTGCTTTGACCTGTTTTCTGAAAAAAAATGTGTTTTCATTTTACCCCCTGGGCTACTCATCATTCATCACCTTGTTCCCCTTAGGATAATCCTTCAACCAGTCTATAATTCACATTCCAGAAGGATCATTCGATTATGGTTGGTATTAATCAGCTCTAAAGTTAAAAAATAATCCTCTATGTATGTGACATTTATTTAAGTGATTGATTTCTTCAGAATTATGAAAAAAAATGGAATCCGCAACAACAGCATGCCACCAACAGATCGCCGGTTCGATTGCTTTATTAATCGACCAGTAAAATCGCCACCGCATAAACAAACAGCTTTCAGCTTTTTGTATTCCTGCTAATTAACGTCTGGCTCCATTATTTACATACATTAAAGTTAATGAAACATTCCACCGCGAGAACGTTATATTATGTATATCATGCACGTGCTATCCAGATTACCACTGTGAAGGTCGGGGCCGTTAGCAAAATATAGGGTAGAGGTAATTCATCGGTTTTATTCCTTTTTATAGCGGTATCGGTTTGTTAATAGGTATCGATTGTGCGGGTGTTTGTAGGCAGTAATTGGGTTCATTGATTTGTTTGCTTTGGTTTGGTTTTAAGGGTTGTTATAGTGAACGATGTTTCTGAAAGCAGTCTTTAACAAGCTCAGAATGGCTGTAGGTATATTTTGTTAGCTTAATTTTCTGTTACTATCAGGTAGATATATGAAGTTACTAGGCCCAAAGGGAATATGTAGTTAGCTAATAAGCCGGTTGTACAGAACCATTGAAGCGAATGTAACCACGTTACTGGTGATATTAATCATTCGTGCTCCGCAAGCCGTTCCCAGACTAATGTCAACGCATGACCGCTTAGAAATGTCTTCATTGATACTGTAGAATGTAAACGGATTATTCTCTATGATGTATGTATTAGTAAATATGCCATAGATACATATGTGAGTCATTAGCACAGTCACTAGTGATTCATTCCTAAAACCTCTCTAGAAAACTCGCTTATCCGCTTATTTAATTATTGACGTATACGGTATACTCCGTTCAAAAACTTATGCCTTTGATGTGCCATATCAATAAAATTCAATACAATATAATACTCAGATTATTAACCCCAATTCTCGTTTTAATATCTCTCCGTCAGACTATGATATTAACATAAGTTTCGCATAAACGCGGATGCCTACATCCTATATTTGGCTGCTTGCCAAATTCTACACATGTAGATTTTATAGTTTCTGAGGTTTCATTATTAGGTGAAGCTAGTAGTTGAAAGGATAAGCTCACATGTGCAAAGAGACTTATTTTATCATCGATCGATGGCGCAATGGTCATCATGCCGGACTGCCGAACCTGAGGTCCCGGGGTCGATTCCCGGTTCGGTCGACATTTGTGTGATGAGCATGTTTGTTGGCCGTGGTCTGGGTGTTATCTAGTTTGATCTTCAATATAAATAAAGAAGGACGTTATACATAGTCACGACTCACAAATACTCACGAATAATTGTGTAAGCAAAGCTCTAAGCCTGTGCTGTTGCAACAGAAGGTACCGACACAACCTTTTGTATGTTGTGTGGGACTTCATAGTTTAGGTAACTCTCGACTCCATACTCAACTTAGTATGGAGGCAGTGATGAGCAAATCTATACTAATATTATAAAGCTGAAGAGTTTGTTTGTTTGTTTGTTTGAACGGGCTAATCTCAGGAACTACTGGTCCGATTTAAAATTCTTTCAGTGTTAGATAGCCCATTTATAGGCTACTTTTTATCTGGGTCCGTGCCGAGGTTCCCACGGGATGCGGTTGAAACCGCTGGCAGAAGCTAGTCTGAACTAAAATTGTATAAGTGTAGAGTTAGTTTGCTTCTTTAGGAACTACTTGTTTGATTTGAAAAAGTATTTCAGCGTTTAACAGTCCATTTAGTAAGAAAGGCTATTTACGGAGTACCTCTCACGAGAAGCGGGCGATGTGCTGACGGAAGCTAGTATCCATTTAAACCTTAATATTAGGACACAAAACCCATCCATCATGGATACAAGCTTCCTTATAATGCAAGATGTTTGAAAATGGAATTCTAAAGCTTCATATCAGGATGACAACCTTGAAATGTAACAATGACTAAGGGGTTAGGAACCAACCATTAAGCTTAGTTTTAAATGTGCTTCACCTTCATATCTTTCCAAAACATTAGAAGGGTCTCCACTAAAGTTATTGTCATATCTAAACTGTGGGTTACATGGGTACACGGGGAAGTAGTTCGTATGTTTGAGAGCTCAACTTAGCACTTAAGCTGCACGGCACGATAATGGTGTTTGCGGAACTTACATTTTATTAGGTTAACTGTATTTTCTAATTCAGGATAATAGACAAATGGACACACTCAGAGACATTTAATGGTTACTTAAGCCGTTCCTTAGTGAAGAATTTCTATGAGAATCTGTCATTAAGGAGTGACTTAAGTAATCATTAAATGTCTCTGAGTACGGGGGAAAGATGTGTAGAGTTAAATAGCATGCAGTAGTACCTTAAAACCAACATAGGAAAAAGTAAAATCTTGAACTTTATCAAAGGAATTCGGTAGAAAAATTGGTTACGTAAACCAAACAGCCTATCACAAAGACATTCTCAAGGAATTTGAAAGCGATGATAAAAATTCACAAAAATACTTTTATTTTCGGCGAACATTTCATAAACATGATGGCTATTCATTATTCAACAATGAGGGACCTTTTTTAGATAGCGGGGGCTGCGAAAGACACTGGAGTACGGCTTTTAACGTGAGGACTAGAGGGACGGAGGGCTTCAGGGCGTCAGTACGGATAATGGTTTTTTATACCTATAGGTACGTAAGTCGGTAGGTTGGCAAACCACTGAGTGGTGTTATTTTGGGCCTGAATAATCTAGAACACTTGGGCTCTTCCTGTTTGTTGGAGCTTGCTAAAGGGAACTGGCTGTAAGTAATACTCTTTCGATTGAATCAATCATTGCCAAAAAAAGGTTCATAAAATCACCTTTATTGATTGCATTCTTATAATTAGTTTAAAATTAATGCCCCAGTTAAGGAAAAATTCCGAAGATCGAAAGAAAAAATAGTTTCAAAGAAAACGGTTTATTAAATTAAACCGTTCTTCGGAAGCAAGAAAAACTTGTTAAGGACAAGTTATAATTGAGTTGCTTCCTATGAAAAATAACTTTCATTCGGAAGCTGTTACTAAGTATTTGTAAAGTTTATTTACAAATACCTAGTAGATGGTTAAAGTATTGAAGATTCAAGAAATTATACAAAACTGTTGATCTTGTATTTTGATTCAAACTGTTCTTTGAAGGTATTATGAGATATCTTCAGGTATATATACGCACCTGTAGTATAATGGAAACTACTAGTTTCGTAGACTTTCTTATGGATATGAATGTATTCTTTAACAATCTACATACACCATATTCAAACGCAAGACCAAATTCGTGCCAAATACTACAGAAATCTAACAGCCATTTTCGACATTAGTCTAAAACTTGAAGATAGATTGAAATAGCGCTTTAAAATCCAATTTTGGAATTTAGATATTGAATTAATACCATAATAACATAACCATCCATCTTAAATTAATACGCCTCGAACTGAATCCACCAAAGGGATAAGAAGTTAACCGATATCTGACCAAAATTGTGATATAGAGGTATGTATGTACATTTGAAATTATGTTTCAGGAAAGCATTTATAGTGCATGAACTGGGGTTGAGAATCACAATATCAAACTTAAAAGGAAGCTATTAGAACACAGAGAAAAATGATTTTTTAAGATTTTCTTTGGGAATAATATTCCATCACAATTTTACTGAAGTGTCCCATTCTTTTGGGATATCATGTAGATATTAATACTAAAATGATCGTTGCTTACCTAAATATACTTTGACATAATGAGAATGGATAGTTTGCGTATTATTGGAAACGGGTGAGCCTTGACCCAATTGGATACATTGTCGATTTGTCTTTGTTATTGATTCCGAACGAACCGTAGGTAATGTCGCTAACAGTCCTATTAATTTCCTTTCACTCGGAAGTTGAATGAGTTTCTGAAGTACCTTCATAACTATAGATGTGTTGGCTTTAATAAGGAATTGGTCTCTCATCATCATTATTGCTGTTCGGATTTTAGTTTGAGTTTAGGCTATATCTTATTCGACTTCTTTGCAATCCTTTTCAAAGCAGCCATGTTTTAGGTCTTTAGTTCAGATTGTAAATATTTAAGAGGTCTTAATATATTCCCAACATTTAAGAACTTTTGAAACGTGGGAAAGTTTTCTAACTTCTAAGTAAATTCCTCGTAATGAGGAGATATGCTTTCGCTGAAATCTGGGTTAAATGTTCAAACTTCTTATTTTGCTGAAGTAGTATCTAAAGAAACTTAACGTTTTCTTTCGATTCTGCTGATCAGCGGTTTTTCTTTCCCATAAGAACAGAGTATTATACAAAGATAACAAGTACCTTATCACAGTCGCTTGTCAGTCCATACTTAGCAAACAATCAGGTCGATTCACTGCGTGCGTAAAAGAAGGCTAAACCAACAAGACCAACAAACACACTTTAGTAGAGATAAAGTTCTACATTTTTTATTTTTTTAACTACCGGTGGCACGTGCAAAGCTCAAGCATTCCACAATTTTATATAAACTTTCTACATTTATCGAATTGTGTGGTTCTACCTGACACCATGTTTGGCACTTTGCCCCTACAATTCCTGATTTGGCAACTTTAATGGAATGGTCCCAGTGACTTACGATATTGCACATAGATGTGTAAGTGAATGTTAGTGGAACCTTGAACTTCTCGTACATCAATCCTTTAGAAAGCTTTTGCACTTACGTTGATAAGCCGTAGTGATATGACATTTTAAAAAAGACTAGTGTTATCTTGTACTGTAACTCGAGTGGCTACATGTGTTGACACTTAATTCTATGTTCGTACATTCCCTGGTCAGTTGGTATTGATAAGAACTTGCTTGTTGAGTATGGGTTATTGTTGAGATAGGAACATAGCCATAGCGCAATGGTATTTTCCAATGTGACAATTGGTATTCAATTCTATTTGTTCACAACGAAGTTATAACAGAAAATGCAAACTTCAAAAAGAAGGCAAGCAAACTATGTAGATGAGTCTTTATTAAATATGTTCCACATTATAAATGTACGAAAATAAAATGGCACAGGCAACGTGCAACGGGCGGAAGGTTTTGTCGTTCCACGTATATTACTGAGGAAACAAGACCATATAAACTTGAAACACAAACAGTTAGAGGAAATATGAAAACAGACGTAGACGCAGAATGTGACTCATAAGACTGTGCACAGTTGAAAACAATTTTGATTGAAATAACTTTTCGTTTATTAAAAGTAAATAAACATACTTCTGAGATGACTGTTGGGAAATGTTGGGGTTCAGAACTAGTTACGAAATTATTTTTATTTTCTTCTCAAATTGCAATATGAACTGATGCTGCAAAAACATGATATGTTACTGACAAGTTAACTTGCTGCAACTTCCAAAGTTGAATAAAACAAGTCATAAATGAAAAAAGCCAACGAAGCTTTATCTAAGTTTGCCAAAATAACCAACATTCTTAATAGACTCGCAAAATATTTATCAAACTCTTGACCTAATTGATATTCAAAGGTCCATCAATGACCCCGAAGGGTCCGGGATGATGACTCTGTTATATCTCTAGTGGCTGAGTGGATATGAGTTCACCTTGACCTTTGAGGTCTAATCAATTATGAAGAAAATGAAGGACCCTCAGGTTCAGTTGAAGGAGTTGAAGTGGCTCAGAAAAAGCTTAGTCACGTAATATTATTGGAAAGAGATAATTTGGTGGATAGGCTCACTTTTATGCCACACTCAATGTTATTTAATATTATTCGACACAAAAAATAAATATCTTTGTTAAAGAGAAAATACTCCGCAGCTGTTTTTGTTGGTTTATTATTGTAAATTATGTTAGGCTGTGGTATCTTAAAGATGTGCTAATGTCAGTTGGGGAGTATAGCAGCGAATCTGAATTTAGAAGTCTTGGCCATTGTAACTACTGATGTTTCTTTCGACGAATTAAAGGCATGTAAAAATATTGTGATGTACTAATCCTTACCGTGGATGGTGAGCAGCGCTGTCACCCAGAACCAGTGCATCCACCAGTGTAGTGTCATGACGGCAGTTTGATAAGACTGGCTAACGATTTCGACCTGTAACAAGAACAATTTCCACATTTGTATTATTTTTAAAGAAATGGGTACTACAATTGAGTCCCCACTTAATACATGAATCAAAAACATCGGAGTTAAAAATAAACAAATAAAAATACAGAAATTCAAAAACGACTCATTCGTTATATTATTCTGTTTGATTACGCATGAACCGTTTCGCCTTACCCGAATTTATATTGAAAACCATTAATAATAAAAACATCAACAACACACGTTACAAAGTCAACCACATCCCTAAAATACACCATTCATATTAATTTTATTCCACATGCCGCTGTGTGTAGCTGACATTCCTGATTTCAGCTAAATGTTCACAGCATTTACATGTAGAGGTAGTTATGTACTTATGTATAGGTGAATAGATGGTAGCTAAAACAAAGGGTATTAAACATCCTCGCGTATTCCGTGAATACTGTCTCATTAACGAGGTCGGGGTTCCAAATTGTAAGCGGAGGAGTTTTGGATTTAGTCTCTTAGTAAATTAGGCAATGATGGTTTCTGAACTTCTAATGATATCATTGCTTGTGGTGGCAAACATGATAGCAGAAGTACAAATAAAAATGTGGTAGACACCAAATTCCTTCTTAAATAGGCAGTTTCAACTCGTTTTTTTGTCAAAGTAAAACTAATTATCTTAGCAATGGCTGCAAATTGCTTCATACCAACAAAAAGAGTCAACTTACTCATGATTTTCCACGAAACCTTGAGACGAACAAAAAGATCGTAGGTAATTTCGGCAAAAACAGCATTACCATGTCGAAATGACGCCAAATTTCCATTTTAGCGTCGCTTGTACCCGTAACTCACCGAAAGGGATTTGCACGGAACTGTGCAATTCATATTACCTGAGTTTCAGGTCGTACATTTTCGTTCATTAGAGTGAGAGATACGGCATTACCACGGCAACTGTTGGGTTTAATTAAAATTTTATGAAAGTTATTTTTGACGCACTTTTTCTGGGATATAAAGAGTAGCCCTTTGTTGAGTTTTCGAAGTTTTTAATTGAGTACCTTTTACATCTTTGTAACGATGGTAAAAATTTTTTGATCCTTTACTTGATTTGATTTTCTTCTTGGTCTTGCCTTGATTAATATTATTTCTAATACCAGAACCGAAACGAAAATTTTACAACCATTTAATACTACAGCGAAATTCTCTACTAAGCTCCACTTTCTTTGATCGTAAACATGAATCGTGACAAATGATCGTTAGCCAAGCATATTGCCGGAGCTAAAGCAATAGCAAGCTTCGTAACACCCTATTTGCCTCAGCTCGTGAGTCTAGCAGTAATTAAAGGGAACACGCCGGAAAATAATAGACAAGCAACAAGTTTTATAAGATCGTAGATGTTGGGGTGGTTTATGAAGAAATAGCGGAGATGTGGCGTGGATAATCTCTAATTTTGCAATATTCCCTGCTAGCTTAAGCTTACACGCTATTGAGGTATATCCATAAATAGAATCGGATAATGCAGCCTCGATGAATTGTATTTACAAGAATGGAAAACCTTTACCTACAAATGGAATATCTTTGAAACATGAAACAGTTTTGCATTATTCTATAAAGGAGGACTCTCCGCTCGCTTCTTGTATGCCAGACCTATATTGATGTGCACTTGGGCGCTTTTCTGCGAAGATAAGGTTTGTTATAGGACCAGACCTTCGGTACTGGGATATTTTTTTGTTTTCTTTCTTCCTCCTTGTATAGTTGAAAGCCCCATATTATTGAAGAAGGCGGATTACTACTTGAAGATAATAAAGATGAGTCTTACGCTGGTACGTTGTGTGATTTCAAGTACGGTTTCTGTGATGATAAGGTTTACCAAAGGACATTTAGAAGTGACCCCTAGTAAATCCCTCTTCTTTAATGTGAGAGGACGTGACACAAAATTAAAGGCGAATAGCAACTCTTATGAGAAAGTAGTTGATTCTGAAGGGCACTTAGATCCTTTTGTGAGAAGATTAGGTTTGTTTGAGGACTGACTGAGTTGACCTTGGACGAGTATGTGGAAAAGTTCTATTATTTTTTCTTCGAATGAAGTAATAAAATATAAGAGGATATTACTAGATAAGAATAGAATAGAAAGAGGATACTGTACTTTGCAAGCTCTTATACTTAGATTAGATGGTTCTCTGGTAGTATGTCTACAAGTTTACTAGTAACAAAATAAACTCGTGAAAATATCTTACCTACGAATGCTTTTGAAGAAATACATTTACCTATTATAGGCGTTATGTACGCCACCATAAAAACGCCGAACAATAAATAAAAGTTCCTACTTCAGAAGTTCTGACACACTTTCCAACAGCCAGTAACAAGAAGTCTTAACTTTTTAAATCGGCTAACGACAGTTTTTTGTTTCAATAAAGTTTTGTGCCCGCATTAAAAAGTTGCGAACTTTGATCGATTGAGGTTTTATTTGAAGAACCGTTTTGTACAATTTATGGACAAGCAGTACTTAGGCAAGCTACAAGTACAGAAAGTGGTATTTTCCTGATATAATTTTGGTAGATGTGACATATGTGAAACAAATTACAGATGTAACAATGTGAAAGATTCTAATGAAAGACCTCTTACTTAAAAGTACGTTTGAAAGCGTCATATCAATGAAAAGATGTTCATATCCAGCACGGCCTTTGTCACAACGAATATTGATAGATGACTGACATGGGCTTTGTTTGATATCTACACGAGTATGAAGAGTGACGAGCGATCGATTTGGTGAAGATCGAATGCGATCAGAGTGGTGGTGAAAATAGGTGTTCTTAAAAGACAAGTTTCACGATGCTACAGGACATTTAAAAGGTGAGTTATTTCAGAATATACGTACTCGTGTAGATATCAAGAGCTAAGGAATTTATATATACGTTCTCCGCTACATATTATATCCCAAATACTTGTATAGTCTACAGTTTCGGGTCTAACGGTTTGCGTATGTAAATGGACTGAATGCAAAAGAAATTCCGAGCGTGGGCGAACTTTTGTAATATTTGGGTAAAAAAATACAGCCGTTATTTTAGTGAAAAAATAAAGGTCAGATATTTTTATTGTTTCTTTTCTGGAATGTTTTAGGCAGCAGCCTGAAAGGAAAATGTGAATTTTAGTTATCTTTTACGACATTCTGAAAAAGATAAGCTTTTGATTTATTACGTCGTTATCAGCTTCGGCCTTTTCCATTATTCTATATTCTATCAAATTCTCTGATAGACTCTACTAAAATTTTCTTTGAAACTTTAGAAGTAATAAGTTTCTGAGTATAAAATCAATTTATCCCGTCCCCATTAAGTTTAAGTAAACGTTAAGTATCAAGGCGTAGGCTCCGAAAACAAGAGAAGTAGGCATTATCAGTAGATAAAATACATTGTATTTTATATTAAGGTGTTTCCAGCAATTCTTACTGAAAGAAAAAGTGTCTCATTAAACTTAATGAAGAATAATAATTCGAAGACATTGTTAATGTTGCGAAATTATTACTTTTTTGGGAGATATTATTGTTCTTGGACATTTTTCTTCGTGACTATTATCGCAGGTTTTATTATTGTAAAGGACATTAATTTAATTATAAAGTGAGTTATTAAATGAAAATGAAAGGTTTTACGTGTATTGTTTCAATAAAACATTTTATATTTTTTGAACCTATCTTAAGCTACTGTTTAATCTAAGAACACTGGTTTTATACAACCCTGTGTAGATATACAAAGGATATACATGGTGTTGTGTACCGTAAGCTTCGTATCGCTAGTACGCGAGCTCTAGCGGTGAGCTTACGCTTTTATTGGGTCTTGGAACCATTTATTTCAGTTAGTATAAACAATACGAACCTCTAATAAATGGGTTTAGCGGTCGGTAGCGTAGTAGCGCTGCTAGTGAGTAGATTCACACCTTCCATTCATTCGATTTTTGGGGCGAAAAGTGTGTCAGTTTTTCATTAGTTCATTATATACCCACATGATTAAATGGACGCTATAGCCTAGTCTAACAAAATCCTTGTGGTAGCATATGATATTCCCTCCTATTCTATAGGAGGATGCTGATGAGAAATATGAATATTTTATATTGGGATTAGAAATCCCAATTTTCAAATAGGGGCGGAGTAGTAGAATGTAGGCATTCTACTTCTATACTTCTGTCTCTGACGTTGTCACTACCTAACAAAACATGGTTCTCACTACTAGAATTGTATACAGAGTGCCTAGTGCGAGTTTTGCAAGTTAATTTTTTCGATGCGAAGATTATCATACCATTGAATCACGTAGCACTTATCTTAGAATTGTTTATTTAATAAAGACTGTCATCAGTACTTGGTCGTATTACACTTGAGCTCACTTTTGCGAGTGTAATCATTATTAACCGGCAAAATGAATGAAGATGTCATATCTAAATCATGTGACGTAGCATACGACTCTTTATTTCAATAGACTTATACCTAAATACGTATCGAGTTGCGAATGCTGTCAAAACTCGGAATCAGCACTCAGCTCTAAGAAAATATTTCAAAATGTTAGAAATAATACACCAGCAGCATTAGAGTCTATTCACGCTTCACCGCACGTAGTCGGACACAGTTCCAACTTCTGTCACAAGAGTAGCAAATACATGGAACCTTGTGTTTGTGAGTACACAAAAGCCTCGTGAGTTCACGCGTGCGGGATTCGGCAAGGATGAACGTGAATCATTCTGTATCTGAGACAATTTAACCAACTGGAAACACCGTTGCTGTACCTTCTCCTCTGTTAAAGATACAGGAGCGCTGCTCTTACTTAAATGAATGTCCTCTGTGTCTAGCCAGCTGGCTGATCTCCTTATAGAGAACAGCCACCGTGGCCGACAATCGGCTAGGAGGACATAATAATATGTGGTAAATTTATGCTTGTGTTTGTCAATTGTCATGTACGTGCGTAACGATGTGGTCGAAAATACATGAGTGAGTTATCACTATATTTTGTTGCGTTACCTCAACCCCTGCGAGTAAATTGACAGTCTTTTTCGCATAGAGATGTGTAGTCATGGCGTCTCCAGTTGGTTAAATGCTCTGAGCGCTGTATACATGGACGGCGGGATTTTAGGATAAAAGGTGTGTTTTCGTTGCGTCATTACGTGTGGCTGAGTCAGCAAGCACGATTAATTCTTTTGTAGGGATTTTGTGAAATTTTATTATCTTTTATATGGGTTTTTATTTTATCATGCAAAGTAGATTTGTGAAATGGGTATTATGTTCGATCATTATAAAGCTGAAGAGTTTGTTTTGTTTGCTTGAACGATATTATAGCTCTCAGCACTATTGGTCGGGATCTTTCAGCATTACATAGCCTATTCGTTAGGAAATGCTAGTTTGTGTCCGAACGCGCGAAGTAACTTCCATGGTACGCAGGAGGAACCGCAAGCGAGAGCTAGTCTTCAATAAAATCGTCACTTGCCTTCTCCTTATCAGATAAAAATCAACTAACTATATTTTCAATACCCCGTTTATTGCAACCTCGAAGCTTTATTCATCCTCATCAATACCTCTTACGCAGCATTGTACTAAAACCGATGAAGTGCAAGTGATCACCGCCGACACTACAATGAACCTATTATTAAATTCAATCTGAATTTCTTCAAGCTCAACGGTTTTATTGAAACTAAATCGTGCGAGGCTTCACTGCATATGAAGCTTTTAAACCTTTATATAGTTCAGAACATTTTCTGTTCCAGACACTTTGGAAAGCATTTTCTAGTACTTACTTATGGTGGTATTTACACGTTGAAGCAATTTAAGTCTAGGCGTCAGTTTAATGCCTGTTGGGAAGATTTTATAATGTCTTCTTTTCAAAGCTCTTTTTTAAGTAGATTAAGTGAAATAATTTAGTTATTATAAGTACATTATTAACTAGCAGGTCAGCTTTACTTTAAAGAAAGCAACACCAGAGCCACCTCAGAGCAAACCTGGGCATCATATTTAGGTATAGACAACTGAAAATAATAGACAACGCCACCTTCTGTCACTAAAAGATTAAAGGTAGCCTTTGTTCTAGAAAAGCCAACAAGATGTTCTCATCATTTATTTTTAGTACTGTCATTGTTTGCCCCGGTTCGTATACCTCTACATAAAAAGCGCAATCCACCCGAATATAATTGCATTATTACTGCCAAACAATAATGCACATACGTCTTAAAGACGTACAATTGTGGACGCAAATGGTGGTACAATTACAGTGCATTTGTCTGAGAGAACAGACCGTGAAACAATTATCTTTTTGGGTGTACTGTACGATAAGGCTCGGTGCGCATGACCTGGTCTTAAGGAGGCCTAATCAACTACTTTGGTTCGTCCTAAAAAAGGTAAATTATCGATTTAAAAAACAATGTTTTAATCACTACAGCTTTTTTAATGAATATAAGTTTTATCGCCTCGATGTAAAAAAGCTGCGTATAAAAACAGTTGCGCGAGTTTAATTACTTATGGCAAGTTGCATGCTGTGTTTTGTCAAAAACAGTCTTTGGTTTCCGTAACATATGACTGTTTTCTGTAGAGTAACGTAAGTACCTTTTGATCCCTTTTAATGGAAGTGTAGTATTTACAAAAGAACAGTTTCCTAAATAAATCTGTTCCTTCTTTAAAACGCGTCCACATTTGAGATGTCGAGTAATTCAAGTCCTTAGTCATCCGTCTATGTTTGCTCTGGCATGCTTCGATACGCCTGACCCGCTAGAGAGCAGTCTAGACGCCAATTATAGCACAAAAAAGGTTAAACTTGTTTGGAGAATGGAGCGATTTTGACAAATAAGGTTGCTACTTTTTAAAGCGTAATTTGATGCCTTTGTTTGGTTCTGATGTCTAAGAAATAAATAACAATTGTTCTACTTCCATTTGTATTTTGAGACAGTATCAATTTGTGCTCAATTCTATTATTATTTTGTTTGAATTGTGTATTACAAGAAAAACAGCTTTCCCAACCATACACTCGGTAGAGGAACGTAGTTAACATATTCCGAATCCATATAGACAGTCAGCTTCAAAAGTCGATGACCACATTCAGATTTTCAGGATCGTTTTATAGTCTCTGGCACGTAACTTGGCAAGAATCGTTAGATGAAAGTAGGTTGTAATTTTTCCAAATAGGTACGATTGCAAATCAATGATGGCAAAAGCCATGGAATACTACACATGCAATAAAAGGCATCACTTTTTGTATCACTAAGTGCACGATGCTCAAACTTACATTCCTTTAAAAATCTAAAATCTTGCCAAGTCACGTGCCGGTTACTGTACACTGTGTTATACGTAAACCGCTCAACACGAAAAAGGGCTACTAAAAATATTTTCAATTACCTACAGATTTGTCAACATACAACCTCATGAGGATGTCAGTATTTTCATTAAAGGTAAAAGCAGAAGAAATAGGCGCACTCAGTACCACTAGGCTGACGAAAACAGAGAGAGCGCGGCCCTCAATCCTATGTCTTTGACGCCATGCGCCCGCATGCGACTCAAAATAGAAGAGTTGTGAGGTACTAGTGCAACTCGAAATCGCATCTCAGATGCTACATACATATTGATACTCCGAAACTTAAGCCATTTACTGTGCACGATGCAGACACAATAGCTGAACTATGTGTACATATGACTCATGGAACATGGAAGTTATTAGTTTGACGTTTGCTATATAGATTTAACTGCCCACCCTGCTTTACAAGGCTTATACGAAAGGCTTGAAAATTCACCATAGAAATCTGCAGTTTTAACCTCATCGCGAAACTGGACAATGACAATGCTGCAGTGAATTTATGTCATTACAGTAATTGAATTATATTGAAAATTATTTTGTCTATCATTAACTTAACAAAATCATCTGTGAAGTTATTTCTTCCATCCATTATTTATTCCAAATTATTACCTAGTGAGAGTCCGTCAGTAGGGGACATCTTGTTTGTCGAAGTAGTTTCTGCGGCTGCCGGCGTGCTATGATAGCTGCAGACTGAAGATGTGCCGAATATAAGTTCACAAGACGTATTGTTTGCCGTCTTTCTTTGTACAGGTGGCTTCCTTGCCAAGTACTCCTCAGGCATGTACGAAGCTAGCTTTGTTGTAAGTTTTTCTGTTTTATGAAAGTTTTGTGCTCGTGTCTTCCAGCATGTCTTCGTGTTAAATGACAATGGGACTGGGTTTCAAATATGTTCTAGTTGTTGAGTACTGTGCATGTCAAGATTTGTTAAGTCCGTAGTTCCGTAGGTAACCAGACAATTGTATAGCCAGATTATTTTGAATCTGCCTTCACTACTACTGATTTTGAAATAGTATTGTAACACGGTAATAGTAAAACTTTGGACATTAACAAGACTGGTCCTTAATCCACTTTTCTCTGTTAGCACCACACACAAATCGGTATTAAGTCTTCACCCTAGAGCCTAAGGTAAAGACTCTTCACCTTTATTAAAGAGGGTGCAAATGAGAAAAGGTACAGCACCTAATCCCCAAAATGTTCAGAAAATGTATTAACACCCTCCATTACTGACGTAAGAATTACATCACCGCAATTATAAGATACTGGAGGGTAGATCGATAATCCTCCCAGCTCTTATGCCATTGCGTGGAGCGTCCATCAAATGAGATCGGTCCCTCCCGAGTACTATCGTAATTAATCCTGATATTTTCCAACGTCCCAGTAACTGGATTAGACTAGTAATTAGTTTTGTAGCAGCTTTATGCCTCCTTCAGCTTCTACTGTCAACCAATGATACGTAGGGCAAATTTTCGTAGAGACCATTAAATCCAATTAGACCGAAATTCAGCATGCTATGTAAATGAGATGGTCTTTGTGGTTTTGACAGTTTCAAACGATTTACAGACAAAGAATAATAATACATGCCATTTATTCATGATACATTACTACAAGTTAGCTAGAATAGTGAAACATCGCCAGTCGTATATTTCAAGATTTTCCGACGAGTTCCAGAGAAATATTATATCATAAACGATTATAGGCGTGTCAGAAACGTATTAATCTCAGCTGATGAACCGAATTAAATCACAATTTCTGGAACAATTCCAAGTCGCTATGGCAACGAACTCTTACTGGAATATGTGGAAACACTGGAATTTTGCAATGTGTGCTTTTGGTCGCAGCAAACAATAAGAAATGCACTGTAAATTATGATGTAACTTGCAACATATTCGGGGATTTATGGGCAGTTATTCTGCATGTCGGCGCGTTGATAACATTAAAATTATGAGCGGGTAACCCCGAATAGAGTAGTAAGTGTCACGACGAGTGATGGCAGCAGTCATTCTGGTGACAGGTGCCAACTGAATTGTGCACATACTAACTTATTGGCTCGAAATCTCATTCCATCTTACTGATTGTGTGTGATTGTGAATAAAATGGTGAGGAAACCAAATAATGGAACGGTGGACTACACAAGCGTGCCTTTATTTTTGAATTTCGGTCGTTACAACGCCCGAGATGCAACGTGACAGCCATGACCGCCGCGAGGCTCCTTCTGACGCTCCCACATCAGAAGTGGGATGTAATCCGAATGCCCACATGTGTTAAGGATTGCCCTGCTACGTGTTCAAAAAAATGAAAACGCTAGTAGCGAAAAAAAAATGATGCCTGATACGATACTGCTATCACAAGGAAGAATCCTGTGTGGAAACATCTCGTACTGCAACATGATGTTCATTGAGCTGTCTATGTAGAACAAGAAGGTTGTGAACAGACTGGTTTCGGGAGAATTCGCCACGTGAAGATAAACTTCATGTTTTGCAATCCTTATAGTGCCAAATAATTACCCAATAAAAAAAAATGGAACGTCAATTATTTACAATGGAGTTTTTAGAAGAAGATTTATTAAGAATTTCAGGGAAGGCTCAAGTATGGTAACCACGGTTATTGTAATGGTATCGGTTTCAATTTTTACAAGTCAAGCTATTTATCGAAGGTATGCTCAAAAATTAACCGTTTTTTTTTTTTCTAATTTTCATGTTTCAACAATGACGGTGATTATTGTGCAATATGGCGACAAAATTACAATCGCGAATGGAGCATCTCAGCAGACTGCGGAGCTTGACGTGTCGTCGTGAGTTCAGAGTGTCGGTGCTCGTGCATCTCCGTGGTGTCTGCGAACGTAAAGCCGCTGTACTGCGCGTCATAGCGATGTGCGCATCGTCATGCGCGTTGAGTGGAAACCCGGTGAGACCGATCCATTTTTGCTTTATGTTGAGGTTGTTTGTCAAACGACATTTATAAACTTGAGAGGCAGTTTCAGTCTCGTTAAAAATTAAAATTAAAACCTCAAGTTAGAATATTTCCGTTTTTGCGTCATTGATTGATTGAATGTGCATCAGACTATAGATTTTTGGTAACATTTGGCGCTAAGTTGTACCAATGACGGATACCGGGGTGACTAGGAAAAGACTCGTTGGCCTGTGTGGCAATAACTGGCCTGTGTGGCAATGACTAGCCTGTGTGGCAGCAACTAGCCTGTGTGGCAACGACTAGCCTGTGTGGCAACGACTAGCCTGTGTGGCAACGACTAGCCTGTGAGGCAATAACTGGCCTGTGTGGCAATGACTAGCCTGTGTGGCAATAACTGGCCTGTGTGGCAATGACTAGCCTGTGTGGCAATAACTGACCTGTGTGGCAATAACTGGCCTGTGTGGCAACGACTAGCCTGTGTGGCAATAAGTAGCCTGTGTGGAAATGACTAGCCTGCGTGGAAATGAGTATCTTGCATGGCAATGATTCGCCTCTGTGGCAATGACTAACCTGTGTGGCAGCAAATGGCCCGTGTGGCATTGACTTACGGAAATGTGTGACTTTAGGGAAACATTTTGTTTCGTTTGGACTTCAAACTTGTAACCATAACCACTGTAAGTTGTTGTATAACATGAGTAAAGGGAGTTATTTGAGGGGTCAGGGTGACCGAACGGAGTAGACTGTAAGATGAAACGGTACACACGAGGACGTGTGATAATGCAGGACGGCCGTGTCGGCGCGTTGATAACATTAAAATTATGAGCGGGTAACCCCGAATAGAGTAGTAAGTGTCACGACGAGTGATGGCAGCAGTCATTCTGGTGACAGGTGCCAACTGAATTGTGCACATACTAACTTATTGGCTCGAAATCTCATTCCATCTTACTGATTGTGTGTGATTGTGAATAAAATGGTGAGGAAACCAAATAATGGAACGGTGGACTACACAAGCGTGCCTTTATTTTTGAATTTCGGTCGTTACAACGCCCGAGATGCAACGTGACAGCCATGACCGCCGCGAGGCTCCTTCTGACGCTCCCACATGCATATTATATGCACAAAGGAATAGGTTCAACATTCTGGAGTCCACAGAATATTGAACAACATTCCAGCGACTCTGCGGATATTAAAATAAATTCTCCTTGGGAATTGGGACTTCCAAAACATATTTGCAGGTGATATGGGTATTTAAAGCTGTCATCGTAGGATATGTTAGGTAGGCGATTGTCACATGTTTTAATGTGATTAGGGCATGCAATACCGGTTTACCGGTTTCGGTTTTACCGGTAAAACCGCCCATTTTCGCGATCTTTAATTTACCGGTAAAAATAATATGTAACCGGTAAATTACCGGTTTTTACGTTTTTGTGATAATGTATAACAATTGTTCATTTAACGTTAAATCTTCATTATGTATCCTGAACATAATGTAATATTGAATACATTACATATTGTAAGAGTTGCTGTTTTTTAGGAAAGTAAACTTATGTGGCTCCTTAACTATAGGTTAGATACAAATCTTCATTCTCATCTTTATTTATAATATCTAAACAAATTTTATTCATTCGGTTATTCTAAATTTCCTCAAAGCTGTCAGTTCCTATTAGGTAAAAATGTAACCTTATTGAGCAAGGGCTTTTACTTCACTACCATGCGGACAGCACTGAGGACACGGTGGAGCACACAGTCTAGGTGTGCACTGCCTGGGAAGGGTACCGCCGTGTCGTCGTCGAGCCAATAGGCAGCGGCGACCTCTCGCGTCCGGCCCTGGTTCAAGCCATGGTCCGGAGCGAGAGGGAATGGGAAGCCGTCGCCTCCTTCTGCGAAGCAGTCATGCTCGAGAAGGAGACGGTGGAGCGCCTGCGAGTTCGCACCTCTCATCCCAGCCGCTGTAGTGGACCAGGAAGACACCACGGGCGCCGAGTGTCGAGAGACGACTCCCGGCCACCGCAGGCGTCGGTCTGTGGACGGTGAGTTCGGGTGGCTCGTCGTTCCTCCGTCTGCATAGACAACAGACCCGTGACGGCGGCCCGAGTTGTTCCACGCGCAGGGCCAAGGCCTGCCGGGGCTGCGGGATTTTTCGAAAGAGTTACCGCGACCCTGGTCCATAAAATGCCTACGATTTACCATAACAAAGGGCTTTTACTTCACGGTAATTCTATGCGTTTATCACGTCTTGTGACGGAGTCCGCTTTCCGTATCTTCTTCTTCCACTTCAATCTATCCAGGACATCTTCCTCTTCGAGTTCGTAGATTTTCAAGTCATTCATTACGACACTCCACCACCACCGTTTCGGTCTGCCTCTGCGCCTTTGACCGGTATTGAGATTGAGTACACAACATTGGCGATGTATTCAGGTGGTCTCCTTTTCACATGGCCGAACCATCGCAGCCGTTTCTCTTGCATTTTGTCGACGACATTGCGTACGGATGGTACTGACATGTCTTTTTGTTGCGGCCCACGTCACAAAAAATGTTTACCACCTTATACCTTGTATTTTTAATTATTTTTTGCTTTTAGACTACCCAATCTTATTGATATAATATCACATTTTAAAAAAATACAAAAATTACCGTTTTACCGGTTTACCGGTAAAAATATTTTAATTACCGAATTTTTACCGGTAATTTTTATTTTACCGAAATTGCATGCCCTAAATGTGATGTTACCTAGACAGTTTCTGGACGAGTCTATTCATTTCTAGTTTATATAACTTGACTGACAAGGGTTTGTAGAACAACTAGGACTTAGGGACATTGAGGACATGTATTTGTATGGCTTTTATATGACATTGGGATCATATTTGATGTGTGATTTGTGTTTGATTCGTGCGAGCATAAAACACCGGAATCTTACCATAGTTTAGTCTGGCAGTTTCAACCTATTTATCAAGAGTTAGTTCCAAATTCAATTTTAATCATCTTTCAGATTGACTTATAACATAAAAGAGTAAGATAATTACGTCATTGATTTCATAAAAATTGCATCAATGATGAGTAAAAAATATAAATAGGTACTTACCGACTACGATCGGCCGAGATCGCTCACCGCACGATCATACGCCCGTATCGGAGATGTTCACACCTAGAACAAAGAATGAGCTTCATAAATATGTTAATTGTTAACTAATTTAACATCTGTTTCTTTCGTGTTGAGATGGTACGAGTGTTTCACGCGATACTTAGATTACAATCTGTTAGTTTTATATTACAATCGCTTTGTTTAAATGAAAACTAGCAACCTAATTGGTACCTAACAGAATTCGATCCAATCGGTGTACCTACTTTTTCAAAGAATTTTGTAATGTTTTTTTTTTTAAGTTTTAAATATTTTGCTAGCGGCACTAAGAAGAAACAAACTTTTAATGAGGTACACCACAAACTAAGTAGTCCATGTAATAATGAAGTACAAGTAAAATAATAATAATGTACCGTCAGTTGCTTTATCTTATAAACAAAAGAAGATCTGAATTATTTTTACTTCCAATAAGCCGACTTTACAAATCAATCTTGTAAGTCAGGAAAAGGTTCACCTTTTCTGCCGAAGGTACGAAAGGTCGACGACCTCAAAACCTTGTGTAGGTGTTTACTCAAAGTGTTAGCTTTAATGAATACTTTCATAAATAACTTAATCAACTGTTATGTGAAAAACGAAGGTTAAAAGGTTCGTGACTGTTCGTCATTTTAATGGTGTCAAATCTTTATTATGTGAACTAATAATTAAATAATGGAATGAAAACTATTCATCATGAAAGTCGACTATACGTCGTTTAGTATAAGTATATGTCGTTTTATTGTCCATTTGGCTTCCTCTCAAACGGAGAAGGATTGAGCGTTAATCACCACGCTTACTCAATGAGGGTTGACGATTTCGGACCTTTATAGTCCAATTTTCCTTCACTTTTTAATAAGCCATTGGTGTCCAAGGTGCCTGATCTAGAATCGAAACCACACTCCTACATGAGAGGTTGGTTTTACCCACTAGGCCACCACGACTTACCGATTCTTTACCAACTCAATATTACTAGACCACGTCATCCTTCATTGAATATCGATGCCCTGTCCTTGATCGAGAATCGGAGACTTCACACAAATTATAAACGACAGCAGTAACAGACAAAGGGAAACAAAATAATTAGATGAAGAAACTCCTAAACGAATTAGTCGTGGCAGATTTGAAAATCTGATTTCAAATCGATTTCAATTGTGGCTTTGGTGATTAGGGGGATACGGTTGCGTTTTTTTACAATCTTGTTATAATATTTGCAATGGAATTGCGAAAATGGAAATGGCGTTGGTGTGGTTGCAGTTTTTTTTAATGATGTAATATAATAAATACCATTATGGGAGACGTATTCCTTTAAAATATAACGGGAATTACTTCTGCTAATTCTAATGCTTATAGTTACTGTCTTCTATGAGGATAATTTCAGTTTGCATTTTCGTCAATTCAATACCGTAATTAAAATTCCAGCTGCGTTACATAGGTCGGTAATTTACCACGCGTGGAAAACAAAAAGTGGCCATCATAGTAACATATTAAGTGACGTCAGATTTCTTAACAAATTGGCCATCTTTGCAAACTTCACTAGCGAATACCAAACACATTTATTATTTTACGACTAAATGAATACTGAAATATGAGAACAAAGTTATACTTATTTACAAATTTACAGCAGTCTTTTGTTTTCAAATCTTGACAATTTTAGCAATCATTTCTCGAATGTCCAAATGAGTTATTTTCTTCACTTCAAATCATTTCAACCACAAAAGGTATATTCATATTGGTTTGTTGCTTTAACTAGCAAGAATATTGAACGAACAAAGCCTTCCAGACAAAAAATGAGAGCAAAGAAAAAAGATTTAACGACGTAAATCTGAGCTATTCTCTAGAGGCTTGCGGTCGATCTCACAATACAAAGCTCAATACTTACCAACTAAACAACTGCCAAGTTGTGTGTGCAATACCTAGGATACAATGTAACCACCATGTAGAAAGAAATAGAAGGTCTACAGTACTGAAATCGCTTTAAAAGAAAAAAATATGATTAAAAAATCAGGGTTCGTTTGAGTTTAAAATCTTTTGTCGCATTTGGGGAGCAAGGATGAATATGCTTATTTTACACAGGTTTATTTTCAATATTGCCTCTAAGACGTATAGTTACAACATATAGTTGCAGCGAAACAAGCAAAACCTCAATAGTAACTGATATTCTTGTTTCTCAAAAATATTTATGCCTTCGGATATTATAACTCTGCTCAGTTTCAAGCATCTCCGTTACACAAAGAAACACAAGGCTAGCTCCTCAAACAGCGTTGTTCCACAGGATATAGGTGAGGCAGACGAGTTTCTCAGGACCCTAAGCAAACGGGGCACTGTTTACCCATACTGTGTGTGCACGTTGAAATGTATGACGATACTCCATCACTTTCTCTGGGGACTCGAGAAGATTAGGTTCGAAGTAATTTGTACTGGGTATGAAGTTTATTCTTTGACGAATTCATTTTTAAAGGCAATGGTAACTGATGTACTTACCTGTTCCTCAACAATATTTATGCCTTCGGATATATAACTTTGCTCAGTTTCAAGCATCTCTGTTACACAAAGAAATAGGGACTGATTCTGAAACACCGTTGTTCCACGGGAAATGGGAAAGGCAGAGGAGTTGCACAGGACCCTGAGCAAACGGGAAATGTTTACCCATACTGTGTGTGCACGATGAAATGTATGAGAATACTCCATCACTTTCTCTTGGGATTGGAGAAAATTAGGTTTGAACTGATAGGTGCTAGGTATGAAGTTTATTCTTTGACATATTGGTTTTTATTGTTATTATGAATCAGCTTTATATTCTGCATATTCCTATTATGTTTTCTCTTTTTTTCTGGTTCCTCTTCTTGTACATTTTTTTGTGTGGATTTTTGGGTATCCTTCGGCATTATTAATCTATCACGAATCTAAAATACTTCCGTTTTCTAACATGCTCTATGATTCACAGATGTGGTCACTGTGATCTTATATTAAATCAACTTGCAATGCAATTCGTCATCTGCGCTAAGGAATTCTCCCACTCATTGATTAGTATCTCTTAAACATTATGTACTGCTTCAATGACAAAATTACCTACCATTGCGACTTTTACATTTGAAATCGTAGGGAACTGCTACATAAAAGTTGTATTTCTTCTACTCAAAGAAATAGAATCGAAGAATCGCTAGGGTTGACGATACTAACGTTAATGTGCTTTGAATGTCTACGCGGATAGAAGCAGCTTGAGAATGAAATAGGTAAGTATCAAGAATTGAGGAATGACTTGGCTTAAGATTTTGACTGACTACGAACCAAGCTTAATGGCAGCTCTCCATTATTTTCCGAATACAGGTACTGTGCAAATGTAGCCACCATTCAGGAAAACTCAGGAAGTATCATAGAACAGTAAACAACAAGTTGTATTACACGAAGGCTTCAAATAAAGCCAGTAAGTATTACCTGTGTAATACTTACGTCATAGTGTGGGTGTACCTACAGTAAATATTTGAACTTGTTGAAGTTCGTCCAGTATTTGTTTAACGCAACTGTCAATTGTCTGCTGGGTTAAGGACGCAGTGTGTTTCTTTATTAGGTGTTGTAATGGTGTAAAGTTAGTGATTTTAATTTATTGTAGCGAGTATTAAAAGGTTTGATAAGACTAGCTGAGAATTGACGAGATTGCACTATTAGGGATACCTATCCGAATTTAAGGAACTGTAACTCCTACTTAGCAGTCAAAAATATATTTTTACTTCTTATTCCAATATACGGACCAAGGATTCAAAACATAGTTTGGAATAATTATGTTCGGTTGGGTTAAACCAAACATCAAATAAAAATTATGTGTTTAAATGTTAGATACTTACCTGAAAAATATACATAAGTAAGAGTAGGTACTTAAGTTCCAAAACAACATTTTGCCTCAGATCATCTCTAAATACAGGTACCTATTTGATGCATGTTCAACCAAAAAGGTAACGAACAAAGAAAAACCTTGTCTGATATTACAAAACATACACTGACCATATTGGCCGAATTCCTTCAAAAAGGTTTGTGTACTACAAAGTTTTTAACAATGTACTTACGGCACGCACATGTCATTAATAAAAACCCTTCCGTAATCGGCTAACGGAGAACAAAAGAATTTTAATAAATCCTTGGTAGTACAGGTAATAAAATAGGTTAATCTTTGAGGAAAAATTGTACGTTAATAAAAAAAAAGGAGGCCTAAATTCCAATTTTTCCTATATAAACTGGTAAGCTAGTGAAATAAGGAATACAGCCTAAAGCCTATAGGAGTTCAATACCCGCTTTACCTTCCTTATTCAGTCTGTGCCGGCCATTATATAAAGGTCATCGTTCAATCTAGCCGGAGGGATCTTTCGCTATGTTCATCCAAAAGAAACAATCTATACTAATATTATAAAGCTGAAGAGTTTGTTTGTTTGTTTGAACGCGCTAATCTCAGGAACTACTGGTCCGATTTGAAAATTTCTTTCAGTGTTAGATAGCCCATTTATCGAGGAAGGCTATAGGCTACTTTTTATCCCGGTACGGGAAGTAGTTCCTACGGGATGCGGGTGAAACCGCCGGCAGAAGCTAGTAGCAAAATAAAGTAAAATTGGAGCCAAGAGTCCAACTTTTTAAATGAACCTTATGGAATCCATTGTCCATTGAAAGCCTACTTTCAGCAGTGGACCGCAATTGGCTGATATATTTAGAATCGATCATCAAACACTTGTGTCGTTGGTTGTACAAGATGGAAAACTCATTACCCTGCTGTTTCAATACCCAAGATGCAATGTTATGTTTTAATCATATAAATAAATGACGTCATACTTCACTGGACCTCTGTGAAATTAATCTCGACGGAGAGTAGTGAATCAGCCATCTATGACTCATTTGGTTGATATCACGTATTTAGAGATTACCTACTTGTTAAATATCAGTTTAGTATCTAATTGTTTTGATTCAAGATACAAACAGAAGCTACTGGATTCCTGGCCTTTCACAAAACTGTACGTGTCAAATTGTAGATTTAAAACGTGGATTTGGCTTGGCTTCGTGAAGTTCAAGTTAAATTGCACTTGAAATGTTAGTTGACATTCAGACTTTTGCTCAGCTTTCAAAATCACTAGACAATTTTCATATTTTGTCAAAAACTGTTTTCACAATCACGGAATGGCTGCAGGATGCGTCAATAATATTGACAAAAAGCCTGTAGTTAAGGCTCTCGACTCTGGAAGCAAGAACACACAATACATTTGTCCAGCCGAGTTTCATTTAAATTTGTATCCATTATCATTTCAATAACATTACCACATTAGTTATGAACTCCTCATTAACATGAAGGGCTGTCTGACGAAAACTACGTCTGCCTAAAATTATAGAACATTATAGTACCAACTTATTAAGCTAGGGACCAACAGACGTATTCCACCGGTGTTTGATCAAGATATTACTTCTGTACATTTAAAGTTAAACTACCCGGAGCTACTTCAGAAACTTAATTATTTACTATCCCACGGGAACCCAGCGAGAATTCCTCGTAGAAATTTCGAGATTAATTAGGTACAACACGTTGATAATTAAGTAATGTTTTTTCTTTGCAAAGAAAAATATAAAATAGGAATATCATCAAGGTCTGCAAAGCGCGATAGTAAATCTAAACGAATTCGCGCCCGGTCGTGGCGGATGTTTTCTGAAGCTGTTCTTTTCTATCTTTTTCGTTTCTTCGCATTCAAGAGGCTTTAAAATGTTGTTTACAATATTTAATTTAATTTCGGGAGATGAAAAACATTGATTTGGAATTGTAACCACAACAGTTAGTATACAAAAGTTGCACTCATATCATTTATCGAATGATTATAACCTCTAATTATTACTCATCATTTAAATCATAGCCATTAATTACCTAGCTACAAGGTCGAAAACATTCAATTCTATCAGGTTCCGTCATACATTTTCAATAGATGATTGGAAATTATTTTCAATTTTTCTGATAGATACATTGGTATAGGCAACCGTAACGTAGTCAATCATCCTACACCTATACGCCAAAGGTCATAATTCCACTTCTGTTTCTATAATGTGTACTTCCCGTGACGTCACATACACCTTCTTACGTCAATTTCTCATACCTATAAAATACTACAAGTCTATGACTCATTGACCAATAAAAACGCACAAACCGGAATTTCCGAGCAACGTCATCAACACATCACCCTTAGGGTACGAGTCGAACACGCAATGTATGTAGGTACACAGATTTCACAGAAACGCTCACGGAAACTCATTGATAATTGGACACATTAATTGTTTTGTGTCTAAGTGATAGTCAAAAGGCCTTGGCAAACTACGAAGGCAGATGATTTTGTAGAATTGGACATGGATATGCGGAATATGAAGATCCGTGTAAGACTACAGTTCATTCTAAAAACGATATTCACAAGTAATATTTTAGCCTTCTCATGGGTATTGTTGTTGATATAAATTAATTAATTCCTATCCATCTAAGATTCTAAGACAAAAGATCAGCATGTTTGACCCAACCGGCACTTAAGAGAAGGTTACATACATTCCATACATTAATGTCTTATCGCGAATTCTAGCTTCGGCCAACACTATTTCAGACAAGTTGTGGACGTTAATCTTCAAGATACAGTTTCAATGGGCCATAAAACTGAAAGTATTGACCTTCGGCCAATTTGTAAGTTATTGCTACTGGGACAGTCAATTGCAGGCTATATTTGAACTGAGTTATTAGGTAGCTGTGATTAAACGTATTTTGTTTCCAACCATATCGAGTAAAATGTCTGGTAGCTTTAAATTATTACTTTAAAATTGAATGGCGTCGTTTTAATGGCGCTGCTATTAATGTAAGATAAAAAAATAATCATAGTACTTATGCAAGCCAATTATGTAATTTTAATAATTTGTTTGCGGCAAGATAATTTGAAGTGAATTAATGATTAATTTCATAAATCATTTATAAGCAGTACACAAAAACAGTTTTAAATTGAACATATGAGGTAATGAGACAGCTCCAAGTTTTTACCAGTGAAAAGGAATATTTTCTCAAAAGATTACACAAGTATTGGAAACTTTCAAATCCTCATCCCTCTTTCATGAGAGCAACGAGCCCTAAAAGATATTTGAATTTTATATGAACGCTTCCAAAGATAACTCCAAGTTTTTTTTTAGCATAAAGAGATAGGTTACAAAATTTGAGGAAGGCGTCCTTAATTTTGGGATAGAACCTTGCAAAATTCATTTTATTTTTTTTGTCCATGGGTAAAGTTAAAATACTTACTCCTTGTTATATTTTGACTTGTTCTAGCTAGATGAAAGGTACTGAAGAATATGTAATTACTATAGACGATTTGACATACCTCGCACACTGTACAGTCATAAGAAATATTTTATCGAGTTAATTATGTATTTCCCTCTGAATTGTACCATGAATTGTGCTGAAGAACAAACACCAACGCCATCAAACTATCATAATTCAGTCCACGTTTCACATCATATGAAACCAATTGACATCAACTTATAACTGCAAGCAGAAATAGGAATATTTCCTCATTATTTTTTAATCCTCTCGAAATAGATATCCAAGACGATAAAAATATAGAATCTAGATAAGTTCTAGTCACACAGGATACGGATAACATTGACAGGAAACACGACCAGGCAGGATGTTAGTCCACATTCTGGTTTTAACGACGGACGTTGAAAAACATTTATTTGCGACAGTTTGGATGTTAAATAACGATGATAATTACGGAATATAAGGTAACTATTAATCTAGTTTAGGCACTGATGGATAATAATAATGCATGCATGATAGAATATTTGGGCCATATGATCCAATTATATCATTCAATGATAGGCTATTCAATTTTAACATCAAATTATTCGCTTTCATGACAAATAATAGTTGACCCTAAGTACAGTGCGCTCTATTTTTCCAGTCGAATAGGTTTGCCCTTTACATCTTTTTTGCCCACAAAAGGCTCCTAACTCGTAATGGTGTTCCGGTTTCCACAATAGAAAGATTTAACGTAATCGCATTTTCTATAAACGGTTCCGTTTCTTTATTCATGGTGTACCTCGCTTTGTCTCAAAATAGATTTTGTTTGAATTTAGTATTGAACGTCGGAAAGTATGATAAATTGTCTTTGAAAAAATATTCGTCCATTTTTGCGAAATCATGTGGGATTTAGAAGACATGCCGTATAATTTTACTTTCTCTGAGACAATTATTTCGAAAGTCGAAGTTTGTTGTGTGCTACAATGTTATTCTCAATACCATGGTCTACTTTAGCCCTTCGTCCACATGCCTTCGACCCAATGACCTTGATGTGAAACTCAAGCATTCTGATCAACGTGTATGCTGCAATAGCATTATTACAGTTAGGTTCGAGTCCACAGTGTGTGGTCACGACTACTCCTATTGCAACCAGCTATCGCATGACAGCACAACTACAATAACTGGCTTGACGAGAACAACCAACTTTTCATTTTACCCATCGACTATTTTGCTACAGGATTTTCAACTCTATTTTGCTCCTATTACAGGTTGTTTGAGACAATTTTGGGTGAAACCATAAGTTGGCGAAGGAAGTTACTCCGTAGCAGTTCAGGGAGCGGTGTCTATGACAGCTTCAAGAACATCTATTGTATTAAAACATAATGGTCGGTTATTTTCGACACGATTGTTAATGAGTATGTAGCTGTCGTAAACTGTAATAAGCGAATGGCGCATACAGTATATCTTGGAATGCGGCAAAAACTACAATAAACTCAAGTCTACAAGAAATAAATTTGAATATATTTAATTAGACACAGTTGACATTTGCATTTGAAGTAACGCCGCCGCGGCATGTCAAGATACACTGGGCACTCTGTATTATTTGAAATGACCAGTACGGCCATGCTGATTTTATGAACAGCCATTTATTTTGGTACAATTATTACGGTTAGCACAAATTGTTAAAACAATAGGGCTATTGTAACAAAAGTACTGTTGGTACTGTTTTCAATGTTTTTTGAATGAAAATGCCTTCTTTCATTGTTTTCGGGACTAAGATTGACATACATTTTTACTGTCACAGTACTTCGTTGTATATATAGTTTTGATTTGCCTCAGGTCAACATCTCATTATAAATATAGCTGTCTTGATTTTGCTTCTTCATCACCGTGGTCTTAGTTTTTCCACTTATGATGCCTTTATCATAAAGCAAAATATTTATCTTCTATCTATAACAAAAGCAGCAAAAAATATGCTAACTAAGGCACGATTTGTTTACACAAACGCCCACGGGTGTGCCGCGATGACATACAATGATGCAACTCGCCAGAATGGCGGGTACGTCACAAACTTTACTGTTAGGACTAAATTAGGTTTTTTATATCGACAGGTTTTTGCTAAAACTCCGCATTCAACTCGTGTTCAAACGTGACTTGAGTTTGTAATGTTGAAGAACCACCTCCTTTTGTAGTTACTCTGAGTCATTGAAAAAAGTCACTATTGGGAGGATTAGGAGTGATGAGATTCTGAGAATGCCTCAATTGATTCAGCATTTTAAAGCAAGCATTACCTAGTATGTATTAGGTAGTGTCAAGTCAGCATTCGTCTTGTATCTACATGCTCAATTCACATGTTAGCTTGAGCAAGATGCATATGAATTACAGATCTTGCAATTGAGAGACTGCAACAAATGCAAATGAAATATTCAAATCATATTTGATGCGAAATCTATGCCACTTGAGCAACGGTGGTAAACAATGCTATCAAAATTGCTTTAATTACAATTTCTCAATTGAAAGTTACTCTTACACAGCTTTCGGTACTTCAACATGAAACATATTGCCCTCTTTTTACGTCAAAGTGGAGTAACAACAAACGATAGTAAGATAGAGAGTTCGCGTGTCTCCTACCAATTGATCCGTGTAGCGTGCAGAGAAATATAAAATGTTTGGAGACAGCCGTGCGTGGTATCGACCCTGGTCGTACGGTGAACGTAGTATGTGCGTCAGTGTACCTAAGACTTCTATTGTGGTACCCGTATATTCATTTGGAAACCATGATTTATTTACGAGACAGATACAAACAAGAACACAAATCTTAGGTCTGTCAGCAAAAGACAATCATAATTGTTTCAGAAATCTCTGCAAAACTGGCGTTTTACTTTCAGAGAGCCAGTCTTTATGCAGAAATATTTAGACCTGCATCTCTAATCAAGCAGCTAAATTACGTAGCTTTATAAACTGTTACTATTTTTTTGATACAACAACATTCGCCGATGTCGATGCAAAATTACTATGTTTATGAACCCCTTCACTTGTGCCAAATAGTCTAGCTTAAGATCAATATTGAAACGAGTGGGGTTTCCAAGCCGGTGCATATTGCCAATGTTGTTTACATTTAAATTGATATGATTAACTATCAGAAATTGTCGTGCTGTGTAGGCGTCGAGTTTGCATTTCCGTTCTACTGAGATCCAGTTTCCATATCCTTGTGGTAATGGAAAGTCGAGTGTATTTCTGTCTCTATGCGATGGCTGCATATATGTTTATACGGTAGGTACTACATATTGAAACTACTGATAAGTATGAGATTCACATATGACTCTAGCATCAACAGTGTTAAGAAAATAATAAACAAACTTGCAACAGCTTCTTTTAATATTAGAAGTTGACAAACTGATGACCTTGTCACCGTTTAAACGACTGTTTCATATTTTGCTAATTGTATGAATTCAGGCAGCAAATTATGAAATATTCACCAAATATAACCTCATTAATACCGTTTAAAAGGTCCAACTGAATAATTCAGATCCATCATTTCCCGCCTCCCAGTTTGGTGAGAGCGAAGTAATTAGGGCTCCATTTTTTCTGGTGCCACATTAATTAAAGCTGTGTCAACGAGCAAAGTTCTTTAAGCTAGTGCAAAGGACCTGGGAAAACCTCTTAGTAAGTGTTTGACCTAGATTTGTCGAACAAAGTCACCCCTCAAAGCAGTATGTTTTAAATTTCGAAGCCAGGTAAGTGTGAACGAAGGTGCTCTCGTCCCAAAATCAATTTGAACTGAAGTCTTTAAATTATTTGGAGGAGTTTCGGAACGCTTCAGAAAAAGCAATTAATTATTAAAGCTCTCGAGTTGATAGGTATCGTATGTACTGAAATGGCGTCTCATTTACTCAGTATATTATTCTCGCACGTGTAATTTCGTACAGTTTAAAGATAGGCCTAGTAGCGTATCGAGCAATCAAATGATAAGAATCTCTTATCAGCTTACCAATCTAGACTAGATCTCATATCTTTCTTTTTGCTGTTAGACTGTAGCCTTTCAAGCTTTCTCATACCTTTCTCCTCAATAAATCCAGGAGTATGCAGAAGCATTTTATTCTGGCGTATCATTAATTAAACTTGGTATTCACCGCAAAGGCTCCGTGCAAATTACATCACATTTCATACTCGCTGACCTACATCGTCAAATGCTTTCTATGAATCTAAGCTGTGTGAATGACTTAGTTCTTATTACTTATTAACAGAAACAGGAAGCCGTATGAGAAACGCTTATGTCATTCATGTTTAGGTAATAACTGGTTAATTATTTTTATTTTTACTTCAATAAATATTTGCATACGAGGTGTTCCAAATATATGCTTTTCATATTATTAGCAACAGCATGGTTACCTGATCTGTACAATCGGTCTAAAGTCGATAACAAGATTTAACGGTACCAGAAACTGGACGAAGCGTATTACAAAATCATGTGAGAACAAAATTATATAACCGAAACCAAATCATGAAGACTGTACACATAAATTACTTCAACCATAACGTTAATTACTACATCTGCTAAACGCCATCTTAAATCAAAATTAATAATAACAAGTTTCTTTACCATCAAAGTTAGTGGAGGTAATATTTCTGCTCTGTCAAACACTAATTTGATTGATCACCTGCTAAACCCGCATTGTGTTATTATTAATGGAGAAATGCTATCTACAAAGATCTCAGGTGTTTTTAGTGTAAAACAGATTGCTCTGTTAGAATTTCATGTTATAGAAGTAAAGAATTGTAATAAAATAAAGATAGATTGAAAAACTTTTGACAGTTTTGCTTACTAAATAGGTAAAAGATTTTTCCAAAACTTGGGTTGTTGGGTTTGTTTCAGCCTCAAAAAGTCCTGACAAACATTGAACTTAATATGGTGGCTCGTATGTTTAAAAGGCTATACAAATAGACCACCAATACCGATGGTGATAAAGTCCTCGTTAATGTTGATAGAAAACTGTTTTACAGTAAACTAAACACAGTGGCTTTTATGTTATTTGGGTTTATAAGAAACAACGATAGCATCTACGCCAACCAAAAAGAAAACACAATTACACCGACCAACAAATAATCATCATCATCATCAGCCTATCGCAGTCCACTGCTGGGACATAGGCCTCTCCAAGTGCACGCCACTGAGATCGATTTTCGGCTTCTCGCATCCAGCTCCTGCCAGCCGTCTTGCGCAAGTCATCACTCCACCGTGCCTGAGGACGTCCTACACTACGTTTGCCGAGGCGTGGTCTCCACTCTAGAACTCGTTTACCCCAACGGTTATCGGTTCTTCGGCTAATATGGCCAGCCCACTGCCACTTCAGCTTGCTGATTCGGTGGGCTATGTCGATGACCTTGGTTCTCTGACGGATTACCTCATTTCTGATGCGATCCCTCAGAGAAATACCGAGCATAGCCCTTTCCATAGCCCGCTGAGCGACTTTAAACTTGTGGACCAGCCGTACCGTCAGTGTCCACGTTTCGGCTCCGTAAGTCATGACAGGTAGGACGCACTGATTGAAGACTTTTGTCTTTAGGCACTGTGGGATCGACGATGTTAGGACTCGACGTAGCTTCCCAAATGCAGCCCAACCCAACTGAATTCTCCTATTCACCTCGTCCTCAAAGTTGTTTCTACCTAACTGAAATGTCTGCCCGAGGTATACATATTTCCGAACAACTTCGAGAACGGCGCCGTGTATCGCAATCGGTTCCGGTAGAACATGTTCATTGAACATGACCTTGGTTTTGTCCAAGTTCATCCGTAGGCCGATGCGTAGAGAAGATTCAGCCAGGTCGTTCAGCATCTGTTGTAGGTCCTGCAGCGTTTCCGCCATGATGACGATATCGTCAGCAAATCGCAAGTGAGAGATGTGTTCGCCATTGATGTTGATGCCGCGTCCTTTCCAGTTCAGCGTCTTGAACATATCCTCCATTGCATTAGTGAACAGTTTCGGGGAAATAACATCCCCTTGTCTCACTCCTCGATGCAACGGTATGGGCCTTGTTTGCTGATTCTGTACTTGGACGGACATAGTAGCGGCTTCGTAGAGACATCTCATCACTTGGATGTATCGCCAATCTACTTGACAACGCTGCAGGGACTCCAGAACAGACCAGATTTCAACCGAGTCAAAGGCCTTCTCCACTCCACTAATGCTAGACACAGGGGCTGATTATACTCTTCGGTCTTCTGTATAATCTGCCGCACTGTGTGGATGTGGTCTATGGTGCCGTATCCGCTCCGAAACCCAGCCTGCTCCGGTGGTTGGAATTCGTCGAGTCTTCGCGCAAGTCGGTTCGTGATCACTCTTGAGAACAGCTTATAGACGTGGCTTAGGAGGGAAATGGGTCGATAGTTCTTCAGCTGGGTTTTGTCTCCCTTTTTGAAGAACAGGACGACAACACTCCTACTCCACGCCTCTGGAGTTCTCCCTTCAAACAGGACGGCATTAAAAAGCTTCTGGAGCTCCCCCAGTACGGGGTTTCCTCCTGCTTTTAATAGCTCAGTTGTAATGCCATCCTCGCCAGGGGCTTTTCCATTTTTGAGCTGTCTCAGAGCGATCTCGATTTCGCCACTGCTGACTTCTGGCAGGTCTTCGGTGAAATGGCGTGTTAATGTAGCTCTAGAATCCTCATTTCCGGGATCAGGTCGAGATGCATGCGATGCGTATAACCGGCCATAGAAATTTTCCACTTCCGAAAGGACTGCCGGCACCGAAGAAACGACTTCTCCACTTGTTGTGGTCAGCTTCGTCAAGTGGCTTCTTCCAAGAGATTGTACGAACACCTTTGACCCCCGATTCAGCTCAATTGCTCTTTCAATGTCAAGAGTATTGGAGCACCGGAGGTCGCGTCGTACGTTCTTGTTGATCTCTTGGTTTAGAGCCCGCTTAGCTGACGAAGTGACAGGCGGGTTTTCACGTCGTTTCTTCATAAGCTCTAATGTCTCTTCCGAAAGCTTTGATTTCTTGCCCTTACGCTGCATGTTACAGAATCTCGAACCTTCCTCCCTGAGGATCCGAACCACATATTCGTGGTTCTGGTTAACGTGCTGTTGTTTCCACGGCGGCAAATCGGTTCTCCAAATTTGACTGGAACGTTTCAGATCCTATCATGGTTTGGAGCAGTGTTGGTCGGAGCCTGGCCTTCATCAGACGGAAACGTTCGGCCTTGAAGTTGATATTCAGAGAGCCTCGGACAAGTCGGTGATCGCTACCGGTATTAAACCTATTGATCACGGAGACGTCTCTGAATATGTGCTTCTTGTTCGTCATGATGAAGTCAATCTCATTTTTAGTCATAGTGTCGGGGCTTTGCCACGTCCACTTCCTTTGGGGCTGCTTTTTGAAAAAGGAGTTCATCAAAAAGAGCCCCTCGCGTTCGAGGAAGTTGACGAGCATTTGCCCCCTATGATTCCTGCTTCCAAATCCATGGGATCCTACTGCCGATTCGCCGCAAATCTGTTCTCCCACTTTAGCGTTAAAGTCCCCCATGATAACGGTGTAATGGGTCTTTGTAGTGAAGTGGAGGGCCCTTGATATATCATCAAACATATCCTCCACTTCATCGTCTGAATGTGTCGAGTTCGGTGCGTACACTTGCACCACCTTGAGGCTATACCTGTCGGTGAGCTTTATGATAAGGTACGCTACCCTGTTCGACACACTAGACACCTCCACAACGTTATCAGCTAGGGACTTATTAACCAGAAACCCAACGCCACCTTGGGATTGTTGGTCTCCCTCTCGGAAGTACATTAGGTGACCTGATTCGAGGGTTATGGTGTCCTCCCCCTCTCTTCGAACTTCACATAACCCTAATATATGCCACCTAATCTTCCCAAGTTCCACCTCGAGTTGCGCCAGATGCGAGTCAAGCCGTAGCGTGCGGCCGTTGTACGTCGCAAGAGTCGGTTTTGTTTGGTGGCCTCCCGTAACCCGGAGATTCTTCGCACCCCCTGTCCCGCCGTAACCACGGTCGCCACCGTGACCGGGAATAGCGGAACTAGGGGCCGTGGCTTTTTGTTCTGCACATAGAGGTATTTAGCCTACTGCTATCACGCTGGCCAGACGGGTTGATAGAGGGTTTTTTCCGAGTTTTCCTTCTCTCGCACTGGTGTTCGGTGCATTTCTTACTCCATTAGTCGACTTCTACGACACCCACTGGAAGAAGGGGTAGCGACATACATTATGTATTCTTAAGCCGTCGCTACACGGCTACAAACAACAATCCTTAACAAATAATCCTTTTCCCTAATTTGGTGGTTCAGGAATACCCAGAACTATAAAAGGTTATTTAAAATTCCAAGACTCATTCATTCCAAAACAGCAACATTCAAGTTAATCGAGTCTAAAATACACTTGATTCTGTATGCTGATAACGTTCAAGGTCAATAAATACGCGTGTCTAAAAATAAATAATTCATGGAGGATTACCTGACCCCAGTCAAGGTCACCACGCGTTCGTAGGTACTTAAGCTTAGTGTAAGGTCAGCTTGTGAAGACAAAGTCGATTAGTCCACGATTGTGGTCGTAGAAGAGGTCAGATGACTCCAAAAGTTATTTTCTTAATCTGTGCTAAACATCATTTTGCCTCAAGGAAATATTATGCAGTATTTTACGTTATATATTAATGTAGTTTACGGAAGTCCATCCTTTTTGACCATGCCTAATTAATACTGATGTGGTGGTATAATAGGTTACGTAGTCAACCAACTTCTTAATGGTCTTTATACCGTATAGCTACTCTTCATTTGCTCTTTGACTTTCACCAGTAAGGATGGTCTTCTGTTACACCAAAACAAATCTATTGTGTGTAAATATTTACAGCAATAACAAAATATATGATCCTTTCCTCGTCCGTGTTATTGCTTGTTAAAGCAAATATAACAGGGATAAATAAATAAAACATTGGAGTATCTTGGGTTGTTCCATGCTTGTTTTCTATGGCAATAACTGGTTTCTCTAGGGATATTCGAGGAATACTCTTAGGATAGTACACCTCGTTCTAAGGCAATAGCATCTTTAATATTTTCGTGAGCCTCATTTACCCTTCTTCTACCGATATTTTTTAGTTCGTAGGTTACATTGTTATAAGAACATATTCTTGGCCAACGATGATATAAAAGTCCCGCGCCTCTCGTTATAGTGTTAAAACAATCTGGTACAAATAAACTTTTTGCATTAAGGCATTGTCCAGGAACTTTTATAAGTATTGTGGCATATTGTTTGTGAATTTTATGTGGGTTTATTTGTTATTGCGGATTAAAAACCCCGGATTCATTAAAACCATTTTCCCCAACTACATCCGTACCTCCTGAACTACTAACTATATTTGCTACACAATCCACTAAACCATATTTCGCGTGTTTTCCTATAACAATAAAAGCGACACTGGAAAACGTTACACAAACGTTATAAACGCGCAGCGATCACGCAACGTCACCGTCGGCTGTTACAAAACGCTCGTGTGAACGCAGTTTCGGCTTCAGACAAATATTGACACTGTATGTGAAATATTTTGTGTTTGAACTACTATTTTTGATGTGAAGCATATTTTTTGGTAATATTTGAATGAATGGATTGTCTGTTTGGTTGCTTTTATTTAATTTTACATAGGTAGTGTGTATTTTGTTCTATTTGATTCTGCCTTTAAAGACCAAAGGCATAATAGCAACGTTAACCTTTAAAATTAAGCATTTACATACCACAACAGAAGTTTTTGTGCAAGAAACATGAGTAAACATTACCAATGAAGCTACTAAGCCAATGTTTGAAGATAAATAAAAACGTGTGGACTATCGTTTTAAGTGAATTTGCATTGCTAATCTCCAAGGAGCGTCGTTAAGACGTCGTGTGACGATAACTGCATTTACGTACAGTTAGTTTTAATTGAGCTTGATATGATCGCGTGAATTCGCGTGAATATTGTCGACGATGCATTCAAAGTGCTAATTGAATATTATGTTGGATATTATTTGTCATATGGCTGGTTTCTGAGAACTTCGAAAGCAGTTTATGTTTTAATTTTTATAGAAAAAATATGATAAACCACCAATTAAGGTGCTCAGGAATCGGCAATTAGTGATTAAAATATGTTTGCCTTTAGCAGTTTTTGACCTTTATATTTAAAGTAAATATTACTCTGTGTAATTTTCTCACAAGAGTCTAAACAAACCAGGGATCCTGTTACAACCCAAGCCAGATTTCTACACCATACAATTTATTTGACCGCGGGATCAACGCTATTCAAAGGTCACAAGGGACAGCAATTTTATAACCAAGCCATTGGAAAGCGAACCGAAAGACATATTCTTTGAACGACCCGTGCTGAATCTAAGGCTTAGGTCACATCTACCAGCATGTAACAAGGCAGGAAGATAAAAAAAATATATAATAAAAAAGCGATGATACCCAACATGATCAGACGCTGCCGGACAAAACAGTAGGAGAAAGGAGTAAGCAATCAGAAAATGATAGTACTTACCTACTTGACTGCCTGTCACAGACACGAGCCGACACAGACAAAAACAATCGAGAATGCAAGAATGGACACTAGATATGCCATACCTATGTCCATCTACAAAAGTCTATAAAAGAATGATATTTTCTCGACTAAGCTATGTTTGGCACACTCAATGTCTGCAGATATGGACGAACCCTAACACAGTAACGGGAGTCCCTGTAGACCGATTCAAGCGTTCTGTATTGAAGCGAGAATTCAGGGAGCCCTTTTAAAACTTTCTTACATTGTGCAGAGGAATATAGCTCCTATCGAATTGCAAATTCGCTTGTTGTGAAGTCTCTTCTCGTTTGAATGTTAACTTTGAGACGATGAAATCGAACTTATGTGAATATATTCCTTTACACGAAAGTGTATCTACACAAAACATTTTATTGTGATTGCTGACGTTAAAAGAAGGTTACATTCCCCTAAATCTTAAGATAGTAGGTAGCTACAGTGCGTAGAAGCAGGAAGAACTTGCGATAGAGAAAAATATTATTCAAAGCATTTAATTGAAAGTAGAGTTTCCTGATAATGAAAGGGAAAATAGGTCTTCCAAGGAAGGAACATTAAACTAAATAGGTTTTAGAATAAACACATCCTATAATAAAATTAACGCTACCATTAAAAGGGTAATAAATAATGGATGTTGTACCCACGGTTACAATTACCGCACCATATAATTCTTTTAGTTGCCATATCAATGCACCACTTATGACTAAAGATAATTGAAGGCATTTATGTAAGTAATGGCAATTATGAAGATGATATGTGCGCTACTAGTGTGATTGATAAAGAGGTACTTAAGGAACGCTGTCATTTGCAACATAACGGAACTATTCTACCAAGTTAATTAAATAAGACGAAGATAGACATTGTTAAGACTGAAAATTCGAAAGGTTTTGTGGTCTAAGAATAGTGTAGAAACTATACAGAACACGAGGACTGTAAGACTAAAGACATGTTTGTATACCTTCGCTGTTTAAGATGTTCTGAGTTTACCATCACTCAAAGTATCTTTATCTTTGGAAGCACCAATAGTCAGTCACACCACAGAAAAGAAATGCTCTATAATACCAATCTAGTCACGTCTAAGAGTAATTGTACCTTAGAAGTTGTATAATAACAGCTACAAACCAACCAACCTATTTTGGACCTTTAAAAATGATTTGTTTCGGAACGATAGAAAATTATAGGCTTGAAATACGAACCAACTTTAAATTCACTAGCTGCCGCAAAGAAGAATTTGTTTCCTGTGAAATACTGCATCATATTCTAGTTTTACCATTAATTAATACTTCGACTGTCTGACCCTAATGACTGGGTGTCCCACTTTTCAATTTTTGAGTATTTTATTTCTAAATTGCGGCACAAATGTCTTAGTAATGTCACAACTTTGTTACCGAAGTCATTAATTTTTAATTACACTTCATAACTATCAAGTTTGTTTAAGTTAGATTAGCGAACGTAAAAATCCTTCATAAAAAGGAAATAAATATCTTAGGTCCCCTTGAAGTGGAGAATTCAATGACTAATATCCAACTACATCGAAGAGGTGTAAAAAAAACAAATGAGAAGGTTTTAAAAAACCTGCAAACAGGTACAAGGTTATTTAACTTTTACCTGAACAGATAACAATAGTTGACATTGAGTCAACAGACGTTATCGAAGGAAATTGTTAGTCCCACCCTTGAATTTAAGGTATTATTCGGAAGACAATTGTGTAATATAAAGGCGTAATCTATTTAATAAACACAGATATAGAAACTGCTGAAGATCTTTTTGTCCGTTTGTTTGAATGTGTAATGATATTTGAACTTGGATCTGGAATATTTAAGGATTTTTTTGGACTGTTTAAAATCCCGCGCCTTCTGTAACACTAACTTCTCGACGAAGACGAAGAAGATTTCAGGAGCCGATTAACAAAATAAATACTAGCGACGATTGCAACAATACGGGTCTCAAACCACGAGAGATTGGAACCACGGGGCAACGCCAGTCTACACGTCATCTGACCTCTAAGAATTATAACTAGGAATAGAACTGACCTAGTTGGGAAAGGATATTATACTGCGGTCAGTGATGCGAAACTAACACTACATATATCTAGACTGGCCGATCTAGTTGCCAAGAGATATGACTTAAGAGATTTGCTTCCGATATGAATTACGTCAAAGAAATGTAACGACAGATTTGATAGAATATGTTAATTTTATGGTACAAAAAATAAATAAGATATTGAAAACATGTAAGGGTGGGTTGTCCCATGTAGCTACAACGATAACCAAACCCTAACCAGCCGTCAAATTCCGCCAATTGTGTTGACGGAAGGTTATGGTTATCGTTACAGTTATTATATGAAGAAGAATTTAAATACCAAACCTCAAATTCAAAATTGAAACTTAAAAATTCAAGAGCAATAAACCGTTTAATGAAATTCACAATTTCTTTTGGAGTTTTTGCAAACGAGACTACAAAATATCGTTTTCGAACTTTATAATTCAGTGAACGCTATTAATGTCATTGACATCGCAAAATTGAATGAGGAGTTCATTGAACCATGCGTAGGAGTCGCTGAAATCTATCGTGTACCTTTCGTTCGGTAATTAGTTCTTTATTTAAACTGGTACGGTTATGTCAATTTGTTATTTCACAGTAGGAAGTGTCAGCAGTGGAGCAATGTTCCACTTTGTATCACTTTGCACTATTTACACGAATCTATTGGCACCGGTTGTTAAACGAGTCACGTTAGAGAAACCTGTTTTGAGGAAGAATACAAATGCTAACATACAAACATGTGAGGTACCTGCTACTCCATTTTATTTGAGTAACTGGCTCTTTCCCGCGGCTTAACCCGCCGCGCCTTATAGCCTGTCGCTTCACTGATAGTGTAGCTTCTCTACTGTGAAATAATTTCTCAAATCATTTCGAGCCTTTATGTTACAAACAAACAATTATTTTCATCTTTATAATAGCCATTATTGTAGGCATAATATTAATGCACCAGTTTGCGGCAAAGGTAAGGTCTCAGCGAATGCCAAATAAAACGATTAAAAAGTTTACAAAGCAATGAGTAATTAAGTACAGGTCGTCGGCATTTGAGTACGTTTTTATTGTACTCGATGCAGTATCAAAACTTCCTTTCTTCATTGAAATAAAAATATTCAAAGAAACATAATATAAACAATTTGTTAAGTGTTGCTTTTGATACGTTATTTCAATAAACATTGAAATCAAAGTGTTAGTCTGAAGATAAATAACCGGACATGTTAATAAAATTAAACTGTGCAATATCTAAGTACTGTTTTCAATCAAAGTGAAGACTTCATTTAAACTGCATCTAAGATTAAGGCAAACAAACATAGATCTTGCTCATCACAGGATTGTGTAGGTACTTGCCTTGGATATATATACCATGCCAAAGGATTATACGTAAATAAATTGATGATTAATTAAAAGCAAAAGATAACGTGACGACATGTTGATGCGATCCACAACTGGTGTTTTTTTTTTTGTAATATAATAAAAGAAAACCTCAGGGTAATTATGAAATTTTCAAAGCTATTCTATTGACTTACTCCATTATTCATCTATTGTTCTATGGGTAAGGTATTGTCTTCTTATCAGTGGGTAAATATGCTTTGAAGGCTGGGTCACCGATAACACAAACGCCCGTTTTTCGTTCTTCTTCTTCTTTCGTATCGATGACATGTCTTATAGTGAAACTACACTTAGTCAGCCCAATATGCCGCCACAGCGAGAGCACGGCCGGATGATTCGTTTTTTTCGTTAAACAATTAGTTTACTATGAAAACTGTACTTTAAAGTTCATAGTGAACCGTTGTTTTAAGAAAATTACGTTGTCAGTGGTCTTGGACCTAAATAGCTATTAGATCTCTTAACTCAAGCTTAGGCACTTCAGTCTTTTTAACCGACTTCCCAAAAAGGAGGAGGTTCTCAATTCGTCGGGATCTTTTTTTTTTTATTATTTTTTATGTATGTTCACCGATTACTCGGAGACGCCTAGACCGATTTGCAAAATTTTTTTTTTGTTTGAAAGGGTTTACCTCCCAAGTGGTCCCATAGTCACCAGGTCAGGATCTGATGATGGAAACCCTGAGAAATCGAGGGCAACTTTCGAAAATTGTAGGCATACGTAGGGTAAAAACTTGACATTAAGGCGTATGTCTGATAACACTATGTAATGGTGAAGGTTTGGAGCTGACCTGATGATGAAGACCAGAGAAGGTCGAGGGAACTTGAACAATGAATGTGTAAACTACCTCGTGTTTGGGCTTATTTTGTTTGTGTTGACGAGACCTTTGCAACAGTAAAGGTTTGAAGCTGACCTGATGATGGAGACCAGCGAAGGTCGAGGGAACTCGACAATTGAATATGTAAACTACTTCGTGTTTGGGCTTATATTGTTCGTATTGATGAGAACTTTCCACTTATGCGGATAGTGACAACTATGCTTGTCACTGAAAAGCTAAAAATAAAAAACTTTTTGTAAAAAGTTTTTTATTACGATAAGCCTTTTAATTAAAAGCCTAAAACTACAGAATAGTCTAACATAACCAACGTAATATAAAGCCCATTGTTTGCAGCCAAAGCTAGCAAATAATTATATCGATAAAGGCACTTAATCAAGCTAATCTTTGCATTGTTAGTAATGAAGTATGGGACGAAAATTGTTAAGTTAACTTTGTGAGTTTAGAGGTCTTTTTCAATTAATTAAATAATGGTTTAAGATAAAGTTATTAAGTAATAAATTTTTATGAAGGTCAATAAAATGTGTGTTTAGATTGCATTGATTCTTTTTATTCACGTAATAAAATGCTGAACTCATTTTTTTGTTTTCCTGTTCAATACAATGATATATTTTATTTTACATTTTTTTATTCCTAGTGGGTAAAGAACCAACCTCTCGAGTATGAAGGTGTGGGTTCGATTCCAGTTCAGGCAAGTACCAATGCAACTTTTCTAAGTTTGTATGTACTTTCTAAGTATATCTTGGACACCAAAGGCTGATAAAAAAGGTGAAGGAAAACATCTTGAGGAAACCTGGACTCAGTCTGAAATCACCAACCCGCATTGAGCAAGCGTGGTGATTAATGCTCAATCCTTCTCCGTGTGAGAGGAGGCCGCAGCCCAGCAGTGGGACGATAAAAAGGCTGTAACAGTAATATATTTTATTACAGAAAGAAGTAAGGCTGTCTAGTCTAGACACTGCATAAGGTCATTCAGCCATCAATATCGGACTCAATAACAAAAAACAAACGTAACATCTCATAATATACCGATAAATAAATTAACGATTTAACTAAGTACCACTTATGTGTACGGTTAAATGTGAATAACATTAAAAACGCGCAGAAATTCTAATCAAACTGCATCATAAGATTCATGAGTCACGAGCAATAATTATAAGTTAATTTAACGAATACCTGCGCACGAGTTGCATCATATGTCTACGTATCTTTGCAGGTATTTGCGTATAATAAGTAATAATAATACATTCACAAAAACATGTATTAATATGGTACAATTTTAGCAATAAACATTTTTTTAGCATTTATGTTTTTGTTTTTACTGTCTATACTTTTGTGGAAATCGTAAAAAAAAAATGAAAATGCGCAATAAAATGATATTCGGTGCGTAGTTTATGAAGGTCAATGTAAACAGATCGATTAAAATACATAAAAACAACAAAACAATAAACATTAAAAAGGTATTAAATATTACAATAGATAAATAATCGTTAGCAATTTAATTGCATGTTGAAGGAAAGTCCTTCTTATGCTTAGTTTCACATGCTCATTGACTAGGTATTCAATTTTGGACGGTAATCCCCACAAAATCTTCCGTAACAAACACATCAAATTCAAGGTAAGATACCTAATTGTAAAATAAAAATTAGCAGTTGTATAAACCTTTATCATACACTGTGAAAATTATTTATTTAATTATTCGGCTTCATGAAGTAGGTAGTTCCTTTCAGCAAGAACCACCGAAACAGTTAGTAGTATGCTAGTAGGTGCAAAATAGGCATGAAATTGTTGCACATAACACATAAACATCGTTTTATAAAAATAAAGAATTGGGAACATTCAAAATAAATATCATTATTATTTTTCAATAACAAACGAACAAAATATGGAAGCCAAACCAAACAAAAACAGGACTTAATCCTCTTTTTCACGGTTCCAATTTCAGTGTGATCCAGTTCAAATATTGTGTCGTATGGAGATTAATCACCTGGGTAATTTTATTTTGTTTTACATAACAAACAAACGTAAATCTAAAGTATTAAAACATATTTTGCAGAACAACCGTTCATCAATATGCAATTACATTCATACGCTGATATTAATTATGAATTAATGGGATCATTAATATCAATTTATTTTGAATATAGCTTGCTATTAGTCCTTTCATCTAACCCCAATAACTCAAAAATATATATGTATTTGTTTTATTTACGTACAGGCTATAATTAAGCCAACAATTTAATCAACCAACCCCGCATCAGACTTCAGTCTTTCATAGATAAATTGAAAAAAAAAAAACTCCCCAACTAGCGCAAGTAGCCCGCTTCATTAAACTTGTTTAAGTGGCGACTTAAAGTTAGAAACTAAAGTTCCTTGGAATACTTTTTAAACTACCATCAGTAAGCCCGTATTTCAGTTACATTGACATCGCTAAAGAATAAAAAAAGACTGTCAATGTTCAAGTTTTATGACGTAAAAAGAGCTTGACTACGGCAACAAAGTAGTTTAGATGTTTATGAGTTTTTTAGCTCCTTTGAATATGCATACAAACAGTTTAATAATTGTTCTTGGAAGCTTTCGAGCACTGAGATGTCCAATGAGCTTCGAGTCCATAATCATGGTAAGGGTTTGCAACAGGAGTCTTAGAATGGCCAGCTTTAAAAGTATATAATAGATACACACAGAACGAAGAACATAAAATCGAAACCAATGTGCAAGGCTTCATTACCCCAAAGAATAAAATAAACCATCCCATAGCTCACCAACATGATCGTCATTCATACTGACAATACTAGCAACAAAAACTAGAAGACAGAAGTACATCAATCTATCTGTATGTATGTATGTCTGTGCCGACAATGACACACTCTGAATACTAGGGTAACTCGACATGAACGATTGTCACCGCTTTTTCTTTTACACTAGAAAGGTCACGATGGTTGACGGGATTCCATTATCTTGTCAGGTCAATGCTTTGAGACGCTTTTGAAATCCTTAAGTGGCTTAAGGCTTGAGAATACTGTACGTTTTATTACTAGGCTTCAAATAAACTCTTCGTTAGGGATATTTTGACAACACAACCTTAGAAGATTTTTGAGAAAACCATGGTTTAAGCCAATTAATATTTTAAAGCATACATATTAAAATTGCAATCAACGTACACCAGTAAGTCACATTTAGTTGAACCATATCCAAATAGTGATCTTGTATTTTGTTAAGATTTGAGGAAAGCCTTTGATTAATTTAATCTCATTTCATTCCTTGTATTTATTGTACCAGGTTGGTCGATTCCTACAACTTTCATGGTGTATACTAAGGATGTACTAAGTGCCGACATAATGCATTGACGGACGGATGAAGCCATATACGATCGGCTTATTGGGTAAATATTGCGATACCTCAGAGTTGCAAGGATGCTATAATTTCAAGTATCGATTTCGCATCGATTTTTTATCTAGACTTAAGTATCAATTTATAATCAATACATTCTGCTTTCACGGCAGTCTGCATATTTAACATCATAATTGATGGATGACCCCCATTTAGCTTAAAGATGTTGGCATAAGAATAGGAACGTGTATGAAATCGTAATTTAAATTAACCATTCTTTAAATAGGTACTCAATTTATTGCAAACGACCGTGTTGCAATAATGAAGTTTTACTGAAAATATTCATGGGAAAGTGATACTAAAAAGTAACTTTACCAGCCGTTATCATACTTGAAGGAAACTCTCCATTAGGCCAATTTCTAACCGCAACACTAATCTTCTGAACCCATTAAGGCACCCTTTAACAAGCCATCCAATTAGATGGAGAGCATCGTGAATTTAAGTTAAGATCCTCAAAAATAAAGCTAAAATACATTTAGAGGTCCCATCTAAAATACAATTTTAACGCTGTCGGGAAACACCCACACAATGTCACATTTTGGGGACCCCAAATGGGATAGCTTTTCTACTATTCAGAAGTGAATTTCTTTTGATGTTGTGGTCCATTTATCTTGTGAACGAAAAAAAGATAGAGGCGTCTAAATTCTTTATCTCTCGAGAATGCTTGAGTATTTGCAGTTAATGGTTGCTCCATATTCACTTATTTCTTTCCATTTTGTCTTTAACATTTAAAATAGCATTTACAGTGATTTATTGGCTTCCCTGTAAGGAAACTCGTACGTTAATTATTCAAAACGTGACACCTACACGCTTAGTTTGCATATGTCACGTGGAGTAGAACTAATCCCTCCCACTCTGCTTAATGTAACGAATGTCATCAAGTATGTCGGTAAATAATAAAAGAGGATTATGGGTTAGTAATTAGGACAGCCAAACATGGTATGATAAATGATGAAAAACAGTTTACTAATAGCTAAGGAGACTGACCAGTCGAAAATAATATCACGGATGCATAAGTAGCAAAACAAACGACACCAGTTGAACTAGAACAAATCGAATCTCAAGGTTGCACCAAACAGGTGTCCAGTTTATACTTAGATCAGGTATTTGAGCTGTAGACATAATAGGTAATGGTATTAGACCTAATGCCAGTAATAATGTAATGGCAAAGACAAGGCAAGTAAAGGACTATATTTTATTCAGATCCGTGTAAATAGTTTCTGCAACAAACAATAAAGAATGAGCTCAATTTTATTACTGTAGACTTAAAAAGGAAAATCACTGAGTAAACACGAGCAAATAAAACCAAGGTCCGCTTTTAAAGGTCCGAGAAAAAATACATTAATACAAAGCGTGCAATTCTTTTTGCAATAAATGCTAGACAGATGCAAATATGAAAAGACTAGCTTTTGCCCGCGACTTCGTTCGCGTGGAATAGTGATTTTTGGTTTGACCAATAGATGGCGCTTTATGTCCGAAATACATTTTATTTTTATTTTTATATTTTTTTGTAATAAAAACTATCCTATGTCCTTTCTCAAGTTCCAAACTATGTCTGTACCAAATTTCACACAAATCGGTTCAGTAGTATAGGCGTGAAGAAAAGACAGACAGACAGACAGAAAGACAGACAGACAGACAGAAAGACAGACAGACAGACAGACAGAGTTACTTTCACATTTATAATATTAGTTAGGATAATTTCTTTGAGAAGCTCGTATTTACTTAGTGGAACGACCTCAAGATTAAGAAATCCGTATCGATTAGAATGTAAGTGAACGGGAGAGAGGTTGTTGATACACAAAAAAAAAAAACATTGTTTGACTTTGATGATCCGGCGTGAAGATTTGACTGTCTTTTTGCTATTGAAAGCGGCGATATTATAATGCTGGGAGAAAAATTTGGAGCAGTCACTTTTTGCCAGCAAGATTTTCATTTCGTAAATACAGATTTGAGGAGAAGGAAAATTACAAGTGAAACTACAGGTCGTGACGCAAGTAAAGATGTGCACATTCATTTGGCATAGCCGAGAAAACAATGAATCATTGAAAAAACCGATGCAATTTACGTTGCGGCATCCTTGAACCTTTAGGACTATCCTACAAGTCTTTTAATAAAACCTTTTAACTCATAATAAAAAGATGAATGCATCAAAACTACGTCTACTGTACGTGATAATTGTACTCTGAGTCATAAACACCTTTAAGAATGATAACTATCTACGTGCAAAATGAATTATAGCCGAATACGCAGTAAATTACAAATTCCTATGCTATAACTTCCTATTTAGAAAGTTATAACTACAGGTAACTTTACGAGAAGGTAAAGGGTTGTCTTGAATGCTAAGAAGGTTTTTAGACATGTTTTTTGCTCCCTTCCAAAGGGTCCACCGTTCTTGAATCATCCCTTTCGGTAAGGTCGACGAACGAATAGTCTCACGTTTTTATTGCACCCATTTAAATATCTTTAAAGGCTCTTGAGTATTGAGGTATAATAAAATAAGAACTTAATATGAATAATATCTGGACATTTTGGCGATCGACCTTCAATAAGTGAATGATGTTGTCTTTTTTTATACTTAAAAACAGTGCGTTCTTTAGATCCTGCTGACATTAATGATGTCCTTGAATACCTACTGACACTAGACTTAAAATTAAAAAATAAACTTCTAATCAAAGTTTCTAATTACAAACACATTGAACACACAATCATCCAACGCAACCGCTACTACAAAAAATACAGCAATAAAAATTACCTTTCAACTTTTACGTGAAAAGCCAATTACGTCCACACGCGATTCAGTCAAATCCAATTCACTATTATTGTAATCATTCACACAACACAAAATTTAATCCATATTTTCTAATACCGCGTCGCGATACGAAATACAACAACACTAATGACACGTCCGTTCGGTTTGCGCGCCAAACCGCGACTGGCAGGCTGCTGTGTTCACAGTGGATTCGCCGGCTTATCGAATGAACCGCGGCTATTTAACATACATTACGATTATCTACATGCATTGTTAATTTATTCGATAAAGCACCAGCAATGCGCTTCACGAAAAGAGCAACGTATACATAATATTATGCAGTAAAACATTAGTTAACACAAACGAGGAAGCACCAGTTTCACGGGATCTCTAATTTATCGTAAATCTAGATGACATAATAGTTTCCATAGAACAATGGGACGAGCCTGTTAATGTCTGCTATCTTAGAAAATCTTTTAACAATAGCGTATTAAAGCTTAGATCTTGGCACGAATGAATAGTTAAGAAAATATAATTAGTAACGATTTCCCATAACAAGAATGTCGCTGAACACGGAAACTGGGTATGCGTTGGACAGTATTTTGCACAATTCTTTTGAAGTAGACGAAATTGAAACTAGAAACTCTGCAATAGGAATAAAGTATGACATTGCGTGGTGTCTTGTTTCTGTACCGCGTTCGAGCACTAGAGTAAAAGTGTTTTGGCGCTAACTCTATGCGGTGTCCCTGACCCGGTTGATACAGCCTTCGTGTTTTATGTGCGCCTAGTACTTCTCTATGCGGACTGAACCTGAATGATATTATGAATAAGGCATAAACGCCTGGGGTAACTCATTATTGTAATGAGGAAAGGGCTCATCAGTATGTATGTAGGGTAGCTACATTTTATCCATAAACATTTCCAAATAAATGGTTTATGTAGTATATAATAAGTAATTTATGTAGGAACCTAATACGCATTCGTTCAAATCAATCTATACACACTGCGATAAAAACTGATACTATATTTTACACTAATGTCTCATCGAAATATTTTTCATAACTTACTTATTGATTCTCTTGGAGAGGCCTATGTCCAGCAGTGGACTGCGATGGGCTGATGATGATGATGATGATGACTTATTGATTCTGGTTGTGACTTCCATTACGTAAGAAATATCAACAAACACGGAAAGGATACACGTAACAATCTATCATGAACGTGTAAACTGTATAATTCTACCTATACCTTTCAGTATGACGTCAAACGAAACTAATCGTCGTAATCCGCTCGCCCACTGTCAAATACTAAAGCTCAGAATATGCGATCACAAGAGCAGCGATTATTTGGAAAGCTGAATTCAGTTTCACGCTGACTGACTGAATCTATGGTTTTTAAAGGAAGATTAAAAGCCAACACCAAGTTCAATATACAGGAGAAACAAAAGAAAACCGGAGAAGAAAATATACTACTTCTAGCTAGGGTTATTATGATATTTGTTGCATGGACAAACGTCAAGCTACACTCTTCAATGAGAGCAGCCCTCGACAACTGAATTAAATTATTCACCAATTCCAATTACAATCGTAGAATTCGTTTAGATATTTTATTAATACTGACTTACGGCCAGTTTCTTCATCAAAAGTTAAAGTTAAAGTTATGGCTAAAGTAATGTCTAAAGTAAAAGTAACGGTTACATTAAATTTTTCTATGAATTTTGCTGTCAGTTTAGCCTTGAAAAAACGAATTTGACCGTTACTTTTACTTTAGACATTACTTTAACTTTAAGTTTTGATGAAGAAACTGGCCGTTGACCCACTAAACTAAACTTAATTCTAGTAATAACTTAACACATGTGGTATTGCGGTTTACCTTAAGGACAAACACTGGTGCAAATGTATTCACAGAAATTGCTTTAAGCTTCGGCAGACCGGGCAGTACTAAGTAATCCGTTTCTAGCAAAACCATGCTAGACTAAACACCTGATTCTCGGTAAGCGCTTTTATCAATTTGAGTACATAGTTCATTACATAAGTTGTTAGCAGTTTTAGAGTTTGTTAGTTCATTAGTATAATTGCTGGCGAAAGGTAAAGTTTGAGTCGTCAACTTATATTCGCCTACGGGTTTTTCAGTTAAATTAAGTGATAGTTGTATGCCAAATTAGTGCCTACGCAAGAAGAGGGATGTATAGAAACACATTTTTCTTATCCCATAGGTCAATCTATAGTTAAAAAATATAATTATAATTTTGTGTTACGCTATTAAATCACCTGTTTAACATAATCACACGTTAATACAGAATTGAGTATTGAGTCCTTCTGAGCTGTAAAACCGTGTCATTCATGTTGATAAGAATGCCCACTATGAAAATGTTATTTGTAACTTATTCTGATTAGCATGCGTTCATTAATTAAGATCATAGGTAACTACGTTAATGAAGGACTCAAATAAAAGTCAAAGCAGTCTATACTCTGAAGTTGTATTGTTTTTATCATCGTTCCGCTCAAGTGGTGCTCATAGATCGCTAGCTTCCAGTCTTCCACTACGATTAATTAAGCATTCGGCGACGCTCCAACGGGCTCCTGAAACCGTTTGTTTATCGGAGCGGGCGAAAGTTATGCCTGTCTTGTTTTTATGCCTTCCTGGTACCAGCGGGCTGGTGGATGCTTGTAAACTAACTGTAGTTTAAGTTAACACATTGGTATTAATTAACTAACAGTTAATCATTAAAATTCGGCAATTTGGTATACATAAATAATAAAAAAATATCTCAATGTTTCATAAATTATAATAAGCCAATTAGAATTTTATTTAGATTAAAATAAGTTATTTCGATTGGTTGCGAAAATACGACTAAAACTTCGAGAGTTTCATTTGCTTTTACTTTCTGCATTAGGAAGGCCATCCTCCAAATCAGATATGTTTCCTTATTCCTTAAACAATTTACAAAATATCTTCTTCTTCTATATATGTTACACGGTATCTACACGGTAAAGATATGGACAGTATGGAAACTAAGCCTGTTTGCGGACATAACTACCTACGCTCCGTTGAAGCAATAGGGCTGTCACTTTTAATGATATTGGTGTTGTTTTTTTTTTTTACTTTTTTGTTCTGTAGTGATCAATTATCGAATTTAATTAACTACCTAACTAGCTTACAATACAATTTAAATAGGTAGGTAATTTCATGGCTTTGGTTAATCTCAGCAAAAAACGATAGTTTGAACACGAAAAACATATAATATTTATACAACAACTTGTTATTACTAAATTATAGCTTTATATTAGATCTGTAACTTTTATAATTACGGTGGCGTAACCTTTGCAAGTTTTGGCGGGAGTAAGCGAGCCGAGTTTGGACGAAAATGTTTCGGGCGTTAGTTGGAGCGGGCGCGCGGTTGTCGCCGCACCACCTCGCGCGCGATTGCGCGCAGACAAGGCTCAAGGACTTTTTACACAAATACGTAATTATCAAACAAATAAACTACTGCTTAAAATAATCTTCCAATTGATTAAGTAATTGTTGTTATTGTATTTACACTTTTATTATTTATTTATTTTCAAACATATAATTTACATTTTTAAATATTAAATATAAAAATAAAAAACATTTAAAAATATAAAAAATAGGTTGCCACCGATATCGGGCACAGGGTCCAAGGTACCGGTGGTTAGGGTCCCAGAGACAGAAACCTCCTCACAATACGTGCCGTATCAAGGAGTACTGCCTTCTGAATCAGTCCCTTGATCCAGCCGCCCAACGAGAGCCGTAACGACAATCGGCACAACAACAGCCGTGTCGACACTCCACATGGCGACAACCTCGTGCGCTAAGTCGAGATACTTTATTTGTTTCTCTTTCTCAGCTTTCACAAGGTTCTCGTCATGCGGAACGGCGACATCGACTATCATCGCGCGGCGCGCTAATCGATCTATCACCACAATATCAGGCTTATTGGCTACAATAGTCCTGTCAGTGATGATAGATCGATCCCAGTACAACGTGATATGGTCCTTTTCGAGAACTGGGTCGGGCGCATACTTGTAGTACGGTACCTCAAGGTCTACAAGGTTGTATTGCAGAGCAAGCTGCTGGTGGATAATCTTGGCCACTTGGTTATGTCTGTGCAAATATTCACCATTAGCCAAACGAGAACAACCAGATATAATATGTCTGATAGACTCACCCGGATGGTGACATGCCCGACATATGTCAACCGTCCCGTCTTTCACGATATATCTCCGGTAGTTATTCGTAAGGATAACTTCGTCCATAATTGCACATACAAACCCTTCGGTTTCTCCAAACAAGTCACCGAAGCGTAGCCAAGATACGGACGCATTGAAGTCTACATCGGGGCCATGAAGAGCCCCGAAGAAGCGTCCGTGTAGCTGTTTGCTCTGCCATACCTCCTTGCGATCATGGGTAGTTAGTACCACAGGTCTGCGCCAGTTCTCATTTGCCAACGATAGCGGGGTGAGTCCTTTGTCCACTGCTACCATATCACGATGCATACCCACGTCGCTTTTGAGAAGATATTCTCTGAGACTGCACACCTCACGGTTGTGGAGCGTCTTTGCATTTAAAAAGCCTCGGCCTCCACATTTCCGTGGGATGTACAGTCTCATCACCGACGATCGTGGGTGATGCATTCGTTCTGCGGTCAGCAGTGTGCGGACTCTCCTATCCAAGGCATCCAATTCAGTTTGAGTCCATTTGAGTATGCCGAAGGAGTACATCAGGACTGGCATGACCCAACCATTATAGGCGCGAACCTTGTTGCCGCCTGATAAGGAACTTTTTAGGACCTTATTCAGGCGGCCAAAGAAACGCTCCCGTAATGACTGTTTCATGACAGCCACATTGATGCCTAACCCCTCCGCCATACCCAAGTATTTATATGTATCGTTTGCGGAGAGTGATCTCAGGTTTATGGAATCTGAGAGTTGTACTCCCTCAGATTCCACAATTCCCCCTCGCTTTACATGCATGACTGCACATTTGTCCACACCGAACTCCATCCTGATGCAACTACTGAAATTTTCAGTGATCTTCAGTAGCTTCATCAGCTGCAGTTCTGTAGTGGCAAACAGTTTCAGATCATCCATATAAAGCAAATGGGATATAACCTGACCCCCTCTCCGCGAAGGATAGCCCAGCCCCGAACCCTCTAGCAATGTGCTCAAAGGGTTCAAGGCCAGGCAAAACCAAAGTGGACTCAAACTGTCACCCTGGAATATTCCCCGCTCGATCTTAATAGGATCGCCGGTCCCTTCAATTTGTCTACATCCTGGATAGTGAAGAACCGTTCTCCATTGCTCCATACATGACGCAAGAAAGGCGCGTAGAGTTGTATTTATTTTATACAACTCCAGTACCCTCCTAAGCCATGTATGGGGGACCGAGTCGTAGGCCTTCTTATAGTCTATCCAACATGTCGACAAATTCTTTCGGGATCGTCGAACCTGTTGGCTGATGACCATATCAGTGAGGAGCAGCTCCTTAGTAGCACGGGACCCCTTCTTACATCCATTTTGAGAAACTGACATAATTGAATATTTTTCAATATGTTGGTTTATTTTTAATCTCAAAATAGATGTAAGAAGTTTATAGACCGTCGGTAAACAAGTGATCGGTCTATAATTTTTGGGTTCCGCGGTACTGCCTGATTTATGGAGCAGATGGGTAACTCCTGTTGTTAGAAACTGTGGGAGCGACCCGGCTTCTAAGGATGACTGAAACTGTGATGCTAAACAGGGGTGTGAACTTTGCAGCCACTTTAACCAGAAATTGTGCAGTCCATCCGGTCCTGGTGATTTCCAGTTTTGCATCGGACGAACTGCACAGGCTACGTCGGAGGAGGTAATATTGACCTCCTCCATTTCTGGTATTTGTTCACACTCCCGTTCAACATCACGTGTCCAGTCACCCTCCTCGTGAAATACGGGCGTCGACCAGAGGTTGCGCCAAAACATGTTTGTGGCACCATCATCCGTATTTACACTTATTTTTAGCTGTTCTTTATTCATAAACTGAGTTTTTTAAATTAAAAGTCTTTAGATAACTACCTAAACAGCTGGAGTAGGTATAATATTTAAAAACCCATTACATAAAAAATACCTATTGTTCATTTATATCTACAAATTATTAACAGAAAAATATTTTCGGCTGCTACGGCACGTTCGAAATTCTTTGTTTATTTATTATTAAATTTTGACTGCACTATCGTTTTAAGCACCCTCAAATACCATGAAAATGACACCCATGACGAAAAAAATGATACCTGTTACAGCCGCCATCTTGGTTTTACGTTTTGACTGCACTATCGTTTTAAGCACCTTCAAATACCATGAATATGACACCCCTGACGAAAAAAATGATACCTGTTGCAGCCGCCATCTTGGATTCACGTTTTGACTGCAGTATCGTTTTTAGCACCCTCAAATACCATGAATATGACACCCATGACGAAAAAAATAATACCCGTTGCAGCCGCCATCTTGGATTCACGTTTTGACTGCAGTATCGTTTTTAGCACCCTCAAATACCATGAAAATGACACCCATGACGAAAAAAATGATACCTGTTGCAGCCGCCATCTTGGATTCACGTTTCGACTGCACTATCGTTTTTAGCACCCTCAAATACCATGTAAATGACATCCATGACGAAAAAAATGATACCTGATGCAGCCGCCATCTTGGATTCACGTTTCGACTGCACTATCGTTTTTAGCACCCTCAAATACCATGTAAATGACATCCATGACGAAAAAAATGATACCTGATGCAGCCGCCATCTTGGATTCACGTTTTGACTGCACTATCGTTTTTAGCACCCTCAAATACCATGAAAATGACACCCATGACGAAAAAAATGATACCTGTTACAGCCGCCATCTTGGTTTTACGTTTTGACTGCACTATCGTTTTAAGCACCTTCAAATACCATGAATATGACACCCCTGACGAAAAAAATGATACCTGTTGCAGCCGCCATCTTGGATTCACGTTTTGACTGCAGTATCGTTTTTAGCACCCTCAAATACCATGAATATGACACCCATGACGAAAAAAATGATACCCGTTGCAGCCGCCATCTTGGATTCACGTTTTGACTGCAGTATCGTTTTTAGCACCCTCAAATACCATGGATATGACACCCATGACGAAAAAAATGATACCTGATGCAGCCGCCATCTTGGATTCACGTTTTGACTGCACTATCGTTTTTAGCACCCTCAAATACCATGAAAATGACACCCATGACGAAAAAAATGATACCTGTTACAGCCGCCATCTTGGATTTACGTTTTCTACAACTATTACACTATCGGCTTTAAATATCCTTATAACCGCCGCATCACAGCTAAAATATAATTAATTATGTTCGCGGCCTTAAATCGAATAATAAAGATGATAAGTATAACAATAACAATAAATAAATCGTTCGCTCGCAACATTTTCGGAAAAAAAAAAAATTAAACGCGACCACTCGTCTTGACACGCGTTACTGAGAGCACCGCGAGATCCCCCCGGAGCCTCGTCGGTGTGCATGTTTGTGTGAGTGAGCCCGTTTCGAACGTTTGTTCGTAGTTTCCGAACTGCTCTACATATATTTAAACTGTGTTATCTAGCTATTATTTATAATATCTACTCAATTTGGATAAAGTGATAATTGACACAGAATTAATCACATTAACTAGCAATTTTATATAATATCTCCATAGACTTAGATAATGTAATAAAACAAGTAGGTAAAGATTATTATTTCATGTTAACTAACTAAAGTGCCTGGTAGCTGACCTTAATATAATTCGAAAAAGGCTAGTTAGCACAGTGCACCCCATAATAGTAGCGAAAAGTCCCCTCTTTGAAGTGTGGCTCGGGCCACTGTACCGACGGCCCGGAGTGTGCCCTGCCCGGGGAAGGGCATCGCCGTGTCCTCGTCGAGGCAGTCGGCAGCGGCGACCTCTCGCACCCGGCCGTGGTTCAAGCCAAGGTCCGGGGCGAGAGGTACTGGGATGCCATCGTCTCCTTCTGTGTGGTCGAGAGACGACTCCCAACCACCGTAGACGTGAGCCTGTGCGATGAGTTCGGGTGCCTTATCGGCCTTCCGTCTCCTGGGAGACACGGACCCGTCTCGGCGGTGCGCGTTGTTCAACGCGTGGGTTTAAGCCACTAACAGTCTGACCTCACGCTGCACGCTCACGCTCACGCTTTCTGAGTCCCTCACGCTGCTCTCCCACAGTGGGAGGAATCATTTGACGATTTATCATAAAAAGAGTCGATAATAACTTGAGCCGTTTCTAAGAATTAGTAAGTAGTTAGACGATTATACCATACTAGCTTCTGCCAGCGGTTTCACCCGCATCCCGTGGGAACTACTTCCCGTACCGGGATAAAAAGTAGCCTATAGCCTTCCTCGATAAATGGGCTATCTAAAACTGAAAGAAATTTTCAAATCGGACCAGTAGTTCCTGAGATTAGCGCGTTCAAACAAACAAACAAACTCTTCAGCTTTATAATATTAGTATAGACTAGCTTCTGCCAGCAGTTTCACCCGCATCCCGTGGGAACTACTTCCCGTACCGGGATAAAAAGTAGCCTATAGCCTTCCTCGATAAATGGGCTATCTAACACTGAAAGAAATTTTCAAATCGGACCCGTAGTTCCTGAGATTAGCGCGTTCAAACAAACAAACAAACAATCAATCAAACAAACAAACAAACTCTACAGCTTTATAATATTAGTATAGATTTATTACTTTGGCTAACTTTGACCAGCTATTATGAATTAGATCCAGATAAAGTGATTAATCTATCACACTGTCTAGTCAATTTGGGTATTATATACAATGACCAGTCATTATGTATAATATATATTTAATCACTTTGGCTGTAACATATATATAAAAGAAAGTCGTGTTAGTTACCTACGCCACTTATAACTCAAGAACGGCTTAACCGATTTAGCTGAAAATTGGCAGGGAGGTAGTTTAGAGCCAGGAGAAGGACATAGGATAGTTTTTGTCACCATCCGGCTACGGGAAGCAGTTATCTCGGGACGCGGGTGAAACCGCGGGCGGAAAGCTAGTAAATAATATAGTAATATTATTAAATATTGATTGGAATATTGGTGATGAACAACAAAATCAGCCGAATTCAAGCTAAAACTGACCTCGCAACAATACCAAAGGTACAGCTACAATTTTGGTCTATCTATATCTAAAACCGGTAAGTATCGTCTGCGAGTCACAAACGCCATGCGTGTTGATCAAACGTTTTGCATAAATGAATATTTTGCGAGACCAGTGAAAACTGCTCGTTACTACTGCCAGTAAAAATAAAACTAAGCTTATATCAGCTTCGAAATATTCAGCGGAATTTTACAGCGTGAAGTTTATTTTGAAATATATTTGTGTTGCTGAATTCGCTTAGGTGTTAAAAATATTTTTCATCCCACCATCTCGGAAAGAGTAGTTTTACCCTTTGATATCTGAGCGCAAAATCCGTTTTTATTCTCTAGAGCGGCAAAGTGATTTGAATTTAGAACCGCGTTCAATACTCCATTTGTGACAATCTTGATAAGACTTTTCAAACAAATACATATTAAACAAATAAAATACTGCTTAAAATATATAATTCAATTAATTAAGTAATTTTTATTATTGTTTTTACATAGATTCTTAACCTCGTTTCATTTTTAAACTGAGTTTTCAAATAAATGAACTTTAATAGGTACTTCTTTTTAGTTTGATACTCATATGTGCGCGCCATTTTGTTCTTTTTGCATTTAGTAATTTCGTCGATGAAGACAAGTGGGATGAAATTATTATTTTTTATTGTTTTGAGGTCGATTTTAAACCTCATTACATTTTTAAACTGAGTTTTTGCATAAATAAATTTTAATAGGTAGGTACATCTTTTTAATTTGCCATGTGTGACGTGCGTGCCATTTTCTTATTTTGAGTTTAGAAATTTCCTCGATGAGGTGGGATGAAAAGTTACGTGTTGCACTCGAGTGCAAAGATTTTTCACCTTGTGCTCTTTTGATTCCCTCGCTATCGCTCAGGATTCTAATTATTGAAACACGAGCGTAGCGAGTGTTTCAATTTTAGAATCCTTCGCTTGCTCGGTCATCAAAATTGAGCACGCGGTTAAAAAGCAACTTTGCACTCTTGTATAACAAATAACTATTTTGCTTGCAGTTTGCAAAATGTTGGATCAGAATTAGAAAACTCTTCCATCTGGTATAGCAGGTTAAAATGAGGTCCTATTTTCAGGAAGTCAGGCCACCGACCTTGTCGGGGCTGCGGGATTGTTCGAAAGAGTTACCGCGGCCCTGGTAAATAAAAGGCCTACGACGGAACACGACGGTTTTCAGTCAGTCAGAGTCTGACACTCCCTCACCGCTGCTAACCCACAGCGGGAGGGGTAATTTGATGATTTTTGACGTCGTTAAAAAAAAAAAATTTCGAGTAGGTATCAGCTTCAAAATATTCAGCGGAATTTTACAGCGTGAAGTTTATTTTGAAATATATTTGTGTTGCTGAATTCGCTTAGGTGTTAAAAATATTTTGGTTACTAGTTTAAAAAACTTTGCATTTCATCATTCTGGCGGAGTCGAGTAAAAACAAACGAGGTCCTATTTTCAGGAAGTCAGGGCACCGACCTCGTTATTGGCGTCCAACATAGGGACATATGTAAGGGGATATCAGAACGTTCAAAGTAATGATATCAGCTAGTTAATGTTTAACTAGCTAAATTATTCAGACCTTAGTTCCCCTAGCGCGTATAACCCTGACACAGTTGGTAATGCGACACTGCAGGAAGCGACCCAGTTCTGACTATCATCCAAGTGTAGTAACTCTTCTACAATTCTTTCAAATGTACTGTTTTGAAGATGAATATTTTATTTTTATGTCACTTCTAGTTTTGGGCCGAAACTAAACCAACTTCCTAGCCCGCTATTTACATGACTAACATCTTCCTTTGACTTCATAGTCCTATTTACAGGAAGCGGCCATTTCTTCAGACAATAATCATAGTTTGGATTATTGTTAGCAACTATCATAACAGCCATACATTGAGGAAAGTGTAGCTTATTAATATTATGATTGTGACATTGTAGGGGGGTAATCTCTGGATATAAAAAATTTTGTCAAAAACACATACTTAGAAAGCTACGTTATTTGTGAGTGTCAAAATCATTCCTTACGGAAAGTAAGCCTTTACAAATACATTTAGATTGACAATTCCAGATATTGTCAGCTGCTCGGTTCAAACCATAAGTATTGTGTGACAAAGTTAGACGTTTAATGGTGAGTACAAAAACAATGCCTATTGACAGGTGGTCGATCAATATTGATAAACTAGTCTGTTCAGCTAGTATAACATAAGGGTGCGTCTATACGGTGCAAGTAGCTTGCGCATGTTGAGGCACATGCGTAGGTTACATGCATCTTAAAACTTGTGGATCTAGCGATTCGAGCATGACCCAAAGCGCGATACCAACTCGCGTGCTCAGTTGCGTGCGCGCGGGTCACTTGCGCTGTTGCGCATGTTAAGTAGCTACATGCACCGTGTAGACGCGCCCTTAAGGATAGTTTCTGACGTAAAAACTCTATCGTATAATAACAAGTAACAGCTGACTGGGTATTATGGATTAATGCAGTTCATCACATGTTCATGAATATTAATAACCATACTCTTAGTGTTATGGTACATAATAATAGGAGAAATTTATTCTGTACGTTATTGTAATACATCAACCTCACTGATGGGACTTGGGACACGGAGAAGGTCTATTATTCACGTCTTTTACCAAGTGCTGGCAGATGGACCTCTTAAGTCTGGGGTATATTTTTCTTCAGAGATATAGCAGTTTCTATAATATGGTGAAAGCGGGGAATGTTGAATCATAATTATTATAATATAAGCCATTCTTCATTCAATGTCTACATTGCGTTAATAGTTTTTCTTTTTATTAAAGAAAATGGAATCTTCAGACCGGTAATCTTCCAGTTCCTCAAACAAAGTAAATTAATAAACTATGCAAAAAAATATCGGGGAAAGATCCGACGTTATTCAGAATACTTCACGGCAATGTAAAAGCATAAAAATCGATTATATTGAGTTTACCACGAGGCTCGAACAGTGAAGATGGTGAAAAAGGTGAAGATGAGTATCAAATGCTAGCTTGGAATGTAGCACAAATCTGCAAATATTTGAACATTTAGATAAAATTAATATTCGTGAATATATGATAGTGTCGTGGGTAACGGGAACCGTTCAGTTATTCAAATCAAGTTAAAAGCTAAAAACAGCAAAAGATAATACGCAAGTTACTTATAGGGATGTGAAGTCGGTTTATCGATAATGTATTTTCCGATTAAAATGTTTTACTGACAATGTTTATCCATATCTGTCAGCACTTAATTTTGGATTGTGAAAAATCGTGGGCCACTCTATCAAATAGTTTAGTTTCAATAAAATATCGATCGCTTGGCTAAGCTCCAAGACTGTAAGTGCTGAACTATGGAATCAATCCACTACTGACAACTGTTTATCAATCATACTCGACAACAGCAGACGTTTTTAAATCAATCTCATCTTCTGTAGATGAAGTTGTCTTAAGTGAAAACACTGATTTAACAAGATTTTTGATAGATTTTTTTTTATAAATACATAAAATATCTATACCTACTCAAATGTAACTTATATGAATACTAGCGTTTTACACATACGGCCTTTATCTAACTAATACAAAAGTAATAGTAAACTTATTAAGGTAGCCCCACAAGGCAGACTTCATACACGGTCGGCTCAACTAATCGTAAGGTTGTAATGCAGCTATCAATCGTAACAATCGACTACTGACATCGATAATTACGTGTCTAGCTCTAATGCACAACTCGGTAATGTTAGCTCATTTGCTCGATCTTATGTGTGTAAGAACGATCGCAAAAAATATCGATAAGCAATCGATTAAGCTAGTGGGTTACTAAACATTCATTGTCTTGCTATTCAAGCTTTTTTATTCAATTAGAATTCTCATGGAAATTATTCCCGTGTAACTAATCGGTCTTATTAGAATAGTGTAAATTCCTAACGATTTCAAAGAGATAAATCTAATTAGTAGATTGTTTTTCTTAGTCATTTTCCATTGAATAATTTGCTGTGGAAATCATTCTGCTTTATGCACACAACATTCCATGTTTTAGTGTTCTAGATTGAATTCTAGAAATACAACTACAAAACGTATGTAGAGAAAAATAAACAGTATTGTTGATTCTACATTTTCACAATCCAGTATTTTTTCAACGCAGCATTGTATTGTAGAAAAATATAGGTCATATTTACCAGATCTGACCTTGTTGCTTTATACTTTTTTGAATTTCAAAGATCCTATTGCCCATGAAAACAACAACCATGCTGGACCACTGCGAAAACGTCAAACCAATCCCCGTCCATCAGTTTCCCTTTTCAGTTCCGGCGTCAGCGCATCAAACACGATAGAAACAAAATGGACACAAAAGTGAAAGAGGCGTGTTACTGGCAGTTCGGAACAATCAGAGCACAGTTTGTACGTACATATTTATGTGGTTTCTGTAAACGGTAAAAAGTGAATATGGAAGCATTGTGTGAGATGACGTCAGATAGAAAGAAGTATGGAAGAAGACGTGATGCGCCGATGTCAAATAAATTGGGAGAAAGACTGATCAGTATAGAAATACCTATACTACTGTTAATATAAAGATTTTTCAATCAAGCTGCCGTCAGTATGTTTACAAACACAGACTGAATTTCTAATTATGTAACTGAAAATATTGACATCACACATATAAGAAGTATAGCTTACGTATGTACATTAATATCAACAATATTCGTACGACTCTTGCCATATTTATAATCCACCAGATTTCTTGTTCCGTCCCGACAAACAATTAAAAACTTATTCATCTATTATTTTTCCTTCACCTCAAAATTATGTACGTACAAATAGAACTGTAATTAGGTATACATATACATACATATTTATACATCCGTATGTTTACTTCGCCACGTCCGACAAGTAAATGTTTCTTACGACTTAATTCTAACTGTCTGTTATTACTTTATTAGCTACTAGCTTTCCGCCCGCGGTTTCACCCGCGTGCCGAGATAACTGCTTCCCGTAGCCGGATGGTGACAAAAACTATCCTATGTCCTTCTCCTGGCTCTAAACTACCACCCTGCCAAATTTTCAGCTAAATCGGTTCAGCCATTCTTGAGTTATAAGTGGAGTAACTAACACGACTTTCTTTTATATATATAGATATAGATTTCTTTTGTTGCTGTAGATATTGTTTTAAACTGCGTAAATGTTGGTTACATGGCTATCTTAGTTTGTTAGATATGTGCAGGAGTCACTTTATAATCCTACATCTGCCACTAAACCTCGAGTTTCTGCAATATCACCTGAATTTCGGCAAAAAGTTTTCACAGCATAGCATTGAAAATCCCAATATTCTTATGCTAGCCTGTATCCCCATGTCATTATGGGAGTAAATTCTGAACAAAAACCCACTCAATATTAGTATGAAAACAAAACAAGCTGTACCACGCAGTTTTCCGAGCGTGCATCCCCACATCCAAACTATCATGGTCATAATATTAGAGTGATGTAATGTAAACAAATAACAACTTGCGAAAATTCACTCATGCAAGGCAAGGTGATTCATATCACCTTCTTCAAAACAATTCTAAAACAATTGTTTATGTACCAGATACATAAACACCGAATGTTAAACAAGGACATCCATCATCACTTGCTTAACACAATCATACAAATTAGCGAATATTAGCCGATAGTCACTAATATAACCTTCAAACATAGCACATACATTTGTAGCAATTCCCAATAGAACCATTACTAGTTACTCCATGTTTGGAAGACTATATGCATCAGCTGGTTTACCTACAAGTCCCTAAGGAAACTCTGAACATGGTTGATTTGTAGGTTGGTTTTTTTTGGCAAGATATAGGAGTCATGTTTGTATTCCCGAAACTAGAATTGCCATACATATTTTGACATTTGTGTCATCCTATTTTTTTAAGGACTAGACTAGGAAGTAGTCGTGGCGAATTGCAAACGTCATCATCGTCATTTCAGCCACGGAACGTCCACCGTTGAATAATGGTTTTCGTCCAATCATATCGTTATTACGGCTTTGTCATATCGTCTGGCCATCTCGATGATGGATAGTGGGATAGACATAGGTCTGAGTCCTTTATAGGCAACTGTTGTACTACCTTAAGGATGGGACACTGACAAACTGTCTTACATTATTCTATTTACTTCTGAGATAGTTTACTTCAGAAAAACATTTGGCTCTAACTACATTGAAAGCTAGGCACCTTCAGCCTAACCCTTCATGTAGTCTCACCGTGATGACTATGTATGTCACTAACTACATACTACCGGTTCGGCACCTATCGTGTCAACTTCTAGTCGTAACAGTTACCAAATGTGGTGTTACGTTACCGAAACAATATGTGAAAATGTGTGGCAATGTGCGAATAATTGCAATAGCCACCGTGTTACTCAGTCGATACGGTGTTGAAAATATCTGGTTTGTGATATACCAATGTATATCATATCATATAGGTAACCGATTGTTATTAAGTATTATCGAAGGTTTTATAGACACGTGTAACGTTCTCTGACACGCTCCGGGTACAGTCGACGCAAAAATAAGCGTATGATTGATATAATTTCGGGACATTAGATGGGGAACTTGACATTGATAAAAAGCCTGTTTGCCTATACTTTTTCAATTTATATGTCAATTTATTTTGCGACCTTTTTGTCATCTACGGTCATGGTGTTGTAATAGACGATCATTTCTGAAGGGTCGTTTTTCACTGAGAAGAGTATTGTATAAAAATGTTTACACTGATTACACTTATTATGAAACTCGAGGAAAAGATTGTTTCATTTGCTAATTTGAAGCAATCCTTGAAGGATGTAACAGATTAGGATATGTAGAATGTAGATGCTAATGAATTTACTTCACGAGCTATTTTTGCATATTTGCAAAATCGCTCATCATGTTCATGTTCTGAAATCAATATCTTCGGGTCGATTTTCTAACACGAGAATGTGAAATGGTGCTAACATAATACATAGCAGAGATTTTTTAGCGTCCAGAAATGTAGTAGATACATATTAAAGTAGATTGTTGAAAGGTTCTTCTAACCTTCAGACAGACATGTGTTGCTGGGAAGTTTGTTGGGCCACTTCTTCCCAGCAAAAACACATAGGAAGTGGTGAAGAAGTGTGCGTTTTGGGGGCTGTTTTTGTAAATTTTTGACATTCAAAAAGCGTTGTTTTGCAGCCAAGTTTGAATAAATGATTTTTGAGTTTGAGTAGCTAACAGTTCGTCTCGAACGCATTCAATTGACCCAACCTCGTATCGAATCGTATGTGTTTTTTTATTACCGTTTCAGTTGGGCAAACTGTGTGTATTTCCGTTTTGCATAATATTATTTGCTGTATTCGATACCGTTTGTAACAACTGTCATACTTTATAGCCATTTCGTTTCGGCGTTTTATAATAACGGCGTCGCGTTTTAATCTGATTTTAGTAACCGTAAATTATGGGGAAAGTGATCGTTTAATTCTTTTCGGTTCGTTCAAGGTTAATTTATCACAAAGGAAAATAACTTGGACATTATGCGTGTTATTTTGACCATAAAATGGAAGTTTTTGTGTGTAATTTATAATGCAAATCATTATCATAATAAATCCATACGTTTATTTGATATATTAAATCCTGACCTTAGATTTTTCTCGACCGATTGGATGGTACGGTTCAAATACGAACATTGGTTACAGGCTCAAACATTCACGTCCGCGACTGTACCTACCAATACTACTTAAACATCAACTCGCAACGCCAAATTAAATAGCCCGTGCTTTAAATCCGGGTTAATTACCACAACGAAGAGTAAAAGTAAATCACATATAGAGGTAAGCCTTATCACTTTCATCAAACACGCATGCGCACCATACATTTCTCCTCTTAATGCATTATTAATTGATGTCGCCCAACGACCGTTCCTAATATTCTTCTATATATCTGTTGATTCGCTTCCGATAGATTGAATTTTGACATAAGTTTCAATCCATTCATCGTTTCTTTGGTCGTCCCTTTTCATTCACGTTCATGCTCAAAAGCTACTTATTCTACAACAATATCATGTTTACGGCCGTTCCTAATAACCCTACTAATATTATAAATGCGAAAGTAACTCTGTCTGTCTGTCTGTTACGCTTTCACGTCTGAACTGATTTTAATAAAATTGGTACAGAGATAGAGTTGAACTTGAGAAGGAACAAAGGATAGTTTTTATCCCGGACTTTTAAAGAATTCTCTTGGAAACGCGATATAACCGAACTCTACGCGGGCGAAGCCGCGGGCGGAAGCTAGTTCTATATAACTGTTGATTTACTTCCTATAGACAGAATTTTGACATAAGCTTCATACAATGTAATGTCAATTTCCTATCTCTAGTAAGCAAAATAAGAGATAGATAGCTTATTGGGATCGGCTGTAAATATACGATGAAATGAAAAGCGTCGGTGTGAATTGGGTCGTCTTTGTAATATCGTGTCGTTTTAATAATCCGCGACGTCATCCTATTGTGATTGTTTATGGGATGGGTGGAGGTACGAAAGAGGTAAATGTCATGGATTTGGAGGGAAGAGGAGCGGTTCCGTACGCGGTCATGGTTCATAGTATTTTGAAAGCTTAACATTGGTAACTAGATTTACCAAGTCTAAGGGTAGCTTGAGTTTATGACCATAGTATAAAGGAAAAAATTATAAGGCCTGTGTATCTATAAGGTGTAGAATAGAAGTAGGTATCTAATTAGAGCACCACATTTTTCGAACACTGCTATAATATGGGCCTTTTAATATTCAGCAGTTTGAAGTTATTTCAACAGCAGCATCATACATATAACGGCCGCTTACAATATTCTGACTATCTTTTGTTTTTATGAATGTGACCTTCTTGTACGGGGTTTATAAGAAGCTGCCTACCGTTAATTATAACTGAGAGTTGTTCCTCCTGAAACAATACAAAAACAGATTAATTAAGTATTTTGTTTGTAAGGCTTCAATGGCTACATGTCTAAATCAATTTAGATGAACTCTGTAAATGAAGCGGTTTCTTTACCTGCTTCAGTGAAATAGTTCCTTAAGGAAATACTTATTCAAATATAGCACGTATTTTTACTGTGTAATAAATCGCTGTGCGATTTTACATTAAGGGTAGGTATGAGATAAGCCGGGATCCTGTTCAAATTGAATTTGTGGGCAGCAATGTCGATCCCGAACAATTTGTTGTGATTAAAATATTTGAAGTTTGATAGACTATGGAAACTCAATTTTCGGGCCACGCGTAAAATATGGCTTATGTTTAACTGATCACCAGATATAGTAACAAATAGCAGACAAAAATAGTAAATGATCACCAAAATGAAACTCGCATTTTAATGTAAAACTATAACCAAAGTTTTAACACTTTGCTATCCTATTTAAGTGAAATTACTCCAAAATAAATCATGCGTAAGCCAAAAATAGTAAATGATCACCAAAATTAAACCACCATTTTAAAGTAAGATTATAAACAAAGTTTTTAAATTCTGCTATCCTATTTAAGCAAAATGAGTCCAAATAAATCATTGTTATCCCAAAAGTAGTAAATGATCACCAAAAGTAGTAAATGATCATCAAAATTATACCAGCGTTTTAATATAAAATGATAATCAAAGTTTTTACATCTTGCTATCCTATTTAAGTAAACTGACTCCAAAAAAATAAGTTCGGCCTGATACAATAAATGTAATAACATTATGGGGACCCTTTTCCTGCACTAGGATGGAAAATTGTCTATTGCAGCGGTTCCCGAATTCTTTTGGCTTCGGAACCCTTTTCGTTTCACCATTTTTCGGCGGAACCTTAGCTTAAGTAAGAAGTAAACTAAAGACGTAAATACACTTAGGTACGGCTCGTGGCGCGTGGTAGCGCACCAAATGGTTATATGGTTAGAGGCATATTCATTATACTCAGGCGTAGCATGGCTAACTGCCACACGGGCCAGAAAACAATTTAGCTACCCTTGACTTTGTGTATTATGTTAATAGTTTTCAGTTTGAAGACTGACAAAGTAAACGCAAAAAGAAATATATTGGGTTTGTACAGATGCGAGGCGAGCGAGCGCGATTTTTTTAAATGAAAAGAAGAAGTTCCAAACACCCGCTAGCATTGAAAGACATTCAGATGCAGCCGGTATCGCGAGCGAAGCGAGCGCGAATTTTTTTTAGTTTAAGTTTAAGGTACATACCTACACAAAATAAACAAAACCACTGTAAATTAATAAGGTCTCAAAAAGTACAATATCCACAAAAAAAAGCAAATGCAAATGAATAAGCAGCTAGCGAAGATAGCGCTATTGCTTTTTCTGAACCAGAGGAATAAAAAATAAACATCAAAGGAAACTTCGAAGGAAGAGTGTTGGATACTTGAGCAATTAAACGAACATAAAAGCATCACACGTAACATAGAGTCGCGAGCGAAGCGAGCGTGAAATTTTCGGATTCGCGGAGGTGCAAAAATTGGAAAATAGCCACTGAAAATACACGTATGCCGTGTCATTTCACGTCCTGTCAAATGTATGAAAACGTATAATCCTGGCGATGAAATAAGCCCAAAAAATGCGGTGATTTTTGGCCGACTCGCTACCTACTTTTGCCGATTGCCGAAGACCTGGAGGTATTAAGTTAATCTACAATTTATAAGAAACGGAATTAAATTATCTGCTGCCGTGGCCTTCCCCCGCTACTTGTAGCGAAAGTACGAGACTTACACTCGCGAGTGGTACCAACCTACATGCTGCCTAAATGGAATTTTGGAATGCAATATTTAAAACAATTAAATTGAAAATGAATAATAATTTAATATTGTCAAAAGTGAAACGATTTACCATATGGAAATCTTGAATTTTCCACGGAACCCCTGAGGGCCTGTCACGGAACCTCAGGGTTCCGCGGAACCCCATTTGGGAACCGCTGGTCTATTGCATGCCTCTAAACAGTGCGATCAGAGTGTGTTTTCGAGGGAGTGTATTGGGGAACTCATTCTTCTTCTTCTTTCTCCTGCCCTGTTCCCAATTTTACTTGGGGTCGGCGCAATATGTCATTTTCTTCCATTTTCCCCTGTCACTCGTCATACTGACACTCACGCATGCATTGCAAGCCGGAAACATAACTTAATATGGCATCATAATACTTTACTTGGTAATAAGCCTACATTTTATGGCAATCACAGTGACTTCATCCTCCGAGCCTTTTTCCCAACTACGTTGGGGTCGGCTTTCAGTCTAACCGGATTCGGCTGAGTACCAGTGCTTTACAAGAAGCGACTGCCTATCTGACCTCCTCAACCCAGTTTCCCGGGCAACCCGATACCCCTTGGTTAGACTGGTGTCAGACTTGCTAGCTTCTGACTACCCGTAACGACTGCCAAGGATGTTCAATGACAGCCGGGACCTACAGTTTAACGTGCCATCCGAAACACAGTCATTGGTGTCTAAGATATACTTAGAAAGTACATACAAACTTAGAAAAGTTTCATTGGTACTTGCCTGACCTGGAATCGAACCCGCGCCCTCATACTTGAGAGGTTGGTTCTTTGCCCACTAGGCCACCACTAGGACTTATTTAGGCAAAAATAATACATTAATTTGGTCGTCAAGAGTTGGTGATCATTTACTAAATTTGGTGGTCGAATACAATTTAAAGTGAAGTCGTGGCTAAAATAGCTGGTACTATTACATTTTTAGACTTTATTTTTCTGGTGTTCAGTAGATATTTCTGGTTACAAAACTAAGGGTATCAAAGCATTTTATGGTGGTCATTATATTTGTTCCCGTAAAATATCACTACCTGATATATTTTCTTATAGACATTTTTCATACCGTTTTATTTTTAGATTTAATCAGAACAATCGCCAAATTCGCTTCGAGGGACAAAACATCAACGCACAATTTTAAATCGTGCCCCGATTTCATTATGAAACCTTTTTTTACTGTGTTAATATTTTGTAGCAAGAGAAAAATGCCAAGAAGAGGATGATCACGCTTTCCGGTACAAAATCACGATTTCACGACATTCCGAACGTCCAATAATGCAATAGCGGGCACCATAACGACTTCTTTGTGAAGTTCAGGTTAGAAAAAATCTTCTTTTCAAATAACTTAGCTGTTACGAAATTAGCCGCATGCACAATACTGTTTTGTTCATAATTGTTTAACTATCGTGAAGGTACTAGTAGTCAAAGCAGATGGCACAAACTTATTTGAAGGGAAGTAATAATTCCTGACACATTGATAAACTAGCTTCATCCAGTAGTTCTACCCAAGTCCCGTGAGACATATTATATACATACTTCACATTATCGTATAGCGTAAGTACTTACTGTACGTTGTTCATGCAGATTTTGCCCAGAGATACAGCACTCATATCGAATCCAGCATATCAAATGACCCAAGAGAGGTAAACCCTATTGTAGACAAACGACAAACGAAACCAAACATAGGGTAAATAGAAGACAGCAAAGTGAAGGATCAAACGGATATAACACTTTTAGTCATTCAATACGTGACCAGCCCACATTACCTCTATGGATAGAGAGAATTCATTAAAAGGGTGGATTAAAATACACTGGTCGGGGAAGCCAATGTCAAGGCAACGAACAGCTTTGAATATCGCATTCCATGTTATAGAAGAGACACGTAAACCGATTATCTAGAATACGATTAAGGGGTTAAAATGCAATATGTGCAATGTAAATAAAAAGTACGTGAAGTTAAAGCCAAACTTGAAGAAGGTTCGCGAGAATTTTCGTATGCGCTTTCCGCGCCGTCCACTAATATCTAAAATTTTGTGTATATAAACAATAAGACAAAGACAGCTATGATGTGATGTTCCACCATAAAGTTCCAGTTCATGACTAAATAACGAATGCAGAAGGCTATACCTACATATAACTCAAATAGAAAATAATAACACTGTAAGATTCTATTGTTATGATTCCTATTATTTACAACATCGATGCTGCAATAATCAGCCATGATCTAATGAGAATACAGTTGTTATATCTACATGTTTTCTATTGACATTATTTACAAACATCCTATTGTTGTTGTAAAACCAACCAACAAATCTATCGACTCGATAAAAATATAAAATCGATTATTCCGTAATCAGTGACGCGATTATCAATTCGCAAATAGGAGTATGTACGCGAATTGTAACTGCTATTCAGAAACGTTCCCATTGTGTGTATAATTTCTTACATTATGATATTCGCAATTCAGTTGACTGCAATAATGTAATTGATCATTATAGTGTCACAATTGGCTTATTACGAATCTATGGAGGCAGCGCTTTCGTACTAGCGCATTTTCCGCGCGGCAATGCTCAGTTCGAAAGGGCGTTCGCACGGATACGAGCGACAGCAAACAGTTGACAAATGACAAACGCGCGCAATGTGTCGCGTAGAAAAACCGTGCTTATACAGAGCCGCGCGGAAAATCCGCTAGTATAAAAGCGGTATACTTAAACTGTAGCTACAATTTGCAAGACCTGACAGTAAAATGCGGTAATTGTGATGTCAGTCGAATTTAATTGCGTTATCGAAAACGAATTTGTGTGCAGTCGACCGTAGATAATTACCCAAGTAGGCACAGACAAGTAAGCGGAACATGGTTATAGTTTTTCTATTTGTTCTAGTGCCATCTATGAACCAATTTTAGAATTAATTAAAACTAATTAGGCTTATAAACTGTATTGTTTTGTAAAAGGAGCTTAGCTGTAAATCAATATTTCGTATTGTACTTTGTCAGTCTGAATATGATTGCCAATGTGCTACAAATCGGTTTGGGCTAAGGCCAACGAGTTTTAAGCACTAGAAAATTGTATGTCTAACGGCATTTATAAAGCATATTATTTAAGAAATTCAGAATATTAAAGAGCTCCTTAAAAATAAATGTCAACGTTTACTTTAAGATCAAGATGACATGTTAACCTACTCATGATCCGGAAAAAGTAGTTCCAAAATTGCATTATCAGTTACCAGTTAATTAATAAGATATTCTAGACTTTGACTACATGCTGAAGTGTTGCCATCCATAGTCAAACGATTAACCAACATTTTAAAAACCTCGTTATAAAGCGCACGTTAGAAGAGGCCTGAAACTAAATTAGAGGCCTAAATTTTGAAGGTCAAGTTTACGAAGGACAGGCCCCAAAACTCCCACCCTTCACCATTTCTTATGTGCTTTTGCTGGGAAGAAGAAATATGTAGTTACAAATAACAAAAACATCACCCGCCTACATATTATCAAGATCTTTTAATAATGATTAAGTTCAAGGGAACAAAAGAAGATCATTAATTTTGATCTTCCATTTCAAGATGACTGAACTAAGTGATATTTATTGAGCAAAATCTGTTACTTGGAATTGGTTTTTATTTATTAGATTTTAATTAAATTAAAGAACAGCTTTTTTCTGTTTATTAACAGTATTTTATTAAATCTATTGGTGCATGAACTCTTTTCTTTTGTTAGCTGACCTGTTGCCAATATTTTTAGCTGTAAGTACGACCTTTTCGAAGGAGATTACACATTAACAATTTCGGTATGAAATTAGACTTCTTTTTAGGAAAAAAATCAAGCCAAAAACTTTGTCCGCTTTTTTCTCTTTTGCAGTTTTTTTAAAATAATGCAATGATTAGGTACCTATATTAAACTGTCTAGTATACCATATCATTGTGTACAAAAACCTGTCCCCATTAGAACTGTATTTCAGATATCCCGTCTGGGTCACTTGTTCATGTTTAATGACGTCATTTTTGTCGCTGTTCATGACGTCATAAATGACTGGCTTTATTTACAGATTGTCGATAGCTAATGGTTAGAAGCTTTGTCACTGCCATTTTGTATTCCCGATTGGATAAAAAAAAACAAACAACGATTTTGTTCCTATACCGATACTGCTTTCAAATACCATGTAACGAATCTTCTCGATGTCTCTTCAGAAAACATTTATAAGCCTACATGTTCAAGTTCTCGGATTTTGAAAGGTTCCATTGACGGATTATTTTTAAGAGACACTAGGTATTCTTACAAAAAAATTTCTTCAGTTTATAAGTTAACTCAAGTATATTGACCAGACAGTTCAACGACTCGAACATTGTTATATCTTTCAACCCACTATTATTTCCAATAAAAAGTTTCTATCGCATTTCAACCATCATCCTATCTATATTCGGCAATAAAGACTTCTTTTACCAGAATTTAGACACAGCCATGATTCTGAGAACATTTTTTGTTGAATTCCCATCGTTGTTGTTTTAGCAAAAAGCCTTAAGTTTTGGATCCATGACCAATGGAAGATAATTAGTAATCAAGGGGCAAGATTCTTCCGATCACGGCTCATTGATTAGCTAGTCAAGGCCGTGGGTTGAAAGCTAGCTAACTCGGCATTTGTATACAAATAAGTGTTTATTTATAAATAAATGTGGGAAATGATCTTCGAGGTAGGCTTTGGATAGAGTTTAAGTTTTCTATGGACAATCTGGAGTAACTGTTTTCAATAATAGCAGAAAGCTGTTATGGTATTAATAGAGATACGCCTGATGAAAGCATGATAGTCATCAGAGTACCTTTTAGGGGAGTTTATGATTAACTTTCCGATTCTTATGCTACTGTTTGGGAATGGTCATATGCCTGACCTTTCTTCAGTTTCCAATCAAACCAGGTGTAGGTGAGTACCAGTGTTTTACATGAAGCAATTGCCTATCTGAACTCCTCAATCCATTTGCCGGACAACGCAACGCTCTAAGTATTATTGTAGCAAAAATACAACAAAATGCTTCAACTAGGAAAAACCATGTTGATTAATTAATTAATTTACTCAATGCATTTATAACTTACATGCCAATTCGGTTAAGTAATATTGAACACAACACATGTTGTGTTTAATTAATACTGTAACATCGAACCCGGTACAAACAGATACTACATGTTCCTCATTCAATTGGCACGAAATGCATTTAATAATTTACATGTTATTGAATTGGTAGCTTCTGCAGTTTGTCCATCAGTTGAAGTGTTTGATTGGAACTGTAATGGCACTTGTTTTTATCAACAACACATAGACATCAAACGAAAACAAACTATCGCTAAACGAGTGTTTTCCACAGGTTCATAAATGGCGTTAATTTTTAGATTTCACGAAGTGACCGAAAAATATTTTGTAGGTTTCAGCTTCGAATCTGAAACATAAAAATATTTTGTGAAACACATTTGCAGCCCATGCGATATATTTGTTGATGTTCGAAACCTCAACCATTGATCGATCATGTCTTCGCCTTCAATCCATAAGAATATTAATTGCCAAAATTTAAGACAACAGAAGCTGGTTTTCTTAACCTTCGTCAGAATCTATCTGAGTAAAAGTTTAATTAAGTAACTTGGCTTAGACAAATGATGTTGCCGAAATACTCGGCGCAGAACTTTTACAATAAGACTTAGATATTCTTTGGTGGAGTTCGAAAAGATTTCTTTGGTAACTTGAGCAACCCAAAATACAGGCTCAATTCATAGAAGCCATATAAAATTAATTAATAATAGGAAACAGTACCTTTCAAATTACAGGAACGTTTTGTTTCTGTTTATAGGGCTAAGCTTTCATTGTTCCATACGTCCACAATAGCGATGATGATCTCTAGATAGACGAATCTCCCATTTTCCAACGGCAAGGAAGGTAAACTCCACCACCGCTTGTGCAACTCACAATAGTAAACAATCCTAAGTATCTTTTATCTCGGGTTTACAAAGAACGTCACGGTATTGTGTTGAAATCGCTGATTAAGGCGTTCCACCAATCTCAAACTGGTTCCAGATTAAGCGTTTTACTAAGCTACATGTAAAAAATTGCCTGATTCTGCTACTTGATTTCTCGCAACACCATTGGGAGTACTTGGTTTATTTTTATGTGAAATTTATTCCTGACAATTAGCCAGGATAAACATACAGTATTTAGGTCTCGCTAATAACGTGGCTTTGTATTGACAAGCAACTATATAACATTGGTTTCATTAGCTCAACAAAAAAAAACATTATTTATCACCCACTCATGGCAAATTAAAATTAGGAAAAAGTAGAAACAAAGGTTAAACAAAAGTAGACAATTATATTAGCTGTTCAAAAGCAGCAAAATAATTTTCTGTAACCGTAATAAAATTCTAGGGCCATAATGTTTCCGACTGAGGCTATAACTCTGCTCACTTCTGATCTGGAAATATTTGCTTTCAAGATTTATAGTTCAGGTGCTTCTTGAATACGCAATGAGGAATGAATATTAGACTTAGATTTAATTAGGTATTTCTTCGTTACTGTAATAAACTTTTTTATTCTAAGGCCCGGTTGTTCGTACGTTACGGTAAAGTTAAAGTTAAAATTTGACCGATGTCAATTTGACCACGGTTAATTTGATGTTTTTATTATGAAATTTTAACGTTCATAAAACTAACTGGTACTTCAAGAACGCTTTTTGAATTTAAACCCTGTTAATATTACTGTAACTAGAATTTAACCCTAACCTTGACGTAACTGAGCTTCGAACAACCGGGCCTAACTCTCCCATAACATGCCTGCTGATTTCTTAGCACGTAGTGCCTTATTGTTCGTACGTTACTGTTCTATTTTTTTCTTGTCTCATCAACTATATGCATAAACTGTTAAATACATAAAGTTATAAAGAAAACCTGAAAAAGTAGGTAGGTAGCTACTTATCATCATCTTTAACACTGAAACATCTATGATGGGTGCCAGTTCTTTCCTACAAACTGTTTCCCTTTTTACTCTATTCATTTACTCATCATAACTCCCTATAATCTATTTCATAACATGATTTAATATTTTACTACCGCAATACTTCATACTGCTAAGCTGGTCTAGTCTTACTTCATCATCGTTTCCTAGGACCCGAATGGTTTATGCCCTATTTCTATCCTATTTTCAATAATAACCGTTGCTCAATCTATAAATATTGTTGAAATCTCTTTAGCTCAGGCTTCAGTACTAACGATTGTTGATGCTATTGTACTAGTTACGGCTATTATATCTGCGCAATACCAATCATTGAAAAGATGATGCCCGATCAAATATTTCATAAGACCACAGAAGTGTAAACCAATTCTGATACTTAACTGGTAGATCAGATCAAAATCTTAGACTAAAACAAATACACACTACTGGAACTAATTAGAATTTGGGCAAGTTTTATGAACGAACGTAAAATTAACTAACCGTAAATAAAACTCAGATACTATTCAATTAGATACGTAGTAAAGTTCCAGTCGATACCATAATTTTGATTTTAAATCCATTGCAATAAAAAGTGAAACGATAGTACTGCATAAAAAATGCAGTAAAACTGATTGCATTTTTATTGCGAGAAGAAAATAAAGTTTGCGATAAATCTAGTATTGTTGAAGCTTGTAACAATACTAATGAACATAACGGAAATCTGTAGGTAGACTTTCAAGTGACTTTATACATTTATTATGTTTGAGAACGTACATTGTCAATTTTACCAGGAGCACAAGTTATGTAATGGTCAGAAACATCAAAGTGAGAAAAATATCCGGCAGATATACAATGCAATATACAAAATGAATTCGAGCGAAAACCACTGACGTAGACTAATTAAACCAAGTCATACCCTAGCAAATGTGGAACACATTGATTTTAAAATATTAATTCGATATTCGATTGGGGATAAGGTATGATTGAAAACCCGTCTGTGGAACGTGAAACTGTTAATTGGAAATTATCGATAAAATAATAACACATTGCTCAGACATTTTGAGCATAAGATTCTGTAGTCCAAGGTTAACCTTATTTCAGATCATGTAACTTCTCATAATAAATAATCATATAAGTTGCATTACTTACATAAAGGTGACATCTTAAGCCATGTGTTTTTCAACCAATATTCAAAAATAAGATCATTATATTTTTCATACCAGCAAATAACTGGAAAACAAATAGCTGGAGAAACTGTATGACACGAACAGAAACTGGGACATTACGCCACGAGCAGGTACCAGGCTCACAGAACGGCAAGGAGGCAAGCTATTCAAATATTGATACTCCGTGTTCCCAGAGCAAATTTGTCAACGGTAATTGATTCTGGGGAGTCTACAATTATGTACCCCAAGGGCTTGTATTAAGGGGAATACTGAATTACAACAATGATGAACTAAAATATTCGAAAACGTATTAACGGGTAAAATTATGCCCCAGGGGAGTAAGGATCGTTCCAAAAATTTACGATTTGTTGTCGAGAAAGATACTGGTATGTTTAAGTACGATAAATCAAGATTTTTTGGTCCGCCCCTGCCATCGTCGTGAATTTGGGTACAATAAACACATAACTTTTAGGGATCACTTGCGGCAGTTTGTTGCCGAACTGTGTATGCGTGTATAGGTTATACATTTTGCAATAAGAAAAGAATGTGTTGATAGCAACTTAGAATTCCGCCTGGATGAAATTCGATAGGTTTAGAAAGGGCGCCATGCATCGATTCTCGGTACTTAATCTCACATGTAATCAGCATTCCTTATAGTCTAGATTGCTTAGACCTACAGGATATTCAAGTCTGCTTGAATATGCTATACATCAAGATATAACTAGAATTTGCCGGTAGGGTTTAGGACACTGACTATTAACCCTTGAAACACGAGAAGTAAGCTATGGACGAGGTCGAACGGAAGCCTGCATCCGGACCGGTACGACCCGGCTAGCCCGGCCGGTAATGGGCTACTTCGCTTTCCGCCTATTTCTATGGCCTGAGAGCATTGTGGTTGTGTTTATTTACTTTATCTATTTACCCAACATAATACACCAACTAATTTGGGATTTGCTGCTATCCAACCTTTTTGCGACGAATTTTTCCCCGAATAATTTCCAGGAAGCTGGGGTAAGGCTGAATTGCTGTTTTATGGCTCATTTTACTGCCGTTTTCGACAGCTCGCGAAGTCCTGCGAGCTTATTATTTTTATAGTCTGATTATTTCCTTGTCGCGTTTTCTTGTCTGTATTTATTGCAGAAGGGAGGAGTATAGTCAGCTCTTTATGACGTCACAAGATGGCGGGCTCCGCTGGAACTGAAACGATGCGTGTAATCGAAGCTATGGCAAATGGGTATGCGATTGGCATTTCGATAGCATCCGGTAGTCACACTGACGTTTTTCAAGTTCAATGACATGGAACAAAGTGGAAACGTTTAAACAAATTAAACTGTTGTTGCATTTAACTGGGTGGAGTTCAGAACGCTTTGGGATTGAATTTGCTTATAGGAAGTGTACCTACACATGGATATGGTTGACAGGATTCAATGGGATAAGTTTGATTTAAATGGTCCTGATTTTAACGCTCAGTTAGCGATAAAGAGAGAGTTTATCAAGCTAACACACGGATACATTTGGCAAATTATGTATTATAAAATGACAGGACTTTTTTAACTTTTCATTGAGACCTAACTTACCTCATTAAACAAAAAGTATCACATACAAATTAGGCGGTAGACACCATAAAAAGTTTCCAACAGTCGGCTGTAGTTAATTACAACGCTGTTACAAGGTGGTTATGAATAAATTAACCATAATTGGCTTGTTAGCGGCACGAGAGGAAACCAAATATAATCATCCACCACGCAGAATGAGATGCGAGCGCCAAAACACAATCAAGGAAAACTTTATTACATTCTATTTTTGCTGAAATATTTTGGGTCACACAAAAATGTAATTTGAATTTGAATAAGACCACTCTCTATAGTTGGGAGGTGACCACAGCACGGAGGAAGGGCCATCAATAATAGGTACTCAAAACAGGAGATAGGGAAATTTGTAGCCAAAGAACAAAACTAGCAAGCTTTGAAACCATACTGGTACAATTCCATTCACACCTGTAATACTTTTTACTGCAAAAACAGGTGTATCAGTACAAAAGCCGAATGACGCAGATGCTAATAACATTACGCGAAAATCTCGTTAAAGAAAGGACTTGGGGTTGCGTGGGCGAAAAATACATATTTAAAAGGCTACTGTGGCTGCAGCCAGAAATAGAACCTCCAATTATAGAATTTCCAACAATGATCATGTAACAAGTTACTAAATCTGTGGGTGTTACTGGCTTTCTAGAAAATTCCCTTTTTGGAAAACGGATTTATTTTTAGAAAGCAAAATCTGGGCTGAATATATAATTTTTGTGCCAATATTTGATAACATATATTTTATGGATACGTCCCACTTAAAATGATGTAGGTACATAAATAAAATTACCTCTATCATATAAACATCGAAACTCGATCACATTAATAGTAATCTAGTCACAAATAAAACTTACATTGACGACATTTTAACGATGGCAACATCTATAATAATAACAATATGCTTCGTTTTTACAAGTAATTGCAATCGTGTCGAAATAAAATAGTCTATAATGCTTCTTTGATTGGCAACTTATGTTTCTAATGTGATGCGCATTCAAACGCAATTGTAATCAAGTCAACGTTGTTAGAAATTGAAGCGAAATAAATTAGATAATTTTCTAAATCATCACGTAGAAGATGCTCATAAACTGTTACATGCAAAGCATTCAAGAGTGTACAGAAAAGAGAAGAGCAATAAGATATCATGATAAAAAAGATTGAAAAAAAAAGGCTGCGAAAAACACATCATTCACCAAAAGACATCCACGTAACCAAACTACAAATAAAACAATTGAAGTCTACGTCATCAAAAGTCCCTACCAAGAACAGATTAAAGTCACAAACACAAGCCACCGTATGATGCATAGCAATGATCGTTATGCAGTGCGTGACAAACCAACTTCCTTCCCCAATGAATGAGAAACGGAATTGCGTGGGATGGAGCGAGGAGCTAACAACCGTGGTGTAAATCCGACTACAGAATTCCAGACAGGATAGACTGTACATAGATAGATAGATGGATAGGTAGATACACCATAGATAGATAGGTACGTACAGCTATTTCAAATCAACTAGGGTTCCGGGAAACTAGAAACACGTGTAATTAAGATACAGATCTTGACTGGAATGATCATGGTATTGTTATTGTTAAGTTTATCGATTCCTTCAGGCGCATTTGAAATGCTTTCGCCTCTGGACCGATATTGTTCCGCGATAAGCATCGGAATAGGAATGTGATTATACTTGAAATAATTCAAGGCGGTAAGAAATTCTTTGCCTATTGTTTATTTACAATAGGTTTTAAAACCAGTGATTCTGTTCCGTGGAAAATAATAGATTCTGCCTGCAATGCGGTAGAAAATAAAAGTGAGTGATACATGCATATTTGAAGCAAAGGCGATGTAAACGTCGAACCGCAAATGTGGGAGAAAAGAGCTATCTCATATAGAATTCTGAAGATTTCAGTAAAGTGTTCCTTTGTCTTGTGCATAATACATTGATCGTAAACCGTTATTTTTTGTATTAGACGAGATTTAAACGTATTGGGATTTTATTCTTTCTTATTCCGTTAGTGATCTACTAAATAATATAAAGAAAAATCAATCTTAATCCAAAGTATTGATTTCACCAAATGTTGTTTTTTTTTTTAATTGTAACTAATCCTCTAAGTAAAAACACCTTGTTTTGAATCTGTGAAAGGCAAAATCGCAGCCTGTGCAAAAGTAAGAACGCATTCTGTTTGAGGCATGAAAATGATATTCAAATGAAACGAGAGATCTATTGGATAGAAACAAATAAAACATTCCTTTCAAAACAATTTTATCATGATTGCAAAGAAAGTTAATATATCCAATGTTTGTATCTAATAACTAATTGGTTGCATTCACCTTCATTATAAATGGTAATTATTCATCTTTTATGAATGGAATAAACTGTAATAAAACACGCCTGCTGTAATTAGTTGAAAATAATTGCGATGGATTTACGAGGTTTAAATTATCGTGTTTGCTTTTGATATTAATGGTCGGTTTTCATTTCTAGGAAGATGTGGTGCAGCTGCTGTTTATTATGATAACGTTGCATGTAATTTGACTACCCGTTTGCCAAGCAATTCAGTAAATCTTTTGATTCTAAACAATACTCAGACAGCGATTCTTGCAAGATCATGCTGTTGTCTGCCAAGCGTGCATTATTGGGGTGCCAAATATGGCTTAAATATTGAGATAGTACGTACGTTAACGGCTTCACCAAGGATACAATAACATAAACCATCTTCAACGTGTGCATTAAAAAACGTGGTAATATAATTCTAACCTTTTGGTTGACCATTTGAAGTAAAGAAAACTGCCTTTGCCAAACAAGGCTTACACCCATTGCTAGCAATAATTAAACATGAATAGACCTCATAATCTTTAGTCACACTTTATCGATCTTGTTAATAAGTAGCTGCCTATAGTTTCCTAGGCATTGTTGACTTTAACATCAGTGTCTGATTTCGCATGGATACCGTGACCGTGGGAGTGATTCTACGTTCTATTGGGTAAACCTGATGGCCTTAGATTTGCGTCAATGTTCAGGACAAGTGCTTTCATCGTTGACAAGAAAATGATCTTTCGGAAAAACAGAAGCTGTTTTTCTTGCTAGTATTGTTGTTGACATGAATATTTTAGCGGGTATTCAACTTTGTGCTATTTGTAACGTTACGCATCATATCTTATTTTTGTGTGAATCATAGTGACCTTAATCTGGAATACTTTTTGGCCTAACAACATCTACAATACCAAAATAAAATCTAACCTAAACCGAGGCTTATCGATTGCGTCAAGCGGATTACCTATCCAATTACACGGTCTGTTTCTGTAAGCCTTCAGAACTACGACTGGGGTCCTTTTCAGGAACACAAAACAGAATCCATATGACTGTGTTTAAAATAGTTTCATCCGGGCTACAAATCTTTTCATTTGTTACAATAACATCGATGACATGAAAATGGAACTTAAAAAATCGAAGGGCTTAATTACACTGGTTCAAATTTCGTCCTGGATATAAGAAAGCCCTTGGTAACAGGAGAGTCGAAGTCAGTTTACGTGGCTATGAATAAATTTGGATCCAGCCGAAGTAAACAAACATTACCCATTCAATGGGGATTGTTCATTTTTTTTTAAATGAGTAAATATGAAATCCATTTCGAGGAATAGGGTCACTCATGACAATTTAGCGTTTAAAAAAGTAAAATATTCACGGATTATTGTTATTTATCGCTAAAAGTAAATAACCTTAATTTGACCTCTAGTGACGTCATCTTTTGGCACTAAGGAACAATTCCTTTGCCATCAAATATACACACGCTCACACACACTTGTTTACAACTGTCAAAAGTGTCAAGATATATAAAAACAATAAACATAACCTCAAATTCTTCAAAAATTCGATTATTCTATTTAGCGTCTAGCGAAATTACCACCAAAAAACGATGGAAAAAGGAAGTTCTTCATTCCGACCTGTAAAAATGACTCAAAAAATAGTCCAGATAAAATTTTTGTTCGTATTTGGAAAGAAAAATGGTGTTGTAAAGCTAAGGCGGAGTGTTTTAAAATTTACAGAATGTATTGCTGTGAAGATCATTTGGAGGTAAAGATTATTGATATCATAAAGCTAGATACTATACATTTTTTGGTTTAATCGCCATTAGCACTTGTTACAACTTATTACAAACCTATGATATTTTATAACCTTTCATTATTTATGACGGTATGACACTAATGAACAGATTGACAACCTATTGACATTTCTCTAACGTCAAAGAAATTCTTTTAAGTAAAGGCCAAGGACACGTAAATTATACAGCCAAATGATGACGTAACCGTAAAAAAGTTAGTCCTAATTTTAAATAATCAATAAAAATAGAACGACTCCATAAAATTAAAAATTATTCAAATTGGTTTCTTAGAATGCTCTATATTATCGAAATCTTAAATAAAAAATGAGGGTCGAAAAAATTGTTCAATGCCCATTAGACGCGGAAAAGATCGCAGATATTTGTCGAGACTTGCTTTCGACAGATTTTAGCGGAAAGGACGTTTTATTTTCGGCTGAGGACATCGGGTACGCTGGCTGAATGAAGGATTTTATTTTATTTCTGTTCAAGTTTTATTTGTCTTTCCTGATTCGAATCCTTAAGATATAAATATCATTATTCTATATGTGAGTGATGGCAGTGTTTATATTATCCAGTTCAATTAATCCTTTGATTATGTCATTTATACCGTGAGATTTACACATATAGCTATGAGTTATGTCACTTTGGAAATTATTTATAAGAATCCAACAGGTTTGGAACAAAAAACATTGCATATTACATATGTCCATAAAATTATTCATACTAACAGTAACATATTCGGGTTATACCAGAGACCTCAAACCATTAATATTCCTAGTACATACGTATACCATAGTGTGTGTAATACCACATACTACCTATCACTTAGTGCACGGAGCGAGTTGGAGCGGAAAACATATCAAGTTGGAAATCTCTCGTACATTACTTATACATATACACTTCTTGTGTTTAGTAAGCTACTTCAAGAGCTTTTATTTAAAAGGAAACTGAGTGGATTTGTGGTAGATATATCATTGTTAAGACTTCATATTCTTTCTTTTCTTCTACAAGTTGGTGAACTTTAATTTTCAAAAAATTTGAGCGAATGATATCTTGGTGGTATTTTCATTGCCCATTTCTGAAGTATCTATTCCACTTTTCGCCAAAAATAACAGGGCCAATAATACACATATTTAACTAATGTATATCGTTTTCCATATCATTGCGGATTCTCGCAAACTGTTTCCATCCAAAGTTCAACTAAGTTTTCCACGAAACTGTTCACTGTCATTATGCACAAACGTGTCGTTAGCCGAACGACAAACCCTATTGTCTCTAATCTACTTAGCTATTTTCCTTGTTAGTTTTATATAGTCAAAAGCAATGCGACTGTAATGAATTCATGAATTGTTACAAAAGAGATCAGATACAAGCACAATAAACTTGAATAGCTTTTCTAGAATTTCTTAGGTGATAGCTAAGTGTCACTAAGATTTAGGAAACAGAAGCGTAGACCTAAAAGATAATAAAAACACTCCAAAAAGTAAGACCTCTTTTATCTATCTACTCAAAATATAGTACCCAGCTTCTGCAATTTTCACTCTCCAAACACAAGGGGTCCGCTCTTTTTGGCTCCGCTCTCCCCACCCTACAACTTTATATGTTTCGCACTACGATAGGCATATTCTGGCACGCAACAATTTATTTGCGCCTAGTCTCTCATATATTTACGTCAGTTTGGTGTCAAGTATCAAGTGTTTGCTCGGCTTTCAGACATACTTCAATGTTCACTTAGGGTAAACGTGAACCTACGTAATAGCAAAATATTTCTTTATTTTTATATCCTGAGATGAAATGAAATAATGCTTGAAGTCCCCATGTCCCAAAGGAAAACACTTCGTTGGGAAGAGTAAATACAACAAATGTAATAAAAAGAAAATGGACGTTTTAATACAATCTATTCTAACACAAAATACATTTATTTTGAGGGTCCACCTTTGTCACGTAAGTGGATTTCACGTCTTCGGAGAAAGACGTGGTCAGAAATCAATTGGAGTAAGTACCTACTTATATAAATCTATAGGTAAGGAACTAAATAAATAACGTTGGAACAATAAATACTGTACAAAACATCTTCTTATTATCAAGAAGCTTTAATCATATAACGAATCCTGGTGTTAGAGCTTTTTCTCAAATCTACCTGACGACCTCTGACGTAGAATTCATGCGAAAGGATTATATTATTTTATGCTATACAAAAGGGTAAAACCATAGAATAATCCTTCCGCAAATAGCCTTACGTAAAACAATTCAAACAAAAAACCTCACGTAAGCTATTATTAAAAGAAAAACTAGGAAACAGCGTGAACGCGTTGCTAATCAATTTGGTAACGTCAATCAACATCGTGACACGCGATCCGCTTTCATGTAATCACCAACATTGGATGGCCAACACCGAATACGACATCCATTGCTGGCCTTGCACTTCACATCTTCGAATTCAACCTAATCTAAAGAGGCAATGGAGATGTGTTTTATGTTGGCCCAATGCTTGGCATATGTTGGTGAGTTCGAGTAAAGGAAGCGTGTAACTGGTCATCCATGATATTTGCTGCAGTTTTTTAGACACTGAAGATAAATAATCGGCATAATGGCAGATACTTTGACGAGCTAGAGATTCATTTAAATAAAAGATTAATGAAAATTGATCGTATCACTGCTACTATTTATAGTGTCATCTAACTTATACAACTCTTAATAAAGTTTAATAAGACCATTATCATCAAAACTTATAGTCGCAATATAGAGTGACAATGACTTATAGCCCGTAAACCAAAACCGACTTTCTTGAACCGACTAATGTTCTTCTTTCAATCACAACCGTCCATAGCACACCGATTTTCCGCAAAATGTAGCACGGTTATGAAACTAAATTGCCGAGTCATTTGTGTGTCGTTACTGAGATTTTAGGGTTACCAAGATAAACAAGAAACAGTTTAAAGTTCGCCATCAGGAATTTTGCAAGCAAGCTGTTTAATTTTGGTTCAAATATTTAACTTATAAAGGAAGGACTTGCAGATTTAAAGGGCACAAATCTATTCTTGAACACGCTAATCTCAGGAACTTCTGGATCGACTGAAACAAACATTGAGAAGGTACTATAGAGGAAGGCTACCTGTTATTCGGATGTAAGACATAGTTCCTACGGGAGGCGTAGCTTCCACTACAACAAGTCAGAGGTATATTACACGTATAATGCTACAAAGTCAGCATATTTTCTTGCAATAGATGAAAACACCAATTTCAACAACAACAATATTCTCAAATTAATTGAAGAATCTACGGAGCCCACCCAACTTGGACTTGGCGGTTTTTTCATCAAATTACGCCTTATTTTCGTAATGCCTCGTAATGACCCATTGTCTAGGGACTGTAGACGTTACCAGCAATCTGTTTTCTTGAGAACTTCTTTGTTGAACAACAGTTTTTTTGCAAAAGAGTTTAATAGCGAATTACGTTGGGCTGTGATGCCACATTTAAGTAGAATTGATAAGATAGCGATCTTATTAACTGCAGAGATCTTTGGATTACGAAATTGGCAATAGAATTTGGTGTTGACTGCCTGGGAAGAATGACGTAAGCAAATGGGTCCAACAATTGATTTTGGATAACTGTCGAACGGTTTAAACATTTTCTATTTAAAAACATCTAGTAGTTTAGAATAATTAACCTGCTTTTTAAACTGTAAATGTTCATTTTGATACAGACCCTGAGAAAATAAACAAAAGGATGATGGGTAAAATTGGCCGGTATATCCAATAAAAACCATTCGCATATCAAATGATAGCTTATATCCTAAGCTTCATTTTTTGTTACGGGTAAAACTTTGTAAACCACGGGAGAACGAAGATATAACACCTGATAGCATAGGACAGCTCATGGACTTGAACCACTTCATCGCATATGGGAGGGATGTTCAAGTGCATAATTATTGTCAATATCTGTCAGAACGAGTAACAGAAGGTGTCTGTGCCCATATTTACCAAGTTTATTGAAAAAAAAAAATATTTAGCAGGTAGTATTTACAACGTATGGTATAAGTATTCCGCCGTTCTGGTGAGTCTAACCGGCATATCCAATAAAAACCATTTGCACATCAAATGATAGCTTATGTCATAAGCTTCATTTTTTATTATGGGCAAAATATTGTAAACCACCGGAGAACGAAGATATGACACTTGATAGCATAGGACAGCCGATGGACTTGAACCACTTCATTTTGTATGGGAGGGCTGTTAAGTGCATTATATTATTGTCAATATCAGTCAGGACGTGTCGCAGAAGGTGCATGTGTCAATATTAAAAAAAAAAATAACAGGTAGTTTTCACAACGTAAGGTGTAAGTATTCCGCCGTTCCAGTGAGTTTAACCGGCATAGCCAATAATATCCATTTGCACATCAAATGATAGCTTATGCCCTAAACTTCAATTTTTGTTATGGGTGGAACATTGTTAACCACTGGGGAAAAAAGATATCAGTCCTGTAAGCCTACGACTGCCTAGTGAATTAAACCACTTTGGCACGTATGGTCTATAAGGAAAACCTATCTTCGTATTATAAATAACGTAGCTTTTCCACCACTGAATGATTTTTCTAATCAGTTCAGTCAAGTTCGTAGTAACGGGAGTACTTGCACAGACATCATCGAATTGCCAGGATCATCTTGCTTTGAAATATAATCCTGTGGAATTGGAGGTGTGCTGGGATCAATCTACCATCACCAATGACTGTCGACTGTCCTGGCTAACAAGCCTGATGTGCCATATGATTAGAATTCTGTGAAATCTGACAAATAACTTAAATAACTTTATTCTACTGATTAAACCCCTCATGTTTCCTTGCGGACTTGACCATCCGTTTGGTTACTATTTGTGCATCACTACACAGTATAAGACAAAGTCGCTTTTTCAGTCCTTATATCCCTATGTCCCTTTGAAAGCTTAACTCCTCCAAACTACGCAACGGATTTTGATGCGGTTTTATAATATATTATTATATTCAAAGATAGAGTGATTGAAGAGGAAGGTTTGTATGTGTAATAACATCCGTTAAATAGTGAGGAAATACTGTTTTCCCGTGCGAAGCTGGGGTGGGTCGCTACTTTTCTAATAATTCGACAACCCAGGGCCGACTATCCTGGTGCCGCAGAACGAGGAAATGCTGTCTCCAATATGGAAATAATATACGGAGGTAGAAGTAAAAGTTTTTATGTTTTGTTTTGCTATTAAAACAATTATGCCTAGTTAAGACCGATTTTAATTGATAGTCTACCCTAGGCTTATTTAAATAAGTGATAAGTTGACTAAAATACATCATAGAATGAATTCTTCTACTATGGATTTTATTTTAACAAAAAAAAAATGGTGCAAAAAGTATTAATCTTTTGTGCCCGACTGTACTTATTTCCGGTCGATTCTTGACATGAACTGTTTTATTTCAGTAACTGTAGGGTATAAGCAATAATCTAATATACATTAGAACTTTATTGGTTATCAGGCCAGGGTTCATACAAAATTGCCCATCATCCTTTTTAATGAGTATTCTCGCGAACTGCCACCACAAAAGGAATTTCGGTCACGTCTTACTCGTGTCTATTAATTTGTTACGGCAGGTATGATAAGAAAGAAAACTAGTTAAATTCAGAATACCTAGGTTCAATCCAGACCGAAATATAAAAAAGAAAATACGAAAAATGAGGTAGCGACGCGACGGTCTAAATTATTTTCATTATCACAAGGAAAACCAATTCGAAAATGTACAGGCTGAAGAGTAAATAAATAAATATTCTGCCTCCAAAGCATTAATGTTATCAAACTATCAGTTCACTGGTTTTCCTGTTTCTGTCCAGAAAGAAATGTCTCAAAAGGCAAATTAAACTTTTATAACATGATAAAATCTTACTCATCTCAAAAATAATTTTCTCAAGTAAACTCTTGACGGCAAAAGATTTTAACACAAAGCTACCTGAACGCGAGGTAATGCGTTTAACAGCCACCATTATCTGATCTAACTTCCAGGCACGAACACCCAGACAGAGACAGAAATATGCCTTTTAGACGAGTTAAAAAGAGTTGGCACTAGTAAATTATCCCCGTAACACCGGACGCGGTAATTGGAAGACTTGTTTCTCGGAGGATACACAACGTCAAACAGTTGACAAAAACATGACTGATGCTATTCTGATTGCTCAAGATGAAGGTGATGTTAGATTAGATTTTTAATCACTTCCTTTTGCTGACAATTTTGATGCAAAAACTGAATTAATACCTATAATTACCGCTGAAGAAACTAGGAAGTTGTAAAGTGAAAATAAATTAAATGTTGTATAAGCCAAAATAAGGAACGATATAACTATCTTGAACTAAACGGATGAGACAAATGAAAAGTGCTCTTATCTTACAAGTTGCGAAAACGAACAATAAAAGACTGAAACAAACGAACCAAGTCAGTGGAATAAACATAAAATGCTAACTTTGCAACGCTTTCTTTATAGAAAATTCAATAGCCATAACTACGAGATGTTATCGCGAGCATTCAGCGAAAAGAAAATTTGAATACACATTAAGAATCTGCATTAGTAGGAATCCTTGACCGTTGTGAACCAGTGCAGGTTGGTAAACACAAAGTGGGTCACACAAGTTTAGTAGTGTACCTCTATGTAGGTACGTAGGTATGATTGTACCAGCTCAACCCGACTGAACGGAGCCCAAACCAAACGCTGTAATCAACGCAACACTAACAGAGTTAACTTCACTAACAAATTTCAATTTTAAATTGGAGTCTGCAATTCATATTTTGTTAGTTTAGGGTTGTATAAAATTGAGCGAAGTACAGAAAGGTCTGTAATCATTTAGGCTTCTGTTTCTGGAAAATACCTAAGGTTTTTCATTAAAAGTTTGAGTTTTAAATTACCAAAGGGTAGGAAAGTTTACCGTTGTTTATTCTTGGCGGTGAAAATTTTCTACGAGATAAATTAACAAACAAGTCTCATAAAAGACAAAATACTTAATAAGGCGGAACTGTTATAAGGTTCCTTGTTTGTTCAAATGCTGGTATTTCAATTATTTAAGAATTTTTTGATTGCTTCATTGCTCCAGTCGCTATATGTACGGTTGTAGGGTTAATGGCCGTATTTGATCTGAAGTTATGCGAAGTTCAACTATAGGCTGTGTTAGGATTGTGGCATTTACATTCCCTGTAACTTTCGTATCTAATTCCGTTAGAAGCGAGCTGTGTTTGGTCAAATTCTCAGTTTTACCTCCGAGCAAGCCAACTATAGCAATTATTATTTGTTCACTACCCACCATCCTATGTACTTAAATGTGTTACAGCCCACGTTTGATATGGCAATCATCTGCAATAACAACATATGGTACCTGAACATGTAGTTTGATTCCTGTCCCATACGAAATACAGCCCACCACTTTGTGGTCGCCAACGGTTACAAGTTGACATTTCTGCGTGACCCCTGACATACACAAACGTTTTGTTACTGTAATTGGAAAATGTATCTACCTACAGTACTACTATGTTCGGACTTGACCGCTGTGATCGATGTGGCAGTTTTTCTTATAGCCTTGTATGAAACTTGTTCAAAAAGTGATAGATATTAGAGGTTTTAGGAATAAGTCACTTGATCATGACTGCTAAGTTGATGCTTGTTGGTGTTTGTGGCAATGCAGTATTTTCAGTTGATTTATTGAAAAGATGTCGTGCTAAAACTACGTAAGTAAGTTTAGGTGAAGAGGCATTTTTCATAGGAGTTTTATAAATAATAGTGTTTATGTTGTTGCAAAGTTTTTACTTTAGTATAAAATACTGCAGCAACACAAAGGTCAAACAAATCAGCAAGAAATATTACACTCTCGACTATCGGCACTGAATCCAAATTGCCCCAATATACCTATTGTACTATAATACTATAAGTAATATCCAAAACTTTCTCTATTTGGTAGTAGCAGTTCAACAGTTGTGTTCAACCTTCGTATCCTTCAAAGTTTCTCTCCAAACTGAGTCGATATTGCGCGACCGTTGTAGAACCTATTCCGGTAATAATTTGCCACAAGTGCGGTGCAGTACGGAGGTTCAAGGACCGTTAGTGGCCCCATACCAGTTTATCCAGTGCAGCACTCAGGACAGGCCACTATTAGCCCAGCTGCCGCTATCAGACGTTCGCCAGATGTTAAATAACTTTGAGGACTGTCCAAGTATTTTTGGAACTAGTTCTAGTAGTCTGTTGTAGATGGCATTTGTTTTTTACACGTTGCTTGGTGAAATTTTGTCTCGACATATAGAACGTATTGTTATTCTTAGGTACTTATACTAACATTCCAAACTAAATGTCACAAACCAACAAAAACATGACGACCGAAATATCAACTATTGGTACCTATTTGCTTGTGGTAAGTAATTTAAAAATATTAAGATCTACTTATATCTATAGGTACAGGTTATAGAAATATGCGCAGTAACTTGTAAGTTATGGTTTGTTCAGACCAAAAACAAGCATTCGAGTTGAGTACCTCCTCTTTTTTGATAAGTCGGCTAAACCGCCACATTCTACAAACCCAAGATACCTATCATGTTTGTAAACTGCTGATACTGACGTTATAGAACTGTGTTCAAGACTCTAACTGATAAGTAAATAAAAGTACTTATGCTGAGTCGAGTTTGAAATCTGACTAGCAACTGACTTGGATTCGAATAGACGTGGGAAGCTGGTGTGACTATCTACGAAAGGCGACTTGCTTCAAGAGTCAAGTTGAAGAGTGGTCAATAACAAAGACTAATGAATAAAGAGTGAATATTCGGCTCAAAAGATTTTTTTAATAAAAGAGGGAGGAGGCATTTCTAAAGGACTGCATAGGTATAATCCGTACCGTATCAAATATTTCGACACAGTATATAACTTTGTATGCGTAGCGCACTGAGGAAGCTATTGTTTCTGTGATCAACTGATCTTGTATGAATAAATAATTATGCATATATTTTTTTTAATCCTTGACCAAAACCGTTCAAATCCAACAGTTTGTAAGGCTAACGTTTAATATCCGAATTACGAACATCCGATTTTATTTTTGAGAGGATATCCATGAAGGAACTGTATTTATTAAAAATCTATTTATTACGTAACATCTTTATAAATGAGACTAAAACAATCAAGCAATCGGAATTAAGAATTTTCTCCTATTTATGAAGTCGGTTAAAAATAGATTTTATAATGGCCAATGGAAAACTGAATATTCGTAAGTACATACCTAGTGACAAATATGTTCTAGTCACGCTGATATACCGCAGATCGACCTTGTATAATCCAATGGTATTTTAACAGCATTCATTAAGGATAGACTTGAAATTAAATTAACCAGCAGTATGGTCACTCTATCATCTAATGATGTTTTGAGATAATAACTGAAAGCCAAGTAAATTGTGTTGCAATAAAGTCAATATTAAGCTGCTTAAATTACCCGTAAGAATCGTGAGGTAATGTCAGTATTAAGTACTTTACTGTAAATTACGACAGCTTAAGCTATGGTTAGTAAAAGCTTACAGCGGACGTGATAATATTTAACTTTGAATTGCTTAGTTTCGATGAGAAAGAAACCTATAAGCGCAGCGTAGGGATAGAGCGCTTTCAAACTAGCGGATTTTCCTCTCGGTTTAAACCACTGACAACGACCGGTTGGAGCGGTGACGCCTGAAACCATGTGCATACACGCGAGACATTTTCGGCCGCGCGTAGATAGGCCAAACCGAGCGCCACGTACTAGTAAGTGTAAAAAATCTGTCAAAATGTCTTCATTGGCCTCACATTTGAATAACAAGGCTTATAGCATCCTGCCATATCTGAAAATTTTCTGTTTTTTTTCATTATGAATCCTTATTTGATGCTGAAACCCATAGAAATGAACAAGAAATGATTCTAATTGCTTTGATGTTGATCCCATAATTCCTACGTATTTTGACGCAACTACAGAGGGAGGAGTACATAATATTGCACCAGTCACAAACAAAATGATTGAGCTAAACTATTACCTACATCCTGCTATCAACAACTTACATGTTATCTAACACTTTACACTATAAATTGTTCATAACGATTACTGTATTTTAAAAAAACCAAGTAACTACTTTGTTTGTTATTGTAAAAAAAGTGTAACCATGGTGTTTCTTGTCCCTTCTTCTCCAGAGGGAGTTACTGTTGGAATGGGCAACTAGAAATAATCATATTAATATTTTTGACATTTTTGAGTGCTTCTAAAGGCCAAACTGAAATAGTTGGTTTGAACCGACTTGAGTTGTTGCAGAGTCTGTCCATAGAAGAAAGAGTCGTCCCTGCATCTCTGGAATGACTGATTCCAGAGATGCAGGGACGGGCCATATTTTGGGTCTAAGTGCCCTTTGAACATGAAGAATTCATTTAAATTCTATAAGCAGGTTCTCTCACTGTATTTTAATTGCATTAGGTAGTTTTCTATCTATTATCAATTTGTATTGATAAGATTCAATTTATTTTGATAACGGGCACGCTACTGGTGCTGTGAGTAATTTGTATTAAGATAGTAAATATCCAATACATTAGAATTACTCATGTTGCTTTGTAATAAGATAATTCTGTTCATGATTAATGACATTGAAATTATTTGCATGATTAATAAATAGTTTTAGCTTTATTACATAACATGAATATTAAAATCCTTAAAAGTATGATTATTTACTGTTTCAGTGTTAATGTCATTGCTGAAATAAGTATTGGTTTGTTTGAATTCATTTATATTTAACAATTCCACTTGAGTAATGCTCTAGAATCAAAATAAATAAATTAAATTATTTGATTCAATAAATTACATATAATGTTGATATTTAGCTACCAATTTACAATATCAGTTTATTATTTAAAAGTAATGGGAGTGTTAATAATAAAATAGTTTGTGACGAGCTGTGGATTAATTAATCAATCAATTAACCTTTATCATATATGACCTGACCTTATATAAGTAACATTGACATGTAATAACATTATTTGAACACAAACACATACTAAGTACTTATTGAGAAATATGGTAACAAATGTAATATTTTGTTAAATAAACACTTGTTGATTGAAACAGGTGATTTTAGAGAGGCTCAGTCCTCCAATCCTTGAGATTGCAATAGTATTTTAATGTTATGTAAACATGATATTTAATCAGATTAAGTAAGGAAATGGATATAAGTAATAAAATAATGTTAAACAGGAAAATAACTTAAGAAGTAAGTAGTTCATAGTCCATTGTTCAAAGGTAATTACGTTTTAAATGCCATACCATGTCACAATTTCAAATTTTATACGTTTGTGTTCATCGATGCGTGAAACTTAATTGATAACTTGATAACACATTTCATAAATAAAATTTTACTGTTTCTTGTAACTTAAAACAAATTATACCTTAATTATATGATCGTAAACAAACAGCACGCAAGTAAGACGTAGATACAAACATAAATTATCACGCAAATAAAAAATAAAAACAAAAATACATACCGATACACGTTGTGTCCTTTCCAGTGAAGAAAACTAACAATAACCACCAATGAACGTTTCCAATTTTCACTCAACGCACTGTCACAGTATTTGTTTAAGTAACTTTGCCTAATCCATTCATTAATACAGTAATAAACATAACAAAGGAATTATTTAGGAATAAACACTGCCTCCTCTCGTTTGTTGATTAGACATTTGGAAATTGACATCTTACCAGTTGACAGTGGAGACTTGTTGCTAACTTCAGGGTCGGTAAAACAGTTCTTCTGCGTTTTGTTGTCATCAAAGCATGTCGTTGTCTTATTATCAGTGAGTTTATATGGTATAATTAAACGCGCTGAGAAACATTTTAGAACATTTAGGTTTTATTTTAAAATAAGTTAAGTTTAATTAAAAGTACCTTGCAATTTTACATTTTATTTGGCAATTTACTTAACAGCTATAAAGCCATTCCCTAACTTCAGGTCGAACTTAACAATAGTATTTGTTTTTTTCAAACTAGATGGAGCTTGCAGAATCAGTTGTGGTGTTAACCCATAGATGTCACTATTCTTAAAAATACTTAATATAACAATCTGTTCATAATGAGATTCATTGCGATTTTTAATTATTAAATTGTATTTTTATGTTGTTAATAATAAAATACCTATTTTATTTTCAAATATAACATTACACACAGTTTCAATACAATTTATGATATTAAAACTAAGTATCAAAATATTCGTCCGCATCGCTGTCAGCTGGGATCGTGCCCAAAAGGCTGGCTGCATTGCCACGCTGGATGGCAATGCATATCCTTTGGCCGAAGTATAGGCCAGCCCTTTGGTCACAAGTGGACTCCACTAATCGCTTACCTACTGATTTCTCGAAAGAGTCTGTGGGCACTTGGGCCCCATGGTCCCAAGGTTTCCCATGTTGTTAATAAAATGAATATTGAATATGTGCACAGTAAAATTCTTCACCTAAAATAAGCCGTTCATATTTTTTTTATTACCAACTTACTAATCAATAGGTTGAGTACCTAGGTAAAACACGGTCAATGTTTTACCACAGTTTTACCTACTCAACCATTCCATCCTTTATTCAGATGGGATGTCGCTATTTATTAGTCTCAATCGACGATTTATTTCCTCTGTCCTGACCATAATTCAAACATGACAGGAAAATTATTAACCCTTTTACTAACATCAGAATTTAACTTCTCTTCATCACGGAATGTATTTGGTACAATTTATCAATAAAAGTTTACCTATTAAGTATTTACATGTAATAAAAAGCTTATAACTGACATCCCTAATAGATATAGCTACCTACTTAGGTGTAAGAAAACAATAGTAATTAGTAATTAGGTAAATAAATATGATCTTCTTGATAAAAATACTTACTATCATGCTAGATTCCTTGTTAGAAAAGGTTCCAAGGGTCGGTATGTGGTACACATTATTATATTTTAAAGAATCTACAACTACCTAAGTATGTTCCACCAGCATCCTGAGGGATTTAGCTCCTACCTACTGTCTCCACCCGCCGCATAAAAAATCGCCTAGGTAGGTACAGTCAACTTCAGGTCAGTGGTAACACTTTTATAGGAAAATCGTACTTATTACCATTGAGTTAAGGTGCATGACAGTTACCACTAATGTGCGGTCTACCGTACCTATATCCTTTCTCGGGTTCAGTAGTTTTGGCGTGGTGAAAGGTAACGGATAGACAGTAGGTACCTACCTGCCTGTTTCCTTCCATACATCTGATCCCCGTGAACTAATAGGTTCATAAGTACCTCAGAGGTCAAACATGATGCAGTTTCGTAGAGATAAATCGAAAGAGCTTTCATAAAATACCAAAGAAAATTGTACCTGCTTCTACTTTATTTTCCCTTCCTTGAAAATAGATCGGTAGCGTCTAAATCATAACTCCACCATTGTCATATAGGTAGGTACCACAGGACCACAAAAATCAATGACTATCCAAGAGCCATACCCGAAAATGTGTAACCAAGCAACGTGCAAACGGCGCAGTCTATACTTACCTACGAAACGCACTGTATCTATTATAAATCACATGTTTTGTATGAATGTGTTGTCAAGGGAATAAAGTCATAAATCACAGGTCAGTACCTACATATGGTTAGTTATCTATGTAAGGCTTATGTAGTTACGTACATACCTACATCTACTTTGGCGCTTGGTCGATTCTCGTGTTCATTCGCAATGGTTTTCAGAACGCAATTTATAAATGTTTTAGTCTTTTAGAAAATTGTTTTGTGTAAGAAGAGGTATATTTTGGTTATGTCGAATATATGTATATCGTATCGTTTTTGTTTTTTATTTAGTGCTAGTTATCTAGTTTTGTGAAAAGCGTATCTGGCAATTATTGAACAAATAGAGGCGTCGTGTTCACGGGGTGGCTTTAACATTCTTAAATACGCCGTCATTTAGATGGGTGTCAATTAAAATGCAATAAAGGCATAGATTTAATGATAATAATGATGGTCCTTAGTTATATGTGAAACTGTTCCCACAAAACTTTTAATTGGATTCGGAAAAAAATTCTATAACTTCACAAAATCGACACCAAATGCTAATAGCATACCCGAGAACTAAGTAGGCCAAAATACCTAAGTATAGTGTTTTATTTAGACCTACTTATGTGATTTTTTACGCCCTTGAAAATCCTTTAAATGATTGTACATTAAAGATGAGTAAACGCATAAGCTTATTAGCAAGCGCATCTGTAATTCTCGTGTCTGCTTTAATTTCTCTTGGTAATGAAATAAACAACACGAACAGAAATAGACGAATAACTCGTCTCGCGGAAAACTACATAAATAATTATAGATGAGACACTTCGGAAAAAAAAACGCAATTTTTCTACCCAATTCTACCGAATAATCCATACCTGATTCCTTTCTACCCCAGACTGTTCACGCACGTGGCTTACCAACCTTAACTTTTATACCTGTTTCATTCCTGAACGCATAAACCTATCATACAGCCCCCCATAAAATACACAAAACATTTTAAAAACTATACAAATATAAATTTATTTATTCACATATGGGCACATCGCGTGCTAGCCATTTGTATTCCTATGCAAATGTTAGCATGCATAGCCATACGTGCATAGATAAAATCTATGCCAATACTGATCAATCGTTTATTTAAATATATGGGTATTTTACATAAAGAACAGGTAAAATAGCGATTGATTTGGGGGTTAACGACCCTTAACAGTCTTTTGGTTAACCCTTTGTATTTCTGAACGATAGTGAATCAGCAGTTCCGTGTTATATGGAAATTATGTCTCAGTCGGTTTATTCCATGTACAACGCTTTGATCTACGATTATGGGTGGAAACTTGTACAATTTGTACACATTTAAGTGATTATTTTTTCGGTCTCAGTCAATTTAACTCCTGGTGAAAATAAGGATTTTTAGATAGCTCATTAGGTAAATGAGCAAAACTAATTCACATAAGTAACTATTCCCAAATCTACTAAAAATGGAAATAAAAGTATATATCTGTATAGTACGTTTTCACTTATACAAACTGCTGAAAATGAAAATAAAAGTATTTTTGTATAGCACGTTTTCACTTTTCTATCTAATCTAAGTCGAAACTTGTACATTGTACACCGGTTTCGTGTCTAAAATAATGTAAGTACGTATGTATCTATCTTCCTTCCTGAATTGCGAATAAAATCCGTATTTGGCCTCACAGAGGCTCACGGAGGGCATAACTTACCTGGGCTGCGGGTTGTTCGAAAGAGATACCGCGGCCCTGGTACATAAAAGGCCTATGACGGAACACGACGATTTTAGTCAGTAAGAGTCTGACACTCCCTCACCGCTGCTAACCCACAGCGGGAGGGGTCATTTGATGATTTTACGTCGATAAAAAAAAAAAAAAGGGCATAACTTACCTACTTTACGAGTACGAGCCATCTGTCGTATTGCGTGATTCTCTATTCTTTGACAGACACGTTTTCTATCGAGCTTGACATGTAAAGAAATGGAACTTAAAAACACGTAAATAAAAGACACAATTTATTTATGGGAAATAATTTAATTAATGTGAGTAAGGGGTTGGTAATGGGAAAGTTTGAATAATAGGTTGAATACACGGAAAAATTGTTAGAGGGGAGCAATAAGTTGCGTAAAGTAGGTATATATCAAAACCCAGATATGTATCGAAAAATTTTATCATAACTAGGTATAATTTTTGATCATCCATGAACATTCACTGAATTCTAAAAGCCCTACTTAGCTATTTCGGAACAAATGTAATTTATCATTTTCATGTCATACACGAGTTACCAACAAAAGGCATTTATCCATGCGTGGTTTAACTCACTTACATACCTGCAAAAACTTTCTGTAACCTGAAATAAAACTATGTAAAACTACTGTAATTTCCATACAAAACTTACACCATACACGAATATGCTGTATGTTGTGCGTAAGATTGCCCTTTTCTATTTTTTTTTTAAATTGGAATTCATAGTGACGTTTAGCGTGTCTCTAACTTTGACGTAAAAATATTAGATTGACGTAAACGAATCATTGCAATCATGTTGTCGTTTTTCATTTGTTATTTTTCAAAGAAAATATTGTTAGAAAACTTTCTGAATGATTGCAGCTTATTAGAAGGAAAACGAAGGGACTGAAATTGTGGAAATAATTGCAATTTAAAAAACATGCTATATCACATGACAGATTTAAATTCGTGATCTATTTTTGAATGATGCAAAAGATTAACTTAAAAAAAATAGTTTTCATAGACTATATTTATATTTCTCATGACCCCAGGTAGTTATGTAGTAAGCTCTGAAAATTAAAAAAAATATATATAAGCTAGAAATATGTGAAAATCTGTGAAAACCAATATACTTATGTTTTGTTTTCTTATCTTTTTTAAAACAATAAAATAAAAAAGGGCAGCCACAGTCAAAAACATCCTAATTTAACAACAAAAAAGTTTACTGTTACTGTTACAGCCTTTTTATCGTCCCACTGCTGGGCACAGGCCTCCTCTCACACGGAGAAGGATTAAGCGTTAATCACCACGCTTGCTCAATGCGAGTTGGTGATTTCAGACTTTATAGTCCAGGTTTCCTCAAGATGTTTTCCTTCACCTTTTTATCAGCCATTGGTGTCTAAGATTTACCTAGAAAGTACATACAAACTTTGAAAAGTTGCATTGGTACTTGCCTGACCTGGAATCGAACCCACACCCTCATACTCGAGAGGTTGGTTCTTTACCCACTAGGCCACCACGACTGACAAAAAAGTTTCCTATCCGAGAATCTAACAAACCTAACTTTGCTTTTAGCTTGATCTAATCACGTTACGAAGTTAGTAATTAAGCATAGTATCAGCTCAGTAATCAGCCGTTTGTTCGTGCCTCGTACCGAAGTATTTCAACTAGGTTAGGTTAATACATATGTACCTACATTAACACATAGGTAGGTACTTAGGTATGTACTGAAGTATGTTTAACTTGATAATGGGGTCGTGAAGTTCGTGGTATGCAATGTGTAAGACTGCATTTTCTTTTTGGATTGCTTTACTAAGTTTAGATTTATTTTATTTTTTTAGAGTTTTTATTTCTGGCTGTTTACGGAATTCGATGTTAATGAGTACGAGAATCTCTATCATCTTAAAGACATTAGGTACATGCAGAAATAAAAATGGTCTGGAGAGCTTAGGTACTACGTCCTAACCACCACTACTTATGATCCACCTACTTAGTACACATACGTAGAAAAAGCTTGTTTAATACTTAGTTGTTAACTGCATAACTGAATTCTTCCTCATCTTTAATCTCACACCGCCCTAGTTTTATTTTAGTTTAATATCAAAGAGCTCTCACTAACCACTAAAGGTACCAAGAATAAAACAAAAAAAGAACATACACCCATTTTTTTTCATCTTCCTGCACTGTTCCTAATTTTGTTTGGGGTCGGGTAGGGTCAGCACCACATATTTACCTATTCCCCAAACTACAGGCAATAGCAGCAGAAAACAAACAAATCAGCATGGCGGCCAGTGCTAAAGCTCTCCGAGGAGTTCGCATCTTCCTCATCGCAGGCTGAATGGTGCTGAACACCAAAGGAAATCATACATCCAGTCCAACCCACCTCTTAACCTATTCTCCAATCTACAGGCAATGGCAGCAGAAAACAAACAAATCAGCATGGCGGCCAGTGCTATAGCTCTCCGAGGAGTTCGCATCTTCCTCACTGCAGGCAGGCATGGTGCTGGCCAGCAGAACCAGGCGGCTGCACCGGTTCCCAGGCCTAAGCCGAAAGCAAAGAAAGCTGTGATCGGAGGCAAGCCGCCGCAGAAAGTGTTTGATTTGCTCCTCAAGACTACGAGGTTTAATAAGTAAGTTGTATTTTGAAAGTATTTGAAAAGATGATGGAGAGGTACGTGTAACTAGAAATATACCTTACATATGTAAACGAAATTCTTGAAATAATTTTACTTATAAATGTAGGTATATCAGCTTTTATTGTTACGCGTAGTTGTCTAGAGACAATAGAAATTGAGTGGTGGTTAGAATGTTGCCGCGGCCCTCGTACATATGTAAGAGACCTACGAACTAAAAAGGAACACGATGGATTTTTAGTCAGTAAAAGTCTGACACCGTCTCACCGATGCTAACCCATAGCGGGAGTGGTCATTTGATGATTTTTGCCATACCAAGACAAAAAAAGTGGAGGTGTGGTTAACATGCTAAAAGATGTGCTTAAAAAAAAGAAATTCCACTCACCTATAGGTACCCTGTTTTCATTCGTGGATGTGACTGCGAGGGTTAGAAAAGGATTGCACGTCTTGATCATAAAAATATTACAGCTTCATAAACACGCAAAACGCACAACTTAATAAAAAAAAAATCACGCATGTGTATTAACACCCTTTAACCCTAAATGAACCCATTGAATGGTAAGTTATAAACGATCGAAGGTTATTATTTACTTGACTGGTACAACGCTAAATCGCGTTCAGTAGGGCGAGTAGAGGCAGCCGGGGTAGGTCGCGCCTCGGTCGTAAAATATTTCACTGTTTACTTTTATCGGTATGTTAGGCGTGCCACGATGCCTGTCAAGAAATTGAAGGAGAAACATCTCGATGCCTTGTATAGACAGACTCATTTTACCAAGTCAGTGTGCAGTTTAGTGTTAACGTTCTTAATTTGATTTAATTTTTTGGTGTAACTTGACGGTGTTCTAGTTTCAAAATTTTTGTTTTTTCTTTCTTAATCTATGTTATAAAATAGAAAATAGAAAAAGGAGTTTGTATACGTTTTAAAATTGTTTGTGTAATACTTTGTGGAAAGAGTTTGCATTAAATTAAGTTTGAACCTTTTCGTGTCTACGTAAAAAATTAATGTACCTATTCGAAATTATCACAATATAGATATTATGCATTAGATATAACCAACCTAACTAATGGCATCGTTAGTTTAGTAAATTACTACACTGTGCAAAGTAAATTATAGTTCCCAGCGTTTTGGTTTAAATTAGTTGCCACTGTGTTTGCATTGTGGGCCAATCTGTTTATAAACAATGTTCTTCATATTGAGTTAATTAGTGGTAATTAAAGTATGAGGTCTATTAGTCCATACACAGCTGTTTTTTAGGATTTAGAACCCAAATGGTAAAAAGGGACCTCATTATTGAGACTGCCGTTTTCATGGGGAATCATGAAATGACCCCTCTCGCTGTGAGTGCAGTGTGAGGGAGTGTCAGACTCCTATTGACTAAAACCCCTGAGTTCCTTCGCAAGCCTTTTATGTACCAGGGCCACGGTAACTCTTTCGAATAATCAAGCGGCCCCGTTTGAAGACTTGTCTGCCCATATGTCACCAGGCTGTCTCTCACGTATGAAACCAAACGTGAACAATTCCTACTCGCAATTGGCCGATTTTTTACCATTTTTTTAGATACTTATTTATCACAGTTTTCATGTCACGACAAAAGGAACTATTTTCCTATATCGCGTGTGTGTCTCATAGACAAGCATTAGGTACTAGGGTACTAGGTACAACATGAAGTGCGTGATACCGATCTTCAGTTTACGAGGGAACTTGTACCTACTACATTCTCGATTATCGTAAAACAGACAAATTACTGTTAAAGTTCATTGTAAGACGGGAAATGTTTTTTATGGGTACAACTACCCTATACTATGATAGTTAGTGAGGGGTATTGTCCTTTGTGAAGTTTTTAAGAAGGATTATTGAACTGAAAATATGTGTTTTAAAGGGGTTTAAAATTAATCTGATTTTAAATCTTCAGAATACAGGCTGCATAATGTATCATTGGAAATCATAAATGGAATCGGAAAACTTTTTTCTTTTCTTTAAAGAGCCGACCAGCAATAGGTATCTGTTGTACTATAAGGCTTGTTTACCTTTCCAACTAAGTAAAATTACTTGTATCTGGAGTGTGTTCACGTAATAGTGTATTCAAATAAAGTCAAAGTCACATAAAACATTTATATTTTTGTTTACAGGGCTGAGATAGAAGCCTTGTACACGATGTATCGTCGGTTGGTGATGAGCGCGCAAGCAGCAGCGCCAGCCACTGCCATTGGACATTCTCCTAAAATTGATGTGAGTTATAGAACCAAATATTATCTATGATATCCTTAATATTTTGAAAGGTTGATAAGTGTCATCCATCATGTAAGAAATTCATCGTCACTCGTCACTTGCCTACTTTAACTGTTTTATTCTTTTTTCCCAACCATTTTATAATACAATCAAAAAAATCACTCAATACAACATTTCTCAGAAGCTTTTTAATTTAAAAAAATATATATGTTAAAGTAGGCTCAAAAAGAATTGTCGCCGTACCATATTTCATCGGACACCATAAATAACACTGGCTAGACAATGCTATCAAAACATTCTTTTCTATTTGAAAAAGTTTGCTCGGAAAAAACCGCGAAAGTGTGAAATAAAGATGGCGTAAATAAGTAAATGTTCGAATTGAATGTGGACTAATTTGCAAAGGCAATATAAACCAAGGATTGTTCCTTTGTGTCCTTCTTTGATCTGAGTAATTAGGTATTTACCATCCATAAATCTCGTAATAAGCTTGTATACTGGGAAAAAAAAAATGGATAAACTCAAAAACTATAAGACCGATTTAAAAAAACTTTCACCATTATCTGCAAGTAACATAGACTATATTCAATCCCGGTACGGGGCAGTAGTTTCCACGGGACGCGGGTGAAACCGCGGGAAAACTACTACATAGTACAATATATACGGCACGTGCCCTAAATACAGTCCCTCCATAGGCTCCATATCTACATCTACATGCATATACAAACTCACGCAAATCAAAATAGTTCGGAAAGATAGACGGCCTCCTTGCCGTGTAGCAAACGGTTATGGTTATACCGACTGTGGTTATACCGTGATATTATTGCCAATAAAGAATAATGTTCCTCGTGGAACAACCCCTCATTCTTTTTTATTCGGAGTCTTCCTGATTTATTTATTGATAATTTAGACAGTTATTCTGAAAAGAAAGACTATGAAGTTTTATGATGAAGTTATTGACTTCGGCATTTTAAGGGCTGGCTCATAATACTCGTAAATGACACCTAAGCTAATTGAATTTCGGCTATAAATTACTATTTAACTTTCAAATACGCTTAGGAGTAATTCAACTGTGCTATTTGATTGTCATTCTTATAATCGAATTCTTTATAGTGTGATAAAAAGAGTAACACAATTAGATTAAGTAAAAATATACAAACATAATTCTGATTTCTAAATACCTGTATGAAAATAAGCTTTTGTCCTGCAATGGGACAATAATAATGGCTGATGATGGCGATAAGTCTTTGGCAACTGATTCCTGCCTACACATCATAATACATCCCTAGGATCATTAACCCTTACCCATCTTTCCTTATCTCCAGGGCATAGACCAAAGCACCTTCAGAGACGTGATGCACAACACCTTCGATCTAGTAACAGAGGAGAATATTCTAGAACGAATGTGGATTACCTGGGAGCGAGGCACGGCGGGAGGAGAGGGTTCACTGAGATTCGAGTCCTGGGTCAAAGGCCTTAGTGTCCTGTTGAGAGGAAACACGGAAGAAAGGATCGGGTACTGCTTTAAAGTGTATGATCTGAATAATGATGGGTTTATTACGAGGGAGGAGATGTTTTTGTTGTTAAGGTAAGTTGCTTTTAGCCAATAAGATTAGGTAATTGTTATCTTTATTTCTTAAGGCTCTGTATTCATCATCTTCCTGTCTTAATCCCCATTTTATTTTCGAGTCAGCGCACTGTATTCAAGTGAAACAAAATCAGTTCAGTTCTGAAGTTTAACCCGAACGGACTAATGGAGATGTTATGTTTTAAAACGATTCCTAATTCTACGAATACAATTCAATCACAAAATTCAATCACACTTCCCTAATTGCCTACTGAAATGGCTTACGATTGTTGTAATTCGTCGAGTCACGATATTATAACCTTCTTTTTCACAGGAACTCCTTACTGAAGCAGCCTGGTGATGAGGATCCTGATGAAGGAGTACGCGAATTGGTAGAGTTGGTGCTCAAGAAGTTGGACGTCGATAAGGATGGAACCGTGTCGCTTGACGATTATAGGTAACGACGACAGAAATTGAAGATGGTTTGTGTTATAGAGCTAACCAAACTGAATTTAATTACATCTAGGTGCACTTATAGTCTGAAATCACCAACCCGCATTGAGCAAGCGTGGTGATTAACGCTTAATCCTTCTCCGTGTGAGAGGAGGCCTGTGCCCAGTAGTGGGACGATAAAAAGGCTGTAACAGACAGACAGGCACTTATATTATTAAGCTAAAGAGTAAATAAAATTCAATATTCTTTCAGTATTAATTAATAAATATCCCATTTATTGAGGGAGGCCTTAGATTAGGTACTTTTTATCTGGGTGTGCGAAATAGCTCCCACGGAACGCGGGTTAAATCATTATTGGAAGCTAGACACACTTCTGCATATAGTAATGGTCTGATTATTTATATATTTTTCAGACTAGCGGTAGAACAAGAGCCCCTACTATTGGAAGCGTTTGGCCAGTGTCTGCCCACCAAGAGGCATACCACTACCTTCCTCAAGACCTTAACTAATAAGACATAAGTAGAATTATTAAGATTTACTCTTCGTCGGAGAATTAGAAAGTTATAGCTTGAGGTGTTACAACCTATGCTTTAGAAGTTAATGCTTCAATAAGTTACATTTAAATTGTACAGACTAAATTAGAATTACGAATAAGTTTTATATATGATGTAAATATTGCAAGGGAAGAAATATTTAATTCAGATGCAATGAAAGAACGCTTTTAAAAATGTTGATTGGTTCAATCAAGGACATATGAATAAAAAAGGGGGTTACGAAATCAACATAGTCATTACAATTTATTATATGTATAGATAAAAAAATAAATTAAAAATGTCATGTTTTATTCGTGGGGATCCAAACCGGTGCCAACAAAGTCTGTTAGGATCTTAGCACCCGCCGGCGGGAACAGGCCGAAAATCTGCAAGAAGAAACAAATGAATAAGAAGTCGCCTGGTTTATACGCTTTTCTTGAGGACAGAAGAACCTTTGCATTAATACCTTTGTGATGATGATTATACAAAAGTGAACATAGACAAGAAAGTAAGAACATAAAGAAGAGGTTACAATCAAATTATATGCTTTCCAAAAGTTGTAGACTTTGTAATACTAAAAAAATATGGATATTTTGCCTTTTTGTGTCCATCTTTCTTCCGTACCTACATATTTTTATCTACCTCTATATCTATCTTCTCCATCACGCTTCTTTGTAACCTTACAAGGATTGTCTCCATAAAACCTATTATCACCTCTGACACCAACAAGTCAAATTTTTCAGTAGCCTTCTTACCTTATTCGTGTAATATAAATCGCTGGGAATGGTAATCTCATGGTACTCCTTGCGTATAGCATCAACGATTTGGTCAGCAGCATCACCGGGGTCCACCGTTTTCATGAGACCTTCGAAACGAATGCGAGGGTTGTGGCAGAGGCCGGTGTTTACGATGTATGGGCAGATTGTTGTTAGCTTAATCTGGAAGAAAAAGGGGTTCATATTATTAGATAGCTCCAAAGATATGGCAATAAAGAAGGCAAGGGCAATTCAGAATTTTCATGTTATATTGATTTCAAATTTACTTGTTTTTTCAAATACAAAAATCTCCTTTTCATGACAAAGAAGTTAAAAAGGGGTGTCCTCTTTGCCACTTTAAAATACCTTGGTGTCTCTGCTTCGTACCACATAACTCCAAAATGCTAGGTACCTTTAGGCTGCCTAAGATTAAGCTCTAAATACAAATTCGGGAATCATGCAAACACGATCAACTCTCGACACATTTATTGGTTTTAATTTTTTTTAATATTGTGAATCCCTTTTGTGCAGCTTAGTGACCACACCTTCTGTAGAAGAAGGAGCCTGTGCCCACTAGGAACAAAAATGTAGGCAGATGGAGAAATATCTATTTAAACATACCCCATTAGTATCCCTAGGGTCCTCATGCAGTTCAACAGCTAAAGCTTCCATGATGCCTCTGACGGCATACTTAGTGCCGCAGTAGGGAACCAGGTTGCGGAGACCCATCTTGCCGGCCATGGAAGACATGGCGACGATGTGACCGTAGTTACGTTCTAGCATCGCGGGTAAGAACGCTTGGATCATCTGGAAAAAAGAAAAAATGTGTTTTTTAACTTTAAGAAACTTAAGCATGTAACTAATCCTTCATATAATCATTCTATGCAAATATATAAATCTGTCTCTCTATCTATTTTACTTTGGGATGTCTTTGGCCAGCAGTGGGACAGTTAGGGCTTGCTACCGACGAGGATAGAATAAACACGTTAGGCTGAACCGATCGAGGTCAAAAGACATGAAGATTGGTACTTGAAAACAAAGGACTTGGGATGTTTTCGCGATTAATGTCTTGATAAAAATATACTAAATCATTTTAAGGAGGCTTTACATAGATACAGTTCCTGTTCCTGACAATTTATTGTTGCCCTCAAAAAAACAATGAGCAAGAATTACTCATTAAGGTACATGAGTACCTAAACAAAAAAACATATTTTATCACAAAGTTCAAGTACCTACTTAGGTAAATGTTTTCTGCCATCAAAATTAATTAGGGTTTTTATTATTCAAAAACCTTCACAGTTTACATTGAAATTAATACGCTGTGTGAACAGTTAAATATCGTTGTACCTATTTTGGCAAGTGTCAGTTTATGTATGCATGCGCCATCGATATATATGTACTACGTACTAGATAGAACGTTCCGAACAAAAAGCTTACCACACTGAAATGCACTGCAGGCTATGCATTGCCCAAAATGGCAAATCAGAGCGATTTTGACACCTGCGTCAGACGGATGTCTATGAAACGACAATTATAAAATAGAAAATACATATCAAGGTATAAACTTACACATATAAACCATTCGAGAGTCAAGTTAGTAAAATTACACGCTGTTCATGCTATTACAACGCTTTTATATCATACTTTTCATTTATAATTCAATTTTACAAATATGCATTAATTTGTTCCCGCCCGCCATCTTAAATTATGGATTAAGAAAATCGTGCAGAAACAGATGTGCCATAAAACTGGCAGTAGGTAAAATATCAATGAAAACAGACTTCATTTTGTCATGGTATGTTCTTACTTTCAAGAAAAAATAATATGACCTCGTATGTATTTCGCTACTGTAAAAACACTACAACATATATCAGCGCGTTTAAATTCGCGAAAATTTGTGAAAGCCCTCTTAAGAAAAAAAACATCGTAATTAATATTAAAAAACCCTAAAAATAAGTTCCTGGTTTTAATACATTACATGATTTTGCATTCACTTAGATATAAATAAACTTTTTGATATATTACATGATTTTGAATTCACTTAGATATAAACTTTTTGAGTAATGAAAAATGTAGGCAAAATACGAGCGAACATATTATGTCACTTCTGCGATTAACATCAATGAGGATGAGTAGATGTCACAATACGTCAACAAGATGTCAAAAGACGACATAAGCGGGTAAATTATTTGTATGGATGTTCTTGTCTATCGCTAGAATATATGTCAATGGCATGCGCCAACTTTGATTGACTTGCCAATTTTAATTGATTAATAGTGCAAACGGGATTTTTTTTTAATGTGAGAAAAAAACCAGCCAAGTGCGAGTCGGACTCGCGCACGAAGGGTTCCGTACCAGAGCAAATATGAGCAAAAAAATCATGTTTGTTGTATGGGAGCCCCCCCCAACATATTTATTTTATTCTAGTTTTCAGTATTTGTTGTTATAGCGGCAACAGAAATACATCATCTGTAAAAATTTTAACTTTCTAAGGGCGCTTTTAACTTATGCGTTTCTTGACGGCCGGCTGCGGTGCCACACCGTGCTTTTTGTATGAAAAAAGACGATCGTCCGTACGCCGTCCGTACGTCTAACGCACCGCTTCGTCCACAAATTGTCTTTATCACGTATATCCTTATCTGATTATCATATATCATAAGGAACTAGTAATTACTTAATTATATAGCAAGCATATATAATCCATGACCCTTACATTGAATTCAAGTTTAAATTATTTCACAGTCTCACCTCTTACTTATCTGATTGGCGAATTTTATCATGAATGGTCTCAAAGGTTAGCCGTACTTTTAATGAATGCAGAATTGTGCTATGGTCATATGGCCATGGTCGACCACTTGTCAATGCTTGGTACAACTTACTTTTAATAATCCCTATTTAGTGTTCAACAGTTAAATATCATTGAATGTACTGCAAAAAAGACTATCGTATTATAAAAGAAAAAAACAAAAGCCATATTACACGAGGTTTTATAAAGAGTTTCCTCATTCAAAAAAAAAACAAAATGGCATATTGAATATCTTTGTTCGAAATCGGAACATTTCCTGCGAAAATTAAATCACCTTAAAAATTATTCCTTTTGTAATTATGACTTCAGGCACAAAAATTCAATGTGCGTCATTGTAGCATGCATATTCATGCATAATCGTCCCAAATAATATAATCATAATTCTTCAAGTAAGTCTGAGAGTCGGCAAGTACACCTAGATGATATTTGTACATATCAGAGTTACTTATCTCGAAAAAGTTCTATACTTCATAATAACGATGAGTGTCCAAAAAGTCGGAAATGATCAAAATATTTATATTATTCGAATGGTTTTGAAGGTTACAGTTTCATTTTTACTTGTTTTTTTTTTATACGGATTATCATGTTTTTTTTTATTACTTTTATACTTAATGTTTTCAGCATTTTCTTATTATAAAATGCTTATCTGACTCGTTGAATATTCGAGCTATCAAATGTCTTTGTTTTCATTTCCATTACACAAACAAAATGTAAATAATGCACTTACACCTACACGTGCTTGAACGAACCGAAGAAAAACGCGTGGGATCTCATCCGTCAAATGTAAATGTTATCATGAAACTAAAAAAGAATTTCTTTGGTTCGTTGCACGCGATATACTCCTGAGACTACTGAACGATTGAGCCACCAATGCACTAATGTATACATGTTATAATTCCTTCGGGAGGCAGATGAAATCGTGGGCGAAAGCCAGTTCTACATATATGACTATGAAAAATTTGTTTTGACATAGAAATAGGCAATGCTAACAAACTGTTGGGCATACCCCCTGTTGGCAGCTATCAGAAGGAATTTTTGAGGCATTGTGTATTAGTTTCAAGTAATTTTTTATTCTTTATATAAATGTAGAATATTATTTGTAAAAATAAAGATTAAGGGCTATATAGTTCTAGTAACATATGAATAGAAATATGAAATACACTCACCCAGAGATTTCCATTGACATTAATATCCACAAGAGTCTTGATCTCCTTCTCTGAATGCTTAAGCACCGGCTTGCAGGGCATGATACCAGCGTTGTTGATGAGGATGGTCACCACTCCTACTTCACGTTCCACCTTCTCAGCTAACGCTAGGACCGCTGTTCTGTCTGTGACGTCACATCTGAAGAAAAGGTACATGGTATGTTAAACAAAGGACAAAAATATGGCTAAGCATTCATAAAGGATGGTTTGTCGCATAGATAAGAAAGAATGTAAAAACAATGTATTGCTAAAAAATTAGGGCTACAATAAAATAAAAGATTATTTTTACAAGCTTGTTTTACTACTACAACACACAACTGCAGCTACATTATAAATAATTACAGTTTAAATTACTACGAACAATAATCAATTCTATTACTGCTATGTGCTCTATGGGTACTTGAAGAATATCATCCATAAGGATGCGTAAATAAGAATTTGCTAGAAGTTGTTTGATTTTATATTTATAAAGCGCAAAAATAATTATAGTGATGCTCAGTCCTATTTTTGGAATTTAACAAAGTATTAGAGAAAACGAGTAAAATATTACATCATTTACTGCTTATGTAAATAAATATTCATGAGTTTAATACTGTCCGCCTCAATTATTTATTGGCACGGATGCTGATAAAAAATGGGTGTTACCAGTTTAAAGACTAGTTGTTGTAAAAATGTGGCCTTGGTTTTAAGACTTGAACATAGATTAAAAATGTTCATCTGACAACAAGAATTTGCAGATTCAAAAATAGATAAAACAAGCAATAAGGCGTCAAACAGGTCATACTTGAATATATTTTTTGGCCGTTCAAGTTTTTGCTAGCGACGATATCAAAAAGCATTAATATATTTTAATTACTTAGTTTTAAAAGATTAAAAAATTAAAAACTGGTGTACCTGATAAATCCTACATCAAAGTACCTACCTATCTATCTTTTACATAAATAACATACTCGAGTCTTGGCTGGGGCACTGCCGTGCCCCCAGATTACAACTACAAAAGACAGAAACGGAAAAATACACAATATTTTGTTCTTCATAAAAAACGATAAAAAGTTACATTAAACATGGTGTTAGAAAGTTATGTAAGTAATTAACCACTACATAATATAAAACAAAGTCGCTTTTTCTGTCCCTATATCCATATTATGCTTCAATATTTAGAACTACGCAAAGGATTTCGATGTGGTTTTTTTAATAGATAAAGTGATTGAAGAGGAAGGTTTATATCAGCACCCGTGCGAAGCCAGGGTGGGTCGCTAGTAACTTATAAAAAACTACTTACACATAGGGGTAAGCCTGTCCCTTCTCCTGCTTAATCATGGCGACGGTTTCTTCATTACCCTGAGGGTTGATGTCCACACAGACTATCTTGGCCCCCAGCCTGGCGAAGCGCAGAGCCACCTCCCGGCCCATGCCATGGCCTGCACCGGTGATCTGGGTGGAAATATAAAACTGGTTGTTAGACTTTCTGGCTTCTGACGACTCTTCTCTTTTTATTACTAGTAAGAGCGCGCGCACACTACAAAGACTTAGTCGGCCGATAGTTGATTTTTGCTCATAAATCTCTATGAAGATGAATGGAAGTACTCACGAAAGGCTCTAGACAGACGGACTGCAATCCAACTGCAAATTTGCAGTTCGGATGCAGTTCAAATGCAGTTGACACGACTGCAATAGAACTGCAAACCAACCGCGCAGTCCGATTGCAGTTGGGATGCAGTCGGCGTGCAGTCGCGTTCTGAAGTTGATTTGCAGTTCTATTGCAGTCGTGTCAACTGTATTCAAACTGCCCTTGAACTGCAAATTGCAGTCGGATTGCAGTCGAAATGCAGTCTGTCTGTCTAGAGCCTAGAGCAATAGCGCACTAGCGGCTTGGACGCAGCGGCCAGGTCGCGCGGCCAGGCCGCAGGGATCGATTTGCAACGCGGCCAAAACCACGGCTACGATCGTCAGTTGCACGTACAGCGCGCTTCAAAATGGACGTTGAGGAAATAGCAGTGCTTTTGTATCTTATAAGTAAGAAGCGGAAAAAGAAAAGGAAAAAATATTGGGTTTTATATCTCGGTTAGCATAGTCTTCACAGGACATGTCCCACAACGCCCTCCTCGTCTCGATTTCTGTTATAAATCTTTCCGTGTCGAAAGACATCGCGATAATTACAAATCACGCTGTAGCTCTACAACACGTGCGGCCGCCACGGCTAGTGCGCGCACACTGGTGATTTTACTACAATACTATAGATCTCAGTGGCCGCAGCGACCAGCGACTGAACACTGGCCGCAAACGCGCCGCTCCGATCTCGCTGGCCGCTGCGGCTGAGTGTGGCCGCTGGTCGCGTGCGACCAGGTGCGCGCGCTCTGTGGCGATTTCATACTAAGGTATCTATCTCGATGGCCGCCGCGACCTGGCCGCTGCGGCCAAGCCGCTAGTGCGCTATTGCTCTTACAACGATCAGATATTTGTTCGTATTAGACCGACTAAAAACTTTGATTGAATTCACGACGATCGGCCGACTAAAAGTTTATAGTGTGCGCGCGCTCTTGCCGCAAATAGTTATAAATAACAATATGTAATATCTATTATTTTACATAAATAACGCTGAAGAGCTTGTTTGTGTTTTATCTCAGGAACTTTGGTAGATAATTTTCAAATTACAGATCGTTCATTTAACAGTGCTAACACTATGTAGATAGTTCCTCCAAGACAAGAATCAAACCGCAAGTAGAAGCTAATAAAAATAAAAAAAGATATTTTTTATAAAAAAAGTCATCAAAATGTTGTCTACCTACGGGTAAGTAGGTAAATAATCAATTAACTTGAAATATTCGTGGGTGACATTGAATAAAAGAAACAAAAAAGTTTACAGACTTTTTATTACTCTATGACCTGTACTTTTTGATTGTATGATTTTATTATTTTTTATAATTAAATTGATTGTAGTTTAATTATTTTATTGTGCCTTTGTTGTTATTATGTACATACAATGGTCAATATTCCCACATAGGTCACATCAGACCATGCGGATGTTAATCTGTATGTGATCATTATGCTAAAATATTATTATCAAGTACTTACGCGGATACAAGATTTCAAATAATTCCCAGAAGAAATAATCTTAATAAGATTGCCTAAATCTAATACCTAACTCCTATTATAGATTACTGCAATATCCGCTATTTATCAACCAATACATTGTTATCAATCTAATATGTTCACAATCTGTATGTTTTAGGTACAACTAAGCATGGGTTAAGTCACCTATCGTCATGAAAATCACGCATTTATTATAGGTTCAAAGTCTGCTTGCCCTAAATATTTTATGTATTAGTTGTAATCTACAAACTAAGCAGCATTTGGAGATCTTAGTACTTTTAAGGAAAGTAAATGGAAGTAACTAGGCACACAGTATTTTGAACTAGCTTCTTCTATTTCATCTGCGTTCTGTGGCAACTATTCTGCGCACCGAAATAAAAAGTAGTTTATAGCATTCCTCATTAATTGGGCTTTCTGACACTGCAACTATCTTTCAAATCGGAGCCACAAAACAAATGCAGCAGTTTCTGAGATTACTGTGCGTTCAAGCACACATACAAACTCTTCAGCTTTATAATACAAGCTGTTGATTTGCATCCGTGCCATATTCAAGGACGTAATTATGCTTATGATTCTCGACCCAAATCAACAAAAAAATTGGTACGTAATTTTTTTAATTTTTTTTTCGGAATTCCGTCAATGTCATCTAGCTGTATTTAAACTTGGCGCGTGTGTTACTGGCCTTAAAACCGTGCTGCGCCCTCACAAAAACGCAAACACAAAGCATACGCAACGATCATTCATAATTTTCATTCATAAAATTGGATTACTTCTGAAATACTACGACATTACAATGACAAAAAAACCAGTGCATATTAGCTATTTCCCGTCTACTGTAATTCCAATCGATTATTTACGTATTTTATGACCTACTCCTGAAATATGGCACAAATGCAAATCAACACCTTGTATTAGCACAGATTTCTGAACTGAAACTTATTATTATCATGATTCTTTGATCTGAGTATCATGATTATAATTTCTGGTCAAAAGTCAATGTGATCAAGTTAACATCGTCCTTCAAGGCTCGTTTAATTAAAAACGTGTTGTTTATGTTTTTAATATGTGCCTTTTTATAATAATAACTAACAGAGCATATTTGTCACCTGTCACATTCAGGAAGCATCCTATACGAGATATAGAAGATATTTATCATATAAAATCATTTATCAATGAAAATATAGGTATGTAATAAAGATGAACTTAAAAAAAACATGTAATAACTATTATAAGCTAACTAATGCGGGTAAAACTAGTTTTCGTTTATTCTTAGTTGGATGCTGTATAAAGAAGCATGGCAGAAGACATACTGTGACTACCACTAAGCAGGACATCACAGTAGCACTGAGCTCACATTAGGTATTTCGTTGTATGCGAAAAGTATGAAAATTCTGGAAAATTCAGAATCTAATCGTATTATTGAAAACAAAACGATTATATATTTGTCATCTGTTTTGTGGAATGTCGCTTGTCACGATGCTACATAGGTACCATAGTTCCAGCTGCTAACACGTACCTAAAAATCTGTTAATTAGTGTATTACGTACATAAAATTGTGTTATCTGCAGATTATAATGTAATATCAGAAGCTTATCTATACAATATTGATTTATCGTCGATTTTTTATTCAAAACATTGCTATGTGGACCCTATTTTTTTTTTTTTTTTACGAATAAGTACCTATAGTTTTTTTTTACCTTTGATTAGAAATATAAGAATACATCATCATGAGTTTACTATGAATAGGTATTTTATTTTAAGATTAAAAATACATTCGGTAACTTTTAGGTACCTAACTAAACAAAAATTTTATGAGTAATAATTAATTAATTAGAAGATTTTGCACTTACAGAATGAACACTTTTCATATATTTTTAATTTCACAAAACTGAAAAGCATCACTGCATGAGCATTAAAATATGAAGACAAACGATTAGTTAGACGTACCTAACTACTTAATTCCAATTACAAACTGCATACCAACTGCATGCTTTGTTATTATCTTTTATCTATGCTATGTTTCTTTTTTATGATCTGAATTTAAGTTTATTTATTATCTCCTGAGCCTTTTCTCAACTATGTTGGGGTCGGCTTCCAGTCTCAACAGATACAGCTAATAGACACACTCAGAGGAGCTGGATGCGAGAAGCCGAAAATCGATCTCAGTGGCGTGCACTTGGAGAGGCCTATGTCCAGCAGTGGACTGCGATAGGCTGATGATGATGATGACACACTCAGAGACATTTAATGGTTACTTAAGTCATTCCTTAGTGAAGGATTTCTTTGACAATCCGTCACTAGGGAGTGACTTAAGTAATCATTAAATTAGTTAGTTATTATAGTGTGTGTGTTTTAAGTTTATTTTTAAAATAAAAATATAAGAAAAACTTACCAAAATAATATCATCGTTGACATCCTTAGACTCCGGAGGGATCAGGAATCTGAACACAGTCTTGATAATTTCTACATCAACACGGAGTATGGTCCAAATTAATTCGAAAAATATCCTCAAAGCGGTGATAATCTGTGGTTCTTCTGCCCTGGAATTTTTCATTTTTATTTTAAAACACACTATAAATAATTAAAAAAATTACGACCTATTATAAAAGTATAATGTTAATATAAATATTTATAAAATAGGCACACGGCCGTCCGTTACGAGATCGCTAAAAGAATACAGATTTTGTATTTAATTCACTTATGGATTTAATTTAAGGTCCGTTCAGAATGGAGGTGATACAAGATGTTATTCAGATACAAAAACAAATATTTAAATATAAGTTCTAAATTCTAAATGAAACTGGTATATTTTCATCTCTGTCTAAGTTGATTTCATTTCAGGTCCTATTCGGTTAATAGGTAGGTAAGTCAAAGGACCATTAATTGCAAAGGGTGCTACGTATATAAATAACTAGCTTCTGCCAGCGGTTTCACCCGCATCCCGTGGGAACTACTTCCCGTACCGGGATAAAAAGTAGCCTATAGCCTTCCTCGATAAATGGGCTATCTAACACTGAAATAAATTTTCAAATCGGACCAGTAGTTCCTGAGATTAGCGCGTTCAAACAAACAAACAAACTCTTCAGCTTTATAATATTATAGTATAGACTAGCTTCTGCCAGCGGTTTCACCCGCATCCCGTGGGAACTACTTCCCGTACCGGGATAAAAAGTAGCCTATAGCCTTCCTCGATAAATGGGCTATCTAACACTGAAAGAAATTTTGAAATCGGATCAGTAGTTCCTGAGATTAGCGCGTTCAAACAAACAAACTCTTCAGCTTTATAATATTAGTATAGATTAAATTAATCCGTATCATATCTATGTATCTTTTATAATACAGGTAGGTACAACAGTAGTAACAATTACCAAAGATAGGAACAACAACCTACTTATTTATCAATTGTGTGAAGTAGTAAGTACCTATTTAGTATATTGTGGTAGTATAATTTATTTTGTTATGAGTGTAGTACCGAAATTAAAAACTTTCCTTAGTTAAAAGTCATCATCCTCCGAGCCTTTTTCCCAACTATGTTGGGGTCGGCTTCCAGTCAAACCGTATGTAGCTGAGTACCAGTGTTTTACAAGGAGTGTCTGCCTTATGTGACCTCGTCAACCCAGTTACCCGGGCAACCCAATACTCCTTGGTTAGACTGGTGTCAGACTTACTGGCTTTTGACTACCCGTAACGACAGCTTTCCTTAGTTAAAAGTGGTTTCAAAAAAGTGCTATCCATACAACATATCAATATCCCACTTAATATAAAATGCTATAATCCCAGTATAGACAGGCCCTTATCAAGTTCTTGTCTCACTGGCCGCATGTCTTGTAAGAACCTTGATACATTGAGCTAAAATTTAATCAGTTCCCAAACCGGCTCGTTATGTAAATTATGCCTAATATTAAATAAAACTAGCTTCTGCCAGCGGTTTCACCCGCATCCCGTGGAAACTACTTCCCGTACCGGGATAAAAAGTAGCCTATAGCCTTCCTCGATAAATGGGCTATCTAACACTGAAAGAAGTTTTCAAATTGGACCAGTAGTTTCTGAGATTAGCGCGTTCAAACAAACAAACAAACAAACTCTTCAGCTTTATAATATTAGTATAGATAAGAACTTAACTTACTAGTTTATCGAGATTTTTATAATGTTTAATCATAAAGGTACTATGTTTTTGTACTCCTTTATATAAGACTAGCCGTTTTCCCGCGGTTTCACCCGCGTCCCGTGGGAGCTACTGCCCGCACTGGGATAAAATATAGCCTATGTTACTCGCAGATAATATAGCTTTCTAATGGTGAAAGAATATTTAAAATCGGCCCAGTTGTTTTTGAGTTTATCCATTACAACCAAACAAACAAACAAAGTTTTCCTCTTTATAATATTAGTATAGAAAACATTAATATTTGTCAACCACATGAATTATGTACATACGTTATTATAATTTATTACAAAGTATACTTTATTATCTAAGACAAATTGAATAAGTAAAAATATACATAAATTTACAAGGCATTTAAAATCTCCTCATCGCTGCCCGCTGTTAATAAAACACTAGACCAAACTAAACAAAGTTACCCTCGTTTCCAAATACAGAGGTTTTTCAATATTTTTGAGAACAAAGCAACAGAAAGTTACGTTTTCGTTTCGATTGTTCCTTTGCTTTCCTATAAAATCTACTTACAACAGCAGATCGCAGTAACCTATCTATCTATTAACTACTAGCTTCTGCCAGCGGTTTCACCCGCATCCCGTGGGAACTACTTCCCGTACCGGGATAAAAAGTAGCCTATAGCCTTCCTCGATAAATGGGCTATCTAACACTGAAAGAAATTTTCAAATCGGACCAGTAGTTCCTGAGATTAGCGCGTTCAAACAAACAAACAAACAAACTCTTCAGCTTTATAATATTAGTATAGATATAGATATGGGGCTAAAGTCAAAATTCTATCCCTAGTCAACAAGACATAATGTCAATGAAATCACTAGTTGGTTGGTTTTAAAACGCCGAATGCTACACGTTACTTACTTAATAATTTCGTAAAACAATTAAGTTATCAGAAAGACCGAGAAACCGATACGTACCCAAGAGTTCACTTAGTACAGATAATATTAGTCGAAGAAATAATCTTATCACTTAAGAAAAATACATGAATTCAAACTTACATGTTGTCGGGTCGTGGTCTCTGTTGCTACTAAATAAAATGCGATTATACTATATAACAGTGGTTTCTGATAACGACTGATAACGTGGGTATATTGGTATGCTAGATTAACAGAAGGACTTACACACACTTGCGACGTACCTACATAAGTACTTGCGACTGAAGTCTTTGGTTTGAAATCGCAAAATGTACACAGCTTGGTATATTTTTAAAAATAAAATTTTCATTTGTTCATGTATTTGGTATGTGTATGTACCATTATTTTCTCTAGTAAAAAGTATAATGGTGCATTGGTACAACACATTATGCACGTTGCATATTGATGTGAACATAATATAATGATACATACAACAATCTTAGTATTTTTCTTTCCAATGTAAAGAATTATATTTGTATACTATAATAAGTAGTTCTATTAAGTATAAAAAAAAAAAAACACTTTTTTACATGGCACCTGTCAGTCTAACATCTCAATTGTCTTGAAGAATTGTCGTTCAGTCGCAAGTATGTAGCAGCCCTTAGGATAAAGAACAGACTTCAAAAGTGTTATTGTTCAGGTAATATAACGCTATTTCACTTAAATAATAGTGCGTACAAAGGTTAAGGAATAGAGTACTTTCAGTACTGAATCTGGTACCAAGTAGTCATGTACTAAAAGCACTTGAATGGACTTTGACCCATTGTACTAACGAAAAATACTTATACTTTCGCCCCCTTGGTTATCGTGATTACAGTGATAATCATGCAATTTAGAGTCCCCACTCACTGCAGACTAAATCTCAGATAACTGATAAATGAAAAATAATGTGTAGACTAAATAAACTGTCATTGTAATGTGCGCATTGCCATAGTCCATACTGAGCCCCCATACTGAGATTTATGAGCCCCATCGAACTATCGGACGACTCAAAGTTTGCAGACTACTCTTAAGAGGACGAATTGGAATTTTTGGCGCCAAGGATCTCAATTTTTCTCAGTAAATACAAAACGGATCCAAATACAACTTGGTTACCTGAAAGTTCATGATATAAAGCTTATTTTGTTAGACGTCAAAACATGATTAGGTAACTTTTATAACAGAGAAAAATATATCAAACATACCTCTTTTTAAAAAGAGATTCACATATTATGGGCAAACGGGACCGATTTAAGCCTCTTAACTTTTTTAGTAGTTGAGTATATACATACTCTTTAAAATTGTAGAAGGAATTTTTATCAAATTATCATTTCTAAATAATAAAATTACAAAACCATTTTGTCGCTTACGACTTTTAGTTATAAGCTAGCGCGCGTATTGTTATCCTCGCCCCGCTCAGACGCTCCGACCCCTTTTGGCGCCTTAGATGCGCGTGCCGGTTATGGAATTATTGTTGACCAATTCCTCGCCTTAATGATATTAATAGTTACTGAATCTAATAAAAAAAAAAAATACGTTTACCTACGTTTCTTACTATGTTTTAAAGAATCCAAACTTCAGGTGGTGCACGTTACAAAATTAAAATGGTCTAACTGTTTTCAAATCAAACTTGTTTAATGGCCAGTATTTTAAAACAACAATTCCTTATGAAGTCTGTTCTAAAAAGGTTTTAATTTCTTCTTTAAAAGAGTTTTAACACACTACTATGTTATAGGCACAGCACAGAGTAGTGAACTGTGAATAACATCATTGTCTAGTCTAGTACTTAATTACTAGCGAGATAACACGAGTATAATCTTATTTATTGTCTAAGAGAGAGGACACAACAGATGGTGAATTTCAATATATTCTTATTCTTGCTTCACCCGCATCCCAATTATTCAATATATTCTTATCCCAATTATTGTTAGTAGGTGTTTGTCTAGTAGTAGCACAGGGTGATTGCTGTACCTCATACAGCTTCAGGTCTCGGGATGATTCCCGGGTCAGCAGTTGCTGCTGTGTGTTGCGCAGCTGGCTAATCTCCTTAGAAAGTCAATCGACCTGCACGCGATTGTTAGATAATGGTTAGGTACATCCTGACATTACTTAGGTTTTTTTTATTTATTTATTGGCATAATTTTAGGTTGATGGCAACGAATCTTTATGAAAGAAAATCCAGCACTATTTATTAGTTTCGCATTTGTGTCCTACTCTTTAAATTATTGCAGTAATTTCTTAGCTATTATTATTATGCAATTATGTATTACTAGCTTTTGCCCGCGACTTCGTTCGCGTGGAATAGTGATTTTTGGTTTGACCAATAGATGGCGCTATATGTCCGAAATACATTTTATTTTTATTTTTATATTTTTTTGTAATAAAAACTATCCTATGTCCTTTCTCAAGTTCCAAACTATGTCTGTACCAAATTTCACACAAATCGGTTCAGTAGTATAGGCGTGAAGAAAAGACAGACAGACAGACAGAAAGACAGACAGACAGACAGAAAGACAGACAGACAGACAGACAGAGTTACTTTCACATTTATAATATTAGTTAGGATAGGATAGACGAGACCTTTGACATTGCCCTACACTGTTTGTATTTTAATTAAGCGCGAGCGCACACTACACACTAAAAAGTTGGCCGACTGTAGGCCCGGTGGTGGGCTTTGATTTTGAAAATTGTGAATTCAATCAAAGTTTTTAGTTGGTCTCATACCGGACAAATACCCGATCTGTGTCGTGTGTTCCATTGATTTTCGTACTGACTTATGAGCCCAAACCAACTATCGGCCGACTAAAAGTTTGTAGTGTGCGCGTGCGCGCGCTCTTAGTGGTTTCAGAGAGCTCGTAAAAAGAACAGGATTACGTACAAAAGATTACTTCATACGGTTGTTTTATCGTACATAGGTAGGTACATATCATCATCCTTCGAGCCTTTTTCCCAACTATGTTAGGGTCGGCTTCCAGTCTAACCGGATTCAGCTGAGTACCAGTGCTTTACAAGAAGCGACTGCCTATCTGACCTCCTCAACCCAGTTACCCGGGCAACCCGATACCCCTTGGTTAGACTGGTGTCAGACTTACTGGCTTCTGACTACCCGTAACGACTGCCAAGAATGTTCAATGACAGCCGGGACCTACACTTTAACGTACCATCCGAAACACAGCCATTGGTATAAGAGATGCTTAGAAAGTACATACAAACTTAGAAAAGTTGCATTAATACTTGCCTGACCTGGAATCGAACCCGCGCCCTCATACTCGAGAGATTGGCTCTTTGCCCACTAAGCCACTATATCGTAGGTCGATTATACATATACTTATAAGAAAATCTTGTTTAATTTTGATTAACACGGTGTGAATTGAAAAAATATAATTTTCATTTTTTTTTAGGTAGCACTCCACGCTATGTTAAGTATATTAATATCATCATCCGCCTAGCTTTTTCCCAACTTTACCTATGGGATTCAGGTTCCAGTCTAACCGAATGCAGCTGAATACCAGGGTTTTACAAAGAGTGACTACCTATCTGACGTCCTCAACCCAGTTACCCGGGCAACCCAATACCCCTTGGTAAGACTGGTTGTCAGACTTACTGGCTTCGGCCTACCGTCAAAGACTGCCAAAGGTGATCAAATGACTGCCTATGATATAAGCATATGTAGGAATTGTAGGTATTGTTTAAACAAAAGAATAATTATTTTTAAACCGACACTAAAAGGAGGAGGTTATCAGACTAAAGTCTAAGATGAATCATAATGGTTTGAACGAGATAGGTAAATACAATACAATGTGTCTATTTGTATCATCCATTTATCAGTCAATGGCAGGTCAATAAGATAAGGAGAAGAATATTTTTTGTTATTATCGGCGTCTTTAAGTTGGAGTGAACCTATTCCACCAGCATTAGATAAAGGTGGTATGTTTAATAAACATGCATTATAAGCTTTTGTGAATACGTAAGAAAGTAACTAATAATATGACAGGATATTCAAAAAATGGTATTGGACTCTTGCTACGAGAATGGTGGGTTGTATCTAGGTAACACAGCGCCTATCGATAAAATTGTAGCGCAGACCTAGAACGTGTTATTTTGCAGTTGTATTAATTACTGTCAGCTTTGTGTGAAATGCGGCTGAAAATAATCAGGCGCTACCATGAGCAAAACCTAAGCATCCGAGTGAAAAATTTTTGAGACTACAATTTTATCTTACACTAGCTTCTGCCAGCGGTTTCACCCGCATCCCGTGGGAACTACTTCCCGTACCGGGATAAAAAGTAGCCTATAGCCTTCCTCGATAAATGGGCTATCTAACACTGAAAGAAATTTTCAAATCGGACCAGTAGTTCCTGAGATTATCGCGTTCAAACAAACAAACAAACTCTTCAGCTTTATAATATTAGTATAGATGGAAACAATTTTAGAAGAAAGTGTAGTTGGTATTCCAGCAGTGTAGGAGTAGATCCGAACTGGTATTTGACTATAATATGGTAGTCATTTATTCAGAAGCCAGAAAGTCTGGCAATCAATCTCATCAAAGGGTTTTGGATTGCCCAGGTAAAAGGGTTGAGGAATTCATATAGGCAATGGCTGCATGTAAAACACTTGGCTGCATCCAGTTTGAGTAGGTCCGGACTGAAAGCTGACCACGGCATATTTATGAAAAGGCTAGACATAAGATAATTTACTAGGTACCTGTTTATTCTAGATCAGTGGTTCTTAACCTTTTTGGCATGAGGGACCACTTTACCAAAAGTTTGTCTTGCCGGGGACCACCACATTGGTTCACCTAAATTGAGGGTTCTTTGATAAAGAATACAAGCACACTTTATAATTAGCACTCATTTCTTTATTATTTAGCTAAAAACAAAAAATTGAGATTTTTGTGATAAACAATTGTCTATATTAGTTTCTAAAAACGCGAGCGAAGCGAGCGCGAAATTTTTTTCGGATTCAAACCAAAAATTACGTAAAATGTGGCCCAAACGTTTGTTGGCAAATGCAAATATAAGGGCACATAGTTTCTGAATACGCGAGCGAAGCGAGCGCGAAATTTCAATTATTTTTTAAGACTCAAAGCCAAAATTACTTAAAATGTAGCCCAAACATATTTTTTTTTCTGTTAGACAAGTAAGATGGATATCTTATATACGTCCATTCGAAAACCCCTGTTCGCATAGATAAGTCGTTAAAAATAAAGTTAGACAACGTATAGCAACGTCGCGAAGCAATGCTTCGCGGACCACTTAGAATGCCTCCAGGGACCACCAGTGGTCCGCGGACCACCGGTTAAGAACCACTGTTCTAGATCAATAAAAGGAACTTAATTGTATCGTATTGAATCAAATGTCTCAATTTCCTCACGACGTTTTGGTTACTGTTATGCCGATACACAGGCATATTACTTCTATCCTCTACCGCTGATTATACATAATTCTACACAATATCCGACTTAAAACGCTGGTTGATGTATAACGGTAGCAATTTGATATTAACTCAACTCTGTTCTGGAAGGTTCTTTAAAATGTTAGAGATAGACGATAGAACATCAATGTTATCAAGGTACAAGGCATAGTACGAGTATTGTTTTTTTTTATGAGTGTGGAAATTAATGTCTTAGGTTTATTTGCAATCAATGGTGTGTGATGATATATATTGCTTATCTTGGGCGTTTGATGTTTTGCATAAACAATCCTGCATAGTTCATGTAAGTGCCGTATTTTTCCCAAGGTATTTAAATTAGAATTTAATGCCAATCTATACCGACTTCATAGGTATGAAAACTAACCTGATTCGCAACTAGCAACGAATTAAACATCAATTTGCATCAAATACTTGCTAAAAACCACATCGTAGACTTACTTGCAAAGATCCTTTATACACATATACCTATTAATGGCAGTTGAAGTGGTTCGCAACAAGCTCCGAACATATACATACATATCTTTATATACATGTAAGTTTAGCTCACGGAGAAAGGAAAGATGATCGGAGATGCCATAATGCAGGTAGGTCAGTCAGACGCCTTCGTCTAGGTCAAATTCGTTTGGCGTGCATGACTAAAACGAATAAAGCGTTCGGGTTCATTGGTACCTACATCAGTCAACGATTTTTTGTATTACAAAAAAATATCGGGTCTAAAGAAGGCGTATCAAGGCGAAAACAGTATCGTTCCTCGTCATCTGATCACTCGCATTTTGGCGCTATACTCTCTCAGGCAATTTTTCCGTTATGGCACCTCCGCTAGTCATTTTGTCCTCCGTGGTATAGCTGTATATATATATATACAGCATATAGGTATATAGGCTAGGCAGGCAATTTAATGCATGGTGTTCACCGGATCACCTTGCCTTCCATCGAGAGCAATCTAATGGGTACACGTTATGTAAGTAAAGATATCATAGATCTATTTATAGTTTTGGACTCTGATTTGTAAAGAAGATAATGACTCAGAAATGTAAAGGTGAGTATAGACTACAACATTTACTTGTAACAGAACAACGAGCCGCTCTATGAATTTTTCTAGTGTATCATCCTTTAACAAAACGTCGAGCACGCTCGCCTGTTTGTTACAAACCAACGAGCATATTGGTGTAACATTTCGTCGAGCGTATTGGTGTAACATTTCGTCGAGCCAAATGCGGGCGATGCGCGGTTGTAGGTCCTACATTTCATAAAGAATGAACGCAAGGTACAACGAAATGTTGGTAAATGCACACTCGCTGTGAGCATTTACCCGTAACATAACGCCGAGCATTCGCACGAACGTTACATTACATGGAAATGCTTTGGAGACTGAGCGTTTGCTTGTATTGTATCATTCGCTAGAACGTTACATTACACAGAAATGCTCCAGAAAATGTTGTAGTCTATACTCACCTTAAGTAAGATAATTAATTATTTGTTTTCCTGTATTGTTTGGATTGTTCGAGCGATATCAAGAGTTGCCGTTCATTAGGATGTAAAATTGATACTTAAGGAAATGTAGCTTGCCAAAAAATCCTTTTTAAAAAAAGTAGTAAAGAGAAAAAGCTTTTACACTGAAATTTTTACTGTCCACTTGTATTGTAGGTATATTAATTTCACATTTTTGACACAATTTATGTGATCTCAAAGCTTTATAATTTAAACTCTCTGTTGTAGTAAGAGGAGAGAGGAATTTACCTAAGCAGAGCTAAGACATACCCATTCATCATCTCCATACTTTTTTGCAAGCAAACCAGTTTACACCAGTTCATGTTTACCACAATCGGGGTCAATGCCTCATGATTTGTGGAGTAATGGCGCTACAATGCCTAATGGCGCTAACTCATGTTAGTCGAAGTGGCGCAAACACATCTCACTTGGCGAGTGAGTTTGGTAACGCAGATCATCGTTTGCGTCTGCGCATTCACCAACCTGTGAAAGTATGGGTTGCCTATATTGTGTGGATGAAGTGGATTGGCGTAAAATCGTAGTGAATTTATGGATATACGAGTTACTGAAAATATAACCTATGTGAAAATACATTTGATTAAATATGATGCCTAATTTCTGACAACAGAAAACATGATACATTTTTATTTTATTTGGGAAACAAACAGATACATTACACCAAAAAGTCACACTATTTGAAACGGTTACAATCAAGTTAAAATAAAAACATTTGAATTACACAATACCTACCTAAAATCAAACAATTGTAGCAAACACAGCTACACAGCGGCAGGTACCTACAACCCAAAGGCAAAACTGAACATTCATTCTCGAAAAAGATTGTGGTTTCTTTACTTTTTATTGATTTCAGAAAAGGCCTAGATTGATTGGCTGAAAATTCTCACATCTATACTAATATTATAAAGCTGAAGAGTTTGTTTGTTTGTTTGTTTGAACGCGCTAATCTCAGGAACTACTGGTCCGATTTGAAAATTTCTTTCAGTATTAGATAGCCCATTTATCGGGGAAGGCTATAGGCTACTTTTTATCCCGGTACGGGAAGTAGTTTCCACGGGATGCGGGTGAAACCGCTGGCAGAAGCTAGTTACACATAATGATCTCAACTTATAACCTAGCTAGGATATGTTGATTTCATGTTGATGAAGATTCTTGAACTGGACAAAGTCTAGAACAGACGCATGTAATATCAAGAAGGTAAATAAGAGGCCACTTCACAACATGTTCACTATAGCTGTGTACAAATTAATAAGCCGACCTTGGACTAGAAAGCGCATGCTCCACCGTGCGTTAAGGTGAATGCTCACTATGTTGCCGATATTTAAAAATATACCGATGTTAGTGTGCAATATAAGAGTTGGATCTACAATATAATCTGTCGTGCTCATATATAACGTTAGGCTCACTACTTCAAAGACAATTAGAAGCTTCTATCATCACGAGGTTCTTATTTTCCAAATTAGGGGATGTGATGTGTCAATTCCGAAATACCTTCGTTCAACGCTGCTAGGACAATTTCTCTTTGATCCCAAAAACCTTTCCCTCCCATCAAAATAAAGTCATGTGACACACTTGGGAGCACCTGGGTATTGATTCGCTAGAAACATTCATTAAAATCACCAGTAGGACGTCTATGGAATGCCGGTTATAAAATAATTAACCCAAAGCAGGAGAATAAAAGCTTCATCACACTCTCTGAAAATGTGAATGAGACACGTGGCCAAAACGCGTGCGTTAACCAATTTCACCAGTTAACAGTTTTGAACGAATTTCTCGCAATACTTGCTCAAGAACCAAATGCTTGCAATGTTTACGGGTTTAAATATTTGTAATATGAGAATGGCACGGGGTCATTTGTTAACTGTTCATATTATTTGGCAAATAGCTATTAATAACTCAGTATTGCTGCTTGTGGTGAGGGAGTAGTCTATCGATCAAGCTTAAATTACGTTTGCCAAGCCCATGGATAGATAAATAACGATCTGTCATAGTGTCATAGTCGGAGACCTTGGTCTCCCGACTGTCATTTGTTGTTCCCTGATGTTTTCAGATCCCTAACTACAGATTTCAACAACCGATCCATCTGTTGCTGAAATGTTTTTCAATTTGAGATTGACACACATAATTTACTCGTATATGAAGCCAATCTCAAAACAACACATGGATCGGTTAATGTAATCCGCAATAAATACTCATTTCTCTTTTACTTTGAAGCAATGAGAAGAGGCCTGAGCCCTGCAGCGGGACTTTAAAAGGGTTGATGATGACAGTAAGACTAGGCTCCTTGCTCCAAAAAGCATTTGAAGGCGTTGGTCTCGACCCGATTGTCATTTATCGATCTTGGTTTTTTGAGTCGTTCCGACTAATCAGAAGCCAGAAAGTTTGATGAAAAGACCAGAATTCAAATGGTGACGTGTTGCGTGGAATGTTTAGGTATATTTTAGTAAGGTAAATGATATTAAAGGTTTGCAAGAATTCCCACGCGTGGGAATCACGGGCATTCTATCAAGTTGCATAATGCGAGGTGACGAGGGCAATGAACTCGCATAGATATTATAAATTAGTAACCACGGATACCACAGTTCTTGGTAATGATAATGACTAACTAACAATGTAGTCAGTCAGAACTTGTATTCTACTTAATTTTACATAAATGAATATGTAACAACAAGTCACCGATTTTCTGTCTTCAAACAGTTTTTAATATTAAGCAGAATATTAAGCATAATATTTTCCGCTTTTAAAGTTCTTTATATTTTTGTTTTGATCTACAAGCGTATTCTGGCCAACTAATAAAACTGCTTTTCGCATCTTGTCTGCGATACTCATCTTTCAGCATCTGCACCTACACCTCGGCTACACACGGTGTAATTTAAACTTATGATTTTTCTATTACATTAATATTTAGCCAATACGTAATTCAGACGTCACTAAAGCTTGTTAAACAACTGTAACATATTTTATATACAAGTGTTCAAATGTTCAGCTGTTTTTTTCTGATAAAAAAATATCTACATGTAGTGTGTCGGTTGTTCACTCAACACATGTTATCAAAAAGCCGGTAGTTGTGTGCATTCACAACACGTGTGAGATCGTTGACATTTGCGTTAGGGTTGACCCTTATTTTTTAATGTAAAAGGGCGTAATTAATTTTAAAACTTACAACCTTTTCACACTGGCGGGTTTACGGACCGAGACGGAAGGAAAAACCGCCAATGTGAAAACGCTACTACTTAGCTCTTAGCTCAATCCCGCAGACGTCTTAAAGTTTGTTTCCGCAATTTTAATACAATTAGCAAGGATTTTACTTTTTTTATTATTTTTTATTTTTATTATTTATTTTTATTTATGTAAGCTTACCCATTTTAAACAGCCATTAAAATGTATACACGTTCTAATTTTTCGTTATGTAAAGAATCAAGAAAAAGGTATCAGCCCTAAGAGTTGAGCAGCGTTCTCAATTAACGATAAGCCGGAGCGACCTAATTTAGAACGCATCGCAAACTAACGACTCAACTCATGCGATGCTTGTAATGAGGTTTTATTTAGAACAAGTTCACGTCTATGCTCACGTCTTTTAAAAAAATCGTGGGGGGTAGCTTAACGTAGCTAAATTACCGAAATAACTTAATGAATATCGTCCTTGTGAAGATATTGTTGTTCAGCTTACCCTTCAAGTTAATATTGTGTAGACGATGAATTTTGTTTTTGTTAAGATTCTCATTATTGTGCATTATTGTTGAGAATTTCAATGTTTTTAAGCGCGAATTTGAATTTGCCTGCAGCTAACATTCAATAACACTGTTTTTTGTCAAGAAGCTACAATGATTTTAATTTTAAAGTCAGCTGAAATATACGTAAAAATAGTATTATTACGCTATATTTTTGAGATTATTTTTCCGACCCAAATATCGACCAATAGAATTGCACCATTCGACGTCACGTGGTACAACCTACATGGTATTATACTGAAAATTTTTTGAATATTTTCTCTGGTCGTTGCTACGTCAAACTGACAGGTTGTGGCCGACATTTGGGACGGAAAAATAATCTCCCGAATACCACACGAGCTTCATAATTATCTGGCATTTCCCTCAAGGTTCCCTGCAAACAAATAAAGTCGTCAAGTTTTTCAGGAAAAATCACTCGCGCTTCGCGCTCGTTATTTTTTAACCTGAAAAACTTGACTCCTTCATTTGTTTGCAACGAACCTATCGGAAAATACCCGATAATTTTGAAGCTCTTGTGGTATTATAAGTGATAATTGCTAGTTTTATTTAACAAGTCAAATATTAGTGAAATAAAAAAAAACCATTGATGAATATTGTAGTAACCTTGAAACCACTGCAAATTAAACATTTTTAAATTATTTCGTCTATTTATATCTGAAAACAAAAGGAACATTAAAATTTATTTCCTAGAATTAATTGAGTATTCTAAAATAATCAGCCGGACAATCTGTCCTGTAGGCCACAAACTGGCTGAATGCAAGTTACCTTTGCGTACTCTAGTCTCTCGCGACATCCGATCAAGAGCGGACGCGGCCGCGGCATTGCATATCATTTCCCGCCTAATTTTGACAGTTATTTGTGAACGTCAAACGTACTTCTTTCAAAGATATTTAGGAATTTATTGTAAGTAGATTTTATTGTTATTTCTTAATTTTAGAGTAAGAAGATAAGATTGCTCGTGTTTTGCGTGTGTTTTTTTTTTTATATCAAATTATTAATATGTAGGTGCCTTTAGAATTAATTATCAAAGTGGGTTTAGGCTCTAAGTTATGTACCTAGGTACCTACGTTACACTTATATATTTGAAATTGAAAAAAATGTAGGTAATAATATAGGCTATTCCCTTGCGCAAACAACTTGTTGATAGTCTTATTCTATCCAAGTTGAATTATTGTGATGTGGTATATGGACCATGCCTTCTTTCAAAAACTGTACATGTCATCCAGCGGATCCAAAATGCTTGTGCTCGTTTCTGTGTAAATATTCCTCGTAGAAGTCATGTAACACCATTCATTAATGAACTTAACTTATTAAAAATGGCTGCTAGGAGGAGGCTACATCTGGCTAGTTTACTGTTTGGCACAATTAGAACGGAAAAACCGAATTATCTCTACAAAAAGCTAACATGGAAACATAACCAGCTAAAGCATGGTATTCGGTCCATTGTTTGTCCTCTTGTTGTTCCGATGCATCGTACTACAGCTTTCAGAGGGTCTTTCAAGTTTGCGGCCACACACTGTTGGAATGACCTCCCTCCACCATTGCGATGCCTGAAAACAAAAGGCTCATTTAAAAATCAACTAAAAAAAACACTATTATTAGAACAAATCAATCATAGCACATGAAAATTGTTTCATACCTCATGAGTCATGGCATACTTGCTCTGGTTCAGGAATCTCCTTCAGTGTGGGCTGCTTTGAAATCCAATCTTCTGTTAGAGTGAAGCTACTGTGTCAGGGCTTAATGTATCTTCCTCCGCTTCTCACCTTCTCAAATTATGAGAATTTCTGTAGGTTACAATTATTATATAATACTTCCAATCCACTTATACGAATATAATTTATATTTATTTCCAAATGTTATTCATTGTATACTATTTAATTGTTTTTTTCTTGTTGACTTTTTCACTTGCTGTCATTGTCAAAACCTATATTACTATGATATTACTATACTCTATGGTCAAACCCGTATTATATGTATTATCTGTGGTCAAATTTACACTGTCAATCTCCTCTTCTGAAAACACACTATGCATCCACCCACTACACAATTTCACATATGTTAATATCACAACACAAATCACAATATTCATGCAAAGTCAAGTAGGTATTATTTATTTATTTATTTTATACATTAGTTTCACCGGTTGACGTCATCGCGGTAGCACCGGCTATCGCTGAAAACCAGCGCTGGGACTCTGCCTCGTTTCGGGTCGCAGCATTATGCTGAGCGAGGGCCGTATTGCGCGCTTTGGGACGCATATTTTCCCTTAAATTTGTTCCATGTTCTTTTTATCTTTTTAGCGGTGTTATGCTCATTTTGTTAAGGGCATTTATGCGTCTTATATTTTGCGCAATAAAACTCATTTTCTTTTCTTTCTTTCTTTCTTTCTGTAAGTTACTCAAGTATAATGTAAAATCAGTGGCTAAAATATTCACTTATAATACCACAAGAGCTTCAAAATTATCGGGTATTTTCCGATAGGTTCGTTGCAAACAAATGAAGGAGTCAAGTTTTTCAGGTTAAAAAATAACGAGCGCGAAGCGCGAGTGATTTTTCCTGAAAAACTTGACGACTTTATTTGTTTGCAGGGAACCTTGAGGGAAATGCCAGATAATTATGAAGCTCGTGTGGTATTCGGGAGATTATTTTTCCGTCCCAAATGTCGGCCACAACCTGTCAGTTTGACGTAGCAACGACCAGAGAAAATATTCAAAAAATTTTCAGTATAATACCATGTAGGTTGTACCACGTGACGTCGAATGGTGCAATTCTATTGGTCGATATTTGGGTCGGAAAAATAATCAACATAATTTAAATGTAACATTGATAGCCTTTTTAAATGAATGATAAATAATGCTAAATAAGTAATGGACTTTAATTAAGTGGGTAGATACAAAGTAAGGTCGCATTTTTGTAAAACATATCCTGGATATAAAAAGAAATAGGTATTAGGTTTTTATTTATTTATTTATTTATTCAACCTTATCACTAACATTACAGATATCATCCAATGCGTTAGTGAGGCACTTTTCTTACAAAATTAAACACATTCAGGTAACAAAAAGAAAAAAGAAACACAAGGTACACATTTACACCAAATAAAATTAAAAATTATAACAATAAAATAATGAATTTAAACAATAAAAACAAAAGTACTATAAAACTAATCTAGGTAACATAATATAAATACAATTATCTTTGCGAGTTCACTGAACTGGCAAGAAAAAATGTCAATATTTTTCTGGATTTCGTTGATAGTACGGATCGCTCGCGTGAGAGGCGTTTTGGCCAGAAGGTTGGTCCTGGCGGTCGGCACTGCCAGCAGTGGCGGGCGCCGTCGTCTCTCCACATAGCGGTCCGGCACACTGAGACACAAGTACCGTAGTACTCCGGGATTGTGCTCCTTGCCACGGAGTAATTTAATTAAATACAGTATCAGTGTAAATTCCCGCCGCACCTTCAGCTGGTTGCCTTCATGTGCCTTCATTATAAAGACTTTATTAAAGCATTGTCAAAATAAACCGTTTTCACAACGTTTTAAGAAATAAGGATATTAATTTGTTGTCAATGTAGGTACCCTCTAATTGAATGGTAGTAAAACTAGAGAGTGGGTAAAGAACCAACCTCTCGAGTATGAGGGTGTGGGTTCGATTCCAGTTCAGGCAAGTACCAATGCAACTTTTCTAAGTTTGTATGTACTTTCTAAGTATATCTTGGACACCAATTGCTGATAAAAAGGTGAAGGAAAACATCTTGAGGAAACCTGGACTATATAGTCTGATATCACCAACCCGCATTGAGCAAGCGTGGTGATTAATGAATCCTTCTCCGTGAGAGAGGAGGCCTGAGCCCAGCAGTGGGACGATAAAAAGGCTGTAACAGGAAAACTAGAGAAGGTTCGAATAAAACTGGTGTTCAACTCAGTGGTAGGTAATCTTAAGTAACAGAAGTTTCAGCATTTTATTAACAAATCCGTACATCGATTCTGCGTTCGACATCGGCAAATCGTGGCTACCGTCCTTATCAAAATTAACTAAAAAGCTTGTTAACGTTTGCATAGTGGGATCAAAAGATATATGATTTTGATATTGTATCACTTATAGCGTGATACATAAGTACCGGTTCAGTCGTTTACAAACAATTGATAAGCGGCTATTGATAGCCTTACTGAAACAAAACACACATTATCACAAGCACGTTTACACACTAGGAAATGTTCGTGTGTGTCTGTGATTCAGTTTGATGGCTGATGGATTGATGATTGGTAGGTAATCTACTTGACTCAAAATTAGAACCAAACAGCCAACTTGGTGCGGTTTAGAAGGTACGAGAGGATATTTTGACTAAGTATTTATGCATTTAGATATAATTTGTATGTGATCTAATGGTACGTAAACATATAGCTACATTTATTCTGAAAAATTTGCCTTCCGTGTTCTATTCCATTCTATTTTTATTTATGTCAATCTATGTCGATGCCACCGTGTTGATAAAAATAACTTGAAGCCGGTAAGTTTCCAAATTAAAACAAAACATTGCCCTGTTTTTCTAGTATTAAGTAGGTATGTTACTTGTTTTGCATCTAACGATCATACGATCTTATGTAATATCTAAATGAACCATTTAAAAATATATACATATATATTTACTAAAATGTATGTAGACTAGCGACCCGCTCCGGCTTCGCACGGAATAACACTATTTCCCTACTATTTAATGTATGTTATTATACATATAAACCTTCCTCTTTAATCACTCTATCTATTAAAAAAAACCGCATGAAAATCGGTTGCGTAGTTTTAAAAATTTAAGCGTACAAAGGGACATAGGGACAGAAAAAGCGACTTTGTTTTATACTATGTAGTGATTGCGTGCATAGCTTCTAAACGTCTACTTAATTAGGTACCTACTAGGATTTTTTTATGCTTCTGCATTTATGAAAGAAAATCATTAAACGGTTGTAAAAGGTAGGAAAAACATATTCTGTGCGATTCCGAGCGGACAACTAGTTTAAAATAAACTTGTTATGCGTCAATAATATTATGCTAAATTATGCGCATGAGCATATGGATACAAATTTGAATTATGCAAAAATAGGAGCATTAGCGTTAATCATTCTGGTCTCAAAAATTATAAAAGTGTGGTGCAGAAATAATTGGATACATAATATTTTAAACACGCTGCGTATGTATGTTAGTACTTTGTAACTCTTTCACGCTACAACTACCGAACGAATTTTGATGGCACTTTACAGTATATACACATACCCTCTATATTACATAGTCGAATAACACATAGGCTACGTTTTACCCGGGGGATGCAGAAAATTGATCTCTAGAGACGCGACTGGAAGCGCGGTGACAAGGTTATATATTTGCAGAATAAGTTTATTCAGATATTATGTCTTGAATTTAAATCTTAACCACATCGAGTTCTAGAAATACGGCAGACGCTTCTTTCAATATGGCCTTGACTTCCTTGTCGTTAGGACCGATCTTGTGCCTCGAGATTCATCTTGAATTACAAACAGTAACACATTACATTAGGAATCTACTAGATAAATAATTGATCATGAATATTAAAATTATTACTTGGGTGTAATTTGCGTTTTTCTAGTTACAAGAAAACTGATGCTTGCTTATCGAAATGTCATTCACCGGCCGTCCCCAATATTCAATTTATCTATTGATTTGCTAAGGAGAGATAAAATTTTGACATTAGCCCCATATAAGTAATGTCAAATTCTCTCCAGTATGCGAAACAACAGACATACAATATTGGGAACAGCCGTAAGACGCGAGCCTACATTGCTCGTTCATTACCTATCTATATAAAATTTAAAAACACTTTAAAATCCACCCTAATTAAAAAAGCTTATTATAAAATTCAAGACTTTGTTGACGATAAAGATATTATATGGCGATAACTCATCTCTCTCCATGTGTGGCTTCCCTGGCAATTAAACGACTTTTTCTTCTCCCTTTGCATTGTATAGATTTACAGTTTAATTTTCTTGCATTGTATAATTTTGTGAGCTTACTATTGTTATGTAATAGACTGTTTGTACTGTGACTATATTACTTTTTAAAAAGAGTGTCTAAGTATGGAGTTTCTTGCCGGCTCTTCTCCATGAGACCAACTTTTTGGAACCGTGCAACTAATGTGACGTTTCATAGGTGCCTGCAAAGGCCTATGTGAAATAAAAAGATTTTGATTTTGATCTAGTTTCTCAAAAGACCCTTGAGTTCTTCCCGGTGATTCTTCTCAAAGTGAGTGATCAGTAAATTAAGAAACATTTATGTGTGACATGTAAAAATTATGTTTAAAACCGATTTCCTACATTAATACCGTTTATGTTTTTGTGTGGCGGTCGATGATCTATTTCTGTCGCTAAAAGTAAGTGTACCTAATGCGCCGCGATTCAGTTTAATATTAAAACCACATACCTACTTCATCGTTGTAATTTACGCACATCTATTCATCTTCATACTGATTGATACACTGAATAAACGGTTCGGTATCGGTTGACAAAAAGTTTGCAGTGAGCGGGTACTTTAAGTAAGATTTCAGGATTAAGATTTCAGTTACATGAGTAAATAGGTAGATACGGTGAATGATAACTAACCGAGACATAACCTGGACTTAGTACCAAACGCACCAGACAGACTAATTGAACCGACACAATATAGTAATGAGTAAGTGTTAGAATTATCACATATACGCTAAACATTATTAGAACTTGAATATATTTTTTCTGTAAATACGTGCAAAGATAAATAAGAAAAAATATGCGTTTGTTACAAATACTATTTCAACATTTGAGGGTAGATGGATCAATCTGTTACATTTATTTTGCAATGCGTTTACTAAGTACTAAGACCCAGTTGCACAATTTAATTATAACGATAACCATAATATAAAAAGCAGCCGTACACATGCCGCCCATTGATCAAATCGACCATATTTGACAACTGAAAAAACCGACTCCCAAAAACACTGAAAAGCAAAAAAAAACTATTCTTAGGTGCATCGGCCTAGAAGTCAGTGTTTAATGGATGTTCCAGAGTTTATACGCCACCGACTTCTAGGCCGATGCACCTAAGAATAGTTTTTTTTTGCTTTTCAGTGTTTTTGGGAGTCGGTTTTATTTTTTTGTAAAAAGTTTTTTATTTTTGGCTTTTCAGTGAAAAGCATAGTTGTCACTATCCGCATTTGTGGAAAGTTCTCATCAATACGAATAATATAAGCCCAAACACGATGTAGTTTACATATTCAGTTGTCGAGTTCCAAACCTTCACTTTTGCATAGTGTTATCAGACATACACCTCATTGTCAAGTTTTTAACCTATGCACGAATACAATTTTCGAAAGTTGCCCTAGATTTCTCAGGGTTTTCACCATCAGATCCTGACCTGGTGATTATGGGACCACCTGGAAGGTATACCCTATCCAACAAAAAAAAAATTTTGCAAATCGGTCCAGGCGTCTTCGAGAAATCGGTGAACATACATAAAAAAAAAAAAATAAAAAAAAAAAAAAGATCCCGACGAATTGAGAACCTCCTCCTTTTTGGGAAGTCGGTTAAAAATGGTTCAGTTAAGTATGATCGTTAATGTTAAACGGCGCAACTCATCGTAAGTGTCGTTTGATTTTATAATCAGTTAATCACTGCTATTATGTTATTACGAAATACCTAGTTATTAGAAATTAGAAATAGAAAATAATAAGAATTTTCACTATTTCTGTAAATTAATTTCAATTCAAACAATATCTTTCGGATTTCAAAGCAAGACGCAACAGAGGCTAGGAATGTAACAGACATATTTTACAACCCACCTTACAGATTGTATAATTTTCATACTTAGATCATCTTTATATGGCTCAGATTACGTAGGTATTTGAAAACAAGTTATATAAGGTCTGGGTGCGTGTAACCAGTCATACAACATTACTTTAACCTTCAAATAGAATACTCTTGTGAGACCTAGGTACAGGAGGAACGTGTTTGAGCTACCTTACATCTTCAATGTCCTAAAAAAGAAAACTATTTAGTCATTTATCGCGGTTTCAACTTGTTATCTACCTTATAATATTTTCTTAAAAAGTACTGGCGTTTAATAGGGTTTAAACCGTAAACTTTATTATTCAAATTCATGATTTTTTTGCAGACCCAAGCTGGCTGGCACTTTTTAAAACTACATTTTATTTAAAAAATTGCTAAATTTTGAGTATGTAAGTAGACATAGAAGAAATTAAAATAACCACCATGTGAGTAACAAATCGTAGATAAATCAATTTACTACAAGATCAATCCGAAATCATACTTACTGACCTTTTACATACGTACATTGATTGCAAGTGTGCTAAGTTATGCAGTAAATATTTGGTAGGATTTTAGTTCAGTGCAAATACATAGTAACTACTAGAACTAAGTATTAGACGAATCAATATTAATTTTATGGCGTCATAGACGTGTAAAATGTGATAAATTAATATATCTACTTCTATGAAATTCTTGATTGATTGGGACATCGTCCTGTCATTGTTTGGACTTTGAGAATTCATTAGTAATTATTTTTATGGATATTTTCTATGTAATCGTTTGGTTAACAATGTTATAGGTAATAAATCAATATTCTTTCCTCAATAAATTTAGATTTTTTATGTTATAAACAACGAACGAACTTCTGTATATGAGTATAAATTATCTACCTATTATAATAAGATTGCTATAACAGTGCATCCTTTATATTTCAGATGCAGAATCCATTATATTTCAGATTCTAAGACCTTGTCATTCGGTCGAGTATATTTTGGATAAAAAAACTCGCATATGACTTTTACAAAATAGATACATTTCCTAGGAACTTTATACTTTGTGGTTCTTGTTATTTTCCTTAGTTATTTTTGGGTGTATCAATTCTATCTAGAACTCAGAAGACCGGTAGTATTACCACATTAGCCAGAACATCTAAATTGTAACATATTATGCCACATAAAATATGCTTGAAGCAATTAAGAGGCAAGCAATACTGTCCACACATTGGTACGACCGTCACAAATTGCTACATTAAAATTTTCCATACCGTTCTATGGACGAAGGAAATATAGTAGGTGGACCCGCTTGTTATGTCATTTCGCATACCAACAGTCTTACGAAGAAACTTGTTAAAGAAAGGGTTTGTGGCGTAATAACTATGAAATGTTAACATTTCTCGCCTTTTGTTAAATGCCTATTAAATAAGTTGCAAACAGTTTGCACTTTCTTGTTAATGTATAGTAATTCTTAGCACCTTATACCTAATGCGAATGGTTGTTTGACCTTTTATGAACAAAAGCTAACTTCAATCAAATAATTCCCACGGTTTCACTCGTGTCCCGTGGGAACTTATGCCTGTACCGGGATGAAATATGACATATGTTACTCGGAAAGAGTGTAGCTTTCCAGCAGTCAAAAATTTCTCAAATAGGTGCAGTAGTTTCGGAGCATCATTTCCCGAGCTTTTTCCCAGCTTTATTTTCCTTTTCTATACTAATATTATAAAGAGGAAAACTTTGTTTGTTTGTTTGGTTGTAATGGATAAACTCAAAAACTACTGGACCGATTTTAAATATTCTTTCACCATAACCAGTAACATAGGCTATATTTTATCCCGGTGCGGGCAGTAGCTCCCACGGGACGCGGGTGAAACCGCGGGAAAACGGCTAGTAGTGTATAAACCAAAAATAAATCCTCTTTATTATGTTACTATAGTAAACTATCATCCATCAATGAACTTATTGATTACATATTATCTTGAATATTTTGTGTATACCTACCTTATTTCATCTCATTTCAGAAGCAAACATGGCGACAACAACGGCAGAGGCAAATAAAAATGGAGCGACACAGACTTTAATGGATAAAGCACCATGGTATGTCTTATCTTAATCATCATTAATCCTTACCTGTTAGAAATATTTGGTAACACTTTTAAATTCATCCTCGTGTACGCTTTAGACTCGCACCTAGCTGGTTTTTATATACTTTATTCAGCCACAATCTTATGTCATAAAAACCTGCTAACAAGACAATGCACAACACTTTTTTATTTTTATTGTAGATTGAAATAGATTTCACACATTAATTTATGAATATATTTTACCAATAACTCTTTTAATTTATAAGGTGCTGAAGTTCGCAAGAACTTGCCAAGCATATGTAGCTCATTAAATAGTACCTATAGGTATTAGACCGTTACACAATACGATCATTTGCATAATTCTATGAGATGCCACTGCCCACTCGTATCTATTGATTTAAATGTATTGTTGGTTTCGTAGGTACACAATAAACGCAATATTATTAGCGGGTACGTCTGTAGCAAACCGCTATAAAATCATCATCCCATCACCTCCCGCGGGGCAGTGCAGCGTGAGCGAGTGGCAGACTCTTGGTGACTAAAACCCACCATCTTGTGTACCTACCAGAACCGCGGTAACTCTTTCGAACAATCCCGCAGCCCCGGCAGGCTTTAGGCCATGTAATAATCAAATAAGATCTTTGTCTCATCTCTACCCTCACTAAGTACTACTACACTAACATCTATGTAGTTACCGTATCTACATGCTATAGAAGGTTTCTAACGACAGCTTGTTAGACTAAAACTGTTCATCACTGAGTTACCGAAGAAAACATTATAAAATGGCTTTTTACGTAAAAGCTGCAATTACTGACACTAACTAAGGTTGACAGTGTTCTTATCAAGTATATATCCTACCTACTCATTTTTTTATTAAGTTGTGGTAAAGACAGACATACATTGGGGTATACCTATTATTTCCGCGAAATATTAGATCACGCCTTATTATATTTGAATTATATGTATAACTACCTCCTCCACCAGAAAAAGTGAAGCTATAGAAACATGATGAGTACTAAATTATTTTGTTCCAAATGTTTTATCACTGTTTTGAATCGCGACCACTTTAACAGCCTCCCATTGGTCTGCTTACATTTTTCTCTCGCAATCTCTACTTAAAACCAAGAAAATGATCTCATTATACCAGGTCACCTTTACCCACAAATTACGCAACTGTCTTCACCAGCTGATGAAGGAAACCTTCAGATTTAGCGGCTAGTTAGGGCAATTTGTTTGAGCACGCATGCGCCGTTACAAAACCTGCGCGGGCGGCGATCACGCGCCGACCATTGACCTTATACGTGCTGATGCGCGACATTGACTTTCGGGCTTATGGGGTATTTTCAAGGTTATGCGGTCAACTTTGATGTGTTAGATAAGGGGGTATTATGGTGGAGTATCAAAGAAATGTCGTTATGAATGAGATTCGTCTTATCGTCAAACTCATCACTTATCGTCGTGGGTCGATTGTGGCCACATAATGAAATTATCAACTTATCAAGTATTTTTAACCGACTTCCCAAAAAGGAGGAGGTTCACAATTCGTCGGGATCTTTTTTTTTTTTTTTTTATGTATGTTCACCGATTACTCGGAGACGCCTGGACCGATTTGCAAAATTTTTTTTTGTTTGATAGTGTTTACTTCCCAGGTGGTCCCATAGTCACCAGGTCAGGATCTGATGATGGAAACCCTGAGAAATCGAGGGCAACTTTCGAAAATTATAGGCATACGTAGGGTAAAAACTTGACTCTAAGGCGTATGTCTGATAACACTATGCAATGGTGAAGGTTTGGAGCTGACCTGATGATGAAGACCAGAGAAGGTCGAGGGAACTTGAACAATGAATGTGTAAACTACCTCGTGTTTGGGCTTATATTGTTCGTATTGATGAGAACTTTCCACTTATGCGGATAGTGACAACTATGCTTGTCACTGAAAAGCTAAAAATAAAAAACTTTTTACAAAAAAATAAAACCGACTCCCAAAAACACTGAAAAGCAAAAAAAAACTATTCTTAGGTGCATCGGCCTAGAAGTCGGTGGCGAAATAAACTTAGTTACATCCATTAGACACTGACTTCTAGGCCGATGCACCTAAGAATAGTTTTTTTTTGCTTTTCAGTGTTTTTGGGAGTCGGTTTTATTTTTTTATGTTACAATCTGCGATATGACTACAAAAGATCTACTGATGTTGGGTATATAAATCAACTAAACATTTTTAATAGTATGCATTTCACACAACTAGGTAAAAAATCAAAATAAAATTGTGATAATGCAATTTTTACGTAAAAAATAGATATATTGTTTTTGATTGGTGCGGTGTAATGAGTAGGACAGATAATATCAAGTTATACAGATAATGTGTAATGTGTGAATCACAGGAAAAATGTGGGCGGTATATGATAATATTTAAACGTATGATAGGGATATAATACACTACAATAGAAAACATATAAACATCCGTATTGAGAAGCTCTTCCTTTTTGGGAAGATTAAAAAGATATTAAGTTCTTTACTTTTGTGCCAATTGTAGGGGATATCTTCTTAAAATTAGTAATTATGAGAACAGACCTGTTTCATGCAGTCAGACAAAAACGGCTGACTATGATGAAGCAAGTCAGAGTCATCTCAAATCCACCTGATGATCTTTGACGTGGAACTATAAGACTAAACACGTGGAAATAATTTTAATTTACGACCATAGTTACATTTTAAGCTAGGTATACAAGCTATTACGGCACTAAGTGGGTACTTAAAAATGATAATTAGGAATCAATGATTGTGTGTAAACATGAAACATTTATTATGTAAATACATTAGGTATTACATAGTAGGTAGTTCTATTGTTGTATTTTGTTGCAGTACATACCTACATTGACGCATTAGATTCACATTATTGTCTCATTATTTTGGATACTCATTTCCATATGTATTTGGCAATGGTACGATGAATGTTTGTTAGTCACACACAAGGCACTTACTTCAACAGCTTAGGAACTACTTATCTACCTCTATATACTAATATTATAAAGTTGAAGAGTTTGTTTGTTTGAACGCGCTAATCTCAGGAACTACTGGTCCGATTTGAAAATTTCTTTCAGTGTTAGATAGCCCATTTATCGAGGAAGGCTATAGGCTACTTTTTATCCAGGTACGGGAAGTAGTTCCCACGGGATGCGGGTGAAACCGCTGGCAGAAGCTAGTGTATCAATATTTGTGCTACACAAATGTCAAAACCGCTCAGAGCAAGCGTCGTGGTCAACGCTCATTAAATCCCGGCATGACAAGAGTCTCTAGCCCTGCAGTGGGGTGATAAAAACGCTGATAATTAAATAAATTTGAATGGCTCTCTAAGCCTGCAATACTATAACGCATCCTCATTTATATGTATTTCATTTAAAATGCATTTTAAAGTACTTCTTACTGGTCCAGGATGACTTTGAATCAACGTATGTAACTCAAAATAAGAGGCTAAGTGAGAATTGGTAAAATGGTCATAAATAGTAGGTACATTGGTATACATTCGACCACGCTCGTAAATTCCGACCAGTAATAAATTTTATTGTATCGGCGTGAAGAAACACGTGACATGCTTGATTCATTGAAACGAATCCTATTTGATTGGCAATGTATTCGCTGAATTATTTTTGATAGTTTCACATGACGCTTACCTAAAGATTTTTTTCAGTATTTAAATCAAATCCTGTCTTCATTTTTGTGTTAGCTACCTATGTATTAAGTACCTAATTGTAAATTCTAAAGAGACATCATTATTTTTTTATTATTAGCGGTAGCTCTACAGGTACCCACTTACCAAAAGGTACATAAAAATCTGCTACGTTCAAAATTATGATAGATTCTTTAACGACTTTTAAAAGATGTTTTAGAAGGCCAGAAAATAACATCTGTTTAAATTAGGTAGAAAAAAATATACAGCTGCAGATAAAATAAAAATCACCTTTACACGGAAGACGTGTGTTTTTTTTTGCAACTAAGACATAGACAATACTTATCACAATATTTACGAATCAAGGCCGGATCAATAGATAAGGCAATTTTTTCGCTATTCTTGAACACCCAAACCGTTCGCCTTTTGCGAGCACACTGCACGAACATACAATGTACACACGCACGAACTGCACTAAACGCAGGATGCATCGCAGGATGCACTATTGTGTATTATGCTGATTTTCGAAACGTTTCCTCTAATTATTATGCAACTGCCCCGCGCTGCAAATGCAGCTGGCATACTAGTGAAAGTCGTGTAGTGTGCACCGCGTATTTAGCTAACATTTAATGTTTTATTAAATAAAATCAGTGTTCTATGGTACACGTCCCTCAATCTCACTTATGTTTTAAGTGATTTTTATGATCGGACTGACTGGGTTGTAATTGTCTGTGTACGATGTGGTTCGACGTTTCGTTCGTTGGAAAGAACGGCGGAAAGCAGAACCTCTTATTTTTCGAGTGAGTAAAACCTTTGTGGTATGGCTTGTGTAGAAATGTAGGGCGATTGCATGTTTTTATAGCTCAGTTATTAAGACCTTTATGGTGGTAGATAGATAAAGAAGGGATTTATGATAGGAGGTAGTTTATAAGGTATGCATCAAAATAGTATTAACTATAGTTCAGATTAAGCGTTAATTAGCTGAACAACGTAGAAAATGTCGAGTAAGATTATTTTTTTCTTATAACTTGCGTAAATACACCAATCGACTTAGTGGGTGTTTCGGCATACCTAATTAATAAGTTGTTTGAGCTGGTTTATTTTCCAGAAATTATTTTTTTGAAAAATCTCTAATTAGCAGTTTTTATTAGGATAATGTATTTTTATTTGCAAAAATAGTACACTAGTGCAAAAAGATAATTAACCAGGATATTAAATATTATACATATTTTGGAACAAACTAGACTTAAAAGACTAATTGAAGAACAAGTTTATGGCGCTTTTTTTTAATTTACGCGTTTTATTACTGTTAATGGCGTCCACGGCCGACTTCGGCCACGGCGGCTGTTCTCATTTAAGGAGATCAGCCAGCTGCGCAGGACATATTATAGTGCACGAGCATTTGCGCAGACACAGGTGCTCTCCCTATTCCTTCACTCTCGTAACCAGATGGGACGGTAATCCGACACGACCGGAAAGAGATCAGGCGCAGGACCGACATTTACGTGCTCTCCGATGCACGGGTGAATCAATCACCAACTTCCAGACTTACGGGCTGCTTTGTGAAAGTTTAAGAAAACCCACAAAGCGATTTCGGCCCGCCCCGGGAATCGAACCCGAGACCTCGAGCACAGCAGCCGCGCTTGCGACCACTAGACCAACGAGGTCTGTTATTGAATATTTATCTATACTAATATTATAAAGAGGAAAACTTTGTTTGGTTGTAATGGATAAACTCAAAAACTACTGGACCGATTTTAAATATTGTTTCACCATTAGAAAGCTATATTATCTGCGAGTAACAAAGGCTATATTTTATGCCGGTGCGGGCAGTAGCTCTCACGGGACGCGGGAAAATAAGCTAGGCAAAAGCAAAATCAGAAACGAATCAGTGGTCAGTGAGTATTAGCTCAAAGGATTGTTAATTCAGACAATGCAATACTACAACTTACCTTCTTAAAAACCATATAAATAAAATTTTATTTAGGAATTATATGTACCTACACATTTACATGACGTAAAAATAAACTTATTTATACATAGAGGTATATACAACTAGTGGGCAAAGAACCAACCTCTCGAGTATGAGGGCGCGGGTTCGATCCCAGGTCAAGCAAGTACCAATGCAACTTTTCTAAGTTTGTATGTACTTTCTAAGTATATCTTAGACACCATTGACTGTGTTTCGGATGGCACGTTAAACTGTAGGTCCCGGCTGTCATTGAATATCCTTGGCAGTCGTTACGGGTAGTCAGAAGCCAGTAAGTCTGACACCAGTCTAACCAAGGGGTACCGGGTTGCCCGGGTAACTGGGTTGAGGAGGTCAGATAGGCAGTCGCTTCTTGTAAAGCACTGGTACTCAGCTGAATCCGGTTAGACTGGAAGCCGACCCCAACATGATTGGGAAAAGGCTCGGAGGATGATGATACATATATACAACTAAAAACAATAATTATAAAATGACATCAAAAAACTCCTCATCGCTGCCCACCGGGAGTGTACCCAAGAGGCTGGCAGCATTGCCACGTTGGATGGCAATGCTTAATTTTTGACCAAAATAAAAACCAGCCTTTGGGTCACTTGAAGTGTCAGCAAGTCGCTTTGCCAGATAAATAAAATGCTCACAACAAACAATATTGCGTTTCTGAGCAAAATTCATTGTTCCTTTGTAATTAAGTACTTACTGAAGCGACCTTGGCAACCAAGCAGTCCCCTTTTCTCTTTAAACTCGCAATTACATAATTAATCGCTGAAGGCGTTAATTACTCGTCCAAGGCCTGGTTTGGTTTCTTATCAATTAACAGAATTAATGATATCCTTTAGTAATGTATCGGTGTGGTTGTTGGACAATAAGACTTGCGGCATCCTTGGCCTGACAGTAAATAGTTTCAGAACTAATGAGCCAGTTAGTTCGTGTATTTATGAACAGTATTTATGAATAAGTGTGTATTGAAATCTTATACGTATTAGAAGACATACCTACAATGTGTTTATGCAAAACCACTTTATTGCTTTTTCTTACTTAATAGTACTTTATTGATTAAGTACTTACTCTTTCACCTAAAGGTGTAAAAACAAGACATAAAAATGTATATAAAATTTCTTAGTTGCGATACTGTCTTATTTTAAATAGGTACTTCTTATACAAGGTGTTGATTTGCATTTGTGCCATACTTCAGGAGGAGGACATAAAATACGTAAATAATCGATTGGAATTACAGTAGACGGGAAATTGCTAATATGCACTGCTTTTTTTGTCATTGTAATGTCATAGTATTTCAGAAGTAATCCAATTTTATGAATGAAATTTATGAATAATCGTTGCGTATGCTTTGTGTTTGCGTTTGTGTGAGGGCGCAGCACGGTTTTAAGGCCAGTAACACACGCGCCGAGTTTAAATACGGCTAGATGACATTGACGGATTTCCGAAAAAAAAAAGAAATAAAAAATTTTTGTACCAATTTTTTTGTTGATTTGGGTTGAGAATCATTAGTATAATTACGTCCTTGACTATGGCACGGATGCAAATCAACAGCTTGTATGCAGTGTTTTTCAGAAAACCGCTTTTGAATGTCGTATAGACAATTTGCATTTTTAATTCAGTGTTCGCACTTACTAGGTACCACTTACTTGCGTAGTACCGTGTATGATGGGTCCTGAATGTTCTTCTTAGAGAAGGTAGACCTTGATTCCTCAAAGGTCATCAAGTGTACATCAGGTTTCTTAGTCCTTGGAACGAGTCCTTTTATGTACAATCTGGTTCCTTTACGCTCTCGATTTCGCGATCTTATTAAGTATATACCAGCTTACAAAAATAACTTGATGTAGGCGGACATCGTATAAAAAATCAAAAAGAGATCATGTTTTTGTTTTTTTTTATAAATATTAATATTTGCACTAACAAGACTCCTAGACAAATTCAAATTGTATTTTGTCTTAATTAAATAATTACTACATATTCTGACAAGTTTTTAGCCAAAGGAATGCGGTTTGCAATTTCAATTTGTAACTATTGGACCATCATGCATCTTACGAAAATTATAATATCTGATTGTGCAAAACGTTATCTCATCCTTACCAGTTACAACTCACTTATTAATGCTAAAGTAACTATACTGTCTTACGATGTAAAACAATTTATGTGGAAACGATTAATGAACGGCCAAATCGATAAAATGAGATTTATCCGGGAATTTATTCCGTTAACTTTTCATCCCGTGTTAGTTTTTGTAGGAAGGTGCAATCGCGGGAAACTGCTATTAATCCATCCCTTTTGAATGAAGTTTACTGCATTTTACAAAGCTGAAAACAAATCAATAGTTCGTACTCGTTGTTCCCGGCAGTTTCTTCCGCATCCCAAATGAACTACGGGCAGTAGTTTAGTACCAGGAAATATAGTCTGATAGGTATTATTATCGGTTTATTGGATTTGCGTGAATTTCTAACAAATACATTCAAACTTACACGTTTACATACATGTAATGTGTTTACAATATATTGCACCTAGGTGTACCTACATTTAGTTATACCTAGACGTATGAATTGGACGAGTTAAAACTTGGAATGAGATGGCAGTAAGCCTTTAATGTTTATATGTGATTTAGCTACAAGCATCCATATTATAGACAGTGCAATTTAGCCACCTGCTAACCAAATCTGTGCTAGCAGAGCAAAGCAAACAAAATCAGTGGAAGATCTCGCAACGCATGTCAAGAGGCGCAACGCGTGATGCAAACGTTGCCTAAACGTGATGCAAACTGCGCTATGCTTGTACTATTACTAGATATATAGTTCACTAGACAGTATTGTTTTTAATTGACCAATACCTTACCAAAAAAGATGCTTAGCGGTTCTTTTCTGGCAGCTTGAGCTGATCTTCAAACCGTACAATTCTTTAGTAAAATTAATCTGACACAGCCTCATGCAAAAAGCACTTTATTAATGAGATAAGTACACATTATTGATAGGACGTAGAAATTAAAGGGTGTGCTCAAATGAATAATTTTTTCGGCTCTTTCTGAATCTATTTTAAAGCAAAAATTTAATAATTTAGGTAATGGAGGCACGGGGGAGACATCTATAATCACTACCTCTTATCAAATGATGTTTTCTTTTTAGAATCACTTTTAATTAAGATTATCTCATGAGACCATAAAGTATACAAGGTGTTGATTTGCATTTGTGCCATACTTCAGGAGGAGGACATAAAATACGTAAATAATCGATTGGAATTACAGTAAACCGAAAATAGCTAATATGCACTGCTTTTTTTGTCATTGTAATGTCATAGTATTTCAGAAGTAATCCAATTTTATGAATGAAATTTATGAATAATCGTTGCGTATGCTTTGTGTTTGCGTTTGTGTGAGGGCGCAGCACGGTTTTAAGGCCAGTAACACACGCGCCAAGTTTAAATACGGCTAGATGACATTGACGGATTTCCGAAAAAAAATTAAAATCAAAAATTTTTGTACCAATTTTTTTGTTGATTTGGGTTGAGAATCATTAGTATAATTACGTCCTTGACTATGGCACGGATGCAAATCAACAGCTTGTATAGTCTGCTAACAGCTCATACTGAGACAATTAGTTGCTAGTAGATACTAATAGTCTTTGTATTTACTTTATGGTATCATAACTAAGCCCTTGATGACTTCAAATAAAGTCTACCAACCTATCATTCCTACCAACAATTTACCCACTAGTAACCCAATAATCATTAAATTACCAGGTGTATCGCTTACTACTTACTACACACACATGTCATGAACAAAACGTATACATACGTTGTGCAAGTAACCTCGAACTTGAACACGGCATTATTACCGGTCCGATTACAACACGGCTTGCTTTACTGTTCGCGTATGTTGTGAAAAATATTTCCGAAATTTATACGGGTTTATGTTGTAGAATACGTATGTATTTCGCGTGATTTTGGGTTGAAAAATATTTTGAGTAAAAGCGGGTTAAACGTCTCCTAGATAAGTAAATAGATATAAGTTTCTTCCATGCACCAATTTGAGCCTTGCCAATTTGTATGTTGTTTCCATGAAATCACACATCATCTCCCGAGCCTTTTCCCAACTATGTTGGAGTCTAACCAGTCTCTATCTTTCTATGCCATAGATTCTTAATAATTATACACTTGTATTATATACCTATCTTTATTGAGCAACAGTTTTATTTTTTTGTCTGTTTCTTCAATAAGAAACGTCAAAATCTTTTCTCAATTCTGACACCGGATAAGTGACTGGCTAAAATTTTGTCAACAGCTGTACTTACAAAACATACATTCCAATCACGTGCATACATCATGATTAATAGTTGGCACTTCTGCTGTATAATAATGAAGGTACCAACTAAGCCCAAATGACATTTTGATATTCACAACACGTACAGTATCAAGTGTTTCCTTAATCATTTTTTTTGAAATATTTTAGTGTAGCTTGTTTATTTAACTTGTTAAAAAAATAGTATTATGAGCCATTTACTTGTCTCATGGTCTGAATGTATAATTGTGACATTAACTACTTTACTTGTTTAACTTGCTTTGCGAGTATGTTAAACAAAATAGGGTACTCGACTAGGTAGGTTGTATGTAGTGTATGCTTGAAGGGCTAGAGCATTTTATTTGGTTATCAAATGCCCTCCTACCGAGCCTTTTCCCGACTATATTGGGGTTGGCTTCCAGTCTAACTGGATGCAGCTGAGTCCCAGTGTTAAACAAGGAGCGACTGCCTATACGACCCAGTTACCTGGGCAACACGATATCCTCTATAAGACAGGTTGATAGACTTATGGCTCCTGAATACCCGTAACGACTATTCCAATGACACATTTTTATTTCTACTTAATATTCATGCAGATATTGTTAGTGCAGTAGTTAATGCACGATGTATGGAAATCTTTATCATAACAAAGAAATATTTTTATATTTGCATAATCAGTTGGGGCAATGATATCTTACCCAACTGGGCTGCGAAATAGGTGGTAATTGCTTAACTGTTAATCTCAAGGTCATTTGGTTGCGTTTCTATGTTTTCGCTATTAGTAAATTGTTTATTTGTTCAATTTTGTAATATTTTTCTGGCAGATCCTATGGATGGGACATTTAAGTATATTCAAACTAAGTCAGTTAAGTTTGTAAAATCTTAAAAATCTTGCTTATCTACTCACAAGTTGTTTAAGCAAATTTTATTCACCCATATTTTTTAATCAATACAAAAAAAATATTGTATGAGATTTCATGCCCTGTCGAAGCATGACCAAAGGCCAAAAAGGCGTACAAAAATAACTTTGCCTAATGTTTTCGGCACGAGAAGTAAATATCACCTTAAATGACTTGCAATATTTTCAAAATGTTTTTTTCGCATAATACAGTACATATTTTAGCGTATCTGTACCAAATATCAATATTGTTTATTATTTAAATTGTACCTACATAAATACGAGTTCATGGTCATATGGTTCATTGTTAGTCTTTGAATATAATTTCCATATCATTGTGCAGATTACAGATAATCATTGTATTTCCTTTTGTGTTCTACCTAGCTATGGAAAATAGGTATACAATTATATAAAATGCGTAGGTATCTATAGGCATTTATTTGCGTACAACAAAACATTTATTCTTTGTTTACCTTGTACATTATTCAGTAATTTATCCTATTTTTTGTTAAAATTTACGCCAAGAGGAAAAGATAAATATATTTAAATTAAATTGATGTAATAATTTTGCTTTTGTATGCAGGCAATTAAAGGCAGAAATAAATTACGGAAATCAAATCAAATCAAATCAAATCAATAAATTATTTATTTCAATTAAAGTATACCGCAACTTTGACATTCATTCTCTGACGCATGTTGCCACATTTCTGCTGGAATGGTTAAAAAATGAGAACTACCGTTTTCGAAATGTTTCACTTGAATGGTCTCTACTAAAAGATCTTTTGCCCACCCCTATCCCAACTATATTAAAATTGCTTTAAATTACCTGTCACAATAAATTCAATAAAATAAAAATATGTCTTATTGCTTCACATACTTGTTTGGGCAAAATCACAAATATTTGATCATAAAATAATTATGTAGGGCCAGAGGGCTGGCTTATTCTTTGGACAAAGAATTAGCATTGCCATTCAACGTGGCAATGCAGCCAATCTTCTGGGCACGTTTCCGGAGGACAGTGATGCGGAGGAATACTTCGACACCTGTACTATACTTATGTAGGTATATCAAAGTACTTCGTGCACACCAAGATAAAAAAAATTATTATAGTATCCAAAGTAATTATCGTCTGGTAACCAAGTAGGTACCTTCCTGAGATTTGCGCGCACAAAACAAAGCTCGTTACCTTTACAATCTGAGTATAAATAATTATATTCTATTAAAATAAAATACAAAAAGGTTCCTGTAGTAAAAGGAAACAATAGGACATAAAATTAATGGAATTGCAAAAAAATTACAATTAACACTGAGGTCAAATCAGAAGCGTAACAACAATTTTTTTTCAAAAAAAGTGCAAATATGCTTTTAGCTTACGCTTTTAACAACACACACAAAATGTCACAGTTGTTATTGCTTTTTTTCTGCTCAAATCTGCGTTCACCTTAAAAAACAGCAATGCTTTTTTATTCATGAACTTTAATTTACGGAATTAATAACTGAAACAAAAAATCTTTTTGAAAAAATAGCCAAAGTCTTTTTTTATTTTATTTAATTGGCCGTTTTTTTTTTATCAATGTACGTACACGTTTATATTTAGAACGAGTATAATACTTGAACCTGCTTTATAAAAAATAAGCTGACCTTTTTCCTTTCGCTCCTTAAAACCTGATTCCATTCTTTACAATAATTGTGGCAAGGAAACTTCCATTTTACGTCAGTAAACCCGTTTCTTTAATAATACTCAGCTCTATATAGAATGTTGCATCGACTCACAACGTCATAAAAGTTGTTATCATCATTTAATATTTTTATTACTTTCAGGAATTCATTAAGCGTGAAGTACGTAAATTGACTCCTATAGGTTTTTCCAAGCCAACCAAAGTAGTTATTCAACCATGATTGTGACAATTTCAATTTACTTTTAGTTAAAAGACAGTTAATGGTTATTGAGAAGAATTGGCTTATTGAGTGGAGTTTTTAAACAACCAATGCAATGGCTACACTCAATGCTACCAAGTAAACGGAAAAGAGATGTTTAGGTAACGAATTATTATATTGTAATAATCTTCTCTGGTATCTGTACTAGGAAACTAATTACATGCCCACATATAATTAAAAAATATTAATTGACTTTTCCGCCTTTGTTATTTCCGCTATCTCAATATCAATGAAATTGTGAAAGGTCAAGTTTACCTCAGTCTGTTTTTTAAACTTTCACCAATTATAAGAAAGTAATGTTCCACGTAGAGGTAATTAAATTTACAACGGAAATCGTCTTTTGAATAACTTTTCGCAACCTATACATAACTACTTCCTTAACTTAGACTGTTTTGATTTTTGTATTTACCCGTGCGACTTCGTCGTGGTGTCGTGGTGGCCTAGTGGGTAAAGAACCAACCTCTCGAGTATGAGGGTGTGGGTTCGATTCCAGGTCAGGCAAGTACCAATGCAACTCTTCTAAGTTTGTATGTACTTTCTAGGTAAATCTTAGACACCAATGGCTGATAAAAAGGTGAAGGAAAACATCTAGAGGAAAGCTGGACTATAAAGTCTGAAATCACCAACCCGCATTGAGCAAGCGTGGTGATTAACGCTTAATCCTTCTCCGTGTGAGAGGAGGCCTGTGCCCAGCAGTGGGACGATAAAAAGGCTGTAACAGAGTGCGACTTCGTGAAATTCTTGTAACACGGCACAAAATCAATTTACAAAACAGTACCTTTTAATCATTTTCTGTTCCTCAAGCAACACTGAATTATCTTCCATAGCTTAATTTCTATAAAAGTTTTTCCATAGAAAATCCACATTTTTCCGCGGTCGGCAATCATATCTGCTCCACCCCTTGCGCTGCTATTTTTACTATAGCAAATTATTAAACTATTCGAGTAAATTATAAATTTTATCTTTCTCCCCCAGGACCGACGAGCAAGGCATAGCGATGAAGGTGTACAACGGCATCGCGTTGGCTCTGGAGATCCTGGTGCTGTACATCAAGATGACGGCCACCTGGCTGCACTGCCTCTACCAGTTCTTCGTGCCGCCCGAGCCTAAGAGCGTCAGCGGGGAGATTATACTCGTGAGCCAATTTTATATCATAGAAAGATAAAGATAAAAAGTCATTTATTTAAAGTAGGCTGAAAATCAAAGAAAAGTTTACAAAAGCCCCAAAAACACCTGTCTTCACTACTTCTTGCGTACTTGTTGGGAAAAAGAAATGGTGGAACTAACTGCCCAGCACAACAATTCTGTCTAAGTGTATAGTTTGAAGAACCGGTTCTTCTGCTCTTAACTCCGTGGTTTCTTCTTTCATACTCATATATGCCGTCATCTCACAAGTAACATTCTCCTAGGTGATTTCCACCTTCTTCTCAAATAATGTATTGTTTTCCCCTTCCAGATAACAGGTGCAGGTCACGGCATGGGTCGGGAGACAGCTCTCAGGTTCGGGCGACTGGGTGGAATCATAGTCTGTGTGGACATCAACCCTACTGGCAACCAAGAGACTGTGGACCTCATCAAGGAACAGAAGGGAAGAGCCCATCGATTTGAGTAAGTTTTCTGTCTTCATTATCGTCATCATCATATCCCTACAACGATCCCAGTCTTGGGCAGAATCTTACTTGTAATCACATAGCTTTTTACTATCTTGGTAGCAATTACTTTTCCTAGCATGTAGCTACAGTCACATAATATTATGCTCTGGTACCTAATTTGTTTTATTTTAACATTTTCGGAAAACTTACAGCTAGAAGAAACAATATGACACTTGAAGGCCATTTACAAGAACTTAGGTTTCATAAATCAAGAGCAAGACCGACGCGTTTCACCCGGTCTTTAATCTATCTTCAAAAGATTTAGGTTCACTAGAAATGCTCATGGTCAACACATTCAGTTAGGACATGATATTTAGTAATATACCTACCTGGCCATACCACATGCAGCTTGACCCAGAAGTTTGTTCAAAGTCCAATGTTGCACTATAGTGCTCTCGTCATCTTTACACAAACTTCGTGTTCAAAAAGTTTACATAGGTCACGATGGCATGTCTGATTCGACACCAACAACTTTAGCAATCTATAACTGGGCATAGACATATTTGGATCACAAAATTCGATTGGTTTTGATTTGATAAGGAACCCGAACGCCTTGTTAGCTTGATCTATAAAAAGACGCCTAACCTACCTTCCTTACGGCATCTCCGCTACCTTTCCATGCTATGTAGATCAAACCGATGTATGAAAGATGAGATAAACGTTTGCGTTTGTCATCCATGTGGGATCAAAGAACTCATTGATCATATATATCGTTACGTTGGTCATGATGTAACCACAGTTGAAATAAGATCTTACATAAATACACCAATAGGGTATTTTAGTCTAGATGAGAAAAAAATTAAAAGTGTATTACAATGATTGTTTAGAGGAAAAGCAATCGGGAAATGTTAGTTTCACTTCGTAAGGTACATAAATATATTTTTTATTGCAGTTTAAAGTTTTTAGGTTTTTTTATCTGTCTTTGAACACTACGAAATGTCGCCGCCATGCTAATGACGTCATTACGGTAGTAAACAAAAGTGTCATATATCAGTGTCAGTATTTATATCCACTGGTACTTGAATCCATAATTTGTCTGGTGTTTTTACACTAGTGTTCTCACATTCAGAAACAACACACCAACGATACGGAGCATAATTACTCATTATTAAAATTTTCAATACATATCAAAATATGTATTACTGACAGCTGTAGTTTGTTTACTAACGTAATGACGTCATGACCAAAAAACAATCATGGCGTCCGTTGTGTGCCGCGTTTTCGCGAAATACGCGCGAAATTTGAAATTATGATAAAACAATTAATTTATATTCGTACATAGCGTGAGAAAAAAAAATATTTTTAATTTTTTAGAGATATATTAAGACTAAAGAATTTATTTAAGATATATTTCAAAAATGCATGTAATACCCTATTATGTAGATATCTGTTACTGTACCTAGTCTTTAGTCTTTATGTATCCCCAATTCAAAGTATCAACTTTATAAGTGCATTCTACTCGAGTACTCAATACTCTTAGAAAAAACAACTGAAGAGCGACCTAATTGAAAAACAAGTCAATAGTATCCGTGTAATAGAAAAAAAGTATAAATACAGTAACAACTTAAACCGTTAAATGAAAATACCTACATTGATTCATGGCCGCCCTTGATGGTCTTTGTGACAATACATTGGCAATCGCTGTGCATACGATTAAAGTTCAAATAGGTATCTGTGCAAATATTTATATTAACGTTGTGAGTATCTCAAGTTCTCTAGGTACTTATGTAAATATATACACGTGTAGGCACATTGATTGAATCATCAGGTTTATGTATTTTATACTCCTGTCCATAGAAAAGATCGAATGCTTCTTTATAATTTTATGAGTAGTATCGTAAAATTTATAGACAGATTTATTCATAGTCTGCATATGACCCTAGATGGAGGGCAATCTTTTAGTGGGATAATAATTTCTCGGGCTCTTGATGAGTCTAGATATGTATGCGCACAACCCGATCAACGACGATCAGATAAGCATACACATCTACTAAAAAAAATCGGTTTCACGATTCCATTCCAACAGCTATCGACCGATAAAAGTTCGTCGATATTTAGACTGCGAAGTCCCAAACTAAACAACGTCGTATAAATTCCATCTCAAAATGCTAATTTTAATTTTAACCAACATCCCATAAAGACAAAAGTTCATAATTCGAATGTTTCTATTTTTTTAAACCTACCATATATCCAACTTCTCCACAGATGTGACGTCACAGACAGAGAAGCGATAAATGCCTTGGCGGAGAAGATCCGGCGCGAGGTGGGCGAGGTGACCATGTTAGTGAACAACGCGGGCATCATGCCCTGCAAGCCGCTGCTGCAGACCTCTGAGAAGGAGATCCGTACATCCTTCGAAGTTAATATCATCGCACATTTATGGGTAAGTAGTGGTTTATACTTCAATGTCTGTACTTATATGTATTGACTATAAGAAAAACTGCAATATGGCAATATAAAAAAAAAATGTATACTCTGAACTCTGGTACCCATTTACCCAGAGTAAGAATGATCCTTGCTAAATTAATTCAATTTGTCATTTGGTCGCGCTTTCACATCAAAAGTACTGAACCGATTCAAATGAGGTACACACTGCACAGGTAGTCTAAATTTAGAAAAAAACATAGGTTACCTACTTTTTGTCCTGGTTCGAGTAGTAGTTGCCACGGGATGAATCACGGGAAACAGCTATTTCCCAAGAAACGAATCACCTTCCTAAACCAATTTCATCACCATCTCCCAACTCTTCTAGCTCCTCCAAGCGTTCCTACCATCAATGATGGAGCGCAACCACGGGCACATAGTAGCCATGTCGTCAATGGCTGGAGTCGTGGGGCTGCGCAACCTGGTGCCGTACTGCGCCACCAAGTTCGCCGTGCGCGGGCTCATGGAGGCGCTGCATGAGGAGCTCAGGGAGGACAAGCAGAAGGACTATAGTGGGGTGAGTTGAAGATTCAATTCAAAAATAAACATAAAAGTGCAGCAGTATTTTATATACCTATATATAGTACCTACTTATATGCAGTAGCATAGGTTAGGTATATTGCTGAATCAACTTTGGCGACAGTTGGGTGAGCATGCATGAGATTCTACTGTATTACACAACGAAACTTAGAATCTTCGATGTTATTTCAAGAATATTATTTCAAGAGTGTAAATCAAAATGTCTATTCCGTCGTGTAAAGAAACGTCTATTATCATCCCATTTATAAAATACATCACGGCTTCCTAAAAAGTTTCTTGGAAGGTAGATAAAAAAGCTGCTGTGAAACTTGAGTTTTTGCTCAATCCGAATAAAAAACGAATAAAAGGTTACTGCCTCTAGAAAAATTTAAAAAATATTTTTTCTAAACATCTGCCTACCTTTTCCAGATCAAATTCACAGTGATCTGCCCTTACATCGTGGACACGGGGCTGTGCAAGAACCCGAAGATCAAGTTCCCCTCGCTGATGAAGATCCTGACTCCTCAGGAGGCAGCCGACAGCATCGTCGACGCCGTCAGGAGGAATTATTACGAGATCACCATTCCTAGCTCGCTGTATTATATTAATATGGTAAGTTGTTTCGTATGTCTTGATACGTGGGACACAAAATACGTAAAATGTGATACGTGGTATACAAGATATGTGTCATATACAATACGGCAAATATATGATAAATGTACGTTTGACACTTCTGTCCAAAAAAATAGGAATATTATAAGTTCTTTAGACAAAAACTCAATGTAATCCGACAGATATTTGGAAAAACCTAAGTTTTCTCACACTAAGCAATGTTGTCTGTTTATTGCTTTTGATTAAATAATTATTTTGGGTACCTATAATATCTTAATGGCAACGAAAACTTGAAAGGTCAAACAAAATCTTTATAGAACTACTTTTGAAAATAAAATGATGCCATATCTTGAAGAAAGTCAAGGACGTCTCCTCACCTTTGAAGCACCATTTTCTACATAAAACAACTAGTTATATCAGAACTAGTTTCTTGTAAACCAGTTTGTGGCATTCCCGACCTAAGTCTATAATTACCTATGTAGGCATTTGAACTAGGATCCGGTCAATAACGCAATTCAGGTTTAAAACTTGAACCGTAACATATTGTAAGGAGACATGGGAACTCATTATGATAGCTTACGTTTTAAGTATTTTGAAAGTAACTCTGTTTGTCTTTTTATCCGCCAAAGCTACTGAACACTAACCGTCGTACCACAAAAACTTTTAAATGTATGTTGAACACTTGGCTTAAAACATTCAGATTATGCGTTACGTTGAAATAAGGTCTGTTTTGCAGCCATATTTTTGTAGATTAGTGTTCAACAGATGTTTAAGTTTTTATAGTAAGGTCGACATAGTCTAGTCCAGGGTTTGATAGGTACAAACATAGTCTAATCTAGGAAAGGACATGGGCTACTTTATATCCGTGTTAAGTAGTTCCTAGATAGTTCTGAACATCATTTCATGTTCACTTAAAAAACATTCTTCTTTTTTCAGATCTGCAGAGCTTTCCCGAGGTCGGTGCCATTATATCTGAAGGATTTCTTAGACTCAGGATTGGAGGCCCATTCTTAATTCAAACAATCTGTCATGATTGTATTTTTGTCAATGTAGGTATTTACTGTCAAAAAGTCTGACAAAGATTAGGCTTGAGTTTTGAGGACCAAAAAAGTAAGCAATTAGATATTTTTTTTTAATGAGGTAGGGCTAAGAAAAAAGTAATTCAATTGAAAATGAGTCCTAAACTTATATTCACTTAAAAAATAAAAATTATTGAAAGGATTTAAAGAGTCCATTTTAATAGGTTCGTTTACCCAAAATTGTTTAGGGTCTTATCAGGAAAAATACAAATGAATTTTAAAAAGTCGCCAAAGTGAAAAATGACTTAAGAAGGCAAATTTTTCGATCTTAATATTCTCATAATTAAACACAAAAACTAAATTTTAATTTTAAATAATAGAACCATGTCTGCCTTCATACATATTTTTTGTGGAAACCGACTTATTATTTCTCGAAATTGAATCTGTAATTTTATTGTAATGTGATATTTAGAAACATCACATTTTTGAAACTTTGATCAAAAGCGATCTTTTACTTAAAATCAACACTGCAATATGATTTTTTAGTTGTTATTATTTTATATTTTTTGACAACTTTATTTTGCTCCCCTAAAAAAAATATTTTTGTAAAATAAACAATCATCACTAGAGGGAGTCGGTTTCAGTGTGTATAGTATTTTTACATGATTTTTTACTTTTGCAGTTTTTTGAGCAATTTTACGAGTGCAAAATTAGTTAAATAGTCTTCAGTATCATTCACATGTAGGTATTTAAATTGATGCCGGAGAGCCAACCTCGCGTCCTCAGTGACTATGTTAGCGACCGCATCCTTCATTTCCTGGCGACCCCATCTTAAAGAGGTCGCCAGAATGGGAAACGCCTTGTAGGTACAATATATTTCGAAAATTGATTGGCTTTTGACACAACTGAAATTGCTCATTAGACTTTGAAGTTTTGCTTAATTTTATGTTTATATATATTAAATCTAGTTTAATTAGATTAGAATTTGCAAATTAAGTGATATGCAGTGCCTCAATCTTACACGCGTGAATTTATTATATTTTAATAAATCTTGCCTTTGAGTAAAATATCCTTATCCACATATTTTATACTACATATACTATTCCGTGAATTAGTATACAATGTAATATATCCTGTTATACTGTATATAAATTTATAAATATTTTATATACGTACGTATAATAAGTAATATCGTGTTATTAAATGTTTCTCATTATTATAGTTAAAGTAATTTTGTGAAAGTAATTTATTTAATAACATACCGTAGAGCTAACAATGTGTAACTTACAGGTTTAATATTGACTAATGTCGTGAAAGTTTTTCTAGGCAAGTTAATAATGTTAGTTTTGTAATAGGTCCGAGTTTTACAGAACATTCGAAATGTGATCAATACTGAATTTTTGAGTGCCATCATAAGTGAACTGCAGTGGAATTTAAAACATGATATTATGTATTTTGTCGTATTTTTCTGCCGTCATGTTTGTTGACTTTGTCCTTGTAATAATAATCTGTTGTTCATTCAAAACACATGGTAAATTATTTAGAAGAAACGTAGTATGTATGTCTTGATACTATGCTTACCTACCTATCGTATGTTTTTAAGTGTAGCTTTCATCTCAGCTTAATATAATCTTGTCTGTTCTGAGGCTCAAAAATACAAAACGCATGTACTTTATACCTATACGAAAAGTGCATTCATAAAATACCTGCAAATATTGTTTTCTTTTGGCAAGCCATTAAACAGGCCTTATTAACACTTTTTTAAATCTCGACAATGTTAGCAACCATAACGTTATTAGATATCAATATTAATTTAGCACAGAGGCCGTAGCATGACGTTAAAGAATCATTTTTTAACAAAACATACGGCATTTCAGCTATACCTAAACTGAAAAAATATGCAAGCTGATAACTTTTGCGAACATTTTATATGATATTCGTTTATCCTTATTTAACGGACCTCATAATTCTGTTTTTTTTTGCTAATCTGGGGGCACGGCAGTGCCCCAGCCAAGTCTCGAGCAAAACGGGCACGGCCGTACCATAATAATAATTCCAGAAATAGTTGTACAATTTAAAAAATTTGGCTTTGCAACCTTATGGTACGGCCTCTGTAGGACGGCGATTACACTACTAACAAATTAAAAAAAAAAGTAAATAATTTATTATCTGAAATAAAATTAAAATACAAACCCTACGCCAAAGCTGTTGTCATACCGCAACATAACTGTTGTAATAATTTCTAACGTTGATAGCACAGGTCGCCGGGCTGAGACCATAGGGTTACCAGACTGGGACCATAGGGTCGCCAGTCTGGGACCATAGGGTCGCCAGACTGGGACCATAGGGTCGCCAGACTGGGACCATAGGGTCGCCAGACTGGGACGCCAGTGGCGCTGAGTTAGAGTTGAAGATAACTAAACCTCAGATTTCAGTTTAAGGAATTGTATATTTAATTTTGTAAGAGTTTTGTTAGTAGTGTAATAAACGCTTAAATGTATTTGTGTGATAATGTTTGTCAATTAGTTTTAAGGTTGTGATGCCGACTGTTCTGCTGTGTGATATTTTTGAATGTGCTAATGAATGCATTAAAACTAAATATAAATGTTATTATTCTGTTTTTTTTTTAATATTCGCAAAATTTTAAGGTTATTCTGTCGTGACCGATTTTCTTAAATTCGAGAATTTCTTCGAGGAAAGTTTTGTTATTATACAGCAAAAAAAAATATATTTTTAAGCACCAAATTGTAGGTTCAAGTGTCTATTTTTCAGATGAGCCTACGAATTTTTTTTATAATTCCAAAAATATACAGTAAAATAAACCTTAGTAAAATAAAATTCCAAAAAATCCTCAATCTATTTATTTCAAGTTTACATTTGATTATTCACATTTATAATGTACAGTTACTGCTACATACACATATATCTACTGACATTTTGGCGTATAATCACCTTATATGGAACGACTAACCTTACCTTAAATACTATTTACTTAAAGCAAAATACAACAGCTTTTAAAAAATAATATAATTACAAAAAAGTTTATTTCTTTATTTGGAAGTCGGAAACCAGTGCTTTTTAGGAACTATTTTGAAAGCCGGTGATATATTTTTTTTTGGTTTAAAGCTACTTAATTAAAAGGAAGGTATGTTTACAGTTTGTTAAGGTCATAATAAATTCATTTAATAAATTAAAGTTACCTACCAAGTACATTTTTTTTATGTTCACTTAAATATTTATTTTTGTTATGAATACACACATATTTAATTAATACAGGTCAAGTTATATTGCTTTTTATCTTATTCATAGCAAAATATAAATGTGCGCATTCTTTGTTTTTTTTTTCAGTAAAAAAGCAATTTAATATAGCGACAAACGGTTTCATGAAAAAATACAAACTTTTTTTTTCAATCAAAGATTAAAATAATTTTGAATGACTTCATTTTAGAAGTCATTACCTTCATTTTGCAAATCATATTGTACGTACTTATATCTTATAAGTATTTTAGCTATTTTCTTATGACGAATCATGTATGTTTATTAACGCTTAATCTTATTTAAATTATATAGCAATATAATTCAATTAAATATCTTACAGTACAAATTTAAAGCATAATTATAGCAAAAGATATCAAATCTTAACTTTGATTAACAAACGCAATTTTACAGCATCAAATGCTCAATTAACGATAACGATAATTATTTCTACTTTAATATATATTTATTAATTATACAAATAACTGAATACTTTAATTATATAATTAATATCTACTATTTATTTAAAGAGTATTCATTGATTTTCATGATTGTAGATTTTACAGGACACAGAATCTCATAAGAGTCCATTTTTTCTTTCGTATACGATACCTACTATCAACGAATTCATTTGATTTAATTTTACTGATAATTCAATATAAATTATCATACATTCATTAATTTGAAATTAAATAAATACATATACATATATGACGAGTTTATGTTCACTGGTAATATAAATAAAAAATGTTTCGGAGTATGTCTTAGCTAGTCATTATATTAAATGGAGCTAACAATTCGCGACATTTAGTTTACACATGCAAGCTTTTACGTCTACGATATTACAAGATCTAATATAATTTAATGTTGTGTCAGAAAAACCGGACACGAAGAGCGCTTTCACACTAACAGATTTTCCGTGCGGCAGCTATAAATCACGGGAAGTTGCATTTTTAGAATGCTTACAGGGTAGTAAACTGCATCAAAGAAGCGGTTAGAGACCACACAAACAATGACCTCTGAAACCGCCTAAGAGGTATTGCGCCTCGTGCAATGTGGAGCACGACAAAGGCAAATCCGCTAGTGTGAAGCCGCTGTAATAGTAGATATAGGATTCATTTTTGAACACCCATTAAACAATTTTATTTGGATGTATGTATTATTTAGAAATGTTCTCTAAAGTTTTTTTTCTCCTGACACAACATATTCAACGATACAGCTACATTGAAACTTTCAACATCTTTAACTAATAATTGACTTCATTTTAAACATCGGAAGCAAAGTTAAAGAATTCGTATCAGAAATAAGGTCAAGAGTGAGATCTTACTTTTATTTAATCACAATAATTTTTAAATTAATATTTTTTTATAATGACAAAACATACCTATTGCATATTTAAACTAAACCTCTTAAAAATAAAGTTTAATTAAAATTACTTCCTGCAATAGGTAGACATTACCCAGACCATATATTTCATGATTATAGGTATCCTTCAATATATGTAATTTGTATCGAGGCTAAAAAGTGTCGCCGGTCTCAAACACTCACTGTGTCGCCTCTTCATAATCTTGAGTAACTTGAGTGGGTATTTATTGATTCTTAAATTAATCAAATATGTTTACAAAGTAGAGAATAGCTTACAAGCCTTAATAATCATTTTTATCCTATCTTATATGTCTTAACTTCAAGATGAAAATATTAATCTTTCTTAAATCCATTCCGTTCTGGTCCACTACTTTATATAATCTTATATAATACTTTCTTTCATTAAACTTCATTTATATTTAATTCCAAATCCATTGTATGTTTTGATATCATTTTTATATACATTTTAGCTTCAAGCCAAATTAAATTAATTACGATAAAATTAAGAGATCTGGTGCTTTTGGTGGCAATATATCACAAATTATAAAACTATATTCTTGGTACACATATCTTCTATCTTACTTAACACTGTCACAATAACGAGTGATTTACTTAAACCGCCTTGTTTTTTAGACAAAGTGAGACCATTCCTTGTCCACAGGAATTTTTGTCGAGACCTATCATACCTCTCATTTCTCCTTCTCAAAGAATGATGTTTTACTATACCGTACCCAGATTTGAAAAATTTCTCGCATAAACCCACTTTACCCCATCACCAGGTTCCTATTCAGCATCGCGACTCTGCATCATCATACTCACATCAAAATCTCATGTTGGACCGTCGATTCTTCTTTAAAATCAACCTTTCCCTTTGAGCTACGCCTTCAGAAATGCTTTCAGGAAAAAAATGTCACAGTCGCATATAATATACATACTTTGGCACAAAAACATACTACAGCAGACAAAAAAATACCTGATAAACGAAAGCAGCCGTAAATATTCTTCTAAGATTCCCAGTCACAATGTTTTGTACGTAAAGTAGCAGAGTTAGAGGTAGGTTCAGAATATATCGACGTCCTTCAAGTGTTGGTAGTTGCGGTCCCAATAGCCGCCGTTGTACAACCAGTCTTCTTGCTTCGTGTACGGGTTCGTGCCCTGGCTGAACCATCTGAGAAACGAGGTGGTAGTTTATAAATATTGGGTGGGAAATCAAAAATACAAAGAATATAAATTGAAACTAGAGATTTAAAAAAAAGGGAAAATTCCTGTTTTATTTATTTATCTTGTCTCAATTTATATATTTTTATTAAAAATACAACTAACAACACAAACGATTTGATGTATGTATATTTGATAAGGTCTCTACACTTCGACAAAATTCAGCACTTTCTTTGACTATATTTCACACTCGAGCGCCTGCGGCTTCACGTCAATGTGTCACTTCTATTCAAGATTAATTTTACTGCCACAACGTCACATCTCATGTCTACCTAACACACCTACTTTGACTGCCAAATCTTAGTAAAAATACTAGCAAGGCATTGCTTGTTCTCATACGCCATCTTTCATTAGCAGTTAGTACCCCAACATAACATCTAATCTCCCTAATATCATGACACTTACCTCGGCTGCCAAGCCTCAGGTGACTTCTTGAGCAGCTTCCTAGCAGTGCGCTGCTTCTCCTCAAGTCTGGTTTTCTCAGTGGCTGCACCATCAATGTCGCCTTGCTCCAGGAGTCGGATGTCAGGCCTCAGTCGGCTGTCAGTGGGACAGAGCTGGCCTTTCATGTCCCTTTCGAGCTCGTTGAGAGACATCGCGAATTCCGTGAATTGGTAGTACTGTGAATGTAAAAATAAGGAATTAAAGAAAAGACAGTAATTGAAACAAGACAAGACAAACTTAAATAGGAAATAAGAAGTACCTAGGTAAGTACATAAAAAATGAAGTGTGTGCGAAAAAAAGTAAGACAACATAATGTCATAATACGCCTGACGTTGTTTTTAGATAGGGAGTGCTTTGAATAAGGAAATCATTTTGAAGTAAACTGAAGTTAGACGGTCTGAGATTGTCAATCTACCTAAAGTAGGGATGGTAATAAATGCTTACACTATTTTTGCAAAAAATAGGTCTAAACAAAGGGTCTTCTAAACTTTTTGAAAGCGTTAGAGCTTTAGAAGATGGTCATAATAAGGTAACGTTAAACTGGTGGCTATATTTGTAAGATCCTATGAACCATATGAGAATTTAGTCTTACCTGGGCACTAGTGCTGGGTCGCGGCCTCGCCTCCCACAGCGTCACGGAGCCGGCGATCTCAATATTATTCGTATCGTCTGACTTCGGCACGTCTTCTGAATTCTCCGCGTCGTCTGACTGTAAAACAAATTGAATTGATTAATTCAATATCCCTGTTTATTTTCCTTGGCTTAATTTATGTTCTCAAACCTCCTGATAATTAGACAGATGAAAGTTATGCATTCGGATCAATAAATATCAAATCAAATCGTTACAGCAACACCTAACAAATCGACTTAAATTCATTGCATTATTTAGAAGTAGCTGTCTTCCGCGGTTCCGAAACCACTTCCCGTACCAGGATAAAAAATATCAACCTCTACACTGTTTGTGTACTAGATTCCATTTATATCGGTTTAGTAGTCTTGGCGTGTAAGGATAACCAGTTTTCTGCCAAAAAAAGTTCCTAAAATCTAAAAATGTCCACTTACATCCTGAATAGACATGGAGCGCAGCGCTCCAACCTTAAAGCTGTTGAGCTTGGCGAGCATCTTCTTAGGTGTGTGTGACGGCGTCTGCGCCGACGCCTCCTCGCCGCGCTCGCGTGCCCACGCCTCGTACGCCGCAGCGCTGCAGCACTTTATATACTCCGTCCATTTGCCGTACAGGAACTTGAGGCGCTTTTTGCTGGAAAGTGAAGAAAAGGTTGAAGTTCATTTAAGAGTTAGTAGTTTTGAAGCATCGTGCTTTTGAAATGGAAAATTGAATGCCTATGTGACTGATATGTGTTTGGATCCGATTTTAAAAGATTTTACATAATCAACATTAATAATCTTGGTACTTGTAGGGCTTATTTTTTAGCATAGGAAAAGTATTAGTAGTAGCAGTAAGCATTAGCATTTGTATAAGATACTATAACGCCTTGATCATTAGGTCCTTTTAGGTCTTTTTAGTGCCCCTCTAGTAACAAGCCTCATCTTACACAGAGAAGGATCGAGCCTACCTCATAAACCTTGCTCACCAACTACCCCTTACAGTACAACCATTATATTTTTATCAAATTTTAAACAAAACACAAATCTTCTAAAACTTACTTGGCATCAGTAATGAACCCATCCACGCGATGCAGGTCCCTATTATTGAACCCAGCTGGTTTGAACACGAGGTTCGCTTTAAGCCCGGCGCCGCCATGACAGGTCACCTCCATGGCGCCAAACTGTTCGATCCAGAGCTTGCCCACGATCACGTTGTGGACGCAGCAGTTGACGTTGCTCCAGGTGTAAGCTTCGCCCCATCTGGAGAGAGGGATTGTAAACTGTATTACAAGGGCTGTTATTGCAGATTAATCGGAAGATATTTGTTAGTTGGGTAACTGGGTTTTGCCGGTCAGATAGACAGACGATCCTTGTAAAACAATGGTAAGTACCCTAAGACGACCTACTGACCCTGCATTTTTTAAACTGGCAGTCAGCTACTACAGACCTAGAAAAAAGGCTATGCAGACGTTCAGTCATTACGATAATAAATGATTTTTAATCACTAGCACATAGTTGTTTTAGAAGATTCTAAAAGCTTTCTTAAATTTTAAGTAGTTTGGACAAAGAATTTGAAAGGAGGTGGCAACAATGCCTAATTATCTTCCTAAACTCGGTGATATCAAAATAGATCAGTCCACGAGTAAACAAAAGATCCCCATTATAACAGAAGCTAAAGTTGGCAATAATACACTGAAAGGATTGCCAAACATCCGTACCCGAGCGGATGTGTAATTTGTCTAGCTTCAACAAATAGCTATTTCGGACAAATGTTTTCCACGAGAAAACGTGTCTGGATAAACATGGTTTTTACTTTATGTTATACCAAGCGGGAATGGTCAATATACTTCTCCTTTTTGCCCTCCGGGACGAAATTAGATCAGCTGAATCCAAAAAGATGTTATGGTATGAATTCAGAACTTTGCATAATCATAATAACAAACGTTAAAAAGACGGTACATCTTGAAACGAGACGTGTTGTGAGGTTTCTGTTTTTGGAGATCTTAAACACCGGTGTTTAAGATTGCTTGGACTCTGGGCCCAATTTCAGTGGTGCCAACTTTTGCAGAAATTCTATTGAATTTCTAACGTTAATTTTTTTTTACAAAACAGAAAATTACTTACATATTAGGAAGGGAAATTGGCATTACTGAACTAATTATTCTCCTATCCACGACTACCTACATACCTAGTCCCTAACTACAACTGATTTAAATAACATGGGGGTAGCTGAATATAGAACACGTTAACAAACTATTGAACAATAGTAAAATAAACTATACCTCTGGGACTACATCAATCAGTAAAGCTTTCGAGTACGTAAGTATATTACGTATTTCGGTCAGGAGCCCTAAATTATCAATAGAATTGGGTATTTACTATTCGAACGTCCATTCATCATGATTAATGAAACGTAACGTACTTACAAGTACTTAGATACGGAGGTACCTTAATTAAGAATGTAACAAAGCATTACAGTTCATTTCAATCAATGGTTGTAATGTTTACTTGAAATAAGATGCAAAATGTTTCCGAAAAATACAGTCAAAGTATGTCGGTTACACATATGACTTTGAAGACACCTTTTTCTACCCCCACAATATTCTCAATTTAAAATAGGCTACAACCATCTAACCTACTACACTCAAATCTCAACCCTAACGGCCCAAACACAAAGTCTATTTCACACTTACCTCGGCAGCTCAACAGTGACGTGGCCCTTAGGCTGAATCTCGACGCTTTTGCCACAGAACTTCAGCTTGGGGTGCACCGAGCCGTGGAACACGAAGTGAGGACTGTCGGCGTGGAAAGCCGACACTGGGGGGTGGTGGGATACCTGGGGATAGAAAATAGTGGGTTGAATGTTTTGTAGATAAAAGAAATGTTTTGTTATCTATACTAATATTATAAAGCTGAAGAGTTTGTTTGTTTGAACGCGCTAATCTCAGGAACTACTGGTCCGATTTGAACAATTATTTCAGTGTTAGTTAGCCCATTTATCGAGGAAGGCTATAGGCTACTTTTTATCCGGGTCCGTGCCGAGGTTCCCACGGGATGCGGGTGAAACCGCTGGCAGAAGCTAGTAAATTTAATATTTAGACGAAGTGTTTGATATAATAGTAGGCACATTTATGTCGATAAAAAAGATGCCATATAATTTCATTGCATATCAAGGGATGCCATACTTCTATACTAATATTATACTGAGGAAAACTTTGTTTGTTTGTTTGTTTGGTTGTAATGGATAAACTCAAAAACTACTGGACCGATTTTAAATATTCTTTCACCATTAGAAAGCTATATTTTCTGCGAGTAATATAGGCTACATTTTATCCCGGTGTGGGCAGTAGCTCCCACGGGACGCGGGTGAAACCGCGGGAAAACGGCTAGTATATTATAAAAAAAAAGTTAAATCGAAAAGAGCTTCCTGGGTATAACCACATGAAAACATGAATTTAATTATTTTCAGGAAAGTCACTTTTTGTACAGTACACGAGTACGTAAGTTTATATGTAGTTGGTAGCGTTGTATGTATTGTGTAGTCAAATCAATAGCAGTAATGGCGTCCACGGCCGATTTCAGCCACGGCGGCTGTTCCCATTTAAGGAGATCAGCCAGCTGCGCAGGACATATTATAGTGCACGAGCATTTGCGCAGACACAGGTGCACTCCCTATTCCTTCACTCTCATAACCCGATGGGACGGCAATCCGACACGACCGGAAAGAGATCAGGCGCAGGACCGACATTTACGTGCTCTCCGATGCACGGGTGAATCAATCACCAACTTCCAGACTACGGGCTGCTTTGTGAAAGTTTTAAGAAAACCCACAAAGCGATTTCGGCCCGACCCGGGAATCGAACCCGAGACCTCGAGCACAGCAGCCGCGCTTGCGACCACTAGACCAACGAGGCAGTGCCGACAGAACAAATAATATATTGTTTGATCCGGGACCGAGTGTTTGTTGACCGGGAGGAGTCACGGCGCCCTCACGTACCGCATGACGCAGGTCCTCACCGGACACGGTTGTTTCGGGAGGTACCTGCACCGCATCGGTCGTGAGGAGGCGCCCGGGTGTCACCATTGTGCGGACAGCCCCGAGGACACGGTGGACCACACAGTCCAGGTGTGCCCCGCATGGGAGGGGCACCGCCGGGTCCTCGTCGAGGCTTTGGGCGGCGGCGACCTCTCGCGTCCGGCCCTGGTTCAGGCCATGGTCTGGGGCGAGAGGGAATGGGATGCCGTCGCCTCCTTCTGCGAAGCGGTCATGCTCGAGAAGGAGGAGGCGGAACGCCAGAGAGTTCGCACCTCTCATCCCGGCCGCCGCGCTGGACCAGGTAGACACCATGGGCGCCGGGTGTCGCGAGATGACTCCCGGCCACCGTAGGCGTGGGTCTGTGGGCGGTGAGTTCGGGTGGCTCATCGTCCCTCTGTCTGCTTAGACGACAGACCCGTGTCGACGGCGCGCGTTGTTCCACGCGCTCCTCAAAGAGATGTCAGCAACCCCAGCGGGGCCCAGCAGGGCCACGGCCTGCCGGGGCTGCGGGTTGTTCGAAAGAGATACCGCGGCCCTGGTACATAAAAGGCCTATGACGGAACACGACGGTTTTTAGTCAGTAAGAGTAGACACCATGCTCACCGCTGCTAACCCACAGCGGGAGGGGTCATTTGATGATTTTTAACGTCGGAAAAAAAAAAAGTGTTTGTTGACACGACTTGTTTGTTCGTTAGCGCAGCCGCAGTGCAAGCCAATTACTAGGTTGAAGCACTGTTTCAAAAATAATAATACAAGGCACTATACAGCACTGGAAAAATTCAAAATATGTATTTTTGTCATGAATAATTTTACAGTTGCTTTTTGTCAAAGGTTACCTAAAATATCCACCCGTGACCCCAATGCATTCAATCCAAGAGCATTATACTAATACCTATACCTAGGTAAATACAAAGAAATCTTTTCATTAGAAAAAAGTGTCATTGTTCTAACTCAGCGATGGATGTCGAGCGATACAGAGACTGAATGTGGAGCAAGCTACGTGATCATACATACTATAGATGTGAGATGTGATGTGTTATCCAAGTTTGAACATCATTGTTATGACCTAAGTAATGAACATCGTGAATTTTACAAGGAGCTGTAATAAAAAATTATTACCTAGGTACTCCACTTTTTAAGTCAATGTTAGAGTGATATACAAGGTGTTGATTTGCATTTGTGCCATACTTCAGGAGGAGGACATAAAATACGTAAATAATCGATTGGAATTACAGTAGACGGGGAATAGCTAATATGCACTGTTTTTTTTGTCATTGTAATGTCGTAGTATTTCAGAAGTAATCCAATTTTATGAATGAAATTTATGAATAATCGTTGCGTATGCTTTGTGTTTACGTTTGTGTGAGGGCGCAGCACGGTTTTAAGGCCAGTAACACACGCGCCGAGTTTAAATACGGCTAGATGACATTGACGGAATTCCGAAAAAAATACGTACCAATTTTTTTGTTGGTTTGGGTCGAGAATCATTAGCATAATTACGTCCTTGACTATGGCACGGATGCAAATCAACAGCTTGTATATGTTTGTTATTTTCGCGACGGACACGGAAAGGGACACAATCCTCTTTCTAGAATATTTAACAATCATAAATGAGCATTTCGTTTCATGAAGATACGTGACTTTGGAATCATGTGCCGACACTCTCTGCTCCTTCACTTTTTTATTCTTTAACGTCAAGCTTTTCTTACCGTCTGCACCAACTAACAGGCCTCTCTAAAACCACTTAACATGAAACATACAACTCAAACTTATTACAAACTTACCTGTTCACAAACAGCCCTGAACTCAGGGCGCTCGAGTTCATAAGTCTCCCCGAGCAGAGGGTTGAACGGCTTGCCCAGGCGTTCCCAATTGGACGCCAGCGCACTCACTGCGAATGCTGGAATTAATATGTACTTGCTTATTTGTTATAGAAATGGATCTTTACTACTAATAATTTAAATACGAAAACACTTCTCTCTGTCTGGCTCACACTATGCTAGTGAATCGATTTACATGAAATTTGATAGAGGTTGTCAGCGTTTAGCTAAGAAAGGGAGTAGATCACTTGGTATGCGGGTAGAAATGAAACATAGTGTGTTTGTTAATTTTCTCGCGCAACCGGATTTTGATGTAACTTGGCAGTAACATATGTAGATTATACATCAGAAAAATATAAGCTACTTTATATAAAGTAGTGGAAAACCCTTCTGTCAGAAAGCAGGTGAAACCACTGGCGTAAGCTAGCTTACAACCCCAAAAAACACCCAATCGCCCACCGCAACAACATCAGATGAAATTACCAAGCGAAATACAAAAGCCTATCAGAAATAATATCTCTATACATGTAGGGGAACGCCGACATAATTCAATCCTATTAAGAACAGGCTTCAAAGATGTTGGAAATAATCTTGTTTATCCCGTGTAATGGAACGTAGCAGGTTCAACTACTCGATGTAATGAAGAAGGCTTCTGTTTCATTTGGTTCTGCGTAAATTGAATCGCGGAATTTGGGTGTTGGTTACGATAATATTAGGTGTGAATTGATGTTTACGGATCAGCAATTGTTTTCTTTTACTGTCCATGTTTAATTAGTCTAGACGTTATTTCCAGTAGAAAAACTAAGATACATAACCTATGTGATGACAGCATCTGCCTTAATTTTTTCTCTATTTTCGGTATCTTTTCAAACGAATATTTTCACTGCGATAGCTAATCAAAAACAGCGCAATTCTCCAAAATAAAACACGTAAAAAACCTATTTCGGACGACATTTTTGCACTCACATTTTCAAGCAAAGCGTTAGCAAAAAGAAATCGACGCCTACAAAAGCCGGCTTAGCTAATTGGAGACCAAGTTTTAAAGTGAAAATCCCTTAGAGAATGCTAACATTGAAACGTATGCTTTTCTTTAAAAGCACTTAACCACTTATAAAGTCATTTTGCTTGGCAAGTTCTTTTTTATTAGGGTTCCGTACCCAAAGGGTATAACGGGACCCTATGGTTTTCGCTCCTCTGTCCGTCCGTCCGTCCGTCGGTCACCAGGCTGTATCTCATGAACCGTGATAGTTAGAGAGTTGAAATTTTCATAAATGTTGTATTTCTGTTGCCGCTAGAACAACAAATACTGAAAACTAGAATAAAATAAATATTTCGGGGGGCTCCCATACAACTAACGTGATTTTTTTGCTCAGTTTTCCTCGATATCCATAAATATATATATATATATATTAGTTTGGATGGTACGGAACCCTACGTGCGCGAGTCCGACTCGCACTTGGCCGGTTTTTCTAAATTATTTTCAACATTCAAGCATATTGATTTCTGACACTTACGCGAATATTAGACATTTAAATAAAACTACTTTTACGGATTTTATCGCGGTTATATTAATATTATTTAATCCCGACGTTTCGGATCCTTTACAGCATCCATGGTCACGGGCAGACTAAGGTGTTGGTCGTCTTGATATATTAGTTACAAACAGCTACCCTACATTTTGTTGATTATTATTGACAATCCGATTCACGCAAAACGAGCTCACTGTATCCTTAGGTCGAGCAGTTGTAGGCTTGGATTTTGATTTAATAGTTTCTATGATGGGATTCCAAGCAGGTGGTATGCACCAGCCATCTTCTCTATTGAAATTTGGATGTTTTTTAATTTCAATAGCCTCGCGAATCATCCTAGGTAGGAATCGGTTTTCTTTTGCAAGGACTTGTGGTTTATCAAATCTGATGTAATGCTGGGCCTTGTCTAGTGTGTGTTCACAAACTGCTGACTGTCTGGAACGGCGGTGTTTGACATCGGCGATGTGTTCTTTTACGCGGGTCCCTATGCTTCTTTTAGTTTGGCCTATGTAAGAGAGACCACAATCACATTCAAGCTTGTATACACCCGCATCTTGTAGAGGTATGTGACACTTGACAGGTGGTAAGAATTGACTGATCTTCTTCAGCGGCTTGAAGTAGGTTTTGATTGAAGCTCGCTTCAAGATGTAGCCAATCTTGTCTGTGACTCCTCTTATGTATGGAAGAACGTTTACCTGCTGTTCTTCCATACATAAGAGGAGTCACAGACAAGATTGGCTACATCTTGAAGCGAGCTTCAATCAATGTGAATGTGATTGTGGTCTCTCTTACATAGGCCAAACTAAAAGAAGCATAGGGACCCGCGTAAAAGAACACATCGCCGATGTCAAACACCGCCGTTCCAGACAGTCAGCAGTTTGTGAACACACACTAGACAAGGCCCAGCATTACATCAGATTTGATAAACCACAAGTCCTTGCAAAAGAAAACCGATTCCTACCTAGGATGATTCGCGAGGCTATTGAAATTAAAAAACATCCAAATTTCAATAGAGAAGATGGCTGGTGCATACCACCTGCTTGGAATCCCATCATAGAAACTATTAAATCAAAATCCAAGCCTACAACTGCTCGACCTAAGGATACAGTGAGCTCGTTTTGCGTGAATCGGATTGTCAATAATAATCAACAAAATGTAGGGTAGCTGTTTGTAACTAATATATCAAGACGACCAACACCTTAGTCTGCCCGTGACCATGGATGCTGTAAAGGATCCGAAACGTCGGGATTAAATAATATTAATATAACCGCGATAAAATCCGTAAAAGTAGTTTTATTTAAATGTCTAATATTCGCGTAAGTGTCAGAAATCAATATGTTAACCAGTACGGACTGCCAATTGCAAATAAAATACGCCGGTTGGAAGATCTCAAGACGAAGCGCGCAAGATTCATAACATCCTTGAATTTCTTAAAGAGATGCAGAGACAACAGCATCATTCCTACGTGTGCCATAATTTCACCAAGGAAGGACATACGAGGAAGCGCTAAGATCTTAAACCAGGCAAGCAAAAAGTTACTACAGCAGTTAATACAAAATACACGATCCGATTTGCACCGCGTTAATCAAGACATTGAGGCGTCATCCCATGAATTACAGATAGATTTAACTACATTTGATTTTAATAATTGCATGAAAATACTAGATGAGCGCGAAAAATCTAAATATAATGAATGCAAAAACAGACAAATAATCAAATTTGAAAAACTAACGTCTAAATCAAATGTTCAAAATAACACACGAAAAGAAAACGGAACGCGCCCGTTACCTGCGAGCCAATCACGCGCAGTTGTCAATCTATCAAAAAATGTCTTGGATGAAAATACGGTTCAAGTGTTATCGAAAGGCCTAAATTTTGCTGTAACACCTCGAAAAATACCGGTAGAAAGCATTATATGCAACGTGGAAGACTGCCTGTTTAAAAATAAAATCAATAAACATGATTCGGAGGCGATACGTCAGGACATTTCGTCTGTGTTACGTCGCAACATACTGCCCAAACCGAATCTAAATAAAAATCAATATCTCGCGTTAAAAAACCTTCGCGACAGGCCTGAATTAACAATTCTACGTGCAGATAAAGGTAATGCTACGGTGGTGATGGATACGTCAGATTATAATGATAAAATACAAGACCTTTTATCGGATGTAAGTACATATAAACAAGTGAAGACCGACCCCACAACAAAAACATTGAAATCAACTAGTGATTTGATAAAAAAGTACTCCGAAACATTGAATCTAGACGTAAAATACCTAGTTCCTAGCTGCGCAAAACCACCAAAGCTGTATGGGCTACCGAAGATACACAAACCTAATGCTCCGCTACGACCAATAGTCAGCCAAATCGACTCACCAACCTACAGATTGGCTCAACATCTGGCTAAAGTACTTTCACCATTGAGAGGAAACACAGCAGCATATGTAAAGGACTCATACCATTTTGTCAGTGAAATAAAACACCTACAACTAGCTGACAATGAAACTATGGTCAGTTTTGATGTTCAGTCATTGTTTACATGCTTACCCGTTGAAGACTGCATCAAGATTGTGTCTAAGAAACTAGCAGAGAATAACATGCCTAATGAATATGCTGAACTGTTAAAACATTGCCTAACATCTGGCTATTTACTGTGGAATAATCACTTCTACACGCAAGTGGATGGTGTAGCAATGGGCTCCCCAGTATCTCCCATTGTTGCTGATATCTTCATGGAGGATTTTGAGGAGCGAGCCCGGCAATCTGCACCCGTAACACCCAAATTCTACAAGCGGTACGTAGATGATACTTTCACAATACTACCATCAGACAAAGTCACAGCATTTTTAAATCATCTTAACTCCATAAACCCCAAAATTCAATTCACTATGGAGTCAGAGGCAAACAACTCCTTAGCTTTCTTAGATGTTTTGGTTATCCGTAACCCTAATAACACCTTGAGTCACACTGTGTATCGGAAGAAAACCCATACAGACAAATACCTTCATGGTGAGTCCCACCACCACCCAACACAGTTATCTACCGTTGGTAAATCGTTGTTTCAGAGAGCACGTGGGATCTGCGATGAACAACACCTGGGTGCTGAGCTTCAACATGTTAAGCAAGTACTGCACGACAACAAGCTCCGAGTACCGCGCCCTCGTCGCAGAACCCGCGTGAAACCAGCCACAGTTGAGCGTTTACCTGCTGTTCTTCCATACATAAGAGGAGTCACAGACAAGATTGGCTACATCTTGAAGCGAGCTTCAATCAAAACCTACTTCAAGCCGCTGAAGAAGATCAGTCAATTCTTACCACCTGTCAAGTGTCACATACCTCTACAAGATGCGGGTGTATACAAGCTTGAATGTGATTGTGGTCTCTCTTACATAGGCCAAACTAAAAGAAGCATAGGGACCCGCGTAAAAGAACACATCGCCGATGTCAAACACCGCCGTTCCAGACAGTCAGCAGTTTGTGAACACACACTAGACAAGGCCCAGCATTACATCAGATTTGATAAACCACAAGTCCTTGCAAAAGAAAACCGATTCCTACCTAGGATGATTCGCGAGGCTATTGAAATTAAAAAACATCCAAATTTCAATAGAGAAGATGGCTGGTGCATACCACCTGCTTGGAATCCCATCATAGAAACTATTAAATCAAAATCCAAGCCTACAACTGCTCGACCTAAGGATACAGTGAGCTCGTTTTGCGTGAATCGGATTGTCAATAATAATCAACAAAATGTAGGGTAGCTGTTTGTAACTAATATATCAAGACGACCAACACCTTAGTCTGCCCGTGACCATGGATGCTGTAAAGGATCCGAAACGTCGGGATTAAATAATATTAATATAACCGCGATAAAATCCGTAAAAGTAGTTTTATTTAAACATTCAAGCACTTTTCGTAATAAGCGCATGTAGGAAACTTAATACGCTACTTGTTGCCGTAATTTATTTTAAACTAGCTTTCGCCCGCGGTTTCACCCGCGTCCCGTAGCCGGATGGTGACAAAAACTATCCTAAAACCTTCTCCCGGGTCTAAGTTACCTCCCCTCTAATTTTCAGCTAAATCGGTCAAGCCGTTTTCATGTTATGTCGTGACAACGGAAAGCCGGTTTCATTTTTATATATATAGATGTATGTAATATTATATTGAGATACAACTATCTTTTCCATCTGTAGGTTGTCAGATGCGGACATGGATACAAAGCCGACAGAATCTCTTTGAGACTGAATCTTTCAACAAAATATAGTTTAATATAGAATTGCTTCTGCACGAAGCACTTTTGTGCAAGACTACTACAGACTTCTAAATTGCTTGAATGATTAAACTGCTTCATTGGATAGTATTGCAGCTCTCAAATATGTTACTGTGAATATGCTTCCAAGCTTCTTTGAGTAGACTTTAAGCTCCAGCAAGGCCCAGCAGGGCCAAGACATGCCGGGGCTGCGGGATTGTTCGAAGGAGTAACCGCGGCCCTGGGGCCCGATTCTCCTAAGTTAATGATGTCAAAATCGAATAGAAATTGGATCGCAATATGATCGCAATAGCAGTTTTAACCATATCGGGCATTCTGCTACTAATATAAGACCAATCGTATTCCAACGACATTCGATTGGTTCGCGATTGGTCTGCTATTTTGGTGATTTTGGTCTATACGGTAGTTTGCTCTACAATCATATTGCAATCGTAAATCATTTGCAGACAAAATGATTCATTATTGAATGACAGAAAAGGATAAAAACGTTTATTTTAAAGAAAAAATAGCGGAACGCCACATACGCTTCAATCGTAATTGAGTCGGGATTGGATCTCAGTCGAATGTGAATCCTATCCTCTCCACTCAGAGACATTTAATGGTTACTTAGGCCATTCCTTAGTGAAGGATTTGTATGACATTCTGTCACTAAGGAGTGGCTTAAGTAATCATTAAATGTCTCTGAGTGGGGAGGTAAGTCGCTTAAGTAAAATTAGGAGAATCGGGCCCCTGGTACGTAAAGGCCTAAGAAGGAACATGATCGGTTCCACAGTAAGAGTCATTTGATGATTACGGATAAAAAAGTAGGCTCTAAATCAAGTCCTTACCAGCAATATACTCCATCCTGGCAACAGGATCGGTTTGCTCCGACGCCATCCTCAGCAGATGAGCGTACTCCAAGTACTCCAGCATCCTCTGAAGGAAGGACAGGGGCTCGTTGAACACCACAGGCATCGTTATCTTGGATAGCTCCTTGCCGACGCAGTTCTTCAGCACAGACCAGAGGGAGAAGTCGCCGCGGCTGAACTGAGCCACTGGGAGGGAGGTTCTGAGGACAATCGAAATTATAGTTGTTAGTTAAAGTTCCGGTGAATTAGTGTTTGTTAGGTAGTCCAATGTTTCTTGGAATAAGAAGCGTTTTGACCACGAAAATAACCACTTTTTATCGGAATCATAAATGTATTTTGTATTTACAATATAAGGGAAAACATATATATCCATTTATATTCATACGGAACGAAGAGTTGGTATAAGTATAAGAGTTCACTCACTTTTACAGACTCGGAATACTTACCTACCTACAAAGAAAATGTTTTCATCTTTTTGTCTAAGTACCCACGTATGTATACTACTTAAATAAAACTGCAGAATGCCTTCTAGTAGTTTAGTAAAGAAGTTCCATCACATTCATAAGTAGCTGTAACCTACAACATACTCAGTATATTGTCAACATTAATAAATCCAAGCTTGTACACCACATTTCTCTACAAAATGGCTTCTTAGTATTCAAGTCATGGTTCATAATGGCGGCAATAATTACAGTTCTTGTGAGAATATCTTTGTTATAAGCTTATTCTTCATAACGTGGTCGAGCTTATAAAATTTGCGGGAATTAAACTTGTTGGTATTCGGGACACGAATGCTACTTTAATAGGTCCTTTTTATATGATAAGTTGAGATGAATTTGGGTCAAGATATACATGTATTGTTGGAATTATGTCAATTTGTTATATTAAAACAACAAAAAAACATACAAATCTTTGTCATAATATACCTTCGCTTATGACCTTAATATTTGGAATTTCAATAACATTGGGTAAGTTTAGATGAAGAAGAAAATCCTAAACAAAACTTTTTGAATTAAGGTAAGACTTTCATTATATAACTTTTAATTAACCGCCTCAGTTGTTGTTTTTCAATTGAATTTTTGTTACGATACGAACAATGTAAAAACTTAAGCATAATAGGAAATATTTTCAAATCAAATCAAATCTCTTTATTTTCAGGCTGCATAGGCTCATAGATGTATACCTTAAAGACTAACATTTTATTATTGTGTCCCAGAAGAAAATAACGTCAGATTGAATGAGAAAAATCGAGAGTTTGATAGCATTCTTTTTGATAAATAATTTTATTGGACTTATAGTAGGCCGAATACCGACTTCAGCTATATTTTAAACGTATTGTAAGGCAAAATTATAATGAGGATCTTCTGTAAACTGAACCAAATGATAAGGGTTTGAATAAAGCTATTCCCCACAGTTACATAATTCGTGCACAAAAAGCTGTACGCATATATCAACAGAACGCTGAGAAGATAATTTCGCAAAGTCATTGATAACGACCCTTATAACCTTGACACACTTTTGAGGATACACATTACACATAACACTTTCTTTCTCTTTAAAGCACTTTTCCAAAAACACAAAAAGAAATACCAATTTTATAATTTACAAAAAACCTTACCTAACTCGACTGTTCGAACAATTTGACTCAGCTGCTAACCTAACCCATGACCGCCGAAAGATATATCGGTAAGGGTACTATCGACCCGCGAAAGTAGGCCAAGGGCGGCTTAGCTTCAAGTCGCTAAACCCTCCATTTGTTGCGTGCTGCTAAGGCTGCTTGCCCACGTCCTACAAAAAATCGGTATCGGTGACCAATTTTTTATAGGAGAAAATTGAAACACACTGATCTATTTTCATTTACTTATTTTATGAATGAACACAACCATAGAAACATATTTCTAACAATTTTTGTGGGTATTTTATTTTGAGACTGACAAAGCCGACCCTCTTACTAGTAAAGAAACTTTATCACGATGATAGCAATAGTGAAACGCACATGTCCAACAAAAAGTCTGTCAGAAAATCGTAATTAGAACGTCCTACAAAGAATCGACCCGATTATTTGTTCTACAAAATTAAATAGTCCGACGTGTATGGGCTGCCTAACAATGTATTTAAACCGAGAAGTCTGTCGAAATTACAATTGAATGCCGGCACAGAGCGCTAAGGGTTATATAATACTGTTTTTCGGAAAACGCTATTATTAGTGACGGAAAACAGAGGTTACTCGTGCTTGAAAAAGGTTTTTCTCTTATTTCTTTTCCTGAAAAATATTGCTACTGAAACAAAATTTGTAATATTTGAGAGTTCTTTAAATTGAGTCACCAACCAATTTCAATATAATTTCTTTAGAAATATCGACTTTCAAGTCGATTAAATTTTGGTTTTATACTACAAGCTTTTTTGATTGATGTTGTAATTTTTAACAGAGGAGAATATAATTTTAATATGATATCTGTTAATAAGTCTTGTAATTTATTTTTATAAAATGGTTTAAGTTAAGAAGGTACACTTAGGTAGGTAGTGTTAAATAAGCTTTGTCAAATCTATGTACCTAACACCAAATTCTATACTAATTTTAATTCCCCTTGTCTTGCAAAAATGAAAACTATTTCTACCTAAACCAACAAGAACAAAACAGAAGATAGTTTCTCTGAATCGAAGCCAATAACCACAAGGCAACTAGAAATCACAAATGAAACAGAGACCAATTAAAACTCTCTAGTGCAAAACTAACATTGGCGAAAACTGAAATTATTTCGTATCCAACACTTTGCTTAATGGCTTTGACTCGCAGTTTCAGATTTTAGATTCAAATATTGTTTGTTTCGCTGCAAGGTCCACAAAAATATTAAAGCGCTTTAAGTCGTATTAAAAAATTACACAGACACACGTCAAACTGGGTACTTCCTGTTTTTTAAATCAGTTAAAAAGTGACACCCGTTCTATGTAAACACGATTTTTGACTAGTTTCAGATTTTATCGCCCCTAACGCAGTAACTATTAAGTAATATGTGTCCTAACTACTATAGGTAGGTATTACAGGCAAGAATATATTCTCAAAGGTTAGGCATTCAAGATCTTTGCAAAAAATTTAAGGACCTATAAATGTGTACGAAAAGCACGGAGATAATATTTTGTCCCCAGCTTGCAAGGTCATTTGGGGACGATCAATAGAGCGCTTTCCCAGCTGTTTACCTACAGGAAATGCTCTAAGTATATCTATATGTTTACTCCCGTGGTTTCACCCGCGTCCCGTGGAAACTACTGCCCGTACTGGGATAAAATATAGCCTATATTACTCGGAAAGATTGTAGCTTTCCAACCGTGAAAGACTTTTTCAAATCGGTTCTGTAGTTTCGGAGCCTTTTTAGGGTACAAATAAACATGTAAAAAAAAATCCTACTTTGATATATTTATGTGGTGTAGAGATAAGCATAGCAATAAACTTTACAATTTATTTAATTGTACTTGGAATATTTGAGCTTGGAAAGTGTTAAATGTTTTTACTTCAGTTAAGTGCGAAGTTTAAGAGTTTGGAATAATTTAGGCTTAATTTACGATGTTTAAGAAACCTTTTAAGTAGCAGTTTTGTGTAAGCGAAGCCTTAACAGTTTTATGACGATATTATAATGAAGATTAAGTGAATTATACGTATTTATTAAACTCTTTTATTAAGCAAAAATTAAGTTGAAAAGGTTATATTAATATATTGTCATTGAACCTTATATGAACATGTAGGAAAGTATGTATTTCTCGTTTTTATAATAAAATGCTCGTTACACCTACTCGGTACATAAACCTCCATTTTGAATTGATAGACACATAACCAATAAAATATTCATAAATAAAGCCCACATCAGGCCATTTCAATGTAATGGTTTATTCTAGGGTATAAAATAAATTCATATTCGAACCCGCATACAAATAAAACAACCCTACATAATCATCATCTGTCTAGCTTATTCCCAAAAATGTTGGGGTCGCTTTCCAATCTAACTGAATGAAGCTTTACCAGTGTTTTACAAGGAGCGACTGCCTATCTGACTTCAACCCAGTTACCCGGGCAACCCAATACCCCTACTTTAAAAATCATGCAGTAAATAAATAAGACGAAAAAAAAATACATATTTAAAATCATATTTTCCGTTTTATTAACTCTAAGTAAAATGTAACTATCCTAAGGGACATCGTGGAAAACATTATACGGGTATATGCGGTACCTTTTCACAGGTGTCAAATTCAGTCGCAGGATACAGTGAGCTCCCAAAGGGATAGTCGGGTAAGACGGTCCTGGCATTTCTACTGAAACCAGATATTTACTCACAAATGTTTACATTTCGAGGAAAAAAAGAGTTTTCTTTTTAGTTCCGTCAACGAAGGTAGGCTTGCAAAGGCCAAGGGACCCAGATGTTCATTTGTCCGTCTGTCTATTATGTAGTGTGTCTTATGAATCGTAAGTGGAATTTTTGTTAGGTATGTATTTCTATAGATATAGAGGAAGAGGACGACAATAAACGATGGATGGGAAAGACGACTGCAATTAGTTACTTGGAACATGACGTCAAATAAGGAGATATTTAAGTAAACATGCCGTGCCTATCCCGAATAAGAAATTAAGGGTAAGAGAATGATGATGTATTAATATTTCTGTCAACATCTTTATAAAATTAGCTTTATACTTTATACCATGGCTGTTATAGAATACAACGACTAGACCTTAACCCTTTTTTAAGCTAATTCAACTCTTTGAAAACGTCTTTGTCAAGATAATTGGGATCGTCCAATGCAGGGACTAATAAAGAAACTTGATTGGCGGTTGAATATTCATTAGGAAAAATCGGAGAAAATTGAGTTTCATGTTTATTTATATTATAACGTCTTTTCTAATTAGAAGATATTATTAGAGCCATCGATTTTAGACATCGCCATTGTCCTTCGTTAAAAAAACCTACAATAAACTACTGAGAGATTTCTTTAGAAATAAGCATTACCTTTGTAAATTCTTTCTTTCCTGTCTAGTTCCTGTATTATGTGTGTGTACAAAAATTGTCCTATCCTTCTCCGTGTGAGAGGAGGCCTGTGCCCAACTGTGTAACAGTAACAAAAATTTTAAATAAATAAATAAATTAATAAGTAAGTAAATAAATACTGACTCCAAAATAACAGGAATCTCCACTACTATTTTCCAAATGGTTATTTGTGAAACCGCTGGTGGAAGCTAGTTATAATATAATTATGTGCTGTTGTGCTCAGGCAGCGCAAAGTGCAACAGCATGGAATGAATTTATGATGCCCTAGTGAACGCGATGTCCTAGTCAAATGGGCTGTTGTATTGACGAATATTGTGTTACATAGTCCGTGTAGTATTATAGTATGATATGAGATAATATTAATATTATGATAATTAATGTACAAACAATGTTTAAATCTGTTGGGAAATGACGCACGGCAGGGTCGATCAATAGGTTAGGGAAAGCTCGGATTGCTTTTTGAGACAGTTTATGTTCCCAAGAAAATCTTATCATCAAGTGTAGCCTAGTTGGCCGCTCATATAATTTTAAATAATAATAAGAGCAGAACTTTAAATGACTTAAATGAAATGTCAACACGAACCCCTGTTTGTGAAGTGCGAATATTAAGTTCAGAACTAAGCACAATTCATTTTAATCACTCGCACAGTTCTCAGCAATTATTCACACAAAGGGGAACTAATTATACATGAATACAATACCCGCATAATATACTAGCAATTCCCTGCGGTTCCACCTTCATCCCAAGGCTGTACCTGGCGCACCCGGAGGAAAGAACCTAAGTATGTCCTTTGTCACGCTTAAGACTATCTGTGTACCGAAAATTTAAATTAATCAGTTTTGGCGAGAAAGCGCGACAGACAAACAGAGGTGATTTCACATTTATAATATTTAGTGAGAACTAAAAAACATTACAGGCGGACTTAATGCCATAAGCATTCTTTCCAGTCAACTTTCCAGTTTATTTATTTATTAAAGGGTTTACCAACAGTTACCAGTTAGGGTGAATATTTAATGCACTTATAAAATACTTTACTAAATCTAGACACACGGCAGTGTGTCCGCCAAGTTCGAGCAAAAAAAGCGACACACCGGCCGTGGGTTATATTACACGAACCATTTCGGGCCAAATTCGACCCCCCTGTAACTCAAAATCTATTTTATTTACGCATATCAAATTTCTAGTATCTGTTGAGACCCCCTCACTTATCTAAAATACAAAATTTCATTAAAATACCTATTGTAGGTCTTGAGATATTGACGTCAGAAAATCGCTATTTTTACTATACACTGATTCACTGACTCACTCATCAAAAACCTAGACCACTTCCAATGGTCGTATTGACTTGAAATTTGGCATGGAGGTAGGTCTTTATGTCAAGGTAAAGGAAAAAATCTGAAAATGGCCAAGTGTGAGTCGGTTTCAAAATAATGAAGGTGTTTTATACCAGGTGTAAATTTATACCCCTAAGGAACTAAAGCGACCATAATTTATCTATATTTATATAATATATCTTCGAATGGTACAAAGGTTTGTATTTAGTCAAAGTAAAGTAAAAATCTGAAAACGGCCAAGTGTGTCACTTTCGAAAATAACGAATGTGTAACTTTGATCCACGAACATAATATATGATAACATGTCATGTCAGTCAGTTGGTAAATCTAGTCCATTTAGTTAATCTAGTAAAAAAAAAAAAAGTCATGGTGGCCTACTGGGTAAAGGACCAACCTCTCAAGTACAAGGGCGCGGGTTCGATCCCAGGTCAGGCAAGTATAGATAGTTCAACTCAGATTTGCGCGCGGCCCTATGTGTGCGTCGGCTTGTAAATATACAACTTTCATTCGTGTGACAGTGACGTCGTCCGAGCATGACGTGTTCTTATCGCTTTTTGTTATGGGTACAGTCGTTTACGAAAATACTAGCTATTCACGGAGAAATTATTAAGGAGTCAGGTAAAGCATTTCAAAAAATGAAACAACATTCAAAGCTTCTTATTAAATTAAATATAATTTTCTCATACGTCTTTTCAAATTGACATTGACATTATCTAAGAAATAAATAAGGTGAAATATCTAAAAGATGAATTAAATACTTCTTACATATTTTCTAGCTCGGGGTACGTGCACAATAAATAAAAGTGTGGACTAAGAATATAAAAAGAGGTATAATCTAGTATAATAATGTAAACAAAATGTGTGGGGAATTTTAAAAAATTATATTGCTTCGCATAATGTCGACCAAAATAAGACGAAAATATTGAAACTCATAAATGGGGTAATACTTGTCGACATATACAAAAGAAAAAAGAAGAATACTATAGACATTTTGACATGGAGTCAGAATTTATAATTCACCTTGGAGAGTAGCAAATCCGAAAATTCATCATTTGATTTTTCAAGTAGCGATTCATAATCATTATAAATAAATAAACATTAAATCTATACTAATATTACCTCTATAAAGCTGAAGGGTTTGTTTGTAATTTTGTTTGTTTGAACGCGCTAATCTCAGGAACTACTGGTCCGATTTGATAATTTCTTTCAGTGTTAGATAGCCCATTTATCGAGGAAGGCTATAGGCTACTTTTTATCTCGGTACGGGAAGTAGTTCCCACGGGATGCGGGTGCAACCGCTGGCAGAAGCTAGTTACGTAAAAACTGTTTTTCTTTAAACACCCTTATACAATCCCTAAATAACTGTATTGTGCCCGACTGTACCTCTTGTCACGCACACAAAGTCACTGTATATGTACAAGGGTTACCCACACATAAGGCCGCGCGCACGACTGAGTTGAACTTACTATACTAATGCAACTTTTCTAAGTTTGTATGTACTTTCTAAGTATATCTTAGACACCATTGGCTGTGTTTCGGATGGCACGTTAAACTGTAGGTCCCGGCTGTCATTGAACATCCTTGGCAGTCGTTACGGGTAGTTAGAAGCCAGTAAGTCTGACACCAGTCTAACCAAGGGGTATCGGGTTGCCCGGGTAACTGGGTTGAGGAGGTCAGATAGGCAGTCGCTTTTTGTAAAGCACTGGTACTCAGCTGAATCCGGTTAGACTGGAAGCCGACCCCAACATTGTTGGGAAAAAGGCTCGGAGGATGATTAGTTAATCTAGTTCATTTCTTTGTAAGAAACATAGTGCATATTAAAAAATCTAAAAGATAGTATAAATGAGACATTTCTTTAACTAACTTCATCATAAGAAAAAAATAAAATAAACAACCTTACAAAAATAAATGAAATCCCACCCAAAACAAAAATGTGAAAGACTGCCAAGTTCGATAATATGGGAATGCTTCGCCTATAAAAGAAGTGAGATCTGAATAAGTACCAAGTTCCATACACATACCTCAGTTAAAAATAGTTACTTTTTAATGATGTTACTTGGCAAGTTTTAATAGAAAATTAAATACTTGATTCATTGCGTTTAGTAGGTTTATAACAAGGTGTATGAAAACTTGCCAAGTGACATCATTAAAAAGTAACTATTTTTAACTGAGGTATATGTATGGAACTTGGTACTTATTCAGATCTCGCTTCTTTTATAGGCGAAGCATTCCCATATTATCGAACTTGGCAGTCTTTCACATTTTTGTTTTGGGTGGGTGTAGAATTTACTTTACTATACTCAACGTATAAGACCAGGCGTTGACGTCGAACCTATTGTATAATACACAACATACTGTGTCCATAAATTAGACCGGACGGCGACTGACGAGGGTTTATCCGGATAAATCGGCCCGGATGCTCGCCAAGGACTGTCCCGGAATTATAGACTAAAATCTTGGTTCTCGCCAAGAGATTTTGTTTAGATCCGATGTGATAAAACAAAGTTAGGCCTTTAAGCGTTCAGTAGAAAGAAATGGTTATGAAGATAAATGCTTATTTTTCACGTAAAAGATTAAACTGTTGAATTTATTTTCTGATGGATTTTAGTATTGTTTTAGGTCCTACGAATTGGTTATCTGTTCAACATTTATCATAATAAAATGCGATGCGATAAAGATTTTCGGTTACGGTTTGGTAATTAGGTTTAAATACGTAAGGTATTTTAGTACATTATCCATATGCAATGTTATTGAGAACCTTCATAAACATACAGATAACATTGGTATTATAATGAATTCTTTAAAATGTTTACAGATACGTAACAGCAAGCTGAAAAACTATAGCGCAACGATAGATACAATTAAGCAGAACCTCAAGTTTTAAGGATAAATAGAAACTTTTACCTTATAAATTATAGAATAAAACAAAACTTAAATTAATTCAAATTTCAGCCAGTTTAACAAATAATAACAGCAGTAATCCGTAAAACCCGGCAAGTAAACAACACTGAAAATGTTTCAGCCGACCTCGCGTCGGCGGGGAATTCAATTCCAGGCTGGCAGCCAATTTAAACGTTTATAATTGATTTATACCAAGGTGCTGGGAAATTATATAATATTGACGTTCAGATATGAAGGTTTAAGCGGTTTTTTATTTTGTGTTTGGGTGTTTTTACTTAAAATTGTTTTTGAAAACGAGAGTTAATGGATGAGAAGAGGACCGACCTCCCAAAAAAGGTGGAAGCTGTTTTGTGAAGTCGGTTTAGGACTAAAATTGATGGCAAATGTTTTATTAAATGATTAATGATACTCAATTCATCGAAGTTCAATTCATATTCTTAGTATTATCAATTACAAAAACATCCTTAACATTCATTCCATCACTGTAAACCCATTTTTAATTAAAATTATAATATAGTACGATGAACTCCATTGAAAAAGGAAGAAAATTCATACGTCATAATAGTTATGTCATGATAATGCAGCTGCAATAAATGCAGAGTGTAATACAGAAACTCGGATACTTCATAAGCACAATTTAACTTGCTCCAACCAAAGAGGAATGCTTAATTAATTTCAGTAGCTTGTATTTAAATGAATTATTCAGTTTTACATAATTTCTTGCTGGCAATATCGTTGAAGCGTTCTGTATTCAGAACTATTTAAACCCACTCTGGGTGAGTTGCACCATTTGACTAGGGAACCAAATCATAACCAGCCGTAGGTAGATACACTTGCCGTTCATTGATCAAATCGGCTATTTGATAACTGAAAATGGTTCGGTTATCGTTACACTTAAATGGTGCAACTCAGCGTAAGAGTGTTTTCACAATAATGTATTTAGCCGCGCGAATTTTGGACAACAAGAATATACATGTCATTAGTGATAACGCCTAAAACCGCGTAAACCAACGGATAGTTGACAATTGTTTTTACCATTGCCCTCACTAACAGCACGTAAACGTCTAGTTTGAAAGCTCTTTTATAGTAAACGATTTTGTTATTAAAGGTATAATCGAATTTTACGAACATACATTTGAATAATAAAATAAGGACAAGATTACCATTACATAAAAAATAGCGTATCTACAGCTAGAATAAAGAGCACTTACGCCCTTTTTACTCGATAAAGAAAAACAGTTCTATTAGAAACTCATTAGGAAAGCATATTAGATTGTATAGAAAAATGAAATATAAATTAAGTTATGAATAATAAATTATGTTTGTTTTCATTATACTACTTAAATACGATTCGATTTGTGTTGAGTATTTGGGGTACATTTTCTTCAAAAAGCGATTCGTCCCAGATTTATCAGTTAAACAAAAAAATACTATCTAGGAAATAAATTAAACGCAATTGGCCCATTCGTTGTCAAGTAATGGCTTCACACACGTTCTGCAGTATTTTATATTTACATACTTAAGAGTAATTAAGAGTAAGAAAAAAGTCGTAGTGGCCTAGTGGGCAAAGAACCAACCTCTCGAATATGAGGGCGCGGGTTCGATTCCAGGTCAGGCAAGTACCAATGCAACTTTTCTAAGTTTGTATGTACTTTCTAAGTATATCTTAGACACCAATGACTGTGTTTCGGATGGCACGTTAAACTGTAGGTCCCGGCTGTCATTGAACATCCTTGGCAGTCGTTACGGGTAGTCAGAAGCCAGTAAGTCTGACACCAGTCTAACCATGGGGTATTGGGTTGCCCGGGTAACTGGGTTGAGGGGGTCAGATAGGGCAGTCGCTCCTTGTAAAGCACTGGTACTCAGCTACATCCGGTTAGGCTGGAAGCCGACCCCAACATAGTTTGGGAAAAAAAAGGCTCGGAGGAAGATACTTAAGAGTAATTATGATGAACTTAGGTACCATAACCTCACACTTCAAATACTTGAAAAGAAGGTCCATAAAATCTCCAACCTTATTCCAATTTCAAATAAGACAAAAACAAATATGGAATAATTTTGTGAATAAAAGACCCTTCAGAATGATCTTGTTAGAGCCTCATTACACAAGCAATTTGGGGCGAGTCGGGAGAAACGGTAGGTCTAATTTGTGGACTAGTTTAATACTTTCGCAAATATGGGGATTAGGCATGAAACTTGAATGTTATGTTAGGCCGAAGGTTAAGGGCAAATTTGGTTAACTTTACTATTTTCATTTATGATTTAATTGTGGTTTTGTGTAGAGGTTTTGTTCGGGTTACTTACTATCTATATATATTTAGACCCGCGTTTTATCGGTATTTCATTCCAAAATGTTATGTTAGGTAAATTCTTCCCCTTATTCTAAACTCAGTAATCGCTTAAAAACTTTACCTACCTTTGAAAAATGTAACAAGATTTAATTATATTATTATAAATTCAGTCGACCGTCCTTGAGGGTACAATATTGGGATCAATATGGCTACCGACCTTGAATCATAAAAGGTCTCTGTCGGAAAATAAGGCATATAAAACCTTCTTTTATATACTTACTGAGAAAAGAGTTTTTATCACGACAAAAGATTGTATGATAGATCGGAGTATCGACGAATTTCAGCCTGAATGTATCGAAATTTCGATAAAATGAAAGACGAAAATACAAAATACCCAGATTTTTTTTTTATAAAAACGCGACATGAAAGTTTACCACATGAATTTTATATTCGACACGCGAAAATAGGAATACGTTTTTTAAAAATTGTTCATTCTAGTTTGCAATCCGACATTTCTACAAATAAATGAAATGGATACATCACTCGCAAACGAATTGGGTTTCCGACAGCCAGTTGCATGAAATATTTTGTGAAAATTTTAAAACCGCTGAAAAAAAAATGTTTGAAATTGGAACCCAATTATTGCTTTTATATATTTTAGAAACACAGACAAAGGAGTTTAGTGGACTAATATACCGTGACTGAGAAGTACATAGAAGACTGCAAGGTTGAAGCAACTTGAGAAAACATCTATGGTAAAAACATTTATACAAGATCTGTCTTCTTTTTTTTTCAAGAAAGCAATACTCTTTCTTTCCCACTATATTATAATCAAGCAGGTTGACGGATAATTAAGGCAATTTCCTAAAAGATTGCACGTCGTTCGTAATGGTCAATTAGAAGCACCCATTAAACATAATGGACGGTGGAAAGTTACGCGGTTATACGAGAAACCAATAGGTAACGTTCAGGTATTTTATGTATTTATTTTCAAAAAAATAACAATCCAATTTTATTAATATGTATTATAAACACGAAAGTTTATATGTATGTTGTTCCTCGTTCATGCTAAATGTAAGTACCTACCGAAAGGATTTTAACAGGCGACTTTTCATTCGGGTGGGGAAAGTAGCTCTCTGGTAAAGCAGGTGAAAAAAATCCATTCTCTGTGCACGACTGATGATGTACTTTTAGTAACATTGCCTCTATCTTTTCATACGGGAACACCACAAATCCCGACAGTTGAAACATTACAATAATTCAAGAACCTACCTACTTATTTATTCTCGAGATCTCTTTACATATTTATTACATCATTTCCTTCGTATTTGGAAAATTAAAGGCACATACCGAGATGATCTACCCACACAACTTGTGAACTTAATTGGAAAAGTATATATTTCTGCATGTAGGCGTTGGAACATTACTCATGTAAGAAAGTTTGTTTGGAGGAAAGAAAGTACATACTTAATTAGAATATCGAATTTGTATGTTTGGTTTGTGTGTTTGGTGTAAGTCAGTCGTGGTGGCCTAGTGGGTAAAGAGCCAACCTCTCAAGTATGAGGGTGTGGGTTCGATTCCAGGTCAGGCAAGTACCAATGCAACTTTTCTAAGTTTGTATGTACTTTCTAAGTATATCTTGGACACCAATGCAATGGCTGATTAAAAGGTGAAGGAAAACATCTTGAGGAAACCTGGACTATATAGTCTGAAATCACCAACCCGCATTGAGCAATCGTGGTGATTAATGCTCAATCCTTCTCCACGTGAGAGGAGGCCTGTGCCCAGCAGTGGGACGATAAAAAGGCTGTAACAGTATGTTTGGTTTATTAGAAGTGAGTATCGAGTGTCTTTGTTTTTCATAGGTATAGGAACGGATAGCAGGTACCTACCAAATTAACTGGCTTATGATTGACCTATCTAGCAGTACATTATGATCCTTACCTGATTAGGAACCGAGTTCAGATACATATGGCCTTACTACAAAAACTTAACCACTTGTTTTACACTTGTCTAAAAAAATTGTGGCTGCAAAATGAACCATATGTCAACGTCATAATTTGACATTTTTTTAGACAAGTCTTAAACGGACGTTTAAAAGTTTTTGTGGTAAGGCGGTTATAGTTTTTCAATGAAGGTCTTTGTTATCGAATTATGCAAAATTGGGCATGAAGAGAGAAACAGCACACTTTTTATCCAAAATGTCGTATAAGACTGCTCTCAGAAAATCGAGTAAAATCGCCTGGTACAGCCAGCTGATCTCTTTAATCTTTCATCTTTGAAAGTTTTCTTATTTTCTAGGTTTACACTAAGTTCTAACACCCATCTCCGCAGCTCATTTATAGTTGAGAAGCAAGTTTTATCGCATCTGGATAAACTTAGATATAGTTTAAGTTCATAAAATGTTTAATATTCTTTGTAAAAAAGCAAGCTATAGTATTTTTTTGCTGCAGTTCCTCCAGATTTTGTTAATTCGTATAATAATATGTTTGGAAAGAGTAAAAAAGTGTGACACTTTCAACCAGAAACTTTAATTAAGTATCCAAAAAAGACATATATTTTTGTGTACAGGTGTTCTATAGTCACTGATCTGCGTCACTTTTCCGAGAGATGTTTAAATTATCCAAAATCTAAGAAATAGAGTAATTACCTATATAGAATGTTCCTAAACTTACAAACAAGGTTGCTTGCCTTATGTTTTCGTTTGCACAGCTAACAAGTGAGCTCTCAGAGTAAACATTATATATTATTTGATTAGACGTTCCTTATTATTATAACGTTTTGATATTACAGCAATTTCATAAGATTAACCATAATAGACTTTTTGCAATCAACAAACACCAGACCGAATTTTTTTTTCAACATTAGATAGCTCAATTACCGAGAAAAATTATATACTACTTTTTATATCAGTGCAGAAAGTATTGCCCGAGGAACAGCAAAGTCAAACATTTTGAACCTCAAATTAAAAGGCAAATCGAAACTCGCTCGGATGAAGTCCAGTTAACTAGCTTGCTATGCAGTTAAGTAATTGAGTTATCATCTTGTCTACTAACTCATTTAGTATTAAATTGTTTCCGTTGAAATATCGGTGGCTACTGGGAATTTCAAGAACGTACATTTGACGATCTTACTTAATTCATTTAAGTCTAAAGTGAAAGATACGAGTTTTAATAATAAAATATAGCCGGCACCAAATGGAACAGACAAAAGCTGAACCGTGGGATTCTAAGATATTTTTATACGTACAGAAGAGGACCGTCACCTTCAATCCTGTTTAGACTCGATAGGAAACTACGCATAAATGAAAAGTTATATAATAGTACATAATCAACTTGGAATTGAACCCGCACGCCCACTTATGTCACTGATACTGACAGGCTAGTGCTTTAACCACTATACCACCACTAACACATAGGTATGACCACGAGTCATGCGTCAATTAGAAATCCTCTCAGTTAGGCAAACCTCAAACGTACATCCTACATAGTGAATTCATTAGTGTTACATCACTCCACGTCGAGACTCTCCGAGCTGCTGGCAGGTCATTATATTGTAACTCGATGCCTCCATCATTAGAACGCCTGACCGTCTGAAGTGTATAGGTATGTCCATTCTGATTGGAAAGGCTGAATATGAAAATTTGTGTACAGCAATGTCTGTTACTGGCATTGTCAATCAGGTGGTTTTGAACCTACAATGAGCCTGTTATATTTGTGAAAACCGCATAAAAAATCTATTCAGTAATAGGTTGTGTGTTATCGTGGTAAGTCGTGGTAGCCTAGCGGGTAAAGGACCAACCTCTCAAGTATGAGGGCGCGGGTTCGATCCCAGGTCAGGCAAGTACCAATGCAACTTTTCTAAGTTTGTATGTACTTTCTTAGTATATCTTAGACACCAATGACTGTGTATCGGATGGCACGTTAAACTGTAGGTCCCGGCTGTCATTGAACATCCTTGGCAGTCGTTACGGGTAGTCAGAAGCCAGTAAGTCTGACACCAGTCTAACCAAGGGGTATCGGGTTGCCCGGCTAACTGGGTTGAGGAGGTCAGATAGGCAGTCGCTTCTTGTAAAGCACTGGTACTCAGCTGAATCCGGTTAGACTGGAAGCCGACCCCAACATAGTTGGGAAAAAGGCTCGGAGGAGGATGAATAGGTTGTGTGTTATCGTCAACGATGCAGCGTGATACTTTATAATAATAATGTACAATAATGTACCCGGTGATTTTTGAATAGAGGACACACGACTTGTCTTGTCGGTTCTTTTTTTTCATATTATCTTAGCCAAGAATTCACTTCAGGTATATTTAAGCAAAACACGTTACAACATGGAAAAGTCTCAGTAAAACACACCGACACAAACCCGGGCTTCCATATATTTTCCAATACCCTAAGGCTTAGACTCCACTAAAGTAGACTTGAGTGGAGTTTTTAAAGAAACAATATAAAATCTCCGCTCAGGAATACTACTGAATCATTTGAAACTAGATATAGTGGAGTTAAAGTCATAATACAGCCTTACTTATAAACGTGAATTAAATAATAAGTAATACTTAAGGGCTGTTTAAGAAAATTCTTACTTATAAACGTTGCTTAAGCATGTCTTAACTAACATTTAATGACTACTTAAGACTTTAAGTAGTGATTAGTTAAAATGTTGCTTAGAAGGTGATTAGAGATTTTTATAAGTAAGGGGGTAAATCTACAAAAAAAAAAGAAAAACCCACTTACCTATATTTACACTGCCTGTCAGCATTATCTTCCATCTTACTCCCACTCCACTCCTCTAGCGGCTCGTTCCGACCTCACCCGAAGATACACGAGCACTTCCGAAGTCGCAGAACCGTTAATTTGAACACTGGACACTATTGTACTGTGTTTTTGTATGTATTTTGTTTATGAGTATCACTTATTTGATTTCCATTATTGTTTTCGTGTGCACTCACTAGTAAAAAATAGTTTTTTTATGGCTAAATGTCTTGAACAGTGTTTATTGTCTGGAGGATAATTTTGATTTTAAGTATAATGTCAATTTATACCCAGAAGACTCCTCCAAAGCGGAGTTAAACTGTTTTTAAACAACCAATAGAAATCCTCCACTCAGGGATACTCAGGGAGTGGGCAGAGACAAAATGTTTTGAATTAGGAAATTCTATTCGTTGTTTAAAAACTTAATGCTTCACTCCATTTTGATGGAATCGTGGCTTGAAGGATTAGATGAGATGTACTAGCGTTTAAACGGCTTCCGAGCCAAAATCGATTATATAAATCTGCATCCGATTATTTCATAAAAGCTATTCAAGAGTTCACAGCTGGATGTAAGCCTCCCTAAATGGGTGCACATTGTAATGATTGATCGATAGGCGGACGTATGTCAAAAATTGTATGTAACCTTTTATGTTAAAAAGGGCTTATAAATGAAGAAGAAAATTAAATGGGAAATGAGTATTACATAACACACGATTACTAGAACTTTTAACGTTGAGTGTATATATACCTAATTAAATTAACATTACTATTGTTGATATAGCTAATTACTTCCACTTCAAGTAAAGTGAACAGAACGTCCTTCTAACTTCTAATATGTATGGTCACAATAAAGCGATGAATTACTTATTAGCACAAATGGACCTATTGTTCCAACTTAAGACGGTTTGCTAAGTAATTAGTAAGTACATGCTGTTCCAATTCAGAGTAACTCACGTACCACTGTTCTACTGGACCTGAGCTAGACAAACAATGTGTGTATATTTTATAGGTGATTAGTTTCGGCCTAACAGAGGCACATCACAGCTTTGAGTTATAGAAAGGTAATTTGCAATTGGACCAGTAGTTCCAGGTATTATGTTATATAAACATGTATAGTAGTTCCAGAGATTACGTTATACAAGGTGTTGATTTGCATTTGTGCCATATTTCAGGAGGAGGACATAAAATACGTAAATAATCGATTGGAATTACAGAAGACGGGAAATAGCTAATATGCACTGCTTTTTTGTCATTGTAATGTCGTAGAATTTCAGAAGTAATCCAATTTTATGAATGTTTATGAATGATCGTTGCGTATGCTTTGTGTTTGCGTTTGTGTGAGGGCGCAGCACGGTTTTAAGGCCAGTAACACACGCGCCAAGTTTAAATACGGCTAGATGGCATAGACGGAATTCCGAAAAAAAAAATAAAAAAAAATTACGTACCAATTTTTTTGTTGATTTGAGTCGAGAATCATTTGCATAATAACGTCCTTGAATATGGCACGGATGCAAATCAACAGCTTGTATATACAGGGTGTTAGTGTGAACACCGTTATACTTGAAACCATAGGTAGTTGATTATAATTTTATTTATCTGAATTTAAAAATAAATAAACGTTTCTTTCATTTAAATTGTTTTTAAAGTTTCTTTCCGACACTGTCCGTAAATGTATGGATACTATGCGCGCGAGTTAAAGGGCGGTGACCTGCAGCACTCCGTTTAAAACACATACAAATAACCTGTGTTGTAACTTCCCTTCATACTTTTTCTGGCTTAGGACAGGCAAAAATACCTACTACTGTAGCTTGACGAGTGAAAATTTAAGTTTTTTTTGCCTTAATTTAAGTTAATTTACGTTCTATAAGTGAAATCAAACCTCTGGTTTCAAGGATAACGGTGTTCACACTAACACCCTGTATATGTATGTTATGTAAACATTCAAGTTTTGATGTTGATTTCAATACGAGGACGATAATTGAACAAAAATGTTTTATCAAGGAAAATAAAGTCATAGGAAAAAGTACATTTTGAAGCTCAACCGAAATATAACGAAAACACGTTCCAAAAATATTTCTCGTTTACAAACATAGAGAGCGGTTAGATAAACAGTCGGTACATGATTCTGATAATCCAAAGGTTTTCTTTCCATCCAACTTTATAGAAGGAAAATATATTTTCCCAATATATCAACGAGTCACCTAACTATGTTACGATCAGAAGTGACTTTGCCAATTGCTACGAGAACGCTACGCACGTAGTAACAGTATATTTGTTACAGCCAAAGTAATAAGTCTGCATATTATACATATTATTTAGCTATTATTTATAATATCTACTCAATTTGGATAAAGTAATATATATAATGACCAGTGATTATGTATAATATATATTTAATCACTATGGCTGTAACATATTCACGGCTACGACATTACTACGCACGTAGCCGATGGGAAAAGATGTTCTCAATGTGGACAAAATTGCTTGCGACATTGAATGGCATTTTGTGGTACATAGTTATTTTGTATCTCTTTTGTTTCCTCTTTCATTCTGCCTTAGAAAACTGTAATATTAAAGTAATACCCTTTACATATCTATATATATAAAAGAAAGTCGTGTTAGTTACTTCGCTTATAACTCAAGAACGGCTGAACCGATTTAGCTGAAAATTGGCAGGGAGGTATTTTAGAGCCAGGAGAAGGACATATGATAGTTTTTATTACAAAAAATATAAAAATAAAAAATAAAATTTATTCCGGACATATAGCGCCATCTATTGGTCAAACCAAAAATCTGCCGGAAGTCACTATTCCACGCGAACGAAGTCGCGGGCAAAAGCTAGTATCTATATAAATAAAAATGAATTGTTGTTCGTTAGTCTGATTAAAACTCGAGAACGGCTGGGCCGATTGAGGTGATTTTGTGTTATAAAACAAAATGAGCCAAAGTGGTGTTGAGGTCCGGCTGTTACATTAGACTATATAGAATCATCATGTCCAAGAAAAAGTAAAACATCGAATCTAAAGAAAATATGTTTCTTCTTACGTTTAATTTCCCTTATCCGTGTTTACCCCTCAATAATGTCAATGAGCTAATTCCTTGAACTTTGACTTTTTAGCTCGTTGTTTCAACCCATCCCCACACACCCACATGCACAAGCAAATATGTACATAAGTGCCAACAACATTTCAGAAACCAAATTCTGACAGGCTTCAAACATTTCCATGTTCGAAATTAGTTTAATCAACCGTCTTTTGAGTAATTTGAAGTCTAAATACAATTTGAACAATATCAATGTACATTATTATACAAGGTGTTGATTTGCATCTGTGCCATATTTTAGGAGGTTGACGTAAAAAAAAAATAATCGATTGGAATTACAGTAAAAGGGAAATAGTTAATATGCAGTGCTTTTTTGTCATTGCAATGTCATAGTATTTCAGAAATAACGCAATTTTATGAATTAAATTTATGAGTGATCGTTGCGTACGCTTTGTGTTTACGTTAGTGTGAGAGCGCAGCACGGTTTTGAGGCCAGTAACACACGCGCCGAGTTTAAAAACGGGTAGCTGACGACATTGACGGATTTCCGAAAAAAAAATCAAAAATTTTCGTACCAATTTTTTTGTTGATTTGGGTTGAGAATCATTAGTATAATTATGTCCTTGACTATGGCACGGATGCAAATCAACAGCTTGTATTTACGTGTCAGAAGCCAGTTGGTCTGACAACCAGTAATACCTAGGAGTATTGGGTTGCCCGGGTAACTGGATTGAAGAGGTGAGATAGGCAGTTGCTCTTTGCAAAACCCAGGTACTCAGCTGCATCTGGTTAGACTGAAAGCCGACCCCGAGATAGTTGGGAAAAAGCTAGGCAGATGGTGATTAACGTACATACACATATGTAGCATGATAATCATACAAGTTCATATAAAGTGGCAGCCATTTTGTAAATATGCGTGGGATGTAATCCAATAAATAACTTAGGAGATATTATATTAACCTTTACAAGTTATTTATTGTACTTGCCGGTATTAATCTTGGGTTATAATAAAATTTACATAAGCCTGAATGTTAAGTTGGCTATTGCTTACAGTGGTATTATTGCTAAGACTTAAATTGGCATTTATCGTATGACTTACTTCTGAAACGGGAATACGTTAGGTGTTAAAACTTAATATATGACATAGGTACACAAAAAATTAGAGAGAGCAGTGAAGGTGCCACCGCACCGCTTTAAAAAAAAAAATTAAATACCTTAAGCAAGGTTAACTAGTCTCTCTTAAAGTGTACAACGGTCGCAAGAAAAACATCATACAAACTACAAACTAAACAATCATAAGTCACAGCACAAATATTTATACTAATATTATAAAGCTGAAGAGTTTGTTTGTTTGTTTGTTTGAACGCGCTAATCTCAGGAACTACTGGTCCGATTTGATAATTTATTTCAGTGTTAGATAGCCCATTTATCGAGGCTTTTTATCCCGGTACGGGAAGTAGTTCCCACGGGATGCGGGTGAAACCGCTGACAGAAGCTAGTAAAAAATATATTATATGTAACATCTTATTGCTTGTTAGTAAATAAAGATCTTGATTCACAAAACACTAGCTCAGAAATATATTATGACGTTATCTCGACACAACCCAAAAAAGTTGAGTACGATTCGAACAAACTGAGTATATACAGGACCCAGGACTCGAACAATCTCTATAGACCGCAGAGGGCAATAAAAACTTGCCCGAATCGACGCAGAGATTAGCACCGGCCATATATCAAACTTGAGGTACAAAATAACAGTTTTATTTCATGAATTTTGATATTATACGAGGTGTTATTAATCTTGAAATATTACTATTGTTTTAGGATGATGTTTTTTTGATGGATAACTCTGCTCTGAAATTCAGATTATATCATCCTCCGAGCCTTTTTTCCCAACTATGTTGGGGTCGGCTTCCAGTCTAACCGGATTCAGCTGAGTACCAGTGCTTTACAAGAAGCGACTGCCTATCTGACCTCCTCAACCCAGTTACCCGGGCAACCCGATACCCCTAGGTTAGACTGGTGTCAGACTTACTGACTTCTGACTACCCGTAACGACTGCCAAGGATGTTCAATGACAGCCGGGACCTACAGTTTAACGTGCCATCCGAAACACAGTCAATGGTGTCTAAGATATACTTAGAAAGTACATACAAACTTAGAAAAGATGCATTGGTACTTGCCTGACCTGGGATCGAACCCGCGCCCTAAAATATAATTCAAATTAAGAAATTCAGATTATAAACAAAATTATAATAGAACTGTGTTCTTCTTGGTCTTGGAGTAAACTATTATTCACTGTGGGCTTTGTATACCTTTCGAACGCAGATTTATCGTAAAGTTAAATAATGATAATGGAATTTCGTTACTTTGATTACAATCTACTTAAAAAAAACAATCTAGCCGGCTTTACTAATTAACTATGCTAAAACCAAACTCACTTAATTTGAAATACGAATCAAGTAAACGATAAATACCAACCAATTTACATAGAAATACAAACTTCATCCCTACAACCTATTTCAGATATTTCAAGAACCATTTCGCTGTTCAAAACGTTTCGAATTGAAATATGACAAATATTCGAACGAATATATCGGGACGTATCGATCTGTCTACGCGTGAGGTAAATTCAGACATTTCCCCGTATCGTCTGGCTGTAATGTGAACATCTATTTCAAATGAAACCTTCATTTCAGCCATTTTATAAAGAAAAGGCTGATGTTTAATTTCATGATTACATTTAAGGTAATTTCAGCTTTAATCTATAGGTACCAATATAATAACGAGGAAACGTTTTTTATATTTGTGTTTGTTCAAAGGTTTTTTGTTTAAAGGTTCCAAAACTACTGAACTAATTTGGAAAATTCTTTCACTGTTGGAAAGCTACACTCTTCCTGAGTAACAAAGGCTATATTACATCCCGATACGGGCAGTAGTTCCCACGGGATGTGGGTGAAACCGCGGGAAAAGGCTAGTCAATATAATCATCGGCTAGATCAAAATAATGTCATGTCGGCAAACAAGTTATTATTTTTATATGTCTAAGCAATTTCGATGATTTGCGTGTGAGCCCTGCGAGGGTAATTTTAGGTTCAATTTCCGTTAGGCAAAGATTTACGAGTTTTTCTTTATATAGGATTTCCATTCTAAGCTATAGAAAAATGTGATGGAATGATGCAAAAAGGCTCTCTTTATAGTATTATAAGACAGCAACCCCACAGGACATGAGTAAAACTGGCGGAAGCTATCTTAATAAAGCAACTTAAACAAAACTGGAAAAAAAAACCTACAGAAATCTCTAGAGAAAACAGACATGTTATAATTTTTAAATAACTCAACCCAAAATACCAACCATGTTTTATTACAAAGAAAAATGTTCTAGAATATTATTTCCACAAACCAAGAAACAAATGAATAACAAAGGTTTACGAAGAAACACAAAAATTTCAACAAATTAGGTACATAGCAAGACGAACGTATCTTTGTAACGAAATGGAGCAAGTGTAGGTTTTTTTTTTTTTTTTTTTTTTTCTTAGCCCGTACTGTCCCACTGCTGGGCAAAGGCCTCCCCATTTTGCCTCCACACCTCTCGATCTTTTGAGACCTCCCACCAATCAGGGTTGTAGGCATCCAGGTCGTCTCGCCATCTCTTTCGGGGCCTACCCCGCCTGCGATGACCATCCTGTGGTAGCCACTGGGTGACGATGTTGGCCCATCTGTCAGGATGCATTCTGCTGACGTGCCCAGCCCAGTTCCATTTTAATTGAGCTGCTTTTCGGCCCACATCGAAAATTCCGGTTTTGGAGCGTATGTCGGTATTGCGTATGCGGTCTGCCCGTCTGATACCCAGAATGCTACGCTCCATTGCTCTTTGGCAAACCTTGAGTTTGGACTTCTGACACTCCGTGAGAGACCAAGTTTGTGCACCGTAGGTTAGGATGGGCAAGATGCACATGTCGACTAATTTTCGCTTGAGTGAAAGGGGAAGGTCCCCTTTCATGTACTGCTTCATGGACCAGTAGCTTTTCCAGGCGTTTTCGATGCGGCGATCGATTTCCCTCTCCTGCCTGTTTTCGAAAGAGACTAACTGGCCCAAGTAGATGTACTCGTCGACATAGTGTAGAGCTTGCCCATCTACCTCGACCCTACGTTTCGTGCTGTTGGTCATTGTGTGTGTCTTGGTCATGTTCATTTGAAGTCCAACCTCTCGGCTTGCTGTGCTCAGATCTTGGAGCATCTGTTGGAGCTCTTCCGATGTGGACGCAAAAAGGATGATATCATCAGCAAATCGCAGGTTGGTCAGCCTTTTGCTCCCGACGACGATGCCTTTATCTGTCCACGGCGCAGTGAGCTTTTTAAAAACTTCCTCCAGCGTACAGGTGAAGAGGTTTGGTGACAGTGGATCACCCTGTTTCACGCCTTTTTCAATGTGAAATGATGGACCTGGGGAGAGAAGCTTCACTGACGCTTTACTGGCTCTGTAGATCGACTCCAAAAGCTTGATATATGTCTCATTTACATTTTGCGAGCGTAAAGATGTAAAAATCGCCGAGTGTTTGAGACTATCGAAAGCCTTGGTATAGTCCACAAAAGCCAGGTATAGTGGTTTATGGTATTCGTTGCATTTTTCTATTATTTGGTTCAATGCGAACAGATGGTCGGTTGTGGAGAAAGATGGGCGAAATCCGGCTTGTTCGACTGGCTGATGCTGGTCTAGTTGGCCTCTTATGCGGTTGTGTATTACTTTAATAAATAGTTTGTATAGGTGTGAAATCAGGCTTATGGGTCTGTAGTTGTTAATATCGGTTTTGTCGCCTTTCTTATGGAGAATTATTATGTGGGAATGAGTGAATTGATGCGGTATCTGACCAGAATATAAAATTGAGTTGAAAAGATTTGTGATATGGGGTATTAGGGTGTTTTTGAACAGTTTAAGAATCTCGGTACTGATGCCATCGTCTCCGGGACTTTTATTGTATTTCATGCTTTTTAAAGCTATATCAACTTCGCCGCCAGTAATGGGAGAGATAGTGTCAGGGCGGGGATATTCAATCGGTTCAGAATGTCGGGATGGATCGGTATACAAAGTCTTAAAGAAGTCGGTACAAATGTTGGTTATCTTTTCTCTACTATATTGTTTGGTGCCGTCTTTATCGCGCAGACATGATAGCCATGTTTTATTTTTTGAGAGACCATTTTTTGCTGATCTCAGTGATCCGTAGCGTTCCAGAGCAATTTTAACTAATTTTGTACTGTAGTCTCTGATATCTTTCCGAATACTTCTTTTAACTTTCTTGTCTAATTCGCTATATTCTGCTGTTGGTCTTACTGTGTTTGTTCTTAGTTCTATTAATGATAATGTATTTTTAGTAAGTTTATTGGTCTTTGGTCGTTTTGCCTTTATTTTGTTGGTCGCTATTCCTATGATCTCTTTGATGGTATCGTATTGCTTTTGAGCGTCTTTTGTGCTGTGTTCTAATATGCTGAAACTATTTTTAAGTTCTAATTCTAAGGTTTCAAAGTTTCCAAGTAGAATTTGTTTATCTAATGTTTTTATTTTGTTGCGAAAGAGATGTTGTCTGTGTATTTTAAAATTAAATGATAATCTTGCGCGAAGAGGTCTGTGGTCGGAAGAGAATTTGATTTGATTTATGATTCCTACATCTTGTATTATGTACTTATGTGACGATAGTATAAAATCAATCTCATTTTTGGTTCTGCCGTCTGGAGAAATCCAAGTCCATCGACGCTGTGGCTTTTTTGTGAAGTAGGTGTTGCTGATAGTCAACATTTGCCCGAAGGCAAATTGGAGAAGACGGCTGCCCCTTTCGTTTCGATTGCCTAATCCGTGTGGGCCGATAATTCCGCCATCATCGTTGTGTTGTCGAGTACCGATTTTAGCGTTGAAATCGCCTAAGACAAGATTAAATGTGCCTCTGTTTTCATCACAAGCCTGGTTCAGCAGATCGTAATAATCTTCAACATCATCATCAGAGTATGCAGATGTCGGTGCATATGTCTGGATAAGTGTTAAAGTTTTGGTGCTTGTTAGTCTGAACTTCAGAACGGCAATTCTTTCTGAGTATCCTCTAAATTCTATTATGTTATTTTTCCATTTTGTAGCAACTAGGACACCTACTCCATGGAGGCCGTTGTCTACACCAACGTGGAAGAATATACTATCATCTCTTTCCTCAGTTTTCTCTCCTTCCCTTCGCACTTCTGAAAGACCTATAATATCCCAGCGGATGTCCTTTAGAGAGTTTTCTAACTCTACTAAGTGCTCGTCTTTTAATAATGTTCGGACATTATAGGTTAATGTAGGCAAGTGTAGGTAGTGAAACAATTTATTTTCCTTTCATCTTGTACAGTCTTGTTTCCTGAATAAGTTGTTTGTTTTCGTGATATAAATGTTTGCACGATATATTCTAGACTTTATTCGTAATTGGTTCAAAAGGTTTTGTCTCTTCTGAAACACGAACCAGACCTTTGGCCTTTTGGGACAAAAAATACCTTTGGCTCCTGTTCAAATTAACAGCTCAAGCTGGCTTTTTATAATCTACTAGCTTCTGCCAGCGGTTTCACCCGCATCACGTGGGAACTACTTCCCGTACCGGGATAAAAAGTAGCCTATAGCCTTCCTCGATAAATGGGCTATCTAACACTGAAAGAAATTTTCAAATCGGACCAGTAGTTCCTGAGATTAGCGCGTTCAAACAAACAAACAAACAAACTCTTCAGCTTTATAATATTAGTATAGATTATTTGATAGAAGAAGTCTACTCAGTCATCACCTGTCTAGCCTTTTACCCCGGGCAACGTAACACGCCTTGGTAAGATTGGTTATCAGACTTTCAGGCTTCTGGCTTCCCATAACGATTGCCAAACATGTTAAAATGACAGTGTAATCAGTGAAATCCTTTATTAAATACGTAAATGAGACTTTCTAAAAGACTCATTAGTTCCTCTCTAATATCGAACACACACAATCGTAATTTCAATGGTCTAAAACTCTAAACCAAATAACTAATACTTGCCTACGTACGATAAATTACGACAATTTAAAAGAAGAATCTAGTGCACAGCAAAGATTTAAAAGAACTAATTTCCGATTCACACGAGCCAGTGAGCCCCAACATGAGCTAAGTATTTGTGTCGCACTGTACTCTAATTGCCCTACTTTCGACGTCACGTTTCTAGCTGGTATTGTGGTTAATACTTAAGTCAGAAATAGAAAGTAAAAAAGTAATATTTTTTTTAAGTATTTAAACTGAAAATCTCGATTACATTTTTGCGGATTGAAACATATTCAGGTGTTACTTAAAGTTATTATTTTTTTTTAATATTGCAAAGTAAATAGTAGCCACTTTCAGACAATCAAAATTTCTCAACAAAATCTGCACCAACAAATGCGCAAGGAGTCAACTACAATGTCCACAGTTAAAATCGGATGACGTAAGAACCTCTTTTGTCGAACAAACAAACTTAACTAGAGCAAACACGTTCTAACTAACACAAATTGGAGTTAGTTTTTGTTGAGTTTACCCTAGGGTGCATCAATAACAATAAATGTCCTGTCATATAAAACTTCGACTGTCTATTTTTGTCATCGTCTAGTCCAGAAAGTCTAGAAAGTGCTCTCTAAAAACTATAGAGAAAAACTGTGATTAATGTGTTGCCTATAATTAACTTTCTCCGTCCTAATTTCTTAGGTATTCTTCATTCAAAATGTTATTTCTATCCATGATAAATAAATCACACAAAAGGCAACAATTATAAAGTAATTGTTTACTTCGGCAGTAGCTTTTGACTTTGACTTTGAGACTTAAAATAGATATGTATCAGAAATTACTTTCCGAATACTAACTTATGTAAATAAAAAAAGGACATATTCAGTTTAATACACGGTCATAAAAATAATGAGTCCATTTACAATCCCTGTATAATAACGATCGAAACCGCAGGAAATCCAGCATCATCATTGAATTTAAATATGAGTAAAATCAGTGCATTCAATTTAAAGCCTGACATGTCAATATTCTGTACTGACAGGGTCGTAATTTAAATGTCGATAAATTAATTTGTTTTCCCGAAAATTCATCGAACATCGAATAGGGCAAATGAAGTAGTCTCTCGACATTCGATATCAAACACCAGTTTGTGATCGTTCCATCTTCTATAAGTTAATTTAGATGATGACAGGCGGCTCTGAATTATGTTGGATGTGGCAGACACATCCAGTACCCAGAAATTTCATTTTGGTTATCATATATCAAAGAAACGTTTGCTCTGACGTGTAACAGCTGCTGCTTTATACTAAAAATAAGTTGTTAAAAATATATTATGAAAGAAAGGACGGTTTTGATGTCATCATCTATACCTTCTTACTGTTTGTTTCACTGTTAAGAAGCTAGACTATTCCCGGGTAGCACAGGCTACAATTTATTCAAGTTGTTTATATTATGTTTTATGTTTATATATATTTTGTATATAGTATTTTATTTTTAGTTCTGTATAAAGATAAGTAGTTTAAGTTTGTATATATATATAGTGTGTACATTTGTGTAAAATTTAAATAAAGATCTACAGTTGTTTATTCAAGTACTTTTATTTTATCCGCGTACGCGAAATATTTTCCTCGGGGAAACGGGTGTTGCCGCGAAAACGAACGAGTAAAAACATACATTTAATAAAACAAATTCGAAAAAGATTTTTTTTAAATCCTCAATTAACATACAAAAGCCATTACACCCAAAAAAAAAAAAAAAACAAACAAAAAGATTTAAAAACGTACAAAGTTACAAATTCAGTGACAGTCAGTCGATCAGCTGACCGCCTGGCAGCTTGCCAGCGCTGCGGGTCGATACAGCCCCGCCGACCCGTCTGGTCTAGGCTACCGACAATTGCTGCGACCACCCTACTTGCGACCTCATTTGCTGTTTACCCTACTTGGGGTTTATTAGTACTTATTATTTTATTGGTTACGTGGGACAGGTGATTGTGTGTTTTGCCCTTTTAATTGCTTAATTATGAAGTTTATAATTTAAATTGCGTCTACACGTTTTTGACTAGCGTCCAGAAGATACGTGGTCTGAGTTTTTATTCGAGAGGCCCACGCGCTCCTCAAAGGGTGTCAGCAAACCCCAGTGGGGCCCACCATGGTCAAGGCTTGCTGGGGCTACGGGATTGTTCGAAAGAGTTACCGTGGCCCTGGTACAGTCGGCAAAACGGATAGGTATGCAGGCCACACAAAAAGAGCGGATCTAGCTTCGCGAAAGGGGAGGGTCACACAGTCGTTGACCGTTGATTGTGTTTGTGAAGCAGCACTGATATTATAAATATGCGAAGTAAAACACGTTTTGCTTTACGCACACTAACACTGTAAGTTTTGTGTGTGTGGCCTGCATACCTAACCGTTTTGCCGACTGTACATAAAGGTCTGAAGGAACATGGTGGATTGTAGGCAGTATAATTTGATTTTAAATAGAAAAAGGCTAAAGGGAAAGATGATTAGAACCATCGTTTTCATACAATGTTTCATATCCATACTAATATTGGCAGATTGTCATACCACATCAAACAGTTGATCCTATTCCCATACGGCAACAGACTAACACCTAATTCCATTTTACAACATACACATATCGACATTACCCTTCAGTACCAACCTCAGAAAGGTCAGATGTCAGTCGCCCCATGAATTATTGATGTTTACTCACATTGAGACATCGAAGTAAAAATCTAGGCTGAAATCTGTAGGATTACCTATATTTATCTGTTTATATTTTACTATACCACAATTTTACCCCATTCCGAGATTGAACTAGTAAAAATTTCTAATGCTAAAATTATTTAGGTAAAAATTTTTGGATTTTCATCTCAATCGATTCAGCCATTTCACCATGAAAGCATAAGATGCATTTCACCATAAAGCATGAAAGAATAATATATATTTTTTAATTATTTGTATGTTAAATATGTGTAATATTATTTATGTGCGTGTATTTAGTATCCAATTTTGTTATTCTTTAATTATAATAATAATAATAATAAGCCCCGCAGGGCATCTGAGGCGGATGACGGGGAGTAGCGACCCCGCGGGGCTATATATCCGAGTGCTCCAGGGAGAGTATACTGTCCCCCATCTCCGGCTTGCCGGAGTGAAGCATGACGGGGGATAGGTCTCCCGCCTCTTGGCTTGCCTTCATCGGCCGGTCAGAGTGGAGTCGCTAGAGCAGGGTTAGCAGCCCACTCGGAGGGTAGGTGCCTCGTGGTAAGTGGCGAGTGGGCCGGTGATGCTGGACCCACAGGGAGCGCGTGATCTGCGTTTAAAGTCCGCCGAGGTATCCTCACCCTTCAGCCCCTCATGTACCTGTTGCCCCCTTGTTGCGATTTAGCGACTGATTCCCGGGGGCCCAGTAAGTGAGGTGGCGAGTCTCCACCTGCCATTTTTACATGTATTTAATACATTGTCATCGGCAGGTGCCATAGTTCCCGTAGTTTCCCCATTCCTAGTCCACTAACATCCCATCACAATAGCCCAAGTAGTTTTCATCCATAGTTAGCAATAGTTTAGCACAGAACCGGGGATTGTCCTTGGGTACATTTCTATAGTGTATACAGGGATAATCGTCGGTTTTGTGTCACTATTTCATTAAAGTTGTCTCAAAAGGGCTTCAGCGTGTTGGCTTCGGCCCCACGTTCGCCTCCCAAAAATCCGGGACTCTATAGTCCCGAGGTCTGGTAGAGACATACAATAATAATAATAATAATAAAGCCCCGCAGGGCATCTGAGGCGGATGACGGGGAGTAGCGACCCCGCGGGGCTATATATATCCGAGTGCTCCAGGGAGAGTATACTGTCCCCCATCTCCGGCTTGCCGGAGTGAAGCATGACGGGGGATAGGTCTCCCGCCTCTTGGCTTGCCTTCATCGGCCGGTCAGAGTGGAGTCGCTAGAGCAGGGTTAGCAGCCCACTCGGAGGGTAGGTGCCTCGTGGTAAGTGGCGAGTGGGCCGGTGATGCTGGACCCACAGGGAGCGCGTGATCTGCGTTTAAAGTCCGCCGAGGTATCCTCACCCTTCAGCCCCTCATGTACCTGTTGCCCCCTTGTTGCGATTTAGCGACTGATTCCCGGGGGCCCAGTAAGTGAGGTGGCGAGTCTCCACCTGCCATTTTTACATGTATTTAATACATTGTCATCGGCAGGTGCCATAGTTCCCGTAGTTTCCCCATTCCTAGTCCATTAGCATCCCATCACAATAGCCCAAGTAGTTTTCATCCACAGTTAGCAATAGTTTAGCACAGAACCGGGGATTGTCCTTGGGTACATTTCTATAGTGTATACAGGGATAATCGTCGGTTTAGTGTCACCATTTCATTAAAGTTGTCTCAAAAGGGCTTCAGCGTGTTGGCTTCGGCTCCACGTTCGCCTCCCAAAAATCCGGGACTCTATAGTCCCGAGGTCTGGTAGAGACATACAAATATAATAATAATAATAAATTGTTTATTACTTCACTTTGTACATAATTTTTTTACAATATTTTGCTTAATTCTAAAAAGTGCTGATGTATAATTTGCCCGAACTAGGTAAAAACCTGTGTCTCGGGCGTAAAAGTGCTTATTATAATATTTATAGCGAATTAACAATAAATTGCAGTAGTAACTAAAAACTAGGTCAATGTGACAAACACAGTGTTATTATTACACATATTTATTATAATGCTTACATACTAATTTAAAACTAAATGTTCCGATTATCTCTAGGTAATTTTGATTTATTACAATTGGTGTAAAATTGATATTATCTATTGCGAAACACCGCTCTCAGGCGCCTTCATAATCCACCGAGTTAATGTACCTGTATTCAGCGGCTTTCCTAGCAGGGCAATCCAAATCTCCTGTCTTATGGTTGTGGGGCTTATTGTAGCGCTTGCAGGTTGCACATTTCGGTGGTTGTTCCTTCGAAGAGCACTCTTGAGTCGCGTGTCCTTCTGCACCACAGTGGCTACAAGTAGAGGTGATGGACTTGCAAGTCTTGGATGCATGACCATACTGCTGACACTTGAAGCACCGAGTCACAAAGGTGAAATCTCGTACCGGGCATGACGTCCAGTTTATATAGATCCTGTTTTGATTCACTAGGGCTCTCCGGACGCTTGCTGGCACTTCAATAATAAAGTTGCAGCTGTCAGCATCCCTTTTTCCTGACTTATGGCTTAATTTGATTGAGGATAAAAATGCATCTTTGGTCAAATTTGGTAGTTTGCCGACAATGTTTTGTTCATAAATACATTTGAAAACTTCTATCTCTGCCATGTCAGTAGGGACCCCAATAATTACGATACGGGGCTTCCGCTTAAGAGGTTCATCAACAGTAAGTCCAGGTGTAGAACGCTCGACAGTCTGCTTCAATTTTTGGATGTCGTCCTTGGTCTCAGTGCTTATTATTACACCACCGTTTATTACATGTATACATGTATTTTTAAGTAATTAATGCACTTACCATGTTATCTCTGCATCACCCTAAGGTTGACTAGCGAGAATGCCTATGGCATTAAGTCCGCCTTTGTAATTTTAGGATTGCATAAAGTTAAATAAATAAATAAAGCGTAACACAGAATCAAACCTTCGAATTAACATTTGACTGATTAAAAAGTCACTCCTTATAATGCCTACACTGGTACTCAATTATATCTGGTTAGACTGGATGCCGACCCAAACCCAATTTTGAACAGGCTATGCAGATGATAAAAGAAGAAAACTTTTGTGAAAATAATATTTTCCAAAGAAAAGTCTTATTGATAAAGTTATTCGGTATATTACGTGCCGTCGGATAATCTTCTAATCGAGTTATCTCGTGGCAGTTTTATTAGTTACAAGGTTGAGAGGCTTTGCGAGTGCCGGATTGGTACTTGTTGCCTACGCTTCATAAAATCTTGTTCGTTTATTTCGAGTCGAAGAAAAGGAGAGGTGTGAATCTTTACAGAGTGCAGCAGTTATTCAATTTACTTATGTATTAAGTTGCCGCCTGCGGTTTCACCTCCGGGTTGAGGAATTACTTATAGGTATATTTACAGTAACCGAATAACAGTAGCTATTGCCTAACCTAAATATAAGGTTCCTAAAGTTTTTTTTTGTTTTGAGGCAAAATCAATTTTAGAAAATAAATCCAAAAGAATGTCGTGTGACTATCTCAGGTGTGCTGTGATATAATAGATATAGCAACGTAACATGTACTAAAACTTAAAAATATCTACAAAATTACGTATCGATGTTATAAATAGCTATGCAGTATAACTCTGACCTTTACAAGGAACCACCAAAAGCTATCCAAAAGGTCCCAAGTGCCGCATAATATATGCATATGCATCATTTATCGAGCATTGCAATCTAGATTCCCAAATGTATTATATTACCTTTAGCTAACCAAAGAATTCCTTTTAAAGGTTTTTCGCAAATGTAAATGGAAATACATATGAACTGTTAGGTAACCAATGAAATTCTTTTAAAACGTCCCCGATACTACGGGCCATTTATCACTGGTTTTCTAGAAAATCCTAGGAATTGTAAAGTTTATCGAAGACATTAGTTACAGCTAGGTAAAAGTTGGCAGAAAGTCAATATTTTGGAGCCAGTCTTTTGATGGTATAAGTTTTTCAATTATAACTTTTGACGATTAATTTTTGCGTTTTATTTTCTTTGAAAGGGATTAATAAAAGATTTATTAGGTATTTCATAAGTAAGACATACGAATAATATCTTTCTAAATTTTATGGAACCCAACGACATAGTATCAAATTATCTAATAGTTATGTACCTATAGTAGGTACCTATAGCCTGGACGATCACGTTAAAATATACGCGGGTAGAACCGCGGGAAGTAAGACATAAAAATAAATTGTTCTTTCTTCACCGAACTCTCATTTATTTTTATTGAAATACACTTTAAGATTACGACCTTTCCAATCCAATTTTCCAAACTTATTGTTTGCTTCAGAAATTAATTTCTTAGGAAACCTCAGAAATAACCACTTGACTGAAAAAATGAGAATTTTCTTTTTAATAAAAAGAAAAACTTGGGTTCATTCGCCTTCATTTGAGAAGTCTACAAGATTGCCGCTAGCGTGTTTTGTCCGCCATATTTTAATTACGAAGAAAATAAGGCTTTTCATTCGTCACTGTTTATTTTGTATTTAATAACTTGTTCTTACTTTATGTGCCTTTTTATTCAGGAGAGGACTTTATTAATTAAAAACATCTGACTGTTGCTGTTGACTTCAAAAGCTTGGCTGAGAAGGTATAACGTTTTAAGTGGAATATTTTGTGATCAATGTATTTAGGTATTTAGAGAAAAATGTAGGTTCTTGCATTTAAATAGTCCAGTTGAACATAACGTAATGTAAAAAATGTTTTCTATATGCCATTTTCAAACCGCAAACCAATTTTTGAGGGCTTAAAAATGGAACTGATTGACACTTAGGAACCCACATAACTGCGACAGCTAGCAATTCGTACCACGTAGTCAACTTATATCAAAGTAGAAGTAAGTTGACGTTACACTATATAGTATTTAAATACTAACCCATGTTAACTTCCCTCTCAACAATCTTGGGTATGACCTCTTGAACTCGTTAAAGGCTCCCAAAACAGGCGGTTAACATAGTTAAAGTTTCGAGACTTGTGGACAGTTTTAGTGAAATTATTAGCGGTTCAAGACTTTATAGTGTTCGCCTAGTAGTGGTTATATTGGTGTTTTACAAGTTAATGGTTAGACAAAGTTTTGCAATGAATTTGAACCAGCGTAGTGCTGCTATTGTTCATAAAGATTTCATTGTTTAAGAGTATGATATGGGATTGTTCATTATAATGCTTGTATTTACAATCAATAGTTAACACAGTTATGCATGGTTATGTAACAAATAAGTACGTTTGCTCATTAAGCAACGTCAAAATGGACTTATCGCCGATCTGCATTCGTCGCTTTGCATTTGAAACTTTACATCTGATAATACTACAAACTACAGTTTCAGCAGAGTTTACCATAAAAAAAATGCCAGATACTACCTCTACAAACCCACTAAACCCTACACCAAACTATCCGTATTAAGTAAAAAACTAAACCAACAAGCAGTGCAAATAAAGGTGAAAGAACCAAGTCCAGTTAGTATGCGCACCAAGTGTCGCAATGGCATTATACCCTTAGCCACGGTCGCTGCATTACGGTCGAACGACACGTGTGAGAAGACCATGGAGAACAAAATGACTAGTGGAGATGCCATAACGGAAAATCCCATAAGAAAGTAGCGCGACAACGTACGAGTGTTCGGGGACGAGAAACGTTTACTGTATCCACTGTTATAGGCCTCCTTTGAAACCCACCCATTTTTTGGAATATCAAAAATAGAAAATCTCCTTAGAATTTAGCGCGCCAAAATGCGGTTGAGTGGGTGACGAGACACGTTATGTCTCCGCCCATACACACCTTCTTTGGAACCCGTTCATTTTTTGTTATAACAAAAATCGTTAACGTAATTATGTCTCAAAGTATATGGAAGCCTTGTTAGTTCACTCATAACTGATCGTTTTGACCTACAGGAAAGAGCCTGAGCTACCTGCATTATGGCATCTCCGCTCATCTTTCCTTACTCCGTGGTGAAGACATACAACGCACTGCTAAGCAGTCGGTATTCGAAAGCAATGACGCGTAGTGTGAAACGTCCTTAATAACAGAAATGGGTACATACTTATATACATATAAATATTAGTAGTGGGAAAATCGTGTTTGTAGAATTTATTTTAGACAGCTTGATTGATGTGGTAATACCTCTCTAGAGTGATTGATGATTGAATTATTTTGTTTGGTTTTCAAGATGGCGACAGATGAAGAGTATGTTTTGGTTGAGTTTGCATCTTCTACATCATCTTATAATTTATCCCTACTAATATTATAAATGCGAAAGTAACTCTGTCTGTCTGTCTGTCTGTCTGTTACGCTTTCACGTCTACACCACCGCACTGATTTTAATAAAATTTGGTACAGAGATAGAGTTGACCTTGAGAAAGAACATAGGAAAGTTTTTATCCCGGACTTTTGAAGAGTTCTCTTGGAAATGCGATATAACCGAACTTGACGGGGGCGAAGCCGCGGGCGGAAGCTAGTGTTATAATAAAATAATAAAAATGATAGGTATATTTGCTACTTTGTCTATGGAAAAGTAATATCTGAGATCTGGATATGTAAGGTAGGTACTGATACCTGCTAATCTCTATTTAGGAAGCTGCAGTTATACGACGGCGTTAATCTACATATTTTATAGGTTAGGATGTATGTATAAAGCGCTGCCAGCGCATTAAAAAAAGCTGTACATGACAATTGAAAGTTCTGTTGTTATGTATTACATATACATTAGTCTACGTTAGTCTTTATGTACCATGAATATAATTTCACGACAAAAAAAAAACATTTATATAACACTACGTTTTCTTTTCAAAAACATAATTACGCAGAATAATATTGGCCCTAGCTAATTTTCTGTCTACATAAATATAAAGTTCAATGAGTGATTGTTCAAGTGTACCTACACAGAGAAGAGCAATTTGGCGCTTGAACGAATGTTAAGGGTAAATTAGTCTCAAGTACAGCCTCCAGTATTGATTGAGGGTTTGTTCAGACTAATCAAGAAGGAGCTCTGAACTTTGACCTTTAGAGTCCAAATTAGTGTGGCAGATGTAACTGTTAAAAAGAACGATGTGTCATACAAAGTGAAAAAAGGTATACCTACAGGAATGAATTTTATCCAGTGCGCAAACTTTGTCAACTTATAGTTAAATAAGTTTTATAGATACGTATATTTTTATTTTGTCGTGTTTAAGTACAAAAAAGAAAAGTTATTGATATCGAAAGATGTTTATTTTGTAACCGATTGTACGGTCACAGTCGTCATAGTAGGCACGGCGGCAACGCGAAACCGGTTTACTGACGCGAGCGCTGCTCGGCGCGCTTGAGAATAGTTGGTATCCATATTTTGCTGATTTTAGGGCGGACAAAATAATGAAAAAAATTTTTTTACTGATGATGCAGATATGTTCTGTTAATGATTCTGGACCACCAGTTTTTTTTGTGCACTGCTTAAAATTCATTCCTGTATATTTTCTTAGTCACCTATCTGTGTAAGCTTTTCTCAAGTATGTTGGGGTTTACAGTGTAATGGAATGCACATGAGTACCCACCAGTGCTCTGCATGGAGAGAATGACAGGCATCCTCTATCCAGCTATCTGGGCCACCCGATACCCCTCGGTAAAGATTGTTTGTCATACTATCTGGCTTCTGAATAACCCGTACCGCCTGCTAAAGACGTTGAAATAATAACCTATTTATGGTGCATTCCAAATAATACCTCCGAATTTTGAATACCTACGAATTATACTTTGTTATTAAACTTAACATTTACTTGAATTTCTGTCATTTTAGGGGTATTTTTTTTATACATAAAAGACAAATAAAAAGAATACACTTTTAGTAACATTGCGTACTTTATAGTATTCTTTTTAATTAATTTTATTTGCCTCTCATTAACTGTATACTATCTTTTTTATTTCTATGTTAATGTATGTTGTAACCTTTCAAGTTTAATGAGACTTAAATGTTTGTGCAAAGTTGTTATTACTTGACTAAAAGGTTTTTTACTAGCACCTGCGTTTGCCATTAGCAGAGTGCCAACGTTTCTAGAAAATAAATAGATATATTTAGTACTAGCTTTCGCCCGCGGTTTCACCCGCGTCCCGTAGCTGGATGGTGACCAAAAACTATCCTAAAACCTTCTCCCGGGTCTAAGTTACCTCCCCTCTAATTTTCAGCCAAATCGGTCAAGCCGTTTTCATGTTATGTCGTGACAACGGAAAACGGGTTTCAAACGGGTTTTTAACATATATAGATAGATGATGGTACATGAGATAGAAAAATACTTAGGTATAGTTCCCGGCACGTAACTTAGCAAGAATCGTGTGATGAAAACAGGTCCTATTTTTTTCAAGCATACATAATCGCCAATAAATTATGTCAATAACCATAGAATAATGCACAAGTAATAACAGGGGCCACTTTTTTGTATAATTTAGTGCACTATGAGCGAGCTCACACTTATTAAAGGTCCCAAATCCTTGCCAAGTTATATGCCGGCTACTATATATCTTTTTATTATTGCTTAAAATATGATTGTTTTTGTTTCTAGATTTTGTACTTATTTGGCAGTCATTATATCATCTACTAGACATAGAATTTAAGTGGCTTTTTATAAGCAACAATCAAATTGTTTGTTCACCAACCAAAAATTGAATGACCCTTGCATACAAAAACTAAACTTTCACCCCCTTTTAATACTCTCACCTAAAGAAAAATATTAAACGAAGTATCTATTTCCTCTTAAAGTGAATATTCTTTATCCATTAAGACCTAATAAGACCATTGATAGTTAGTCGAACTATGTGAAAAGCATCCACGTTCGCCCACAGCCGATAGAAATTCATGCTACGTACTACGAAGTGCTACGGCGTAGCATTGGCTACGAGCTACGCCCTTTACATGTACCGAAAGTAGGTCAAGGGTAAACGCTGAGGAGAATACGGGTTCCGTATATATAGTGAGAATTAAATCAAACTTGTTTGTTTGATTAGATTGGTGCTGCGATTGTTTTAATTTATGAAGTGAAAAGAAAGTAGAAGTGTATAGAAGTAATCTAATAATATTGTGAATGAAAGTTTTTTTAATAAAATGATAAATTATTAATATAGTATTATTTCTAACGACTTTACAGCTATACAACTGTACAAACCATTAAAAACATTCAAAAGTAGGACACAAAGCATAAAAATGCTAATGTGCCGCCTTTAGATATAATTCCGAATTGCCTTTTTATTATAACGACGTTTCAGTTATTGCTTCGAGCTTCTGAGCAAATTGCTCAGACATGTTCGAGCATCTGCTGAAAACTTATATAAAAGCTTGAGTTTTGCTTAGCTTTCGAAATATGTGTAGTTTGCAAGATGCTATATAGAAGTAGATGAAGGTCATACAACTTGGGAGTTCAAAAAAGACCGTCAAAATTTCACGGGTTTAACCGTCTTTAAGTCATAAAAAAATAAAGTAAAGTACAGCACAATGCTGGCCAACAGCGGGGACTTACTTTTTTAGGGTTCCGTACCTCAATAGGAAAAAACGGAACCCTTATAGGATCACTTTGTTGTCCGTCTGTCTGTCTGTCTGTCTGTCAAGACCCTTTATCTCAAGAACGCGTGGACGTATCAAGCTGAAATTCACATGAAATACTCAGGTCTATTGTCCCTTTAAGCTGTGAAAATATCAAACTTCTAAGCCAAGTCAATCAAAAGATACAGCCGATTATGTCGATATTTTCAACAAATTTTCGACACTCGCAAAGGAATCAAAACCTACAGGATACTTCCCGTAAACTCAGAATCTTGAAATTTGGCATGAAGCATTGTCATATAATGGAAATATAGGAAAAATTGCGAAAATCACATTTTTTTAGTTATATAATATAATAAAAATATTTTAATAAAATGAAACTTACTACCTTATTTCTCACGAACGAAGAAAGGTATCAAATTAAAATTTATACCAAATACCTAGATCTATTGTCCCTTTAAGCAGTGAAAAAATCAAACTTCTAAGTTAACGCGATCAAAAGATACAGCAGTTTATACACCTTAGACGAATTTCCGTCACACGCTAGGGAATCAAAACCTACAAGGTACTTCCCGTGAACTCAGAATCTTGAAATTCGGCACGAAGCAACGTTATATAGTACAGATAAAGGAAGAATTGCGAAAATCACATTTTTTTAGTTATATAATATAAAAAAAATATTTTAATAAAATGAAACTTACTACCTTATTTCTCACGAACGAATAAAGGTATCAAATTAAAATGTATACCAAATACCTAGATCTATTGTCCCTTTAAGCTGTGAAAAAATCAAACTTCTAAGTTAACGCGATCAAAAGATACAGCAGTTTATACACCTTAGACGAATTTCCGTCACACGCTAGGGAATCAAAACCTACAAGGTACTTCCCGTGAGCTCAGAATCTTGAAATTCGGCACGAAGCAACGTTATATAGTACAGATAAAGGAAAAATTGCGAAAATGATAAATTTGAAGTTACATAAAATATTAAAATATCATTTTTGCTTACATGACATAAAATATATTTTTAATAATTATAAACTTACTACCTACCCTTTTTCACATGAACGCGTAGAGATATTAAAGTTGAAATTCATATCAAACACTTCTTAAATCTAATTGCCTCTAAACTGTGAAAAATTCTAAATCATTCAAAGGTCATTGGGCACCTTAGTATGGAAACCATACCTACGGCGGACACGAACGAAATATAGCATAGTATAATGATATAAGGCTCTAATTTACTATGGCGTTAGTCGCATCAACGTGAGCCATGGGAATCTAGAGGAAATCAGGTTTAACCCTTAACAACCCACAAGTGTCTTGCGGACACATTTTTGCGTTTATGTTTTCATAAAAACGAAAGCATTTATTTTTATGAATCGACCTTTTATCTAATTTATCACCAATGTTTTACGAATCTAAATGTGCAATGAAAATGATTGTAACATGAATAGTTTATTATTTTTGGTTAATAAACGAAAGTAGTACTTCATCAACCCATAAGTGTCCAACAGACACAATAACATTTTATTTGATTCGAGTGTGAAGGAAGATTGTTTTTTTATTTACATTTACTTATATAATCTTATGGTGTCGGGTGCCATGCAAGATGTGGCAGAGTCAAATCGGGAAGCTACTCAATCATCTGAACCTGCTGCGCAAAGGAAGAAGCGTTGTTATATTTGCCCTTCGAAATTATCAAGGGCTTCTAAACAGTGTTGTAATAAATGCAATCGCAATGTCTGCTCTGAAAATTCTGAAAAAATATATTTGTAATATCTGTAAATGAATAAGTGTAAAAAAACATTACTGAAATACATTATACAGTCTTTTTAATTCAAAATAACTTTTTTTTGCTTTGTCATACCTTACCTACATTTAGAATGTGTCTGTTGGACACTACTGGTCAGTTACGTCACAAAAGCATGCTGGATAGTTAAGGGTTAAACATCAAATATTTTACCCACTTCAATGGTGAATTTAAACGACCAAATGGGATGGATTCGAGTATTTCTTTATATTAAAAGAGTTTACTCCCCGTTTATGCCCATTGTCGTCAGGTTAGGATCTGACGTTGGAAACCTTGAGAAATCGAGGGCAACTTTCTGAAATTGTAGGCACGCATAGGGTTAAAACTTGATTCTCAGATTTATGTCTGATTACACTGTCAAACAGTGATGGTTTAGAGCTGACCTGCTGCTGGAGACGAGGTAAAGTCGAGGGAACTCCTCAACGGTATATTTTAGCTACGTCGTGTTTGGGCTTATATTATTCGTATTGACAAGTAATTTTCCCTGGAAAGTTAAAAATTAAGACTTTTTACAACAAAAAAAAAAAACAACTTCCCAAACCTCAATACGACTGCTACTGCGGGTATAACTGTCTTTACAGACAGACAGGTGGATTTGGCGAGTGGAAAAAAACCTGAAATTAGGGCTTGTGAGATGATTAAACCATTCAATAAGAAAAGATCTCATTCCCGCAATGGCTGCTATAACCCAAGTTAGAAAGAAATTCGCATCACCGCCTATAAAATAAGCTCTAACACAAAGTAATTGATATAAATAGTAAAGGAGTTCCCTGAACTATATCTTATCTTTATATTAGATCCCGCAATGCCAATCAAACCTATCCATGTGGAAATTCCTCGTCAATACGAATAAAATAAGCCCAAACACGTGGTAGTTGCAGCATACTGTTCAGGAGTTCCCTCGATTCTCTTTGGTCTCCATAATCAAATCAGCTCCAAAACTTCACTGTTTCGCAATTCCCTCAAAAATACACTCGCATGTCTGGTTTTGACTTGATGCATGCCTACAATATTGAGAGTTGCCCTCGATTTCTCGAGGTTTCCAGATCCTCATGAGGTCCTGGTCATCCGAATTGAGATCTTCCTTCTTTTTGAAAAGTATTTTAACAATAAAAACTGTCATTGTGACCTGTACAATCCAAAAAACTGCTTGTTTTTTTATGTTCTTCAAACGATCCTGTACATTCTTTTCCATGGAATTTTAATAAAATATTGATATTGAATGAAACGTCATACTATTCCCCATGATTTAAAACTACTTTCATTCGTGTCCGCCACTTTGTGCAAAGCGGGTCAGATATGCCCAATGACCAAGACATAATTAGTTATTTTCAAATCAGATTTCTGAATGATGACTATAAAATGAAATAAATAAAAAACTTTAATAATAGAACTTTTACAAGATACTGGCCTACTATTTTAGTTATATTATAAAAAAAAAAATCATAGGAAGTACTTTGTAGGTTTTGATTCCCTAGCGTGTGACGGAAATTCGTCTAAGGTGTCGGTATAAACTGCTGTATCTTTTGATCGCGTTAACTTAGAAGTTTGATTTTTTCACTGCTTAAAGGGACAATAGATCTAGGTATTTGGTATAAATTTCAATTTGATACCTTTATTCATTCGTGAGAAATAAGGTAGTAAGTTTCATTTTATTAAAATATTTTTATATACTAAAAAAATGTGATTTTCGCAATTTTTCCTATATCTCTTTTTATCTATATACAGGATTTGTACGGAACCCTCGGTGCGCGAGCCCGACTCGCACTTGGCCGGTTTTTATTAAACCAAAAATGGTTTTAATATTCACCAAAAACATTACGGGAACCCTAATTTTCGAGACTTTAAACTTCTAAATAACTTGATAACTGCTTAACAAACATATTTAAAGTACCCTATTCCTCAGTATATCAATGCCAGCCTTGCCTTACAAACGACTACGTTTAAAATAACGACTTCCCTACACTTCTAAATTAAATTCCTACTTCCACCCTTTGCAAATCAAGTGAAAGGGTAGAATAGGAATATTTTTATGTATATGTATGTATGCAAAGTGAATGCCTTACAAAGGAACAATAGGTAGCCATCAGTCTATGGGATTGCAAATCAATCTATTATGAATGTGAAGAGTTTGTTTTTTTTTTGCTTGGACACCCCAATTTCAAGTAGTAGGTACTGAGCCAATGTGAAAAATATTTCAGTGTTAGATAGCCCATTTATATAGGCCCGTATTTGTATAGCCCGTAGAGTCGTCTTTATCGATGAGTTTAACGAGATGCGGTTAAAATGATCTAATGCCTTGAAACATTTATGACATTTGTAGATATGGGCAGAAAATCTTTCACGATTTGATCTTTCTAAAATCTATATCCCTATACTCCATGTTTTATAAACGTTTTTGGCGTAACAGGGAATAAGCCAGGTAAGCTTTATTCCTCTCACGTACCCAACGTTGGAAAACCTCTATTTCCAACGGATTAAAACTATCGAGTATCTGTAATCGAGAACCATTTAGAATCGAGAAGAATCGAGAGCTATCGTGAGAAGAATCGAGAAGTGTAAATAGTGAAATCGTACATCGTATAGACGATACGAGATGTTTGTCCCAGTGTGTGCATTGTAAATTGATTTCTGAACTCAATAGCTTTGTGTGACTTTGGAAAATAAATTCCAGATAAGAGACTGGGTTTTATTGCTTTATTTAAGTGACAATAAATAATATAGTTGGTGTAGGAGAGTTACTTTTGCGGTATATTGTGAATATTTTCTTACAACAAAAACGGCTCATGTATAACATTATCCTAAAACGCCTAGAAACACTTTTCGGTGCGACTTTACGTAAAATTATTCATATCTCAATTCTTTTTCAAGGAAGTGACAGCACGCTTGCCTAAACGGGAGTTTAATATTGAACGAGTTCCTGAAAGTCTGATAAAAAACTCGGTTCAAAGGAACGAAAATGTTGCAAAAGTCGTGTAAATCTTCAGAATAAATTAAAGGACAGTCGTCTTAGTTTCAAAAGAGATAAAACCGAAAACGCATTATTACAATAAAATTCTACTTATAAATTTTTACCGTACAAATATCTTGTCCTATAGGTATATAAGTTAGTATATAATAAGTACATATAAGAATTTCAGAAACGTCAGCAATCCTAAAAAAACTCGCTAAACACACGAAAAATATTTGATGTCAAAGGGCGCAAGCATGCCTGCTGCGTGACTTTTTGAAAGAGTAACCGCGGGCCGCAGACGCATAACTTAAAGGGCTAAAAAAGACAGAGCCAATTTAAATATTAGACCCTTTACAAAATTATTTATCAAAATAAACATCCACCTACTTAACTGCAAAGCCACCATATTATGTAGGTAGCACCTCTACTTCATACTTTCCTTAATCACTACAGATTTGGCAAACATCCAGACTGAAGCAAACAAATGCAAAAATAATATACCTTCCAAGCCATATGTTAAGTGTAAGAAATGCCAGCACCTCACGAAGCCAAGCCCATAGGATTTTCCATGGAATATCTGCAGGGCTGACTCATGCTCTGCCGTACTTTATGACTAATATAGCAAGGTAGTGTAATAGGGTTGAAGTGGACATAAAAGGAGAATAAATAAGGTATCGAATGGACACTGAAAATTTTCCATATTGCTGAATATTTGGCACTGATGCTGAAAGTTGTGATCATCTTTATAATTTGCTCTGTATTCAAAAAAATTCGGATCTCCCATTTCATCTACAAACATTGAATTTTTAATTTATAAAGTTCTTAGCAAGCTCAATTTCTTTGATCCAGGCTAGATAATTAAGTGAAACTATCTAGAATTCTAGAAGATAGGAACAAAGTTTCATCATGTTTTAATATAACGCCTAGAGGTTTCCAACTAGGTTGAGGTCGGGTTCTAGACCAAATGCGGCTTGATATCAATATTTTACACAAAGGCATCTAACCTTCATCCAAACGACGTTATGCCAGTATGCTCAAGATATTGCATACTTGTTTCTTCTTATATGAAACTGACTGTCCATCCACTTCCACAGTCTAGGACCAGATTGACATTATTCTTTTAGGCGGCCACCAATTCAAAAATTTCTTCCATCAACGAATTCACTCGCGTCTCGTGTAAACTACTCCGCGCTTCAGAATAAAAATAAGCCTATAGCTTTGCTCGATATATAGGTTGATAAGTATTTGCTTGGACTATCATACTCTCAAATATAACGACCGAAAGATGATTCCTGAGATAAGCGCGTTCAAACAAACAAAACACAATCAAATTATTCAGCTTTATGATATTAGAGTGAAAAAAAAGATTACGCAAAAATAAAAACCGCAAGATAACATCACCATAATGACAAAAAAAAACAATAAAATCCACGACAGAATCCAGGATTTAAAAACGCCAGTTCGCAACAATGGGGCCGCCATTGTTTCTCCCAGGATGATATTTGTCACAGAAAATAAATGCCGAGGGACGGAATAAATGATGCTGTTTCCTTTTACCATCATTTGTGGGGAACGTAATGTAGCGAGCACTATATTGTTTGAGAAACCTGCGAATGATTGCAATTATGACTGTGACAGTGAATGGAAAAACATGGAATGGGAAATTGTGACATGGAAATTCAGTGGTTGAATGTACAGTTGATATATTTGTCCGAAGCACTAAAGGAGTCTAGTGTAGATCAGAGACGGATGAGAAATCAAACTAATAAGCCAAATCATCTGATTAGCTTTTTTCAAACTATTTACATATGTTGGCATCGACTTCCAATCTAACTGAATGCAGCTGAGTACCAAGAAGCGACTGCCTACCTGACGTTCTCAACTCCAAAAAACTAAACTAAAAAGTGTCACACAATTCTTTCACATTCTTCTATCGGCTTTTATGAATGTACGAACTATTGTCCCTAAGCAGATTCGCAATCTCGACATAACAGAAATCCAAAATTCCTCATCCTGCCTCAGAGAATCAATATCAATCTATTGTTATGATGTAACAAAAATACTTACCGCCATTGTTTCGGATCGACTAATGCAAAAGAAACATAAAAGAAATTCCCTCTCTTACCTCTTAGTTCGGCTGGTTATGTGGCTCTCAATATTGATGAAAATACTGATTTTATTGACATTTTGAGTGATAGTATCCATTCTAGTGTTTCCGAACTCTGTTTTGTGTTAATGTTTGTGCTATAGACACTCTCATTTTGTAGCTGAAATTATTTCTACAATTTCATTCTGCTGAATTTCGGTCTGGATAATAGACCATAAAAATCAAACCCTGAATGAAACCTAACATTTGTTGCCCTCTTTCGGATCTAAATCATAGAAAAGATTGTGAGTGTTCATACCACATATCTATATATATAAAAGAAAGTCGTGTTAGTTACTCCACTTATAACTCAAGAACGGCTGAACCGATTTAGCTGAAAATTGGCAGGGAGGTAGTTTAGAGCCAGGAGAAGGATATAGGATAGTTTTTATTACAAAAAAAAAATACAATTTATTCCGGACCTACAGCGCCATCTTTTATTCAAACCAAAAATCTGCCAGATGCCACTATTCCACGCGAACGAAGTCGCGGGCAAAAGCTAGTTTCAATATAAAAAGCATTGGTCCTGTATGAAAAATTCGAAAATATACAAAGTGCAGCGAAGCACTGTGGGAAATCACTGAGAAATCACAGGAGACTGTATTTTCTTTTCAGTAGTGAATAAAATGCCGTGTAGCGACGGCTTAAGAATACATATGTCGCTACCCCTTCTTCCAGTGGGTGTCGTAGAAGTCGACTGATGGAGTCAAAAATGCACCGAACACCAGTGCGAGAGAAGGAAAACTCGAAAAAAAAAACCCTCTATCAACCCGTCTGGCCAGCGTGATAGCAGTAGGCTAAATACCTCTATGAGCAGCACAAAAAAGCCACGGCCCCTAGTTCCCGGCAGTCCCGCTATTCCCGGTCACGGTGGCGACCGTGGTTACGGCGGGACAGGGGGTGCGAAGGCGTGCACTTGGAGAGGCCTATGTCCAGCAGTGGACTGCGATAGGCTGATGATGATGATGATGATGATGATGAGTGAATAAAATAGTGTCGCAAAAAAGCTTACCTATGTTAGCTAATATTGTGCCATAGATAGAATGGTGCAAAGAGATACCATATTCTTCCACGATATTGAGAAAAAGTTATCAAAATTCTTTAGTGATGGAGCCACAAAGTTACAAATACTATTTGCACTGCCTATAAAATACTATTTGCGCGCCATTTTCCCAAAAAAAAAAATACAAGCCAAAATACAATTTGATACATCATCACCAACTGTAAATACCTGCACGAATTATTATCAACGCAACCAACGCATAAGATGACCAGGCAAAATTACAATAACAATCTTACTGTTACTGTTACAGCCTCTTTATCGTCCCACTGCTGGGCACAGGCCTCCTCTCACGCGGAGAATGATTGAGCATTAATCACCACTCTTGCTCAATGCGGGTTGGTGATTTCAGACTTTATAGTCCAGGTTTCCTCAAGATGTTTTCCTTCACCATTTTATCAGCCATTGGTGTCTAAGATATACTCAGAAAGTACATACAAACTTAGAAAAGTTGCATTGGTACTTGCCTGACCTGGAATCGAACCCACGCCCTCATACTCGAGAGGTTGGTTCTTTACCCACTAGGCCACCACGACTTTTCAACAATCTTAGACCAAAACTAACCCACAAGCAAAGAAAGCAAACAAACAAAAAGTTCCAAAGACTTTCCCTTTTGTGCCTCAATTCCCCAGTTTCCCGATACGCCTATAGTTATTAGCCCAGTGAACGTTGGTCTACTGAGCTGCACTAAGCCGACTGCACAAAGCCGTTCACTTACAAAGTCGGGAAAGCGCAGTTTCGTTTCAGTAAAGACATAGGAAAGCTTTATATTGCATTTTCAGCCGGGTTGGTTCAACTTTGAATATTGGCAAAATATTTAAGTCAGTTTTTTATTAGACAATACTTTCTTTCCGCAACCTTGAAATGTGAAAAGTATTGATGTCGTTTCTCAAATCTCAAAAGGGATTATTGAGTTTTCCTCGCGGTTAAGTTGGCCGGGTTTTTAAATTTTGATCTCGAGACTTGATTCCATTTTAAGGCTGTACCGTATCTTCAGTACCTACGCCTAAGAAATCGAACACCATTAGGTCTTCGATTGTTGTTCTTCAGTAATATAAGGTTACATTGTTTTAGGACACATTGCGTTTCAGGGTATCAAATTAATTACCTCTTGTCAAGACAAAACATTTCCTTCTTCATTGACCCGAATTAAGATCCAAAGGCAAAAGGCTGTTTCTTCAGGTGTTGGTATCTGCTAAGATTCCTTTGTCCCGTCAGGATATAAAAATAGACCCATAATCCTGATTTCTTCTATCTCCCTTGATTAATACGGTACTGTCTCCGAGTTCCAACGTTCTAATGTTTCCCAAAGGACATCCGAGCTTTGATTTATTAACGCGATACCAATTCGGGGCCACTTCGTTAAGGTTTTATATATCTAATAGTATTTTCACGGCTTCCGGCGGTGGGATTTACTTAGATCTAATTAATCCGGTTCAAAGCAATCAATTTATTTGCCTGCTTAGGTGTTGGAATTATTATATACTTTGGATTTCTCAAGTTAACGAGTGTATGTAATAACAGGTTATACAACTTGTAATCAAAATTATTTTCAATTTGCGTTTCTGAAAAAGCACATGCGCATTATCGGCCTAGTAACTAATATGTCCGAAGTACCTATGTTTCTAGGAACAGTGCGGTTATTTGTGTGATTTTCCGTTTAATGAACTAATCTACAATTCTTGGCAAGCATTTTCATTTCCTGGACAATGCAGTTTAGAATCGCTTATTGATTCTCAGTAATAAATAAACAGGTTTCTACTCAGAAATTCACAATAGGCGATCACTGACCTATGTAGATATGCAAAAAGGTAAGTAGGAAGAAGACCAATAATAGAATAGCTCAACATCATAACTCGTATTTGAAGATCAAAAAATCTAGTCCATTTCGATAAATATACTTCAAAATATTGAAAGACTAATCCTGCACAAGGCAACTGTTACTTATTAATTATGAGCAAAGTATGTGGCAACTGGCAAAGTGCCGATAAATCCTTCAGCGATAATCTATCTTTACACCTCCTTAAGAATACCGCGTTCACATAAAACGTGGACTATAAAATCCAAAGCCTCTAGCGACCCCGTCAGATCGTTATAGGCACTTCATAAAATGCACGGAGATAAGAAAGATAGCGGAGATGCCGTAACGAAGGTAGGTCAGGCGCCTTCTTGTAGGTCAAAGTAACGTAGGTGTGATCAGTTACTAGAACTAATGAGGCGTTGGGGGTTCCTTGTTAAATCAAAACCAATCTGCCAAAACTGTCAAAGACAAAGATTAGTCTTGATTGATAGATGATTTTAATTTTAAAATAATGGGTGGATTCCATAGAAGGCGTGTAAGGGCGGAGCTAGTATCTTTCCTAGTCAGCCAAACATACGCATTTTGGCGGGGTAGGTACTTTCTAAAAAGATTTTGCATTATAACATCTCCGCTAGTCATTAGGTTCTCCATGGTAAAATGTCAATATAATTTCGGCGATCCCCAATCCTATTATGATGAGAATCGGTAATAAAATCGATTGTAGGAAATCGATTTTGTTTCGAATTACATCATGTATTGTTTGAGTTTTAAGTCGGTGTCGATATGAATTTCGGGATTAATGACAGGGACGTTTTAGATGTGGGGGCGTTTCATACATGGCAAAATGTATGTCGTTATTTGGAACTAGTAAAATTCTGTGTTAGGATTTCAAAAGTTCATGGTGGATCATTACAGGTGAATCATGTTTAAGAAGATTTCGTTAGTGGTTTATGAAATACTAGCGACCCGCCCCGGCTTCGCACGGGATAACAGTATTTCCCCACTATTTAATGGATGTTATTATACATATAAACCTTCCTCTTGAAAACCACTCTATCTGATAAAAAAAACCGCATGAAAATCGGTTGCGTAGTTTTGAAGATTTAAGCGTACAAAGGGACATAGGGACAGAAAAAGCGACTTTGTTTTATACTATGTATTGATTTTGAATGAGTGAAAGCGAATTGCTAAAATAGGACTTCAGCATCAACAATTTAATCAAAACAAAAAGGTTTTATGGAATCCCATCTTTTATTGAAAACGAAACGTTTTAATTGCGGTTTTCTTAAATAAAGATTTAGGATTCGACCACAACCGCAAGCCGGGTAAGAACCCAGCAAATTTTGAATAAGTATCCATCTGCCTTTTCTTATTGTTATCAATTAGCATATGTACTTATGCGTATGAATATACCATGTGTATGAATTAGCCCCGCTGTACCCTGTTATATAAACATTTACTTGTAGTCAAGTGCCATATAACCAACCCTTACTACATAATGCATGAAACTACAGAAGAATGATCCAACAATGACATCAATCAACTAATGACATCGCCCTGTGTAAACCCATTAGCAACACGAAGCTGATTGAATGCACGCGTTTAAATGCACATCTGTCGAGCGAGACAATGTAATCAATACTGGATTCAGTAAAGCTCGGCTCGTTAGTGCTTGAGTACTTGAGTTAGTCAACCTTTTATTTTATACCTGGTTAAAGGCTATGAAGAAGAAATATTGCCCTGATTTTGAAAGTAACGTTCTTTTTACAACAATTTGTGGTTTTCTAAGCGTTTATGTTGAGATTTTTTGATAATGGTGTCGTTGAGCTTTGCATATCCAAAATGTAGTTTAATGCATCTAGGTTGGTATGATTATCGAATTAGAATTAATCTAATTAAAATTTGATGATCATAGAGGTACATAATTAACTTATACGCCAAAATACAAATCTACAGATATGCACAGCGTTTTGTTAAAAAGATGAAGTTCGGAATTTCAAGCTAAACAATAATTATGTTGTGACACTTTCATAAATTATTTCTAATAAGATAGAATTAGTACTTAAAAAGTCGTAGTAAAAGGTATAGAAGTCAACAGAATAAACCAAAAATGAGATAATCATGGTCATGATCTGACATTGAATGCAATCCGGTTCAACCAATCGATGCAGCTTATCGCGCAGTACATCTCATCTAATATCATGACAGAACATCTGATATACAAGTAGGCATTAAACATCGACAATTATAGTCAGTAATTATATAACCGTAGACCACTCACGATAAACCGGTGTCTAGGTCATGTGTGGGCGAAGTGTTCACGGAACGCGAGCGCTCTGCAGACGTGTGCGCGCGGCAAACGCTGCGGCGCAACTGGCGATCACGAGCCGGGCGAGACTGGGTGACGCCCCCCTCCCCGCCGCGTCACAAGCCCCGCGCCGCCGCAAAGGTATGTTGGCGCCCACCGTGGGACCTCGGACACTGTTGCGGCTACCCAAATGTTTGTACGATTTCTTTGCTTTATGTTGACTTTTAAATAAAAACATCGCGATAGAGTTAAAGTGACATTATTACGTTGGTATTTCAATTTACTTTCTGGCAAATAAAATAAATATTTTTAGGTACAAAGGCTTGGAGACAAACATTTTTATTTTGCTGAGGTATGAATCCTTGCCTTTATCAAAAAATCTGTACATAAACAAAAAGGGTCCTTTGAATACTCGCCACAACAGAGTAAACCCAGTCTTTTTGTGGGTAGTCACGAATTGAAAGTCAACATTTCGTAATAAACTACCTTCCTTTCGGAACTTATTGAATACCAATCGGGAATGTTCAGCAAAAAATGTTCTATTCACTGAACATAGATGTAAAGGGAAAACGTGGCACAAAATGATAAATTACCCTCAATTTTTTCATCCTTGGGAAGCAGAAACACAAATAACGTAACATTTTTCTCGCAAATAATTCTTGGTTCTTTGATAATATTACGGTTATTTGGGAGAAACATATGACTGTGCCTATATTTAAGCCTTAGGGCTTATGTTGGCAGATTACGTAAGGGACTAAAACCATTTTCTATTTATTAGATATCTGTCAGCATTTCACACGCCTACTAGGTAAACAATATATGGAACTATATAAACACAACCTTCTTATATAGCGTAATACCTAGTATTATATAGTGTTTGTGCTATAGGTAGATATCAAAAAAGGTTTGACAATGATGGATAGTTCTCATCATTTTGTTCAAAGATGTAGATAGGTTTTACAAACACAACACTTAGCTAGCTTACCTACTCTTTTAACGCTAAATTTCTTCAAGAGAAATAATCTTGGCATAGTAGTCTGAGCATCGTAATTTGCAATGTAGGTAGTTGTTACCCCGAGAGTAATCACTCAGTCGTGTTTGAGAGGAATCTTTGATGCGAGGTGCGACGTAATAATATGATCTTTCTTCCTTTAATCTGGAAGCATAGGTATTCTTGGGTGAAATACTTGGTACGCATTCTGCTAACATGTTAAATAAACATGGGTAGATCAGAAGCATGCATCCGTACTAAAATTATACATTTGAAAGTGTAGTTTTTAAATGTATAATCACTTTCACGCTAAAACGACAGAAGCGATGGTGATGAAAGACTTTGATATCTATACTAATATTATAAAGAGGAAAACTTTGTTTGTTTGTTTGGTTGTAATGGATAAACTCAAAAACTACTGGACCGATTTAAAATATTCTATCACCATTAGAAAGCTATATTATCTGCGAGTAACATAGGCTATATTTTATCCCGGCGCGGGCAGTAGCTCCCACGGGACGCGGATGACACCGCGGGAAAACGGCTAGTAGGTAAATACACTGGGGACGGAAAAAGGCTACTTTTCATCTTGGTACAGGACGTAGTCCCTTCGTACAAGTGATAATAAATCTGTGGTACTTGTCAGCGATAAAGTACCTATATAGGTACTCGTAATATGAATAACGTGACACCACTTTGGTTAGTAAAAAACTCTAAAACCTAAACCTAATAATAAAATAGATACAAATTGAAATTAGAATACCTATATTTTTTTTCAACCAGGCGTCTCCAACTTGTCCTAACCTTCTTGTCTAGCCTGAAACTTACTTACAGTTACCTTCGTAATCCTGCACAGACCATTCCCGACACGCTTAGCTTTCTAGGTCACGATAAGACTGTCCCGGGAACAGGTCAAGACTACTAGATGTGGATTAAGACTTATGTATTATTCACCAGGTAAAGAATGGTTGTAAAGAAGATTTTAAGGTGCGAAGTGATGGTGTAATGTCTAGTGAATGAGAAAAATCGGCTAGGTATCAGACTCGTGCACAGAGGGCGACACTTCTATCATCTATACTAATATTATACTTAAAGCTGAAGAGTTTGTTTGTTTGTTTGAACGCGCTAATCTCAGGAACTACTGGTCCGATTTGAAAATTTCTTTCAGTGTTAGATAGCCCATTTATCGAGGAAGGCTATAGGCTACTTTTTATCCCGGTACGGGAAGTAGTTCCCACGGGATGCGGGTGAAACCGCTGGCAGAAGCTAGTTATCTATAAAACGGCTAAACATCACGATTGATGTATGGGAACCCCCTTAATATCTATTTTATTCTAGCAACTAAATTTTTCAATATTTGTGTCGGAGCGATGGATGCCGTATTTTTAGAAAAAGTCACAAATATAAATGCGTCACATGTAAGGTTCTCCACTTACCTCGAACTGCGAATCAAAACTGCCATCTGGCAGAGGGTAGGTACCTATGGAATTTATTTGACTGTCGCGATTCTAGTTTTAGAGAAATAAAGGTTGGGGTTTTTTGGTCTTTGGTCTCCAAAGCTTTTCAAAAACAGTATTTTTTATTGTTGAGTTCTGTGTAACAAATAAGAAAAAATGAGAAAATAGAAAAAAGAAAACAAAAAACATAATAAAAAATACGTTTATTGCTAACAACTAAATACATGTCAAATATTGAGCTTAAAATAATAAAATTAAAATATGTCTATCACAATTATTTGCACTTTACACCAATAGTGTCAGGTACCGCTTTAATAATACAGATAAAATAATATTATTATTGAAATAAATACTCAAGATTTATTATTTATCTCACCATATCTAATTTATACCTATTCTTTAAAATTAAAAATATGGCATGTCGTTTGGTAAACTGATTCCATAATTTTTGGTACTATCTACTTCTGTAAATACTCATTAAAATATATTTAAAGACAAAAAATCTGGACTGTACTTTTTCCTAAAATTTTGATCCGCGTCAAAGAAGTCAGAATAAACCTTTTTGGTCTATAATTCTGTGGAATGTTTTTAAAATACTGAAATATTTCATTTATTTTCGTAGGCTTATACAGCCAAACAAAAAAGGCACGTAGGTGATAAAAAAATGCAATAACACTATTATTTTATGATTTCGAGTCCTCTCGGCTTTCAACAAGCATCTATTTGGATTATCATCTTCATTAAATGCCTACCTTATATAACTCTAATTACTGGCCTGGGTTTACAGGATTCATCTTTTAAATATCTACCAACCACACTTTTTTCACATTAAATACTTATTAAGATTTGACCCTCTCACCCTTCAATTTCTTATTTATTCACAGCACATTATAAAGTGTATCGTCTAAACTAAAACTATGAATAGTGCGGTGTTTGCATTTTGTGCATTTTGTCCGTTTGTGTTCATCTATACGTGGAAATTCACTCTTTAGCTAAGGCTAAGTATGTTGTATCTACGTTTCTATACTGACCAGTAATTATACTCTAAAGGGACCACTGAGAACTGAAACAAAAAGAAACAAATCAAATAAAAATAAGGAAAAAATAAAAGACAACCGCTGTAGGTAAATCTTCGATCTAAAGCAGATTTGGTAACGAATAATGAGGTAAAATTAATGGTAAGGGACAACTATATAACAAAATAAATTGCACTAGTAACCTCATACTAAAAAAAAAAACTACAAAAAATACAGTTTAAAAGTATTAAAAAATATTCGGTTAATTAAAAATTATGACTCAAAAATAATTTATTTCTTCAAGAGAAAACGCCATAAAATAAGAACAAAATAGCATGAATTTAGGCCACTGCAAACGTTGTAGGTACCAGGTTGTCGTAACAAGTCAAGGTTGGTCGCTCGAGCCTGCACTGGTGTCAAAACTTCAAGTCGAATGTCCGGTAGCAGACAGTTTTTCCCGGCAGTTGGAATGAAACTTCTAAGTTGTGAATTTAAATAGACATTTTCGTTTACAATTTTAAGACGGAATTTAAATTTTAAATATAGTCAAATGAATATGGTAACGCTATTTGTGTAATTTAACTCAAGAAAGTATCGGGCTAATGTTTTCTCTACTTCTGCAGCAAGTAAATAGTTTATCGATCACCCCTTTCTAAAAGACCAACCAAGCTAATTCTAAGCCAACATTAATTTAATTTTAGTCGTGGTGGCCTAGTGGGCAAAGAACCAACCTCTCGAGTATGAGGGCGCGGATTCGATTCCAGGTCAGGCAAGTACCAATGCAACTTTTCTAAGTTTGTATGTACTTTCTAAGTATGTATATCTTAGACACCAATGACTGTGTTTCGGATGGCACGTTAAACTGTAGGTCCCGGCTGTCATTGAACATCCTTGGCAGTCGTTACGGGTAGTCAGAAGCCAGTAAGTCTGACACCAGTCTAACCAAGGGGTATTGGGTTGCCCGGGTAACTGGGTTGAGGGGGTCAGATAGGGCAGTCGCTCCTTGTAAAGCACTGATACTCGGCTACATCCGGTTAGACTGGAAGCTGACCCCAACATAGTTTGGGAAAAAGGCTTGGAGGATAGATATTAAGTTGACGGGAATCATCGCAAAGTTGTGTAATAGTCCATAAAATAGCCAGTTTTGAATTCACGGAGGATTCATTCGGGTTGACCTTACGACATTCAACAGTATCTAAGGAAAACTTCTAACAAATCGGGTTACTAAAAGTTAAACTTACCTACTTATTTCTTGTTAAGATTCTTGTCGAACACCCTAAAACTCTTGGGACACGTCGGAAAACCCTTATTATTAAAGTATTCGTTCAGCCACAAAAAAGTTTATAACAATTTTTGTGTCATCCCCTCTGGCCTCTTTGTTATTAAAAAAAAAGTTTGTAAGTGAATTCCTAAAAATTGTACGCGGCGAAAAGAAAACTGGAATACATGGGGACGTTTGGGGAAATTCAACAAACAGAGAATTAGCTCTAAAAGCACAAAAAAAGTGCGTTAGAAGCATATCTGGACTTGGACAGATGGATTCATGTAGGCAAGTCTTTAAAAGGCTGAAAATCTTAACTCTTCCTTCAATATACATACTAGAAGCGGCAATGATGATAAAACGTGATATTGATAACTATCAAACATTGAGAAGTACGAGGCACAGAACTGAGCTTAGAAACATCAAATGTAGAACAGTAAAATTTCAATCTAGTGTATTTGGTATGGCTGTAAAAATTTATAACAAACTCCCAAACTAGAGGTATATTAAGAGTATCTCTTCATCAAATGTTTTTAAACTAAAACTGAAAGAATTTCTGCTATGTAAGACATATTATTCAATTAACGAATTTCTTAATGACCAAAACATTGAATAGAATGAATTTAGCTATTGTGACTTTAATATTGAATGACATTATTGAGATTGTATTGAATTCATTTAATTGACTCGCTAATGAAAATTGTAATATTGTAATAATTATGACTATGAATGTGTAATGAGATTTGAATGTAAAATGTACAAACAACTAATTATATAACTACCTACATTCATTATTATTAACAAGTATTGTACACCCCATGGGTATGTTACAGTGATACAACTATGAAACTTGTAAGAACTACCTTTTACCTGTGACAAACAATAAATGGATTTGATTTGATTTGATTTCATCATCATCATCATCTCAGCCATAGGACGTCCACTGCTGAACATAGGCCTCCCCCTTTGATCTCCACAGATACCTGTTGGAAGCGACCTGCATCCAGCGTCTTCCGGCGACCTTTATAAGGTCGTCTGTCCACCTCGCTGGTGGACGTCCTACGCTGCGCTTGCTAGTCCGTGGTCTCCACTCCAGCACTTTTCGGCCCCATCGGCCATCTGCTCTGCGAGCAATATGGCCTGCCCATTGCCACTTCAACTTGCTAATCCGGTGGGCTATATCGGTGACTTTGGTTCGTCTACGGATCTCCTCGTTTCGGATTCGATCACGTAGAGAAACACCGAGCATAGCCCTCTCCATAGCTCGTTGAGCGACTTTAAGCTTTGAGATGAGGCCGATAGTGAGAGACCACGTTTCGGTGCCGTAAGTCATCACTGGTAACACACATTGGTTGAAGACTTTCGTCTTGAGGCACTGAGGTATGTCGGACGAAAAGACATTGCGTAGTTTCCCGAACGCTGCCCAGCCGAGTTGGATTCGGCGGTTGACCTCTTTCTCGAAGTTGGACCTACCTAATTGGACTACTTGTCCTAGGTAGATATATGAGTCAACAACTTCGAGTACCGAGCTTCCAACAGAGACTGGGGTGGGCTCAACATGGACATTTGACATAATTTTCGTCTTGTCCATGTTCATTTTCAGGCCCACCCGTTGTGAAACTCGGTCGAGGCCCTCGAGCATCATACTGAGTTCCTCCATCGACTTTGCCATGACTACGATGTCGTCGGCAAACCGAAGGTGAGTGATGTATTCGCCGTTGATGTTGATGCCAAGTCCTTGCCATTCCAGGAGCTTGAAGGCGTCTTCCATTGCGGCGGTAAACAGTTTCGGGGAGATAACATCCCCCTGTCTTACACCTCTTCTCAATGGAATCGGCTTCGTGCTATGCTCCTGTACTCGGACCGACATGGTGGCTGTATCATACAAACACTTCAACACCTCGATGTACCGATAGTCAATATGGCATCGTTGGAGTGACTCAAGTACCGCCCATGTTTCCACCGAATCGAAGGCTTTCTCATAGTCCACAAACGCTAAGCATAATGGCAAGTTATACTCCTCGGTCTTCTGTATAACTTGCCGCAGCGTATGGATGTGGTCTATGGTACTAAAGCCTCTTCGGAAACCGGCTTGTTCGGGAGGCTGGAAGTCATCAAGCCTGTGTTCGAGACGGTTCGTGATAACCCTTGAAAACAGCTTATAAACATGGCTTAGAAGTGTGATGGGTCTGTAGTTCTTCAATAGGCTGTTGTCACCTTTTTTGAAGAACAACACCACCCCACCCCTGCTCCATGCTTCAGGCGTTTTGCCCTTGGACAGGACGGAGTTAAAGAGCTTCTGGAGGACTTTAAGTACCGGTGTTCCACCCGCTCTCAGAAGCTCTGAAGTGATTCCGTCCTCACCCGGCGCCTTGTTGTTCTTAAGCTGCTTCAGGGCCATCCTAATCTCGTACAGACTGATGTCCGGGATATCTTCGGTATAATGTCGGGACAGCTTGGCTCTTGGATCTCCTGCCAAGTTGTCAACGGACTTTGCGACCGAAGTGTATAACTGTCCATAGAACCTCTCGATCTCGCCTAAAACCTCTGCCTTGGTCGACGCTATGCTGCCATCCTCCCGTTTCAGCTTAGTCATCTGGCTTTGCCCAATAGACTTGTCCTTTGCGAACACTTTGGAGCCTTGGTTTCGCTGTATGGTCTCTTTAACACGATTCGTATTAAAGAGACGCAGATCGTGTCGCAAGGACTTGGATATTCGTCTATTGAGCTGCCTATATGACTTCGCATCGTGGGAAGACTGCAACTGTAGCAAGCGTCGTTCAGCCATGAGGTTTAAGGTTTGATCGGTTAGTTTTTGAGGTCTATCTTTACGGCAGGGTCTAAAAAACTTAGACCCTACCGTGCGGACAGTTTCCACTAGTCCGTCGTTGATCTCGTCCACTGACACTAAGTTCTCGAGGCAAGCAAAGCGATTAGAGAGCTCGAGTTGAAAGCTTTCCGGGTTTTGAATATGGGACCGAGTAGGTCGGAGCGTAGACTTCATCAGACTGGACCTTTCAAGTTTAACATTGATATTCAGCGAGGCTCTTACGATTCGGTGATCGCTACCGGTTTTTACCCTGTTGATCACAGAGACATCACTGAATATCCGTTTCTTGTCGGTCATGAAGAAGTCTATCTCGTTTCTCGTGAAACCATCGGGACTCAACCAGGTCCATTTCCTGTGAGGCGGCTTCTGGAAGAAAGAGTTCATCATGAAGAGTTCCTCTTTCTCCAAAAAGTCGGCCAGCCTCTGTCCCCTAGGGTTTCGTTGCCCATATCCAAATTGCCCCACTCTCAACTCATCACCGCTTTTCTTGCCCAACCTAGCGTTAAAGTCCCCCATAACAACAGTGAAGTGGGTTTTGGAACTATGTATGGCCCTACTTACGTCCTCATACATAGTCTCCACCTCATCATCGGAGTGTGACGAGGTCGGTGCGTATACCTGAATGACCTTCAGCGAATATCTTTCAGATATTCTGAGTATTAGGTATATCACCCTGTTCGACACACTGTCGATGGTTGTTATGTTGTTTACGAGGGACTTGTGAACGAGAAACCCGACACCACCTTGGGACTTTTGGTCGCCCTCCCGGTAGTAGAGCAAGTTACCAGACTTCAGGGTTACGGTGTCCTCTCCCTCTCTACGGACTTCGCATAACCCTATAATGTCCCAATGTAACTTGCTCAACTCCTCTTCCAGCTCGCAGATCTTTTCGTCAGTCCTCAATGTGCGTATGTTGTGTGTTACCAGGGCCAGTCGTCGTGGGGGTGGGTAGCTGGATCTCTTCCGGAGATTCTTAGCACCCCCTGCTCCGCCGTTACCTTGACCGCTACCCGCGCCAGGGATAGCGGAGCTGCCGGGGACTGGGGGCCTGGTTTCTGTGCTTCTCATTGGGGGGTATTTGCCGTTAATCGCCACGCTTGGCAGGCGGGTTGGCGATCGCAGTGAGGGTGTGCAGTACGCGGAGGACGCTGCTGCCCGACCTCCGGTTTGTCCCTTAGTCGCCTCTTACGACACCCACGGGATGATTTGGGGGGAGCGCAATTCTAAGCCGGCGTCCCACGGCTTTGATTTGATTTGATTTGACGTAAATACTCATTTATTTAGAAGTTAATTTCTCATAATATAGTTTGGGAGGGACGTAGGATATAAGGCCTGCCACCAAACGTCCGTCAAGAGGTACCTGATTCGAAACCCAGACTATTTGTTGCGATGTTCGCAAAGTGAAAGTTAAATGTTTTATTTCAAATAGGTCTTATGAAACACACTAGTTACACGGTTTCAAAAATTGGTCTCATGGAGAAGAAACGGCAAGAAAATCCAAAACGCTAGTCACTCGCAACTTCTCGACGAATCTGGACACTTTTAATAAACTTCTTTTTTTGTCTTACAAACCTGGGATGGTAAGAGCTGTTGGCAGACAGACACTGGCGAACCTCACGAGGAACAACAGCTTCCAATAAGCTCTCAAATCCCTTGTCACGCTGTCCCTTATTTTTATCATTAAACACGTATTTTCATCTTCTTACTATACGTCATACATACCTGGGATGCGCGTTCTTCCGATACGGCCTCGCGTTCCTATACACGTGTCCGCCCTGAGACACGAGCGTGCCTCGCGAGCTGGCGGCGCTGACGGCCGTGTGCAGGGACACGGGGGAACCCCCCGAGGAGCCTGATAGACGACGCTCATAGCGCTCGTCCTGTTCCTCGTTTGTGGGGGTTTTGTCACCTAGGATTATAAAATATGGTCAGAATCAAGGATTGTATACTCTACAATTTTGTTGGTTGTTGAATGAAAAAAAATCGGAATTGAAAAGCGCGGCCTTCTTGGGAAGTTGGTTACTAAAGTGACAGACATCTAAAGAGAAATTGCTTTCGGTGGTAAAGAAGTCTACAGACGTCGGCAAAAAAATTGCGCAACTGTCATCACCATCCTTCTGCCCCAATCCCAATTTTTATTTGGGATCGGCGTAGCGTGTTGCCTCCTTACATACTCTTACAAGTAACATTCTTCCTCCATTTTACACATAGCATTACTATACAATATTTACTACAAAGTATTGTAATTTTCTTCTGCAATTTGTTTTTTTGTAACCCACTACCCAAAAAGGAGGAAGTTTCCAATTCGGCCATTAACATGTTTTCTTTTTCCTATATTTCTCCTTATAAAACATTTTACCATCGAGACTGCCGATGGGCGTCCTCCGTGTGAGGTCGGGGCTGCTGCCCCACGGGCTGAGAGCGCCCAGCGGACTGGACAGCCCTGCCGTCACTAACGTGTCGTCTTCGTCTTCCGATTCTGTACCAATTATTATGTGGTGAATATAAGATGTTAACTATAAAAGAACTCTAAGTCGTAGTCTTACTATAAAGGAGTTAAGCAGACGATAGTAACATGTTTAACAAATATTCTCCGCCCAAAGTTTTCTAAAACGCGTGACGAACGTCTGTTACCTTTTTGTAGTAAGACCCTCGCAGCCTTACTACAAAAACTTAAACATCTGTTGAACACTGGTCTAAAAATAATGTGACTGCAAAATGGACCTTATTTCAACGTAATATTCTGACATATTTTAGACAAGTGTTCGACTGACGTTTTAAAGTCTTTGTGGTATGACGGTCGATGTTTTGGGCATTTGGCACTTAGGTAGGCGGTAGGTTGCACCGTTTAGCTATGACGATAACCGAACCATTTTCTGGTGTCGATTTGACTATGAGCGGCAAGTATACGGCTGGCTATGATATGGTTATCGTTATAGTAATATAGTGCAACTCACCCTCATTGTCACTGTTTTGTGACGGATAGTAATTTCTACTTTCTTTTAAGGTAGATTTCGGATACAGGCGTACGACTCAGTAGGTACGCAAATGAAATGTCTATGCCAAGTCGCATGCATTCCATTCGTTGATTTTGTTACATATTCATCCAGACACCTGTGTCCGAAGTGTCCCCTGTATGTTAGTAATAATTTCTTATTTGGTCTTTTCATCAGTGTTTGTTTTGGTATTGGTTTTGTCTTGAAACAGAGTCTATCTTTATGCAATTTGCAGGACTAGGTATTTATGTAACACGACCAAAAGTCTATTTATACAGCCAGGGAGTAGAAGTCCTATGTCATCATCTATATTCGTCTAGAATTCGACATTTGAACTATAATCTAGAAATTAGAACGTACTTAAACTAGCGATAAGTAATTTTAGTTCATCTACTAGCTACTTTTGCATGCATGAATTTGTTCCAGAATATTCATTTAAAACTCATGCACGTTATACTCCGCGCGGCGAATCATGATCCGTATGACGTTTCAACTGACAGTAGTAATAGTGATGCGAAACTTCGATAAAATTCTGTTAGGCAAAGGTCATGTCATTCAGCCAGGTCATTCAACGGCTTTATTATATTTTATTTTACTGTACATTAATTTTTATTAAAATTGCACAATTTAAAGAGAAGAATTTTTAGAATTCTTTTTGAATTTAATTTTAAAGAATTCATAATTTCCAGCTTTATGGAAAAATATTTAAAAGGAGGCCTCAGACCTACCGTTTTTTTTTAATTCAGTCATTTCAGATTCAGATTGATTAAATAAAACACAAATATACTGTGTTTTTTTTACTCAAAGCATTTGTAATTTTTTTACTACAAATTATCGATATTTTGTTTATCGATGTGTCCCTTTTTTCGATAACAGCTTGGCGACGTAACTTTTGCAGCACGTACCATTTACATTTGCATTGAGTTTTTCTCCATTATTTTCGAACATTACGTTATAATTTCTTAATATTCATTTTTATTATTAAAAAATGTACACAATTATGATTTTTTAGAATTTTTAATGGGCCTGTAAAGGATTTGTTGTGACAGGACGTCATTACAATGTTAAGCGCTACCGAACTGTCATAGGGATCATCATTGGCCGCGCGGGGTATAGTGTACTACATATTACCAATCTAATGACCTCAAAAGACGGGTTATTTTGTTTTAAATTATAATTTGTTTAAGGTCTTGATGGGTATTTGGTTATAAAAGGAAACATGGGAAAAGGAAATTTAGACAAAGGAAGGAAAGGCAGCTAGGTGGTAAAATAAAAAGGTAAAAATTTTCAATTTTTATTGGCCAATGCTTGTTTCCCATACGATATAACTAAATAAAAATCTGGATATAGGAAAAGCGGGTCAAAATCTTTGCTTAGGACTAGATATAGGTATATTTGAGTTAGCATTTTACAAAGCTATGATTTTTAAATAAATAGCTAAGTGTCAGGGCTCAAAATTGGACGGATTTGATTTCATAATCTTTATCTCTTATTATTATTAAGAAAACACATTTTTCTTAACCACGAGTCAAACATGTGTTTAACTTTATGTGATAACATCCTTAGAATTTATCGGTATGTCTTATTACTTTTATTATAGAAAATAAAATATAAGAGTCATCTTGCATAAGGACGGGATATAAGGTTCTTTAATAAATTTTTGGACATCAAGCTACTACAATTTGTAAAATTTTGCCAATCAAGATTGAACCTTCTCTTTGAAACATAAAGTTGAAATTGCTTTAAAGGAATTTGACAGAATGTAGTAGCTTGATGTGCTGGCTGCTATACTTATTACCATAAGTACCTACAAGGGAAGAAGAATCGGAACACTTTAGTACAACAACATTGCAATTTACATACAAAACGGTATATACCTTCGAAGACGTCAAAGAAATTCTCTTTCGAGTCGTTCAGTGTCGATGATGATTTTGATTTTTTCTTTCGTTTGCTCTGAAACAAGATAAATAAAATTATTGTATACTCATAGTGTAAGGCTGAGATCGTATTGCTGTTTGTGTTTGAACGCGCTAATCTCAGGAACTACTAGACCGATTTGGAAAGTTCTTTCAGTGTTAGATAGCCTATTTGTTGACCAAGGCAAAGGCCGAAGTTAACACAGGATATGGGTAAAGCAATTGGGAAGCCATTAGCCTAAAATTATTATGCTGATCTGCTAGGAGATTTTATGTCTTCAAACCAATTGAATAAAGTTCAAATTCATTTTGACGACAGCTTCAAAAGGCTCAAACTCATTTTCATTCTAAAATCTGCCTTATGATATCTATATTGGGTTGAAATTAGCTAATAGATTACCTTAGTAAGTTCCTCAGCAACAGACATTTCAAGCGCATGATGTGTCCTCGCCAATGCAGCAAGGGCTTCTTCCAAAACACGGTTGCGTTCTATCTGTTAATTAGAAGAACAATTAATGTATAATGACTTGGAAAAAAAATAGAAGAACAATGATAAATAATAACTTGGAACATTAGTTATCTATAACCGGTTAAATAAAACACTTGGTAAGCCATTGGTAAGTCAATCTATATACTTATATAAAAGAAAGTCGTGTTAGTTACTCCACTTTTAATTCAAGAACGGCTGAACCGATTTAGCTGAAAATTAGCAGGGAGGTAGTTTAGAGCCAGGAGAAGGACATAGGATAGTTTTTGTCACCATCCGGGTACGGGAAGCAGTTATCTCGGGACGCGAGTGAAACCGCGGGCGGAAAGCTAGTTTGTTATAAATATAAATGGGAAAATTAATTATATGACAGTGTGACGACAAAAAAGATAAAATAACTGTCTTTATTGCTTTGCGTATTTCGTCTCACGAAACATACATCAACAATTTAAAAAAATGAAGTAGGGAATAAAAGGAGAAAAGAAGACGGCCAGATTCTAATCAGAGTGTCCCGAGAGACTTTCAGACTTTGTGCAGAAATCTAAGACGTTATTGAACTATATCACAGATCATACAAGGGCTTAGTGCAATGATTTATTTTAGACATTTTGGCAAACGCACAGTAGCGTAGTAAGTACAACGCCATCTAATGAGTTCTTAGAAACATTTTTTTTAATGTACACTAGCTTTCCGCCCGCGGTTTCACCCGCGTCCCGAGATAACTGCTTCCCGTAGCGGGATGGATACAAAAATTATCCTATGTCCTTCTCCTGGTTCTAACCTATTACTCTGCCAACTCTAAACTCTTACTACCTCCCTGCCAATTTTCAGCTAAATCGGTTCAGCCGTTCTTGAGTTATAAGTGGAGTAACTAACACGACTTTCTTTTATATATATATAGATTACGCTTATTCATTTTAAAATATATTATTAACGTTTTTAAATATTAAATATAAAACTAAAAACATTTGAAAATATAAAAAAAAATAACCCTATTACTTCATTTATTTATTTCACAACATATCATTTACATTTTTAAATATTAAATTATAAAAATAAAAAAAAACATTTACAAATATAAAAAATAGATGGCCACCGATATCGGGCACAGGGTCCAAGTTACCGGTGGTTAGGGTCCCAGAGACAGAAACCTCCTCACAATACGCGCCGTATCAAGGAGTACTGCCTTCTGAATCAGTCCCTTGATCCAGCCGCCTAACGAGAGCCTCCTGAGGTGTTGGTCGAGGCTCTTGGCTATTAAACCATTGGCCGTAACGATAATCGGCACAATAACAGCCGTGTCGACACTCCACATGGCGACAACCTCGTGCGCTAAGTCGAGATACTTTATTTGTTTCTCTTTCTCAGCTTTGACGAGGTTCTCGTCATGCGGAACGGCGACATCGACTATCATCGCGCGGCGCGTTAATCGATCTATCACCACTATATCAGGCTTATTGGCTACAATAGTCCTGTCAGTGATGATAGATCGATCCCAGTACAACGTGATATGGTCGTTTTCGAGAACTGGGTCGGGCGCATACCTGTAGTACGGTACCTCAAGATCTACAAGTTTGTATTGAAGAGTAAGCTGCTGGTGGATGATCTTGGCCACTTGGTTATTCACCGTTAGCCAAACGAGAACAACCAGATATAACCTTATTATTATTAGTATGAATAAGTTATATACCTCTCTATTAAGCCTGGCGGTGTCGGCGTCCCGCGCCTGCGCCACGAGTGCTGCGCAGTGCCGCAGCGCCTGCAGGGCTTCCGACCCCGTGCCGCATGCGTGTTGGAAGCGCTGAACAAATGAAAAATCAAAAATCGTTTATTCAAACGTGGCTGCAAAATAGCACTTTTCGAACGTCAGAAATTTACAAAAGACAGCCCCCAAAACGCCCGCCCTTCACCACTTTCTATGTGTTTTTGCTGGGAAGAAGAAGTGGCGCAACAAACTCCCAAATTGTTTTAAAAGATGAAGTTTGATTGTTTGTATGTTTGCTTGTTTCTTTGCTTTAACGCGGTTATCTCTGGAACTGTTGGTCCAATTTGAAAAATTATTTCAGTGATACATCTAATAGGCCATTTATCGAAGTAAGCTATAGACTACTTTCTTGCCGAATATGTATGTGTCTTGTATCTTGTACTTAGCAGCTCCCACGGGACTCTGATAAAATGTTGAATTTTGTAACAACATCGAATACATATCATAATCATTGTGAAGCTTCTCAGTTTTCCAGTTAAGATTGATCAGGCAGGCCTCGGTTTAGCCCGAACCGAGATTATGGCGACACTACTTAAATTGCAAAAAAAAAATGCCACATATTTCACAGATACCATGTATGCAGAATGATGTAGCGAGTTGCCGACGTTGACGCTCTTGTCCAGCGCCGCGACGATGGCGCCACACTCGCGCAACTGTGTGTCTAACAGAGCTAAGCTGTTTGTAGCTGCTGTCAGTGCGTCTTGCATTGAACCTGGAAATAAACAACCAGTGTTATTATAAATAAGTTAAACAGGCATTCGACAAGTGTTTAAACACATGTCTGAAAAAAACAAATTGATATTCGAATCCAGGTCAAACTTCCAAGTGTATCTTGGCGATCCAATGAGAACAAGTTAAGAAACTCTGGTCTTAAAAGTCTTATCTATACTAATATTATAAAGTTGAAGAGTTTGTTTGTTTGTTTGAACGCGCTAATCTCAGGAACTACTGGTCCGATTTGAAAATTTCTTTCAGTTAGATAGCCCATTTATCGAGGAAGGCTATAGGCTACTTTTTATCCCGGTACGGGAAGTAGTTCCCACGGGATGCGGGTGAAACCGCTGGCAGAAGCTAGTATGTATTATAAAAGAGGAAGCGTGATGACTGGGTCTTTTTGTAATAGAAGTCCGGACTCATGGTTTCTCAGCCTAAGAAGAGGACTGTGCCCTGCATTGGGACAGTAAAAAAGGCTGTTGGTGAATTAATTACGAGTCCTAGCAGAATCAGAAAGTCAAAGTCAAAAGTTTCCTCACCCAGTGGTTTACACTCGTCCTCCAAATCCTCAGTGGCTTCACGCGCGGAGTCAGGCGAAGCGCCCGCCCAGAGATAGTGACCGGAGTAGGCGATGTGCTCGTTTAGTGCCGTCACCCATTGCTGGAAGAGGTAATACAAGTCATTGCGTGAATAGAAGTTGGTTTACTATATAATTAAGAGGTAAGGGACTGATCAAGTGGTCGATTATCGTGAATCTTCTTAACATTGGTGGTAATATTTACACACGAGTCACCAGCTCCAGGTAATATGTTTTTAAGGAGTGTCGGTTTTTAACTAATTTTTGCCTAAACTTCTCCCACCTATGTTGGTGTCCAGTAACTGCCTATCTAAATGGCAACTAGATACTCCTTGAGTTCCGACTGGCCGCAACGAATGCTAAAAATGTTCAAACGACAGTCAGGACCAGCCACTAATTATATCCTGCAACCCGAGTGAATTGAGTGACCTCAGTGACCTGTGTGACCTGAGTATATCTGACCTGCCTGCAGGCAGCAACATCCTCCCCCCTCACAGCTAGCCGGTGTGTGTCTCCGTCACTGAAGTGTAGAGTGATGAGGGCTGGCTCGGTGCTGGTGGCGGAGAGAGTGGCTGCATCTACCCAGTGACCTCAGTGACCTGTGTGACCTGAGTATATCTGACCTGCCTGCAGGCAGCAACATCCTCCCCCCTCACAGCTAGCCGGTGTGTGTCTCCGTCACTGAAGTGTAGAGTGATGAGGGCTGGCTCGGTGCTGGTGGCGGAGAGAGTGGCTGCATCTACCCAGTGACCTCAGTGACCTGTGTGACCTGAGTATATCTGACCTGCCTGCAGGCAGCAACATCCTCCCCCCTCACAGCTAGCCGGTGTGTGTCTCCGTCACTGAAGTGTAGAGTGATGAGGGCTGGCTCGGTGCTGGTGGCGGAGAGAGTGGCTGCATCTACCCAGTGACCTCAGTGACCTGTGTGACCTGAGTATATCTGACCTGCCTGCAGGCAGCAACATCCTCCCCCCTCACAGCTAGCCGGTGTGTGTCTCCGTCACTGAAGTGTAGAGTGATGAGGGCTGGCTCGGTGCTGGTGGCGGAGAGAGTGGCTGCATCTACCCAGTGACCTCAGTGACCTGTGTGACCTGAGTATATCTGACCTGCCTGCAGGCAGCAACATCCTCCCCCCTCACAGCTAGCCGGTGTGTGTCTCCGTCACTGAAGTGTAGAGTGATGAGGGCTGGCTCGGTGCTGGTGGCGGAGAGAGTGGCTGCATCTACCCAGTGACCTCAGTGACCTGTGTGACCTGAGTATATCTGACCTGCCTGCAGGCAGCAACATCCTCCCCCCTCACAGCTAGCCGGTGTGTGTCTCCGTCACTGAAGTGTAGAGTGATGAGGGCTGGCTCGGTGCTGGTGGCGGAGAGAGTGGCTGCATCTACCCAGTGACCTCAGTGACCTGTGTGACCTGAGTATATCTGACCTGCCTGCAGGCAGCAACATCCTCCCCCCTCACAGCTAGCCGGTGTGTGTCTCCGTCACTGAAGTGTAGAGTGATGAGGGCTGGCTCGGTGCTGGTGGCGGAGAGAGTGGCTGCATCTACCCAGTGACCTCAGTGACCTGTGTGACCTGAGTATATCTGACCTGCCTGCAGGCAGCAACATCCTCCCCCCTCACAGCTAGCCGGTGTGTGTCTCCGTCACTGAAGTGTAGAGTGATGAGGGCTGGCTCGGTGCTGGTGGCGGAGAGAGTGGCTGCATCTACCCAGTGACCTCAGTGACCTGTGTGACCTGAGTATATCTGACCTGCCTGCAGGCAGCAACATCCTCCCCCCTCACAGCTAGCCGGTGTGTGTCTCCGTCACTGAAGTGTAGAGTGATGAGGGCTGGCTCGGTGCTGGTGGCGGAGAGAGTGGCTGCATCTACCCAGTGACCTCAGTGACCTGTGTGACCTGAGTATATCTGACCTGCCTGCAGGCAGCAACATCCTCCCCCCTCACAGCTAGCCGGTGTGTGTCTCCGTCACTGAAGTGTAGAGTGATGAGGGCTGGCTCGGTGCTGGTGGCGGAGAGAGTGGCTGCATCTACCCAGTGACCTCAGTGACCTGTGTGACCTGAGTATATCTGACCTGCCTGCAGGCAGCAACATCCTCCCCCCTCACAGCTAGCCGGTGTGTGTCTCCGTCACTGAAGTGTAGAGTGATGAGGGCTGGCTCGGTGCTGGTGGCGGAGAGAGTGGCTGCATCTACCCAGTGACCTCAGTGACCTGTGTGACCTGAGTATATCTGACCTGCCTGCAGGCAGCAACATCCTCCCCCCTCACAGCTAGCCGGTGTGTGTCTCCGTCACTGAAGTGTAGAGTGATGAGGGCTGGCTCGGTGCTGGTGGCGGAGAGAGTGGCTGCATCTACCCAGTGACCTCAGTGACCTGTGTGACCTGAGTATATCTGACCTGCCTGCAGGCAGCAACATCCTCCCCCCTCACAGCTAGCCGGTGTGTGTCTCCGTCACTGAAGTGTAGAGTGATGAGGGCTGGCTCGGTGCTGGTGGCGGAGAGAGTGGCTGCATCTACCCAGTGACCTCAGTGACCTGTGTGACCTGAGTATATCTGACCTGCCTGCAGGCAGCAACATCCTCCCCCCTCACAGCTAGCCGGTGTGTGTCTCCGTCACTGAAGTGTAGAGTGATGAGGGCTGGCTCGGTGCTGGTGGCGGAGAGAGTGGCTGCATCTACCCAGTGACCTCAGTGACCTGTGTGACCTGAGTATATCTGACCTGCCTGCAGGCAGCAACATCCTCCCCCCTCACAGCTAGCCGGTGTGTGTCTCCGTCACTGAAGTGTAGAGTGATGAGGGCTGGCTCGGTGCTGGTGGCGGAGAGAGTGGCTGCATCTACCCAGTGACCTCAGTGACCTGTGTGACCTGAGTATATCTGACCTGCCTGCAGGCAGCAACATCCTCCCCCCTCACAGCTAGCCGGTGTGTGTCTCCGTCACTGAAGTGTAGAGTGATGAGGGCTGGCTCGGTGCTGGTGGCGGAGAGAGTGGCTGCATCTACCCAGTGACCTCAGTGACCTGTGTGACCTGAGTATATCTGACCTGCCTGCAGGCAGCAACATCCTCCCCCCTCACAGCTAGCCGGTGTGTGTCTCCGTCACTGAAGTGTAGAGTGATGAGGGCTGGCTCGGTGCTGGTGGCGGAGAGAGTGGCTGCATCTACCCAGTGACCTCAGTGACCTGTGTGACCTGAGTATATCTGACCTGCCTGCAGGCAGCAACATCCTCCCCCCTCACAGCTAGCCGGTGTGTGTCTCCGTCACTGAAGTGTAGAGTGATGAGGGCTGGCTCGGTGCTGGTGGCGGAGAGAGTGGCTGCATCTACCCAGTGACCTCAGTGACCTGTGTGACCTGAGTATATCTGACCTGCCTGCAGGCAGCAACATCCTCCCCCCTCACAGCTAGCCGGTGTGTGTCTCCGTCACTGAAGTGTAGAGTGATGAGGGCTGGCTCGGTGCTGGTGGCGGAGAGAGTGGCTGCATCTACCCAGTGACCTCAGTGACCTGTGTGACCTGAGTATATCTGACCTGCCTGCAGGCAGCAACATCCTCCCCCCTCACAGCTAGCCGGTGTGTGTCTCCGTCACTGAAGTGTAGAGTGATGAGGGCTGGCTCGGTGCTGGTGGCGGAGAGAGTGGCTGCATCTACCCAGTGACCTCAGTGACCTGTGTGACCTGAGTATATCTGACCTGCCTGCAGGCAGCAACATCCTCCCCCCTCACAGCTAGCCGGTGTGTGTCTCCGTCACTGAAGTGTAGAGTGATGAGGGCTGGCTCGGTGCTGGTGGCGGAGAGAGTGGCTGCATCTACCCAGTGACCTCAGTGACCTGTGTGACCTGAGTATATCTGACCTGCCTGCAGGCAGCAACATCCTCCCCCCTCACAGCTAGCCGGTGTGTGTCTCCGTCACTGAAGTGTAGAGTGATGAGGGCTGGCTCGGTGCTGGTGGCGGAGAGAGTGGCTGCATCTACCCAGTGACCTCAGTGACCTGTGTGACCTGAGTATATCTGACCTGCCTGCAGGCAGCAACATCCTCCCCCCTCACAGCTAGCCGGTGTGTGTCTCCGTCACTGAAGTGTAGAGTGATGAGGGCTGGCTCGGTGCTGGTGGCGGAGAGAGTGGCTGCATCTACCCAGTGACCTCAGTGACCTGTGTGACCTGAGTATATCTGACCTGCCTGCAGGCAGCAACATCCTCCCCCCTCACAGCTAGCCGGTGTGTGTCTCCGTCACTGAAGTGTAGAGTGATGAGGGCTGGCTCGGTGCTGGTGGCGGAGAGAGTGGCTGCGTCGAGGTACTTTCGTGCTCGGTAGTGAGGACCTGACCGAGCTGCTTCGGCACGGGAACCGTAGTATAGGAGTACTCCACGTTGTAGTACTGCCTGGGATGGAGAAAATTGAAAATTAGCATGGAGTAACATAATAGGGTAGTGTAAAGACACGGTGTAAAATCATCAGTAATTTTGCATTTCGGCCGCTCAGTGACAGTTGTACTAAACATGCCACCATAGCATAACACGCTCTCCAATAAATTCTAACATGAATCCATGAAGTTTTGGCGTTATATCCTATTGCGAAAATTGATATCCTCCGTCAGGCCATCACAACATGCGTAGGCCACAAAGCAGTTAATGATGTTTTTCTACGATTTAGCTGCCATTTATGTGAACCATGTCACATTTAATTTGCATGATCTCAAATTATAAGATAAGAATCTAGAAAAGGCCAATCTATACAATGCCAGATCACCTTCAAAACTTTAACTTACCCAAACAGGTCTCCATCCCAGAAACCGTGATCTCTTGAGCAGTGGACCCTCAAACCTGGCGGCAGTTCTCTGTAACCGCTGCACCGGCCTCACGCTCAATACTTCACGCATCTCCGTGTCTTTGGCCAGGTCGATTGCTAACTGACCTGCATACGAAAACGATGTTTTTGTGGATATTTTACATTATGACATTAAAAATATTATTGTGCATGCTGCGGTCTAAGTGAAGGAGTACACCTACAATCTTCTCATTGTTTTGTCTTACCTAGATGTCAAGTAATGTTTAGAGCTTTTGTTGGTGATCCTAAATAAATTAAAAAAAAACCTTCTTCTATGTTTGAAATCATCAAATAGCTCCCGCTGTGGGTGCAGCGTGAGGGAGGGTCAGACCCTTACTAAAAGCCACCATGTTCCTTTTGGAGCTCTTTTTGTATCAGGGTAACTCGTTCGAACTACGCCGCAGCCCCGGCTTTATATTGTTCATTAAAATTCGCGTTTCAATAGAATAAGCATTTAGAGATGCACTACCCCTTAACCTTAATCATTAACAGATACTTACCGCTGTTATTTTTCAATGTGGTATCGACGCCATTTTGCAGCAGCAGCACGGCGAGCCTCGTGTGCCCTCTGTAGGCGGCGCAGTGTAAGCACGTGTTGCCTTGAGCGTCCACGCAGTTTATATTGGGAGGGTTTGGGCTGCTTAGCTGGAAGATATAGGATAATTTGACATGAACCGCTGGTTTTTTCGCAAAAGTTGATGTCGTTCCGAAACTAATCAAAAATCATTTATTAAAACTTTGCTACAAAACAAAGTCAAAAAATTACAAAAGACAACCCCCTAAACGTCCACCCTACCCTTCACCACTTCCTATTTATTTTTGCTGGGAAGAAGAAGTGGCGCAACAAACTCCAGCAATACATGTCTGTAGGTTAGAAAAACTTTTCAACAACGTTTTGTATATAAACTGACCCGCTGATACCTAGAATTGGTTTCTACACGATTTTCAGTGACGCAAAAAAAATTGAGATAACTATATCATCATTAGTTTTGTATAACTAAATCCCACCCAAAACAAAAATGTGAAAGACTGCCAAGTTCGATAATATGGGAATGCTTCGCCTATAAAAGAAGTGAGATCTGAATAAGTACCAAGTTCCATACACATACCTCAGTTAAAAATAGTTACTTTTTAATGATGTCACTTGGCAAGTTTTCATACACCTTGTTATAAACCTACTAAACGCAATGAATCAAGTATTTAATTTTCTATTAAAACTTGCCAAGTCATAATTAAAAAGTAACTATTTTTAACTGAGGTATGTGTATGGAACTTGGTACTTATTCAGATCTCACTTCTTTTATAGGCGAAGCATTCCCATATTATCGAACTTGGCAGTCTTTCACATTTTTGTTTTGGGTGGGATTTCATTTATTTTTGTAAGGTTGTTTATTTTATTTTTTTCTTATGATGAAGTTAGTTAAAGAAATGTCTCATTTATACTATCTTTTAGATTTTTTAATATGCACTATGTTTCTTACAAAGAAATGAACTAGATTAACTAATCATCCTCCGAGCCTTTTTCCCAACAATGTTGGGGTCGGCTTCCAGTCTAACCGGATTCAGCTGAGTACCAGTGCTTTACAAGAAGCGACTGCCTATCTGACCTCCTCAACCCAGTTACCCGGGCAACCCGATACCCCTTGGTTAGACTGGTGTCAGACTTACTGGCTTCTAACTACCCGTAACGACTGCCAAGGATGTTCAATGACAGCCGGGACCTACAGTTTAACGTGCCATCCGAAACACAGCCAACGGTGTCTAAGATATACTTAGAAAGTACATACAAACTTAGAAAAGTTGCATTAGTACTTGCCTGACCTGGGATCGAACCCGCGCCCTTGTACTTGAGAGGTTGGTCCTTTACCCAGTAGACCACCATGACTTTGTTTTTTTTTACTAGATTAACTAAATGGACTAGATTTACCAACTGACTGACATGACATGTTATCATATATTATGTTCGTGGATCAAAGTTACACATTCGTTATTTTCGAAAGTGACACACTTGACCGTTTTCAGATTTTTACTTTACTTTGACTAAATACAAACCTTTGTACCATTCGAAGATATATTATATAAATATAGATAAATTTAGGTCGCTTTAGTTCCTTAGGGGTATAAATTTACACCTGGTATAAAACACCTTCATTATTTTGAAACCGACTCACACTTGGCCATTTTCAGATTTTTTCCTTTACCTTGACATAAAGACCTACCTCCACGCCAAATTTCAAGTCAATACGACCATTGGAAGTGGTCTAGGTTTTTGATGAGTGAGTCAGTGAATCAGTGAATCAGTGAATCAGTGTATAGTAAAAATAGCGATTTTCTGACGTCAATATCTCAAGACCTACAATAGGTATTTTAATGAAATTTTGTATTTTAGATAAGTGAGGGGGTCTCAACAGATACTAGAAATTTGATATGCGTAAATAAAATAGATTTTGAGTTACAGGGGGGTCGAATTTGGCCCGAAATAGTTCGTGTAATATAACCCACGGCCGGTGTGTCGCTTTTTTTGCTCGAACTTGGCGGACACACTGCCGTGTGTCTAGATTGTTGATGTTTGTCAAAACTGTTGTTGTGTATATTATGTGTGCGATAGTTATACTATACTAGCTTTTGCCCGCGACTTCGTTCGCGTGGAATAGGAACTTCGGCAGATTTTTGGTTTAACCAATAGATGGCGCTATATGTCCGGAATATTTTTTTTTTTTTGTAATAAAAACTATCCTATGTCCTTTCTTAAGTTCCAAACTATGTCTGTACCAAATTTCACATAAATCGGTTCAGTAGTTTAGGCGTGAAGAATAGACAGACAGACAGACAGACAGACAGACAGAAAGACAGACAGACAGAGTTACTTTCACATTTATAATATTAGTTAGGATTAGGATTATGTCTTTTAATGGCGGAAGCTTGTTGTTAGCAAATTAGAAGTAATGTTATTAAAATTGTAATTAGTTACAGACTAATTACAATTTTTTTTCAAGCTTCCCTAAGAATAAATAAATAACTAAATCAGTAATCTGATAATGTCTGATATAGATAAGGAGTATGTAGCAATGTTTTTATGTAAATTAAGTAACTTCAAGGTTTCTTAAGTCTAGAGGTTGATTAGGTAAGGTAAACATTTGTGTGTTACTTTAAAAGATAAGACCATCTTGGAACAGTTGGCAGACATCAAAAGCCCTAATAAATAAACTCGAAGTATGTTCATGGCGTTTAAAAGGAGCGTAGTGTCTACCTCTAAAGAGTCGCTTAGAAACAAGGCAACTAACTAAACTCTTCTTACAACTAAATTCTTGTACATCATTGACCATCCAAACCTACCTCTATTAGTCGTAGGTGGAATTCTCCAACATACCTACTACTTACTTAATCTTCATATTTTACTCACCAGCTCCTGTATATCATCAATCCTGCCATCCTTAGCGGCAGTCAACAGCCTCAGTTCGCGCTCATGTCTCTCCGCCCTACCAGCCGCTTCTAGCAGCCGTTGTACATCTCTGGTCTTAGACATGTCGCAAGGAGTCCGACCTTCGCCGTTCATGATGTTCACATCGGCTTTGTGTTGGAGGAGAAGAATTACTAGTTCCTGAAAGAGAATAAAGATAAAGATATGCATACTTTCGCATTTTTAAACTGGGATAAAAAAATATATAATAGAAGGAGGACATAAATAAAAGAGGACTCATTTTTTCATTGTATGACTCATATATTATTTCGTTTGCATTGTACCCCAAAGACTCCGGAGCTACTAAACCGATTTGAGAAATTATTGCTCTGTTGGGATGCTATACTACCCTCGAGTAACATAAGCTATATTTTCAACCGACTTCAAAAAAGGAGGAGGTTCTCAATTCGGCTGTATTTTTTTTTTTAATGTTTGTTACTCGATTTCTCAAAGACGCCTGGACCGATTTCAAAAATTCTTTTTTTATTTGAAAGGGTATGCTTGTCATTTGGTCCCATCGTCATCAGATCAGGCTCTGATGGTAGAAACCATGAAAAATCGAGGGCATCTCTTGAAAATTGTAGGCGAGCATGGGGTAAAAACTTTATATTTATGTGTATATCTGATGAGACTACAATACTATGGAGGTTTAGGGCAGATCTGATGATGGAGACGACAGAGGATCGAGGGAACTCCTAAACGGCACATCTTAACAACCTCGTGTTTGGGCTTATATTATTTGTATTGACGATACCTTTGCAACAGTGAAGGTTTAGAGCTGACTTGATGATGGAGACCAGAGAGGGTCAAGGGAACTCGACAACTCCATATGTAAACTACCCCGTGTTTGGGCTTATATTATTTGTATTGACAAGACCTTTGCAACAGTGAAGGTTTGGAGCTGACCTGATGATGGCGACCAGAGAGGGTCGAGGGAACTCGACAACTGAATATGTAAACTACCTCGTATTTGGGCTTATATTATTTGTATTGACAAGACCTTTGCAACAGTGAAGGTTTGGAGCTGACCTGATGATGGAGACCAGAGAAGGTCGAGGGAACTCGACAACTGAATATGTAAAATACCTCGTATATGGGCTTATATTCTTTGTATTGATGAGAACTTTCCACTTATATGGATATGATATGACAACTATTCGACTATTATAAGTATCACTGAAAAGCTGTAAATAAAAAACTTTTTTACAAAAAAATTTAACCGACTTCCAAAAACACTAAAAAGCAAAAAAAAAAAACAAATTTTAGGTACATCGGCCTAGAAGTCGGTGGCAAAATTAACTTAATAACATCCATTAGACACCGACTTCTAGGCCGATGTACCTAAAATTTGTTTTTTTTTTTGCTTTTTGGTGTTTTGTATTAGTACGGAATGAATTTACCCCAGGAAGCGGGTGGAACCGCGGGAAAAGCTACCATACAATAGGTATAATAATAAACTAAAGAACTTGACGGAACAAAGAAGTGTAAACTTTTATTCATTAGCATATTATTAGCATAGTTCATGAATGATTCATGTCATTCTGAAAGGTCAGTATTGTATTTCTGTGATATAGTATTTCTTTGATATCTTGACATTTAAGAGACTGCTTTCAAACTAGCGTATTATTCGCATAGGTAAATACTAACGGCAACCGTGAGTCTGAGGGCCAAGTTCATCGAAGACATCTGTTTTTCCTAAAACAACTACCTACTTACTTTGAAACTTCGATGAGAAAGTTCGTAATAAACAATTGTTTTAAGAAAACTGATGTTCATGGTGTCGGTATACTTGGGTCTTAAAAACTTGCGAATAAGGCCGCAGCCTATGTTTTACATATAAAAGTATATTTATAAGTTTAGATATCAAAGTACCGCGCATAGGCATAACCGCTGGATACAGGCAGAATCCGCTAGTGTACCTATAAGTTTAACTGCTGAACAAATATGAAACAGTGATCAAGTTTATAACAAAACATATTTATTGAACTAAGAACACAATAGCCCAAATTCAATATCTTTCCTCATCTGATCTACTTACCTCATTCCCAATAAAGGAGGCTTTATGCAGCGCCGTGTCGCCAGTGTCGTTGACCTCATCGACACTAGCCCCGGCTTCCAATAGTGCTTGTACCACATCTTTGTGACCGAAGTATGTCGCCAGGTGTAGAGGAGTCCAGCCCAGATTGGTTTTACTTTTGCCTAAAAAAGATAAGGAAGGAGTGAGAGTCGTTTTTTGAATTGGGCAGAATTATAACGCAATGGGAGTGGGATTTGCAGGTGTAAATCTTCAGTTCTTTTGAATATCCATTATTTCTGACTTCCACAAGGTGGTGTTTTATAGTAGGTATATGCCAAACTTAATGGCGGCTCAGAATGTCGCGCGAGTCTATATTGGGAAGAAATAGTTCTTATGGACAAAATTAGAAAGACATATTACAGATAGAAGCTAGTCAAATTATATGAGTGTAATCACAGGTGTAATCTTGAGCAATAATAAGTAGGTATTTTCATAATATAAAATAAATAAAAATAAAAAGCAATCCAGCAATAAAGAATATATTAACACCATCTGTAAATAAAGATGAGTCAATACACACAAATGTTACTCAATTCATAGAAATAGATGTTTTAAGAATATTTAATTAAGTAGTGGGTAGTGACTGGAGGTCACATTGGCCCCAAATACCCGCATAGAAATTATGTCCTAATATATCAGGAAATATAGATATGTTGTAATGTGGTTGTGTAACCAGTCCACATTTGACATTCTAAAACAAGTTAATAGTAGTTTGTTAAGAAAAAATGTAAATAAACTACTTAGGACAAGTTGTACTATGGAGTAACAGTCAGTTTTTGTATCATATAAGCATTGCCTTAGGTACTTAAAATGTTATGTAACTATATGTCCGTCTATCTGGCTTTCATGCCTAAAATACTGAACTGATTTAAATGAAATTTGGTAGATAGATAGACTAGAGTCTAAAGAAGGGCAAAGGCTTATTTTTATCTGGGTGTGGGAAAAAGTTACCTCAGGATGCAGATTGACCTGCAGGGAACGGCAAATGATTAAGTTGGTAAAATCAAGTCTGTTTTTTACTTTAGTCATAAAAAGGTATTACTATGTTTGTCTAGTATTCTTTCACAGAAAATATAGTGTCATTTGGAATATCTACATTATGGGAAAATCTATAGAAACATGTTACAGGATAAAACTCTCCCCAAGCTTTACTTTCCTTCCCTTCAAAATAGTTTTGATTATAATTTATTTTAAAAAAGCTACATTGTTTTGAACATAGTGTATGACAAAATAAAAAGTCATAATTATAAATATTTCAATTGTTATCTGAGTTTAACGGTTCACGCTAATTACAACCATTTATCAATCATTTTGTATAATAACAATAGTTCAAAAACATTGTGGCTTGTGACTCATAAATTGCATAAGCTATTAAAATCCTATGATTACAAATTCCTAACTGTAATTACTTAAATAAATATTTTTTTTATTTGAACAAATAATTTTAGTTGTCTAGCATAGCACTTTTTGATTTTATGTACTTTTGAGCCCCAACATAATTGGAGCATAGTTGGGAAAAGGCTTATCAGATGATTGAAAATTTGAATATTTTGTTAATTTGTTAGTCTTTTATGTAAAAGGTGTAGAAAATAGTTTCTTCAAGATTTGAGTAAAACAGAGAGCAAAATAACTTTTGAAGGAAAATAAATTATTAAATACATGCCTTGCACATACCTACCAATTTTTTTATACTTTCTATACTTACATATTTTTTATACGTAAACAAAAAGTGGTCTCCAAAAGATGTGAGCACAGCCCATCATAAAGAGTTAAATAATGTGGCGATTAATAAAGGTGTTATGAGCAATATGAGCAAGTAAATGATACTCGATATTCAAACATACCTTTGCAATTGATATCCAATGTAAGTTTTCCTTCATTTTTAGCTTCCAACATCGCTTTGACCACTGATAGTTCTCCATGTCTGGCCGAATACAACAGCGATTCCTGTGCCTCATTGCCGAAACTATTCTCCTTGGACATTCTGGTGCACTCTGACTGCAGTAGACACAAGTCAATAATAAAACAAAGCTTTTAACAGCCAATACACGCTGTGCAGCGTCATTTATCGCTATTAATTACGTCAAAACACATTGTCTCGTGATTTTATTATTAATTATTCACAATTTAAGTTCGGTTTGAATATTTGAATCCAGTCGCGTTAACGCTCGCTCACACACGACGATATACAGTTGTACATTAATTTAATTGGTACCTTGATAAGAGAATTAATTATTTTCGCGAATCTCGAATCGGGGGCCTACCCACCTTTCAAGTTTTCTGACAAATTGTCACTGTCAAGTGTCAATTTAATGTCAGTCAGTGTCTGTCCGTTGGTCCGTTGCTCGGTCAATCGAATAGCAGTTTAGAGGGTTGGTTCCGTACATGAGTTGTTTCTATTACCCACGAAATATGTTTGTAATAAAAACGATTTGACTAAGGCCGATTTTGGCTTCAAATATCTTTACCAATCAAATAAGTTTGATAATAAAATTCATCTAATTAATAATATTCACTTGACCGAACGAAAACTAGTTCTTTATGTTTCAGTTTAAAGTACTTCTTTATCTCTTTCTTCCTTTAAAGTCCTACAGTTTGTGAGCTTATGAATTCTTAAATATTGGTAAATGTTCCATTGTAGATAACACGGATTCCCAATTTCAACGACCTTGACCCTATTCTCTGATAACTGTATTTTCGTTCTTGAATGAGTGTTGTGACTACTTCAATTGATTTTAAAAATAAAAATATTGTCTCCCCTGGTATGTTTATTAAATTATAAATTCATTATTATATCACTATTTCATTTTACTATGATAATCTCAAATCTCACCGCAAAAATATTAAAACTTGAATACGATTTCAGACGAATTATTTAGTATCATCCGCCATCCGCGATTCTGTCAAAGAAACGTTCGTTTGGGTTCCACCGGTAAACAGAAAATATTTAAAAATAAATAGACTAACCGTAGAAACATGTGTGACGATGTTCAAAATTGTTGCCGCATATGTCTGGACGCGGAGTCGGACCATGTCTCCATTCTCGGAGACCCCACTATTAGTTTACACATGAAATCCTGTCTGTCTGTAACCGTATCCGCTAATGATCACCTTCCTAAAACAGTTTGCTTATCCTGTGTATCATTATTAAACCAGTTTTACAATTTCCAACTAAACGCTCGCTGTTCCCAAGACTGGCTGGAATCATCTGTGCAAGAGAAGCTGAAGAAACCGTCTGAAAGCAAAATGGTAATACAACCTTTGCCCGACTCGGAATATAATTCAGATTCGCTCTTAGAGTTTCTTAATAACACTGCGAACATCGAAGAATATTTAAACAACCTCGGTAAGGAAGATATACCTTGTATTGTGAACATGTTGGATAGAAATGAGCATTCTATGGAAATAACTAAGATGAACAACAAAGTGACTAAAGTACCCAGTCCTAAAAAGAAAGACATCACAAAGAAATTTAAATTAGAAAAGGAAGTGCTAGATACAGATTACCAAATAGCTAAAGGTTTTGCAATCAAAGAGACTGATGTAAAAATCAAGGTGAACCAAGTAAAGGTAGAAAAGAATGATTTCATATGTTTCGGTTGTAAGATTAAATTTGATACGGTGCAAAAGTTGTTGCAACACCTGAGTGTGTGCGATATTGCTTCCCGTACGTGCATACACTGTAACCAGCTGTTTAATTCAAAGCTGCAGATGCAACAGCATTCATTATTACACAATACTACACAGCCTTTCACCTGCAACTGCGGTGAGGAGTTTCCAACAAAAGAGCGTTTAATGCAGCACCATAAAACCTGCCACATGGACTATGCAGCAACCGTAGGATACGTGTACCGATGTAAAGGATGCGGCGACACCTTCAGAGAAAGGTTTCAACTCTACAAACATGCTAAAGAACACATAATTAAGTCTGAAGAGAGGGTGTGTGATATATGCGGTCATACATTCCCGGGCAGTGATGCGTTGAATAAGCATAGAAAAGAGGAACATGAGAAACCTGAAAATGTCATGTACAAGTAAGTGTAATAGCTATAAATTTTCTTTAACATTTTGGAGCCATATCTTAACTGTCTTTCTGTCACCAGAAAACATTTCAGTATGTGTTTTCTTTACAAAGTCTGCCTTTGAAATGTGTTAATTTCTCCTCAGTATGTTTTACTGTTACTGTTACAGCCTTTTTATCGTCCCACTGCTGGGCTCAGGCCTCCTCTCACACGGAGAAGGATTGAGCATTAATCACCACGCTTGCTCAATGCGGGTTGGTGATTTCAGGCTATATAGTCCAGGTTTCCTCAAGATGTTTTCCTTCACCTTTTTATCAGCCATTGGTGTCCAAGATATACTTAGAAAGTACATACAAACTTAGAAAAGTTGCATTGGTACTTGCCTGAACTAGAATCGAACCCACACCCTCCTACTCGAGAGGTTGGTTCTTTACCCACTAGGCCACCAAGACTTACAGTATGTTTTACCTCTAATCAATTATATTATTTCATTGTTACAGATGCAAGATATGCAACATAACATCAACAGACCGTAAAGAAATGTACCTCCACGTAAAAAAGCATACAGCAAGACCAGAACCAACTCGTCACTTATGTGAATCATGTGGCCGTAGCTTTACAACAAGAACCACTCTACTCCGACACTCCTTACTTCACAGTAGTGATAAGACTGTATGTCATATTTGCAAGAAACAGCTGATGGATACCAAGTTATTAGAGCACCATTTAATGGAGCATATTGAAATAGCGATCTGTGAAAAATGTGGCCAAAGTATGAGTAGATTTAAGCTGGCTACACATGGTTGTGTGTAGTTGTATTCTTAGGTAAGTGTGTGGCCTAACACAAACAAATCAGTTTTGGAAGTCAATTGTTTTTTTTACCCTGATCTGAGTTCATCCATAATTATGATGTTTTCTGCAATCTTGCAAATTAAAGTACCAAAGATTGAAATACAATCAATATGTATGCTTGTCTTAGGTTCATCTGTGTTATTTTTATAGCTAGAGACAAACAATTATGTAATCATGTCAATTGGAATTTTATTATATTCTTGGACACTCTAAATGATGATTTTAATATAAGCAAAATATCACTTGAGATTTTATGTTATTACATTTTATTATTAACTAGCTTCTGCCCGCGACTTCGTACGCGGATCCTGTCCCTTATGCCAGCGACTACGGGGTCAGCAAAATCAAAGATCTGAATCGTCTGATATGTTGACTTGAAAACAACGGAATACGCATAGCCATTAGAAACGTTCCATAATTTAATTTTTGTACTTCAACGGCAAAAGCACAGCAGACTAAACAAAACGCTGAGAACTGAACCGCAACAGACGTGACCATAGGGATAAAAGTAGTGATTCTAATTAGTCCGCATTTAAGTTGTGTGTGGCAAAAATATTACACGTATTATTACGTTAAAAAACATTAAATGTTACTGAGATGACAAAGTCGTGATGACTTAGTGGAAGTCGTGGTGGTTTAGTGGGTAGAGAACCAATCTCTCAAGTATGAGCGTACGTCCTGCCAATGCAACTTTTCTAAGTTCGTATGTACTTTCTACGTATATTTTGGATACCAATGACCGTTATTTGGAGGGGATGTTAAACTGTAGGTTCCGGCTGTCATTGAACATTCTTGGCAGTCAGATGCCAGTAAGTCTGACCAGTTTTACCAAGGGGTGTTGGGTTGAGCGGGTAACCGGGTTGTGGAGGTCAGATAGGCAGTCGCTCCTTGTAAAACACTTTTATAACGACGTCCACCGGGGATTGTCCTTGGGTTCATTTCTATAGTGTATAAAGGGATAATCGTCGGTTTTGTGTCACCATTTCATTAAAGTTGTCTCAAAAGGGCTTCAGCGTGTTGGCTTCGGCCCCACGTTTGCCTCCCAAAAATTCGGAACTCTGTAGTCCCGAGGTCTGGAAGAGACATACAAAATAATAATGAGATATAACGCAACAAATTCGAAGAGTGGGGGCTCGTGCCGTCACGTCTAGGTATGTAAAATTTGTACTAAGCAGTGACTTAACACAAAATTCAAGCGTGTTATATCTTCTTTATTATTTGTTTGTGAGAAGGAGAAAAGAAAAAATACGTGTCCATTATTTTAGGGTTATCTAAAAGACGGACTAATTACTTTTTTTGATTCACCATACCTATTTCATAACATTCATTTCTATACATTTCAAGTGTAGTATTGCTCTTGAAGTTCCACATCAGGTGTTCCAGATCTTCGATGTATATACGTGAATAGAGAGTGCTTATCAGATTGAACCACTTTTGCTAAAACGTCACACCTCTATATGCTATAGTCTAGCTGGGCCCCTGGAGTTCCACATCAGGTGTTTTAGATCTTCAATTTGTATAAGTCAATAGAAAGTGCTAATCAAATTGAACAACTTTTGCTAAAACGTCATACCTGTATATGGTACAGAGAAGCTGGGCTCTTGGGGTTCCACATCAGGTGTTCCAGATCTTAAAATTTATTATCTCAGCTGAAAATGCTCATCACATGAAACAATTTTTGCCATGGTACCATTTTTGTATCTCTTATAGTTTTGTTGGTCTGTTGGTGTTCTGCATCAGGTCTTCAAGTTTCGGAGATAAATTATAGCCTATATGTTGACCAGGCTTAATACTGATACAACAAAGAAAAAATCATTGAAATCCGTTCAGTAGTTCGGAAGATTAGCGTGTACAAACAAACAGACAAACAGACAGAATTTTTTTTTTGGATTTGTGCTCCATTACTGTTTCTAAACCCCACCCAATTATTATTTTTTTAATATATTCAATGTACAGACACAGTTTTTTTACAGATTTATTATATGTATAGATTATTTAATGTTTTCGAGTGAGATAGGTATTTAGGGTCCGTTCAAACAGACCGGCTTGGAGAGCATCGGCGCGCATTTATCTTTTCACACAGACCGGAGCCGATCGGCTGCGCTAGCATGCAATCGGAGCCAAACGTCAAGAAAAAGTACACGATCGGAGCCGGTCGGCTCCTCTTATTATTTCACACCGAGCGCCTGCGAGCATTCTTAATGACAAAAGCAGTGCACACCCAAAAATAAACCTTTCTACAAATACTAAGTACTCGATTTTCAACGTGTTAAGAATTTGCTCTTCTCCGAGCCGGTCTGTTTGAACGGTTAGTGCGATTGTATAAAAACTCAGTTTTAATCAAAACTTACTTGTTAATCCGTCTTGGATTTAATTGTAAGACCACCGAAAATACGTGAAACAGTATCAACTTAGAATAAGTAAATACCAAAATTAGAAATCATATTTCCCAATCCAATTATGGTGTGTAAGAAATAAAAGTAATTTTACAAAAGTTCATGATTTTTATTCGAATAATACCTAAATCCCGTACAATAAAAACTGTCTTTATGATACCATCTATAACATTACAGCTAAAAAAACACATGTATCAAAACAATTCTTCACGAGAATTTTGTATTGAAAACGTAGAGAAGATTGGCACTTAAATAAAGCTACCTAACTTATGCATAGGTGAGAATTTGTGCATCACTCGAAATATTTTATCAACATCGCTTTCCCATAAAAATATACCATGTTGGTAACAAATTTTGTATTGATTATTCGACAAAATTTGTTGCAAATCACAGTACCTAGAACTTCTTTAATTTGCCCTTTGTACAACAATGCTGATGTCGAGTGACTCTGCACGTATCCTCACTCACTTTACCAATCTTCTTTTAAAGTGCTTAATATTCCACATTTCCAAGTAACACAACCAAAAAGTTTCAGAGCATAAAAGCTCCCTTAACATTATCCGTATAGGATATTTAGGCTTAAAAGTTAGCCGAGAACCACTAAAGATTCTCTTAGCAAAAACAAAACCATCCTCTGTGGCGAATATTGAAAAAATCAGTGAAAATAACCCTTATTCTGTACGGCATAAGGTTGTTGAGGTCGATGAGGAACTTCATGAATGACGGTATGCTGACATTCCGATGGTTTTTGCGAACTCCTGTAAAATAGCAGTGCGTAAATTATTATAATAAAAGAGATTTCGAATTAGAGAATTTCCCGCTCGGTTCGTATGGGCGTTTTCGCGCGAAGGCCAAAACAGAAATCGTCTACGGGCCAAAATGAGCAAATAGGTATGCATAACAAAATCTGATAGTGTAAAAGTGGTCTTAGGCCAAACTAGGAGAAAGCCTGTACCGTGGGGCTCACAGGTGCGACAGTCATTCTAGTCTGGTCTATTCTTCAAGTCTGGTCGAAGTTTACATCATAATCTGCAAACCCTTTTCCCAACTATGTTAGGGTCAATGGATGCAACTGAGAACCAGTGTTTTACATAGAGCGACTGCCTATCTGTCTTCCATAACCTAGTTACTCAGGCAACCCTATACCCCTTGATTACCTACATGATTATTTTACATACCTTCTATAATAGTTTTAGCGGCCTGCTTAGCCGTGATCTCGGAATACCACGAGGTGAACCGATGAGACGGCGGCGGGTACATGCCGGTAGCAACAGTCGCTAAGTAGACAGATGTCGTGTTGATATTCTTCGTCCACGTGTCCAGTCGAAGCTCCTCGGTTATCGAGTCCATTAGACCTGAAAGGGAATCAATTATTTTCTTTGATCTTTGTAGTGAAGTTAAGGCCTTCAAGCTATTTCGGTAAAAACATATACCAACAACCTATTCCTCCTTCTCGTCTCCTTAGATACGATTAAACCAAAGATAGGGTTGTAGATGCTTATTATTCTTTAATTAGATCAGGTCTCAAATGGGCTATCATGGTCCAGTCATCTTTACATATTGGTTACATTTTCTTCCTTTCCATCAAAAACCAAACTTCGTCTGTTAAAAGTGTTGAAATTTTGCTGTTGGCAGAGGGGGCAGAATTAGGTATGTAGATAAGGTACTTACCTCTCAGTCCAAATTTGGCAGCACAGTAAGGAATCATATCAGCACATGGCATCAGACCAGCGCTTGAGTTAATCGCAACGATATGCCCGTGCCTCCTCTCAATCATACTTGGTAGGAAAGCTTGGATGACCTGCAAAGAACGATGTAACTAAATATGAAATGCTAACTCTGTGATAACTTCTTAATGCATCGGCGAAAGTCATTGTAGATATTACGTTGTTCAGGTGTGTGAAGCACAAAAGCTTCAACGGAAGCAACAAAATGACTAAGAAAGTCTGAAGATAGTAAGGAGCTCCATGCTCCAACAATCTCGGAAGATGGTCGTCCAAATCTCGAATATGAGCGAAGACTAAAGTTGAATAGGTAGGTACTCAACTACTCACCCAGAAGTGTGCAAGCAAGTTGGTCTCAATAAGCTTCACAATAGCATCGTGTCGAATATGGCTGATGGGTGCACAGGACAGCACGCCCGCGTTGCTCACGACCATGGACACGTCGGTCAACTGACGGCGCATACGCAGCGCTAGGGCCGTCACCTGCTCGCGGGCTGTCACGTCTATCGTGTAGCCGTAACACTGGAAAATAGAGATTTAGAAATATAACGAAGAATTCAATTTCAGTGTCTTTTACTGACTAAAAATCCACCGTGTTCCTTCGTAGACCTTTTATGTACCAGGCCGCGGTAACTCTTTCGAACAATCTCGCAGCCCCGGCGGGCCTTGGCCCTGCTGGGGATCAAGTAGTGGTCTCATCTACTCATCATATATTTACTTACCGCCACTGATCATGGCGAGTGCTTGGCGTAAAGGCCCCAGTACACGTTGGCCTGTGTTGGGCCAAGCTGTGCAATGCACAAATGTAGGCCACGATCAAATGGTGTTTACACATTGGCGCATGGCTCATTCCTGCCTTGCAAACCACTTGCGATGGACGTCGAAGTAATTAAGGCTTCGACTATTTATTTGTACACTACTATATATATTTATATAATACTACACTACTATATATATTTATATTGTACTACACTACTATATTTACTACTATATTAATTTTTACACGCAACAGAAAAGTGTATGTTATCCTCAGCGGCAGGCCCGCCGCTAGCTGTTTGTTCGCCCGCGTGCAAAACTGATTATGCCGCCCTACGACTAGGGGAGATGTTCCTAAAACGGGTAAGCTAAGGGAGATGTTTAAATAAAATAACCAAGAACATTACATGCGACTTGTATTTGTGCTCATAGGGTTGTTTATATAATAAACTTTGGAAAACATAAGACAGTCTTAGTAATCTTCTTCAAAATTCAGAAAAAAATCAAAAAAATAAACCCCTTCGAAATACCCGCTTTGCCCTCGGGGGGGTCCTAAAACGGGTAGCGCCTTTGGGCAAAGCAGGTAATGAATGAATATATGTGATAAATGAATTAGAAAACATATCTTAGCCTCCTAATATCCAGGAAATCTTTATCGTTAATTAGTCTCCTTAATTATGTTAAACAGTTTTCTTATTTTGATCAGTCTAGATCACTTTTTTACTTCATTAAATGTTACATTTGAAATTATAATTCTACCAGCAAATAATTTTGTTAAAAATCAGAGAAAACACATTTAAATTTCTTTTTCACGCTGTTTCTGTACTTCTTCAGCTCTCTGTGGCTTCCTTTGTCTTCGATTAGCTTTCTGTGCGATCAATTGAGGAAGTGGCCCCTTATTTCAAACCAGGTAGTCACCCGTTATGCCCCTACCCGTTTTGCCCAAAAGCACGTTTTAAATTTCAACTACCTTAACCTTAAAATAGTAAACAAGGAGACCTCTAAGTATTCACAATTATTAAGCATATAACATGCAAAATGATAATACAAAACTACGAAAACCGTATCTTGCACCATATTTGAGTAGTCAGCACTAGCATAATCCGATTTTTTTTAGTAAATTCAGCAAAATACTTTTTTTACGTCTTACCTCGAACACGCTCGCTCTAGGCGCGCGCGCCAACTGACCGTGATCGGCGGGGTGGTAGTGCACCGCTCTACACTCACAGGTTCGCACTAAGGCCTATAATATACGAATGGCAAAGCCTACCCGTTTTAGGAGGGGTACCCGTTTTAGGAACATCTCCCCTACATACGTTTTGTCAAAAAATATATAAGGGGGGGGGGGGTCCAGGGGTCCGCGATTCATATCCATCTTACTTGTCCAACAGAAAAAAATATGTACATGCACCGCTCTGATTGCAGAAAACCCACCTACTTTTGGATAAATAAGTAACTATTGCAATACATAACATACATTACACATAACTTTTTATTTACTTGAAATGCTCAGAGTAACCTAAGCAGTCGTGGGTTAGCTCATAATCAAACTAAGCAATTGCTTAGGGCATCAATGCAGTGCAATCATTACCCAAGTGGCCCCTATGTATTGAAAGATTGTGATTAACTTAAACTAACGCACTTAAATATATATAACAATGTTTAAAGTCAGTAAAATATGTTATTTGGTGGGTTTCCGTTGAAAAGTCAACTTATAGGATACATTTCATATGTAAGGAAGCGCGAGCGGAGCGAGCGCGAAAATTTTTTAGTCTAAGGACACAAAACAAATAAAAACCACTGTAAATTAACAAAGCAAAGTCAAAAACTAAGATATGCACAGAAGCGAAGTGCAAAAGCCGCGAGCGAAACGAGCGCGATTTTATCCTTAGAGTTTTCATGAAGTAAACATATATCATAAAAAGCTATAACATACGTGCGCGAAAAATGTTTTTTCGGAATTGAATGCCTCAACAATTAAACAAAGATAGAATGCGTTATTTGACATGGAGCCGCGAGCGCAGCGAGCGCGAATTTTTTTGGGGATGCAAAGGGTGAAACAGTCAAAATTAATAGGAGACGACCAAAGCTAGGGCGGCTTTTTCTGAAATTTAATTTTGGTTTAATTTTGCCGCCCCCTAAATGGCGATCTTAAATCGTTTTAAAGAATCTTTAATTTAGAAAATGTCCTTTCAACAGATGTACCTAACTGAAACCGGCAGTGTAAGTAATATTCCTAGCGCTATTGCTGTGTTCGGAAATATTGAAATCAAATCATTAGTAAAAAGATATTGTATTTTTTAAATATTACGTGATAACTCGCTAGATTTGCCGCCCCCCAGGACGTGCCGCCCGCGTGCTGTGCACGCGCTGCACGCCCGCTTACGGCGGGCCTGCTCAGCGGTCGGTGACGAACTAAACATTGGCCGAATGTGTAAACACCACACGCCAAGCTGGGCCAAGTTTCCTTTGATGTGTGCCCAAAAAACCGACAACTCGCCGAATGCGCGCCAACCTCGACGAATGTCCGCCAACCTGCACCAATACCCCGAGTACACATTGGTGATGGCGTGTATTGGCCGCACTTGGGCCAACGTGTACCTACTGGGGCCTTAACACTGGGCCTCTATTCAAGTTGGAGTACAATTGACGCTAAGATGAAGATCTTAAATGCCATTATGCCATATTACATCATGCTTAAATGATCAATGGCCAAGCAGCATATAATTTAGAAAAGGATATTTCAGAAACTAGAATTCTTATTTTAAAGGGTTTGGTGTACCTACCTCTCCATCTTTAAGCCGTATCTCATCGACGACAGCATTGTTCCGACGGGTGTCGTTGTCCCAGCATATGACGGTAGCACCCAGCTCCGCAAACTGAATAGCCAGTTCGCGGCCTACTCCGTGTCCTGCGCCTGTTATCTGTTACCAATAAAGTGTATGAACACAAGCTTAAACACTATTTCATATCCTCGTGTCCAAAAACCACTAAGTATATTTTCCAAAAGCGTAGGCAATATGTTAGGCACATTATAACACATCCCGTGGAGTACCTGCGTTACCTATTTGTATGTACTTAAGCATGTCATCACAGGTGACCTTTCGTAAGTGGGTAGGTGCCTAAATAAATTGAAACAAATTTTATTCATAACGTGAATACCTACTGAAATCTTTTCATATTATAGTCGCCTTAACTCCACAGTTTTTAACTAGACTTATGTAACAATTCATGAAGTTTAGGAAATGGGGTTACTTGATATCACTACCAAACAAAGCATGCCATCTCTTACCAGAACAGTTTCTCCATGCAAACTCTTCATGGCCGGCGGGATCAACACTTTTGCAGCTGCCACGGTAACAGTGGAGCACAGTTTGAGGAGCAGCACCAACGTATCTATAGTCCACAGAGGCACAGCTGCCAGCCCCCCACTGCCCCACCACGGCAGTATCCATACTTCTTGCAAAACCCTAAACTTCCTAGCCAAGCTTCCTACAATACGCACGAATATATTTTTCCTATGCATAAAGGTAAAATAAACCTAAAAATATAATGACAGTTAAGATTGAATTGACAGACTTTGACGGAAAGTTGTAACTTTTTTCGAAACTTGAAGTGGCCAGTCCATGTTTTCACAAAGGAGTCTTGAGAAAATATGTTATTCGTAAAAGAATTAGGTACTTCTGACATTAGTCAGTCTTCTTTTATTAGTAAAGTCATAACTGCTGCGTACTAAGAAGATATAGGATCACCTATTGGTCTGTTGGACATCTATTTTATACACAGTGCGATGCAGCTTCCAATGAATATTCTCATTTACGAAACCTCCTTGATACAACATAGAATCCGTCATTGTGACATGCGATAGTCAAAGTCGGGACGTGTTTGGAAACACTTTAGAATAGTTTTGATTCAGTAGATTTATTTTCTAACAATGGCGAAGCCTTTGCAAAAGGAGAGAGAGAACCGCTCTGCTGAGAAGAAAGACAATACTTTCCATCCGTATACAATATCTCCTGAGAGTGCACACACTTCGATCTTATTGCTCGAGTCGGAGGAACCTGAGATACTATGCCAGGTAGGTTTCTTTGGTGATTTAGTGGAGTTGTCTACCGACCTAGTCGACACAAGATTACCTTCGTTGGTTCGTACGCGGGATAAATAACGTTGATACTAGCTTACATTTTTTCTATTCTGGTTTCATCTACTAAATAGATTTGGTAAGTAGTTTGGCCATTAAAGTAACGAAAACATGTAGGTACAATTTTTTTTTTTTTATAAGATATTGAAGGACAATACGCGTAGGATAGTATTTAAAGTTATACATAGGTACTTACATGTGGTAGGTACTTAAGTTATAGGCTCAACAGCTCTTTTATTTCCCAGACCCTCAGAGCAATAACAAAGTTCGCAGCCCAAGACATACAGAACCGTATCATCCTCTTCAACCTCGACGCCATCAAGTACATCCTTCTTCATGTGGAACACGCCGAGCTGAACATCCGAAGGTTCGCCCTGAAGGCACTGGCACAACTCTGTCAGCTGCCGCGAGGACCGGAGCAGGTGTTGGCAAACGCTCAGAATCTGAGAAAGATTGCCTATATGCTTGTTAAGGTACATTATATAAGTATGCAGATATGTATAAAACAAGCTACCCTTCCATACATAGGTACATTATTAAAGTTAACGTTTTAAGCGGTCGGCAACTTCTTGCTTTAGAAACTAAAATACGTTCAGCTGCTGGTATGTCAGTAAATCGGAAAGTTGTGGTGAGTACATGGGCAGTGTAGCTTCCATTCCATGTCCATTCCAAATATTAGTTCACCTGACATACCTACTTACGCAGGATGATTTTATCTTTATCTACTTTCAACAAACTTTTCGTCCTACAGATGGAAGACGTTTTCGTTCTAGAATTTGCGTCTTTAGTTCTGTCGGAGCTAACAAGAGAGCCATTGGGATGTGAACAACTGGTATCAGCTAATATATTGAGCAGTCTGTTTGCCAGGATGAAGAACAGCTTAGACCCTGATGTCCAGAAGAATTGTTTACAGGTGAACCTTGACTCATAACTTCTTCTTTCGTGTCGATGACATGTCATATATTGAGACTACACTATGTCAGCCCAATATGCCGCCACAGCGAGAGCATAACAATAAAATTATATTAGCTTAGTAGAGAATTGCGCCACTATCTTGTTTCCGCAATGAATGACGTGCAGATACCTAATATTATGTTCTGTAAAAATAAGTAAAATTTACCAATTTGAAGGTGTGAAGAATACCACAAAATATAGGTATTATTAGACATATTTCGTTGTGTCTTTGCATCAATCTTCAATCTTAAAAATCTATTTTTGCATCATCATTATCACGATATCTTATTTTTTACCAAATATACTTAACACTCCTTTTAACATTCTTCCAAGACCCTAAGCAATCTCCTAGAAGACCCAATATGCGCGGCAGAAGTGACAAAGAACGCCCAGTTCAGCTGGCCGTCACTCCTGGCGCTGATGCAGAGCAAATTCCTAGCCATACAGCACGCAGCTCTGAGGACTGTTGACCAGCTGATCTGCAGGTATAAAGACCAGGTCGTGCAGAAGACTTTTAGAGCTTCCACTGGGGTTTTGGATCTTTGTGATATACTTGAAGTGAGTATTAGGTACCTGCATAATATTCTAGCTAGATCGTATTCAATCGTAATTTATTTTATTTATTTATTAATACTGGTTAGCGAAAGATGGTCACACATCGAATCAGTACAGACTTGATCGATATGCTTGCAAAGAAATGAGTATCGTTTGAATCCGCAGATCTATTTTATTTCAAAATCAATAAATATTTTCGGTTTTATAGTTTCCGATTATTAAGTAACGAGGTACACAAGCTTAGGTATCCCACTCAATCCAGCTTAATACTTATCTGCGATGCATTATGGCACGCACAACAAATTATTTCTGAATGCTGATTTATTTACATATTGATTGCGAGAAAGAAACCCCTGCAAAACATCCATACAACACATTTCTTTCAACCATCTCCAATCTCCCCAGTCCTATGAATTCCGTGACGTCCACACGCTAGTTCTCGGCGTACTCCGCAACTACGTGGAGACGGAAGAGAATGCGTCACACCTGTACCAGTCGGGGTGCATACTGCGACTCCTGGCTTACCTCGAGATGGCACTGCCGGCCATGAAGCCTCACTGCCTGGCGGTGCTGACTAAAATGTCTTTCACTTCCAATGGGAGAGATGTGAGTAGCTATGGCAAAATGTAAAATCCGTTAATTATTAGGTACCTACTTGAAGAAGTTGTATGAAATTAATTACAACACCGAAAATAATCCTTTTAACCGACGAAAAGACGAGAATTCTTTTGAAACATTTTAGAATTATTTCCTCTATAAATGAAAACGCAGAATATTCCTTTGTTGTTCTATATAAGTTGATAGGGATAGAATGCTCATGTGGTGGTTTGGAATGAAATAAAACCTGTTTTTGCAAGAACAATGTACTCCTTAGCTGATTAAAACCTGAGAATAAAACGCAATGATTGATACACAACACAGTCAAGTTCCAGAATTACATTCTCAGTATGAATAGTAATCTACATAATACAGGTACTTACATAATTGCATTTCCAGGCGCTATTCGACACGGACACTGACCTGATCTTCTGCCATCAACTCCTGAGTTCTAACGTGGAACTGCTAGCTGATGCAGCGATGGGTGTCGCCAACATGACGAAACTGTTGCCTTCAGCTGTGCGCATGTCCGATACCAACATTATAGAAGCATTGTGTGGTACGATATTTTTATTTAAATACTTATATTAAACCCTCAAATAAATTGTGCCGATATATTGCTAATTTCGAGATTTCTTCAGATTACCCAATTTTGTAGTAGATTAGAACAAACTGTATCATTTGCGTAGCACGAGTAATTTTAAGCGTACCTACGCGCTTAATTACAAGGCATGCATACTCCGAGGTCGAAAACACCGTCTACTTGCCGCACCTAAAAGTCGCACAGTGGCCCGCGCCTCATCACCGGTTCCCCGTGCTCTAGCTATGCTCAACGACCTCATGGAAGCTGAACCGAACTGTGATTTATTCGCTGATGATTTTAAAATAATAATGTGTTTTTGTCTTAGCCTATGTGAACGTGTTTAATTTGTGTAGTCTAATTTAAATTGTATATTTACCTTTTGTTGTGTTTTTAATATTTTATTCTGTAATATTATTAAGTTTTATTTGTATTATTTTATAACAATATGTTCTTTTGTTTTTCTTTTCGTTTTTTTGTTTATGTTAATGTAATTGGTGTGTAAACCGTTTTAACATAATAAATAAATAAATAAAATAAATAAATAAATAAATAAATACATTATGTATGACTATGATGAGATTAATTTTCACGTTTCATAAGCCCTGTATAAATACAGGGCATTCAAAAAATATTATAGACTCATTTGAGTGTTCCCCTCCACGGAAATCTTTAGTAAAAGGCGAAAGATTTATGCGTTCTGAAGAGAAACCAGAGTTAGTGAAAATAAAGGCGCTCAGCCCTTATACGTGTCGCGCGGTAACGAAACCATAGCGCGATCTAACTCGATCCCAACGCCATCTAGAGAGCACGAGGTAAAACTTTAATCAAACGCTCAAGTAAGCTTTGAAAGTATCGAAGCTTACTTAAGCTACCAATACCTAATTAATTATTATCAAAAGAATAATCAAGCGCATGTGGTTATTAATAAAATAATGTGCATCGAAATAATCAATTACATATTTTAAGAACTGCTGATAAATAAATGCGTTGACAACACGACTCGCAAAGAAACATGATTTCACTTTATACATTTCCCATTTTCAATCTGTTGGTACTGCGAATGAATATATAATTTAAGTATAGATATTCAGAGCTTCTTTATTGCTTTTATCTATTGTTTCACCAGCCATCCTGGGTGACGACGCAGCAGTGTGGTTCTACGTGAGAATAAACGCGTTGCGTGCACTACTTGAACTCTGCCGCATCATACCGAAGGCTGCATTCACTGTCATCGAACCGAAAACCTTTTCATCATTACGGAATATTAATAAAAAATGTTAGTACCTACAGCTTTATTTACTAACTGTTTCTCGCGGTATCACTCATTGTGCGGGACGGACGTAGCTCAGAAGCAGGAACTATGGGTGGCTTCGAGACGTTGACGCCCCGTCGGTCGCTGGTTCGTGGACGGCTGGGCGAGTGGACTGTATTTTCGATGTGGCGAGAAACAGGAATATAAGAAACAGGAGTATGAGAAACAAGAATACGTTTAGACGGGTTTTAGTACTCTCTGGTTTTAATACGTTTAGACGGGTTTTAGTACTCTCTGCTACTGTGGGTTCAGGAATGCCGGCGAAATAATAAGTCTTCATATATTTTTCAGGAGTCTTGAAGGGACGAGCTTCGACGCACTACTGTTTACTATTTCACTATTTACTTTTTCACTATTTACTATTTTGCACTATTAAAATTCTATACCGATGACTACGACTGTACGGCGGAACTTGCGCACCGAATGTGTTCGAAACTTTACCTTAACGAGCGCCTCGATTCCTCGTCCCTCCCACCAACCTCAGTTTATTTGACATTTCAATTTTACAGCGATATTACAGGTCTATGGTACATGAGAGCGTTATGGGACGCACGGTGCCAGACCCCCCATGAAGTGCGCTACCGGACTATACTATACTCACACTGAATTTCTTCAAGACTGAAACACTATAACCGAATAAACTATGAAAACTATGTGAAATCAGCCCTTGTATGAACATTATCTCGAGATAAAAAACAAACTATGGGGGCTATCTCGATACGGAAAGCAGTGTGTGTTAGGGCATTTCATGGGCTATCTGGCGATAGTAATCCTATCGATGTGACCTAAGCCCTAGTATTGACAATTTGCATGTAAAATGAAAGACAAAACACAGACATTATTTATTGTTCTGTAACTTAAACTATTAACAATATTCCTATAAAGTAAGTTGTTTTCTATATACTGAGACCTAGGCTTTCAGTTAAACACTATTTCACTAATGAAAGTTTAGGATTTTTTCTATCGAGAAATGTTTACATAGGCAAATCAGGCCGTAAACGGCAGAACTATATGTTTATTATACTCAACTATGTAGGTTTTAAGCTACCACTATAAAACTATTACAATTTACTATTAAAAAACACTATAATTTACAAATCAAAACACTATCAAAACTGAATACAATTCTATACTTATTTAGAAGGAGGGTGCACGTGAAAAACACACATCGGCGCGGCTCACGGCACTTTTTTCTCGTTACCCGCATCACAAATTGTTAGAGTATAAATAGTAACGCGCATACACGAACACTTAGGCATTATGATTTTGCACTCGCGGCGCACGGATGCGTCTGTCGCGAACACTCATGTTAATTCAACTACTTCTATCAAATGGATGATAAATAGCCTATTATTCTATTCTCAACATATAAGCTGATTTAATGCGAAAGCAGTAACTGTCATCATAATCCATTCAGCAATTCTGTGTACAAGAGTAACAAACACACATAGTTCATACCCACGTACCCTCATAAACGTCGCATTTATATAAGCAAGATAAAATTAAAGTTGTAGTTTGAAGTTACGATTTAAGTGGACGATTTAAAAAAATAAATATCTCTTACCCTCAGACAAGGAGACCCCGATTGAAGCTCAACGTTTAGCAGTGCAGTGTTACATAAACTTACAGAATTACCACGTGAGCACGAAGGCCATGCTCAACGGAGACTTTATGTCTGAGCTGATGGGCATAATGCAGGTAACAACTTTCACTTACTAAAATAATTATACTCATATTTTTAAAGAGTTTGTAGGTATATTTGAACTCGCCCATCTCAGGAATTACTGGGCCTTTGCAGAGAAGTCCCTACGGGATGCGGGTAAAACCACTGGCAGCCGTTTATATTCACATAGTAACCTGTGAAACTATCATAGGCAGCCACTTAAAAAAAAAAGCGACATGTATTTCCATTTTTCTTAGCGAAAATGTGGTGTGGGAATCATGTTTTTCAATTTTCATATTTTTTTACGTTTCCTATAATTGCCTCCTAATATATAATTCCTATAATAACCATTATAATTTCAGCGTACAGATACCAACTTGAAGATAATGACGTGTACCGTGCTCACTGGTTTGATGTCGGAGGAGGCAGCTCGAGACTTGTTCACAGCCAAGAAAGGCGAAGAAGTTAGTATTAGCAAAGCCATAAATATATGTAGCATGTATATAAAGAGCAAGAAATATTAAACATTAGACGTACATTCTGCTAAGTTAAATTAGCAAAGAAATTCGTAAAGATTGAAAACGGTGTTCCAATATCAATAAAAATAGCAACCTTTAGCGCCGCGGGCATCTCAACCATTTCTATCAAATTATATGAAATTCTTAGTTTTTCGCCCTATTACAGCATCCCAATAAACAACCCTACTAATTGTTTCCAACATACTTTGACAATATTTATAATTTTACATAGCCAGAATCAGTGGCGGATTTACCAATAGGCCAAGTAGGCCAGTGCCTAGGGCGGCAGATTTAGAGGGGCGGCAAATTTTGCTATTTTTTTACATTTTTTTTTATAATTAAGTATATGAGTACACAATCCATACATAAATAAACGATTAATAAGCGCACTGTAATATAAACTTAGATACTTACGTGATCATGAATTTTAAAATATTCCAATAGCGTTTCAATAAAAATAAAATAAAAAATCCGCTCGCTTCGCTCGCGGTTTTTTCATAATTCCTGGTTTATTCTGCGCTCTTTGAGTCCTCAATCTAACAAAAAGTTAAAGCACCGAAGTAGCAAAAACAACTGACGCTCTACACTGACGATTTCTAAGCTGTTTATGAGGTGGAGGACTTTTGTGTCCCAAAAAATTTCGCGCTCGCTGCTCTCTCAGTTTTTTCACTTTACACTGTTTTTATTTCAAATTTGTTTGAGTATTTTTGTGTTCCAAGACTCGAGAAATTTCGCGCTCGCTGCGCTCGCGCCTTTCACTTGACAGTGACTATTTTCTGATTTCTTTAGGTATTATTGCGACCCAAAAATCAAAAATTTCGCGCTCGCTACGCTCGCGGCTTCTTCTCTTTGCGGTGGTTTTTTTCCACACTTGTTTGGGTAGGTATTTTAGTGTCCCAAAGCTTAAAAAAATTCACGCTCGCTTCGCTCGCGACTTTTTCACTTTACGGCGGTTTTTGTAAAACTCGTTTTGGTACAAAATTATTAAGTTTTGGAACAGTAACGCTTTTACATATGTCGTTTTTTTTTTGGGGGGGGGGGGGGGTGGGGGAGTGCTCAATAGGTAGTACGCCTTGGGTGCCACCCGATGCTACGCCGCCACTGAATCATAGCACCCGAACGAATGAACCGATTTCGATATAGTTTTTTTTTGTACTACAGGTGTTTTACGGGCGATTGTTCTTAGACATGTTTGATGAAAATTGATTGAGCCGTTTAAAAGTTACAGAGGTTTTACGCTTCAAAGTCGCTGTCATATAAACTTGTTAACATTAAACTCTTCGGTACATAGAGGGTTGCAAAAATAATCTAGTAACTGACAGAAATATCATTTTTTTCACAATCATTAGAGGCGGCAAAAATTGAATGGCCTACTAGCGGCAAATTTGTAAATCCGCCACTGGCCAGAATGTGTAAAGTAATATTTATTCAGCTAATATAGTTTCTGTAGGATTAGTTCAAAGTTTAACCTCATGTTCCCTAGATGGCGTTGGGATCGAGTTAGATCGCGCTATGGTTTCGTTACCGCGCGACAGGTATAATGTCCGGGCGACTTTATTTTCGCCAACTCTGGTTTCCCTTCAAAACGCATAAATCTTTCGCCTTTTACTAAAGATTTCCGTGGAGGGGAACACTCAAATGAGTCTATAATATTTTTTGAATGCCCTGTATTTATACAGGGTTTAGAATTCTGAAAATCAAGCTTTTACAAATGTAACAGGACTCGCATTTGATAATAATCATAGTACTTACTTACAGCGTTATACTTATTCATTTTTCTGTGCACCTGCCACAAAAAAAATCATATATTGTCGGTGACACTCTCATTTTAGTGATTTTAGGTGACTGACACTTTAATATTTAAAAGATTTCAGATTCACATTATAATTATATTTGTATAACTATAGTAGGTACAACGTCTTTAATTTATAGGTAGGTACAGGTTATGATATACAGATTAATAATTACCTGAAAGTCGGCCCTTCACCCCAAATTCTGCAACACCCGTTCACTTTTCAGGTGGTATCAAAGAACTTACATATCCAACACATTGGTCTTCGCACGGCGTTGTGCACTGTAATCGCTGCCAGCGTCACCGATGAGGGAGCTGATGTTTATCTCGATCTTGGGACTATACACTAGTAAGTAGAGACTTGAAGACTTATTGAGTGTATTTTTTTTTAACTTTTTATAAAAGGAAGGTAGGTAGATAATTGTCACTTAACTAGGTTCCGTTACTGGTTTTTCTTGCGTAGGTGAACTGTGGGTAACGTGAGAATTATTTTACGTCTATATTTTTTCAAACTGTTCCTGAGATTGGCGCGTCACAAACTCATCAGCTATAAAATGAGTTCAGATTTATTTTAAAGGAATAAATATGTGAAGAGATGTGCAATCTTTGTACTTAATATACAACAAAAATAAGTTAAAAGGTGGGCTAGAAGATGACTTGGCTGTAATAGTTTTACTCAGTTGCCAATCTGGATAGTGGATAGCAGTGCGAACACATAGATTCTAAACATAAATTACGTTGTACTAATATGTTACCTACCGATATTTTATGGTTGTCCAGCATGGTGGAGAACAAGCAAGCGCGGTACGTGGTGAGCGCGTGGGAGGCGGCGCTCGAGGCTATCTTCCGACATCACCCCTCCGCTAAGCTGGCCTACACCGGTAGATTGGACATCAATGACTTCACTCAGGTAAACACGTTACCGCACCTATTCAAAATACTTTTTTACTAAAATATATAACCGACTTCAACAATATTCCTCAAACTTTCTGCTAATTCTGAAAAATACTACGTTGTAGACGGCATCAAATTCAGTTCAGAGTACGTGAGATGGTCGTGCACATACCTACATACAAATTAAGCTGAGAACAATTAACTCGTACCTACTTGGAGTAAAAGCGCCCTCTGGCGGTCTACCATCGGTGATTCAGTGCACCTCCAACCTTTTAATTTTTCATAATCTTCATAAATCAAAGGAATCCAGCATTTCGGGCAGGATTTTAAAAACACCTCTTTTCCTATTATAACATTAAAGATTTTCTTATTATTTCCAATACTCAGGAGGGTTTCTACTGTATGAAGCGAATGGGCGAGCGGTTCCCGAGCCTGCAGACAGTGATGACTCAGTCCAAGAAGCCACGGAACCCAGTGTTCCTGTGCATGTTCCAACAGCCACCCCATGATGCCGGTTCCGGGCTGGATATTAGAAGTCCTCGTGAGTAGTGAAAATTTTTATGTCGTTTCGTAACTAAATGTAGGTATAGTTATCGGCACGGATAATGAGCTCTCGGCGAAAGAGTGGGGATCGCTTTGCGCACTGTACACTTAAGGCAATAAACCAATAAATCACTTCTGCGCAGGTGAAGGTCAGGGCTCAATATCCTTGCCAATGATTATATAATCCGCGAATCACAAGTTTGATGCGCAGAAAACAGCTAAAGTTTTAAACAAATTGGATAAAGAATACAGTGCTTTTCTAGTGGGCTTATTAAGACCCTATATTCCCGTGGTTCAAAATGTTTCAAACAAAATTTCATCCTGCTCATTCTCTAATTTTAAAATAGATATAAACAGAGTTAAATTACTTTCACATTTACAATACAAGTACCTACCTAAGAATTATTGCACACTAACTTTCTTTGTTTATGCACTTCCTGCTTCAGACCAACCGTCTCAGTCGACGCTAGCGGTGACAACATCCAGTAAGATGCGGTTCCCGGCAGTCCCGGATGATCACAACTTGAGGGAGTATCTCTTGAAGCTGAGGCTGTGGCTTGGCGACCCGTAAGCTTTTTAAATAATTGGTAACAGTTAAGATGCTTTGTGAGAAAGTTACGTTGGTTGAATGGTTTAATTGTTTCAGAGCTAAGTCTTTGCATTACTACGAAATAGAAGACGCACATTATGAAGTGAGGTAAGTTTTCTTAATTATCTGTCTATGCTGGTCTCGTAAAGATACGTACAAAAGGGTTGGTATATGTAGGTAAACCTAAATAATGAATCTGGGCCTTCCTTATGTACCATGGTTGCATGCATCTATTGGTTCGCTTAAGTTTTTAAGTTTTGAACAAACAGACCCCATTATTTCCAACATACTCTTGCTTAGATACCGTGAGAAATGTGAAGAAGTATCATCATCGCTGAAGAACAAGGCGCAGCTGTTGGCGGAGTACGTCGCCGAACAGATGAGCGGCCTCACGCAGGAGCGGGACTGCTCCATGCCTAGCGTTGACTTGCATTTGGCTGACTTGATGGTAAGTTCACCTGCTATAGGGACCATTGGATAAGTAAAACATAGGGAATTATAGGAAACCCTAAAGGAAGACTTGGGTCTTTTGTGCATTGGATGAAAATATTATTTACGTCAATCGTGTATTTTTCTGTTTTAATGTTTGTGCCCGAAATTTAAAATTGTTTCCGAATTGTTGTACCGTGTCGTTGGTTAGCAGGTTCAAATCTGTGTAATCTTTCGGGCAAAATTTCCGACAGTTAAAGTAATTAAAGTAAAAAACCACTAGACCGCACTTTGCCAAAATAGGTAAAAATGGCAACCTTACCTTACTTGTCAATTTAGACCTTAGCACATAAGACAGACAAAGGAAACCACATTTTTTTCAATTCCTCTAACACCACCAAATCTTTCCCAGGCCGACCTATCATCCCCAGTCATAGGGCTTGGCTTCGTGAAGTGTGGCGGGGCCTTAGAACGGGCCCTTCTCTTCAAGGTGTTGGCCGATCGCGTGGGCCTGCCCTGTGCTCTGTACCGGTGTTCCAGCGCTTATGTCTGGTGTGAGATCGCAGTACCTGAGCTGGATCCGGTAAGATTTTGTTTAAGAATTGTGTGAGGGATGATAGTTGATATTTTCATTTCTGGTATGTAGTTATTAGGGCCCCATGAAACAAGGTATACTTCTTCTGGTCTCTCCAGTACTTACTAGAAGTTACCGGTCAGCGCAAGTTTTTCACATCTTGTGCCAAACTAACAGGTCTTCGACGGTGGCAAACCCTTAGGTACATGTTTTCGCGAAGAGCTGTACATGATATGTATCACTCTGTAACATAACAGTAAACTATTTATACTTATCTAAGAAGATAAAATCAAAGCGTACCAAATAAATTGCTTTGGCCGACTTTAGAAGCTATGCTATATCATTGACAAAAATATAAGTCTTGTCTATAATATATACCACACTGTCGTCTGTCTAGCTTATTTTTATTTAACGAATCCCTTATTTTATTCTAATATACAAGAATACAATCTCCAGGCAGACGACCCAGACATAGAACAGAAATACCCAGCTGGTCTACTCCGAACGAACTACATAGTAGACTTGACACAACGGCCGGGCCGGCTGATACCTCACGGCAGTAGAGAAGCCAAGCTGGTCTGCGGCCCCGTGTGCTTCGCGCCTTACACTGCTAAAGAGCTACCTGAAGTGTGCACATGTGATCATCATCATCATCATGGGTAGATGATGATGGAGTGATGACGTTGTGACGGTATATCAAGTTTGTATGATTATGGTTGTTTTGGTTGGTAGAGATTTTTTTAACAACTTTGTGATTTATCATAATCATCATCATGGGTAGATGATGATAGAGTGATGACGTTGTGACGGTATATCAAATTTGTATGATTATGGTTGTTTTGGTTGATAGAGATTTTTTTAACAACTTTGTGATTTATGTGATTTGTCATCATCATCATCATGGGTAGATGATGATGGTGTGATGGAGTTATGATGGAATATCAAGATCGGATTGTATCAAAATGGTTGTTTTGGTTGGATGAGATTTTTTTAACGATACACGGTACGGACGAACGGTAAACCATCTTGATATAAGTTTTTATATAAATACATATTGAATAAATAAACTGTTCCTTAAAATAATGATTCAACTGGTATTATTGTGTTTACATTCTGTTTTAGCAGCATTTCATTGTTAAGAATTTTTTTTAAATAAAAAGTCATATCAAGTTTGTTTACCTTTAGATAAATGCTGATTCAAAAGGAGTATTTTATTTGAATGGTAGAAATGCAACTGTTTGTTGGTTGAGACTGCTTGACGCTTATTATAAAATCATGTTAACCATATTGACGAAAATAAAAAAATAAAGCATTTTTTGCATTATTTCATTAATTTTATTTCAATCTATACACAGCATTATTCGTTCGGTGCCGTGCTAATACATATTAATTATAATAAATATATTTAGTATCAAAATCCTTAAGACGAGGCACATAAGTAGACAATTGCACTTGGAGATGGACGGACAATACAATCACAAACATTTATACTTATTGCTAATTATATTTAAAGGTTGATACTGCAACTTTTGCATTATAAGTAGGATAAATAGTTCGAGAATTCGAAGGTGTAAAGAATATATAATTATATGTATAGAAGGCCACTTATTTACTCTAGATTGTCTTCAATAGTATTTAGCATCTTGAAAATGAAATGCCCATAGTTCTAACCGACTTCTGAAAAGAGGAGCATCTCAATTCAGACGTTTGTATTTCTTTTATTGTACATTTCAAGCAGTACAATTGTACTGTAAAATACAGTAATTTGTATCCAAATGGGTAACACTGCGCAAAACTGCAGTATCCACCTTATTTTAATACAAAACATGTCTTAATAATTACTTAATCCAAAATACTTATATGTATAAAGAAATTAAAATAATAATTTATACCTTTAAGGTAACAATACAATTGCGCTGGTTATAAAACTTACCAGCAGTAAGAAATTTGTTCAAATTGTAACGAAATCTTTCGTTATCTTTCAAAAAATTTGTTTTGCAAGTGGAACACAACCTATTCAGACAAAGTATGTAAGTATATTGACTTAAATTAATTCAGTCTAGATAAAATGTGGTAAATGGCATCTTAGATAGAAATTATGGGAAGTGTTCCTTATTTTAGCTAAAATTATATAAAGGTAAACTTGTGCAATCTATTTAAACTACTAACTTCACTGTATCAAAAACAATACAAATACATATAATAGTGCTTCAAGCAAAATACATGATAAATTTCTATTAGATACTGTTAAAAGTAATAGAAAAAGCCGCTTGATATTCTAATACTTAACTATTGTAACATATTTTTTATAAAATGTTAAAGCTGCTAACTCTTATTTATTTAATCTTAAAATATCTATTAATGTCTTGAACATTACGGTGGTCAGGAATGTCAAAATAATATAAACTATACATACTAAAACACTATAAAATATTCTTTATGTAGAATTTGTATACATGGCAACTTTGTTGCATCGACGGAATGATTTGTAACTTAAACTCGGTAAAAACATAATGGATACTATGTCGGCTCACATATTATAACTATAAATAATTAGCCTAAAGAATAAGGCCACACTCAAATACTATAAGATACGTCTCGGAACATCTTATTTATCAATACAGGTACACACAAAACTGTATTTTTAACCGACTTCCCAAAAAAAAGGAGGCTCTCAATTCGACCGTGAATATATTTTGTCAAGTTCCATCTACCGTTTTCAATTCATCTTAGTGTCAGAGATCGATGTTAAGGTGAGTACAGACTATGTAACATGTTATATAACCTGTGTTTTATAACACGTCCACATTATGTAACCTTGTTATTCAACATTGCAACATATAACAATACTGTACACATTAGAATAACATTGCAATATAACAATGTTATATAACCATTGTCGTTTATCGTTCTTCAGTGCTATCCACAATCTCGACAGTAAATAGTTATAAAACATGTTTTATAACATTCAGTGTCCACATTATCTGAAACATGTTATATAGCAATGTCGTATAACATGTTATGTTACATAGTCTGTACCCACCTTTACATAAACAACATTTATCGATATCGATAAAAAATAAATCTTACCATCACTTATCTATTCTAAACCGTAGTCTGTGGTATGCCATGGACAATCTGAGTCCTAGACCTAGCCCGGGGCAGGGGTTCCGGGACGCGGGATACGGATCCCTCTTTGAGCGAGAGTGCGGAACCCGTCGACGCTTCTGAAGGGGGCCGGGACGATTGCAGTGTTGCTGGTTGATTTATCTGGAATAGAATTTTAGATTAGAATTGTAGAATAATTAAAAATGTAAACACAAAACAACCGTTAATTCTCCATCACAAACCAGCACAATTAATGGGAGAAATCAAGATAAGCAGAAGGAACTGTCTTACAGTATCATCGCCAACCACCTTTCTACTCGCCGACCAAGCAGCAAATGAAAGCAGGCGCATTTTTTTTTGTATGTCATCTCGCAGTTCAGCCGCGGAGGCCGCGTACTGCTTCACCGGACATCAGGCGGGCGCTACTCAGCGCTCGCTGTTTATAGGAAGTGGTGGCGTTTCAAACTAACCACACAAAGTTTATTGTATAATTTACTAGTCATTTTTTAACAAATGGAAAAATGCAATGACTACTTAAGCGAAAAAAGTAAAAATGATTATTAAATCTCCATTTTCCTATATTTTTTCATAACCTCCGCTCTCAGTCGACATCAAAGGGAAGCAATTTTTTGACTTGAGTAGAATGATAAGTTTGATTTGAGTAGAAACACAAATAGTGTTTAGTTTTATTATACACACTTATATTATTGTAAAACTTATCATTGAATAAATAACTCACAGTCCTACTAATAGGTTGTGGCGTATGAGGTTTCTTGATGGGCACGTCTCTATACTCGTAGATGTTGTCTCTGGACCGCGTGTTGTTGTCTATGCCGCTCTCTTCCACTTCAGGCACCATGAATATATCCCCGTCGTAATATCGGTCTGTTTCCCTGTAATTTTAGTTAAATACAGTTATTTTTGTGAATAGAAAAATGGTTATAGTTGTGGCTTATTCCAAATCAAAAATTAAATAGGATTTTCAATTTTTTTTTAATGTATGTAATATACTTTTGTAATAGATTCATCCATATAAAATATTCTCTGTTACCCCAATATGTATTTGACAAACACGAAAACAAAAACGGTAATTTCTACAAGCGTGTTTGAGACAGTTCAAAATACGTAAAAACTATGTCTATAATTTTGATGAAAAAAAATAATACTAAACTGAGTGTGTGTGTAATATGAACTGTCTTAATAAGGCCCAACGTCACCGACAACATAAATGTTTTTCTTAAAATAACCGTTTACGTTGAAAATTAAACGTGGTAATTCATAGTCAACAGTGGTTTTAACAAAACTGACGTTTATATTGTCGCCAAACTTGGGCCAAAAGCATCTACAAGCATAAATCGAATGTTAGTGTCACCTACACTGCCGGTACCATTTTCCATTTTGGTGGGATAGCCCTGTTAAAAAGGATTTTACACATTGTTAGTATGACAAAGTACAATTCATTAATGAACGGTTAGTAATGAAGTTAGGATAGTTTTGATTTTAAGTTTTGTGGTCGATTTTAATAAATAAATAAGCACCATATAACTACGATAACTAAACTATAACCAGCCGTCAAATTGCCGCCCGTTGGTCAATTCGGCGATTTAGGCCCGGTTGTTCGTACGTTACGGTAAAGTTAAAGTTAAAATTTTACCGTTGTCAATTTTGACCACGGTTAATTTGACATTTTTATTATGAAATTTTAACGTTCAACAACGATTTTTGAATTTAAAACCCCTTTAATTTTACTGTAACTAGAATTTAACGTAACCGAGCTTCGAACAACCGGGCCTTAATGGCTGATGGTTCGGTTATTGTTATAGTTAAATGATGCAACCCATCTAAATTATGTTAGGATGGTTTATGGCCAGTTTTAACACATCTATAAAAATGCAAACTAGGGACTAATCTAATAGACAACTTGTATATTAAAAGTGGTTAGCGAGATCAATTCAATTATATTAATTTATTAAGCAGTTAATTACCCAATTACATTTGTTAGCAGTTCCCAATGTTTACAACTCTCAAAAAGATGACTTAATTAATATATGTATTTACGGTACTTTTTCAATGTTTCCTTACCTCTTAGCGTTTCGCCACAGCATACAGCAAACGACTAATAGTACAATGAGTACTAGGCAAGCGCTTGACACGGACCAGAACGCAATTTGTAGAGGCTGCTTCGGCTCCCACCAATACTGTAAGAACAGAAACATACATTATTGACAATGTTTTAAAATGCGATTTTAAGGATAATAACAAGTACGTAATTATTTTATACTAGCTTTTGCCCGCGACTTCGTTCGCGTGGAATAGTGATTTTTGGTTTGACCAATAGATGGCGCTATATGTCCGAAATAAATTTTATTTTTATTTTTATATTTTTTTGTAATAAAAACTATCCTATGTCCTTTCTCAAGTTCCAAACTATGTCTGTACCAAATTTCACACAAATCGGTTCAGTAGTATAGGCGTGAAGAAAAGACAGACAGACAGACAGAAAGACAGACAGACAGACAGACAGACAGACAGAGTTACTTTCACATTTATAATATTAGTTAGGATAGAGGCTTTAATGTAAGGCCAAGTTTCAGGACATTTTTGACTGCTGTAGATTAAACAGATCTTCTGTATTTTTTCAAGTGACCATTGAAATAATCTTTTGTTTTATATTTACAATCTCATACTTCATCTCTGGTTTTCGCGCGGATCAATCCACCAGCGTCGGTGACCGATTTCAATGCTCTAAGTACGACTAATCTAAGCGGTCAAACTTATAATTTTTGAGATAATCTTGAACAAAATTAACACAAGTTTATGTAGTCTAATATTACTAACTCTATTTTACACTACATTACCTCAGTAATAGGCGGGTAGGTGGGTACAAGCCTGCCTATAACAGTGGGCAGGTACATAGTCCAGAAGGCGAGTTCAGTCTGCCGGTAGTTCAGCTGTATGCTGGAGTTGTACGTCGTGTTCAGGTTCAGGTAGCGGAGCTGACCTGCTTGAGCTACTTCGAAGTGTAAGCCGAGGATCCGAGACCGGGTGGGGTTGCTGGAACAATGTGGGTGTTATTTGTAGAGTGATAAGGTTCAATTTGGGTTACGTTTTAATTTTGTGATGGTAACTAGAAATAATATGTATTTTGAATTTTTTGAGATCTTTTTACAGGTCTATTTACTGCAGTCAAGGACACCAATATTAAACAATCTGTGGATTGAATGATTTGAATCTCATAACAGAGCTATAATAAGTCATCTCAATACTTAATGATTAAAGAATATAGACATTGTGATTTATCTAAATTTTGCATCACTGTAGTGAAATAATTAAATACATCACATGTCATCATCCTCCAAGCCTTTTTCCCAACCATGTTGGGGTCGGCTTCCAGTCTAACCGGATTCAGCTGAGTACCAGTGCTTTACAAGAAGCGACTGCCTATCTGACCTCCTCAACCCAGTTACCCAGGCAACCCAATACCCCTTGGTTAGACTGGTGTCAGACTTACTGGCTTCTGACTACCCGTAACGACTGCCAAGGATGTTCAATGACAGCCGGGACTTACAGTTTAACGTGCCATCCGAAACACAGCCAATGGTGTCTAAGATATACTTAGAAAGTACATACAAACTTAGAAAAGTTGCATTGGTACTTGCCTGACCTGGGATCGAACCCGCGCCCTCATACTTGAGAGGTTGGTCCTTTACCCACTAGGCCATATACAGAGACATACAGGCTGTGCTTTTTTCACAATACATACGAATAGTAAAGTAGCACAGTATGTTTGTTTTGCATCTATTAGTTTCTAAAAATACAAAAACTACACTCACCCAAACCTAGCAAAATCAGCATAAGTCTTCATAAAGAAATGGCTCATATTCCTATCATTGTTTGTCCACACCTGATTATCAATCCTCTGCTTCACCGGGAAGAACTCCTGGTCCATGAAGGGTGCCCCAGTCAAAAAGTAATGTTCTGTATCATGAGCATATCTCCTCCATTCAGGCCATCTGAAGGCCTCTACGGTAGTGTTGAGAACATACATGTAGACAGGCACGTTTTGTTCTAGGAGAAGTTTTACCATCTTGTCTGTTGGTGCACGGTATAGGAAATCTGAGAGAAGCTGTAAAATGTTTGTTATATTTAGTTTAAAAGTTACTTTTTTGAAACAGTTCAATTAGTACTATTAAACTGCAGGATATGTCACAAAGCATAATTAAATTATATTGGGTGTGTCGTACCTAATCACATTAAATCCTATCACATATACTTTATGATATTCAATGGCGAATTGTACAAAAATTTACTGCAGTTTTTAGCCTTAAAGCCTCTCTCCATGAATGGGCTTTATACTACTAATTTTATATAGATTTTTTCAAATCTATATATATAAAAGAAAGTCATGTTAGTTACTCTACTTATAACTCAAGAACGGCTGAGCCGATTTAGCTGAAAATTGGCAGGGAGGTAGTTTAGAGCCAGGAGAAGGACATAGGATAGTTTTTATTACAAAAAAATAAAAATAAAAAATACAATATATTCCGGACATACAGCGCCATCTATTGTTCAAACCAAAAATCTGCCGGATGCCACTATTCCACGCGAACGAAGTCGCGGGCAGAAGCTAGTTAGTTATACAATACGAGTGTAGATTTGCTTCTTATCTGATTTGTAACACCAGTAACACCCGGATTATTATTATTAATTACGTTATTTGTGACATGATTAGAAAGGGAATAAGAAAGGTAATAGGGAGTTACTTGCAATACAGGACAATTTGTATTAGTCTTTTCAATGAGTACCAGGATAATTATAATATAAAATACTTACATGTATATACTGGTCTCTAATCGCACTGACGTTATGCGGTTCCGGGTGGTAAGTGTACATGTACCGGATAGCCTCGTACACTCCTCTAGGGTTCAATGTGTAGTTGTATCTTTGTACCAGCTCGGCCACTTTCTGGTTGAACCAAGGTTCGTTTATCTCGTAGTTCGGAGCTAAGGAGTTGTTCGTATCTGGAATATTAAGATTTGGTAGTAAAAGTTGCTGTAGTTTTTTCAGGAAGTGTCTTAAAACATTACTTAAAACTCCAGAAAACTGCAAGTGGTTTAAAAAAACAACCCAATTTCTCCTGATATTTATCAATGGGTGAAACTAATCCACAAAAAAACTCCTCAGCAAAAATTTAAAGAAATTGTACATCAATACCGAAATATTTATTTTTTGTATAACGATAAAAGTATATAATTTGTACGCAATCGCAAATATAGATGAGGTTAACATTTCTTTTTTGGCAGATGTCAACCAAAATAATTATCACTTTTATAATTAGCCTACAAAACAAAATAATTTAAGAAAATTTTCATTTAAAAAAAAAGTTTTTTTCAACTTACACAAATAATAAGCAGCTTCCTGCGTGGTGACTCCCGTCATGTACCTCAGCGAGGGGTTGAACTGCCTCAGCTTGATGAGTTCCTCCGGCATGCTGTGCAGGAAGTGCCAGTCCCTCTCGCGCCAGCCGTCGTACCATTCATCACCAGGAAATGTAAAGTTGTTCTCCAGTACTGGACCCCATGGCATGAAGCCTACGTGAGGCTGTGGGGGTCAGGCAACATGTAATTTTAAACTTAGTGTACCATTTATTTTATATTTAGCCACACATACATACATTGAAAAAGTATACAAAAGAAGAAATAGTGTGGCAAGGGGTATATCTCAGTATAAACTGTGTATTTGAGTTAAGGTTGATATTGGTGTGGCAAAAGAAAGGATGCATAGGCATTATATAATAACAATAACGTAAATTAGGGACTGATAAAGACTGAATCTATTTTTTTGTTATTTTATGTCGTATTTTAATATGCTTTCCATTTGGAAGCAAAACTATTGCACAGACGAGATCAACCTTCTGCGAAAGAGCTAGAACACCTACTATTTTAAATCCATGTACATGAGTATATTCTACATTATGTGAACTAAATAAACCCTGCGAAAAGGTAGATTTTTGCCAAGAGAAAAAAAAACAGAATATCTGTATTGTGCGCAGTAAAGATATGACGTCATACCTGAAACTCAGCATTCCCCAGCTCATAAAAGCTCCTCCCCTGTCGGAGACAGTTGACGAGCTTCCACGAGGAATCGATAGGGCAGCCCAGCAGCCGCCCGAACACCAGCGACGTGTTCTGAACCCTGAACTTGTCTTCTATCATCGCCCAGTCCGCTAGGGCTGACCCACTCTGTGGAAACATGTGGCACGAAATGTGAATAATAATCTTCTGAGAGATCATCATATCTAGCGTTTTCCCAAAATATGGCGGGATAGGGGTATGAGTCTGCTGAATACAGAAGCAGAATTTTACATGGAGTGACCGCCTATCTGACCTCTTGAACCCGTTACCCGGGCAACCGTTGGTGAATCTGGTTGACAGACTTTCTGGCTTATGACTATCCGTAAAGAATGCCAAAAATATTCAAATGACAACCGGAACCAATTTACGTGCCCTTTCTTTCTTTTCTTATCTCAAAAAAAATTCTAATCCCCCAAACTGACCTGAGCAATAACTCTAGTGACAATATCCCTAGTCTGCGGAGCTATAGCCAGCAGACCAGCTGAGGCAGCTCCGGCTCCTGGCCCGAACAGCGTGATGGATGAGCGGTCACCGTTGAATGGCGTGATGTTATCGTACACCCAGCGGAGAGCCATCGCTTGGTCGAGGATGCCGTAGTTGCCGGGGGAGTTCTCGTCACCGGTTGATAGGAAACCTGGTGAAAAGTAGAAGGTCCTTGGTACATAAGGTTGACACTATTTACATGTCGAATATTATGCCCAAAAATATCGTTATCATCACGGACACATTTAATTTTGTAGACTTCACTGGAGCAATATAAGTATCAGAAATATAGAAGTTACGAAGGATTTGTGCGGATAGCTCTGGTCGCGTTGATTTGGTGTTTGTAGTGTCTAGTACCTAACCTAGGAGGTTCTAACACAAAAACAAAATTGCTGCACTTACATTGCATGTTTGCAGTTTTATGTGAAACGAATAGCATAGGTACTTATAACCTCTTGGGCTTGCATAGTTAAAGTTGACTGTACGTAAATTATTTTAATGTAAGTGTTTTTGTGCATCCTCATTTTAAGTTAAAATTAATTCTTCTTCAAATATCTTCTTACCAAGAGCCCCGAGCCTATAGTTGATAGAGACCACGATAACATTGTAGAAGGCTGCCATCATGTGCGCGGGGAACAGGTTCGATGCCCCTGAGGTGTACTGCCCGCCGTGGATGTACACCATGACCGGGTAGCGCTGTGCTGTGGAACCGGCTTCCGTCTGATGGTGGAAATGGGAGAAATTTAGAATAATGTCTATAGCTAGTAGTTTTTTTGCTTTTTGCGGGCCATGTCTATACTTTACATTGGGTAAAATGCTAGATATTAAGAACTAACTTGTGGATGTCGTAATATAACTAATGTAAAACCTACCTGAAATAAAGGAATAAATAAAATAATATTTTATGTTCTTTTGAGATAATTATGAGGCTATTACTACAAAATGTCACGAGCTCTGTAACCTGATGTAGAATAAACGATACTTAATTAATTAATGCGCTACTAATCTGTGAATTAAACTCAATTTAGGACAACGACATTGAAGAGCCGCAGATTTTTATTACGACCTTTATTGCAATGAAGGTAAGGTTTATTTCATTTAGCAGATAACGCTCAATGAATGTATTAATTGGACGCATTAGTCGGCTCCTACTGATTCATTCTTGGGTGCCTATTTTGATTTTAAAGAAGTATTTAAAAACACAGGCTTTGTTTTTTTAAGAGTTCTTTTGAAATATGACTTAAGGTAAATCATGTATTTCACTAACCAAATTCACTACATATTACAAAGCAAAGTAATCTGCAAGCCTCTGTTTGTCTGTTTGCAAATAAACTCAAAAATTACTGAACGGATTTTCATGCGGTTTCAGTACACAACCCGTGCAAAGCCGGTCCCGGTCGTTAGTTCAAAATAAATACTTGGTTGGTTTCTGAGTATGTAATATGTATTTAAAATCGAATTCTCAACAAAATAAGGATGCCGCATCATATTACAATACACAAATATAAATCAATAACTTGACGTATAAATAGATAACATCTCTATGTTAAATAACCCATTGAACGAACAATAATCGCAAACAATAGATCCCCGAATACAATATGTAGTGTGTAATAATGCAGAGAAACAATATTGATTATAATCATTTGGACAGTATGTTCGTGGTTTCCCGTTGACGGGTAGCGGTTTAGCATTGAGGCGAAATGGATCATCTTTTGTGAAGAGTATACAGGGTGTGTCGTTCACAATCACATTAAATCCTATCGCATATACTTTATGATATTCTATGGCGAATTGTAAAAAAAATAACCTAATCCATTCAGTGGTTTAACCACAGGAGTCGTTTTTCGTTTTTATTATTTACAACATCATGTGTAATTTTCGCACATTTTTATTCTATTTACTTTGAATTTTTTTTTAATTTTTACGTATTTTTCTTGTGTTAATCGACATATATTAACCAGTATATTAACGCATTTCATTTAATGTGATTGTGAACGACACACCCGATATATGCGATAAAAAATGCTTTCTCTCCACCACCAAAAGTAGACTAGTAGAGAACGCCTAAGGTAAGTCCGCTATAGTACATAGCAAAAAGTATAAAATAAATAAAATAAAACTATGATTTAACAGCGGTATTACATATGTTGAATTCTTGGAACTGGAGCCTTATGTGATTATTATGGAACTAATTAGGGTCAGCTACGCATTTTGAGATCAGTCGTACGTAATTTTAGATTAAAATTACAAAATTATAATCAGTAAATTACGTATGTAGATACATAATCATCGAGGCTATTTGCAAATATTCGCTAGGGACACCGGCAATTGTTTAGCAATATCAGCATTATGTGTCTGTTACACTACAACCTCGCTTGTACCGGCTTTTTGTGTTAATATAAGGTACTCTAATGTATGTATTTAGTTGCAATGTTTGTGCATAGATTATTCCCTATTTGCTCATACTGCACACATGTTATTTGTAAAGAGATACTCTGTTTTCATGTCGATATTAAATCATTCTAAAGGAATAATATTATTAGAAACTTCCCTTTATTTTCAATTGGATTTTGAACAGGAGGCTGTCAGTTAAACCTATCCATTTGTAATACCTACCTGTGTTGTTCCTGTTCATTGTAATATATCAATTCCAAGAAAAAGTATCTACAGCCAGTTTTCTCAAAGCATAAAGGAAATATAGGTAATAAAAACTTACATTAGGAGAGAATATGTTCAGGTACAGACAGTCTTCGTCCATATCTCTGATGCCTTTAGTGGCTCCTGTGAACCGCACGGGCTGCGGGCAGGCGGGACCCCAGTCTACTGCCTGCATCAGCTGCCATCCTGGGTGTTGGCGAGGAGGCTGTAAATGAGAGTGCTTTTAGTAATTATTTTATACTTAGTTAATGATGGTTACTGAGATTTAAAAACTGATGTTTTCTTTGTTCAGGATTTTTACAGATGTGACCTCTAATTTAATTTAACAAATGCCTTAGTAGTTGTGTTCACCATTGTTGCAACAAAAGTAACTTACCATCCATTGCATAAAAATCCATTAAAACTAAAGCTTCATTAAATCTATTGCTATCACTGATTATCATGTTGACAATCAGCTGTCAACGACAGCAGCAGTCAGCAATAGATTTAAAGAAGCTTTAACTTTAATGGACCTTTGTGCAACTGACGGTTAGAGGGATAAAATCAAGCACCTAAAAGCATTAACAACACTTTCGCTGTCCTCAAATAAATGATAAAAACTGACTATAATGAGCTGGGCGATGCATTAGCTAGATTACACAATAATTTAGTTGCAAAATAAAACTGTACTTGAAGTATTCATTAAATAGTAGCCACTTTGCATACAATAAAAGTTGGCAGAAACAACTTACCTTAAATCTACCTTCCAAAACAGGTGGTCTAGCATAAGGTATGCCCAAGAACACTGATACTTCTCCTTGTATCCTCTCCACTGGTGACAACCAGGGTCGGTACCCTGAGTCCGGGTCTGGATTGTCATAGAGATATACCTGTTGAATGAAGATAATCATATTTATTGGATAATAAAGTTTATTGAATGTGGGCCATGTAAGTCAAATGGGTACTATGCATGCAATGGAAAGTTATGGTATGGCAATTATTTTCGTTCTAATGTTTAATAGAAAGTTAGAAGCTTTGCATCATCACAGGTTTAAAATAAGCTTATGGTATTAATATTTTCTGACTACCTTATTGTTGTATCACAAAATATCTTTCTATAAGCATCAATCAACAACAAAAAAAACCGGCCAAGTGCGAGTCGGACTCGCGCACGTAGGGTTCCGTACCATCCAAACTAATATTCCATATATATATATATATTTATCGATATCGAGCAAAACTGAGCAAAAAAATCACGTTAGTTGTATGGGAGCCCCCCGAAATATTTATTTTATTCTAGTTTTCAGTATTTTTTGTTCTAGCGGCAACAGAAATACATCATCTGTGAAAATTTCAACTCTCTAACTATCACGGTTCATGAGATACAGCCTGGTGACAGACGGACGGACGGACGGACAGAGGAGCGAAAACAATAGGGTCCCGTTTTACCCTTTGGGTACGGAACCCTAAAAACAATTTGTATAAAGATAATTAGAAAAATTTTATTTCTTGTTTTTTCTACACACCTTAAACCCTTGCACTTGTCCATAGTTAGTAGTAACAAATACATCTCTCTTCAACTGCCGAGAGTCCCTCCTCTCCCTTCCTTGTAAGTCCTCTCTCCAGCCTCCAAGTACTCCGGGAAACAATGCATCTGGGTTGTTTGGATCCCGGTTCTGAAATAAGAAGATATGACATACAGATTGAATATGAGTGTTTAAAACAGACTCTAGTTATGTAATGTTGTATATTAAAATTCAAAACTATTGCACTGACTCCAAATAAATTATGGATTGGGCGAAATAAAGTAGTAAATAAAGGTAACATGGAAATTTATTATTGATTTTCGATTTGTTATTTATATATTTTATTTAAACATACTTTGTAAGGTCCATAGACTTTCTGCAAACACAATAACTTTGATCTTATTAGAACTATGTAAATAGTCATCAACATCTAGGAATGAGTGTAGAACAAAGCGTATTACAATTTGTTATTCCTTACTCTGCACATGATTGTTATTTTATTATCAATACCTAAGAAAGATATGTGATGAATCACTTATTCTTAGTAATGTGACTAACATTGTTTCAAAACAAAAGAAATTGAATGTCCCATGTGGTTATGAAACTTATAATAAGAGTACTTAACATACAAATAACCTTATTATGTGTTTTAGAACATGTATTAATTGCTGTTTCCTGTGGTTTCAGTTATGTCAGTTTCCGAGCCTTTTGGTTCAGAAAAAAAACTTTCCTCGTACTTAACAGGATGATAACAGATGTCATCATATATTATTAGTTTCGATTTAGAAAAATACTAGAGATATACTCACAATATTATATTTAAACTGATCATCCAACGGATTTGTGTTGATGGGATTGTATGGGAACCCTCCCGGCTGGTTTATATTGGGATTATATGGGTTATATCTTGAGGGATCAGTCCCATATCTTCTGTTATTGTACACATAGGTCCTGTAGTCACTATCTCCCGGGCTCGGCAGTCTTGAAGACCTAGAACTTTGTTCTCGCGAACTATAAAATTCATTGTTCACTTGACCATTATACAGATCTTTATTCGACTGGCACTCAACACTAGCATAAAGAAACAACGTTAATAAATAACTTATAAACATTTTCACATCACAAAACTAACTACAAAGTTTGTAAAGTACAAGTTTCCGGATGAGTCACCATAATACACTTGTGTACGGATCTTCGCAGTTTAACTGCAGTTAAAAGGCACTTTATGAATTAAAACTCGTTCAATTATAAGTCAATTAACCGGGTATGTTAGTCATTAATTGTTATACACTGTGACGATTAAGTTATGTGGGAAAATTTAGCGAGAACAAAGTTTGGTAAAACACAGTAGCTTATAGAAGTGTATCACATTTTTATCTTCGAGGCCCTAGTTTAGAATTGGTACAATGTCGCGAAGGTACACGAGGGCTTATCTGTTTGTAATCAGTGAGATATCGATATCAAAACGTTTGGCAACGCCCATTCCATTACGGTTTGTTTATTTCAACTTTTTTCGTGTGTGGTTGAGTTCAACTGATTTCGACATATTGTTTTCACTGATATTCTCGCTATTATTTAGCTATGACCATTCTCAGGAATATTTATTTATTTATTGCAGTCGCTCGTTTTCAACATAAATCCGATTTCTGATGGAAGTATGTAATCTCACAAACTGTTTTATTATTCGTTGTTTTAACTTTACAATAAATTAAATGAAATGAAAAACAACTGATTGACGCACAGTGAACCAACGAGAATATCTGCTGTAATCGTGAGGTCAATGACATGGGTTTCGTTCGGAAATCAGAAATTGTTTGAATGAACATGATGAGCTATTATTATGAAACGTTGGGACTTTTTGGACTATTATCTATACCAATATTCTAAAGAGGAAAACTTTGTTTGTTTGTTTGTTTAGTTGTAATGGATAAACTCAAAAACTACTGGACCGATTTTAAATATTCTTTCACCACTAGAAAGCTATATTATCTGCGAGTAACATAGGCTATATTTTATCCCGGTGCGGGCAGTAGCTCCCATGGGACGCGGGTGAAACCGCGGGAAAACGGCTAGATATTTATACAGCTATACTAGAGGTTCCACCCATAGTTCCACCCGCCGCCACTAGAAGGAACTGTTTTCTCATCCGGTTAAAATGTGGACTTCAGTATTTTTGGTGTGGAAGCGGGGCAGACAGATTATTACTTTCGCACAATTTTTATTATTTCTGTAAAGCCTGTCCTATTTGTTGATTGTGTTCCAATAACACTGTAAATTGAATCGCTATGATATAGAATTATAGATTTGACTTCAAATGTTTTTTTTTTTCCATTTTATCTAAGTTATATGACATTTTAGGAGCACATCTCACAGCTTGTGATGAGTTTTAGGAAACGGAAAATTCATTTAATAAATAAATAATTTATAAATTTAAGTCGCTAAGACTCACACCATCTCTGGAAAGGATTTAGGTAGCGGTGAGGATACTAAAATATATCTAAGAGAAAGTCTATCACCCACCACGGCCTACCTACTTTGGGCAACTAAGAATGCTCTAAAAACAACAAACATATGTAAATTCGTTTGGTGTAAAAATGGTCACATTTTAGTCAAAAGGCACGAAAAGGGGAAAACATATAACATTCGATCGGAGAAGGACATACATAAACTTGTCTCCGATTTTAAAAATAATCAAGAAACTTGAAGATGTTCCTCATCACATTATCTACCCCCTGCCAATTAAATAACACCTTAAATGGATGACACTCTAGATAATACATTACTTGAAAATACATACAAACATTGGAATGAATTCACAGAAGATATACCATATACATATAACTCAATAACAATGCTTCACGTAAATATCAGATCGATGTTGAAGAATTTCTCTCAACTCGAATACGTCGTTACGAACTGCCCTCAGACTATTCACCTGGTCATTATCACCGAGGCAAACATCTCTGATTGGACGAAATCATTGTTTGAGCTCGACAACTACGACATGGAGACTCAGCTGCGTGATAATAGGAAGGGAGGCGGTGTCATCGTGTATGTGCACAAGAGCATTTGCTTCACCAGACTACCTTCGCGTACACTAAACTTCGAGTCTATAAACGGCGAGCTAAAAACGGACTATGGTGCAACTGTTGGTTTGTGTGTTGTGTATAGACCTCCTGATACAAATAAGAGACTGTTCATCGAAGAGTTAGGTAGGCTAATAAACAAATATTCGCAAAAAAATAATTTCATCCTGGTAGGTGACATGAACATCGATTTGAAACAAAAATCTTCGATAACAAATCATTATTTAAACACACTCTGTGAATTGGGTCTAGAATGTGGAATAAACCAGTTTACCCGAATAGATAAGCGAGGTGAGTGCATAACAAAATCATGTATTGATCATATTTTTATACGTAGTGTCGACTGTCGCACTGCACAAACAGCTGTTATAAAAAATGCCTTAGCCGACCACTTCATAACCGGTTGCGCGCTAGTCGACAATACGTATGTAAACAAAGCCACTCAATACAAAACCATTAGTAAATTAGATAATTGTAAGCTACAAAATGAATTGATTAATATTAATTGGAGTGTGGCCTTGGATTACGACAACCCTAAAGATATTTTATGTTTTATCTTGGATAAATTTTCTGATGTGTACGAGAAATGCAAGTATAATATAAAAATTAAAACTAGTAAAAGACAAACTTGTATATGGAAAAGTACCAGAATAGAAAAAATGTGTGAAAAAAGAGATCAATTATTAGATATCTGGCTTAAAGATAAAAGTAATCTGGCAAACAGACTATTATATAATAAGTACAGAAATAAAACAAATAAACATATTAATAATGTAAGAAATAATTACTTTATGAAAGAGGTAAAATCAAATTTTCATAATTCTAAAAAAATTTGGGCAACTATTAATACCCTTTGTGGAAAAATAAATAAATCTATAGATGAAATAATTATAAAACACTTTAAATTATTGCCAAATGTTGTATCCAATAAATTCGCCTCTGAATTCAGAAATAATGTCAAAAATACATGCAAATTTCAGTGTAACACACCTATTTTAGACGATAATTGCTATATTAATAAATGTCACTTATCAATGAGACTACAGAAGGCCAAAGAGGAGGTTGTATCTTTTATTATAAAACACCTCAATGAGAGGAAATGTCCAGGTTTCGATGGCATCCGCGTCAAAGATTTAAAATATATTCATGAAAAAATTACCCCCGTTATAACGCACCTAATTAACAGATGCATTGCCACGTCCTCGTACCCTGATCAATTAAAGATTGGTATAGTAAGACCTATCCATAAGAATGGTTCGTACAAAGATGTAAACAACTACAGGCCTATTACTATTTTATCATGTATCGATAAGATAATTGAGAGGTATCTCGGACTAGAAATTAACAATTACTTGACAAAAAATAATGTTATTAATGATAAACAATACGGATTTCAAAAAAATAAAAATACCTCACAATTATTATCTAATTTTAGTAATGGGGTCAACAAGTGCCTGAACAATCGCGAACATGTACTTGTTGTCCTCATTGACTTTAGTAAAGCTTTCGATTGTTTGGAATATAATACACTATTTAATAAATTAGAGCAAAATGGTATACGGGGTCCATTATTAGATTGGTTCAAAAACTACCACAAGAACCGCTACACGTCGGTGTGTGTCGCGGGTTCGTTAAGTAGCATGGTCTCAACTGATAAAGGCACAGCACAAGGTTCAATTATCGGGCCAACTGAATACTTACTGTACGTGAACGACATGTGTAACATTTTCACAGAAGGCTCCGTGTACCAATTTGCTGACGACACATGTTTGGTTGCTGCACATAAAGACATACGTGAGGCGCAGAGAGTGATGCAGTGTAACTTCGACCTCTTATGCAAGTGGGCCCATGACGTTGGTCTTGTAATTAATACAAAAAAAACTAAGTTAATTTACATACACTCACCTTACCTGACAGCGTCTTGTGTGCCTTCTGTCGTTGCTCATGAGCACCTGTGTCTTCACCGACCGGTCAAAGCGTGTAGTTGCTCCTCATTGGAGCTAGTGACTCAGCATATGTACCTTGGTCTGATAATAGATAGTAACTTCCACTGGAGGCCGCACATCGATCATGTATGCAATAAGCTCAGGTCTATAATAGCAAAACTATCGATACTTAAGTATAAACTACCATATAAAATACTTAGAACATTGTACTTGGCATTGGCTGATTCCGTAATTGATTACGGCCTAAGTAGCTACGGACGAACATACAAGACTTATATTGAAGACATTTACAAGTTACAGTTACGCATTTTAAAAACGATAGTACCCAAAAAAATAAAACAGCAATTCCAAGATGATGACTCGGGTTTATTTAAGCACTGTCAAATTGTTAATGTATTTGATAAGGTACGTTTACGCGTTATAAGTGAAAATTGTCACAATATTCTCAATATCCGTAAATACGAAAGGCTAAAGTCGTTGCGTTGTTTAACATATTTACCTACATTTATCATACCTAAATCTAATAATATCTATGGAGCAAGGACGTGGGAATGTATGCTACCATCATATTTAAATGACCTGCCCATTGAACTCTGCAGTAAAATAAATCCTAAAAACTGTCAAAAGATACTAAAGAAGTACTTTCTAGACTGCAGTGAGATCTAGAAAGTAACTCCTTATGTATATATAATGTATACCTATGTATAAATGTGTCACCGAGTTGCCGTGGCTGACATACCACTGTTAAACCCGCGATGGTTTGTGTCGGTATATTTACTGTTATGTAACCAAATTGTAAATCTGATATTTTGAATAATAAATATAAAAAAAAAAAAAAAAAAAAATACTATTAATTAATCTATTCCAGTATATCAGCTAAAGTCTATAATTTCGCAGCGCTAATTTACCTAAGTGCACGTGTTCCCGCCAACGCCAAAGTATTAACATGGAGGCGGGCAAAGGCACGAGTGTATTCTGCCTCTACCCACAGCGAGGGCTGTTCAATCTCTTAATTACTCCCCAGTGATTGGATTATGGATAGTCTCGATGGCCAGCATCGTTTATCTAATAGTCAAGATGTTCGGGATATATTTGAATAGCAGAATGCTGTTATTTTAATGAGTTCTGAGAAAGAAAATAATTTCTGATAGGTAATTATTTTTAGCATGTTTACTTTTATTAAATAAATAGGTTAATAATTATTCTATTGACACCTATTTTAAATGTTATCTATCTATGTCTTACCTACTTAAATAAAAGGTACTTTTAAAAATATTTATTGCCGCTGTGTGGAACTGCAATGCAAACATAATTAGTCAGGTCAACGAAACGGTTTCCGTCCCTAGTTTAGTTTTCGTTAATCATTACCTCCGTACCTAATTGGTCCCGTTGCGTATTTCTGAATTAATTGCAGTACCTACCTACTTATCTACCCACTAGAATGTAGGTATGTACCTATTCTAAAGCTAAATTATGAGAAATATATATTTAAGTCTAAAGTCTTTCCCTCCCTTTAGAGATATGAAGAAAGAAGCGCGTTAAATTGTTGAAAACTGACTTAAATTACGAAGTAGATCTTTCACGACCTCAACCTTTTTACGGTTTTAAAATATTTTCCTAAGAACGCTAGTAACCCGCAAGAAACTACGAGCTTTTTACAGAAGCATAAATAAATGTTGACCTCGGCTATATTTTATCACCAAAAGGGGGACTGGACACTTGAGAGGGTCTTATTTATCAGCGAAAAATAAACAAGTAAATGACGAAGAGCTTACTTAAGTAATATAAAACTTACAAAGGTTTAGTAATTACAAAAAACCTTATATTCTTGTACTACTTGGTTACGTAATAAATTAATCGTAACGAGTTCTTTGTTTATTTCGGATACCAGTCCATTCTTAATTGAGCTTTCATTCAAAACTTAATACTTCTGAGACAAGATCTCCTTGATTGGATTATATTTTGAAGGAGTTTGAGGCTTCCAGAAGGCTTTATTATCAATACGTAATCTGATCTGTTCAGACATCGAACGTTCATTGTTCGTCTTTTCATTTTGATATTATTTTGTTAGTACCTAACTAGCTTAATAATTCTTAGTTGTTTACATTACGTACAGATAGGTACACCTATTTATACCTAGCCTACGTAGCCTTTGGTACATCTTGTGAAAATACCTACCTACTGAATTAAAAACAATATCAAAATATCAAATTACTTAATAGTTTCTATACTTCCCTACACCATCTACATACCCTTTCCAGCGCCAAGTCTTTTTACCAATTACCTATGTTCGGGACGACAAGCACCAGTATTTTACAAGAAGCGACTACCTAACCGAATACCCCTTGATAAGACTGATTGTCAGACTTTCTGGCTTCGGCTAACCCGTAACGACTGCCAAAGCCATTCAAATGAGGACGATGTAAGTATATCAGAGAACGTATCCCGTACATTGCAAGACGACAAACCGATTGCATATCAAACTAGCCAACACAGCACAAAACCTCTGCATTGCCACTGCATTCCTAGTACCGAAAATCAGTAAACAATCCGAAAATCTTGTTCAAATCATTGAAAATTCATTCTGAATGGCTCCGGGCTTGTCACACCGCCCACATATCGGGGTGCTCCGCTAAATTATCAATGGCGGGTGCTCCGGGCCCCAGTCATTGGTAGTGAATGCGGAATGCAAGCCATCTGGGCAGCATACCGGCTGTATTGGATGCCGAGACAGATTGCGATCCAACATTGTATTGGACGGAGTTAGGAAATGTTGGATGCGTTTATTGGGTACCTGATTGGTTTAAAGAGGTTGTTGTTTTGGAGTGCCGTAGGTACCTTAACGGGACAATATAACTAAGAATTCGCCATCAATCCCGTCCGGCTAACACCAGGCTATACTTCATGAACCGTGATAGAAATTGTTTCACGAACATGTTGTAAGTACCTATTTCAGTTAGTTTTTCTTGTAGTTTCCTGAATGCACATTACAGAATTATAAATTTTGAAACCAGCCACATACCTCCAGTCTCGTATCCTGCATTTAATATTATTCATTTATCATATCCTGTTTTGTTCCAGTTTCTAAACCATTTCAGTGTTAAAATTACATCAGCACCTATACACCTGTTTTAGCATAATTGATTAACAAAAACACGTTTGTAGGACTTATATTCAATTTAACAAAAAGGGGTAAGTGGCCTCCTTTCAAGCGTAAACAAGCAACGTTGTCTATGACAGATATCGTCCCATAAAATTGAAAGCTTCGACCTCTTTCGCACTCCAAAGTAAAGGAACTTTTGATTTCCTAAAGTGTTTCCGAATACTTGCGTTCTCGAACTACGAACTAAGATATATTGGTAGTGAGTGTTAAATAAATTGAGGATTATCAAGCTGGAAGTGAATGCAGTTTGTTTTTTTCTGTTTGTAACTTTTCTAGAACTGTTGTTAGGTTATTTTATAGTATTATCTTTTGTAGTGTAGGTTAGTTTCGATTTAATTATCAGAGAACACGGTAACTAGTAAAATGATACATGATTTTCTTATGTAAATTAAGTATAGCGCCTACTCTAATATCGACAGCAACTCACGTGTCTGCAGTTGCTAATTACGAATAGCAACAAAGTTTCATGAAACAGTACAAGCCTTCCTTATCCTTAAGAAATCTATTAAGGCGAAACGAAAGTAACTCTGAACTTAAAATAACTGAACCAATCTAAATGATATTCGCTACTTTTTACCTGTTTGAGGGAAGTGTTTATTTCGGGATCTTAAGGTTAGACCAAAGCTAGTTTATAATCATAAGCTCATTTTGTGTATGTTTTCTAGTTTCTATTAAAGAAAGAATTTACGCTCTACTCTACTCGTTTACTTCATAGTCTCGGTGGCACTATAGGTACTGGACAATGATCCCGCATGGCGCCATCTCTTTGACACGAGTCCTTCCAAGTTGTTCAATGTTCATATATCTGTACGCCGAGTAGATGTGTATGTTAAGGACGCGTTTGCAGTTTGAGCAAAATTAAGCTGTTTTTCGGTACATTTTGCGACTAAACCAAGCCAAATCAAATATGACAAATAACTCCTAGTTATAGCTTGGGTCTTCAACTATAAACGCGAGGAAGGTTTTTTTTGAAAAAATAAATTTTTGATATCATAAAAAAGTTATTTCGTAACCCCTTTCTACAAAATTCATGATTCCGGGTCAAGTTTAGGTACAATTTTCTACTAAGAATAAAGTAATTTAATATTGATTTATTTTTTGTAAATAGGCAAACATAGTCAAGATTAAATGTGAGGAAAAAAAATACAGTATTGTGCTATGAATAAGGTTAGAAAAAATAAAAACAAAACCAATTTTTTTCACATATTTTGCTACTAACGATGAGTCTTAACAGCTTGAAATAGGGGTTATTTTATTTGTATTCCTTCCGACCCACGATTGTGCGAAAGCCTCATTCTGAGTCAGTCTGCGCTCGGCCGCCGTCGTGAGAGGACACTGTATCGCTCGTTTCCAGCTGCTCGTGTTGAAAAAGATCGCTGTATAAATACAAAATATTCGACTAACCAAATTTGATCCTTCTAAGGTAAGATTATTGATTTTTATCATTACACCAAAATATTATGCAATATTGTAAATATTTCACTAAAAAATAACGTTTCATCGCACGTGATCATGAAGTACTTTGGTGACTGCTAACGTGGAGTGACCTGAAGGTATATCCTCGGTGTCTGCTACTGGAACTCCGCGACGAATTGAGTCAGATGTACCGAGTTTGGACTCGTTTTGTGTGTTATGAAGAGACTTTACCACCGGACTTGATGGAGTAACCTGAAGGTATACCCTCGGTGTCTGCTACTGGAACTCCGCGACGAATAGATCTAGGTGTACCGAGTTTGGGCTCGTTTTGTTAGCTATGATGAGACCTTACCACCGGACTTGGTGAAGTGACCTGAAGGTATACCCTCGGTGTCTGCTACTGGAACTCCGCGACGAATAGATCTAGGTGTACCGAGTTTGGGCTCGTTTTGTTAGCTATGATGAGACCTTACCACCGGACTTGATGAAGTGACCTGAAGGTATACCCTCGGTGTCTGCTACTGGAACTCCGCGACGAATTGAGTCAGATGTACCGAGTTTGGACTCGTTTTGTGTGTTATGAAGAGACTTTACCACCGGACTTGATGGAGTAACCTGAAGGTATACCCTCGGTGTCTGCTACTGGAACTCCGCGACGAATAGATCTAGGTGTACCGAGTTTGGGCTCGTTTTGTTAGCTATGATGAGACCTTACCACCGGACTTGGTGAAGTGACCTGAAGGTATACCCTCGGTGTCTGCTACTGGAACTCCGCGACGAATAGATCTAGGTGTACCGAGTTTGGGCTCGTTTTGTTAGCTATGATGAGACCTTACCACCGGACTTGATGAAGTGACCTGAAGGTATACCCTCGGTGTCTGCTACTGGAACTCCGCGACGAATAGATCTAGGTGTACCGAGTTTGGGCTCGTTTTGTTAGCTATGATGAGACCTTACCACCGGACTTGATGAAGTGACCTGAAGGTATACCCTCGGTGTCTGCTACTGGAACTCCGCGACGAATAGATCTAGGTGTACCGAGTTTGGGCTCGTTTTGTTAGCTATGATGAGACCTTACCACCGGACTAGATGAAGTGACCTGAAGGTATACCCTCGGTGTCTGCTACTGAAACTCTGCGACGAATAGAGTTAGGTGTACCGAGTTTGGACTCGTTTTTTTATTATTTTTTTTTTTTTTTTTTATAATAAAATGTTTGAGTACATAATAACTATGAATATTCAATTGTTGTTATAGATGCCGAGAAGTCGAACGTTTGGCAAAAGCTCTCGTAAACAAGTGCTTTCCAGAAAAAATGCATTGGAAAATATAAGACGGTAATCATTTGTTTATGGAATGCTCATCATAATTGAGAACTGTCAAATTAATTCGTTTGTTTTCACAGACTTCGAGAAGTGAGTCGCAATTCTAGTGACATAAGTGAGGTGCATTCAGAAGAAACAGATTGTAGTACTTCCAATAACAATGACTTGGAGACATCTTACGTAAGTTATCATATTTCTTTACTACGACTTGTACATGTACTATTATTGTGTTTTGCTAACGTCCTTTGGTACAAATGACAAATTAAATATTTTTTTCTAGACCGCTGTGGATGAAGAAAAAGTAACCTATCAGATTTCAGGAAGAAGGCTTATTGAAATGGCTTATTTTATGGAGCAATTACAAGGAATCAGCAATCATAAGTCTATGTTTAATTGTAATTTGAGTACAATTGAACTATTGAGTGAAAAAAGGTCTGGGCTTCACTCGACCTTTTCAATTAAATGCAAAATGTGTGGTGCTGAATTCACGTTAGAATCATCCAAAAAAACTGAAAATAAAATGGACGTGAATGAAGAAATTGTCGCTGGTATAATGACGATTGGTGCTGGGGTTACACAGCTTAATACTGTTTTGTGTCATGTAAATATGCCACCAATGTCAGTACGATTGTACCAAGCTAAGCATGACATAATAAGTCGGTGGTGGAAAAAGGCTGCGCAGCACTACATGATCGAGGCGGGTAAAGAGGAGAAAGACAATGCTTTAGCTATTGGAAGTGTAAATACAGATGGGTTAGCTATGATACCTGTATCGGGTGATGCATGTTGGTCCAAGCGCTCTTATGGAACCAATTACAGTGCTTCCTCCGGTGTTGGTGCAATCGTAGGCATGCACTCAAAAAAAGTATTATATTATGGTGTCAAAAATAAATTCTGCAATATCTGTGCACGAGCAGAAAATAAAGGGGCATTACCTAGGAAACATGCTTGTTTTAAAAATTTTCAAGGTCCTTCTACCGCTATAGAAGCAGTTGTAATAACAGAGGGCTTCAAAAAGTCCATTGGTATGCATGGACTTATCTACCACCAGTTTATAGCAGATGGTGATTCAAGCACTTATGCTAGCATTAGGAACGCAAGGCCTTATGATAACATAACTGTGGGTAAAATCGAATGTAAAAATCATTTACTAAGAAATTACTGCAAAGGCCTGCTAGCAATTTGTAGTAATACTTCTTTCCACATAAGGGGCCGAAAGATTCTGAAAGAAAATTATTTGCGTATACGTTGGGGCATTGATAGTAGCGTCAAATATTGGTCCAATAAAAACGTTGCTTTCGAAGAAAAGGCAAGAGGTATCAAAAATGATATAATAAATGGTCCCTATCATATATTTGGTGATCACTCCAACTGCGCAACTTATTTTTGTAGTGATGACGTCAAAAAACGCAACGTGAATAATATGGTGCCAGAACTGACAGCTTACGGGGTCTTTCAAAAAGTTGAAGATTTGGCCCAACGTCTTTCACTGCATTCCTGTAGTTTTGTTTACAATGAAACAAATAATGCAGTGGAAAGTTTTAATGCACGAGTTGCAAAATTTATAGGAGGCAAAAGAGTGAACTTTACCCAGCGGGGGTCCTATCTTGCTCGTTGTGCTGCAGCCGTGGTGTCCTATAACACGGGTGTCCTTCAGTCGGCAGTACACAAATATATTTTTGGCACAGATGCCAATCCCGAAATTGTTCGGCTAGAAAAATTACGCCAAAATTTAAATCAAAAAAGGCACAACAGAAAAATTAAAAAGAAAAAGAATCCAAAGCCATCTGCATCTAAAGATGCCTATTATGGTGAAAGTTGCCAAAAGGTGGACATGAACGAGGAAGAATTTGAAGAGGCCAAAAATAAATTTTTAAATGCATTAGAACTTTCGGAGACTGAAAAGGTAAATTTAGAAAGGGACACAGTTTTGCAGAGTGGCAGTACATTATGGCTAGAAACTAGAAGGAAACTGCTGACAGCGTCGTGGTTCGCAGCAGTCTGTAAACGTCGCATAACCACTGAGTGTGGACCACTAATAAAACAAATATTGTATCAGAAAGACTTAAGCAATATCCCGTCAATAAAACATGGCAGAAGCAATGAAGCGACTGCCATCCGCGAACTTGCAGCGATCTTGAATATGCCCATTGAAAAGTGCGGGTTGTTCATAGACCGAGAATTTCCCTTTCTTGGAGCAACCCCCGACGGAAAGTGTGAGATTGGAATAATAGAAATAAAATGTCCATCTTCGGCATATGGTTTGGAGCCAGACGATGCCATTAAACTCAAAAAAGTTGATTTTTGGTTGCCTAGTGATAATTTATTTACGGTAAACAAAAAACATAAATGGTATTACCAAATACAAGGACAGCTACGCATTACTAGGCAAGACACTTGCGTGTTTGCTATTTGGACGGGCCCTGGCAAAGTCAAATATGAGTACATACAAAGAGATGAACAATTTTGGAAGGAAAAAATGGAGATAAATTTAATTAGTTTTTACCAAAATTGTCTTCTTCCAGAATTGATTGACCCAAGAATGTCACGGAATATGAAGCTGAGGGTACATTCCTCGCACTTAAAAAAAAATATTCTAGGGCTGAAAAATTTGTGAATAAATTAAAATGAATCCAAAACCTTCTTTTATTTCACATGAAACCATCACTTGTATTAAATAAAATATATATTTATTCATTCTCATCATAACTTACAAAACGAGCCCAAACTCGGTATACCTAGATCTATTCGTCGCGGAGTTCCAGTAGCAGACACCGAGGGTATACCTTCAGGTTACTCCATAAGTCCGCCGGTAAAGTCTCTTCATAACACACAAAACGAGTCCAAACTCGGTACACCTGACTCTATTCGTCACGGAGTTCCAGTAGCAGACACCGAGGGTATACCTTCAGGTCACTTCATCAAGTCCGGTGGTAAGGTCTCATCATAGCTAACAAAACGAGCCCAAACTCGGTACACCTAGATCTATTCGTCGCGGAGTTCCAGTAGCAGACACCGAGGGTATACCTTCAGGTTACTCCATCAAGTCCGGTGGTAAAGTCTCTTCATAACACACAAAACGAGTCCAAACTCGGTACATCTGACTCTATTCGTCGCGGAGTTCCAGTAGCAGACACCGAGGGTATACCTTCAGGTTACTCCATCAAGTCCGGTGGTAAAGTCTCTTCATAACACACAAAACGAGTCCAAACTCGGTACATCTGACTCTATTCGTCGCGGAGTTCCAGTAGCAGACACCGAGGGTATACCTTCAGGTCACTTCATCAAGTCCGGTGGTAAGGTCTCATCATAGCTAACAAAACGAGCCCAAACTCGGTACACCTAGATCTATTCGTCGCGGAGTTCCAGTAGCAGACACCGAGGGTATACCTTCAGGTTACTCCATCAAGTCCGGTGGTAAAGTCTCTTCATAACACACAAAACGAGTCCAAACTCGGTACATCTGACTCTATTCGTCGCGGAGTTCCAGTAGCAGACACCGAGGGTATACCTTCAGGTCACTTCATCAAGTCCGGTGGTAAGGTCTCATCATAGCTAACAAAACGAGCCCAAACTCGGTACACCTAACTCTATTCGTCGCGGAGTTCCAGTAGCAGACACCGACGATATACATTCAGGTCACTCCATCAAGACCGGAGGTAAAGTTTCATCATAGTCATCATACATAACCAACAAAACCAGTAAAATTTTTATGGTTATCTAAACGCAGATAAGTACTTGAGTACATAAAAAACAAAATAAATTATCCAAGTTTCAAAATTTGTTTATTTGACTATATTCTTGCAGCTAACAATGCCTACATTTGTGTGAGTGGGCCGTGTCAATGTAGTAGTTCGATTTCATGCCTATCAATTTTGCAAACGCGTCCTTAACTCTAACTGTCCCGTTGGCCGCAAACGACTCCAGTGCACAGAGTCCCAGCTTCGATTTCTGGTTCGAGACATCTTCCCGCACCCGGATAAAAAGTCCATATCCTATCCTCTTTGGCCTCTAGATAATAGGTGTAACAAATTATACTTAAATCGGCTCAGTAGTTTTGGCGTAAAAGCGACAGCGAGATTATTTCGAATTTAATAGTAACTAGCGCGCCCGCGACCCGGATGGTGACAAAGACTATCCTATGCCCTTCTCCCGGGTCTTAGCTACCTCCCCTCCAATTTTCAGTTTAAACGGTTCAGCAATTCTTGAGTTATAAAATGTGTAATTAATACGACTTTTTTTTATAAATATATACAATAGGTATATATAGATTGTACGTATATACAATAGGATATTGAACCTAGAATTTATATAACAAAACTGGAAACTAGAAACTACCGGTCACCACACTGTCTCAAAGTAAACATCGGTAGCCAAATATTGAAGTTTGTAACTGAATAAACCTAGGCACAGCTCTGAGCCTCTATAGTTTCGATATCGCAATATCAGAAGTTGTTACACATGGGACTGTATTATAAGTGCCTACTGCTTTTGCAAGTTTTTTGATATGAGACACTTATTTGTATAATAATATGATAATAATAGGTACCTGAACGAAAAAATAACAATTGTAGTTAAAAGTAAGGATTTATTTTCGCATACATAAAATAAGGGTGCCTATTGTACTAACTCACTAGTAGCTTAACTGCGAAGAGATCAGGTTTTTTTTGTGTAATTATGGGTTTGGATTTTTTGGACGATGAAACTAGGTTTCAGTATATAATATTTTGAGGAGACAGGGGGAAAATGTGTTAGTGGGGCCGAAACTGACGACGTCATCAGAGTTCTTTTGGCAGTCTAGAGTTTGTTTAATTTTCTAAAGATAAAATACAGTACCTATGCTTACGTTAGAACAGACAGATTTGTAGCCAGACTACCATTAAACTCCTAATCAAGAAATTCAAACAGCCCGACTAGTAAATATGTAGAACTATCGTAATCTACAAGAGGCTTAGTCATAAACTGTGCTTAATGTTGGAAACTGATGATTTATTACCCGTCCCTAATATTGTACTTAGTCAATCAGATGACACGTCACTCAAACCCGATACGACGGAGGGTATGTGCTTCTGTAAGTATATTAATTTTCACTTGGGAATGTTTGTGTGTGTTTGTGTTGGTATGTGTATGTGGGAATTTGTGTGTGTCTGTGTGTGTGTTGTTACGTATATCGTCTTCGCTTGATGGGTTAATGTGTTTCAATTGCTTGTAATGTAGGTAGGATCTATTATATTTTTGGTAACTATATATGTATTTATTGCTTTTGTTTTGTTTAATCTACTTACCTGTTCGGATAAGACAACAATTGGTGGCTGGTGAAGAAGGCCTTTTAAGCACCCTGTTTATAAATTATATGCACATTTCTTTTTTAATTTATCTTGTAGGTAACCTTTGCAAGAAACTTATGTCAGATCAGTCTAGGAGATCTTGCAGTTCGAAAACAACAACAGTGTAGGTTTATATAACACTTTTAACTGCTTTAATATAAACAATCTGCAATCATAGCCGTTACAGTCGCAGGTAATAATTTTCAGCCAGTACCTGAATATTCCAACTACCACAGCTCGTCGCACGCATATAATAGTTTGTAATATAGAAGCTCGTCAGTTTGTAACATAAATACGTCAGTCACTTGCAAACTTGTTGGAAGACGAGACAAAAGGCTTCGTGATCGATGTGGCAACACCAACTTTAGGGTGAAGGGATCGAACGCTTCAGGAAGGTATTTAATTATTGTCCTTTTTGTGTTTTGGTTGTAAGTTAACTTTTTTCGATACTGAAGATTGAGGTCATATAATTCATATGATACCTAGATGGAAGTGTCTGATGATAGGTCGTTGCTTAATGTGAAACACTGTAACTCAGCTCCATCTAATTAAATTAGAAACCCACCTCAACATAGTCAGAAGAAGACTTTTTTATACAATTTACATTGAAGAAAAAGGCGCAGACATACCTACCCTTAGTGTTACCCACTTTAAGGGTAGGTATGTCTGCGCCTTTCTCCTTACTGGTTTTGGATTAGGAAAGTATTGTGGATAGGGTTTGTGGTAGAAGAAGACGAGGCAGATGAGACGATTTTGTGTACGCTCTCCGGAACTGCTATTTCGATTTGAAAAATTATGTCAGTTTAAGGCTCTAGACAGACGGACTGCATTTCGACTGCAATCCAACTGCAATTTGCAGTTCAAGGGCAGTTTGAATGCAGTTGACAGGACTGCAATAGAACTGCAAATCTAGTTCTTAACTACTCAAATAGCAGCAAAGGGCAGTTCCCTTGAACTGCAAATTGCAGTTGGATTGCAGTCGAAATGCAGTCCGTCTGTTTAGAGCCTTAGATAGTCTATTTATCGAAACCCATAGACTACTTTTTTTTTCTTGACGTAAGAAGTAGCTCTTTCGGGACATACCGCAGGGAGCAGCTAGTTAAACACAAACCACGTAAGTATTGTGTTAATGCACAGCTGCTACTTTGTCTTCACGTCAATTTAGGAACTTAATCAACTCCACAAGTATGTAGTAAACTTTACATCAGTCTTACCGAAATAACATACTTAGCTTAAAACTTAGGCGGCTCACACACTTCCACAGTATAATTCGTACTAGCAAGTGGGACCACGAATCATCACAGTTTCTGCTTCACGAGTTGCCAAAAAGTCCTATTCAATAACACTTACTGAAGACAGTGAAAAGCGGCTATTGTGAAATCTTTGCATCTCGTCAGTTTTATGGTCTGAATAAGTGACTGAGGCAACAGTGAAAATACGGTTTCTCATACGCCAACGTATCAGATAGCTGATTTCAGAGTGGCAAAGTAATTTGACGAGAGCTCTCATCGCAGTAGGTGCGTGGTAGTGTGTAACCCGCCTAAATGTACCTCTTACCATACTACAACCATACTTGCATAATGTCAATAAAGGAATTTATAATTACCAGTCGACTGCAGGCACTTAATTAAAGTTTCAAGTAAATAAGCTGGTGACTCGCTAACTTGGAACTAACCTTGCATAAGCTGAGCTAAGTTACAATGTCGCGAAATTCGTTAATAATGTGTTCGTTTTGTTTGACGTTTTACAACTGGGACTGTGTGAACGTAACTACATACTTCACTTAGAAGAGGTATGATAAACTGTTAAATTATCTGCTATTTTAAAAATGGTGTCCAGACCGAATTTCGACCTCGGCGACTGTTCTTGAGCCTAAGGACATCAGCTGCGCAGTACTTGCTATAGTGCACAAACATTTGCGCAGACACAGGTGCACTGTGTTCCTTCATTCTCATAGTCCGATGGGACGGCAATCCGACACAAACGGAGAGAGATCAGACGCGGGACCGCTATTTAAAAAACGAACCAATGGCATAGATTCAGGCACATACTGTTAAAAATAGTTTCGTTCATGCATCTTGAGTAACAGAGTAACCATATGATCCTTTTGTTAGTAGGTATGTCTTCAACCAGTACCGAAAAAAATATAGCTCATTGTTTTTTGCTGTCAACTCACCATCTCACAAAAGGACATTTGTTATGATAATACACATTCTTTATTTACATAAAATGACTCTAACAAGACAGGCTCCAGAAAACGTGAAGGGCGCTTGTTTATTATTAAATTAACCCTTCGCTGCGAGAGGGTAATCTTGGAAGTTTGAGGGCCCTCTGTTAATCTGTCACGTTATTGTTTGAACGGTGCCCGTCGGAGGGTTGACGTTGGATCCTCTTTATTGTATAGTTATGGCAACATCTTTGATGACGGAGCGACAAAGTTTATGCAAGTTTCTATGGTATTTGTGTGTGACCCTTTTTTGTGCGTATTTTTGACGTTGAGTAAGGAAGGAGGAGAGTGTGAATTTTTGATCATCAAATTTTTTGAGCAGACAATATTTGTGATAGAAGTAATTGACAAGAATAAAAAATTTTCGACATGTAAAAAAATCTTTGCAGTTATAGCCAAGAATCTGGCAGTGTTCGGCTGTAGACCAGTCTATATAAACTCACATCTTGTAATTCAACCGTTATTGTCAATGAAATGTGTCTGCCTAAAGTTCCGCTTAACACTAAACCCAATGTCCCTAAAATGTTGTGATACAATATTTTATTTATTTTAGAACTACTCCCAAAAAACAGCAACCAGTCAGAACCATAAAATATTCACTCCAAAGAATTTAAAATGTACGTACATCGGTGTAAAATACAAACTTTGTTCGCCTCAAAAGTTTAGAAGAAGTGGATTCTGTCGTAGCTACCTACTGTTAGATATTTCATGTTTCAATGGCTGAGATAAAGTGCGGGAGTCATGTTGCAAGTTTCTTCAGGTATATAGGTCAATGGGGAGTATATTTTCCTCGTATTGGCTGAGGTCGACTTCTCGAGTTTGTTTTACTTCAGTTCTTCACAAATATTGGTTTGGACGTATGTATGTGTGTGGTGTGCATGGGCGTAGCCACACTGGGGCAAGCTGGGGCACTTGCCCCACCCTGGGCCCTGGCTCTGACCTATAAGGTGTCTGATTAAACAATGTTTTTTTTACTAACTCTAACTAACAACATCAACAATCATACGTACTATCCGTAAGTTATTGCACAAAAAAAAATGTCGACTTGAAATGAAAAGAGCGCGATCAAAACAAAATGCACGCTCGAGTTCCTGAACGTGCGCGGGGCGCGCGTCATTTGAAAGCGAGCCGTATTCCCTAAAAGAATAGGTGCTATGTGGCGTAGCGAGCCGAGCCGTCCATCTAATCCAGAAAATAATGCATTGAAGGAGATGGAACTGGTAGATGTGATCAAATTTCGGAAATGCAATTTTATCCTAGTGTAAAAACCGCGCTCGCTATTTTGCTTGCCCAGCCGTGTATGACCTGTACAATAGAACGATCGTTTAGCACAGTGGTTCTTAACCGGTGGTCCGCGGACCAATGGAGGCATTCCGCGAAGTGGTCCGCGAAGCTTATCTGCGCGACGTTGCTATACTTTATCAAACTTAATTTTTATCGACTTTTCTATGCGAGCGAGGGGGTTTTCGTATGGACGTAAATCGGGTGTGTCGTACCTAGTCCCCCCATTCATGAAAATGTATATTTGGGCGACATTTTACGTAGTTTTTGGTTTTGAGTCTTAAAAAATAATTAAAATTTCGCGCTCGCTTCGCTCGCGTGTTCAGAAACTATACTATTTTTGTAATTGTCAAGGAACAAAAAATTTAAGTACGTTTGGGCTAAATTTTACGTAATATTTGGTTTAAAACTGATAAAAATTTCACGCTCGCTTCGCTCGCGTATTCAGAAACTATATGCCCTTATTTTTGCATTTGTCAACAAACAAAAAGTTAAGTACGTTTGGGCTAAATTTTACGTAATATGTGGTTTAAGTACGATAAAAATTTCGCGCTCGCTTCGCTCGCGTATTTAGGAACTATATGCCCTTGCTTTTGGCTTTTGTCCTGTGTGTGATTGTTTATTTTCTGTACCTGAAAATATAAACCTCTCAAATTAAGAGATTAACAAGTTTGAGATTAACGGCTCAAGATACAAAAAATCGGAGGGATAGGTTGACTGCTGCCCCACCCTGAGCCCAAAGCTGGCTACGCCCATGGTGGTGTGTGTGTTCATACAGGTAAGTTTAAGAAAGTATGGTAGCTACTGGCTTCTGCCAGTTTTGCACATGCGTTTCGAGGGAACTTCTATCTGCACATGGATAACAAATAGCCTCTCATGGTAAATAGCCTATCTAAAACGAAATTATTTTTTAAAATCTTTGAGACTAGCGCCTTCAAAGCAAAAACAAAAAATCTCTGTACCTTTACACCTAATATTGATATCTATACATTATTTGCAAAGTAATTTTATCAATCCTCATAACTATGAAGGCGATTTGTGTAGATATAAGTATTAAGTTCTTCTCGTTTTGAAGTCAATATTTCTTAAAGGGCAAAATATGAAGTACAAAACAAACAAAAAGCTTACGTCCGATCGCTCGCTCAACAGAATATTAAAAGGCAAAGAATAAAACCATCGGAAGTTAAGGCCTCTGTCCACTGAAGCGTTATAGCTACTGACAATAAGGAGTTACGTTTGTTATCTGTAAAGGCAACCAAGTTTTTTTTAAGATGTCTTGGTTATCCTCTCAATTGAAAATAGTCTCCAGTGCTTGGGAATACGGTTTGTTTAATAATATACTAAGATGCTTTACATTCGTATACGTCAGGTTTTTGCTTTCCACTGCTGAACGTAGGCTCACCCAATGAGCACTAACTGAGCAGCCCGCATCCATCCACTGCCCTTATTCTTCATATCGTCAGTCCATTGTTCAGCAGGAGAGCCTACACTATATTTCCCTCAAAGCAGTTTCCAGCTCAAGACATGTCAGCTTCAAAGATAATATGCAATCTGAACAAATATCGAAGGTCGAAGGAAAGTCGAAGGAAAGAGGGGAAGGGGTCGTCCAAGGTACAGCTACATGAAGCAAATTAAAGAGAAGGTGAATATCGTGACGTATAAGGATGTTCAGGAGTTGGCGCTAGATAGGCGTAAATGGAAGGAGCTGCACCGACAAGAGCTGGGCTCTTAAATTGAAGAAGAAAGAATAGTGTTATGGTACTTAATTGTAACTGAAATACTTGACTGTGATCATGTAGAAAATCTTACCAATAAAGTTCAATACCGCGTAAAGGAACGCAAAAAGCTACCATGACTACCTTTTAACTCCAAAAACAACTTACTGCTAATACATTTTTTGTACAACAAGTTTCTGAAGTGCATTTCACGCTTGGTTGCACCGTCTGATACGTGCACTTCAATCCCTCGTGACTTGTACAGATAACGACATGTCTTCGAGATAACATTGCACTGTGAAGTCTTTGATTAATTCAGAAAATTACGGGTTTTGTATAAAAGGGTATGTTTTTCCTACTATTTATGCGTATAGGAGGACAGAAAAACCTTTTATACATAAACAAATGTGTAATTAAAAATGTACAAATAAAATAAGATGATCAATGACAGTAAAATAGAGTTGCTCGAGTGGATAATAAATGACTTTATGATAAGCTGTACTACGCAGGTGCTACGCCGCCGCTACACGATTGCTACGAGTGGCTACGCAGCGGATTGTGATGCAAAGTAACTACATATACTACATTTTGTAATCCATTTCTTGAGTGTTTACCCGACTATAGGTAGAGGGTTGTTTTTCGAGTATTTACGTCTTTTTTTTAACAATCTCGTGTCATTTAAGTACCCTTAGTTCAACACAAACCTCTTGTGCGCCAACCTTTATAAGTAACGTTAAGTCCCGCGGGTTTGTCGTAAATTTAGTATTCCGCCCAAAAACTGGGTGGACAAAAAACTTTGTGCGAACAAAATTCTCTAAAGAACTTACGAAAGGATTAAAATAAAAATACGACGAAAAATGTTTGAGAACGCGATTGTTTTTCGAGAACAATCGGTCGAAATGAAGTTGTTTTTCAAAATTTCGGGCTATTGTTGTTTTGAAAGCTTCATGATTAGAATATTCTGGACATAATGCAAGAGGATTGTGTCTGTGTCTCGTGGATTTACATTTTTTTACATCTAAAAATCAAGTGTTTTGAACTAAGAAAATAATTACTTGATATTCCCCACAGTTTCACCCGTGTCCCGAATGAACTACTTTCTCGTCCCGAATAAACTAATCTATGTCATTTCTTAGTTTCTAAACGACCTGTGTACCAAATTTCATTTAAATCGATTCAGTAGCTTTATTTTGAAATTGAGACAGATAGACAAAATTTTCTAATATTAGTAAAGATAGTTTCCTATTCCTTTGTTCTATTTATTATCAACTATTATTATTTATTATTAACTAACCAACTTAAAACTTATAAAAGCAGTGGAGGAGCTCAGGTACCAGGACAGCATAATCATCCTCAGCTGACGGGTAACGTAGGTGATGATGGAATCGGACGGAGTGTCGAATAATTGAACCGGAACCGCCGACTGCCATTGCAACTCCATTAGGGAGGCACATAGATGTACTGTTAATGGAAGTGGCTATAGTAGTATCGTTGTACTGGGTACTTGGTGGGTGCTGGTAAGTAGTACTAGGTGCAATATAAATTAATGGTAATAATTAAATAAATAAATATTGATGGAATTGTGTGTACCGACAGACGTTTGTTGTTTCGTTTGATCTGAAGTAGGCAGGTAGATACCTTTATCAAAAGGTTAAATGTCTATACTAAAGCTGAAGAGTTTGTTTGTTTGCTCGGGAACTGTTAACTGATTTGGAAAATTCTTCCAGTGTTGCATAACCTATTTATTAAGGAAGGCTATAGTTTATACGAAACATATGTGAAAAGGCTGGCGGAAGCTGGTTTCTTAATAACAAGATTTCTTATTACACACCTTTTGTAACATTTTGTTTGTATCGATTCTCTCAGAAAACTATGTTCTTTGGCTTTATACACTGTCAATAACAAAGATTTCCAACTAAGGTCCTTCAACAAAAGGCGCATCCATTCTCCCTAGTTCGTCGTCCGTCACTTTCATTCCGTCCGCGCCAATTAGCCGCGACGGCGAGTCGATAAAATAACCAAATTATATCGACGTCCAACCATTACAATTTGTCACATTCTTTAAAATGATGTGACGGAGACCCTTTCGGAAATTATGTTAGAATAGTCACTTTACTTCGGATTTTTTGTTAGGGAAAAGCGTTGTTTTACTCGATTGTGATAGGAGAGTAAGGGTCCGTTCAGATAGACCGGCTCGGTGAGCATCGGCGTGCATTTTTCTTTTCACACAGACCGGAGTCGGCTCCGATCGGCTGCGTGAGATGCAATCTGAGCCAAACGTCTGCGTGACCGAGAAAAAGTACGCGATCGGAGCCGGTCGGCTCCTCTTATTACACACCGAGCGTCTCCAAGCATTCTTAATGTCAAAAGCAGTGCACATGCAAAAATAAACCTTACTACAAATACTAAGTACTCGATTTTCAACGTGTTAAGGATTTGCTCTCCTCTCCGAGCCGGTCCGTCTGAACGGACCCTTATATTTCTCGAGTGTGTCTTTGCCATTAGCACCAGTTTTCAGGTAAATATATTTCGATCATTTCATTCTTATAAGGACAATCACAGTTTGGCTTGTCACTGAAGAATCAATGTCAAAAATGTTTCCGTTCGTCACCCATCTTCATCCCCAACTCAGCTTTACTTTACTCGACATTTCTTATCAACTGATCCACCATAAAGCTTTAACCAATTTCCCTGAACACCCGATATACAATAAGTTTTCCAGTATCAGACTCAGATAATTTAACTAAATGGAGACGACATTCTTCTTCCACTCTGCCAAACATATGTATTTGTATACGCTTTTGTATATTTGATAATTTGGTCATGATCTCTCTCCGGTCGTGTCAGATTGCCGTCCCTTCGGGATATGAGAGTGAAGGAATAGTGACTGCACTTGTGTCTGCGCAAATGCTTATGCACTATAACATGTTCCCTCCGGACTTTTACATATAGTTGGCAGATCTCCTAATATGAGAACAGCCACCATAGCCGACAAATGGTTAAGATGCTGTTACTAGTAATTTGATCGTGTGCGTGAGCAAAGATATGATTGAAAATGCATATATGTTGCATCTACTACCCTGTGTTGCGCGAAATCCTCGCATAGAAGACTTTTTCGCATAGAAGTTTCTAATTATGGTGTCTCTAGTTCATTAAATGCTCTAAGCCAGTATCAGAGCAGTATCCGCATGCCAATATCAAAAAGGCTCTTTCTATTCAAAACCATGTTTTCGTTCTACAAACTACGACGATAATAGCTTCGCTTGCAGATAGCAACGCTTTAAGTGTTTAGCTAGCTTTATTTATGGCTCGAGGTGTGCCAATTTATAGTTTTAGATAAATTGCTTTGCAGTTTATGGATAACATGTAGTTAAGTTTTTTTTTGTTGCAACGGAATTTGTAGGTGAGGTTGAACACGGAACAATTTTAGTTTTTTGGTATGAGTTTTTGCTTTTTGGGTCATATTTTTATTTAGCAAAATTACAACTAAAGCTAAATTAATTTCCTGAAATGTATATTAAAATGTTGGGAATATTTCAATTTGATGTTAAACAAGCAATACTAAAATGGTTGAATACAATATTAGTTGAACTTAATGACATTTAAATCAACACAATGTAATAGTTTTACAACTATTTAACCAAACAGTTAAACCCAATCCATTCCCCCGTACAGCTATCATTACCAACACTCAGAAAACCAATTAGCACAAACATAGCTGCACCAATCATACCAACGTCACAATCATAATTGAAACTCGGAATTCAAATCATAAACCGGCCAATCGCAGGGTTGGCACGAAAGGGCTGAAAAATAAACAGGGCTGTACAAACATTGGTTCGAATCGACAGTTGTTTAATCTGTGCGGGGCACTTATTGATTTCTGCTGGCTGTCCTACCGCGCTTTATCTGTGGCCTTTGATTGCATAGTTCCCGGTTTAGGGGTCAGTGGAGTTAGTGTTTTGTTTTTGGACAGGTGGGTTATAGTTGCAAAGTAAATCTTTGTAGGTAGTTATGTTTGATACTGTTCTTGTTTTGTGCAAACTTTATTTATTTGCATCAGGCATCTAAGGCCCATAGAAAATGCCAAAATGAATCACGGCATTTGAATCACTACTATTACCAGTATGTAAACGTATAAATATAAGTAAAGGACAGTACTTTGGATAAAATACTCAAGGACTAAGAGAGATAGAGTAGAGCGTAGGTAACGTACATGCATTCAGTATGTAAGTGAATAGGCATAGGCATTTAATCATATTCATGTTATGTTTGCAAAATCTTACACCACTTTGCAATGAAAATAATGCATACAGTTTTATTAGCTGTTCCCCTTGTTTCCACCCGCGTCCTTATTCACTACTCACCAAAAAGTACCTTCGCATGCTTACTACTTTGAAGTCAGTTCAGTAGTTACGACATGAAAGCTGGACAGACTGACAGATTAAAATAGCTACGGAACCCGTCAATATTCCACAAGCTGTCTTACCGAGCCTCGTCCACGCCAACCTCATTCCGCGACAGGTAATAAATGTTTGTGCTGTCCGTCTGTTTGTAAGTCATCAGTTCTTGTTTGTGAAGCCTCAAATAGTTGGACTCTGCGAAACATTGCAATACCGAGACTTCGCTGTTGTTCTCTTTTTAACTGACCGAAGCATTCGCGGAATTAATTGGTGCTTTATCGTGGAACAAAATGATGACGGTTTTACTCATTTTCTTTTTTAATTTTGTTGGAATTGGTAGCGAGAAATGATTTTCCATTTTGATTTAATAATATTCAAAAGTATAAATAAAACTACTTTTACAGATTTTCTCGTGGTTATATTAATATTATTTATATACAGGGTGTTAGTGTGAACACCGTTATCCTTGTAACCAGAGGTTTGGTTTCACTTATAGAACGTAAATTAACTTAAATTAAGGCAAAAAAAATAACTTAAATGTTCACTCGTCAAACTACAGTAGTAGGTATTTTTGCCTGTCCTAAGCCAGAAAAAGTATGAAGGAAAGTTACATCACAGGTTATTTGTATGTGTTTTAAACGGAGTGCTGCAGGTCACCGCCCTTTAACTCGCGCGCATAGTATCCATAAATTTACGGACAGTGTCGGAAAGAAACTTATTAAAAATTTTAAATGAAAGAAACGTTAATTTATTTTTAAATTCAGATAAATAAAATTATAATCAAGTCAACTACCTATGGTTTCAAGGATAACGGTTTTCACACTAACACCCTGTATCCATATATTTGATGAAGTCGTCAACTGATATGCACACAAAGGACCATGTAAGTCAAAGTCAATATAATACCTACCTAAGCTGTAGCGCTAGAAGTGGTAAAGCTAAAGCTTGGTTTTGATTGTCAGGTCAATTCACCTGTCAGGAATTTCACAGTGTCGTCAATTTGAATTTGGGTCTATTGTGAATACGGCAACTGTTCTAGACTTGAGCTCCTTATGTGATCATTGATTTGGAGTCACTTGATTCGTTGAATCTAAGTTAAGATGGCTATTATTAAATAACATATTCATAAGGCTAAATTTTTAACACGCTTATTAACGCGTCTTATGATTGACGAGTAAATGGTCTATGACATGCATTTGAAATTTCAGTGGATATTTTAATGGGACGCAAGAGGAATCGACAGGCTGAAGTTATTATATCATAAAATGATTTTCTATGGGGAATGACCGTTGTGTTTCAATATATTTTCCTATAATCCAAAGTGTGATTTAAAACTGTACACTCCCATTTATAAAGCTATCAGGATCTATATTAAACTGATTCTTCTCCGATATTAAACCCTATAACTCAATGGGATGGTCCATGGCTTGGAGCGCGCCATCTATCTCTATAATTGCTTTGTGTGAACACTATCTGTAGAATGTAGTAGGTATGTGATAAGGAGGTGCCCTAAGGACCCATGCAGACCACGTTTTTTGAACGCGCCGTTGACGTGCGCGTGTTTATTAACGACAACAAAAAGCTCTGTAGGATAAAAGTGCACCGTTTTAGAAACGCGCATGACGGAAAACGTGGTGTGCATAGGCTCTTATACCGCACATACTGTAGACTAAACTATCAGCCGATAGGTCGCCCGATGATAGGTTGACTTACATATTTTGAAGGTTATCGTGTACCCAATACTAAACTAATGTAAACTTTTTTGTCGGCCCGGTATCGGCCGGTTACCTGTTCGTTGTCACGTGTGTGACGTTTTACATATTCATTACAGGACTGGAAATTTGCAGTGTGTGGTACTATTTATAATAACAAAGTTAATAGGAAAATGGACATGTATATTATATATTTAATAGTTAAATGAAAATGGACAATAAGGTTTCCCCGTCAAACTGACTGTCGGTGAAACTGGCTGTTACTAATTAATATTAGCATCTCACTAACCAGTTCTTCTTTCGTGTCGATGACATGTCTTATAGTGAGACTACACTTTGTCAGCCCAATATGCTGCCACAGCAAGAGCACGGCCGGATGCGTTCATGAGGTCCTGCCGCGAGCAAGTTTCAGGGCACAGTGGACATGCGATGAGGTGGGACATGGTCTGCATAGCAGCCCCGCACTCGCACCCAAGGTCCGCCCCGCCCGTGAAACCCCACCTGGGTTACTAACCAGTAACCAAATAACTCACGTAAATCGTACACCTAGTAAAAAAAATCAAAGGTTTAGCACGTAACTCACAAAGTCTGCAATAATAGGGATAGATGGAGGTCCCGCCCCGAGCTCTGACCCTATATTGAGTTATAGGCCATATTACGGAACCGGGGGCAAAGAATCATCATTATTGAAGGATCTAGCTTGAAAGGATAGCTTTGAGAGGCCATTTTAAGTTATAGGCTTGTAAGTGTTGCTATTTGTGTCTGTTAGAACTGTTCGCTAGCTATCGCCTAGGTGGTCGGTATGAATGGTTATTTTAAGTTTTACTCCGGTGTATATAAAATAGTTCAGTATATGTTTTAGTAGCCGTTTGACACAATCTGAAGAAACTATTTTGATGCATAAGAATAAAAATTGGCCTTTGTTTTTCTTTAGATTTTAATCGTAGTGAAATAAACAGTTGAGCAGTTTCACGTAAGAAAATAGTCAAATAAATATTAAATAACTATGAAACAATTAAATATTTTACTACACACATAAATAAATGCTACTTAGACAATGCTATTTAGAGCGGTACTGTATGTCATTTCACAAACTGCACTATTTTTCAGCCTACATAATTTCAGTCTACAAATCAGTAATACCTACATAACCAGTCAGCTCCCACTTGTGCTCACAAGCGTGTCACCCGTGGCGTCACCCAAGAGGTTATCGGTTAAGGCGATAATTGCCGATTGGACAACCAGTTCAAATTATATTAGGTAGACGCTCATCGAGGTGTGCGTGAAGTGATGACACGGCTTCGATGGGTGGCCAGATAAAGAGGTGATTTATCAATATATTATGTGAGATTATTAATGAAAATTGGAACTGAAAGATCCATTTGCCTAGACTTTTCCTGTCTATGTTGGGATCGGAACCAAATGGTTTTAGTTCTCGTATTGAACAGTTTTTTTTTAGTGTTCTTTCGCACAAGAACTGCTGAACAAATAAATGAAAGTTTATACTTATAAAACTTGAACAGACTTACATAAAGTAAAAGCTAAATTTTATCCAGAAACGCGAAATGGGTTCTTTTAGGACGTTAGTAAAACTACTGGTTACAGCCAGTAACTTTAAAGTAAGAACTTTGCTTAAATATACTCCAACATGTCTCAAAAAGTTTCCATGATGTTTGAGGGTACCTAAATTCAATACCCTCCTATTTCCAAACCCATTCTTGAGCCAAGCACCTTTAGCTCACGGTCTGACGCGCCGCGATACTTCATCCAACAAATTTGGAATACGTGAGGAGCAGAACAGTCTGTAATCATTAAAATGTTAAGACGCATATTCTAAATATAACCCCGTTATAGAGGGCGATCTCAGAACGTAATAATTATGCCTTCAAAAGGTCTTTCGACCCTTGATGTTTCAAGTTACTGGGGCATAACTGGTTTTATTTTTCACTTTCTTACCCCAAGAATAATAAAAGGGGGTTAAACAAAGTCAATCTTCGTTTATAAAAATAATGAACAGGAGTTTCGTTGGTAATGAACAAAATAAAAACGTCATCCAGACGTTATGAATTCGCAACGCGCGCCTCGAAATGCGTGATGCTTATTTCTCTGAGTTTGAAACATACGGAATTATATTGCGGGCGTACACGCTACTTTAGCATAGATTTTACTTATAGTAAGGCCATATTTATTATAATATGTATTAGATACTTACTCATCAATAATAGGTATAAGTACACAGTATTAACTGTAAATATTGAGTGTATATATGTTACAGCCAAAGTAATAAGTCCGCATATTATACATATTATCTAGCTATTATTTATAATATCTACTCAATTTGGATAAAGTGATAATTGACACAGAATTAATCACATTAACTAGCAATTTTATATAATATCTCCATAGACTTAGATAATGTAATAAAACAAGTAGGTAAAGATTATTATTTCATGTTAACTAACTAAAGTGCCTGGTAGCTGACCTTAACATAATTCGAAAAAGGCTAGTTAGCACAGTGCACCCCATAATAGTAGCGAAAAATCCCCTATTTTAAGTGTGGCTCGGGCCACTGTACGACCGACGGCCCGGAGTGTGCCCTGCCCGGGAAGGGCACCGCCGTGTCCTCGTCGAGGCAGTCGGCAGCGGCGACCTCTCGCACCCGGCCCTGGTTCAAGCCAAGGTCCGGGGCGAGAGGTACTGGGATGCCATCGTCTCCTTCTGTGTGGTCGAGAGACGACTCCCAGCCACCGTAGACGTGAGCCTGTGCGATGAGTTCGGGTGCATTATCGGCCTTCCGTCTCCTGGGAGACACGGACCCGTCTCGGCGGCGCGCGTTGTTCAACGCGTGGGTTTAAGCCACTAACAGTCTGACCTCACGCTGCACGCTCACGCTCACGCTCTCTGAGTCCCTCACGCTGCTCTCCCACAGTGGGAGGAATCATTTGATGATTTATCATAAAAAGAGTCGATAATAACTTGAGCCGTTTCTAAGAATTAGTAAGTAGTCAGACGATTATACCATATTTATTACTTTGGCTAACTTTGACCAGCTATTATGAATTAGATCCAGATAAAGTGATTAATCTATCACACTGTCTAGTCAATTTGGGTATTATATACAATGACCAGTCATTATGTATAATATATATTTAATCACTTTGGCTGTAACATATACAAGATTTACTAAGCCAAACAAAGGAAAAATTGTAAGATACACCAAAAAACAGCGTGTAAAAAGGATATACTAAAAGATTATACATTTTAGCTCAAATTAGTTAAAACTAGTCTTTATTTTATCTAACACTACTTACAGAAAATAAACTAAGAACCCTACAAGCTCCTAAAACAACACACCCACGCGAACTTACATCTCCCACTTACACAACCTAATGCAATGCTTAATGCCAATTAACGTGTTAATTATAGTTCAAAGAACACGCTAATGGCACGGTTTGCACGTAGCAACTAGTTGCATTGATCACTAATGTACTCATTACACGCACTTGCTGGCACTTTGAAGTTAATGTTAGCGTCTTAATTGGTGTAGTCTCACTAAGGCTCAAGTTCACCAACAATTTAAACCGCAGTTATTGTTAAACTTTGAAAATTGAACATAAAAAAAATCATTATTAACAGTTGTTTTAAGAAAACTGACTTTGACATTGTCGGTGAAGTAGAAAACGGTCGGCTGATAGTTGACCCAGTCGAAGGCATTTTTTTTTTTAAGAATATTTTGATTCCCATCAAAGTTTACAGTGGGGCTGGTACTGACTTAAAACCTGGTATTTCTAATGTGCGTTTATCTAACTGATTTATGAGCCCAAACAGACTATTTAAAAGTTTTGACAAGTTCGTTTTTTTAGAAAATTATTAAATAAAAGTGCCAAAAAAATCTCAAAGTTCCACGCGTAACCTTACAAATTACGCTTGCGTATGTATCCCACGTATTTTATATCGCGCGCCGAGCAACGTATTCCATCTGTCAAAAGTTGAGACGCTTTTACCATCTGTTCGTAAGTAGGCGGCAGAATTTACGCGTACCCTGCTCTGATTCATACGCACAGGTATGTAGGTGTAAAAGTAGGTAAATAACAGCAAGGCCCAAGTTCACCGACAAAGGAGACGTGAGTTTCCTTAAAAAAATTGTTTGATGTGAATTTTAACGTTCAATTTTCGAAGATTGTTTTGTTGTAATAATTTTTATCAATTCGTTATATATTGAATTGGCATGTATTGTATAAGTAGGAGTTTGTATATATTTAATTATAAGGATGTAAAGTTATTGACTGAATAAAATTATAACACATGTTTAAAGAAAAATTGACGTTTACTTTGTCGGTGAATTTCAGCCCCAGTTTATTTATAACGTGTAATTGATATTGGTGACGAAACAGGAGTTTATTTCATTAGAATTGTTTGGCTTTTTGGCTTCTTGTGTTGTTTATATTTTGGGGTTGAAGATAAGCTACATTATTAAGCCAACAATTATTTTTAGGACATTTCTTTATAAGTAGTAAAGAAAATAAAAGAGTTATATTGAGTAGGTATATAGTTAAGTAGAGAAGAAAGATTACGAAAGCTAACCCCACCACCGTTTTGAATAGGTTATTTATGCATAGGCCTTAGAAAGAACCATTATTTAGTTTAGGACAGGTTTAGTAACCAAATATAAAGCTTTATTCCTACTATAAAAAATAATAACAAAAACAAAACAAAAAAAACCGGCCAAGTGCGAGTCGGACTCGTGCACGAAGGGTTCCGTAAATTACAGTTAAATCAACCTATCTCAAAAACTATAAGAGATACTTTGATCAAACCAAAAATCGTTGAAAGAGTTAATTAGCATGCATCACCTCTATTTTTTTTAGAATTTTATACCCCGTAGTTATAAAAATAGAGGGGGGGGGACATACTTTTTACGACTTTGAGAGCTGATATCTCAAAAACCGTTCACTTTAAGAAAAATGTTTTTTAGAAAACTTTATATCATTTTAAAAGACCTTTCCATTGATACCCCACACGGGTATGTACATCGAAAAAAAAAATTTCATCCCTCAGTTAGGGGAGACTGGGGCCGGTTGTGACATTTTTATTTCAAAGTGTTATAATTTTTTATTGATTTGATTGTTTTACTTGAATACAGGTTTGTTTGATTAAGTAACTATTCAAGATTTTAATTTAAAATGAATTTTATGTAAGAGATAAATAGAAACGACACAAATCAATGAATTCTAAAAAAAGAGACGTGTCACTTTCAACCCCGCCTTGGGGGCTGGTTGTGACACTACAAGGGGTAAGTAGTTACAACAAAACACAAGCGTATTACAAGAGTTTTTATTTAATTCGTGGGAAGACGAACATACATGGCACCGAGTTGCCAACTGCATTAACTGCTACGCAGACAGTCACGAGTGTTCCTCGCTCTGCCGATGTAATGGAAGCAACTTGTTTAGACCCTTTTGGAGCCAAAATTTTTCTGGGTTTCAGTACAGTCGTCACACCTGTCTCGTCAACATTCCATATTCGTGACGAAGGAAATTTGTATCTGTCCAACACATCGGCCAGTTTAGAAAAGAAATTATCAATATTCGTTTTGTTAAATGATGTGGCTCTGCTCAAGCTAGTAGCCTCTGGTGATCTTATGGATAACGACGGATTACGTTTAAGAAATGCTGTCAGCCAATCAACTCCTGCTTCCTTATTATCAAGCCACGATTGAGGCGTTACAAAGTTGTGCTTAAGTGCACATTCAAATGCCAGTTGCCTGACATCCTTTGGCGTCAATCCGTAGTAAATCTGGCTGCATTTAATTAAATAACTCACCAAAACGGCCTCTTGTTTATCGTTGAAAACTTGTCTATTTTTCTTATACCCCATTGTGACAGATTCCAAAGGTGTACCTTTTTCTTTTGCTTCTTTTCTTTTCTTTAAAAATCTTGTTAGTGACATATGGCACAATCCAAAGTCTTTTGCAACGCCGCGAACTTTTTTAGTTTTATCCTCCTCTAAAATAACTGCTGCTTGTTCGTATACATCTTTAGATATGTTGCCACGCTCAGATTTTCTTTTATACGTCCTCATCCTATAAAAAAACATTATATTATGTAGCACAAAATATATCAGTCAACAAGAAATACTATGGGGCAGGTTGTGACAAATCACAACCTACCCCGAGCAAATGTCACTTTTAGCCCCGACACCAAAACTGCGCATTTAAGGTTATGTAGCGAAAACGAAACATACTATAGTTGTAAAATCGTAGATTCATCACAAAACAAAAGAATTAGTGCGTAAATAACACGACAGAGACATCTCCATTTGTATAGAACATCGGTTTTAGACCAAAATTACTAAAAATTCAAAATTTTACTTACCTGCGATTTTAATGGCAGCACGCGCGTGCTCCTCACATAAACACGTTAGCGCCACTGGCTCTTGCGGTGTAGTAGCCGGTCGCGGCGGGAGTATTTGTCTCTTTCTGACGTCAGTATAGCGTTCTCTGTTTCGCCACCGTTGCCACTGTAACAACCTACCCCTGTCACTACCAGCCCCAGTCTCCCCTACATGTATGGGGGGCCCCACCCCACAATTCTTTTTTTTACTATTTAGTGTCATATTTTTGTAGCGGTTCATACAACACATATTCCCATCAAATTTCATCACTGTAGTACTTATAGTTTCCGAGTAAATCGGCTGTGACAGACGGACAGACGGACAGACGGACAGACGGACATGACGAAACTATAAGGGTTCCGTTTTTGCCATTTTGGCTACGGAACCCTAAAAAGGTTACAATAACAAGCAAGTTTACAATGTCCATAGTTTTAACGAGTGCTGAATAATTGGAAAATGTTTCAGCGTGTTGACCATTGGTTTTGTGAAATATTTTGTTAACAGCTATTTCAGCGTTTTGTACCGGTTTTGTTAATAAAATGCCAACTTTCAATGATAATATTTGATTACTGTTGTTCTGTTACTGGATTTAAATGGAATAATTATAGTTATTCTATAGAATTTTTATATTTCAATGTTTTTTCACGAACCCATATCTGCATGCGGTTAGACTGAAAGCATGGACAGGGTTAGAGTATGCTGAATGACAAAACATGAATCATGGATAAGTTTACGCCATATAAATAAAACAGTTATTAATTCATACACCTGAGGCCAAATTTTACCAGCAGTCGTGAATTATCAGACCTTTGATTCAATCTTGCTTTGGTAATCGATCGAATTGGGATTATTTTTGGTTTGCCAGGCGAAATATTGTTGAGAGAATAGACTCAAGTAAAGGATTTTTGTCAAAAATTGTTTTCCATTTACAACATACGTACATACATACAGCTAAAACATATAATTTAACGTAATGAGAAAGTTTGCGCCGTTCACATTTACATGAAAGTTTCGACACTGCGTTGTACCAGTTGTTACAAATATCATGTAAAAGCAAAGTTCTTGTTCGGGAAACTGCGACGTTGACTGTACATATATCCTTACTAATAATATGTATGGGAAAGTAATTGTGTTTGTTTGTTGCGATTTTTATGATAAAAACAGCAGAAAATTACATCAGATTGTTTTCTTGCTAAAACATGTAAGAATACAGGTAAAAGTAAAATAGGGTTTCAGCATAGCGACTTGCGAATTGTGCCGTGACAATAAAAAGTTTGACGAGAACTCAGTATATCTGAAGTTAAACACTTCACACGAGAAAGCGGAAAACTTAAAAAAAAAGTTGGGTGCATTGTGTATGACCACAGACGATATGGCAGGAGAGCGACTGATACCTGAGTTATGGCGGTAGATGGAGTATGAAAAAAAACATATGTTGTGCACCAAACCGTTATAAAGAAAGTAGATGATAATGCTTCAGTATCTAGACTCAACGCTGGTACACTAGCAATAGCAGGAAACAATCGTAAAATAACTCTATCTATCAGCGATATTTTCATAGCAAAATGGTTGATAAACAATTAAATAGAAACAGATTAAAACATGGTACACATTTAACCCATCCTAATATAATTTTCTCACAACACAGACAGACCCGCGTGCACAAGCTAGCTGAAAATAAGGAAGGAAATAACTTAGTAGGTACCTTCGTGATCGGAATACTTACAGCGGCATTTAGGGTATAAGGTAACATAATTTAGTTGTGCCCTTTTCGGGGTAAAAAAGTTAGTAGTTACTGTACAATGTTATTTATACGAGTTATATGTTTGTCAAGGGATGAAGTTTAAGGTAAATAGGGAAGTGTGAGAAGACTGGAAATTGAAGTGGTTATTTGATGGTGAATAGAAAAGTATGTTCCGAACCAAGTGGTCTTAGATGGTGAGTAACATTTTTCCCCATTTAGCTAAATATTATAATTTAAATAAATGCAAAACGCGAAAGTTTGCAGGTAGGTATGGATTTGTGTTTGTGGCTTTGCAAATGTTTCGTCATAACTACTGATCAATTGTGATAACTTGGAATTTGGCAGTAATATATTATGTAAGTAGGTAGCTTATAAATTCGAATAACATAATAAGAGACTTTTTACGGGAAATACGGGAAATAAGTAGTCCATATAGTTCTAGTTCGTTATAACATAACGTATATATTATAGATAGGTCACGTTGAAAACGGCTTCCGTCCATCGCAGGAAAAGTCTTCATAATATTAAGATTAAAATATACCACAAAACTAAAAAGCTTACTTCACCGATCTCTAAAACGGGCAAGTTTTTCCACGACAGCGGGTCTGTAGTGGGCGCCGTGACGTGCGGTCACGATGCTCATTTTTTAGCTGTCAACCGCATTCATAACAAGTTATTGTCGGTTAACTTGCATGGAAATCGACGGGGCGGTTTTAGAGATGTGGTTATACGAGTATAAGGAAATGATTTACTTCAAAATTGTACTAAGAGTTTATTTTAAAACAAGCTTATGCTGATTATTATGTGTACAAGAAAACTAAAATATCTGCACATAGGTAGGTACTTCTTTTGTAAAGTGAATTAAGACTTTATTTGTATGTTGGGCTTTATTTTATTTTTTTGACGATTATATGCTACATTTTATCAGGGTACATGGATTAGTTCCCATAAGAGGCGAGTGAAACCACTGGCGGTAGCTAAGTTGGTGTACAAAGACATTAATTATTAGCAAGAAATTACCTATATTATTTTCTAAAAGAAAGCGTTTTTTACCGGTATTTTTGTCTCTGGTTACCTTAAACACAACCTGTACACAACTTAAGCTCCTTGGCTCGGTACCTATGGATTTACGTGAAAAACATTACCCTCGTTCTAGCTTCGGCGAAGTCAGGCAAAAACCCAGTCGACTCGGAAGATTTATGAGTTACAACCAAGATAAATATGTGGTTAGTTTGTTTAAGCATTTTCTTGGAAATGTTAACAAAGGCATTTTTTAAAAGAGTTTTTTACTGTATTCGTATTTGTACTGTACTGTAGGTACTGTAATATGGTTTTTGTTGGTACATTTTGACTAACGTGACGTCACTTGCAGCGAACTTCCAAGCGGCAAAGTTACTTGCTGGGAACCGTAAGAGCGCTTTTATAAGTTTAGTACAGCCAAACAACTGGCAAGCGCCCTTACAAATCTAGCTGTTTTGCTGGCGTGTAAACGCGGAAAAAATGATGCCACCTGAAACGCGCCACAAGTTCTTGTCTGCCAGAATCATAGTCATCCTCCGAGCCTTTTTCCCAACTATGTTGGGGTCGGCTTCCAGTCTAACCAGATTCAGCTGAGTACCAGTGCTTTACAAGAAGCGACTGCCTATCTGACCTCCTCAACCCAGTTACCCGGGCAACCCGATACCCCTTGGTTAGACTGGTGTCAGACTTACTGGCTTCTGACTACCCGTAACGACTGCCAAGGATGTTCAATGACAGACGGGACCTACAATTTAACGTGCCATCCGAAACACAGTCAATGGTGTCTAAGATATACTTAAAAAGTACATACAAACTTAGAAAAGTTGCATTGGTACTTGCCTGACTTGGGATCGAACCCGCGCCCTCATACTTGAGAGGCTGGTCCTTTACCCACTAGGCCACCCTTGTCTGCCAGAATACGTCACGCGTTTAAAATCTGAGCGTAAATCCACTGTAAGACGGTCAGTTATATTATATACACTAGCTGGTGCCCGCGACTTCGTCTGCGCAGGTTTAGTATTTCGAACAATATGTTTACAAATTGTAGCCTATGTGTTATTCTGATGTATAATATTCATTAAAATCCATTCAGTAGTTTTTGCGTGAAAGAGTAACAAACATCCATACATCCATACATACAAACTTTCGCGTTTATAATATTAGTAGGATTTTCAGGTATGTCTACTACAATATAACAGCTTTAATATCAAAGAAGGTCCAGCATATACACGGTATCGGTTTCATAAAGCCCACTGAAACAAATGTCTAGTGCAAATAAGATACGGCTGCGAATTATTGATCAGCGCTGAGTACGTTTCAATTAGTAACGCTACTGGCTATTAAGGCGAATACCGTGAAAGTTGTGGGCTTAAAATTATTTTTTTTTCACGCAAAAGCAACTGAAAGCGTTTTGATGAAACTTAAATGGCAAGTTTAATATTCACAAGAAAATAAAGACTACTTTTTAATGAAAATAACTCCCTCGGAATAACTAGTTTATGGAAACCATCAGCTGATTGGAAATGCTGCGAATATGACGTCTATTATTTTTTTGTCTATTATTAAAATAATTACTTATTTTCGAAAGAGTTGAGTATTGTATTTCAACTTGTTTTCCTTGTTAATTATTATTAATCCTTTAATATTTAATTGTCTTTAATCTATAATAATAATGTTTCGTTGATCTGCTTTAATTGATTTTGAAAGCAATTAAAGCATAATTGATTTTAATGTCTAATTAATTTGAGAGTTATTATTTTATTTTTATATTTTTTTAATTATTTAATACTAATATGATTATAATGTATAATGTTTAAATTCATAATTTGATATGATTATTGCGCGCCGTATGCCACGGCAAGACATGCTGTACACAATATTTTACTGAACATCTTGTCTCCTACCATGTTTTATGCAAATAAAGGATTTGCTTTGATTTGATTTAACTAGCTTTTGCCCGCGACTTCGTTCGCGTGGAATAGTGGCATCCGGCAGATTTTTGGTTTGAACAATAGATGGCGCTGTATGTCCGGAATAAATTGTATCTATTTTTTTGTAATAAAAACTATCCTATGTCCTTCTCCTGGCTCTAAGCTACCTCCCTGCCAGTTTTCAGCTAAATCGGTTCAGCCGTTCTTGAGTTATAAGTGAAGTAACTAACACGACTTTCTTTTATATATATAGATTTAGGAATTCATTGCATTCCACCCAAATTATCGATAAAAAATTATAAAGCACTCAAACAGAACATTCGCCTTAACAACATGGCGGGCCATTGATTCTAAATTCAAATATTAGCTCGTGCATTGCCGAGCTTTGACGGAGTTCCACGAATATATGGAAATGGTCCTGATATTGCGGTGCCTTGAAAATTTTCATATTAATTAATTAAAATTATATTACATATTGGTTGATTGAATTTTCTTAACGATTGAATATTTCGTCAGGTTGAAAATATTACGTGGATGTTACGTTCAATGGTTGGGAATGTTTTCGGTCACTTGATTTAAATTTTCGATATTGAATTATTTATTTTCTAATTTCGATTATTATCGCCTGATTAGATATAATTTAAATCTTTATACACATAATCTACAATTAATATTATAATATAGTCTTCACCTATTTTGTATGTTTGAAATAGATTATATGTCCATACATTGTTATTGTGTTGATTATACATTATATATTATATATTATTATAATTGATTTGCATTTGTGCCATATTTCAGGAGGAGGTCATAAAATACGTAAATAATCGATTGGAATTACAGTAGACGGGAAATAGCTAATATGCACTGGTTTTTTTGTCATTTTAATGTCGTAGTATTTCAGAAGTAATCCAATTTTATGAATGAAATTTATGAATGATCGTTGCGTATGCTTTGTGTTTGCGTTTGTGTGAGGGCGCAGCACGGTTCTAAGGCCAGTAACACACGCGCCAAGTTTAAATACGGCTAGATGACATTGACGGAATTCCGAAAAAAAAATTACGTACCAATTTTTTTGTTGATTTGGGTCGAGAATGATTAGCATAATTACGTCCTTGAATATGGCACGGATGCAAATCAACAGCTTGTATATGTGAATCTAATTTGTTTTTTCAGTCTTCGATAACCCACTTATCGAAGAAGGCTAGGCTATATGCTACTTATTATCCAGATGCGAGGACTAAACCACTGGGGAAGCTAAATAATGTATAAACTTTAGTCCCAGTATCACAAAAACTTTTCAAAATCAATTCAAAATATCATCTATACTAATATTATAAAGCTGAAGAGTTTGTTTGTTTGTTTGAACGCGCTAATCTCAAGAACTACTGGTCCGATTTGAAAATTTATTTCAGTGTTAGATAGCCCATTTATCGAGGAAGGCTATAGGTTACTTTTTATCCCGGTACGGGAAGTAGTTCCCATGGGATGCGGGTGAAACCGCTGGCAGAAGCTAGTAATACTATAAAGCTAAAGAGTTTGTTTGTTTGTTTGCTTGAACGCGCTAATCTCAGGAACTACTGGTCCGATTTGAAAAATTCTTTCGGTGTTAGATAGCCCATTTATCGAGAAAGGTCATAGGCTAGGCTTTTTATTCGGGTTCGTGCAGAGGTTCGTGAATGAAACCGCTGGCAGAAGCTAGTATTAGATATCCATAAACAACTCGATTACCACCACGACTATTCAATAATCACAACCGCATTAAAACCCCATTAATTAAAACACTATTTCTAATACCAGCAAAAAGCATTAAAAAAAAAGAAAATATAAACGCGAGTACACATTATTGCTCAGGGGAAATCATCGTTCACCGTGCAATAGCTACGGGTAGTTAGCGTTGCCATGGCAACTGGTTCCAACGCTAGAAAACTTCTAACTGGTCTGGATTTTAAAATGTTATGTAGGTTAATTTTGTATCGATTGTTTTAATGATAATGTTGTTGTGGATAATGTAATCTATATACTACATGTACTGTATCATCATCCTCCGAGCCTTTTTCCCAACTATGTTGGGGTCGGCTTCCAGTCTTACCGGATGTAGCTGAGTACCAGTGCTTTACAAGAAGCGACTGCCCTGCCTGACCTCCTCAACCCAGTTACCCGGGCAACCCAATACCCCTGGTTAGACTGGTGTCAGACTTACTGGCTTCTGACTACCCGTAACGACTGCCAAGGATATTCAATGACAGCCGGGACCTACAGTTTAACGTGCCATCAGAAACACAGTCATTGGTGTCTAAGATATACTTAGAAAGTAGTGGTACACACAAACTTAGAAAAGTTGCATTGGTACTTGCCTGACCTGGAATCGAACCCGCGCCCTCATACTTGAGAGGTTGGTTCTTTGCCCACTAGGCTACCACGACTTTTTACTACATGTACTGTAATAATGTTATAAAGCTGAAGGGTTTGCTTTTTGTTTGTTGAACGCGCTAATATTGGGAACTAAAGATCTGATTTGAGAAATTCTTTCAGTATTATACATATAGCCTATATCATTCATATTCATATTATTTATTTGCATTCCACAATGTATAAAGTAAGTGTTACAATTTGGCCTAGAGCTGGGTACAATTGTGGACCCTGTAGGGCACAGCAAAATAAAATAAAACTTACAACTAAAATTATTATTATTAAATCACAAGGAAGACTGTTAACTTTTTAGTGGTGCGCGAAGTGCAGGACGCAGATGAAACCACTGGCAGAAGCTATCATTAATATTTTCAATAACACATACCCTTTAATGACATACAGTATAAGAATACCGTCAGAATTAATAAAATTAAAGCATAAAAATACCCAAAAAGTTATTGAACAAAAACATGGAATTCGATTACCTATAGCTACATCCTACATACATGAACAGTGAACATAGGTATATACAAAAACCATTCAATTTCACCTTACACACCGTCAAACCGGAAAAAAGCGTTTTCCAATCAGCACCGGGCCTCAATCAATACGTGAATCAATCAATACAGGTAGTACATCAATCAATGTGTATGTGTCAATCAATAATGTACTGAAATGTTCAGCTGGTGAGCGTATATTTATTTGACTGTTGACTAGAAGTGTAGGGCGGATTAGAGAATTTTGTATTTGATAGTGTAAATTTTAAAGCAAGATACTACGAATCATCATCATCATCTCAGCCATAGGACGTCCACTGCTGAACATAGGCCTCCCCCTTAGATCTCCACAGATACCAGTTGGAGGCGACCTGCATCCAGCGTCTTCCGGCGATACTACGAATGCTACGAATTTATACTACGAATTTATACTACGAATTTATATTACGAATTTATGCTACGAATTTATGCTACGAATTTATGCTACGAATTTATGCTACGAATTAGATTTTTCTTGTAGTTTGTTCTAGGTCCCAATGTTACTTCTTCGCGTACCTGGATCCAAAGTAGCGTGTAGCCCATTTACTTCAAAAGCGTAGTAAACAGACTTTTCACTTTCGCAATTATAATAATAGGAAATAAATATAGGTACCTAAAAATGATTGAAACGACTGAATACTGATAACTTTTGTAGTTTATTTTATGATGCTCAATACAACTACTGCATCTTCTATGCATAAGCAAAACGAAACGTTTCTTATTTAAATTAGAAAGTGAAAACAGTGGGGAGCTATAAGCGGGTGAAACCGTGAAGCAAAGTTAGTACAGGTATATCAATCAAACCAAATCGGAGATAACGCATTGATTAATGTATCAGACCTGAGCATTCACAGGTAAAACAATGGAGTGCGATACTGCATGGTGTATCGAACCTCCGGGGAAATTGAATATGAAGTCATGGAAGCTAATGCTTTTAATTTTATAAGTATGTGATGTTCCTAATTACATAAAAAAATACTAATTATTGCAGTGGTGGCAATTTGGTGGTTTGTGTTATGGTGCATTACATTTCTTTTAGAACATTTATTCTGCATCTTTCATATGGATTTGGATAGCAACATTAGAACTGTGAACTATGTACTGCGTGATATTGTCCACTGTTGGACTTGGTCTCCCCAAATATACGACATATTATGATCTTCAGATTTTCTATGTATGTACACACATTTCCACCAATCCGTGTAGGTACGAGTAGGTAAGATAAGGCGTTCTACACCTACAGTAATTAGGATTATGATTGTTCCAAATCTCAAACGCTGAAGATGCAGGATAACCTCACACCACAGTACCCTTTCAATATTTAATATAAGTCAAACAAACTATAAACCACTACATTAAAGTCAAGCCACAATATTGTGGGGTCATTTAGATTTTTTACCAAGTCCCCCGCGTCACATAAGAATTTCGTTTTACGCAAGTTCCGATAGCCGAATTGTGTTGCCCTTCGAAATAAAGTTTAAGTCTATGTTGTGAGCTTGTTACGGAACGTAGAAGTGAGGGAGATATGCTGTATTTTTTTAAAGATTTTAAGAAAGCCACGTTGTTTGTGAGTTTTATGGTCGCTGCACACAGCGGGCGCTGCGCGACGGGACGGAACGGCGACGCGACGCTGAGCAGTTCTAATGTACTAGATATTACGGACGACATCACACAGAGCCGTCCCGCTCGGCGCGACGCGACGCGACGATCTAGTACATTGCGTCGCGTCGCCGTCCCGTCCCGCCGCGCCGCGCCCGCTGTATGCAGAGACCATTAAAGGACATTACAAGCATGGAAAGAAAGAAGTTTGGCCTGGACGCGACTAAAACTGTGAGAAATAGCTAGTTACCTATAAAAACTCATGGATATCAAAAGTCAGAAAGAAGTATCTTTTAGCAGAAGTAATTGAGTGAACCTTTATGTAAAGGGAGATATCTCGCTCAATAATGTGACCTAGATTCAAGTACATACATGAACTGACATCAATTCAATTACCTTGTTATACTTACCCACGCTTAGTAAAAAGTTCGACATATTCAGTTCCAGTCACAAAATAAGCTCTATTCATTCTCGAAGTTCAACCCAAAATTTTCTGAACCCTGTTTTACAATCCAGTTCAATATAAAGTTTAGTCGCCACGCAAAGGATCAACACGAGACCTGACCCCTTGACCCTTTTCACGTTGATCGTACCGTGAGGCTTCCAATTGGTTGCAGATCCACTAACAATTGGAAGGATAAATACTTAAATTTTGTTAGTACGCAACTTGTAGGCCTGGATTGCGTTCCTTTTAGTGTATGTGCAAAACTGGGTGATAACGTGTGATTTTATTGGGGTTGAGAGTTTTTGGAGGTAAGCATTGAATAAGAAACTTTGTTTGTTGTCCTACAGATAGGACAGTTTTTTATATAAATACTTCTTGACCGATTAAAAAAATCTATCAGTGTTAGATAGCCCATTCTCTGACTCGTCATCGTGGTGTAAAAAGAAACTTGCTGAAACTTGCTCGCGGGAGGACTTAATGAGCGCATCCGGCCGTGCTCTCGCTGTGGGCGATATATATTGGGCTGACATAGTGTAGTCTCAATATATGACATGTCATCGACACATCGACATCAAGGCTATAGCCAATTTATTAACCGTGTATTAACGCGAAGGAGATCCTGTGCGATGCGAGTGAAACCGCTGGTGGAAGCTAGTATAACATACAGTTTTTTTTATAAAGCAATCCATTTCTTTTACCACCATCACTTATTAAACCTCATACTAATTCGTCACAAAATTTGCATAGGAATGGCTTTTTGAAAGCTTTCTGAACAGTTTAATATAGTAGCAGTCTGCTGTGTGTGTAACAATTTGTATTGACACGCACGCGACGTCGGAATGGTAAGCAAAACTTCAGTTGAGTTGCTACGTTACAGACGGCTGTTATTGGGTTGCAGGAATGCTTGTATTACGTACTTATTTGTTGGATGTTTAGTTAAGAAACTGTTGTAAAGTTTGTAATTAGAAACATGCTTAAATAAGTGCTCATGGAGGTCTAAATCTACACCTGCTAATATTGTAAAGCTGAAAAGCTTGTTAGCTTGAACCCGCTTATTTCATGTAGGTAAGTAAGTATTCACCATATATGATGAAAGGCTACATGCTACTTTTGATACCAAGTAGTTCTCATGGAACGCGAATGAAACCACTAGCGGAAGCTAGTGCTAAAGGTGAAGTAAGTATCTATGAAATGTAAAATTAGTCAGGATCTTCATCAGGATTTAGCAGGGCTTTCTTCTCAAATCTTACCAACCCAAAAGCAAAGAACCGATTAAAAAAAACTAATCTAATATTAATTTTTCCTCTCTATTCATTAGCCAATTATTTAAGAAAAAGCTTAAATAAAATATTCCCTTCTTCCTTCAACCCTTTCCGCGATCTTAGTGGAACAATAATGGCGTCCAAGGTCGTTGACCTCGATTCCTATCAATACATTTCTAATCCTTCCAGAGCCTCAAATACCCTCATTATACTCTTAGAGTACCGGTAGACTGCAGACTAAACCAACAGAGTCGGCCGACAGTTGCCCGATGGTTGGCAATTTTTTTTAAAGAAAAAAAAATATTTAAATCTTTATTCTAATCCAAGTATTCAGTCGGTCTGATACCTTCTAAATACCTGATCTTTGTAATGTACGTGTTACCATTCATCTTCTTACTAATGAGCCCAAACAAACTATCGGCCAACTAAAAGTTTGCAGTGTGTTTGCGGTATTATTGCAAGTAATAATGTTGCGAGTACTGTTTTATGTTGTCGATAGATTTCAACGTTTTGGAATGAGCCCAGGATTTTAAATGGCCCGGAAACAGTAATGGGGAAGTAAAGCGGATATTTTTAAGACATTAGGTACCTACTTATGTATTACAATACACTTTTTAGTTATGATCTCAGCCGAAAATGCTCATCACATGAAACAATTTTTGCCATGGCACCATTTTTGTATCTCTTACGGTTTTGTTGATCTGTTGGAGTTCTGCATCAGGTCTTCAAGTTTCGAAGATAAATTAGCCTAAATGTTGACCAGGCTTAATACTGATACAACAAAGAAAAAATCATTGAAATCCGTTCAGTAGTTCGGAAGATTAGCGTGTACAAACAAACAGACATACAGACAAACAGACAGAATTTTTTTTTTGACTACATATCCCACCTAATATAGTGCATATACCCTTTCTCAGGCTTTAGATTATTTGCTACTACAATTCATTTAGATCGGTTCAGTATATTTAACGTGAAAGTGTGACAGAAGAGAACACTTCACTTCCTAGACAGAGTTACTTTCGCATTTACTTAAAATATTAAAATTAATTCAGCACCAGAATTTTTCGAAACCTTTATTTCTATTACCAAAAACATCAAGAATACTTTTTAATTTACGCACTTATCAATGAATTACTTTTATAGAAAACTAGCTTCTGCCAGCGGTTTCACCCGCATCCCGTGGGAACTACTTCCCGTACCGGGATAAAAAGCCTATAGCCTTCCTCGATAAATGGGCTATCTAACACTGAAAGAAATTTTCAAATCGGACCAGTAGTTCCTGAGATTAGCGCGTTCAAACAAACAAACAAACAAACTCTTCAGCTTTATAATATTAGTAAGTATAGATAACAACAATTTACTAAGTACAATTTGCTTAAAAAACAACAACATATTATAGTATTGACTTATCTCAAGTTTAGTGCAGACTATCTATTAGATATGGGCGCTAATCACAGTTTGTATGTTTTTTATGAATCAGCGTGATTAAAGTTTATGTACGATAAAATGATTTAGTGTTATCAATAAACAGATTATACGGTTGCAGAATGGATGCAATAAATAGAAATAATTTTAATTTATGACAAAGATTGTTACTCTATGTATATTACACAAACAATTGAAAATTGATAAAATAATATAGGTACCTACGTTTTAAACTACTTTAACTTATGGTCCTACATCATTCTGTGATTATTTAATTGTATGCAATTCATTTGAACAATCTACAGCATTTCTATAACATAGCAAATTGTTCAAATAAAAAACAATTTGAAAAAACTGATACGTATACTTATTTTAACAACTACTTCCTCATACTTTGATTATAATTTTAACAACCACAAAAATACAGCTACAATCAAGATTCCCCTTTAATAAAATGGGTTAAGTAGCCCAGGGACTTAACCCAATTATGAGCACATGGTACAATATACCCACTTGGGGGTTTGCTAAATTGTATCGCGGGGAAGGACACACAAACACTCGTATCTACTTAATGTTATGGCATACCTTTTGGCTTTGTATGGGATATTTTGCTAATACTTATAGATTAGGACTGCCTTAGGGAATACTTGTGGCTATCTGACCTCTTTGGTAGAGGGTTAAAATAATGGACAATTCGGCAGCTGTTTTGTTTTATAACTATTTTGGTTTCTATTTTTATATAGGTTGTGTTTTGTTTTGTAATCTCTGAGCAGTTTTGTCAATAACTTTGTTGTTTTAATAATTAAAGCAATCTGTGGAAGGCACACATTATAAAGATCAGATATTAGGCCAGTACCTATGAGACGGACTAACCAGTTTTATTACATTATTATTAGCCAACTATCAGCTTCAAGTCTTAGAACGCGGCCAGAAAATATTAACAAGATCCGGCATAAGCAATGAAAACCTCATTTTTAGACTGGCCAGTATTTGCAAAATATTTCAAAAGATAAAAATAACCTATAGCAAAGGTTTCGAAGCAAGCAAGACTAGCAGGAAATTGAATAATAACGATACCCGGTAACAAGACGGAAGCGATGTTTCTGTGTATATTCTAAGTTTATTACTATGAAAACTGCTACTGCTTCATAGAATAGGTATACGTTGAAAATGTTTTTTAGTCTCATTGTGCTAGATATTGTGACGTTTCTGATATCAAATGGTTCAATGTTGATGTCAAATCTTAATTTGTGTTTCTCTCTTCCTGTTTTTTCATTTTAAGTACATAACGATAACTTAGAAAATTTACAGCAGTACTTGACAGATCCGGAATCTAATTCTACTCATACTTGAGAGATGCACCTATCTCTATGATCATTATACCTCTCGATATAGTTGACTTGAAAGCCACTTAATAATGACCAACCTGCCTAATAATCCAGATAACAAACCGCTTTTACATTAATCATGGGTCCCACAAATAAGTATGAGAAAATATGCCCCAAAAAAATTTACTGTAAAACACAAACGTCCTATACTTCATTGGTCAGTCAGGATGACGGTACAGTTCTCCAAAAAGATTATGTCCACGCCTCCAAGTTGACACGCCTCGTTAAGTCGATGGTCAGCTAACGAGCCGCGTCAATGGCCATTTGTTTAATATTTTTTGAAAAGGGTACGGCGATTCCTACTCTTCGTCCGAACGTCGCATCAATTTGTTACAGACCTATTTGATTTCTGAATTTTTGTGGTATGGTTTCTTTTCACTGTTTCAAAGAAGAAACTTAAGACAAACTGCAAAGTGCCGTTGGAATACATAAATAATGTATAAATCCTAACTAATATTATAAATGTGAAAGTAACTCTGTCTTTCTGTCTTTCTGTCTGTCTGTCTGTCTGTCTATTCTTCACGCCTAAACTACTGAACCGATTTATGTGAAATTTGGTACAGACATAGTTTGGAACTTGAGAAAGGACATAGGATAGTTTTTATTACAAAAAATATAAAAACAAAAAAATATTCCGGACCACGGTCCTATTCCACGGCCCTATTCCACGCGAACGAAGTCGCGGGCAAAAGCTAGTATACAATAAATATAATTTGGAAGTTACGTACCTATGTTCAATGCAACATAATATTAGGTAAGCTTCGATTTCAAAGAAAAACACACCTGACCTGCATAAAAAAGCAGGCCAAAATATATATTCACAGTGTTAAATCATTTCACGTAAAATTATGACCCGTTCCCATTTAACCCTATGCGCCTTGAGTAAAACGTAAATTCCAAAGTGAGCTTTGATTTGCATGAAAGCTATAGGAATGGGAACTTTTGACCGGCGTAGCGTATTTTTCGTCCCTTTGACAAGTCAGCGCGCGTAGGGTTATTTGTGAGTGCGCTGTACTGTAGAGCAAAGAGAAAAAAGAAAGTGCAAAAATGAGATTTTTCTTCAATGATGATTGGAAAGCTAGAAGAGCAAGAGTTTATGAGTGTGAAGTTTGATGTAATCGTAAAGGCCAGGTATCGATGTACCATTGTGATACACATTTTTTTTTCTCGCCTATTGCTAGAGCAAACAGTCACAAATTACGTGCATAAAATTTCTAAAATGAGAACGAAACAGCTTGATTTTGGGCGCGACCAATTTTGGTGGAGGCTTACGGCTTAACCATGTACAACGTTTCATTTCCGCCATCAACAGTGAATGTGAAGTTCAATAATCGAAAACTATTACTTCTCAAGTAGAATATTTTATTCTGATTAAAAGCTTTAGTGCCACTTATTCCTCATTCATCAAAATTGCAACTCAATTCAGTCACTCACGTAAACCTCACACAACACAAAATCCCTACAACCCTTAATCATAATACTCCTAGCAATAACACACAATTTTGCGCATTGGGGCACCAATTGCCATAACCCCGTATTGCCCGAGGCCGGTCTATATAAAGCTTGTTAGTGAGCCGTAAAGAGTTTTATGTTTGCATGTAAGAAACAAGCTATTTATTGGCGAGTGCCGCTGATTTCCCTTTGGGCTACACTATTCATTGCTCGTTTCAGGTAGCCTTTTTAGTTAGGGCGTAACTCACACAAAGTCGTGGTGGCTTACAGTTGGTCTAAGTTGTATGTGCTTTCTTGATAAGTATATGTTGAAGGTCAATGATTTATGAGAAAGGCAAACGTCGTCGACTTGAATAGAGCAAGCTTATAGTGCTTAACGCTCATTTATTTTCTTTATGAGAAGAGCGTCCTGTAAAAGATGCTATTACCACAAGTACATGAAGCACACAGACAGATATGTGTCTTCTATAATATCTGTGTCTTTAGCAGCTATTTCGGAACATAATAACAATTGTAATTTTTATAATTACACAACTAATTCAGCTCTATTCGCGGTGTACTACTCCGACACTCATGCCGTTGACATTCTTTATTGTAACAATCAAAAACTGAAGTCCTCATGCGGCAAAGTCCTTGGTAGTGTGTGATCCGCCTTATTGTTGACGTGTGCTCTATCAAATTGCTTTTTTTATTAAACTGCGGTACGGAACCGGCAATAGTTGTTGGAAGGTAATTTTTTCGGGTTTTCGATCAAAAGTTTTGTGGCGGTTTATGTTGAATGCAGTTCCTATGAAAGATTACAAGTCAAACTTTTAAACCGAGAGAGGTATTTGGGTCATTTTTGCTCAAATTGAGACTGTGACATGACTGGTTAACGTCATGGTCGTCATGAGTTTAGTGGTAGCAAGCTCGACAGTTTTTACTGCCTGGACTACCATGGTAAACTATCAAACCCGTGAAAAATACATGAGCGAGCATCTACCTATTTATCCCACAACCAGATAGTATATCGTGGTTGTATTGTTTATGACTGCCTCGTTGGTCTAGCGGTCGAAAGCGCGGCTGCTGAGCTCGAGGTCTCGGGTTCGATTCCCAGGTCGGGCCGAAATCGCTTTGTGAGTTTTCTTAAAACTTTCACAAAGCAGCCCGTAGTCTGGAAGTTGGTGATTGATTCACCCGTGCATCGGAGAGCACGTAAATGTCGGTCCTGCGCCTGATCTCTTTCCGGTCGTGTCGGATTGCCGTTCCATCGGGTTATGAGAGTGAAGGAATAGGGAGTGCACTGTGTCCGCGCAAATGCTCGTGCACTATACCTAATATGTCCTGCGCAGCTGGCTAATCTCTTTAAATGAGAACAGCCGCCGTGGCCGAAATCGGTCGTGGACGCCATTATTGTTTATGATTCTGCATAAGTAATGTAAGTAGGTAGGTGATTGTGTGCATGGGTAAGCAGCGATTAACTTGGTTGATGGTGAATTTTTGGGTGTTTAGGGGTTAATCGACAAAGTCATCGCTAAGCTATGTTTTTTGAGCAACATCAAACAGTGCAATATCTAAAAATGAGGACAAATAAATAGTGAGTTTAATATAGATTTACTCACCAAAGCGGAGCGGAGAAGCTTTTAAACAACCAATAGAATTTCTCCGCTCAGGAATACTCTGGGTGGGCGAGATGTTTAAAAAAAGAAATTCTGTTCGTTGTTTAAATAAATTCGCTTGAGTAGAGTGCGGCCCGGTGTGTCAGGACCAAAAAAAATTATAAATTTAAAAAAACCCCCGACCCAAAAAAGTACGCAATTATTATGACAAAATGTTAAAAACAATAAACCCTATAAAAAGCAAAAAATAACTTTTACCACTACGTAAGTACCAACTAAAGCATGTCAGACTAAACTAAATTTTGACGTGTCGGGGGACCTCTTTAATTTATTAGCCTAACGTTAGAAGTAATTATATACTACTACAATATATATACTTCTTATAACTTTTTATATAATTTGGTTTAGATACGTTTTTTTTAATACGAATTTTGTAATTAGGTAGTTATCATTTGATTTATGTAACTATTTTTGAAGGTAAAAAGCGGTCCCCCGACACGTCAAAATTTAGTTTAGTCTGACATGCTTTAGTTGGTACTTACGTAGTGGTAAAAGTTATTTTTTGCTTTTTATAGGGTTTATTGTTTTTAACATTTTGTCATAATAATTGCGTACTTTTTTGGGTCGGGGGTTTTTTTAAATTTATAATTTAATTTTATTTCATGGTTTTTAAAGGAGCTCCTTAATTTTTCCTTCTTTTTATGATGAGGTCGCTATATGCGATGTCGGCCAAAGGAAGCTGTTTAACAATCCTCATGACAAACTGGCTCTGGGAGAATTGCACAGATTCAGAAACAATAAAGATTAACCTTTGGTGATCCAGGGTTATATACCATTCCAGGGTTTCATGCGCCACATGCCATTTCCATCATCAGGTTCCCGTCAATTAGAAACATGAAGAGAACTAGTCAAGACAAATTCAGCGAGCCCAAACTCGATGGGTTTACTAAAAGGCAGTTCAGGGTTACGTCTCCTATCTTCGTGTCCTAACAGTAGACCAGCTCAGTGGTTCCAGAAGACATTAGTATTTCAAATTTCAGATCCCACATATGCTTGCAAGTAAACTGAGCGTGTAACATTCCTATCACACCTAACAAACGAGCTGATGACCTTGAAGACCTGAACCGATTTCCACCAAACATAGCTAAGAACACTCCCGAATGACATTCCTTTCAAACAAAAAAAACCGCATTACAATCGGATCATCCGTTTGGGAGCTACGATGCCACATACACACACACATACACACACACACATACACACACACACACAGACACGTCAAACTTATAACACCCCGTCGTTTTTGCGTCGGGGGTTAATAAAACAAAAGACTATCAAAGATGAATTCAACCTACTATACAACATTGTAGGTATCACGAAGGTTGCTTTGTAAGACACGGCAGTAAACTATATTTCCGATACAACTGGCCACGTGGGAAATTATCCAGAAAACGATACCTCACTTTATGGTATCCGATGTTTCAGCCAATCGTGTGCTGGTTCTAGATTTTAATCCGTTTTTACATTGACTGTGTTGAAGAAAGTTGTTTCGGTCTATGAGAAAATTCTTTTAGAACTGTTCAACCATATTTAAACTTGTAATATAAAATATGTATGTTGTAAATTAAAGATTTGAAACAAGTAGATTTGAATGGAAAATGCGTCATTTGCGCTTGTTTTGTTTACTTGTGCATTTGTTTGTAAGTAATTCTACTTGAAAATAACTGTTTATTAGCTACTTTTGATTCCACAATAGCCAAAATATTATGAACAAAACACTATTTGTATATGGCTACAGAGAAGCAAAGTTATGTGACGTGTACTGTCCCAGCCACACAAAAGGGGTCTAATACCCTGCCATAAAACACAATCTCCAAGTCATACACTACCACAAAAAACTGGCCACAAACAGAGTAATTCCACATCACAGGAACGGAAGAAAAGAAAAAAAAACTAAAAAACAAAACCAATCCGTTATATCACAGTATTCACAGTAGTATCAAAGAAACTCATTTCTCTTTGACATTCGATTAAACAGGAAAAGCAAAGGCGTTTTCATAACTTGTGGTTCATAGTGACGGAAAAACATGGCTACCAGCGGTCAGTGTGAAATGAAATTCATAATAACGACTTTTAAGTGTAAAAGGGGGTTAAACAGAGGGTTAAGTTTGCAATGTCTTTTGAAATTTTTTAAATGGTAGGTGGTTGAGACTTTTTTTGTTTTTAAATTATGTTTATTACATATGCCTACATTATGTTTTTACAACATGCTAAATACTTAGATTCGAGCTAAGAAAGTGACAACCAGTCTTACCAAGAGATATCGAATTACCCGGGTTATTGGCTTAAGGAGGTTAGATAAGCAGTCTGTACTGCACTGTACTGTAACAGCCTTTTTATCGTCCCACTGCTGGGCACAGGCCTCCTCTCACACGGAGAAGGATAGGCAGTCACTCCATGTAAAACACTGATACTCAGCTGCATTCGGTTAAACTGGAAGCTAAACCCAACATATTTGGAAAAAAGCTAAGCATAATAATATGATGATCCTGAAAACATTATTGACATCTAGTTTTTTTCACCACTTATCCAAGTTAGAACCCTCAATAATTTTTATCCTCAAAGAATGTACAATCAATGTATTATTAAAGGTTTTATTCCTAACAAAGAATGAACCGCGGTACATAAGGAAGGAGCGTAAATTATCCATGGGTAAACTTTGACAGTGATGGAGTGGTCCCCGAGCGAAGTGAGCCGCAGGGACGTGGCCCAAAGATGTCGCGAACGATAAGCAGAAGGCCGCAACTTCCTTATGTAGGCACAGAAGAGTTTTTTGATCTAGGAAATATATTTTGTATTTATGTTTCATGAAATGCTCCAGTTTTATTCTGTAATTCATCGTTATTAAATGAAATTGTTGAGAGTCTGTGCAGAAGTGTGCCGGGGTGACTACAATGACTGATTTATGGTGCTCATGGTACTAGAAGCTGCTTGCAGTTTTGCCTGGTCCCGAGGTCTGCGTCGTGTCCATGATAAAAAGTAGCTACATGAAAAGTAGCCTTTTTGTTGTCCTGAAAAATAAGTCATAATTAATCGAGTGGTTTTAGCGCGAAGGAGTAACAAATATACACACATTGATTCTTAAACACTCTCACATTACGAGTTACGAAACTATCGTTCCAGGATTATTATGAGGCTTTATGAAGACTTCTTCACCCAGTTTGACAAATTACTGTCTATGCTAAATAAATAATGAATGAACCCACTATATTGACTGCACTATGTCATCAGTTTCATAGTGAGCGGTTCAAGCCTTCATGGCGCGACTTATTCAAATAAGATACGTCTCGTTTCCAGCCCTTTGTTGCCTTTGCGCTTCAAAATATCATTCATTCATGTGGCTCCATTATAGATAACAGATTTAAAAATTTCCTAAAGAGAATTGTTGAAATTTTGTTATTGTGGATGAGTTGTTGTACTGATTTTGTTGGTAAGAAAGTAAGAATTTTGCAGTTTGATATGTCAGTAGAAAAAAAAATTAAACGGTAAAATTCTTCTATATGTAACTCTCACTCATCACTCTCATCTCATCTACCTAGGCTTTTCCCAACTATGTTGTGGTCTGCTTCCAGTCTAACAGGACGCAGCTGAGAGACTAAGTATCACGACTACAGGACAAAATAACCTGGACATCAGAATTCATCCTGGAAATAGAAGCCTGAAATTGCATTGAGCAAGCGTGGTGATTGACGCTTATTCCTTCTCTATATGAAAAGGGGCCTGTACCCAGTAGTGTGACCATAAAAACACCATTAAATAGAACCCATAACTTTAAAACTAACATACCCATAAATTCACCATCCCATACTTAATAGCAATTAACAGAAAGTCCATAGCATCCATTACTCGGGGTTGCCACAAAACAATTATTTACTCGGTAACGACTTACAATTTTAAATTAAAACTGAGTCGTTCGCAATAAGCGCGCCGTTTTCCATGCAAAGTTTAGTTTACAGTGTTAGGGTAATCACACATTTTATAGTAGATGCTGCGGTAATTCTTGATTTACTAACACAATACATTGAAGATTTTGATTGGCAATTCCGAACATATTAGTGCTTAAAAGGGTATAGATTATGATGGTATAGATTTGATAACCAGGCTTACCTAAGGGTATTGGGTTGTCTGGGTATAATCAGCGGCACGGATATTGAGCCCTGACCTTCACCTGCGCAGAAGCGATTTATTGGTTTATTGCTTTATGTGTACAGTGCGCAAAGCGATCCCCACTCTTCCGCCGAGAGCTCAATATCCGTGCCGATAACTATAACTAGGTTGAGGAGGTCAGACAGGCAGTCACTCCGTGTGAAACACTGGTAATCAGCCGCATCCAGTTACACTGGAAACCGATCCCGACATAGTTAGAAAAAAGGCTAGACAGATGATAATGGGCTTCGGTGAAAACAATTACCGAAACAAATAATTACAAAACCATTCACAAAATGGCTCCTGTAATATTTGAATAGTAAGTTATTTATCTCAAGTAAATATAAGTCATAACTATGATGTTTATGTTTAAAAGTCTACTATTAACACCCTAATGAATAAAAAATCATAAGAACTATATCGTCCATCACTATTTCAGCTACAATAAAACTTAACAAGCAAACTAAAAGACTCATAAAATAAATGCTCAGCAATAAAAATCGCTACGACAGTTTGTTAGTCTGTCGTTACCTTTAGCGGCGTAATTGATCGCCAGCTGCTTGCCGTTTACGACAGTCTTAAATTAACATAATAATTTGGTGACACTTTATTTTAGTGGTGGTTTTGGGGACGGAAGAATGAACTGTTCATATTTTGTCTGCTCTATGATAGTGTAGGCAAAATGACGTATTTGCTTACTTAATTTGAAGCATTTGGTGGTTATTTATACTATTATTATAATATAAAAATGAAGGATTTGATTGTTTTCTTTGAAACAAATGAACCTATTTGAAATTTTTTTTACTGGTGCTACGCATAAGCTACAGAAGAAGTTCCTCCGGGATGCAGGTAATGCTGTGAGAAACAGCTAGTTTTTAATTTTTTTTTTCTTAACCCGTACTGTCCCACTGCTGGGCAAAGGCCTCCCCATTTTGCCTCCACACCTCTCAATCTTTTGAGACCTCCCACCAATCAGGGTTGTAGGCATCCAGGTCATCCCGCCATCTCTTTCGGGGCCTACCCCGCCTGCGATGACCATCCTGTGGTAGCCACTGGGTGACGATGTTGGCCCATCTGTCAGGACGCATTCGGCTGTATTTTTACAGCAATTATTATAAATATTATTACAATTATTATAAGTTAATTTTTACAGCACTAACAAGAGAGAGGTACATAAATGGTTAAGTTTCATAAAAAACCTGTAGCGTATTGTACACCAAAATTGAAAATTGGTTTTCGAACTTTCAGCTTTTCAAAACAAAGAACTCCGTATACGAGTAAAAACGTTTGATTTCCGTTATCAACCGAAGCAAAATTAACTTTGTAGAATGCAAAACCTCACACGTAAAACAGACAATTTAGATATTACCAATCCTTATTTATGATAGCACCTTTAGCTGGATTAAAAAGGTCCACAATTAAGGATCGACCCGACCTTTGTTAATACCTTTAGTACACACGATACGATACCGACACGATATAGGACATTACTCGTCAAATAATTTAATCGTCTAGTTTTTGTCAGCTACATCAGGGGCCCGATTCTCCTAAGTTAATAATGTCAAAATTGAATAGAAATCGAATCGCAATATGATCGCAATAGCAGTTTTAATCATATCGGGCATTCTGCTACTAATATAAGACCAATCGTATTCCAACGACATTCGATTGGTTTGCGATTGGTCTGCTATTTTGGTGATTTTGGTCTATACGGTAGTTTGCTCTATAATCATATTGCAATCGTAAATCATTTGCAGACAAAATGATTCATTATTGAATGACAGAAAAGGACAAAAACTTTTATTTCAAAGAAAAAATAACGGAATTCCACATACGCTTCAATCGTAATCAAGTCGTGATTGGATCGCAGTCGAATGTGAATCGTATGTTGCTTAAGTAAAATTAGGAGAATCGGGTCCCTGGTTACTACTACTTCGCGCGTATCCTCCCTCAGTAAAAGAGCTATTTCAAATCGGTCTAGTGGTTCCTGCGAAAAGGTTCAAGCAAACAAACAAACTCTGCAGTAGGTAAAAGGATTTGTAACTGACTTTTAAATTAATGCTAGCTAGCCAGCTGGCTGTAGATTTGCAGTCGAATGCGGTATCCTTTTTATACCCTAGGAAATAGACTAAACAAAGGTTTACGAATTTTTGTGACATTTAAGCTGTACACATGTACACACTTTCGAAGTATATTTTAGACACCGATGACTGTGTTTCGGATGGCACGTTAAACTGTAGGTCCCGGCTGTCATTGAACATCCTTGGCAGTCGTATCGGGTAGTCAGAAGCCAGTAAGTCTGACACCAGTCTAACCAAGGGGTATCGGGTTGCCCGGGTAACTGGGTTGAGGGGGTCAGATAGGCAGTCGCTCCTTGTAAAGCACTGGTACTCAGCTGCATCCGGTAAGACTGGAAGCCGACCCCAACATAGTTGGGATAAGGCTCGGAGGATGATGACATGTCATGACACACCTTTTCGCCACGTTTCCAATATCGGGAAGGGAGTTATATAAATAAGTATACTGTTGTTTAACTTGAATTGTAAAGGTCCTTCATATCATGAAATAGTAAGCGCACGTGTTGCGAATGTAAAATACGGTATAAGTATAGGTATGCTGACCCGAAATTATTGACAATTTATAGTTCAGTTTTATAATTTATTAGTTGCTTCTGATTCTGATTTATGAGTTTCATTTTAATTTGATTTATCGAACTGATTATGAAAGTTTACCAAACACGTTGTAAATTGAATCACGTAAATGTGCGAAGAAATATATCTTGCTTTTTGTTCTTGTTGCAAAAACGGTACCCCACGCTCTCCCACGTAGTAGCTGCGTTAATAAACATACCCAAAACTATTTAAATTGTCTCGTGCGGGAATCCAACCCCCGATACGCAGCGCATCATATGATTAACAACTTGTTTTTAAACATGTTACACTTCTCGATGTTTTCAATGTTCAAAACAGGCTTGATACTTTTCTACACGTGCCTGCAACAAGGAAATAAATACCCATATACAATACACACTTCCAGTCAAGAAAATATTCTCAAAAAAATCAAGGTTCCAAAACCTTAACATCGCTGTCTCCCTCGCTCCCGTTTCCATAAATTCCCGTAATGTAGTGTCAGGGCTTGATAACGAGATTTACACGTAACGTGAAGGCTGACGGCAGACATTATCGGGGACGCGCGTTATTTACCGCTCGTGTGAAGGGGCCTTATATTGACAGGTTTTATTTGTGCACTGGTTTCGGTGACAGTGTTTTTGTTTAAAGGTATGATGTGGTGAGAAGTAATTACTATTTTTTGAAAGAAATCATCAAATGTTTAGTATATTCACTGAATAATTCGGTGAGAAATGTTTTTATGTGTATAAAAAAACACCAAAATAGAAAGAACTCTATATGAAATATAAAAAATAAACTTTGATGTACTTGCATTGTTAAACTAAACGTATTAATCAAAAAAAGTTTAATCTTCAAATAACTTTATAATATTTAACTCAAATCCAAACTTGCAATATCAATAACACTCCTTTGCATCTTTGAAAGAACTACAGATATAATTTTTTGATGATTTCTGATCAAAGACCAGCCCCCAGCCACATTGTCTTTGCATTCCTTTGATGTCTATCGTTTATATTTCAACGAAGATCCACGAAAAAAGGGCGACACGGAGAGAACAATGAAATGATTTCGAAAAGAAAATCTGCCAACTATAGCTGTCAAATGATTTCGTTTAGAAAGTATGCATCGTCGGCTGGTTTATGGCAAACTGGCCGCGGTTTCATCCACGTCCCGCGAGCCCTTTCACATGCACCCGGGCAAAAGTAAAGTCTTTAATGAATGTATATGGGCCATGTAGCTTCATAATAAACGTATTTTGATTTGATTTGAAAAGTAGACCATGTCTATTCTACAAGACTGGCTGAGTAAAAAATCGATTCAACAGATTTGACGTGAAAGCCCCACTAACAGATAGACAAACAGAGTTTCTTACGAATATTTTTCAGACAGACAACAGAGTTTCTTAATATAAATTAGAATTTTTAACACCACATCTCCCTTATTTCTATATTCAGTCTTCACGCTGTTTACAGAAACCTTTGTTTCGGCAAGAATTGGTATTTTTGTGGTGGAAAACAAAAGGCTATCGTTACATTGTCTCGCGGACATCATTAGCGTTGATACTTTATCTTATGTTTTTGTGGGAATGCTATTGTTTAGAGGTAGGTATTCATTGTTTGGTAATAGTAGATGTTTATAGAATCGATATTTTGTGATGGTAGAAGTTAGTTTTCGCGCCTCCAGGTGTGCTTTTTTGGGACGGATATCAGTTGAGAAAGTTTTGCAATGTTATGAAAATAAAACTAAATAAGTACCTAATAAGTAACATTATTGATCTACGAAGAGGATAATTTCTCAACATTAATTGTAATGCTGTTTTTTATCTGGTAACAATAATACCGGGTAAAATTACTGTGCATTAATATTCGTTTTGTTCAAACAAAAGAGAACTGTAATTCTAAGCCCCAATACAACTTTCAACTTCTTTAATATTATTTTCCCCTTACTAAAATACCACAGCAACATAACCTTACAATAGAATATCAATCCCTATTTTAATTGCATAAAATGCCACTGAATTAATATCAAAAACATAACAGAGCGAAGTGAGTCCAAAGCAAATGTTATTGTTAGCAAGTTTCTGAGAGTTCAGTTCGACTTGCGCAGCACAGGTTTGTCTTAACAATTGATCGACAACCTTAGTTATAGGGTTGTCTATAGTAAGATTTATTATAAAACTAGCTTCCGTCAGCGGCTTCGCCCGCATGGTGTGTTGATAAAAAGTAGCCTATGTGTTAATCCAGGGTATCACCTATCTACATACCAAATTTCAATCAAATCGGTCCAGCCGTTTTTGCGTGATTGAATAACAAACATACATCCATACATTCTCACAAACTTTCCTATACATTCCCTATTAAGCAGGATATTTTTTGTGATAACTGAATTAAATAAAAAAACCATAGGTTATGGTGGTAGTTAGTCCTATATAAAATTAATATCAGCATAAGCACAGCATCAGCGGTTTCACCTTGTCCTATAATAAGAACTACTTCGCGTAGCCGAATATAAAGTAAATTATAGGTAGTCCAGACTCACATTGCAGTATACTTAGAGGACGTGAGAGTATCTATAAAAAAATAAGCTGCAATTTTAACAAATAAATTGATTTCTTTTTTCAAAACAAATTGTAAGCCATTGTTTGCTTAGAATACGTTTCAATTAAAACTCAACACAAAATGTACAATAAAAAACATTAAAATAACACGATTACCGAGTGAACAGGCACCCCTAAAACATAATATCTCTAAGGCTGACGCGTAACGATATCATAAAATAATTTATTACCCTCCACGACGATCGAGTTCGCAATGAATACTCAGATTTAACAATAGATTAAATTTTGCCGATAAATAAATCGAATCGTTTCAAATCGATTTTATTATCACCATTTCTCAATGTAAAGAGGGATATTATGTAAATGATCATCGTCATCATCAGACTTTTTTTTCGTGCCACTGCTGAGCTGCGGCCTCCTCTCACACGGAGAAGGATCGAGCGTTAATCACCACGCTTGCTCAATGCGGGTTGGTAATTTCAGACTTCATAGTCCAAGTTTCCTCGAGATGTTTTCCTTCGCCTTTAATCAGTCATTGGTGTCTAAGATATACTTAAAAAATACATATGAACTTAGAAAAGTTGCATTGGTACTTGCCTGACCTGCAATGGAACCTATTATGTAAATATTGTCGATAAATTATAGAATCGAGCAGTGACCTAAAAGGATTGAATAATGTACTCTATAAAAACCTGGAAACTAGGTCAATCTATAGACGTGGGACATTAGAGTATGTTGAATCTATACTTAATATTATAAAGCTGAAGAGTTTGTTTGTTTGAACGCGCTAATCTCAGGAACTACTGGTCCGATTTGAAAATTTCTTTCAGTGTTAGATAGCCCATTTATCGAGGAAGGCTGTAGGCTACTTTTTATCCCGGTACGGGAAGTAGTTCCCACGGGATGCGGGTGAAACCGCTGGCAGAAGCTAGTAATATATTGAATGGACTGTTGTTATATATATTTTGTGTAGTATTTTCAAAGCCTTATTTTGTTGGCACAAGTATTGCTTGGTGATATGGGTTCGAATTCCGAAGGGAGGAAAGTGTGACCAGTTTTTATGGAGAAAATTCAAATTGAAAATTATGAATCTCCTTTTCAATGATCGTCATGAAAGTTGGCAACAGTATGTAGTATGGTAACAGTATATAGGTAACTAGCTTCTGCCAGCGGTTTCAACCGCATCCCGTGAGAACTACTTCCCGTACCGGGATAAAAAGTAGCCTATAGCCTTCCTCGATAAATGGGCTATCTAACACTGAAAGAAATTTTCAAATCGGACTAGTAGTTCCTGAGATTAGCGCGTTCAAACAAACAAACTCTTCAGCTTTATAATATTAGTATAGATATGGTACTGTCGAACTGATCTGATGATTAAGGTGGAAGATATGAACTGGAACTTCATAGTGGAACATCATATCATAGCTGTGTTTGAGTTTTAGAAACGTCATTTGTAATGAACTTTGATCGGGATTTTATAAATGCACAGAGAAACCATAAACTGAAACTTTTACATGCATTTATAAAAGGGTGTTATAACTACTCTAACGTCCGGCCCGCGCGACCGTTTGTCTCTCTAACGTCCAGCCGCGCGCGGCGCCCGAACCGCGCGCGACTCGCAACTTCGTCGTAACAAAAAACCTATACAGCTACTGGATTTCTATAATTTCTTACTATTGTTTTTACACCATACTTACATAATTAAAACAGTACCTACCTATACTTAGTTATTTGTACAAACAACAAAGTCTTAGTGCCTACACAGCAGAGGTTGAGGCTGTATGTACTCTAGAGACGTTGTTATCGGAACTCCTGTCTGTTAGCCGATCATATTTTCATAGGTTAGTAGTTAGTAGATCAGATGAATAACCTATACTTATATTTCACACTAGCTTCTGCCAGCGGTTTCATCCGCATCCCGTGGGAACCTCTGCACGAACCCGGATAAAAAGTAGCCTATAGCCTTTCACGATAAATGGGCTATCTAACACTGAAAGAATTGTTCAAATCGGACCAGTAGTTCCAGAGATTAGCGCGTTCAAACAAACAAACTCTTCAGCTTTATAATATTACTAGCTTCTGCCAGCGGTTTCACCCGCATCCCGTGGGAACTACTTCCCGTACCGGGATAAAAAGTAGCCTATAGCCTTCCTCGATAAATGGGCTATCTAACACTGAAAGAATTTTTCAAATCGGACCAGTAGTTCCTGAGATTAGCGCGTTCAAACAAACAAACAAACAAACAAACTCTTTAGCTTTATAATATTAGTATAGATAGGTAGTATAGATAAGTATAGACCAACGAAAACTTTATCCATCTTATTAAAAACGTGGTTTTAAAAAAGTACTAGCTTTTGTACCACGTTTAAACCACCGTCCCGAACAAAATCAGTGGACTAAAGCTATTACTAAAGCGGGTACTTCTTTAAACCACGTTTTATAATAGGGTGGTTTAGGTTTATAGTAGGTTTTATAGATTAATCAACTCAATCAGTTTTTCAGAGAAGAAAAATAATCTATACTTAATATTATAAAGCTGAAGAGTTTTTTTGTTTGTTTGTTTGTTTGTTTGAACGCGCTAATCTCAGGAACTACTGGTCCGATTTGAAAATTTCTTTCAGTGTTAGATAGCCCATTTATCGAGAAAGGCTATAGGCTACTTTTTATCCCGGTACGGGAAGTAGTTCTCACGGGATGCGGTTGAAACCGCTGGCAGAAGCTAGTCTATACTAATATTATAAAGCTGAAGAGTTTGTTTGTTTGAACGCGCTAATCTCAGGAACTCCTGGTCCGATTTTAAATATTCTTTCACCATTAGAAAGCTGTATTATCTGCGAGTAACAAGGGCTATATTTTATCCCGGTGCGGGCAGTAGCTCGCACGGGACGCGAGTGAAACTGCGGGAAAACGGCTAGTCTTTCATAAAACTATTTGGGCCCCGTTAACCTACGAGTCAGTTTTTCACGTCCAACTTTTAAAGAAACAGTTGGCCTAAGAAAAACGGACGTTATATTGTCGGTAAACTTTGAGGTATAAAGATAAGAAGAAAAAAAAACAGATAGATATGCATATAAAAAAATGCATGCGACATACACTGCACCCACACCCTGAAAGGTGCGAACCCTATTAACCTACATAACAAAATGATTTAATCAACTCCCAATAGCCTATCAGCACAGGTAACAAAATACAAAAGAAAAAAAAAGAAAGAAATCCTCTCGAATTAGCGTAAGTATCTGCTCAAATAAAAGGGGTTCCGTAGTCTTGAAGATAATTGTATTTGTTCGGGACTTCGAGACTATTCGGTATGCTCGAGAAGCGGGAACTTCGAGCGCTGATGTGGGATCTAATGAAATAATGAAGAGCCCTAATTCTTGGAGTGCTTGATAGATTCGATCTTGTTTTTTTGTACTTCAAGATTGGAGTTACGATTTTCTTCGTTCTGTGAGTAAGAGCCCTCGCATACTGTAGACTAAACTGTCGGCTGATAGTTGGCTAACAGTTTATTTTGAAGGTAATGAAGAATCTAATTAAAGTTTTCAGTCAGTTTTAGTTAGGTAACACTGAAAATCCGACTAGTAGTTCCTAAGATTGGACTGTTTGAGCAAACAAACAGACAAACACTTCTGCTTTATGATAAGGTCTGTAGAATAATTCCATATCATTTAAAGAAAGTTCTAAGAAACTAGTATCTCTCAAGTAGAAAGAACGAAATTGTCGATTAAGAAAATTCAAGATTTCCCTGCTTTTAAAATGAAAGTAGTTAAAATTATACTTTGAAGCAAAAGCGAGGAAGAAAAACTGTAGAAGCGGTTAGAAGATTTTTAATTATTCAACTTTTATATTCTAGTTGAAAATGTCATCTTTGTATTTGTTGGTTGAAAGAATATGCTTGAAAAGAAAACTGGCGTCACTTATTTTTAGTATTTACCTGATGTTCTCAAATGAAATTGGCTCATTGGTCAGTAGCAAGAAAATCTGTATGCCACATGGAGCTCAAAAGTTCGATTCCGACATAGTTAAACACTTGTGTGCATAAAATATATTATTAGTATTATTAACATATTTTAGTTTTCTTTCATAACACCATTTCAGACACTCATTTCCACAATATTTGAACACAATGATGCCTTGCATAATAATTGTTGATAAACACTCGTCGCCATTACGTAATTCGTAAATAGTTTGCATTGTGTGTGTATGGTCATTGGTCAACGGCATTGACCATGACCATAGCTAATTTATAGAATTTTGTGAAGCACGTTAAGCGTCACTTCCATTCACATTCGTTCAGAATCTTCAGAAAGTTGTTATGTTAGTTAGTTTTTTCTATTTATATTCAGTATGTTTTTATAGCAGTATATTACATTTTATATATATATATTACACACTTAGTATGTATATTAAGGTTACACACCGATTGACGTCACACGTTAGTGTTGGCCATCGCTGAAAACCAGCGCCGCGACTCTGTCTCGCATAGGGTCGCTGCATATGCTGAGCGGGGGCCATTTCGCGTGATTGTGACGCATATTTTCCTTTTTCCATTCTCATTTTTTTGTTCTCATTCCTGTTTTGTTTTATTTTTGTGAGCTTTTATATAATATTCGTTTTTGTGTGTGCGTCACGAACGCGAATAAACGTTTTGATTTGATTTGATTTAAAAATATATTAGTGTTTTCATGTGAAAAAGCATATACCTCTGCATGTTTACTACTTTTCTAGTATATATAGTATAAGCTCTACTGATTTTGGAATTCTTTAAATCTAAAAATCCGTAGAAAATCAACAGGATTTTCAGGTAAAATCAATAAGGTTGGCTTGCATGGAGTGGTACCAACTACAAAGGATATAGCTGGCAGCTGTAAACATATCGGTGACCGCGCAAGGCTTTGTTTATTTTACCGATCAACAACCCTGCGTGCTGTAGGGTTGACAAGATTTTTTGGGCTAGTGAAACTTTAAATAATACACCCACAAAATTCCTATACACTCTTTTGAAAAAAATTGTCACTTTCAAGAATGTTGGTTTTAAGGACCTGTTTATACGTGTGTGTATGTTACAAATGGTTTCAATTCTAGTCCTTCCAATCATTGGATCCTTTAGAAACATCCATATAGGCCTTAAAATCAAGACGCTCGTGAGATACTGTAATTTTTTGCTAAACAGTTTATTATAAATATAAAATAGTAAATTACGAGAGCACTGAACCACAAAAACAGATAATAATTAATTATGTTATGCGCTAACATTTTTAGTGTCGATAAAATTAAGCATATTTCCCTCATTTCGATATGTACCTACATATTATAAAAGACACTGTCTAATTAGGAAAGCTTAGAAATGGCATAACCATACTCATATCTGAGAGGCTTGAGAGACAGCCCTAACCAAACTGTTATAGAAACTAGGGCTGTCACGCACGAGTATTTTTCCGATTTTTGACAGTGGTGTTTGTGATACGTTTTTATTCTATTTTCCTTTACACCCCACCGTATTTGCACAATAGATGCTTGAACGAATGTATTGACAGGAATGTAAGTGACGCATCTGTTACGAAGTGAATGAATGGAATGCTGAGTGAATGAATTGTGTTAGTGAACGAAGTGAAACTAATCAGGAACTATTATTGGGACTACAGCGAGAAGTGGAAATAGATTGATGGAATATGATTAAGAAAATGTTGTTGGGAATGAAATAAATAAATGAGACAAACCTCTTTCTTAATGCATACTGGCTGGTCTATATAATTGGTGATTCCGAAATAATTAGCGCATACGATAATTAAGTTAGTTATTTTTCAAAACTGTCTTAAAAGCGTGTAGTAGAACAGTTATCAAAGAAATGTTTGATATACAGAGAAAAATATATTTTTAGACAGCTGAACACCTGTTAATTGCATAGGTATTATCATCCAAACTATGTAGGTAGATAAAAAAAAGATAATTAAAATCCTACATAAATCAAAAATAACTTAGCGCAATCTCTTAATACCTTCATTCCAATATCTCTCAAAATCCTATTACAAAGAAGGATTTAATTTAAAAAAAAAAGCTCCAATGTTCTTTTTTTAAAGCGTCGTCTATCTATGCAATGTAAATCCAGCTGTTGAGGGTAGTGCGAAATTGGATTTAGAAATGGGAATCGAATGGCGGACCTCGTTGAAATCTCGCAATAATAGAAAGAGGCTGTTGAGTTATTCTATCTCGGATGTAGGCCGGGAGTTAGTGACGTTTTAACATGGGTGATTTATTTAGATATAGCACGTGACTGTAGGTACAAGCAGGTTATTGGTAAATATTTATGAAAAATATATTAAAATTGATATTGTAATTTTTGGAAAAACCCTGATTTCTCTATGAGTAGTTTTTCTGTAAGAGTTTAATTAAACTCTGAAAGTCCTTTTTTTTAAAGTTACATTTAAAGTTATTTATTTTTCCCCAATATCTAAGTTTGTGATCAAAACCTGACATGTTTTTGTCAAACAAGACATTACTTTGATAACAAGTCGCATAGAAATAATGAAGTTCTAAATAATAACGGAAATAAATTCTTATCTCATTAGGTGAATGGATAAACAGACTGCTAATTAAGCACGTCTAAGATAACGTCTGGTAATAGAAATCTAGTTTAGATGAAAGATAATGATAAGGAATCATAATCAGTGATTTGACCCAGGATTTTGACCGAATTACTGTTATCAAATGCGATAGTAACTCTGTCTGTCAGTAAGACCAAAACTAGTGCACCGTTTCAGGTTAAAAAAATACATAGGTTTCTTTGTATACCTATATGGAAATGAGAAGTAGTTTGTTCAGGATACTAGTAACAGCTATTTGTTGCAGTCTTCAAATTTTGGTGTTAAACCTGACGTGATTGAATGCAGTTATTCAGTGACGCTTATACTTTTAGCGATGAACTCAAACACGACTTCAAGTATTTACATGCGTTTTTCAGCATTATAGAGAAATTTATACATTACTATTTATTACATAGCCCTGTTGCATATACCGTTTGTGTTAAAAAATAAATCCTACTTTAGATTTAATTTCGTTTCCAAGAAAAAAACTTCTAAAGACCCTTTGAAATCATGGAAAATCGTTATCCGTTAATCCATACGCTCCACAATAACATTTCTCAGAAAGAGATTTATCTTAATTAACAACAAAGATGCTGCAAGTGTCACAGTGTATGTGTATATAAACACGTATTTCACACATAATATCTTGTGGTAGTTCGCCACAGATTGTCGGCTTAAGGCTTGCACTTTGAAATATGCGACATTGTGGCTAACCATGATATTGCATGATACTGCATACATGCAACCCCAGTTTGTGGAAAGTAAAAGTGACAAGGTATTCATTATCATTAGTCTGTGATCTACTAATATAAAAAAGCTGAAGAGCTTGTTTAGAGGTAACGCGTTCTAGCAAACACAGAAGCTCAGGAATCACTGAAGCGATTTGAAAATGATTTCATTGTTAGATAGCCTATAAAACAAATAGCCTACATATCCGAAAAATAATTATAGTGGAGAAAAAGCTACGTAAAAAAATCTTGGTTGATAATTAATTTTCTGATAAATACTTAATTAGTATTATAGTATACTATTCATCATCAACATCATCATCTCAGCCATAGGACGTCCACTGCTGAACATAGGCCTCCCCCTTAGATCTCCACAGATACCTGTTGGAGGCGACCTGCATCCAGCGTTTTCTGGCGATCTTTATAAGGTCGTCTGTCCACCTTGTTGTTGGACGTCCTACGCTGCGCTTGCTAGTCCGTGGTCTCCACTCCAGCACTTATATATACTAGTATACTATTAACTTAAGGCTAATTACTCTTATTTCATCGTAGAAATGATTTTACACACAAAAAAAGACGATTCTAAAGAGCACACAGTATACAGATCCCATCTCCCGGTCTACAGGACAATGTGGAAGCATCAGCTCTCTGAGAGCCACCTATAGAATATTGACCACTGCTACCGCCGGAGAAAAAGCTTTACCTCCCGGATTTGAATAATGTCTGTTAATGGACCCGAATTCAACTTTAATGCGCTAGTTTTAGGAAGGTTAAGTTAAATACGATATTGTGGTGGTGACAATGGTATTGGTTTATTTGAAAAACTGCTTGTTATGGCTTACGTAGAAGCCTACCTTAACAAGAAAAGTTGTAAATTAAGCTCACTTGTAAATATTTTACTAGATCAAAGCCAAATAATCTCTTGAGCCTTATTTTTGTGAATGATCAGTATCCTACTCATGATACTACTAGTATCAATGCACTATTGTACTATAGGCACTGTCTTAACTAATATTATGAATGCAAAAGTAACTCGATCGGTCTGTCCTGATTTCTCGCCAAAAAGCTGCCACGCCTATTTAAATCTCCAAAAAAGGAATTGACCATTTTATCCCGTCACGCGAAGTAGCTCCCTCGAAACACACACACACTACTATCTGCACAAACACACACAACCATAACACATCTCAAACAACCACGTGGGCATTCCTAACGTTGCGGTGTCATGTCCACATTCCTAAACTACTAGCTATGTGGTACAGAACTATGTACCACTTGTGGGACGGTTGAACTATGTACCACATGTGGTACACGTCTCGTGAAGCCGCAAGATGCTGTGGCCTGAGGTGTTAGGCAGCTATATTGGTTTGTTAGTAGTATCTCTATGGAGTTGGAGTAGTATGAGTTATGTAAAGGGTAACAGTCTTTTGAAGTATTTTAAGACAAAACTGTGTCTTCTAGCAATTCGACAGTAAATTGTTCGTAGTAAAGAAACAAGACGTAGAATAGTAGAATGTACTTGTTAAGTTCACAGATGATGGCTTTTTCAGACTGAAGCAGTGACGTATATCTGAAAAAAATGCTGCTAAAGGTGCATCATATCACTTCAATCAATAATTTAAAAGACATACTTAAAAATCATTGCATACTTAAACAAAATTAAAACAATAAAATTATACATTCATTCGCCTACAAATAACAAATTTCAAAAACCCCAGTTATCCAAATTACTACCAGCGGGTTGCGAAACTTAATAAAACGTACTGAAGGGTTTAATAACCACTATATTTCTCTCACTCTAACACGAACTAAAATGGTAGGAGTGAAAGAGACGACGGTACTGTAATGGGTACCTAAGTGTATGGGCATTTGCGCGGGGAATTCATGTGTCGGCGCAAAACATTCGTTATTATCTACTATTACAAAGGTTCTTATTTCAGTCCGTTCTAAACTTGCGTTTGGTTCATGTGACAAAATAAGGAGCCTGAGATATTAATATTTAGTCTTTGTAAGCTACTTTAAACACAGTCTTCTTCTTTAAAAAAATACCATAGAAAATATTCGCTTCGATGGCAGTGCTTAAATAAAATTAAATTATAAATTAAAAAAAACCCCCGACCCAAAAAAAGTACGCAATTATTATGACAAAAGGTTAAAAACGCTAAACCCTATAAAAAGCAAAAAATAACTTTTAACACTTCGTAAGTACCAACTAAAGCATGTCAGACTAAACTAAATTTTGACGTGTCGGGGGACCGCTCTAATTATCTAATTAAGATTCGTGTTTTTTTTATATACAAATGTTGTAATTAGGTAGGTACCTATCATTTGATTTATGTAAGTATTTTTGAAGGTAAAACGCGGTCCCCCGACACGTCAAAATTTAGTTTAGTCTGACATGCTTTAGTTGGTACTTACGAAGTGTTAAAAGTTATTTTTTGCTTTTTATAGGGTTTAGCGTTTTTAACCTTTTGTCATAATAATTGCGTACTTTTTTTGGGTCGGGGGTTTTTTTAAATTTATAATTTAATTTTATTTCATGCTTTTTGAAGGAGCTTAATTTTTCCTTCATTTAATTTATTTTATTTTAAGATGGGGTCGCTATAGGCGATCTCAGCCAAAGGAAGCTGTTTAATAATCCTCATGACAAACTGGCTCTGGGAGAATTGCACAGATTGAGAAACAATAAAGATTAACCTTTGGACATTCTAGATTTTCAGCAAAAATATAAATCGGTTTATCCATTTCATTCCGGCATTCCAGGGTTTCATCCGCCACATCCCATTTCCAGCATCAGGTTCTCGTCAATTAGAAACATGAAGAGAACTCGTCAAGACAAATTCAACGAGCCCAAACTCGATGGGTTTACTAAAAGGCAGTTCAGGGTTACGTCTCCTATCTTCGTGCCCTTACAGCAGACCAGCTCAGTGGTTCCAGAAGACATTAGTGTTTCAAATTTCAGATCCCACATATGCTTGCAAGTAAACTAAACGTGTAACATTCCTATCACACCTTACAAACGAGCTGATGACCTTGAAGACCTGAACCGATTTCCACCAAACATAGCTAAGAACACTCCCGAATGACATTCCTTTCAAACAAAAAAAACCGCATTACAATCGGATCATCCGTTTGGGAGCTACGATGCCACATACACCCACACACACACACACACACACACACACACACACACACGTCAAACTTATAACACCCCGTCGTTTTTGCGTCGGGGGTTAAAAACCAGTCGAATTGAGTACCTCTACTTCTTTTACATACAAACATTTGGTGTACGAAACTCGTAAAAAACTATTAAAATATGGTGGCAAATGGCACCCAGCAAGCCTGTTAAAAGTTCCTAAACTTTTAATTTTTAACCCCCGACGCAAAAACGACGGGGTGTTATAAGTTTGACGTGTCTGTGTGTGTGTGTGTGTGTGTGTGTGTGTGTGTATGTGGCATCGTAGCTCCCAAACGGATGATCCGATTGTAATGCGGTTTTTTTTGTTTAAAAGGTATGTCAGTCGGGAGTGTTCTTAGCTATGTTTGGTGGAAATCGGTTCAGGTCTTCAAGGTCATCAGCTCGTTTGCTAGATGTGATAGGAATGTTACACGCTCAGTTCACTTGCAAGTATATGTGGGATCTGAAATTTGAAACACTAATGTCTTTTGGAACCACTGAGCTGGTCTGCTGTTAGGGCACGAAGGTAGGAGACGTAACCCTGAACTGCCTTTTAGTAAACCCATCGAGTTTGGGCTCGTTGAATTTGTCTTGACGAGTTCTCTTCATGTTTCTGATTGACGAGAACCTGATGCTGGAAATGGGATGTGGCGGATGAAACCCTGGAATGCCGGAATGAAATGGATAAACCGATTTATATTTTTGCTGAAAATCTAGAATGTCCAAAGGTTAATCTTTATTGTTTCTCAATCTGTGCAATTCTCCCAGAGCCAGTTTGTCATGAGGATTGTTAAACAGCTTCCTTTGGCCGAGATCGCATATAGCGACCCCATTTTAAGATAAAATAAATTAAATGAAAGAAGGAAAAATTAAGGAGCTCCTTTAAAAAGCATGAAATAAAATTAAATTATAAATTTAAAAAAACCCCCGACCCAAAAAATGTACGCAATAATTATGACAAAAGGTTAAAAACGCTAAACCCTATAAAAAGCAAAAAATAACTTTTAACACTACGTAAACTAAATTTTGACGTGTCGGGGGACCGCTTTTTACCTTCATAAATACTTACATAAATCAAATGATACCTGCCTAATTTCAACATTCGTTTAAAAAAAAAACACGTATCTAAAGTAATGAATTAGAGCGGTCCCCCGACACGACAAAATTTAGTTTACGTAGTGTTAAAAGTTATTTTTTGCTTTTTATAGGGTTTAGCGTTTTTAACCTTTTGTCATAATGATTGCGTACATTTTTTGGGTCGGGGGTTTTTTTACTGCGAATATTCAATCAAATCTATACTTATTTTTCAAAACATCTCCGCTCATAACTTGTGCCACAATATGGACGATACAGAATCTGCCGAGCGTATGTTTAATCAGCACCCTGTGGATATTGCTCAAGCAATAAAACATGCTGTATAAGCTCTCATAGACGTATCGTGTTACAAACACAAAGACGATTTTGTTAGTGAACGTGTACCAAGTTGTTGTTATTTAGTTACTAGGAAGTTATTGTGTCAATTTGTAATTGGTGATCCGTTTGACTAATATAATATTATGAAGTACCTCCTACAAGAATCTTACTTAGATATAAAACCAAAAAGCAAATGCTCATTCTTTGAGAGATTTTATTTTTAATAAAAAAACGTTTGAACAAATGCCGCTGAAAGTTTCATTTTAATTAAATAGACCACGCTTGTCATTATCAGGATTTTTTTTTTAAATTTCACAAATGTCACACTCAAGACAGGTATGTCTGAGACCTGAGACAAAACCAGTAATATTTTTTGGAAATGATTTCTTAAAGGCATCGCATAACGCACCCAAAGATCGTCTCGTCTCCAAGCCTGCCTTCCGATCGAAGTAACCTGTCAATTATATTATACCAACGTTTATTTATTGCTGTTAGTAATTGGAACACGTTAGCTGAATAATAACGAGCCGTTTTGTACCTCCTTCCTTTTTTGCCTGCGGTTTTACTCTGTTTAAAGGCCGATTATTCAATCATCAGTTAACTTCTATCTGAGGAATAGGTTTGACATATTTTCTATACAAAACCTGTCAAAACGTCAGTCATATCATCATCCTCCGAACCTTTTTCCCAACTATGTTGGGGTCGGCTTCCAGTCTAACCGGATTCAGCTGAGTACCAGTGCTTTACAAGAAGCGACTGCCTATCTGACCTCCTCAACCCAGTTACCCGGGCAACCTGATACCCCTTGGTTAGATTGGTGTCAGACTTACTGGCTTCTGACTACCCGTAACGACTGCCAAAGATGTTCAATGACAGCCAGGACCTACAGTTTAAAACGTCAGTCATATACTTTAGATAAAAGTTACGTGGCGATTAAAAAATCGGTCCTATGTGAAATGTTTTATTTTAAACTTGCCAGCGGATTCATCCGCTTCATAGGGAAAGTAGCTACTTGCCCAATAAACTCTTGTACCCATATAAACAGGTCCTTTCTTAGGGTCTACATTATTTGTGCACAAAACATTTAAGTCGGTTCAGTAGTTTTGGCATAAAAGTGGGACAGTCAGACAGACCAAGTTACTTTCGCATACACAATATTGGCAAGGATAAATCGATCTATAGGTTCTTGTGAAATTAAAAAGGTGCATGGTTCCTTTAAAGCAAGCACGCATATAAAAATATGTTATGCATGCACGTTCATCCCACCTGGACTGTACATCTTAAAGTAAGATAGAAATATATAAAACTGCAACCCACAGTTTTAAAAAAAGGAAAAATCTCACCGTATTTACAAGGCAAAAAAACGAACATAAAATAAACTGGCATCAGCTGTTCGCGTGACTAGTAAAAGTCCGCAAAGACAAAGGGTTATTGTTATTCCTACTCTAGCAGATTAGCTATGGCCATAATGTACTGCTATATTAAGTATGTACCTCAATAAGTATTTGCGTAAGTATTTTAATCTGAATTATTTTTGGAATTGTTGAAGATATCTTATTTTTGCGTGATTTGGATTATCGTATTATTTTTAGGTGATTGATTGTGTTTTCGTCGTCGGTTGTTCTTCTGATTTCAAATTCAAAAGTGTGTGGCGTATGTTCGTATAATTATGCTATTATGAGGCCTTGATGTCTACAAAGACCTTTTGTTAAAAAAATAGTACGCAACTGAGCGGTTTTGCGATTGGTGGGCTGTCAACTTAGTTGAATTCACTTAGTTGAATTACAAATAATCTTGTATCCTTACATATTTTACGAATGAATATAATAAATGATTTAATAAAATGTTAGGTATTTCTGTTCCTAGTACCTACAGTAGGCAAGAACCTTAATTTAAATATGTAAAATGAAGTAAGTAGGTAACATAAACTCCTTCAATTGCAGTAAAAAATCAAAATAAATAGTTTCAAAGTGCACCGCGTGACAAATGAATGAAAGTGACGTCACTAGCACATCGTCGCTTCATGTTATTATAATCTAAACTGTGTGTTAATCCACCCAGTCGCCAGTTCAGGATTAAAACATTAATTTATTAATCTTAGTAAGCACATTCATTCATTATGCTTCATATATACTTGCGTTGTTTTTCATAGGTATGGATTAGTCAATGAAATAGCTCATTGCGTAAGATAATATGGGATTATTTCTAGAAATAAATAAATGAGAATACAAGGTGGTTGTAGGTTAGCTTTAAATTGATTGGCTAAAAAATGCATCAAAAATGTTCCGTAAAGACACGAAATGATGGCATATTTTAAGGGGATGAAGATAAAGATAAATTTTATTTGTTAAAAACACATGTTATAAAAGGTGTTACATAATATGGATGAAAGGAGAAGGAGAAGGCAAGGGACATACATAGATTAAATGTATGATACTAATACTCTTATTTTTCAATGTTACACTGTTCCTGTTTCTATTTTCATGTACCTATTCAAAATAATGTATATTATTAAGTACTAGCAACGACCTGCAACGACTGAGGTAATAAGAACTTTTTCAGAACCAAATATGACGCAATTCATACCAATTAATTTCAAAAAAGATTTACGAATAAAGAATACATAACATAGATCAATAAAATCCAGATTTAAAGATTCATTCACTAATCTGGTTCTAGAACATTTTTTCAATACAAGGCGTTGTTCTTCAGCTTAGCCAAAGTAATTTATATCTTATCGCTTTTGTAATAAAGCTGAGATTAATGCAACAAGCAATCTTATCAATTACTCATATTTGGGTCTGCACTGATATAGTTGTAATATAAATACTCGAAATTCTATTTTGAAATCACAGTCTGACAGCTTTATACGCCAGCAATCGTTTTGAGAGACAACCAGTAAATTAATTTCTGAGGTGAGCTCTGAATTTCAATAAATACAATATTATTATTTTGAATTCATCAATTTCATAGTCAATTACTTGGTTTGATTTAAAAAAGTGACGTTATGACGTTAGAATAGTGAAAGTAAAAAAAATATCAATTTTTATCGAGGGATAATGAAAAAATGTGTTCGTTAAGAGTACTCTGTGTCATGGAAAAGTCTATCATAGTTTGGCATAAATAAAAAAAGTGTTAAAGTGGTTGTAAATATTAAAAAAATATAATGACCTTGCGCATATCCTCTCTACCGTCCAAAAAAGTTTAATTCCTATTAAATAAATTAATAACAATATTTTTTATCTCGTTACAGCAAAATGAAATACATGCTCATCATCGCATCCTTTGTGGCTTTGGCTGCAGCCAGCCCCACTCGTGGCCTAGTAGAAGTCGGGCCGGGCGGTCCCGCGCCAGTCCTTCCAGAGCCCATTGCCATCGGACCAGCCATCTTAGACTTCGAACCTGTTGCCATCGGACCTGCCCCCGTAGTACCGGAACCTATTATCCCTGTGCCAACACCTGTGTTCCCAGTAGAAGACCTACCTAACCCTGCACCCACTAATCCAATTGTTCAAATCATTTTGAACATTAATGGACAGGTATCCGTTCCTGGTATTGTGGTGCCCAAACCTCCAATTGGTGTGCTACCTACACCTGTGGACGTGGTTGATGTAGCCCCGGAACCTGTGGATATTGCACCTGTTCTGGTACCTGAACCTATACAAATAGGTACACCTGTTTTGCCTATTCCTGCCCAAGTGATGCCAGATGAATTAAATTAGGAAGATGAAGGAGGTTTTAGTGTTAAGATTTGTGATACGAAAATTATTGTGATATTTTTTAATAAAGTTTTTTTTTAATAATTATGTGGTCTGTTTGTTTGTTCCTTTGTATGCCATTTCAGTTGATAGTAGTGGATAATCTTCCGTCAATTGTTACAAATGTTAGCTCTCAGCTGATTTGAAGATAATGGAATTCCTTTAAGATACCATTTCATCCTGATTGATGACGATCTCCTCTCGTTATCATTCAAGCTTTTCGCTAATAATATTTTTTTTTACTTATTGTACATAAAAAAAAACAGCAACTCTGGTATTTTGAATACTCTTGCCGCTGATACAGAGTCAGCAATATTCAGTTATAAATGCTGAGTGATTGCCTTCAAATGCTTTCAATCCGCCACCCAAAGGTAGGCCGACAAATACCTACAAGAAAAATGGCTGCGATGGTACGGACATGTAAAAAGGAGACCACCTGAGTACATCGGCAATGCGACACTCAATCTCGATATACTCGGTCAAAGGAGCTTTTTTTTTTTTTAACGACGTCAAAAATCATCAAATGACCCCTCCCGCTGTGGGTTAGCAGCGGCGAGGGAGTGTCAGACTCTTACTGACTAAAAACTGTCGTGTTCCGTCGTAGGCTTTTTTATGTGCCAGGGCCGCGGTATCTCTTTCGAACAACCCGCAGCCCCGACAGGCCTTGGCCCTATTGGGCCCCGCTGGGGTTGCTGACATCTCTTTGATGAGCGCGTGGAACAACGCGCGCCATCGACACGGGTCTGTCGTCTAAGCAGACAGAGGGACGATGAGCCACCCGAACTCACCGCCCACAGACCCACGCCTACGGTGGGCGGGAGTCATCTCGCGACACCCGGCGCCCGTGATGTCTACCTGGCCCAGCGCGGCGGCCGGGATGAGAGGTGCGGACTCTCTGGCGTTCCACCTCCTCCTTCTCGAGCATGACCGCTTCGCAGAAGGAGGCGACGGCGTCCCATTCCCTCCCACCCCGGACCATGGCCTGAACCAGGGCCGGACGCGAGAGGTCGCCGCCGCCTAAAGCCTCGACGAGGACCCGGCGGTGCCCTTCCCACGCAGGGCACTCCTGGACTGTGTGGTCCACCGTGTCCTCGGGCGGTCAAAGGCGCTGAGGCAGGCCAAAACTGCGGTAGTTGAGTGTCGTAAAGAAAGACATGAAAATCTGCGAACTCGAAGAGGAAGATGTCCTGGATAGAGCGAAGAAGAAGATACAGAAAGAGGACCCCGTCACAAGACGGGATAACGTTAAGAAGAAGAAGAAGACCCAAAGGTAGACTGGTAAAAAACGCCTTAGGCGTTAAGTCCGCCATTGTACTTTATGTGCAAGAAGCATTTACATTAATCTATACTAATATTATAAAGAGGAAAACTTTGTTTGTTTGTTTGTTTGGGTGTAATGGATAAACTCAAAAACTACTGGACCGATTTTAAATATTCTTTCACCATTAGAAAGCTATATTATCTGCGAGTAACATAGGCTATATTTTATCCCGGTGCGAGCAGTAGCTCCCACGGGACGCGGGTGAAACCGCGGGAAAACGGCTAGTAAATAATATTGAGATATGTGGTATAACTATGTAATGCTTTTGTGCTTCCAAAGAATGAAAATCTGTGAATCAGTTTCAGGATAAATCTAACAGGATAATTCTCAGAAAGCCTGTTCCATTCATGACCGTATTTTTACATTGGGGACAACTATTTAAAATTGTAATTATCCAATGAAGAATGTTTAAAACCATACCTTCTACGTGCCTATTTAAATATTTATTTATTATGTGAAAATTTTCTAAAACCCACAAAGGAATTTCGTCCCGACTCGGGAATCGAACCCGAGACCTCGTGCTCAGCAGCTGAGCTAATAAAATTCAGAGTAAAAATTTGCACACTGCTTTACAGTTAGCCAATCGTTTAATCAGGTTCATGAATATGGAGGTGAATAGTTGTGAGTTTATGTATTACAACGATCAGATATCCGACCGGTAGTAGACCAAATAAAATGGTTCAATGATTGACGGTTGCAGCCTGAGCTGTCGGCCGATGGTTGACCCGATTGTTACATGTCATACACAAATGATAGTCTATTTTGAAGACAATTGTGAATCGAATCAAAATATTATCAGCCTGATACCGGTATTAGACGGACTGCATTATATATATACATTGTATTTTTGAAGAGTATGTTTAAATGTATTCTATTTAGTGTATTTATGGTCTGTTAGTGTCAGTAGGTCTGCATTTTGGCCGGTACCATATAAATTCTGAATTCATTTAAACTATTACTTTATATCTTTAAATAAAATATACCGAATAAATAAGGTATTTAATAAATAAATAAGAAATATTTTTCCGAAACTGACATGTTTAATAAGTCATAAAACAGCCAACCAGCTTGAATTCCAACAACGGAACATATAGGCCGTTGACTAGCACGACATATTGGCAAGTGGTTGTGTAGGTGTTCACTCAGATGCGCAGTTCCTTCTCAATTGATTGTTCAACTTAGTTGAGTGCGTCAGGCAGCACGGCGACGGGGCTGGGCAGCTGGGGCACACCGATGGCGACGGGCTCAACGGGGACCACGGGGGTGGGGAGCTCAGGGGTGCCGATGACAGCGGGGGCACTCTCGATGACCTGGACGGGCTCAGGGGCAGCCTCCACAACCTGGACGGGCTCAGGAGCGGCTTCAACAACGGCGACGGGCTCAGGCACGATCACAGGGGAAGGGATGCTGATGGGAGTGTCGATCACATGGCTGACTCCGTTGATGTTCAGGATGATCTGGACGAGAGGGTTGCTGGCAGCGACATTCTCGGCTTCGTCAACAATCTGGACGGGCATGACAGGTACAGGCTCGACGATAGCGGGTCCAACAGCGACGGGCTCGAAGTCAACAAGTGCGGGTCCAACAGAGATGGGCTCGGTCTCAACGAGTGCGGGTCCAACGGAGATAGGGTGAGTGGGGACTAGGGCAGGGCCGACGGCAATGGGTTCGAATTCCAGTATAGCCGGGCCGACTGCGATGGGCTCGAATTCGGGGGCTGGGATGGGACCAGCACCTCCGGGGGTGACTAGGCCACGGTGGGCGGGGCTGGCCACGGCCAGGGCGACGAAAGAGGCGATGATGAGCAAGGTATTCATATTTGCTGAAAAGGAAAATGGTTTGTTAGAAATTCTCTCGGCCAAAATCAGTTTCAAGGTAAAGTGATGCAAATTGTTTGATTGAGAAGAATGTAAAAGACTTCACCAGATATGTTGTCACCTTTGGTAACACTTAAATTATTTTGTAAAATTCATTGCTTACCTGCTTTTTGTTTGTTAGGTCTTATACAAACTATGCTTAATTAGAAATAACTTGTGGTTTTTATACAAAACTGTATCTTTAGCGCGGCTCCGTCGATAAATAGAAGATAATATTTTATTGCTGTTAATCCAGATATTAAGATACAATAATGATAAAACTTATGGATGGATTACAATGTATGATTGATCATTTTACGTGCGATTCGCAAAGTATTGAAGGATTAGTAAAAAAATATCATTGTGTAGCTATGGCTGTTGCTATTTTGGGCATATCAAAATAGTTAATATTTTCGGAGAATGAGTTGGTCAACTAATTATTACAAGAATACAACTTATCTATAAAGAACATTCGAAAAAGGAAGATAAAACATGGTTTTCAAGTTTTTCCCATTATTTTGCCCATGATTTTCCATTATGATTTTTTAGATCTTTACGACACCAGCCTCCGCCAGTTTAACCCACGTTCCATGGTTTAACTTCCCGCACCCGGTTAAAAAGTGCCTAACCTACCTCAACAAACTGACCCTCATGTCCTTTCGTGGTACACACACTGAGTCTCCATTAAGATAATTGTATGCTTTCAAACAAAATATTTACGGCGTTTAGCAACAGCCTGTATATAGTATACCTGTTCGTTAAGGAAAATTACCGTATCAAGATTTTTATTGCAGTTTTATTATTTGTTGTAATTATTAGTTTTATGTATTTTTATTATAATTTGACTTTCATAATACGAGTTTTTTTCAGTAAAGATTAAAACCAGAACGATTTATTGCGTAGGTGACTGTTTCTAGGGGAATGCAATGATTAATGTTATGTTTTTTTTGTGATTTGGAAACGGGTTTATATATTTTTATAGCTTGATTTTATAGCTTTAGTTTATTGTTATAGCTTTAGTTTATTTCATAGCTCGGTAAACATATGCTAAAAACGCATGCAGGCCCTTTGGTATCTGACCGCTGCCTAATGCAAATACATTATATTCATAAAGATTTTTTTAACAACTTATAATTAAATATTTTTAGTTAGTTCTTGTTAAAAATGTGACCTTTTTAATTATTATCAAACTAAATTAAACGAGATTAAATAGAGTTATTGCTATCATTAATTTATGACACCTGATTAAAAATTAAAGAGTAATAAATAAATATCAATAGTTATCACGTTGACTGATATCGGTTTAGATAATTAGAGTGATTTAGTAAATATATTGAACACATCAGCTTCCTCAGTCGATTATTAATTTCCTTATTAATTCTACCAGACCTCGGGACTATAGAGTCCCGGATTTTTGGGAGGCGAACGTGGGGCCGAAGCCAACACGCTGAAGCCCTTTTGAGACAACTTTAATGAAATGGTGACACAAAACCGACGGTTATCCCTGTATACACTACAGAAATGTACCCAAGGACAATCCCCGGTTCTGTGCTCAACTACTTATTGCTAAATATGGATGAAAACTACTTGGGCTATTGTGATGGGATGCTAATGGACTAGAAATGGGGAAACTACGGGAACTATGGCACCTGCCGATGACAATGTATTAAATAAATGTAAAAATGGCAGGTGGAGACTCGCCACCTCACTTACTGGGCCCCTGGGAATCAGTCGCTAAATCGCAACAATTTCCTTGTTATTATTATTTTACGATATCTCGCATTTAGGCTTCTATTTTGTATCACTATCACACTAATGTTGTAAAGGCGAAAGTTTGAGTGTGTTTCTTTTTTATTTGAAATGCTTTTGATGAAACTTGGCAGTAATATCGCTTAGGTACATATCAGAACACGTACATATAGGCTAGTTTTTATCCGGGTGCGGGAGGTAGTAAAGCGTGTAGGTTAAATTTTAATACATTATTTGATGTCTCTGGTACCGCGGAGAGAATTCAAATTGCATTTTTGTTACAATAATGTGTCAACACTCGTGCCTAAAAAATTGTGAGTAGACGAAACTTAAAAATAGCACAGACAATAATAATCTCACATTACCTATTAATCAAGTAGATCCCATCAAATTACGTTCAACAGCAGGCCATTATAACAGCTAGAAATTCTCAATTAGTTTGAAAGTCCCACATAACTGTTAGCCGACTATAGTAAAAAGTATGAATACTAAATAGGTAGAATAGTGGCGTAATATAGCCAGTGCAAGCTGGCGCAAGCCTCTACACGCTTCGCTCGTACGGTCATAGATTATGTGATTGTTTAATTAATATAGGTGGGAGAGTAGGTAAAGAATGTGATGTTATATTTAAGACAGTACAACATTTCGGAAGGTAATATTTACTGCTCTGTTTTAGCTGCATCCGGTTAGACTGGAAGCCGGCCCTAATATAGTTGGGAAAAGGCTCGGGAGATGATGTCGATTTACTGAGCTGTTTTGCAATGAAAGTTAAAATGTACCTGTAACATTTTGTTTCATTTATAACATACCAATAACACTATTTTATATGAGTACCTACATACGCGTGCGTAATAAAATATTTAAAAAGGCGTTTATTAGACGCAAAAAATATTGTATATAGATTTTTATGAAGACTCTTTGGGTCATTGTGAAAATATCGTTAAATTACAGATTTTTCTATTACACAATTTTCTTCTATTACATAAAACCTCGGCAGACACTGCCAAAATGACACCACCCACGTTCCTTCCCTTCCAATATGTGGCAAAATAATCGTTATTGTCTTACGTGGTCAACAGGCGTAGCTAATAAGCGGAGGCGATTGCTCGAGCCTTGCAGGTTTCGTGAGAACGTTTCGTTTTACGCTCCGTTTGTTTTTATTGGCTATCCAAATGAATTGTGGTTGGTAGGTATTTATATGACATTTTGGAGGTATAGTACATGTTATGGGAAACGGACTGAATTTTTCTGATTGGTATTTTTCATTTAGGTTCAGTCTGATTCAAATAAATGCTTAACCTAAGGAATTATGCAATAAATATCCTTTGCTAAATGATTTTTAGTCCAAAGTTAACTGTTTTTGAAAACTTCTTGAAAATTCAGAAAACTTTGTATGCATGTCTCAAATATTATTACGGTTATGTCTCAAGTTTAACCTAAAATACTGGCGTTTACTTAACAAATCAAAGAAGTATCGTATCTGCATATAAATAATCTTTGTCACGTTGCGGCAAGTCGTAGCGTGGATTAAATCGCACGCAAGCGAATGCACCGATGGGCTAATAGCTCACACAGACATATTGACAAACGTTTCCATTATTTTACTAGGTAATACTGCCAAATTCCAACTCTATATTAAATGTCTGTAATTGATTAGTTGCTTTAATATGATTTATAGCAACCACAAAGTGATATGTCTACTGAGTCCTATGTATGAGAAATTCTATAATTTAATATTTTGATAGGCGATAAGTTAAAACATTAATTACTCAGTTTATTTCTCGTCAAATAATTTAGATTGAAGTTGGCTGCTAACTATACGATAATCAAAACGTGGAATTCGTCATGATAAGATAGTCGCTCATTCACGGATTCATCCCGCTAAGCGTTGCTTAACCTTATGATGGACCGACCTACTAAGCCATATAAATAAGTCAACTCATTATGCTTTCCAGACGCAATGTTTTCTAAGGTTCTCATAATCTTAACTTCTAGCAATTAAGGTGTATTTCGGCAATCCATTGGACCGCTGCACGATTCACTGCAGGCTTGCGATATCTTTTCGCTTGATTTGCGAAACAGGTTTTGTCTGACAAACCTGCTGAATTTCACCTGTACATGCAAAACCTAGTGCTGTACAAAATCAACTATATATATATATATATATATATGTATAGTATTGGAAACCAAGGTTTGAATCTAATAAACGTACCTTGAAACCGTGAAACTAACTTGATTTGTCATAAGAAACTGTATCAGGTCTATTTGAAATAACAAAAAAAAAAATACTATAACTTTGACTGTTAATACTTGTTTACATAGTATCTATTAATCAAATGATCAAAGTGTTTTTACTGAAACGTTTGCAAATAATAAACAATAAGGACTATTCTTCTATTTTGCACCGTAAATAAATTGAATTTAACTTGAACTTATTTAAAGCACACAAGCGTTCCACTGAAAACCCGGTAACTATAGAACTAAAGGCAACAAATAAATCTAGTGCATTTGTAAACCGCATTGCAATTCGGGACCGGAGCGCGAACCGAAATCTTTCCCAAACCAAAGTCAGTTCTATCACCAAATAAATTGCCACAATTCCAGATATAAATCTAGGAATAACTGAGGCGGAGCTCACACTACCAGTCTGCAATTCTCGTTATAATCTTAAGACGTCCATTGCTGGGCGAGAGCTTTTCCAAGCTAAAGGGATGTGCTGATACTCATATGTGTCGTACTGTTAATTGTATGCCTGTTGGTGAGAGCAGTGTGGGATATTTTTTGCATCAGGTAGTCTTACTTTATAGGCACAAAAAATGCGTGTAGTAATCAAATACTGTATGGATCAAGCGTCTCTTTGACGTCCACCGTGGCATCCGACATTCGAATTTTCTGTTAAATGTGGCGACACATGTAGGACATGTAAAAGACTTTTACTAACATTCTTTTAGGTGATTTTTGATTCTGCAAGTGGTGCAAAGCCAGAATTTGAAGCTCGCTGATAAAACTAAATGATACATCAGATTTATCCTCTGTCATACTCACTTATACATATGCACCTAATCCAAAGTTCGGTAGTGTGAGTTCCACCTAAACGGGAATTGCTTAAAAGCATCCTTTCCTGATTGATGTTGGAACTGGGAACTCGGAACAGCCATAACCGCTTTGCAGGACAGTAACAAACTCGACAAGTTTCATCATTTGAACAAGTTCGGTCGGCGGCCATTTTTGTTGTGTCTTTCATGTTCGTAATGGAACTCCCGTAGATTGTTCAACGTTAAGTGGGGTTTGTGAATGGTTGACAAAAATAGACATTTGACAAAGACGTTACGGATAAGGAAAACTGTATCGTTGAAATAAAATAAATCTTAAACTGAGTTTTTTTGTGTCTTATTTACGAGTTTAAACTTAAGCTGAACGTAAGTCATTTTAAACTGCTACTAAATAAATTGCACTTTTAAATTGCCCGGTCAAAATAGACATTTGAAATAACAAAAATTCCCACAGAGCTGATTTTTGGTGGAGAGCTAGATTAGATCATTATAAATAAAATACTAAAAGTCCCCATCGATCCCATGTGTGCGTCAAAAGTTATTCGAGGTCAAATGTCAAAATTTTTGGTTTTTTGTGTTTTTTTCGAAAACGGTAAGTTTTATCAAAAAAATACATCAGACCAAAATTGTAGATTATAAAATTTTCTACAAAAATTGCATTAACAGTTTTCTCCTAAATGTTACCATTCCTGAGATATCGCGCTTCAAAGTATATGCCATACATGACATGCACACATTTCCACGCCACCTGTGAGGTAGTGTACTCGGCGCGTTTTTTTTACCGTGGTTTCCCCTGTAGGCCTACTCCACTAACTGTCATGACAATTTTAGGATAGTTTAAGGGAATAATTGCCGTCACGTTCTAATATGATGTCATTATTGATATTAACTATTGGGTTAACTATTATTGTGATTGTTTTATATTTATCAGATTCATAAAAAAACTCGTGGTGGCCTAGTGGGTAAAGAACCAACCTCTCAAGTATGAGTGGGTTCGATTCCACGTCAGACAAGTACCAATGCGACTTTTCTAAGTTTGTATGTACTTTCTAAGCATATCTTGGACACCAATGACTGTGTTTCTGATGGCACGTTAAACTATAGGTTCTGGCTGTCATTGAACATCCATAACAATCGTTATGGGTAGTCAGAAGCCAGTAGGTATTTGGTTGCCCGGGTAACTGGGTTGAGGAGGTCAGATAGGCAGTCGCTCCTTGTCATAATGTGGTTTATTCATTGGTCTCTTCATTAAAATCGCAGGAATCTTCCTCTATTAACTGGACATTTGAGCAAGACTGACCTCGGCAATTGGTACAAGCTGGAGAACATAGCAACCCGACTTTTTTACAGCCACATTTGACACTACAATCTTTTTTGCAATTGCAAAAAATAGTGTTCAGGAGTTTTTCTGGAGCAGGTGGGAGTAAAGTTTTAATAGGTTCCAGGGTATTATGTATCAATTTCCAACCCCAGTCTTCTGGATTTAGTTGATTGCCTAGCCATGTTTGCACCTGATAGTATACTCGATTTAAGTGTTGAATAGCAGATTCCGATGTTGGAGGAAGACATGATAGTTGTACTTGTTTGTTTTTTCGCGTATGTTTTACAAAAGTTAAGTACCGGTATTTATTAATGCAAGTAATTTTTTTGGGAGCTCCATAAACCGCAAGAAGAAAGCGAATTCCTTTCGCAATTATTGTTTCAGGCTTGGAATCATTTTCTGTAAATACTTTGGCGCAGTCAGTCAAATCTTCTTTTTCGAATAATTTGAATACTGACGTTTTGCCCCTTCTGTACATTGCCGACGATGTGTCGCAGCCGGTTATCGCATGTAAAAATAAAATATAGTTTTGGCATTTGGGATAAGCAGTTAAACTTTTTGAAGAATAGATTTCTGATTGCTTTTGAGCCCTTCCAGGTTTCAGAAAATAAATAATTTTATCTATTGGAGTCCTTGCAGTAAGTAATACTAATAAATCAACATCTTCACCGACTAGTTGCATTTAATTTTTCTATTGCTGTTTCGATTATGAGCACATCTGCGTCATTTTGAGCTTGTTTCACAGCAAAATTCGCAGCTCTTAATTTGTCACTTAACATGGAAATGAAACGAGATTTATTATTACTGTTAGCGAAAAATTGATGTTGATTACCAGGAACTGTCATAAATTCATCGAAGATAATCTCAGAACTCGATGATATTTTTGCAGTTCGACGACGTTGTTCTGAAGCTTTAATATTCTTTGTAGAGTCACTGTAGCCGTCAAATACTACCGTCACTGTATGCCCATAATGTCTGCGTAGATACTGAACATATTTATCAAAGATCACGCTAAAGGTTTCATCTCGATCCCACACAACGTGGTGTAGTAGGTATCCTCCATCAATAATGTAAGTAGCGTTTGTAAAATTAACCTCAGTATTGACTGGTTGAAAACAATCGTAAATTGCTGACTTTGTTGTTTTACGCATTCCAGCTGCATCGAATAGTGATAAGGGATAAGGAGCTAATTCATACTCAAAAAAATTTTCAATCTCATCCTCAAAATCTTTAGTGATACTCATGCGTTGAAATAATAATACAGGGTCTATAGGTACTTCTTCTTCGTGAATTTTCACGGTGCTACTCACGGCTAAAAGAGGGAGTACTTTTTGAGAGCGTTTTAATTTTATATTATTAAATGTTTTCCCTGTCATTTTAGACATTGAAGCAATCCCAACTTCACGAGCTTTGTGGCAATTAATCTTATCGTCACCAACAACTCCAGACGCAATAGATACGATTTTATTTAATTTAGGAAAAGGTTCATGTGATAAAAACCAGTCAAACAGTATTTTAATATCTTTAGCATCTTTTTTACGTCGCGAATCACTTGCATCTACATGCTGATCTGTTGTATCCATATGAACATTAGCAAGAACTTCCAAACCCTCACATACAGTATTCATTGCATGCATTCCGTAAACCCATTTACTTATCACACTTTCTTTCGTACTACGTCCTCGAGAAATGCCCCCATCGGTTTTCATGGATTTCATCAGCGACTGTTCAATAACCATATCTGTTGGAGTTCCACAATAAAGTTTATCAGAACGTCGAACAGTAAAATATCCCTCTGTAAACTTTTGATAAACACCGGGATCCATTACCTCTTTCAATTGAAGCATGTCTTGTAAGTACAAGTGCGCAGATTTGGCATAAGGTAAATGCCCAGATGCATGGAAATAAGGCAGCATTTCTTTAACGCAGTTCAAATGTGCTTGCCAATCTCCCATACGTTCTGCTCTTATAAAGTCCTTTGCAATGGACACCATCCGAAAGTATTGTACCCATAATTGTGCAGTTGGCCCTCGTTTCTGATATTCAATTAATTTGTCATTAAACTGATCAAGTAATTTTCTACATATTTCCTCATCTTCTTCAATGTCATAGTATGAAAGAGTATTATTTAGGATACTTTCAATGGTAATAATAAGATTTGCATCCATGACATCTTCAATAGCGAGATCTTTTAATATTTTTAATGCTAAAGTAAGTTGAAGTATTGTATGCGCTCGAACTGCTCTCGCATAAGCATGGCCACTAAGCATTTTCTCTAAAGACTTAGTTGCATAAACTTCAGCGAGTACTTCCTTTAGACCGCTTCCTTGCATGATATAACCGATTGCTCCAAAAAATGACATAAGCAAATGAAATCCTCCTAGTCTTACTATAATTTTGGATACTTCAGATTCTTCAGGTGCAGCAGATACAATCTCGCGAGCTTTCGCATACAGAGGTTGATCAAAAGTAATTATACATACTTCGTGGTTATAGCGTTTAGCATTCTCTACAGCACAAAGTAAAGTCGTGTATATTGTGTCGTAATTATTTGCTGGTTGATGAATAAATGGCAAAAATGAAATTTTTGACTTAGAAAAATCTATAATCTTATTTGTCGCGCATTCAATGTAACCATTCCAACCAGGTAGATCGATTTTTTTGTATTTGCCATAGAACCATGTCACATCAACTTTTTTTAAAAAGGTTACTTTAGATTCACTTTCGTAATCAAAATTTTGAACATTTGTTTTGCTGTACCCAACCGCGCCAGTGTTTTGATAGGCTTGTATAGGTACATGAGCCTTTGCTGCAAAGTCTTTTGCTGAAAGAACTTCGGTTACTCGCGGCAGCGGGTTCTCCTGTAATACTGAATCTTTGGGAGTCACAATTTGGATAATTCCCATTATATGAAGCGTATCATTGCCGTCCAAGGTATTTACATTAATATCAGCATTATCTGCAACGTATTGAATGAATGTGCCTGTTTCTGGTGGTAAAATATGAAGTGGACGACTGAAAACTGCTGCTGATTCATAGTTCATTGTTTCGCTGTAAGATGCACATAAACCAAAAGACGAGAAAATTTGTATGAGACGTTTCGAACCAAATCGCCGATGAAAAAAAACTGAAAGACCAAGCTGTAGTTTAGATTTAAAGGTTCTAGGTCGAACAGCAGTCATGATGCAGTGGCTAATATTCGTACAAACTAACTTTAGATGATCTAAATTATGGCGCTTGTTTTTTAAAATGACTTTTTCCAAAAAATATGACAATGATTCGGGAATATCGTTATTTATATTCTCGAACATTCTACCTGGTGGGGGGTACATAGTATTATCGAAAACGCAAGATTGAATATCTTCAAGAATGATTGCTGCCGCAGCTTCCAAAGTTTTAAACCGCTTGTCTTTTTCATTCAAGTGTTTTTTATTAGACCAGACTTGACTTAAAGTATCTTGGTAATTGTCAATAAAACAAATAAATGTTAATGTTCCTGGCTTCTCTGTAATAATAATTCTACTACCATACTTCAATTTCAGTCGCATTTTTATAACTCTGTCATCTAAAGCTATATCTTGACAAACATTCTTTAATTCATCCAACGAAAACTGGCAATCATCACTCGTTTCTATGAATTGAAAAATTTTCTCCATCGCAGAGTTTATACTTTCATCTTGTGGACGGCCAATTTTACCACCAGTAGTAGGTTTTAAGAAAAATTTATAACAACTGTCATGGTATTTTGCTTCAGCAGCGATTAAATCGTACTCGAAATTAATACGTGCAAAAACAGCCTTTGAAACATCATCAGAACGATCTTTGACTAATTTCAACAGGGATTCTTTGAAATTGAATGTAGTTACGTTATAAATTTTTTTTCGAAGATGCTGTGCTTTCTTCTTCTCAGTTTCTTCATTGGCTTCATTACCACAAAATAAACAGTAATTTTTAAAACAAAAAGATTCACTTACTCGCGTTCTAGTACGAGGTGGACTTATTTTTGAAATACTAGCCTTTTCCTCTTCACGTTGTCTTTTTACTACAGCGATTGAAGTTTTCCGGGTATATGATTTTCTGCAATCCACGTGTATTATGACGGATTTTTCATTTCTTAAAAACTCAGTAAACTCATCACCTCTCGCGACACTAGCCTCGATTAAATTTGGCATTCCACGATGAACCACAACAGTTTTATTTTCAGTTAAAAGTTTATTGCAAATAAAACAAAACTGAGACATTTTTCAAGTTATCAAATAACACTATTACTATTATTACTGTCTTTTTAGGAAACAGAAGGACATAACAAAGTATTTTTCAAATATGAAAATTATTCCCGCTTAAACAATCACATGTCACAATGACGTTTGGAAAACAATCATCCAAGCAGAGGCGTCTATGGTCGCTCGTTTCTGTAGCCCTATATGTAATAACTGGCAGCTAACAATTTATACTTAGCTTAAGTGCCTTTATGTCGTGTCGTTTGCCAACTTCCCGCGATTATTAAAAAAAACATATGCCATTATCATCTTTTTGAATTTAGAATTCGAAAACAAAATAATCTTTTAAATCGATATGTTGTATAAAATATGTTTTTTATTTTTTTTAATGTAATTTTATTGTATCGCCCACTTAAAGGTGTAAAGTCGGTTGTAAAAATGGAAATGTCGAAGGAAAATTTGCGTACGATAATTTTCTACAACTTTAAAAGGGGATTGTCGCGACTTCAGCGCTTTGAAAAGTTAAGTTTCTGTGTCTGTGATGCAGAAACTTGCCTTAGGACTGCAGTACGTCGATATTTAGGATTTCAACGTGGGTACTCTAGCCTCAGTGACAAGGCACGTGAAGGTAGTTCAAAACCCGCCATGACCCAAGATAATATCGAGGCTAAGCGGCAGTTAATTCTCGCAGACCAACATGACATACCGTGACATAGACCCGTGGGCATAACGATTATTTTACATTGCCCAAAATTAAGCAAAGTCTTCGTGGTCAACGTTGCAGCACACCTGAAAAAGCTGTTGACTCACACAAATCGGCCATTGTGACTACCCCCACTTCAGAATGGAATAAATGTTTCAAGAACTGGTTTAAAGGCATGCAAAAGTGCATTAAATATCGCGGAGAATTCTTTGATAAACAATAAATGTTATTAACCTATTAAATGTCTACATTTATTTCAAACGACACAACTTAAAAGGCAGCCCTCGTATATACGTGGCTCATATGTACATATCATGTGTAGTGTGACTCTTTGAAGCGCGATATCTCAGGAATGGTAACATTTAGGAGAAAACTGTTAATGCAATTTTTGTAGAAAATTTTATAATCTACAATTTTGGTCTGATGTATTTTTTTGATAAAACTTACCGTTTTCGAAAAAAACACAAAAAACCAAAAATTTTGACATTTGACCTCGAATAACTTTTGACGCACACATGGGATCGATGGGGACTTTTAGTATTTTATTTATAATGATCTAATCTAGCTCTCCACCAAAAATCAGCTCTGTGGGAATTTTTGTTATTTCAAATGTCTATTTTGACCGGGCTATATATTGGTAAATGATAGATAGATAGATAGAATATTCTTTATTGTACACCAAAACAAACATAGAGAAGGACATTACAAAAAAAAAAAATACGTGTGAGTACAATAGGCGGTCTTATCGCTCAAAAGCAATCTCTTACAGACAACCTTTGGATGGAGTCGATTTTAAATAGATAGATAAAATAAATAGGTAAATGCCTACTTACTTTTAGTCGGCCAATAGTTTGTTTGGGCTTCATCAATCAGCATGAAGATGAATGGTAGTGTGCACATGACAAAGGTCTAGAAACTATTGAAACCATGAAAACTTTGATTATAATCAAGATTTTCTTTCAAAAAAAATTTAACCATCGGGTCAGCTATCAGTCAACTGTTTAGTCGCGTGTGCGCGTAGGGTTAATCTTATCTCTATATTATACCTAACTTTCTCTTTTATATTTTTTTCATAAACAAAAAACTAAAACAATTTTTCCTCTTTACCAACCAACCATCATAGAAAACCATCAACAAAGTAGTATGAAAACATAAAGTTGGTAAAGTGCAGCGGTATCGTTTGTCGCAGCTGGCGTCAACTTTAAAGTCGCTGGCTCGCGAACTAGTCACGACTCCACTACAGCTGCTATGTGTGAATCTGTTTTATACTGAGAGCGGTGAAGTACTCATAATAATATGTTTTTATACTATAGTTTAGCTTACCTTACCTATATTGTCGCATTCATTGTATATTTTTGTGAGCTTACTATTGTTATGTAATAGACTGTTTGTACTGTGACTATATTACTTTTTAAAAAGAGTGTCTATGGAGTTTCTTGCCGGCTCTTCTCCATGAGACCAACTTTTTGGAACCGTGCAACTAATGTGACGTTTCATAGGTGCCTGCAAAGGCCTATGTGAAATAAAAAGATTTTGATTTTGATTTTGCATGAGGTGAAACTATCATGTAAATATTGCACCCGTCTGGTCATTTGCCGGGGCTGCGAGATTGCTCGAAGGAGTTACCGCAGCAATGGTACATAAAAGGCTTAAGAATGACATGTTGGATTTGAGTCAGTAAGAGTCTGATACTCTCTCACGCTGCACCCACGTCATTGAGTTTGATGATTTTCCAAAAACAAAAAACTAAAGTTGCGTATGTATATCGCAGTCAATTGGCTAATTAGTCTTAAGTGAAACCACCAGGTAAATATTACACCCCAGTGTGGTCTTTGTATTTTATGTTCACTTCAAAGATTTTTCAGCCTAATTGACGGAAATCCCTGAGTCGTGGTGGCCTAGTGGACAAAGAACCAACCTCTCGAGTGTGAGGGCGCGGGTTCGATTCCAGGTCAGGCAAGTACCAATGCAACTTTTCTAAGTTTGTATGTACTTTCTAAGTACATATATCTTAGACATCAACGACTGTGTTTCGGATGGCACGTTAAACTGTAGGTCCCGGCTGTCATTGAACATCCTTGGCAGTCGTTACGGGTAGTCAGAAGCCAGTAAGTCTGACACCAGTCTAACCAAGGGGTATCGGGTTGCCCGGGTAACTGGGTTGAGGAGGTCAGATAGGCAGTCGCTTCTTGTAAAGCACTGGTACTCAGCTGAATCCGGTTAGACTGGAAGCTGACCCCAACATAGTTGGGAAAAGGCTCGGAGGATGATGATGACGGAAATCCCTGATGCTGGCTTTAGGTAACATATTACCCTGTTAGACGGGGCATGAGTTCGAGCCTAAATAGGCAGATTTTTGACAGTAATGGCCTGGAACTTGATACACTCTAGAGGCGCAAATACCATATCGAGATTAGAATAAAACCATTTGAAATGTAGCCATAAATAAACCAACAGAATAGACAGTGATACTTGTATACAAACACCAATATACAATTCATAGACAGTTTCAAATATTTATAGACAGCACAATAACATTTTTAGTGAAACGTAACAACGATGTCGGCACGAGTGTACAATTGCCGTCTAATTTTGTAAAGCGCTGCTTATTGGACCACTTCACGCGTTTCTAAGGAAATATAAACAGTTCCAACTAGCTTCTAAAATTAATATATCTGTACAGACATTTTTGCTTGATATTTCTTTAAAGCTGCTCAGACGATTTTTTTTTATTTTGAGAAAATATCTAGACTTTCTTATATTTTTTGGGATCATACGAGTATTCTCACAAATGAAATGATAAAATTGCAGCTAAAGAAGATACCACAGCTTACAGAAGAAAAGAAAGTTGGTCACCTATTATCATTCGTTACAGACAATTAGAATTTTTTTATAATCATTTGTTACAAACGATTGAGACGTATTAATTAAAAGGGCTTCATCGGTTTTCATTCCACAACATTTTCATCTAGAACCCAACAATACTAAAACAAGAAAATATACCCTAAAGAAAATAACCCTAGTTCCCGAGCAGACATGCGATTGATGTTTGCTCAGTTGCTTGGAATTCCTCCGAGTGTGCCGACATGCTTCAAGTACCGACACTCGATGTATCACGGCACGGTACCAAATGGTAATGGGTAGTAGTACTTCTAAGATTTTTCACGTATTTACCAGTGGCGTAGCGTGGGTATCTGCCGCCCGGGGCAGTTGTCAATTTTGCCGCCCCTTCCCGTGTATTTTTTTTAACAAGTGTTACAGGCCGTTTGTCATTTTTAACCGACTTCAAAAAAAAGGTTTTTTTTTGTATCGACGTTAAAAATCATCAAATGACCCTTCCCGCTGTGGGTTAGTAGCGGTGAGGGAGTGTCAGACTCTTTTTGACTAAAAACCGTCGTGTTCCGTCGAAGGCCTTTTATGTTCCAGAGCCGCGGTAACTCTTTCGAACAACCCGCTGCTCCGGCAGAAGGGGGAGGTTTTCAAGTAGACTTTTCTTTTATATCTTTGTTACTTGATTTCTTGATGGTTTTAAAATTCTTTTAGGTACGCAGGCTAGCGAAGTAGGTACCTATAAGTATATATGAAATTGAAATAATTTTAAAAGCGCTATAGCAGTCAAGTTTATCTAACCCAGTGATTCTTAACGTTTTAGTCATGAGGGACCACTTTAACTAAAGTTTGTCTTGCCGGGGACCACCTCAAAGGTTTACCTAAATTAGCACTCTGCTAAACGCATGTCGGCACTTGTGTAGGTAAGCAAATGCAAATAAAGAAAATCTTGCCTATGTAGTTTCCAAATGCGCGAGCGAAGCGAGCGCGAAATTTTTATCGTACTTAAACCAAATATTACGTTAAAATTTAGCCCAAACGCACTTAACTTTTTGTTTGTTGACAGATGCAAAATAAGGGCATATCGTTTTTGAATATGCGAGCGAAGCGAGCGCGAAATTTTTATCGGATTAAAACAAAAATTACGTAAAATTTTGCCCAAACGTACTTAACGTTTTGTTTGTTGACAAATGCAAATATAAGGGCCATAATACATTTTCTGAATACGCGAGCGAAGCGAGCGCGAAATTTTTATCGTACTTAAACCAAATATTACGTAAAATTTAGCCCAAACGCACTTAACTTTTTGTTTGTTGACAGATGCAAAATAAGGGCCATAATATAGTTTCTGAATACGCGAGCGAAGCGAGCGCGAAATTTTTATCGGAGTTAAACCAAATATTACGTAAAATTTTACCCAAGCGTACTTAACTTTTTGTTTGTTGACAAATGCAAAATTAAGCGCATACAGTTTCTGAATCCGCGAGCGAAGCGAGCGCAAAATTTTAATTATTTTTTATTTAAGACTCAAAACCAAAATTACGTAAAATGTACCAAATATTAACAATAATTAATTTTAAGTTTAAAAAGTTTCAACCTCTCCTTTAATGTTTTGTTATTGTTAGACAGTTTTATGTAGCGGCACAGATACTAGTTGCGAACAATTTTTTTTTTTAATGGGGTGAATTTTGCCGCCCCCTGAAAGCTGCCGCCCGGGGAATTTGCCCCCCCTGCCCCCCCCCACGCTACGCCACTGGTATTTACTTGTCTGTTTGCCTTTTAGAATACTAGCTTGTTTGTCTGTATAGCTACAGACTACTGGGTTTCAATAACCTATTATTTTATGTTGTGCAATTTACGTTACTCGTACGATTAACGTAAAAATTATATCTGTAATGTGCGAATCAGCAGAAAGATACCTTATAGAAATCAGTCATAGAGCTGCGAGCAAAAGTTGGATAAGCAAAGCTGATTATTGTGAAATTTAGCAATGTAAGGTTAGCCCTATATAATAGTGGTCTTTAAATAGGCTTTACTTACTTTAAGAAAAAAGATATCATATTCTCTCTAAAATAAGGTAAATAAGTCTACGATCTTTTCTAAAAATCTATTTCAAAATACGTCACAAAACTTTCTCTTCTGCAGTAAACAATTACGTAAACTTCAACTCATATTTTTAACTGCAACCTGAAAAGGTTAGTTTAGCTAACTACGGTTTGTTTACAGTTTAACGGGCAGTTTGCTCACGCGGTCGGCTGTAAGCGCTGCTAAACTTTGAGCTTGATTAAGGGATGCTACCGTTTCCCCTGGATTTGTATTCGTTAGCTGGGATTTTAGAAAAGCTGGCATATCTAGGCTTTGTTTTGTTCATCTTGTTAAAATGATCTGTGGATTTTGTGAGCCGTTTGATGTAAATGATTGTATGAATGTATCGACGAGTTGACACTCTTGATTAACTTGATTTTTGATGCTGAAAGTTTATATTCGTTTTCAATTTATATATAACTAGCTTCTGACAGCGGTTTCACCCGCATCCCGTGGGAACTACTTTTTATCCCGTACCGGGATAAAAAGTAGCCTATAGCCTTCCTCTATAAATGGGCTATCTAACACTGAAAGAAATTTTCATATCGGACCAGTAGTTCCTGAGATTAGCGCGTTCAAACAAACAAACAAACAAACTCTTCAGCTTTATAATATTAGTATAGATAATTATGGTTTACATAATACAAGATTTTAATATATGCTGCCAAAAACTGCATGCTCAAATGCCAAATATAACATATCAAATATATTATATAAAGTTAATAAAAAAAACACAAGGAAGAAATTCCAGCCTTCTTTACTCGGGCGTCAGAAATTGAAATCATTCCGGTTTCATTTCAGGAGCGATTTTTTCTTTGTTTCTGCAAATCTTTTTAACGGCCAGCAATTTTTTCTTATCCCTTATTAGATAGAGGTTATCTGTTTTTCCGTTTTGTGTTTTCCGCAATAAATGTCCGTTTCCAAATCCTTAGGCTGTTTCGTTTTATGAAATTCGCGATATCAAAGTCTTATTTGGGGTTTAGATGTACAAGAATGAATATTTTGCTTGAGATCTAGACGTTTTAGGAGATATTAAGACAGGAATCTGAATAGTATTTTTGTTATTGTTAGATTTGGAAATTAATCGAAGTTGGCACTTTTTTTTTATATAATTTTGAATCTAGGTAATATTAAAAAAGAGTGATATGAGTACACACTTTAGAATTATCCTAAGTTCGAAGTCTAAAGTAAACTAAGGTCTAGAGAGTAATAGAGTGGCTAAAGTCCAGTCAAAAACTTAATTTACTCAGTCAGTAAACGCTAAAGAAAAAAAAGAAGTCCACAAAATAACGCACCGAATTTTAATTTCAGATTAAGTTCTAGAAATAATTTTATCTGTCTCCCACTTTTGAGTTATTACGATGAAACTCGAGCTACCTTCTGTCATTCCTTTTTAAATTGTAAGGAGAATTATTTTAGCGTAACGGCCAAGTTAAATTGGTTACGTTTACTGCCTATCAAAGTTTTGAAGATGTGACCTGGTACTTGAGGATAAGAAGATGGTATTTGGGTCAGGTAAGATCAGTCACGTTTGTGCTTGAAGTCTTCAAACGTGTAGATGTCGATCGGTTGTTATCTTTGTTTGTAACAATAGAATCGGTGAAGGCAGGAAGAAAATATTGACCAAATAAAGACCAGCTAAGATATTAAATTAGGAATGGTTCAAAGATTTAACTTGTTTTATGTATTTTCTAGGAAGATACGCCAATAATGTTTTGTGTTGCGTGTTGTGATTTCCCACTGTAAAATAAAGTAGTTGAAGAAATAAATCAACAATATTTTGACAGAATCCCCGAATTAAATAGAAACAAAAATAAATTTCAGGTCATTCCATGAATAATAGTGTTCTTTATATTCGCCAGTTTCCACAATTTTGGCCACAATAAATCTGTGAATCTTAAGTTTTTTGCGAAAAAGTTGTCTAAAAGCAAAATGAGCGGCTTAAGAGCCTAAACAAAGTCATTTAGCATCAAACAAAGTCGAGTGTACACCGTGAAGAACAAAATGACTAGTGGAGGTGCCATAACGGAAAATCGCCTGAGAAAGTAGCGTGTCAAAATGCGCGTGACCACGGGACGACTAACGTTCTGTTTTCGCTCTTACAAACCTTTTTTGGACCCCACCAATTTTTTGTAATACCAAAAATCGTTGACAAATGTCACAAAGAACACAAACGCCTCGTTAGTTCACTAGTAACTGATCGGTTTTTTCATGCCCACCTTACGAATTTGACCTAGAAAGCGCTTGACCTACCTGCATTATTGCATCTCCGCTCATCTTTCCTTACTCCGTGAGTGTACAGTTAATCCTGGGTGATATAAATTTTTGCTATGAATTACTTCAGTCGGATAAAGTGAAAACTTTATACACCATTTTGTCCGGTAAATAAGTAAAGTTTTTCCGCTAATTTGTTTTGTTGATGAGGTCGTATTTAAAAACCGGCCAAGTGCGAGTCGGAATTGCGCACGAAGGGTTCCGTACCATTATTTAGAAAATGAGCAAAAAAATCACGTTTGTTGTATGGGAGCCCCCCAAAATGTTTATTTTATTCTAGTTTTTAGTATTTGTTGTTATAGCGGCAACAGAAATAAATCATCCGTGAAAATTTAAACTCTCTTATAGGGGGGATCCTATAGTTTTCGCTCCTCTGTTTTACCCTTTGGGTACGGAACCCTAAAAATGGAGTACTATTATAATAAGGTTTCGTTAATAAAAGGTCAATCTACGAAACAAATACGGGGAAGTTTCGATAACAAATGACAGTCGTTTGGGAAGTGAGATGAGATACTTAACTGAATATTATCTAATGATGTTCAAGCCATCTGTGGGAATATTTGGAGAAATATTTTGGTGGCACGTTAACTTTTTGCTTGGGGAAGATTGGGTATAGAAGGTTTGTGTTATTGTTGTAGTTTTTTATTATCAACATTTGTAGTAACAGTAAATAAATGCTTGAGTTTACCTTATTTTCTACTATAACTAAAACACAAAAAATAGTGTGATTAAAACCTTTTTAAAATAAAAACACAATTGCAAGTTTGAAATTGAGTATCAATCAACATGATGGATTGAAATATTTCGGAACAGATAAGTCATCGATTGGATCCTTAGCATTTCGGTTCCTATTACTATTCACAAACACAAATCTAGACCGTATTTTCAAGACTTTAAGGTAGCTTTTGCACTGTTCTATCAAAATAGTGAAATCAAGATACCGAACAACATAAATCAAGTATTAGTTTTAAAACGGAAAACGATTCTGTCTAACAAAACCTAATCTGACTTCGAAGTCTTGACTTCTCATCATTACTCTTGAATCACAGGTTTTGTACATTGAAGACTTCCCTGAGACTTGAAGATAAATGGTTTAGGAATCTTTCTACTCGATTTTTGACTTAGAGAAGCTTTGTGTAAAATTGTATAAGAGGTTTTCTCGTTTAGGATTTTGATATTAAACTGATCTTAGAGTAGCCGCACACTACAAAACTTTTAGTCGACCGATAGTTTGTTTGGGCTCATCTATCATAAAGGTATCAGACCGTCTGAAACTATGGTTGGAATCGAAACATTTTTTTTGGCTACTGTCGGCCGACTATTAAGTCTGCAGTCTCCGGGTAAGGAAAGAGGGTGATTGATGAAACTTTTGGTATACCTAAGTTAGTAGTAGGTATAATAAGAGGGTTAAAACGGAATGCTGGTAACTAGGGCCTTGAATAAAATGCGTTATTGGAGGGTTAGGTACTTTTTATCCCTTTTATCTAATTACGAAAGTGAAAATCTTATTCAGAAGCTCAATTGAATATTAAGATATCTAACAATTTAAATGTAGAATGTGGAATAATTGTTTAATAAAAAAAAGAGGTTAAAAAGTAGTGCATTGTAATTTTTTTTTTTTTCTATTTATTGTGAATGTGACAACTTTTTATGTACCTAACTAATGTGGGATATTAATTAGATACATAATAAGTAAAGAAGTACGTAATTCAAAAATCCTTCATTATATACACCGTGACTTTTTAGTCGTCTTACAAAGGTGGCCCACTCAATCTATCCGACATAAAATACCACTAGGCACGATTATTAATTTTATAGCATTAATATGTGCAAAGAAAAATAATTAATGCATTAGAAATAAGAAACATTCTGTTAATAATGTTTACGTATCAAACGGTAGAAAGTAGGTACCATCCCCGCGCGCCGCGCTCCATTGATACAAGACTCGGGCCGCGCTCACAACAGGGTGTTCTTATAATCTACATAATAATGAGTTAATTTTTATTTTTAAATTATTCAAATGTCATAAATATTTTTTTTTTATATGAACGTTTACTAGTCATTGGATACATGAAGTGGGCTGCCGTTGTAAGACGACTAAAAAGTCACGGTGTATAAACGAGTGCATTCAAAACAAAATTGAAGGTTTGAAGCTCATTTAAAAAAATCCTTCGATGGAATCCCTCAAAATATTCCTTTAATCCGATCCCTGGGCTGACCACAATAGTTTGCAGCGACCACAAATCTACAACTTTTCTAAACTAGGTACCCGGGGACCGAGAGACCCCGAGTCAAAATGTGACGAATTCAATCATGACTCGCCGAAGGTTTGGCGGCAATGATGAAAATAAATTCGGAAAGTTTTTACTTTGTGGGTCACTATAGGGTCCGAAAGATTTTGTGTAATGATCACTTTGTTCTTTTAGACCTTATCGAGATTGATGGATTGACATTTTATTTTTGACAAGTAAGGCCCAGTTGCCCCATTTAACTATAATGATAACGAAACCATAACCAGCCTTATACTTGCCGCCCATTGATAGTTAAAATGCAACTCACCATAACTGTTTTGATTTCGATTTAAGCAGAGAACATTTAACATTTACAAAAGAGCCTATTGTATCTAGGTACTAGCTACCAATAATGGGTGCTTGGTTAATATTGCTTATTCCGAGAAGAGCTTATAGTTGGCGTATTCCGGGAATCGAATGGACGTTATATCCGTTAATTAAAGGGTTATTAGTCTAATATTATTTTGTGATAGCAATTGTTAGACAAAATAATGCAGTATTTAGGCAACTACATTTATATTGTAAAAGGTAAATATTAACAAAGTGATTCAGTCATTTCCTTTGATTTTAAAATATAGTTTGACTAGCTGTTTTACTTGTTTTCACTTTCCAAACTAACTTTCAATTCAAAACAGTTTCCTATTGGTACATCTATTTTCAATATCGGTTTAGTAGATCCAGAGATTATCCGATACAACTTCGCAAACTTTACCTCTTCATATAATTAATTCAGAAGTATACTTATAAAACTATAGATGCAGTAACTTATTAACACTATATCTAAGCCACAAACTAGCCCATAAACTAAAACACTAGCACTAAACTCAAATAGCATATAAAGCAAACTTCATATTGCACTTACTCGCGCGTTTCCAAGTCGTAACATGTAACTTTTTCACGTTTAATATCAGAAGTAAGTGAGCGACTTCCGAGGGATCACTACATAATTGTACAAGTTGCTCTGTGGAAACATAATGGTAGTTTTAGACGGAGCGTAGACGCCCGTTTTTTATTTAGAAAAAAGTAAAAGTAGTAAAAAGTGTAAAATAAGCCAAAGTTAAATGGGAAAATAAGAAAACAAATTAAGTGTTTTTTTTGTAATGTCCTAAAATATAAAAAAAAAGATTCGTTTAGCAACTTGTTGCCATATTAACTATAAATCCTTTCTTTATTTGTTTGATAATAATTATATATTTTGAATCCTATACGTAATCTATTGTGATCCAAACCGTCCGTTACCTAACATTTAAGATCTCACTAATCAATTATAATTTATTGATTACTGATACTTGTATCAAATTCAAAACTGATTACTTCAGATTATTTAGATGGCTACTAATAATATAAAATTTGTATTTACTATCAAATCAGTCGGCGTGTTACGCTGTCATGCGAAACGCTCAATTTAATAGAAATAGGTAAGTGTGTTGAGTTTCATTGTAAACTGGGGACGACCTTTTAACAGATTACTTAATTCGAAATCGAATAAGTTTTTTTTTTAGTTTGGTGCATTTGAAAAAGAAATTGAAAGAGATTTGTTAGTTCAAAAAGGATTGTAAAAAATTACAAAATCATGTTTCATCAATATCTTTACTATCTACACCTATCATAATAGTGATAACGTTTTCGCACGTTTTTTAATCCCGTATTTTTCACCAACAGTTGTGGCGTCCTTGTTTCGTGGCTCGCTTACAAGGAAAATGCCTCCGTAAGCCCCAAATATTGAGCATTATATAGATTTATTGTTCCACAAAGCTCATTTACTTTTGTTTTTTGCTTACAACAAAATATATCGTTAGGCTACGTAATGTTATTAATTGACTATTAACGTCAATTTCGATTATGAGGTCTTAGAAGTACATTAAGATGAGTAATAGTGTTTTTAGTTTTCTTCGGTTGGTATAGTTTTTTTGTTAGTATTTGTTTGGAAAAAGCTTAATTGCCTCAATGATATTTGCTTTGGGGCAACGTAGACTGTAATTGTTGGCCTACTATCCAGTGACCAGTTCAGTTGGAAGGTAATTGTAAATAAGAGTGACTTTTTTAGTTGGCCGATAACTATGTAATTTTTGTAATGTGTGTTTCGTAATCATATTGCACGCTAAATGGTTGTATAATTTTTTTTTTCTTCTCACTTTAAAAGAAGTACAGATAGTGTTTAAAAATGGATTAACTTAAAACCACAAAATACCACAGACACGTTATTTACTAGAACATACATTACAGAAGATTATAAGATAAATACAAGGTTTACTCACCGCATTCATAGCAATACCTATCTAGTAAATACATTATTATTACCTTAAGCTAAAATAGATAGCAGAGCAGTTTCCAAGTGTATTACTATTCAAATCTATGTAGATAAATGTAGCGGTAGTCAGTCTACAGATAGTACTTAGTTCTGCTTCTACGTCTACGTCTTGAAATTTCAAAATTGAGTATAACAGACTACTAAAACGATGTACGTTTGATTCGTTATGTCTGAAAATGGGAAATTCTTAGCACATATGACTTTAACCTATAAAATGAATTTGAATCTCCTAAACGATCTTTGCTAGCTAAGAATTAAAACTTAGGTGTTGATTCATACATACAATCGTTTTCCAGATATTAACGTATTATGAACGATAGTATTTAAGCTCTTTCTTTGCCCAGAAATATCAGGTAAAATAGGGTTAAAAGATAAAAAACTGGCATTTTTGCAACAACCTTCTTCTTACCGAGTGACTTGCACCTTCACCTAACAAGCCCTAGTTTCAGAGTTTTCTTAAATCCACCTGACGGCTTCTAACATTCAATCATAACAACGACTGGTACTAGCATTCAGAGATCCGGCTTTACATGAACATTGTACAAACAACTAAGTAACTGATTAAATCCTCCAGCCACAAGTTAGACTTTTCACCAATTAAGTAAACGATCGAAAAAAACAAAAAAAAAGCTGAAGTTTAACCAGGCAGTACTAGGCTACCATGATCAAAAAGAGGTTTGCTCGCTACGTCGCTCATTCCTCGCTTATTATTCAGTGGGTGTACACCATTAATATGCAAATCAGCTCGTTAACGTAGCATGGTGAGACAAAAGATTCCGTCCTCGCTACTATTATATTTGAACAACGTCTTTTTAGAATGGGGATAGTGTATCATTCACGATTTGGGACGTTGGACGATGACGACGTGGGACGATGTGGGACTGGTAGAAAGAAGTTTATATATGAGATCTTACGCTCGAAGTTTCAACTATATGCAGAGATAATTACTTCGAACACATGGGTGAAAAGTTGCTTGTATGTTCTGATATATGATTAAAATGTATTAAAGTTATAAAACCGTCTTACGTCAAGCTGCTGGTCGTCTAAAAGTTTGCAGTGGTCGGGCCCACTCTTAATTTTCTAAAAACCCAGATAAATGCTGTTTACCTCATAAATAAACACCAAACTCCTGTCATCGACTAAGCTGTGCATCATACTCTGATACATACATAATAACAATATGTATGTAACTATGTATGTGCAAGCCACTTTCAAGCCCGATATTAAATTGGTGAATGATTGATAGTTTCCTTACAGCAGCCACGTATTGAGGTTGGAGTTGCTTATGAGGTAGTGCCGCATAATGTGATTTTATATTACATATTGAAAAAGGTATAAAATATGAAGAAAAGTCTTTTTGTGAGACAGTGTCAGTATTGACCAATATGATATCACTTCGTCTTAGGCACACCCGAATAGATGTAAGTGTAACTTAGCAGTTATTAATTATTAAATTTGGTTTGAGCTTCCGAATGCTAGATATGGGTGGCTCTATGACACATGAAATGTAGAAAAAAAATATTGCTTAAAACTTAATGAAGATATTTTTAAGTTGGTTACAATCGTCACACTCTAAACCCAAGACCACACATACCTACGTGCATATACTCACACCAATGTAGGTACCTGCACCTCTACGGAAAAATTCTGAAAAGCATTTGAATATTGCAAGCCCGTCAGTTCTAGTTAGCAGTTTTGCACAGTTTTTGTCATACGAATGGTTGATATAAATTTCAGTGCAGGCTGAAAATTTAAGGGAATTTCGTGTGTCGCCCTAGAAAGTTGCGCGGTAACTGGTTCACCTAGTTATAAATTTTCGCTAGAGGTGCTAAATTTTATGTTTGGGGATGAAAAAAGTGGGAAATGTGAGGGGTATTTATTGCTTAACTGTTGGGGAGTGGTTTTTCCTTATTTAGAGAAGGTATGCGTTTTAATAAAGTGTTTTGTTGTGACTCTATTTTACGAAATTGATCGTAAAATTACCGGTTGCAACCGTGTACTGGGTGCATCAAATGACAACTAGCTTTCCTCGGAAACTAAGCTATCTCACACTAAAATATCTGTAACTATTTATCTATCCGTTTTATGTAATCTGTGATATAAAAAATAAAGGAAAATCAGAAACATAATATTAGTTTTATTAATAAAAGATTGCCCCAATCCTTTCCCCTTATTTTATTAATATTAAATCTTCGATCAATGTAGTTTTAAATATTCACACAACCCGAAGCAATCAATCACTATCGCGGGCAACTTTAGAATGCTTTCAATAGAAAATAAAAAGTTATATAAATATTGGGTAAATGATAACATGTCTTACTAAACTTAGTGTTATGTTCTTTATTAAAATCCTACTCAAACAATAATTTTGATGTGCATATGTTTGATAGTCTTTCATGACAAAACTTCCAGAAGGATTTTGATAGATCTTGGTTTTAATGGTATTCGTAGTTTGATTCAAATGCGGGAAAGTAGTTCCTTCGGGGCATTGCTGGAACTACAGAGAAAAGCTAGTAGGTACCTAAAGACATATGTGTGCATAAATGGATTCCCTATATAAGAAATAGTTTTTGTTCAGTTAAGTGGCATAATGTTTACAAAACAAATCAACATAAGAAGTACAAGGAATCATTGATTGATCATTGCGAGCACAGGAGGCATTAGTAAAACAAATAGGAAAACAACGTTTGGTAAAACTGATGCGGTATTTTCAAATGCCTAGTTGCTTGTTTAAAACCAAACCGTACTTTGATAGCACAATCAAAAACACAAGTCGTGCACAGTACTAAGCTGGTACAATCGCGTGCATCTATCGCTTACGGCAGACTTGCTCTGATTTATCACGGGTTTACGTGGCACCATGTAATTTTGGTGCATTAGGTACCTAATGTTCTATTACATTTTACGAAGGTAAACCTGACTTTAGGGACTTTTACTGACGATCATAATATAATATGCTAAGGTAAAGGAAGAGGTGTATTGCCTGTTTCATTATTATTATTTTCTAGCCGTCTCTCGTTATTTCTTGCTTTCCGAGATAAAGAGTAGCTTTTATCCCTCTCGAAAAAGCAGAATTATTGTTTTCTAAATCTCGGGATTTTTTCAAGATAAGCTCCAAACAAACAAATATAATTGTTTGTGAAGTGAAGAAATATGCTACATTTCATATTGCAGATTACGTCTTCCGTCCTGGGTACTATTAGTGGGTTTATGAGTCCGAACGTACCTACTTATTTCTAGCAAAGTACACAAAAACAAATACCTTCAAATCCACGCCTTTATTGCGGTAAAGTAAACAAATTCCTTATTAAAATATCTCGAACATGCACCAAATAAACATTGCTATGCAAACGGAGCGAGACATTTGAAAACGTCTGTATGTAACTGTACCAAGTTTTTCAAATGAAATTCTGTGGTGCTTCAAGTTTTTACTTTGAAATAATAAATAATTGTCTGTTTGCTGACGGCTTTTTAACAGACGATATATTCTAGAAAAGTTATTAGGCTAAATAATTAAAGTTAGAAGCTGTAATTAGAACATCTTTAGCCGTCGCTACGTGTAGTCTTACCTACGAGTATCTTGTTGCCCGGTTAACTGGGTTGAGGAGGTCAGATAGGCAGTCGCTTCTTGTAAAACACTGGTACTCAGCTGCATTCTGTTAGTTAGACGGAAGCCGACCCCAACATAGTTGGGAATAGGCTCGGCAGATGTTTTACTATAGTTGGACAGTGTTGTATGCTTGAAGTACTTATGTATTATTAAAACAGTACCTATAAAACCCGTGGATGACCCGCATTTCACCTGCGACAAATGCGGCAAGAAGTGTCACGCAGCCATTGGCTTATTCAGCCATAAAAGAAAGTGCTTGCGGCACTAATAACCACATAGACAAGCACTGCCATAATCATCTGACCAAGATGCTCTGTGGCCAATGAGACCTATAAAACCTAATACATTACCTACATAACTAGCAAAAAAGAACTAGAAAAAATTGAAAACATCATCAATTATTTAAATTAAACAATTGTAGGTACATTTAAACAAATCATCGAAAAATTCAAACCAAAAAACTTTCCGAGATAATCTTAATCATCTTAATTTCGTCTTTGTGATTAAAAGGCATATTGAAGGGGCCGTATAAATGAAAAGCCGTCGATCTCTGACGTCACAAGATGGCTGCTACAATTAAGTCATGTCAAAGGTTTTTAATGCGCTTTGAAAACTTTGGGGCTAAGAACGTGGAGTTTGTAAGTAGATGGGACTTGGTGCGACAACTTTTGGCTTTTATGAAAGATTTTATCTTCGTTTTGGATTCGTGTTTTGTATAGCCGTTAAATCTTAATAGAAATGTTTAGTTAATCAAGTGGTATGAATCAAAAATAAATATAACCTCAATGCAATGGTTTGGATCAATTTTAATACGAAAAGCTTACAATAGTAAATCAATAAAAAAATAAGCATGTATATTTTTGCTCAATACCTACCAGTAACTCATGACACCACAGATCATTATTTTACCAAAAAAATCTAAATTTTCTTACTCCACTTCTTAATTTTATTACGGCTTCCACACTTCGGAAATGTTCGGGGTTTCCGAATAATTCCGAGCGTCCCAGACTTTTATTCTTTCAAACTAGATTTTAATTCACCGTTCGAAGCGTGAATAACAAATTGAAATCCGACAGTTTAAACATCGTTTTTAATTTCGTCGTTTAATTTCGCGTTCATTGTGGTAGGAATTAAAATAATAGGTCTCTGGAGGATGGAGTTTATTTACTAAAAGAGTTTGGTATATGGTGGTTCCGTTACTGTTTCTCCTTTGACTTTCAATCAAAATAAAAGTTTTCGTGGTTATGTTTTACATTCAAGGTGAACATTGACAATAGGTGACTATGGGTGAACCAGAATGCATATTTCTTGCGTATGCCTAGTTATCCCCTATGAAAAAATTAGGCTTTCAATGTATGAAGTAGTTTTCCGTTTGTTTTTGAGTTCATCCCAAGTAGACAGACAGACGCGGTCAAAGTGTTTGTTTAATACCTAATAATAATTAAATTCCTATATAGCGATTATGTAGATACAACTCACACCAGATTATCGGCCGAATAACTTCCCTTAGCCGTTTGAAATTGCCTATATAGGTACCATTTTACGTTGAAAGTTCAAAGCATACGTGATGACTTCCTTAGTACGTACGCAATAAGATCCATTATCTAAAGTTTCTCCTCTAGAACAAGATTACGGAACTAATGGACAAGAAATCTAAGTTTAAGAATTGGAAATCGTCTTCTCAGAAGTGTAAAACTGCATCCAAGTATTTTATTTATCGATAGAATATGGAAAATCGACTCAAATCGTATTCAAATGTGAACTAAACTTTCGAATACTTGTAACTATGCCAGCAAAATTTTACAACTACTTTTCAAGATGGACTGTTTTTATGGGAAAGTCACACATAAGTTTAAAATATTCATCATCTGCTTAGTGTTTTCCCAACTATGTTGGGGTCGGCTTCCAGTCTAACGCAATGCAGCTGAGTACCAGAGTTTTACAAGGAGCGACTGCCTATCTGACTTCCTCAACCCAGTTACCCTGGCAGCCCAATACCACTTGATAAGACTGGTTGTCAGACTTACTGGCTTTTGACTACCAAAGATGCTCAGTGACAATGTTAAAATTAAATATACAAATATCCTACTTCCTACTTATATTATAAATGTGAAAGTTTGTGAGAATGTATGGATGTATGTTTGTTATTCAATCACGCAAAAACGGCTCGACCGATTTGATTGAAATTCGGTATGTAGATAGGTGATACCCTGGATTAACACATAGGCTACTTTTTTATCAACACACCACGCGGGCGAAGCCGCTGTCGGAAGCTAGTTAAACTATAAATTACAAAAAAAATGGCCACTTTCAATTTCAAAATTAGAACATAATATTTAAAAATTTAAAAAAACCCCCGACCCAAAAAAAAGTACGCAATTATTATGACAAAAGGTTAAAAAGGCTTAACCCTATAAAAAGAAAAAATAACTTTTAACACTACGTAAGTACCTACTAAAGCATGTTAGACTAAACTAAATTTTGTCGTGTCGGGGGACCGCTCTAATTATCTAATTAAGATTCGTGTTTTTTTTATATACGAATGTTGTAATTAGGTAGGTACCTATCATTTGATTTATGTAAGTATATTTGAAGGTAAAAAGCGGTCCCCCGACACGTCAAAATTTAGTTTAGTCTAACATGCTTTAGTTGGTACTTACGTAGTGTTAAAAGTTATTTTTTTCTTTTTATAGGGTTAAGCCTTTTTAACCTTTTGTCATAATAATTGCGTACTTTTTTTTGGGTCGGGGGTTTTTTTAAATTTATAATTTTATTTTATTTCATGCTTTTTGAAGGAGCTCCTTAATTTTTCCTTCATTTAATTTATTTTATTTTAAGATGGGGTCGCTATAGGCTATCTCGGTCAAAGGAAGCTGTTTAACAATCCTCATGACAAACTGGCTCTGGGAGAATTGCACAGATTGAGAAACAATAAAGATTAACCTTTGGTCATTCTAGATTTTCAGCAAAAATATAAATCGGTTTATCCGTTTCATTCCGGCATTCCAGGGTTTCATTCCGGCATTCCGGGGTTTCATCCGCCACATCCCATTTCCAGCATCAGGTTCTCGTCAATTAGAAACATCAAGAGAACTCGTCAAGACAAATTCAACGAGCCCAAACTCGATGGGTTTACTAAAAGGCAGTTCAGGGTTACGCCTCCTATCTTCGTGCCCTAACAGCAGACCAGCTCAGTGGTTCCAGAAGACATTAGTGTTTCAAATTTCAGATCCCACATATGATTGCAAGTAAACTGAGCGTGTAACATTCCTATCACACCTATCAAACGAGCTGATGACCTTGAAGACCTGAACCGATTTCCACCAAACATAGCTAAGAACACTCCCGAATGACATTCCTTATAAACAAAAAAAAACCGCATTACAATCGGATCTTCCGTTTGGGATCTACGATGCCACATACACACACACACACACACACACACACACACACACAGACACGTCAAACTTATAACACCCCGTCGTTTTTGCGTCGGGGGTTAAAAATCGTGTTCAACGAATTCCATTTTCAAAACACCAAGTCAGAGACAAGAACCTTTCACAACTAGTGGAGTGCACAGCTCATAAAATTTAATAACATCGACTGTGCCGTTGTATTTTCTTTTCATAAAAGGGTAATTCCATTTTTCCGCCATAATCGAGTTCTGCGTCCAGGAAGTAGCGGTTAAAATAAAAAATAGAAAACAATTTTTCCTCTCACATCTTATTACCAGCCAGTGTTTCTTAGAGTTTTCATTTTCCAGTTCATCAGATGTGGTTCTTTTTTAATTGCTTTTAGAAATTCATTAAAGCTGTAGCGTATTTAGTAATCAAATTTCAGTTGTTTTACGTAAGTATTGTCAATGTATTTAATGAGAACAAATTATTGTTTTTTTAAAACAAACCTGCATGGTTCTGTAACACCAGCCAGTGGTAAATTACGCTTTCGAAGTATAAGCTACGAACATTTAACTTAAGACTTTCCCACTTCAATTATTTACTTCCACACAAACACTCGCTCACACTCACACATATAAATCATTGTAACACACAAGCGTAAACAAACTTCTTTTCTTTATAACTCCTTGCATCTGCTTTTGTGTTCCATTTACAAATTAGTACGTTATAGTTCAGTAGTTGTAATGGTTGATGCGGAGCGTGATATCCTGTATTTGATCTTAGTTTCTGGTATTTTCTTCGTGTTAATTGCACTGCGGGAAGTCGTGGTAATTAGGCTACCACGATGGGCAAAGAACGAAATTGTCAAGTATGAGTGTGGGATTTCAGGTCAGGCAAGCACCAATTCCATTTTTCTAAGTTTGTATGTACCTTCTAAGTATATGTTGAATACCAATGACCGTGTTTCAGAAGGCACAATAGACTGTAGCTCTCGGCTGTCATTTGAACATCTTTGGCAGTCTTTATGGGTAGTCAGAAGCCAGTAAGTATGGCAACCAGTCTTACAAGGTTCTAGCTGCATCCGGTTAGACTAGAAGCCGACCCCAACATAGTTGGTTAAAACCTAAGCAGATGATTTATACCGCGGGAAAGAGCTAGTCAGTGAATAATAAATCGGGGAGGACAATATTTCCTTAAAACCTTAAATTCAATAATTATTTTCCTTAACTAATATCTCACGCGGAGCTACCGACATCTACTTCATTAATAATTATTTGGCATCGTAAATAATTGCCGACTAATGATGTGTGCTTAAAATTTCATATATTGAACGCACTCGTAGCATATGTGTTTAATACTAATTATTTATTCATAGGAAATTCATAAATTATGGATAGTATTTGCTAACCGGCCGATTAGTTTTGTGCAAACAGTCGAATAGATTGATCGATTGGCACATCGACGTTTTCAATTAGGATAATTATAGTTGGGAACTTTTGTTTATTTGTTTAGAATACCGAATGAATCTGTGGCTTGTTTTTTGTGAATTAGAATTGGTGAATTGTCGTCATTGCTAGGAAAGTGTACCTACCTTTATGTGATTTATCTGACGATGTCGTTAACAAACTTCTGGCCAGGATATTAAAATTTGTAAGACCCATCACGATAGTTTTTTAATTTCACCTTGTAAGTAAGAGAAAGAAAAGAGCTTTTTTAGTAAGTTATGAAATTGAAATTGAATAAACAAATATATTGAACACTTCCAGTTGCGTGATTTTATTTAGTTCTATGGTTAGACAGATATACATTACCCATATTGAACTTATCCACCTTTGCATATACCTTACATACATAAGCTGCAATATAACGCACACATGAAATTATCACTTGAAGTACCAGGAGCGCATAGCATCAAAGAGCTCTAACTCAAGTTCTAAAACAGAGCGCAATATCTAAGTTAGCCAGGAGTTATCGCCAGCTGACGCAACGCCTTTGAGTTTTATATTAAAATGCTCGTTACGCTTGTCAGTTTGTATATTACGTTAAATAAGAGGTTAAGTTTTATATTTAGTGTGGTTACTTTTGAAAAAATGTGTGTTTTGTGAAAAGTTATTTAAGGAGTTAAAATGATGACATGTATTTTTTTAATTCATTCTACACTGTCCCACTGCAGGGTAAAGTCCTCCCCCATAGCCTTTCATCTTATTTATAGGTCGCTTTTTGTGGCAAGTTTGCGAAGAAGCTGTCATAATTTTGCACCGCCCAGTTCCTGATAATATAATTTTATGCAATATCCTCCTACAATTTACACATCCAGTATCATAGAATCTTAATTAATGTAAACTTTCTAAAAATAGCTGTTCCCTTGATTATAGGCTAAAAATAAACCAACCCTTTTCTCTTTATAGTCAAGTGTTGTTTTAAATAATTACTCTAAAGTGTCACTTGACAAGGAAAATAAACTTAGGGGGATGGTTTTGGCAAAATCTCTCTTCAAGTTTAATTGGAGACGTTCCCGTGATAGAATGTTCACACGGAGACGCCGAAAAAGCTGGATCAGAGTTTTGCCTTTCCCCATCAATATCGGTGTCATTTAATTATACTACTTATATGCAGTTGAGTAACAAACAGTTGAAAAAAGCCGTGGTGGCCTAGTGGGCAAAGAACCAACCTCTCGAGTATGAGGGCGCGGGTTCGATTCCAGGTCAGGCAAGTACCAATGCAACTTTTCTAAGTTTGTATGTACTTTCTAAGAATATCTTAGACACCAATGACAGTGTTTCGGATGGCACGTTAAACTGTAGGTCCCGGCTGTCATTGAACATCCTTGGCAGTCGTTACGGGTAGTCAGAAGCCAGTAAGTCTGACACCAGTCTAACCAAGGGGTATCAGGTTGCCAGGGTAACTGGGTTGAGGAGGTCAGATAGGCAGTCGCTTCTTGTAAAGCACTGGTACTCAGCTGAATCCGGTTAGACTGGAAGTCGACCCCAACATAATTGGGAAAAGGCTCGGAGGATGATGCAGTTGAGTAACAGTGGGTTCAATGGAGCGACTACCTCCTCCTACTGGTCTGACCTCCTCAGGTCAGTTACCCGGGCAACCCAACCGTTCTTGAGACTGGTTGTAAGACTTTCTGACGTCGGACTACTTGTAACGCCTCCCAAAGATGTTCTAGTGACAGAATTACCAATTTTACATGGCTTCTAAAACACGGAGGAACTCGTTATGAAATAAATGGTAACCCGTCCGGACTTAACCTCATCATCAATCGATTAGTGTGCCTGCTATTTAAGTATATACATTCATATATGTACCACATAATCTATACTAATATTATAAAGCTGAAGAGTTTGTTTGTTTGTTTGAACGCGCTAATCTCAGGAACTACTGGTCCGATATGAAAATTTCTTTCAGTGTTAGATAGCCCATTTATCGAGGAAGGCTATAGGCTACATTTTATCCCGGTACGGGAATTAGTTCCCACGGGATGCAGGTGAAACCGCTGGCAGAAGCTAGTAAAAAATAAAACAACACAATAATCCCATTTTTTCCCATTTCCGTACAAAGATCGTCAGAAAGCTTAAGTTCTAAGCTTACAAAGTTGGTTCCTCATTACGTTCGCTCCCAATAATGAGTCTGGCTAATAAGAGGGGCTGTCCAAATATTAATTAGTAGCTTTGTGAAGACGTGCCATTGCCAAGAACTGTTTCAACGAGGAAGGTATGAAAGAGTGCTTTGTTATAATAAGAATCAATTTTTGTATAGGTAGTTCTTTATGCCACGTCGTTGCTAGAAATATTTAATGCATATTTTTGATGCAATTTTTTAAATATTTATATTTATAGTAAGTGTATAATTATATTAGGTAATAAGTTAGTAGTATGTTGTATTTATATTAATTATTAAGATAATGTAAAAAGTTATTTGTAAATAAATTGTTTTGCAGTTTAATGCATTGTTATATAATTTTAGCATTTAATAAACAATATTAAAAGTATCTTATGATTTTGAACTAGAAAACAACCCGCATGGTTAATTTCGCATAGTGCGTGATTCGCTTTTGTTTTTCCAATTTTAAGAATGTATGGGTGCTATCAAATGAATTTTACTGCTGCATTAACAACATTTCTGAAAATTGACTATTGAGAGGGAACTCACTAAAAATCAATCCATGTTCCTTCAAACTGTTCTTTGCCCTTCGCGTTCCAAGGTCAAAATTACTTTTTATACAATACTAAAACCCTGATAGATATGTGATTCGTTGGTACATCTAAAATACGAGATAGTCGAGTGTTATTGAGGCAGACATCTTGACAGGAATACACAATGTCTGCAGTTTGTCGTTAAAATTCAAGAGGGTGATCTCAGGCCAATCGGGGTAAGGGTGGCTACGTAGTACTTTATAGCATGCTATATTTTGTAGCGTAGAATTTTTTTTGATGGATGCACTTGTATTATGAGGAATATCTATGTTTTTTATGAGGTGCAAGTGAACTTTGTATTATTGTAATGAGTTCAACAGTTTAGCACACATGGTAAATTACAAAATGCGGACTACACATTAGGACACTTATAGGTATTAGGACAATAATATACTCTTCATTTTGATATTCAAATTAAGCGATCCCTCACACACAACCTTTTAATTGACTGAGATAACAACTTATATCAGTGAGAGATGGATAGAATATTCCTCACTTTTTAACCACGTTCTAACTTCATAAAAAAATGCCGCAAGTCCAATGCAATAACTTGGAACAGCCATCAATCAATCCGGTGACTAGATGGATGGGTAGACATCTATCATTGGCCACACTCGTATTTTTGACAGATAGAAAAAAACAATCGCCACGTACTAGCACTGGCTTTGTGCTGTGTAAACAGGTTATGTTCCTAGGATTTTTTTTTGTAACTCAGGTTTTTTTTTAGTAATTTTCACGGTATACCAATTAAATGATTTTGGAAGGATAAGGATAAAATTTAAAGGTTCATACATATGGTACGTGAGAACACGTTGATGAGTGCAATGCCAATTAGGCTTTACACTCATCAACGTGAGCTTCACCAACTTCCTCTCACAAATGAAAGAAAATCTTGGAAAACATATTCCTTCTTCAGGCTCACTTAAGTAAGAAGATTTCTTCTTAAAGACATTATTCATCCTTATAGGCAGCTCCGGTTACCTAAACCGTTTGGACACTAATTCTTTAACACCCATCGTCTTCAATAGTTCAACAACAGGCTTAACGCAACAGGTGAGGGATCTGGGGTTGCTGATTGACAGCAACTTCAGTTGGTCCAAGCAGGTTAACCAGGTAAGTCAAAGGGTTACTCTAACGCTGCGATCTCTCAACAGGTTCAAGCATTTCCTTCCTATCAGTACTAAAACTACTTTGGTACAGTCTCTTGTGCTTCCCATCATTGACTATGCTGATGTTTGCTACTCGGATCTATCTCAAGAACTTCTTAACAAAATGGATCGTCTTCTCAATAACTGCATACGCTTTATTTTCGGCCTTCGTAAATATGATCACGTTTCCTCTTTTCGTTCACAGCTTAAATGGCTGCCTATTCGTTATAGAAGATCCCTTAGATCTCTCTGTATGCTCTTCTCTATTCTTAACGATCCCTGTGCTCCTGACTATCTTCAAAATTATTTTAAGTTATTGGGCAGTTCTCATAGCCGTAACCTGCGATCCTCTGAGAATTTGTTGCTCGAAATTCCGTGTCACCGCACCGGTTTTATGGCTAATTCTTTTGCTGTATCAGCAATTAAACTCTGGAACGCTCTTCCCCTTGACATAAAAAAGGCACCCAGTAAGTATTCCTTTAAGCGTAAAGTTCGCCATCATTATTTAAACTCTTTACCTAATTGAGTCGTCGTCACTCTTATTGATTTTACTTTTTATGTTGTATGTATAATATATATATATATATATATATATATTATATATTATATATTATATATTATATATATTATATATATTATATATATATATATATATATTATTATGTATTGAGTATTTATGTATTGTATTATGTTTTTATTAATATTCATGACTTTCTCTTAAATTGTTATTATCTTCTTTTTTTTTTTGTACTACCTATTTATTTTCTCCCTTTAACCCGATGGTTGACTGGTAGAGAATGCCTTGAGGCATTAAGTCCGCCAATGTACCTATTTTGTACATAAAGTATAAATAAATAAATAAATAAATAAATTATTTTCCATGATATAATAACACCCACAGACCATAATATTCTAACCACAGCTCCGTTGATACTCATTCGCTTTTCCATTTGATTCATTTTTTTTTGTTTTAAGCTGAGCGTTGCGTAAATTATTCCCTTGGCGTAACCTACATACTTTTCAGAATTTTGTTGACTTACTATAGAAGTTTTCGTATTATAAAATGACGAGGTTTTTAGCTACCTACATTTGTTGTATTTAATTACCCAATATAGCCTAGTAGCGAATCCTGTATTTACCTAAGCCATGACAACATCTTGAAGGGATAACTATCAATTACATTTCAACTGTCTGTCTTATGATTGCCAAAACATTTTAACATGATTAATTATTTTTCAATAAAGTAATGTAAGTATCGTTTTCTTTTCCTTCCACGTCATTTGGGTAACATTATAAAAACGCTGTCCATACGTTACCCAAAATTACCCTATCTCCAACAGACTTACCCTAACACCTAGACAGCACGCTCGCTCAATATTCTGGCAGCAAGTTTCTTTGGATGTACGATCGAAAACTGCTTGAACTACACCTGTGCTTCTCAGTTGTTACTTCAGAATCTTGTTAGACTAAAAGAAACATGTGAAGTTTGCAATTTGTTTGAATGGTGTGAAGTGCGCTTCTAAAGTCTTGGTGAAGAGTTGTTTTAGTGTGAAATACAATTTTGGATAGTGGTGCTTTTGTGATAGCCCTTTGGCTGTGAAACATTTACATTCTCCTTTTATGTTTTGCTATCTAAAGCTATCTAGGCAACGAGAGCAGCTGGCCATATGAACGAAAAAATACTTTAAAAACGAACAGAAGGCAATAATTAATTCAAAGAGCAATTTAAAGAGCTAAAGCTGCCAGTCTCTTGTGTTTACCCACTAGAGGACAATAAGAAAGAATTTTGAGTCCAACATGTTTTACCTTTTTTAAGGTTCAAAATATTTTTGATGTCTTGTAATATTATAGCATCGCCTACACTGTACACAGAGCATGCAAGCGCAGATCCGACATGAGATTTATATTTGTGTCTGGCATCGGTCCAGCAAATAGCAACAAGTTAGTGTATTTTAATGCCTACGTGAACGCTAAACGGCTCTTAAACACTACCACAATTACTTTACACGAGCGTTTGTTTGTTTATTGCTTCGGTTTTGATCGCTTGTAAAAGATATATCAAGCTTTTTTGGATATATTTTTAAGGTTTTCCCTAAGCTTAGGTTAACGTTTTAAACTAAATAACGAGTATCGAGCCTTCCTTTGAAGGCACGGTGGAGTGATGACTTGCGCAAGACGGCTAGCAGGAGCTGGATGCGAGAAGCCGAAAATCGATCTCAGTGGCGTGCACTTGGAGAGGCCTATGTCCAGCAGTGGACTGCGATAGGCTGATGATGATGATGATGATGATGATGATGAGCCTTCCTTTTACAAGGAACTTGAATTTACTCATTACTGTACTGTACTAGATTAAGATCAAAAACGTAAAATTGGTGTACCAAATAAAGTATTGATAGGAATAGGTACTTCCGGCAGACAAACGCTGCATCTACCTAGATTTTAATTAGACCGAAAAATATTATATATTGTTTGGAATGTCGCATGTCATTAAAACAGTAAAAAAGCTGACGGAAGTGATTCACAAATGAATATTAAAAATGCTCAAATAGATGGTCTTGTGTTTTGTTAGGTAACCAATCTTGTCTCTGGTCGGACTGGTCTCAAATAAACTTTAATATTACAAGACATCAATTACCTGCACTATAGACCCCTAAAATATTAACAGAAAGCCAATGATTTAGTTCCGCACTATAATTTACACTCCATCCCTCTATTACCCTACACAAACAATATAGGTATCCCTTTCTTGAAAGCTCGTTCCGAAGACATTACAACGGTAATCCTTCCTTATTCAATATTTAAATGAAGTATGATAAAATACTGAAAGGTTTAATATCTCAGCCGGTGCACCTGAGTATTAATAAAAGCGAAGCAATATTGCTCTAAAGGTACCTTTAATATTTCTCCAGTCGCACAGAAGGTATTCTTGAGATTTTTGAGCGATTCTCTTTTTAATTTATTTCAACGAAAAGTTCCGTAGTGTCGTTCTATTTATGAAAAATGCGTTTGACTGATGATGTTTTTACTTTTTTTTGCATTTTAATGGTTTCCTGGCTTTTAATAAAATAAAAGCCTTCAAGGTTCGGCTACTCTTTCCAAATAAAAAAACCAGAGCGGGTCTGTAGACGGTAGTATCTAATATAAATAAATCAATCACAATAATCTCATTCAATCTTTCCGAAATTTCAAGATTTGATTGATCGTGGAATTTCAAACGATTGATCAATCTTACCTTGCAAGTGGACACGAAGTCTCTACAATCTCTTTATACATATCATATTTTCAGGAAAGTTTCACTTAAATTCGTGTTATAAATGTGAAAATTACTCTGTTTTTGAGTCGCGCTTTAACGCTAAACTACTGAACATATTTAAATAAAATTGTTACACAGACAGTCTAGTATTTATTTTGTATCAGGGTATGGAAAGTATTTCCCTCAGGATGCAAGTTAAACTGCAGCATCCCAGCTGGTTTCCCATAATTATTTTTAAAACAAAATAATATAGGAGGCTTTAATTAAATTAATTACATGACCACACAAAAACCACATACCTACCATTATAAATCTATACATATAATAAATCTGTAGAAAAGTAATTTTTGTACATTGAAGAAATTGACAAAAAAAATAGCCAGCATGTTAAAGGATAACTAACAGAACCCATTTCCATCATTTTTGTCATTTTTGTCTGTTTGTCTGTTTGTCTGTTTATCTGTTTGTCTGTTTCTCTGTTTGTTTGTTCGAGATTCACGTAAAAACTACGAATTAAATGCAGACAATGCTTATATACAAAAATTCTACGTAACTTGGGGTATTACTTAGTTTTTGTTTCATCGAAATCGATTCACTCTATCAAAAGATATGATTAATTTTGTGAATTCAAGATGTAAAATATTACGACACGCAATCTATTTGTCAAAACTGTACATTTGAATATTGTACTTATATTAGTTGATCGGCCTATTATTAATCTTTACACAGAAAATCACACCTTTATAAGTAACTTCGGAAGAAAAAAAAATGTAAATTTTGTTTAGCCAAGGTTAAAGTAGCTCCATCTGTGGTAAATAAAATACATCCAATTTGTCAAAGGAGCGAGGTGGTAAATGACAATACTACCATACATTCTTTATAGAGGATTATTATTTCAACAGATGGAGTTGTGTATTTTCCGTAATTCACCATATTTTAACACGTAGTGTAATTTTTCGATAGACATTTCAATAGTGTTTGTCAGTTTGCCGTGCCACATCAAAATCCAACTATAATTATTACCTTGATAAAAAGAAAATTAATAGTTCTCAGCCAAATTTAAAACGGTGCCATCTAAAATATTTTTTGAACATTATGTCAAAAATGATGACTTTAGTGGAACAATTAATTATCATTTAAAGTTACAGATGGAGTTCATATCAGGATTTTTTCATAAACATAGTTTAGCTTATCTTCCACTAATGTGGTGGCCTTAAAACAAATTACTTTGAGTGAGAAGTATTAAGTAGACCTTAATTATTTTTTTTGATGCAAAATATGTAAACTTAATCCTAGAAGAAATGAGGATCTATCTCTCGCAAGCGCTGCTAAGCGTGAGGTAGGTAATGTAGGATTCTGTAGCTTTAAAAACAAGCCCAGGTACAAAGTGCAGATAAGAAATGGGAGCTTTCTCGATTTAATACCATACACACGTAAAATGCTTTATGGGTCTGAAAACGTACAAATTACGCGCCGCATACCAGAGACATGCTTACCATGCTTATCCAGAATGCATTGCACAAAAACCAATGGTATCCTATTCGAGAAGTCAAAAGACTTGACCTGCCAACGTCAGCTTCTGCGCTAAGCAAGTGTTCTTAATAGTACCATCAGAATTACATTCATCGTTAAATGAGGTGATTAAATTTTAAGAAACCACAATAACAGTAGGGGCCAAAGCGTATGATCGCTATATAGAGCTCTGATTGGCCCCAGGTGATCAAGTCAGGTCTGATTTGTTTGTTCATCAGATCTTAGAAAGTGTTTCGGTGGATACTTACTGTCGTCCTGTTTACGTGTGACACAAAATATGGTATATAAACGTCCTCCGCAAAATTTTCCCGGTGTGCGGTAGTGACGCACAGTATACAACACTTATGTTTCTTTTGATTTGCTGGCTCCACCAAGAAATGACAAATTGCGAGCGTACATTTTGAAAATCTTGGCAAAACTGCAGGTTTCAAGTACGAAAACATGAAGTGGATTCGCACAGATACGTACATTTTGCCTATTCGTGAACTAATGCAAACATTTCGGTGGAGTCCCGGCTTAGGCCACCACATTAGGCGTGCGCGATCCTCGGGCGTGTGAGTAGCGCAGGCGCCGCGCGTGCGTCGCGAGCGCGTTGCGTGAGCGTCGCGTTTTGCTGCCCTGCGGCATTTGAAGCGCGCTCGCGGCGCGTACGCGCCGCTCTCCTTGACGTTTAACTGCTAAGGCGTTTAGCGGGCGGCGGGGATAGCGGGCGAAGGGGTAAGAACGCAACTCGAGCGCCGCGTGCTCGCCGCGAGCGCGTCGCTTGCACTCTTCACACATGCCGCAGGGCAGCAAAACGCGACGTTCACGCAGCGCGTTCGCGACGCCCGCGCTACTCACACGCCCGAGGATTGCGCACGCCTAATGTGGGGTCAGCCTTACCATAGTGAGTAAGTGCACAGAAAATTCCCGTCATACAACAAGCTCCGACTATACAGGTTTTAGTGTTGGTGGTCTAAGTGACGTTCCGCCACAAGTGTTTCTCCCCAGTAGTGAAACTATCCTACCCTATGCGCCTGCTGATGATGATGACTCATTTTATCATCCATCCAGCTATTCCCCAACTATGTTGGTGTTGGCTTCCAGTCACCGAATCTGTTTAAGTACCAATATTTTGCTTGGAGCGACTACCTATCTACCTATCTTCAATCTAGTCAACTACACAAGACGATATCCATGGTAAGACTGACAGACTTTCTGGCTTCTGATTAGTCGCAGCAGTTGCAGAAAATGTACAAATGACAGCTTTGTCAGACTCAAAGCATATAGACATAGATTATAGCTGTTTCCTGTGAAAATTACTTACGCACCATACGTAATAATTTTCCAAATTGGCTGACTAGATCCAGAGATATTCACAACGTCACAAACTTTACTTCTTTTGTTTAGATAAATGGTCACATCCACAACACAACCTTGATCAATGAATCTATGCGACTGCTAAGTGCTAATCCTAATTATACTGTCACGTGAAAGAATGCACCTACGGGATAAGTAGTATTTTGACTATTCTATATTGCCCACGCAGACGAAGTTGCGGGCAACAGCTAGTAAAATTTAAAAAGGTTCTATCAGCTTCACGTAAAATACCTACTTAACATACTGGCGATATACGTGAGATAACTGAACAAATATTTATCATTTCAATTAAGTATATGAACATACCATATTATCTGCTATCGGAATTCATGGCCCGGTTTGATATGGAACACAGAGGAAGGAATAAGTGGAGATTCCATAAGGAAGGTACATAGGTCAGGTGCCTACTAGTAGGTTAAAGTGGTAGGCATGATCAGTTTCTAGAACTATTGCATTTGGATTTCCTGTCAAATCTAAACCAATCTGTCAAAGATTGATCTTGATTGATTCGTGATTTTATTTTGAATATAATGGGGGGAGGGGGGTTCTATGGAAGGTGTGTAAGGGCGGAGATGGTAAAGTTGCTCATCCACCTAACATCCACACTTTGGCTAGCTACTTTCTTAGGGGATTTTTGATTGTGTGTGACATCTCCACTAGTCATTTTATTCTCTATGATATGGACCGAATAAAATACTCCGCAAACATTTTTCAAGGGATATTAAAATAATATCCCTTTTGGAAATATTTCAGTTGAACGGAAAAAATGTGGTATTTTCCTGAAGCGATACAGTTTATGTAATAAAAGAGGTTTAGCCTAATTATTATGTTTTACATACACTAGTTCTTGCCCGCAACTTTGTATCTAAGCATTAAATTAGGATTTGTTGCAAAAAAAATACACACACGCTGAAAAAATATTTCGTTCCTTTGTTTGTGAGCCAAACTCAGAAAAACGTGAATTGGATAGTCTACTTTTAGTATTCAATATTCTACCATTACTGAAATCGCTGTCCGTCTGTGATCAGACAGTTGAAATCAAACCTGAAGTGTTTCGGTGACCGTTGTAAAAACAAATACTGATACTCAGCTGACTAATTATATAGCTTCATAATTTATACATAGAAGAAAAATATCGGAGAAAAACACATATTTGCATAAAGAGTAACAATTAAACTTCTAAAAATGAATGTTCCACTGTCCACAATTTTACAACACATCTTAAATTCTGACCGCCGACTACGGTTAACAGAATAACCCTCTCGGTCCAATAACCAGAGTATTCTTGTCACGTGCCAATGACGTCACTAATGAACCCCCTCCTAGCTTTTTAATAGCACCCTTCAGCGTGTGAAAAATAAGTTTTTTAGATAATGGAGGGACCATGGAGGAATGTATGATAGCGGAGATGCCACAAGGTAAGTATGTCAGGCGCTTTCTTGTAGGCCAAGTACCGTGACGTGATCAGTTACTAGAACTAAAGAGGCGGTTGGGCCCCTTGTCAGATCAAGACGAATCTGTCAAAATAAAGACTAATTTTTGATTTTTGATTGTTGGTTTTCAAAAAACTGGGCGGGTTCTTAAGAAGGCGTATGAGGGCGGAGCGAACACCCGCATTTTGGCGTGCCACTTTCTTAGGAGATTTTGCGTTATGACATCTCCGGTAGTCATTTTGTTCTCCATGAGAGGACCCAAGTTTTGCGGCACCGAGTTTAATACTGGCGGGACGTGAGTTTCAACTTTGGAAATTTTCTTTCCGTATAGGTTGAGGTAAGTACGTGCTTTTTCGGTTATAATTTTCAATAGGTTTCTTTGTTTTTCATTTATTCATCTTTTTCTAATTGAATAAGCTGCTGAATACCACTGTTTTACATGGAGCTAATTACTCATTTTAATGTATATATTGAATTGACAAACTGCGGTCAAAATTCTGATCCCGATGATAAAAATAAACCAACTTCATTTAAGTTCAAATTGTGTTTCAGTACCTAATGATTTATTTAGCAATGACCGTTACAATAAACTATATAAAAATAACGTTTTGAATTTGATAGGTTTTTGTAACCGGCTCACGGTTGGATCATGTAAATACGATCTGGCTGTAACAATAAAAACTGATTGCAATATTGATGCTGCGTTCCCACGTGATATGCAAACGAATTATTGTATTTTTGAATATTTTTAATGTGACCTGAAATAATAAGTACAATTTGTATGCGTTTTACATATTAAACATTGAAGACAAAGTGTAAAACCCTCGACGTTGAGGGTTTTGAAGGATTGGTAAAAGCAACTTCAACGTAATATTGGCTGGCGACAATATTGATATATTTACACATAGGTATACAACCCACTGCATCGGGTTCATAACCGAACCAAGCCTCCCAGTTGGACCATTTAAATATAACGATAAACTGTCTTACACTTGTCGCCCATTGGTCAAATTAACAATTTGACAGCAACTCACCGTAAGAATAAATCAAACATGACCAAACAACAGAGTAAAAACTCATGTCCACAACCAAACAAAACACGACCATTCAATTTTTAAACGCAAACAAACACGCACTTCACTTATTCGGAACTACCTCATAAATCAAGCAGCGAAACGTAATAAGTTAATTTCGAAACAACACGAATATAGCATTAACAAAACGTTATCATGAATTGACATTACACCAACATGAGAGCGATTTATTTGGGAATTTTCATTTTCTCTTCCCTCCCCGGGGAATGAGTTATAATTTTGTTACGGACACTGCTGTAAAATCATTTTATGGTAATGTAATTTTGCTGTTATTAGGCCTTGCGTATATTTATTTTTCGTATATGTACTTACATTGTATGCGTAGGTATAAGTATAGCTCTTTGTAATGCATGAGTGAGTGGGTTAATTATGTACGTTGTTGACTGTGAACTTATTTGAAAAGGTTCGCCTCTTTTAACAAACTAAATTAAATAAATAGCAACTAATATTTTTGTCATAGTGGCCTAGTAAGTCATAGTAGCCTAGTGGGTAAAGAACCAACCTCTCGAGTAAGAGGGTGTGGGTTCGATTCCAGTTCAGGCAAGTACCAATGCAACTTTTCTAAGTTTGTATGTATTTTCTAAGTACGTCTTGGACACCAATGGCTGATAAAAAAGGTGAAGGAAAACATCTTGAGGAAACCTGGACTATATAGTCTGAAATCACCAACCCGCATTGAGCAAGCGTGGTGATTAATGCTCAATCCTTCTCCGTGTGAGAGGAGGCCTGTGCCCAGCAGTGGGACGATAAAAATGCTGTAACAGTAACAGTAACAACAGTAATATTTTCGCCCAATCCTCTCTCAACTTTATACTAAGCAACTTTCACAATACTAGGTTTTATTGTGCGTCTACGCTCGGTGTTCGTCTACGCGCACCAAAAAAAACCTGTCAGTTGTCAATTGTTTGTGGTCGCTCTCATAGACACTCGCAACACTGCCAATTACAAAACCGAGCCTTACCGCGATGAAAAATGGAGCGTCAAATCCCCTAGTGTAAAATAGCTCTTAGTAAGCTAATAAAAACAAGGTGCACAATTGCCAATTGCAGATTCAGATTAAATGCAAATGACAATAGCATTGCCTACTGAGACTTAACCAGTCTTTGTGTTATACACTTCAATGGGTAATGCTGTCGAGAACAAATTGATACATAATTTGTATTTACCAACTAGGTATGTAAATTGATAGAATAGATAGCTCAGGGGCCCGATTCTCCTAAGTTAATAATGTCAAAATCGAATAGAAATCGAATCGCAATATGATCGCAATAGCAGTTTTAACCATATCGGGCATTCTGCTACTAATAAAAGACCAATCGTATTCGATTGACATTTTATTGGTGTGCGATTGGTCTGCTATTTTGGTGATTTTGGTCTATACGGTAGTTTGCTGTACAATCATTTTGCAATCGTAAATCATTTGCAGACAAAATGATTCATTATTGCATGATAGAAAAGGATAAAAACGTTTATTTCAAAGAAAAAATAGCGGAATGCCACATACGCTTCAATCGTAATCGAGTCGGAATTGGATCTCAGTCGAATCGAGTCGAACGTCGATCGATCGTCGCTTAAGTAAAATTAGGAGAATCGGGCCCCAGATGTTGTTTAATAGATTTTATGGATATAGTAAAAACGACTAACTCCCGACGTAAAAAAATTTTGAAAAAACCCCCGACGGTAAAAATGTTATTGAAAAATAATAAAATAACTCAAAACCCCCGACTTAACCCAATTATATAGGAATAACCGTCGGGGGCTGCCTTTTCTATATGAAATTTCAACAATTAATTGAGTGTATTTTATGTCATCGTTAAACATTTACAATTCTTCAATAATTGTATTCACGACACTAGAATCCTTTAGCTGGTTTAATGGCAGCTCCCGACGGATATTCCTATATAATTGGGTTAAGTCGGGGGTTTTGAGTTATTTTATTATTTTTCAATAACATTTTTTCTATATGAAATTTCAACAATTAATTGCGTGTATTTTATGTCATCGTTAAACATCTACAATTCTTCAATAATTGTATTCACGACACTAGAATCCTTTAGCTGGTTTAATGGCAGCTCCCGACGGATATTCCTTTTTTACCGTCGGGGGTTTTATCTTCAATTCGTAATGGTATAGACCAAAAATTAAAAATTTTGAAAAAACCCCCGACGGTAAAAATCTTATTGAAAAATAATAAAATAACTCAAAACCCCCGACTTAACCCAATTATATAGGAATATCCGTCGGGAGCTGCCATTAAACCAGCTAAAGGATTCTAGTGTCGTGAATACAATTATTGAAGAATTGTAGATGTTTAACGATGACATAAAATACACTCAATTAATTGTTGAAATTTCATATAGAAAAGGCAGCCCCCGACGGTTATTCCTATATAATTGGGTTAAGTCGGGGGTTTTGAGTTATTTTATTATTTTTCAATAAGATTTTTACCGTCGGGGGTTTTTTCAAAATTTTTAATTTTGCTTAATTTTATTTCAGACTTTTTAGAGAACATATACGAATTATAGTCTATATAATATGTTATTGCAATATTATTTTGCACCGATATTGTAGCGCCCTCTAGTGAGTTACAGGCGTAATTTTTATTATTTGGGAACATGCATTAAGCACGTACACATTGCTGATGAAAACAGAATTGTAATCGGACGTTTTGATTATATTGTAACATTGTTTGGCACTAATATTGTGGCGCCCCCTAGTGATTAATAGCTATGACACCTATCTAAGAACATGAACTCATCGAACACAAAACCGTTATTGAAAACCGCATCAAAATCGGATCATTAGTTTAGAAGGTAGGTGGGAACATTACTTTGCTCTTTTGCACTAATATTGTGGCGCCCCCTAGTGAGTTACAGCCATGACACCTATCTAAGAACATGAACTCATTGAACACAAAAACGTTATTGAAAACCGCATCAAAATCGGATCATTAGTTTAGAAGGTAGGTGGGAACATTACTTTGCTCTTTTGCACTAATATTGTGGCGCCCCCTAGTGAGTTACAGCCATGACACCTATCTAAGAACATGAACTCATTGAACACAAAAACGTTATTGAAAACCGCATCAAAATCGGATCATTAGCTTAGAAGGTAGGTGGGAACATTACTTTGCTGTTTGGACTAATATTGTGGCGCCCCCTAGTGAGTTACAGCCATGACACCTATCTAAGAACATGAACTCATCGAACACAAACCCTTTATTGAAAACCGCATCAAAATCAGATCATTAGTTTAGAAGATATGTGGGAACATTACTTTGCACAAACGCACACACAAACACACAAACACACAAACGCACATCTCTCACCCTAAACGCATATACCTGCTCCGTTCCGTCGTGGGTAAAAAACCCCCGACGGTAAAAATCTTATTGAAAAATAATAAAATAACTCAAAACCCCCGACTTAACCCAATTATATAGGAATATCCGTCGGGAGCTGCCATTAAACCAGCTAAAGGATTCTAGTGTCGTGAATACAATTATTGAAGAATTGTAGATGTTTAACGATGACATAAAATACACTCAATTAATTGTTGAAATTTCATATAGAAAAGGCAGCCCCCGACGGTTATTCCTATATAATTGGGTTAAGTCGGGGGTTTTGAGTTATTTTATTATTTTTCAATAAGATTTTTACCGTCGGGGGTTTTTTCAAAATTTTTAATTTTGCTTAATTTTATTTCAGACTTTTTAGAGAACATATACGAATTATAGTCTATATCTATATAATATGTTATTGCAATATTATTTTGCACCGATATTGTAGCGACCTCTAGTGAGTTAAAGGCGTAATTTTTATTATTTGGGAACATGCATTAAGCACGTACACATTGCTGATGAAAACAGAATTGTAATCGGACGTTTTGATTATATTGTAACATTGTTTGGCACTAATATTGTGGCGCCCCCTAGTGATTAATAGCCATGACACCTATCTAAGAACATGAACACGTTGAACGCAAATCTGTTATTGAAAACCACATCAAAATCGGATCATTAGTTTAGAAGGTAGGTGGGAACATTACTTTGCTGTTTTGCACTAATATTGTGGCGCCCCCTAGTGAGTTACAGCCATGACACCTATCTAAGAACATGAACACGTTGAACGCAAATCTGTTATTGAAAACCACATCAAAATCGGATCATTAGTTTAGAAGGTAGGTGGGAACATTACTTTGCTGTTTGCACTAATATTGTGGCGCCCCCTAGTGAGTTACAGCCATGACACCTATCTAAGAACATGAACACGTTGAACGCAAATCTGTTATTGAAAACCACATCAAAATCGGATCATTAGTTTAGAAGGTAGGTGGGAACATTACTTTGCTGTTTGCACTAATATTGTGGCGCCCCCTAGTGAGTTACAGCCATGACACCTATCTAAGAACATGAACACGTTGAACGCAAATCTGTTATTGAAAACCGCATCAAAATCAGATCATTAGTTTAGAAGGTAGGTGGGAACATTACTTTGCTGTTTGCACTAATATTGTGGCGCCCCCTAGTGAGTTACAGCCATGACACCTATCTAAGAACATGAACACGTTGAACGCAAATCTGTTATTGAAAACCGCATCAAAATCAGATCATTAGTTTAGAAGATAGGTGGGAACATTACTTTGCACAAACGCACACACAAACACACAAACACACAAACACACAAACACACAAACGCACATCTCTCACCCCAAACGCATATACCTGCTCCGTTCCGTCGTGGGTAAAAAGAGGGGTGTTGTAAGTTTGACATCTGTGTATGTCTGTCTATGTTTATGTCTGTGACACCGTAGCTGTTAAATAAATGAACCGATTTAGTTGCGGACTTTTTAATTGAAAGGTGGTTTGCCAGTGATAGTTCTTTGTGACGTTTTGTGTGACGTTTCATCAAGATTTGCTGTAAGTATTTGCTGTTTTCTTAACAGCGGCAGCGATCAACTGTTACCAATGCTTTGAAGGTAGTACTGTACTATAAACTTATTACTCCATACCGTATAATATCAACGCACATATGTACCTACATAATGTACAACAAAGTTATGTTACAACATGTGTATTACATGAAATTGCCGCGAACACAATTTCCGCATTACCTCTCGTGCTTGAAGCATTTCTGTGATAATTATTAATGATCACGCTTGCCATGTATTTGAGTTAATTTTTACATTTAGCTTATGACGATATGATTATGATGAATTTAATATTTTATATTTAAGAAAACTAATGGACTCCTGCTCTCTTATTATACTTAACGTGGTTGAAAGTAGTTCTAGTCTTAGTGCTAGGTTTAATCCATTAACTTTCTTAAAGATGATATTTTGAATCCATAGCTAAAACTGGTTCTTTTTTAACTCCAATTTTTAAAATATAGTGGTCGCAGTTTTAAGTTAGAATGAGAAAACTAAACGTGAGCCAGATATCATGTATGTATTTACACACACAAGCATGGCTTAGCCGCTTTCGTGAGATAAAACATCTGTAACAAAATCAAGTGCAGCAGATATGATAGACAAAATTTCATGTCACAATAAATCGAGATATTCTTTGCAAATCCCATTTGAAAGTCATATAGTGAATACTAGAATTTTCAATATCCATATCTCGGACATTCACCTTCACATGCTGTAACACGATTGGCAATAAACCGGAATAAATCTAGTAAAGGAATATGACGCGTATAGTTTTTATTATTTTCAGTATAATATATGCAAATAATTGCTGTTTTAGAGTTCTCGAATGTTATAAAATAGTGAAAAAACATAATGTTCCTTCTGGCACAGTAGCATAATTAAGATTTTTTTGCTTGATAAATCTTATTATCATCTGTTGCATACTCTAGATCGGAAGTTCTGTTTTTTACAGACAACTTCAGTCACAAATAATGCTTCCCTACTGAATCAATCCATTATTTAGTTCCTTTTGTACCAATACCTATAACATAATTATTCGTCAACATAAACGTTATTATTTTTTTCTACCTTTCAAAAATAAAATTCTCACAAAGTTATCAAGCACAAAAATGACCATTTACAACCCTACATGAAAAGAACAACCATTAATGATTGTGCAGAACAGCAACCATCCCACGGACAGTTCTTTGCTAAAACCGTAAAATTTCAAACTCAACGCCCTTTTTGTTGAAACCTTTAATAGCATAAAATTCGATCAATCATCCCTTAGCTGGCACTGACGTAGCTGCGTTTTTATTTCGTTTCGAAATCCAACAAATTTCCCGCGATTTTCTCTTTACATTCACTTTAAAACGATACATTTTTAACAGTTTGAAAGCCGGCAATGATTGGTGGATTATGTATTTAGTGCCAATGAATGTCGGTTGATATTTGAATATGTATACAGACCAACAGGCTTGCGTTTTCAATCCGTTTAGGTAGAGAATCAAACATCGAATAAAAATAAATGAAGGCGATTTTGAACTTTTTCAGAAATAGTTTATTGTGCTTCCCCTAACTATGTCATTAAATATTTGTTTCTTCTGAAACTCTTTGAGCATCAGGGTCATTAGTAACTCTTTCAGCTTATAGTCGACCCCTAGTAAGACGATATGCAAGGCACAAATAAAATCCATGTTACTATTTCAAGAAATAGCAATCCAGAAATATCATCCCAGCATTTCGAAGCCAGTTTTGGAACCCTAATTCAGACCCATCAAAAAGGTATTTTAAAATCATAAAATTCAGCTCAAAACAAATTCACCACTTACTCAATTCCGTCGTCTCAGAATGTGTAGTTTCAAGCAGACTGACGTATTTGTAGTGCAAGGTGCAGTCCGTGGGACAACGCGAATCGCTTACACCTGTTGTGTTCAGTAAACAGCCTTCCTTGCGCATATTTTGCACTCGACATGCTTTTGTTTTTATTTTAAATCGTTGGCTGTTTATTTGTTTTTCGTTTTGAATTTAGAAAAGATGGTTGAGATGTTAGAATAGTGTTATAAAATTTTTACTATTTTTACTGATAAAGATGTAGTTTACAAGTAGGTACACAATTAATCATGTTTTGTGTTCCTAGAAAATAGTTACATCAGCCAGGGCCTTAACTAAACTTTTTCAAGTGATATGTACTTTTTATGTAGATCTTGAACACCAATGACTGAGAAACGGTGAAGGAAACCATCTTGACGAAACCTGGACTTAAGAAATCTGGAATCGCCAACTCGTATTGAGCAGGCGTGACGTGAGAGAGAACCTGTCCCATACCGTGGGACCATAAAATGAGCGATGAAGATGATGATTTTAAAAAGTAATAACGTTATTAGTTCGATAGTACATTTTATTTGCTTCATTAATATTGTAAGCATTTCACACTTACGTAGTGCATCGTGACTGGATGCTGGCTGAATTATTCCTGACATTATCTCTATTGAAATCAAACAGTTGCCGCTGTCATATGTGTGGCTAGGGTTGATACAAAAGACAATGTAAAAAGTAAAACATCCGGTAGAAATAATAAAGATCTGTATAATGAACCCTAAATAAATGAAACTTGAGATAAGTGCTTTACTGTTTTATATAATTGATGTTTTTCGATGACCATTGCAAGAATTTCAAACTGTTGAGGTATGTAAAAGGTAAATTCAGGTAAATTATTTACAAATATTTTAGGTTACTTATAGACGAGACCTTTTTGGCATTGCAATGTCATCTGAAACAGCTTTTTTGCATCTGAAATAGCGATTTACCTCCAAAAACAGACAAACGTTCATAAGTTAAATCAATCACCTCAATAATATTTTTTTGAATGTCTTGTTTTACATGATAATTAATCCTAACTAATATTATAAATGTGAAAGTAACTCTGTCTGTCTGTCTTTCTGTCCGTCCGTCTGTCTGTCTGCCTGTCTTTTCTTCACGCCTAAACTACTGAACCGATTTGTGTAAAATTTGGTACAGACATAGTATGGAACTTGAGAAAGGATATAGGATAGTTTTTATTACAAAAAATATAAAAATAATAAAATTTAATCCGGACATATAGCGCCATCTATTGGTCAAACCAAAAATCTGCCGGAAGTCACTATTCCACGCGAACGAAGTCGCGGGCGAAAGCTAGTATATAATAAATGCTGAAATGCTAATAAAAAACTGAAATAATAATTTAAATAGCCTCATCCAAGAAAATTGCAAACCTTTTATAATGACTTTCTAACCCCCACACCAGTCAACCCTAAACCGCATCAATGAAAATGTCTATCGCTTCGCGTCATAGTTTTGAATGCATGAATGTTAGATGTCAGTCGCTATAATTGTCGGTCAGAGCCGAATGCATGCATGCTGTCATGGATTCGCACCTGCATATCATATGCATATTGCATATGCGTGCTGATTGAACCGTGGTAGGGTTAAATTTTGTAGCGTGCTTTTGTTTTTGCTGTATCGTAATAGATGGTTGTGTTTTGTTTTGTTTACATATTTTTGGCTGTATAGGCTGCCTACAATGTCAACCATATTATGCTGCTGATAAATGTTTTTATAATTGAGATTGAGGTATGCGAGTTGGAATGTAGGAACGATGACTGGAAGAGGAACAGAGCTAGCAGATGTTTTATGGATGGATTGTGTGAAAGTAGATATGGTAAGAAAGAATGTTACTTGTGAGATGACGGCAGATAGAAGAGTATGGAAGGAGAAAACATGCTGCGCCGGAGGGAGCGCCGAAGGGCAGGAGGATGATGATGATGATGATGATGATGATGATGAATGTTTTTATACTTTGTACTTCTTGAGGCAGAAAAAAATATTTTGGAATATTTTCTTGTCTAATATGAATAAACTTTTTCGTATAAAGAAACATGTCTTATTAATTTTCTCCTAAAATAATAGTATCTTTAATAATGAATACAACAATATTTGTTGCACAATCGAGTTATACCTCGTGAAAAATCAGACACAAATCAAATACCTCGTTAAAACTCAACCTAAGTTTCAACGCCACCCCGATTTCCATCAAATGAACAAAAAAAAACATAAAGCAACTTGGTGACAAAACGTGGTAACTGGTCACCCATTGAGTAAAGGACGATTGAAAGCTAATGGGTGACCAAATGTCTCCGGTCTCGCCCTCTGATGGATCGAGCTGATTTTTAAACCACGATTAATGTAGGTACTGGGCATGGCGAGCATCCATCTTTTATACGGTTTTGGAGTTTGTTTGTTGAATGAACAAAAATAAAGGTATGGGAAATTGATTGGTCAGTATTTTGATGTCGGATCAATACTGGGTATGTTTGTGTTTGTACTTTTTTGTGTCACATAGCCATGGCCAATGTTCATTGTTTATCCTACTCTCATATTATAAAGTTGCAAGAAAATAAAATAATTCTGTCTGTCCGTTTCTCTTAAACGGAAATGTAGTACCTACCCGTATAAGTAAGAAAAAAAACGGAGTGAGGATCTCACACTTCGTTTTCTTAAGAGCTCTGCTTTCTGGAGACGCCATGGCGACGTTGCCAGCGGTGCGGGCTTGGCAACTTCTGACATCCGAAGGTCGCCAAATTGAGTGGCCATGGTGTCTCGACAGTTAATTGTTTACTTCGTCGCTGAAGAAATCGCACGCTGACTGGCCACCAAACTGGCGACTGAGTGAGCGAGGTGCACTGTACCGTATACATTATAATGGTAACCGTGGCATCGTCGCCAAGTTGCCAGAGTATCCAGAAGCCACGTAGAGATCTGTAGCTCGTGGCTACGCTTCCAATTTGATGAAGTTGCCAAGCCGTCGCCAAGTGAGTTAGGTACCATACATTTCAATACTAACTGCTTGGACACGTAGCCGGCGACGTCGCCATTGGCGTCCTAATGAGGCAGAGCTCTTATATTTCTACTAAATTATCCTTTAGCTAGATGATGTGAGTAGGTACACAAATACAATATTTATCCTCTGGAATAAATTTACTTAAATCTCAACCAAATACATCTAGGTACAATATACATAGCGTACGTAGGTACCCACCACACAATTTTAAAACTTAATCAAACCCAAAAGTAATTTAGTGCAGCCGCAAACACGTGAAAAACCTTGATTGCATTAACGGTATTACATAATAAATGCAACCGAATGTGCACGGCAAACCACTCGCTCGCTCCGATCTGACCGCAGTGCATATCGTCCAATGCATTTTTAATATGCACAAAAGTCTTATGACACCTTCTGATTACGAATTGGGTAAATGATGAATACCATTTTTTTCTTTCTTGACCTTCATTACCTACCCACTGCTTCAGTAGTTTTAAAATGAACTCCTCCGTCGCATATCCGTTGATCCGTAGATAGCGATCAATTCAAAAACTCCTGAACAAATTTTTATGTGGTTTTCAATAAGAAATAGAATATAGCCTATGGTCTCATGAACAGTGTAGCTTTCAAACAGTGCCAGAATTTTTCAAATCAATTCATTAGTTTAGAGCTTTTAGGCTATAAACAAACGAATAACAAAAAAACCCTATTTATTATATTAGTTAAGAAGTACATATACAACATGTAACGTAATTAACGCACACCCTCAAACACCCCAATTAGAATATTATGTTATAATCATAATACATACATTGAATTTTTAATTTAACATGTATATGCATTGTTATTTACTAAATTAGTTATACCAATTTTTGGAGAACTTTTTGGTCATAGTACTACGCACGCAAATATCGCGCCGCGCGCCGCTCGACTCGACACAACATAACGAAACTACGGAAAAAGCCGACAATACACGAAGTCTTATTACTTTGAGTTACGGTCTATTTGAATTTGTTTTGACTGTACCGGGTTAATATGACAATAATTTCCGTAGTTTTAATTATTTTTGGGATAAAAAATTACCTATATTAAAAATGATATAAATCGATTCAGTAAACGATTCTGAACAAACTAATTTCAGGATGTGCGTTAATTAAGTTACATGTTGTATACCTATAGCACTGCGAAGCCGGAAAAGTGGCTTTTCGTATTTGTGTTGGAATAACTTTTATTCAAATATGTTCCTGTTTTCCTAATGATTGAAACCTAAATATGGATATGATGAAGAACTAACATTCCAACTTTACCCAATCTGTGGATAGTAAAGTCCTTCCTTTCTTCATAAACCAACTTAATAAACAACAGAACTTACATTATATAATAATTATTTTTAAGCACCAATCCCGGGATAAAGGTTCATTGTGAAAATGTCACCCTTAAGGATTAGCCTTATTTATATTATGATGCGAGGGTCGTTTGTTTTATGAATAGTGCGATAGTAAGCGCTATTTATGTAGGTCAGTAATTGGATGGGTTTGCCTATATCCTAGCGATTATGGTTTAGATAAATAGCGAGATAATCCAAATGGTTGTAAATGTGCTTTTGGCTTATGAGCTGGCTGTATTATTATTGTGAATGTACTATTTTGCTTTTAGGTCAAAGCTGAAATACTTAGGATGGTTTTTGGGTTAGGCAAAAGCTCTGATATACAGATTTGATATTTTGATTTGTATATAATGTGTGTGTTTATATGTTTATTGTGTTTATACACAACACATGTGTGTTTATAGATATCAATTTAAACTTAAGAATAATAAGGTCCAAATTACAACTTGTCACACAAAAAAACTTCACCTATAAGTAATTCAAATGCCTTTAATTTCATCAAAATTTTCCAATCAAAATAAAACATTAAATATAAACAGAAGCCCAGCTGTTGTTGGCTTACGTTTATTTTCGTTTCGACGTTGACAAATACATTTAATTTGCCACTCAAAGCGCTTAAGATTTAATACTCTCAATCATCAATCATATTTTTAAAGGGCCGAATTAATTGTTCGGATTTTTTGTCTCTCACCCAATTTATTGTGAAACGGAATGTAAAGAATGAATTTTGTTTTTATATTCAGAAGTTGTATTGGTCCTTTGATATGTTTAGGACAAAACTTTTGCACGCTTTTTTTTGTTAGTGAGTGCTATTGACTTATTGAATAAATAATGTGTTTGTGAAATATTTCCTATGTGTAGAAAGGCATCATCAGTGATTAATATAATATCTCTACATAGTTTTAGTATATAAATTAGACGCAGTTGACATTTTAACACCCTTAATTGTTTCACTTCGATAATATTTCATAGAATTTAAGGTTCCAATACTAATTGAGCTATCATGAGAACCATAGTATTCAACAAAAAAAAACCTTAGAAACTCTATGACCAAATACAAAACACTAAGACGTAATTTAAACACATCGAGTACTAACAAACTTTTAAGCACTCACACTTAAGGCCTGATGAAAGTACTCCAAATGACAAACAGTGACGTACACAAACATCTATTTTAAGGCCGTGTACACATGATTGTGAAGGATAGAACAATATATTCAGTTCGGAGGTGAAGATATATTGTAGTGAAGAAGTGTAGCTGTCGGCGGTAACAGGTGCAGCTGAACAACCTCAAATGAAGCGCGTACGTGATAACCTGAATGTGTGGATGTGGTAGTGAAGTTTTTGTATCTACTCTAAATATTAGAATATATCTCAAACTATCGTCCTTAGATTATAACTTGCGTGCCTCTAACAATTAGGTAAGGGTTCTAATGGGGCTTTTTATCTACATATCAGGGAATGCAGGCTACCGGAACGATGAGACTTATTAAAAAAATAGAATTTCGTCAACGATAAATGATGGTAATCTACAATAACTGGCACAACAGTCACCTTTAAAAAACAAGCTAAATGATGTCTTTGGCTCTTAATTAATTAACAAGAAATAGGAAGGTATGAATATAAGCTCGCTCTGTGGTTGTATAACGTTTGTGAAAATCACACTTATTGTGTCTTAAGTAAAAATCGGAACAAAAGACCATTTTATCACACATAAGATTGATTAAGCCCAAAGGACCAGTCCTTCGATTGATACCTATTATTCATTCCGCATCTGCATAGAAGATCCTTCAAAAAACCAATACAGTGGACTCATCAATCTTAACAGATCTGTAAGTAAATCTGGAAGGAAGGTCTACAAAAAGGTTTCAATATTTTTTTGGTGGGAAACATAGAGAACAAAATGACTAGAGGTGGCCGATGTGCCATAATGGAAAATCTCCTAAGAAAGAAGCGCGCCAAAATGTGGGTAAGTGGGGGACGAGGAACGTTGCTGTCTTCGCCCTTTATACACCATCTTTGGACCCGACCATTTTCTGTAATACCTTAAATCGTTGACCGATGTCTCTAAGTACCCGAAAGCCTCCTTGATTAACTTGTAACTGATCATTTGGATGAACCTACTGTAAGCTATAACCTAGAAGTAGGCGCTTGACCTAGCTGTATTATGCTGAGCGAGGGCCATATTGCGCGCATATTTTCCCCTTATTTTTTTTTTCTATTATATTTACATTGTTTATAGTGTATACCTATGCGTCTACATAATGGACATATTGTCTTTCTTTCTTTCTATCTCCGCCTATCTTTCCTTGCTCCGTGGCGAGAAAGTAATTGCCAGCATGACAATGATCATTTTTACTTGTCGGATGGGTGACCGAGTGTTTCATGCCATTTCCTTTGACCGCCATCTTTATCTTGATGCTCGTTTCCGTGACCGAACTTAGAATCGGTTTTCGGAGCGTAGAAAGATATATTTCCGATCTTCCGACTGTCTGCTTGTGATGTTTTTGGTGTATTGATATTGTTTTTTGAAATGTTTGTTATTGATAAGTGCTGAATGATGGAATTTATCTTTATTTTATTTGTGTATATATTTTTGTTATATTAAATTTAAAATTCTCATTGCTTTACTAATAAAGTAATTCAATTTTCCATAATATAAGGACATTTGACAATGATCTTTGTCCACACTTTTTAAGGTCTAAGGTATAGTCCTAGGTTAAAACTAGCTTCCCGTAGCCGTATGGTGACAAAAACTATCCTATGTCTTTTTTCCGGTTCAGCCATTCTTGAGTTATAAAATGTGTAACTAACACGACTTTATTTTACCTCTATATACAACATGTAACTTAATTAACGCACATCCTGAAATTAGTTTGTTCAGAATCGTTTACTGAATCGATTTATATCATTTTTAATATAGGTAATTTTTTATCCCAAAAATAATTAAAACTACGGAAATTATTGTCATATTAACCCTGTACAGTCAAAACAAATTCAAATAGACCGTAACTCAAAGTAATAAGACTTCGTGTATTGTCCGCTTTTTCCGTAGTTTCGTTATGTTATGTCGAGTCGAGTGCGTTGCGTGCGTAGTAGATAGTATGACCAAAAAGTTCTCAAGAATTGGTATAACTAATTTAGTAAATAACAATGCATATACATGTTAAATTAAAAATTCAGTGTATGTATTATGATTCTAACGTAATATTCTAATTAGGGTGTTTGAGGGTGTGCGTTAATTACGTTACATGTTGTAGATGTAGTTGTAGAATCAGTTCAGTAGTTAGCCGCACATAAAATTACATAACTACTTTCCAAAGCATTCATTTCTAAAGTATCTTAAATAAAAGCAAAATTAATTCATTTAGACCTAAGTCTAACTATCATCCAGTAAAAAAAGACCAAAAAACAGTACTCAGTATCGAGATTTTTTATCTAACTTCTTACCAATTCTGGCGTATTCTATATCCCTCATTAAGACCCCCTGTGTATTGTTCGACCAGGATTCTAAGCGATAATGAGGCTGCTCAGAATCACAGACAGACGTGTTTAGCTTAATAAATATGATATATTCTATTGCTTTTGTTTTTTTTTCTCGGTAAAACTTATTTATAGGCTTGGAATTGCTAGATGAGAATAAGCGCTAAATAGATTGAATGGTTTGTATTGATTTCTCTTAGAGGAGCGTAATAAATAAATATAGCGGTATATTTTTGAAGAAAATCACGATACTCATTACAAAAGTGCACTATTGTGTAGACTTTATACCATACAAATAAAGACATAGAGCTAAAATACATCACTGTTCTTACTAAAAGATTTTTTTGAATGGGCATTCACTCTTTTTGGTTATAAGACAGTAATAAATATGATCACGAATTTCTATTCCTTCATATTTCTATCAGTTATCTATAAAATTCCTAAATAACACCATCACAAAACCATTGTGGCTTCAACACTTCATGTTAAAAAGTCAGCTAAAATTACCACCTCCACGCGACTCCAACATCTCCGTCATACAAAGACTAATGATCCAAGTTTTCCGTCGTGTGTTACACGGATTTGTCAAGGTCTGTCTACACTTAATCTCAGCTCCAAATACCGTGGAACGAACAAACATAAATACTGACTCAAATTAACATGCAAGAAATGGCTGCGACTTTAAATGTGGTGTTTATATTGAAAGAGTTTTTTTTTCATTTGCTTTAAGTAAAGTCGTGGTGGCCTAGTGGGTAAAGGACCAACCTCTCAAGTATGAGGGCGCGGGTTCGATCCCAGGTCAGGCAAGTACCAATGCAACTTTTTTAAGTTTGTATGTACTTTCTAAGTATATCTTAGACACCATTGACTGTGTTTCGGATGGCACGTTAAACTGTAGGTCCCGGCTGTCATTGAACATCCTTGACAGTCGTTACGGGTAGTCAGAAGCCAGTAAGTCTGACACCAGTCTAACCAAGGGGTATCGGGTTGCCCGGGGAACTGGGTTGAGGAGGTCAGATAGGCAGTCGCTTCTTGTAAAGCACTGGTACTCAGCTGAATCCGATTAGACTGGAAGCCGACCCCAACAGGATTGGGAAAAAGGCTCGGAGGATGATATTGCTTTAAGACTTTAAACAGTCGAACAGATTAGTCAATGATAAATGTGCTTACTGCGGTCTAATATTTATCCATTAGTAAAATCTATGATGCGGACAGTCTGGGGATGAGATGAGTGAGTTAAGGTAAGCTGTGCTTACCGCGGTCCATCAAAGGTGGGTGAACTTCTATGAGTACATCATCCTCCGTGACTTTTCCCAACTATGTTGGGGTCGGCTTCCAGTCTAACCGGATTCAGCTGAGTACCAGTGCTTTACAAGAAGCGACTGCCTATCTGACCTCCTCAACCCAGTTACCCGGGCAACCCGATACCACTGTGTGAACTTCTATGAGTACAAAGTCTCCTTATTGGATCTTCGATAGTCTTTATAGATAGAAAAGATATGAAAAAAATTGCAGAGAAAATTTATCTATCACTTGTTTCTCGACTTCTCAATAAACTGCAAAGTCTCCATCAAAAACTCAACAAAATCAGGATTATATTACTCATAAAAATGTATCATAATACCTTGGAAAATGTCCGGGTCCAAGTTTTCACAAAGGCCACATTCCTATACTTTATTCCGCACTCGGCAACGGTAGTCCATTTTGCACACCAAAATCGCCCCAGCTATGCACTTTGGTCGAAGAGAATTTTATAGCACAATGCACTTCCAGGAATTCGTTTTAAGCCTCGAATCCTCGTGTATGTATATCGAGGAGTGTATTGAGGCATATGACGCTTCGGGCTTGGCCAGTCATACGCCTGATAGGAACGGGATGTCATTTTGAAAAAAAAATGTTGATGGGTCGAACAATTGTGTGTTGGAAGTTTGAGTTGGATGCATATTTCTAGGAGTGCTTTATTTCTAGTCTAGACGATAGGAGACGAGAACACTATATACATATCTTCTGTAACCTCTAATGAGTATAAATAATTACTATGTGCTTTAAACGTTATTTCTCGACAGGTCAAGTTTTATTAAGTTTAGCTTTTTACTACGACATCAATACGTATATAGCCACCAACCAAACCGTTCATATCAGGGCTGAAAATTCGTTATTTCCATTTTAAGACATTCACCACGAAATATGGGAGTTAAAAGTCTATGGATTATCGTTCAATTGTAAGACAAAACTATACCTAGGTGCCTGTTCGCTACCAAAAAGACAGTTATTGCAGTATGGTATTGCGACACATTCATCAAAAATTACAGCTAAATAGCCTAAACACTAGCACACATAATAGTGACATCATGAAGCTAGTAATTCTCTTGCGGAAAGCTGGAGCGCCGCACATTACACTTTATGTCGCGGTGACGTTTGTCACTCCGTGTCGCTCTTACCAGGTAACTATCATGTTGTGAAGTTAGGTTGAGGTTACAATGTTAAGTTAATGTGTCCTTCATGTATTGTATACTGTACGAGGACAGGAAACGTAATATCTCAGCTTGACGAAAAATGCTATAGCACGATACCTATAGCATAAAATATTTCTACCAACTTATTTCAAAAAAGATTTAATAGATTATCTACTTATTTCCACAGGCTTCCTTTCTTCTTAATTCTACGCACAACAAAAACAAAATCGTCTTAACTCCAGAACAATGAACGTTCACAAACTAAATACCTACCTAAAAACCTAAGCTGTTGTTGCCGCCATTTTCTAACTAAAACAAGCACAATAACTCTTGATATTACAAATAAATAACAAACCGGTATCCCAACAATGCTGGACAATTTATCATTGAATTATTTTGAACGAAAGCGATTCGCCATCTTGGGCGACATCCAAAAGTTTGTTTGTCCCCAACAGATTTATTAGCGGGGTTATCGCTACGGTAAGGTTTGATGCTAGAAGGTTCACTCACTTTAGACGAGTCATTCATTTTGTATTTGAGATTTATGTAGCATTAAAAAAAAAAGATGTAACGGAGTCTTAAATGTCGTTTATTTTTCCAGCCTTTGAAGAATTAAATAGTATAATTTGGTTTCCTTGAATTGTATAAGAAGTGTAATGATTATTTACTGATTTACTGTGTATACTGATTTATTGGCAATGAAAATGTGTATATATCATACTTATATGATCACCTAAATTGAAAATACGAAGTAGGAATAAGTCAATTGTCTCGTTGGATGGCCATGCTGATCCTTTGTCCGAGGTAATAGCCAGCCTTTTGGTCACGAGAAGCGTCAACCAGCCGCCTAGACAGATCTTTAAATAGGGTGCGCATTCGGACCCCACGACCCGAGGGTTTCAACCCCAAACGGTTCGAAAATATAGTTGCCGACAAGGCCACTATATTTCCGCCGCTTGAGGTTCTCCGCGGCCGCAGCGGCAGCAGCAGCACAACGAGGTAATGCTGCCAGCCTCTTGGGTACGCTCCCAGTTGACAGCGATGGGGATGAATTTTTTGACGCCTTTTAGATATAGTGTAAATTTTTTTTTGTTTTACTAGGATAGCTTTTTTTGTGTGTTGTAAATATCTGTGCATATAACTATGTAAATTGTAACAACAATTAATTTCTAACGAACTATACGCATTTCTCAAATTAATATCACCCTTAAAGAGGAATGGATTCTATTAAAAATTACAATATAACTTACTTTAAGCTGTACTCGTTAGTATCGCAATGGAACTTCGGCCACCATTTTGTATTACAACCGTCACTGTATGACGGATTGTTGCAAACTATTAGCTATTTGCGGTAACCATGGTAACCATGGATATTGGTGCGGTCTCCCAACTTGCGTTATAGTCTCCCGATTGTTTCAGAGGTGATTAAGATATTGTAACAGACGGTGAGGCTGTTTTCCTGTTTTATGTAAGGGCTTGGTTTAAGGGTTGTTTAAAGTTGGTGGGAGTAAAATTGTAGACAAAGGAAAGTAACATGTATGTCTGTAATTAGATTTTGCACTGATAAAGGGATAGTTTTGTAAGTACACAATCTACCTGTACTGATAATGTCTATTGATTCGATTCGAAAATCAAATATATGTTAGATAGCCCGTTTATTGACGGAGACTATAGGCAACTTTTTATCCATACATACACAAGTAAGAATTCACACATAACGCGAGAAAATCACTGGCGGAAGCTAGTATTTTATTCCCCTTTACGAGAACCTGACCTCGAGCTGCTAATAAGGACCCATCAAAAAAAGGTACGCTACATAAAATGTCAACTTATAAAGATTACTTCATAACCCCGCTATTCAGCGTACCAAGCACTTTCCTCAAAGACCCCAAAAATCCTTAAAAGTAGAATTCGATCAATAAGCGCTAAATAATCTGAAAATTACGTCTTATTTCAAAGGAGAATGATTTTCTTCACCTACTTAGCATTTTTTCCTGTTAAAACTCTTGAGAAAATTCAACGTTTATATTTTATACGGATTTAGCTACAAAAAGGGTTATAAAGAGCTTTACTTGATCATGCTTGCTGTTTTACTTTTTACTGTTTTTTAGCTTTGCAAGAGTATAGCAGTACAATTCAGCAAAAATGCTATATTTTAAGGTAAATAGGTATGGCTTTAAACTTCAGTACAAAATAATAAAGTGTCAGTAGGTACAAACCTCAGTATTTTTTTTAACAGAATATCTTAACAAGCAATGATATTTCTTTCAACCCTTCGCTAATTTGTAATCAGAAAACAAAAAGAAAATAATGTTTTCATTCAAACATTATTTTTATTTCAGTTAACAGCATCATTTGCCCAGCCTTTTCCCAATTGTCTTTGGATCGGCTTCTAATCTAACCAGGCACATCTGACTACTCCTGTTTTACAATGCGCAACTGCCTATCTGACCTCTTTCAACCGAGGCAATCCGATACTCCTTGCTAACACTGGTTGTCAGACTTACCACAACCCATAACGATTACCGAAGATATTGTAATAACAGCCTGTGTAAAGTAATTGAAAACTGCAACCAATATCTTGACACATAATTCGAAGCACAGTTGCAATACTTGCAATATCACAAACACCAGTCACGAGAATCAGCGGGAGTTACGTGGCGTTGTAAAAATTCAATTTTTATTTGATAGCCAAAACGATATTCGTAAAATTTTACTGTTTCGCCCGTACAACCGTGCGAGGTTGGTATGCAAATCACCCTTTTAACGTATCACGGTGTTATTGGATGAAGGATTATGTGGGCCCTGGATTTTTGTTATTAATTGGCTTTTTAATACCTCGCTGGTCTTTTCTCCACTATTGTTTACTAGCTTCCGAACATGGTTGCAACTATGTCTCTAGGAAAATACTTCCGTCACATGCATCCAAGTATATTATAAGCTATATCAGTTCCAAGATTCATCTAAATATTCTAAATCCATGCATCTGTTTCATGTGTTAAATAGATGTGTAGCTATGTGACCAAAAACGCAATTTGTCTTTGTAAGTTTCGAATTTTTGTCGTAATAAATGGACAATGATGAAACAAAAACAAGATATTCATAACACTGAACAAAACTTAAATAGTTTATGACTATTTAAAACTCACTACTCAAAAACTTATAACAACTTTAGTTTGTAAAATGCTCATTGTAAATTAAGTCTGCTTCGACCTTAGGCGAGCACCTGTGTCTGATTTTAACGTCTTGCCTCAACTTATTTATAAAGTACCGAAACGACTTTAAAGCTGGGCTCAAACGACTTCGAAGTCGGAGACTTATGTTGTCCAAATTTGACTAAATACTTATTGCTTGCAGTTTTGAATAATGATGGTTTGTTGATCGGAACGAAGAGGAATGGTAATGTTGGTTTGAGAATTAATTGCATACTTAAGCGGTATTAGGCTCATAAATATAATGGTAACCAATCTATGCAACGAATATAAAAGTAATTTCATGTGTGTGATAATTACATGTCCTACCCGTAAGTAGAGCAAGTAAAATAAAATTAATTATCTTAACCAATCCACACTTGCAATCTTACCATATTCATTTCGCAGCACCAAGAAATCCCTGTTACTTTAGACAATCTTCGGAACTTAAAACGTTTGAACCACAATTTCCTTACCACAATGAAATCAGGCAGAAAATTCAGTTCCAAGTAGAAATAACAATATCTCAGGTAATAATACTGTCTTCTCAGACCGAGTGTAATTTAATAAAGAAATTCATTAAGGAAGGTTTGGCTTTAAAACTGTATTAAACATGTTGAAATTTTCTCCTGGTTAAGTCGTGTTATGGAGAAGTACCTACTTGTGACATAGTAGTTAATTAATTACGTTTTGTTTTAAATTTTAGTAGAACTAGCTGTTGCCCGCAACTTCGTCTGCGTGGGCAATATAGAATAGTCAAAATACTACTTATCCCGTAGGTGCATTCTTTCACGTGACAGTATAATTAGGATTAGCACTTAGCAGTCGCATAGATTCAATGATCAAGGTTGTGTTGTGGATGTGACCATTTATCTAAACAAAAGAAGTAAAGTTTGTGACGTTGTGAATATCTCTGGATCTAGTCAGCCAATTTGGAAAATTATTACGTATAGTGCGTAAGTAATTTTCACAGGAAACAGCTATAATCTATGTCTATATGCTTTGAGTCTGACAAAGCTGTCATTTGTACATTTTCTGCAGCTGCTGTGACTAATCAGAAGCCAGAAAGTCTGTCAGTCTTACCATGGATAATGTCTTGTAATGTGACTGGATTGAAGAGAACAGATAGGTAGTCGCTCCAAGCAAAACATTGGTACTCGAACAGATTCGGCGACTGGAAGCCAACACCAACATAGTTGGGGAATAGCTGGATGGATGATGAAATGAGTCATCATCATCAGCAGGCGCATAGGGTAGGATAGTTTCACTTACTCACTATGGTAAGGCTGACCCCACATTAGGCGTGCGCGATCCTCGGGCGTGTGAGTAGCGCGGGCGTCGCGAGCACGCTGCGTGAACGTCGCGTTTTGCTGCCCTGCGGCATGTGTGAAGAGTGCAAGCGACGCGCTCGCGGCGAGCAGGCGGCGCTCGAGTTGCGTTCTTACCCCTTCGCCCGCTATCCCCACCGCCCGCTAAACGCCTTAGCAGTTAAACGTCAAGGAGAGCGGCGCGTGCGCGCCGCGAGCGCGCTACAAATGCCGCAGGGCAGCAAAACGCGACGCTCACTCAACGCGCTCGCGACGCACGCGCGGCGCCCGCGCTACTCACACGCCCGAGGATCGCGCACGCCTAATGTGGTGGCCTAAGCCGGGACTCCACCGAAATGTTTGCATTAGTTCACGAATAGGCAAAATGTACGTATCTGAGAGAGTCCACTTCATGTGTTCGTACTTGAAACCTGCAGTTTTGCCAAGATTTTCAAAATGTACGCTCGCAATTTGTCATTTCTTGGTGGAGCCAGCAAATCAAAAGAAACATAAGTGTTGTAGGTATACTGTACGTCACTACCGCACACTGCGAAAATTTCGCTCTTGCGGAGGACGTTTATATACCATATTTTGTGTCACACGTAAACAGGACGACAGTAAGTATCCACCGAAACACTTTCAAAGATCTGATGAACGAACAAATCAGACCTGACTTGGTCACCTGGGGCCAATCAGAGCTCTATGAAGCGATAATACGCTTTGGCTCCTACTGTTATTGTGGTTTCTGAAAATTTATTCACCTCATTCAACGATGAATGTAATTCTGATGGTACTATTAAGAACACTTGCTTAGCGCAGAAGCTGACGTTGGCAGGTCAACTCTTTTGACTTCTCGAATAGGATACCATTGGTTTTTGTGCAATGCACACCTGCAATGCATTCTGGATTAGGATAGGATATAGGTGGATAGGATTTGCAACAGAGAACAATTCTGTCTTTGTAATTGAATGATATCAAAAGTCGTGGTGGCCTAGTGGGCAAAGAACCAACCTCTCGAGTATGAGGGCGCGGGTTCGATTCCAGGTCAGGCAAGTACCAATGCAACTTTTCTAAGTTTGTATGTACTTTCTAAGTATATCTTAGGCACCAATGACTGTGTTTCGGATAGCACGTTAAACTGTAGGTCCCGGCTGTCATTTAACATCCTTGGCAGTCGTCACGGGTAGTCAGAAGCCAGCTAGTCTGACACCAGTCTAACCAAGGGGTATTGGGTTGCCCGGGTAACTGGGTTGAGGAGGTCAGATAGGCAGTCGCTTCTTGTAAAGCACTGGTACTCAGCTGAATCCGGTTAGACTGGAAGCCGACCCCAACATAGTTTGGGAAAAAGGCTCGGAGGATGATGATGATATCAAACGTAGTTTTATATGAAAGGTTTTTTTTTAGACTTGGCTCGGGTCTAACTGAGACTGTTCGTAATCGTGAACAGTGTATTAATTGCGATCGAAAGTTGAAAGTAAGCATGTCTCTGGTATGCGACGCGTATTTTGTACGTTTTCAGACGCGATAAGGCAGCTCCCATTTCTTATCTGCACTTTGTATCTGGGCTGGTTTTTAAAGCTACAGAAGCCTACATTATCTCACGCTTAGCAGCGCTTGCGAGAGATAGATCCTGATTTCTTCTAGGATTAAGTTTTCATATTTTGCATCAGAAAAAATAATACTACTCACTCAAAGTAATTTGTTTAAGGCCACCACATTAGTGGAAGATAAGCTAAACTATGTTTATGAAAAAATCCTGATATGAACTCCATCTGTAACTTTAAATTATAATTAATTGTTATACTAAAGTCATCATTTTTGACATAATGTTCAAAAAATAATTTAGATGGCACCGTTTTAAATTTGGCTGAGATCTATTAATTTTCCTTTCATCAAGGTAATAATTATAGTTGGATTTTGATGTGGCACGGCAAACTGACAAACACTATTGAAATGTCTATCGAAAAATTACACTACGTGTTAAAATATGGTGAATTATGGAAAATACACAACTCCATCTATTGAAATAATAGTATATAAAGAATGTAAATGGTAATTCATTGTTATTTACCACCTCGCTTCTTGATGTATTTTATTTACCACAGATGGAGCTACTTTAACCTGTACTGTTTTGTCAAACAGGTTGCGTGTCGTAATATTTTACATCTTGAATTCACTAAATTAATCATATCTTTTGATAGAGTGAACCGATTTCGATGAAACAAAGCCTAAGTAATACCCCAAGTTACGTAGAACTTTTGTATATAAGCATTGTCTGCATTAAATTCGTAGATTTTACGTGAATCCCGAACAAACAATCACTTTCTACAGATTTATTATATGTATAGATTTTGATAGTAATTGACGCTCATTGTGGCCCTATCCATTAAGAGGGAGGAAAAACTTTGTAATAAGTTAGTAAGAGTAAATTATTATCATTTTAAACTTTAGCTTTTTATTTAAGTCGGGAGTATGTGTCATAAATTAAAAGTTAGTTGCGTTTAATGGATTCTAAAGTCTGTTTTTCTCTGAAAAAATTTAAAATAACTCACACGAAAAACCAGTCATCATCGTCCGAGCTTTTTTCCCAACTATGTTGGGGTCGGCTTCCAGTCTAACCGGATTCAGCTGGGTACCAGTGCTTTACAAGAAGCGACTGCCTATCTGACCTCCTCAACCCAGTTACCTGCTTAACCCAATACCCCTTGGTTAGACTGGTGTCAGACTTACTGGCTTCTGACTACCCGTGACGACTGCCAAGGATGTTCAATGACAGCCGAGACCTACAGTTTAACGTGCCATCCGAAACACAGTCATTGATGTCTAAGATATACTTAGAAAGTACATACAAACTTAGAAAAGTTGCATTGGTACTCACCTGACCTGGAATTTGAACCCGTGCCCTCATACTTGAGAGGTTGGTTCTTTGCCCACTGGGCCACCACGACTTCACACGAAAAACCAGTGATGAATTAAAATAACTCAGAGCAGTAAACCTCCGATCTCAACCAGTTGCAGTAGCTTTCTAGTTTAATCTACTAACAGCCAGTTTCTTCATCAAAAGTTAAAGCCAAAGTAAAAGTCAAAGTAATGTCTAAAGTAAAAGTAACGGTTAAATTCAAATTTTCTATGAATTTTGCTGTCACTTTAGCCTTGAAAAAACGAATTTGACCGTTACTTTAACTTTAGACATTACTTTAACTTTAACTTTTGATGAAAAAACTGGCCGTTCATAAACTATTATTATAACTAAGTCCCAAAATTCAAAAGGCACTCATTAATATTACCCACAAAACAGGGAATATTTATAGTCTAACAACAGTCAATGGATTCCGGACGTAGTGTTGTGGCGCAAATAATTTGTTGCTAAGGAAACTATCCGAGTGAATCCCGGCCTTGTTTGTCAGGGAAACGAGGAAGTGGCGGATTATCTCAATGGTAATAATGGTTTTGGTATTTATGTATTATTGTAAATCCTTACTTCTATACTTATTAAGAGGTAGGTAAGTTTATATTATATTGTGACTTTGTGAAGTTGTCGTAATTTTTGTTGGCTGAATGACGGTAAAGGCTGAATGCTGCCTGGGTTGTTTACCATGGGATTTGGGATTGTTAGAAAGAGTTACCACGGCTTGAGTGGATATATAAAGTGCTTCAGAAGACCAGAGCTTGGGTTGTAGGTAAAAGCCTGACGCTATCTGGTCTGGTTTATCTAGTGATTTCCCACTTCAAAACTAATCTTTTATAAGACACATACCTACCTAAAGTAAAAACCTCCTAGGTCTAAAAAATAATACTGGATAAATACCGCATCAAAATCAGTTCATCTATACTAATACTAAAAAGCTGAAGAGTTTGTTTGTTTGTTTGAACGCGCTAATCTCAGGAACTACTGGTCCGATTTGAAAATTTCTTTCAGTGTTAGATAGCCAATTTATCGAGGAAGGCTATAGGCTACTTTTTATTCCGGTACGGGAAGTAGTTCTCACGGGATGCGGGTGAAACCGCTGGCAGAAGCTAGTATTATATAGATACATACATTTCAAGCTGAGAACCTTACTTTTTTGAAGTAGGTTAAAAACATAAGTCAGTAAAAAACGGTGGCGGTTTAAGATTGCGGTAAACAGCTAGTAATAAATAATCTCAGCCTACAATTCAAGAGAAACACGTGCATTTTATGAAAGGCTTAATTCATTGGAATTAAATTTCCGTGCACTGAAAATATTTTCATGCTTCAGACGATATCGAAAACCGCTCCGTTTTTTACGGTTCAAAATAAAAATAATGACTGGTTTCATAGTCGGCGAATTCATGTAATGGCCGGTATATGTCGGTAATGCTTCACGATAAATGCTGTTATAATCCAAATGGTTGGAACTAGTGTTTTAGGGTAAATTTTTGTGTTTTTCCTGGTATTGTTTTACATTGGTGGAGTTTTTCGTATTTTTTTGTTTTATTATTATTTGTTCCATCAATCGTGTTCAACTGCTACATCCTCACTATTATTATGAATGGGTAAGTTACTCCTCCTGTCTGTCTTTTTATTATGCTTTCACGCCGAAACAATTACTGATATTTACGTTTTTTACAAAGGTAGCCTGACAAAGGACATAAAGTCTCTTTTTTATCTTGCTGAGTAAGTAGTGTAGAACGGCTGTATTAAACTCTCTAACAACTACATTTAAAAAGGAACAGTGTACCATCAAAATAGGAACAAGTCCATACAGGGGTAATATGTACATCATCCTCCGAGCCTTTTCCCAATTATGTTGGGGTCGGCTTCCAGTCTAACCGGATTCAGCTGAGTACCAGTGCTTTACAAGAAGCGACTGCCTATCTGACCTCCTCAACCCAGTTACCCGGGCAACCCGATACCCCTTGGTTAGATTGGTGTCAGACTTACTGGCTTCTGACTACCCGTAACGACTGCCAAGGAATGGTAATACGTAGGCTCACAATCTACAGGATATTGCACCTTACAGCTGACTATCGCGGGAGTCACGTGCGACTATGATACGGGGTCATGGCGCCCGCAAATACCCAACGCTGTTATTACTATATTCTGCGGCCTTATTCCTAGAAAAAATCACAAAAATATGCGTTTTCTTGTATATATTGAAAACCTTACTAACTAATGAAATGAAAACTTATTGAAACAATGGCTTTAGAGATCCTTATTTTAAAACATAAAACGCGAGTTCTTAAACAGGAACTCAAAATGATCTCTTCTTAGCAATATTGCATGGTAATACCTACATGAAAAAGCGTATAGAAAATGCATATTTCCTTTTATATAATTTGTTTATTTACTATTTTTTAAAAGAAGGAATAAAACTACTCACTGACTCTTATTCGTGTTTTATACTAACACCTTAAACCAAACCAAAACAAAAGAAAATACCTTTGCGAAACCCCTAATCTAAAAACCTATCTTCATTCCACTTAACCTAAATGAACATCCTGAAGTTAGGCAAATAAATCCCGCCAGAATACAGCCGCGGGACGTGACAAGAGTGCAGACAACTTTAAACTTGGAATGCATCTGACGTTTCGTTATTTGCTTTCAATAAACAGATCGAACACGGAGATAGGTCGAAAGGAGTTTGAACTACATTGATGAATAAAGTGGGTGAAGTGGGGTGAAGGTAGTATTTAATTTTGTTGGTAAATTAGGTTGTCCACTCATTTAAAAATGTTAAATAATATTAGAATACGAAAGCGAGTTTATTTTTAACTTGATTGCTTTCACTCCAAAAAAGCTTTACCGATTTGGATGAAATATCTCACAGAGATAGGATAGACAGTTACCTAATAAACTATTGCATGCGGAGCCGCTAGCAAAATCTTGTACCTTTATATCTACTAAACATACAAAACTCGTAACTGGGCAAGTTGACAATCGTATTCAATCTTAAAACACCCGACACGCGTAAACACACACACATAAATAAAATAATCCCTATACACACAAAAACAATAGGCGCTCAAGGAAACAGTTCGGGAAATCTTTTTACAGCATTTTGTTTTATCCCTTCCGATACGAAGCCGATCTACTTGTACCGTTCGCAAAGTCGGTTAATACGCGACTTTTCAAAGGGACCATGTAAACGGATCACCGGATCCCTGTTGGCCCGTATCAATAAAATCCTGTTTTTTTTTTTTTAATCTCTGCTACTGGTATGCGAGGGATATAAGTATTTGTTCTTATTTTTTATAAAGATAACAATGGGGTTTCAATTTATGTTTGGATTTTTTTTAAGGTAATAGATAGCCCATTTATAGAGGAAGGTTAAAGTTTACTCTTTCTCCAGGTGCGCGAAGAAGTCCCCACAGAACACAGGTGAAACCACCGGCTTAAGCTAGTAGAAGAATTAAGTAAGCTTTCTACAGAACTTGTTAGTTTGTTGTAAAACCGATGGGTTTTTGTTGAACTGCCCCATTTGTGTTTCCTGGTAGATCAAAAACTATACAAACGAAGGTTTTTCCTGAAACCATTGGTCGGATTGTAATACCAGGAATATTGGCTTCAGCGATATTGGTGCTTGTATTCAGGCACTCCAGTGAAATGGGGGCAGATTGCCTTCTCCTGTTTATTTGTTAAAGGAATTGATGGATTGTAAAGGCTCAAAAAATGTGAAATAAGCTCTTTAAATAGCTTATCTATCATTTTAAAGAAAAGTTGTTTAAATAATAACTTGTGATTAGATATAGTTGTGACGATTATGACAACACACACATTATTGGCTATTATTTTTCTATGGAGGTAAGTGCTGTGTGTCAGTAGATTATCGCTGGAATTTGGGTTCGTATTTCATAATTTGTAAAAATAACCACATAAAACTTGTGTACCTAAATCACCTAGAAACTTGTTTTTTCTTATATACCTAAGTCTAAAAATATCTCCAAAACTGACACAATGAACCTTTTTCACGAAAAGTTGGTACCAACCGTACGTCACCTTAGCCTACATGTGAAGTTTTGAGAACGATCCCATCAATCTGGAACGTTAAACTTCATAGTTCGAATCGATTTCACATGACCCATCTCATGTGTCAAATGTAATCGATACCGATTTAGTTAAGGACACGGAGAATTATTGAAAATGGAATCATCCTCCGAGCCTTTTTCCCAACTGTGTTGGGGTCGGCTTCCAGTCTAACCGGATGTAGCTGGGTACTAGTGCTTTACAAGGAGCGACTGCCCTATCTAAAGAAAAAAATAAGGAGATTAACATAAATTGAACAGTACATAAAAAGGAAAAAACAAAATCAACGCTACGAAGTTTGACGACCAGTCTTAAATGGAAATATCGTTCTACCCTGTAAATGGGGTACCGGTACTTAGCTGTACCTAATTACTAGGCATACACATGATGACGTGGTATTTTATCAACGGTGATAGAAAGAAACTGGAGGGCATACCGCAGGACAGTGACTGCTCTACAGTACCACAGTGAATCCTCCATTCGCTAAATAATCCGTTACAATCGAATTCTCTTTAAGGCATGAGATTCAGAAAGTTATTTCGATGTAATTGCTTTGTTTGTTCGTGAGGTAGGCAGACTGGTTAATTATTATGATACCGTCGACCTGAGTCAGACATGCTATTCCGTTTTATTGCATTCACATTTAGAAGTTTGATAGCATTGCTCTTTGTTACCTTTATTGTATTATATTTGGTGTGACTTGTAAATGAGAAAATATACCTGTAATTCTTGTTAGTTCGTTAAAGATGTAAAAAATCTAATGTGAAGTTGAATAATTATAATTTTAATGAAGTAAATAGTTTCATTTATCGATCTCAGTGGCGTGCACTTGGAGAGGCCTATGTCCAGCAGTGGACTGCGATAGGCTGATGATGATGATGATGATGATGATGATGATGAAATAGTTTCAAATCCATTCAATCAAGAGTCATTAAATTAAATCAATTTTTTTCTATAACGCATTTTTCTTCATTTTTAACTTCGGAGATTATTATTATCTAAACGTGTAAGTAATAATTAAATAGAAAAACGTTTATAACAGTCACTATTTCTTTTTATCTTATTGTACACAGTTTCAATCTATACTTCTATACTAATATTATAAAGCTGAACAGTTTGTTTGTTTGTTTGAACGCGCTAATCTCAGGAACTACTGGTCCGATTTGAAAATTTCTTTCAGTGTTAGATAGCCCATTTATCGAGGAAGGCTTTCGATTTTTTATCCCGGTACGGGGAGTAGTTCCCTCGGGATGCGGGTGAAACCGCTGGCAGAAGCTAGTATATAATATACTTCTATACAAAAAGTAGCCTATAGCCTTCCTCGATAAATGGGCTATCTAACACTGAAAGAAATTTTCAAATCGGACCAGTAGTTCCTGAGATTAGCGCGTTCAAATAAACAAACAAACTCTTCAGCTTTATAATATTAGTATAGATTTCTTCGCCACGTAAAATTAAAGTAACTGCCAATAGTTCCACATTCCTGGCTCACTGGAATATGAATCTTTAAATGCAAACAAACACTGTTGACTGGTTTCTTTCAAAATAAATCTTCGATACAGATACTTCACGGATTTGCATCGAAACGGGAATGTAAAATATATTGCACTTGCTAGCTTGTGAATAAAAATTGTGACTGAAATGTGGGAAAAAGTATAGTTCTACTTTCAAGGTAATAAGAACGTGCTTTATTGGACTTTCTGATTTATTAATCAATTTATTGTACTAACTCTTATTAGGACCATTTCTTGAACCAAAGTATACCTACTAGATGCACCATCATTGACCATCATCATTTTTTGGCGATTTACTTAGCCCAGTGGTTCTTAATTCTTCATCTCCTAACGACGGTGTTTTTCCTCATTTTGTCTATGAAAATACTTTGGACCAGGTAAAAATCGCAAAAAACAAATTAAATTGAATTCTTGAAAATCGTTTGTTATTTCTTTATATCAAAGCTCTGGTGAAGGCGCAATGCATGATACAGAAAACGACTTCTAAATAGTTTGCATAGATACACAAGCACAATCAACGAATAACCATACCATTGACCACCACAATCACGCAACTTCGAACCAATCACACTAGATACAACATCTAGGTACCTATCTCTTGGAACTCCGATCGCAATTCACCCCGACATGCATGCAGTATGCAAACGCGAACATCTGTAATACCTCTTTACATTCAGTATCCCATTTGCAATATAAAATACTGGGACGTGTAATGTTTTGGACGTAAACCTAACTCTAACTAAATATCTAAGGATTCGATCTGAAAGATGTGAGTATGTAGGGTGGCTAGGTTTAGGGGTTAATATGAGATAAGTCTTGTTTGTCCGACTGGTTTGAAAGAATTTGTTGATTGACGCGTAGGTAAAAAAAAATATATAGTGACCGGTTGTTAAGGATACTAAGTCATATGTAATAGCAATAATAGCGTCCACGGCCGAATTCGGCCACGGCAGCTGTTCTCATTTAAGGAGATCAGCCAGCTGCGCAGGACATATTATAGTGCACGAGCATTTGCGCAGACACAGGTGCACTCCCTATTCCTTCACTCTCATAACCCGATGGGACGGCAATCCGACACGACCGGAAAATGATCAGGCGCAGGACCGACATTTACGTGCTCTCCGATGCACGGGTGAATCAATCACCAACTTCCAGACTACGGGCTGCTTTGTGAAAGTTTTAAGAAAACCCACAAAGCGATTTCGGCCCGACCCGGGAATCGAACCCGAGACTTCGGGTACAGCGGTCGCGCTTGCGACCACTAGACCAACGAGGCAGTCAAAAGTCATATGGTGAGTATGCATATGGCAGGCCCAGTGGTTATATGTATGGGCAAATCCCCCCAGCTTGGGGAGGCTACCGTCCAGCAGTAGACGTTTGTCGGCTGTGACGGTGATTGGGATTATCCGTCTAACCTTTATTTTTGGCTAAAAAAAGATTATTTATTGTACAAAAAGGCTTTTCGCATTTCTTAATAGCATTCACCGTTATGGTACAATCATTCAAATTTAATTTAAATAAACAACACAGCCAGTGTCCATCATAAAAATATCCTAATGCGCACTAAAACTTGCTTTCACTAACCACCAACGATTAACCTCACCCACACAGGTGCATAAGTGTATAACCGTGACGGTGGCACAAATTTTCCGCACGCATGGACACCCTACATTCGCATCGTGTAGCGAAACACTGAGATGTGTCCCGTTTCTCATAAATCACGAGGGCATCCTACATAACGACTCTGCAACTTGGGGCAGCTAAAATGTTGTGCTTCTGTTTAGGCCTAAATGAAATAAATAGCCGTAGTTGACTTAAAATCGCCCTTTTTTAAGTCGGTTAATAACGTCATATGGGGCAAAATAAACTGCCTTATCCTTTTAGTTCATGATTTGGAATAAATAAATATTGCAACACGTCTTAACAAATTCTGACTTTCCTAAACTTTGTAAAAAGATAACATATTTGTACAACTTTTTGCAACAAAAATAAAGTGCCACTAATTTAAGGAAATATTCCTTAACATAGAACAGAAATTATAAAGTAAAATATAGCTTCATTAAGCCGAGCTAAACTTACCCGCTTTTGATAGTTGAACTAATCTTAGATAAATAATTATGGAAGTTTCGCGCAACTTGTGAGTAATGCACACAGAAGGCGTATGTTTTGAAATCGGTTGCGTTGAAAGGCTGTGTTTATGCTAAGAAAACAGACTAGGTAATTTTTTTTTTATATTTTACGAAACATTATTTAAAGTTTTGTAAACAGTTTGTTTATTGGGTCATCAGGACCGTATCTTGTTCTTGTAACACTATTGGAACCTTGAGCATAAGTCAAATATCATAATGTACATGAAATTCCACATTCGTTGCAAAGCGCCATGTTAGGCCTCCGAACTCCTGTGACTTTATTTGACTTGCCTGTGTTCATAAATTTCCCTAGACATTTACAGTATTAAAAAGCTTAATTTAAGTGATCCGTCAGTTTCTGAGTTTATGCGTTTTGAGAAGCCACAAACAAGCGTGTATAATTTCTTGAACTTTCGAATATACCTCATTTACTGAAACGTAGGTATGTAGTTAAACGCGTGCCGATCATAAATAAAAAACTTGAAGCTATAGAAAACCACCATTAGACAACAAAAATAAACAACAACTTCCCACTTATTGATATTGTATGTCCCAACAATATTATCATAAATTAAATCCTTGCCCATTATATAAAAAGCAAACAAAAAGAAACATTTCCCAGTCTTTACCGATGTTCATATTTATATGGCACTTAAATTCTCATTTCAACACACTTAGGCCGTAAATGTGCCGATTCTGGTTTCTCTCACACCGATGCCATCGAGTGAATATTTCATATCATATAGTCAGTGTGTCGGTGTCTTCTCCCCATGTCGTTATAGTGTCATTCCCTCGTGATTTAGATAAGCACTTATTGTTAGTGAGGGAAGTGAAGTGAGCGATTGTACGGGACAATTTAAGGGGTATTTAGGCTGTGTCAAGTCAGCAGGTTTTGGTGACGAATATAGAAAAGAGTTACAGTGTATGACACGATAATTGATTTATAAAGAGAGGACATTAATGCTACATTTTTATCTGGGTATGGAGTAGGTCCTTGGGACACTTAGATAGACCCGCGAGAAATATCTAGTTTTCTATAAAAAATGGATCTAGGTTGCATAAAAGGTTTTTTAGTTTGAATCGTTGTGACGAGGGTATAGCCTTTGACAAGCTCAGATTTTGCTACTACATATACCGATGTATCCGTTGCTGTCACTATTCTGAACAATGACTCAGTTTTTAGAGCCAATCGAAACTGCATTTTGAAATCTTTCAAATGTCTGTTTTCTTTGTATCAATATTATCTTTATTATAATAATAAAATATCTACGTTAATTTTGTTTCAATTTTTTGCTAAATTCTGTTACAGCCAAAGTCTGTTAACAGATGTCCCTAATAACATATATCTCAACATAATCCGGGCAAAGGAATTTAATTTGCTCAGTATAATATGGGTCGATGGCGAAAGGGTAGACTAACCGTCCTGTTTGCGCCAATTTTAAGATTCCTTTCATTTTGACTGGATGACATAGTGTGCGTTGCGGTTACATTAAGTTTTGATATTAGACGTAATATGAACAGTACGTCGATTTCACTTCACATTTCACTTCGCTATTCACTCTCACTTCACATTCAGAGTGCTGATACCGAGTTTTGACAGCATTCGCAACTCGATACGTAATTATAAGTCTATTGAAATAAAGAGTCGTATGCTACGTCACATGATTTAGGTATTACTTCTTCTTTCATTTTGCCGGTTCATAATGAATTCACTCGCAAAAGTGAGCTCAAGTGTATTACGACCAAGTACTGATGACAGTCTTTATTAAATACACAATTCTAAGATAAGTGCTACGTGATTCAATGGTATGATAATCTTCGCATCGAAAAAATTAACTTGCAAAACTCGCACTAGGCACTCAGTTCAAAACGTTCTAAAAGTCATCTCATACTTTATCTGTCAAAATCTCGAGTTTAATTTAGTTCAACTCGCAAACATGCTCGCAAGAGTAGCGCTAGTGTAGTAACTCACGGCGGATTCAGATGCGAAGTTTAGAGTGAAGTCTTATAGAATAGCACTACAGTTTGGACTTCAGAGATATTAAATTTAGATCGAGTATCATTTACTACTTTGATGAGGACCCGATCGAATTGTTGTATTAATCTTCTATTTTCGGGCAAAACCCCATCAAGGAAAACTATCTTAAAATCCCTGCATGTAAATAAACTTTAAAACTACTGTTCTCGGAGTATAAAACTACTTATATTTTAGCCTTTAACTGATTAAACTGGACCTCGGGCCCTTTATTTTTGCCTGTAGTACCCGCCAATCGGATTGTCCAGAACTTTCCTGAATTTTATTTGGAGCCACAGAGTTGGCGTACGGGTTCAAAACAAGTTGACGAAAAAATATAAACACTGAGGAGTGTTTATATTTTTTGCTAAATTTTTAACTGTTAAAACTTAAAAAAAGGTAAACGTTTCATAAGAAATCATAGTCATGTAACATCATAAAATATTATATAAGTAAATGGGTAGGTACAAATATTTTCTCTCAATAATTTAAAATCACAGCGCTAAAATTCGCAAGTTACCACCTCAGTGCTTGAGACATCCGTAAAAACATGCTTTATTCAAAATTCTTGAGGATATATATCAGGGATTGGCTTGAAGCCAAGAATATCTTTGTCACCAAAGCTTGTAACCAGACACGTAAGTGAAACTCGGTTTGCAAGCCAAATTGAGATAATATTTTATTGAGAGCAAGTGTATTTGTTGCTGCTAAAAGTTTTGGATGCATTTAGTGGTGTTTTTAATAGTGGCGCTGTTATTGTTATCGATACTTTAACTGAAATTGATACATTCCTGAAACTCCTGCATATCATTTAGTGCATAAGAGATGATTTTAGGAGAAAAGTACCTAAGTAGGTACATTTAGAAAGTATATTTTAATACTTAATTTTTGACTGGAGTGATTTAACTCGAATAATTTTTTCATTTAGTGTCCTAAACTATGTTGTTTTTTCCACACCTTTTATTATTATTTGCAATTTTTTTTTGTTTTTGTTTTTATTTCGCTTTTCTCATGGCCCAAATTTTTTCTCACTATGACCTCACTCCAATTAGGGTGGGTCCGATTTGTGAAATTGACTGAATACTTGAGCGCACAGTCATTACGCTTAAATCAGTTTCACGCTGATTCCGCTCGTTTATAAGTTAAAAAAGTTCGCTTAGATAAGCGAGAATGACGCAACGAAGCGATGGCGATCTTACCTGACGTTTGACGTTTGGCTCGATTACCTGTTTTTGAAAATGGGCTGATAGCTGAAAAGATTGACTTTCCATGATAACTAGTTTTCGCTACTTAGTCGAAATCCCTTTTTATTTTTCTCTTTTTTCTAATATTGAACTGATCAGTATAAGGAAATATAGCAAAGTCCAGGGGTATCTTTAGCTATTTTCTCAATTAACAGGTACCAATGTTAAGTCATAAAAATTAATGCATTGTTTTCTTAATAACTAAGCAGTAAACTAGTACTAGTCAGGGTTTTCGTAACTAAGCAGTAAACTTTTATCCACAATTTCATCCATACAAAAAGCGATAAGACCTCCTTAAACCCATTTATTCTTAGTGGAGATAAAAAGCTGCAACTGCCGTATCTAGCACGTCTTGATGCATTCGTCACGCCACCTCGCGGCTAAATTGAAAACGTGCGTGTAATACGTGCCACTTCCTATTTTGTAGAGGAAATGAAAATATTTTAGAATTTCATAGGAACCTCGTATGATCAGCTAGGAATCTACAATTGCTTTAGTTAGTAGGTAGGTAATGACTTCATATTCCAAAGTAGGGTTTTGTAACTCAAACACTTATAATCTTTGTACAATTTAAATAATATACTTCATAGTGATGTAACGTTACTTGTGGATGTTTGTTAGTTTCACGAAAAATATATTAAAGGGATTTTGAGAAAATGGCAGTAACATACCTTACGGCGTAAGGTTTATAAACATATAGACCATTTTTAATTACGCCAAATATACCTATAGACAATTTTTATGACGGTGTTGAACCGTGGAGAACAGCTACATAGCTGCAAAAAAGCGATCAAATTTTCAATTTATCTAAACAAACATTCATTAACCTAACATTTAAATCCTTTAATATCTAAAAAAAATCTCAAGTCCAAACCAGTCGCTTATAAACCTATTAGGGCAGCTAAGCAGCAAATCGTGATGCCTCGCTAACGATCTCTAACGTGGTAATGCGGTGGAGACGTCCGCTCGCCACGAAATATGGGCCGCGATTGTGGTGATAATGCGATGTGTACTAAGAGTATATAACTTACTGGAAACGCCAATGTCGTGCTTTTGGACATGACTGCCTATCGTGCTCGTACTTTCTATCAATCAACGACATGTATAATGACGTGTTTGCCCCGTTTTAAGCAAATTTTCGTAGGTCAAAATTCGGTATGCACGGTAAAGGTTTTCTTGGCAGTATCAAACGGTTTTAAGACAAAGAAATCATAGCTTGATAGTACATCTGTGCGTGTGCAACAATGTCAAAATGTATAAGTTATCTAGCACTGTTTGTTGCTTTGCCTTGACCCTCGTTTTTCCCATTGAGTTTTGTTCTCATGGTGGCTCCGATAGGCTTGATGCTCTTAGAATGTACGCGAGTTGACTGTTAGCCTGATGGTTAGGCACAAGTGGTGGCTAATTCAATTGGGCAACTGATATGGGGATCAGACTTACCCGAGCTCAATAAAAAGAACTTATAAATAAGCATTCGAATTAAAAACTTAATCGTATCTTATATATTGAATGTGAAATTTCAAGTGTATTTTTTTTTCCGTATTGATGATGACTTGATGATCTTGATGTTTCTGTTATTGTATTATGTGTATTGGATAAATGTTTTAAAGATGTATATTTGTGCTAGACCCTAAAAGGCCTTCAAAATTACCTTTTCTTTCTATATACATACCAACACTAAATAGTCACGTAATCTTCTCAGAGACAGAAAAAAGATTTGCCCTCCTACCCATTTTAAACTTTCCAAAAACTCCCCTAACCAGGTAACCCATATAATATTTTTCCACACCTTAACATTTCCCCACAAGGTGTGCGACTCATTATGCCCCTAATCCCCATCACTTGGGTGCCAGTAAGCCGGGTGAACCGGGTCGAGTGTCGCAGCAATGTTACTCGGTCACTTGCATTACGTGTAGCTCAAAGAGTTAGGGCAATATGGCCTTACTACAAAAACTTAAACGTCTGTTTTACACTTGTCTAAAAAAATTGTGGCTGCAAAATTAACCATATGTCAACGTCATAATCTGACATTTTTTTAGACAAGTCTTAAACTGACGTTTAAAAGTTTTTGTGGTAAGACGGTTATGGCCTTACTACAAAAACTTAACCACCTGTTTTACACTTGTCTAAAAAAAGTTGTGGCTGCAAAATGAACCATATGTCAACGTCATAATCTTACATTTTTTTAGACAAGTCTTAAACTGACGTTTAAAAGTTTTTGTGGTAAGACGGTTATGGCCTTACTACAAAAATTTTACCACCTGTTTTACACTTGTCTAAAAAAATTGTGGCTGCAAAATGAACCATATGTCAACGTCATAATCTGACATTTTTTTAGACAAGTCTTAAACTGACGTTTAAAAGTTTTTGTGGTAAGACGGTTAGTGTTTTAAAGAGTTTTAAGAAGAAATCTTTAAGGTTGATGTTGATTTTGGTGGGAAAGTTTTATAAGTAAATAGTGTCTGGTACTGTTAAAAATGCTTCTCAAAGGGTGATTTGCACTAAGTGACTGTATTGAATGATGAAGTCGGTAATTTGATGGTTGATTATTTTGATGTGTAAACTATATTTCTGTAATCTATAAGTGGTATTAGAAAACCTAGAAACGTACATACTTTCATGTGCAAAATATCCACATTATATATCTTATCTAAATTAAAAAATATCAGTGATATTAACGCTTCATTTAAAACAGTGATTCCCAAAGTGGTCCAGGTGGACCCCCAGGGGTCCACGGGAGACTTGCTGTGGGGGTCTACGTAGGCGTGAACAATAAATGGGGGTCCATAAGATGTTAATGGGGGTCCACGAAAATTTATCTGCTTTTGATAGTAAAGAGAAAAAATGTAAGCATAGTTTTTATAAGGGCCTACCTACATTGTTTTAAGTACCTAATGTACCTATCTAAGCAGATAATATTTTAATAAGGCAAGCGACTGTTACTTGTCCAAACTTGCGTATTCGATATTACGTACAATTTCGTGTACAGACTTGCAAAGCGCTATCCGCCCGACAATGCTTAATGCTTGTTCAGACATGAACTTGATCACCACTATAACTACTTGATGCCAAAGGCAAACGCATTCATTTGTTTCCGGAATTTCGAAAAAAAGGCGGAATTTGGAAAAAAAGTTGTGAGAAAATTTATATCTGTGTTTGCTAGTGCCGGAGAAAAGTAAGTAACCTACCTTTTTTTTTTGTTATAGTACTTAAGTATTTTGTTTACGTGTACTAGTCGGTTGATCACAACGGCCTGTATAGATAGGTAACTTAGTAACTTACAGATATTTTAATTGTCCTCTTTCGATTTGAAGACAAACACAGCACGTTTTATTCAATTGTTTTTTCTACGAGAGAAGCACTGCCTCTCTAAAAAGGCCGAATAAGCAATATTGCAGAGCAATTAATTTTGTATTTTTTCTTGCAAATAAAAACTACTAATTTTATAAAACAGTAATTTCATAATCATTTTAAATTGATTTTGAAGTAACTATTTTATCAAAACTATTCCTTTTCGGAAAGAGCGAGCGGTGCGCGGGCGACGGGAAAAGGGCGGGGCTTGAACTTCGAGCTTTTTAATTTGATAGGTATTCATATGTGCGCGCCATTTTGTTTTTTGGCATTTAGTAATTTCCTCGATGAAGTGGGCTGAAATTATTATTTTTTATTGTTTTGAGGTCGATTTTAAACCTCATTACATTTTTAAACTGAGTTTTTGCATAAATAAATTTTAATAGGTACATCTTTTTAATTTGCCATGTGTGACGTGCGTGCCATTTTCTTTTTTTGAGTTTAAAAATTTCCTCGATGAGGTGGGATGAAAAGTTACGTGTTGCACTCGAGTGCCAAGATTTTTCACCTCGTGCTCTTTTGATTCCCTCGCTATCGCTCAGGATTCTAATTATTGAAACACTCGCTACGCTCGTGTTTCAATTTTAGAATCCTTCGCTTGCTTGGTCATCAAAATTGAGCCCGCGGTTAAAAAGCAACTTTGCACTCTTGTATAACAAATAACTATTTCTTGTAATTCTATTCTTTTAATAAATAAAGTGATATAAAATGTACCATTTTTCGTTTTTATTTTACATATCGGAATATAGGAACAGAACTCAGAAGTGACACAATTTTAATTTTTTGGCGACTTTAAGAATGTGGTAGAAATGTAGCAGCAGGGGGTCCACCGAAACCAGTAAAATTTTGAAAGTGGTCCACGACAAAAATAAGTTTGGGAACTACTGATTTAAAACGAGAATTTGTTACTCAAATTCCCAGAAAACACCGGGAAAATTATTTCAAGTTAACACCAACGTAAAAATTGTTGTACAATCAATAGGAAAACTCTCGGGTTGGAATTTTTAAACTCTCCCCGTGGAAATATTCAAAACAAACTTTTAACAGTAATTAACCTATTTCCGTAACTTGTTGCTCGGGGTTAGGCTGTTGACACATTTTACTAACTAGTTACTAGGTGAAACTTTGTTTTTTTTTTAGGAAAGAAAATGTGACATGGGTATTAATAGGTACCTACAGTTTATTGTACGGCATATGAAAGATTCGATTGTTTACAATAAGTAATGGATAATTCAGTAGCCGCTCTTATAAAGCATAGATGTAGGTATTATCTCATAATTTGTCTCACAGCAGCGGTTGAGGTATTTAAATGTGAAAAGCACATTGGCCTTGCGTGCTTAAGTTCATGAGCGCTCCGTAGTGGTCGCCAATTCATACAAAGACAATGTGCTGTTAGATTTTCATACACAAGTATGATCCATTCGCTTTCGTGAGATAATACATCTATGCCTCAACCGATAGGTACATATCCTGAACGTTTAACCATCACAAAGACAAAGCAGAAATGTTTGTTAGTACCGAAGCGAACGTTTCATTACCGAGAATATCGTGTACTGACTGACAAACTCACTTGCTACATATCGTATATCTCTTGCTATATATGTATGTATGATATACCATGGAGAACAAAATGACTAGCGGAGATGGCATAACGCAAAATTTCCAAAGAAATCAGCGCGCCAAAATGCGATTGTTCGTGGCACGAGGAATGTTCCTAGCTCCGACGTTATGCGCCTTCCATGACCATTTTCTACAAAATAAAATCATCAATCAATCAAAACCAATCTTTTACGGATTGTTCTAGTAACTGATCGTTCGTTGATCATGCCTACCGTACATTACTTGACCTACAAGAAGGCACTTGACCTACCTTCCTTATCGCATCTCCGCTATCTTTCCTTTCTCCGTGACATATACCTCTACCTATGTAACGTGACGGCAAAGGATAGTTCGTGGAAATACGCGTATGTATGTAGTTTATAATTTATTTACAGTTTGTAGTGTGTAGTTAGTGGTTCCTGTCCTGTGTAGGGTTAAATAAAAGAGACACTGTGTGGGTTGGCTATTGAAAGGCAAATGTCAACTTGAGTAAAAAAATATATCTAATTCTGGTCGATATGTGTTTTTTTACATATTTCAGCGACTATTTAAAATTGTCAATCTCTTTCAGTCCAGTTTTTTTTGATACTAAAGTATTTATAGTATTTAATTGGATAAGGTTGATATTTCCTAGGAAGGACATTAATCTACCTCAATAAACTATGGAATTCATCACATTAACGTATATGCGTGGGTATGATGTATCACAACACAACAACAAAATTAAATAAGACTATTTTTTCAGCTCTAAACGATAAAACTACAACTCCGCCCATAAATTCTCTACCACAAAAACGGGAATAAAAAATACTTAGCACGAAGCCACTGCTCAAATACTGAATGCAGTTAGCTAGAGGCAAATGCAGCGCCTTGCAGACTGACACTGTGAAGCGATTCACGCGTTAGAACGGCTGAAAGCGCTTAACGCTGAAATGTATATCTACTTTTTTGATCTGTGAAATAGAGAGATTTGGTTGTAAGTAGCTTTGAATGAAATAGAAGCGGTTGAAGAATTGTATTAAAATAGTGAAAAACATTTTATGCTCAGCCTATTTCGAGATATATTGGGGTCGGCTGGATGCGACTGTATACCAGTGTCTTTAACGGAGCGCCTGCCTATCCAATCTCCCTAACCATTTGCCCAGGCAACACTTTCTGACCTGAATTCACCAGTTTAAATCTTCCGGAACACGCAGAAACTTAGGTATCTTGACAAGATGGCTGTAAGTTAACCACGAGCTCCAAAACTATCTTCTGATAGTATAACAAATTACATACTAAAAAAAAACTATTCTTAGGTGCATCGGCCTAGAAGTCAGTGTCTAATGATGTAACTAAGTTTATTTCGCCACCGACTTCTAGGCCGATGCACCTAAGAATAGTTTTTTTTTGCTTTCAGTGTTTTTGGGAGTCGGTTTTATTTTTTTGTAAAAAGTTTTTTATTTTTAGCTTTTCCGTGACAAGCATAGTTGTCACTATCCGCATAAGTGGAAAGTTCTCATCAATACGAACAAAATAAGCCCAAACACGAGGTAGTTTACACATTCATTGTTCAAGTTCCCTCGACCTTCTCTGGTCTTCATCATCAGGTCAGCTCCAAACCTTCACCATTGCATAGTGTTATCAGACATACGCCTTAGTGTCAAGTTTTTACCCTACGTATGCCTATAATTTTCGAAAGTTGCCCTCGATTTCTCAGGGTTTCCATCACCAGATCCTGACCTGGTGACTATGGGACCACCTGGGAAGTAAACCCCCTCAAACAAAGATTAAGATATTGAGGTAAAATCTGTTTACATCCTATGGTTACAAGAAAAAAAGAAAATGGTACTTACATAGTCTAAGTAACTAAACAAGAGAATTTTGAAAAACTATCATCATCATTTGCCTAGCCTTTTCCCAACTATGTCCTGGTAGGCTTCAAATCTCACCGGACGCAGCTGAATACCAGTGTTTTACATGGAGCAACGGCTCTTCGAAAAACTATCAGACGGAAATTTCCTCCCCATTAAATCCTTATAACCCAATTAACTAACGATGTTTCTAGAACATTCGAGGAAAACTTTCTTACCTCGATTCATCCCATCTCGAACCATTGTGTATAATGTACTACAAAAATAAATATAGGTACTATGTTTATGTATGCTATGAAAAGATTTCTTAGAATTCACTCACAATGCGGTTTTTTGTGTGTTTTGTAACAAAAAATATTTGCTACTTCACTTATTAGCCCAAATTGTATAGAATCATGCTTGTTTGCTGACAATGGTCTTATTTCGCTATAGGTTTTTATATTTGTGTAGTGGAGGAATATTCCTCTGCCAAATACTGGTATTCAAAATCATCCTTTAAAAATGTCCAATTGTTACTTATAATATAAAAAATATATACTTATGTGAAAGTAGCTCTATCTGTCTGTCTGTTAAAATACTGAACCGATACACATAGATATAGACACAATTTTAATTTATTTATTTCAAAACACATCGCTCACAACAGTACGTATAACAGCACTTTTTATAGACAATGATACGAATCTATCATACATACGTGAGTCAGACTCGCACTTGCCTGTTTTATTTTTTTAAATATTTATACCTAATGGCATTATAATTATCTTAAAAGTAATAACACTGAGGAGTGGCAGATAGTTTTGTTCCTCCCTTGAAATTACTCCTATATTGACAAAGGGAATCTAATAACCTGTAACGATGTTTACTCGATTAAGGTTCAATGGTTAATCGCTTCCCTATAATATCGATTAGGGTAATCGAATTCATTATAGTGATATGAAAGATGATATTTGTTTGCAGAAAATATTTTATAGAATATTATGGTCTACCATGTTGCTAATTAGGTATGTGAAAGTAAAGCGAAGTAAAGTTAAATGCGAAGTAAAGTTTTCCACAATTATAATATTAATCCATCTTTATTAAAATAAAGAGTAAAACTTTCACCAAAAAAAAAAAAACATTATTTAAAAAATATACTTGCAAGGAATCACTTATCTTACTTAACGAAACTACGATTTTTCAACATTTTAGCTCCATAAATCAATTAATGGAATTAAGCTTGCTGAAATTGTTTTTTCAAACTAAGTTTCCTTAACTTAGTAGAACTAACACGGAAACCCTTTAGAGCATTCACCCTTGACCGTTTTAGAGATAAGAAAAAAGGATACACTGGGAAAAAATATTGCAGAAGACCTCCTAATTCAAATCTTACTAAAAAAAGAATGAATAAAAAAATATATCACGATTTTTATTTGAAAGCTGCCTAAAATATTTATATTTGTCTAGTTTTCAGGATTTATTTGTCACTATCTTCCGCCCGCGGCTTCACCCGCGCGGAGTTCGGTTATATCGCGTTTCCAAGAGAACTCTTCAAAAGTCTGAGATAAAAACTATACTATGTTCTTTCTCAAGGTCAACTCTATCTCTGTACCAAATTTTATTAAAACCAATTCAGTGGTTTAGACGTGAAAGTGTAACAGACAGACAGAGTTACTTTCGCATTTATAATATTAGTAGGGAATATAGTATCAACGAAAATACATAATCCCTGAGATACAGCCTGGTGACAGACGGACAGACAAACATACGGACAGGTAAAAAGACGGAAAGACGAACAGACGGATAGTGAAGTCTAATAGTAATAGTCCTGGATGTTCAAATGTCTTGTGGCACTGGGCCTTCTGACAATCCAAAGTTACGTCAATATCTTGCCGAAATCTTTGGAGACTTGTTAGAGTTATTACTTTCTGCTTCACCCTTCTTTTTTAAGTAGCTTTTTCTCATTTGCATCTGTCACTTTGACCGGCTCTTAACGAACTGGGAAAAGAATGATTACGAAATTATCTTTGATCATCGGTTTTTTACTCTATTACTTCAAAACTTAAAGAAGGTCAATATAACTTAAATTCTTCAAATGGTTTGTGTGATTTTCACGTTTCCTCAGACTACTTCGATTCAAATATTATTCCTGTGGTAGATAGCTTATTTATTGAGGAATAGTTATAGACTAAACAGTAGGCCGACATTTGACCCAATGATTGTCAATTTTTTTTTTGAGGAATTGGTAAATACCTGATCTTTGTAATGTGCGTACTACGATTCATCTTCATAATGATTTATGAGTCCAAACAAACTATTACTCGACTAAAAGTTTGCACCTTGTGGGTCAAGACAACTGAGGTCAGAGGTTCATACCCCGAAAAATTTAATTTTAATTCATCTCTCAGTTTTTTGTGCACATTTATCTCAATTGAATTGGCTATCGATTTATTTGGATATTAGGTACGTTAGACTTTTGAAACGATCATTAGCAGAGCTTTTAGAATTTAATGGTTATTTTGACTTCTATTCAAACACATGTCGGAGGCACACAGAGAAAGTAATTTTTACTAAATTATGAATGTGAAAGTATCTGCCTGTCAGTAGTCACGTTTTCATGCCGAAACTACTGAACTGGTTGATATACTGAAATGTAATTACACAGACAGTCTAGAGCCTGAGAATGAACATAGGCTAATGTTTACCAGGCTTCGGGATGAGTTTCTCTAAGGACGCGGGTGGAACAACGGGGAACAGCAAATACATAAATAGTAGGTACCTATAGTATCAGTCATCATCTCCCGAGCCTTTTCCCAACTATGTTCAGGTCGGCTTCGACCTATAGTATGACAGTAAGCAGTTATAAAAATAGAATACTGGCAAGAACACTCAAACAACCACTTATGATTCTTAACCTAGCTGATCTACCGACCCACTTACCCACTCCCTATAAAGGTATATAACACACAATAATATTACATAATTTATTCAGTACCTACATAGAGGTACAGTTCGTCAGTACACACTACACATGTCTTCTGTTATCAGACGCCGTGATCTTGAGATGGGCAAGACAGCTCCCTTTACGTGTTCACACAATAACAGCTATATGTATGTTTGTTGTGATAGTTTGAAGATTTTTAGCGTTGAATATTTAAGATAAAAATATGTATTTAAAGAAAAAAATCTGGCCTAATGTCTCTTTGATCATCTGCAGTTTTCAGTTCTCTTCTGTCTTATGTACCTACAGTCTATTTTATGGGAATCATCAAACCCCTCCCGCTATGGGAGCAGAGTGCAGAGTTCTTAAGATTTTTATGTACCAAGGCAGTGGTAAGTCTTTCGAATACTCCCGCACCCCCCGCATCTTACACAGTCTTATATGGTCATTTATCTAATAGCGAGATTCCACCAAAATAGTTCGCGAACAAAACTTAACTACGTGTAGGCGCGAGTCACTGCTAGCATGTGTTCGAGCCCAAAGGTTGCAGTTTCGCGGACGTTAAAATATATCATACTTCATTTATCGTTAGAAAAAATACCAAAACCGACTTGATATTAATTGAACCTGTATTCCAACCAAAACAGATCTAAACCGCTCATTCCCAATAGTCCAAATCTTATCACTTTTGTAACGTTATCGAAGTATGGAGACAAGAGGGTGACACGCCATCTTTAGGCGTTGCCATGGCAACCGGCGAGGCTCGCAGCCCGGTCGACGGCCCACGCTGTCCTTGGAGCCCACCAAGGTTACTTAATCTAATAAAATTGAAATGCTTTTACAATTGTTTTTTCATTGCAAAGATGTCTGTGTGAGAATACGAACGATTTTGTAAAATTTTTGTTGCTAAATAATTGGTAGGTTGTAAAGGCATTTTGTATTAAGCTATTATAGTATATTTTTATGGATTTTTCAAATCTGCTTATATCTTTTGCTGATTAATAAAACTTTTCATGGCTATGCATTGGTACCAATATGTTGGTATGTTTAATGTTTATGTAAAACTAAAATATGTTTATTTGCTTCAGTGCTAAGACTATTTTTTACTGCCCAATTAAATTCGGTTTAAAATTGATACAATAGAATATAGCGCGCTTAATAATATACATGAGAAAATAACTCTGTCTGTCTGTCAGTCATGCTTTAACGCAAAAACTGCTGAAACCGATTTAAATGATAGATAAGTAGTCTAGAGCCACAGACAGAACACAGGCTGATTTTTATCCCGATCCTAGAAGAGGTTTTCCAATCACCTGGGTGAAACTGCGGGAAACAGCTAGTTACTTACACAAGTGAACGAACTCACCCCCATTTATCTACGAACAGTAATTTAGTAACAAAAGAAACTTATCTAAGTACATCAATAAATATATTTTTGCGAAACTTTTGAGCAAGATAAACATAACGACAGTTTGAAACTGCGATATCGCTGAATAAATCTTATGACCCTGTGTATAAATAAACATTTTAATACTTTGGTAACTCTGATTTAGTTTAGGCAAGTACCAATGCAACTTTTCTAAGTTTGTATGTACTTTCTAAGTATATCTTGGACACCAATGGCTGATAAAAAGGTGAAGGAAAACATCTTGAGGAAACCTGGACCATTTAGTCTGAAATCACCAACCCGCATTGAGCAAGCGTGGTGATTAATGCTCAATCCTTCTCCGTGTGAGAGAAGGCCTGTGCCCAGCAGCGGGACGATAAAAAAAGGCAGTAACAGTAAGTAGTAACATTGGTGTGTGTGTAATATTTGAAGGAAAAAATGGTTTTGCTATAATTTATTATAGTTTATTGATAATTTGTAATTTTAAAATCAATACATTATTGAAATATGAAAAATGGTAAGTAACTATGTAATGCTCGAGTAAATATTATCAAAACATGATCGTAAGTATTACACCGCACACCTGTACCAAAATCCATTAGGAAAAATGACCATGACATAACGTAAAACTCAAAGTACCTTACAAACATTAATTTACAGATTCCAATATATCGGTACATCATTCAACCACAAACAATGCTCGTACATTATCTGAACGAATGAATGAACGGAATGAACGAAACGTATTGAACTTTATTCATACGATCGTTCACTGTGTGTAATTAAAATGTAATCCTTAATAATCCAGAATATTCTGTGTCGTGTATCATTTTGTTTCGAAAACGATATTTCGGTTTTAATTATATTACTTGCGAGATTTTTTTAATGATGACAGATTCGGTGTTAATATGGGTGTGTCTGCATAGTAGTGTTTTCATGTAAGGTTTATAGATCAAAAGGGGTATAAAGTTGCTAGTTTAATTTTTTTCCAAGCTTCAGGCACCTTCAAGGTACAACAATCTTATGTGTGGATGTTCACACAAAAACTACTACATTTTATTCCGTATTATTATTTTCGTCCCATGTAGGTCCGTACCAATTAATAAATTCAATATAGAATCGTAAAAAATTATAAACTTGTTATTTCGATACTTGATTTTGTGATGTGAATATAAATAGATATCTAACAACGTGTCTTTGAAAACAGTTACTAAAACTTAAAACTATTCCACCAATTTACTCTCACAAACACATCGTCATACCATTTTTGTTTATCAGAACCGCGGTCTCAATTCCCTACCTGTCGGGCCACGAGATATATGGCCGGTTACCTGTCACCGCTTGATATAAAACTATTTCATAGTCATAGAAGCGAATGAGTCTATGACTGCAACATGCTATAATGCTCGCTGACAGGATTTGTCAAAATAAAAAGTCGAAATGTAGGGTGGGTATGATAGTTGGGAAGTTGGGGATATTTTTGTTTTGAGTTATATATTTTGAAAATAAAATGGCTGTGTAGTCAATTAACCAAAATTGAGCGATTTTTATCAGACTTAGAGAGATGATTGTGTATTTTTTTTAATGTAACTGAATGGAATTGAAAATTATAAGTAGGTTAATTATTTCTTTTGTCACAAAAAAAAAATGAGGCCACTTCTTAAGGATCTCGTATTATCTACAAACTATACCTATGTAACCTACGTTTTTAGAACATCCCTTTAGTCTACATTAATATTATAAAACTGATGATTCTGTTTGTTTTTTTGGTTGCCAATTTCAAAGATAACTGTCCGTTAAAAAAAATGTCAGCGTTACTAGCTCCTTTTTATCCGGTGAGATTGAAGTTATTTCCATGAGAAGCGGGTGAAACCACTGATGTTAGCTAGTGTAAATATACAGTAAGTACATTAATTGTGAGCTTGTATGTATGTACATAGTGTCAAAGGTTCCCGCAGAAGATTTGTTGACAGCGCTTAACCCGGTCGCATAAATTAATCAAACTTCAACCTTGCTTATGCGATGTATGTATCTTCTTAGCTGGTTATAGTAGAAGTCCTGTCTTTGCTTGACTTACAATACTGTCCTGTGTATCGATATACTCTTTGGGTAAAACTGTATATTTGTAACACTCGTTTCGATTTTAATTACAGATTAATAACTAGTGATGTGGATTTAATTACGTATGTTCATAATGTGAAATTTAAATATTTCATCATCATCCGCCAAGCTTTTACCAACCATTTTGGGTCGGCTTCCAGTCTAACCAGATGCAGCTAGGTACCATTGTTTTACAAGGAGTGACTGCACATCTTCTACATGACTTCCTCTATATTAATACATATAGGTATCATCATCATCCTCCGAGCCTTTTCCCAAACTATGTTGGGGTCGGCTTCCAGTCTAACCGGATTCAGCTGAGTACCAGTGCTTTACAAGAAGCGACTGCCTATCTGACCTCCTCAACCCAGTTACCCGGGCAACCCGATACCCTTGGTTAGACTGGTGTCAGACTTACTGGCTTCTGACTACCCGTAACGACTGCCAAGGATGTTCAATGACAGCCGGGACCTACAGTTTTACGTGCCATCCGAAACACAGTCACTGGTGTCTAAGATATACTTAGAAAGTACATACAAACTTAGAAAAGTTGCATTGGTACTTGCCTGACCTGGAATCGAACCCGCGCCCTCATACTCGAGAGGTTGGTTCTTTGCCCACTAGGCCACCACGACTCTAATACATATAGGTATGTATTATGTATTTTTTTTTTTAATAGTCCTGAAATATTTCATATAAGAAAAAGAAAGTTATTTCCAAAATATTACATAATACATACCTATATGTATTATGTATTGACTATTAAAAAATACATTATCAACACAATAAGTTTCGATAAATAACTAACAATAATTCAATTTGCTCACTACTCAGGTATGTATTTACTTTTTATATTACAGTATTTTTAATACAATAAAGAAAACGCAAGCAGCTGCCATTTCTCTTTAAGTAGGTACTTCTAAACCAATTTAAAAATGATTCAATAAGAATGCTAAGTGGGCGGATCGTTTTATTTTTCTTGACGAATTAATTACGGCGCAGCTGCTAGACCGAACGTCTGAGCATCTGAGCAATATTCTATGTTTTATGGATATTGTTACACGAACAAATTAATTACGCATAATTTCAAACTTAATTAGGCAATAATAAAAGAAAGACGAACAGTTTAGGTTTTTTTTTGTCAACAGAAACGTCATTGTAGCCAAAACAAGTACTAAGTATAGTGAAGAATTACCTTACCCTTGCTGACCTCCCTGACACTCATTTACAAAAATTTTAAGGATCTTTTTAATAACACTTCTTTAACTTAAAGTAAAAAAAAAATGCTAAATCATGTTTTCTAAGCCAAGCCGTGTCATAATAAGGCATTAAAAGTTTAAATAACTTACCTAAATCACGAAAACAAATTCCATTCACCTGCGCCTCCACATTTCCACTTTAGAAGTACACTATCAAGCCCACAACTAAAATCAAAACAATTTAAACTTATAATTCTGTGTGGTAACCCTACTCACATAGCGTCACAAACTAGCACCATACACTTAGATACCCACAAAATGAACCTTATTCAGTTGTAACAAGGTCGATGTGACACGCATAACCAAGGTTGGCGTACCATGCATGACATGAAAACTCATGAATAGATATTGCGATGACAAAACCGCGTAAAATTGGACTTTGGTATGACGTAGAATTATTGTTTTATTCCCGTTTAGAGGTGCGTTTAGAACATACTGGTATCCGGGAACGGGATGCGCAAATACAATTATTTGTTACGTACTTTACATACGCGTGTGTGATGGGATGTGAAAGAATGTGTAATGTATCTTACATATGTTTAATGTGACAAATTGAGATCGTTGGATTTACTTACTTAACTATGTTGTTTCTTTCGACAGGGACTAACATAGATTTATACCGCCTTACCACAACAACTTTTAAACGTCAGTTTAAGACTTGTCTAAAAAATATCAAATTATGACGTTGACATATGGTTCATTTTGCAGCCACAATTTTTTTAGACAAGTGTAAAACAGGTGGTTAAGTTTTTGTAGTAAGGCCATTAGGCCAATAATATGTTGTGGTTTCAACTGCGTCCAGATAAACTATTCCGCATACTCCGATTAAAGAAGACCTCAGCCTTCGTCGATAAATAGGCATCGTGATTTTTTTTTTTTTTTCAAATCGGTCCACTAGCTTTAGACATAGCGCAAACAAACCCTGCACCTTTATAGTATACTAGCCGTTTTCCCGCGGTTTCGCCCGCGTCCCGTGGGAGCTACTTCCCGCACCGGGATAAAATATAGCCTATGTTACTCGCAGATAATATAGCTTTCTAATGGTGAAAGAATATTTAAAATCGGTCCAGTAGTTTTTGAGTTTATCCATTACAACCAAACAAACAAACAAAGTTTTAAGTCCTCTTTATAATATTAGTATAGAAGTATAGATTAGCATAGAAATACTATTATCTCTGAACTACGACAAAAGGTATCTGAAAACTTATCTATTCTAGACTTTGAGACACACTTTCATAAACGACTAGTGAGGGAGCGAAGTGAGGTGACATCATGGAGAACAAAATGACTAGCGGAGATGTCATAACGCAAAGTATCCTAAGAAAATAGCGTGTTCAAGGAACAAGGAACGTTATTAGGCCCGCCGTTACATACCTTCTATGGAACCCTCTCATTATTTTAAAAATACCTATCTTATCAAAAATTTATGAAAGGTGTATTTATAGAAGACTGTTAGATTTTTGCAATAAGTTCAGAATTATAAGTGACGAACAATTTGGATTCCAAAAAAATAAATCTACAACTTTAGCTACATTCTCTCTTATGAAAGCAATGCTTTCTAATGTTAACAACAATCAGATGACTACTGGGCTATTTTTTGATTTATCAAAAGCCTTCGACCTGGTATCGCATGACATATTGCTAGAAAAGTTGGAAGCTATTGGAATAAGGAGACCCGCTCTACAGTGGATAAAGTCCTATTTGAGCAATAGGAAACAATGCGTTACAATCAATAGAATTAACAAAAATAGAGACATGACACCTTACTATTCAGAGTATAGACATAATAAATACGGCGTACCGCAAGGAAGTGTGCTTGGTCCAGTATTAATCCTTATATATATAAATGACATTACAGAAATAACAAAGCATAAAAGCGTCCTATTTGCTGATGATATATCCATTGTAGTAGCAACTGATAAAAAACAAAATACCATTGGAGGTCATGAATGTGAAATTAATAATACTATCAATAAATTAATACATTGGCTTGAAACTAACCATTTAAAGATAAACCTTAACAAATCCGTCTATATACAATTCAACCATGCAAATAATAATAAAAATAACATTAAACTTAATATAAATCAACTCAACGAAGTAACACATACAAAGTTCCTAGGTATAATAATAGATAAAGATATTAATTGGAAATTACATGTAGATAATGTTAGCACTAGAATTAATAAATTCGTATACGCACTGAAGCAAGTAAAAAATGTTACTAATATAAAAACTGCTCTTATATCATATCACGCCTATGTTGAATCGATATTACGATACGGTGTAATAATGTGGGGCAATAGCACTGATATGAATAGAGCATTCGTTGCTCAAAAAAAGTGCATAAGGTCAATTTGTGGACTAAAACCCGAAGAGTCATGTCGACCAATGTTTAAAAAACTTGGCTTGCTACCGCTCCCATGCATTTACATTTACGAAATATGCGTATTTGTAGTTAAGCACATACATCTGTTTAAAACTGCAAATGAAATATGTTCACGGATCAAACGAGATCCTTTTAGATTAGTACAGAGTGATCCACCAAGACTGATCAAATATAATAAAAATTGTCTTGCAACATGTGTGCGGATATATAATAAGATGCCAAGTCATTTTAAAGTATTAAATATAAGACTGTTGAAGATTGCATTATATAAATGGTTAAATGAATATAATTTTTATAGTTTAAAAGAATTTATGGATTATAAATGTTAATGCCTTAAATAGTTTAGTTTAGTTTACCTAAAAATTTTGCGTGCTATGTTCATCTTAGCTAAACATGCTTGTACCTACTGTATTATTATTGAACACCTTTGTATACCATGTTTAATGCAAATAAACGATTTATTATTATTAATAATAATATCACCAATCAATCAATACCAATCTTTGATACATTGATTTTGATTTGAATCCGAACGTCTCGTTAGTTCTAGTAACTCATCACGCATATCGTACGTTACTTGACCTACAAGAAGGCGCCTGACCTACCTTTTTTATGGCATCTCCGCTATCTTTTCTTCCTCCGTGAGGCTTAGTGTGGTGACATGCTATTACATTCTGTATTCACTTAAATTAATCTCCGGAGGGGAAGGTGTTCCTTAATCGTAAACTATATGATGTAAACTGTCTCTAAATTATTAACTACACCTGTGTGCGACAATATATAATACTTGAATGTCTGTTTGTTTGTGTTTTAATAGGTTAAGCTGTTTGTTCGTTGTTCGATTACCTAAGTAATTTCTGAAGGTTTTTGTGCTACAGAAACGGCAAAATGCGAAGTGGTATATACTGGGTGTTAGTGTGAACACCGTTATCCTTGAAACCAGAGGTTTGGTTTCACTTATAGAACGTAAATTAACTTAAATTAAGGCAAAAAAAAAATAACTTAAATTTTCACTCGTCAAGCTACAGTAGTAGGTATTTTTGCCTGTCCTAAGCCAGAAAAAGTATGAAGGGAAGTTACATCACAGGTTATTTGTATGTGTTTTAAACGGAGTGCTGCAGGTCACCGCCCTTTAACTCGCGCGCATAGTATCCATAAATTTACGGACAGTGTCAGAAAGAAACTTATTAAAAATTTTAAATGAAAGAAACGAAAAAATATTGCAGGTACTCTTTCTTCTTACAAAATAAAATTAGAAAAAAAAACTTTTATTCAATAAATAAAACCTACTTTGATAATACACCTAGAATCGTCTCCTATGTCTTGCACGAAAATCGTTTCAGCCATATCCTAAATAGGTGCATAGGTCAAACTGTAAAAACTTCTTTTTTCGAAGTCGGTTAACAACTCAGCATCAATTTCTCAATTAATAAAGTGCTTAACTAAAACATAAAACAGCTGCAGCTTTCAACGAGAATAAAGCGCTCAAGATTTATCAAACTCAAACTTGTTAAATTGTATGCACGTTTTGGCTCAAGCAACAGAAATTGCCTCTGAGGGGTGATGTCATAATTCATAAATTTTCAAAACGCGGCCACGGTTCATCAAGTTGGCTTGAATTAGTTATGGCATACCCCGAGAAGGTCGAATGTCACCTGAATATATTAGAGGGAGTTATGCTACAAAGATGGAAGGACCAAAAATGCAATGATGCAGCCGGTCATTAAATTTGCATTAGGTATTCGGAAGGAAATATTTTTAAGAGTCCTCTCGGGATGGTTGGACATGGTAAACTGAAATTTGAAAAAACTGTGTGTTTGTTCCTGTAGTTTCCACTACCAAAGGACCTTTGTACATATTTTTCAGCCATCATTATATGCATCAAACAAATATTTATGTTGGCAACGTTGTTTGTGCCTCTACATAGTAATTTTGGTTTATCTTTTAATAAATTATCCTTTAGATAAGCTAATAAAGTAAAACTAGTCACAGCTATTTATATATTTCCATGAACTGGTAAACATTTCGAGACTTTCAAACGAATAAAAATGCAAACCCTGGCTTTTTGATCCTCTCTTTTTTCTACGGAACTAAGCAAACATAAACAAAGAACGAGCAGTCAGTTTATAAATTACCTTACTTCGAGATAGAAGTTTATATAAAAGTGCAATAAGATTCTCTTATCCCTTTTTATAGAAATGAGAGTCAACAAGTCTCTATCTAAGATTAAAAAATATACTGAAGATATTTTTATTTAACTGAATATTCTTGAGTATCAGTGCTAGAAAAAATATACATCTTTGTTTCAACATTTATGTAAAGACAACTTTATTATATAAAATTAAGAACATAGATTACAGGTGTCCCTCAAAAAAACCCGACTTTTCAAATAACTCAACACTCTACAACTTAAAAATTTACAAATCCAATATTTTTTCCACCAAATCTCTTTAATATTCGTAATCTGACAATTGATCCTATAAGCCCTAAGGACTTAGGAGATCGCTGTAACATTCTACGTGTTTAGAGTACCGCACTACAGACTTTTAGTCGGCCGATAGTTAGTTCGGGCTCATAAATCAGTATGAAGATTAATGGTAGTACAAACATTACGAAGATCAGGTATTAAGCCGTATTAAAGCGACTGAAAACTGTTATTGTATTCCGAATTTCTTTAAAAATAAATATTTTTCGTAAAAAAATCAGTTGGCCGACTGCTTAGTTTGCAGTGTGTTTCCAAGGGTACAAAATCGCCAAATAAAGCTGGTGAATTAATGTTCTCAAAACAAAGTTTTCTCAAAGATTTTCAGTCAGTAAACAAAGTATGGGTTAAAAAGAGATTACGTAAGGGTGTTTGGGTTTTTTAAGGGCACGATTTGCGGGGGTAAATTTGGGGGAAGGGACAGAGTAAAAAGTTGTGATATAAGGATGCTTAGTATAATATTCTTGGTTATGTATAAAGCTTTTGTCGGTTATAAAATTTAGAATTTTATGATTTTATTTTACACCTTTTATGCAATAAGCTTATAAAGGTATAATGATATATTAAAAACGAAACATACCTGTGGATCTTGCTTCTTATCAGAATGGCGCCCACCTCGAACTCTTACTTTCAGTTGGCGTCCTGCAATTGAATAATGATTTACTAATTAATCAAAAAAATATGAATTAACACAAAAAATTATAAAATACCAGCTTTCGCGTGAGGTTTCCCGCGTCCCGTGTCCCGTGGAAACATCTTCCTTTTCCCAGATGGGGATTAAAAGTAACATAGTATACTTTACTTACTTACTACTTTACTTTATACTTCTCCCAGTTCTAAGCTACCTCCCCACCAATTTTACTAATAAAGTAAAAATTTTACTAAAAAAGTAAATACGAGTAAGTAGTTAAATCTCGCGACAAGCTTTTAAAACGTATAAATTGTGTCAAATATGTTAAATTTGAAATGTCGTTATAAGTTGACAGTAAAGTTACAGTAAAAGTTATTTTTTTCTTTTTAGCGCATTTAAATAAAAGCTTGTTTTTAAAGATTTTTTACCTCAATTTATTTTCAAATATACAAGGAACCCAAACATTCGTACCTATACCATATATTATGTACATAGAAGAAAAGTTTTACTAGAACATACATATTTTACACACACATATGCAACGTTAAAACCTTTTTGGCACTTGAAGTAGATAAGCAACATTTCAATCTGATTACTCAATACAAAAGGTTCGGCCAGGGACTCAGTTCTCAAGGCCAGTACCGATAGCCGTGTTATCAACAAGTACGAAAAAATGTTTTATTCTCAGCTAAATAAGAAATAGACTGTTTCTGGTTCTACGTATTGAAATTTTTGTAGCTTTGTTCTTGATAGTTTACTGCTTATTTTTAGAGTTCCGCACCTAAAATTGTAAAACAGGACCACATTATGTATTACTTAGATCCGTCTGTTCGTCCGTCAGTTACTAGGTTGTATCTCATGAACCGTGACAAAAACTGGAAACTAGATTAAAAAAAAAAAAACATATTTTAGAAGCCTTCGTGCGAAAAGATTTGTCCGCATCACGCGTGGTCGATTTTTGTTCCTTCGATCGATTTAAAGTTCTTCATATAAATATAAAGGTTTCTGATATTATTCTGATCATTAAAACACCCAATATCGAACTCAACCTTCATTTTCCATATACCTACGCAGAAAAAAGCGATACCTTTTCCGTAGTCTTTTACGACTTCAGAAAATAGGAAAAATGTATGCATTTCGTATCGAATGCAGCTCCAGGTTAGATGCATATTTCACGGTTACACGTAATAGGAAGTGACGGGTTACCAGTGCATGCCAAGTATCTACATATATATAATACTATCATGTTGCTACTATGTTACCTTCTGTAGTATACCTAGGTTTCGCAGGACAGTGTGGTTAGGGTTGAACTTAGGTGTGTAAGGAAAAGAAGAGTACCACATTAACATAAGTACGTTGTAATTAATTGAAGATGGAAATCATGATAAAAAATATCAGAATGAAAATAATTGGAACGTAGCCCTTACTACAAGTAGGTAGAACCAATTTTTATAAGTACTAATGTTCACAAATATTTTGAAACTAGCCGTTTTTACGCGGTTTCGGCGTCCCGTGGAGACTACTGCCCATAACGAGTTCAAATGTAGTCTGTTATTTGGGAAGAGTATAGCTTTTCAACATCCATCATCCTCCGAGCCTTTTCCCACTCATATTGGGGTCGGCTTCCAGTCTAACCGGATTCAGCTGAGTACCAGTGCTTTACAAGAAGCGACTGCCTATCTGATCTCCTCAACCCAGTTCCCCGGGCAACCCGATACCCCTTGGTTAGACTGGTGTCAGACTTACTGGCTTCTGACTACCCGTAACGACTGCCAAGGATGTTCAATGACAGCCGAGACCTACAGTTTAACGTGCCATCCGAAACACAGTCAATGATGTCTAAGATATACTTAGAAAGTACATACAAACTTAGAAAAGTTGCATTGGTACTTGCCTGACCTGGGATCGAACCCGCGCCCTCATACTTGAGAGGTTGGTCCTTTACCCACTAGGCCATCACGTCTTTTTTCAACAGTGAAAGAATTTTTCAAATCAATTCTCTGGTTTCGGAGCCATTAGGGTGTTAACAAAACAATATTTCATATTAGTACAGATTCACTAAGAAAGTTCGATGAGATGACTTCCAAACTCGACTTTGAGCGCAGTAAATATATTTTTTCCGTTCCTCTTCATTTCCCACACGTGGTTACTATCAAGCAGTTCCCAATACCCAAAGATATTTCCAAAGCTAACACTACAAGTAAATAACCCCAGCCTGAGCGATAAAACATTAATATTCCTCTCGCCGTCTTCGATATTTCACCGAGTTTAGGGCGACCATGAGAATATACAAACCGGGAAATTCCCATTTAAATAACCTTCCTGAGAGTTGTATGGAATCTTTTTATTGCTGGTTACGTGATGTTTCGAATTGTCGTGTTGAGTTTTCGTGTGAAAATTGCATTAAAAAAATTGTGGCAAAAAGCTTTTTATGATGTAAAATATGATGTGATTAATTTATTATTTAGTTGAGAGAGCGTAAGCTATATATTGCCATATTCGATAACATACATAGGTATACCTGGGTTAAAATTCATGCAAATGTAAAAAACTAAAAGCTAGTCATAAAAAAATGGTTTTGTGCACAACAAGTCCATAACACAAAAATAGTCCTATTGCAAAAACCGCAACAGTCGAAATATTGGTAAAATGGTGTAAATAAAAATTGAAATAACGGCTGCAAACTTTTATTTCAATGTGGAACCAAAAGCATTTTTTGTAAAACATTCACTTATATACAAAACTAAATGAACACTACCGAAAAGTTTATTTATTTAAAATAGTTTTATTTTTTGTTTTGATATCTATTGTGTGACTATCCGGGAAAACACAGAAAGCGTGGAGTTACTCTATATTAGCCGATATATCATTTGTGGGACCATTAATATGGTGGTGCTGTCAGTTCTATGAATCGAAATTAAATATAAAAAAACTTTTATAGCCAATTGCGAGTTCAATACTAACCTCAACAACTGCATATTTTATAATTTTCATACAGAACCATCGCATATGTATATGTTAGATAACCTCAACTAAACTGGCGATTGATTTAAACCTAGGCTGTTATGGGCAAATGAAATATCAAATGAAATATCAATGAGTGAAATTAGAAGGCTTCGTAAGTAACAACAAATAAAGCGTCACCTATGTATAAGAAAACTTTAAAAATTTCCAAGATATTCCAAGGGTTTTTTTTGCCGAAAAAAGTGTTATGTTAATAGGATCTATTCTAACAGAATGATTTTATTTATTTTTATTTATTTATTTATTTTATGTATCTGGTTCACCAACAATTGTTTATACAAGAAACAAGAACTTACGAGCTAGTACAGTAGAATAGCAGTTGTACAACAATTACTTATAGGTAAACTCAACATTTCAGTATAGACATGCACGTAATTACTAATTTACAAGTACAGTGAAATTAAATAAGCCAAACAGTATATATAAAAGTGATAATGTACTTAATTACAAAAGGAAGAAAGCGATAAAAGTGATAAAAGGTAACAAATTTAAAACAACACTAATTGACATTACAATAAATTATCATCAATAAAAAATAATAATTACGAACAGAAATAATCAACAGAAAAACTAATACAGAAAAACTAAAAACTGTCAGAATTCAGTCAGGCCCGAGAGAATAGACTTTTTACTTTTGTGTGAATGCAAGTCTTGTCTATCGCTACAGCCATTGATGACCTTACAGAGCCTTGCGCAGGGAGAATTAGCGCCCAACACTGTTCTTCGCTGGGATGCATACAAGGGAATGTTGTACAAATACGGTACCTTTAAAACTGAAATCTAGTAACACAGGACCCAATACCATATACTAACCTTACACCTTATTTTCGCATTCATCACTTACAAGGATACCTTACATTCCGACAATTTTAGAGCATATTAAAATACATTCACGCATTTCACTAAATTAAATGTGTCAAGTAGTAATTTGACGTTAACAAGAGATAGTACCTATTAACGTCTGCAATAGTGCTCTTCTAAGTACGGTGGGTGCTTAAATTAATTCAAGTAAGGCGATTATCACACTGCCCCGCATGATGCAGCGTAGTGCGTGGATGCGTTTTTTTCCGTTGTATGGAAATATCTCCGTTTGTATGGAAAACACGCATAGTCCAACACACTGAAAATGCATCCACGCGCGTTCATGCGGATCACGCACATACATGCGGAGAAAAACGCACCCCCGCGCGTAGGTGCGGGGCGAGACGCAAGGTATGGCACACTGAATCCCGCAGTGACGCGCGTGATTTTGAATGGGCGTGACGTGTATGTTTGAAAATGGAACTCGATGAGAGCCGCCGTGCGTGAATTAACAAAACGCAACTACGCGCGTGAGTGCGCGAAAAACCCGCACGATGATGCAGATCTGCACTCCCGCAGGAACGCGCGTAGGTGCGTCGACACGCAAGATGCAGCGTGATGCGGGGCAGTGTGAAGATCCCCTAAGAGCGAGCACACTACAAACTTTAAGTCGGCCGATAGTTGATTTGAAGATGGTCTTTCTACGGTATTGTCGGTTTGCCGTCCTATCGGGCTGTGAGAGTGAAGGAATAGTGAGTGCACCTGTGTCCAAGCAAATGCTTGTGCACTATAATATCTCCTGCGCTAGTTGGCTAATCTCGTTACATGAGAACAGCCGCCGAAGCCAATAATCGGCTGGGAGGACATAATCATTATCACCATGAAATGGAAATACACACGTAACAAAGATCGGGCATATGTTCGGTATCAGAACAATTAAAAACATTTCTTGAATTTCACGAAAAAAAATTCTACCAACGCATCGACAGTCGGCCTACTATAAGTTTGTAGTATACGCACGCTCTAATAGGATGGACGCCCGTTGTTCAAGGGTTGTCATCTCCAGCCATGGTTTGGACGTGACAATCCTGAGTTACCCGGACACTTGCCATTTCTAGTCCGGATTTCCTCATTACTGATTATGTCCGGAGTTTTGAAGTTATGTTGTAAGGAAGATTTAGATTTGAGACGTCGTTGTCGAGGAAAATTTATTGGTGTAAGTGGAAGGACCAGTTTTAGTTCTAGAATTTTGTGCGCAACCTACAGTATGAGAACAGGAGACGGAAAGAACTTTGGAGCGTTCATCAATTTAAGAAGGTAATTTTGGGAAGCACTTGTATCTTTTTCGCGATTAAGGTAAATAAGGGAGCTGAAGATTCCGTGCGTGGGTCCACCTGCGTCCCAAGGGAACTCTTTAACACTGTATATATTATTCAACCATATAGGCGTTACTACTAAATTTTAACAAAATCCATTTTGACAGATATATAGAGGTATACCTATTCTTTTTTGTATACACCAATTAAAATTACAAAAAACAAAATATTTAAAGTTTAGGTAACACAATGGGGTCTTATCGCTAAAAGGATCTCTTACAGACAACCTTTAGTATTTTTTGCGTAAAACAGAATAAATATCCATACAAGCTTTGGTTTATTATAATGTTAGCAGGATCATTGTTTATCAAAAAAACCTACAACGTAGTAATAGGTCTCTTAAAACTCAAGTAAGTACCTGTTAGTGCACTTAAGAAAACACTTCCAATCAATAGCGTCGAAGGCGTGAGTAGTTTGTTTTAAAAGTTTTATTACATCCTGCAGACTCCCGGGGATAGATCGGACTTGCTTAAACTTTGCACTCTTTCTCTTTGAAATGGTATTAGCTTAGCTTGCGATTCCATTCGATATAGTGCTGATATTCTTTAATTATTATTATACTGGCTGTTATTAGTGATTCAAGTTTAAGAAGTAGCCACTGTTCTTTCTCAGACAGAAGGCGCAAGACAATCTGTGTACCAAATTCCATAGTTACAGTTTTGTTTGTATCAATCAGTTTAAATATCTATAAGACGTAGGATAATCAATTTTATAATTCATTCTTATCTTCAGACGATTCTGATTTTTGACTTCCTACAAACGTCTCACCATAAAAATCTGGTTACAATAACACTAAACACGACATCTATCTAACCTCGGTCACTTCATATTCAGCCAGCCGTACATAAAATTGTCACATCACTACAAAAGGAACGTCGTAAAAAAGAAAAAAAATCTGTAAAAAAACTTTTAAGTTAAACGGTTTTATCTTATGTGCACTGAAAACTAGAAAATAAAAAAATTGTTACTTACCTGTCAACCTACGTAGGTGGTCCCGGTCATATTAGACTAAAATAAAAACGTGGGGCCCATTAACTATTGCTGTAGTACTTTCTTCTAGCTAGAGGTACCTATAATAGGTGTGGATTACATCGACTTACTATAATCGTAACTGGAGATTTTGACAATCAATAATCAGCCGTAGCGGCTTCACCAGCGAACGCCGAGCTCATGATCTACCAAAGTATAAAGATATGCTTTGCCATAGGTAGGATTTCAGAGGGGCCCCACGTTTTTATTTTAGTCTAATATGACCGGGACCACCTACGTAGGTTGACAGGTAAGTAACAATTTTTTTATTTTCTAGTTTTCAGTGCACATAAGATAAAACCGTTTAACTTAAAAGTTTTTTTACAGATTTTTTATTTTCTAGTTTTTAGTATTTAATGAAAATGCCTACCGAATATTCCTCATTCTATCTAATTCATTTAGTGCATCATATTACATGGTCTCTTACCTGATAATTTATTACAATCTAATTCCTCAATACATAGCCCTTCCAGAGACTTTTTTTTTAACGACGCCAAAAATCATCCAATGACCCCTCCCGCTGTGGTGGCAGCGGTGAGGGAGTGCCAGACTTTTACTGACTAAAAACCGTTGTGTTTCGCCGTAGGCCTTTTATGTACCAGGGCCACGGTAACTCTTTCGAACAATCCCGCAGCCCAGGCAGGCCTTGGCCCTGTTGGGCCCCGCTGGGATTGCTGACAGTATTGTACTTGTGTAGCCCTTTCATTTGATACCCATATTGAGGGGGTTGTGGAAAAATATGTAACCCGCCATTTTATACCGGCGGCCATCTTGGATTTACAATGTTATTGATATTACTATATTGTATTGTCATCGGAATTAAAGGTGTGTACCAAATTTCAGATCAATCTGACAACAGGAAGGTACTTAAATTTGAATTACTAAATTTGACCCAAGAATAAATAATAAAACAAACGGGGTGAGCTAAATAAAACCGTTTAATAAACCCGTTGACGTCAAGTCGACTTGTTGCTTGCCGTGTCGGATCTGTCGTCACGTCATGATTGTCAACGTCAAATGTGGCTGTCAATTTTTGGCGGGTTTTGTTTTTCGATAATAATCTGTGGGATGCTTGCTGATAATGGGAAATGATTCATCCTTGTGAAGAGTGTTATTAGTAAATGTATGAAGTGTTAGATGCTGTTGATACCCATATATGCATGTACAGCTGATGAGACAAAAAAGCTCCAACATGGTTAGTAGAGGTGGTGTATTGACCTAATATGGGCTACTTATGGTAAAACAGTTATACACACCTATTTATGAAGAAAATAACTTTTCGCTGCGATTCCACACGCGTCCCGGATAAAAAGTAGCCTGTATCATTTCTCGGACTATTAGAGTGTCTGTCGGATCACTAGCTTCGAAGTAAAAGTTTCACTTTGACTATATTAAGTAGTACCTATTACTAGGAAAGGATTTTACGTACATGCTTTGATGAAAAGTAAAAAGCAATTAACAGTTCCACGTATGATTGAAAATATACAAAACCCACACACAAGCAAATATGTATTCAGGAATTTGAGCTTACGTTGGATTGAAAGCGAATACCGCTATAATTACGGAATATGAAATTGCGTAGGTATTGATTTTCCTAGAAAACACAAACAAACAGAGTTTTCATTCTGCAATTCGCAGACATTTTTATTGCAATGAAAATTGGTATGCTGCTACAAAATCCGAGATAGACTTCAATAATGACTATACTATTTGAAACCTACATATGTGTATGTTTTGCTAAGGACAAGGTACAAAGAAAGAAAAGCAAATTACATGTTTTATTCTTTGAGCTAATACCATTAACCATTCAAAAATATTCAGGTCATTAATATTGGTAGATATGATTCAAACTTAGATAGACTTTGACCACCAGTTTGAAGAGACTTTGGGGTCCTTTCAAGAACAGCCGAGTCAAAACAGTCAAAGTGTGTCCACGCAACTGTACTCAAAGCATATGTTAACCAAATGACGTGCCACAGACATTCTAGACGTGTGACTAACTCGATAGGCTAGCTAGAAACGCTACCTGACCAATCTCTCTACGTACCATGGAGAATAAAATGACTAACGAAGGTGCCATAGGAGAATCTCGTTAGAAAGTAGCACGCCTCAATGCGGGCGAGGAAAGTTACTCACTTCGCCCTTAAACGCCTTTGGACCTAATCATATTTTGTTATACCAAAAATCGTTGAGTCGCCTCGTTAGGTCACCCTTAATTGATAGTTTTGGTCATGTCCCTCGGACCTTTTTTGACCTAAAAGAAGGCGCCTGACCTACCTATACTATAGCATCTCTGATCATCTTTCTTTACTCCGTGCTACGTACCTAATGTCATATGCATAGAAGATGGAACAGAAACTCTATTTGGCTGCCAGGTGAAGCTGGTTGTGTAGCTAGTGATTGTAAATGGGTTAAACTATTTGTAGTGAATTTGATATAAGTGTTGGTGAATAACTCGTGTTTGCCTGATGATTGGCAAGCAATTACATACCTAAATATGTTTGAATAATGAAGAAAAGTACCTCGTTGTTGTCGTATGCGCTGCAAACTTGCAACACTGTAAAATAACTGTCGATCAATTATCCCGAATTATGCCGAAAAATTATCCGCCGACGATTGTTTGATGATTTGCGTGTTTTTCAGAGAGTTCAGTGTTTTATGGTCAGTCTTGAAAGGGAAACTAAAAACTCAATTATTAACGTTCTCAAAAATAAAGCAGCATGATTTAAAACAGCAAGTGCAAATCGGAGAATGGTCCTATCTAAATAAAAAATCCTCTCTAAATCTAAACAGAAATAATGAAATATTTCTATGCATTCTAAACCCTACGGGTGGAAAGCTTTTGTCAAGACATTCCTTCAATCGAACGTATTATTTTTAAAAGACAACAAAAATAAATACAGGCACTTAACCGAAATTGTATCTTAACAAAAAGACATTTTGCCAAAATATCTACAAAATTGTGGGTATTTGATAAAACGATGGTAACGAGCTTCATCTTGGGAAATGGGTACATTATAATAATTTGGAAATTTGACTCCATATTGTTAATACTTGATTTTTATTGTGTTTTGACGGTATGTCGTTTGTTCGAGTCTGGGGATGATGGATCGTTTGAGCTTCCAATTGGAATTGGTGTGAATAAGCTTCGGCTGTTTTGGAGGGTGAAGAATTGAAGATGTATATATTGTATCGCTTTAAGTTTGTTTATTTTTGGTATATCTGTATTGTTTGTTATATAAAGAGATTTTATTTTTATATTTATGTAGTGTAAAATGCGCATCATACAATTTGTCTTTTGGAACTGTGCTTTCAAGATCGTTACTGTTAGTTAAGTGTGTATAGTAATAAGTACGAAATAAAGTAGCCCTGTCTGACTGTCCCGCTAGAACTACTGAACCGATTTAAATGACAGATAGCATAGAGCTTGACAAAGGACATAGACTTTTTATCTGGCTTCGGGAAATAGTGCGCTTTTGCACCTGGCAATTGCGTGGAGGATTATCTCTATGACAATGCCAGGATAAATATTTCAGGCAAAGGGTTTAGTTTTTGGTTTCAATTACTTAATTACCAAAGAGGTAAAGATAATTAAGTAAAAAGGTCGTGTCACGTACTGAATCGTTTAGTAATGCAGCGAGATTCCGCTGAGTCATAACAACTTGTCCATTAGGCCTCTTGTCTAGATTCTATTGTTCTGACCCAAATCTTGATTAGATTTTCAGTTTAGCCGGATTGCAGCTAGTTACAGCCAGTTTCTTCATCAATAGTTAAAGCCAAAGTTAAAGTCAAAGTAATGTCTAAAGCAGCGGTTCCCGAATTCTTTTGGCTTCGGAACCCTTTTCGTTTAACCATTTTTCGGCGGAACCTTAGCAGTAACCTAAGACGTAAATACACTTAGGTACGGCTCGTGGCGTGTGGTAGCGCACCAAATGGTTATATGGTTAGAGACATATTCAGTATACTCAGGCGTAGCATGGCTATCTGCCACACGGGCCAGAAAACAATTTAGCCGCCCTTGACTTTGTGTATTATATGAATAGTTTTCAGTCTAAAGACTGACAAAGTAAACGCAAAAAGAAATAGATTGGGTTTGTACAGTTGCGAGGCGAGCGAGCGCAATTTTTTTTTAACTAAAAGAAGAAGTTCCAAGCATCCGCTAGCATTGGAAGACATCCAGCGGCAGCCGGTATCGCGAGCGAAGCGAGCGCGAATTTTTTTTAGTTTAAGTACCTACCTACACAAAATTAACAATACCACTGTAAATTAATAAAGTCTCAAAAAGTACAATATCCACACAAAAAAGCAAATCCAAATGAATAAGAAGCAGCTAGCGAAGAAAGCGCTATTGCTTTTTCTGAACCAGAGGAATAAACAATAAACATCAAAGGAAACCTCGACGGAAACGAAAACGAAACATGGAGCCGCGAGCGAAGCGAGCGCGAAATTTTCGGATTCGCGGAGGTGTAAAAATCGGAATAATGTCACACTTTGATACATGGTAAAAATAGCCACTGGAAATACTCTTATGCCGTGTCATTTCACGTCCTGTCAAATGTATGAAACCGTATAATCCTGGCGATGAAATAAGCCCAAAAAATGGGGTGGTGATTTTTGGCCGACTCGCTACCTACTTTTGCCGATTGCCGAAGACCTGGAGGTATTAAGTTAATCTACAATTTGTAAAAAACGGAATTAAATTATCTGCTACCGTGGCCTTCCCCCGCCACTTGTCGCGAACTCGTACTTACACTCCCGAGTGGTACCCAACTACATGGTAAATGGATTTTTTTTTTTTTAGTGAAACGATTTACCATATGGAAATCTTGTATTTTCCACGGAACCCCTGAGGGCCTGTCACGGAACCACAGGGTTCCGCGGAACCCCATTTGGGAACGGCTGGTCTAAAGTAAAAGTAACGGTCAAATTCTATTTTTCTATTAGTTTTTCTGTCACTTTAGCCTTGAAAAAACGTATTTGACCGTTACTTTTACTTTAGACATTACTTTAACTTTAACTTTTGATGAAGAAACTGGCCGTTAGAAGCTAAAAGCTAAAGGCTAAATTACATGAAATAAAAAAGTTCAAAGTTAAGCCTTCAGACATGTCATAGATTCATTATGTATGTAGGAATATAAAAGCCACTCCAAATTATTTAAAAATTATGTGTAAGGTATATGATACAAGGATGTTCCTACACCAAGTATTGCCTATATCCTTTCTCGGGCTCCAGACTACAATTTCAATCGGTTCAGTTTTAAAACCAAATTCAAAATCTTTATAACAGTCCTTAGTTCACTATAAAGATTTTGAATTTGAGAATCAGGAGTTGAAAGTATCACAGACCGAGTTTTTTTCGCATTTAGAATAAACAAGTAAGGATTATACTATGTACACTTTCCTTGACATACTTTCATCCTATACCTGTGCACAAAAACTACCATAACATTTTGATCCTTTCTCCCACATCACGTAGAAAAAGTCCAGCTTATTCTTCAACAAACACTGAAGAAAAACCACCAGACATATTGCCCACATTTGCGTTGTACCCATGGAGAACAAAATTACTAGCAGAGATGTCATATCGCAAAATCTCTTAAGAAATAAGCACGCCAAAATGCTGGTGTTCGGGGGATGACGAACGTTACTGTCTTTGCCCTTGTATGTCTTCATTGGACTCGATATAATTCTTCAGATATCCCAAAGAGTCTGAACGCCTCGTTATTTCGCTCGTAACTGAGCGTCTTGGTCATGCCCGCCATTGCTATTTGACCTACAAGAAGACGCCTGATCTACCTTCCTCATGACATATCCGCTATCTTTCCTTCCTCCAAGGTTGTACTAGATACAAAACCTAGATCTGTTATAATAAATCTTTGCGCATAACTCATTCGCAGGTGCACTGGACTCGACTATAAAGGTTATGTCTTTAGGGATGGGCAGAGTAATATTTTACGTGACTATAACATTTGTTGGTGGCTTCATTTACTGCAAGTGGTTTGCGTGTGTGCGTTTATTTAATAGTGAAGACATTATTTGGAATAACCGTGGTACTTGGTCTATGGTATATTTATGTGGTGTGACCGTAATGAGGGTTTTCTAAAATGGCAATCCACGAGGTGGCAGCACCGAGCGTCAGGTCCAGATAACTGTCAAAGTGCTTATCTTTACTATGAATAGTGAACGATTTTAGTGTTTTTTTTTATTTTATAATTAAAGCACTGCATTATTGTTTTACTATTGCGGTTGAGTAAATAAAAAAAACTAAATCATATTGTGTTAACAAATTTTTCAACAAGCTTTTCCTTAGTACCAGTGACTTTTGCACCCTCTCTCTTAGCTCAATTTTTAGTTCGGAAACCTTATTCTGACCGTAGTCCATAATAAAATCAATAACACTTCCAATATAACAGAATTTCAATAAACAATAAGTTCGGCACCTACAATTCCATACTATTTGACAGCTGTTTGGACCAGACGCATACGTGGCGCCACCCGGTGGCAGAAAAAATTTCAAAAACCCTCATTGGCATAACTGTATCTTATGCCGTTCATATCTCTTTTCCGGTCACTCCCATTGTATATAGTTTTAGGGCCTGAGGATTTTTATGCAAGTGATGATTTGAATATTATAAATGTTATGAAAATGAAAAGTTTTTGGTTGAAATGTTCTACAATTAGTGGGTTTGTTGAACGAAACTTTGTACAATTGTAGACTAACTTAGTACTTTTCAATGAGATGTGACTATGCATTTATAATAATACAAACTTATATATGCTATTTAATAATACACTCCAAACATAGTTCTGTTTATAATCCAGATTTAAACGCTTAATTAAACAGAACATAATAATTTAAATACCCATATCGTTTATCGTTATGCACGATAAAATAATCTCCATTTAGAGTTATTAGCATTTCGAGTTATGAATAAACTATGAAACCGTTAATTAATTTAGTATTATTATAATGCCAAAGCTTATTATTGTGGTGTCTCATTATTGAGTTATTAAATTCAAGCTGCATCATTATGTAAAAGGTATTTGCTGTCTTATTATTTTTTGTTTATGTATTGTTTGAAAGTGATGTAAATATCCAAGATACGAACAGAGGAAAGGATTTTTTTGATATTTTCTCATCACTACAAACCCTTCGAGCTCATCTAGTAAGTACATAGTGTAATGTTACCTAGTGGTATCTATTCATAAGAATTCAAATGTCATGCATGACACAAATTGAACATTTTAATATTTTATAAATTATATTCAACAAAGAGATAAATGATGATTGTGCCAAAGTAATTAATAATACAAAATAAATTGGACGACAGTAAAAATAAAAAATATGTACTATTTAAACGTCCATGAAAAGTACTAAGATAAAACCAGATTTACGAACTAGAGATGTTAGATAAATGTTATTTACTGCTATAAAAGAAAGGCATTTGCCCCTTACCGTCACAATTACGTCCCTATGTAATATTATGTCTTTTATTTCATTAGTGGACACAATACATCCCACTTTTTATCACATTTCATCCCACAATATTTTCGTTAGTGCAATGTTAACATTTGCAAGTTAGACAATTTTTGTAATATTAACTTCTGGCGTTTGATATTTATAGTGCAGCGAATTGGGTTATTTACTTTCACTTTACTGCTAGCGTTTTATCATCGTCAAATCGGCCTATTACTAATATTTATTAAAATTTAGTTTATTTTAAATAACTTTTATTTATTTACATAGTTATATACATAGATATTTACAAAAAAAAACTATCCTAGTAGAACAATAAAAAATATATATATATATACACTATATCTAAAAGGCGTCAAAAAATTCATCCCCATCGCTGTCAACTGGGAGCGTACCCAAGAGGCTGGCAGCATTACCTCGTTGGATGGCCATGCTGATCCTTTGTCCGAGGTAATAGCCAGCCTTTTGGTCACGAGAAGCGTCAACCAGCCGCCTAGACAGGTCTTTAAATAGGGTATGCGCATTCGGACCCCACGACCCGAGGGTTTCAACCCCAAACGGTTCGAAAATATAGTTGCCGACAAGGCCACTATATTTCCGCCGCTTGAGGTTCTCCGCGGCCGCAGCGGCAGCAGCAGCACAGCACGCAGAACTTGGAAGATGGGATGGCGCAAGAGTATCGACGCAGGTTGCGTCCCATACTAAAGGCCTACCCATCTTCCAAGGGAATAAAGACATGCCGTCCGGTCTCTTACCGTCGTCGCGTGCCAGGCCATTTGGTTCCAGTACAGCTGGCACCCCGACGGCAACAAGAGCCCGACGAATAATGTCGTTGATATTTGCGTGCCGCGCAATACGGCCCGCACTACGGCTGCACGACAGGCCGTGGTGTCCGAGGCTGGTGACAGCCTCACCACAGTGGCAGCGATGAGGGGAGCAGCACGGTGCTCCTATACGTAAACAAGTAGCGAGGCGGAAAGTTGTATCGTCAAACATGGTGCCAATGTTTGACGACGGTAGTGCCTGAAGCCAAAGCCCCGACTCCCATCTACCCACAGCCAGTAGGCGCGCTCGCTCAGCAGGAGTAATTGCCGTTTCTATCAAACTATTCCGGGTTACTCTGCAGAGCGGCTCATCCCACTGTCTTTGGGAAGACGGGTTGCTGGGTAAATTTTCGTTCGGGCAAGTAATTTTCCATGCATCCATAGCCTCGGCTAAATACGGCACCTCGAAATCAGCCAGTGTTGGAGTAAGAATATTCCTGGTTAATTTCTCAGTGCCGTGAACCGAGGATATGAATGCCGGTAAACTAATACTGGTAATTTTGCGGACGCCGAGACCTCCCATCCGGATGGGCAATGTGGCTTGTTGCCAGGCTCGGTCGTCCAGGGCCACATTGAGAATGGAGCTGAGGGTATGGCGGATAATTTTATCAATTGGGTCTAAAAGGTGGCTATGTTTAAAGAGATGAGAAGAACGGAGGTAATATGTAAATTTAGGACCAAAACAGCAGTGTCGAATTATTGTGATGGCCGATTAAAACTATTTGTAAGGTACTATACATAACACTATGGATTTGATGTTGTTCGATTGCTGAAATAAATTAAATTATTGCTCACTGCCCACCCAATAATTATCCACTGTCCAGTGTCAGTTAGTTCGTCAGCGCTTCCGCCTACTATTTTTACCTTTTACAAATCGAAGCAACAGTTTCACAAAACAGGGTAACCTCATATTTTCACACCTTTAAGACTTCAAAACTTTCAAATTCCCGCTCCAACACATAATCTCTATATGGAAGTACTTTCCAAATGTCACGTCATGAATTTCACTTGTTAAGACTTGATCGCGAACTTCGAAGGGGGCAAATGGCTCCAGGTTCACAGGTCGGGCGAAGCACGTCATAAAATGTCGACGTTGTTAATTTGTTCTTTGTTTTACGATCTTTCTGATGCTGGCTCTGTAATTTATAGGGCTTCAGTTCTTTTTCCGCTGGCTCATCATTTGTTTGAGATTGAAGTGCACGTGGTATGGGCAGTCAAATCAGTGATGTACCTATGTCATTTGGGGGTTACAGTTTGGGAGACGATGGAATGTTATCTGGTCGTGAGAGGCTTCTTCATCTCGAACACTTTTTGATTTAGGAAGAATTTTTGAGAACTTTGAGCCTTATAATTAGCTATCATAAATTAAAATTTTCGTACTTATATAGACTAACTTAGCTAACAAAAATATTTGTCGGTGCTAAAAAAATAAAGTGGAAATGCAAAGTGACTTGATATTATGAGCAACCCAATAACAATTTGAATAAAGAATTATTCAATTTTACGACTGTCGATTCCCCCCAAATTCTAGCACCACCCTAATGACTAATTCATGCGAATCAAAAACGGACACCAATAAACATTTTTCAATAACCCATTTGACGTGACCAAACATCTAAAGTTACAATTAATCGATCCTGAAACCCAAATACCCATAGAGAACAAAATGACTAGCGGAGGAGCCGTAATGGAAAATCTTCGAAATAGAAGAAAGCAACGCGCTAAAATGGGGGAGTGCGCTGCAAGGAACGACTCTTACACCGACCTACTTCGGATACAATAATTTTATGCATTTCCAAAAATTGTTGACAGATACCTCAAAAAAACCGAACGCGTAGTTAGCTTACTCGTAACTGATCATTTTGGTCATGCTCACCGTACGTATTTGACCTAGAAGGCGGCAACTGACCTGCATTATGGCATCTCTACTCATCTTTCCTTACTCCGTGCAAATACCAATGACATGCGATCCCGGATTCCGAGAAAAACTCGGAACGCATGGACCGGCAGACATGTTGGAACATTTTCAATTTCCGGACATTTTGTGACGTCACGAAGGCCCATGTTGACGAATATTTTGATCTCGTACTTGTTTGGCAATTTTCTTTAGCAAATACCTTCCTGTGTGTGGATGGAAATTGTTATTTCGTTATTATATCGGCTGTGGGCGGTTTCTTTTTTGTAAAGGATACAATATTGGGGTGTTGTATTTTCCTTAACGGGTAAGTGGTTTAGATATACTTTGAGATGTTGTTAGAGATCATATTAATACTTATCTTAAAATGTTTTTAGAAATTACCGACTTTTCACATGACACAATTAAACTAAGAGTAATTCTTATACATTAAGATATGGCACTGTTCGCGAGCTGCCGTTTAACTCCATACTAACTAATGCACATGATGAAACTATCAACTGAATAAAAGTTTGCTATATTCGGGAATTGAAAGAACCTAAACGCATTCATCTTAATTCACCACCAACTTGCCTACACTTAAACGATCCACCAAAATTAGTGTCATCAGTTACCAAAGAAAATTTTCCATAAAACACTTGGCGAACCAAATCAATCTTTATAAGTATGATGTGAAAAAACTTCGGGAAGACGCAACTTATGTTCCGGCAAAGCGGAAAACTTTCCGATCGGTTATGGAGGCAAATCCATTAAGAAGAGATGTTGAATTTTCAGTTTTCTATCAGACCACAAGTTTGTCTGCTAAGTTTTCGAAAGAATATGCAAATTTACTCAACGCATCGCCGGTAAAGTGTGAAGCTGCATACATGCATAGATTTCAATTTTGATCGGTTATGGAAGAATATCTGGTTTAATGTAGGCATGGAAATAGGCGGACACTACTGCAGTCTGGTTTGTAATGGCACCTTATAATAGCTCTTATGGTCGCCTTACGCACCCGTAACAAATTTATTAAACCTTGGATTAGCTAAAAAGAAAATACATTTTAAATACTTGTCAATGTTGGATCATTGAGTGCCCCTATCGAAACTAATCAAAGATAATGACGATGCGGTTTTATATAAAAGTAATTCTCTAAAACATTTGCATATAGATACTTTATCCCGTCAATAACCCTTTAAAAAGTAACGATCATACCACTTAAACACACAGTTTAATTAAAAACTGAACCAACAGCAGGACCTACCGTCAACGCATATAAATGAGAGCAAACAAAATTGTACACAATTAGAGAACCAAATGAACCGGCTCCGACTGAAATGCTAATGTGTTCAGGAACTCATAGTGTTACATAGTGTACTAAGCAAATATGCTGGAGTTTGCAAGCAAATCCAAAGGGCGGTATTAGTTTAGGGCTCCGATTTAGAAGTGATTGAGGACTAATGGAGCTAAATGGGGAACTGTGTGATGCAAATTTTTGGTGCCTATTTCGGGTCTCGCTTTGTCAGCTTACACAAGCTAGGTAATAGACATTACTCGGTTGTTTCTAGCTTTATTCATGCCATTATTATCATTATCTCATCCATAGAAATGCTGACTACAGGCCTCTTTCATTGATTTACACGAGGACCGGTTGGATTTATTTTAATGTGAACAAAAATAAAGACTGAGTACAGGTGAAATTGAGTCACCCGACTCCAGTGAACAGTGACTTCCTGAGCCAGTGAAGACAATAGGGGTGTAGAATTATATAGGTAGAAGACCTAAACTTGAAACCATTACCTTCTATTATAATTACTGCATTACCAAAAAAACAGCCAATCGCTACAAAATATGTACAAAACAAAGAACAAAACCCGTCCCACAAAATAGTTTAACGCTTGACAAACATTCTCACCTACTGAGCGTCTCGACAAATCGATGCGGTAAATAAAAGAGTTTCCCAAGCACATTCCACATCAAAGGCGAGAGGTAGCCACTCTGCACAGTCGGATACGCCGAATCATCCGCACAATAGTATCGTAAGAATAATCTCGAACGTTGGTTTTTAGTTGCAGAGTTCTTTTGTCAACGCTTCTTGTTGTGTGAACATGACATGTGTCAGTTTGAGTGGTTGGTCAGATTTTATTTTTGGGATTTGAATGTAATTTTTTGGTACTTTTATGTAAAATATAGTAGTAATTCACAATGTTTTTTTTATTACATTGTTACTGTTACAGCCTTTTTATCGTCCCACTGCTGGGCACACGCCTCCTCTCACACGGAGAAGGATTAAGCGTTAATCACCACGCTTGCTCAAAGCGGGTTGGTGATTTCAGACTTTATAGTCCAGGTTTCCTCAAGATGTTTTCCTTCACCTTTTTATCAGCCATTGGTGTCTAAGATTTACCTAGAAAGTACATACAAACTTAGAAAAGTTGCATTGGTACTTGCCTGACCTGAAATCGAACCCACACCCTCATACTCGAGAGGTTGGTTCTTTACCCACTAGGCCACCACGACTTAGTACATTAATTAAAATAATAAGAAAAAATTAAAATAATAAGAAAAGAGTTTAAAGGAGTACCTACTCTAAAGAAAGTATGTATGTATCTACTTACGTAATTTTTTTGTTAGCAGTTATACACTTCCTATTTTAACAAGCTATTTTGGGAACTCAGGGGTCCCCTTTGTTCGAGACGGAGAGGTTCAAGTGAAAGTCATTAGTACGTATAACCGTGTATTTCACTGGTCGTCATCGATACATATGTTATCACTATAAACTATTAACACCACGGAGGAATGATGTTTTACTCGAAGCCTTTGTAATAAAGTAGTTTTGTGTAGAGTAATTATTCGTGTCCGTTGGAAAAAAAGGATGTGTCCATAGATAAGAAATGTCTATATCAGAACATAATAAAATTCTCGGGTTGCCAGCGCAGTGGCGTTCGGAAACGCCACACCACCCCCCCACGGAGAGGGATAACCCGATTACCTATTCATAATCGGGGAGTTCCTTAAATTTAACACGTCTACCGGATCGTGTAGTGTAGGGCAATTTATGAGCGTTTAGACTGGTGTCCCTGGACTTCACATGCTCATTTGGTCTCCTAGGGAGGTTAACGGTTGTGTGTGTCGTGGGTTCTGCGAACCTGTGACTGTGCTCGTCAGAAGTATGAGTTGCATGTTCCATGTGTGCCGGTTTCACGCGATCAATACTAACGGTCACAGTTTTGTGATTTACCTCTAGAGTAATGGTTTTTCCATCACTGGCGCGGCTGACAACACGGTACGGTCCGGAATATGGCGGCTGTAGTGGTCGTCTGACCGAGTCGTCCCTGAGGAACACGTGCGTTGACAAGGAGAGGTCCTTGAATATAAATTTTGATGGCTCTGAATGCCGAGATGCAGGGATAGGTCGTATAGCAGACATTTTACGTCGAAGCTGTACAACAAAATCAGCAGGGTCTCCGAATTGGTCAGGTTCATCTGTTTCGACGATCAACTCACCGGGCAGGCGAAGAGGTTCCCCATACAACATTTCGGCGGCTGTGGCGTTCAGGTCTTCCTTAAACGCAGACCGCATGCCGAGGAGAACCAGAGGCAAGGAGCGGACCCATGAGTCCTGGTGACACATAATGGCTGCCTTTAACTGTCGATGGACCCGTTCAATCATACCATTGGCACAAGGATGATAAGCTGTCGTCCTGACTCTGGTGATGGCATATTGTGTCATCAGTCGGCGAAATAAGTCAGACTCGAACTGAGTCCCTTGATCCGTGGTAACAACTGAAGGCACGCCGAAACGCGAAATCCATTCCCGGGTAAATGTTTCTGCTACCTCTTCTGCAGTTATCGAACGCATTGGCCATACTTCAGGCCATTTTGTAACTCTGTCAATAGCAGTCAGACAGTACCGATAGTCGTTGCAGATCGGTAAGGGACCTATAATGTCTATGTGGACGTGTTTAAAACGAGCCTGAGGTAATGCGAAATTGCCAAGAGGGGACGAATTATGACGCGATACTTTACAACGTTGACACTCTAGGCATTGACGAGCCCATTGCTTGCAGTCCTTGTTGATGGAAGGCCAAACGTAGCGTTCAGTTACGAGGCGGGTGGAAGCTCGCGTGCCAGGATGGCTTAGGCTATGTAGCTTATCAAACGTAGCTTTTCGGAAGGAAGGGGTCAAATAAGGACGAAGCTTGCCGGTAGACTTATCACATGTGATGATAAAGTTGGTTCCTGGAATGTTGACCTTGGTTAACTGCAGGCTAGAGCCTTGTTGAATTATATTTGCTAATTCCTGGTCTGTATCCTGTGATTTTGCAAGCGTTTCCCAGTCCTGATCGAGAGCAATGGCGTCAACGCGAGACATTGCGTCTGCAACAATATTGTCCTCTCCCTTTATGTATTTAATGTCTGTAGTGAATTGGCTTATAAACGACAATTGGTTTAATTGTGCTGGTGGCAGTTTTTCTCGACGCTGGAGGAAAGCATACAGAAGCGGCTTGTGGTCTGTAAAAATGGTTACATGTTGGACCTCTAGGATGTGGCGGAAGTGCTGCACGCTTTCGTACACCGCCAATAGTTCCCGATAATAAGCCGGCCACTGTGCTTGTTGTTGGGTCAGCTTTTTGCTGAAAAAGGCAATAGGTACCCACTTGCCACTAACCTCTTGTTGGAGGCAGGATCCGATATGGACACTAGAGGCATCTGTAAACAATCCAAGGGGAGCATTGCTTACGGGATGATGCAATAGAGTAGCGGAGGCTAGACTCTTTTTACAGTCGTCTAGTTGCTGAAGCAGTTCGGGTGACCATGTAAATGGTTTTGCACCTTTGCCTTTAGTAGCAATAACCGCTTTTATGAGGGGCGCCTGAAACAATGCAGCTTTTGGAAGAAATCGCCGATAATAATTAAGCATTCCGAGAAAACGCCGCACACCCTGGACGGTTTTAGGGGGCGGAAAGTCGATGATGGTTTGCACACGATCTTGGGGGGGTTTGGTGCCCTTGGGACTAATGTGAAATCCTAGAAATGTCACCTCACGTGCACCAAAAACACATTTGGAAGGATTTATCACCACACCATAGTCCCGTAACCTGCCGAAGAGAATGCGTAAATGCTCGCGATGATGGTCGGCGTCTGTGGAGTGGACGAGGATGTCATCTACGTACGGAAAACAGAAATCGAGGCCCCGTGTGACCTCGTCAATAAACCGCTGGAAGGTCTGGCCAGCATTGCGAAGGCCGAAGGTCATGAAGGGGAACTCGAAGAGGCCAAAGGGGGTAATAATGGCTGTCTTTGGGATGTCTTCTTCTGAAACCGGAATTTGGTGGTATGCCTTGACAAGATCAATTGTGCTGAAAATTTTGGAGCCTATGAGATTGTGGGTGAAGTCATTAATGTGCCGGACAGGATACCGGTCGGGTACAGTACGGGCGTTCAGGGCACGGTAGTCTCCGCAAGGACGCCAGGTGCTGTCTTTCTTTAGGGTCATATGAAGGGGAGATGACCACGCACTTTTGGATGGTCGGGCCGTACCGGATAGAACCATTTCTTCAAATTCCTTCTTAGCAGACTTCAGTTTTTGAGGTGCTAAACGGCGAGGACGACAAGAAATAGGAGGCCCGTCTGTTGTTTTAATGAAATGCACAGTATCATGCTTAATAGTTCTAGGGCAACCAGGAGGGTGAGTTATTTCTGGAAACTCATTAAGTAAATGACCAAAACCAGAGTTTGAAGGAGCAACAGCTTTGACGCTAGGTTGTTCTGACATCGCGGTGGAGGCGAGGGCTGAGAGGTTCGTGACACCATCTATCAAGCGCTTAGTGCGGCAATCGGGAAGGAGGTGATAATACGCTAAAAAGTCTGAACCAATAATCGCGTTATTAACGTCAGCAACGATGAATGTCCAAGTGAACTGACGACGAAGACGAAAGTTTAGTGTTAGCGTTATTGTGCCGAAAGTCTGTATGCTGCTACCGTTGGCGGCGCAAAGGTCGTAGTCGGTAGGTTTCCTCCGACTCGTGAGCCAACGATGGGGGTAGCAGCAGAGGTCTGACCCGGTATCAATTAGAAACTGCCGCTTTGTAACTTGGTCAGTTATAAAGAGGCGACGGCTAAGAGGTTGGCTGTTTTCACAATCAGTCGCCGCCGCTACTGACTGCTTCTTGGGTTTTCCGACTGCCAGCTGCATGGTGAGGTGCATTTCGTAGCTCTGTAACCGAATTTTCGATGGTACCAGCAAAGTCTTGCGCCTCGGTCCGGAGTATTGCTACGTGAGGACTGTCTGCTACGGCTTGGAGCTCGGGACCGATCTGTCCTCAGGGCGGCGACTTGACTGCTCAACTCCTCTAATCGTTCGAGCAAACTGTTCAGAGTAGGAGCTCCTGTTGTAGCAAAAACATTTACCCGTGTTGGCTCAGTTTCCATAATTTTGTCCGCTATGTCTGCTACCTTATCCAGTGTTAAATCTGCTTGCGTGGCAAGGATGCTCTGTGTATGTTGGGGCAAACGGCGGAGCCAGAGTTGGCGTAAGATGTTGTCATCCGATAGAGTTTTCCCAGCAATGGATCTGAGGTGACGGAGGAACTGGGAAGGTTTCCTGTCACCAAGTTCCTCATCACTCAACAGCTGTCTCAACCTTTGCTCTTCAGATATTGAAAACCTTTTCATTAAAGCTTCTTTGAGTTTTTCATACTTGCCTTCTGCTGGCGGGTTGATAAATATGTGTTCGATTTCTCCAACTATCTTTGTATCAATTTGACTTAGGATGTAACTATATTTGGTGATATCAGTTGTTATCCCTGCCAATAGGAACTGGGCTTCAGCTTGTTCAAACCATATAGCAACCCTATCAGACCAAAACGGTGGAAGCTTGACTGCAACCCTACATGTGGAGGCGGCTATCTCTGGAATAGATGCAGTACTAGCATGTTCATGCTTAGTGCGCAGGGCCTGGTTTTCAGCTTCAAGCATTTTTACACGTGCTTGTAGTTCTTCAGTCATGGTGAGGAATATTAAAAGCAAATAATGAAGAAATTAATTAATGAAGCAAATAAAAATCCAAGAATACCAAAACTAATCCCGGAGTAGTTATTCTAACCGTGGGTGAGTGGTGCAGCTGACAGTGCAAACATGCAGGTAAATGTTAGACCAGAGATAGAAAGTAAACATATAACAAACACAAGTAAATCAAACCCATAAACACAAGAACATTAAATTAAGAAACACCAAATAAAATTCAAATGAGACCTAAGCATGCTAAAAGAATAAAAATAAAAAATAAACAATGTAAAAGGTAATATAGAAATTTTCTTAAAATACACACAAGCAGAAATGCAAATAAAAGTTTAAATCTTAGGAACTTTAGTGTTTAAGCACAGTTATTAGAATATAATTTAGGATTTAAACTTAGTACAAAGGTGTGAATGTAATAAAATTAATATTTAGAACCATTTCACATAGCAAAGTTGTTTAAGTGCAAACTAATTATGTTATGGTATCTATTATTATAAAAGTATTGTTGTTATATTAAACAAATCAGACAGTATTAGAATTTAAGAAAAAAAAACTTTTAAACACAGTTTGTATTCACAAGGTACTTGCGCAGTTGATGTCAGCTGGATATCCTTTTTGAAGTTTTATTTTTGTTTGTTTTTGTAATGCACATGCACTAGGTACTTGGGTATGTAGTGAGTTTATGGTGGAAGCACTCAGGACATGCTGTAGGCAATGCAGGGCTCTATTCCCGCGATGACTGTGGAGAGTATGACTGAAGTCTCGAAGTCCGCGGGGCAGCTCGTTGTATTGGCAGCAAACGTTATGAAGCTTCACGTTACAATCACGTCGGGGTCACCACTTTGGGAACTCAGGGGTCCCCTTTGTTCGAGACGGAGAGGTTCAAGTGAAAGTCATTAGTACGTATAACCGTGTATTTCACTGGTCGTCATCGATACATATGTTATCACTATAAACTATTAACACCACGGAGGAATGATGTTTTACTCGAAGCCTTTGTAATAAAGTAGTTTTGTGTAGAGTAATTATTCGTGTCCGTTGGAAAAAAGGATGTGTCCATAGATAAGAAATGTCTATATCAGAACATAATAAAATTCTCGGGTTGCCAGCGCAGTGGCGTTCGGAAACGCCACACTATAATCTAACTAGCTCTAACATACTGGATTAATTACATAGTTCAGTTAGGTACATACTGTATTTATTCTTATATTTCATTACCGATATTTTGAGGTTTTTTCCCGATATAAAGAACTTAAACACCCATCTAGAATTTCAGACCGCAAAGTTTCGTTTCAAACATATTAGGCTAATTAGTTTACCTATAACACCTTTTAAAATAATCCTGGTTGCTTTTGAGATCCACAAGAAACTTAAAACTAGATATCTGTACAAAACCGGATAAAACCAGTCTAGTTTTCAAATAAAAGTTCCGTTAAGACATGTAATTGCGACTTAGCGAAAGTTTTTATCTCTGAACACGGCAGAAAACACTTCTACCGAGTAATGCATATTACTAATTTTCTTGTTAACCTTTCTAACTAAACTGAAAGTTAACGGGAAGTCCAAACCTCAGCTTGAACTTTAACTTAAGTAAAGCTACTTGTAAGTACAAGTTGGACTACAACGAGCGGATGAAACCCACTGTCCGGTCGTGTTTGAAGGCTGTTTTAACGAACTACAGCCACTTCTAACTATGCCACGAACGTTAGAATAGGTAATTATATGTTTTGTCTATATCAGTGTCCATGTGTATAATCTTAATATAACAATCGTGAAAGTTCGTATGTACGGATGTGCCACTTTGGATAAATGAATTTTGATGAAACAACATAATATAGCTTGTTCTTCTTCTTTCGTGTCGATATAGCTCGTAAAACAGAATGTCATAGAGGTATACGCATACAGTATTTTAATCTACCGACAGCCTCGTTAGTCTAGTGGTCGCAAGCGCGGCTGCTGTGTTCGAGGTCTCGGGTTCGATTCCCGGGTCGGGCCGAAATCGCTTTGTGGGTTTTCTTAAACTTTCACAAAGCAGCCCGTAGTCTGGAAGTTGGTGATTGATTCACCCGTGCATCGGAGAGCACGTAAATGTCGGTCCTGCGCCTGATCTCTTTCCGGTCATGTCGGATTGCCGTCCCATCGGGTTATGAGAGTGAAGGAATAGGGAGTGCACCTGTGTTTGCGCAAATGCTCGTGCACTATAATTGTCCTGCGCAGCTGGCTGATCTCCTTAAATGAAAACAGCCGCCGTGGCAGAAATCGGCCGTGGATGCCATTAATAAAAGTACCGTACTTTTATAAGCGAATGTGACATCTTGTAAATATAATATTTTATATTACAGCATAAAAATCCCTTTGATAGTCAACAAACAAACGCTTTTCCTTTGAGCAGAACTACAACGAATAGTCAAACTTGGAAGAGGAAATTAGCTTCTGAATTAAAACGTGCTGAAGGTAACATGTCTACGGAATCATTGAAAACTTTATAAAGACTATTCACAGTTCACTCGGAGACTCGCAATTGTGAGCAACTTCACTGTGATTCAACTCGTTGTAAGTTTGGTGAATTAACGAGATAGTTTTGTTTGTGACTGTACTTGGAAATAATGTGCATTTTCGAGTTTGAACGCTTGAATTTCAGCAATAACGTGAAGAACATTTAACAAATGTAGATTTTATATCTTTTTTTCGTATCAAATGACGTTTGTATGTACATTTGTGATCACTACTCGAACGAGGCGTTTAATACTGTAAACATATCATGTAGTATATTTTTGTGTATGTTTTCAACAAATATTAACAGACATATGTTTGTGTGTTTTTATTTTGTAAATATAATACCCTTGCTATAAATTCTCTTTTAACTTTTGTTCAAACATTTAACATGATACTGACACAACAGCTTTCAGCGTTTCCTAACACTAGTTTGTCTAGAATTTAGCAGAAAATATATAAAAACCCGTGTACAATTTTCTAACTATAGTTTTTTTGTCAAAATATTTAACACAAAACATGATCGTGTTTCATAAACTGTCAACAACTTTCAACTGTAATTTTGAAGTTAAGTGTACGTGGATATAGGGCTGTCACACTTAAGTATTTAATATTATATCTAAATGTACCATACATATAAACTTATTTTCATTTAAGAACCAAGTACTAGTAATTGTTTTTGTTGGTATTACAAATACTCAAATTCAGGTTATCATCCCACAATATCCAGAATGAACTTCGCGTATCCGGAGAAAGAGAAAAGTCAATACGTCGTCTACCTATCTTGAACTTATTAAATCAATCGGTGTAACATTTTAATTATGAAGGCATAATCAACAAAATAACAATAAATAGCTATACCCAGCTAAATGTCTTCTAAAGAATCAAGAGAAGAGATAAAAATGGTACCCATATTTCGATTTACTTGCGTGGTTTTAATAAACAAGAAAATATTGCTTTTACTTAAGAAGTTCAGATATATTTCATTAAATGTCCTACAGTGAAACCGAACATTACCAAAAATATCACCCCTTGCTCAGCAGACAGCCCTGCTCTCATGTAGACTTCAATTACATAACTCGAAAGGATTGTTAATCGAGTTGCACACGACGCGTGCGCCGCTGCACTCACGTCGCCAATCACTGAAGTCACACTTGTTTTTCTGTCACGGTTTAGTTACGGAGATTTTTGGGTCATTTTTAGAAACTAGGTAGGTGTATGTATAGGTTAGGAATATGGATACTATGTTATTCATAGTTTTGCTCTTTCATAAGTTAAATAGGTACTGCTACCCAGCTGTAGGTATCTGGTTAGACTACGAGCTTGCTCCGACATAGTTGGAAAATGGCTAGGCAGATGGTGATATAGGTACTAGCTGTATAATAATAATTAATATTATTTAATTTTTCTTTTTTTCGGTCATAGTAGCCAGTTTGTCAGGTTTCGTCATTTTATCTATACTAATATTATAAAGAGGAAAACTTTGTTTGTTTTTTGTTTGGTTGTAATGGATAAACTCAAAAACTACTGGACCGATTTTAAATATTTTTTCACCATTAGAAAGCTATATTATCTGCGAGTAACATAGGCTATATTTTATCCCGGTGCGGGCAGTAGCGCCCACGGGACGCGGGTGAAATCGCGGAAAAAAGGCTAGTTTTTAATAAAAAAATATCTTCTTGAATATAAGTGCCTTAAACCCGGCTAAAACGTCAACGGTATAACTCATAAGATATTATTCATCTAGAAGTGGATCTAGGTACTAAAACCAAACCGAACTCAGCATCTATCCACAAAACGGACACAAACACCCAGAAAATAACCCCACCTTTATTCACCTTTGCCATTGAATTACAGTCAACCGTGAACTTCAAACAATAGAGCATCACAAAGGCAGGATATATCCCTCGCAAAATCTAAGCTTAATAGAATAAAATCCCTTTAAAACAACATAAATCTACGGACGCCATTGATAGGGGCGCCCCTGAATTGCTTATAAATCCAGCCAAATGGTTATTGGGTGAAAAATGGCCGAAATTGTTAGATACCTCGGTTAATTTAACATTTGGGTTACAGAATGATATGTCTACAGATTATATCAGGGTACAATTTGAAGGGGTGTAATGAAAAAAGTTGCGTTTTTTTTTTGTTTTCAAAATCTTTTTTTTTTTTTTTGGGGTACGGATGGACGTGCGGGTCCGCCTTTATTGTTTGCGTTTTAATTTATAAGGGTTTCAAGAAATTGTAACTTCATTTTAAAATGTAAATGGGTTAAGAATTAGATAAGGGTCGAAGATATTTGTATGATAATCAGGGTTTGTTTAATGAGCTACATTTCCGTAGAGGCTTACATGTAGGTATGAAGAATTTATAAGTATTGCCTAAGGCATGTCCTTATCGGCGAGTAGTTTAAATTTTCCCCGGAAATACTATAAACATAACTTTTTTTTTTAATTGAGCAAATATAAAAAAAAAGTGCCCTCCGCTATAAATGAGATGAATGAATCTGATGCTAAAATAATTTTGAAGTCGGTCGAATAGTTCCAGAGATTAGCGTGCTCAAACTCTTTATATTTTTTTACATTAGTGTAGATTATAAAACTGACAAGTGAAAGATAAAATAATTAATATACAAAACATACATACTTGTAGCCAATATCTTAACAATCAAACCTATGCTTCCCTTAGGTACCTATGCTTAGACATACAATCAGGCGATTAATTACTGAATTGAATAACATAACACGCACGGATGCTTCAGGGAAGCTGTCAATTAGTGTTGATGCACAAACCAATCATGCGATGCAATTTAATAATCTGCTTGAATTTCGGCTTAATTTTGCTGTCAATAGTATTTTTTTTACCACAGATTTAGTAGCAAAAAGAACTGCCAAGTATTTTGTTCTAGGACTTGATACCTGCCAAGATACGCTATTTTCTTTTTGTGGCTAAAAAACTTACTTCCGCAAAAATCTTCTTCTGTAATATTTTCCCTTGTGAATTATAACAAAAAGATCCGTTTGAAGCCATATGAAATCAATTTGGTAAAAAAATATATCTGAGAACGTAGTCCATATAAATTCATTTCTGTTTCTTTCAATAAAGGATCCTAACAGCCACAAAAGTAGCACTTCCTCGTACAAAGTACAACACAAGACTGTAATAAAGGTTTCGTACCACGGCTAATAGAATGACAACACTTTATTGTCGACACGATGTTCTACTCTAATTCTAGGTCATATGACACACCTTTATCTTTTTCGAAACGTGCTGGTTTTATTTTGTTGGTGTTCAGTGTAACATATTTTTCAGTGGAAAGTCAGAATTTAGATTCGTATTCAGTTGATTACAGAATCAAATCGAAGTCAAAGGTTTTGAAATCAAATCAAAAAAACCTTTGACATTTGATGACCATTAAGTTCATTGTCGTCACTCTCTAAAAAGTGCTGGACAAAGCCCTTCCTCCCCCAAGCTTGTTTTGCCCATACTTAGCGCTCTGGGCATGCATATTGGAAAGCGCAGTGTCAGATGTTACGGGCATTAGCTTTTTCTATATGTACATGAAGAATAACACCAGAGTCAGCGCGTATCACAGGATCAAAACAAAACCCCCCGGGAAACACAACCAAACCCGAAACCTAATAAATAAAAACCACCATTTTTCATTCGTCCCAAACATTACAAATTCAAATTCAACCGCCAAGTCACAGATGCTAACACAACAAATTATTTCACCTATCAAACCGGTACCGTACAGGCCCCGTACAGCCCCGTAGTCGTGTCGGAACGTGATCGTCGTACCAAGTGCTTGGAACCGTGACAAACGCGCCGCGAATTCAATAGCAGGTTGGATCGAAAGACCGGGATCACCTGTTCGTGGTGTATTTGTAATAAACTATTTTAGTTTTGAAGGGGTTGTCAAGTGAGTTAGTGATGATACCTATACGAATATAGTCTGGCCTGTGTATGGCTTGGTCCGGTTTGAAGAGTTCTTTCATTTATAGAGGCAATAGGCTATTCTGTATCCAGATGCGAAGTTTATATGGGTCACGGGTGAAACCACTGGTGGAAGCTAGTAGCTAGATTATATTTTAGTTATTACAGTCTAACAGTCATGCTGGGTGTTTCATGAGCAATTTTTATATAAGGACTTAAATTACATAAAAGCACAAAAGAAACACCGACAAAAACGTAATTTAAAAGCTGAAGGGACTCAGAATCAAAAAGTTTTGCGCTGCGGTTTCCCTTCCAGCCGGTATATTAAATTTCTTTGAGAAAGGTATGTCAATTGGATCGTTGAGTTTTACGTAATTAGGGGGCTCGTGTATTTCCAACCCATTGCGGGCAGCTATGAGGAAAAGTTAATAAAAAAAAATTGGCTTCTGTGAGTTAGGATAAATTGCAAAAAAAATGAGCCAATTTTCAAACGATACTTGATAACAGTAGTAAATAACAGCTCACACACAGTCTCTAAGATACCTTTAGCAGTCTAAATATAACTTCACTTATTCCAAAATAAACATACGCGTTTATGCAAGAAATTCTCCGAGCTTATCATAAAAGCCCCCACTCACACACGCTCAAATTTTCTTATTCCCAAACAGACGAACGCTCTCACGCATGAAAAGTTAAAATGCATGAAAATGCTCAAATAATCCCTATACCTTCCTGCTCAAACATCGTGTGAACCTTTTCATGCCCCCACGGAACTGTGAGCACCATTGTAAGATTTCAAGGGGCTCGCCTGAATCTTGATATAAACTAATTAGGACCATATTCCGAGGGTGAAATGGGGAGATTTTTTCTTCCCAAACTTTTCCAGACCCGTGTGTTATGAGGAAGTTTACTTTTTTTATAAATTGTCATTCTATAGCAGATTTTTTTTATATGTCGGTTTTAAAAAGGAAAACATATTGTAACCCTTCATACTTTCACGATTTATTTTTGGTTCTTTTGGGGACATTAGGACCAATTTGTATACAAGGACCAGCAATTTGTTTATTGGTTTTAAGTCTCTAATTACGTGTATAGTTTATTGATTTCTGGCACTTACGCGAATATATAAATTTAAATAAAACTACTTTTACTGATTTGGTCGGGGTTAAACGTGTATACTTCTTCAAACCTTAAAAATATATAAACTTTAATTATATAAGTTTTGTAGTAATAAAAAGAGGTAAGAACAACAGGAACGTAATCACGCGTGGCAAAGTGCAGTTAAAAGTAAAAGGGTCGGTTTATCGCCCGTAAACATGTGTCGTGGTTTGTTCAGCTTAGCAATGGTCGGTTAGGCCCTTTTGTGCAGAAATATTAACAGTGAATACAAATATCAATAATTTAATGTAATCAACGAATAGTTTTAGTATAGAGGTATAAAATTAATTGTGCAATAGGCATTATCTATTCCAAAATAAACGCGCCATTTAAGATATACTTTCAATAAAACATTAGATTCCTAACAAAACAAACAACAAAGCTATCCTGGGACACAATTCTCGATCCCTTAAAAATAATCTCGAATTGATGATTGATTCTCATACTCAAGAATTGCCTCCCTGGTCTTTACATGCAGTCAAAATCCAAATATATATTCTTATCAATATTCCCAACCTTTATCTCCATAAATCATTGATTTAATATAGTTAAAAAGTATTTCTACAAAAGATTGAGCCGTTAGGAGGCAAATACGAGCGGCATACGAATTTACGATCGAGGGACCGACGAACTTTGACTCTCTGATGGATACAGAGCACAAATTTATGGGAGAAACATGCTTGTTAGATGGGATCAAGAATATACGAAAACATTGTGAATCTACTTTTCATGGTAGCTTTTTTTGTTTTATAGATTTTAAGGATGGGTTGATAGATAGAAATGGTTTTAAGGGTTAGAGACTGCAGTGGTTTATAAAACTAATTATGCTATACATGCGAAACTAGTATTTTCTTTTTTTATCTAACTACATCTATATGGATATGTTTAAGATCTATTTTTGATATACTGAAGAAAAACTTATCGTATATATTAAGCAACTCACTAGAAACTTTAAATGCTACTTAGTGTTCCTGCTAAAATTCTGGTCCTAAATCAATAGTCCTAAATAAAACATAACATTTCCGGGCACGACTAAGGGCCGCACCATGACTTGTTTCAGCTAGTTCAACTTTTACAAAACAATAACTACAAACGAGTTCCTTTTTTTTCTGTAAATATAGATTTAGTTTATTTTAAAATATGTATAATGTACAGATTTTATTGAAAAATAAACACAACGAGTTCCTTATTCATGAAAATTCAAGGAATTATTAACGTACCGAAAGCATGTTTTAATTTCAGTTATATGAATCTTACAACAGAGTATTTTGTAGATGTTACAAGATAGTTATTGTCATTTCAACGTTCCTGAAAATGTTTTTCTAAAGAGACGTTGAATTCTGTGTCACTTTATGTAGTTTCGTTACTACGACCAATACGTTACCTTTAGCTCTAAGTGAACCTTGACTTGGAAGGCCAGTACTTCATTAAGGGCTGATTTTTCAATCGCCAGATAACTTTTGTCTGAGGAATATTTTTAACGTTTTGACAGCTTTTGTACGGAAAATATGTCAAACCGCCATATTTATTCCTCAGATAGAGGTTAACTGATGATTGAAAAATCAGCCCTAAATAAAGTATATTTTGACATGTTTGAGGTTAATCTATTTTACTGTATCGAATGGTCCTAATTTTAAGACATGACCATCCTTGCTGTTTTCAAATCCAATTCTATTAGCCACTATGTTATATCCACCGCTTTGTAACCAATACCAAATTACATATTTTTAACTATTTAAAAAAAACCTAACACTGTTATTACAAAATAATTTCATCCCGATTCCACCCACTTAACCCAACACAGTTTCCGATTTTTATTGTACACTAAAACATGTAACCACAACATTATGAAGATGTTTAATATTGTTTAATCGTGAGCAGTAAATGCAGATAATAACCAGTAGTGTCTGCTCTCGCAGCCAGCGTCTAACATGCGCTAACTAAGTTTGTACGATGGTCCCGCAGCAACTGAAATCGGTTTACAGAATGCGTGAGGGTTGAGTTGTAAGAGTCAGCGGGTTTGTGTACCCAGGGGCTGGTATTTTAAGATAGTAAATAGGTTATTTCTGAAGATTAGCATTGGTTTATAGTTTACTAGAAACAAGACAGAAACTGAGACATAAAATATTATAAAATCAAAAACCTATGAAATCGCTTAAAGTTTTTGGTGTTGAAAATCTTCCGTCTCATACAATTTTTTTATTCTGCCCCCAGTGTCACTCTTAAGTACACGAACCAAAAGACAGTTCTCCGAGTGCACTAAAGAAATATAGGTACCTACACGTACATACCTACATACATACATATGTATTGTCGAAAAACTTAACTCTCTATATGACGCAAACGGTGAAAAATATGAAAAAGAAAATTCTAGACCACCTTGTTTTAGCGAGTCATCAATTTTCCTCTCATATATAACTTGTGGTACTCACAAATCGCTGCCGCTTCTAACACACGCCGCAGCATGTGTCAAGCGTACGACTTTGCACTCAACTTTGCTTATTAGATTGTTTTGTTCCCCTGTTAATTAAAGCCGTCACACACCTAGTTTCGGTAATACCGCCTTAATTTCACGACTTTATTAACAAACGGTATTGTTGGTGCTTTGCTACCGATCGAGTGAGCGCAAGTTTTTCTTTATGCAGGTTTACAATTGAGAGAGTTTAATTAGTAGAAGTTGGGTTGTTCGTGACACGTGTCTCTAGTGTTTATTATTAAAGTGTACGTGTGTTTTGTTTATGTATGATGCGATGATATTATGTACTTTTAGTGACTGAATACCAAAGTATACCCTTGCGAAAGTACATTTCTTGCATGTTAGGCGAGCACAATTAGTCTATAGCGGTGAACATTGTCAGAAAAAAAGTGCTTTGTGAAAGTTCAGGTTCAGGCCTCATGCACAGCATTTGCACTTTGTTAGTACTAAACAAACGTGACAGTAAAATATCACTAATAGATCAGGTGTATCCGCTACGTGATATATTGGATGTCTATAACACGGTACGTCTAAGGTTTAATCTGGAGAGGTTGTTCTATGTACGTCTATGATTCTATCTGGAGAAGTAGATTTTTTATAACGTTTTTAAAGCAAAACCATTATTTTATTTTCCAAAACCACAAGCGACATGAAACCGCTCAATTTCCTCTGGTAAGCACTTACAGCTAAGCCGCTGAAGCGCCTAATCACAAGCGCTGTAATCAAATGTCGCGGACAACGGACGTGCGCTAAATGCGTTGTGGTAACTCTTTAGTGAGGTGATAGGGATACTGACGTATTGTGGTAGAAATTCTTATAACAGCATGATTTTTATAAGAAACCTTTTAACCAACTTAAAGAAGAAGGTTTTTCGATTTTTTGTACATTATGGAAGAAATGTTACAATTTAATACTGACTTATAGATAATGTAAAATTGTTGACGAGGTTCCAAACCAATTTTAGGACTCTTTGATGAGTTCCAAAATACAAAATTCATAGCATAACGCACGAGTGAATGTAACCTGCAATACCAGGGAAGTGTTAACTTGTCCAGCTAAGCTAAAAAAACAGCCATCCTCTCAAGAACTGACTTTGACTATCAAAGCTCCAACGATTACTTCAATCCATAGGGCACAAGACATGCCTTTGATTGGCTGTATTCACAACCAGACACCCAAACAAACCCCTCAAACAATAGTAACCGCATTAGCTGAATAATGCAAATAATGTCGGACATAAATACCCAGTTCCCCGCATTAGACATTAAACCTGATAGGCTGTAGTTGTCACCTGTTGGACGCTCCACTGGCTTGTTATATAGTAATGCTGTACTTGTGAATTGATGTATTTTAGACTAGCTTCCTGTAGAGGTTTTATCCTAGGGGCACTACTTAACGCATGTTGGATAAAAGTTAACCCATCACAGTCTTCCGCGGCTAATGGGCTATCTAGTACTGAAATATTTTTTCTATTCAGACCCCTAGAGATTAGCACCTGTAGGAAACTATCAGTCATTTTCAGCCTAATAATATTGTCATACTTTATGCTTTTGTACCACGAGAATCATTAAAGAGGCTTGCTGTAGTTTCTTGGCAGTCTAAGTTAGGAAAACCACCATTGCGGCTCTACCGTAATAGGCCATCCAACTATCGTTCCATCTCAGTCTCTCTTTATATATCAACAAGATCATTATTCCAGCACCTAAAAAAGCTTGTTAAAAAAAGAACCTAGTTGATTGCTATTGCATCTAAATTGAAACCCAGTCATAGGATTTTTGCCAATACACCTAGTGATTTCATCGAACACAATAGGCAATTTTGTATTTCTGCAAAAACCAACTTCGCAGCTTCGAACTGGCCACTTAGTGCGAGCACAATAACTCATTGTTTCAGATTTACTACTGAAAACCTCACTGCATGCTAACCATTGCACTTTTACTTGTCACGAAGTGTAAACGTATAACGTATTTTGAGTGGAAATAAAGAGCTTGTTTTAAAGATTGTGTAAGTGGTCTTCTTTTAATCAGCGTTTATTATTTTCGGTATTGATTTAAATACCTTTCTTGTTCAAAATAGTAATGGCATCCTTGTTACACGTTGGGCTTTAGAATTAACTACGCTTTAGTCTTAATGTCTGATACGCATGCACCAACAGTGGACTATTTGATGATTGCTCCTTACAAAAATACTCATTTGCCACCTATATGTGCTTGTAAAAACACATTAGACTTCCTCACAAACAAAATTAAGATAGTATCAGTTTCCAAGACGTACGTTCGTTCTGTGTATCATTTAATTCTCAAGGGTGTCGTAAATAGCTTTATAGAATTTCGCAACAGTTAGGGTTGCCATAAACGTAATGCTGTCTATTTGTGAACCGATAACAACATGCGTAGGTATGTCGTGAAACTGCCTGCTATAGGTACCTATTATTTATCTATTTCTGATCTATTATTAACCCTAACGAGAATTGGGATGGAATAAAGTAGGCTATATGAGTAGAGACTGGTTTAATTTTGCCCCAAGTACAGGGTGTACTCCTTTTTGGAATACTGATACTGAAAAAAATAAATTTATTTTCTAGGTGGGTTTTGTTATAAACTAGCGATCCCCCATGGTTTCACCCGCGTTCCGAAGCAACTACTTTCTGCATCCGAATAGGAAGAAGCCGAAGTCCTATCTCAGGCACATTTAGTTTTGATCGGTTCAGTAGGTTTAGCGTGAAATCCAGTCAGACAGACAGTTTCGCATTGTTCACATCAGTATTTCAAACTGAAATCTTTACAAAAACCTATTCTAGAATATCAGTTACTCTTAAAAAATCCTTTAAATTCAAACTCCGTGTAAACCTTTATACTGCTTTAACAAACGTGAGGGTTAACTTAACCTTTTCAACCCGGGATTCAACAGATGTTACGTGCGTTATCAAATGTAGCTGTTGCCAATTATTTTCGTACAAAGTCCACCCGGGGCGTTCCGGTCCATTGGCGATGTGAGACGTGGGCCTAGGCCGTTTTGCCCCAAGAATTACGTGGGGCGAACTGGACAAAAGGTGTATTTTTCTTGTTATTAGATACTTTTTGTTGGAGGAATTTGATCATTGATTTTACTGGTTTTGTGATTTTAGATAAATTGGGCTCTTTTTTATTTTATTTATGTTTTACTTTACGATGATGTAAACATGCTGTTCCAAGATGTTTCGAAACTTTCCGCTCTAGTATACAAAGGGTTTCAGAAAGAACAAGCGTGAATTTTATTTACTAACAGTCTGATATTTTTGTTCTTGCTGTAGGGGAATTAATTTGATGATTTACCCACTTATCTATTATGCCAAAAAAAAATCCAAAACATAACAAAATCAATATCCAGAAAACCCCACAAATGGTCACTTAATAATTCATTAAATACAATTAGCGTCTTTCCAAAGCTTATATTCATTTAGTTAAATCCGAAGAAGTAGCGTCTCAGTTGATTTTTAATGGAAAAACTTTTCCCGTTAGCATGGACGGCACGTTGAGCAATACGCAACTCTAATAAAAAGAAAAATATGTTTACATTTTAACGTTAACTTTGATAGTTTTCTTCTTCAGGAAAATATTGGAAAATGAACCACTTAGGTAGCAAGGAAAGGGACGACAAGGATATTAAAATGTTCATTTAAAAATATAAACGAGGTACCTATGACGTACATAGGCGTCAGGCTTACCTCGTTGAGTTTATCATAATAGCAGTCATCACCGTAGTCAGGTCCGCGGCGCATGTTGCGGAAGTGTCGCCGCGCGAGGCTGCGGTACTCGTCGTGCCGCGCCGGCAGCACGGCCAGCAGCTTGACGATGAAGGTCGCCACGAGCACCGACGCCAGCGACGGCTGCGTCGCCTTGTCCATCTTCTGCGTGTACACCGCCAGAGCCTGCTCAACTGCCCTCTGGTTGTTGTACTCGTTGTTGCTCTTCAGTTCAGCGTAGCGGCTAATCAGCTTCTGTTAATACCTACGTCTAGGTTACGACTGCTTTTGCTCATAAATATATGCCTACCTTTAACCCTACTACGCAGGGGCATATTATTATTATTATTCGCCGGGGCTGCGGGATTGTTCCAAAGAGTTACCGCGGCCCTGGTACATAAACTGTAGGTCCCGGCTGTCATTGAACATCCTTGGCAGTCGTTACGGGTAGTCAGAAGCCAGTAAGTCTGACACCAGTCTAACCAAGGGGTATCGGGTTGCCCGGGTAACTGGATTGAGGAGGTCAGATAGGCAGTCGCTTCTTGTAAAGCACTGGTACTCAGCTGAATCCGGTTAGACTGGAAGCCGACCCCAACATAATTGGGAAAAGGCTCGGAGGATGAGGATGAGATGGTACATAAAAGGCCTACGACGGGACATGATGGATTTTTAGTCAGTTAAAGTCTGATACTCCCTCACCGCTGCTAACCCACAGCGGCAAAAATCATCCAATGACTCCTATTGGATGATTTTTGCCATCATAAAAAAGGGGGAATATTTTATTGAACGAGAACTTTTTGATCTTTGGAACTTAAAAAGGGAACTGCTGAGCGTACTCGCCTCTTGCAACATTTGTCTGAAGCTGTCGTCATCTGTGTGGAGTCTGTTGTCGAGGATCTGCGCCATCGCCTGCGGCACGACGCGCTCGTGCAGCTCGTGCAGCGCGCGTTTGTAGAAATTGACAAGAAAATGTAAATACCCATATCACGCTGGTTTATTTTGAATAAAATATTTAAAACACTTCATTATAGTTTTTTTCTGCTATCATTTCAAGTACCACACTGGTAGATTTTTATAGATTATTTTTTATTAATCAGATATATTAATTAGTTTTGATAAGAGCCTATTTTTTTTTAATCATTAAACAAGTTTTATAAATATAATTATAGATTTAATGAATTTCAAGATATGACCAAATAACTTAATATGACCAATAAGCTCACTAGTAGAGTTTTTATTCAACAGATTTTCAAACTACTCTAACATAAAAACTTCCCTGTCCCATGAGTCATATGTGACACGGTGCTTGTAGCGGGAGCAAGTTGACATGCGCAAGTGACATGAGCACGCGGGTGGGTATTTTGCTTTGGTACAAGCGCGAGTCGCGGGACTTGCATGTTTTAAAAATGCAATTTACCTGCGCATGTGCCTTAACATGGGCAAACTACTTACACCGTGTAGATGCACCCTAAGATTTTAAGTGGTAACGTTTCGTGCAAATTCGGTGGTGATATCCTTAACAGTAGCCACAGCGGTGGATCTGCAGACGCAGTCGCCGATGGGCTCGGAGCAGGAAGGCAACGAGAGCGGCTGTGTGATTAAATATATCTGGCAGAGGAAAGACTGGAACATTACTGTGTGTTTTGTTAAAGTTGTATTTATTAGGTTTTTTTATATGTGCCTACAAAGTTGCTAAACACTTCCTAGTTTGAGTGATTGGAGAAATTTCTTACTAATTATTTAGGCTTTACTGGATCATTTTAAATGCGTTCGCTTCTAATTGCAGAATGTCTATGAACCGATCGTTATTTGGTTTTCTCTCGATAACTCGCTTTATGTATATATTTACATCCCTACGTGTGTTTAAATATGTATGAATATAATTAGAGCCTAGTTTCTTTTTTATTGTAAATAGTTTTTTTTTTATTTTATTTATATTACACATAAACACATTTTTTGGTATTTTTAGCCGTCTTCTCTATCGGACGACGATGTTGGCTTTAATATATCGAATCACGAACATTGCATACACTCACTGCCAGAATTTGTATGAAGGAGACATCAAGCATAGGTGCTCAGTGGATATTATATTATCTGCTTACAAACATTATTATGACGTTAAAGCAATACCAAATTACTCGCTTGTAGATAGATAGGTATCTATAATTAATGCATAATAATATGGTAGACGGCACAGCATCATGTAAACTTACACCTTTTTACACAAATACGTTTATCTTTTGTCCATTGTCGCTTCTGTATTGTATTTTGAACTTTATGCTATTCACTCTAAAGCTTTTTATTTAAAAATACGTGTCTTATTGGTTTTAAAGATCAAAATACAAAACCCTCGCAATTCACATTGGACCAAAGAAAAAACATTGAGCAGTAGGTATATTTTAATTTAATTTCGTTATTTTTCATACTTTTTAAGCCTTTGCAATTATTTGTTCATATTTTCTGTTATTATAGGTTTGTGAAATCGGAGCATGCTTTTTTGACGCTGGAGGATTCGGATATGTATTGTTAAATTTCCATCTACCTGTTTAAAGCTCAAGTTTACCGACAAACGTTCGTTTTCTTAAAAAAAACTGTTTACTGTTAATTTTCACGTTACATTTTTATATATAGTAAACAGCTGTTAAAAAAAAAAAAAAACGTATGTGTCTGTTGTCGGTGAACTTGAGTCCATGGTTGTTTCATAGAAACGGTTCTCTGAAGGAAATGTAAGGGGATGAAAATAATACAAAATATCAAAAGTTTCCCGCGTTTTTATGCAGTATTAGAGTAAACTAGCGAACTGAGTCAACCAGCAGCTTAGACTTCTATATAAACTAAACATAACTAAGTAATTTCATTATAAAAAGTTACTAATACGCACTTTATTTTTAAGCACAACTTGTGAACGTTTCAGTATTTTTAGTGTCTATGCTAAAAGGTTAAGTTATAGTCGGTCGCGTTTTAATTTATATTGAGTAAAGGCTTGCTAAAATATAAATTCAACCATTAAATATTAATTTTGAAATTAAAGAATATTATGTTGAATCATATGCTTGTTTTATTTATAGAATTATTGTGTAACGATTTGATTTTAAATATTGTATATCTATGGAGCCTGTATTATATATAAATTAAAACGGTTCCTTTATACGTCAAGTCTTTAGTTCTAATTTATTTAAACAATATCGTTGTTATATATTGCATTAATATATTATGTAAACGCTGTAATATACATGAAACGCGCTAAATATTATTTGAACTGGAGTGAATGCAATTATTTGCGACCAAGCTTTCCGAACGTGTTGCGAGATTTGGCTTCAAATTATGGCGATGTCGTGACAAAATACTGCTGTGATTAACGCTGTAAAGTCTTAAATGTGAACTTACTTGGAAATTTACCAGTACTTCATTAATTTCATATATATTTTCTCTAAAAACAGTGACAATGTTAACATTCCTGAGTACTGAAAATGGTAGTTTCATCAATCTTTATTTAATGATAGGTAGCGTAGATACATTGAAAGCTTATTATACGATATTTATATGGTTTTCAATATGAATTTTTTAAAATCACGTAGAAATGTGATTCACAAGTGATGTCATTATTTGTAATCAGTCAGTTTTGTACGCATTTTCAATGCTTTTATTGCCTGTTAGGTACGTCAGATACAAGGATGCACAAGAATTCGGAGAATAGACTATATATTATATAATAATTTTATATTGACTTACCGAAATTAGAGCTCAATTTTTATTCCGTTAGGTATCGGGAAGACTTATGTATAAAAATATAGATTTGTAAATGTTGCTTTGTTTGGCCATTTATTTAGTTTGAATTCATTACTGCAAATAATAAAAGCTTCTTAGCAATCACAAATTATTGTTTTATATTCTAAGTATTGGTTAAAATATTCAAATTCTATCTTAGTTTCATGTTACGAAATTAAAGGTATACTTTGTTAAAATTAGATTATGATTTTCAGAGATAATCAATTGTGTAAAAATGTGTGAAAATTTTAATCGTTTATTTAGTTATTATTTGATTTTTCGAGAGATCCAATAGAGCAACATTTATGATTAGGAAATTGGTAATCAATATACATACTTGAACACTATTCTACATAAGTAGGTATTTCGGCTTAAGCTAACCAGAAACAAGAATTTGTACTTTTTATTAGACTTGATATCGCAATGTGGATTAAAATATGCTTTATTGCCGTTTAGAAGATATTGTTTTGTAAAAAAAAAACTTGAAATTAGCATGATGTTCTAATTAAAAGCGTTTTGATTACAATACGAGTTTGTTTTCATTTGATCCTTTATCACCCTTTTATTCTATACTTTAAAACGGAATTCAAGAAAACTAATTACTAGTAGTTATTGGCGGACGTACTAAAACATGCCTGAACTGAATTTGACAAATTCAGTTCTTTGTTCAAAGGCCTTTCTTTCTCACAGGCCTTTAATGATCCCCTGATTATCAGGATTTGACCTGAGGGGATCCCGGAGAAATGGAAGGCAACTCGAAAATTGTAGGCGTGAACATACGACACTACAAAATAGTGGAGACCTAGTGATGATATGGTGATGGAGATAACTTTTGAGAGATCTACTTAATTAACAGAATAAAGATTCGATACAATTACATTTAGAAAAAAAAAAAAAAAAAAAAAAAAGAACACAATCTCTTTCAGATTCCAAAGACATTACTATTAGTTCCAACAACTCAACGATGGATGGCACCACTTGTAGCTTGCCAGACGACTTAGACAACACACAAATAAGAGAATTAAAAACACAAATAGAGAATCTCAAGTTGGAATTATCTACAGCACATAACGAGATAAGCAACTTATCATTAGAAAATTCAGATTTAAAAAAACAATTACAAGAAATTAATTCTAAACATGAGATTGTTAAGAAAGCGACAAAAAAGTTAACGAGCAAAACTTGTACTCCAACTAGAAAAATAAAAAATTCAACTCCACATAAATCAGCATCCCGAATATTACAAAAATCGGACGAGGAAATAAACTCAAACAACGCTAACTACAACACGTCACCAGCTATGCCTGCCAGCCCTTCCAGCCCTATTAATACAACACCAAAGAGAGATACAGGTAGAAAGAAAAGAAAACTATGTATACTCAGCAACTGGAATCAGAATGGTAATGTACAGGACGTGTTGGAGAATAATTACGCGCAATATTTTAATTATTATCGTTATTTATCTCCTAACAGTCGTTTAAGTAACCTTTTGTTGAATGTTCATAATAAAATACAACATTTCAATATGGACGACTATTGTATTATCATGATAGGTGAACATGATTTTAAAGGCATTGAGGATCCAATTAGTATTGTAAAATTGATTAGGGAAACATTAAAACCTATAACCCACACAAATATTATTATATGCTGCCCGACATTTGTACGAGGGGCTTTGATACTGAATTACAAAATTGAAATGTTTAATAATTTACTCTGGATGGATATAGAATACTATAAATATGCATATTTATTTGACACAAATTATGATCTTTCATTACAATCTTTCTCTAATAGTACAGGAAAAATTAATAACAACGGCATAAAATGTGTATATGACAATATTTTTCAACGCTTACTTTTCGACATTCAAACATACCCGATTGATTGTGATATCGATTTGAGTATTCCAATACTAAAAGAAAATAAAGAAAAGGTATTTTTTCGACAATAAAAAACGAAAGTACACACTTCTACATCAAAATATAGCGGGAATCCTCAGTAAAAAGGAATTGTTTGAAATAACTATCTCAGAATTAGAAAAAAAGGAAGGTCGTATTGATATAATATGTTTGTCGGAAACATTCATAAAACGAGGTACTGAGTCTAATCTTAAACTAAATAATTATAAGCTGGTCTCATCTTTCTGTAGAGCAGACCAACGCAGGGGCGGCACCTGTGTCCTTGTTAGGAAGAGTCTTGATTGTAAAATACTCAATCTTGGAGAACCAATACCTTTTCATTTCGAATACTGTAGTGTTGAAATAGTATCTTTGAAAATATATGTTGTTTGCATATACAGAATACCAAACGCTAACGCAACAATATTTCTCAAACGCCTTAACGAATTGCTAAGTAAATTAACAAAAAAGGCGAATAAAAAGATTATACTGTGTGGTGATTGGAATATAGATTTGACAAAAGACAATAATAACACCAAAGAACTTTACTCATTACTGCAAAATTACAATTTGAAATGTCATATAACAACGCCAACTAGAAAAGATGCTTGCTTGGATCTCATAGTCAGTAATTTATCTGAAGTAAAGTCAAACACACCCTTCCTAGCACTATCAGATCATGAAACAGGTCAAACCATATCGTTTGAGTCCGATTGGGGTAATGAAATGCAAGGCAAACAATTCTGGTTTGAAAAAAGACGAGACTACAGCACGGAAAACATAAACAAGTTTTTGGAATGCATTAACGAAATCTCATTTGATGATGTTTACGAAACTGAAAATGTCGATGAAGCTTTCAACATATTTCACGACACCCTGTTACTTTTTTACAACTTATGCTTTCCGATGATAAATATAAAAAGTATTAATAAGCCAATCAAAAATAAATGGATAACTAGTGGCTTAAAAAGGGCTTGCATAAACAAAAGAAAACTTTACAATCTTTATCTTAAATCATCAATAAATAAAAAGGATAATTTGAAAAAGTATAATGTATATAGTAAAATATTAAAGAAATGTACATTACAGGCTCAGAAAATGCAGAACACTAAGTTCATCACAAAATCAAAAAACACATGCAAAGCTGCTTGGCAAATTATTAAGAGCAATTGTGGTCCAGAAAATAACCAAAAGGAAATAAGTAAAATTAATTACAATAAGAAAGAATTGACCGATCCAGCAGATATAGCGAATAGTTATAATGAATTTTTTATAAACATAACGCAGAATAATAAAAGACAAAACTTTAACACACAACATAATTTGAATACTAATACAAATACTATATTTCTGAGCCCCGTTAGTCCTAGTAAAATTCAAAAATATATCAATTCACTTAACAATACTAACTCTACGGGATATGACGGAATTAACACAAAAATCCTCAAGAAATGTTCCAAAAAACTATCAGGTCCAATATGCCATATTGTAAACTTATCATTCTTTGAAGGCCAGTTCCCAACTCGTCTAAAGTATTCTGTAGTTAAACCACTCTACAAAAAGAAGGGGGAAAAGAATGATATGAATAACTATCGCCCGGTAACGTTAATTCCAATAATGTCCAAAATATTTGAAAAATCGTTTTATGATATTTTGTATAATTTTCTTATAAAATATAAAATTTTAAAGCCGGAACAGTTTGGTTTCAGAAAAAACTTCACAACAACCTTAGCCTGTTTTAGTCTAGTTAAAAGTATCACGGAATTTCTAGATAAAAAAATACCTATCATATCTATTTTTCTTGATATGTCAAAAGCATTCGATTTCGTTTCTCATAATATCTTGCTGCAAAAGCTCGAAAAATACGGCATCCGAGGTAATGCTCTAAAATGGATCGAGAGCTACCTGTCGAATAGATATCAATGTGTAGAAATAACACATACTACAAAAAATCAAAAAACAGCAAGGCAATCTGACTATAAACTGAACAGCTGTGGTGTACCGCAAGGCAGTGTTTTGGGCCCTCTGCTGTTTTTACTATATATCAATGATTTACCGGACTCTACAAAGTATAAATGTGTGCTATATGCAGATGACACCACTCTCTTGATTAATTGTGAAAACATAAATACCTATAATAATGAAATAAATGAAAGTTTAAATAATGTAATCAAATGGCTCGATGATAATAATCTAAATATTAACATAAATAAAACAAAAATTGTTCAATTTAAAACATATAATAGTCATCCACCGAAAATAAATATTACTCAAAACAATACAACTATAGACAAGGTTGAGTCAACAACATTTTTAGGTATAACTATTGATCAATACTGTACTTGGAAACAACACATAAATAAAATTTGCAATAAACTAGACAGTTATGTATATGTATTAAACAGACTTAGACAGGTAGCTACAATTAAGGCGACACTATGGGCTTATCATGGTTACGTTTCTTCCATTTTACGCTATGGAATAGTGATTTGGGGTAACTCTGTTGATCAAATAAGAGCTTTCAGAGCCCAAAAAAAATGTGTCAGGTCTATATGTGGAGCTGATTATCTAGACAGTTGTGTACCATTATTCAAAAAATATAATATTCTACCGCTACCATGCCTGTATATTTATGAAATATGTGTATTTGTTTATAAAAATCAATACTTATTTGAAAAATCCTGTAATATCAACAATAGAAATAGTAGAAATAAAAATAAACTTAATATACCTAAACAACGCACAGTAATTTTCAGTAAAAACTCATATTGCATGGCTATTAGAATTTATAACAAATTACCTAATTACCTAAAAAATGAAACATTGAAGTTATTTAAAAAACAATTATTTGCCATGCTGATTGATAAATGTTACTACAGTGTAAAGGATTACTTAAATGATGCAATGTAAAATGAATGTAAAACGTAATGATAATGTTTTTACGGTAATTTATTTACTTTTGTATTATATAATTTTGTTAGTTTATAAGTTCAATATTTGTACACCAGTAATGGTAGAATACAAGAGACTAATACTTTGTAACACCTAAATCTACTGTATTCTGACAAATAAATTTATCTTTATCTTTATCTTTATCTTTACATTTGTCATGATGACCACGCTGTTAAAGCACCTGACTCTCAAGTACTAGTGTGAGGGTTCGATCCCGGACTTTTAAGTCCAAAATCGCCAATCCGCTTTATTTTTCTCTTCTCTTTATGATTCATCTAATTTATGAAGAGGCCTATGCCCTGTAGTTGTACAGTAAAAAGGTTATATATAATTTAAATGAGAAGTAGCACCACAAACATTATGAACATAAAAAAGGAGTTTGTCTGCTGTACATTTAGGACACAAAGTTCCTAGTTTCATAGAATCCAAACTATTAACAGTGAATGCTTTGATGAACTAGTAATAGTCACAATCAGGACTACTGAGAATAACAGCCCAGATTGCAGGTGAAAATTCCCAGTACTAGCCCGGCGCTCCCAGTTCCCAGTAGGGATCGCCAGTTATAAGTGAAAATTCCATGTAACAGTCAGCCGGTCTTTGTTAACGTTAAAATCGAAATGGAAGATACAGAGAAATGCTGGTATGGCATATATACGTATGGTAAAGTGAAATACATTCCATATTTCCCAGTACGTATATTATACCTTGCAATCTCCTTACAAATACGCGCATATTGCAAACTTTTAGTCGACCGATAGTTTGTTTGGGCTCATAAATCAGTATGAAGATGAATGGAAGAACACACGTAACAACGATAAGGTATTAGTCCGGTGTCAGACCGACTAAAAACTTTGAATGAAATCAAGATTTTCATAAAAAGAAACATTGCCAACCACCTGGTGAATTGTCGGCCGAATTAATTAGTCTAATCAGTGTGCGGTTTCTCTAAATCATCAAGATAAAGTGTATAAAATCATAGATTTTTCCTGCGACGTCGTCCGCAACGTGAGGTAACTACTTCAAATTAAGGCTATATCCAACCATGTTCAACCTATGTTCATGCTAAACGATTTAATCGATTCACTTATTTTTGCGTCAAAAGTATCAAATAAATAAACACACACATTTATAAGTAGGGATTTACACGATTATTGACGCAGTAAGCGAAAAACTCACACCAGTACTCTCAAAACACAAAACTTCAATAAAAACATTAAAGAGCACCCCCAGTAACGCGTTTCGAAGAAATCCAAATTAGCTCAGAAAACTTTGTGAAAGAAATACAATCGACTTTCTTTCCTTAATTAAGAGTTCCTTTCATTCTGTTTCGGAATATTTTCAGATTTTCCTGCTAATGTCTGGTCGCGTGTTGTTTTGGATATAAACAAAAGAAATAATATTCAATAGCCTTCCCTGTTGTTTTGTTTCGTATTAAATGCTTGTGAACGCAGGATTTAATGACCCTTACATTCCGAAAAGTACCTCTAGGACGGTGTTTTAAGGTACATTTATATTAATAAGGATTTTTAATTTGTTAAGTACGATACGGTATCTTATTTCAAATGTAAACTATTTTCTATGTATCAGATTTGTACCAAAAAGTATCTGTAGAGTCATTTGGATCTATCTAGGCGTTTAAAAGAGTTAAGTATCTTACGTGAATTAACTAAACGATTATGGCCTTACTACAAAAACTTAACCACCTGTTTTACACTTGTCTAAAAAAATGTGGCTGCAAAATGAACCATATGTCAACGTCATAATTTGTCATTTTTTAGACAAGTCTTAAACTGACGTTTAAAAGTTTTTGTGGTAAGACGGTTATTGTTTATTTCCTTTCGTTTCTAAACTACAACTTATAATTCACTTAATACTAGATAATACTTTCCAGGTACTTCAAACGAAAACAATATAGCTTTGACTTACCGAATAAAATTTCCATTCTTCGAACCTTAAACAAAAAAACAAACAGTAAATATACCGTAACAAATTCTAAGGAAAAGACTGATTTAAACTACAGTGCGCCCGGAAATCTGTCAGAGGGCGGCCCAATTAAAGAATATATAGCGGTCGCGTAATCTAGGACCTTTGTGGCATAGATTGATTCAGAGAGGTTGAATACGTGAATAATTTAAACCCCGGCTCATGGAGAACAAAATGACTAGCGGAGGTGCCATGACGGAAAATCTCTTAAGAAAGAAGCGCGCCAAAATGCGTGGGGGACGAGCAACGTTCCTGTTTTCGCATTTACACGCCTGCTTTGGACCGGACTATTTTAAGCAATACCAAAAATCGTTGATAGATGTCCCAAAGAAAGCAAACGCTTCGTCAGTTCACTCGTAACTGATCGTTTCCTGTCCTATCGTACCTATGTGACCTAGAAGAAGGCAGCTGACCTCCCTGCAATAAGGCATCTCCGCTCACCTTTCCTCACTCCGTGTCCCGGCTGAATCGAACGGTTCCTTTGCCGGGTCGAGTAAAAAATACATGCGCACTGTCTTTGGTTACAATGGCGTTGGCGGGAAGATGTGTCAATGATGCGTTATTTTGTACACATTTCATATTTGATGTTTATTGTTGGGTTTCGGTGTATTTTATTACTGGGATGCCGAGTTTTTGTGAACATATGGTACTCGGGATTTATTCTGTAAACGTGTATAGGGAGTAAACAACCATGATGTTTTGGGAAACGATTGAATAGGAGGCAAAATAATAAAAGAAGGTGATTGACATTGCGGACCTATTTATTTGTATGTGTATTTTTTATCACAAACAGCCTTACTTATAAAAATCTCTAATCACCTTCTAAACAATATTTTAACTAATTACTACTTACGGCCAGTTTCTTCATCAAAAGCAAAAGTCAAAGTAATGTCTAAAGTAAAAGTAACGGTCATATTCGTTTTTTCAAGGCTAAAGTGACAGCAAAACTAATAGAAAAAATGAATTTGACCGTTACTTTTACTTTAGACATTACTTTGACTTTTACTTTGGCTTTTACTTTTGATGAAGAAACTGGCTGTGAGTCTTAAGTAGTGATTAAATGTTAATTAAGACATGCTTAAGCAACGTTTATAAGTAAGAATTTTCTTAAACATCTTTTAAGTATTACTTATTATTTAATTCACGTTTATAAGTAAGGCTGTTAGACTGCTACACATGCATAAATATTATTTACATAACGCAGAGAAAATAACATTTTATAGCGAGCACATCTTCTAAAAGCAGTAATTTAATTTTATATCACAATTGCTTTATTTAATCTGATAGGGCAGCCATATTGTTGCTATATATAACTTGAATAAAGTGTTATCAGCCTAGTTTATTTAGTTGACTTTAAACTTTATGGTTCTGATAACAAATAATATTGTAGTATTTTATGTTCATAGACTTAAAACGTACGTGAAACACATAATGTAAGTTTTCATTATCTAAGATTCGGGCTTTGGATGGATGACCAAAGCTTTTTGTCATCAATGATTTGAGTTTCGTATAATAAACATTGCGTATTACTTTTCAGTTACTTAAAAAATGATTCAATGTATGTAAAAAAAAAAAGAGACTATGACCCTTGAGTTTGTTTCGGCGTTTCTTCTCAGGGATCAGTCATTAGGAAATGCCGACCTCAGCGTTCTTAAAATGCCGTGTAACAGTGATTTAATGTCCAACTTGCAAAATAAACGATTTCATTTCATTTCGTATTCGATTGATCATCTATTACTAAACTTTACGCATTTTATTAATGAACTAGCTTCTACCAGCGGTTTCACCCGCATCCCGTGGGAACCTCGGCACGGACCCGGATAAAAAGTAGCCTATAGCCTTCCTCGATAAATGGGCTATCTAACACTGAAATAATTTTTCAAATCGGACCAGTAGTTCCTGAGATTAGCGCGTTCAAACAAACAAACAAACAAACAAACTCTTTAGCTTTATAATATTAGTATAGATATCCAAGCCGATCTCGTTGGAGCATCGTCGTGATAATTAGGGATTAATTCCTGCATTGTGTGGCTTACATAGAGTTTAATGCAATCATAGTGAACAACGCGCTTTGCTCACGTCTGGCACATCATCACTGCCAGGGTCGGACTTTAAGTACACATTATATATTTTTTTCAAAGCATAATATTTATCCTCATCATAACAACCACTTGTGTATTTAGAAGCTATATAATTACTACAATAAGTTATATTAGTTGAGCTAGTAAAAACAGAAGGTACTACTATTCCAAATGAGCCCAACGCTATATTATTTGTCACCTTAATTTAAATATCTACAATTTAAACTTTCAAAATAACCAGGACTTTGTCCACTATACGGAACAAAATTACTCAAATATGTCAACATACAGTTTTAACCAAAAAGGAAAAAGTGGTAATGAAATGCTATTCACATCACATGTCGTCGTCCAAGCAATTCGAAATGGAACCAACTTTCAGGTTTTGCGCTGATTTCTGAGTTTTGCATACCATTCGGCACTCTTCCTGATTTCTATTTAAAAATGTATTGTGATTTTCTGTTTTGCTGTAGAAAAACTTATGTAGTTGTCCGTATTTGTCGATATCGAGAAGTTTGTTTTTGCATTATTAGTCTTTTGTAATAGATGGTTTAAATTCTGTTCATTTATATGAACGTTAAGAACTGAACACTTCGCACAGCATTTGAAATTTTTGGATGTTTATTTCACACATATTATTTATACACTTATACCACTTCACAATTAATTAACTACTTACTTACTTAAGTCTAACAAATAAAGACACAGAAAGGCGAAATTTTGTTAGTGTGTATGTTTGGTACAGTATTTTGGCGAAAAAACACGTAAGTATATGGCTAAAGAAACAGTTATACTTCTTATTCACGCTACATATTGAACTCAAATAACTTCACTAAACTCTTGAACAAAAACAAAAACCAACTCAAAGGAAAATAAACACAACTTCATACAGATACAACATTACATATAACATAGGTATATAATATAATAAAACATATAACAGATAAGACACGATATGCCCCGAGGGCCTGTCGGCTGAGGGCGCCCAGTGTGCTTGACGGAATGATTGGGAACGCCGGTCAAGCCTGATCTGTGCTTAACGTTCACATGTCTTTCAGGGAAACGGTAATGAGTAATTGATTTGATTGGATTGTGATTAATTTTAGTGTGTTTTATATTTTGAACGAGAATTATAAAAAATATATAGTACTTTGTCAAGTGGGTAACGTAGTTATAGTACCTATAAAGTATGTATTAACTACTATAAGTTTTGAAATAATCATTTAAAATAAATTGAGGTAAAAAATCTTTAAAAACAAGCTTTTATTTTAATGCGCTAAAAAGAAAAAAATAAACTTTTACTGTAACTTTACTGTAAACTTATAACGAAATTTAAAATTTAACATATTTGACACAATTTATACGTTTTAAAAGCTTGTCGCGAGATTTAAGTAGGTACTCGTATTTACTTTCTTAGTAAAATCGCGACAAGCTTTTAAAACATATAAATTGTGTCAAATATGTTTTGAAATGTCGTTATAAGTTGACAGTAAAGTTACAGTAAAAGTTTATTTTTTTCTTTTTAGCGCATTTAAATAAAAGCTTGTTTTTAAAGATTTTTTACCTCCATTTATTTTATACTTTTTAGTTTTCACCTGGTAAGTTCCTAAGTCTAAATTCTGTAGAGGCGGTCATCTTAGATTTTGATTTGGTAAAGTGCACTTTATTCTACTTGTTAAGCCCTGTCATTGGATACCCATATGGATGGGATTGAAAAAAATAGGTTATTCACCATTTTGTAGCGGCTGCCATCTTGGATTTTTATTTCATAAAATGCAATGTGTTCTACTTGTCAATCCCTTTCATTTGATACCCATATTGTATAGGTACCTTAAAAATAACTAGTCCGCCATCTTGTATATTTAGCCATGTTGGATTTAGGATGACGTCACATAGCTTAACATGCATTGTCATCCAAACTAAACATGTATGCATAATTTCAGCTCAATCGGTTGAGGGCAAGTGCCTTAAAATTGAGTTGTAAAATTTCACCCGAACACACATAGTTACATACATACATACATACATTGCAAGTTAAATAAAAGCTTGTAAAAATAATCATCAGATACAAATACAAACTTATTTTAACCCTGTACCAACTATAACAATACCACAAAAGAACAAACTATCAAAATCCTTCAACCTTCTAAAAATGCCCTCAAATCCGTCCCTGCATCACAGCTCAGGGTAACAATTCATTGATTTACACAAATTTAGAACGAACGCCACTCTTACACCACACAGGATCAATAATAGACACACATCTATATCAAGTACACGTGTATATACGAGTATGTATACGTGTACACCTGCACACACACAAGTGTAAGTGTTTGAACATGTGTGAGAACGACAATGCTTGAGAGTATTAGATGGTAGTGTTACATTGGTCTCGATATTGTTAAGGATTTTATAGTAGGTATGTGACGTTGTAGTAAATATTTAATCAAAATATAGTACGGTAGACCGCACGTCAATGGTAACTGTCATGCACCTTAACTCAATAGTAATAAGTACGATTTTCTTATAAAACTGTTACCACTGACCTGAAGTTGACTGTACCTATTTAAATCAATTTACAAAAATAAATTGTTTCTAGAAACCATTCGATTTAATTGATCATGAACATTTTAAACATAATTTTATAGTTGGGTTTACTAATTGGACCAAATCTCTGAGCGATTCAGAAAATATATTAAAAAAATATGAAATCAATATTTGAATTCATTTTACCCGTACATTACATAAAATATGAATACCTACTGCATACAGGCTATTTTTGATGATTCCATGAAAGTGCTAATAAAAATTTCTGAAAATACTATTGCAGGCAGCCAGCTCTTCTCAGAACTGTCCATTGATATAATAATGAGTTCTGATCATGCTTTTCGTAAAATACTGGTAAAATGAAATGTAATATTAATAATTTCATACGAAATACTTTAATGTTTTTTGTGGAATATCTGAAACATATGCACATGTTGGCACGTATCTACTGATATAAGTTTTCGCACACAAAGGTAGCAATTTCACGGACATTTAAGAAGTGTTCGCACGCAATGTGTTGCTGTTTTCAAGAACGAGCAGACCAAAAGAAACATTTGTATCCTGTTCAAATGTGCTGTTTGTTTGTAAAACATACCATGCTGGAAACCACATCAAAATCGGTTCAAACATACGTGAGATAATCGCGCACAAACAACAGGTCAAACTGAGAACCTCCTTTTTTGAAGTCGGTTAACAAAAACCGACCTGTCAATAAAATTTTCTCTGTATTATTACAAAATTAAGTAAAAATCTACAAAATAACTAGAGGCATTGTACATCAGGTTACGGATATACGAGGCGTGCACGTGCTCTTCTTGCCAATGGCCCTAAACTGAATGTAAACCTTGTTTTATGCGCTCTTAAAACTACAACTGATTTTAGGATGTAAACTAAATACTTGTAGGTCTTAAAGTCAGGTCTCTATGTTTAACTACGTTTCGTTGTGAAATAAATAAGTATATTTTATCAAGCAGGAATTGAAAAGCTCCGACGCATTTGAAGATATCTAAAATGTGAATGGAAAGCTTGATAATGGTTAGAAACATAGAATAATATTAAACTTACAAACATTATTACTTCTCTCTCTCTTTGAAAAGAGGACATTTAATCAATGAAGTCTATTTTACGCCTGATTATAGTTTGATTATCGTTTTACTTAATTATTCGGTGCAATTTCACTTACATAATTAAACTTTCGAACGTCTTATGAAAACCTTCAACAAATTACTTTTATCAACTTAATGCAAGCATTACAAAGAGACTGCACTGGCGCTCATAAAACAAAAGACTACAGACTAAGACCGCGGAAGAAAGAAAAATGAATGGAGATACCATATGGCAGGTAGGTCTGGCGCCTTCTTCTAGGTCAAGTTCGTAGGGTGGGCAAGACGAAAATGCACAGTTACGTTACGAGTGAAAGATTTGTCAAAGATTGGTATTGATTGATTTTATTTAAAAAATATGGAATTCCGAAGATGGCGTACGTTAATGGACAATGGTATGAGTTGCAAAATTGTTAAAGGATAGGATAGATTTAAGGGTTTCAGTGATAAGTCCTGTTATGTAACTGTTTTTTCTCTAATCAATAAATGAATAAGTAGATAAATGAGGGCGGAACACGTAACTTTTCTCGCCCCCCGAACATTTCTTAGGTTTCTTAGGTTTTCCATTATGATATCTCCAATCATCATTTTATTCTCCATGACTAAGACGCAATGGATTACGGATGCAAGTGCAACCGGGAAGCAACACTATAGCAGGCTTTTATCCCTGAGCTTGAGAGCCACTTAATCGAACTTACGGCTGTAATAGAATTACTTACCGGTACTAAGAAGAAGGTGATTTTAGTAAGACATGTATAAAAAAATATTGTAGATATAGAAGGGATATGGAAGTGTTTTGAAATCTCCTAGTATCTTTAAAAAAAAATCATTTTCTATAATGTGGGGTAGATAAAACCCATAGGATTTTTGACTATTAATTTTTTTTTTTTAATTAATTAAATGTATTTACAAATGCCTTCTTCGTAGATTGGGTCAATGTCTTCAGACAATTTAAAAAAATCTGTTCAGTCCATTTCTTATCAAAAATTTCCACATATTATAATTCCCTTATCAAACACCCCCGGGAAACAGAACAGTATTCATTATCATCATAACTTACTTGTACTGGTAAGTCCGGTCCCATCCCAGTTTAGATAAAGGAATCATTCCAATTAGTCAGAGCAAATACCTAGAATTGAATACAGATTTACGCGGCGAACTTGTGCCAATACACAGAAATATGTAAAAGGTTAATCATTTGTAAAGTTCTCTACGAAAATTATTCTGAAAACCAGCTCAGCCTTTCCACAATTTTATTTATTAAAACCGTAACAGCCTTATTACAAAAAGTTAAACATCTGTTGAACACTTGTCTAAAAAAACTTAGGCTGCAAAATTGACCTTTTTTCAACGTCATAATCTGTCATTTTTTAGACAAGTGTTCAACAGACGTTTAAAAGTTTTAGTGGTACGACGGTTATTATCTGGCAGCTATGTTCGGATTGTCGATTATCGGGGTGGGTTTCGGTCTAACCGGTGCAACTAGTTCAACGTTTTGACAGAGCTTTCATATGCCAACTTGAAATAAAAAAAATAACTGTGACTTTGAACCAGATGCAGCTGTTAACCAGTGTCCATGTTTAACACGAGGCGACTTCCTGCAACCCGATATCACGTGGTAAAACTGGTTGCTCTCACTTTCTAGCTTTTAAATACTCGAAAGGACTGCCAAAGATGTCCAAATGACATTTCAAATTAACTTGCCGTGACAAGAAGGTCACACATACATGATCCGATCACGCCATGCGTTGCTTAATCTTATGAACGATCGACTCACCTAGCTGTCACTTATCTACAAGCTCTTCTTTGCTAATACATCATCCTCAATTCACTTATTTCGTAGACTAGGTTTTCTGACATTAATTTTATCGTGTTATTACTGAATCTCCATCGCCTAACGTCGCACTGACCTCCAATTATAATTGTTTGGTATAACTATCTATTGTTACCAGCAACTGAGGTGAATTGTAAATGGATAGATTGTAGCTCCAGAGGTCAAATGTCAATTAATTTGAGCTTAAAGCAAGTCTTGTCAAATAGCTATGGTTATTATCCGTAGTCTTAACCCGTTTGTTGTAATAATGCAGTTTAGATTTCTCAGGGTTTCCATCATCAGATCCAGACCTGATGATTATGGGACTATCTGGGAGATAAACCCTATCAAACAAAAAAAGCATTTTGCAAACCGGTCCAGGCGTCTTCGAGTAATCGATGTACATACATAGTAAAAAAATATATACCGGCCGAATTGAGAACCTCCTCCTTTTTGGGAAGTCGGTTAAAAATGAAAACAACCTAAATAATTCGATACAGCCCCAATCTATGATTAATTATGAAAAGCAACTATGAAAAATTGCAATTTATATCCAACAACATTGGTCGACTTTTTGTTGAACCAAATATCACCAAAATATCCGTTTTGTTGTTTTTACACCATTATATCAATATCCTTATTGGAACAATGTATATCGTCGTAAATAAAATTTACCTTAACTTTAACAAACAACATAAAGAAAAAAACATTTCTTAATAATTAAATCGGTATTTACGATATCAATTACACCAAACAGTACCAGGACTTCATGAAACATCTGGTATTGGCCATTCAAATCTAAACGATCCATGTCCAACACAATTCTCCAAGGATATTCTATATCTACTTAGCACCACCGCATTGTACTAGGCGCCCAGCAAGGCGAGGAGATCTATTATTCCAAATTTCAATAGAGACAAAGTTCGGAACGTGACCGATGTCCGCTGGGAGCCTCGCGTGTTTCGGCTCCTTAGGGTAGGTTTGTATTGAGAGCGATAGCGACTAAATAAATAATGTAATGTATAATAAATAATACTTGATGCTTTTGAGCAGGGTGCAAAAATCTTAATTTTAGATAAGGTTGAAATCACTTTGTCTTTGACTTTTGTTCATGGCAACACTGCTTCGCACATTATGCCGATGGTTACGCTAGTGAAGATTCACTTACCTCTCATTCATTATTAGATCCTCGCCAATCATCTTGGATAGTCAATTAAGCAGACTTAAATCAAATCACCAAGCATCTATCTACGCAGTATCGAAATGTAGGTACATACTTTACTTTGTCCCAGAATATATCAGAAATTCCAGCTTATGTAGACAAATATGAATGAAATAAGGAAATACAAGGTTCCTATTATAACGCTTAGGTAAATAGTTTAGCTAATTATTACCGATACAGTTATGCTTTGACGACGAAGCTATAGGTATTCAGATTATATGGAATTTTCGGGAAACTATGCCTAACATAATTCATCAATCTGTTTAGCACGAATTTAACCGAGTCACAATAGTAGGCATAGAATAAAATAAAGTCTATGATACAAATAACGAAGCCTTTCTATTGATAAAAGACCAAAATCGGTTCAATAAAGCTTTGTACAACTAAACCAACTTAGCGATTTTATAATATTGATATATAACTGATGAGGCCTTTTTTTTAACGACGCGACGTCAAAAATCATCAAATGAGGGGTCATTTGATGATTTTTGACGTCCGCTGTGGGTTAGCAGCGGTGAGGGAGTGTCAGACTCTTACTGACTAAAACCCGTCATGTTCCGTCATAGGCCTTTTATGTACCAGGGCCGCGGTATCTCTTTCGAACACCCCGCAGCAACTGATGAGGCCTCGTAAATAAGTTTAATGTGTATCAATATAATATGTTAGGTAATGTCGTCTTCAGACTAGGTTATAGTTAGACCAAAGATGAACAATCACCGTCATGTACCAAAGAGTATAATATGTATCTGTCATCACACTGAGAACGGGATGTCACACTGTTATCTACTCCCCAAAACGCATCCCCTCGGCATTCATCGACATTCTAGCCACGGATCACTAATAAACAGCCACCAAGCTACAAAACCAAGAAATTTAAGCCACCACAACAATTTTTAAACCGCTTAAGCCCATTAAAGTGTGCCAGCAGCCTTAAAATATCTAGTAGCAAAACGCGCCGTGGATTAGAGGCTTAAGCAGTAGATTACCGAGCAGGCAGGCGATCGGGCGATTAGACTCGCTCCAACTATCATTTACTTAACGGGACTTCAATAGTTATAAATGCATGTGGCTATTAAATGTTTAGAGTAAAGTACCTACTTGTAATGTTAGGCTTCTGAAGTCAGGCTACGATTTAGTTGGCCTTTGTAGTTGATTGGATGAATAAATCAGTGTTTTACTTGGATCTTGAAGCACCTAATTTACGAAATAAAAGATATTTTACGAATGGGAAAACCTTGTTTTTGATGTAACAATATTTCACTTACTTTTTAGCTACTTTAAATTATAAAATTCTCCTAATTCTGTCGGCTGTAACATGGCTAAGCAACACACATTTCTATCTTCTCACAGTCGTAATTATACACAGTGAGCAACATTTTCATTACAAAAATTCAAGCCTTTTCACGGTTTCAAAATTAGTTTTCGGTCTTTCGCGAAACATCAAAGGATAGCTACAAAGTTTAATTGTAAGAAATTGTGCCGACTTGGCCGGGTTTATTTTCGTTTCGGAGTGAATTTACTTAATAATGAACAAATTATTATTAACTTTACCTAAGAAATTAGCGGGAGTTAGCCATTTTGGTGTTTAAGATTTGCAGTTGGAAAGTGATCCGGTATTTTTAATAGAGTTGTGATAACGTATATACCTAGAAGTGTTGTTCTTCGAAAATCACACGATCTAAGAAGAAGAAAAGCATACTACACATTTGTTTGAAATAAAAACACCATTATTACTATGCTCTCTTCAACTTATGTGTGGGCCACCAGTTAACTATTGTTAATAAATAACTAATAAACATAATTCATGAAGATCAGGTCTTAGTCCCTCAACTACCAGATTAATTTTATTGTCTAACACTTTTTCGCAGAACTTGTAAGAATAAAAATAACACACAAAAATCTTTACAACATATCTATACTTCTATACTAATATTATAAAGCTAAAGAGTTTGTTTGTTTGTTTGTTTGTTTGTTTGAACGCGCTAATCTCAGGAACTACTGGTCCGATTTGAAAAATTCTTTCAGTGTTAGATAGCGCACTTATCGAGGAAGGCTATAGGCTACTTTTTATCCGGGTCCGTGCCGAGGTTCCCACGGGAAGCGGGTGAAAACTGCTGGCAGAAGCTAGTCATCTTCATAAAGGAAACTCCTGTTGTACACATTTTACGAGACTTAAAATTACGACAACGGTACTAACGTAAGTTAATTATATTATTAATGGCATAACTTTACGGCGTCATGGCTCATAAAGTTAATATTACAGAGGATCCATAATTCGCTGGTGGAAGATGATAAGTAGGTACGCAGTATTTTGTTTTATTGCCAGATCAGTTTAACTCGTAAACTTATACGTGCCTGATTGCCAAGTTGGGATTTAAGTGTTCAATTTACTATTTCTTTGGAAATACTGTTTTCCTCGGTAAGTTTATTGTAAGTACTGTTTGAAATGTTGACGTGTTGTGTGACTTTTTTATAAAGAAATGGAAATGTATTCGAAATATCTGATAGATTCTACGTATTGTTTAAAAAACAACAAATATATACTTAAATTCCTAATTGACATACACATTAACTTTTCCAGTCTTCTAATCCATAAATCTATTTACTTATATAGCTCGATAGTAAAAAGAATAATTCAATAATCCAGTCTAAAACGTGCAATAAAAATCCTTTTAAAAAAGCTCTTAATAAAACAAAAATAAGACGTAGAACTAAATCCCCACTTTAAAATAACTCCGCAATAATTATTCACCGCAGTAAATTAAATAAAACATAATCAATTGCATGCAATAAACAAACGTCGGGACGGTAAAATCTCGACAATAAAACAGCATTAAGGTGAATTTAAACTTGCCACTAGCAACGATGAATTATGCCCGGGTAGGCAAGAAAAATCCGGCCAAGCAAGAAAACCAGCCAACTTCCATCCCCGTGCTTAAAAAGTTTATTTTTTGCAAATCTGTAAATAAATCTTCAAAGGTGGTAGTTGTGAATATTTTATGGTCCAACCAGCGTAAAAAGAACTTGAAGGTGTCAAACCTTTAAATTCCCCACTTAAAAATTCAAGTAAAGCTGCCAAGATTTGGGGGTCTGTCTAAACTGGTGATCCTGACAAGATTTTTTGAGTCAACGCTCTTATAAAATGTTTTGAGTCTCATCTTGTTGACACTCCGAAACTTGGCGGACTTGAGTGCGGTGATTTTACGTGAAAAAGAGAAATCTATGAATAGTTAATTTGATTAACTTTGTTAGACAAACATTAACTTGTAACGCTTTTGTTCTCGAGAGAATCAAAATTTCAATACATAACAAATAAGACTGTTTTTTTTGTGTTGCAATGTTAGTTAGTTTTACGAGTTTTCGCAAAGTAAATAAAAGAAAAACTTAGTTACAATGTTTCGTCTAATGATATTTTTTTATACAGCTTTTGAATGAGTTCGCCTTCAATTTAACTCCTTTGGCTTTTTAAATATCCCACTAACTTATACGTTACTCAATTGCAAGAAATTGAAATTAATACCTAGAGGTCTGAGGCTCAACAGCTTTACAAAAACTTCCAAAATTAGGCAATAGACAATTATTACCAACAAAATCCTTCTTACACAAACCACAAACACAACAAAACTTTTTAAAATTATATTCGTCCCGTTTGAAAGATTTCACCATTTGACATTACAACTTTTCCAATCACCCTGTGAGAATATCAACATGAATCTCAAAATTCCTGGTGCACTGAAAAGAATTTACACAGTTTGGTAAGCGATACATATTTATTGAATGCATATTACATTGGTGCGATATTACATTTTATATTTCGAGCATTTCATTTGGGTATTTTTCGCCTTTATTTGTTGTTTAAATATGTCTCACGCCCTGTGACACACACCTGTGATTTGCGGGAAGAATGCTTGCGACGAGTTTTGGTTCGTTTCCAATAATCATTGTGTTTCACAGCTGTTTAACTGTTGTGTCTACATGGCAAAAGGATAGTAGGTTAATAAAATCAGTTCAATATTATCTACATACCACTTAGAACTCTTATTTTACAGCATTTATATTTTTTAAGTGGAAGTTAATGTACAGACACTAACCATTCTTTCGTTGTTCTTCCAAATATAATTTGAATGGTGGGGGATAGATTGAGCATTTTTACGTTTTTTGAGGCACTAATGTTCCATGTCACTCCTGTCCCATATCTTCTTTATAGATAAGTTCTCTAACATATTTTTTCTTCAGTTTCAGAGGCAATCAATTTAATCACAAAAAATGCCAGCTGCCCATACCTCGGATACAGAGCTATCCAAACCAAGGCACCATCAAATTGGCCACAGTACAACTTCTACCAAACCTAAAGCTGCTTTCCTTCAGAGTGTCGAAGAATTTCCTGTATTTCAGTTTTGCAAGACCAGGGACTGACCTGCTAGAGTTCATTGAACTTTGTAGCGATGAGGTATAATACAGTTGGGTATTGTTATAGTAAAAATTCGTTGAAACTTTTTTACATTAATGAACTATTTTTTAAAGTGAATGATTACGTATGTATATTTAAGGTTGTTTATATACAGCCCATTGTTTTTAGCTACTGTCTCGATGCTGGATAGAATAAAGAAATACAGTCATGGATTACATATCTATCTCAATACTTTTAGCAATAAAACTAGTCTACTATTTCATAGCCGGTTCCATAAACCATTTTCTGAAAATACAGTTCGGGGTAGAACTTTAACATCTTTTACTATAACAATGCTAAACAAATATATATAACTGGTAATGATAAGTGTAATTGTTCGTTTGTACATAGTCCATGTTATTGACTTGTGTGAGTTTCATATAATTTGGTAAATATACAAATAATTGGTTTCTCCAGTTAGTAAATACTTGTCGTGTAATGTTTCGTCCGTGTCACTGTTCACATCGTATTGTTAACGTAAGTGTATTGTTATGTCAGAAAATAAAATAATTTCAAATTAATGTTGTTCTTTTTGTAACCCTTCATTATTAGAACGGGGTCTGTTCCCTATCCATTTCTGTACAAGTCTTTATCGTCACGAACTGCGGGCATTGTGATAAAAACTATACCATTTTCTTACACTCAGTTTCATCTGTGTATATCAATGGCATGGCCATCCAACGAGGTAATGCTGCTAGCCTCTTGGGTACGCTTCCAGTTGACAGAGATGGGGATGAATTTTTTGACGCTTTTTAGATATAAGTATTGTTTTTTTTTCTTATTTTTATTGTTTTACTAGGATATTTTTTTTTTGTGTTGTAAATATGTATGTAAATAACTATGTAAATAAAAATACCTTGGGACCCCTGTATATCAATTCATCTATTTTCACATCATATATTTACACGGTATATTCATATTTTCACACATGTCTTGTTTCCATGTCATACATAAACAGCACCAATGGTTTCACCAACCGATTACGATGAAATCGGCCTTAATCTACTCAATGATCAGACGAGTTAATTGCTTAATTCAAATTCAAATTCAAATTTATTTATTTTGCGAATATGGGTACATACATGTAGATCTTATTTTATTTTACAAAAAAAAGAGCGTTGACCATATCCTACCAATATAAGGCTTGCAAAATTAAACTATTAAACAAAACAAAAAACAGAAAAAAGGGAAATCATATAGTTCTAATTATTTAATCTAATTCTATAATAATTTATCTTCTAAAAATTCTCTTACGCTATAATACGCCTTTGACAATAACAATGTTTTAACTTTCCTCTTAAACATGTTGATCTGTGAGGTTTCGAGAACAGATCTTGGCAAATGGTTATAGATCCGTGGTGCCATGCAAAAGATACTTTTATTGAGTAGCGCTGTTTTGTTTTGTGGTAGACTTATATGACAATTATGCCTTTTACTTTTTAATTTACTAAAATAGTGCATATTTTTCTTAACAAACATTACAACTTCAAGTATGTATATACAGGGTAGTGTAAGGATTCTATATTTTATAAAAAATGGTTTGCAGCTGTCCGTCTGCGCTATTTTCGCTATGGCTCGCACACACTTTTTCTGAGCTCTGAATACATTTTCGTTATCGGTAGAAATTGAAGTTATCGGTAATCCTCATTAGAGCCTTCAAAGGCCTAAAGTAGCCAATACAACAAAACAAATGGGAAAACCCTAACACTTACATTATTACATTGTACTCAATCCTGAGCCAATAATGCAGTGAACACACTTAGTTCATTAATCACGTGGTACATTACACAATATTCACATTGCGAGGCTTTGCGTATAACTATACAACTTGCAACCGTTCGAATGTAAGTTTAGTATTAAGTTCCAAGTATGAGGTAGAGCAAATACACTGCCGACACTGAACATACGAATGTAAGACCTTTTTTTTTTTTTTTTTTTTTTTAGCGACGTAAAATCATCAAATGACCCCTCCCGCTGTGGGTTAGCAGCGGTGAGGGAGTGTCAGACTCTTACTGACTAAAATCGTCGTGTTCCGTCATAGGCCTTTTATGTACCAGGGCCGCGGTATCTCTTTCGAACAACCCGCAGCCCCGGCAGGCCTTGGCCCTGCTGGGCCCCGCTGGGGTTGCTGACATCTCTTTGAGGAGCGCGTGGAACAACGCGCGCCGTCGACACGGGTCTGTCGTCTAGAAGACAGAGGGACGATGAGCCACCCGAACTCACCGCCCACAGACCCACGCCTACGGTGGCCGGGAGTCATCTCGTGACACCCGGCGCCCATGGTGTCTACCTGGTCCAGCGCGGCGGCCGGGATGAGAGGTGCGAACTCTCTGGCGTTCCGCCTCCTCCTTCTCGAGCATGACCGCTTCGCAGAAGGAGGCGACGGCATCCCATTCCCCCTCGCCCCGGACCATGGCCTGAACCAGGGCCGGACGCGAGAGGTCGCCGCCGCCCAAAGCCTCGACGAGGACCCGGCGGTGCCCTTCCCATGCGGGGCACACCTGGACTGTGTGGTCCACCGTGTCCTCGGGGCTGTCCGCACAGTGGTGACACCCGGGCGCCTCCTCACGACCGATGCGGTGCAGGTACCTCCCGAAACAACCGTGTCCGGTGAGGACCTGCATCATGCGGTACGTGAGGGCGCCGTGACTCCTCCCGAGCCACTCCTCAAAGAGGGGACTTACCGCCACGATGGTGGCGTGCCCTGCACTGGGTTGCGATAGTCGCTCCCTCCAGGCCACCATGAGATCGCGCCGGAGCTCCGCCCGCTGCGCGACAACTTGCCGCGGTAGCGGAGTTTCCCCCCGGCGCTGAGCCTCCTCGCGCCAGTCGTACAGGCGCAAGAAGACCCTCGCCTCCAGATCCCACGGTGGCAGTCCAGCAAGTAGGCCAGCTGCTTCGCGGGAGATCGTGCGGTACCCCCGGATTAGCCTGATGGCTATCACCCTTTGGGGCACGTTCAGGTAGCGTACAGCCCGCGGCCGTACCGAACGTGCCCATACCGGGGCCCCGTAAAGGGCCATGGACCGCATGACCCCCGCGTAGAGTCTGCGGCAGGGGGCGTTTGGGCCGCCCAGGTTGGGCAGGAGCCGCTTGAATGCAGCACCTGCCTTCTCCAGTTTGGGGCCCAAACGTCGGAAATGCTCGACGAAGTTCCACCGGCCGTCGAGGACGAGTCCCAGGTACTTCATCGCCCTCTAAGACCTGGAGTCCAAAGTGGAGCGGAGCGGGAAGTTTTAAACAACTGTTAGAATTTTTCCGTTCAGGGATAGAACTGAGTGGGTGGCATAATGTTTGAGTAATGAAATTGTTTCGATGATTCTATTAGTTGGTTATTTAAAAACTTCTTCGTTTCGCTCCGCTTCAGTGAAGGTTAGGCCTTATGTCCGTATTCTGTAGTTATTTTATCATAATTAAGGAGTAATAAGCTATCTATAGAAGTAGCATAGCAAAGCAAAAGTTGAATCAACAGCGCTATATACCTTTTTGTATTGTCTGTCCTATTACTGGCCTCTGGTCTCTTTCAATGAATATAGAATTGTCAAAGGTACATAATTGATGAATTTCGTACAAGTTCTATGAGAAATCCTTAGCAATACCTTAGCACAGTAACATCATAGAATACGGGTGTAAGTGCACTAGTACTCGGGGTTTAAGCCCTACAGCATACAACTCCAGGGCTTAAGGGAAATAGTACTGGTTTTGTTTTAGAGTATTAGAGCTGCGCTTTGTTTCCCAGCTTAGTACTGCACTCGTTTCTTCTTACAATTGTTGTTTCTTGGTTTGAGAATAAGAGGTTTTTTTGTTTGATTCTCATTAATGTGTTTGGAGCCCAAATCACTCGATTTTGACTCAGGTAATTTACTGTATTAATTGAATGACAGAAAAGAGATTTTCAATATTATTTTGGCAGAATAAACATTTACCTATGCCAGAAAAATACATCAATTGTCAGCTGTCGTCCAAGAAAGACAGCTACAGATTTTTGAAAATACAATGAAAATTTCAGTATTTACGATTTAAAAAAATGAAATGTTACAAAATATATTAAAATGTTTGTGGTAACTGCACTGATAAACTATGACAAATAAGTGGTCGAGATTTTGCAAACGACGGCGAAAAGGAGTCAAACGATGCTGTATCAGTTTTAAAAGATGTCTCAAGAAGGTATGTACTTGCCGTGGTCGGATGCCAAGGTGCTGCCGGAGGTGCATTAAGAATTGTAAGAAAGCACGCTGCTGGGGCCCGCTCTGCCGGAGGTGCAACCTCTGTGAAAGATGCCGACTGTGCACCAAAAAAGCCTTTCGATGCTGTTGCCGACCCCTTCGCGGTTCTCGAAGGGTACCCCAAGTTGAATACTACAAAGTTAAAAAGCGCTGGCGAATGCTCATCACTGGACGATCTTCGGAGGATCACAACCAAGTGTATTTTTGTACTGTAAATAGCAAAATCCCTGAAGAGAGTCCGCGCAAAAGTTCCAGTAGACTTTATAAAAAAGAAAATGACAAAGATAATACGGAAGCGGAAAATGAAAAAGAAAGTAAAACGGATAAGGATAAAGAAATCGGAAAAGAGAAGTCGAAAGATGAAATAGAAATGATGGAAGAGAAACCACAATGCTCTAAATACATCAAGAAAGAGAAGTTTAAAAAACCAAAGAAGGAGAAAAAAACGACAGACCTATCTCCTGCAGTCTTTTTTTAAATTAAATCATGTGATTGATGAAATGTGATGTGTGTTGTGGGGGCAAGAATTAGTTTTCATTATAAATGTACAATATGTTATATTTTGATTTAACTATACAGTTCGAGTATTATATTATATTGCATAAAAACGATTTTAATAGACTCTTCATTGGAAATACAAAGAATCTTCGAGATCTCGGTAAGTACCACCCATAAACGTGACCTGGCACTTGATATGTCCAACTCACAGATGATATATTTCTATTGCCACTATAGAAACAAACACTGAAAATTAGGATAAAATAAGTATTATAAAAGCCCACACAGCAAACGTATTTTTTTGCTAATTTTATGGATAATGATACGGAATTCTTCCTGCTCGACTGCAACTCTCACTTGGCCGGTTTTTCTTCACACAGCATTTTCAGAGAATGTTCAGTATAATGGACGGTTATACGAAAAGAAAAGATAAAAACTTGTCGTCCAAACTTCTGAATTTTAACGAACAGATTTAAAAGGCTCATTTTGTATGAAACTAGTTACTCTTTTTAGTTTTCGACATTAATTGCTTATGAATTATGCAAAAACGCAAGTGCGCTCACCAAGTTCGCCTTCGTTAGGGAAAGTTTCTAGTCATATGTTACTTGGAAGATCTCTGTGGACTGACTGCATAATTTTCTTTTAGTATTGAAGTATTTCTGTATAGTATTGACTGGCCACAAACAGCGATGGATAGAGAAAGATGGAAGGCTATGTATGGGGGAGGCTTTAGCCCGGGAGTGAGACAGCATGGGCTAAGTAGGTAACAAAAAAAATGAATGGCGTATTTGACCTTAGCATAGTACCAGCTGCGATATAGATTATACTGTTATTAAACATCAGCCTGTACTAGTGCGCAAAAGCTCACATTTGCTATCTATATCTGAAACTAGCCGTTTTCCCGCGGTTTTACTCGCGTCCCGTGGTAACTACTGCTCGTACCGGGATAAAATATAGCCTATGTTACTCGTGGATAATGTAGCTTTCGAATGGTGAAGGAATTTTTAAAAACGGTCCAGTAGTTTTTGAGCCTATTCATTACAACCAAACAAACAAACAAACAAATTTTTCCTCTTTATAATATTAGTATAGATAATCAATCCGTTTTAAGCAAGAGTGGTGATTAACGCTCATTCCTGCAATGGGACAGTAACTAGGTTTCTTGTTTGGTATAGAGAACCAATATGTTATTTTCTATGAAAGTTGTTGAATTTTTGCAGTTTAAAACATTTAGATGATCAATGCAGCGATAAGTGTTTTTAGAATCGAAGTCTACTCATTCAATGACTACTATATACAATCACAAGATTGCTAGGTTATTACTGTTATATGAAACTACATTTAAAATGAAATACTTGACATACAGTGAACATGTCGTCAACACATTACAATTAACTCAAGTTTCAAGCTGCTAGCTTTGCTCTGAGACAATTTCATAATTAAACTCGACTTCGCAAATAAATATGTATGTATGTGTTTACACGGTGAAGACGTATTCACGAACTTCGCGTTTTTCAAGGCATGTTTGGAGATCATTTCAAGATTTTTAGATTGACCTTAGAGTGTAAGTTTGGATCATTATTCTGATTTTAGTAATAAGAAACACAATTACCTACTCCCTTTGAGATTAAATATTTGGGTAGTATCTATTATTTATTTACTAGCTTCCGCCAGCGGCTTCGCCCGCGTGGTGTGTTGATAAAAAGTAGCCTATGTGTTAATCCAGCGTATCACCTATCTACATACCAAATTTCAATCAAATCGGTCCAGCCGTTTTTGCGTGATTGAATAACAAACATACATCCATACATTCTCACAAACTTTCACATCTATATATATAAAAGAAAGTCGTGTTAGTTACTCCACTTATAACTCAAGAACGGCTGAACCGATTTAGCTGAAAACAGGCAGGGAGGTAGTTTAGAGCCAGGAGAAGGACATAGGATAGTTTTTATTACAAAAAATAAAAATAAAAAATACAATTTATTCCGGACATACAGCGCCATCTATTGTTCAAACCAAAAATCTGCCGGATGACACTATTCCACGCGAACGAAGTCGCGGGCAAAAGCTAGTTTATAATATAAGTAGGATAAGTAGGATATAAGTAGGATTATTTACAAGTTCTGTAACAAAGTTTTAATACTTGGGTGAGTTTAGGTGGCTCAGTTTGATTACTGAATAAAGCACAACTTTGCGGTAACTTGAACAAAACAATATCAAAATTTAGTTAGCTTGCACTTATTTTGTTAACATACATTGTCTAGTTATAATATAATACCTCTATGAACCTAAAAAACTTTTCCACAAACATTTTCCATATTAACTCTTAGCAACACACCCAAGTCACACCATTGATACACTACCTAAATAATATCTACTTCCTTAGTACTGAAACCACAACCCTTGCTCCCTTCCTTACCCGGCTATAACTCAACTATGTATCATGCTCAACTATACCCGGATTTCAGAATCAATTTATCAAGCAGACGTAGTCGACTACCGAAGCCGGTTGACTCCCGGTTGAATAATAAACCGTGGTTAACCGTGGTGCGTTCCCTTTATCGTCCTTCACCACTTACGAGTTATGGGTGCTTTCAAAATTTTGACTTTGTGGCTTCTTTGCTCGGATTATCGAAGGAGGTGATGAGTGGTGTGAAAATATTTTAAAAAAAGTAGGGACTCACTCTTATAATACATTCGTGCAGTTTTACCCACGTCTCTGGGAAAATTCTTCGCGTGTCCTGATAAAATAAAGTCTATGTTACCCAAGGATAGTACAGGTTTCTGATAATGAAGGATTTTTTTTAAATCGGTTCAGGAGTTTTGGAGCCTTCAGGCAAAATTTAGATTATTTTTTTAAGCAATAGTCTACACATATGGGTATTGATTAATTTGAGTCCTCAAAGTGGATCCCTCGGCTACTCTGTATGCGATAAGTTTTTGCCCAACAGAGGATCTAAAAAATTACCCGATTATGATGATGACTCTTGTGTCAAAAGTTGGTCCCTTGACTTCCAAGATGCGACGGCAACAATTTTTACATAATTTAAGTTTTTTTCGGATATCTCCCTTTTTTCTAAGCTCTGTATTTTAATGAAGAAAGTCGATATCCTAAAAGCGTTTAATGTTCAGCCGTAACTGGTGTATTATGCTACCTTTGTACCGACAGCCAATTAAAAATATCTTTATTAAGATCTGCGAATGAATTTTATGATAAAATAAATGTAGGTTTAATGATGCTAAGGAGCTTCTTTTTGTAATCTTTTATGTGGGATGAAATATTTTTTGTTTTACAGAGTCTGTTATTAGAAAATTAATAGTTTTCAGAGTGCTTGCTGTTTTTATGACAATTTGAGCCAATGCAGCGCTTTACACCAGCGGGTTTTCTGCTCGATTTTACTAGTCACCAACGACGATGCCCGGACATTCGCACAAAAAAATCGAGCGAAAAATTCGCTAGTGTGAAAGCGGCGCGGCGTTATTCAACTATCAAAATTAAAAGTGTGGTGATTCAAATTGTTCGATATCTCGATACGTTAATACCTGAATAGAAGAGCAAAATAAAGCAAATTAAGGACCACTCCGGGCTCATGTTAACATCTCCTTAAATGAACAGTCATACCTAACTCTAAACACTCCGATCATTAAGGCACATAACTAAAATTTAACAGTTCTTACACTCCATGAAACCAGTACTAAGCCGTGGTTTGGCTCGTCGCCAGTACACGAGGTATCAATACCACTTTACTGAGCACCCCGCTATGGAAAGTCGTGAAGATATAGCTTTTAATTCTGTACATTCTATAAGATATGTTGCGGTTAAGTTTAGTGGACCGATTTCTATTCAGTGGTGTTTGTTGTATGTGGGTGAATGAAAATCGAAATCTATTAAAATTGACAAAATTGTTTTTCAGTGAGATGGAGAAAGAAGTAGGTATGTTAGATTTATGTAATGCAATCAACCAAAAGCTAAGGCTTTGCATTGCTTCAATAAATATCCCATTTCAGAAGGCAGTCGAACAGATAGTGTAGGGCTCAAAATGCAGATAAGAAGAGGGTTACACAGTTTTTATCCTGTGAATTTTAGTGAACAATTACCGTCTTACCACAAAAACTTTTAAACGTCAGTTTAAGACTTGTCTAAAAAATGATAGATTACTTATGACGTTGACATAATAATATGGTTCGTTTTGCAGTGTTTTGCAGCCACAATTTTTTTAGACAAGTGTAAAACAGGTGGTTAAGTTTTTGTAGTAAGGCTATTATAGTTTAATGTAAAAAATAATGTTATCTTACAGTCAAAGGCAATCTCTTCCAGACAAAACTAACAAAATAATCTTTCACAATAAAGACAATACATTAAACTAGTATTTAAATTAAGCCCGACTAAACCTCTCGTGATGACTTACATTTAGCAACTATAAAGTTAGTTAACTTTAAACTGAATGTGTTTGCCGCAACAATGTGCAACTTACCGACGAAGAGTACTAATGACGGTTTGAATTTACGATTCTCAAAGAACATACTGAATTTACATTTAACTACGTTGCTTTTGTGGTGTTGGTGGACGCCGAATTCTGAAACGCTACTCAATTTTAAGGACTGCTCAAACAACATTCTAGTTACTTATTAACATCTTGCAAAAATTACATTGAGTAGATTAAAAAAAAAACCCTTTAAATTATGGAACCTTAATATGATTAGGAAATAACGTAAATGCAAGATTAGCAATGTGCTATTGTAACCGTTCCAAGACAACCCTAGGCTGTAAAAATTTTCGTTTTTCCTAACATATACAAATACCGCAGGCTTCCCCCGAAGGGGAAGAGGTTGCGCCCCGCCATCCGCGCAACCCTGTAGAGCTCGTCACCTTACTGGACGCTCTTCCACCTTAGAGGACCATGCATTAACTTTACTATTAGTCCCGCCTAATAAAACCTAGGGACAGGGGTAGACGGGACGTCAGCAAATCAAATCAAACTTAACATGCAGGGTACAAGTTGAATTACAGATACTAGTAGAGAGTGAGAGGAGTAGCAATCCTACCTAACATAAAATATACATAACGCTTGCGTACAACAATGTATGTTTCAATCTACACTTTAAAACTACACTCCCCGATTAGTGACATGGGCTACCACAGGGCAGTTGGCATGTCGTACGTGTACCGCCAGGGCTAACACAGAAGATTCTAGCGGTCACGTTCCCTTTCTAAATGTCTTACCCAATCCTAAGGTAGAGTACTACGAAGTACGACTGCCATTGGGCAAGACAGTCTCCAGCCTTGCTGGACGCGTGTACATATAAAACCCCATCACGAGCCTATTCCCCCTTTACTGGAATATACAAATACAACGCAAGCGCAGTGTATCGTCGGTCGGTGGTGCTTTCCTTAGGCGCGCTATTGGTATACACCGAAGTGGTATTTCGTCACTTCCTCTTCCTTTAATCTGCCCAGTTCTTGACAGGCATCGGCGACCCCCCAAACCTAGCCTGTCCAGTATGTGTGTCTTGTCATCTACCACCGTATATCCAAGCTGGGCCCTAAGGCATGGTGGCAGCTGACGCGACACACCCTAGCGTCCGTTGGGACGGGACTATCGTTCAGTTCTAAGGTACTTGGTGAAGCCTACCCCCGCTCCCTGGAAGAGTGCGTACAACAAATGCGAGATAAGGCTAGCTGCCGGTTTGTCAGTCCATGAGAAGTAGCTCTAACTAGCGTTTGGTTCATTTGAATCTCGGTACAGAGTTAAGTATAGTTTTAAATGGCACATGGCATACGGCTAGTGCAGTATAGTAAATATGTATATATTGCGATCTGTCAATGCGGTTCTGCCTTCTAAATGTGTATTCGATATGATAGTATTCATGCCCTAGTCCACGGCAATGTTGTGGGTGTGTAGGTGTATTATTAATGCAAGTGTAGTAGAAGGCCTTCTCCGCCTCCCTATAACCAAACGCATGTCAGAGGTACCTCAATGTAGTCAAGAGAGAATATGCGAGACAGATACATATATTTAGAAGCGCAATACATAAATCAAAGCTCAGTGTTCTTACGCTTACGCCAGTGCACAGTATCATTACGCTTATTGCCAAGTCTCGTTTTACGCTTTGCTATAATTAAGTTCAAATATCAAAGTAATTAGAAATAACAGCCTTGGGATGCCAGTCACGGTCTTTGGTATACCTGGAGCCAATGTAATAATAGGGATCACTCACCAGATATCTGCTCCTAGTAAATTGTATTCGTCTTACTCACCGGACCATCACCAAACACGATACTCACACATTCTTCCCGCCTCACTTACTTGATAGAAACTATTATATCTTCAATATAGATTCCCTAATAGACTCGATTACAGTATTTGGTTACTAGTCCTCTTCGTGACTCAGCTCCGACTGTCTCCATTTCTGTTCCCTCAAAATCCATGTGGCCTGCTATCCCTTCCTACCTCTTTTCAAGTCCCACTATCGGCGCTAACTCCACCCTGTTCTTAAGGTCCTGTTTCGCGTATTCGTTATAAGACAGATTTATTAGTCTTTTTGTACATATTCTCAATTGTTCTAAGTATCGCTGTCGGGGTCCGTTTGGGATTTGGCACATGTGCACTTCTATTCAATATTGCGTCCTTTGTCTCAAGGTCCTAATTGCGCTAATGGTTGGCATCGGCTTGTAAGTTATGCTTAGCAGATGTTTGATTGTTTTGCTGTGAGAACCTTTGAGACCCTTAAAATATTTTGTTAAGTTTTTATTGCACTCCATGTCAGACGGCAAATATCCCTATCCATAAAATAGAAAGTTAATGTGTTCTTAAGAGGCCCGTCATCGTGGCGCCTTGTAAAACAAATTAATATTATTTGATAATAATTAGGGTTAGGTGACGACAGTCACACTATGTATTGTCTTTAGACAGACAACTTTCCGTGGTGAGATGATACAATTCAGCTGCACTTTCGCTCAATTAAAGCCAACTATAATCGAAATATTTGAGAAAAGGCTAAGTAGATGATAATTCATCGTATTTTTATCAAGACTAAACATCAAGTTTAACTAATAAAATTTATGGCTTCGAACAGTTTAGGATGCATTACATCAAGTGTCCGTCTACATCCCACATCTTACTCTATAAACTTAAACTTTTGGTACAAATAACAAAAAAACCACATTGTTTATAATGATATTCTGCATTTAAGCACCGCGGGGAGTTTCAGACGATGTTGCAAGTTTTAATGTCTCCTTAGAGAGTTGCCATCTTTTTGACAACGAAAGGGAAATGCCCATTCTTGGCCAAGTACTTGCCCATCTATGTGATAAATACAATAAAAATACTAAATAATTAATTTAAATATTGCGAGTATTTATCTGATAAAAAAACCCGGGAAAAAAAAGATGAAATTATTCAGAACTCAGTTGTTAAAATATTTCCGCTTCCGCTGTAACGATCATGTCAGTCTTGTCAAAATAGAGAATTAGGGATTGAAACCCATATTGAAAAAAGTCGATTTATTAAAAACCGGTTTTTGAAAATCGATTTTTTTAAAATATTTTCTAATAAATTAAAAAAAAATATTTGTAAATATCTATTCATTGTATTGTTATCATTAAACAAAATGTTTGGTGATTGATGTACCTTTAAACACGATTTTATGCGACTCCTTTCAAGGATTCCGTGTTTTCGGTTTATGACAAACATAGATTTTTTGATAAATTGATCCTACGTCCCATCCCTAATGCTCGTTTGTTGACGTTTACGTACGTTGGTATTTCACAATTTGGTTTGTGCTGTGCTCTTACGACTTGTGTCTTTTCTTACTGCGTTTCTGATATTTCGACGAATGTTTACGATTATGGACCCCGTACCCGCCCCCGATGACGACCTTGGCTTTACATTGGATTCAGTACTGGATATTTTTAAGTATTGGATTGAATAAAAACTTAAAAAATATATGTATGTATTTTTAGCATTATTTTCTGTTTACAGTTTGTGATGTTCCACCAAGTTCTATGTAAAAATTTTTAGTTATTTCGTTATCTACGATGTCAACTCTAATGCCTACAACTTGTTTCTTTCTCGGGCATTACTTGGCCAAACCTTCTTTATCAAATGGGCATTTCCCTTTTGGGGTAAACTGTTTCCTTTTTGAAGTGCAATATTGTTGAAAGATATTATGTTTTATCTTGTGAAGGAATTGGAGGAATGTATCAAGAATATGTTTGATTACATTTCAGTGCCTCGTGTCATTTTGTGTTGAATACGAGGTAATTTTTCGGTAATAAATTAAATAAACTAGTGTCCAGTGACTGGAATATAATGAGGATGAGTTTTTCAATAGCATCTTTTAATTATTATTTTTATTTATGCATTGCAAATATGTGTTCAAAAAAATATTTTAAAATATAACAAATAAAATAATTCGTTCAAAACTATATTCGAATTTTTCTTGAACTCATTATTTCCGAGTTTAATCACAAAAACAAAACAAAATCTACTCCTTAAAAAAAACAAAAGCACATCCAACCCTACCCAACAGTTAACCCGCAGCGTAATAACATACATTGTAAGAACAATATGCGATGCTAATACGATGTCATAACGTTTCAATTTGCCGGCACATTTCCTAAATATTCCCTCCTCGGCGAATTTATATTAGACTCCGTACAGCTGCGCGTGAATTCTCTTGTAAGCGTGACGCTCGCTTTATGATGGCCTGATTGCATTGGTGGTATTAATTTGTATATATTTTTAAGGTATTTAATATTGTTGTTTGTATTTACATCAACAACCATGTATCTTTTCCCGGGGTCTGACCGTGTATGCCTCAAAACAATTCCTGCTTTTATAAAATATTTATACAGCTCTAAACAAAACTATTAAATTATTAAAACTTTTTTGCATTATTATTTTAGGGATTGAAAATTAAGATAAGTCAAAATTTTAGGCAGTCTAGCATGTAGTACCTAGAAAAGGCGTTGTAAAAACAGTATTATATAGCAAATATACGGACAGAAAGCACTACAAAATGAATTAGCAACATTACTAATTCATTTCATTCCAAACAGCAACACTTAAACAACTTTGTAGAGAACAACGTCTTTAAAGAAACGTGATGTGGTTACAAAATTCTCTAGTACTTAACTGTTGCTTATAAAAGGATCTTTTGTAATACTACTTCGAATAAACCACACAATTGAACGCAAGACACCAGTTTATCTACTGATAGCAGAAAGGCACAAATCCTTGGTATAATGGTGGCGGTTACGTCCTTTTATATTTTAAAGTGTCCTTTGTATGGGACAGGACGCCATGAGGCCTTTCATTGTTACGGCTAGTAAGCTGTTAAAGAATACTCTGGTGTATAGTTCTCTATGAAGATGTTTATGTTATGTTGTTTGCTGCAGGCTTTGAGATGCTGAATCGAACATAGGTACATAGATAGGTAAGTCTTTCGATGCTGATTATACTTTAGACTTAATAATGTTCTATTTAATTATGGTTCTTTTATATTTTGTAAAACACTTGGAAATCCTAATCCCTGAATGTTATACCTACCTACCTACTCCATCGTGTTTATATCGAGCAAGACCAAACTTCGAATTTTTAATTAACTGAAAATCAGGTGGACTTACAATTTCGTTGATCAGAGATTCTGAGTTTGATCAAGCAAGTAAAAAAATCTATCATTTTTACTTACTTTCAAATTAATCACTTTTTGATGCAGCTAGGTCAAAATGAACCCCTACTTAGTCTAACCACTAGGTATAAAACCAGCCTATAACAAATCCTAGGCCTAAACATCACTTGAGCAATATTTCAGGCGTACAAACCACATGATTTAAGTTCAAGTCGGCTTATCTCAGTTGATAAACACGGGCGCTACACGCGAGCTATTGTGTCGCTGCGATTTATCAGCGTTTCGTGAGCGTTTGTGCTGCGGTCGTGTTCTATTGTTGTGGAAGGCTTTTTATCGCATCGCTTTTGGGTCTAGTTTTGAGGATATTTAGGGTTTATTTGAAAAAATAGTAACGGTAAGACCTGATGAAAAAGTAATAATAAATAGAATGCAGCCCTTTTAACAGTTTCTTGTACTTTACTAGAAATTAAAAATAAATTTAAAAATTTAATTATAATTTTTATCATGTTAAGAAACATCGTCCAGAGGTCTGACTAATCTTGATCATACTGTAGATTCGATTTCCTTGATCATGCAGAGCATCCTTAGACATTATTGTCAAAACCACATACATTAAGTAAATAAAATGTTGCTTAAAATAATATTACAAACTATTAAGTAATTTTTATTATTTTATTTAATACTTTACATTGACTTTTACATATCAAGATTATTCATATCTATTCTATTTAAATACCAAATCAAACCGCAGTACTTCAATATTTGCGTCAGTTTTTTAATCTCAGAAACTTGTTCTTCATAAAGCTCGCATATTCCCTGCGGAGCGACTTCCACGAATGTATGTAGTTAAGCTAACAAACTCGCAAGTAATTATGTCCTAACTACTTAGACGTTTATTAACTCCCACTATATTGAAATTCTTAATGCACTCTCTCAAAGATTGTGAGTTATTTTAAGTCTTGGGTGAAGTAGTGCATCGCTTGTGGTGATTAAGCAGAAGTTTGTGCAATACCCGATTAATAATAATGTATTGAACATAATCCGTCTTACCACAAAAACTTTTAAACGTCAGTTTGAGACTTGTCTAAAATAATGACAAATTATGACGTTGACATATGGTTCATTTTGCAGCCACAATTTTTTTAGACAAGTGTAAAACAGGTGGTTAAGTTTTTGTAGTAAGGCCAAATAAGTTTTTTTATACACACTTTAGTTAATTTAACTACGGAAAACCCGACGCCCCTTGGCAAGAGTGGCTGTCAGAGTTTCTGGTTTCTGACTAACCGTATCGACTGCCGACACTATTCAAATAACAACCACGACCTACCAATATAACGTCCCTTGCGGAACATGGAAGAAATCATCATGACAAATAAATAAAAAGATTGCCACCCATCCACGGATTTACCGCACCAAGCAAGCTTATGATCGATCATTCGATGCGACTTAGCCACGAGCTCTTCATAATTTATCTTAACTTTTTTACAAATAAATAAAACCAACTTCAATAATAGTATACCTAAACCTTCTCCTAAATCTGACAAATATTATGCTGAAAACCACATCTAAATAAAAAGGTGAGATAATCGCTCACAAGCTAACACATACATAGGAGTCACAAGGGGTAACTATAAGAACCTCCTTTTTTCAAGTCGGTTAAAACAGGCTTTTTCTAAAACCATATGTGACGTCACATAGAAGAACATGTCGGCGCTAGGCTCAATTACTTTTTCATTAAAGTGAGTAGTAGTGTAGCCCTAATAGCCTATTAATGGCCTCTCACATCGAACATCACGAACTAAGTACTGTTTATAGTGGAGTTGTTTATTTTTCTTTTCTTCCTTTAGACTTTCCCTTTACCTTTCTATGTTTTCTTTTTAGTTAGAAATGTTCAGTTAGTGTCTTTGAATAATTGCACGGTAGCTTGATAAATGAGTGTCTCTGGTACCCGGAACGTGGGTAAATAAGAATGTAATTAAATGTAGATTTTTATTCTAATTTGTCCTTGTATATTTGATTTTTTTTTTAATATGAAGAATATGTTAGTATGAAATAATAAAAAAATAATAAAAATAGATTTTTTACTTAAGCTCATAGGCCCATAGACAATTATCCGGGTGCACAAAGTAGTTCCTACAGGATTAATAATGGCTATTTATACACGTTGCGTTACGCTATGCATTTTAGGATAGGTGTGTAGAACCTTCAATATTAAAAGTCTAGATAAAAAACATTAATCTGCGAAACAGCACTTTTTGAACGTCAAAAATTACAAAAGACAGCCCCCAAAACCCTTCACCACTTACTATGTGTTTTGCAGGGAAGAAGAAGTGGCGCAACAAAGTCACCAGTAACATTAGGTTAGAAGAACCTTTCAACAATGTTTTATATATGTATAAATTGAAATGAACTTCAAATGAATTTTCTACCTCCCACCGTATTGACACACAATACCTAAAAACTTCACACGTTGTACAAGAAGCTAAGAGATTATAATAAGACTAAGAACAGCTGCGTGTTTGTCGGTCAAGGTTGCAAGGCTTTTTAGGAGATTGCAATCAAGCAAGATACACGACACATTCTCAAGGTATGTTCCACGGAGGAAGAAAAGATGAGCGGAGATGCCATAAGGCAGGTAGGTCAGGCGCCTTCTTCTAGGTCAAGTACGTACGATGGGCCAAAACGATCACTTATGAGTGAACTGACTAGGTTTTTGCTATTAAATAAATGGCTGGGTTCAAAGAATGCGCATTTTGGCCCCGCATGCCAACATTTTGGCGCGCTACTTTCTTACGAGATTTTGCGTTATGGCACCTCTGCTAGTTATTTTGCTCTCCATGTTATGTTCACAAGTACAAAGCACAAAATAAAACACGAAAATACGTACTAACTAAAATATATGTTATTTACAAAAGCGTTTTTACGTTATTATCTTTGGGACGTATCAACATCAAGATACAACTGGGCTGTGAAGAAATTGTATTTTTCTGTTACTAGGGCGAAATAAATAGTGTGTTTGTGACATAAAGATAAGCAAAACAATTTTACTATCTATACTCTATACTAATATTGTAAAGCTGAAGAGTTTGTTTGTTTGTTTGTTTGAACGCGCTAATCTCAGGAACTACTAGTCCGATTTGAAAATTTCTTTCAGTGTTAGATAGCCCATTTATCGAGGAAGGCTATAGGCTACTTTTTATCCCGGTACGGGAAGTAGTTCCCACGGGATGCGGGTGAAACCGCTGGCAGAAGCTAGTTTTCTATATATTTTCAGTCAACTTCAGGTCAGTGGTAACAGTTTTATAGGAAAATCGTACTAATTACTATTGAGTTAAGGTGCATGACAGTTACCACTGATGTGCAGTCTACCGTACATATACATGTTTTATACATGGTCTCTAAATTAGGCCCATACACCAAAGTTTACATCTACCTACCTCTATTAATTAAAGACATGCCATCTGCTTGTCGAGTGTATTTTACCTACAGGTACAATAGCACTGTGAGGTAGGGTAACAAAGATACCAACGAATCTTCTTGTCAATGATATAGGTTTTATGACAAAACATTATAAGTATCTTTGAAGATTAATGTAAACCGGCTATCTTACTTCAAACACGTGCTTTCATCCTGAGAAATACCAACAACTCAATGGTCAAGTGTACTACAGTACCCACTTTCAATTTACCAAGATAATGGACGATTTGAACTGAAATCCTCCGTAGAACAAGCTAGAAGATTTGCATAACAACCAGTAGGATTTGTTACCGGAGACTGATGGCCAATCTACTGGTGATTTATGCCTGACAAATGTTGTTGGACATCCCTAATTGCTCAGTGGAAGCAATGCTTTGATTTCGTGCTGACCGAAAATAGCGTGCGATGAACGCAGAATAGAATTTAAGCAGGGAAAGCTACATCAGATAATGTTGTTTTTCAATGTTCTTATCGTGTTGCTTTTGTCTGGCTTGGATACATTTTAAGCTCTTCATTATAAGTTTATCCACCGATCTATTGCCACTTAATGCATGAATAGATATATCAACATTTTGTTAAAGGGTAAATTTAATGAAACCAAGTAACGTACCAAACCCTGACTGGTTCAGGCGATGAAAAAATATACCAAACCAATCGTACTTCTCCTCTTTTGAAGTCCTTAATGAAAATAGTAATAATACTTGTACTTACAGTCCTCATCATCCTCCGAGCCTTTTTCCCAACTATGTTGGGGTCGGCTTCCAGTCTAACCGGATTCAGCTGAGTACCAGTGCTTTACAAGAAGCGACTGCCTATCTGACCTCCTCAACCCAGTTACCCGGGCAACCCAATACCCCTTGGTTAGACGTTGACTGACGTTAAGACTCAAACATTTTTGCTTTTCTGTAGGTATACATATATAGAACGAAAAGCGAAGAACGTCTTAAACATAAATGAGGTGTATTAGTATTAATAGGCATTGATATATTTTGTGCGAGTATTGTTTATAATAATAAAAAAATAATTTTTTGATAGATTTGCTTGCGGTTTCAATAATTAAATTTAAATAAACTCCATAACGAATAACCCAGTATAATTTCAAAGAAATACGTACATCTATCACAAAACTCCACAATTTAACCGACCGTACAACAACAAAAGGGTTCAGTATCGACACCGGTTAAGTTAAATTACCGCTAAAACTTGCAGATGAGTTACCGCCCAAGTGCGGAGAACAAAAATAAAGATAGACAAAATATTCGCGAACTCCGCAGAGTTGGGAAACTGTTGCTGGTTTGTGATACTGGCGTTTAGCCGTGGTTTTGCCTGGTTTAAAGAGTTTTTGAGTCATTTTGAGAGAAGTGATTAGTATTATTGTAAGCTTGATTGGTTTTTGAACTGGGTGATTGTTAACCGAATAAGTAATTCTTAGGTTTGGTTGGTAATGGGCGTTATTCATTCGAAAAAAAAACAAAATGGAGCTATGAGCTGGTAGTTGGCTATGGTATGTCCTCCATACTGAAGTTTAATGTAAAAAACTAGGTTCAGAAATTAGAAAAACAAAAGCTAGTCGTAAAATAATCATAAATACATATGTTAGTCTAAATAAACAGCAGAAATATGTAACTTTTTCTCCTTCGACTATTTTATTCATTTCATACATTGAGTTTAGTCTTTATAGATATATAAAAAAACAAGAAAATTGGTAGCCTGCCAGAAACTTCAAAATAATTGTGAATTACCAAAAATATTTAAGCAACGAATTTATAAGCCTTTTAACTAATAAAACCATGGCGTAACGACTTGGAACGACCACATAATACGACTGTAATGGTTCCCATCGAGAACCACACACCATGAACTTTACAACCATGGAGAACAAAATGAATAGCAGAGATGTCATGATGCTTAATCTCCTAAGAAAGTAGGGCGCCAAAATACATGTGTGCGGGGGGACAAGGAACGTTACTAGCTCCGCCCTTACATGTCTTTTAAGGAACTCGCCTGTTATTTCCAAAATAAAATCACCAATCAATCAGGGCCAATCTTTGAAAGATTGGTTTTGATTTGTCAATGAACCCGAACGTCTCGTTAGTTTTAGTAACTGATCACGCCTACCGTATGTTGCTTGACCTACAAGAATTCGCCTGACCTACCTTCTGTACGGCATCTCCGCTATCATTCCTTCTTCTGTGTTTTGAACCTACCAGTGTCAAAGCGAGATAGCACCCTCCATTGGGTATATTTGTCTCGCTCTATTATCGTTATGGTTGTGGGTTTATAGCACACGTGATATGATATTGCTTGCAATTATTTCACTGCATGGTCCATGCCTATTATATTTTATTTTATATGAGAAAAAAAATCACGATTACGTAGATAAATAGGAGTTCGTTATGTTCAAATGACGGCAAGGTATCGCCCTCAAAGTCTATGTCAAAGTCAAATTATTTTATTTCATTAAGGGTTTTACAAGCACTTATCAACGTCAAAACATAAATAACTAGCTTTCCGCCCGCGGTTTCACCCGCGTCCCGAGATAACTGCTTCCCGTAGCCGGATGGTGACAAAATCTACACTATCTATCTATCTCCACACTATCCTATGTCCTTCTCCTGGCTCTAAACTACCTCTCTGCCAATTTTCAGCTAAATCGGTTCAGCCGTTCTTGAGTTATAAGTGGAGTAACTAACACGACTTTCTTTTATATATATAGATGATTCTAATTTGATTCTAGTTCATGATTCCTTGTCAACATAGTCACCCATCCATGGACTGACTGTGCCAACGTGGCCAAGCTTCGCTTAACCTTATGATTGACCTGTCTCGTACTCATAGTAAATGCAGTTAAAATAATTGTACGCGTTATAATTAAATGCCAATCGCGGTCAACGAGTACACGTGTACTTGCGCTCTGTGAGTGACATAGCCTTGTATATTACGTTAAATTCCATTAATTTTAACCAATATTTTTTAACCCCCGACGCAAAAACGACGGGGTGTTATAAGTTTGACGTGTCTGTGTGTATATGTGTGTGTGTGTATGTGGCATCGTAGCTCCCAAACGGATGATCCGATTGTAATGCGGTTTTTTTTTTGTTTAAAAGGAATGTCAGTCGGGAGTGTTCTTAGCTATCTTTGGTGGAAATCGGTTCAGGTCTTCACGGTCATCAGCTCGTTTGTTAGGTGTGATATTAATGTTACGCTTAGTTTACTTGCAAGCATATGTGTTATCTGAAATTTGAAACACTAATGTCTTTTGGAACCACTTAGCTGGTCTGGTGTTAGGGCACGAAGATAGGAGACGTAACCCTGAACTGCCTTTTAGTACACCCATCGAGTTTGGGCTCGTTGAATTTGTCTTGACTAGTTCTCTTCATGTTTCTAATTGACGAGAACCTGATGCTGGAAATGAGATGTGGCGGATGAAATCCTGGAATGCCGGAATGAAACGGATAAACCGATTTATATTTTTGCTGAAAATCTAGAATGACCAAAGGTCTTAATCTGTGCAATTCTCCCAGAGCCTGTTTGTCATGAGGATTGTTAAACAGCTTCCTTTGGCCGAGATCGCATATAGCGACCCCATCTTAAAATAAAAGAAATTAAATGAAAGAAGGAAAAATTAAGGAGCTCCTTCAAAAAGCATGAAATAAAATTAAATTATAAATTTTAAAAAACCCCAAACCCAAAAAAAGTAGGCAATTATTATGACAAAAGATTAAAAACGCTAAACTGTATAAAAAGCAAAATATAACTTTTAACACTACGTAAGTACTAACTAAAGCATGTCAGACTAAACAAAATTTTGACGTGTCGGGGGGCACTTGGAGAGGCCTATGTCCAGCAGTGGACTGCGATAGGCTAATGGTGTGGTGTGTCACAATTATAATGTATCTTCATATTTATAGCAAAAGAGCGATCATCTATAGAGGTATATTAACCAAATCACAGCAAAAAAACACACTTGATTCCTGTCACGAATACAGTACAAACTGCTAGGACTTCCATATCGATTCAAATCGATTACTTATTCGCCTCACTCGATATTCGGTATGATTTACGCGTAGCATGTTGTGAGCTGGCGTATTTAAATAATGCGATACCAGCGAGTGTTCGCGTAATATAATATGAAGTATCCACGCTTCCATATTTATGAAGAAGTTTTGATTTAGTGGTACATCGAGCTTTTGTTTTCTCTCTTGTGGTGACTTGAAATAAATTACTAGGACCAATGACCAAGTAAATTAAAACAAGACAAGTGAGTTTTATAACGCAATTAACACATAATTGAATCAATAATAGGCATTACTCAAAACTATGGAGAACATGTTAAAGCTCTGAATATCACTCAATCAATAATGGAGTACTAAATAAAAAATCAATGGCAGAACATAAACACAATATCCACAACAACAACCGTCCTTTGCATGTCCCTTTCATTCAATGCAAAACACAAAATCAATCTCCTTAATCAAATCACCAGAAGCCGTCCTATAAATCAAGAAAACGAAACAAAAAAAATCAATTTTGAACAATAACATCAAAGGCTAGGTGTCGCCTTTACATAGCAATCAAAAACAACATATTGGTCGTTGCTTCCATAACAATGTTACGCGAAAAACTCAATCATAACTCGAGTACTCTTGCGGAGGCACAATAAAACGGTATATATGTACTTAGAAAATTCTTCGCTCCACCCTCGTTGGAAATTCTACTTAATCTATATGGTAATAAGATTAAAATTTGGGAGGCAAGGAGACGACTCTTGAGAGATCTCGCCGCGTTATTAACAAAATACAGCAGGTCGGTATGCTTAATACAAAAATATATTCCTTTGTCTACAGTGTTTGGCTGACTAGTGTCGTTTTGGGGTTTTACTTGACTGATTTCTGGTTATTTTTATGGAGTGGAAACCAGGATATCTTCTCGTCTAGCATTTAATTTTCTCTGTTTGTAATAATATTCTGGGTATGACATCGATGTTTTTAATAACTTGACCCCTAATTACTTGAGGATGTATTAAGGATGCAGACGTTTCCATATTTTTTTCTGTAAACTAATCTAAAAATAATATATTGTTTTATTAATTTACACAACCATGCCCACTTCATATCAATATCTGGAAACTTCATTCATTCTTCCAAGAAAATGTAAATATTACAGATTATCAGTATCCTTTTTACTTTATAATTTCCTTTATTGATATTTTGGAAAAAAGTAATTATTTCATATCATCAGAATGGTTTTCAATTTGTACTTATTATATTTTCCGAACAGACAAACAGACAGATATACAAAAATTCTGGAAACTTTTCTTTGTCTTTCACTTCATATTATGTATTCTCCGAATAAATGTAAATGTTGCTACATATTTGCGAGTGCTTCGCGAGAACTGTGCTCTTTAATTCCGAAGCCTTCGTTGTGAGATACATAAAAATTTCATATGCTTTATAGTGTGTAAGAAATATTAAATGGGAGGAGTATTTTGATGGAAAAATTTTGACACAAATGACCAGTTTATTATGAACTTGTGTCCAATAATCTTATAAGTCGAATTAAAAATATTTGGCGGAGTTTTTTTTTTTTAATATAGTTAGCTAACTTACTGTAACAAATGAAACTTTGAAGGTTCTGCTACTTAATGAAGTGCAGTCATAAAACTTACCACCTCTTCTTCTTTCTCCTGTCCTGTTCCCAATTTTACTTGGGGTCGGCGCAATATGTCATTTTCTTGCATATTCCCCTGTCACTCGTCATACTACTCACACGTCATACGTCATACTACTGACACTCACTCCCTTCCTATTCATATCATCTTTCAGGCAATCCATCCATCTTTTCTTAGGTCTTTTTGGTGGTATAAAACTTACCACCAAATACAAAAATACCCATCTTTTTCAAAAATTACCGTTTTCAGTCTAAGCAAAAAAACTCTCACAAGTTCACCCAAAAATGACAAGACTCAAAGCCTAAACACATAAACATAATACTTGGGCACTCGCATTAAGCTGGCTAAGTAAGGGCGGAAGTAACTTCGTAACAATGTACTTATACTAAGTACCTCTGGGGTACACTACAGACGTACGACCAAAGGGAAACAAGCTTAGGACACTTGTATTACGGTTGTTACCACTAAAGGGTAAGTAAGGTTGGTGACACTAAGTTAGGTTACTTGATCACAACTTAGTCGTAGTTAGGACTACGCCGTAGGTGTGCTACGCCGTAGGCTTATTACGCCGTATGTGTGCTACGCCGTAGGCTTATTACGCCGTAGGTGTGCTACGCCGTAGGCATGCTATGACATGTCATCTGTATATAATAATAATAATAATGGGCCTCTTAGCTTGCCTTCATCGGCCGGTCAGAGTGGAGTCGCTAGAGTAGGGTTAGCAGCCCGCTCGGAGGGTAGGTGCCTCGTGGTAAGTGGCGAGTGGGCCGGTGATGCTGGACCCACAGGGAGCGCGTGATCTGCGTTTAAAGTCCACCGAGGTATCCTCACCCTTCAGCCGCTCATGTACCTGTTGCCCCCTTGTTGCGATTTAGCGACTGATTCCCGGGGGCCCAGTAAGTGAGTTGGCGAGTCTCCACCTGCCATTTTTACGTGTATTTATTACATTGTTATCGGCAGGTGCCATAGTTCCCGTAGTTTCCCCATTCCTAGTCCACTAGCATCCCATCACAATATCCCAAGTAGTTTTCATCCATAGTTAGCAATAGTTTAGCACAGAACCGGGGATTGTCCTTGGGTACATTTCTATAGTGTATACAGGGATAATCGTCGGTTTTGTGTCACCATTTCATTAAAGTTGTCTCTTCAGCGTGTTGGCTTCGGCCCCACGTTCGCCTCCCGAAAATCCGGGACTCTGTAGTCCCGTAGTCTGGAAGAGACATACAAGAATAATAATGGCATCCACGGCCGATTTCGGCCACGGCGGCTGTTCTCACTCAAGGAAATCAGCCAGCTGCGCAGGACATATTATAGTGCACGAGCATTTGCGCAGACACAGGTGCACTCCCTATTCCTTCACTCTCATAACCCGATGGGACGGCAATCCGACACGACCGGAAGGAGATCAGGCACAGGACCGACATTTATGTGCTCTCCGATGCACGGGTGAATCAATCACCAACTTCCAGACTACGGGCTGCTTTGTGAAAGTTTAAGAAAACCCACAAAGCGATTTCGGCCCGACCCGGGAATCGAACCCGAGACTTCGAGCACAGCAGCCGCGCTTGCGACTACTGTATATACGTAACCTATGATATCCCCGACTTTACACTAAAGTTCCACAAAAATTACGTAAGTAGCTCCCGTAAGTTATAAAAAGCTAAGAAAAATACTGTAAGCGACTTACGAAGGGTTTAACATTAGTAATTTTTTTGTAATAATTTATATGAAGTTCCTTTAAAAATACCTACCTTTTCCCTAATTTTAGGTAGATCTGAACCTGTTATATAAAGTATAAATAAAAATGCATAGAATGATCTACCATAGCATGAAAACCGTGAGTTATAACACAATCAACAAAACTCTTCAATGAAGTGTCACAAAAAGCTCATAAAAGTTTGTACTCATCGTTCAGAAACGATTCCCTCGAGTGTAATAACGTACATCTGGAAATATCGTAATGAGAAAGAGAACATTTATTGAACTCCAGATAAAAACGAAATACTCTAACGTACTGTATTGTAATGGATGATATAATTCGCACTACTAGGTTTAATAGGTACAGTTATCAGAATACGAGATATATTTATAATGAGATTTTTGACAATATACAAACAAAAAATATACAAACTGACAAATACTACGCTGAAAACTGCATCAAAATCAGTTCTACCAAACGTGAGATAATTACACACAAACACGCGTAGCACAAATTTAATAATGCATAATTTTAAATTGCATTTTAAAATAACAGACCTTTTTGCAAATATTAAAATAAAAGCCTGAACTTAAAAGAAATCGTTTGCCAATTACGAAAGTCGTTTCATAACACAAAATGGCGGAATGGAATCTCAAACCGGAATAGTGAGCAAACACGAAGCACTTAAGTTTATATTACTCGGTAATATCGATGTTTCCAAACGGCCAATTAGCCAATTTAATATTTTAGAGTACTCCGCTGTAATTTGAGAGTATGTCTTGGATTATTTGACCAACTGGAATCGCCACTGCCATGCCTTCTGTCAATTATAAGCGATACGCACACTCTCACTTATGCATTTTCATCATATGGTTCAACAAAGTTGTCACACACTAGCATACGTATACATACATACAAGTACGAAGAACATTCTTGTACCATTATATAGCATGTTATGTGTTATATGGACATAGCAATTAGTTAAGGATATGCGTAACGATGGGATTTAGCATACAATACTCAATTATTTATTTGCATTTCACACGAGTGAGCTCACCACTATTTGTTGCGGCCTTGTCCTCCACACGAAAATTGGCACACGTATAGGATTGTGCTCCGGTTGGTTAGATGCTCTTAGTAGTCTATAGAAATATAGTACGGCTATAGTAATGTTTGTCTGCGGTTTTGTGTCATTATGCGGATTTGTGTAATGCATTGAATTCTATAGATTGCAGGTCAATTATCAGCTGGAGTATTTAATTTAGTTAATTGATTTATTTGGTTGTATTTTAGGCGTGTAAGTGGTTTAGTTCATTAACTGATGAAAATTATCAAAGCTCATCTATGAGTGAGAGTTGTATTGTATGCATACATCATTAATTCAGCTGATACGAGAAATAATCCACAATATGAACAATAAAATATCATTATCATCATCATCATCTCCCGAGCCTTTTCCCAACTATGTTGGGGTCGGCTTCCAGTCTACCCCGTATTCAGCTGAGCACCAGTGTTTTACACGATGAACATTAAAATATAAGCATTATAAAATAATAAAATGCAGGTATGCTGGAAGAGATTTCTTAAGAAATAAGCATTACCTTTGTAAATTCTTTCTTTCCTGTCATCTTTCTCTATTATGTGTGTGTACAAAAATTTGTAAATAAATAAATAAATAAAATGTAAGCATTGGACTAAAATTCTGGCCTGAAACTTGCTTTAAATATCCAGAAAATACCAGTTTTGCCGAGGTACCTATACACCTATCTAACTATTGAACCTATGAGAACAATCACGTTTGATAACGCGTCCACCGTACATTCCTAGATAGAACCGATCTCATGATACAGTAGCGTTGCTTACACTACATACAACTTCCTAGGCATACGTCAAAGTAATTTCTTAGAAGCCATCTATCTCCAGGAATATCCTATTCTCACTAGTCTCTGAGAAATTTCAATAAACTTGTCGATTTAATCAATCTCTATAAGGAATTTTAGTTAAGCTATAACGTGACGTACATCTTGGAAATTCTTACTAATATTATATGTCTATCTAAAGTATATACCCGAAAGTACCTCTGTTTGTCTAAAACAGAGGTACTTAATAGTTATAGCTTATAGTTTTAGCTTGAACTACTAAAGCTATTTGTATGAAATTCGGTACATATATATGTAGAAAGTATACAACCCGAGAAAGCGTTTTTGTTCCGGGTACATGAAATAGTTACCAGTTCCTTTGATAACTGAGTGGTATCATGGATAACAACTAGTATATATGGATATTCAAGAAGTCTCTATGGAGTATTTGCTTAGTTTAATTAAAATACATAGTCAGTTGTTTTCACCAGTTTTCTTTGTGATCGTACACTATTTTCAGTAACTTGATCGCTAAGTATTGAGACATTTAATTATAAAGCCTTTATCGTCGCCCCGTTTTCTTTTAAGAGCAAAAATAACGGGTTGAGAGGTTTTTTGTGGAATGTCACAAGACTAAGGGTTGTTTTGCTTGAGATACAAGATTATTTAATTAAAGGGACGGGTCCTCTTTTTTTGTAGTGACTGTGTAAAAGTTATTTTCTTATATCGTAAAAATAAGATTGTAATAGGAACTTTTGGCCACATATTAATTTTATTTATTTATTTGTTTTATTATACTTTATTCTAAGCCAACATTCATATGAGAGCTCCCGCACACTGCAAACCTTTAGTCGACCGATAGTTAGCTTGGGCTCATAAAAAAGTATGAAAATGAATGGTAGTACGCGCATTACAAAGATCAGGCATTAAGCCAGTATAAGGCTGAATGGATTCAAGATTTTCTTTAAAAAAAAATACGAAATATTGGGTCAGATGTCAGAAAACTGTTTAATCAGCGGTGTGAGGAAACACTATCACATTTTACACGAAAGATATTGTATCTTTTAACGTGTTAACTACATACCATTCCATTCACACACACATTCTATATCCCCAGTAGTCTAATAGCAATCCAGCAAATAAATCCAGCGCTTCACGCTTCTACACTCGTGATTAGTACAAATGGAATACAGTTGAGCTAAATATGCAGCGAGCTTAATATACGCGCTCCCTATACCGTTCCGAGCTAATTAAAGCCTAAATATTTTGATCGTGCAACTGCATAAATAGGTATCTGCGAAACATTGAGTTTAATATTGGAGGGAAGTATGGTAGATGAGTATCTTTGTTCATCCATATTTTGATAGTTGTAGTAGAAATACACTAAAATCGCAGTATATCTATCTATAAGCTCTGGCTTTCTATCAATAAAAAAACAGAACTTTGTCAGATAATTTTGTCTAAAACTTTTCTTTCATATTTAATACTTTTTGTCAGTTTCTTCAAAATTAAATACCCCTATATAGTATCATTTCTGTTTACCTAACATAACAAAGTGAATCGTTAAAACCACTAAAAACAAACGATCCCGCAGCGTAAAACAGTACTTCTAAAAAGTGCCACCCAATAAAACAATTGACAGCTTATAAATAAAATTCAAAACCAGTGAAGCATCATCGGCAACTGGCATTTACAACACAAAAGGTGCAAAAAACCAGCTATACTCAAACAATCAAGCTATTAATTCGAGCACTATCAAAGGTGTTTGACTATGCACACTGTTTGGCTTTGCCTGGCTTTAAATTAAACTAGAGTCGGGAAAAAAATACACAAAATCATCTACAACCACAAACGGACCTGAAATTGTGTTGCGCGGTACGAATATTGTGGAACTGGTGGCTAATATTTTTTGGATTATCCTAGTAGTAATAATATCAATCATCAATGCAGCAACTGCTTTAGCAATGCGCATCTTAATTGATTGACCAAGAAATATATATAACTCAAGCAATTATTTTGACAAAAGAATACCTGTAAATGCCGTCATTTGTAGAAACCGCAGATGGTGTTTAAAAAACAGAAAAAAAAAACAACAAAACTTTGTGTTGAATACCCACAGCCTACAATGCCCACCATTAGGTATTAATTAGCCAAAGCTACACACATACGCACGCACTGCATACGCTACGTAGTGGTTTTACTTTTGTAATGTGCGATAAAAAATTGACTCTTCACTAAACAGTTTTAGCTAAAACTATTTTAGCTTATACTCAAACTTAAACCTTTAAATTTCCACCATTTTTGATCCCCCTCAGTTCATAGTAACGCGGCAACGGGGTCGAGAGGCGAAACTAACGCCACGAAGTTAAATATTAAATTTAATGACCGGCTTTTGTCACTCCGCCGAGTTATAGCAAGCCCTCACCAAGCCAGTTTTACTTTTAATAATTAAAACACAAATTTTGTCGCTGTTGACCTCTAAATCTTGGCCTCGAAGATTTTGTTTTGGAAGAAAGTTTGGATAGTTGTGTTGTGTTTTGAAGTATCGTGGTAGGAAGGTTGATTAGCACGCATTTTAGGCAGAATAGCATGCATTTGGAGGCTCTTACTTTTCACTAACATAATTTTAAGTTACTCATTACCTAGTATTTATGTCGGTTGCCACTGACATGATGAAGAGATCATTATAAATAAACAATACTCTAATCGCCAATACGGCTGAGCAATTGTTCTAAGTAGTATTGCTACATACTTTTCATTTATCATCATTTTATTTATACTTTTAGAAATGTTGTATCTTTGATATGTGAACAACTCCTTATCAAAACAACATTTCAACAAGGACATGACAACATCCACATTGAGACACTCACTCACGTATCAAACGCGATTCACAAGACGTAGCCGCGGCGCTCTACAAATAATTCATACGCGAACTTTGAGAGTTGTAGTTTAAAGGACAACTGGCTTGCAATTCATGGCTTAGATTCCCTGGTCAGACTGCAGAGTATTGACGTAAGAAATTCTTTCTGTCGTAGTTGCATTAAGTAATGGCGGCCACGGCGGCTGTTCTCATTTAAGGAGATCAGCCAGCTGCGCAGGACATATTAGAGGTATAGTACACGAGCATTTGCGCAGACACAAGTGCACTAAGTGTTCTGCTAGTGAATTAAAGCATTTTGAAGACTTTGGGTAAAGGTTTTGTGTCATATTATCATTAGATATGTTACGATCCATTATTCAGTGCTTAATAAAAATAAATTCTTGCTGCAAACACTGCAATGAGTAGGTTAAAAGTGAATGAGTAGAATTACTTATAATGACATCTGGTTTCTGGACTTTTATATATAGTTAGAATCATACATTCTTCTAGAGCATTTTTAAAACAGCTTGCTACCAACAGCCATGTTCCACTGAGAAAATAACCTATTATGTAATAATAGAATCCAAATCCACAGTGTCAAGCACACTTTCCACAAAATAAAATCACAGATTTATCTAACAGCTGTGCTCACAGCTTCCTAACCTGAATCCAGTCAGACCACAAAAAGCACTAAATTGATGTTCCGACTAAACCTTAATAGAATCGGAATGCGGCTAAGAGCACTATTTATTGCAGAATCCAATCGTGCCATGACTCGATTGCAGCGTCTTACCGAATCGAGTTCCAATCGAGTTCCTACCGAGTTATAAGGCTAGACAATCCTATTTCTAGTTCCCAGTTCCCAGTGAGAATTTTATAGCCTACTTTTGTGGCTTCAATTCGGTAGCCCGCGCGATAGGAACAAAAAATTTGCGGCCAGCTTACTGGCCGGAATGTGTAGGTTTTTGCTGTTTTGTTTGGCCGAAAACTGACTGTAAAAAGTAAGTGGCTTCACGCTCGGCGGGAGAATGTTCTAAATGTTTTCGCGTCGCCCGTCCAGAACATTACAGGGTTCATAAATTAAGTATGGTGGTCAAGTTTGGTTTGGTCGTATCATCGTTACTGAGCTCTTGATATGGGCAATATGCGGTCTTATTTTATGCTACTCAAAATATTACATGCTTATAAAATGGCTATTGGTATAACTTACCTCTGATTGGGTCGATCACGATCGAATCACGAACAGGGGCCCGATTCTCCTAAGTTAATAATGTCAAAATTGAATAGAAATCGAATCACAATATGATCTCAATAGCAGTTTTAACCATTCGGGCATTCTGCTACTAATATAAGACCAATCGTATTCCAACGACATTCGATTGGTTTGCGATTGGTCTGCTATTTTGGTGATTTTGGTCTAAACGGTAGTTTGCTCTACAATCATATTATAATCGTAAATCATTTGCAGACAAAATGATTCATTATTGAATGACAGAAAAGGATAAAAATGTTTATTTAAAAGAAAAAAATGCGGAATGCCACATACGCTTCAATCGTAATTGAGTCGTGATTGGATCGCAGTCGAATGTGAATCGTATGTCGCTTAAGTAAAATTAGGAGAATCGGGCCCCTGAGGAGAAGGAATTTTCCAATTCTACGTAGGTGTTTTAAAAACCTCGTATCTAACAAACAAGATAACTATGGCCAGTTGAAAACGCTAAGAATTCAGAAAAAATACTTCATTTTGATTTTACAGTAAACCTTATTTAGTAAAAAAAAAGAATTAAATAACAGATATTTCATTAGTTAGGTACTATACCTACAAAAAGTCGTGGTGGCCTAGTGGGCAAAGAACCAACCTCTCGAGTATGAGGGCGCGGGTTCGATTCCAGGTCAGGCAAGTACCAATGCAACTTTTCTAAGTTTGTATGTACTTTCTAAGTAAATCTTAGACATCAATGACTGTGTTTCGGATGGCACGTTAAACTGTAGGTCCCGGCTGTCATCGAACATCCTTGGCAGTCGTTACGGGTAGTCAGAAGCCAGTAAGTCTGACACCAGTCTAACCAAGGGGTATCGGGTTGCCCGGGTAACTGGGTTGAGGAGGTCAGATAGGCAGTAGCTTCTTGTAAAGCACTGGTCCCAACATAGTTGGGAAAAGGCTCGGAGGAGGAGGTACTATACCTACAAAAACCTTCCCTATGAACTCATTTATCACACACAGACAGGTCAATTCCCTCCCAATTCTTCATCACAAATCCATCAGTCTACCAAGAAATTCATGATGGAACAATTGCGAAATTATTAGAAGGAGTTTTTGCTCCAATTTCTCGAAGATATTGGCGTCGATATGTTCGTAGAACTAATATGAGAGGGGACTGGGTAGAAGGCGTTCCTGTGAAAAATTACATGTTTCCATTCCGTTCTAGTGAGTTATTGCTGTGGTTTCTTGTGGAGTTATCGCTCCGGCGAAGTTAGATAAAGTGCATTGGTGGTTTGTTGACGTTGTATTTTTCGACTATTTTTACTCAAATAGGATTTTCGTGAAATCATAATTTTGTTCAAATGGTTGCAGATCATAGAGAACAAAATGCTATCCTTCCTCCGTTTTCAAGACCAAGATATAATCATTTCGAATTTTCAATGACTTGTAATGCTCTGCACATTTGGACTTATAAAACACCAGCTCTGGATCTATTACTGTTACAGCCTTTTTATCGTCCCACTGCTGGGCACAGGCCTCCTCTCACATGGAGAAGGATTGAGCATTAATCACCACGCTTGCTCAATGCGAGTTGGTGATTTCAGACTATATAGTCCAGGTTTCCTCAAGATGTTTTTCTTCACCTTTTTATCAGCCATTGGTGTCTAAGATTACTTAGAAAGTACATACAAACTTAGAAAAGTTGCATTGGTACTTGCCTGACCTGGAATCGAACCCACACCCTCATACTCGAGAGGTTGGTTCTTTACCCACTAGGCCACCACGACTTATCTACATATGCTCTGGATCAACATACACCTTTACCGGTTTTCCACAAGTATTTTTGTTCTGCAATTGATTTGCCGTGCGCAAAAAAATGTAGCGTAGATTTACATCTTCATAAGCCTTATTAAACACGACCAGCATGAGCTAATTATCGAGTAAACGGATTGACAATTAAACTAACTACTAGCGAGCCTTAGACACCGCGTTAAGTTGTGAGGCGAGTAGACAAACTGCACCCGATACGCCTGTGACTGAACGCTGAGCAGTTAAAGGGTGAGCATTGAACACTTTTTTTCTTGCATAGATGTTTTGTTTTTAGAAAGCGGCAGAATTTAGTACTTGTGTTTGTATATGTTCAAGTTCAAGATGACCTGCTGTGTTACCTATAATGGTGACCAGTCAGAGTTCTTTCCTGTCACCTGTGGGGTCAAACAAGGTTGTGTGCTTGCGCCAACACTGTTTGCTCTCTACTTTTCTGTCGTTGTCAGTGAAGCACTCAAACAAACTTCTGCTGGAATCAAAATACGTTTCAGGACTGATGGGGGACTTTTCAACCTGGCCAGATTAAAAGCATATACTAAAGTATCTCATGCTCTTATAACGGAGATCATGTACGCTGATGATCTGTGTTTTGTTACCAACTCTGCACAAGAGCTCCAGAACCTGATGACTAACCTTCAGGAAGTCTGTTGTCGTTTTGGTCTAAAAATCAGTGTTAAGAAAACTGAGGTAATGGCAAGCGACTCTCAAGGAGCTACAGAGCCTATCAAGGTAAACATTGGCGATACTGAGCTGAAGCAAGTGAATACCTTCAAATATCTGGGCAGCACAATTACATCCAAGTGTGACCTTGATACCGAAATAAACCATCGCATTGGCGCTGCATCAGCTGTTTTCGGTAAATTACGAGCCAAGGTCTTACACACACATGATTTGAAGCTTTCGACAAAAATCTCCGTTTACAAGGCCATAGTGCTCCCAAATCTTTTATACTCTGCTGAAACATGGGTCCTCTATCGGAAACATATACGGGCGCTGGACCGATTTCATCTAAAGTGCATAAGAGGCATTCTGAAAATCAAATGGTCGGATCGGATTAGAAATACCGAAGTGCTACGACGCGCGAATGTCTGCGGCATAGAAGCGTACCTGATGCGGCGACAGCTCAGATGGTGCGGTCATGTTTTACGCATGGATGATGATAGGGTGGCCAAACGCATCTTCTTTTCTGAACTCCAGAACGGCAGACGGAAACAAGGTGGCCAGTTCTTACGCTTCAAGGATGTTCAGAAAAGACACATGAAAAGGTGCAACATTGATCCTCAGAACTGGGAGACAAAAGCCATTTGCCGTCCTGAATGGAGAGGCCTACTTAAAAATGCGATCAAAGATTTCGAAGAGCAAAGGAAATCCGCACTGGATGCGAAGCGTGATGCTCTTAAGGCTAAAACACCAGTAGCCATTCATTATAACTACGTGGACGGTATCCTAACGTGCAGCCAATGCTCGCGAACGTTTACACATAAAATAGGGTACTGCAGCCATCAAAGGGCGCATAGAAGAGCTGATCATACTAGTTCTTCTCTCAATGATAACTGAAAGCAGTCACCATAGCCGAAATCGGCAGGGAAGTATATATATATATATATGTCCAAGTAACTTAGGTACTGTCAAGCCTTAGCGACACCTCGTTACGTTGTGATTGTGAGGCGATGTGACTAACCACAGTGAGCGACGCGCGTGAGCAGTTAAGGGGTGCAACAGTTTTTCTCTTGTATAGGTGTTTTGTTTTTCGAAAGAAGGTGAGCATTCTAAATCGTGTAGGCATGTAACTAAAGATAAACACCCTTGTAATGAAATACGGCTAAGGGTCAATCCCCACTGAAAGAGCAGCGGCCGGCAGCGGCCGGCAGCGGCCGTAAATGCAAGTGACTGAGCGCCGCGCTCTTACATTGTCCGTGCTCTTACGGCCGCTGCCGGCCGCTGCTCTTTCAGTGGGAATTGACCCTAAAAGTCAATGATATTTACATGAATTACAATAACCTAATCAATCGAATTGTTATTTTAAGCAGCAGTTTTTTTGTTTAATATGTAATTCCGTTAAATGTCCTATCAAGATGTTTTACATTTAGTTAAAACTACCTAATCAAATAGAATTTAATTTACCTAAAAGACAAAGAGATATTCAAAAGGAAAAGTTTTCAATCAATTTGATTACAAGCGTTACATTCTAATATCGCACCCGTGGGTAGGATATCGCAAAAACGCTATGACAAAGTTGTAAGGCTCCAAGCGACGGCTTTACCTTATTAGACCCTAGTGGCCTGTTACTTTACACCACTTGGAGCTTTTTGGAGCCTTTTGGAACGTTCAATTCTTAGAATTTGTTTAGGAGCTTTGCTAGAAATTATTTTTTGGGAGCCGATAAAAATGTTATTGAAAATCATGTTTGATTGTAATGTCAAGAAGATTGGCTATGTAGGTATTGATACTGATCATGTAAACAATATTGTCTACTGTAGCTAGGTTTACCTCAAATAGGGTAATTTATTTTTTCATTTTTCTTCTTTTAAGTATGTTCATTATTATTATCTATAGTGTGCATCCAGGATGTAAAGGTACCTAATAATTTTCTTAAAGTAATATTTTAGAAATTAGCATAGTAAGGTCAATGTATAACGTCATAACGGTAACTATTGATATTTTTCATTCTTTTGTACCTTCTTCTGTGAAGTAATTGTCGTTTACCCTATGACTTCTCAAACATAAAACACAACATAAACAAAAATGCTCAAACAAAACATATACATTATCCAAAATTGGTTTAAGTTCAACAGAATATTCGAGAAATCCCTGTACCTTAGTACCTTCACCCCTCCCAAGGAAGTCATTAAAGTCTTTGGAACTAAGTGAAAAAGTTCGCGACACTTGTTTTTCCAAAGTGCCAAAACATTTTTCTTGTAATGATATAACGGGGCCTTGGTACCGTGATTTTTTTGTTGGTACTTTTGAAGACGATGTTTTAGGCACTTTGTGTTGAAGTTTTAGGATGAGGTAAAATAATGAGGTAGGGAAATTTGCAGATTTCGGAAGATTTAAAAGGATGGTTTATAATTTTTTCTAGTAGTTCAGCCGCGGCTGGATTGGGTTTTTGATACATATCCATTTTGTTTATGTTACATTATGCTCATATATTGGTTAATAATATGTTGGTATTAAGTTGGGATGAAACCTTTTACGCTAAGTTTCACCGCTACCTTTCGCACATAAAAATACCTATAAGTATACCATAACTCATCTAGATCTATTGATTTTTGACACTTACGCGAATATTAGACATTTCAATAAAACTACTTTTACGGATTTTATCGCGGTTATGTTAATATTATTTAATCCCGACGTATACAGGGTGTGTCGTTCACAATCACATTAAATCATATCACATATACTATACTAGCTTCTGCCAGCGGTTTCACCCGCATCCCGTGGGAACTACTTCCCGTACCGGGATAAAAAGTAGCCTATAGCCTTCCTCGATAAATGGGCTATCTAAGACTGAAAGAAATTTTCAAATCGGACCAGTAGTTCCTGAGATTAGCGCGTTCAAACAACAAACAAACAAATTCTTCCGCTTTATAATATTAGTATAGATGATATTCTATGGCCAATTGTAAAAAAAAATAATCTAATCCATTCAGTGGTTTAACCACAGGAGTAATTTTTCGTTTTTACAATTTACAACATCATGTGTAAAGCAGAGATAAAGCTAGGAGTATCGAATGTTTTGATCAGTTGACAGCTGTCAGTTATCAAGGGAGAATTTCAGTTGTTTGTAATAAGTGTCTCTTATATGGTGTTCTAATACTCGCATATTTGTATTCTATTTACTTTGTTTGAAAACTTCATTTTTTTATTTTTACGTATTTTTCTTTTTTCTTTGTGTTAATCGACATATATTAATCAGTATATTAACGCATTTTATTTAATGTGATTGTGAACGACACACCCGATATAACCGCGATAAAATCTGTAAAAGTAGTTTTATTTAAATCATCTACATCTCTTATCACATAACTTTGCCACTCTAAAGCTCGCATGTGTATTGCATCAAATACCTGACTTCAACGACAAAGTTATAAGACAAGAAAATCAGTAGCTTTAAAAATTAATAAACCTTTTACTCTGTAGCAGAATAGTATACCTTAGTACAACGAGCATTTCTCAGAAATTATCAAAGTAAAATAAATTAAACATATTTTCTCGAGAACTTGTTGCTAGCCTCTTCACGGACAATTTGCTAAGGGCTTTCCAAGAAGCTGTTCAAGGCGATCAATTTGTACTACAAACCTCTCAAATTATGTTGTTTACGAAACATTTAAATTAGTTCAATAATAATGAATATTGGGTATCGAAAAAGATACTGTAAAGTAAATATTTCAAAACTTTTTCCCAAAAAAAAAAACAACTTATAAAAAGACTTTTTATAAGGTACATCGGCTGAGAAGTCAGTGTCTAGTGGATGCAGATATACCTATTTATTTTGCCACCGACAAATTGGGATACGATAACCTCCTCCTTTTTGGGAAGGCAGTTAAACGTCTTTAAAACATTCACAAAACAGTCCATACTTTGGTGTTAAACACATGTTAGAATAACCCCTCTGCCAACACGATAAGATATATCTTTAGAAGATACATACATTGTCTTAAATATCAAACCTATGCTTAAGCTTCATAACACAGATTTTAAAATAAATCACAACAAAACAGTATAATACGTACAAAGCCGATTAAAGTTTATTTTTCCGCCAATCCGAGTTGAACCGAGGTCGTACGAAATCTAGGCCAAAATAAACCATAGTACTTATAATCCGCTTAGGCAGTCGTAATATCGGCAGCGCTTTTTGCTATCGCAGTAGGCTTTGCATAATTCTAACGTAGCTTGCTTGGACGGCAAATTGACAGCTTGATAGCTTAATGCAGCGATACAGCGGATTTTTTGTTGGGCGCGGTTCATTTGCTTTTGCATTTCGTGTTTTGTTGCAGTAGGCATTTGTTTTTAGATTCAAAGACAGTGTTTTATTTGTATGTAGCTCTGGTAAGTGTAGAGCTAGTTGTAATGAAGGAAAAGGCCTTATAAACGTGATGCCTTATGAATTTTAATGATGTGTTTTTTAGATAATAATTATTAGCAAAAAAACTTCTTCCATGTCTCATAAAAAAACATGTGAATTCCGCATTATTTATAAATGGGTATACTTACAAATAGATCCAGAAAACTTCTTTATAAAATCAATTAATAACATCACTTATTTTCCCAAGATTCAACACAAAGAACCTATCATTTAAAAATCTCTTTTGATCCTGATCTTTTGACAAAGCGATCGATTTTTAAAGAACCCCCAAAAACGCCGTTTCACAGTGGGTCTATTTACCGCCTGTTTCACCCGTGTGTCAGCTACGCAATAACCTGGCACCTGGCGCGTGTCACGTAAAAGTTGAGCAAATACGTAGCGTGCAAATAGTAGAAAAACTTTGTTTTAATATCAAAATAAAATCAATCAACAACAAAAAACCTATATTAACTATTTATAATCAAAAACTCTATAATTTAAAAACTTATTTTAATCCCATTAAAACCTAATAACAAAACGAACAATTTTCAAAGGCCCCCTAAAACCGCCGTGTCGCAGGGGGTCTATTCGACCCCCTACGCAATAACCTGGCACCTGGCGCGTGTCACGTCAAAGTTGAGCAAATACAGTGAATGTATGTAATGTACCAGTGTGGCAGGGTTATAGGAAATTGGCTTAGTGTTGGTACTACACACCACACTCGCGTACAAAAACTGGGACAACAATTTGTAAGTGATTTGTATACAAAGTCTGTTATTTGACAGACAGGTATGTAGGTGTACTACAGCTAGTACATATAAGCGACCCATTCATAAATACTCACTTGAAAATGTATATTCACGTATATAAAGTCTGTTGTTTGACGCTTATATAAGTTACGATACCACTTCTTGCCCATGGATAAAGTGCCTAAATGCATATCAGATGTTACATGGCAAGTATCTATCATCAAAATTCACACAACAGTTTTTGCGTGAAATATGCATAGCGATTAAATCCCAATTCATCCACATCGTCGCTTTCCGGCAGGTGAGATAGTGGGCAAACGCGGGCCTATCGACAATAAAAAAAATCCCAAAACCTGTTCACTTACTCTTCTTCAGAATATACATAGAGGTACATTAATCAATATTTTCTATGAAATTAAATAAATTACTTAGTAATTAAAACGTTCATCATTTCAGTAAATATTTTTTTAATTAACAAATGTTTTTATTCTTGACAATTTTACAAAGTGCCACCTCTGGCGTGTTTTAGCTCTTTGTCATCAAAATGAGATGAAAGTAAACGCCCACCTGTCGTCCAAATATTAATCTTATCGATGACAGGTCAAAACTCACAGATTACCATTTTATTATTTCTCTGATCCATTCAATTTATAAAAGCTGATAAAACAAAATGCGATCGCTGATGGATTTAGACGTTTAATTTTGTTTGTTTAATAGAATAGGTGTAATTATTGGTATTCGGTTTCAACATGGCAGAACTACTTCCCGCAACCGGTTAAAAAGTAGTATTGTATTTTTGTATCAACAATTAAGAATAAAAATTTTCGTCTCTTTACTACCTTTGTATACCGCAGCACTTAATTAATCCATATACCAATCCTTCAGATTTTACGATACCTTTCTTACCAAAATGCTTTAAAATCCATAAAACTGTGTATAACTCACAATCGACTTATGTTCCATAATATTCGTTGCTATTGAAACAATCAATCCTTTCACAACGCCTGCACAATAGCTACTGAATATATTATTAGAGGAAATTAAACGTCTACCCTCCGTTTAAACTATTACGTGAACTATTGGGAAATGTTCTAAACTAGCGACAAAACTCACTCACTGTAATTTGTTGGTAGAATTTCAGTAAATTCCTGTTTCATTTTTATATTATTTCGAAATGGGATAAAATATCGTCGACAGGAAAAACTCGCTAAGTATAAAATTGGGAAAACAAAATTATGAAAACAAATTTTGTAGGTGATTTTTCCTTTTCACCCGGCAATAAAATCTTTTGATTGAGTTTAGCGTCCAACTGGGGACGCGTCGATAAGATATCTTGGTAGATACAGGATATGAGGTAAAAACGATTAATTGTTAGGTACTTACTGTATGCCGGGAACAAGATGATCACCACACCATATCACTTTTCGTCATAATTCACGATTTTACTTAGGTTTTTCACCGCGCGCGCAGTTATTGATGCCGGCCGGCCATTGCTCAGATTCGAACTGAAGTTGCTTGCTTGATGCCGATAGGTGGCGCTAGAGATAGGTGGCAGTTTTGTACGATGACGTACAATAGGGAGGAGAAGGTTGTAAACAGGGAAATATCCCAAAGCCTGTTCAATCTTTATCATCTGTTGATAATTTTGTATTAACTTTTTTAAGGCTATTTTGCAAACTTATAAATGTGAAAGTGACTCTGAATTGAATCTGGAATATTCGAAAAATATTGATAGTTTTTATCCATCGCGCTAAATAGTCATCAATTTTCTAAAAAAAACATATAAATATTAAAAACAAATAGATACAAGAAATTCATTCTTTCATACGAATGAAACTGTGATGGAAAAAAATATTTAAAAAAAACTCATAGTCATAAATATACGTTTTCGATCCAAAATCAAAGAAAACAGAATTTTTAAAAATAATTGAATCCACAAAATATAATACTCCAAAAGTAAGCTGTGAATTTATTACCAAAACATTATCCTTTAAGAAGATGGGTAATCAAATAAAACAGCACAAATATTATAAATCAGATTGCTTTAATTTATTTTAGTTTTATACAAATCGAATACTACTTACGATAGTCAATTTTAACGAATAAACATTTTACCCGTCGTATTTATTTTTACAAATTTACCTTTGTATTTTATTTTTTATTATTTTTCATCTATTATAAAAACCTCCATAGGGGCTTTTCATTATAAACTTACATTACACTCGGCTGTATTTATTCAACTTACTGCAGTCGTATATATTTTTTTTATTTTAATTTTAATTAATTATTTCGACTATGGTTAAGCCACAGGAACACAATGTGGAGTATTTATGCGTGATATTAGAAAATAAATGACGAACTATGTATGAAAAGCTCGTTAGTTCAAATTAATTCGGTTTTTACTACGTGTTTCTGAACGTGGGTTTTGCTCCTCAAGCGCCATTTTAAATTTTTCAATAAAAAACGTTTTATCAAAGGAACAGAGCCAGAGACATTCGTATGTTTGCTTTTTAATCCGAACATTAATACTTCAATATGTCCTCTTATCGAAAGACGTAAAAATAAATTGAATTATCTTTCAAGAAAAACTCATAAAATTCATGCAGCAATAAATAATATCGGATTCTTTTATTGAAATGTAATAAAAACGTTTTAATAAAGAAACAAATCAAATTGTCACGTCACTTAAAGAGATAAACCCACGTAGATGAAAATGTGATAGAAAAATTTATAAAATATATTTTTATATAACTTGTTGCATACATAAGTTGGTGTGTGAGTAAGCGAGCAACCACCTGGTGTAATGTTTATAGATGTAGCCTAAATAGCGATCGAATGAGATACAGAATTACATTTGTTTGCCTAAGAACATAAGAACCATAGGACAAGACATTATTTAACTATAAATACACCACAAGTAAACATAGATACAATATCAAAAACTTTTTACTAATCGAAAATGCTAACCATAAATTCCAAAATTCAAATTAAGAACTAACAATTCCTTCACATTCCATCCTGGCCAATTTGAAAAGTGTTCGATTTTCAAAATTCGTGAGCTAGATTTCTGGCGCCGAGAATATCAGTTTTCAATTTTATTTCTTCAAGCGTGCATTTAAGCTGCCACAGAGTAAAAATATACTGAGTTATAGACAGGACATGTGTCAATAGCGCTCGTATCGGGTTTGAGCATCGTAGAACGTTGCAAGCGAGCGTACGAGTAAACAAGCTGTCACTACCTTCCTCGTAGTTACTTGAAAAGGTGCAGTATACATTTCGTTCTTGGAAAAGTGAACAACCTCCGCATGTATTGTACCTATCTTACAAAAACTACTCTTTGTGTGCTGTGACTTTGTAACTATGGCGTAAAACAGGCGTCGTGTTGGGACATTAAAAGAGACACAGAATTTATTACAAAATTCATTCGATTTTATTTCTTACTCCTTTAAATTTCCTTAAAAATTCACATTATTATTTTTATTTGTAGTAATTACTCTGATAGGTTCTTAGGTCCTTAGCAACAAAAATTTTGGTGAACAAGATTATTAAGATTTTTGAAAACCGCTGTAAATGTTCCTTACGCTAAATTAATAAACGATAAAGAGTAGATGAGACTCGAAATAGTTAAAATCTTAGTTTACAGCGTCGGAAGTAGAATATATATGGAAATCCAAAATACCTGTTTCACGATTAAAGCATTTTGTTACTGTTGTGCAGTATGCAGACAGTCTGTATGACATATGTATGTATATTTTTATATCAACTCAAATGTATACGGTTATAGAAAATAAGCTGGTACCTGTAATTTTGAAATAAACATACCTATTATTTCAATAAATAAGCTAAAATATATTTATTATATAGCCGATAAATTATATGAATTAATATATACCATATCATCATCCTCCGAGCCTTTTTCCCAATCATGTTGGGGTCGGTTTCCAGTCTAACCGGATTCAGCTGAGTACCAGTGCTTTCCAAGAAGCGACTGCCTATCTGACCTCCTCAACCCAGTTACCCGGGCAACCCAATACCCCTTGGTTAGACTGGTGTCAGACTTACTGGCTTCTGACTACCCGTAACGACTGCCAAGGATGTTCAATGACAGCCGGGACCTACAGTTTAACGTGCCATCCGAAACACAGTCAATGGTGTCTAAGATATACTTAGAAAGTACATACAAACTTAGAAAAGTTGCATTGGTACTTGCCTAACCTGGGATCGAACCCGCGCCCTCATACTTGAGAGGCTGGTCCTTTACCCACTAGGCCACCACCATAATTAATTAATTAATATATACAATAATAATTATTTATATATTGTAAATTGAGTAACTGTTATTACTGAGATTACTAAAAGTAGGTATTATATATAAAAAAATAAATAGTTTTATGTACATTAAATAAAATGTATGTGTATATTGCGAGCCATATGTCATACAAACATTAAAAATTATACAAACATAGATGTATACATATACATATAAGTGTAGACATAGACGATAGTGTGTAAACTGGTTCCTCAGTGTTTAGTGAAATTCGGAAATAGATTAGAGTTAAATTCACAAAATAATTGAGGAAACTTGTACACTGACAAACAGTAAATAAAATACCTCCTTATTGATGAACTAACAAATAAAAGAAAAAATACTATTTTGGGTGTTAAAATGATGAAGTAAAAATGTTTCAATAAGTATCTCAAAGACTAAAAATATCGAATTCGCGAATCGAAAAAGTAAATGTTATTACCAGTTTTTGATGAAATTAACTGTTTTGTCAGTGACCAGAGAATCCTCAAAAAATTGCATTATTTTCGAAATGTGAACAAATTGTAAAAAGTATCAGAAGATTTGCTTTATCATTGTAAAAGTGAGAGATAAAACAATGAATACTGCTTTTAAATGTGTACGCATCGCATCGTATATGTTGTGGTTACGTCTGTTCGTCTGTTCGTCTGTTTGTTTGTACGTTTATAGTGTAACCCGGTCCCATGCAGGCGTTTTATTATTCTGTTTTATTAAATCGTAGATCGTCTCTACTCGTTTTTAATTTATCAATATTTTTATTATACTTTATGATTGAACCGCTACCACGGGCCTTACATTCGATTTCACAACCTCTCGTTTATTTTTTTCAAACAAAATAAGTTTAAAATTGGCTGAATAACCCGTAGCCGCGGCCCAATACAAACATTAACCCGTTAAATTACATGTTAACAAAGACCCTAGTTCGTTTTTTTTATTTTTTCTTTACAATAATCTTCTCAACTTCATCGTTTATCCCTAAAACCAACTTAACTTCAATATGTTTATAAACCCTATTTTTGGCACTAACAAATCTAATTAAATATATTAATTAATTTTACAATTTTTATCATCACTTTCGAATTGAAATATACACAATCAAATATAACAATAGGGTTTATGAAGTTTTAAATAATTTTAACAATTGTTAATACGAAATAGCAAAGAAACTGCCACATGATATACTTCAGCACCACACTGTTGGAAATAAATTCTGCTAAACGACAACGTTTATAATCTCAGGAACGATTAACATAATTAGGTTTTAATAATACAATTCTGGCAAATACAATTTACGCACAAGCTGTACTTTTCTCTAGAGACGTAATCTCTCCAGTTCCTTTTATTTTAAGGATCCAGACATCGAGAAAAAAGTACAACTTGTAATATACATTTTTTACGTCTTCTTTACCTATCGAAAAAGGATAAAAACAAATAATATGCAAAAACACTCAGATTGCGTAAAATTTTATATCTAAAGTTTAGTGAGCTTCCTTATTAATAGTTATTCCATTATAAGTTTAGCTTAAATCAAGGGACACGACATTCACTAGGCTATCACGACATCTATAAGAGTGAAATTGAGGAACGGACATAGATAAGACTTTAAATTGTTTATTTTTAAATAATACGACTATTATATAGATGCTACAGTATGTGCTAAAAGGTTCTAATCGAGTAGACACTTGACGAATTAAATCGATTACAACCAATTTCAATGAAAAAACTTTTTCAATTGAATATTCGTCAGAGCGACATTTTGACGTCTTATTGGGCGCGAAAAATTTCTGATCGCCTCCAATCGATCTACTATTGAAATTAATCAGATAATACTTTACCTATCGAGGTGACATCAATAAAGACATTATCTAGTACTTATGAGTAATAGTGTACTCCTGCCCAATAAGACTGGTTGGTATAATACTAGAGTGAAAAATGCGATATTTTAGTCTTTTTTCCGATTTTTTTCTAAAATTTATATACAAATACACACCGCAATATTCTGTATTTACATTTTATCAATATGGTTACGTGATGGTTAGTGATATCAACAGCATTGTAATATTTTCGCTAAGCATAACATTAACATAAACCGATTCCTAATTAATGACTATTTCTGATGCTAATGACTTACTCCCATATCGACATACTAACAGTATAACATTACATTACGTTTAGTGAGCATTTATCGATACGAGAGATCAACAGTTATCCTCCGTTTAATCGACAATGAGTTTTTAAATTAAAAAGTTATCAATATACTCGCAAGTTCCTTTTAAGTCGGTCCTAATTTATGTTTTAATTCAACCTCCTGATGCTACACCTATTCTACCTTTGGTTCCGTATTAATTGTTGATTTCTTATCAATTCCATAACTGTTTAACAATTCCTGGATTTAATCTTCGAAGTTCATTCTTTAATAATTACAAATTTACGTCCATACTCATTACTAATGTTCCGATCTATCTAAATGTATACAATATCGATTCAAATCGATATGTATCAAAGTAGACGCAGCGACAATCGCTAATCGAATTTTAATATCGAATGGAATAATCTTAAATCGTTAACTATTCTTGACGCTACCGATATTTGATCCATTATGTACAATACTTAATACCCTAAGGTTTTTGTCATCATCTGTGATCCCTCATTACTTGTAAAAAGGATGCCGGTTCAAATCTTTTGTTTTAAAGGACCTCCTTTTCCCTAATATTTACGAGAATTTTAATTCCAGTATTGGCGCAGAACCGAACTTTTGTTTTACAAACTTTTTTGATCAAACCTTACTTTCCGTCCAAAAAGTTCCATTTTCAATAAACTTTTTTCGTAATTTCTTTTTTCAAATTAATGCAACTCTGTGCCAGCTTAGCGTTCCTTTAAAGTACCTCGTTAGTACTTCGTTTATAATATGTTTTAGTTTTAGTAATTAATATTGTTTATTTTAACAAATTATACACGTCAACATTTATCTGTATAACATCCTAGTCAACATCACATTTGTTTAAATAAATGCTAATGGAAATTTCAGCCTAAACTGAAGTGTATCTGCCATCGAAGAAACAAACATCACATCCTGAAAGAAAACATTTGAACAACGATACAATATACAACAATAGGAAAAAATATATACAGACCTTCACGAAACTCCTTGTCCTGGCTAAAATTTCCATTACCACTCGACTTAACTACAATATGTAAATTTATCATAATTTAATGTCTTAAGACTTTGTTATGGAGACGTGTGCGTTTCAACCACGTATTTAATTTAATTACATTATCAATTATAATTACAAATCGGCGTTCTAATAATTATTTCTCTCATTCATGCGCCGGAGTTGCCGGCTAGTGGTTGGTTCATTGCACGATGATATGCGGTGCCGATAACAGGACAGCTACTGTCGCGATGATTGTGAAAAGTGTGAACACGAACAGGCAAAACCTGGGGACAAATATATCAAGTCAGCACGCGACCTTTTTAAAAAAAATTGGTGGCATCAAGATACGTCCTTGAGGAACCCCTTTTAAGAAAATATCATCGTATTAGGATTTTTTTAAATAAAGTATTCTGTAAATTGTTTATTTTAAGTCAAAAATATTTTTAGTGCTCATAAACGAATTTCACAGAGAAAAACGTTACATTCATCATATAATCCCTCAATATCAAATTTCGCGCTAAATGCTCAGCGTGTAGAAAGCTTTTCTTAACAATTTTACAAAGCAGCTCTTTCTACATAAGTTCAGACTCCTAAAGCTCTTACTTCGTCATTTAAAACTGCTTGTTTGAAATTCAAAATGTATGACTGTATAGGATTTAGAGCATTAACTTAGCATTTTAAAACAAATGTGAATTTCAGTGAAGGATTTTTGAACAACGGACGAGGTTTTGCAGCTAAGCGTGCTATCCTATCTGACGGTTGCAGCTAGACTGTATTAGCAGATTCTAGGACATTGCCCCCGGCCTGTCCACTGGGCGATCTACAAACATATTACACGAACAAGAGGATAATAATATGACGGCAGCGACGTGCCCCCATTTTTCATGTTTCCTTAACAAATTGTTCTACAAACCTTAAAATAAAGTGAGCTCAAATGTAATCATGTTTTGGTAAACGTATTGTCGTAAAAGTGGCATTTTATGAAGTCTTGCCGCTTATTAATTGTCAAAGATGCTTACATTTTTATGGACTTCTTTTTAGTATTAAGACACACACAATTTTTTTGTCTGATGAAAGATGTAGTCTTAATAATTTCCCTGTCCCAAGAGTCATCTGTTATAGACACCAGTTATTTAATTATTGTGTCTGCATCTTGGACAGTGAAGTAGTTAAATTTCTGATTTTGGTTGCTCTATTATTTAAGAATTCTTAATTTAATATTATGTCCCTCCTATATCTTTAAGCTCAACAGGTGAGCAGACTTGTTGAATTTGCAGACGATAGTCCCATATCGCCGTCGACTTCACTTCATCTTGGCAGAGGCCATAAATTCCATGCATTTTATACCTTACCTCAGTCCACAACACGTGAATAATGCATATAAATTTTATGTGTCAGCCGTTGAGAGCAAAATGTATAAAAATGATAACAAGTCTGACTATCAAATTCTGCTTTTCATATTCCCTTTTCAATTATAAATGAAATTACTTTTACCGCTACATTTTTAATATCATTCATAGTTCATAGCAAAAAGTTTGAAAAAATATTTTAATAGGTACATGAAAACGTTGAACCGGACTATTAAAAGCGACAAAATGTAACAATTTTTTTTTAACAAATAAAAAACATTTGTCTACAAAAAGTGTCATTTAACACAAAAATTTAATGCCAACGTATATTGAAGTGGGAACAAAAGTACGGCACTGGTTAATCCTCCTTCATTGTGAAAACAATACAGCCATAAATCAATGAATGTACTTGTACCATATTCATTAATCAATTCACTGGAGCTTTACCGATTTCGGCGCATTCCAAATTGAATCGAATTATTTCTTTATCCCGTACAATATTATAATCTCTTCCTGTTATTTACTTTTGTATTGTTTTATGGATTGTTAAGTGCTATTTACTCAATAACATACGCTTGCAATGTAACTTTATATAATTTAAGCGCTGCTCGGTTCATTGTGACTAATGTACGGTAGACTGCACATCAGTGGTAACTGTCATGCAGCTTAACTCAATAGTAATAAGTACGATTTTCCTATAAAACTGTTACCACTGACCTGAGGTTGACTGTACAACAATTCAGTAATAATAAATAAGTGCTTCCTTATACTGGGATGTCAATTTACGCTTTAAATAACCACATAAAATTAATAAATCTCCCTACAGCCTTAAAGTTTTCCCTTATAGACCAAACCTTAGATTACGCTCGCCTGATTTCTATAACACTAGGAAGCGAAAGGGGACCGTTTTGGGGGTGTTGTGTCATTTGACTTGAAAAGGTGCCTACCTATTTAATAAGCCTAATTTCAATAAACGAATATGACCTTAATTATATAAAATGTATCTGTGTATGTTCCAAGTAAAATGCTATTAAACCTTACCTATCAACAACCATCGCAGCAAACTTCCAGTCGCTGATTAGCTCTGCTTCCTCATCAGCCTTCTTCATCCTGGCCGTGATGAACTGCAGCTCTCTCAGTATGAGGTGCAGTTCCCGATGGTGGCTGCCCAGACCCCCGCCCACGTCTTCCATGGTGGACGGACGGACGAACGACCGACGGAAATCCGTGCGGAATATTGAGCACCTATTGTGTTTAAAAGAGAAAATACTTAAGAATAATAGTGCTGTAGGAGTGTAGGTAACGAAGAGGTTGCATTGAGTAAAGGGAATTTAAGAATCAATGATATGTTCAACGAATGGCTGATAAATGGGTATGATCATGTCGATACAGACTATAAGGTTCATGAGCATAGAAGTCGAAGATTAATTGTTACCCAGCCAATGAATAAGCCCCCAATGGCTAAGAGCTTGAATATTTCGCTCAGTTCAGTCCAAAATGTAGAATGAAACCATTTACACTCATTTCATTACCGAATTTGAAGACTATTTTAAGACAAAAGATAATTTAGGCTATTGTTGGAATGGGTCCCCCGCGTATACAAGTTACTTAAGTATTTTTACGAAACAATTTCAGTTACTACTGTCATTTATAAGAAAGCTGTAGTTGATGCTATTTTTATAACCGCAATTTTCTTAACAACCCTATGTTCGTATGCCCGGGCCGCGGTAACTCTTTCGAATAATCCCGCAGACCCGGCAGGCCTGGAGGGCCCCACTGTTCTTAACAACCCTCTCTTTTACTTACCCTGGTCCCAAATTCCCGGTCGAGGCAGTACTGTTAGGAGGCGGAGGGCCATGTCTGAAGTCATCATCGATATCCAGAACATTCGCCAGCAAGGACTTGGAAGACCTCTCCTTGAGTTCCAGCTCTCTCATTCTGGTGTTCATCATTATGGTCTTTCTTGTTATTTTCTTCCCTGGCCTCGACATGCGGAGTATCCATGGCAACCATTGTAGGAATACTGATTTTATCTGCGAATAAAATTATAGTATCAAGCCCGTTCTAAACAGTTTCAGTTCATTTTTTAAGAAGTTGGTGAAAAAAAGTATAAAAGAGCAGGTTTCAAAAATTGCTTCGATAGTTTTCGTCAATCATTATAATGAAAAGAACTCGTTTTTTAACATTAAAAATATTAATATTTTTTGTTGTCATTTGCCATCTGCAAAATTATCACGTTTGAATGTTACTGTATCCTTTAACTATGGCACAAAACTGACACTCAAAAAATAGTAAGAAAGTATATGTACCTATAGATTGTTTCAAGTGTTACTCACCCACTGCGGCATCTCATGTATATCAGCGGTTCGATGATGGTAGTTAAGTACCACGACCGTCAGTACCACAGACGACGCTACCATGAACATGATGCAATTGAAGTATGTTCCTGTTGCATACAATACTTATGTAGTACACTGTACTATACTAAACTTTGACATAGTACATATTTTACTCACTTTGAGGTTATAAAAGCAAGATTTTTAAATTTTGTACAATTTTTTAAAGGGATTTTACCAATACTCTGTAAGCCAAATTGTAATTTTATAGCCAAGGGACTTCCAAAGCAAATTAAAAAATATATTTACATTCTCTTAAATCTACAATGACACAAAAATTAAATGGAAAACGGCAAGGAGAAAATTAAGTACTTTTACAATTTTATTTTACAGTTTTTAAAGTTAGGTACATTTTATTTTGTAAATCTCATGTGGTTCAAGCTGTAATTATGTCATAAACTAATTAACATTGACACAGAAAGCCACATTCATGCATTTTAATTGTTCATGCGATGGACTAATCTACATTTAGATGAGTTTTAGCATTTATACGTTACATTAACGGTTCCAAAATTAATGAGTCGACACTTTATAATATTCTGTAGTGTCTATAAAAATAATCTTTGTTAAAAAATAGACACGACAAAATATGATACCGATTTTTGTAACAACCTACTTTTTATTTAAGCCAAGAAAGTGCCTGTCACTAAATTACTGTTAGCGTGAAAGTTACAATTATCGTAAATTATCGTTGTTTAGACAAGCTCTTTCAATTTATTATTTAGCGTCTCCTGTAACGATGTAGCTGATCTCGTAAGTTATTAACATATTAAAATTGTTACTATCGTTAAAAGAGACGTTACTTTGACAAAGGAATTTGTTATTGCTAGCTCGAAGCTCGGAATATTTTAATACGAGATCAAGAATATGTACGTAGATACTCGTAAATGGTATGAAGAGAAGAGTTATGCAGTGTAATATCTGTTGCAGTATAGTCTGTGTTGTTTTATCTGAACAAATATCTTTGTCAAAGGATTCAATAAGTTTTATCATTTCGTCAATTACAATGATAGTAACAGACCCGACAAAGTTGTGCCGAAGTTCTCGAGATACTTGGAGGCTGCCCCTCACTACCCGCATCCACTTTGTTGCTTTAAACTGTTGTTTAACTTTAAATCCTGCTTTTAAACTACAAGCAATTAAGTATTTAGAAGCTCGTTTAGGTAAGGAGAGTTTTACGGTAATTCTCGCCGTTTTACTGATTTTAAAACCATTTCAAACCATGCTCAAAGCTGACGTCTGTAGTCGCGCGACTGGCTGTCTACTGAGGCCAATAGAGAACAAAACAAAAGAAACAAAATAGATTTGAAAATGGAATTTAAATGAATGGACCAAGAAGTAATGTTAGTAAATTATTTTAATACATTACAAGAAGATCGAAGTGCCAGTATGTTCAGGAAATTACCTTTGATAGACTCTGTATAGCTACGTATTTGAACAGCACGAATTTAAAGTGCAATAACTCTATTTGAAGTGTTGAGAGAGCCGCAAGAGCGCTGTAAAAGCATAGATCAGTCTCCAGAGACGGCGAGACTCTAAAATGCAAGTTGAAAACAGAAAAATATAAGAAACTATACGCTCTCCTTCAAAAGTTCAAGCAAAAATATCTATTTAGATCTTTGTTAAGTTGGTGTTTCACGAACGAGTTGAGAGACATTTTAGGTGGGGCACCACAAAATGTTCCTCGAACTGCATTCTTCTTTAGAAAAAAAACTATTCATCATCATATTTAATTTCAGTTATTTAAGAAAATGAGTAACAAACGCGTGGTACTTTTCTCACCTATTAGGGGGATCGCCTCAGAGGTTTTTGTGATGACGTGTCCCACCAATAGAGAGAAAACAGTTTGCGACAGGAGGATTGTAACACCTGCAAAGATTAATATAAACTATGACAAACAAAATTAAATGAAAATATTTCTATTTACAATTAAACCTAAGTACCATCCAGTCTTTATATCGGCGGATATGTCGTCCTGTTTGTGTGCTGAGTCGGTTTCAGGGGCTCAAGTGAAATCATAAACCAAACAGAAGGATAGTCATGCAAACACTAATATAGAGGGTTTTATCTCTGGCGTTTTATCGTTTGTATTATATTTTACTTTTAGTTTAGAAGGGTTTTATCGAAGTTTCGCTAAAATTACACCACCCTCCAAGTATCCTGAAACCACGGCTTCAAGCCTATGGATAAAATTAATATATCAAAAAAACATTAACATTCAATAAACACCCAAATACAAATCTTACACCATGGAATCGATTACGTAGACAGCGAACTTACATAAATGTTTGAAGATAATAAATATACGAATGTAAAACATTTAGAATAAAAATATTTGAACTTACCTTCAGGGTCCAATAATAATTAAAAAGCTCTTGACAGAGTTATAGTCACATGCCATGCCACTCAAATCGGAAAGTTAGTATCGTTACAGAAGTGTATCGATCAAATAAACAAAATAATGAGTAATCAACTGACAAAGCTAAAGCGAAGAATCACGGAATCGATTCCAAGTTTTTAATCGAAATTATTATAAAAAGAACAATACCTTCACAATTATTCTTGTCGGAATACTTTAAGTCGAGTTCAAATGAAACCATTTTTCATGAATTAATTATATTTTAAGCGAAAGCTTTTAAAACGTCTAGTGAGTAATTGACGTTATTATTTGACAGACAATAATATAAAAGCTTGAAACCACTTAATAGCAACCTTAAGCTCACAACAATTTTACGTACATAATTTACTCCTTGTAATGTTTTAAAATAATTAATTAATTTATCGTTTTTAATAACAAAAACAAATGAGAGCTGAAATTAAAATAAAAATAGTATGAAAGATGAAATAAAAGTACTAGGACCTCATGAATATGAAGAGAAAATAAATGTGGGAGATAAGCGGGATGGACAAACGGTGTGGGTTAGGTTTGGGTAGTGTACCTAACAGGGGGATAGCGTCGGAGACCTGTGGCAGGGTCTCGGCTACCAGGTTGAGGAACACCGTCAGCGAGAGAAGAATAGTGACTCCTGCAATCAAACACATGGTTAACACCCTACAGATGACGATGACCTTTATCGAATGCTGTTGTTAAATCCGTAGTCCCCTAAGGCCGTACATACAACGTATGAATGATGACAATACCGATGAATTCTACGCTGACAAAGACTTACCGTATCTAGCTTTCATTTGTCTGGATCTTAGCGGGAAACTAACACAGACACAAACAGTCATACCACATTCTAGACAATCTAATATTCATTTCAGTACACGCTGCTTCCGAACGGCTCTTAAAAGTTTTATTACCCCTTTGGTACGTTCAACAAGCTGTAGAGCGAATTCTTGGCTTTTACGGTACACGTTTATTATTTCTGATTAATTCTCGCCTCCACAGTGTAATATTAAATGGTTTCTTGTTGCTTTTATCGTCGGTTTGGGATGAATGTTAAATGTGTTTGTAATATTCTGTTGTATTTTTAATATCTACTTTGACTTCTTGGCTTTGAGTTCTTTTATTATTATAAGTTTGATATAATTTTGCCTTAATATTCTGGTTATTATTTTATCAAATGCTTACTGTGGTCATAACTTTGACGATATAATTTTAAGGCAAAAAATGAGACTTGATGAATAGTCATTAACGTCATCCCGCTAATATCGACACAACAACATTGGTCCTAAAATACTGCTTATGGTAACCCATGCCAAGCCAAGGGCAGCAACGTGCACTGATCAACCAGCACTATGTCCTACAGTGTGCTACCTATGAGAGGCACTGCATCTGACGTGGACGGCATCTTTTCTGCAACCAGGTTCAGAAACACGGTCAACGACAACAAGATTGTCACACCTGTTAACCGGCCAATGTATAGCATGAGATTCTCTAACATTAACAAGTGTTTCACAAAAACTCGACGAGTTCTAGTACTAAGCTCTTCATATCACGTAATAAGAACATTTACAGTTTTTGTGCGTGATCATTATCTCTCAATAGCTATCGTAATTTCATTCGCATCAGCATTTAGAACATTAGTTGCAATCTTTGGCTAAATGAATAGTTATTAAACGAAAATTCAAGCTTCATTTCACACTAACTTCACATAATCATAGTTAAGAACTGTATCAATTTATCAAACATTGTCATTATCATTGTGGAGTAACTCAGCCGTGACTGATACTTCAAATCTGAGACCGCCAACGGCCAATTTTCTAGTCTGTGCAATAATAATTCTAACGCCTCCTTCAGACACTGCCCCATTAAATTTAAGTACGTTCTTAGTTCCAGTAGAGCTGCTTTTAAATACTTAAGACTCATCTCCTATAATTAAATTGTAAAACTGTCTTTTATGGACCATGAACAATGTTTAGTTACCAATTATAAAATCACATTTGTTATCCATAAGGTCCTTTCTTGCTATCTTATAGCATATTTCATTAAAATTTAAATTTCATTTAGCAGATTAATTATTATCAGCAAACACGAAAATCCTAAAAGAAACAATATTCCTCTCCTCAGACTCAAGCATATTTTAACACAATCCATTGTCATTAGTAGGATAATTTCTATTATGAGCTAACCTACTTCGCAGATTCTCTGTTGACACATATAAAATTTACTGCAAACTTGAGCGTACATCAGCCGTCGTGCCATATACTCTAGCGATACGAATATGCACATTGTGGCCTTTTCAAGATAAGAAAATGGAACACGATTTCGCTCCGTTCTTCCGTACCTCTTTTATTAACGTTCCGCGTTATTCAGTTGTCAACGAAATTTCTTTTGCTTATGATGTTTGGAGAGAATTATGCCCGTATTCACTGACATCTTGCCTTGTCATTATGTGAATTTTAGCTTGGAAATTGCTCTTAATTTGCTCAAAATCTAGTAAACTTACAAAGTTTTTACTAGTACTTAGTCTTTAAGGACTGTGTATGAAACTGTAGCCGTTACTTTATAGACCGTCTCTCTATTTAAATCCAAAGGATGTTCGTGAAAATGGGCATTACCAACATTCAAAAAATTCTGTCATACTGACCAAGTGTGAGTTTCTCTCCGGAGTCCGGTGGCAGTGTGAACCCGAGGAGTGCCATCGACGATATAAGCACGCACGGGACGATGAGGTTGAAGAAGTAGTACAGGGTCCGTCTTCTTATCATGATGGTGAAGGTGACGTCCACGTAGGGCTCGGGGCAGCACGCGTATGTTATCGTGTTCTTTTTGCCTGGCATTCCTGTAGGGAGCAATTTTAGGGCATTAAACATAAGAATTTGTTTTGAAAAGATATTATTAAAAAATCAACAAAATATAAAAAGAAAACATAAATTAGAGTAGCCATCAACACATGACAGATGACGAATAAAAACAATAAATAAAAATCATACCCCTTCTTTTCAGTCGGGTAGAAATACAATACAACAGACTCACCTATAAGATACCACTCCCCATTTGTTATGAAGTCCGACAGATCCCCGCCCGCCTCATCTTTTAGCACCAGATCCAACTGTCAGGGCGAAACACGGTGTAGTTTCACACATTCAAACAAGATGCACTAATACTCAAACATATCACCCTAACTCATACAAGAAAAACATGCCAATCAAGACAACAGGACCAAAAGGACGAAAATTCGGACGAACTCAGCATGATTTGAAAATACTTCCTTGTCAACGCAATATCATTGCTGCTGAGGAAGCAATTTTCTAATGAAATCGTCCACACTTTTTCCTCGACTTTCCCTTTTCCTATCATTCTTTTCTGAATATAAAATTCCAGACTTCTTAAGTTACAAACGTCTTCAAGCTGCCATTCGGGATTGGATTAAAAAATGCTGACTCATTAACCGTCTTTGATCCTGCCGTCTTCAGGGTTTTGAAGTTTCTTGTAAAATATTTATATACCTCGGACCGAAAGGGAAATGTGAGAACCTCTAAATGCAAGACAAGGAAAGGGATGCAAGAGCATGCTTAAACAGTTGGAAATATCGCCGCCATACGGAATTTTGTTGATAAAAATCTAAGATACATTACAGGTTTGTAAGACTAAAATAATAGGAAAGATCTAAAGTACTACAATGCAAAAAATAATGACTAGAAAATTTCAAGCAATCTACTATGTAAAGCTATTGAATTCTGAAGACACAATCTTTGTTCTTACCAAAACTACTATGTATAAAATTGCTTCATAATGCCTATGGTCTACAAACATTATACCTCCTTACTCTTAAAGCATTTAACTTGTCAACCAGTAACTCTACTAATCCACTTGCCGAGCGACGTCAGGCATCAAAAACTACTCATTAAAGTTAAAGTTAAAATAATACGCGAAAGGCAAAGTTAAATTATGTCAGTAGAGAACATGAGCTTATGTAACGACGTCGGAGACGCCACAACTCAACGGTACGGAATAATTTAAGAACTTATCACTCAGAATATGGTATATTTATGACAGCTTCTTTGGTAGATTTTAAAAGAGTGGTTGGTAGATTTTAAAAGAGTGGTCGGTAGATTTTAACAGAGTGGTTGGTATATTTTAAAAGAGTGGTTGGTAGATTTTTTTGTTTTTATGGATGGACAATTTATAAAGTTATATTACACAAGAAAGAGGAAGATTTAAGATAACTACGACCAATTTTCAAGTCACAGATAACATAAACGTCAATTTTCAAAGTCTTTTAAGAAAAAAGGACCTGTAAGTTTACGATGAACTTGGGCGTAAGAAGAATTCAATATTTATTAACGTTCCTACATATACGTTGTTTAGCATGCAATAAAAGCTACGTAAACTTACTGTTAAAAAAACATTCATTAATAAAGAACAACCGTTCGTCAGTGACCGTGCAACAATTGACAAAGCTCGTGATTTTGGCACGGCAGCCATTTGTAAACACGACGGTCGCTTCGGTCAATCGGTCACAAACACTATGTACAATGGACTACAACATTTGTCTCCATCAACCGGATTGTTCAACAGAAATCAATCGAGTGACGAACTGACAGTACAGGAACATATTTAAACACGTCACATTTTATTTTAAAAACATTTGTGCAGGAAAATCTGTGGAGTAGATAAAGCAGTCACAAAGAAACGGCCCGATTGAGCGCTTGATCGAAAATCAATACTACATTCTAATACTTTCGCTGTCATAAATTCCCGATAAGAGCTACAAATCAAATTCTATAATAACACGCGATTTTAGCTTCTACATCTAAAGAAAGAAGGGTTAGAAAAGCATGCAGATTGTATAGAAAAAACTACAACGAAGTATGTCTAATGTTGAAAGGATGTTAAGTATAGGCTTCAGAATATAAGGGAGTTAGAACGTCTGAAAATGCTAAATTATTAGAATAATATGTAACAATAAAAAATATGTTTTAATGCTGATGCAAGCAGCCATGTTTAATTTACATTTTATATACCATAAAACCATCGGAATTTTATTTATTATCCACAATTACTCCAAAATTATTAAAACGAACCATAAATTACTATTATGATGATATTTTCTACAAATAGTTTCATAACTTATGATTTTCATTAAAATTAAATAGCAGAACGAGTGAAATTATAATTTTGCAATAAACGCCGATGTTTTAAACAATGACAGTTATTGTACAAACTTATTAATGACTGCGATACGATTTATAGAATGTTTTAATTTGATATGCATTGTTTTCAACTTTATGGAAAGATGTACTTTGAAGGATGTATCATGTATTGAAATTATCCATGACAAACATTTTCGATCGCAGTTTTGCATTTTTACCTTATTTTTTAGGAGTCCTAAAAACGAAAATGAAATATAAATACTGGCATGTAATCAGATATTTTATTTGATCTCACTAGTAAATAAACAAGAAAAACTCATTGCCAGCAGAAATTAAATTCGAATAATTTTGCATTCACAGACAACAACAAACTTATTTTAATTAAACAAAGTTATAAAATGTGAAACACACATTGTATGTGCATTTTTCTGCACACATAACGTGCATATTTGGACATAAACTATAATATAAAAATATACGCATATTACAGCGTATCACATTAAACATTTTGATTAAAACCATTTTAAAACGAATTTAATAATTTAATCAGCGAGGTATGTAATTAATTCGAAAATTACAGAACAACCGCAGATTTCAATCAAAATATTTGTAATAAGGTTTTAATATAATACATAGATATATACACACATATTCTACAGAATTTTCCGTATGGCGGTTCGTATTATTTTCATAAAATCAGTGACTTTTCTCCTTGTTATGTACAGTGCTAATTTTTTGCATCATGCAAAATAGTACACACAAAACTGGATATATAAATATCCTAGGTTTCTCACATGGTTCCCTTAGATTTCTCCCAAACTTAAGCCTAGATCTACCTAAGTACTGAATCTAGCCTAATTAGTAATTACCCTAGTCTAGCTTTTAATTTAAATATCGTAGCTGCGGCTCTTATTTGTGATGTTATTTCGTAATTAAATGTTGGTAATTTAAGAATAATTAATTGTAACGAGGCTCAAATTATCTGACTTGTGAATGAGATAATAAAAGATGGTTGTTTTATTAAAGCTTTTATTAGTAGAAAGATTTATTTTCCTTGACTTATTTACAAGTTACAGAATCACCTGCGAAGCGCATTTGAAAGTCAATGTATTAGAATATATTAGCGCTGAAAGAAAGTAACCTTTTTACCATAATAATAATTGCAAAATCTAATAAAACGAATCCTATTTAATCTAAAATTATGAAAACAAGATAACTGCCATTAATTTGAATCAGTAAATACACAGTGACTTGTAATTTATTTACATGTACCTATTATTGTATTCTAAGCCGATTCCAACGGGTTTGTATACCCAATTAGGCCATAATAGATCTTCACAAATATACACAACATCTTATTTGTAATTCATATAACAGCTCTCAAGTTAATTACACTCCCTCTAAAATATATCTCGACGTAGTACAGAATTCTCATTATTTACGTAAAATACCGCTTTTCGGTACACGTGCTAATAAATCTCCAGTTAACATGTAAAAGAGACAGGTGAATCCGTAAAATGTAACTAATCTTCACAAGAAATATTTACATTACATACAACCTATAAGAAACAAGCAGAATTAAAATCTATTCTAACCTAAGCAGAAAAGTGTTGACTTGTGCTTCGAAATATTTCAGTGAAAAAAAATACGTGAAGGAATCGAAATTTAAAAATTCAAAATTTGAATTCAGAATGTTACTATCAAAGAGCTAGATGTGATTTTGTTTTTTTTTTTTTAATGTGACATAAGAGCCAGAGAGACTAGATAGAGTGAGCCACTTTCGAAAAGTTTTTTTAACGTTCTAAAGAGGTTAGCTACCTGATTGCCGTCATACGTCCAGCTACCGAACTTCATATCACAGTGTTGGTCGTCGAAGGGAAACCACGTGATGTCTATCTTGCATGTGCTCTTGAATATGCCAGGAGGCACGTACAGGCAACTGCCGTTGTTTCTGACCACCACGTTGGTCTGGTATGTCCCGTCAAAACCCTCGTCAGCACTACGTGTCAATACAAATTGTTTCATCATGACGTTTGTTTGGAAAACATAGTGTTACTGTTTCAGTAACTTGACATTTTATAATACATCAATAAGAATAAGTACTGGAAGTTAATTAAAATTTAATATAATTTTCCCCTTTTTTAGGCAAATTGGTATCTTTCTTTCCCATCGAAAGATTTATACAACAGCGTTCCTCTCATTTAATAATCATAAACGAAGGACCATAAAATATAGAAAAAGTTGGATAAACCAACTGACCCTTTTCAAACCCTCACAATTTATAACGAATGTTGGGTACTAAAAGCATTCTTTGATCAGCTATCGTAATTTAATTAACATTTTCTTTTGAAAATGCTCTAGAGAGGATAAATTAAGATATTTTTTTAGGTCTTCTTAGAAAACAAAGTCAGCAAAGCGTCAGTGAAGTCGCATGAAAATAAGAATCGGTGTCAAATAAAATCGGAGTTCTAATTTAAATTAAGAACGTCAAGTTTATTTCGTTTTAAACTAAAGAGGTTTTAATTAGATACAGTATGCATTATTTACTTTTTATTAAAGCTAAGTCAAAAGCAAAATGTGCCTTAGTAAAGCATTAATTATTTTAATTAGTTATTTATTTGTCAGTGCTTCGGATTCATCTGGGACGCTATTTAAAACAGATGTGCTGTCATTGACAAAGGTGATTAGAGTAGTTTTATCATTGACTGCACTTAAATCATCATCTCGCTCACCAGACAGAAGAAAAAAAAAGTAATTTATTAGAGAAATAATAAAATATTCGAAAAAGTGTAGCCAAAGAATAAGTTGCCAGTTATAAAAAAAAAACATCTGACAAGCGAGACAATGACAGTGGTGTCTCAAATCAGCGACTAGCGTGCCATGTACGTTTATTTTATTTTTATTTGTGGCAGCACCGAGTAGGAGAATTCAACCACGCGAACGATCGTTACTTTTGAAAATAAAATAAAAAATATATTATAAAAAGGGGGGTCAAGCACCGATCGTCACATTCGGGACCACCTCCTACTGTGCTGTCACAATTCTGAAAATTATGTAGTTAAATATATTAATTTTAAAAATAGGAAATAAAGGTACACAAAAACAAAAAGTATAATTTTACAAAATTCACCTTAGAGCTAAGCAATAGAAAAGGCAGAATGAAACAAAATGCTTGCTTGATGCATAATGGAACTTACGCGGTTGGAATAAGTTTTAAAGTCCTGTAAGTGGTAAAGTCCTCCCGCGGGCTTAGACGGTCTCCACAAAAGGTTCTATGGTCTAAATAAAGAACACGGAGCCTTATCAGCCACGTTCATTTATCAACGCGGCCACAATCTGATCATTAGTATTTTTCATTCACTCCCCCTTAATGAACATTGTAATCGGACTTATCTGGCATCAAAGTAAATGTTAGCTGGAGAATCAAGCTTTAATTTATAACATTCGGGTCAGATGTTAACGTTTCCCTTGTATTTTTCCTGGCTGACGTATAAAAAATGTTTTTTTTGTACCAGATTTTCCTTTAATAATGAGGAAAGTAGTTCTCCATTGTACAGGACATATAGTCACTGTTGAAGCCGGAAAAAGAGAAAATTCTTGACATTTCTGAACGTTAAATTACAATTTTCTAATTAAAATGGAAGAAGCGTTCTTTTTCAATCTGTCTTAAAATTCTTCCTCTAGCCTCTAAGTTGGGGATAGTTTCCACTCAAAATAAACTCCTTATGTTATTACTTAGAGTGGCTGTCAACATGACTTCTTCAACCCACTTGACGCCCTTGGTAAACTGACTCTCAGATTCTTTTGTAAATGACTAACCAAGATCTCCAAACTGTTTTAATGCCGCCCAGAAATTCTAGATTCCAATTAAACCACTTTTTTTTATTTTCTTTGAAGTACATATTAATTTCCCTTCGTATATAAGATAAATTAATTTTAACCAATGATATTCTCGTCTTATTTACCAACAGTTAGAATGTAACGATAAACCACAAAGCTGAAATTCAAGATGTAGTCTGAGCTACAGTTAAACTGTAATTTGTCTGTGAGTGTAGTCTGGGGACTACAGTCGATGAAACGTAGATACTAGTTTACACCGGTTTGTAGTGGTCTTGACTAGTTTAAACTTTTGATGAGGCGATTTAATTTTAATTCACTATTTAGATTTATTTTTGGCTATTTCTTGTTGTTTATTGCAATTCATTATTTTAGTAAACTAAATAGTTTTAATCCAGTACTTTTTTGGGTTGTTTAATTATAGCTTCCTATTTTTAAGTACTGCATTTTGAGCTATATTTTTTTGTTAATTTGCTTAATCAATACTGCATTTACTGGACATATAATAATGCTAGATATTTCAATACTGAACTATTAGATACTGAGTCGCCCCGAACCTAAAACCACCAACCCAACAAGCCCAAAAATACCCCAAAAACAACAGATACAATTCTCAGCTCATAAAAAAGGCCGAAAACGTCCGTGGGCGTTCACTACGACAAAAGTGCTGTCATGCTCGCATGTAGTATTCATGGTCGCGAGTGTAACCACTCCGTTAGTTGGACGCCGGCCAACAAATCCGTATTAACGTGGCCTCAGTCACACCGTACTGTAATTCCGACAATTGAATAATACATGCGCTCGCCCCGAACGGTCAGTTTTCTTTTGTCATGATTTTATTGGCTGCCTCTTTGGGTTGGGCTTGAATGGTAAATATTTTGTCGTCGCATTTGTTACTCGTACCAGTACTACTACCTACATTCATTCAACTACATTCAGTATTGCAGTTTGGTCTTTTGAAACATTCATTCATGTGTTGCGGATATAATAATATGAGTGTTATACGCCTAAAACAATAAAATAATTACGAACTTTTTGATATTATTTTCAGTCCGCTATATTTTAATAACTACTTCAAAATACACATAATTGACATCGGAGCGTCCTTCTAATAATTTCAAGTATCGCTTCGGTGTGACACATGGCATTTGCCCTGAACAGCTTCAGTCACGAAGATGGTAAACAAGGTGCCACCTCACGGCTCCATAAGTGATTTAAAAGCTTTCATAATCGAATGCTGAACTGGCCAGTAGCCAGCGCTGCCATTTCACGACGTATTGCCAATATCATAATAGCTCACTTTTGTTTCTCTTTTTTTTTTTTTAATATGTTTGTAGTGTACAGAAATATTGGAAATTGATTTGAGTGGATTTATGGTTATCGGATTAAATTGTTATTGTTAAATCCATTTGCGCACGTTTACTTATTAACGAGAGTGTTTGTAACTGAATTACTTAACACGTGTTCTATTTACCAAAATGAAAAAAAAATATATGTAGTGTATTTCTATTTTTAAAATTTCATAAAAAGGTGATTTAAATGAGTTAAACCTGTAAGACTTTATTAACAATTATTCGATACCTGAATATCAGTTAACTAGATCGAATATGAACCGTCCATTGGCCAGAATTCATCTCAAGGTGTGGTAAACCGAATAACCAAGTTAGTAATCTAATATGATTCCACTAACCTACTCCGGTTTGGTTTGCAGCAACATATTCTGCACGTATCACGTATCTAATTTTAGAACTTGCTCGTAACTTATATGATTATTTGATTAATTACATATCTATGTAAAAGCTGATGATTAACACTGTTTAAAAAAATGTTCTAAAACATCTTTATATTTGGAAATACAATCAGTATTTAAACATAATGGTCTTTCTTCTTTTTTATAAAATCTACTTCAGCTAATCACCCCATCATTGGCAAAAGAAGTATTTACGATATGTTGTCCAAATGCTAAATTCCTCATCTGTTTGCAATCCCTACTTATACAATTACGTTAATGAATCGGATTTGTAGCATAATGACGTGGTTTACACTATAAAGCATTTGTACTAAACATATGTAGGTATATGTAATGCCTTAACAATATGGTTAGGCATTGTCAATCTATAATTGCTATTCTGATTAACATTCCTCGAATATGCTTAACATTTGTAATACGTATAATACGATGCATATTTCTTCTAAATTTTTTTCAGTAAAGCATCATTTTACCATGTTTTCTTTTCATAATTTTCTTTATTTTCTGGAAGGAGTCCCGAAAAATCTTTTCACACACATATTTACACAAATCTCTTCCTCAAATAAGTATTTTCTCAGCGTGTAGCTCTGTAGGTACGTATGTATATTCTCATGTTCCCAAGGCTATATATTAATTATGTTGCTCCCACGTGAAATTGCGAATCACCGACGCTGGGCATATCATACTCCCGTATGTTAGAATGAACGCGAAGAATAGCAAATCTCTTTCACGTGTATTTTGTTCACGAGAGCAAAAAACTGCGGATGAAAATGTTCACGTTTTCTCGCTTTCGATGAAAAATCATTACGTTCATTTAGGGTGACGATCAGATAAAACTTTTTACATATGCTCGGATATAATATTTTATTTTTGTGGTGGATATGTATCATTCTTTGTTTGTTTTGTATTTGAGTTTCTGTTGGTATTTTCATCTAATTTAAAACCCCATAAATAAACCCCTGCTAAACGAAATTAACCATAAAAACACGCATAAATCCCGCACATTGAAAACATTCTATTAGCAGATTGCAACCCGAACACTCAGTAATCGCCTCAACAAATCAGAAAAAAGTTTTATTTACAAAAAAAGGATAGTTGACTGGCCAACTTCCAAGCTCAGTTCTCAACTACGTTCCACCATTTAAATCTGCTTTACAGTTGAAAACTTAAAAGTCTGGAAATGTTGGAATCGGCCAGTTGCAAACACCGATGGAGCCGTTATACCGCCATTACACGAGCCTAGTCGGCAACTCTGCTATTTACTCGACCTTTTAATTTTGAGCTTAAAATCTTGCAAATTTTGTAAGGTACGCAGCAACAGATAAATTATAACCCAGCTCTATATTACCGTTACTATAATTTTGGTTAATGTCGCAGATTCTCCTTGTATCATTAAGTAATATTTATAGCCGCTCTTTGTGTTTAATGCCTCGTTAAATCACAAAAGTAACAACGAAATCAAATTATAGAAAGTTACAAACAAAAAGAGACATTCCGAGAGGTCAATGTGCTTTCTAGAAAATTCATTCCAAAGGGTATTAACACAATAAATAAAGTAGATAGCGTCTAAAGAAAACATAGTGGAGTAGTAAATCTTGTATCTGCTCCATAGCATCTTAGAGTGTATGGCGTCGTTAAACTAGTAGTGTAGCCATAACTGCTTATCTATGTATGTTCGTAAAAGTTATCGGCCTAAGATACGCGTATAAACGTCTGGCTTCCGGCCAGGTAACTGCCGATAAACATGGAGCTCTCTTAACATTAAATCATGTGACACTGGGTTTATATCATTTGCTCCTTAACGTAGTAATGAATAGCATGTTTGGCGCGCCGCCAGATGGCGCCACTTCGCACCAAAGTCTGTTTGCCCAGAAAATTTGTTTAACGTTAACGACGTTTGAACGACGCGACTGCATTTGAATTTGGAAATAAATTGTATGATTATATTACTGTGTTCTGGTTCTGCAAATTGCATGTTGCCGACTCAGGACCGAGGAATGGGGCATTTATCGCGAAAACTTTGCGCAGATGGCTAAATTTCAAGTCAACAGTTTGGACAAATTAGAAATACTAAGCTCAAAATGTTCGCCAGTGTTCGGCTGTAATTAAAATCTTCTGGTTTTGAAATGTAAAGTAGCCTGGTAAAATATTTCTTCCCCTCAAACGTTGGGACGAACATTAAGGAAATTTATAATTATTTTGTCCGCATATTTCACAGAGTTAGGACCCTCTCGTGAGGTTTTAGTCCTATTATTACTCCCAGTCAGTGTTTTTTTTTTCACCCGTAAAGTAATTCATCGGAAAAATAAATTAAAACGTTAATTTGACGTATCATCTGAAAAAACTGTTTTCTTTTTCTTCAAAATAAATGGAAAGCACTATACAAATAATAAAACAACAAACTGAAGAAGTAAAGAAGATCTTGTCCTCATAAATAAAAAATATTACTCTTATCATTATAATTTGTTCAATTCTATCAGAAAGAATATTTAAATAAAATTATTTCTCTCTCAAACGAAAAATAAAACCAAACCCATTATTTTTTATTTTCTAATGAGGCTTGATTTTCAATTGCAATACGTTGTATAAATTAAAAATTTTATTTACAAACTGTATTGCTTTTTAATCAAAGAAAAAAGATTTTTCTCGAAGAACATAATGTCAAACTTTGCACGATTACAAATCGTGCACTTAATATCTTTCAGTGAAAATTATTTAAAGAAAAAGAAAATTATAGTATTTTTTTTTTTTAACAAAAATATAAAACTCATACCCGTATCTCGTACTCTCACCTATTATACATAAGGACGTCCGGCTTCCACAACTTGTTGGGCGTGATCCTGAGGTCCTTGACCCCGCCATACTCGCTGTCGTTCCACCTCAGGTTGTAGTCATTCCACTCCTGCGCATCAGAACACAATCAGACATATCTTCGCCAACGGTGAAGCTGCCAGCAAAAATATTGGAGCATTTCTGATATCAGAAAAAATAAAAAAGTTCTTAATTCAAAAATGTATGTGACCAAAAAGTATGTGTGTCAAAAATAGATGGCCTGTTTTATATTTCAAAAAAATAATGCATTAAAATGAGAAAAAAAGTGTTACTATTTTGTATAAGTTAAGTCAAATGTTAAATTTGTAATAAAAAAATTGTGCTAAAATCTTCAACAGGAGCAAGAACAACTTCTCAATGTCAACAGAGCAGTTATGAAGTGCGGTGCTGTGAATTGTGAATGATAAATCGTATTAAAATAGCGCCCTAAGTACTGATAGCGGTGTTATGAGATAAAACTTAATGGTGCTATCGTTAATGTAATTTTATGTAGATTTTGTTGATACATTAAAGCTTGTAATTGTGTATTTTATTATTAATACCGCCTTACTAAATGAGCAGTGAAATATTTAAGTGTTTACTGCGTGACCTAGACAAACGTTTTTAAATTCTGAAAGCTGAAACAATTTGACACGCCAACGTGTAGAAGTTTGTCATTGTGTGGACTCAAAGAATGGAATTTAACAATGTCATATAAAAATACATGTCAAAAATATTCCAGTAATTCTGCTCGGCAGTGTAGGGAACAATGACGGGTGTCGGTTTTACGGCCGATCTCAACGTAAAGATTTCCTTTGTATTTTGACATAATTTTGTATTGTGATGGCATTCTTTGTAGTTATGGTGACATTCCGAGACTAAGAGCGAGGGAACTGTAAGTGAGCTGATTTTCAGCGCTGACAATCTGGAGAAATAAAGTGAACTGACTGAAATATGCCAGGATTAATGAGTCATGCTGTCATCTGACTGAAATAAAGTATGTGAAACCAGTTATTTTGTTATCAAAATTTCAGATTTTCATCTAATTAGTACCTAAAGGATCCTTACATTGATATCGGCTAATAAAATCAAAATAATAAGTAAAAAGTGTATTCCGAATAAAATCTCAAATCTCATATTCGCCTCAAGTGTACTTTCCTGGACCCAAAATCAAAACTCTCAAAGAAAACGTGAAAGTCAAACATGGGCAAACATGGTTGTTTCAATATTGTCAGCTGTGATCATATCATATCAAGTGGGGGACGATAACAACCCGTTTTAGCTTCGTCGAAACAAAGCCAGCCCTTCAAACTTCGCCCTCACTCTAATATTACAAAAGTTAGCGCCACAACTAAGTTATATCTACCTCTAGGTACCCTCGTATTTGTTCAGTATCATATTAGATTCTCAGCCCGAGGCACTACTTACAAACAGGGTTGTAACTACGAAACTACTTTCGTGTTTTTCGTGTAGGCATAAATCTGGATAGCTGGGTTAAATTTAGAATGGGATTTGGCCTCGTATTTTAATAGGAAAATAACCAAAATACGGAAAACTCTTCATTTTTTTGAAAGCGAAAATACTAGAGATTTATTTTTTGCATATTATGTAGGTACCAAGAAATCGATTTAGGAAAGTAAATAGCTTTTGAAAGCATAGAAAAGTAACATACAATTCAGGGCTTGTCAACGAACCTTCATGTCTCTTAAAAAGTGATCTGTTGCCGCCATATTGGAAATCCAATTAAATGAGATGTCACGAAAGGGTGTGCCCATCCTCACAAATATACGTACATCTTAAATAATACGGACTACTAAAGGGAATTAAACAGCTTATGCACTTTGAGTAGTTTCGTGTACGAGTGCGAGTGAGAGAGTTGTACAACAAATGTTCTATCTAAAGGTTTAGTATTATCAATTACATAGTTTAACGGCTTTATTGAGACTACTCTTAGTTATAAGTGGCACAGTAACTCGTATTTTGAGAAGTAACTTGTGTGAAGGGTGTTAGAATTGTACTGTTTTGAGAACTATTGTTTGTAATTTTTGGATAATGTTTGCGTACTTCGTTCTAAAAATGTGATGACATTAACAATATTGTAAATTATATGCATGTGCATACATATATATGCCATTTAAAAGTCAATGACTTCTAACAAAAGTAACTCTTAGTTATTTATAATATTACAAACTAGAAACATTATAAAACGAATTTACTTTCTAGCAAACTTTCTCGAGAGTTTTGAAATTGGTTAAAGGACATGGTAACTTAGTAAATTGATCGTTAATTTTAAGAACTTTGAAATATAAACTTTATGTAAAGTTCTTAGAGTTTGTTTTGAAGTGTACCTACCCAACAATGTACAATGAACTTAGATGTGCTGAAGAAAAATTTGAATACAAAATTGTTTTTACAGATATCATTTTGGCAAGTCTTCGAAAAGTTTTTGAAATGTCTAATTTGAATCTCAAACAAAAAATAGAATTTATTTTGTGCTCCAAAATTGATTGTACATATCTTAAAGTAATCTTATAAGAAAGACATATACGTCACAAGACATCACAAAACAGTTCTATATACGTATACATAAGAGTAATGATAGATTAAAAGAGAAGTATATACATAATACACAACTAAAAAAGCGATAAACACGTGCAATGGGAAACATGCTAATATATAAAAATATAATAATTATTATATACTGTACTTTTTGTACCTAAAAAGCTCGATATTTCTAATTTCCTTGCAATGGTATTAACTGCCTTTTTTTTTTCAAAAACATGACCGAGGGGGGTTCACTACTTTTTGAAACTAAGCTGCCGTATTGGTAAATGCTAAAATAGTTAGTTTTAATAGCTTAATTACATACCTTTAATGCTGGAAAATGAAAAACATAATACAAAAGAGTTCTCAATCAAAATGTATACAACCTATTTATAAATTCAATCACTGTTGTAAAATACAAAACCACCAACTTTAAAAGTATGTACATTAAACGTCATGGTTTAATCTTTTTTTATTAAAATAATAAAAAATAAACAAAATCTCGCCGTCGATAAAATCGGGAACTGAAGCGTAAAATCTATTTTTTTCTTCAAAACAAAAATAAAAAAACTAAATGGGTCTATTTCAAATTATTTTAAAACTGTGTACATTTATGTCAATTTTGTACACAACATTTTAATAAGTAGTAACATTATGACGCTATAGGTACCAAGACACAAAACATTTGAAAGAATTAGAAACAGTTTAAAAGTACTATTTAGAAAAGATTATTGAAAACGTCGTCCCATCAGGTTTAACTCCGCAGGCAAACTAGATTCGAGCATGGTAACCGCACTTCAGTTTGAACGAGGATAATATCTCCCATAAATAACATTCCATGGCCATGCATAGTATGAAAAATACTACAATTCCTTGTAGCGAAAACAAAACAAAATCAACAGCGGGTACCCAGGATGTGCATAATCAATATACAGTGTACATGGAACACATTTCATCTCAATAACAATATTTGTGCATATCAATATACATAAATCTGCAGCAATATGTCACTCCCAATTGACCTATCGAGACCCACTTTATCACATCGTTTAAGTTATTTTTCAATTGAGAAACATGTATGTTTTATGTTATCGTGAATTATATCGTCGTACTTATCGTCAACCATTAGTACATATTGTTAAACGCATTGCGGCTTACACGGCAGCTGTCTGATATACACAAATGTGATCCTGCGCGATACTCACCACAGACATACAGTACACAGTACCCACTCTATGGACTACGTAAAGTTAAAAGTACTAAGTAGCTAACTTATGACAGTTTGTATGAAGGGATGCATGATAGGTACTACTGACTAGACTACAGCACGGGGTCAGCGATGACGGGACATGTCAAGCAACTCCCATACAAATATCATAAACAGGTTAAATACAAAAAAAGACTGCCGCATATTCCACAATGCTATGCAATTTTCATAACAGTCATAGATTAGAAGAATAACCCAAACAGATAGACAGAACGAAGGTAAATATACAAAAAAAGAAACAAATAAAAAAAGAGTAGAAACGAAAATAATGATTTGAAATTTTAGTGTTAATTTTAGGTTTGTCTTTTATTCACACTTACCAACGACAGCCATATATTGGTTATAAGTAGTTGATTCTTCTCGTCCTATTGGGTTAGACGATGTCAACAAAAACAGAAAGGGCGCAGTCAGTATGATGATCTAAACAAGTGTCGACACGCGGGGGCTGGCGGCGCGCGAACATCCTCATGCGAGCGGAGCGTATGCTCGCGCGCCGCCCACACACAGCTAAATAGATATCGTATGCGTAGTTACAACAAGTTAACACCGACTCCATGCGACAGATCTGCCGCGAAGGCGGCGCCCTCTATCCGCGCCCGCCTCCTCTAACCTTCCCTCCAAGTGCATTAAATGGTGAATTAAAAAAGTGCTGTAAAATTGTGCTGATTGAATGTAGAAAAGTACGGTAGTTATCGCTCGTTACCCGGTAGTGTCGGGATAGCGGGGGGCGGGAGGGCGAAGGCGCCATACCCGGCTCCTACCACTTACCAAATTGAGCCAGACGTTTGTGGTCAGGATTTGATTTTTCTCATCCTTATTTTGTAAAAGGTACGCACGCCGACGCAACAAAGGAACGAAAAAATATGGTGAACAACAGTACCGTGAGGGGTCTAAGCTTATACCTCTTAATTTATTTCACTTTAGCTGACTTCATACAAAAATGTACAACTTTATTCATTTGCTTGATGACATTATTTCTGGTCTTAACTTTTTAACAAAACGAACAAATTCAATTACACGAACAAGAGCAACATTGTAATATTCTTTGAAGTCAGCTAAATATCAATCTAAAAACACAGATGAACCACAAAGTCGTTTTAATCTCTTGCCCTCGATTTGAGTTGGATAATCCAGTTTTGCTTGGGCCAGTCGTTAAGACGGAGCAATTAAATATTCCAGTGAATAACAGAGAGCAGTTGGGTGATGAGTAATGCGTTTTACGATCCCACTCGACGGTTGTTTTATACGGCCGTTTCTGAAATATGACAGATTTTATTGTGACTAACTCGAAATATCTGACGGAGACAGAATTCATTTTGACGTTTTATGTTGCGCTGTTCGTGTATTTTGTTGCTGCATCTCATCTCAAATTTTGTTGTCTTGCATCTTTGGAGCTGTGAGTGTGGTCTAATTTGGAGCCGCAGTGACTTTGAGTGCAGCAGTAAACTTTTAATAGTGTGCTATAATTTTGTTGGCGACCAGTAATATGTGGAGGTATGATTTCACTGTATATGCTTGTATCTTACATCTATATGACAGCGGCAAGCCTTCGTCAGACACAAATCTAACCTCTGAGCTTTTGAAAATTGAAACATTTGGTTACAATCACCATGTCAGACTTTCAAACGTCAATATTCCAAAAACACAGGCCTACTTTTCTTTTCATTTTCACATAAAACAAATCCAGTTGCCCTAAACAGTTGAACTATAACTTCCAAACCTATGACATGTTTATACCTAAGTTCAGGCATAAACTCAGCTCTGCAGAGACCAATAAACTTAGTACACCATCTGATAAAAGTTTATGACATACAAAGATTTATGTACCGGAGGGAGGATTGATTGATTACGTGAATATATCCTTTTTATAGAATAATGTTATACGTAATAACAATTTTTGTTGGTTACGCCACTTTTGGATATAAGGAAGTATTGCTTTAAGAAATTAGTTGATGGTGTTGTTTACTTGTTAGATCAGTATCAAGATGTTTTTCGTCTTAAATATAAATATACACATTGGTTTGATTCGTAAGGTTTTTTGAATTTTGATAATACCCTCGCAGAATGTAAGTGATCTCGGAATGAAATAAAAACGCTTATAATGATGCAGCTTTTCTATACAAAATGAATATTAAAAAAATCCTCAGCATATCAACTTGATTTTTCACATTTACAATTTCATTCATTGCCGTATAAATTAAAAAAATATAACTACATGTTGGTAGTTGTAAAACAGGAACCAGCGCAAAACTTCTGATTACCAAAGATAAGATTTAACCGCTTTTCCAAAACGTTCATAACACGAACATCTTAATACTTTTATAACATAAAAGTTTAGAACTTGATGCGACAGCTGAATTTTATGTTCCAGTTACTCGACTGTCCCTCGGTAACCACGTCTAAACGATCTACATACTAAAACAAGTGCACATAAATACATTTTATGCTGATATTTGCGAAGAAAGTATTTTTGTTAATGGCATCGAATATTCTGCATGTACTTGCATCTTATAAAATCACACACACACACACATTAATCTTGGTGTCCAAATTCTTAAAAACTGCTCTGACAAATTTTCACTTACAATTCAAGCGCTTGCTATCGATGCAGTAGTGTTGTGATTATTAAAAAAAAATAATAATAAAAGTAAATCTGGGGAAGTATTCCATTAATTTCAACAGACTCGCCCCAAATATGTGGTACTTAGCACATGACATATTATCTGTTTTACCACCGGTGTATCGTTTCATGAGAGAATACCTAATTGTGATCCTCTTGTAAACCCCACTGCAAAATACTCATACTTAAATTTTAACACGTATGTCTCTTTTTCAACTTGGTACACGTACATTAAAATTTCCCAACAAACGTCATACGCGTAGGACTGTAGAATTCAGAGTGACGCCGCAACACTTCAATATGTGAGCGGACAGAATTATTCAATACAGCACTTAAAGCGACAAGGGCTGTTGCAAAGAACGCCTCGCTCCAAGTACTTACTTGCCGTGGGCGCTTTACGCTTTTGTCCTATCTTGCAGCGCTCGATTTTTGCGCTTTTTTTACAAAAGTTTCAAATGGAATTTGAAGGAATATGATAAAGTTTGGTGCGTGGGTTTATACTTTTTTGATAACCATGGCGGTTTGACGCTGCGAAAATTAATTATATACTTTGTTTGCTTTTAAAAGGAGAGTTTGAAATTATAGAGAGGCTGCTAGCTACCTTAAAGATTATTTTAAATACAAGGTGCTCTTATTTCTTACTGCTGTTATTATTTCGTTTATTGTGTCTAACTGATACACTGTCAAAAACGATTTTACAAAACAACAGTTGCGCTTAAATTACTAACCCAATGGTCGGAAACATGTTTTAAACTAAAGTTAGTTTTAAATACTTTAAAAATCTATCTACATAATACATATTATGTATCCCCAAGGATACACCTATCTATCCTTACAATGACATATACCCTATTACAGCCAGACTTGCAGTGTCACTGTCAGACTGACATTTCAATTTCCTCTGCAGTTACATTTACTGATGATTTCAAAATGCTGAATGTGTCCATATTTTAGTCTTCAATGAGAACCAACTGTTTGCATACCTACGTGAGCAGATTTTTAAATGATTTTTATTCGCAGTATTTGTCAAAATATTTGTATGATAATGTATGTATTTTATTGAAGTTTTAATCTATTAGTTTGTTACAGGATTTATTATCTTGACTTGTTATAAAATTGAATGTAATATTTTCAAAATGGGAAAAGGATATTTAAAATAGCAAACGAAGTGTTTTACTTCGTTTGTTTAATATACAAATCGGTGGTTCTAAATCAATGAAATATTGTTGACAGATAGCTCAAAATCTGGAAAAGTTTATAAGGTTCCAAATATTTTAATATAAATTTACCTAATAACGAACAATTTATTGATTTAACAATAAACTATTTACCTAATTGTAATTTAACGTAACAATATTCTACTTGAATTACTTTCCTACTTATTTAATTAAGCTGAAGTCGGGGAACTTGTGGTAAGGCTCTGTTGTAAGCCACATTTAAATCAGTACTGTTGTATTGTTTGAGATACAGCCTGTTACATTACATCTCGTCTCTCATAAAGCTTCTTCCTGTATTTATAGAGTACCATAATAGTTGTAAGCATTTAGACTACGAATATATAACAGAACATTTATTTTTTTAAGAAATGTCATTATGTAAATCAAATACACATCTATACTAATATTATAAAGAGGAAAACTTTGTTTGTTTGTTTGTTTGGTTGTAATGGATAAACTCAAAAACTACTAGACCGATTTTAAATATTCTTTCACCATTAGAAAGCTATATTATCTGCGAGTAACATAGGCTATATTTTATCCCGGTGCGGGCAGTAGCTCCCACGGGACGCTGGTGAAACCGCGGGAAAACGGCTAGTGTAGAATAAATATATTCCAAATAACTTTTCAATCATCACAAATTTATCAAATTATGCGGCTTAATCAGCAATAAACTGAACTAAATAAAGTTACCCGCTATAAATTAACTATTTCCAAACGACTGAATAAAATTCCTGCAGAATATTATAGCAAGTTTATTAATATTGGTTCCGTTTTATTTGCAACATAGAATTCAATAATTCTACGGGAATAACATTGAACATATTTGCAGGGCAAATATCTATTTCAAACTCATTAGCAATAATTAATTCAGTCAACATTAGCTTGTAGAAAAAACTGGATTATATAGAGGTAGATAGTTTTGTCTATGTTCACCGTATGTATTACTGAGAAGCGAGACAAAACTTTAACAATAATATGTCTTATGAAAAGATCTCAATGATATAAGACATTTCACACTGACCGTGCGTTACCATTTGATCCATGGAAAACCAAGACTAAAAGAATAAAACACCATTCCTTATCTATACTAATATTATAAAGCTGAAGAGTTTGTTTGTTTGTTTGTTTAAACGCGCTAATCTTAGGAACTACTGGTCCGATTTGAAAATTTATTTCAGTGTTAGATAGCCCATTTATCAACGAAGGCTATAGGCTACTTTTTATTCCGGTACGGGAAGTAGTTCCCACGGAATGCGGGTGAAACCGCTGGCAGAAGCTAGTACAAACATAAAAGTCAGTCAATACAAAACTGTTTATAGGATAAATTGTATTAGGTTTATCGAAGGCACTTAACAAAACAGCTCACTAATAAAACAAATAAACTTTATTAGTGTACACCTAATTCTGTTTGTTGTTAAGTAGGGGTTAATGAACCGTGCTACTTAGCACTAAGTTAGTCAGACTAACAATAGTTATCTGTAGGCCTCTGATAACACTAGAACTTGGGTAAAGTTGATACCCTTTGTCTCCACAAATATCAGAACAACGGTTTACTATGTGTGATAAATGTTTGAGGTGTTATTGCTGTGTTTACAGATATGTATATTAAACGAGAATCTAGTGCTCTAAGTTCTGACCCAGATTATCAACTCACTGTTAAATTTCATCTTGATATGATCAGTCATACTTTCGCCTTTATACATGACTTAGGCTTATGAATATTTTGTAAATGTACGGTAACAATTACAACTTATACGCCATCAATTGTATATTGCGGTATCTTAAAAGTTAGGTATCATCATCATCATCATCATCATCATCATCATCTCAGCCATAGGACGTCCACTGCTGAACATAGGCCTCCCCCTTAGATCTCCACAGATACCTGTTGGAGGCGACCTGCATCCAGCGTCTTCCGGCGACCTTCACAAGGTCGTCTGTCCACCTTGCTAGTGGTGGTGTAAAGTTAGGTATACATAAGCAATTTTATTAATGATCTTACTACAAAAAGTTAAACAAGTGTTCGTCACGTGTTTGAGAAAAAAAAATAAGCAGATTTTTTCTTAAATACCTGTTTAACTTTTTTGCAGTAAGACCGTAGTTTTCAACGCATTCATACCCAAACCTACATACATTTTGTTTTACTATTCGCATCTACGTAAAAACAGGCACACATGAAAAAGCTGCCGTATTTTTTATTTACGTATTCTCTTTTTTAAAAATCCCATTCGGAAGCTAAAAAGTTCACAGCGAAATTGGCAGCTTTGATGTTCGAAGCTTACAAAAAACAGATCAAAAGTTAAACTTCAAAAGTATATAAAAATACGTTTTTGAAATCGTGTATATTGGGCAAGTATTCCAGGTATATATTTCTCTGTTAATTAGTCAAAGTTAACACTAGATTATTTTTCGGAAAATATGCTTTAATATTTCGTATCGAATCATCATCCTCCGAGCCTTTTTCCCAAACTATGTTGGGGTCGGCTTCCAGTCTAACCGGATTCAGCTGAGTACCAGTGCTTTACAAGAAGCGACTGCCTATCTGACCTCCTCAACCCAGTTACCCGGGCAACCCGATACCCCTTAGTTAGATATTTCGTATCGAATATCGAAACATTAATCAAAGCGAATTTGTAAAATTAAAATGAAACGTGAAAGGTAAACAACGCTAATTTGGTTAAAGAATTCCATCAAGATTGTATTTTAGTCAGTTTATTTTTATTACAAGCCAGAAGTAAAGAACACTACAGTATAAAGAGTATTTACTGAAGATTTACTAATACAGGACTATCGGAAAGCGATTTGAAACTGCATGAAACCATTAAGAAACAAACTCCACATCGCGATATTTGACATGTCTAAGATATCAAGAGCATTGTAATTAACACAAGGACACAAGACAAGACTTCACCAACACATTATCTTAATATAAACCTACCAAATTCGAAGGACCATTAAAATTATCGGCTTAGCGTAAAATATAATCGTTTTCCTACATTATAGTGTTATACCAGTACTTAGCATAACGGGCTTCAGAAATTGACCGCAAACAAGGATCCAATTACATGGAACCTTCACTAATATGGATAATCGGGTATTAACTTATGACGTCATATTCGTCAATAGCTTAGGCCTAAGTTCACTGGCAACATAAACGTCAGTTTACTTAACACAACTGTTTACTACGAATTTTTGCATCAAATTTTCAAACTAAACAGCCGTTTTAAGAAACACGCACGTTAAAGTCGTGGGTTGGTTTTCTATTCCTAGTTAGGACTTCTATTCTCACGATTAAATGCCGCTTAAAATTAAACATGTCAAAATTCATGTAATATAAGCATGACATAATAATAAGTGACATTCGAGTATATTCATGTTGTAACCCGAGTATAAAATTCAAAATATCAAAATTTACCCTCATCATGAAAGCAGTATGATATTCCATCGCCTTATAATTCAGTAAATTCTAACAATAGAATATATATTTATCCAAAATTTGCAAATGTATTATAATATTATGCTTCCCAAAAGTTTGTTTGTTGAACAAACAACGTCAATTTATCCAAATTGTGTTCCAGAAGCGATATTATTCCACCTGCCTTGTTATTCACTGGAATACTTCAAAGAGTAACATTATCACGTTTAACAGAAATATCAAAGAAAAGGAAAAATGACGGAATTTTCGATAAAAATATCGTTAATTTATAATTAAGCATTAACGGTTGATACGTCGATTACATAGTCTTGTGTTGTGTTGAGGTGAGGCCACTGGTTGAGTAAGTTCTAGCTTAGTTTTACTTATATAAGTAACTTAAACAAAGCTTAGATGGTACCTAAACAAACTGCGGTTTCGTAAGTTAAGATTCGTAAACTTGAAAGTCATACCGTTTACCTTGTAAGATATGTATTCTAAATAATAAAGATAAAGCATAATGTATATTTTTGTGATAGTTGCATAATCATATTAATATATTGCATTAGAAATGGGTTTGAAAAATTACTGATCAAGCATGAAAACACCTTAAATATTTTGCCGCTATTCAGAAAAGCGTTACACTATACTGAAAAAAAAAACTGGTCACCCAAAGCCGTCAATTGGTGACACGGTCACCGCAAACTGTCAGACGTCAGACAGCTACAATCCTTTCAACACTTTAATCCCGTATAAAAGTGCTATTTCAAAGAGAAATAGCGGTTTTATACGAGAAATTATTATGGCGAGATCGCTCAAGCGAATCACCCCGGTCCTTATATTAAAATTATGAATGAAACTACCCATTTATTTTTTGTAGAATGGAGATAAAACTGTCGTACTTTGCGCCTTTTTTTGCAGAAATATGACGTGCGGAGTTAGAACTGCTTACTCACATGTTCGAGAAATTATGGCATGATTTTTCTGCCTTTTGTGTAAACAGGTCGATAGGGAATAATTTTTGATCATCGCGTCGACAGGAGATTGATAAACGACACTACTATTTAGTTATGAGCTCACAGATTAAGAATAGGCCTGAACTAATTTTCTTATTAATTGATTCCAAAATTCAATTCAAATTCTTCCTTTCCAAATACCAACAGCCTATACCTCTATAAAACTTACACCTAAATTAGCCTACCAGAAGCTCCCTTCCAGTTTTCCAGCCTCCTCAACACAACACAAGACCCTCGTATCAAGAAGTCACTCACCACGTCAATGATCTGCTGCAGCGTCAGCCCGAACCTGACCTCTAGAGGTTCGCTCTCATTGGCCACCGGTCGCTCCAGCGTGTTGTAGTTGGCCAGCAGTGCGTTCAGAAGTCGCTTCTCGTGAGGACCTTGCTCCGATACTGTTGGTGGGAGTAATTGGAACATAAATTATAATGATGGTAACTAGTGAAGTCTGTGAAGGGAGGAAGGTGAAAGAAAAATGTTATGGGATCAGAAGAGAAAAAGAATTAAATTAAGGAAGGCAATAAAAGTAGAAAAGTGGAGCTTAGTTCTTATCAAATTATAGAGACAAAAGAACATATTTATAGAAAATAAAAAAAATACATTTTAAAACAGTTAAGTTAATAATGAAAATGTTACAAAAATAAAACACTTATTTAAAATAGCATTTAATGTTAATTAGATAAGATCTGTTGGTGATAGCTGAGGTGTGTGTAAACCGTAATTCAAACCTTAAATCCTTTATCAAAGAACTTATTTTGAATCACCTTCAGTCCTGGAATGTAAATATGAAACCTAAGCCCAGACATCCAAATCCTCATGTAACTGAAATATAAACATGTTTATGGAGATCTAACCAAAATATATTCAGGACATGGCTCAAATAAATATTCATCAAAGAATACTACGATAGTCCCTACAATACTTGTATCTCAATCCTACAGAAAATTATTACTTCCGATCAATATACCACGATACACTCATACAGAAAAGGATAACAAGGAATTTATATAGTACTAGCTTCTGCCAGCGGTTTCACCCGCATCCCGTGGGAACTACTTCCCGTACCGGGATAAAAAGTAGCCTATAGCCTTCCTCGATAAATGGGCTATCTAACACTGAAAGAAATTTTCAAATCGGACCAGTAGTTCCTGAGATTAGCGCGTTCAAACAAACAAACAAACAAACTCTTCAGCTTTATAATATTAGTATAGATAGGAAGAAAATAATCCTTTATCTTCGTAAGGATCCGAACAAAGGATAAAAAGAAACTGCAGAACGTAACCATAGACAAAACTCATTATAATAAATCCTACATCGAGGAAAGTCGCAGAGAAAAAGGAAACCTTTTCTCAAAAGCCATTGACTTCAAAAATCCATCTAGCCTTCCTCACTAAGTGAATAAGGCAACTAATCTATGAAACTGAAGCACCCAATAACTTACGAAACGAAAAGAATTAAGAGCAACAGAGACCATAATTTTTCACAACAAATTGGACAAATCCCCATAGTTCAGTGTGAAAACTACGTACATCTGCCGGGGAATAACGACTGGATAAGCCTGTCCACGCACCTGAACCTTTTAAAACCACAAAGCGACTTTAAGTTCAAAGACATAAAGGTCATTTTAGCGTAGCTGAAGGAACCCACAAGAGTCCGGCTCGAAGGATCAGCAATAAACACTCATTTTAGGGGCTTACAATGCTCTTATACGTGATGTATGAAAGCTAGAGTGTGACAAGTATAACGCGCTCGTACGCCCGGATTAGTATGTTAGAAAAGGATGGATGTAAGTGCTCAGTTGCGCGCGAAATCAGGTAATTTATTTTTCTTTGCTATCTTTAGGTCCCGTGAGGATTTCAGTATGGTCTAATAGTTTCTTGACCAGTATATACCTTGTTCGTTTTCGTTTGCTTTTGTATTTATCAATAAGAATCTTTTACTCGGTCAATTCATGAATAAACTACCTCCACGTTTTCTCCAGATTCCCTAGTATTTATTGATACTTCCCACGATTCCACTGTGTTTTATACAAAGCAAACATGGTCAATGAGAATAATATAAATTGCTACACAAACATCCTAAACATTCTGGAGTCTGTCCCGATATTATCCCCCTAGATTTAGCTTTTTATTTGTAATATTACTACAGATTAACATGCCCATATATTTTTTGTACCTTCTACTAGACACAATATGCCTAACACAACGGATTCAAACAAAGACCATCTTACATTACAGTTTTCAAAGTGTTTCACATTACCTCTTAAGCCTAACAAAAGCCCATAAATTCAACATGTAAGAAATAGATACAAAACTCGTAAATCTTGGGTATTCTATGTAAATCCCGGTTGTAAATTATCCCGCTTAATATGTGTAACTAACTGGGTTATATAGGCTGGTGATTACAATTCTAACGGTTGGTTTGACTTAAACTATTAAGGGGATGAGCTTAGCAAGCTCGCAGTTTGTCATACTACCTTTAATACCAGACGTGTTGTCTTAGGGAGTGTTATGACAGTTCTTTGAAGATGGAATAAGGGTGCTGAAAGTAGATGCGTCAAGCTGAAGAGTTTGCTTGTGTTTGAACGTGCTAATCTCAAGAACTGATGGTCCGAAGAAAAATTCTGTATGTGTTATATGCCATTGATCAGGAAAAGATTTTTATCCGGGTGCGCGAAGTTGTTCCTAAAGAAAGCAGGTGACCTAAAATCTAGTACGAAATAGGTAAAGATGTCAACATGCAAAGCCTTCGTAAGTTTACATTATCTCATTATTCTGCTACCTTAAGCCTCTGAAAAGTGTCCAAAATACATTTAAAATGGAGATAAAATCACTTTGAAAAGCCACACCAGTACCAGTGGTACTAGTCTTATGGTTAGTTAATCCCTAAGCCACTATATTGTCGTTGGTAATAAAAATCCCCACTTACAGTTTCGAATTACCTCGTAACTGCGTAGCCAAATCTGTCTACCTGATACTCAACGTGTGGTTTGGGATCCGTATAGCAGATAAATAAAAAGGTTCATGTAAAAAAACGAGGTGGACTTTTTAACATTTCAATGAATGACAATTTCCTGCTTTATAAAGGTAACAAAATAAGTTACAATCTTATAAACTTGTTAATCGTAAAAAAGCACTTACATATTTTTTTGTTAAAGTCAACGTAACTTCTCGATTATACTATAATAATTAAAAGCTGAGCATTTATTTATTTATTTATTTATTTATTTATTTATACAGTATGGAGGACTTACAGCAAGATAAAACACATTGTAATTTTGAATGGTAATCGGATAGCCAATAACAAGTCCTCACGTTTAACACTAGAGATAAAAATAACCATGAACTACAAATTTGAAAAAATAGGAATACTAAATTACTAAGGAACAGTACTTACTACTTAGTAATATAATAAAAGCGCATAAAAAGCTATGTGATTACTCCACATCGTTGTTTCTGAAAAACTCAAGACTCAGGCGCCGCCTGGCCGTGACTATACTAGTATTAAACAAATCAATATCATGCTGTTTACTTAACTTATTTAAGTTTCTGCTTGCACGCACAATACAAGAATTTTTCCTATAGTTTGTTGATGCAAATGGCACAGAAATGGGTGGATTATATCGGGTTCTGGATGGGATATTAAAACTAAATTTCGATAAAAGTTCAGGGCAATTAATGTCATTTTTGAATATTTTTAATAGAAGTATGCAGTCAGAGATCTCACGACGAATTGACAGAGGTAGTAAATGATACTTTTTACAAAGATCAAGGTAATTTTCGGAATTATATGGAACTTTCTGATGGAAACATAAAAATTTTAAGAACCTTTTTTGGATATTTTCAATTCTATCAATATATTTTTGGTAACAAGGATTCCAAATTTCTGACGCATACTCTAACTGGCTTCGAACAAAAGTACAATATAATATTTTTAAGGTTTTTGCATTTTTAAAAGATTTAGAGACCCTCATTATAAATCCCAGAGATTTAGTCGCTTTAGAGACAATAGTATCCACATGTGTTTCAAACAAGAGTTTACAGTCATGGTGTACACCTAGATCACGAATGGAGCTTACTCTGGGCAAAGGCTGACCACCCAAAGTGTAACTCGTTACGATTACTGAACGTTTACGTGAGTATGTCACCACCGAACATTTGGCAGGATTAAGGTCTAACCTACTTCTCCGACAATATTCCTCCAGTCTCCTCAGATCAGCCTGAAGTTTAAACATATCCTCGATTGATGAAATAGCTGAGTAAATTTTCATGTCATCAGCGAAACACAAAAGTTTCGATGACATCAGACATGAATCGATATCGTTAACATATGCAACAAATAACAACGGACCAAGCAAGGAGCCTTGAGGACATCCGCTAGAGATAGGAACCCAACTCGAAATATAGTTATTTAGTACCACAGCTTGTGACCTATTATCCAAGTACGAGGAGAACCATCTAAGTAGGTCACCGTGAACACCCATATTATTTAATTTCGATAGCAAAATCGTAAAAATATTTCCTAAATTGATGCATCAAATATTTTTCTTCTTTCTCATCATAGACACAGTAACTCTTCTCATCACAAAAACCTCATGTGCGATTAAAAAAATCACAAAAGAATATGTCCAAAAAGAGCCTCAAATATTTCGCCCTCTAACGCACTTCATGTAAGTTAATCCCCCGATTCACCCCACGAAGTGTACTTTCTGTCCGCCATCTTGCATAGTGACGTCACATAATCCATTCAGGTATTATCGCTGGCCTCGTAAAGTCTCCGCGGTTTACCTCGGCCGTATTGAATGAATAGTTGCAAAATTATAGCTCGAGTGACGGCCATGTTGGATCTTACGACCTTTTGGATTTTGTGAAAGGTTTTTAATGAAGAGATCAGTGGTTAGTGAGTTGATACGTTTTTAAGACTTTAGTGCTAAGGTTTAAAGTGTGTGAATCGTTTTTCAATCGTTTTCATGCCGAAGAAAGCAAAAATAGGTAAATATTTTTTTAAACTTTCATTTACATCACTAAACCTGTCAGTATCTTTATATAAGATAAAGTATAAAAGTATCCTAGAAAATCTGCATGGTTCAAAATATTTTAGGTAAAGTTAAAAGCAAACTCAGCCCAATTTAAAACGTTACCGATCGATCCTAATTTATACATTTGTGTACGCACTTACGTAGCTCCGAATTTACTTTTTACGCTCCGTCGTATATTGTATTACGCGTTTTATTATTCAATTGCCAAGTTTGTCGGGGTTGCCAACTGACGGAGTGGCACTAAGTACACTTGGGCCAATATAAATGTCAGGTTTCGAAGCGAAATTTTAAATTATTTCATAAATATGAGTTACAAACGGTTATGTAAATAAACCTGTGAAATGGAAATGGCGCTGCCAGCTTTGAATTTATATGGTAGTTCTTTGTTTTGTTTTGTTTCTAGTAATGTAGGGCATACTGTAAAAGTTTGTAAACACAAAATATTACTCAAAAAATATACGCCATTTTTTCCACCTCCGCCCTGATATTCAACCTCATTGTTGACACACTCTAAAAACCAAGATGGCCACCTGTCAAACATCAATTTGGCGCGAAAGTCATTAGTTCAAACAATCACGTTACATAGCTAGTTAGCGGAGGCTTTAACCAGAAACCGGGGTAGGCAATCGTAATCTAATCCCTTGTGAAACAAAGACATTGTCTAAGCAATTTATTTGTACATGCGACCCTCGGAATTACTTGAAATTTTGAAGACAGTAATAAGACGTCTGTCTGTAGGCACGTGAATGGGTGCCATGTTGTGAATACTCGTGATAAACCTTAGGGATTTTGAACTGTTCCGTTGAGTATATAATTCTCCGGTGACTTATAGTAGTTTTCACATAGTTAGTGACGTAGAGGTAGTTTTGTTACAAAAAAATCTTTCCACAATAATAAGGAAAGAAAAAAAACTATGAGTCCCTGATGCATTGTAATATTTATCATTTACACACCATATTTCTCACAAGTCTAACAAATTATTAGACCACTGAAATCACCTTCAAATGAAAAGTTCCACCCCCCTTAAACAGAATTCTCAGCCATAGTCAATTCACACCTTATCACATTCACATATGACCAAAGTTCCAGTATCCAGTATCCAGGCTATTTCACCTGGAATGGAAGTCTATTACAGTCTCTCGACCCTGGTACTGATACAGTGAGTGGCTGACACTCTGCCCACGAGGGTACAGCCTTTACCTCCGTTGTCTCTTATCCCCACTTGTGGCTACTCATAGATGCTTAAGTTCACATGAAGACTGCTCAAAGTGACCCTTTGTCGCTCTTTGAACTGAAAAGTTGACTTGTTATCGAATGAAGTTAAAGGTTTTATCTATTGAAATAAATAAAATTGGAGTGTTTGTTTGTAATATTTACAAAAAACGGTTTTACTAGTTCTATGTGGATTTATACGCGGAATTTACAGCATTTTTTTTGTCTGGTCTGTCAATATTTTCCAGCTAAATTTTGAAGTGGCTGGATCGATTTTGACTAGACTGTTACCTACAAATAGATAATGTAACATGGAGTAATTTAGGCTACTTTTTATCTGGTCGATTTTTTGCCTCCATTTTGGCCTCCCTTTTGACTCTGAAAAACAGGAGCTAAACACTAACACCGAATAAGCACCTCAATTTCAAAAAGCTAAAGAAGATTTGTAAACTAGCCACAAAGCTTGGAACGCGACTTGGATAAGTCACAGTATGTCGACTGGAGATCCCCGCTGTCAGTCGCATTGTCTGGTGGAATCGATGTTTTTCTACATATCAGCCAGCGTTTTAGAATATATTTAGAGTTTTTATTGGGAATTTTATATACATGTTTGTGAATGAAGGGTGGAATTTATGTCTTTACAGGGTATCTACCCTGTAAGAGACGTTTAGTTAAGAGACCACCTCTTTATGAATGACTACATAAAATTACCTCTTAAAGAAGACTGAAGATATCACACTTCAAGATTTCACATTTTTAATTGTTCACACTTCTGTGCTCTCTCAAACACATAAACACTGATGTCCGAAGTGTTTAAACAATAACACTTCCTTTTTATTCATTTACCTGCATTTTTAAAGCATAAAACTTAAAAAAGAAGTATATAATCCACCAAAATGTTTAACAACAGCTTAGAATTTGAGGCTACATTTCACGAAAAAGCGCACCATCTTGAAACCACAATAAGTTGAAGCTTACCCGCTATTGCTTACATTAGACGGCAATAAACTTGCATCAGGCCGCTAATCTACCGCTGTGGCGCTGCAGCGCCGCACCACGCCGCTCAAGCGCTGAGCGCTGATATTAATGTTCTATGGATTAATTTAAGTAAGGAAAGATGAGCGGAGATGCCATAATGCAGGTCGGTCAGGTGCCTTCTTCTAGGTCAAATTCATACGGTAGCCAACACGATCAGTTACGAGTGAACTAACGAGGAATTTGGGTTCTTTGAGACATTTCATCGTCAACGAATTTTGGTATTACAAAAAATGATACGTGTCCAAAGAAGGCGTGTAAGGCGAAGACATAAACGTTTCTCGTCCCCCGCACACACGCATTTTTGCGCGGTACTTTCTTAGGAGATTTTCCGTTATGGCACCTCCGATAGTCATTTTGTTCTCCATGATGCAAACGCTTTTAAACGCGTTTTCGCTTTACCAACACTGTTTTTGTTTTGTATAAAGCCGGTAGTGTTTTGTTTTGGTTTTAACAGTTTGACTGAACGACGCGAGTTTGTAATTTATTTATATGCTATCTGGTAAGTAAAGAGGTTTTTTTTAATCTATCCATTTTCAAATTGATGTAACTATATTTTGTCCGTTGACTACAGGATATTCATTATATTTATTATTACAGGATATTTGCAAAATATGACAAAAAGCCGTAAAAACCAAGCTTACCGTATTTATACAAATTCAATAAATAAATTTTAATTAAAATAATAAAAAGTATTTCGGCTAGTACGGTAGACCGCACATCAGTGGTAACTGTCATGCACCTTAACTCAATAGTAATAAGTACGATTTTCCTATAAAACTGTTATCACTGACCTGAAGTTGACTGTACATGATATCATTCATATTTTGGCATTTTCATAGTGCATTTAATCCAATATTATATAAGACTAGCTTCTGCCAGCGACTTCGTCCGCGTTAGATTCGGACTTTGTGCAAAGAGAGGAAGTAATAATAATCACCAGCCTATCCAATTATCTAAAGCTATGCGTACCTAGCCTATTACTACTTAGCTTTAACCACTAAGGCTGCACACGTGACGAAAGCTTAAAAAATGGAGTAACTTCTCCCGTTTTCCCAACATTTCCCATCACTGCTCTGCTCCTATTGATCGTAGCGTGATGAAAAGTATCCTATAACCTGCCCAGGAGTATGAAGAATATTTATGCTAAGTTTCATTAAAATCCGTTCAGTAGTTTTTGTTTCCATAACGAACATACAGACAGACAGACAGACAGACAGACAGACAGTCAGACAGACAGACAGACAGACAGACAGACAGACAGACAGACAGACAGACAGACAGACAGACAGACAGACAGACAGACAGACAGACAGACAGACAGACAGACAGACAGACAGACAGACAGACAGACAGACAGACAGACAGACAGACAGACAGACAGACAGACAGACAGACAGACAGACAGACAGACAGACAGACAGACAGACAGACAGACAGACAGACAGACAGACAGACAGACAGACAGACAGACAGACAGACAGACAGACAGACAGACAGACAGACAGACAGACAGACAGACAGACAGACAGACAGACAGACAGACAGACAGACAGACAGACAGACAGACAGACAGACAGACAGACAGACAGACAGACAGACAGACAGACAGACAGACAGACAGACAGACAGACAGACAGACAGACAGACAGACAGACAGACAGACAGACAGACAGACAGACAGACAGACAGACAGACAGACAGACAGACAGACAGACAGACAGACAGACAGACAGACAGACAGACAGACAGACAGACAGACAGACAGACAGACAGACAGACAGACAGACAGACAGACAGACAGACAGACAGACAGACAGACAGACAGACAGACAGACAGACAGACAGACAGACAGACAGACAGACAGACAGACAGACAGACAGACAGACAGACAGACAGACAGACAGACAGACAGACAGACAGACAGACAGACAGACAGACAGACAGACAGACAGACAGACAGACAGACAGACAGACAGACAGACAGACAGACAGACAGACAGACAGACAGACAGACAGACAGACAGACAGACAGACAGACAGACAGACAGACAGACAGACAGACAGACAGACAGACAGACAGACAGACAGACAGACAGACAGACAGACAGACAGACAGACAGACAGACAGACAGACAGACAGACAGACAGACAGACAGACAGACAGACAGACAGACAGACAGACAGACAGACAGACAGACAGACAGACAGACAGACAGACAGACAGACAGACAGACAGACAGACAGACAGACAGACAGACAGACAGACAGACAGACAGACAGACAGACAGACAGACAGACAGACAGACAGACAGACAGACAGACAGACAGACAGACAGACAGACAGACAGACAGACAGACAGACAGACAGACAGACAGACAGACAGACAGACAGACAGACAGACAGACAGACAGACAGACAGACAGACAGACAGACAGACAGACAGACAGACAGACAGACAGACAGACAGACAGACAGACAGACAGACAGACAGACAGACAGACAGACAGACAGACAGACAGACAGACAGACAGACAGACAGACAGACAGACAGACAGACAGACAGACAGACAGACAGACAGACAGACAGACAGACAGACAGACAGACAGACAGACAGACAGACAGACAGACAGACAGACAGACAGACAGACAGACAGACAGACAGACAGACAGACAGACAGACAGACAGACAGACAGACAGACAGACAGACAGACAGACAGACAGACAGACAGACAGACAGACAGACAGACAGACAGACAGACAGACAGACAGACAGACAGACAGACAGACAGACAGACAGACAGACAGACAGACAGACAGACAGACAGACAGACAGACAGACAGACAGACAGACAGACAGACAGACAGACAGACAGACAGACAGACAGACAGACAGACAGACAGACAGACAGACAGACAGACAGACAGACAGACAGACAGACAGACAAAATTTTTACTGATTGCATTTTTGGCATCAGTATCGATCACTAATCACCCTCTGATAGATATTTTGGAAATATATTTAATGTACAGAATTGACCTCTCTACAGATTTATTATAAGTATAGATTATGTAGTTGTATTGTCAAAAAAACTTTTTTTTACTTATCTATAATTATCGGCACGGTTATTGAGCTCTCGGCGGAAGAGTGGGGATCGCTTTGCGCACTGTACACATAAGGCAATAAACCAATAAATCGCTTCTGCGCAGGTGAAGGTCAGGGCTCAATATCCGTGCCGATAACTATACTACACTCTAACTGCATCAAATCAAATCAATCATACTGATATCAATGAACCATACAAAATCACGTACTCCATCACCGAAACATACATACCCCTAAGACGACCCACTGACCAAAACTACATGTAATGTCAAGGAAAACATGTAAAACCATACGATTTATATCTTTGTTTACTATTTGAATAACTTGATACATTTCTGTATTGTATTTTTTTTAACAAGTCTACTCTAGAGTTCAATTGTTTTACGCGTAACTCGTTTTATAGAGCTATGCATGTGAGTAAAAAACAGTCGCCTGTGCTATAAATGTTTTTATTCTATGACATGTATGTATGTGTGTTTTTGTTTTTGGTAGTTTTTTTTAATACAGTGTGGCTTCGTTTCGACAAATTTCGTAGTCGGTTTTCGAGCTCTTGTGTGGTTTTTGTGATAAAGTTTAGATGTAATGATTTTTTCCCTAGGTAAGGTAAAGTTTAATTTATCTGCAGTGATATAACAGGGAGGGACGATTTTTCAATAATTAGTTTACTTCATCTAAGTAACAAATATCATACGACATAATTCTTTATACTAAAGCTGTGAAAACGTCAAACATATGGTTCAAAATACTTTAATTAAAAACGTAAATCTACTTTCTCAAAACATATTTTTAGAAAGTCTTACAAACATAATAAATTGATCCGTACACAAAACGAATAAAGCAATATAAATCAAGTACAGAAACCAACAAAACTTTCTTTACGAAACAAAATTAATTTCGTGTCAATCAAAGTCGAGGGCCATTATTCACAACACCAAGTGCACGTCTTCTAAAGTAAAACAACTATAATTTATTCTGTTCACGATAAAAGAATACAACGATAAAGACTGGAAAAGAAAAATATCGGGAAATATCGGAAAATATCGTACGACACTACAGACATTGCTAATCTATTGTGGCAGGCGTCGAATTGACGGATTAAAGCGGTTTATCATTGAATTATTCGCGCCGTAATGGAAAAATGTGAATGGAAAGGTTAGTTCAGGTTATCTGCGAAGAAAGAATAGGACATAATTCATTTATTTTGGTATTGCAACTTTTTCCGTGCAATTCGCTACATATATCCTACTTATCCTACTTATATTATAAATGTGAAAGTTTGTGAGAATGTATAGATGTATGTTTGTTATTAAATCACGCAAAAACGGCTGAACTGATTTGATTGAAATTTGGTATGTAGATAGGTGATACCCTGGATTAACACATAGGCTACTTTTTATCAACACACCACGCGGGCGAAGCCGCTGGCGGAAGCTAGTATAATTATGTAAGTATGTGCATTCCGGAATGTTTATCCTCTTTTATGACTTTAACAACACTAAACAAAGAGTTGTTGAGTTTAGACTCCACGTTACAACTATACCATTAAAAAAATATTTTTTGGCTTTAAAATGTGACTAAACCGTGAATATTACCTCAACTCCTACTCCTATATCCTGTCATCTCACTACGAGTCAATCTTAAAACCTGTTCAAATATTCTCGTAACCCCCAAACGTCAATATTGGTCTCAGTAAATCAACAACAGAGCACGCAATAGTGTTCGCTGGCGGGGTACATTCGACCCAGCTAACATGGACTAGAAAGGGTTAATTAAAACGTCCGCCGCTTTCTAAACTGTTAACTGTATTAACTGAGGCATGCAGAGACGGAGTTAATGTGGGACAAATTGTAAATACACACAAAACTGTTAAAGGTACGACGCACTTTGAGGTAAATTGTAAAGTAGCACTACTTAGACAGATCAGTTACTTTAGAACTAGTTCTCGAACAAGAAATCAGTTACTGTTGTTTTGTAAGTAAATAATAAATAAGTAAAACCTTGGCTGATTTAAAATTTACCGTAGCGAAGACCGTGCTGATCTAATCCTGGGGCAACCTTAAATACGAATGACTTTTGAAGGCCATCTGAAGACAAAATCCAACTGGTAGTCGTCCCATAAGAAACACTAGTACTCTGTTTTTATCAACTTCAAAACGCATTCTCAAGACAGAACCAAAATTCAAACATAAAAACTTAACCTCACTACAAACCACGATACGAACAAAACAAACGCATTTTCCCAACAAAATACTATTGTATTTACTGATCCGGCCCTGTACCCCCGTTGTCAAATAAGTTGGAGACGAGTTAGTAGCCGAGTGCACCTGTAGCCACCGTAAATAGTTTTTAGATTAGTTGCTATTGTTTCACCAGGATACCGTATTGGATACGGTACGGTAGATATTTGTTGAGAGAGAAAATAAGGCCTTCTTTGGAGAGTACCGTCTTTGGTTAATGGATAAATATTGGAAGTTTGGTTGTACCAGATATTATAGAAGCACAGATTTTTTTTATGTTTTTAAAATGGATAGGATAATGTTTATCTTTTTTTAGATTAGCCATAAAAGACAACGTAATTTTACAACCGGTAACAAAGATTTGATTGACTTCCCTATCAAAAGTTGCACAGAAGCTTCCACCTATACTTATAATCCATTTGAGAAAGCAATTAAATAAAGATAAACAATTTAGATACGTAATTTGTGTGTGTATTCCGTTTAAAAAACAAAATGTAGCTAAAAATACCACAATTCGTTAATCAAATGAATCATTATTTAAGCAGTTGTTCATTTGTTTAATATGTATTTGAATAAAAAGTCCCATCACCTTCAAAACGGAGAATAGATTCAATATTCTCACGAGTCCCACATGAACCTTTCAAAGAATCCTATTGCTATCAAAAAACACCTTTCACAAGTCCAACATGCGTTCCTGACACAGCAGCCTCGCTACTTCTACATATTGACCGCTATCTCGATAATTGCAACACGCTCCTCTGTAGGCGTCGACTGAAACAGGAGGGTGGGGCGGCTTGCGGGGCGAGGGGGGGTGTTCTGTCGCCAGACGTTCCGATGCTCGTCGGACACTACGATTTTCGTTCAACTAAGCTCTAGGGAACGGACATGAGACAAATGTAGGTATGAAGCTTGTTTTGATTTTGTTATGTGAATACTGTTTTGTTTGTGGCACGAAAATACTTATTTTTACTGTTGTAAATTCAAAAGTATAAAAATATTTTTTTTCAACTCATGTGGTACAAATTGGTACACAGATGAATAGGTATACCACCTGGGTTTATTTGATTATCGTAAATTGTTATTTTTATCACGAACACAGCCCACATTTCACTACAAAACAAATTCAGCCATCTGACTTTAACTACTATTTGATAACGTACAAAATAACACCAGCGTCCATTAAATCAATACATTGAACAATAGCATTATTATATACTGTCCCATGCGTGTACCTGTACCATCGCGCACAGTGGGGTGGGACTAGGGTTGCCAACCTTACTATTATATAGTATTGTACTAAATTTCGGGCCTGCATACTGTTGAAAACTGTTGAAAAAATATATAGTATGCCAAAATACTATATTTTTCACACCGAAATCTAACAAACAAATCCTTCATTCTTTTACTAGAATACTATATGTATATTTTTAATTTACAAAATTTTTATACCTTAATTTGAAAAATATTATATTTCGCTGCTGAAATGTGGGCAGCCCTAGGTGGGGCATGAATGGACAGAGGTACAGTCACGCGCACCGGTGGTCCAGCGGTTATTTTTAATGGCCTGTATTTAGTTTAGAAAAAATACGTGTTGGGGTGAGGAATTTTTTTTTTACCTTTTTTCTGGACTGTGTGTAGTGTGATGATGTTTTGTGACAAGTTTTGAGAGATAAAATATATACGTACGCGTTCTTTTTGGGAAGTTGGTGAAAAAATATTGTTATAAGAGGAGAAAATATTGTGACGCGTGTTGATACCAAATCGGATGATGAACAGGACGAAAATCAATTTATTGCTGACTGAAATACTTTATTTAATTGTATGCAATATACAAATTCAAAATTTATAATTTATGTTTGCGAAACACTACTATAGCAAGGAGTATTAGAGTTACTAGAATGATAAGATTGAACATGGAACCAACTTTTAGTTCATCAAACTGATAATAACAAAGTTGCCTGTACCGTTTAGTTACTCTATACAATTTTAAACTTTAAAATTCATAGTTGCCAGTATTTTTTATCTGCTCTTTTAATAGCTTCTGATGAAAATCTATTCAGCCCTGAAAAAGGCTATTTCAGAAAACTATTCTCTCGCAAAGACTCCCCAAACTCCAACAAAATGCTTTCAAAAAAGGTTTCGTTGCATAAATTCCATCAGAGCCACTCAATGTTAAAAAATGCGCATATTCTCAGGAGCTGGGGCAAATCGTGCTCCAAGCAAATAAAAGCGACGTAAAATTCAAAGTTCCTCAACTTAAATACATGTACACTCAATATTAACAGAAGTTAACAAATGACCCCCATCCATGTGGTTAGGGGGTCACTTGTTAACTTAGGACCCTCAGATCGATGGGCAATATAATTAAGTCGTAAATTGGGGTCAATAAATATAGGAATGGCGTCATAAATTAGCAATTTGGTTGCGTCGGTTACCGGGTGGCGTTGGACTGGATTGTTTAGATTAATTAAGTATTATTGTTGTTGTTGGAGTTCGATGAATATGTATAAATGTTTATACTATCGGTCTCGGTTTGCAATTGTGATATTTCTATGATGGTTTTGAGTTGGAGACTGTAAATTATACTAACTTTTGTATCGCAATAATTTTAACGCCCGTTGTCTTTGCCTGCGTAATGTGATTTACTACTCTCTGCCCTCAGAGTAAATAAACACTCATAATTCGTCATAGAACTCTTATGTTATATATTAAGATAAATAAGATTGTATTAGTGAAACAATTAAAAGTATCGAGCAATTATTTTTTTGGTGCAGCAAGCATAAAAAAATATTTATTATTTTACCCATATTCCCCAAAACCACCATTATCTAAAAATCACAGCTAAAATCCACACAAACATTAAAACGTTCAAACATGAAACGCCCACAATACGTATTCGCAGAACGTCGGCTGAAGCAACAGCCGAGGGGGCGTTGCCATGGCAACCGGAGGCTCCGGAGCCACCTCAATTTTTGCCCCAGTTAGCCCGGCGAGCAAGGGCAAGCCTGTCAGACTGCATCGATTGGGTTCGTGTCTAGGTATCGGTAAATGTGTATTGGTTTAGTGCGTATTTATTAAGAAAATAAATATGATTTTGTTTTTATTTTTATAGATTCGATACAGGTTGTATTAGAATTCTTAAAAAAAAACTATTATAGATGCTATCATGCGAGAGCAGTCGAGCCATACTAGTGTGTGTAAATGTACAATTACATACATGCACATTTTATTTGTGTGACTGGGCGACTCGGCTACTACTGGGCGCTACCGAGACGATGTGTATTTACATTCGCGCACAGGTCTGACTCAACCGCTTTCGTGAGATACAACACCTGTACTAAAAACTGTTTTCGAACAATTTACTCGTACCAACGATTAAATCTCAAAATTCACAAAAGACAAGGTCATCCTAAAAAAAGGATCACGGTTCAGTGAGTATATACACAGAATAGGTCTTCAACATTATTACATAAAAGAAAAGTAATTAATTTAATTACCGATAGAGTAGAGCTTTCCATTAAGAAGAATGAAAAGCCGTAAGTGGCAAGGATTCATCAATAACTTGGGATCAAAATTAATTGCGGCTGAATATTTTAGCTGAACTTTAAGAAAAAGGGAGATGAGGTAGCATCGGGGTTTTTTACCAAAACCTGAACTATGTAACCTATTATTTTTTTTTGTTTTAAATTCACGTGGGAAAAATAGGTACTTGCTGATGAAACATTGACTCAATGCGAATTAAAGTATTTTGAATTTGCTTTTTGCTCATTTGAAAATGCAAGCACTATCGGTGACATTTAACACACAAAATAACACAACATGGTATCAAAGCCAAAAAAAAAAAAAAACTTCTGTTATCAAGGAATTGGCAACGCTCAAAGAACTAACCACATCTATGATTGCAAACTTTCAAAAAATAACCATATGCATCCTCATAACAGTTCAAAACTACCTCTCCTCTACCACAGTTGTACACTCAACATAACATAATAATATAAAGGATCACAGCATCATAACGACAAAGCCTCGCTCAAGGAAACAGCCAAAACTCCGCCGAATATGACTGCCTTAATCCTCCCCTCCACTTCACCCCCATTAACATGTCATCCAAACACGGAGCAAGGAAAAATGAGCAGAGATGTCATAATGCAGGTAAGTTAGGCGCCTTCTTTTAGGTCAAATTCGTGTGATGGTCATGACCAAAACGAGTATGTTACGAGTGAACTAACGAAGCGTTCAGGTTCTTTGAGAGATCTCGCAACGATTTTTGGTGTAACCAAAAATGATGGCGTCCAAAAAAGGCGTATAAGGGCGAAGACATTATAACGGTTCTCGTCCCCCGCATTTTTGCGCGCTACTTTCTTAGGAGATTTTCCGTTATGGCACGTCCGCTAGTCATTTAGTTCTCCATGTCATCCAAACGATTATTGCCGTTCGCGATCCACCGCTACACGACTGCAATCCCAACTTTAATACACCGAACAAAACTGGCAATGTGCACTAATATTATCCACCTAATCGCTGTACTACAGCTTAGAGTAGCCGCACACTGTCGACTTTTAGTCAGCCGTCAGTTTGTTCAACCTCATTATCATATCCACATAACAACGGGTATTTGGCCGGTATCAGACTGAGTAAAAACTTTGACTGAATTTACGGTTTCCTCAAAAAAATAAAACAACTCTATCGGGCTAGCTGTATATGACTAAACTGTCAGCTGACAGTTGACCCGCTGGTTGGCGAATATAATATATTTTTTTAAGAAAATCTTGATTCCAATCAAAGTTTTGAAACAAAAAAACAAAAAAAAATCAAAGTTTTTAATTAAATCATTTATGAAATGTGCGTACTACCATTCATTTTTATAGCGATTTTTGAGCCCAAACACACTATCGGCCAACTAAAAGTTTGCAGTGTGCACCTACACTTAGCGGTACAAAATAAAATGAAATTAGTAAAACTCAGTTTCGGTTCAGTCTGATGTCATTAACCGTGTATAAGTTGATATCATTAGTTCAACAAACTGCTTCGGAATATTCCAGAAACTTTGGCAGCGCACCAATCAACGTTTAATATGTGTTTAATACGATAGTCTTGCTTTAGTTAAATGGATTAATCGAACTGCTGTTTAACTTGTTATATTAATTTCGTAGTGTTAATATGTGGTTGTGATTCCATGTAGCAATACTACTAATTAATGCAAACAAATCATTGATCTGTGCGTATTTAGTTAGTGAGAGCTTGTGGGTAAGTAAAAGCCGCATGCTTGGAGAGGTCGGTCTGTGGATGGGTGATCATCCTGTTATGACGAGGTTCTCCGTATTTCGGAAAGCATTTTGACTTTTTGGGTCGCTAATGTCATTTGAACATTTTTGGCAGTCAGAAGCCAGAAAGTCCTACGAAGGCGTATCAGGATGCCGAGGTAAATGGGCTGAAGAGGACATATAAGCAGTTGTTCCGTTTAAAGCACTGGTATTTTGATTAGATGCGAAGATGAATACAACAAAATAAAATTGAAAAAAAGCTAGGCAAATGATGAGGAACCACGTCGACTACGGCGTAGCAAGACCGCTACAACGTAGTCAGTGCTACGACTCAAAACAATCATTAAACGTCAAGGATTAATTTAAATGAAACAGAACATCTGTGTAGCTAACGAGAGGGGGTGAGGGATGAAGGGTGGGGGGACGGATTTAATTAATTATTTTTACTATGGCGCTGATGTAGCTAATGCACGGGTGTGCTTAATGAAACTCTGTTGCTTTATAGCTTCGTCGGGATGAGACAAAGTGACGCCAGTGTTAGACAGATTATATTAAATCCTTCAGAAGAATGAAAAGTTACATTCTATCTTGATTGCAATCGTGTCTTATTGCTATCGATATAACAAAGAGAAACACTTTCACAATGCAACTTTCACGAAACTAGTAAAAACTAACAACAAATTACTGGTTCTCAATCTAAACGTTTCAAACTAAAAAACTTCGAAAACAGAACAATGGCGAACTAAATCCAACTGAAATCGTTTTCTGCGAACGCAATCAACAAAATAGTGGAAACACGCAGGGCTGTCAATTTCGAGAACATTCACAAAAACTAATCAACGTTAAAAGGCAACGTTGACAACCCTGACCGCGCCTGAAAAATGTACCGATTATACCTGCCTACGTAGCCCGTAGCGGATTGCTGAAAATCATGGAGAACTAAATAAATAGCAGAGATGTCATAACACAAAATCTTCTAAGAAAGTAGCGTGTCAAAATGCGGGTGTGCGGGGGACGAGAAACGTTACTAACTCCCCCTCATACTGTACGGCAATTTTTTTTAAGCCAAACCTCTAAGAAATCGCTGTCACAACGCCTATAAAACATATGTATAAGATAAGATTAGTTTTTAGTGTGTATTTTATGTAAATATGTGATCATTGAATAAAAGTTTCTTTTTCTAATCGCCAATCAACAAAGACTAATCTTTGAGTCAAAGTCGAAGTCATTTATTATTTGCAAACATGGGTTGAAAGATTCGCCTTGATAAGACATGGTACCCGAACGCCTCGTTAGTTCTAGTAACTGATCATGCATACCATAAGTAACTTGACCTACAAAAAGGCGCCTGACCTACCTGCCTTATAGCATCTCCGCTAACTTTCCATCCTCCGTGCTACGGATGTACTACGTAGATGCTACGCCGTAGCAATTTGAGTGTCAGTATTGGATTTTGCGGGGTAAACGCTTTTTTGCTATACGAAGTAAGGTGCAATGAAATGCAAAATTGTTCAGCGTTTTTCGGATTCTTTGTTGAGTGAACCTGTTGTGGATTAAGTAGTTGTTTTGTGAGATATAAATCTAACTTGCACTGAGAAAATTAGTTCCTACGTGAATGAGCATTGTGTTAAGATGTAAAGCGACAGTTTTGTGAAGATAAGAAGACATCTGAGTACATGTTTAAATAAAGAAAACTATACAGTTAAATGAACTGAAAACATAAACAAATATATACCTCTTCAACATCATCGCACTTTTATTCAAAGAATAAAATAAAAACGGTAGAAATAAAAAGCCTTAATCCAGCTCTATAAATGCAACAAAACCCTCTCACAATAATCATCACATTGCTTTAAAATGACTCAGGAAAAAACAAACATCACACAGACAAAAGCCAATTATCGCACATTCGTAGCACCACGCTACGACGCTACGAATATACGTAGCTATAGGACTACGGTGCTACGAATTTACGCAGCTATAGGACTACGGTGCTACGATTCTATGTAGCTATAGGACTACGCTGCTACGACGCTAAGGCGTAGTAGGTAGAAACAACAAACGTATGGAGCGTACGCCATAATGAAATCTAATGTACACATGACTATTTTCCTCTTTGAAATGAAAACAAATTGAATACGTTTGTTTATAAAAACGGTTTTACAAGCGTGATGAAATAAAGCTGTTTAAACTCAAGTCTTCTCAATAGTTAACGTGGCTAAATCCGAAAGGTGTAGTTCATAAACACGAATTTACTCTCATTATTACTAGTTTAGAGTGCAAACAGACATTTACTATTTTCTTTCACTTAAGACCCAGCTTAATGATACTCAAGTCTGCTTGAGCTTGAACAAACAGTTACGTTAATGACTTCAGACTGAATCGTTTACAATGAAAAGTATTAAACCGTCACGTACTACGTAGTCATAAACGGTAACAATTGTCTTGTTTCGTAGCGCTACGAGGCTACGGTTCTCGTAGCGCTACGAAACTACGATGAATCGTAGCGTTGGACTACGAGTCAGACAATTATAAACTGAAATTGAATAGGTCTAAATGTGAGTAACTTGGTTTTAATGGGAGGGATTTATTTGATTATTTTAATAACTGGATTATATGATTTATTGGTTTTGACAGGTGTCTTGCAGAATATTCTAATTTAAAAAATATATATAATTCGTCAATCAATTTTTTTTTGGAAAACTTAAAATAAATAATAGTTTTTATATTTTTGGAGTCTGGCTTTCAGTTTTAAATATAGCTTAAGGCTTTCTTGCTTGAACTTCAAGATTTACATGAAGTCTGTATTAAAATGCAAATAATTGGCGCTCGGCGAAGTTAAAGTGAAAAGTTAGGTCACAATAATTACCTATTAAGTTCAGACGGTCTGCCATAGTTTTACATAGACTCCGATTTTGTAACTTTAATGGAAAATTAAACTCTTTTTAAATTTATAGATTACAGAAATGGTGAATTAATAAAAAAAATATTTTGTTTTTGTGAAAAAAAATATATCCCATACTTTGTTGTATCTTCGATTTTTACACAGCCCATGAAAAAAATATTTATTTATTTGTCCAAATGGTATTGACATATTACTTAAACTAATCATCTCCTAAACTAACCAATTTTTTTTTATACTGACTGATTCGACAAAATTCAAACTAACAGACAAATACTACACCACAAATAAACCAAACCTTACAGGCTAACAATAGATTTGTCCAAACAGTATCGACATGTTACCCAAACCGTGACTAGTAACAACCACAACGTGACGGCCGCTCCCGTCAGCCCGCTAGAACACGTTACAACGTGTCTTTTTTTCTCACGCCTCGCTAAACACGCTTTTTAATAAAAGTAGAAAGGTAACTGGTTCTTTGTGTTGTGGGATAGATGTTTGATTTTTTTTGTTGTTATCTATACTAATATTATAAAGAGGAAAACTTTGTTTGTTTGGTTGTAATGGATAAACTCAAAAACTACTGAACCGATTTTAAATATTCTTTCACCATTAGAAAGTTATATTATCTGCGAGTAACATAGGCTATATTTTATCCCGGTGCGGGCAGTAGCTCCGACGGGACGCGGGTGAAACCGCGGGAAAACGGCTAGTATATTATAAAGATGAAAACTTTGTTTGTTTGTTTGGTTGTAATGAATAAACTCAAAAACTACTGAACCAATTTTAAATATTCTTTCACCATTAGAAAGCTATATTATCTGCGAGTAACATAGGCTATATTTTATCCCGGTGCGGGCAGTAGCTCCCACGGGACGCGGGTAAAACCGCGGGAAAACGGCTAGTTTAGAATAAAGTATTTGGAGTATATATGTATTTGAATACAATGTGAGATATCTAGGTATCATCAACTCAATTATTATAGGACTCTTTATAAAACACTAAATAGTATCATCTCACCTGCTTAGCTTTTCACAACTATGTTGGGAACGACCTCCAGTTTGGACCCTTGAGTTTTTTTCTTCGTTTCTTCTCAGGGATCAGTCAGTTAGGAAATGCCGGCCTCAGCGTTCTTAAAATGACGTGCAAAAGTGATGTAATGTCCAACTTGCAAAATAAACGATTTTATTTCATTTCATTTCAGTATAACCGACTACAGCTGAGTACCAATCTGACCTCACCAACCCAGTTACCTGGATCATCTAGTACGCCTTGGTAGGACTGGTTATCAAACTTTCTAGCTTTTAACTACCCGTAATGACTTCCAAAAGCTAAAAACCACTGAGTAAGCAAATATAGCTAACTATATATATAATATATATATAATATATATATAATATATAAGCTATAAAACACTAAATCATAACACCCAAAGCACATCAGAAACCACATTAAATTACACGAGAAAACATAGTTTAACGCGCCGATACTTCTTTTGTGGCGTTTCTTTTATATCTACCGCCATTCATGGCTAACTAAGATTAATGTGGTGCAATCTGTCTCGACGATAACTATCTATGACTCTGATTATTATCGTAGAGGAGGGTTTCCACCATTTTTGTAAGCGAGAAATATGACAGGAGTGATTGTTTTTTGTTTAGAGGCTCGGGAAATAAAAGTCGCATCGAAAAAACTTGGAGACTTCGTGAACTATTTCATGGTCCCGAATAAAAGACGTGTCTACAAATAAAATATCATTATCAGGTCAACCATTTTAAATTGAAGTGTGCTCAAGCCTGTAATGCTCTTTTATCCATAATGACATTCATTTCGGCAACATTTAAAATATCATTATAGCTAAAACCTACCAAACTCAATATCAAAGAAAAGTTTCATACCTCAATAACGTGCCAAGTAATTCAATATCTCTCATTGGCCTAAGTATCCAAGACTTGTTCAATCTCACATTTCTCACGCTTACGTCTGCGTAAACTGTTTTTTCTTTTATTAGCGTATTTGAATGTTTCAGTCCACACTGTTTTATGCTTGTTAAACAACAAATTGTATTACGTACTTCGTTGAATACTTATTTATTAAATTATACGCTGAGATTTTTTTTTCGTGTGTTTATTTAGAAAATTAAGGGTGCGTCAATATTTGGGTGTATGGTTGATATAATCTCATTGTATTACCAAGAATATTGCGCTTATTTTATTATACAATATTGCAGAATGTTTGAACCTTCTAAAACCATAAACATACGTCTAAATTTATATCTGTCCATTTCTTTATTGCGAGCATAATAGAACAGACAAAATAATTCAACGTGACATTATTTCGATGTCACTCTGACACAAATACAATAAATTATAATGAGTATCAAGTGGATACAAGCCGGCTGATATAACAACATTATGGAAAAGCAATTTAAATGCACACACAGATGCCTCCGAACGTAATTATATTTGTCAAATTAATGCAGCCGTCTAAATGTATAACAATTTAAAGAGGGTACATGTACCCTCTCTTATGAAGACATGTAAGATGTCTTAAGGTGCTCCCTCACTGAGAGCGTTTGTTTGTTATATGAAGTTACATATCAGATGTGAATGTTACATTTATAAAGGAAAACCGAGTATTACATGGGTACCCTGTGAACCATGTCGCTAGGAAGTCCGTTGCCCAACTTCTTCCTAGCAAAATCACATAGAGGAACGTATTTGAAAAGTCCTGTTTTTCAGCCCATATATATATTATAGCCCATATATTTTGGGCCTTTATTAGGTAGTTAAATGCATTTTCACTACTGTGATACATATTGAAAACTTTAATTAAAACATGATAAATATAAGGTGGAGAAAAACGAGATAAGCCATACTTTTGTAATGAAAAGGATTCTATAATGGAATATAATTTATCGATTTCTTAGTGGTCTACATAGCAGTGAAGATTTATTACTCAAAATCGAATCTGAATTGTTACAATCGAATGCTCATTAGCTAGGGAGGAACTCCTTGCAAACCCCAAAATCGAATTTATAATGTTACAAGCAAAATCTGTGAGGTAGCACCTTTATAAGATACTTCCAAAAATTCTCATTTTCCAAAGCCATTTGTGTGGGAGTAATAGATCATTTTGCGACATAAATTATTTCGCAATATCCTCAAGAGCAGATCCGCGTCAGACACGGCACAGGTCGGACAAATTTTACAATTAAGTCTTTAAATAAGTACATGATTAATGACTTTGGGAGCCTGTTATAATGAAAAGGGGTCCCAAATCCTGGGATAGAGTAGGTTTCTTTGTACGTTAGAGTGTAATCAGAGTGTTTTGTGTGTTAAAGTTTTGAAAATCAGGATGAAGGTCTGAAGGATCAATAGATGTTTTGAATTGAAAGTCACTTTGAGTGACTTTTTACCATAAGAGTGTTACTTGTTTAGATATGGCTTGTATAATAAATATGTCCTTCTGAAATCACGCCGTATAAATTAACGTTACATTTATTAAGCTATTGCATAGCTCCTATCGCAGGCCTTGAGCGCGGGGACCAAATCCAGAAATTCCGTAATTTATTTCTGAAAGCATTTGAATATTTTAATAACGAGTAATCCTAACATTTCCTGCTAACTCTATATTTTCGTGCAACAATATAAACATCAGAGCAAAGGAGCACATTTTACAGAAATCCTCATACATATTCCGCCAACAAACAGACAAAAATATGTCTTTTAATATACTGAGTAATAATATAATAGTGAATGGAGTGCGGAGGTATGAGGTAGCGCCCTCTACCGCAATTCTGAACACATAACCCGCTTAGAATTTATTATGAGACGTGTTAGTTTCCTTGCTATTTTCTTCAGCATTTCGAGGTAATAAAGTGTGAATGGGAAGGTTGAAAAATGCATTAGTACATTGAGAAATGTGAAGAGAATTCAGCTGGGAAGATGATTATTGCTTTGAGCGAACACCAAGTTTGGAAAGAATGGAAAAGATTTGAAGTTACAGGCTAGAGATATTTACGCCCAATTTTAAAGCAATTAACAATTTTTCAGAAACATTGCTTGGATGTTTCAATCTATTAAATTATGGACTATACATACAGTTCTTTACCCTTTGACCTTCCACCATGACAAAGGCCGAAATTCTTAAGTAAATATTCAAGAAAATTCAATATCTCCCTAAGCCAAGCTTATCGGCGAATTATGCACAGCTAAAATTAATAAAATACGAGCAAGATCAACAAAGCAATTACGCAAATCCCTTTACAAGGCTTCAATGCCGATGGGATTTGAGAGTTTTTGAACAATACTTAAGCAGCAGAATGGCTTTTGTGTTACTGTCTTAAGTATTAAATAAGGTTTTGTTCTAAAAGTGGTAATCAAATTCTTTGTTCAAACCAATAATATTTCGCTGTTATAAATAAATTAAATAAAGCAAACTAATGTCGTGGTGGCCTAGTGGATAAAGAACCAACCTCTCGAGTATGAGGGTGTGGGTTCGATTCCAGGTCAGACAAGTACCAATGCAACTTTTCTAAGTTTGTATGGACATTTCTAAGTAATCTTAGACACCAATGGCTGATAAAAAGGTGAAGGAAAAACATCTTGAGGAAACCTGGACTATATAGTCTGAAATCACCAACCCGCAATGAGCAAGCGTAGTGATTAATGCTCAATCCTTCTCCGTGTGAGAGGAGGCCTGTTCCCAGCAGTGGGACGATAAAAATACTGTAACAGAACAGAACAGAAAGCAAACTAAAACATAAATATAGTTCTGTAACTTCAAGAAAACTTCCACTCCAATAAAACGCGTCAATAAAACATTACAACCTCCATACACGTCAAATCCAAACGAACTAAACCAAAAACAAGACGACCATTAACAACAATATCGTACTCGCAAACTAATAAAAAATAACACAGGTCGTAACATGAGAAACCTTTGGCCGTTTACCTCAGACGAGCGCCATAGACACGGGACACTTTATGACCAATAACTGGCAAGATGGCCGCCGCGCGGGAAAATATTTCGCGATGAATTTGCGAACTGAAGTGGCCAAGATTTATCGCGTCTTCTACAAAATCGGTTACACTCGTCCCCAATGTTAGTTGGGAAAGTATTTATTTATGTTTTCGCGAAGTTTCCTGGCGTCGAAAGCAATATTCGTACTTAACCTCACTTTGTCGCGCTGGGCGTTCTGTTCGCGTTGTTTTCGGTTTTATTGCTTGTTGTTGAAGATTTTATTGCTTTATCTTTCTTAAGTACTTATCTAAATCAACGTCATTGATGTGAATATGTATAAAAATATGGAAAATATTAGTTATATACGCATATTAAACGAGTAGATGATATCGATATCCCAGCATGAAAATTTAGTTACAGAGTTTATTATGTACATAACAAAATTTCTCTTTAAAGAAATAAATGGCAGTTTTTAACAAAAACGCGAGCAATTCAGCACAATTCAGTGCAAAGATCGGTGTTAAAATAACTAAAGTTACAACAAGTGTGCTACTTAAAATAAACTTTAAACGAACAGCGAGGGCAAAAGAGACGTCAATGCTAAATAAAGAATGACTAACTTAGACCATGTTCTGGCAGGCAGGCAAAAGGCGGCCATTGTGAAAGTATCGAAAAAGTGTTCGAACCTTTTTTTAAGAACCTCATTTGCTTCAGTTCAGTGGATTCAGATTCAATGAGTATTTAATAATTGATTTATTATCTATGCTCTCTTTACAAAGTTAAGGTTAAGTACCTTACTTTTAAGGATTTTTATGTAGTGATTTTTTAGGTTAGCATATTCGTATATGAAACTTCTGACCTCTGAGAGATTTTGGAATAATTCTTATGTTTTATTGATTTTGTGGTATTTTCAAATGTAGACTTCAAAGTTAATTCCTCTGACCTATACTTATATCTTGCATGTCTTGCTTATTAACACTGACAACGACCAAGTCATTAGCAAATAATATCGCAAAACTAATTCACAATTAGTGGTTAACAGAACTCGTACTTCAAACCACTCGTAACCTAATAACCATGAACTGCGATGAAATTAAACTATAACTGGATCTAACATAATATTATATTGTATTATGGTTATTAAGGGCATATCCCTTTCTAATTTGATCGAGTGTTATATGAGCAACAACTGGCCCTTTCAGTTTTGATTATTAGACGTCCATTTTGGTTCAGTAAGAGAGAATTACATTGGGCAGCTTGTGTGTATGAACAATTAGTTTAAATAAAAAATTGTAATATATGTGTATTCGTAATGATTTCTTGACGATTCTAGGAAAAAGCTTATACTATTAAATACATATTTTACTATGACGCCTGATTTCTGTACATACTCTTATTTTATACTCGTTCGTTTAATTTTATTATTTTAGTTGTACGTAATTTATAGTGATTTTTTAATAGTATTTTATATTTTTCTTAAATAAATTCACTGTCGTTATAACATCTACACAAAAGTAATTTAGGTCACAATAACCCAAAACAAGGTTAAATCTAAATGTAACAAAATGTCTACCAGAAAAAAATACATTTTATCAGCATCACATAAATTGAGTACAAACGCTGAAATCAACCAACCAAACCGTACCCACATTACTTTCCGCGAACAAAAGATCTCTGAAATACACACGAACAGTAAAATTATGCATCGTCTCCACCCAATTGCCACGAGAATACAGAATCACTTCCCGCATACCATGGAGGACAAAATGACTAGCGGAGTTGCTATAACGAAAAATCTCCTAAGAAAGTAGCGCGACAAACTGCGGGGGACGCGGAACGTAACTGTCTTCGCCCAAACACGCCTTCTTAGGATCCGACCATTCTTTGTAATACCAAAAATCGTTGACAGATATCACAAAGAACCCGAACACGTCATTAGTTCACTCGTAATTGGTCGTTTTTGTTATGGCCACCGTACGTATCTGACCTAGAAGAGGCGCCTGACCTACCTGTATTATGGAACCTCCGCTCATCTTCCCTTACTCCGTGCCTATACCTACCCTCATATACATGCATATTTGTACACTCAGAGCCCTTTATAAGAGCGTAGTCAACAAAAGACGGTGTTTCGGATAAGAGGGAATTTTTCCGGGGAATTTTTCCGGAGGTATCGTATCATATCAGACTTTGTTCCTTTGGTCCTTTCGCCTCTTTGGTCCTTCGAGGCGTATCATGACAGGTGATCTTAGAAAGGCGTCGGACCGTAAGATGATGAGTATTACTTGTGTCCGACATTCGGGCTGACGCGCAGGTGCCATTTTGAAACGGATCCGGACAGACGTCTAATTTTAAGAGGAGGGGAATTGAAAAGACTTTATTTAACTTTTAAATTATTTTGAAATGATACTATAATAAATATTAACAGAATATTAATTATGGTGGATGAATATTAATGGGGCGAAATGTGTTTATTTAAATTAGCAATTTAATGAATACGGCAGTATATTTTGAATTTGCTATAATCACACTGTTTCATAAAGCTTTCAAAAGAAACTATCGGCCACAAAAACTGGGCCAGCAGAAATTCAATAGCAAAAAAACAAGTACGTTTCCAAACTTAAAAATAATTCAATGGAGTCTTTAACAACGAAGTCATGATTATCCCCGAGGGTAACTCGTCACGGTTACTTGCGGTTTTACACGATTCAGCCCTAATTTATTAAAGTTCCGACGTCCAGGTAAAAGGAATTGGCTTAAACTTGACAGGAAACCCTTTTCGCCTTCTTTCCTGGTTCGCTGTTTTAATTAAGTTTAGAATTACTGTTGCTTTCCTGTTTGTGTACAGTTATAATGATTTATTTTTGTTTTAATTATGGATGGTGTAAATCTTAATCAACGTTATTTATAGTTGTCGCTTTTAATATACAATTTGTAATCCTCATTTCAATCCGAAAAAGAATCCTGTTAAAACGAAACAAGTTGACTCTTATTTAATGATCAAATGCGGAGAAACAGTCGCACAAAATAATCTCAAAGAGAGAAGAAAATACTTTATATAAATTCAAATTGTATTTACTCTTGCACAAAACGAAACGCACACAAAAGACTAAAACTCCAATAGACCAAAACCGCCACCTTATCACGGCCATTAACAGAACCAAGCGACCAATCCCAGCAATTATTCACGTCCGCCATCTTAGAAATACACCAAGACATCGGTTCGTATAAACAAAAGCACATCATGCAAGATGCATGCCTTCCTCGAATGAATAATTTATACAGGTTAGCGGTCCTTGCATTTCTTGGTACCTAGGATTTATTTAGTAGCGCATATCTTGGGGTCTATTTATTTTGCACTGCAGTGCATCGGATTGCTGTGTCACGCGGCATAAATAAGTCTCTGCCGTTTCCTTTCTGCTATCGAGGTCGCATTTTGCATTTAGGTGCATAATTATAGTGTTTGATAAGCCAGCTTTATAATTTCCTTTGGCTTGCTTTACAGGAGTTTATGGTGCTTCCATTTTGTGGTTATGGTTTTGTAATTTGAGCATGTGCAGTTAGTTATTAATTTTATTGCGGAGAAATTTTAGGTTTGTGATAAAAAATGGCTTTTATATTTTCTAGAAAGGACTGGAAATTCATTACGTTTTATTGTCATTTCAAAAGACTCCACCTCGAAACTGAATTCTCGACAATATTTTCAAAACAGTCTGTAAATTATTTTCGTTGTGAAAACATGAAATCCTAGACTTAACGGTATATAAAGGAGTCTAGAGAAGAATTCTAGTGCCAAACGTCTCGGTGTATTTTTCAAACCTGTTGTTTCGGAAAGTCTTAAAGCTTTTCTTGGATTTCTGAGCGCATAATTTTTCCACGTTTGAGTCTACAGGTGTTCCGATTAAAACCTTAATATGAATACTGGCAGTTCCCTGTGGTGGTGTATCCAGGGAGAACCACTTCCCCCAAGTTGGTATTAAATGTGGTCTGTGTTTTTTTTTCGTTCTCTACACAATAGCATAGAGCTACACTAATAAGTGTTTCAAGTTTTATTTAAATCGTTTCAGTAGTTTTGGCGTGAAAGCGTGACAGACCTTCATAATATTAACAAGCATTTTTTGGCAGACATCTCGCGTTTACAACATAACATCTACTACCATAATATCCATATATTTTGAAAAAGAATGTTTCTTTCCTCGAGTCAATAAGGTTTAAGCTAGCTAGATTTACTAGACTATTACGCGAAAATATTTTTTTAATATTATTTGTTGAAAACATGCCTAGAAAAATAGCTTCTTATCAAGAATATTACATAGTGTACAGTTTATTTTATTACATAATATAGTGTATTACATATATGTCGAGTAACTTATAAAACATTTCGATGCTATATTATAAACGAAAGGGATCTAATATAAAATGATTTTAACAAGAGCTGACTTTGGGATACCACAGCAACTTGAACTATTCAAATAAACCGATTCACAGATTCTAAATTTGAACAATATAAATTCAACCAGTGCCAATAAAGCTACATTTATATTCAAATTCGCTATCATTCTTTCCATTTTCAAACCGAATTGTTCCACAATCTCACTACTAGTCGATGGTTTCTATCGACCCTTTACAGCGCTTTTACACAAGCAGATTTTGTCGCGCGTATAAGCTCGGATTTTCACTACCTGTTCAAACAAAGACATGTGAAACCCTGTGAGAGATTTTTTGCCGCTCAGAATGTGTCTAGCGTTAAAAAAACTGAGTGGAAAATCCGCTGATTTGAAAGCGCTGTTAAACGTACTCTTTTGCACCTATCAATTGTTTTCTGTGTCACGCACGTACAAACTTAGCAATGCTGTGCTCAAAATCTGCAAGTGTAAAAACGCTCTTAACATTTACCACAGAGCTATTCTATCTCGATCAATTCTAGCATAGCTCCCCCCTCTTTGGAGAGGGTTGGGGGGATGGCTTACAATGTTTTTAAATTGAAAATAGTTGTTCAGAGATTATTTATGCCTGATACAATACTGTCTGGCGGAGATACCCTTTATTTACTGCGAGTTTATTAATTTGAGTTGTCAATCATTTTGAATAGGGATTTTGTTTGAAGGGTTTTCAAAGGAATTGTTTATTTTCTTACTGAGGATTCTATTGTTTTGATCTGAGAGGAAAATTGTTTTATAATAATGTTGTGTAAAGCAAGTCATATTATTTTTTATATAGAGCTTTTTGAATCTCTATTTAGAAAGGGTAAGAAATGTAATGTTTTGATTATTTAGTTTTATTAAAATAACACAAAATAAACGAAGGACACTTTATATTATAAAATAACAAATGAAAAATGTCAAACAGTTATAAGAAATTAGCTCTTTCAAAAATATTTGCCCCTCTTTCTTCATATAATGCCAACCTCAAGAAAATAAATATCGTCTTGGTTCGAAATTCAAATCAAATAAAGCCAAGCCCTGTCAATCTGAAGTACCTTCACGTCAGAACTCACAATGGAAGCTCGCTCGAATCAAATTCAAATGTAAACTTCGCAATGAAAAGTTCAAGTAAATTCATATCCATATTTGCGTGGTAAAGCTTAGATTCCTGGACAAAGAGAAATGAACTTTAATGTGATGACGATATGGTTGGAAATTGAGTGGCTTTGTAATTATTTATCAGATTGTTTGTTTCTTGTGCGTTTGCTCGTGTGTGGTTTGAATGAATCTTAATTTTGATGTTCAAATAATCATTTTTTATGGAACCTTATTTCTTCTATAAGTACATTAGCAAAATCCGTACGAATTTATTATACAGAGTACCTACCTATAAATCAGAGCATTATTGCTATTTCTGGGAAGTTTTGATTACAAAATTGAAAAACACATTTTCTGAAAGTCACGGTTAACAGTGACTACAAAACCTCTATCAGAATTGATACGAACGAAGTCAAGTGAAACAATATGTACAGTAAAATAGTAATAAAACTCGTATTATATTAAAGCTTGCCCGTTGCCTGCTTATTGGGTGTAATAAGAGGTAATGAAGCAGTATAATTACATTTACTTCGCGAGTTAATGACGGAAAAATTAATAAATAGTAGCCTTTGCTGGCGCTCTTAATAGCCACTTAATGAGCTCAGTATTAGATAAATGTATTATCATATTATATTTATATTTTAATTGTATATGAAATTAACGAATTTAAACATCTTTGTTTGCCATTTAGATGTCATTTGAACATGTTTGGCAGTCGTCACTTGTAGTCAGAAGCCAGAAAGTCTACCAAGGGATGTTGGATTGGCCGGGTAACTGGGTTGAGGAGGTCAGATAGGCAGTCGCTTCTTTTAAAACACTGGTACTCAGCTGCATCTGGTTAGACTGGTAGTCGATCCCAACATAGTTGGAAAAAGGCTAGGTAGATGATGATGAATGAAATTAACTTTCATATAATTTGCATACAGTTAATTTCCATAATTTTTCAGGTTAACTATTTATCCATCACTATATTCTACACGCTGACTAAAGTTTCAACACCAATAAATCCACGTTTATAAAGAGGTCACACAATGAAGTGATGAATGGTGTAAATAAAAAATGTCGGGATTAAAATACCTATATATTGGCCGGTGACAGTTTGTGAGGCCATCGCTCATGTACGCCATGGATGTCCAATTTGCCTCATGACTTAACAGCAAATATGGGGTAAAAAAATATTGAATAAAAAAAATATGTAGATATGGAGGTGGACCGTCTATTTAAGTTTGTTTTGAATGCTATGTTGTTTAGTAGTCAATAAGATTTTATACAAGTACAGTCCGCGCTAAATAACTTTACATTTTTGAAGACTTTGCATTTGGCGATCTGATGCCTCACGCATGCCTAATCGTTTTGTTCATATTTTCTTATGACTATTGTTAGTCAATAGTACTTCGGACAAGATCAGATCGACAAAGGATCCGAAATGATTACAGTACCTATCACTTTTAATATAAAACTGAATTATCTACCTTTAAAGTTAGAACATACCTACATCTTGTTACCAAGAAACTGATTTTCCTTCTCACACTATCAAAACAACAGCAATAAAGCTACCAATTTTTCTTTGGCAACACCAAATAAATTGAATTCTGCTCGATCTCCTTGGAACGAGCTCAGAGACAAACAACCAACTTTAAGCCATAAACAATAAGGAAATCCAGTACAGTCACACTTACTATTTGTGACGGAATTATGTCATAGTTACCTTAACCTGTACTTGAGACTGGCATTCAAACTGTACTGGGTAGTAAGCTAGCTGAACCTGGTTGGTTTTCAGACCACCTTGTAATATTGGAGATAAATAATTCCGTCTCTATCAGTAGTTTTAGATTCTTTAATTTATGGATTGTGGTGTATGGAGAAATCGGATCATTTTCCAGTAATCACAGGTGTTTTACAGTTCGACGACTGTTTTGTTCAACATAGCAGCAAATAAATTAAAAATCTAGAATTACTGTAAAGTTCATAGTATAACTGACTGTTAATTATTGAATTTTGTCTCATTTTCAATACCCAATCTATACTAATACTATAAAGCTGAAGAGTTTGTTTGTTTGTTTGAACGCGCTAATCTCAGGAACGACTGATCCGATTTGAAAATTTCTTTCAATGTTAGATAGCCCATTTATCGAGGAAGGCTATAGGCTACTTTTTATCCCGGTATGGGAAGTAGTTCCCACGGGATGCGGGTGAAACCGCTGGCAGAAGCTAGTGTAGTATAATTACGTACCTACGTAAAAAAATTCTTTCACACTTTTTGATAAGTACAATTGGGTTAAAAAAAATATGAATCCTTCCGAGCTATGTGACTTCACCACCATAAAATGCACGTGACACAGCAAATGGTCACATAACCAGTATATGACGAGGTATTATTACATTCCATCTACATTTCTTTACTTTACCATCCCCGTAGCGTCACGAATAAAATGCTTCAATAAAAAAATCGTGTTCAATTTTTTCCGGTGACATAAAAAAAGTTGATGATGCAGACTGTACTTTTTATGTTTAGTTAAAATTCCTTTTGATTATATAAATTTGTAAATGGTTTCTTTTATGCCAATTCAATTAAAACCAAATAAAATTGCAGTACGCTGTCCAAAACTAAGTAGAAACATAGTTGGACGTTATCAAAAATTCATCGACTTTGATTACATATGCATTGCATATGCCAACGCATGTTAGTTTGTATTAACATCTAGAGTACCCACAAAATGCAGACTAAAAAGTCGTCCTACAGTTGGCCTAATCATTTTAAAAAATCGTGAATTCAGTCAAAGTTTTCAGTCGGTCTGATACCGGTCATATACTTAATCGTAGTTATGTGCGTACTGCCATTCATTTTCATACTGATCTATGAACCCAAACAAACTGTCGGACGACTAAAAGTTTGCAGTGTGGTCTTAAACTACACACGTGGCGTGTAGATATTACGCAAAATGTAATTCCCGACATAACTTTGAACATATGAATAGTAACTGAAGTTTCTCTTCACTCAGAATTCAATACACGCAATGACAGTTTCCATATTACCGATTTTGCTGCAATTCGGAACATTGCACACTTCAAAAATAATAATCCCCAGTCAAAGCATATTATTCACTAAAACGAAACGAAATGCCATTCAGGTAGACTCAGCCGCAAAACTGTTATAACGTTTTTTTATTATCTGAACAAATATTCAACAGATAACCGATTCATTGCATTGTTTTTCGATTGAAGATTGAAATAGATCAGTTATTATTCAGGGTATCACTGTTTGAAATATTTTTATTCTACAATTCGGAAAGAAAAAGGTTAAAAATCAAAAGCTTTTACCATCGGCCTATCTATTATCAAGTTTCATTTGACTATATATGCAAAGAATATTAACAACACAAATCGTTTTCCCGTCCATATATTTCTGATGGAATATAATATTATTCCACGTGAAATAAAAAAGCTTCAGTCGTATATTTTATACACCATAAACATAAAGAAAATAAAGAGGAGATTCAGTTCAGTTCAGAGTCAAGTTTTATTCTATGGAATGAATTGTCTATTTGCGTATGAAGTAGCGTATAATATCTACCTTCAATGTACCTTTTTTACTTGCAAATTAATATCTTGAAATAATCAGTCAGTTCACAATATGACTGTAAACAAAGTATTAAACATTGACCAGACAAATAAAATCGTACTACAGCTGAGTAATTCTAAAGAACGTAGAAACCCACGTATTTTGCTCCGAGATAAGCATTCTTTAGTTTCAGTATTAGCACTAAGATACTTCAAGACACTCCTTTAAGTACAAACTTCATTACAAAATCCCTCGTCTGTTCACTACACGATGCATCTTAACATAACATTCTCTAAAGAACCTAATTACACGCCAACACAAAAATCCCGCTACTAAGCTAGTTCCCGGGACAGGCCATCACTATTATCTTGTAGTGTGTAACCATCCATGTATGTAAACAGCCTTATTTAAAATGCTTCTTCAGCAATACTGACCTGTAATTGTCTTTATATTATCTTTTTACACAATAGACCGGACCTTCAAACTAAATGGACGTATTATTTCAATTCTTCTAATCTACCGTGACCAGACCACACCACATGGCGACCCTGCCATACTAGCTACTCTGTATCTACCTACATGGACTTTCTACCTCTATAATATTTCTCAATCTTCAAAACGTCGGGATATTGATTGATTTTGGATATTGCATTGGCATCCATCAAGATTCTTGCGATTTTTGGAATATCGACGAAGAACACCAACCAAGAACGAACCAACATCATGGGCACAACTCAAAGCAAGGAACAAGTGGTCATTGCACAGTCTGCAGCTGGAAGCAACCACGCAAAAGCGACGGCGGAACATCTCCAGACGAACAATATCCTTCTGTCCATAATCTGCGCCTGTATGCTGCTGGCGGTGTTGATTGGATTCTTCTGCCTTTACAAACGATGCCACACCAACTGGATGCAGAAACAGCTGAGGAGTGACGCTTTGGAACGAGTTCTCGCGCGTGTCAGCTACCGACGTCGCAGGGAAATCAGGGAGCATGAGGACCCAGAAACCAAGGCGTAAGAGTGACCAACAAGTAAGTCGTAATTAGTACGCGCGTTTTAAATTCTTTTATTTTAGTAAGTGATTTTACCTAGTACTTAATATTTTTTTGTTTTTGTGTAGTGTTGAGCCACTTAACACTTACTTATTGAATTAGATTATGAGTATAGAGTTAAAATTATCAGATATTTATAAGCAATTAAAACATTGTACGGATTCTATTTCTAAGTTAGGTCCTTCAAGAAGAGTAGGTAGTAATTTTGAGAATAAGATTTTAGAAGCTAAGAACTTGTATGTGTCGTTTAAAAATATTTTGAGTATTTTACCTAAAGAGGCGTCTAAAGAATTATTATTTTTATGTTCTTGTATAAACAAATGCTATGACAAAATTTTGAAATTTGAGATGGAATCTATTTCGAGCGGTAGTCAGAGTCAAGATAAATCTGCCATAATGTCGGTGCAAGGTGAAAAGTTTAATTTAAAGACGGCTGTAAGCCTATTGCCTAAAATGACTGGTGATGAAGAGGTGACTAATGACTTAATTTCTGCGATTGAATTGTATGATTCAATGCTTATTGGTGGTGATAAGTCGATTTTAATCAATTTTGTTTTAAAGAGTCGGTTAACTAATGGAGCAAAAATGCGTTTAGCTACTTCTTATAGTTCTGTTGAGTTGCTATTAGAAGATATGCGTAAACATTTACTTACTCGCAAGTCAGATACTGCTTTACAGTCTAGACTACAAAAGGCTAGGCAAGGTGAAAAGTCAGTTACAGAGTTTGCTCAAGAGATAGAGAAGTTGTTTGTAGAATTGACCATTTCTCAGGCAAATGGCGATGATAAAGCGTATGAGGTATTGCGTCCTCTTAATGAAAAGAACGCTATTAGGTGTTTTTCCGAAGGGTTAAGAAGTCAAAAGTTAGGAACAATTATTTCAGCACGGAATTTGACCTCCTTAAAGGAAGCTATTAGGGTGGCCGAAGATGAAACTAGCTTAACTGCCGAGCGTCAGACCGTCATGTCGTATAACCGTCGGTCTACTCGCACTAATAATTTTGGTCATCGTGGATTTCGTGGTCGAAATTCATTAAGATATTTTCGGGGTAGACAGCCACATAGTGCGCATCAAAATTTTGCTGCATCAAGGAACACGTGGCGAGGCAGCCGCGGTGCTCAGGTATATCGACGAGGAGCGTCAAGTTACGGTTCCAGGTATGTTCGTGGGAATCGTGGCAATTACGCAAACTATTCTAATAATAGAAATCTAAATCATTTTATAACAAATGAACGACATGATTTACCGACTTCAGAAAATAGTCGTAATGATCTTTCTGCGGACCAAAATTTGGGAGCATTTTTTCGTTCCTAATCAAGTTTTTACTTGTGATAGCATTAATTGGATAAACTTAAGTTTAAATAACATAGAATTAGAATTTTTAGTAGATACAGGGGCCTCTTTATCGTGTGTTAATTATGATATTTTAGATTTAGCTCAGCTAGAGTTGCATAAATGCGATTTAAATATCCATGGTATTGGTGGAAGTTTAAAGTCCATAGGATTTGTTTATTTAACTCTAGAGTTCAGGAATATTATTTTTAAACATAAGTTCTACGTATTTAGGAATTTACCATGTAAGTCGATAGGCATATTAGGTCAAGATTTTATTAAACGGTATTGTGGAATTATAGATTATGACTCAAATACTTTATCTCTCAAAGTCGCAGAGAGTAGAGTCTCATTGCCTTTACATTTTTATAATTATAATTTTGTTATCGGACCGAGGTGTGAAGTCATTAAGTTCATACCTACGAGTATTAATTATGAATGTGTCATTTATCCGAAGGAGATTAGACAGGGTATATTTTTGGCTAGTGTGGTAGCCAGGCCGAAAAATGGTAGGATTCCTGTAAGACTTTTAAATACCACTGATAAGGAAGTATCTGTATGTTTGGATAAGTTTGAAGTTGATAGATTAGAAAACTATAGTTTTTGTAATTACGAAAGCCCGGATGTTAATGTAGAGAGGATAAAGACCTTATTTTCATTACTTAATGTAGGTTCATACTTGAACAAAGAAGAACAGCTGTCGATCGAGCAAATCTGTGCCAAATATTCGGACATATTTCATTTACCAGGTGACAAATTAAGTGTTACGGACGTTTACGAGCAGTCTATTCATTTAAAAGAACATGCTACGCCTGCGTATAAGAAACAGTATAGAATTCCATTTATGCAGAAAGAAGAACTTAATAGACAGATCGATGATATGTTACGAGAAGGCATTATAGAAAAAACTTGCAGTGAGTGGTCTAGCCCCCTGTTACTAGTTCCTAAAAAGTTAGATAGGAGCGGTAAACGTAAATGGAGAGTAGTGGTAGACTACAGACAGCTAAATGAGAGAATACAGGACGACAAATTTCCTCTCCCAAACATAACAGATATATTAGAGTCTCTATCTGGTGCTATGTACTTTAGCCATTGTGATTTAAATCGTAGTTATTATCAATGTAATCTTTCAAAAGAATCTAGAAAATATACGGCGTTCACGACAGATAAAGGGCAGTATCAAATGTGTAGGTTACCGATGGGGCTCAAAATTAGTCCATCTGCCTTTAGTAGATTAATGACAGTTGCTATGTCGGGTTTAAATTACGAAAAATGTATTGTCTATTTAGACGATTTAATTATTTTTGGTCGCAATTTGGTGGAACATAATAAAAATCTTATGTCTGTTTTTGAAAGATTACGTAAAGTTAAACTAAAACTAAATCCCTCTAAATGTGAGTTTCTAAAGCGACAAGTCCTTTACTTAGGCCATGTAATATCATCCTCAGGTATTTTGCCTGACCCTGAAAAGATCCGAGTAATTGAAAGTTATCCGACACCAACATGTGCGGATGACGTCAAGCGTTTTGTTGCATTTAGCAACTATTACAGGAAATTTATTCGAAACTTTGCAGCTATTGTTGTGCCACTAAACAAATTATGTAGAAAGAAGGTTCAGTTTGAATGGACTACAGAATGTCAGAATGCCTTTGAAACTCTTAAAAAATCACTATCTAGTCCACCTGTTTTAGATTATCCAGATTTTTTTAAAGAAAATGAATTTATTTTACAAACAGATAGTTCCGGTTTTGCTATTGGCAGTGTGCTAAGTAATTCTAACGGAAAACCCGTAGCGTATGCTAGTAGGAGTTTAAATAAAGCAGAGTTAAATTATGCAACAATTGAAAAGGAACTTCTGGCAATAGTTTGGTCAATAAAATATTTTAGGCCATATTTATATGGAAAAAAATTTGTAATAAGAACTGACCACAGGCCTTTGCTTTATCTTTTTAACATGTCAAATCCATCTAGTCGTTTAACAAAATTTCGTCTTTTACTGGAGGAGTACGACTTTAAAGTAGAATATGTCAGAGGAAAAGAAAATGTAGTTGCCGACGCGCTATCTAGAGTTATTTTGACATCAGACGAGTTAAAACAAATGAATAACAAAATAATAAATGTGATGACTAGAGCGCAATTGAGAAAAAATCAACAATCAACTGATTTGACACCTAGTACTGGGACTTCGGATGACAATAGGTCTGATCAGCCTAAAGTTGCCGAAGTACTTAAGAAATGTGATACGGACGTAGAATTAATTATTTTACCGGAAAGAAACCTGCGCAGATTACTTACATTACTAAAAAATGACGATACGTTATATTTTTCAAGGAATAGGACTTTCGTATATTGTAAAAGAAAAAATAATGTATTTGCAAGCTCATCTTCTTTATCAGTAAACTCGCGAGACGATTTATTGAAAGAGTTGGCGTTATTTTGCAAAACAATAAATATTGAAGAATTAATAATTATGAAAACGCGTAAAAATAAAGAGCTCATTGAAAGTATAGCCAAATATGTTGCTAAAAATAAATCGAGTGAGTTTCCTCGAATATGTGTTATAAAGGACGTCCAAAGAATATATGATGATGACGATAAAAAAGTAATAATGAATGATTTTCATTTATTACCTAGTAGTGGTCATATAGGAGTTCGGAGAATGATAAGTAAGATTAAAAAATATTATTATTGGCCATCATTAGAAAAAGATGTTAGATGTTATGTAGAAAAATGCAGCAAGTGTCAAAAGCAAAAATACACAAAAATTCATAGGGAGCCATTACAAATTACATCCACAGCATCATCATCTTTTGAGAAAATTTTCTTAGACATTGTAGGTCCATTAGATAAAGATGATTTAGGCTACAATTATATTTTAACATTACAGTGCGAGCTCAGTAAATATGTTGAAGCATATCCTTTAAAAACTAAAACAACAACAGAAGTTGCTAAAGCATTCGTCGAAAACTTTATTTTACGATACGGAATTCCAAAAGAAATTGCAAGTGATAGGGGTACAGAGTTTGTTTCTAAGGTTATGTCAGAATTATGCAAAATTTTAAATATAAAACAAACAATCGCAACTTCTTACCACCATCAAAGTATTGGATCATTAGAAAATGCACATAAAGTGTTAGGAGCCTATTTACGAATCCAAACAGATAATCATCCTTCAAGTTGGAGTTCATGGTTACAGTATTGGTGTTTTTCATATAACACTACTGTACATTCAGAGACTAAATATACACCTTTTGAGTTAGTGTTTGGACAAGTATGTAGATTACCTAATAATTTATGTAATGTTGTAGAACCACTGTATAATTTTGAAAATTATGTGTCAGAATTTAAGTACAGATTACAGAAAGCTCAAAAAGATGCAAAAAATAATTTAATTGAAAGTAAAGAACGTAGAAAACTAAATTATGATAAGTCAAGTAATCCCATTGTTTACAAATCAGGTGATGCACTATTGTTGAAAAATGAGATAGGAAATAAATTGGATACTTTGTACACTGGCCCATATATTGTAGTTGAAGATCTTGCACCTAATGTTAAAATTAATATTAATGGAAAAAATGTAATAGTTCATAAGAATAGGACAAAATTGTATAAGGAACCATAGTAGTCTATTATTTTAAATATAATAATAACCACAGAATATAAATAAGTAATAAAAAAAAAAATCTTGTAATCATTTTTTTTTTCTCAAATAACGGGGGTGATGTAGTGTGTAACCATCCATGTATGTAAACAGCCTTATTTAAAATGCTTCTTCAGCAATACTGACCTGTAATTGTCTTTATATTATCTTTTTACACAATAAACCGGACCTTCAAACTAAATGGACGTATTATTTCAATTCTTCTAATCTACCGTGACCAGACCACACCACAATCTACCGACGGTCCCGGCTAACGACCGAGCAGATCCCGCTTCAAACGTTCAACAATATCCCGGGCAAAGTATCCCGGCATAATACTTATACATACTTTCGCCTATCTAGTAATAAAAAATAACGGTACATTTCTAAATTCTTGTAGAGCAATGGCGAGTTATGGCGGACCCGAGGCTCAGGTGGTCAGGCAACTTATCATAAAATAGATTTTACGAGCGCCTCGCGACCTATGAGGTAAATATGGCAAGCGGTTTTGTTAGGCCGATACACAAATGTTTTGGTACAGAAAGAACTTTGTAAAGTCTCGGTTTGACTTTTCATGGCTTTATGAGTTAGGTGGTTTGTTATATAAATGTCAATGCAAGCATTGCAGATATACCGGTAAGTTGCGTCGTGCATATGAAATACTAGCTCTACCCCACGAATCTACCCATACGCCTCTGATTTTCGCACACCCGGATAAAAGGTAGGTAACTATGTCCTTTTTCAGACTCTCTGTTTACTATTAAAGTCGGATTGGTAGTATTAAGACAGAGTTACTTTCCCATTTATAATTTTAACTAAGGATAAGCACACACATTCACGACACGTCGAAGAGTTTAGCACACATATGTGTGCAGCCAGTTAGTGTGTTATCCGGCTACCTGCTCTTATGTCTGTAATCTAGAATTCTAGAGAGATTAGAGGACACGTGTCGCCGTGTTCTCTGTAATCTCTCTCAAGTGCTTCGTATCAATGTATCGGGACAGGATAGCGAGAGTAACTAAATCCTGTTTGTGCACTCAAAGCTAAGAGTAGTAATTTAACAAGAGCACTATCGTATTATTTACAATATTCTTAGAAGAAAATCTTTACCATTTATACTCTTTTAAAATATTATAAGCGTTTCTAAATACCTACTTTATAAAATACAAGTGTCCGAAAAAAGTTCAATAACCCCAAACCTTCAACATCACAAAAAACGTTACACCTTTAGACTGCAAAAATAACCCCAGTTTTACGAAAGACGCTAAAAAGGGCGATAAAGACAACAGCATCGCAACTTTAAATTGCTCGATACTGCTCCTAAACTGTTGAGACCTTGGAGAACAAAATGATTAGCGGAGACGCCATAACGGAAAATCTCCTAAGAAACTAGCGCGCCAAAATGCGGGTGTTCGTGGACTGAAGAACGTTACTGTCTCCGCCCTTGTACCTCGTCCATTTTCTAATACCAAAAATCATTGACAGATGTAACGATGAATCCGAACGCCTCGCTAGTTCACTCGTAACTGATCATTTTGGCCATGCCCATCGTGTGTATTTGACTCAAGAAGGCGCCTAATCTATCTGCATGATGACGTCTCCGCTCATCTTTCCTAACTCCGTGGCTGGAACCAAGACAAATGTTACAAAAAGTCCTGGGACAATCGTGGACGTAAAAAAGTATCCCAAACGACCAATATTGAAACAAGAAGTCGAATATTTACGAAAGAAATAAGTATGGAAGCAATTGTTCGGTTATGGCTCAAGTTGGCAAGACACTGGAATTTAGGCAATCCACACGCTGTGACTGTTAGTCTGCTGTTTTGTTATACGAAAGAGTTGTGCTAATATTGCTTGAGGATAAAGTTCTGTTTGTTTCGCTAGAATCGTAGGTAAACTTGTTTGATTTGAAAGTTTTGGATGTTGCTATACTTATTCTTAGAATATACCTATTGGAGACTGACTTCTTTATTCCTCAACTAATACCTACTTCTGCGTCTGAATTTATACCAGGTTGTCAAGAAGGTATCAACAACTCGGAGTTCACTGAGTTATTACGCACTGTAGTTATTTTATCTATTTTTTATTTAATGTGTAAATCCATTTAAAATAAAAGTTAATCTTATTCTTTTTGAGTATTTTTAACTTCTAATCCATGCTTCTTCCAATAATTACATTATGCTAATAACCTGCCACATCTCTCTCCATCATCCATCAAATAAACAGACAAACGTAAACTAACATCTATCCCATAACAGAACACGCAATTATGGTAATTCACGCCAAGCGAGCAAATACCCAATTTACAAGATTATTTAAACAACAAACAAACATGTATGTATATTCAGACGCGTCTGCGTTCAACGGAATACAATTTTAATTGAATCAATAGCTCAACAAACGTTGAGAAATAAGACGTCAGAATGCTGCAAGAGGCATTTGAAAAGCATTTGATTTCCGAACGTGTCATCTATTTATAAGCTAGCGTTGTCTATGTCGGTAAGGTCTAGGCCAGATATTCCTGGCCGACCAGTGCTAATTCCTTTTTGTACCTACTATTCCCGAAAATGACAGTGCACCTATTTCTGTTTCATCACTCCTTGTTACACGTCTCAAGTACAAGCACATAGCAAGATGTAGGTGTGCACATTTATTGGCACCTTCCTACACCTTTATCCAATTTTATAGTACCAATGTAAAATAGTTTGAGGTGGTCTATGCTCGATAAAATCACATTGACTGTAGTCTTGAAGACGAGACCTATGCGAGCGAGACCTATATTAGCCTTTACCTATAACCACATATTTACCAAGAGTGGCTATTAAAACCTATTTTACAAAGCACCTAACCTATTAGGGTACATTCTGTACTAAATATTTACGGGCTAATATCCTGAGTTCAATCCCAATAATGTAATGAATATGTGTTTCCTCCCACGCAAGTTACACGAGAGAACTTACGTAAATGGGTCAAAGTAGGTCTTAAGTGTGAGCTCAGTAAAGTGTGACATTTAATGTTCTATGTTCTTTATGGTTACGTTTTGTGAATGTCGTTTAGAGGCTAAGGAGTTTGTTGATGTGAGTAAGGAGTTTATATCTTGTGAATGGCAGTGTTTGGGTATTTAAGCTGTATTGATTAGTTGCTTTTGCAGTATTAAGGGCAATGCTGGCGATAGTCTAAATATCTTCAGTAACAGTAGGAAGAAAATTAACGGCAATGATATTTCAGAGAATAAGTATACAATACAGTAAATAGAAAATTCATCTAAATAACATTATCATTTAACAATCTCGAAACCAATTATTTAAACATTTCGAATAACTAAAAAACAAATCAATTATTCAAACATTCAAACCGTCAACAAGATGGCGTCAGTCAAACAAATCCGTATTCCACATTTAAAATATTGCATAATAAACCACAATTTCGTAAGCATACTTAATAGGGCCGTCCCTTAGAAAACCCATTTCATCCTACTGTCAGCTATGGGCAGAAAGGGCTGAATTTGCATAGACCACTCAATATAAGACAAATAAGTATGAATACGTATATTTCATATTCTGTTGCCAACTTCAAAGAGGTATATTCTGTTTAAAGGACCTGAATATGTGTCTATGTTGAATTGTCAATGTGTATGTGTGAGTTTACTTGTGTGTCATGTGTGTGCTCGTAAAGGGAATTGAGTGTATTAGTATTAATATGAACGGTGCATCATGTAAATATCGCAAATATCAGAGTTTCGTTTGGTTCAGTATTATCAAAGCAGTAATGTAGACTATGATGTGTAAATGGAACCTGTAAATAGAAATAGGTACACACCTGGGTCAATCGGTAGATGTCCTCGCAAGCTTCGTGGCAGATTTTATGGAGAAAATTGTCAAATATTACCTTAAAATGTAAAGGAAGCTAACAAAATTTCATATTATCACCCTAAAAAATTCCCATAAAATTATTACCCCATAGACACAGAAGCATCGTGAGCAATAAATCAAATAGCTTGGATATAATTCTATAAGATGAATGAGCCACTCCATCTTTAAAACGGATGTATTTTTTCTAGATACGATTCCTGTGGGCGTAGTTTTGTACGCCGAGTGGGCGGAGTAAGGATCAAATACTTGTGGGTAATAAGGTTCTAGTTTTGTTATTTTTTTTATTTATGTTCTGTTGATGTAAATAACTATTGATATATAAGTTATATTTCGTTTATAAATACAAACTGACGTTAATGTTTATGGAACTGACAGAGCGTAGAAATATATTTTCGTATTTGTCTAAATATTGATAATAATATGTAGTTATTTGCTATATTGTATAAACCTTTGATTACTTAATCTCATAACCATTGTGATAATAATACGTACAAAAACATCAAGAAGAGCCAAAGAAGTGGACAGATTAATGAATAAAAACAGAGAGAACCAAATTACTTAGCAACGAATAAATTGCCACGCTACCGTGTAGACAGGAATTTATTCTCTGGCGGATTAACCTCTGTGACGGTACGTGTATGAATGTAATTACATCACGGAATTAGGAACGCAGGAAAAGGTCAAAACAATTTTATGCTTGACTCCTTTATCCTGCATTAGACAAAGGTAATAAAAAATACGCATCGTCACCAACATGGGCGGTTTGTTTATGGAAATTGCCGTATCTAGATGTTAGTTTTCTTTGTGTTAGGATAACTCATTCTGAAAATGCGAATGTGAATTATACTACGATAAAACAGTTTGAATGTTAAGAAAATATCTAGTTGTATGTAACAAAAATATTCGAAGTCAATCGAAAACTAAACCGACTTCAGCAGCGTGGAAAATTGGAACTATTGTCTAACTAAACGGCCTACACTCGTGCAAAAGAAAACAATTTCAGAAAACTAAGGCTTGATGAATACACAAAACGTTTCACCCAAAAAACTGGGACCAATTTTATTGAAACAAAAGTTACAAAAACCGAGTGCCGACGGAATATTAAACTTAGTGGCTTCACTCATTCGGTCCCGAGAGAACCATTCATTCACTCACTCTTTAGTCCGAATGCCAAGTTAAGTTCAAGATTAACAATTCACTTTGTCGTTCCATTTTGTTTTAATTTGTTATTATAATCTTGATACCAGAAATGGGTGTCCGAATAATTTAAAAACTTGTAGTGGAGAGATGCGAGATGGATAATATTTAAGACATTCAGTCTACAGACAAAAGATAAGTACAATGTACCTATCTCTTTGTCGTATATATTATGTACCTGCTACATTACCTTCATTTATCTATACCTAGTTCTTTCTTAAGCCTGACGAGTTGTTTATTAGAATGTAGAAATCTGAAGAACCACTGTGTGGAATCTTAAAATTCTATCAGTGTTAAATTAGCCATGTATCGAGGAAGGTTCATAGACTACACTTTTTGTGAAGAAATTCCGACGCCATGCCCGTAAAACTTAAGAACTAAGTACTACGACAATACATAAACTAAAATAACATTAGTGTCATTCTTACACACACACATGCGTAACTTTCACACAAACAATGTACCTTCGTACCTACACACACGTATTCTCTCACAATGGCCGCACCCCTATGACCTAATAACCAGTCCCTAGTCAACACTAATCAGAGCAGTTTTAACTTAAACCAGTAGAACGAAACTCCTTTACTTTGAAACTAAGCTAACGAACACTTTACTTACACTTGGCTATAAGTTGTGTAGGTATGTGTATTTTTTTCTAAGCAAACTGCCCTTTTGAAGTTACGGACGGGATTTTGCGGTCACTTCGTTTTAACGTTTGGAAATTAGAACTGAGGTTGACCTGACTATTAGAATTTTGTAAAACCACTTCGTAAGGTTATCTTCTTAAACAATTTACTTTTAGTATCTACTTTACAGAGTTCTCTTAAAATTAGCATGGATAATAATATAATTAACGACAGAATTGCAAAGGGCAAATATACATATTACAAACGATCAATATATATTTTCTTTCATCTATATTGTTCAATAGAGAAGAAAGAATAACATATACATATGTACTTGCAGTTCGGTACACACTATCTGCTCGTATGTATAGTTCCATCAGCCCGGAGGACCTATAAAATTCCTACAAAAGGTTTTATAGTCGAAGATGGATGCCCGATAGGGGATTCTATTTTAAAATATTCAATATCCTCGCAAAAACTACACGTTATATAAAAAGCGATAGCTTTATCTAACAAACTATTTTTGATTATTTTGCGAAAATCAAATTTTGTCCCCCGAATTGATTCCATTCATTTTTTAAACAGTATTGCTGCAGCTATTTTCAACCATATACAATTTAACCTACAACGCATTTTCCTTTGACCCTTTCATCGATCGTTATCACAGACCAAACTCCCTTTATTGCCACATAAAGGCCATAAATTCAAAAGCATAGTTCCCCTCCTAATATAAAATATCTAAACGACATATTAACCTAATTTCCCATCTCCCGTACTTATGAACGAGGTTCTAATTCGCACTTTAATTAATTTAGAAGCTGGCCTTCACTGTACCAACGGTTACCTATGTCGTGTACTAATTTATTATGAAATTTAGTCATTGTTATTGTTTATGTGAAAATTGTTTGTGCTTGAAATGTGTGGGTTGAGTGTCACACGTGTAAGTGTGTGCTTCAAAGGAGGGCAAGTGTTTTATTTTAAAAGTGAATCTGGCAATTTACTCAAATTTTTACACGTGGCAACTTTAAAAAGATAACATGTGTAACTGGAATTCATTTCAACTTATCAAAAGGTAACATCCTTTCATAGCTGTGGAATACAACATTACCCACAAAACTACGAACAAAACATAATAGGTTCAATAAACTCGCAAAAATCACAACCAAGAACAAAATAACGATCCACATCGAACCTTTGTTGGACAAAAAATATAGGAAAAAGGGGGAAATCTCCATCATCATTGTACCGTGCAACTCATTGAAGGAAAAGCAAAACTTCCCTCCAAGGTATCATGGCCGCCTCGGTGAACCCCGACGCGATCTCCACGAAACAATGACTATGTATTTTATTTTCAATACTCGTAAAAAGTTATAAAAATTCTCTAGAAAAAATAAAAATTGTACAACCCTTGCAGGGATTCTTAGGTGTTGCTTGAAAAATAATTGCAGTGAAATAAGTTGTAAGTGTGGGGGCTTTAATTTGAGACTGAAAAATATTAAGATTGAAGCCTGTTTCAGCTTAAAATTTTGATTATAAACAGCAGAAGACAGTACTAATCTCATTTTCGACTGGCAAATAAAGCATTCCTCGACAAATGAGCTATCTAACTCTAGAAGAATTTTTGAAATCGCACCAGTAGTTCCAGAGATTACCGCGTTCAAAGAAACCAACACACTCTTCTGCTTTATAATAATAATATTAGTATAGATATGCTATGTTAACTGTGCCATTATCATACACCAAAGACCATAGCCAATTTCAAGATTGACATATTTGCTACCCCTCGATAAATGTAATTCATGCAGTGTATATACAAAAGCCAGTGTAACTTATTCGCATGGTTTAAACGTAGTTTTTTTACATTCTTTTGCCGCGTTAATATTTTTCAGTCCACCATAAAGATATGCATGGTGGAAGTTAGCTAGGGGAAACGAGAATGCTCAAAGGCAAGCTGGCTATTATAACTTATGCATTGCAATCATGTTTTCTGCTGTACGCCGCCCCCAACATACTTTGCTAATGAAAACTAAGTGAAAAACTGTTTGTTTTTATTTGTTTGTTAGTTTATTAATCGTGGTATTATGAATATTATTTTATTAATGGTCTATGAAATCTGGTCCTTGTTTTTAAAATGTTTTCAAGGTATAATGTGAATTAAATGCGTTAAAATCTGTCATGAAAGAAACAGCGCCGAAATGATGTAAGTGAATATAAAAAGTCTACTAAATACACAACTTACATTTAATGCAATAATCATAGGCATCATTTAACTTACCGGCTAAAAATACTGTACCTCATTACCTTAATTACTATTCCAATTACTAATCCGAACTATTTACTCACACCGAAAGCAATAAATACCGATCCCACAAGTCTTTGGAAGTATAGCATAATTTGCTTAATCATTAGCAAAGCCTCGCAAACTAACTTCAATAAACTCATTAGAAACTATTCAATCTTCGTCTACGTCTCACCTATTTTCTTACAAGCCAAACATAATAAGCATAACTCGTATCATTGAGCAAACTTGATTACTTCTATCTCACGGCCCGAGGCGTAAACCGCTGTTCCGAGTTTACAAATGAGGTCACATTAGTAGAACTAATCATAATAATCTGTGAACACAAACTGGTTTATACTCTGTGGAGTTTAAAACTTTGGAATTGGCGCCCATAGATAGTGGCGTTAGTAATTTTCTTAGTCAATAGAGTGACTATTTAACTAAAATGCTATTATAATCTGAGGGCACGGCAGTGCCCCAGCCAAGACTCGAGCAAAGCGGGCACGGCCGTACCATCTTTTCTCGAAGCGTTTCGCGGCTATTTCAGCCCCCTGTATCTTCCATGTGAACAAAGCTAGGAGTTTAGGTTTTCGATGACCAAGAGTAAGTATTAGAACAAGCTCAGTCTCAAAATTACAAGACATTTGAATAAATAGTTTACGAGTTATGAGCGATCAAAGTTACACCATTTTGTCACTGACTCACTCACTGACCGATCATCAAAAGTCTAAGGTACTTCTAGCAAACTTAGAACCTTCAAATTTGGCACCAAGATAGGTTATTAGCTACATATAAAGGGAAAATTATAAAAACCTTAAAACTTAATAAAAAAATAGGAAACAAATTTATATTTGCGGTTTTTCAAGAACATTGTGTATGAATTTTGACTGCATTGATAACTTTGTTATTTATTTATGTACAAAATGTTACTATTTGTTTTATTGTTACATGTTATAGGGGTATCGGGTTGCCCGGGTAACTGGGTTGAGCAGATCAGATAGGTAGTCCCTTCTTGTAAAGCACTGGTACTCAGCTGAATCCGGTTAGACTGGAAACCGACCCCAACATATGTAGTTGGGAAAAGGCTCGGAGTATGATGATTGTTTTATTGTTACGTAGTGTGGTATATTGTTATTATGTATTAAATATACATACATAAATAAAAAAGCTAGGTTAAAATGAAATGAATAATGATAAAATCTTTCATTAATGCAGTGCGATAAATACTGCATGCTCGCTCGATAGATGGCGTTGTCCTGGTCTAAATCGCGCTATGGTTTCGTTACATAGCTTAGTATAAGTAGTACTTAAAAAAATGAAAGCACTCTCAGGAAACAAAGACACATCCGAAAACTTCCGAAACCTCGCCGTCGAGGTACGCGTACGCGTAGAAAGTCAAACTCCCCCCCCCGACCCTTGCTTAGCCAGCCCGCGTAGCTGAGCGTTAAAGTTAAAACGCCCCTTAAATTATGACCCAGCCTGTCCCTTTGCTGTAGTCAGCGACGCCCTAAGCCGAGGCTCGTACCCCACAGGGGGTGCCCTTAGCGCAGTCGCTTAGTTTGTAAGCTTTTTTGCCCCTGGCTGGAGGCCTTAAACTCTAGGCATCCACAGGGATTTGACCGGTTAAGCAGTAAACAGCCTCCTAGGCTGAACTGCGAGATGCCATTCACAAAAAAAAAAAAAAAAAAAAAAAAGAAATAATTTCATGAGATAGCGCCATCTACCTCTGAAATAAATCTCTTATTCTAAAAGATATTCGATTCAAAAATTCGTCAATTTCGAAATTGTTTAGTTTATTTTAAAAAAATGTTGTTTACGTGCTACTTTATATGTACATAACATCATAACAACCTAAATATGTTATACACCGTGACTTTTTAGTCGTCTTACAACGGCAGCCCACTTCATGTATCTGTTATGGACCATGTGATTAATTCGGGCATTATTTATAATGCCCGAGCATTATGAATAATGTCTAGCTTTATCGGGCCAAGTGATTAATAACTATCTTAACTTCATTATTTATCACATTGCACGGGCATTATTATATTGCTACATGATAGTTGGGCAATTTGATAATAAAGCTATATTTTATGCGGTGCGAGGGTGGCAGTTGTTCTAATAAATAAATTCTGTTACTTGCTACATATTTTATGATTATTGTTTCGAAAATTATATGTTCTTTTTTAATGGGAAATTTTAAGTCTAACCACAAAATTATTTATTGAACAATTGTCATCTAATTTACTTACTCGGCATCGTTTTTCTTGATCTCATTTTTCTTGGCTCGTTTTTTTTATGGTAGAATTTAATTTGGATTCAAAACATTGTATTAAAAATTGAAGTCAGTGACGAAAACGAATCGCTGTAAACCCGACTCCACGTAGTCTTGTCTGCCCTACCCCTAGAGTGCAATTCAAAACCGCGTAGGCGCGGAGGGTCAAGGCTGCGGTGGTGAGCGTGAAAACCATCTGCGACGATAAGCTCGCATGGTACCGCCGGAGCCCCGCAGCGCCGGAGCCGTGACAGAAGCCATGCTTGCTGCATGTTGCATGCTATTAATATTTAGTTTAAGTTAAATGTCAATAACAATAAAAAAAATGAAATTGAATATGTTTATATTACTTTGCCCAAAAGGTCACGAGCAATATGTATAGTGCCCGGTCAATTTGATTATTTGAATAATTATTATCAAATTGCACTCTCATATTGGGCATTTTTCATAATGACCGGGCATTATGTATAATGGCCAAATTATCACTTGGTCCATAACATATCCAATGACTAGTAAACGTTCACACAAAAAAATGTTATTTATGAGATTTGAATAATTTCAAAATAAAAATAAATTCATTATTATGACGCATGATGTGGATTATAAAAACACCCTGTTGTGAGCGCGGCCCGAGCACAGTTTAAATATCTTTACCGTGGCGCTGGGAAGGTACCTACTTTCTACCGTTTGATACGTAAACATTATTTACAGGATGTTTCTTATTAATTATATTTCTTTGCACCTATTATCTTAATTAATGCTATAAAATGAATAATCGTGTCTAGTGGTTTTTTATGTCGGATACATTGAGTGGACCACCTTTGTAAGACGACTAAAAAGTCACGGTGTATATACAAATTAAATTAACTTAATATACAAATTAATATATATACTTATACATATATACAAATTAAGTTAATTTAATTTGTTATATACTTAGAGAAGAAAGAGACCTACAAAAAATAAATTAGATCTCACCAAAAACATTAAATGTAAAAAAAAGCCAATCCTCTTCGCAATTCCTCCACCGTTAAAAGTTTTGAGATCGCATAGAAGCCAAGTCCTGTTCAACTTTATTTGTAATAATAAATCAATATTTTGTGACTATATCAAAAGTTTTGTTCACATTACAATAATATTGTCTTGGCCATGAGCACAAGTTAATAGTCGCTCCTTGAAATAATGTGTAAATACCATTGAATTGATAAATTCTATATGGACATGATTTTATGATTGGACTGATTTTATGGACTGATGGGAATTTGAGACCACCATGGACTAAACATGCGCCATAGTACATGTGCAGTTCATTGATGTTGGATGATACTGACTGTTGGTCATTTAGTAACAATTGAATAAACTAAAAGTATTTAATTCTGTGATATTGAACTTCATGATTGACTTTCACCTCTCCAATATATGCTATATTATATTTGTAGTTTATTGTGCTCATGGCCAAGTCAATATTATTGTAATGTGAACAAAACTATTGATATAGTCACAAAATATTGATTTATTATTACAAATAAAGTTGAACAGGACTTGGCTTCTATGCGATCTCAAAACTTTTTACGGTGGAGGAATTGCGAAGAGGATTGGCTTTTTTTTACATTTAATGTTTTTGGTGAGATTGTAGTTACATGAAAATTAATTAGAACAAAATAATTTAAAAATATTTTGGAAATAGGTATTACACTTTATGAAGTATACAAAACCGATTTCTATTTATTCATGGCTACAAATTGAAGTGTCATGCTTTCAAAATGGAAAGTCTTTGAGAAATATGAACTAGTCATTTTCTCATATTCTGTTTCCTAGAACTGTGCCAATTATCGCAAGAGCTTTAAAGCTTTCTATGATACTGAATGAAAGCATATTGCTTTGAATCGTCTGTAACGAAAGGGAGGATATAAATGCTCAGTAACAAATGTTTTTATGTAACTTTACATTGCGCCAATCAATACAAAATATCACATTTACTTATGTAATTAATCTCTAATCAAAATCACGGATGAGTCAGTTATTGCAATCGACAGTAAGCCTTTCATTATAAAAAGGTTTAAAAGCTACCAAAATTATTTAGAATTGTTAAAAACTGCCACAAAGTTAAAATATTATAACATCACATGCGCCATTCAAAAACTTTTATACAGATAAAAATCTGTTTTCTAAAAACACAATGTACTAAAAGCGATGGCGGAAAATGTTTCATAAAAAGTTTTTATTTTGTGTACTGAATTTGTAGGTACAGACATAGACTATAAAATCTACATGACTTGAGCTATAGACAATGCTGTAAAGTTCTAGTTTTAAAATGCTATTATTGTTGTTAACTACTTAAACTTCTGTGGTTGATCTTATGGCTTTATGCCAAATACCATGTTGCTTTTAAAGCCAAGTTTTTGGACAAAAGTTTTTCATTTACATGTAATGTTTTGAAGTTTAAGAAGTTGTAACTTTCTTTTACTGTTCTATAGTTTAAAGTGCTTTACCAATAAATACGCAGATTCACTCGTAGAAATTTTAAGAAGTAACTTTACAGAAATTAATGTTAACCGAACTATGTATGTAACAGTTATTGAAATGACCAAATCGACCAAATGTTGAAAGCCCTTAACAAAAGGTATAATTCGTAAAAAATATTGTCACGTCTAATTTACGACGACTTTCCACTTTTCATTAGCTAAAAATAATAAGCTTTGTTCATGCCCAGCCCTATAAGACATAATCATTTCTCTAATCGAAATAAACCAATCACTAGATAACAAATAAAAGAGAGTACTTACTAATAAATATGATACATGTTTTTTGCTCACAAACCCATTAGCATTGATTGATTGGTATAGAATATGATTGCTCATAGGTTAAGAACCAATATTCTCCTTTGCGCGTTTTTCTTTATTTTTTCTTATAATAAAAGTGTTTTCATAACACCTGTGGTACTCGGTTATTGAGAGAAATATGGTTGGGCGATTTATTTTATTATCGCACTTGAACTTTTATTTTATTTTATTTGGTGCTTCTTTGTGATTGATGATGGTAGAAAAGGAGGATCGTTTTAATTCTTTGGGCGACAGTTTGTATGGATGTATGTAAGTATATGTGTTTCTTACTCTTTCATGCAAGACTACCGGTTTGATTTTGAAGAAACTTGGTAATTGTATTTATAGCTTTATATCAGAATAGCCTAAAGACTTATTTTTATCAGTGTGCGAGAATAACATAGTTCTCTCGTGACGCGAGTGAAACCACGGTCGGGAGTTAGTACATTAGTCAAACTAATACAATAAAATAGACTACTTATTTATCCATTGAGTTCAAATTAGTCCATGCAAACAGCCTAATTCAAGTTTAGAAACTTCTTTCAGAGCTAAACCTTTAAAACGAACCTAATTCCATCAATGGATTATCCAACAGACATTAATGAATGAATGAATCTGAATAAGACCTTACCTATTGAATGAAGGAAATAAAATACAGGCATAGGTATAAAATCTTTTCACTATAATCTATGGAAGGTTCATTCGTTCGTTCCCGCCCCTTCCATTGAGGGAGCCCTAATTAGTGACAACATCTCTTATCAGATATTAACGACTTTCCTTAGATATAATTAGCGGGATATAATTAGCTTTATCTGTGGATGTGTGATTTTTGGTTCATTAACTGTGCGATTTTGTTGCGGGTAATTTGCGCCTTTATTTCACGTGTTTATGTTATAGTTATGTGTATTTTTATTGACAGTTTTGTAAGTTTGTATGTAAGGAACAATTCCGAAAAATATCAAATCAATTCAGGCAGCTATTTCAGAGACTGATTGCCTATTCATTCACACAAAGCGGGCAAATATTTCTCAAGAACTAGAGCTTACCAGGTACAATGACTTACACGTTAGGAATTAAAACAAAAACCGAAAAAAGTATATACCTAAGTAAGAAAAAAACCACTTACATGATTGCCAGTAATTTACAACTGAAACATTGAACTGGAGGAAAAAGTCTTACAAATACATATACTAGTGAACTTATATACTCAAACCTCAGATAGCATTCTATATGCCGACTGAATAAGGGTCATAAGGCGATTGTACGGACTCCGCAGAGAGCCTCTTTTCTATACTAAAGTAAATAAATAGCTAGTGCCCTAATACGGGCCTTTCAAAAATACAGTTCCTTTGAAATATTCATGGAAGCCAGCTCTCTGTTTTACCTTATATTTTTTTGGTTTCCAAGAAGTGGTATTGGAGTACTCTTAAAGTACTAGTAGGATTTGTTAGTTTGAGTAGTTTTGCTTATTTGGAAAATTAATAATTTTGAAATACTATAGCAACTGTCTCAATAAACTAGTTTCATATTTTTAATATATTTTAGATAAAAGATTTGTATATGTGTGTTGTAAATAATTTATTTTTTAACCCTAGGTACAGATGAACGGACAAATTATCGCAATATAACGTAACACGAGATTACCTACCTAGCATGTTTAGATAGAGCACAATTTTCGTGTTTTCAAAGTGTTTTGGTCTGGAAGTGGAATTCACACATTTCCATTAACATAATAATATAAGCACACTAATGTTTTATGTCAGTGTGTCTGACATTTATTGCGGGTATCTCTCTAGGTAATTTTAGTACAAACAGCCACGAAATTAGTGTCGCCATTTGTGTCTGTCTGCAGAACATAGCAGAGTTTCTTCTAACTATTATTTAGCTAAAATTACAAAAGTGTAGACGTTGTATTTAATTCTAATGTTTTTTCTAGCATTCTAATCGTCCTTCGTACGATTAAAAATTAATTACACAAAGGAAAATAAATTAAAATCTCTCGCCAAAAGTCCCCTCGTTCTACTTTCAAAACTGACGCTAAACCATAAACAAAATGAGCGCGCCATTTTCCTCCCCATAAAGTCCGATATACATACATACTTATTTAATTTCTATAACACCAATAAAGCTTGTGTATCGGACTGTTGCTAATAGATTCCCAGTGATTTATGTTAAGAAATATTCTATTTAAGTTTGGTAAAACGATGGTATTAACATAAAAATGTAATACTTATGTTGTTACAAACGTTGCGGGTTCCTAATAAGATTTCTGAACGGTTTATCACAAGTCAGAACATAAATTGTATGATTTAGCACTTGGGATGGTTAGTTTTTCCGCATCCTTGCCAAGTTTATGCGTTATTTTAGGTTCTTTGGAATTCTAGCTTCTGCATGTAAATCAGAACGAAAAAATAGATAGATACGTGGGCTAAGATCAGAGTACATATCTATTTATTTTAGACTTAAATCTGTACCTCGATTCTATAAAATTCAGACATCAACTCGCATTTCACTTCGCATTTCACTTCGCATTTCACTTCGCTATTCACTCTCACTTCGCATTCGGTTCAAAACGTTCTAAAAGTCATCTCATACTTTATCTGTCAAAATCTCGAGTTTAATTTAGTTCAACTCGCAAACACGCTCGCAAGAGTAGCGCTAGTGTAGTAACTCACGGCGGATTCAGATGCGAAGTTTAGAGTGAAGTCTTATAGAATCACACCGCTGTATCCAATTATCATAACAGTTTTTTAAACGAATAATTATGAAATATCTATTACTTAATACTTCTCAGTTCAGTTATCTATTTTTTATTATAATATCACTATGAAATGAATACGTCTTAATATGTTCAATTCATGTAACGAAAGAATTCGTTCCTTACCAAACAAAATTACATTAACAAGAAAGACCATTATTACCTACCTACACGAAATTATCTCTTATTTCTCATTCTATTACGAAATAACTCATCATATTTCGTTTCAGGAGTATCTCCCGAATATTGTAACGTGTATATATTTAGCAGTTTTTTCGAGCGAATATGACAGGCACCTGCGTGGGTACCATGATCTGCTTGACCAAACTTCTATATTTGGGCGCAGATATTATTAACAACAGCCTCATGTGGTTATAGAAAATTCTTGTCTGTATTTTGTATTTAGGTTATATCGTAAAGCAGAAACAATTCGCGTTAAAAAATGTTTTTCGTCAAGATATATCGCACAATTCAAATGATAACAAGATGGCCGATTTGGGGCCAAAGCTGTGATCGTCACATTATTTACTGGGTGACTTTATAACCTGAATTCTGTAAATCTTGGTTGTAATGGTTCCTTTTGTAACAAAGCTTGATAAAAGAAAATATCCGATATTTTTACTTCCTAACCCGAGGGAAACAAAGTCTTCATTACATTATATTTTGTCAGAAAACAAAAGGTTTCCTTGTTCTACCAAAACAAAACACTAGCAGTTTAGCTCATACAGCAACTGCAGCAACAGAGCAACAGACCAACAGCCGTCCATCAAGACGAAGCAACAAGAGCAACACAATTAGTTGTAGTGAACACGATCCACAGATAAGCAAGGAATTTGTCTCGAGTGAGAACAAGCTGAGCGTTGTACAAAACTCGACGCGGAAGCTCAGTTACTAAGCACACCAGTTGTTTAGCTGACAGACAACATGTAGTTTGCATTTCCTTGCTGGAACTGCAGTTTTAGTGTCTGTTTTCTTTTGTAATTGTTGTATATAAGCGGTTATGAGATAGTTTGTAAAATGAGCATGAAAGTGAAGATGTCTTATCGTAATGTCTGCTTTACCACCACCGAGTAATTCACCAATCATAATTTAGTCTCTTCTAATGACTGAAAAGTATATGATAATGAAAAACCTACTTTTCAGGAATAGCCCAAATTTTTCGGATCCTAACGAAAATTCTAAGCTTCAATTTTGTAAAGTTCTATAGTCATACGTTTCTAAATAAATAGTGTGCGAGTCCCAGTGTCGGTTGTTATGGTAACAATGGTCGGTCTCTGAGAGCCGCCCTTTATGCCCCGAGCAGTCTGCGGCGCAAGGACACACGCCCTGCATTATGCACGACACATTCTATACACACTTGTGTTATATCGCAGCAATTGTGTTCCAGACTCATATTTGGTGTGACTATTTCATAAAATAAAGAAGAAAGAACATTTATTTATTTGACTGTTTAGACGCCAATCAAAACGTCCAAAAAAGTAATTCTATTTTCTTCACAAAAATAACAATGTTCAGTAGGTTTACTGTCACGTTAATTAATAAAACAGTAACGTCACGTCCCAAACTAAGCCAGTCGGACAAAGCGTCAAATTAAAACGTTCTCCCCACAAATTAATTCAAAGCACATTACTTGAACAAGCGTCTTAATTTACCGTAAATATCAATTAAAATTTAAACAACGGCCAACATTTGAAACAAAACCACGGTCTAGTGACCGTTTCACGAAACAATTGTTGAACAAAACGGCACAACAATTACAAGGCGAAGCCGACAATTCGGTAGTCGGTTAAGCATTTCCACATGAGAGGAAACTTTTGTGGGTAATGGCTGAAAACTGACGAGCATTATTAGCTCAGAGCATCATGCGCCGTGCTAGAAGAACAACTCATGCATAATTCCGTTCTTGAGCGCGGAACGTCTTGAGGAGTATAGAATATTTTCGTACCACGGTTATCTCTGACTTAATTTTTAATAAGCATAAGAGAAGAGCTGAAGCCTTTAAAAATATAGGACCGCTTTTGCAACCTATTTTGATTACTTTTTTGTGAACGTGCGATAGAACTATCCATCCAATTCACATGGGAAGGACACACTTGTCGTATTGTAAACCAGGCTTAATTGCGAAATGTGGCAAAGCCCGTATTTTGGCGCGAGTCTCGGTGAAAAGTGAATCCGCGCTAATTGAAATTCTCACACCCACTCACACCACGAAACCTCGGACGCTGCCAAAGGCCTCTGGTACGTTGCCGAAAACTTGTATCGTGGAACACGAATTTTAAAACTAAATCGACTAATTGGCGGTTGTTTATGGTCGTGTGGGACTTAATTTGGAAAAAGGAACGTCCTTTATGCGAATGTTTTTATATAATGGAGTGCGGCTACCGCGCCAACTTTTACTTCACATTACACTAGTGCTGGCTGCTTCTACTATATGTGCGCTGTAGTCGTAACACGAGGATGTAGTTTTAAATCAAAACAAGGTTGAAGTTTGTTCACGTAAACATCGTAAAAGAGAATGAAGCGGAAAATAATTCCGCAACTTTCCTCTGTTTTATATTCATTAATTGATTCGTACGCTTCGCTGTTCATAATTTATTCGAGTGTTTTTATTTGTCCAGTTTTTTGTGAATTTCACATAAATATTTCATTCAATTTCCACGTCCTAAAAACTGTTTTTATAACAGCGTAGCGGATCACACAACAAAAGCTCTGACATCCATTTTCCATGTGCGGAGCCAAACGAAAAGTAAATAAAAACTATCGAAAATTCTTGAACGTTTTTCGTGACACGCTCAGTGGCGGTATCGATATGGTTCGATACATACTCTAGTTTGGTTCGAGTGAATGGTGCCAATATCGGAGTGAGCGATAGAGGTGATCCTCGCTAAGTCGACAATTTAATCCGACTAGCTGGATCGATACATGAGCATTTGATCAAGTCCTGAACTGTGCTCAGTAGCTTATTCCCCCAGTACAATAGTGTTTATGATTGTAAAGGAAACCGGAATAAGGGATAAACATTTTCTCATGAAACGATTTCAAAGGAAAATTCTGTTTGCGGAAATAACAACAAAACATATTTTTCGCCATCTCATGTTCGCAATCCGATTATTGCTTGTACAAACAAAATAAAAAAATCTCAACCATACAATAGAGAAATGAGAAATTATTATTATATTCTGAGACGACGATGACTTGTCATGTACGATTTTCATAAAATCAGAGAAGAAAAATATGAAAACATAATCTTATGTGCCTATAATAACACTGGCACACGTACCCGTCAAATCGAAACAGCAATGCTATTTACCAGTTAAAATAGGTTTAGCCGTTGGCAATAATACTTCCCTTCACAAGGTCCTTGCACAAATAACACCCACTTATTAAGTAACTCAAGCATTTGAATATAAATCTAGATACATTCAAAACCATTTGATGTGTTGGAAATAATTTGCAAATTCTGAGGACCAATTTAGAAGGCAAGAATCACAACCACCTTCAAAACAACCTAGGACCCAACACCTCTTCCAAATGTTGCCCGACCGCGTCATTTGACGTACAACCCCTTAAGGTGGTTGTTACTTGGCAGCTGGCAACCGACAGTCGGCTGTTCACAATCCAACGAGCCACGATATACAAGCGCTCCCAAATGACCACTCTTTGAGTTCAGATAGCCCCCAAGGTTATTTGTTTCTACGTATTTTAATATCCAGCGGCCATAAACCGATTTTCGTATTTGCTGAATTAAAGTCTGAAGCTGAGAGTGGGTGTATTTTTTAGTTTTGAGACAATTTATTATAGATGGATTTGGACATAGTGTATTTTTATAGTGCTTTAGAAATGAGCGTCGGTTCTTATGAAGAGAAAATTGAACACGTAACTCAGGGCATGATAGAAGATGTCAATAAGTAGGTATCGCGTGGAAGAACACAACATCAACTATATAACAAAATATATTAAAATATCTCATAGATCAGCATCACCAAGCGAGCCATTTAGAAGCCGCATCACAGAAAATACGAAGACTTTTACTCAAGTACTTTATCTCTGAAGATGAAATAACAATTATAGTTATAACAGGACATGATAATCCAGAACTACAAACTATCCTCGAAGAAACTTTAGGCTCCGTACATCAAAAGGAACCGCCGCGGTTACCAACTACTAATAACCATTTACACTGGAGTACTATTGGAAACTAAACTTGCTTTAACATTTTACATAGGTTGAAAGTTTTTTTGGGGGAAATACAGCAGGAATCATAGGTACATTGATAAAGATAGTAAGTAGAAATAAGAGTATTTAAGATTGCGAAAATACATTTTTAAATCTGTAATTTTATAATTAAGTGGTTCCTTTGACAGTAAAGAAAACGCTTTTTAATTGTACGGCTATAACTGGAAAAATACGTTTATCGATTTACGTGAGTAAATATGTATTTAAACAAAACTGAAACATAAAGGAAACATGTGTCACAAACACGCAATACAGCACTCACTCAACATAATGCTGAGTAAGTCCTTATGAGAGACAAGATCCCAGAGCTGATTTTATAGCTAGTTAATCGGTATTTCGAAAATCATTAAATCTCTTTTCTGAACGTTTAACTACTCATATCACTCACTATACCACGTTAAACATTTTCACAATTTTCACTATACTCGCTTTTCATCGAGCGCATAAGCGCGAAATATGGTGTACTCGTCATATGATACAAGCCGAGGGCTTTGCTCAAATGCTGTGGAGAAATGACAAATTCTAACACTGTTTCAACTGCAGTGCACTTTGAAATAGTGAGAAATAACGTTTAAAACCTTTCTTTATAGAATTTTAAGGAAGTTTGAAAAAGAACCCTTGATTTATTATGTGCAAAAATTCATCAATAAATTGAAGAACCTCCCATCATTTATGTGTTTTGGCAGCATATTGTTTATAAAAGTGCGAAATTATTTACAATAAGAAAACCTAAAATCGCGTCTAGTGAATTTGTTATATTATAGACCAACACAGCAATATCTCCCATAAAAATGGTATGAGTACGTGATAAGTGCACCGTGTCTCAATATTTCTTATACGTCAAAAGTGGAACAAACTCAAAAATAGGCGCAAAAAATTACATACAACATAATAGTACATTGTTAGTAACATAACATTTAACCACAAGGGGCTCGTTACAGTTAGTTATTCACCAGGTTTCAATAAACCAATACCGAATACATGTATTATAGATTAGCGGACCCTCGCATTAATTTGAGTGGTTCAAGGAAACTTCTCTAGTTAGAAACTAGGATTTGCAGTATTGTACATTAGTTGGCTGAGTATTAAAAGGTGTTATAATGTAAAGCAACCTCTGGTCTATAAAGCTTTAGTAAGTAGCAGCACCGTTTAAAAAAACCGCTCGTCGATGTGGTAATTGGAGCAAGAATATGGACCAACAATTCAAACGAGTTTGAAAGAAAATTCATCTATTATTTATGGCCCAGAACTGATGTAAACTACTTTTTATACGTGTATTGGTATGCTATTGCTTAAGCTTTAAATCAGCACGTTCCTAAATACAAACAAATTAACACGATAGGAGAGAAAGAAAAAGATGATAATTAAAATCATTTACCCAACTCAGAATATACAGCCTTCGTAATGGCGAACACATTAAACATATTATACAGGCATAGCAATATATTTCGCCAACTGCTCAGCCCACAGGGTTGCCATATTGCAAAAATGTGATTCTACCACCGAACAGCCATAATACCAGGGTAAATTTTCATAATAAATATGGTAATTACTTGTTTGGGTAATTAAGGGATTCTGCTCTTTGTGCGTCAAATTGAAGGGTTTTGAATGCCGGCGTTTTTAAGGTGTTTCAAAGGAAAGGGTCAATATTTGATCCAGGTAAAGCTTAAGTATCTTTTTGGCTGATATTTCATCATTAAATAAATTACTGAAGGAGGAAAAGTTGTCATAGAAATATGGCTATAGCATAGAGAAGACGTAAGTTTGAATTTCTTTCATTCGTTCCTATTGAAATAATTGATATTTCACGTAACAAAAAACATGTTTTCACCGTCAAAAAAACCAAGCTAAGAAAAGATACAATGAGTCATTCATTTCCCAACTGTCGAACTCAGGCCGCACAATCGGGCAATTTGAAACTGGCAACATTCGCAAAAATGCTTAACAAAACAGAAAACATAAATCTGTGTCAATACCAATTAACTGTGGCCCACAGTCTGAACACAAAAACACTGGGAATAAATCAACTGACGTACACAAAATTGTTATTTTGCCTGTTAATTTGTGGATGCAGAGGTAGGATATAGTTGCTAAAGCTTTTGAGACTCGTAAACAGTTTTTCAGTGGAAAAAATATCCTGCTGTCCCATCGTTCTCAATCGTCGTAACAACATATGAGATAAGAGATATCGTCTTTCTCTCAATACATATAGTGATTATACCTTCAATTAATTTTTATTTGCCAAGAAGCTATTGTTACACTCTGTCGAAACAAAGACATTGTTTATGCTTGTACCTAGTTTACCAATAAAAAAATAAATCTAGAATTGAATGTCACAGACATTTCCACCAACCAACATCATTACTTTTACGCACTACAAACTCCTTCGTCACAAAGCCTACCTCAAAAACAGCCAATCATAAATCGCGACACACTTTCCCGAACCGAACTTTTCTAACCAACTAAACCAATACAGCATTATCGGGATAAATGACGGGACGTCAGCGAAACGTTCAGAAACAGCGACGAACCAGTGAGCTCGCGAACTGCCGAGCTCGCGACGGTAATGGCATGAAAATGATAGATCGACACACTGAACTGTGCTAGACTGTAAATCTTGGGCTCTACAGTATCTAAGCACTGTTTGGAGTAAGATACAGCGTCTGACGCAGCAAAGATGTTAAAGGACTGGCATGAGTTCTATGTTCGAAATTATGATTTAAATTATGGAAAAGTGAAACGTCACGTTAGAATGTCATTTATTTCTTTTGGGCTCTCCTCGATTCAGTTCTTTCACTAGACAATAATATTAACTCTATCGTTATGTGTCAACTTTTTATATAAAGTGTTTTAACTTAATTTAAATTATTAAAACGCAGTTTCAGATAACTAACACATCAGTTGATTGGAAAACATTGTATCAGTTATTACTATGTTTAGGTATACCTATATGATGGTTTATACTCAGTGCATGAAAATTAATAACTTAGATTATAACAAAGAAATTATGTATTAATCTCATACTCTCATTACACACTACACTATGCAAACCGTAATTCAAGAACTTTCACAGTATTTTTCTTTCTTTTTTCATTCGACCGACCGTACAGGCACTAGAATGATAGATCGACACACACTGTATTGCAGTACCCGTTGTAAATCTCCTTTCCATTCGTTCTCACAGAGCTAAGTAAAATAGACACGTTCTAGACATTTCAGACTTATGTTTTCAATATGGGTTTTTCTTGGATATAGAACCTGCTTCAATAAATAGACTGCGTGGTTAACAAAATAGACCACATTAACGCAACTATATTATTGAATGGCGTAATTTATAATACAAAATTTGCAAGTCACAATGAGCTAATAAATTAACGAATAATGTCAAATTTAAATCATGTTACTGGCAACAATATTACGCCGAAGATACAAAGAAAATGTTTGCATTGCTGAAAAATATTATCCCATAAATATGGCGGCGCTTTACAGAATGTTCGCGAACACGGCTTGTGATTGTAATGGCGTCAACTGATATTGCCACATGTTGCACTGAATGCAAGCCAAAAAGCTTATGGCTTTTAATTTTATCGGCAATTCCAGTTTTTTACAACGTTTTTGTGTATAATGTGGCTTAAAAGAAATGAGCCTAAAAGCTACAAGCCACTTGTAAGACGCGCAAAAATCTATCTAACCCAACTTGCCAGTATTTTATTAATAATCTCCCAGAATTGCGAGAATAGCCATGTCGATCCAAAGATAAGACAAAACAAATTAAAACTTGAGATCTTAATAATCGCTCAAACAGACGGACAAACAGATTTCTTGGTTCAGAAAAACTTTCCGAACTATTAAAGGCGACCGTAAGCAATTAGGTAGATAGTTTAAGCGGCAATCGTTTAACTTAATGAGGTTTTTATTTTCTTTCTTTAATAATTGAAAGTCTATCATCACATATAGAGGTTTTATACCATACAGTTTCTTGTCCATTCTTCTCAATGAGAAGCTACTTTTGGAATGGGCAACTAAAATCAAACGTATCTATACTTTTGACGTTCTAATAAAATGATTTGACTTTAACTTATCAAATCCCTAGAAAAATTGCTTTGTCATTTCTCCAGAGAATGTTACACATGTCCAAAAAGTTAAATTTCTGATGTGAAAAACAGACTGTTCTTTTCAGCACTGACGTCTGGGTCATCTTAAGATGTCATCATATTCCCACAGCCAGAAAACATGTCAAATACTTACAGCCAGTTTCTTCATCAAAAGTAAAAATCAAAGTAATGTCTAAAGTAAAAGTAACGGTCAAATTCTTTTTTTTAAGGCTAAAGTAACAGCAAAACTAATAGAAAAAAACGAATTTGACCGTTACTTTTACTTTAGACATTACTTTGACTTTTTCTTTGGCTTTTACTTTTGATGAAGAAACTGGCCTTTAGTATATTCTCCCGCTTTCTTCGCAAATAAAGTTAGTAAACGTAACCTATATTTACCTAAATGTCGAATGTCTATCATAGAATTGCGATAACAATCGATTTTGGTTATAATAGAAGCAAATTCTCATTGAATTCTAAGGAGAATCATACGTGAAATCAATAGCCTAGCAGCAAGGGCATAGACTGCCAATTCAAGGACTGTATAACAATAGTTTGACGGCTCCAGATCTTAGTCAATTGAACTATGAGAATACCTGTGTGTACCAGCTTAGAAACACTAACCGTATAACTAATTTACTGACTGAAATAATATAGGTACACGATCAATTATGGGCATTAACAAACCTGTACCGTTTACCTGTACCCAAATCACATTATCCTAACCGATGTTTAAGGGGAGACCAAATCTTTAACAAAAAACGCCTTAATTTCATGCCGTTAAACCTACATCTAACCATGTTTTTTATTGCTATCAAGCTTTACTGCCAATGTCCTTTCTTTTTCCTTATCTGTAATAACCTTCATCTTCCGTCCTTCCTCACTTTGATGAAACAAAGAATCACTAATTATTACTTTAGATTTATCTCCGAGCTTCATCAAATTCACGAATTTTAATCTTTTATCATCTTGTTTGTGTAATCAAGCGGGAACTCAAAATGAAAATGAAAAATTAGATGAAAAAGGTATGGAGGTGAATGTTGCCATAGTATAAAATATGCTTATCTTTGTGGAGATAACCCTTTCTGTCCGTCGGGCGCCAGTTTCACGGGTGTACGTTGTGTGCATATTTTATCGGAAAAAATGAGCACCATTCTTTCGTTTTCATAGAATTTGATCTTCATTACGAGTATATTGTGGGGAATCTAGGTTGGTGGATAAAACAAGAATAAGTTACTGATTTATTGAGAGCTTTAGAATGGAACTAGATTGAAAACCGTTTTTCCTATAACAAAGGCGTCTCCCTGCCTGCATTGACTTATGAATTGTAACGACTATATATCAAGTCTGTTCTAGATTATATAGCTTACATGATACCTACTTGGTCTATACGTTCCTACCGTTTCTAGCTAGAATTCTGTTGCATTTCTACAGCATTTGACCTAAGTAGAGACTTCACCTATAATAACCGACGCTGTGCAAGGTACATAGGATCGATAACCTACTTTATATTACCCATGGAGACAATGGAAGTGCGAAATCCGTGTACAGTTGGTAGCTTCGCAAAGTCGAAAGGAAAATGTAACCGTAAACCCTTTCCGTAACATACTGACCCTATTATACTTCTCATAGGCGAGTACTCAGCGAAGCTTTGAACTCGATACGAGCTCATCTCATCAATAGATAGTCTGTTTGTCCAATGTAAACGTTACTCCGGCAGCACTAACTTTGAAATTCAAATCTATGAGCGTTTTTTGCTTCTACAAAATGTTTTTAGGGACACATATCTTTCCAGCCAGAAAAAATCTCTGACTACAAAAAAATTCTGAACGTTCAGAATATAGGTCCAGTAATCTGTAACGATCTAAATTTTAGCTTCGTCAGTCCCTAATTTTGGAAACTACGTTCGTAAGATAATGTAGTAAGATGTTAACTGTAACAGGGGCGAAAGAGACGAGAGATTGTAACCTGTTGGCAAGTCAACAGGGACTGTACTCCCGGGAGACTTCCCAAGTGCTCATGAATTTATTCATCGCGATACCTGCCTCTGGGGCGACTCCTGCTTTTTAGGACTTAATTAACTTTAGAAGCGCCCTGATTTTTACCTTAGGTTTTCATGTGCGTAGTTTAAATGGATATGAGTGGAATGGTGGAATCCTTTCGGATTGCGCTTTGTTCTTGCGAAACTAAGTCGACATACAAGAAGATGCCAGGTACGGTTACGATAGAAAGTACATTATATCTTTTTGGTCGCTGTACAAAGGTATAGCCTTCACAAAGAACGGAAAAATCTCGGAACATAAAACACGTTCACCTTGTCCATAAAAAAACATTTTCGGAGGCGAATTCCTGACGAGAAAAACGAAAGACCTTACATTTTCAGACGAGAACCATAAAGTTGGCACCTCGGCTGCGAGCCGCGGTAACCAAATCATTACCATCACGGTAACTACGGACAGATTCCCTCGTAAAACCTCAATTTTTGCGTTTTATTACCTCGTATACAGACCCGACTGACTTGCCGAATGGAAACTTGACACAACACGTGCCACAACTTTATAAACATAAAACAGACCGAATTAGGAATTTTCTCGCAGATACCGATTACCTGACCGACTTTAGAACCTGATCGTCCGGAGCGCTCCGAGGCGCGGCTCCTCCGCGGCCACGGTCCGGGCTTAGCTCATGGCATGTATCACACACAACACCTCAGCTCTCACCATCACGCCAATCGATCCCCACAGGGGTAAACAAACGCGGGGGCGCGGCGGACGCCTGTTGCGTCGGTCACGAGGCGACACTCACCGGGCAGCAAAGCCAGCAGCGCCAAGGCCGCCAACATAGGGGCCATAGCGGCGACGCGCGGGCATACCACACCCGCGCACGCTGCGCTAGCACGCCGGCGCGCTCATGCGGCCTGGGACAACGTGCGGCCGGCCCGAGCGGCGCCCGGCGCGGGACTGGGCGCGCCGCCGCCCCCGCGCCGCGCTGCGCAGCCGCCAGGACAGGTGCGCGCGGCGCCGGCCTGAGCCCTACCTCGGGGAAAAGCCTTTATTATCATATCGACAATAAAATAATCACTTCAAAGTAAGCGCCATCTAAACGTTTTACAAATATAAGATACGGCACACCCTGAAAATCATAGGGGCGATAAAAGTGAAGGGCGCTAAGTAGGGCAAGGGCCCAAGGTCGGTGCAGCCCGGGCGGGTGACGCTCCGGCGACTCGCGCCCAATCTTTATGCGCCCTTGGAGCGTTTAGGGCACATCCCTACGTGCCAATAAAATATTTAAGAGGAGCGCGCCGCGAGATAGACTATTCATTAACAATTCGTTAAATCTCATTCAAGTTTGATGTATGGTAACGTATGGAGCTCACAGTATGAGGCTTAAGAAAGTGAAAATCTATACCGAATACGCCTTAAAGGTTTAAGGGCAGTAAACACAGTATGATTACCGTAATAAAATATATTAAACCATCAATTTTATAGCGTAAAGGTTCTAAAAATTATACATTACTTCTGAACACGGTTTTGTTAATGCAGCACCCTTAGACCGACGAGAATTAAATAAACCGCTTAACCATAAAAATATCGTAATAGTAAATGAGCGAAATGAAAAAGGTAAATTAAGCATAAAATGGCGACTTTAACACTTGTATGTCGCGAGTTTATTTTTCCCTGAAGATAACTTGGAAGACAGGTAGTCATCAGTAAGGAATAGCGTAAAGGTGGAGAAATGTTAGAACTATGTTAAACTATCCGTTTATGCACTGTTTTTTTGTTGCCTAAAAATATTCACCGTAACTACCTTAATATATGATAATAAATCTATCTGTAAGTACAGCATAGGTAGTAACAAAGAAAATTTGTAGATTTTATTAACAAATAATAGTCAAATAAAACGCTACATGGCGACATAAAAATAGTGCGTAATTGATACATTTCTTCAGTAGCCTGAAATCTTAGCTTTTAGTTCTTTCATTTTACCTACATTACTTGATACACATAAATAAACCTGACAGTTATAAAATGGTTAATATACAAGATACTCTCATTTCAGCCTTTCTAGAATAATCTTCAAAGCTTAAAACTCGTTACGTTTCCATCGAATAGTTGGCAGTCCGCACCGAATATTATCTATTTAAACAGAACCTTTTGAAATGCCCAAAATCTATATTTGTAGAGGGCATTATGTTCAACACGGCCTGTTTAATATTCTTTGAGGAGAATGCTCGTTTTTCAACCCTGCCTCGCTCATAAATATGACTAAGATCGCCGATGAAAATTGATAAAAATCGACGTTCAACCACGCCTTTAGTAAGATTAACATTTTGAAAGCAAACTTTTAAAGCATTCGGTGAGATATCTGTGCTCACGCCGAACGCTTTGTGTGCCAAAAAAAGTTACGATGAAAATAGAAGAACGTAGGTAAGTGGCTTTTACAGAAATTAGGTTTGCTACTTAAGAGTCTTTTCTTATTTTTTGTAGTCAAACCGCTTGGTCATTGCTTAATTCATTGTACTATGAAGTTGTAAAAAATGACATTAGTTATAGACGGTATTATTCGAATACAAAGACCACTTTTTTCCTAGCTTAATAGTAGACAAACCGTGACAGATCTAGTTGTTTGTTCGTAAATCACACCTAGGTCGTTGAACCCAGATAAATGTTTTTCACCAGTAAAATATTAGGTCAAAGAAAATAGTGTACGTTCTATCTTGACTGGGCACATAGATAGCGTCTTTGCTTTAGCGAAGATGGAGTGTCGTTGTTCAAAATACAATGTACATGTTTATACCATAAATAAAATACATACAGGAATTATTGTAATTAAGGAGTGTAATATTATATTCATCAATATGAACAATTTACAGTCATACTTACCTCTTATTGTCTATCTTGAATCAGAAAAGCAACCGTTGTCTACGTTCTTCTTCACATTTTAATATATCATGATACGAAGGGGTTAAAATAATAAATGGCTGCGTAAAAACAGTAATTACCACAGACAAATAAAGCGAATTCAAAACAAGAACAGGGTGAATGACCTGGTGCCCTTCGTGCTAACATTTATAAGCTAAAGCCGGGACGTCGTGCGATTTGTGGCCATCACCACTTTATAGCGATCAGGCTCGCTCCGATGTACTCATAAAAAGATATTTCAATCGAGCCTTATCGCTTGCCTGAACGTTAAGTTTTAATGTAACGTTAATAGATATTAATATTAAAAGGCATTTTATTTCTTTGTGTCGTAGTATAATGGTTGCTGTCAAATTGTATGATTTTGCAAAATTATTTTAATTTAAATGTATGTACATTGTACATGTTTTAATCGTTTTAGGCATTAAATTGTCTTTCATTTGCGTAGCTTCGTTTTGTTAGTCTCATAAAAGAAGTATTATTCAGATTACATGCATTAATAACGCTAAATCCAGTCAACGACTAAAATAATTTAAGGTATACATTTTTACGACTGCCAGATTTCATTTGCAGATACTTAAAAGAAGCAAAAAATATAATGATGGCTTTATATCTCAGTCTCGTTATGAAATACATATTTAAATTTCAGATTTATTTTCTTAAACATATTTTGAAGGTGATGAGGACAAAGTTTTCATTCATTCTGTTTTATTTACAGTAATAACGTAGTTTTCATGGGAAAATACCGTCGTTTGTACTGACTGACATCAACTGTCAACTGCACTAATAAACCTAATAAACGGTTAGCCCAATCAAGAGCCAAGTCTAAAAAACTAAAGAACAACTCAAAATAAGAACCCAAATTCCAATTTTAAACATTCTACAACGAACCATAAACAAACTTTTTTTTAATATCCTTTCAAAACATGAACGCTTCCATAAAGCTTAGTGCACATTACGAGTGACTAAGGCCACGGTGCACAAATCCTGGATATTTCCATACGTCGCCGAGGCTTCGTATGTACGATATAAAACGCAGGTAAACGATCCAGATGGATTTTCATGATGCGCCCTCATGCACGCGAGGCATCTTCTAAAGTGAAAAATTGTAGCTCCAAAATGCAAAATGCAATAATAGTAAGTAATATTTTTGCGACGTTCCAAATTCTTCAACATCTTAACACCATATTTTTGTACCTACATTCATAGCACATAAATCATTTCATTTCATTTCTTTTCAAGTATGCCGAGTTAATAAAATATTATGAATAAATATTGTACTTATGTTTATTAAAAGTAGCTTCTGGTAGCGCCTTCACTCACATCTCGTGACTTCTCGTAATAGTAGCCTAATCTAAAATAAAATATCCTAAGACTAAAATATCTTTTTCTAATCGAACCCAGTAGTTTCTCAGAATAACGCTATCAAACAAAAAAAATACAGATTAAAAATTGCTTTCGTTTCGCATAGAAACCTCTGTAAATACCACAAACACGAAATGTGAATCGTCATGGTCGGTGAATACTACGTCGTAGCACTCGTAGCCAACCTGCTACGCCAGCTGTTTTAGTGCATGGCTACGCGAGTTTTACTTATTCAGTTTTAACTTCTACGTATTTACAAAATGTTAAATATTTCTACTTGCTATCTACTGTTACCTAGTTTTTTTATTTTTATGAATAGGTTAACTTTGAGACTTCATATTCCAATTTGTTACTCATTCACAGGTCACAGGTTAAGTAGCAGCATATTAAATCCGTGTTATGTTGTTGGATACAAGAAACATCGAAATATAAACGACACACAGTTTTATTTATACCATTTGTATTTATAACACTAAAAATTCAACATTAATATAATCAGTTCACAATCACGATACCAGTAAGACTATCGTAAAAGACGACTACGGCTTAACCCTGAGGTATGTGCGGCCTGTGATCGCTAACTGGCAGTTAAGTGCGACGGTTATGTGCTTCCACCACATTCTCCGCAGATAATGTGACGATGATGGTTATTGTGCCATGGTAATATGCAAAGATTACTGGACACAGGTAAGTTCTAGCCGTACTAATGTTATGAATGCTGGAACAGCTAAACCATTAAAGAAGAAATTGAAATTGGAATTGAGATAAGTGGTACCCAAGACGAACCTAGAGTACTTTTTACGCGGGTGAAAGAAGAAGTTACCTCTCACACTGTGGTACCAAAACTGGTACCAAAACACACATTCCGGTCAAATTCAATTGGAATAGTTTTGTCTTAATTTTCATTTTTTATCATCGTCAACTTTTTTGTTATAAGTACTACATTCAGCATTCCCGTTTTAGAAGAATGACATTCAATCCAAAATCAAAATTCTATTATACTGTTATCATTTTTGTATTTATTTCAATATTGAGTTAGAACCGTTGTAATGTCAGTGCAGCCCCACGTCAAACCTGTCTGTCCGTCACAAGATTGTACCATTATGGCCTCCCCTTATATTATTACCTATACAATATAGATACACAATAAAAAACAAGGGCTAGTAGGAGGGTTGGACAGAATTTTTGAAGGTGGGTCTGGCAGAAAATTGTATAAATGATGGGAACTACTTCCCGTACCGGGATAAAAAGTAGCCTATAGCCTTCCTCGATAAAGGGGCTATCTAACACTGAAATAAATTTTCAAATCGAACCAGTAGGGTTCGATTTGAAAATTTACTTTAGTTAGTTTAGTAGGGAAAATTTACTTTAGTTTCCTGAGATTAGCGCGTTCAAACAAACAAACAAACTCTTCAGCTTTATAATATTAAGTATAGATTAACACAAAATAAGTAGTGCTTTAAGTAGGTAGGTAAATTAATTACCCTGCTTGCTAAGGGTGGATTGGCGATTGCAATTTTTCCTCAAGATGTGGCCCTCCATCTTTAACCAGTCATTGGTCTCCAACATATGCTTAGATTGAACAAACTCAGACAAGTTACATTGGTACTTGCCTGACCTGAAATATGATACACGCTTCAATACTATACGTAGGTTTCTGTTATCCATCGGAAAAATAGTACGTACCTACGTACGAACGATCGTGCAAAGTGGAGCGGAAAATATAATATTTTTACTTTCATTCGATGCTTTTATTTGCATCGGACATTCTCGATGTGGAATACACAGATATACAGGTGTGGATAGGTATGTACATCTGTTGTTTCTTTATAATGATGCCATGCTAGATACTTTAAGACTTGAATGTGGGCCTACATTTGACCAGCAACTAACTAATAGGTAAATTATAATCAAGTATAAGTCACTATGGAAATAACTGAACTTTTTTTTCCTACAAAATAAGCATAGAAAAGTTTATTTCTGAAGATCTAATGAATCAAGAATGCGTCTACATCGTGGCATACAAAAATAAACACAACAATACTGTCAATAGGTTTTGATAAACAAGTCTAACAAACTGCCTGGAACTCAGGCATCAAATGCTGAATATAATTTGGAATCCTGTCCAAAAAGTTTTGAATCAAATCAAAAGCGAATCTAAACTTTTTGGGTACAGCAAGCGTTAATAAAACCGGCTGACAATACCCGTAACTTTTACAATGCGTATTTTGTCGTTATTGTCACCGAGTTAGGCTAGAATTTTAAATGCGATTGCCGCCTAAAATATACCTAACTTTAGAGCTTTGTATTAGGCTGTTAAGTAACTACTCTTTGCCTTATAAAGAATTGATGGAATAAACTAGAGTAGAACAGTGTGACAAGAATAAGGCGTGATCAAAAAGTTTTATTCGTAACATTTACGTAGGTACCTATCTTCTGATATGATAGGCTATAATAATTTCTTAACAGAAAATAACAAGCAATTGTTTTATCCAAACTAATATTATAAATGCGAAAGTAACTCTGTCTGTCTGTCTGTCTGTCTGTCTGTCTTTCTGTCTGTCTGTCTGTCTTTTCTTCACGCCTAAACTACTGAACCGATTTGTGTGAAATTTGGTACAGACATAGTTTGAAACTTGAGAAAGGACATAGGATAGTTTTTATTACAAAAAATAAAAATAAAAAATAAAATTTATTACGGACATACAGTGCCATCTATTGGTCAAATGTCGAAATGCTGTTCCTATGCTCCGTAGATAGATGGCGTTAATCGCGCAATGGTGTCATTACACGTGTTCGGTTCATGTTATTGTTTTAATTCATCGGAAAATCCATCAGAAAAATGTAAATAAACAGTAAAAAGGTGTAAAAAAATTAATATTAATATAATAAAAGTTTTACTACAAAGAAAATGCTCTAACGGAGTATAGATAATTCTATTAGTACTACGCGCAATTGTGTCGATCGTTACACGAGTTCGGTTCATGTTGTTTTAATTCATCAGAAAAAAGTAAATAAATAGTAAAAAGGTATGAAAAAAATAATAACAATATAATACTACTTTTAGTACAAAGAAAATGCCCGAACGGAGTATAGATAAATAATCCGAGTTGTCACTATGCTCGATAGATGGCGTTGGGATCGAAATAGATCGCGCTATGGTTTCGTTACACGCATTTGGTTGGGTATCGGCCGAGCGCTTCGGTACCGTCGTGGAAAAATCGTATTGTCGGTTGTGGTCGTTTATGTGGATTGGTCCTGTTTCGTAAATTCTAATTTGGTTCCGTTGTATTTGTCGATTTGGTACAGACATAGTTGGGAACTCGAGAAAGGACATAGGATAGTTTTTATCCCAAAAATCCTGCGGGAGCGGGAACGTCTCAAAAATCCCGCGAGATCGGGAACTATGTGGGTAAAACCAAAAATCTGCCGGAAGTCACTATTCCACGCGAACGAAGTCGCGGGCAAAAGCTAGTTAGAAATATTTTGATCTGATATTGATAAGGATGACTGGATATTGTAACTTCGCGATAGGCACGAGTAAGCTTACTTGCTCTCAAACAAACATAAGTAAAAAAATAGGTCGTGTCTAGCCAGAGAAAAGCTAAGTAATTGTATTCTATTATTAACTAACTTTCTATCGTAGGTATAACTAGATATACATAGGTCAGTATAGGTACTGATGTCGTTAGGTTAAATAATGACTAATAGATAGCAGGTAATATTAATATTGACCTCAGAGTTTAACTACAAAAAAATAGTACGGGTCCTTGTTAGAAGCTAAGCTAGGTACCACCGAGCAAGGCCGTCTTAACCTATGGTGCAGGGTGTGCGAATAACCCGGGCGCCTCTGTCTCAGGGGCGCCGCGGGACGCCCCACCACCAGGAAATTTCGATGAAATTACACCCGTTTGATAAGGAAGTTCCACATTGTATCATGATACTGACAAGCAAAGTTTCTAAAAAAGACGCCTTCGCTTTGTTTGGTTGATATTTTTCACTTTAAACATCCTCCAACTAAATGAAAAAATTCTCGCTCGCTACCCTCGCGGCTAAACGGCAGTGTGTATGCTGTTTTCCTGATTGATTATTATTATTTACTAGCTTTTGCCCGCGACTTCGTTCGCGTGGAATAGTGACTTCCGGCAGATTTTTGGTTTTACCCACATAGTTCCCGATCTCGCGGGATTTTTGAGACGTTCCCGCTCCCGCAGGATTTTTGGGATAAAAACTATCCTATGTCCTTTCTCGAGTTCCCAACTATGTCTGTACCAAATCGACAAATACAACGGAACCAAATTAGAATTTACGAAACAGGACCAATCCACATAAACGACCACAACCGACAATACGATTTTTCCACGACGGTACCGAAGCGCTCGGCCGATACCCAACCAAATGCGTGTAACGAAACCATAGCGCGATCTATTTCGATCCCAACGCCATCTATCGAGCATAGTGACAACTCGGATTATTTATCTATACTCCGTTCGGGCATTTTCTTTGTACTAAAAGTAGTATTATATTGTTATTATTTTTTTCATACCTTTTTACTATTTATTTACTTTTTTCTGATGAATTAAAACAACATGAACCGAACTCGTGTAACGATCGACACAATTGCGCGTAGTACTAATAGAATTATCTATACTCCGTTAGAGCATTTTCTTTGTAGTAAAACTTTTATTATATTAATATTAATTTTTTTACACCTTTTTACTGTTTATTTACATTTTTCTGATGGATTTTCCGATGAATTAAAACAATAACATGAACCGAACACGTGTAATGACACCATTGCGCGATTAACGCCATCTATCTACGGAGCATAGGAACAGCATTTCGACATTTGACCAATAGATGGCACTGTATGTCCGTAATAAATTTTATTTTTTATTTTTATTTTTTGTAATAAAAACTATCCTATGTCCTTTCTCAAGTTTCAAACTATGTCTGTACCAAATTTCACACAAATCGGTTCAGTAGTTTAGGCGTGAAGAAAAGACAGACAGACAGACAGAAAGACAGACAGACAGACAGACAGACAGACAGAGTTACTTTCGCATTTATAATATTAGTTTGGATTGACGCACCGAATCAACGAACGCAAATGACACTCGCTCTAATCACGGTTTTTTTTATTTGTACATAATTCCCAGTTTAATTTGTGAGTCTTCAAACAAATAATTTAAAAAAGTTCGCGCTCGCTGCGCTCGCGGCTACTTGTTGCTTTACAATGTACTTAATCAGGTACTTTACTATTGGGAATTTTATTCATTCCAATCTTTACAAAAATAATAAAGGGGGCAATATTAAAACTAAGTATCAAAAAATTCATCCGCATCGCTGTCAGCGGGGATCGTGCCCAAAAGGCTGGCTCCATTGCCACGCTGGATGGCAATGCATATCCTTTGGCCGAAATATAGGCCAGCCTTTTGGTCACGAGTGGACTCCACTAATCGCTTACTGATTTCTCGAAAGAGTCTGTGGGCTCAGGTACTTTTGTGTCGTAGGCTCAAAAAATTTTGCGCTCGCTGCGCTCGCGCAATATAATAACTTCGTAAGTCACATCCACGCTGTCTTACCTTTTATAAGTCTAATGTAGCAAAAAAAAATATTTATGGAGTCCTAAAAAACAAAAAAGTTTGCGCTTCCGACTGCTTGTTTTAAAACTTATTTACTTTTTGTGCCCCAAAATTAAAAAATTTGCGCGCTCGCTGCGCTCGCGCTAATTTTCACAATTGCATTAGTCTGTCTCGATTTTCATAACTTAAACCTGGCCAACAGTTTGAGCCTATATATATATACTTCCCCTGCCGATTTCGGCTATGGTGACTGCTTTCAGTTACCACTGAGAGAAGAACTAGGATGATCAGCTCTTCTATGCGCCCTTTGATGGCTGCAGTACCCTATTTTATGTGTAAACGTGCGCGAGCATTGGCTGCACGTTAGGATACCGTCCACGTAGTTATAATGAATGGCTACTGGTGTTTTAGCCTTAAGAGCATCACGCTTCGCATCCAGTGCGGATTTCCTTTGCTCTTCGAAATCTTTGATCGCATTTTTAAGTAGGCCTCTCCATTCAGGGCGGCAAATGGCTTTTGTCTCCCAGTTCTGAGGATCAATGTTGCACCTTTTCATGTGTCTTTTCTGAACATCCTTGAAGCGTAAGAACTGGCCACCTTGTTTCCGTCTGCCGTTCTGGAGTTCAGAAAAGAAGATGCGTTTGGCCACCCTATTATCATCCATGCGTAAAACATGACCGCACCATCTGAGCTGTCGCCGCATCAGGTACGCTTCTATGCCGCAGACATTCGCGCGTCGTAGCACTTCGGTATTTCTAATCCGATCTGACCATTTGATTTTCAGAATGTCTCTTATGCACTTTAGATGAAATCGGTCCAGCGCCCGTATATGTTTCCGATAGAGGACCCATGTTTCAGCCGAGTATAAAAGATTTGGGAGGACTATGGCCTTGTAAACGGAGATTTTTGTCGAAAGCTTCAAATCATGTGTGTGTAAGACCTTGGCTCGTAATTTACCGAAAGCAGCTGATGCAGCGCCAATGCGATGGTTTATTTCGGTATCAAGGTCACACTTGGATGTAATTGTGCTGCCCAGATATTTGAAGGTATTCACTTGCTTCAGCTCAGTATCGCCAATGTTTACCTTGATAGGTTCTGTAGCTCCTTGAGAGTCGCTTGCCATTACCTCAGTTTTCTTAACACTGATTTTTAGACCGAAACGACAACAGACTTCCTGAAGGTTAGTCATCAGGTTCTGGAGCTCTTGTGCAGAGTTGGTAACAAAACACAGATCATCAGCGTACATGATCTCCGTTATAAGAGCATGAGATACTTTAGTATATGCTTTTAATCTGGCCAGGTTGAAAAGTCCCCCATCAGTCCTGAAACGTATTTTGATTCCAGCAGAAGTTTGTTTGAGTGCTTCACTGACAACGACAGAAAAGTAGAGAGCAAACAGTGTTGGCGCAAGCACACAACCTTGTTTGACCCCACAGGTGACAGGAAAGAACTCTGACTGGTCACCATTATAGGTAACACAGCAAGTCATCTCGTCGTGCAGAAGGCGAATCATTCTCACAAACTTCTCAGGACAACCTAATTTTGCCAGTAAAGTCCAGAGGGCTTCCCTCGGCACGCAGTCAAAAGCTTTTTCTAAGTCCACGAAGCACATACACAAAGGTTGGCCTTGTTCTCGGCTTTTTTCCTGGAGTTGCCTGATGGAAAAGATGGCTTCGCCGGTGCCCCTGTTAGGTCGAAACCCAAACTGAGTTTCTGGCAATATGGCTTCGGAGACTGGTAAAAGCCGGTTGAGAAGAACTCTGGCAAATATCTTCCCAGGGACAGAGAGGAGCGATATACCCCGGTAGGAGTTGCAGTCGGAACGGTCTCCTTTGTTTTTATACAGTGTCTGTATACGGGATATTTTAAATTCAGGTGGTATTGTTTCCTCGTTCCAAATGCGATCAAAAATTTGCCAGATGTATGTATGAAGTTGCTCCCCTCCGTATTTCAGCAGTTCTCCGGCGATGTTGTCAACGCCAACTGCTTTTTTATTTTTCTGCTCTTTGATGGCTTGAACAACTTCAGCAAAAGTTAGTGGTTCAGCAAGCGACTCATTCGGCGGCAGAGGATGGATACGCCTTATATGCTCAAGATCTGCTGATCGATCTACATTGAGCAGGTGGTTAAAGTGCTCTGCCCAACGATCAAGTATATCCTGCTTAGCAGTGAGCTTTTGGGAACCATCTAGGGATCTTAACGGAGTGCAGTTTTTTATGGAAACGCCAATCAACTTACGCATTTCTTCATAGAAAGCGCCTAGTTGGTGGGTATCTGCAAGCCACTGTATCTTTTTTGCCTTTTCAAGCCACCATCTATCTTTCATCGTCCTCGTTAATTTCCTTAAGGAATCACCACTACTTCGGACTTCTTGACTGGATTTATGATTTCCTTCATTACGCTTTATGAGTACACGATGCTGTTTGAATGCTTCAGTTAGGGCCCTATCATTCTGGTCAAACCAGTCCTCGTTGTTTCGTTTTTTGTATCCTATGGTTTCCGTAGCCACAGTCAGTACGGTGGATGAGATCTGTTTCCATTTTGATATTAAGTCACCTTGCTGGGCATCAAACACATCTAGCGCATCTGTTAGGCCTTTCTGGTATTTTTCTTGAAGATCTTTACAATCCAGTCGATCTAAGTTGAGAGATATTGGTTTAGCCCTGCAGGGTCTTCGTGGTTCACGAAGGCGGAGTCTCAACTTAGTTACCAAAAGCCTGTGGTCTGTCCAGCAGTGCGCGCCGCGCATAACGCGTGTGATATGCACCTGGGAGATGTCCCTTCGTCGCGTTATTGCGTAATCGAGGAGGTGCCAGTGTTTAGAACGCGGGTGCATCCAGGTGGTTTTGAATTTGTCGCGAAGCCTAAACAGAGTGTTTGTGATGGTGAGGTCGAATTGGGCACAGAGTGTGAGTAGTAATTGTCCATTACTATTCATATTGCCCACACCATTATTTCCAATCACGCCCGGCCACGACTCAGAATCTCTGCCAACCCTCGCGTTGAAATCGCCTAGCAGCAGTATTTGTTCGCTTGAACGTATGCTGGTAAGGCATTGGCAAAGTTCTTCATAAAACTGATCTTTGACACTGTCCTCGTTACTCATTGTTGGTGCGTATACGCTTATCACATTCAGGTAGTTGTCGTTTGGTAGGTGAAGGCGTAATGTGATAATGCGGTCCGAGATGTATTGTGGACATTCTGGCAGCTTTTTTGCGATGGCGGATTTGATGGCAAACCCTACGCCAGCTAACCTTCGTTCACTTTGGGGTCTTCCTTTCCAGAAGAATGTATAACCACCGCCGATTTCCTCAAGTTCGCCTTGGTCAGCTAAGCGTGTTTCGCTTAAAGCTGCCACGTCTACATTGTATCGAGCAAGTTCACGTGCTACGACAGCAGTTTTACGCTCCGGGCAAAGGTTTCCGTCATTATCGATTAATGTACGCACGTTCCATGCGCCAAATGTCATAAATGATGTTTTTATCTTATTTTTCTTGTTACGTCGACCGCGAGTAATGGGGTGCCTAAGCAGCCGCGGTTGCTACTCCCCCAATTTGACGGGACAAGCATTTTTTTAGGACACCTTTTCTAGCCCCCTCCCCGGCTGAGCGGGGGAAGCAGTGCCTCCCTAAATAGGGCTGCTTCATCACCTAAGGTGCTGCCCAATCCACACTGTTGTCCCAAGTGCAGTGCAGAAACGACCACTCTCCTTAGGCTGCCATACGTGCAGGCTTCAGACAAAGCCGGGTGTGCACCACCACCCAACCTCTCTACTTCAGCCCATCGCCGCAGGTCTTTTATCAGGATCCATTAACCAGAAGCAGTCAGTTGCGCGTGAAATATTTAAGTGCGTAAGTGTTTGCGCAGACACAGACGCACTCTCTCGTCCTCCACCCTCTATTCCCAGTGGAACGGAGAGCCGCCACGACTGGAGAAGGTTTCGGATGCAGTGAATGGCCGACGAGCACTTTTGACCTCTGTCGTCGCCCTAAGCCTATCACAAGACTTCACTGCCCCGCCGAATCCGCCACTACCGGTTGCCTATCAGCGTTGGTGTGCCATCTTCGCCGGGGCAGATTCTACGTAAAGCGGGAGGTATCCGCAGCACTACTACTACCGACCGCCGCGCTACCGACGGCGCTCGCCGCCGTGCTCGACACTGTGGCGCCCTCCAGCGGACACGCCAGGTACTGTGGAGAGCCTGCTGGCGCACACGTCCGGCGCCGGCGGTGACCGCCGCGCTACTCTGTACTCGCGCTCGCGCTGTAGTTTGAGCCTACAATGATATGGACACATTTTTTTTTTAAGTCCTTTACCTACCAAAAAAGTGACTTTCGTTCGAACGTTCTTATTTATATTCTTTTTAACTATTCTAAGTACTTCGATCAATATGTACTACTCAAAATCTTTCAATACAAAGGTGGCGCTTGGGTGATGATTGCACCCAGGCGCTATATGAGCTAGAGACGGCCCTGCCACTGAGCCCTAAAATGTCCCTCTCACCAAACATTTTGAAACAAAAATACCTATTCAAATGTGAGTTTAATCCAATAAGCAAAGACACCACACGCGAATTAAAAAAGAATAGGCACAAACACAGGCAACCTTATGAAAACAGTATAATCTTTTTATTAAATATAGCCATTCTGAATACGTAAAAAGCTTAGCGCTAATTCGAGAAGATGGCTGCCGTGAAAATGTTCACATTTGCATACAAAATACGAACTTGAGTCAAGCAGTAATGGAAGAACGCATTGGAGTAGGTGCCGTCTGAATGTACAGGCATTTTCTCGCTCAAAAATACTTACCTACCCACTTTAAGAAAGAAAAATTCCACAAAAATTTTCTCAAGATGTAGGTAGGTACTAACTTTCCAGTGGGCATTCTAGCTTATGTACTGTCCCTATGTAATCAATTATATTATGCGTTACATACGTCCTCTAATGTTTTCCCCCTGTATACTCCTCATATACCTGAATTTAATGAATATGGATTTTCAGCCACGATAAGTGCTTACTTGCAAACTATTTTCCAAATAGTATTTATGTAAATAGAAACATGTTTTTTTTTTAAAGTAGATTAGTGCTATTTGTGAACCACAGCACAGGTGGATTTTAGTCCTCCAAAGTCGAATTTAAAGAAATCTTCATTCTCCGTGAGCATTCCTCGTTTACTATAATGTGCTGCGCTCTTGTTTCAAAATTCAATACTATTTTATCTGTGATGCAGCGGAAGCTTATTTGTTGGGGGAGGTGAATGCTGAGAGTAACGACTCGAGTAGGGCAATAATAGATGTCGCTGAGTCAGACCGTTGCGTCGCTGTCAACTGTCACCGTAGCTGTCTGTGTCACTGTGCACTTGCGTCACTGTCATATAGAGACGTGAATTTTATTGTTTGATTGTTTGTATGTGCGGTTGTTATTTCCTTACTTTAATATTTGTTATTCGTGAAACCTCCAAAATGAATAACAGCGCGATTAACGTGGATCAATTGAACTCTGCTTTAAACTCTCTCCGTGTTTTACGATCGAGCGTCAGTCATGTATTCGAAACACTTTCAAATGGACTGCGGGCCGACCACGGTGAAGATGGCAAAGATAAGTTCCTCCTTGAACTCCAGGAGCTGCTGAATAACGTAAATATCAACTTACGGGACTTGGAACAAACTGTAAATGGACTGCCGATACCTACAGCACCTTTCAACCTAGGAACAACGTCGTTCCTTAGCCACGAAACGACACAAGACCGGCAAGCGCTATATACTCAACTCGTGAACAGTTACAAGTGGACGGATAAGATACACGAATACAGCTCGTTCGCGCATACACTGCTGAGCCAGAATTCACTCAAACGTTCGTACATAAACTCTGGTAGCACGAAACGCCGTGGAAAACTGCAAAGCAACCACAATGTTGCGCCTCTACAAGTTGATAATGTAATCAACAACATTGACAGATCGTATAGCGATATGAAAATAACTATATCGCGACCATTCGCAAGCAATGCAGTGGTGCAGATCAACTTGAGCCATGTTTTAAAAGCAGTTGTTGCTTTCAAAGGCCTTCTTATGGAGTGGGTCATGGTTAAAGGTTACGGTGAATCCCTGGACCTGTGGTCTGAGTCCCGACACTTCGTATTCAAGAAAGTGACAGAGAATGCTCACGCTGCTATGCTACATTTCTATTCTCCAACGTTACCAGAGCTGGCTGTGCGTTCCTTCATGACATGGCTGCATAGTTACGTGAACTTGTTCAGCGAGCCATGCAAGAGGTGCAGTTGTCACCTCCACCACACGTCACTACTGCCTCCTGCATGGCGCGACTTCCGTACCCTGGAGCCATTTCACGATGAATGTAAACAATAGTCAATGTGGTATTGATCGGGAGAGCCCCCCAATCAGTTTGGGGACTCTCCCTTTCAATAATTGAAGGTACAATGGACACTAGATTGTAGGTTTGTAATGGCCTTGTGAGATAGTGATTTGGTGTATTTATAGCTAAAATATTAGTTATAAGATTCCTTATATTTCATAAGTAAATAAAGACTATCAAGATTCTTATGTTGTAAGTAGTACCTATTTGAATGCAATAGGCAATTTTCTTACCTTACCTGTATCATAGCAAAATTAAACAGTTGTATAGATTTTGTAATTCCTACTGTACATGGGTATGTACGTTTGTTGCCCGTGGTACTACCAATAGTACTACCAGTAGTACCACGGGCAATTTTTTCTTCCCGTAGTACTACCAAGCGGTCTGGTAGTACCACGGGCAAGAAAAAACTGCCCGTGGTACTACTGTCAATATTATAGGTTTTTTTCAACCCTTTTATTGTCACAGTTGATATGGTCATCCTAGGAAGAGAATTGAAATATATATTTTTTTGAATGTGGATATATTTTGGTAATATTTCGTAAATAGATCTGGTAGTTGTGAAATTTTTCATTGCTCAAAATCGACAAGAGTCAAAAACACTTAGTTTTTTTTCACAAATAAGAATTGAATACCTTGATCTCGTGGGATTAACTTGATGTTGTACTAGGTGAGTATTTCCGTCGGGAAATTGGAATACTCAGGTAAGTTTGCGGTCCTTGTACACGGGGAGAGTAGTTGCATCGAAATTCCGAGATTGGTAGGTTCACTTTTTAACTCCGGTAATTGATGAAAATAAGAAAAAAAATATGTAAGAAAGAGTCATTAGCCAAGATAAATTATAACAAAGCAATTTATTTGAGAAGAGCACCAGTTGCAAAGTGTGCCATTTGAGAAGTGTACTAGTTGTGAAATGCACCATTTGAGCGTGATGTAGAAGTGCACCAAATGCATCAAACCCAATGATTATTTCCTGTACTCATAGAAATTATACATAAAACTTTATAAATTGTACTCTTTTTAGTTTTGTATGTAACTGATAAAACATACTCACTAATAGAAAATTCTGAGCAAAGCTCTCTACACACTAAACCTGTCTGAGCATGATGACTCATATTGAAAACCTTTTCATAAGAATAGAAACCTCCTTTTTTTGGAAGTTTACTATTGCAAGAATGGTTTAGGGTGTCTAAGAGATGTTTTTTGTCAATTGTATGATTGTATGATGTTTGTATATTGTATTCATAATATACTGTTGGTACAGCAAAATAAAACAATAGGATAACAAATATTACAATTTAATCACTAACAGTCTTAAATAATAATAAATCACGTGAAAGGTCTGCAAATTGCTACACTATGGTCTACACTACATAAAACTTTTAATACATGTCCTCCGATGGCTACTTTTAGTGGGAAATATTGGTCTTTAGTATAACCTAAACCGAGACAGCCTTGTCTGTTTCTGCCCCACATATACAATTGTCCATCATTGGTAATAGCTGCTAAATGTCCTATGCCACAAGCTACTTTCTCCACACGAGAATCTGTATTGAATTCATTTCGTCCGAATAAGGTACTTGGTATTTGTTTTGGTTTGTTGGAGTGTTTCACGTTGGGCCCGAGTCCTAGCAAGCCGAAGCCCCAAACGAAAGCATCGCCAGCCTCTGTAAAAAATACAATTAGTCTAGTAGCAAAAGCAATTTTGTGGGCTTTTTTTTAAACGCGTTATAGTTATCGGCACGGATATTGAGCTCTCGGCGGAAGGGTGGGGATCGCTTTGCGCACTGTACACAGAAGGCAATAAAGCGCTTCTGCGCAGGTGAAGTTCAGGGCTCAATATCCGTGCCGATAACTATACATATATCCGTATTTATTTAACTTACCATTAACAATCAAACAAAAAGATCCTCCAGCAGCAATATCGGTGATTTTCCCTAAGCCGCGGCAGAATTCGAGCAAAGAGTACGACATGTTGACTTGTTGTGATCCACACTGCATAGGAATCTGACCGTACTCCGAATTGCCCCATCCGAACACTTCGCCTTGATCTATAAAAAAAAGTTAGGTAAATTCTACATAGGCCAGAAAATATACAGCAGAATGTAAATAAATCTTTCAACATCAATTTATTGTATAATTTCCAACACATTATACATACCATTTAAAGCCAGAACACAGTCCCCAGTCGAAGCTACTTTCACGATTTTCTCCGAAGTAATATCGCCCTTCACTTGAGAAGGTATGGCCCGGTTATCGTAGGTGCCCAACCCGGTCTGACCGTCCGCGCCCCAGCCGCAAGCGAACACCTTGCCGCTCTCTGTTATGAATAGACTGAAACATGATTTATATGTAGCCAGTATTTTTGAAGTTAGAAAAACATAAGCAATAAAAACTTGCACACATCAAATTGTCCTTTCTGGGGTAGCTTAGGCAAAGTCTCGATCAAAGTGGAGCAGTTTTTAAACAGCCAATAGAATTTTTTCACTTAAGGATACACCTGAGTGGATGCAATGTTTGAACCTTAAATCCACATGATTAGTTATTATTGAAAAAGAAGGGCAACAGGCAAATGTCTATGGACCCTGGGCAATGATAACCTACTTACGTATGATCCTGTCCACAGCAGACACTAGTGATCTTCTCTCCGCCTAGCCTCTTGATATTATGAGAATTCACACTCCCTTTATAATCTTCATTAAGGTTTATCTTGCGACCACACTGGCCATATGCATTGTTGCCCAAAGTGTAGACACCTTCATTATCTGTCAGTATTGCTGTATGGGCCCGACCAGCATCTATTCCAATTATCTGTAAAGTAAGTTAAAAACTTGGATTATAAAAAAAATATTGTATATTTCTTTATACGGATATAGGTGATGGACGATTTTACCACCTTGTTTATATAATATAATTAGAAACTTGATGCAATAGTTTACCTATTTGTGAAAAATATATTGTGAATTACCTACCTTAGTTTCTAAAGATTTGTAAGGCAGGAATATTGGGGCTGGACTAAGTAGCAATTCCAGTGGGTGGCCAATTCTTGGAGCATGATACCCAATCTGTGAGTCTGTATTGATACCGGTTCCAAATACTTTGTGTTGCTCATCTGTCTTTATGGAAGCCACAGTGAAGCCATAGCCAGCAGCTACATGTTCTACCTGAAACACAATATTTTGAAACTATAAATTAATAATATATGCTAAAACCATAGAACATATAACCTTTTAAGATTTTACATAAGTACTTTTTAAAATTATAGGGTGAAGTACGTAAGTAAGCAAGTAGTCTCCTAGGGTGAAGTAGAGCGATGAATTAATTGTTTCTGATGCTATTTCAAAGTGTGAAGCTACAAAGAAGTTATGTAAGTGAACATTTAAAGTTTTCAAACAACACTCACATCAAATCTTTCAGCGAAAGCAGAGCGCATAGGATACCAGCAGAGTGAGAAGTTGTTCCGGTACTGCTTCCTGCCCTTCTTACCGCGAGGCATGTGTATACCGAGGGCCCCAGTCTCTGCTAGACCCCACATATACATGTTGCGGTCTGACGACTTGCTTGTCGGGTACTGGAACACTAAATTGAGAAAATAATAAACATTTTTGTATTATTGAATGAATATTAATGAGAGTTGTAGAAAAAAGTATATATTGGAATTAATACTGTACATTCCGCGTATTTTATAATAGCATAGCACACATATTATCGTAAATATATTTAAATAGGGAAAATCATTATACCTGGGAGTGAGTCTTCCTCCTCGATATCAGGAATTTTCTGTTTTGATGTAGCATAGTAGCGACCACTAAATATTTTTGCACTCTTGTTTCGCAATAATACTTTAATTGCATGCATTTTTGTTATACTTTAGAACATTTTATCGTAAATTTATAAGTTTTTGAGGTTATAGTGTGTAAAATAACAATAGACTTTTGAAGTTTCAATGACGTATTACGTTCTTTTCTACGCAGGAACAATTTGTTTATCATAAAATACTTCAGAACACGTACATAGGAACGCAAACAGAACGAAACTTTATACTATAAAATTAATATTGCGCGTAGAGCGTAGGTATTGTTCCCACAAATTATTTGTCGTTAGCTATTTTTACCTTCTTCGTTAACAATATCTTCTAGGACCCAATGTAAACCTAGCTAGATTCTTATAATTTTTCGCTCGTAGTTCATATTGATGTGTGTGTTCCAGCAGGACGCCGCAGACTCCATATCCTAGTAGATAATGGATAATAATTGCAAATAGCAACAAGTAGGAAAAGGTAAAAAATAATAGTCATGTTTCTAAAACATAAAAACAACGGAATACAGATATTCTGTTTGTCTGTAAACATTTATTTGGATAATTTAATTTAATGTTTTACAATTTTACTTATTGTAATATTGAATTATCTTGTGAGTAACATCAATTCTTACACAAATGTTTGTAGTAGTAAATGAAATGACACATTCATTAAAATTTAACACCGTTTTCATATGGTGAAACTGACATCTAACACTGATAATTATTTATTTTATTTTGGAGAGAAGGTTGGCACGCATCTGCGTATTTTGGAACAGGGCTTTGATGAGGCTGCGAAGTTCTTCATTCCTGAAGTGGACGGCGAGAGGTCCGGTACCGTCTTTCCAGTGGTTCTCGATATCTTTAAGGGAACCGCCTAGGACGAATATCAACTCTTGAAGCTTGATCCAGGATTGAACGTGTTGTTCTATGTCGGTCGGGTTCTGGAAAGATAAGAAATTATTTTCAGTACAAAAATTTGTATTGATATTGATATTGGAGAATGTAGATGAGTTGGGCAAAATTAAATAAAGTGCGAAAAATTTAGACTTTCAAAATTGATTACATAAATGGTCATAATCGTGAGATAATATAACTTAACTACAAACTAATTTACCTGGAAAAGATGTGGTGCCTTCTGCACAACGATAGTGTACATTTCAGTGAGTTGTGTTGCCATCTCCATGGATATATCCTCCACGGTGCACACGCGATGGATTAGCTCGTCCAGGAACATGTTGACTAGTGTTGCCATCAGTCTGTTCAAAAACAAAGAGAAATTACCTCTATATGTACAGTGGAACCGATTACTGCATACGTAACAAACAGAACTGAAAAAAAATCATCAATATACAATGTACTTGAACCCTATTAAATTTTTTCATAATGTTCTTATGCAAATAACCATATTAAGACCATTGATATCGCTAGAAAAGCTGTGGCAGAATTGTTAGTTGGTTTGTTAACAAACATCCGTGCTAAAATAATTTGTGTCACGCATACTCAAGATAAGAATAAGAAAAAATAAAATGTATAAACATCGGAATTGAGAACTTCCTCCTTTTTCGGTAGTCGGCTAATAAAAATATTTCACGACTTACCTGGTAAAGACATTATTAGGAAAGACTCCTATCCAGACGTTCTTCAATAAATGCAGTTGTCGGAGGCACTGACGCACTGCCGCCTCCGCGTTGTCGCTCAGCACGTCCTTTACAACTATGCAGTTGAGATCTGCAAGAATTATCAATGTTAACCATTTAAAAAAAACTCTTGATCAGTAAATAAAAACAAAGAAAATGATCAATGGGTCTGACGAAAGCGCAAATTTTCGGATCAACCTTTTTATTTTTCCACTGCAAGGCACAGGCGTCTTCTTATGCAGAGAAAGAATGAGAATAAGGCGATTAACACACGTCACCGCGCACCGCCGCGGAGGGCGGTGGCGCTCGAACAAAAGAGCACCGCTCGAACGCGCGGTCAGGCGGTATACGTGTGTTAGGCATCAACGGATTTAATACAGGTCAATGCGACATGAGATCCGCTTCACCGCCTACCGGCGGTGCACGGTGCCGTGTGTAAATCGCCTAAATGAAATAAATCTTGGACATAAAATAGTAATTAGATTTTCAATTAGGTAAGATATTAGATACTTTCGAATACATAAAGATATGTAGCTCTGCTTGCAAGTCATAAAACATTCGAAAACGAATTTGTAAAGTTATTCACGGTAAAATAGCTGAACCATTCAGCCGCGTGCAAATAGCTAGAAAGATTTTATAATAGGCAGGTACAATACCTAACTTATTTAATAAAACAAGCAGAGTCAGTGGTGTAGAACGATGCATAATAGAAGTGAAATCACTTGTTTAGATTTATTGAATTCAAGGCATTGATAGTTACGCTTACATCATTTCATGTAGGTAGCATGAAGTGCAAATTTAAACCTTATGCAACTGACCTGAAGACCTAATATTATCCAGTATTTGCTTTCTCTGCTGCTGCATATGTATAGTGAGGTGCTTATAGCCCAGGTCTCTGATCTTCTGCACCAAGTCCACGAAGCCGATGGGATAGTCAAGTTCCCGTCCCTCCATGAGCACTAGCCATTTGTCACCAAACAGTTGGAGATTGTGCGCTAGGTACATACAGTTGTTGTGGAAGAGGGCTGGAAGATGAGTAAAAAATATATTTCGATAATGGCACTGGGTTTCATACCCAAAATATAAATTAGCTAAAACAAAATAAATGAAGAAAACAAAAGTAAAAACTCACCAACATACTGTGGGATGGTCTGCAGATAGTTTTCATGGTGATATGGTACAACTGCATCATACAGCTCAAACACCAGCCGAGTGGTGTTATACAGCTTCTTGCACACCACATCAGAACACTGCACCGCCTGCTCCATCATCACATAAGCTACGTCCAACAGTTCCTGAGCTGTCTTCGATATCATGCACCTTGGGAAGAAGTACAAACTCTTTGGAATAGTCTTATCGAGAATATTCAATGCCTCAGCTCCTTCTTCCTCCGGCTTTATCTCCAGCCCATCATTGGGCACATGCTCTACCCCAATAGACATTGAAGCACTCAAATCTTTCAGCATGATAGCCCTTGCAGTCTCCAAGAAGTGCTGACTTGACTTATTAGCAAACAAAACATCAATGTTGTTCAGATAATGCAATATAGAGAGACAATCTTCAGTAAAGAACTTAACTAAAACTAAGAAGTTCTGAAACTCCTGAATTTCTGAAGTGATCCTTCCATATATCTGCAGATCATTTATGTTGTTTGGTATGGTATCAATCAGGCAATCTTTGATCAGTATGTCCCTAAACTCAGAACTGATTTCTATGCCAACCATCCTCATAATTGTGGTGTCTCGCTTAAAATCGACATTTAGCTTATTGTTCAAGTAATTGAAGAGTATTCTTAAGTTAGCTATGACAGCATCATAACGAGGTTTAAAATTCTGCTTGTGCATTATAGTAACAGTCATCAATTCATCAGTTTCATCATACACAGTCACATCACTGTGTATTATAGGCATAAGAACTTCTTTTAGTAGAAACTGGGCAAATTCAGCTACTCTTTCAGTCAGTTTCTTACTCCTATCAAGGGCATTAAGAATATCAACAACAATTAGGGACTCATCAAAGCTTAAATTTATGGTGACTACAGTTTTTCGAGTGCCAGCTTTTATATTCCAAGTTACCATCCTGCCCCACTCAGTGTACAAATCAGTGAGCAGGTTTTCCCATATTAACTGAGCTGTATGTCTAGTGTTGCTGTACACTTCTAAGTTCTGGAACCCTTCTGCTGGAGACTCAGCATGCTGCAGGAGATCATACACAGCCTCCACAGCTCTAGTGAAACTCTGTGCCTCCCGCCCATCGTCAAACTCCTTGACGAACTGCCCACAAAGAAGCACATCACGGACTATGTTGAGAGCAAAGTTGATGGATGTAAGTTCATTCTGCAGCTGATCACGGTTGGCTAATGACTTGAGTATTTCAGCCATAGTCTCCTGTTCTATTTCCACCTTACAAACCTCCATATCCTCGGCTAAAGTTTGTGTTTCTGAGCATAATGCTGCACTTTCCTCCAGTATTGATGTCACATCATGTTCAGTAGAGATCAAGAACGACTTTAAGTCATTCTTTAATTGTTCTATTTCTTTGGATATTAGGGGAATCTTCTCAGAAGGTTTCCAGTTAGTTTCATTGACATCAAAAATATTTTTCAGTACATTATCTACATTATATTCCTCCATTTTAATGTTTTCTTTTGGATCTATCTTTTTTAATTGAAGGCTCTGGATGTTTTTCACGATTGGGTGATTTGTGCGAGTGTCGGCGTTGCCTTGAGTGGTATTTGTTAGAGGTTACAGCATTTCGTAAAGTATTTACTAAGAAACGCTTGTTGGTTTTGTTTTGTGGAGCTTTTATCCAACCAGAAGGCCCAACTATTTCAGCCCTTGCAGCTCCTTGCACAGCTTCCCGCATTAATTCCTCTACAGCGAGTCTGAAATTGAACAAAATCAAGCTGTTGCTTATGAAGGAACCTGATGGATTCAATAACAGTACTTACATATTTGCTGCAAAAATATATTAAATTATATGACACCATATACCATGAATTTACCATAGCATTTATTTTATTATGAAAATCACTATTATTCGTAATTTCAATATATTAAAACCGTGAAAACTCTTATACCAAGTGAAATGGATTCTAATTGGAACATTGTGCAGGATAGATAAGAGTGCAATGTCTACAACAATATTGGTCTAATAATAACGCATGGAGATTAATCTCCAGTGAACAGACGACTTAAAATCTCGAATACTAAAGTTCTATACCAATAAATCAAATGAAAACAAGAGATACTCACTTTTCTAGGGCTTCGTCATCTAATGGTTCTTTCTCGGGTTGATTAGTAACATCTTCCTTCTCTGTCATAGTTTAAATTACAACTAGTATGTAAAATATCACTACACTAACGTATAAATATTAATTAACCAATTATTTATTTCGAATTTCCGCAGAAATCCATTTTCGATAAAATCCTCAACCTACGAGAAAACAATCACGTATTTTTGACAGTTGTTGCATAAAATGCGTTCGTTGTTTGTATCAGTGTACATGAAAACGTTATTTTTATTTTCATCTGAATGTCATGCTTGTAAATCTAGTTTGAAAGAAATCATTATGCAACTGTAAAATATCATATAATAGGCATTAAATAAAATAAAAAGACAGATAAGAGTTGATAATGTTTCAATCACGAACGCAGCTGTAGGATTTATCAGTTTTTAAAACTGGCAAGTATTTTGACTGCGTGGAGTGAAACGTCAGCCACGTCCGAACGACTGTCACCGATCGTCTTGCAGCGTTCGCCAAATCTGCTTTTAGTTGTTTATTATTAAGCATAAAATAAGGTAAGTTCAAGTTATTTTGCCCTAAATATCTGTAATTTTATACTTTCTTATCATTCTTCATCAATGTAAACAAAAATCTAATTGTTTCCATTCAAAATTATCGTATTAGAATACCATCCATCTGCAACCTAGTTTAGAGCCAAGATTAAAGTCTTTATTTTCAATTTTCAGACAAAATGAGCGCCAAGCTGCTGTCCCTGATCCTCATCATCGCTACTGCGGTGACCGCTGAAGATGAGCCAGCGATTGCGAGGTTACTTGTATCGAAGCAAGTGCTGAACAAATACTTGGTGGAAAATATGGATATTCTGGTGAAATACACGCTGTTTAACGTCGGTACTGCGCCCGCTGTGGATGTTAAGCTGGTCGACAACGGTTTCCACCCTGAAGTGTTCCAAGTTGTTGGTGGTCAGTTGACTGCCCACATCGACAGGATACCTCCTCAGACGAACGTGTCTCACGTCGTGACCGTGAGGTCCAGCAGATACGGCTACTTCAACTTCACCTCAGCTGAAGTTTCATACAAGGCCAGCGAAGACGCCACTGAGGTGAGACGCTTATTACTTTCACTTTATTAAGTGTCCTATTTTATGAACAGTTACTTTTAACTATAGGCATATAAGCCTATCTGATACTCCTAGCTTTACTAAATAGAAACATTGGTGCACTTTCTCTTTGAAATACTATGTTTTGTGACTGGTGTGTCATCTTATTCTATCTAGTCTATTTGCATTGTGCCTAATTAAAACCTTAGATTAAATTTAATTAAATTGGATTATGTATTTAACATTTTTATGTTCTAATATGTAGCTAACAAATAAGATAAACCTTTGATTCAAAATCTTCTACAGATAATTAAACTCTTGAACTAAGTTCAACAACCTTCCATTATTAAATTGTATATCAGTGCAAGCAGTTCTATTCAAATTCTAATTATAATGGAGCCAGTAATTAGGTATATCGTACATTGCTTTATTTATGATATTAAGGTTCTAAGAAGGCATTACCTCAGTCATTATAGAAAGTAATGTTACTCAAATAACTTCTTAATTAAACTAAATCAAAAGTTTAAGGTCTCTAATACTAAGAATGTTTGGAAGAATTTATGTTTATTTCTCTTTTACATAAAATCCACTGAATTGATTTTGAAGAAACCTGACAATATATCTTATTCATCAGTAAAACATAGGCTACTTTTATCCAAGTGTGGGAAGTTGGTTCCTTGGTTTGCGGGTGAATCTGTAGGTGGAAATTAGTACTTAACTTCATAAATCATGTGTGTAATGCAAAAGTTGGATACACTCCATTCACTGTAATTGGAGAATTGTTGCTTTACATATACACAGTTATTTTTACTATAAGGAAATATTCCTGTAATGTTGAGCATAGGCATTGATAATTCAATTCAAATGATTAAAAACCTTCACTGTGCAATTTGTAAGAACATTTATTTAAACTCATGTACAATGAAAAGTACATATTTTATTGTTTATTGACCATTCAAACTATTTCCTGCATGCACCCCATATTATGCTATTATTACTTTACAATCATTGTCAACATAACAGACTTGTAATTTTTTATGTTCTTATGTAGTGGCCAGGCCTTCTACCATATTACCCCATATTTTGTAAAATCAGCCATTTTTACTGTAAAATTTAAACAGCACTTTATAGTCCTTAACATTTTATTGCAGAAGGTACAACAGCAATATACTTAAAATAAATTTAATTCAACAAGTTACATGACTGTTGTCTGGACTTAGGTCTTGGTTCTAATGTTCAAGATAGGTAGTACCATACTACCAACATGTAATACATTATAATTTAACCTATTTACTGCAGAAAAAATATATATTTGACTGACAAATCAATAAACTAAGTCAAAAAATATTCTTTAATTCCAGGTCCAACAGTCAATCAGCAGCTCTCCCGGCGAAGGTGCTATCGTTGCATTCAAGGACTACGACCGCAAGTTCTCATCCCACATCCTCGATTGGACAGCATTCGCGGTCATGACCCTCCCCTCCCTCGCCATCCCCTTCGGCCTCTGGTACTCCTCCAAGAGCAAATACGAGAAACTAGCCAAGCCCAAGAAGGCCCATTAGGTTTAGTTAGGTAATTAGATCACTGCTAATGTTGGTTGTATGTTGAGTTTCTATGTGACATGACTGATTTTCTTTTTCATATGTCACATCCGATTTCATTTGTTTTTTATCTATATGAATTAGTGTTACCACCTATCAATTTTGGTTTAATCGTTTTCACTATTTATTAATTTCGTCTGATTTAGATTTGACAATGTATGTAATGCATTTGTTGCCCAGTTGGATGGTTTATTTTAGTTGAATAATAACGCAAATAAGATTAGCAGATGATCTATCTCACTCCATTAGCTATAGTACATCAACATCTTGTTAATATTAATTTATATGAACAATAAAAACTTTTTTATAAGTCTAGCCTCTTTTTTATTGCAGCTGTAGCACATACTCATTAGTATAGAGGAAAATTGTCGTTGCACCTTTACATTTATGATTAAACCCATTTGCCCTCTTAGCTGCCTCAGTAACCAAACGTTTTGTCTACGATCACTAAATGAATTTAAGCTGATCCAAATTTTCAATATTTTTCTTTTGGTTGGGTGAATGGTGGACCAGACTACCAAAAGGTCCCCCTGAACTTTTGTCAGGCGGCCCGATAAAATAACGCAAGTATTTACGCTTGCGTTAATCCCGCTAGTAGGGTGGCTTTGCAAGATTGCCGCTTCACAATTTGAGAAGTGCTGAGAGTTGGCCTTCCTCACGAAATACAATTGTTTATTTATTTAAAATTATCTTTATAATTCGTAAACAGCAGGTGGCACTAATAAATTAACAACAATCCACGATCATAGGCATTATGTCCAGTTTCCGCTAGATGGCGCTGGCTTTAAGCGTTAGTTTAATAAATAAATGTTAGGTAGGTACATACCACATAGAAGTGAAGACCAAGGCCGAACCGCAATTACTTAACACTTTATATTTTTTAGTAAATCGCTTTAATAGAGAAACCTTAAAACATTGATCATCATGCCCTTCATCGCAGAAGGATTGCACCATTTCTAGAGTATGGCCAAATCCCCCCAGCTTGGGGGAAGCCGTTGTCTAGCAGTGACGTAGGTATTAGTTAGGCTGTGACGATATATCTATTGATAGGAAGTGTATGTTTCGCAGATTATGTACCTACTGTTATCCTAATCCTATTGAAAATTTTACTAACTTCTAATTTTATTTAGTTACCTACTTTAGGGTACCTTTGATTTAAAAGACCTTGTAAATCCATTTATACCTGGAGTCGCAATCTATGACTCAGCGACGACTGCAGGCTCCATTCTACAGGTATAAATCTAGCAAAACATTTCGTGCCTACTTGAACAGACAATGAGTTTAGCCACTTCAAATATCACGCGAGAAAGTAATGCAAGGCCGCTCACTTCACCCACTGCTTAATATACCAAATCATTACTTATATATTATTTTAATGTGCGAAAAAAAAACTTAGTGGGCTACTGGTATACTAAATAACATAGGTATATGAAACCTAGTTCATTCGTAACGTGTTGCACTTTTACATGCAATTCTCCAGACGATGCGATGCATAGTTTATTATGTCACGAGTAATATAGCCGCCACGATCTATTCCACTCGTTGGACACAAATGACACAATGTTAGTTTTGTCGTCAGTATAGGCAGTATACAATATGGACCATACGTTGCGTTGGGTTCTCCTATAAGTAGGTAGCCGACTTCTGATTTGACCAAGATGCCTATCAGCCTGAAGCTAAAAATGTCCAGAAAGGGGCCATACCGTTCCAACTTCTAGGCTCGGGGCTGCTTTGTGAAAGTTTCATAAACAAACAAAGCGATCTCGTTCTGACCCGGGAATCGAACCCGCAGCATCGTGCTATGCGACTAGGGTTACCAGATGAAAAAATCAAAAGTCCGGAGAAAAGGCCTGATTTCCATGGAAAAGTCCTGAGATTTTCTACAGATGAGAATTTTCTCTCAAAAACGTATTATTATCGTTGTATACACTGCGGATCTTGCGCACGCGTTTTAATTCAATTGTTACCAAAAGAAGATTATTTTAAGTTTGTTTTAAATTAATACATAAGTATTGATTTTAACTACAATTGTTACCGAAAGAAGATTATGTTTAGTAGTTTAATAAGAGAGATCTTTAAATGTAACCTGTTTTTTATTCAAAATCCTGAGCTATCACTAGATTTGCTAAATCCGGCCGGAATCCTGAGAAGAGTCGAAAAATCCTGAAATCTCAGGACAAATCCTGAGATATGGTAACCCTATATGCGACTAGACAACGTGGTAGTTATACCTAATTATATTACATAGATACTTACTGATAAGGGATATTCTTGCATTTTTTACTTATCACTCATCTGGCTAGAGGAAAAGTAAACAAACAGAGAAATGGTAGAAAGAAATGTCAATGACTCCAAAGGGTCAAAACAAAAACAAGGCGTGTTTTGGCAAGATCAACCATAAGAAAAATAAACGCGTCATATGAAAATGTGACGCAGTCACGATTTCAAAAACATCATTCATTTTTCGAAGAACGTAGGTACAATATTGTAGGTAATAAAGACCAAGGATGAATCACATAAAGAATAAACAAATAGATACATAGGTGCTTTAAAACAATAAATAATTGACTAAAACTTTATTAAACTTAACAATTAATTAAATTGAATTGTAATATACAACACTGTAGCCTAATGAGTGATGTTTATTAAATAAACTTGGACACAGTTTATCTATTTGGTATGTATAAACAATAAAGTAGGTGACTCGTCCCAGTATATGGCATATAGGTAGGTAGGTAGAGGAAGTTTTAATTTATGCAACGTGATATCTACGCGTTGCGTTTGTGCAGTTGCAAGTCAGGGTTATTTACCGTACTTCAATCAACGTCAATTATTGATTCCTTTGTAACAAAAATACAATAAATAGGTAAGTATGTATTTATTAGTATAAACCAGATGAGTTGTACTTTTCAGTACAAGTCAATGCGTTTGCAATCCTACAGCATTGGCAGAAGCCCAAAGCGATAAAATGATGACTTCAGCAAAATTGCATTTCATGTTCTGATAAAACGCTACCTTACACCTGCAGTGCTAATCTCTTTCGTTTCGGTACTTCCCGTTTAAAGCAAAATAGGGAAAATGCATTAGTTAAGTAGTGTACAATAGCAACTAACTTTTATTAATTTTTTCCTATCTACGTAGGCATGTTACGAACTTGGAGTTCTAAATTAATTTTAATTTACTAATTTAGGTACCATTATAGACCTAATGCATATTTTCAATAAACTTATATTCCTGGGGCCCGATTCTCGTAAGTTAATAATGTCAAAATCGAATAGAAATCAAATCGCAATATGATCGCAATAGCAGTTTTAACCATATCGGGCATTCTGCTACTAATTATAAGACCAATCGTATTCGATTGACATTTGATTGGTGTGCGATTGGTCTGCTATTTTGGTGATTTTGGTCTATACGGTAGTTTGCTGTACAATCATTTTGCAATCGTAAATCATTTGCAGACAAAATGATTCATTATTGAATGATAGAAAAGGATAAAAACGTTTATTTCAAAGAAAAGTAGCGGACTGCCACATACGCTTCAATCGTAATCGAGTCGGGATTGGATCTCAGTCGAATCGAGTCGAACGTGAATCGTATGTCGCTTAAGTGAAATTAGGAGAATCGGGCCCCTGTTACTACTAGGTACTAACTGCTTTGTTACCAGTGGCGGCGTAGCATCGGGTGGCACCCGGGGCGGACTACCTATTGAGCACCCCCCCAAAAAAAAAACGTCAAAATATAATCATGGACTAAAGCGAGCCTGTAATTTTGAGTTTTGGGACATAAAAGAACCCAAACATGTTTTATAAAAACCAGTGTCAAGTAAAAAACCCGCGAGCGCAGCGAGCGCGAAATTTTTAAGTTTTGGGACACAAAAGTACCCAATCAAGTGTGAAAAAAACCACTGTATAGAGAAGAAACCGCGAGCGCAGCGAGCGCCAAATTTTTGATTCTTGGAACACAAAAATACTCAAACAAGTTTGAAAAAAAAACAGTGGAAAGCCAAAAAGCAGCGAGCGCGAAATTTTTTGAGTTTTGGGACACAAAAGTCCTCCACCTCCTAAACAGTTTAGAAATCGTCAGCGTAGAGCGTCAGTTGTTTTTGCTACTTTGGAGGACACAAAGAGCGCAGAATAAATCAGGAATGATGAAAAAATCGCGAACGAAGCGAGCGGATTTTTTTTAATTAGGTACTTTGAGGAATTAATTTAATTAAGTAATCAGGTAAAAACAAAAATAAACAAGAAAGAGAGGGGTGACAGCCGGATTGGCACCCATATCAGTGCCGCCTCGACATCTTGCGCATGCACTGTTGTAGTTTTGTTTAAAATTTGAATAACGTGCAGTGACTGGTAGTGAACCTAGGCTTTACAGATTCTAAGGGCACCCTCAGTGACTTGTCCCTTCTGCCCGCGCCATCCTGGTCATGCAGATATGTGCCGACCGAGATGGCACCCCCCGAGACGTGGTACCCGGGGCGGACCGCCCCCTCCGCCGCCCCTTACGCCGCTACTGTTTGTTACAAATCTATGTTTCGATGAAATTCAAGAGAAAAATAAAATTCACTAAATCCAGGAAGTTAACAAAAAAGCCATGATGCAATAATCCGCTCCGAAGTGCCAACTATGATGCAGTAAAACAAGTTTGAGATAAAGTCTGACAAACTGCAAACGTTGCTTGCCGTCGATGACTGGTCTAGTCGAATGACCTCATACGATATTTCCACACCCGCCAGTGGCTTTTCGTTTATGGTCAACGCATTATCAAAACAAGGCCGGAATATACCTACGACGATAGTAAAAATAACATAGCTGAATCCGGTTAGACTGGAAGCCGACCCCAACATAGTTGGAAATAAGGCTCGGAGGATGATGATAGTGAAAATAACAATGTTTAATAGGTACACATTTCGGATTTGCAGCATATCTAATCCAAATTATAAAACTGCACCTAAGCATACGCCAAATAATGTAGAATGTAGCGTGAAAATAAACACTCGTGCCTATCGTTGGTCGTTATTTGGGAAAATCATTATTGTAGACTCTTATCTAAAAATCTCGATAAAAACTGTTAGCGTGACTTGTCGCTCAACAATAATCGTTTGGTAAATCAACGCCGTTAGAAATCTAGACTGAAATAACTAAGCTATGTGTGCCTAGGTATATTTACAGCAGTTGACCGAATCGACCGATGTTTGGGCTCGTTGACCATAACAAAGTCGTCGACGACCGCGACGGTTTGCTGGTCATTGATTCTTAAGCAGAGGTAAGTACCTGATTAGCCAAGGCGAAGTATTGAAAAGTCATTTAATTTCAAACTTTTTTCTTTCGACAATATCTTGATAAATGATGACGTCTTGAAACAAATAAAGGTATTTGTTCAACTGTTGCGATAAATTATTCATTTTGGTGCAGGTAAAGAAACGTGACTCGTTAATAAAGATAACGAAGTAAATATTAATTCCATGAACTTTATATAATAATACATTCGATAAGAATGGGTAATTGATCAACGTAAGAGTCTTTTCCGGTCCGAATAATTTTAAATGAATATTCTTGCTTTGGGTAAAAAAGCAATTTTCTGTGAATTGTAGGAACCAGACTCAATCTAGTTGATAGCAATAATACGAATCGATTTGTCCTACGTAGTTCAAAGGTTAAGCCATATTTAGAATCTGACTTAGATAATTCCACGGACAAGAGACGGAGAAATACGGAAACGAAATATGGAAATATAGGTTACCAGATGTCCCCACAGCTGCTCGTGGAAAGGGAATTAAAAAAAAAAAAACAAGTTTGGCTACTTTAGACGAAACTCATTGAATAAAAACTTGTCTTTTGAATGTCATGAGAACCGTGTGCTAGGCAATTGTGTTCCATTGGAATTTCTGGTACAGACGGCCAGCACATCAATCTACTTACTAGAATATGACAAAAATTAGATAGATGCTCGACTTTATCTCTAAATCATAAGGTGCAAACTTGGTAGGGAAAATTTTACAGATTAGAGTAGCTTGAAGTACCAGCTGGCGTCTCTAGTAGCTACTTAATTGATAGGTATACCTACATATTATTTAGTGTACTTCAAAAATGCTTGTTTTGGAAAAACCTTAATGAGGTGCAATCGATAGATACAGGAACCTACTTATTGATAACAATAAGCCAACTCTTCTATATTTACTTATGACTCAATCGAAGTTGGCGAATACTTAACACTTTTAACAGTAGATTTTCGAATCTTTACTATCTTTCTACCTATGATAGGTGCAGCATTTGAAGTGGCTTGCGTTTACTGTGAGAAGTGGGTAACCTATGTCTGTAAAGGGTCACGACCTCACAGATCGATCGCCTGCCATGCCAGCCTACCCCCAAAGGCATTAGTCACTGAACACTATTTTAGACCACTGCTTCGTGGGTGCGGTAAGATTCACGCAATTTTATTAAGCTCCACTTTGATAGTGTCATTAATGACTGTCCATACCAGTATTAGCAAAATAATCCGCTCGTTAAGAATTTTTCTTGGAAAACGATCATTAATTTATTACAGGAGTTAGGCAAATCGTTGATGATTAATGATTTAGCACAGAAAACACTAATAATAATTTACGAATGAAAGCGCTAATATTAAAATGGCGAAACGCTAACGAGAATAATTACAACTAGTCACTACAAATGTATTGCGGCAGTTAATCGCTGCACTTCCTATGAGGCGTCATAATCTAGGAAGCCATATAAAGGATGCCTCGCCACTTGTCCTTGTAAAAATATTCTCATGACGTTACAAAGAAAACACAACATCTTATAGGTGTATTAGAATCGTCTTATTCTCACAGTAATGTGAAAATAGTGTCAGGTTCATAGTTCACAGCTAAATAGCACATTACAATATGAGTTTGCGATTAGCCACAGTTATTAACTTTCGTCAAATGGCAATGAAACACGATAGGAATTGCGTTCGTCGCATGTTTAACGAACTGAGAGAAACGTCGAATAATTTCTGACTCGACTGGAGTTCTCTTACAACGAATTAAAGTCGTAATTGAACGCGCACTTATCATCACACAAAATGTATCGTTCTCACGAAAGTTACATTCTAAAACAATAATGTTTGTCTGTGCCAGTTATAAACAAACTGTATTACGCCGTTCCCGAATGTTCCGCTCAGAAGTCTTGAGCAATTTGGATCATATATAGGTACAGCGTGACTAATGCGCCAGGATTGTTATCAAACCGTGCATGTCAGTCGCAAGGCTTCAATACAGGCAATTAGTATGTGTAATGTATGTTCTCTGCACTTGCTGTGAGACTCACAGTATGAGTAACCAGGGGTGCGATTCACTAAGGCAAAACATCTTTACAACCAAGAAATCATCGTTGTAACATCAGATGAAGACTCGGTGGTATTCATTAGTTAAAATTGCGCGATCGTAGCGCCTCTACGATGTTGACGGCGTGACATAGAACTAACATTTGGTGCCAAATGTATGAAAATCGGTATTCAGCAACACGAAACATCCTCGCCTGCAACGACAACCTCGCCTTCGCCTTCGATTTTATCTGTCAAACCGAAAAGCTTGTAAATTGTGGATGTTTTCTTGGATGAAGGCGATTAAAATGTAAGTTAAACAAGTTAATTAATAAATTGCGATGTGAAAATATGTTTTTATGATGATTTGTTTATCGTACTTTAATCTCTGAAACGTTTGCGCCTATTTTTAATGTTTTAGATGGCAGTTCGTCTGTCCTGTATGATTTTTCGTTGGAAGAAACTAAACATCATGATAATTAAATAAATAAGAAGTCAGGCCTCCGTGATACGTAATAAGGATTTACTAACTACTGATAGAAACTATATTAAGATTGACTGAAGAACAAATTCGACAGTGAAATGACATGAAAGAAGATTTCCTGATATTTCCCCTTTCCTAACAAAGGCGAATCGTCGAGGAGGAATTAGCAACCGCACCAATATATCATCTTACAGTACAGTGAATAGGTGCCTAAAACTTACTGTCAAATTTAGTGGGATTTAAGTACCAAATAATGCTGTGACATTGCAAGAACAATGTCTCACAACCATCTGCCTCAAGGATTCAGCAATATACAAGTAGATGCCATCAACCATCCAGATATTATTGATAAGTACGAGGTAAGAAGCAACTGTGACGCAACCCGGTTGATAAGCAAGCCGGACTCTAGCACTACCACTTGGACAGTGGATGTCATGCTAGAAGTTATTTAATAAACAATAATATGTGTGACACCTTCTAACAATACATATGTATTTTACCTGTGTATGTTAAATAGTACCTAATATAAACATTTTTAACATTACACAATATTGTGCAGGTATCAAAGTAATTTTTATAAAAATACTTAACTTTTCTGTTATCATGAATTAATAAAACAATATTTTAATTCAACTTGTCTTTTTATTATTTTGTATTTTATAATGAACATGCATTTATTTCTAAATTCAGATTCCAAAACATTATCCTCGCATAATGGAATGTATTTTTAACTTGATTACACCGAGTTCTGGCAAATTCTTCATGTTGCCTCGCAGCTGCAATTGAACTGGACTTCCTCTGAACTGCTCCTTTTTGTCCTTCCAGTACTGCAACACAAGCAAAAATTATATGGTGTAATATATAAAATAAATAGAACAACTATTTGCTTGGTGTGGTTTAACTTTCAGTTGCAATTTCAAATGCCTTTATGATTGAATTTGAAGATAAAGTCATTGTATATGCCTGCTGTCAATACTAATTTAGTACCTAATACATACAAAACACAATGTAAAAGAGTACCTACTATACTTACCATGATTCAATGCAACGGTAAACACACACTAAATAGGTTCATAAATGATTATTGTTTACTAACCTTACACCACTGCTCCAATATTTTCATACACCCACTACTTCACTGTTTAGGGCTGTTGTTTTCGGATCATGCATGCATGCATGCATGCTCGCATTCGCAGTACGAGCATGGCCCATCATAATCAAACATGGTTTGCTTTCCAAAAAGCTTACTAGCTCTTCCAGCTGACTCAACGAAGGCAGTGCGTTGCGAGACACTAAAAGATAAATATTTTAGTTAATAGACGTAGTTCACAAAGACTATTGTATATTAAAATATAAATGTTACGTATTGTGTACTTACTTTCGATAGTTTTGGAACCAAACTAAAACACAGGACAAGTAGAATGCCGGTGGCTATGGGTACAACTTTTTTTAAAGTCCACTGTTGACCGCTTAAAGCCATTTGCTTTGAAATCTCGATTCTCGTATTTAGACATTATTTAGATAAATAAATATTATAATCCAGCTATGAGCAAAATGTTTGTTTTGGTTTTGAAGTTTTGAAATGACAGTATGACACAGACTATACAGTATACTACATAACCATATAAAAAAAATGTAAAACAAATGTCAAAGATTTGAGTCATTATTTTCCATATCGAAAATGATATAATTAATTAAATATTCGTTGCATAACGAATAGAATGTGTTTTAAACATACACATTATGCATTTACATTGATTTAAAATGTCGAAATAACGCCAAAAAACGTTAGTCGAGATTTTCTCGATTATACTTTAAATGGAATTTTGGCAACACTGTAAACATCCTAGCCGTCATCGTTGTTCGTCAGATCGTCGACGAGTTTTTGAGCTAAGCGAATATGGTTTTCGACAACGTTGTTTTTAAAAGCGATGTCTACGATGCGACATCTGTGAACTCGTCGTTGTTAGCATCGATGATGTGTTTGTTACAGAATCGCATGGCTGTTTTGATTCAAACGTGTCTGTCATGCACATATTATTATAATCATCAATGAGCGTTGATCAGATCAACTTTATCAGTTCAGTTCTATGGATTTTGTTTTGATAGGCGGGACTAAGCACTTTAGATTATAGATAAAGATTACACTAATTTGCAGAACGAGATATCGAACTAACTAAACATTGACTATTCTTTTAAACTTGCCGAAAATTACGCCGCTTTTCCACTGAACTATTACGCCCCTACCTATTAAATCGTTAAAACTCAGAAATTTGGCGATTCGCTCAACAGCACACGTTAAAATGCGCGTGGAAAACATGCACTCAAACAAACGCAACGCTCCACTTCGCCAGTTACAAGCGCAATGTAACTGCATCAACGGCCTGTCGGTCAACGAAACAAATACTTGCAATCGCTGGTTCTCATTGAGTAATGCGTCATTTATGTCTATTATGAAATTCTCCTGACTCAAGCATAACTACGCTGTGAGAGGAATGGCCACACGTTCGATCTTGACTTGAAGATATTCATGGATTTAGTAGATCTCCGTTTAATGTTCTCCAACACGAAGTAAATATGAACAAATTCCCTCATTTTAGGAGAGGCCTTTATCCAGCACGGGACGTTTTTAGACTGTGACGACGACTACGTGTGCATGGAAAAGATGAAAACTATACCTAATCTACATTAGTAATGCCTCGTTAAAACAGTATTAAACCACAGACAGACGCTGACATACATAATCAATTAGATAATTTCTAATAACAAGATCTGAGTAAGAAACCTTGACACCCGGAATGTGTTCAAGTCCTCGTTGTATCGCATTACAGACTGCGGCTATGGCTCGCCGACACAAACCGGTTACAATTTCAAAATTAATGTAATAGACAACCTCTTCATTATTGCTTATTAATGAAGTTTTTTGAGCGTGACCAACATTTAGAAGCTAAGTAAAATAAATGGAATTAGAAGCGTTTCCTTTGCACGATTTTTCAAAGCGGTCATGAACTTTCAGACGTCATGGACGAAGGACTTAATAATTAGGTAGTCGCCGCAACCACTTAACAATAATGTAACATTTACACGATAGATAGAACCTATCGCACAAAAGAAACAAAACACTCGCTTCGCTTGCGGTTTTTTTGTTTTAGAGTGTCGTAACTAAATACATTATTAAGTATCAAGTTACGTAAGCGAGAAGCCCAATTAGATAAGCTCTAATTTTCACGTCTTTTTAGAAAAGCGAACGTGGTTGCTTGGAGACTATGGAATAAAGATATTTTTCTGAATAAGGTGCAACTTCTGAATAAGGTAATAATAAAAATATACAGGTAAACGGGATTTAAAATCACGTCAAGTCTGCCAATTAATGAGAATCCAAACCTAGGTATAATGATAAAATGCATGTGGGATTATGTCGTTTAAGGAAAATAACAATTATATATTACTTCAGTGTTTATTTTATAATGACGATGTTATTCACCTAAATATAACACGAAAGATCTCGTTACAGTATGTACAAAAATAAAGCATAGTTAACGTCTAATAAGTTACTAGGAATTAGGGAGAATATAAAATGACAGCCATAAAACAATCACAAAAATTAATGACGTTCTGACATCTTATGTTCTGAACTATTGTCTAAATCATCTCAGATTTTGAGAATTTCTGAAAAATCTTATATGTATAGTTTCGTACGGTCCCTCCACTTAGAAGTAATCAGGGAACATGACAGGTAGACAATATGATCCTCAAATAACATAATTAACATCAACAATATTAACAGCTGCATTCGCTAAATATTCTTGTCTAAACCTAACAACAAAAACAGTGCTGTACCTATTCTTTAAAATGCTGTGATCTTTCGTCGAAAGTTCTCTTTACAGAAGTAAATACATTTCATAAATTATATTATGTTAAAACGTGACTTGTATAAAGCAGTATAAAATATAACATTTACACCATGATCTTTGCGTCCTTGTGTCAAAAAAATTGCGAACACAAAAATAAAGATCCGAACATAAGATTTCAGTCGACTACCTCTACAACTACTTCAATATATAAAAATATTGCATTGGTTATTTACATCGATATAAAACTCTAATCGTCCGTCCTGTATCGCAAACAACGATCGATACCCACCCGACTACTTCGTTTATCGCTGATATGACCGGACCGCAAGTTAAGGCAATTAGTTGATAAAGGGAAATTCGCTAATTTATTACCAAAATTATATATTTATTGGATCTGGGCTGTACGAATGTGTGGTCACAGGCGATGAAGCCCCGTAATCCGGGGTCGTAGGTGTCGTGCTAGGAGGGGAATCAATAGGCTTCGTCAGCACTGGCGCCACGTACTCCGGGAATCTGACACTAGACTCCTCCTGCAGGGGCGCTGGAGGGGTACAGCTCGGGAATGGACTTAGCAACAAAAATGTTCCAAAGGCTACAATAGATGCCATGATTAGAATAATGGTTCTAGCTTCGAAGCCTGCCCTCAGGCCGGCCCAAGCCGCCATGTTAATGAGTAGCAGTAGAACTGACACTCGAATTAGTCGCACGGCTGTAGCGTGGATCCTCCCACCGCCGACACCGCTCATGTCACACGGACCATACGCGAAGTATAGATTGTGTTTATCGCCCACGTGTTTGAGCATCATGTACAACAAGCCGAACGGCGCGATCAATGGGCACGCGAGGCTATACACCATTGTAATTGAGAAAATAGCTATGCTCCAAGCATAATGAACTCCAAATGGAAACTCGTAAAGAATGGCTCGCTTTACGTAGCTCTTCTCCGCCTTTGACTTGGATTGCAACAAATACCATACATAGAGAAACAATTCCGGAAAACGGATCAATTCTAACGCGGTACCGATTAGTCCAGATGTGATGACGTAATTGACGAAGAATGCGCCTTTGTCAGGCAAGAACACGCAATCCCAGCGCATCGTATCATTCTCATGATGTATCGTCCACGTCACAAACGCTTCAGCACTGGCTAGACCCAGAGAAGGTAAGATAAGAGTCATCAACAGAAGGTAAGAAACAGTTTTGGTCATGATGGAGTAGTTTTGTTGTGACTTGGTCCAATGGGACAGAAATTTATCAGAGAATGCAACAATTGCAGGCATGACAGCAGCCATGGTCCAGAGCAGCAGGGTGGGCAGGAACTCAAAGATTACAGTACTTATTTTGCCAAGAGATTCAGGTTTAGCAACCATGGTGTTAAAAAGATTGACAATAATTGCAGGGGTAGTTAAAAAGAATAGAACAATAAATAAGAAAAAGTTGACAACAATAGCCTTGAGGTACCAGACTCCAGGTTGCACACTCAAATTTTCCCAAATTATGTCAGAGGGATTGGTTGCATGAGACAGCACCCAACCACGATGCAAACTAAAGTTATTAATCACATGTTCGGCAAGCTGGTATGAAGGTAAAGTTAAAAAGGCAATGCCAAGAGGATCATTTAGTACCATAGCTCTGCATCTTTTTGCTTCATCTTTCAGCCTCTTTTCTTCATTTGTATAGAATTCCAGTGCATCTATTTCTGGTCCACACCATGCTGGCTTCACAGTTATGCGTTTCCCAGTCTTCTTGAAGTATGTGTCTGTATATATAAGAGCTTCAGTCACCATGTCTTTCTTCTCTTGCACATCATTTAGCAGGTTGATATTGTATGCAAGACGGAGATCCACTATTTGTATGTGGGGGAAGTTGTGAGCAAAATATGCTCTGATAGTAGACTCATTTCTATCAGCCTTTGATATGTTTGTGATCATTATTGTGCCAGTCATGGATGTTGGCACCGGCTTGCGGCCAGTGCATCTCCTCATTATCAACACAGATATGGGCAGGAAGGAGATGCTTATGAGAGTATGTACCCATAGCCAGTTTGATCTTCCAGTAAGATTTGACAATGTAGTTCTACTAAAAGTGCTGGAATCAACATTTAAATTGGTGCCTTGGAAGTTTATAGGCAGGATCAGGCCAATAGAAACTAGTGTAACAATGAACATTAATGTTATTGCATGTCTTTGGAAGGAGAGGTAGTGGACAGCATCAGGGCCGCACTTGGCCAGTACCTGCTCGCGGGTGAGGCGGAACACGGCCGGTAGCCACGTAAAGAACCCTTCGTCTATGTTGACAGCCTCCTCCGCGCTGCGCCTCCTGTTGACCAGCGCGTCGCCGTCGCCGCCGCGGTAGAACAAGTTAGTCCACCTACTCTTTGTGCGCTGCACGAGCGCCATTCGCCCGTAGTTCCATGCCGTCCGCCGCAGCACGGTGAATAAAACTATGAGGCATGACCACGACACCAAGTTGAGTATTAAGGTTTGGGGTATACCGTTGTACGCTCCTGTTATTATCACATTTTGCGTAGTATTCACCAACATACACCCTTCATCATCGGTTCCATTACCGCTCGAGCTGTTTGCAACTAGGGAATATGACACTATGTTTGTATAACGATTCATTTTCTATGTCGCAACACGGGCAGTCAGTCAGGCGATACAAGAGAAAGTATTTACATAATGAGAATCCAACTATTCCACAAAATTCACTGACACTTCACAGAAAACACACTTGAGTACACCTGTGTACTCGAATTTGGCTACCATCTGGAAATTCTATTGTTGTCAGATAAATTGGATCAAAAGATAACAAAATAAATGACGTTTTACTGTAACACTGCCGATCACGGTCGTAACAGTTCGTATAGAAAAACTATGTACGGAGGCTGGTTAAGATATTTAGTTTTGAAAATTAACGAGAGGTGGCGCTTTGTTCAATTTTGTATATTTTTTTTCGTTAGCAACATTATAATGTGGTGTTGCTATCGACTGTTTGTCAGTTCTTTATACGCAAAATACTTACGTCTCTAACTTTGAAATAAGCTTTTTCTTCAGAAAAAAAAGAGGAATGCAAACTTCAAAGCATCTAAATCATAAACAAAATATGTCTACACATGTGATCTACACTTACTTGTTGTTACTTGATATTTATTAAGGTAGAAAATCGCTTTGGTTTTTTCCAAGTGGTTTTGTAAATTTTTGTGTGTAATGGAACGCATATATGTCATGGCGTCCGGCCGGTACCCCTGTGCGGTACCCTTTAAAAGTTGTTGATTGTGTTGTGTGGTGCGTTCTCCTGTTTTTCCGTATATTTGTGGCTTTTCCGACAACGTTTGCTTTCCAAAGGACACCGAAATCTCCGCTTTAATTTTACACCTGTGCGCACTACTTTGGACTCCGAGTTTTCTCTTTACGATTTGGATTTGACGATATGGGATCTCCGTTCAGATGTTGTGTTCGTTATTGCACTACAACTCGCAGTAAGTTTTAAATATACTATTTTAATGTGGACTTTCCCATTATAAGTATATACAGTACAGTATTATAGGAGATACCGTAGAACAATAATAATATGTCTTCATTTACAGGTGATGATTGCAATGTTATTTTGCATTCATTTCCCAACCCCGATAAGGAAGAGGACAGATTTAGATCTTGGGTCTACTCAATTGGGGGAGATATTCTGGTTTTGGATAACCAATTTGTATTCAAAAACAGAAAAATATGCCACAAGCACTTCGAAAGTAAATACCATACAAGAAGTTCAAGATTAAGTGCTAATGCAGTTCCTACTTTGCATTTAAAAGGTACTTGAAATGTGTTTTTGCCTGAGTACAACTATAGATTTTTATCTATACTATTACTATATAGGTAACTATCTATACTATACTAATATTATAAAGAGGAAAGACTTGATTGTTTGTATTGAATAGGCTTCTAAACTACTAAACCGATTGAGATAAAATTTGGTATGGACATAGATTAAAACCCGGTGAAAGACTTGGATTGACACCCAGGATTTTTCAGGATGCGGGTGAAACCGCAGGCAGACAGCTAGTATAATATTAACAGGAAAGATTTAACTCAAAAACTACTGGTGTATCTACTTGGGAAACAAGTGAGACAAGTTGTTGCTGGATAAATACTGTCATGCATAGGATAGTTTTTATTTGAATATGAGAAGTAGTTCCCTTGGGATGTAGGTGAAACCGTGGGTGGACTGTACGTAGCTGTTTTCTGCAGCTTCACCCGTGTCCCGGGGGAACTTCTCCCCATACCTGGATAAAATATAGCCTATGTCACTCCCAGATAATATAAATATTTAATGGTGACAGAATTTTTAAAAATTTTCCAGTAGTGTTTGAGTTTATCCATTACAAACAAACAAACAAAGTTATCCTCTTTACAATATTAGTGTAGATGTAGACTAGCGCTATGCCTGTGAACGTAATTTGAATAAGCATTACTGCTCAAAACACTTTCTATTTATTTGGGAATGAGAAATTTTACTGCAGTAAAAAGTTGGCAATTAAATATGTGACCGACTCCACATTTGACACGATTTACATTTTGTTTTGCGTAATTATTACAATTAGTACTATGTTTTTAGTTTCAATTTAAACATGGCTTTGTAGCAGTTTCAACAATTATTCTATAGAGAAAAAATGCCAACCAAGGATATTTTGAAATATCATTTATTTAGTAAAATATAAATGTGACTGACACTACATGCAAAAGGAAGTTGTTTTCGAGAGAATTTTTAAAGTTAAATAACCTTCCTTCGTCAAAGATTAAAAACAGGCACAATTTATTAAAAAAAAAAGAATAAGTGCTTTATCAAAAGTTTCTAAAAGTATATGTATTTCATTTACAGGCATACCTTGTAAAAGACCATTATCAGATGTTACCAATGTGACCAGTTACAATCCAATATTTGCTCAACCTTCAACATCCACAGCAGGTAAGCCATAATTTTGTTACTGAGGTAATCTTGAAAGCATGTTAGTGTTATTCAGTAAAGTGAAAAAGTTTAATTGTCACATCAACTTTATTTTTAAAGTAGTAAGTTTTTTTATTTGATAGAGTTAATATATGATTGTTGCACTTGACTTAACATTGGTATAAAAAATATTTTGTAAATTATTTGTGATTTTTTCTTCAGAACTGGTTAACTTATTTTGGCAGGTCCACTTCATTCTGGTGAACCAATATCTATCAAGACCAGTGAACTTGAGAAGCTAGCAGAAGCAGGTAAATTTCTTAAAACACTTATAGTTTTAACTAGCTTCCGACCGCGGCTTCGCCCGCGTCCAGTTCGGTTATATCGCGTTTCCAAGAGAACTCTCCAAAAGTCCGGGATAAAAACTATCCTACGTTCTTTCTCAATGTCAACTCTATCTCTGTACCAAATTTTATTTAATTCCGTTCAGTGGTTTAGACGTGAAAGCGTAACAGACAGACAGACAGACAGAGTTACTTTCGCATTTATAATATTAGTAGGGAAGTAGGGATTTAACCCCTATTTCACCCCCACACTGGTAAAAAAAATAACTTTCAAAATGAACAAACGATTTTTTGTTTCTTATGACGTGATATTTGATGAACTTGTGTACTAACTTTCAACCCTTATTTCACCCCCCAGCTGGTCGAAATTTCAAAAATGCTAGAAAAAATGTTTAATGATTTCTTATCAAGTGCTTAAATATAAAGTTTCATGGTTTTATCTTTTAAAATTAAGAAATCCCATACAAACTTTCAACCTCTATTTCAACCCCTTCATCCCTTTTTTTCGAAATAAAAAGTAGCCTATGTTCTGTCTCGGGGTCTAAAGATTGTCTGTACCAAATTTCATCAAAATCGGTTGCGAGGATTAAGCGGGAAAGCGTAACAGACAGACAGAGTTACTTTCGCATTTATTATATTAGTTTGGATTAAAATCAGTTGATAGGTATGGTAGATATATTTATTTTCTACCATCAATGTGTATTATTCAAGTATTCTATACAATACCTAGGCAATTTATAGAATACTTGGGGTGTTTAGGGTTAAACAATGTATGAAAAATTGCAAATTTGATTGTCCATTAAATACTTTGCCTAGGTAATGTATACCATACCTGCTGGTTCTTCAGCAGTGTATATATATATATTTTATTATGTTTATACATAAATGCATTAATTTAATTTTTCAGATTTAGGCAAACCTGTAAAGACTTCAGGAGTAAAACATATTTCCCTAAAACAAGCAGCTGCAATGACAAAAAATGGTAAATATTTATTTCATAGATTGTATTAGTATACTATGTGGCGATAAGGTTATCACTAGGGAAATTGTTTATTTATTTAATACAATTATTAGATCAATAGTTAACTGTGTACTATTTTATGTGATACTGATAACATTATCGCTACACTGTATATTGCAGTAAGAATTTCAAAAATAGAGAATAGAGTTTTTGGTCACATAGAGAGGAAGATTGGGCTGAAGTAGATTTTCCTCCAAAATAATTAATTGAAAATCTCATTATGTCAAAGTCGCACTTGAATAAGTTAAGTTTTCAATTTCTATGAAAGAGATAATTGACCTACCTTTTAACAGGTTTTTTTTTTTCAGTACCAAACTTAGCGAATCTGCAAAAAACAATCAAGAAGTTACAACAAAAGAAAGAAAGTTACGCCACACGACTGAAAAGAGCCTTAAGACTTTCTGAAAATACCACTTTTCAGAAGTGCTTACAAAAATTTTCGACTTTGGCAGCCTTGTTTACAGTCATGCAATTTCGCGAAATTTCAAAAGGAAAAATGGGAAGAAGGTTCACAAAGGACGAAAAAATCATGGCTCTCAGTTTGTACAAACAGGGCCCAAAAGCATATAGATGGCTCAGTAAAATATTTATTTTACCATCTCCTATCACTCTGAGTCGTCTGATTTCCTGTGCTGGTCTAAGACCAGGAATCAACAAAAGGATATTTAACCAGTTGAAGAAAAGAGCCCAAAAAATGACAGAAAATGAAAAGTTATGCATTCTTCTGTTCGATGAAATATCTATTACACCCCATTATGACTATAATAGAAAACGAGATGCCATTACGGGATTTATTAATAATGGAAAACAAACAAACAGGAACATAGCGGATCATGCACTTGTTTTTATGTTAAGAGGGTTTGTAAATAATTACAAACAACCATTGGCTTACACATTTTGCAAAGGAACAACTTCCAAAGGAGATTTGAAACTTTTAATAAAAAATATTATTTCCGAATTGCAACAGTGTGGGTTTTATGTGCTTGCAACGGTCTGTGACCAAGGGACTACAAATGTTAGCGCTATAAACGAATTGATAGAAGAAAGAAGAGTTGATTATATAAGAAAAAATCTAAATTTTAAGCATCAAATATTTGAAGTCAATGGCAAGGAAATAATACCTATTTTTGACACCCCCCACTTAATAAAAGGGATTAGGAATAATTTAATTACCAAGAATTTGAAGTGCATTATAGAAGATGAAGTTAAAATTGCGAAGTGGGACCACCTAATTAAACTTCATGAGGAAAATCCTTCTTATAAAGGTATACGATTAATTAAAAATCTTACAGAAGCCCACATTGATCCAAAGAAAATCCCCAAGATGAAGGTTAAGATGGCAACTCAAATATTTAGTCAAACAGTCGCTACCAGTATGGGATACCTAGCAGGTGAGTAGTAATACACGCAAAGTACTGGCACGGGTCTTGAATGCTGACCTTCAGCTGCGCACATGCGAAATTTTGGGTTATACTGAGTTTACAATGCGAAAAGCGCCCCCACTCTACGCCGAGCGTTCAAGATCTGTCCCGATACCTATAATAAAATTTGTACAGATAAGTGGTAATTATACACTTTCCTGAGCCTAAAGTATTTACTAAAACTTGATAATGTGTTTGTTTATAGAAAACTAGCTTTCGTCAGCGGTTTCACCAGCTTCTTGAGGGAACTACTATATGTTTTTCCGATGAAGGCTATATTACTGCCAAGTTTAATCCCAATCGAGGTTCCAAATGAGGTTTCTAATATAATAAGGAAAGATTTGTATTTTTGTGTGTTGAGTAAACTCAAAAATTAGTGATCCAATTGAGATTAAAATTTGTATAGACATAGATTTAAATCCGAGGAATAACATAATGATAGTTTTTATCAGTTCCCTCACGACGCTGGTGAAATCGCGGGCGGACAGCTAGTAGTCATTATACCAAACATGATTTCGAAGTTTCATAAAGCACCAATTACCTGATCACTAGTAATATGCAATACAAAGTTTCTTAGGGATCATTTAAATTAAATTAATTTTATTTCTACTTTTCAGATAAAAGAATACTTCCTTCGGAGTGCAAAGATACCGCAGACGTATTGATGTTTTTCGATCAACTTTTCGACTCTATGAATGGCAGTTTTGAAAATTCAAAAAAAAGAAGCGGTAAAGTGCTGTTAAAATCAGTCACCCCAAAATCTGATCACAGTAAGGTATGGGCGAGGGCAAAAAAAGTTTTAAAATCTATGAAGTTTATTGGTAGAGGAGGAAGGGAAGGTAGTGTGCCATCAATTACAAACTGGTTACGTACGCTGGAAAATATTGAAGTTTTAAAAAATAAGGCATTCAATGAATATAATATAAAATCATTCTGGATGAGACACTTAAATCAAGATCCATTAGAGAATTTTTTTGGCTGTATACGGTCTCATGGATACAGAAATATATCACCAACCCCATCTGGCTTTGAGTCAGCTTTTGCAAGCTTATTAATAAATAATTTATCAAGTAGTCATTCTGTAGGGTCAAATTGTGAAGAAGATGACTGTAAAATTTTTCAATCAATGGACTACTTATTAAAAAAGGAGGATATTAATGAACTCACAGAAATAAATGAAATAGATATCGATGATATTAATTGCGAAATTATAGATTTTAATGAAAAAAAAAGTAATCCAAAAATTATAAGCCAACTCAGCTACGTAACCGGCTATGTAATAAAACAGGCAAAAAAAAATGTATTTAAAAATTGCAAAAATTGTAAAGCAATTTTATATTGTAATGAAGAAGAAGAACAAGAAATAAATGAATATATAAAAATAAGAGAGTACTCTTCGTTTAAATCACTCGCCTACCCTTCCGAAAACACAACAAAACTATTCTCTGCAATCCAAGACGTAGTCACTTATATTTTAAAAAGAAAAAGTGATATGCCTCGCATAAAAAATTATATAAAGACAATTTTGTACACAGTCATAGATTTTAGTTTTTTGACTTGCCCAGACCACAAAAGCGAGTTGACAGATTTTTTATTTGACTTTTCTTCAAGATTTTTTATAAATAACTGGTGCCGGGATGTAAATTTGTTATTAAATGGCACCAGGACAGAAAAAGATGAAGATGATAGCATTAAAGAACGGGCTATTACTTATTATAATAAAAGACACATTATCAAATCATAATAATGATTGTTTTATTTTTTATTCCCTTAGAACTTTTATACTGTGTTCATCTACCGTTTCTCTGTACTGATAATTAATATTTTTCTGTACTATCATAAACATCAGTTCAGACGAAACGGTAGATGAATTCAGATTTAGGTAAGATTTTTGTGCAACAGAGCTATATAATGGTTTTGCTAGCTATAGGTATATACATAGCAAGTTGTAGTTCCTAAAATAAACAAAGGATGGCGCTGTACTGCATTGGCCACTGATAACTCTATTCTTGTAATGTACTCTGTGCTGCCGATAGAGGAACTCACAGGCAGACAGAAATTGTCAAAATCGAAATCGCCACAGATTAGCGAATATTTTGTTCCTAATCAAAAACTATGCCGCTTATATCACAAAAATTGAGGATCGTTCCAGTCGCTGCCACGTTTATTGTCTTGCTCTTTTGCACTTGCGCATACTTTAATTAGTGGAAAGGAAACATAATACAATAAAATCGAACCATTCACTCTGCGCTGTCAATGTCAACAAACAATGTCTTATTTTAGAGTTGCGACATACGCGTCTGGGATTTTGTTACGAGTAACTTAATCGGAACGTAACATTATCAAGGAAGATAATACTTCGTAGACATGTCCGTATAATTTTCAGTGTGAAGTTTCATGAATTTCAAATAAAAAATACTGACAAGGCGCTATAACTTAAACCGTTTAGCGTAAAATCAACCTAATACCTATGATGTTTCTCATTTATTTTATAAAATAACACTATGTGCGTTAAAATAACACTAAGAATAAGTTCTTACCCTAGACTCCTGAAATCTACAATATCTTTAATGTGATTCAGAAGCAGTAACAATGGTCTGAAAAATTTGCCCTCCACATGAAACTTCTATTGTGTAACGTTTATGTTTTGTAAAGTAATCATCTAATTATTTATTCATCAACTTCATATTAAATTCAAGTCAAGGCAGCATAACTTTTTGTCGATTTCAGTTTTTTAAAATAAGGGAGTTATTTTTAAAGTATATTTTTCAGTAAGTTAAGATTAAATTCAATCATTCGTGAAGTCAAAAAGCAGACCCAAAAATAACTAGCTTTACTCAAAAGTGGATTGAAATAATAATAATAAGTCAAATATCAAACAAATATCACTGAATATCAAACGAATGTATCAAGCTACAGAATTCTTTAACTGTAAATACGAAGTATTAACTTATAGATACGAAGTATTTTAAAACCAATGTCAAACCTCTAGCACTGTCAGCGTTTAATTTTTAAATGATAGGTACGTTTAGTTTTTAAGAGATTTAGGATTGGTTGTAAGTTCATTAAAAATATAAGATTTTATATAAAGTGTGTAGGTTAAGATAATAATTGATTTCATTGGTTTTGATCAATTGTCTAAATAATGTAAAACATCCTTTTAGATTTGTCTTCTAGCAAAATGTGATGATTTATTTTCTTGTTACAGTTATTTCAGTCCATTACTACTTTCTGTGATAAAAAGCCCTACGAAAGAGATAGCAATAAACAATGTATTGAATGGATGAGACAGCTACACCGTACTTGAAATGAGAGAATAAAGAATGAATTTCTGAAATTCGTAACAAGTTCGACCGTTCGATTAACTTGTTTTGTGATAATTATTTTAATTTGATGACTTCTTATTTATTAGTAAGTAAAGAATTATGGCAGACTTTGATTGGAACAATTATTTGGAAGTGAATAAAACTGTCGCTGTTCCTGAAGAATTATTTTCTCATGTAAGTTTCAATTTATTTCTTTCATGTTGTATAATATATTTTTAAGATTGTTTTATTAATTTTATATTGTTAGTGCAATGTTATGTTAATCTTTATATCTTCCTTTAATGCGAAAACAAGGATCGAAAACTGGGAAACATTATTTTCAAACAAGGATATAAAAATGATGTGTACCATCTTAATTTATTTCTATTTTTATCCCATGAACATTTTATCAATGTTGTTATTCTGTTGAATTACTTTCAAGTTCTGTTTGTAAGCAATTTGACTGTATTAAAATAACGAACTTGATAGGGAAAGTATCATAATAAATATGAAACCATATGGTCATGGACATAAAAAAACAAAGTGATAAAAAAATTGTCTGAAACTTGGATCATCCATTTATCTTGCCATCTTATTATACATAGTTGGTAGAATAGTGATCACAGTATCTACCCAGAGCTTATTTTTAGAATTAATTAAATGATCAAGGAAAAAGTGGTCACTTTACAGTTAGCAATGTGTGGCAACCAGTAGGTATCTAACCATGTTGACTCCATATTATACTATCTATTAATAACTTAATAAATAATTTATTTAGGTACCAAGTGAAAAATAATGTTATATTAATAAAATTATAATGAAAAGATCATTTTAAAGAGTTGCATTAAATTATGTAATTCTCTCAAAGTTCTCTAATATTTTTAGGTAGTAACTTGAAAGTGTTTCATGAAAAGTTAGGTATTCATTTAATAATGTTTCTTTCAAGAAAATATTGTTTATTGTAACTGTACTAAAATTAATAAGAAATAGAATACTGCCTTATTTTGTTTGATTAATATGGAAAGGTCTCTGTAATCTGACTGACCCTGAACAGCACATTGCAATATTAATATTTTCTTTCTTTAAAAAGTCTTAAATCCTATTTCATTTCAAAAGTTGAGAATTTAAATTAAAAAGCTATTAAAGCTCTATGTTTACTGATATTATAAATTAAAACTATATTTTTTGTACCATAATTACAAATATTTTTATTACATAAACTACAAGTTCCCTATTTTTTCCCTTTGTCCTGAATTGATATAAATATTAAAATACAATTATATCTGTTTGATGGCATCAGTAAAAACACAATGTACGGAATAATAAACTATGCTTCTTCTGTTTAATGTTACTGCAACACTAAATGATGTTTCTAATGAAGTCGTCTTTGTTTTCAAAACGGTTATTTTATGCTTTAAATTAAAAAGGTGGTACTGCATACTAGCATAAAGCTTTTGATAACTATGTATTTGTAATTTTTATAGAACAAGCTTCTTGTTTGATTTGAAATAAAGCATAACTGTAAAAGTTTAGTCTCCTAGCATGGTAATAATATAATTTTTATCACAAGAAATAAGTATTTTAAATATTGTCCCTGTAGGTGGAAACCAGTCTCTACAATGGCATCAAACAGGGTATGTTGCTGGAAGTGTGTCATAAGAACAATCCAGACATCTACTGGATAGCAGAGATCACCATGGTCTGCGGCCACCTCCTGCGGATCAAATTCATTGGTGCAGACAATGACTTCTGGTGCGACATATCTACTACAAAGGTGCACCCACTCGGCTGGTGCGGGAAGTACGATGAGCTTATAGAACCACCTGATGAGATAAATGAGAAGTACGGAGATACAATTATAGAGATTATGAAGAAGGCCTTATTAGACGGTCAGTCGGTGTCCATTGAAGCTTTAAATAATAAGGGCTTGTCCCCTATAGATAGAATCAAAGTTGGAATGAAAGTGGAGGTGCAGAATGTGATTGATCCTTACAGATATTGGATTGCTACGGTAAGTTTAATTGACTTTATTATAATTGTCACACTATTGTTCTTTTATTGTGGTTTCTAGATGCTTGGGTAATGGTATTGGGATGGATATACGAAGTCGTTATCTAGCGCTCGATAGCCGGGACTAGACTTTAATCAATTGTGGCAATTGAGGTAGTGTGTCGATTAAAAATAATTTAACTTTTATTTAGTTTACAACAAAGTCCTGTAAGCTTCTACCTCTACTTTTATTTGTTAGCTGAAGACCTTGGATAAACAAGTAGATGTTGGTTACAAGCTTAATCAAAAACGGTTTTACTGAACCAAATTACTATTCAACTCATGATTAAGTGGCCAATCAATAATAAAAAATGTCCTCTTTCAAACATTCATAACTGCGATCGTTGTCCATATTTTTTGTGACAGCCACAAGTGGTTTCAAAGTAGACCATTATTATACGTGACTTGAACTGATGCCGTGCGTGTCGAATACGTGATGATTATGTTAGGAACAACTTACAAAATGTCCATTCTGCAATTTTTTTATATTTAAATTCATATCTGCATTGAAATCACTGTGTTGTATTACCCAAGCTACGTATATATTTATTTGAATAGAGACGTAAATAAAAGCTTCGAGAGTAATCCTGAAATTCTGCGAACTTCATATTGAAGGTTGATTCTTGGAAAACGTAATTGCGAGTTTATTTTCCTACCATGAAGCCTGAAGCGAAAACTCGTGAAAATGCCGCCCTCGCAGCGGCTGCGAATAGATTGACCTATAGCTTTCTGTGTGGGTGGAGCTAAGGGATTAGGTACCTTGTCTATACTTTTATAGCTACCTTATAATATTATAAAGAAACATTTTTTTCTTTGTTCGCTAAAGCCGCCGAAATTACTGAACCGATTTGAACTAAGTTTTCCGCGGGTAATGTAGGCTTATATTTTATCCGCATTCAGGTAGTAGCTCCCCCGGGATGCGGGTGAAACCTCGGGAAACAGCTAGTCTAGCTATACTTAAATAATAAAGAAGAAACAATTTGCTGTTTCTTTCTTTGTACCCTAAAGGCTCTGAAACTACAAAACCGATTTGAAAAATTCTTTCACTGTTGGAAAGCTACACTTCTCCTAAGTAACATAGGCTAAAATTCTTCCCGGTACGGCCAGTAGTTTCCACGGGACGCGGGTGAAACCGCGGGAGACAGCTAGTAAGTAATTAATAGAGTAAGCCTCTACGGCTAAGTTCGTTAGTACGAGGCACAGACAAGGGTTTTTGATAGCCGCTCATAATTTTACGGCTTACATAATGTCATTGTTTAATTACTTACGTGGTTATCCTCGGATAGAATACATTTATTACCCACTAGCTTCTGCCAGCGGTTTCACCCGCATCCCGTGGGAACTACTTCCCATACCGGGATAAAAAGTAGCCTATAGCCTTCCTCGATAAATGGGCTATCTAACACTGAAAGAATTTTTCAATCGGACCAGTAGTTCCTGAGATTAGCGCGTTCAAACAAACAAACAAACTCTTTAGCTTTATAATATTAGTATAGATATCAACGCTTTATGCGTCATTGCTAGAGGAATAATAATTTTGTTATGATCAACTTCCATTATAGGGTTAGAAGCCTTAAAGCCTTTTTGATACTTTTGAAAACTGCTCAAATAGTTTCCAATCTAATACGATATTATTGCGGATTTAGGTGCGTTTCGCGTAGCCTAGGGAAACCCGTAGAATAGTTATCAGGGTTCCACCAAAAAATTGTGTTAATTTGTAATCGTTTGATACCTATGGGCTCTAGACTTCCCCTAAACTAATTCTAATTAAGGTCCTTAATTTTATGTAATCCATTATGTTATGTAAATCCATTTTGAAAATAAACTAGATCAGTACAACATCTTACAGTGAGTTTTTATCGTCAGGTGTGTGAGAACGTCGGCGGCCGTCTTCTAGTCAGATACGACGGCGCTGATGAGGACCTTACGCAGTTCTGGATATTCTTCTCCAACCCTCGACTCAGCAGCTTCGGCTATGTTACCAATAAGGTAAGTTTATAGATCAATAGCTTTGCACATTGGTTCCTCAAAGCAGGACCTGGATGTATGAGGAAGATCGGGACCCATATTGAACAATGGAAAAAAATATGTCAGCAACTTTTTTTCAGACATAGATATTGCTATTAAATTATTGTTTGTTTTACACATTTCCAAACTACCAGGTACGGATTAAGGATCCATGAATAGTGAGATATTTCTACCTCGACCTATCATTTGAACCCCGATTTACACGAGCGCGATGCTAATTAATTCAACGTCCCTATCCCTATTATGCCCTTTCCAACCAATCACGATATTGATTTAGCTCCAATCAAAGCTCATTCATTCTCCATTAACTCGCCTCCTTTCAGTCTTTTTATAGCTTTAGAGAATAACACAAACAACTGTTGTACTCAGAAAAATACGTAAATAAATGTTATTATTCCATCTCTAAAATAAATGATAAAATAGACATTTCATAACATCCAATTTTAATATTGTAATTAACCTAATGTATTAATGTAGGTAATTAACCTATTGTAATTAATCAATGTTTCTATTTTTGCATGCCTAAGTTAAGGTAGAATGTACAAGGATCGCCAATTGCATTTTTGTAACATCTGTATTTATATCGTACCTACATTCCGTTGCAAATAAACTATTATTCTATTCTATTCTATTCTATTCTACGTTAAGTCAAGATCGATGAATTAAATTTAACGAAAGATCACTTGCTCTGCTCGCTACAGTTAACGAAGTAGACATTATTTACTTTCTCCCTGAAAGAAAAGAATAGATTTTAAATGTACGGGTTGAATTTTACCTAATTAAATCAGGATTTCCTCTAATAACGGGTTGAATATATCGGGTGTGTCGTCCACAATCACATTAAATGAAATGCGTTAATATACATACTAGTTAATATATGACGATTAACACAAACAAAAAAGAAAAATACGTAAAAATTTTTCAAACAAAGTAAATAGAATAAAAATGTGCGAAAATTAGAACACCATATAAACGTAAGTCATTACAATTAACTGAAATTCTCCCTTGAAAACTGACAGCTGTCAACTGATCAAAACATTCGATACTCCTAACTTTATCTCTGCTTTACACATGATGTTGTAAATTATAAAAACGAAAAATGACTCCTGTGGCTAAACCACTGGATGGATTAGTTAATTTTTTTTACAATTAGTCATAGAATATCATAAAGCATATGCGATTGGATTTAAGGTGATTGTGAACGACACACCCTGTATACCTACTTCGCGCACCGGGATATATTGCAACTATTTACGCAATAAATGAGCTCGCATGATCTCATTAATAATAGCAGTTAGAATTTTATCCAAAACAATAAAGCGCTATCGGCTTTCAACACCATTACCATGTGTTCACACAGCCTAGATTCTGCGATGTAATTTTAGCTCCAATCAAAGCTCCATTGTTACATTATTATCAATATTCCGTACTTAGTATGTAGGTCGGTAAATATGGGAACACTGTATTCTCGTTTACCTACTTGATCGGTTTAATGACCCCGATACTAATTAGTATTTAATTGCTTTAGGATAATAACGTACTTAAGTAAAGTAAAACTAATAAAGTAAATAGGTATATCTTGGGTATGTAGGAAGATGTGTACCTACCGACAAGTTTCAATCAACCCTTCTTTGTGAGCAAATAGTCGATCCAAGTGATAGCAATAAACCAATGGAATAAACGAATGTGAACCGACTATGCAATACAACTTAAAGTTAACGCTAGAATTAAGCGAAGTAAAATATCAATTTGGAATAAAGTTTCCTATGGCGAGATTATACGATACCTACCCCTATTAACCACCCGATATAAACGTATATCAAAAGCGTCGCGCTTTATGGGTCCTCCTTTCAGATAGACCGGGTTGGAGAGCAGAGCAAATTCTTAACAACGTTGAAAATTGAGTACTTAGTATTTGAAGTAAGGTTTATTTTTGCATGCGCACTGCTATTGTCATTGAGAATGCTCGAATGCGCTCGGTGTGAAATAATAAGAGGAGCCGACCGGCTCCGATCGTCTATTTTTTTTGACGTTTGGCTCCGTTTGCATGCTCTTTAATGCTCGCGCAGCCGATCGGCTCCGGTCTGTGTAAAAAAATGCGCGCCGATGCTCTCCGACCCGGTCTATCTGAGCGGACCCTACAACAGTGCTTAGATGGCACAAGCTAAAATCACCGTGACTCAGCTTGAATTTCTTCAGAATCCTCATCACTGGCTCACTGGCTTCAGCTGAGTACCAGTGCTGACTCAATCTCAGCACTGGTACTCAGCTGAATCCGGTTAGACTGGAAGCCGACCCCAACAGGATTGGGAAAAAGGCTCGGAGGATTATGATTATCATATCTCATCATACACTGTAGTCTTTGACTAATCACTCAATTCTCAAAGTTCGCAAAAATCTTATTTTCCATATCTCTTCTTACACAGGGTTCTCCGTGGCAGTTCAAATATCCCGGTAAAGTGAACAAATTCTCGTGCAAGAACAAATTGAGTACGCAACTGCGGCAGAGCGCTGAAGAGGCCATTTCAGAGCCTACACCCGCTGACTTGTTTCAGGTAAGTTTTGTTAGTTAAAATGAAAAATTCGTAGGAATAATTTAATCGACAAACTAATTAAATTAAAGCAGTATAATAAAACCTAATTCCCATCAGGATAGATGCACATTTGTTACAACGAGTCTTTTTTGGCTGCATCAAAGCTTATGGTTTTATTTATTTCCAAATAACCCCAAGTAGAACCAGCTTTTATAGAGGAAAAGTCTTGAATAACATGACGTCAAAGAAACCTCTTTTAAGTCCGGTTAGGCGTTATATTCCAAAAGCAAATGCATGATGTGGTTATCCCACAAATGACGTAACGCTAATACTAATTATTTTTCCTCCACAGCCGAATCAAAACCTAGAATCTCACAACTTCGTCAGCGGCATGAAGGTGGAAGCTCTGAGTCCTCAAGACATGCGCACTGTCCGCCCCGCGACCGTCACCAAAGTGTTCAACAATTTACACTTCCTTGTAGTCGTAGACGACCATGTGGATGACTATGAGGACTCCAAGATGGCCTGGCTCTGCGACTCCATGCACCCATACATATACCCTATAGGTTGGGCGCAGAAAAATGGCCTCACCTTCAAAAATCCCAAAATCTGGAAAGAGGGACCTTTCGACTGGGACGAGTACCTGACAATGACGTCCTCAGTTCCAGCGCCTGATTACTGCTTTGGGAACAAAACGCCGCTAGAAGGCATAGAAATCAATATGAAATTAGAAGCCGTAAATCCGCAAAATCATGAAGAAATACACGTGGCGAACGTAGATAGTATTGTAGAACACATGCTGTGTGTGGAACTGTTACCAATAGGAGAGAAGTATTGGTATGCTCAAGACAGTGATTTGTTATTCCCTGTCGGTTGGTGCGACAGCAACGATTACGCTTTACACATTCCTGACACGACTGTAGAGAAGGAGCCACCGAAGCCGGTTGAGGAGAAGCCGGTGAAGGAAGACATGAAGTGTTCAGATGAATGGTGCGATAGGATTTTCTTTAACTACAAGTGTTACGCGGGACCATCGATAAGTAGGAACAAATTGTCTCAGCTGCCTAAGCACGTGGGGCCGGGGCCGCTGTCTCTGGTGCTGAAGGAGGTGCTCAACAAGATAATCTCGGCATCATACAAGCCGGCCAAGCTGTTGAAGGATTGGGAGACTGAAGGGCCGCCCGAGGAAGGGATGAGACTCGAAATGTTGAGAGCAAAGTTAGTATAAAACGAATTAGCGACAACATACTCATCATCTTTCCCCTGCTCTTTTGCTTATTTGGGTTTTGAATAATCTACATAATTTATAGATAAACCTTCTCATTTCCAGGCTAAAGTCCAGTACGTACCACGCGTACGTGCCGGTGGCGGTGTCGGCGACTCAGGTGTCGTCGTTCTGCCGCGGCGTCTGCGTCAAGCTGCAGGCCTGCCCGTGTCTCTTCGGCCCCGACGAGCACAGCGACCACTGCCCTAATGACTGCCAGCGGGTTGACAAGTCCACCTTCCGTAAGTTTATGTACATACTTATGTAATGTTAGTGGGAATCTGGAAAAAAGTTGCTAGATAATAGTTACATATCGTGATTTTTTCCCTATTGTGTGTGTGGTAGAACATCCCCAGTTAAACATACGTCTAAATGGGGGTATCGAGCCATTAAGGTTCAAAAGGATCGGGGCGTCTTATGCGCGTACCTGTAACCTTAGCCAGATCCGAGGTTCGATGTTTTTATAAACCGAAGATAAAACATAAAAAATATATCAATTACAGATCACAACACCGAACGCCGAGGCAGACCAAAAGGCAGCGTCAACGGTAGGAGGAAAAAGAAAAAGGCCGCTCCAGAGAAGAAGGAAAAGGAGCAGCAGCCGTCGCAAGAGACGGAGAGCAACAAGGACGTGGAGTCCGTGGAGAGCGAGCACAGCGCCGGCTCCGCGCCGCCCTCCTCGCCCGGCACGCGGCCCGGCTCGCCCGACGCGCCGCGCCGGCGCCGCCACAACCACTACCCCAAGCTGGAGATGAAGACGCGCGGCGCCAAGCTGCCCAACTTCGCCATACAGATGAAGGAGGCGCACTGGAACAAGAAGGACGTGCAGACCATATACAGCAACACGTGCGTCAAGAAGAATGCGCAGGACAGCGACACCGAGAACGAAACCAACGAGAGCAGCTCCAATTCCAGAGACGCCAAAAACATATCCGACGTGTCGGACTCCGAGGAACCAGAACTGAAAAAGTTGAAATTCAACACTTACGATCCTCTGCCGACCGATAACAAAATGTTTGAAAAGGATATGGCCATGACCTGGATGAAAGGAAAACTAAAGCTCTCGCCAAACCCGCTGGATTGGTCCGTCGACGACGTGTACGCCTACCTGAGCAGCACTGACGACTGCAAACTGATTGCAGACAAGATGAAGCAGGAGGAGATAGACGGCCAAGCCTTCGTCATGCTAGATCTGCCCGTCATCAGGGAATTCTTGCACATGAAAAAGGAATTTGCGCTGCAACTTAGTAAACATATAGCTATGATGAGGTGGTATATAATCAATTTTGAAGATTGTGGAGAGTCGTGATTTTGTTAATTGTTCTATTCTTTGTCTAGTCCACAATAAAGTATTTGTTGAATAATTAAATCACGAGTTTATATTCATATAAAATTTATTACGAATACGTCGTTTTGCGGAATTTCCTGCACAAAAAATTACAAAGTTTAGTCATAAATGATTTCTCATTTTCCCGGTCATGGGAAAAGTCCTCATTGAGATATGGGTGACTTTCAGAAAAGAATGTCCTGTGACGCACAGGAAATATAATTTTGATATTTACGACCTCGATGGCGCAATGGTCACCATGCCGGACTGCCGAACCTGAGGTCCCGGGTTCGATTCCCGGTTCGGTCGACATTTGTGTGATGAGCATGCTTGTTGGCCGTGGTCTGGGTGTTACAATATGTATTTATAAATATGTACATGTGTAGCTATATGTAATTTATCAGTTGTGTTAGCACCCATAACACAAGTTAATTAATAACTTACCATGGGGCTAACCAACCGTGTGTGGAAAGGTGTCCTGACATTATTTATTTATTTATATTTAATGAAATATTGTTAATTAGCTAAATCTGCAATTAAAATTGTACCATAATTTTAAGAAATATTAAAGTTTTTCTGTAAGCTTATGATGTAAAGTATTCCTGAACGTCACAAAATATAACCAATCAGAAATAAAATAAACAAGTATTGAAACAAAATCAACTTATATTGGCATAAAGATATGCTTATAATCTTTCAAAAAATAACAAAACTGTAGCATAATTCTATTAGATTGTTAAATAATTAGATAGTTTCACGTTCGTCACTTTTTGGACACATCTCACAGAAAAGTTGTCATTACTAATTATACCCGCTACAATTTCCAAAGTCAAGCCGAGTGAGAAATTTTAGATAATACAAAAAATCCTCAATATCGATAATTATAATATTTATCGATAACACGTTAAATTAAGAGCAGTGGCGCTCCACTACGGCTACGCGATTCCAGCGCCAAAACCGAGAGAGTGGAACGTGGAACTGATCTCGTTCAATTTGACTGTCCCATCTGTAGCTTGCTACATATAGTAATCTGCAAAGACTATACACAAAGGTAATCTGTGGGTAGGATGCTTCTTTTGAATGGTCGCATTTCCACTATATTTGAATGGATCTGAACACTGTTTACACCGTAACACGTCCACTCACTGACGACGATTCGAATACATCTGCATCCCAAACTAAAGATTTTCTTTTAGGACATTTTTTCAAAAACAACAACGCGTAAAACGCAAAAACTAAAATAATAGCCCGCACTTCAAGGATAACCTTAAATCTACATGGTATGTAACGGCACTTGTTTGTTTGTTATGAATGAAATGAATATAGTCTCACTTAAATAATCGGCAAACTTCGCTCCATTCGGTTTTCGAACCGAGAATTCAACTCGAGTGGATTCGAGTTACGCCCAACTCGAGTTAGGTACTCGCTGTCCAAGCTTTATTCGGATTGTCATCGAGTGCGGTTAACATGTGTGCCGGAGAAATGTGTTTAAATAAATTTTAGAGTGGTTTATTCTATTTCTTGTTAGATACACGAGTACCTACTACGAAGTAGGAGACCTGTGACAATGGGTACAACAAACACATTTTATTTCATCGCGTTACTATCATGTTCGGCAGTGTTATGTGAGTATTACAACAATACCAATGTAATAAAATATAGTGAATAAAAAACTACATTATACATTGCATCAACTTTTGGTCAGTGGATCGTCTTGGGGGCGGAGTGTAGGAGTTGGAATATACGCGGGCTTATTACACTTGACTAAATTCAGTCGTCTAAATGATGCAGTTACTAAATTCAGTCAAATGTAATCTCATTTAGGAAGGTCGGTTGCATTAAATCATTAAGAAACCTAATTAGACAAACAGGATACAAAATTTAGTAAAGTGTAATAAGCCCTTTGGGGCACTATGAGTAGGGCTGCCATCTCGAATTTCGCCCGGACACAAGGACGGATCCAGGATGAGGGTCATGGTGTAAAAAGGAGAAAACGGGACCCTGATGCTAAGAATTCGCTGTCCAGGTTGACAACATGCTGTATCTCATGAACCCTGAAATTTTCACAGAAATTGTATTGCTGTTGCCGCTATAACTTAATAATACAAATTACGCGCCCTTTTCTGCGTGCAAACACTTTTCATAAATAAAGTCTCTAACCTGAAAAAAATTTCGCGCTTTCTTTATTTACACTGATATATCTAGCAAGAAAGCGCTTTCATCTACGTTTAGTCATCGCTTTGAATAAAAATTGTCGCGCATGCTTGGCTCGCGCTTTCTTGTATTGAAACTATTTAGTAGAGATGGGTAACTCAGGAGTGATAGATACAAATGATATGAATCACTCCATTTGAATCAATCACTCTTCATATCTTTACATATCCGAATGTATCAGTAGTTCAGTATATCTTTCTTTACACCTCACTCACTCGTCGGTCATCGCGTCGGGTACTAACTATTTAAACAATGCTTATACTCAATACTAGATTGCGATTGACTATTCATTGAACAAATTAACATAAAAGAAGTAGGTTGTACCTACAGTCATAAGAATATATATTTTTTTTTATTAGAAAAAAGTTGTTCAATCGCAACCGCTCAATATATCAGAAAGATGCAAACAACCAACCTATCACTATATCTGAATGATCTATTTGAATGAGTGAGCCGCACACGAGTTGCGAGTTTAAATGAGCTACTGAGTTATACTGAGCTACTGATATAAAGATATGAAAGAGTGATTCATATCCCAGTGATTGAAAGATGCATATCTATCTTTTCTTTTCAATGACACATTTTGCCCATGTCTACTATTTAGGTACCTGCTATATAGCAACAAGGCGCTTTCATCTACGTTTAGTCCTCGACATGAATATACCTAATTTTCTTTTTGAATGGTAATAGCTCAGATCAAAGAAATAGGGTAATAGTAAATGGATAAAAAATTAGGTCTTGTTTGATAAACTTGAGCGTCTTCAGAATGTTTGTATAAGATTCATATTTGGTTTACGCAAATATGATCATGTGTCAGAATTTCGTGTTAAGCTCAAGTGGCTTCCAATACGACTTCGCCGGAACGATCATATACTCTCCTTGCTATACCTACAGTATTCTTTTTCACCCTACGTCCCCAGCTTATCTCAACAGTCGTTTTGAGTTTGTTTGTGATACGCATTCAAGATCAATCAGGTCATCAGAAAACCTAAAACTTAGGATGCCAGTGCACTTTACGTCATTTTACGACAAATCGTTCGTTGTGCAGGCCACTCGTCTGTGGAATGCACTGCCAGTGGCAATAAGACGGGCGCAGTCGATTGCAGTGTTCAAAAAAATGGTGAAGGATCACTACTCGGCTCAATGACTAGGTACTGTCGCTGTATTGTTATTCTTTTAACTTCATTTTTCTAATATTATTACATGTATTTTATATATTACTTATCGTTTATTGACTATTTATTTTCTATATCTTTAGTATTTATCGCATATTTATCAATTATATGTACACCCTAAACTATCCATTTTCAAGGTATTCTCCAGATAAACTCCATCCAAAGGTTGTCTGGAAGAAATCGCTGATTACCGATAAGACCGCCATTTGTAGTCTTCTTTGTGTATTGTGATGTCCTGTGTTGTTAATTTTCTTGGTGTACAATAAAGCATAATCTATCTATGTATGTAAGAAAATCTAATTTTGACCCACTTCCCGGTCTTCGATCAGATTGAAATTTTGCACACGCTCTGAGTTCTGATGACAATACATGACTAGCTTCTGCCAGCGGTTTCACCCGCATCCCGTGGGAACCTCTGCACGAACCTGGATAAAAAGCCTATAGCCTTACTCGATAAATGGGCTATCTAACACTGAAAGAATGTTTCAAATCGGGCCAGTAGTTCCTGAGATTAGCGCGTTCAAGCAAACAAACAAACTCTTCAGCTTTATAATATTAGTATAGACTAGCTAAGAAACATCATTACAAATCCAATATGGCGGTCTTCCCAAGATGGGGGACTGGCTGTTACAAATCCACCCCCTTGATAGATATGAAAGTCAAATGAAAGGGTTTGCTATCAGGAATACGAAAAAAATGTCACGTGACTTAAATCCAAAAAAGTATTAAATAAAAATAATAATTAAAAACTATAAAACACGCTTTTAAAAATTACGAAATAATTCGGACCAGGTGACAGAAGTATAATTAAAAAAAACATTAAAACTACAATCTAATGATGATGTAACCAAGCACTTTAGTATAAAAATGTCAGGATAGGTCAACAAATGATAACTTACTTTATTTTACAATTTAAAGTTAATTAGATAAAATTTCTTTTAATTGGCGCCCGATTTTTTCTGATAGCAATAGTGCAATGCACAGGTCCTACAAAAAATCGGTCAGAAAATCTTAGTAACATGGCAGGTGGGTGACCTTTCGCTTCCTTCCTCGCAGTAGTGGCGTAAGGGGGGGGGGGGGGTCCGCCCCGGGTACCACATCTCGGGGGGGGGCATCTCGGTCGGCACATATCTGCACGACCAGGATGGCGCGGGCAGATGGGACTAATCACTAAGGGTGCCATTCTAATCTGCAAAGCCTAGGTTCACTACCATTTACTGCGCGATATTTAAATTTTAAACAAAACTACAACAGTGCACGCGCGAGACATCGAGGCGGGACTAAGAGGGGTGACACCCCTCTCATTCCGACTGTCACACCTCTCTTGTATTTTTGCTTTTACCTGATTACCTACTTAATTCCTCAAAGTTAGAAAAAAAATCTTTCGTTTTTTATAACTTTCACTTTTTTATTCATTTATTACATACACATTCATATATATTCATTTACTAGCTTCTGCCAGCGACTTCGTCCGCGTTAGATTCGGACTTTGTGCAAAGAGAGGAGTAATAAAAATCATCAGCCTATCCAATTATCTAAATTTATGCGTACCTAGCCTATTACTACTTAGCTTTAACCACTAAGGCTGCACACGTGACGAAAACTTAAAAAATGGAGTAACTTCTCCCGTTTTCCCAACATTTCCCATCACTGCTCTGCTCCTATTGATTGTAGCGTGATGAAAAGCATCCTATAACCTGCCCAGGAGTATGAAGAATATTTGTGCTAAGTTTCATTAAAATCCGTCGAATAGTTTTTGTTTCCATAACGAACATACAGACAGACAGACAGACAGACAGACAGACAAAATTTTTACTGATTGCATTTTTGGCATCAGTATCGATTACTAATCACCCCCTGATAGATATTTTGGAAATATATTTAATGTACAGAATTGACCTCTCTACAGATTTATTATAAGTATAGATTACATTTTTTTTTTCTAATTTATATTCTGCGCTTACTATTTGAGTCCTCAATCTAGCAAAAAGCTAGTAAAGCACCGAAGTAGCAAAAACAACTGACGCTCGCTTCAGTCACGGTTTCTTTTTATTTGTGCTTAATTCTGAGTTAAATTTGAGAGTCCTCAAACAAACTTTTAGAAAATTTACTTTACGGCGGATATTCCTAAGCTGTTTAGGCGCTATTTGTAAGCGTTGGAGGACTTTTGTGTCCCAAAACTCAAAAAATTTCGCGCTCGCTGCTCTTGCAGCTTGTTCATACGTTGTTTTTAAACTTGTTTGAGTACATATGTGTTCCAAAACTCAAAAATTTCGCGCTCGCTACGTTCGCGGCTTAATTAACCGTTTTTTCAAGGCATGTTTGGGTTCATTTGTGTCCCAAAACTCAAAAATTTCGGACTCGCTTCATATAACTTTGCAGTGATCTGTCACCGGTTTCTTAATGTTAAATCTAGCGAAAAGCACCATGAATGATTTCTACACGATTTTTTTTACTAGGTACGTGATTATTTATATTTTGTCGTTTTTTTTTTGGGGGGGGGGGGGGGGGCGGGGAGAGTGCTCAATAGGTAGTCCGCCCCGGGTGCCACCTGGGTGCTTCCTCGTCTCAAGGAATCACACGAGAAGCCTGTCGACAACCCTGTCGACATTATTCGATCATTTATATGTTTTTTTTAGATACTGAAAAGTAAACACGAAATAATGTCAGTGGAAGATTTCTTCTTTTTATTGCTACAATTTTAGATAAAACATTATTTAAAAGTTTTTGTACCCAACAGATAAAAAAATATACACAAAAACGCTATCTGTTACATAACATAAGTAAATTCGGTTCTTCACGGTCGAGCCGGAATTGCAGATATTCATAGTGAAAGAGCCTCGGGTTCAAAATTACGTGAAATATTTTGAAATTCAACATTTTCATAATTAAAATATGAAGGTGGTCCTTTTTGCTCACATATTGTTTCAAAAAAGTGGCTTAACATTGCGACATATTTCAAGTATTTAATTTAATGCTTTGATGTTTTTAAACCCATGTGAATAGTGCTTTAACGTTTGCACGATAAGTCAAATCACGTCACTCACACTTAAGTTATTGTCGACATATGTTAACATATTCAGGACCGAGTAATGATGACCCGTGTCCCAATTTTGGATGGAAAGAGCTTGAAGCTCAGTTTTTCTCCGAATTGGACAGGTTTCGCTGGTTCTGCTTTTGAGTTTGATGAGATGATGTGCAATTTTATAAACAGTTAAGAGGATGTTTCCTAATTCTCATTTATTCTTATAACATCTCTATCTGCAGTGCAATTTAATATCAAGAGATACAAATTCATAACGTTTGACCTTAGGTTTTAATCGCGGCTCACAAAATAGGTACGCGCCGAGCTTATTGTAGTTGCTTATCAGTGTTAGTAACAAAATGAGGTTTTAATGTTCGGTCATTGCTATATCATAGAGTACGTCAGAAACCATTTTATTTACTTTGTAAATCATTAATTGAAAAGCATATCCACCCTATGGGTGATAGTCCTTTACATTTGCCAGACGGATTAACATTTCGCATTTCTTCTTATAGGTACTATAATGTCTTTGCTAGTGGAACACTGAACTAAATCTGTTGTACTTTGATTTTATGGATTATGACTATTGATTTCATGGGCAATCACTTCAGAGTTTTTATAGTAGATATCCTATTGTGTTTGTATGCAGCAATCCCGCCAGAAATCAAGGAGGGACCAGAGAACCTCACCAGGGTGGATGGCTCCGAGGCTGTGCTCAAGTGCAGAGTGTTTGGTGAGCCGAAGCCGATCATCAGATGGATGAAGGGTTATGTTGAGGTTACTGGTGGGAAGTAAGTACCTATTCTTGAATGCCATAATTATTCTAGTAACTATCTTCGATATATCGCAGAGATTCCTTCCAGGCGTGTTCACTAAAGGAATTATTGCTTATGTTATCTCATGATTATTTAGGCGATTGAGGCGATTAACACACGGAACCGCGCACCGCCGCGGAGGGCGGTGGCGCTCGAACAAAAGAGCACCGCTCGAACGCGCGGTCAGGCGGTGTACGTGTGTTAGGCATCAACGGATTTAATACAGGTCAATGCGACATGAGATCCGCTTCACCGCCTACCGCGGCTGTGCGCGGTGCCGTGTGTTAATCGCCTTAGGACAAGATAGCATCTGGGTAGCAAAGATGGGCATTAACTCGTTAAACCGTAAATGGTTAATTAACAAAGTTAACAAACTGCTTAACTGATAAATTTTTATCCCGGTACGGGAAGTAGTTCCCACGGGATGCGGGTGAAACCGCGGGCAGAACCTAGTAACAGATAATAATGTTCCATGGATGTAGGTAGTGAGTGTTGGAAAGTCCGCTCAGTCTGTGTGATATTTGTTAGAATACTAGTTTATAGTTAGTTTAGTGGTGGCCTAGTGGGTAAAGAACCAACCTCTCGAGTATGAGGGTGTGGGTTCGATTCCAGGTCAGGCAGGTACCAATGCAACTTTTCTAAGTTTGTATGTACTTTCTAAGTATAACTTAGACACCAATGGCTGATAAAAAGGTGAAGGAAAACAACTCGAGGAAACCTGGACTATATAGTCTGAAATCACCAACCCGCGTTGAGCAAGCGTGGTATTAATGCTCAATCCATCTCCCTGTGAGAGGAGGCCTGTGCCCAGCAGTGGGACGATATAAAGGCTGTAACATAACTAGTTTATTGTTTTACCCGCTTTCTGATACAACTACTTCCCGCAGCTGAATAAAAAGCCTTAATGTAATTCTGATGGGCTTCAAACTTCGTAGAAGTATATTTCCTTGTATCTAGTCTTTTAACCTCCGTGCCTTGTTTATATTTGTAGAACCCATCAAAATCCGTTCATCTTTTTGCGCCTAAGGAAGAAACAAACACAAATCAAAATATCAGTGTATAAGTTTAGAATGTGCACTATCCAAGATCTACATAATGCCACTGATAATCCTTTTAAGGATTAACTTAAACCCACGTTATTTTTTTTGAAAATTTAACGCTTTGATTAACCTTTTGTTTAACTGTGTTTAGTTAGTATAGACTTATCAAATAATCTCGTTAACTGTAAGAGTATTTATTGAGGAAATATCAAACTACTAGCTTCTGCCAGCGGTTTCACCCGCATCCCGTGGGAACTACTTCCCGTACCGGGATAAAAAGTAGCCTATAGCCTTCCTCGATAAATGGGCTATCTAACACTGAAAGAATTTTTCAAATCGGACCAGTAGTTCCTGAGATTAGCGCGTTCAAACAAACAAACAATAAAACAAACAAACTCTACAGCTTTATAATATTAGTATAGATTGTTATCCTTTTCCTAATCTGTGTCCTTGTTCAGATACAACATAACTGACAACGGTGACCTGGTGATCCACCATGTGTCGTACAACGACATGGGCACGTACCAGTGCTTTACACTGAACAAGTTCGGAGCGGCATCCGCTTCCGGATCACTTGATGTTAAGAGTAAGTATTTAAGTAATTACATAGAGGTTAACCTTCTTCTTTTAATACACTGGAAATTTTACATATATTTGTTACAGCCAAAGTGATTAAATATATATTATACATAACGACTGGTCATTGTATATAATACCCAAATTGACTAGACAGTGTGTTAAATTAATCACTTTATCTGGATCTAATTCATAATAGCTGGTCAAAGTTAGCCAAAGTAATAAATATGGTATAATCGTCTGACTACTTACTAATTCTTAGAAACGGCTCAAGTTATTATCGACTCTTTTTATGATAAATCATCAAATGATTCCTCCCACTGTGGGAGAGCAGCGTGAGGGACTCAGAGAGCGTGAGCGTGAGCGTGCAGCGTGAGGTCAGACTGTTAGTGGCTTAAACCCACGCGTTGAACAACGCGCACCGCCGAGACGGGTCCGTGTCTCCCAGGAGACGGAAGGCCGATAAGGCACCCGAACTCATCGCACAGGCTCACGTCTACGGTGGCTGGGAGTCGTCTCTCGACCACACAGAAGGATGATCGAAGACGATGGCATCCCAGTACCTCTCGCCCCGGACCTTGGCTTGAACCAGGGCCGGGTGCGAGAGGTCGCCGCTGCCGACTGCCTCGACGAGGACATGGCGGTGCCCTTCTCGGGCAAGGCACACTCCGGGCCGTCGGTACAGTGGCCCGAGCCACACTTCAAAGAGGGGACTTTTCGCTACTATTATGGGGTGCACTGTGCTAACTAGCCTTTTTCGAATTATATTAAGGTCAGCTACCAGGCACTTTAGTTAGTTAACATGAAATAATAATCTTTACCTACTTGTTTTATTAAATTATCTAAGTCTATGGAGATATTATACAAAATTGCTAGTTAATGTGATTAATTCTGTGTCAATTATCACTTTATCCAAATTGAGTAGATATTATAAATAACAGCTAGATAATATGTATAATATGCGGACTTATTACTTTGGCTGTAACATATTCAACTTTTGACGAAATTGTGGCTGGACCAACTGAAAGTTTTATTTAACTAGTATTTCTTTTTTAATTCCTACGCTATTACAAGTGTAAGGCATTTAAATCAGACTCAACATCCAAAACACCTTATCACCACAGAACGCACAATAATCACCGACAGGCCGGAAAACTACGAAGTAGCAGCGGGTTCCTCCGCCACATTCCGTTGCAACGCGTACGCGGACGACTCGCTCAAGCTTCAGATAATTTGGCTGAACGACGGCCAGCAGATAGACTTCGAGAATCAGCCGCGGTTCCGCATGTCTAACGATTATTCCCTGCTGATCTCTGATACCACGGAGCTGGACTCGGGAGAGTACACTTGTATTGCGCAGACGGCCATTGATGAAGCTAGGGCGCAGGCTACGCTTACTGTACAGGGTGAGTTTTTCTTTATCTATTGTGATTGATCGTCCATAATAAAGCCACATTATCACATAGGTAATTTGCAGGTAGGTATGGGGTGTTTCAGTAGTGGCCCCATATTATCTTCTATCTAATATCTTAAATTATAATGTCATAAATTATAGGATTTTAGAGATTTCTATAATGATATAAAACTGCTCCTGTCCAGATACAACTACATACTGCATTATTTGGCAAATTGACAAAATTACTTGTGATAAAATAGTTGCTCTACATTGTTTTGACGGATCATCATGTAGACCTAACATCTCTCCTGCTTTTCCCCGGGAGAGAATATATGAACACTTCCATATATTTCGTAATTTTATTGGGTGTTCCAAGCAATAAGTTGCCTTTTGGTGCCGGCCACAACAACCCCGCGTTCTGTCGCCCGCGCGTAAGCTGCTTTCCGTTTCTCGCCTTATCGTTCTGGCGTAGACTATTATAGTTCTTACTTTCCATACTTATTGTTGGCAAATTCCAGATAAGCCAAACCCCCCGCGACTGGAAGACGTGAAATGCAACGAGCGTACCGCCACTCTGCGCTGGCACCCCCTGGGCGACAACCGAGCTCCCATCCTGCGCTACTCCATACAGTACAACACCACCTTCACGCCCGACACCTGGTACACGGCCAGCGACAACGTGCCAGCCATCGACACCTCCTGGACCGTCCAGCTCAGTCCCTGGGCTAACTATACCTTCAGGTAACTGTCGCTATATCATCAGCATCCTGCGACACCAGGTACAGCCGACAGTCAGATGAAAAAGCAGTCCTTAGTGTTTAATACCGAGTGACTGACCAATTTGCTCTGTCCGCTGCCTTGAAATTCAAATCCCTTACACTCACTATAAGAGATTTATTTGCTTCTACATACGGTTACTAAATAAGAATGTACTTGATTGCAGAGTGAGCGCGTGGAACAAGATCGGGCCGTCCACTCCGTCGTCGCACTCCGAGGTGTGCAGCACGCAGCCCGACGTGCCCTACAAGAACCCCGACAACGTGGTCGGCGAGGGCTCCGAACCTACTAACATGGTCATCTCTTGGGAGGTACATATGTTCACTAAATTATTTATGTTCATTGCTGTGTAGTATTGGATGAACTTAGGGCAAGAGCAAGAGAATTATTTCGTTGTTCTCTCTCTGAAATAATTTCATAAATTAGCATTCGCTCCGGTTTAAACGTCTCTTGTCCACCAGATTATCTACATTATACTGAAGAGCATTTTTTTACTCTCCGGTCTACGAATCACTTCATTTAAAAAATGATGGCATGATTATTTTTCAGAAAATGCCCCAAATCGAGCACAACGGTCCCGGGTTCTACTACCAGGTGACGTGGCGCCCCAACATTATTGGTCAACCCTGGGTGGAGGAGCAGGTTCGCGACTGGCAGCAGACGCAGTACGTCGTCACCAACACACCCACCTTCATGCCTTACAAAATTAAGGTAACAATAATCATTTTTATTTAGCACCGCATTCCATTTTTTAAACAACCGAAATTTCGCCCATGTCGACCAATCGAGTACATTTTACAACTGTATGGTTTTAACCTACAATACTTGTGAACTTAGTAACAACTAAAAATGTCATAAATTGCCTGTGATGTTATGACTATTCATAACATTTCATTGAATAATTTAATCCCCCAGGTAACTGCAGTGAACTGTATGGGTACATCCAACATGACTCCCATGGAAGTGATCGGCTGGTCGGGCGAGGACGTGCCCCTGCAGGCGCCGCAGAACTTCAACCTCGTGCAGGTCACCACCGGCAGCACCGCACTCCTCAAATGGAACCCTGTGCCGCCCGAGTCCGTGCGAGGACACTTCAAGGGGTACAAGATACAGACCTGGGTGGATGGAGAGGAAGATCGCCTCAAGGAAATATTGGTCAAAGCCGACGCCTCCAGCGCTCTAGTCAGCGAGTTCAAGCCCTTCAAGAAGAATAACGCCAGGATCTTAGTATACAACGGACGCTTCATCGGACCACCCAGCGACACCCTCAGTTTCCACACCCCTGAAAGCAAACCCGGCACTGTCAAGTCATTCGAAGTGTACCCCATCGGGTCATCAGCCATGCTGCTCAAGTGGGAAAAACCTATCGATGAAAACGGAGTCCTCACCGGATACAATATCTACTACCAAAAAGTCACCGGCACTTCTCTAGGACCCAACCAAGAAAGGAAAAAGGAAATCGACCCTAAGTTCGACCACGCAAAGTTGGCTGGACTCGAACCCAACACCAAGTACCGTATTGAAATCAGAGCAAAGACCAAGGCTGGGGAAGGCGACAAGTATTACGTGGAACAATCGACGAAATCAGTTGAGAAGGCCAAGCCAGACATTCCACAATTTGAGACGAGCACACTGCCTGCTAAGGAGGGGACTGCCCATATCTTGGTTCGTTGGATTCCTTCGTTAGACGGTCACGCGGGCACTCACTTCGTGGCGTGGTACAAGCTGAAGGGTCACCCCGACTGGTCGAAGACTAACGAGGTGACGGATGATGACTACGTGATCCTGACGGGCTTGGAGCCGGGACAGGTGTACGAGGTGAAGCTGACGGCGCATGATGGAGAATACTTCAGCGCCAGCGAGATCAAGGATGTCGATACTACCATTGGTAAGCCCTCTCTTATATCCCTCCTTTATGTATGATGAAGGGAAAATGTGTTTAGCTTGTTGTGGAGGGATACCTACTTATGTTAAAGTGAACGTTGATGTCGTACTATTGTTGCATTTATGTAGGTTATATTTTAAGTAGGTTTGTGCCGTGTTATGTGTTTTTTTTTTATTACAAGGGGTAAATAAAAATGTTATTGCTACTTTTTGGACTAAACTCTTTTACTGAAAGCGTACCTATTGAACATTTGAAACACAGCACGTTATTATCAAATAAAGATATTACCTACCTAAGCGCTCTAACGCACTAGCGGTTAACCGCGGGGGCGGCTAACCGCGCGGCTAGCCGCTTTTCCAGTTTAATATGCAACCGCTTATGATTGTACGCACTAAACCGCCACAAAATTTTAACCGCGGCGGTTGAATGGAGGTCCGCGGCCCGCTTCGCGGCTAGCCGCCATCTTGTGTATACGCACTGGCGGTTAGTTTGCGGCGAGCCGCCGGTGAAGTATGCACGTGTTTTCAGTTGCCACAGATGAACCATGCTACAGAGAAATTCATTGTTGAAATTCAACAACGAGAAGCTATTTGGAATTGTGAAGGAGCAGTTTATAAGAATAGAGATTTAAAACGGAAACAATGGGAAGAATTATGGGCCACGCGCCTTCGTGCGGTCCAACCGCTGAACGCGGTTTCATAGCGGCTGACCGCTATGGCGACTAACCGCGAAGAAAAACGCGAAGAAACCGCATTAAGCGGTTGGACCGATCAAACAAACCGCCTGGTGGCCAACCGCTGGTGCGTAAGGACCCTAAACACGTGTTGATGATGAGCACACAACTTTTAATAAAATAATATTGTAGACCTATAGTTTTTTCTCAAACACGAGAAGTTGACCCGTGACCTAGAAATCATGGTACACAAATTATAGTACCTACTTAAGGTTATCGCAAAATTTTTAATCTCAAAAAGGTCAAAGGTTAACAAAACAAAGAAACGATAAACATTTTTTTTTTTTTTTTGTACGGATTTTGACATTGATTTATTGTAGTGAGTGTTGCTATTATAATTTTTTATATTAATCGTTTTAACTAACAATCTTGTTTGTTGTGAAGAAATGTTCGCTATTTTATTTTTGAAGAAAGGAGTCTCCATACCATAAAGAAAAATGGAGAAAACGAGGGAAGTGATTTGCTCTTTCTTAGCCTTCCGCGATTTGGTTGGTCCAGATCTTTTGTAGTTGGGGCATAGCACTATTTGCGATACCAATCCGTCGTCTTAACCCCTTTATTAGTGATAACCGAGCACAAGTAAAACTCCTACACAAGGCCTAAGTTGAGTGTGTCAATCATGGTAGGATTCCCACTTCGCTCCACCACCATAACCTTTGTTTTAGTTCTATTCATTAAGAGTTCTAGGTCTCTGTGGCGCCGATTGTCAGTAGGATCGTCCTGCGTCGCTATGTCAAGAGTATTAATTTTTAAAGAGGTTTTCTTGGGAAACTACTTATGGTGAGGTTACTATGTCTTTCCCAGGCAGTTGATCCTCTTAAGGAGATTTAGTTCCTCAGGCTGCTGGTGTCCGGTTTGGATCAGCCCGAACACTTCGAACACTTTACGACGTCAAAAATCATCAAATGACCCCTCCTCCCGCTGTGGGTTAGCAGCGGTGAGGGAGTGTCAGACTCTTACTGACTAAAAACCGTCGTGTTCCGTCGTAGGCCTTTCATGTACCAGGGCCGCGGTAACTCTTTCGAACAATCCCGCAAACCGCCCGAACACTTAGTGTTGACTTATTACGATGCGCTGTGTAGGATTCCACCAACCCTCTTCTTTATTATCGGCAATGTCAGAGTTAAATGTAATGCAACAATTTACATTCGCCAGGTGTCGTCGTTCTGCCGCGGCGTCTGCGTCAAGCTGCAGGCCTGCCCGTGTCTCTTCGGCCCTGACGAGCACAGCGACCACTGCCCTAATGACTGCCAGCGGGTTGACAAGTCCACCTTCCGTAAGTTTATCATCATCGTCATGCCCGTATCCCATTTTTTATTAGGGGTCGGCGCAGTTTGTTTTCTTCTTCATACCTTCAGTGGGAAAGAAAATTGGGAAAAAACATTTCAATAAGTGAATATTATCTGGACTTTTCCCTATTGTGTGTGCGGTAGAACGTCCCCTGTTAAACAACCGTCTAAATGGGGGATTGAGCCATTGAGGTCCAAAAGGATCGGTGTGTTACATGCGTGTACCTGTAATCTTTGTCAGATCCGAGGGTCGATGTTTTAATAAACCGAAGATAAAACATTACAAAAATATATCAATTACAGATCACAACTCCGAACGCCGATGCAGACCAAAAGGCAGCGTCAATGGCAGGAGGAAAAAGAAAAAGGCCGCTCCAGAGAAGAAGGAAAAGGAGCAGCAGCCGTCGCAAGAGACGGAGAGCAACAAGGACGTGGAGTCCGTGGAGAGCGAGCACAGCGCCGGCTCCGCGCCGCCCTCCTCGCCCGGCACGCGGCCCGGCTCGCCCGACGCGCCGCGCCGGCGCCGCCACAACCACTACCCCAAGCTGGAGATGAAGACGCGCGGCGCCAAGCTGCCCAACTTCGCCATACAGATGAAGGAGGCGCACTGGAACAAGAAGGACGTGCAGACCATATACAGCAACACGTGCGTCAAGAAGAATGCGCAGGACAGCGACACCGAGAACGAAACCAACGAGAGCAGCTCCAATTCCAGAGACGCCAAACACATATCCGACGTGTCGGACTCGGAGGAACCAGAACTGAAAAAGTTGAAATTCAACACTTACGATCCTCTGCCGACCGATAACAAGATGTTTGAAAAAGATATGGCAATGACCTGGATGCAAGGAAAACTAAAGCTCTCGCCAAACCCGCTGGATTGGTCCGTCGACGACGTGTACGCCTACCTGAGCAGCACTGACGACTGCAAACTGATTGCAGACAAGATGAAGCAGGAGGAGATAGACGGCCAAGCCTTTGTCATGCTAGATCTGCCCGTCATCAGGGAATTCTTGCACATGAAGAAGGAATTTGCGCTGCAACTTAGTAAACATATAGCTATGATGAGGTGGTATATAATCAATTTTGAAGATTGTGGAGAGTCGTGATTTTGTTAATTGTTCTATTCTTTGTCTAGTCCACAATAAAATATTTGTTGAATAATTAAATCACGAGTTTATATTCATATAAAATTTATTACGAATACGTCGTTTTGCGGAATTTCCTGCACAAAAAATTACAAAGTTTAGACATAAATGATTTTTCATTTTCCCGGTCATGGGAAAAGTCCTCATTGAGGTGTATATTTTTCTTGGCGTAGGAAACCTTGACAGGTATTTCTCTATCGGGCGCGTTATAGTCCTGTAGTTGCTCGACATAGTTCTTCAGCTCCAGCTTCTTAGCAGCCAGCCTCTCCATGTTCTCTGCAGATGCAACAGGTTTACCTTCACTTGAGCTTAGAAAAGGCTCTTTTATGTTGATTTCCGATAGCAGATTTCGTTCATTCATCTTAATTTGTACGCATGGGTTTCCACTTAAAAGATAAATATTGAAGATCTCTTCCTTGTTAGAGCGACTTTTTGGTTTTGAAGAACGATCAGTCAAAGTGGAATCCGTGAGATAATTGTCATTCTTGTACGCTTCTATCACCGAATGCAGGTGTTCCGCCGTAGAAATAGTGGTTGTATCGAAGCTGGAGTCGTCGTCAAAGCTGCTTATATGAGTTTCTTTGTCTTTAAACGATATGGCCGCGAAGTCATTCGATTTCTTGCTCTCATTAGAAATTAGAGTTTCCGAAGACATAATGTGGTGTATCATATCTTTAATGAATTCTTCCATATCAGCTAACGCGTCCTCTTTATTTTTAGCAAGAATCTCGTTAAATCTCTTTTTATAAACTTCAAAGTCACGCATGCTTGCATAGAAATTATCAAATATCTCTTGAACAGTCGTTCTGAAAAATTTGATGTTTGACTCCAAACTTGTGAGCGAGTTGTCAGTTTGTAGTTCCTGTGACATGTTCTTGAATATTTTCAACTCTAATTTATCAAGTTCCGAATTAGTTAAAGATCCTTTGTCGCCTACAGTTGAATCTTCATGGTTCGAATCTTTAACGGGCACTTCATCATGTTCATATTTCTTGTAATACTCTCCAAGACTTCTAAAGGAGGTGTGTTCATTTAAGTCGCGTTTATTAGAACCGGTCGGTAAAACATACTCTTTTTGGAGGACAACATTGACCTCCGACTTACAGCAGTTTTCAGAGTGCGCCGTGCATCTTGGTATGTAATAGCTATGCCTGGCTCGAAGGGCATGATTAGTTTGGTCACCTGTAATGAAATGAAGCAATTTATTAAATACTATATAATTCGGCCCTCAGCTTTGCACTCTGAGTAGGAGAACTCATATAAAAAGCTGCTGACACCCGGTACTACTTTTCTGCCTAGCACTGGAAATAAGCATAAAACTACATATATCTCAATCGGATGACTGTTTCAAAGAAAGAACTTTTAAAATTATGTAACAGGGTTCACTAAAACCTCAATAATCAGCAGTCGCATACTATGCCAGTCACATATTGAGCGCAATAATGATTTTGCTTAAGTTACCCAAGAAAATCGACTGCTTAGGAAATTAAAACCATTATTCAACCATTATTACCCATTGTATTCAACTTCCAATAATTTTATGATCATTGATGTAGCAAGCGAAGAGAAAATAATTATTATTTAATCCTTTTAGACTTGAAACAATACACTTCATAGATTTATATCTGTTATAAGAACAAAAATAAAACAATCACGACAGTAATTTTTGTAAAGTTCTGAAAATTAAATGCACATGATGACTTAAAACGTCAGATTTCATTCAAAACGTCTGTAAAGTATTATATTCTCTTTGATAGGGTCATTTTAGAAAAGAAGTAAAAGTTCTTCATTCAAAATTCGCGCCTTAGAGCAATATAATTTGGAGCGGTGAACCCACAGAGTAGGTGAACGTATATATTATGTCACCGGAAAATAACAAGACTCGTAAGTTTTTCAATTTTCTAGGTAGTTGATTAACTCTCGGAAAATAATAAACGGCATTTAAAATGGACCCTGTTAAGCAGAAAAGATCCAGCCAACATTTTATTACTTTTGAGTAAAAGCAGTTTAAAGTTAGGCAGACAATAAAAAAATCATATGATACAGTACCTCTTTGAAATTTAGTAGTGTAATAGGCCATAACATATACATTATTTTGAAAGCAATTTATAGTGTATTTTTATACAAAGAGTTTTTATTATTCCTGAAAAACTATGCGTGGATCTTTTACGCAAAATACAATATTACAATTCAAGTATCAGTTTAATATGTGGTTCATTTTAGAAGGAGAATGAAATTAATATATGTACTAATATAAGAACAGTTTAATGACAAAAAATAATACAAATTGACCTTTGAGGTAGTTTAAATAGAGGTATAATAAAACAACGAATCGGCAATCACTGGTTGGTAATCCAATTTATTTAAGTAGCATCGCTTTCCTCAGCTTCATACTCTATCTCAAAATCAGGTTCAGCACCAAACTCATCAATATCGTCTTCTACATTAGTCCCGGATTTTTGGGTGGCAAACGTGGGGCTGAAGCCAACACGCTAAAGCCCTTTTGAGACAACTTTAATGAAATAGTGACACAAAACCGACGATTATCCCTGTATACACTATGGAAATCTACCCAAGGACAATCCCCGGTTCTGTGCTGTACTATTGCTAACTGTGGATGAAAACTACTTGGGCTATTGTGAATATTGTGATGGGATGCTAATGGACTAGGAATGAGAAAATTACTGGAACTATGGCATCTGCCGATAACAATGTAATAAATACACGTAAAAATGGCAGGTGGAGACTCGCCACCTCACTTACAGGGCCCCCGGGAATCAGTCACTGAATAGCAACAAGAGGGCAACAGGTACATGAGCGGCTGTAGGGTGAGGATACCTCGGCGGACTTTAAACGCAGATCACGCGCTCCCTTTGGATCCAGCATTACCGGCCCACTCGCCACTTACCACGAGGCACCTACCCTCCGAGCAGAGCTGCTAACCCTGCTCTAGCGATTCCACTCTGGTCGGCCAATGAAGGCAAGCTAAGAGGCGGGGGACCTATCCCTTGTCATGCTTTACTCCGGCAGGCCGGAGATGGGGGACAGTATACTCTCCCTGGAGCACTCGGATATGTAGCCCCGCGGGGTCGCTACTCCCCGTCATACGCCTCAGATGCCCTGCGGGGCGTATTATTGTTATTATTTTATATCAGATTAACGGATATTACCAAAATAAAGTTATATTAGTTTTATACTGAACAAAAAACAATACCATATCGAATTTCAAAATATTTAAGTATCAGACAGACAGAATACATCCAATACATTTGATATTATGCGAAATAGATCCAAAGCAAGGTTTCTTAAGTTAAAGTGAGGTATCTTTTATGCAAAAAGATCCAAACCGCATGGTATTAAAATATTATGCAACAATTATTGAGACTTAAAAGTTTTAAAAAGATCCACGCAACATGATACTTTTCTACATTTTTCAAAATTGGTGATTAGGAGATGGTATCTTTGACACAGTATAACTTTTGTTAGGTAAATGTGCTCAAAATGCCTGGATCTTTTGTGCATATATGAAACTTGGTAAGTAGGTACTTTACGGGTATGTAGATAACTCGATTTTAGAAAAAGTGTTGGTTGGATCTTTTCTGCTTAACAGGGTCCAAATATACTTATTCTTGTTATTTTCGGTGACATATATACACTACAACTACAAGCTATTCAGTTTACACTGCTTTCACACTAGCGAATATTCCGCTGGATTTTTAATAATTAATGTATCCGGATTCGTGCCCAAACTGATTTTTCGACACATGGAAGTGTTGTGCGTACTCGTTTCTCGCGTCTAAAAATCCGATAGTATCGAAGCGCTCTTAGAATAACGGTTTCTAACTCGTTATTTCAAATTCCAAAAGGTTTCTGAGAATATTTAGAGACTTTGATGAACTTCGTTTACATAAGTGGGTGTTTATTGAAAATGCTGTTATGATTTTATTACCACGACACATATACAATAACCACTATAATTTCAAATTCAAAACTGTTAGCAATATATGTCAATGGTTAGCAACTTCTTGGTAAAAAAAAAAGTTCTTGAAACTATTACATTATTTCTAAACGTATATAGAAACTTCCATTGTCTATGGTTACTAGAAAAGAGAAAGATATTCGATGTAAGTTCAAGTGGAAAAGAGCTAGCAATTGAAACGGCATTGGACAAGCTTGTCTATGCCAAGCCAGTCATTGAACCGTCAATTGCTGAACGAACGAACGACAGTGAATCTCAGAGGCCCCGCCTTTAAATCCGTAATTTTATTATTTCAGTTGGTTTTCGCGATGATATTATTATAAAAACAGGCATTTAGGTAATAATTTTCACTAGTTAAAATATTTAAACTTAATCTATGTTAGGATACATCAGGTTAGCATTAACGGAATGCAATTATTGATTTACCGTGTAAGGCAACAAATAGTGAGTTTGTGCGGGTTTTCTGGCGTTACCCTATTGTGAAACCGTGTAAATATAAGGGCTAAGGGAATTGCGGTACTTTTTAACATTCCGTAACAAGTTTTTGTGTCAGAAGAGGTCGACAATTTAGTGTATTTTGTTGTTGCTATTTTTAGTGGGTGTTGTCATTGTGGTCCAAGCTTTATTCGGATTAGGTCATCGAGTGCGGTTAACATGTGTGCCGGAGAAATGTGTTTAAATATATTTTAAAGTGGTTTATTCTATTTCTTGTTAGATACACGAGTACTACGAAGTAGGAGACCTGTGACAATGGGTACAACAAACACACTTTATTTCATCGCGTTACTATCATGTTCGGCGGCGTTATGTGAGTATTATTTACATTTTTATTTAAGTTTAATAACTTGTTTGCTGTCCTAAGTTAGATTTACATTATTCCTGGCCTAATTTCATTCAACATTTTCTCAATTTTATTACTCCTAGAGAAATAATTAAGTAAAGAGACAGTTGTGTATGTGTACAACTCTCTCTTGTAACTGTCGTAATTATTGCCTTCCTGCTTGCATTCAACAATAGCAATGTATTAAAATATACTGAATAGAAAACTACATAACATATTGCACCAACTTTTTTTTTTAAACAAGAATATTCACATTGTAAAATGCAGATATTTCATTGTTTAGTTTCATTCAATATGTGTATCAACTCATTTCCTCCTTTATGTTTATGAAAAGCCATGAATGAAATCTCAACCTATAGAACAACAGATTTGATTGATGAGTGACTCTCAAATATTATTGTCAATTAATTTGCAATTGCATAAAATCACAATTAAAACGTGATGAATTCATTAAGGCCTCTTAACTCTTTGATGACATAAAAGGCATCCATTAGTCATAGGTATCATATCTTAATTTAGTAGTCCGCCAGATTTGTAATTGACAACATTGTTTTGTCCTTGCTCACGCCGTGATCAAGATTTTGATGTCATAGATTGAATTTAGCTCCATTGGGGCTACCTGGCTTGGTACATTCTCATAATGAATGAGATTCTCACAGGAATTGTTATTGAGAAGACTATAATTGAAAAAGCTGGTTTATGAATGATTAATGTCATTGAAATGAGTAAATTACCTACATTCAATCATTTTTATTGTGAAGAGCATTTGTTTTTGTTTCCATATTTTATTGTTGTCAACGCAGTAAAGTTAACTAAAGTTGCTTTCTTATAGTCTGTATATTTTCATTTATTTATCTTTTCTGTAGGTTTGATAGGAAAAAAAGCTTTTTATGTAATGAACTTTATTTGCATTCTACTGAATCTTATTTGCATTCTCTCAGGAAAGATGAAGGACTCAATAAATTGTACAATTTATTTTCATGGGAAACAAATAGTTTTTCAGCATAGGCCACACTTAATTACTTTTTTCTTCCCATGACTCTAATATAAAAGCACCAGTATATCAACCTAAAATGTGATTCAAGTTGTCTAGTCTCAATGTATACTCTAAATTATGATAAAAATTCATTCTTAATATTGCCAAGTATTCAGTATTGCATCTTACATTTCTGAATTTTTAATTCACCAAAATGGCTTGAGTCACCTTGGCAGTGTTGAATCTTCATCTATCTATATACATACTATATATATATAACAACAAACACACAAAGAATACTTGTTATTGTATGCAAAAGGCAGTATTTGCATAATTTTTCTGTTTGTATGTTTGTCATACTATCCACATCAGTATTGGCAGTTCGAGTGTAGGGCCAATATTAAAGATTGGCATGCACAGGGCTGCGATTGGAGTAGAGATCATTGCCAACTAGATGATAATGCAACCTGCATGCCTTCTCTCTCAACAATTGACCAACAGATTCTTAAAATGTATAGGTACTCTTAATACTATTAGACTACAATATTTTTTTAATTGAATTTTTGCACATAGGACTATTTATTGGTTCTATGTGGCCCGTAGTTAAAAACAAAAGGCTCTTATTGGTAGTTTGGTAAAAATGAGCATTGTAACATAATATTTTAAAAAAGTATGACATCATATAAACTGAGCAGTAGGAGTCAATTGGTGCTAAAATACTGACCTAACCCAATGCTATGTAAGCACCTTGACATTTGCAATTAACTGAGTTATTCAAGTTTTAATAAAAAAAATATCTAAAAGAATAACTAGACTGTATAGTGTTTTTTGACAATAACGTACAACCATAATAAGTACAAGAAATCAAAATAATATTATGGTGGCAAAATATAATTCTAAAACATCATTAAAGCTACAATTTAGCTTCTAAGTAATCAAAATAACTTTCGCCAACAACATAAACGTATTTTTTTTTATAAAACAACTTTTTTATTACAAAATCGAATGTGAAAATTCATAGTAAGCATTTTTTTTATTGTCGGTAAACTTGAGCACTTAGGCTGCCCGCCCACATCATAATAGCAATAGTGCAACGCGCACGCTCTACAAAAAGTCGGTTAGAAAATCCTAGTAACAACATCCTACAAAATCGGCCCGATTATGTGACTTACAAAAAGTCTGACGTGGTCGTGTAACCTTAGTTTGGTAATAGAATACGTCATAACCATTGCATTCTGTGTCCAGTGACGTCACCGCCGAAGATAGTCAAGCAGCCGACGCAAGAGGAGATTCTGTTCCAAGTGGCGCAGCCCGGCGAGGTGGACAAGCCGTTCATCATAGAGTGCGAGGCCGAAGGCGAACCGGCTCCTAAGTACGTCACCTTGTTTTACTACTTTAACTTGTGCCATCTGATAGCTGTTTCTTTTACTCGTAGCTATTCTGGGGATATTCTTTATTTTGCCTCAGTTTTCTATCTATACTCAAACAAAATTGTATCATACATACACTTTCACAACAAGGTTATTTTTTCTGACTTACGTACATATTAATTTTCGCGACCCTGTTATCAATATCAGGCTAGACGTAAGATGAAACAATTATTGTGGGAATTGAATCGATCTTTTTCGTAAAGAACATGCATAAGAATACGCATACTACCATAATAACATATCGTAACAAACTTATTCAGATTCATTTAAAAAACCTTCTGATGAAATGAATTACTTGACTTTTTAATTCATTGATCTTTATTCAGTATTCTTACAGACAAGTCACAGAACCTTGTGACAATCAAGAAACACATAAGTTTAAATATAATCTTTTCTGCACTGTCACAGTGGCGCCAGTCATAAAGGATTATTGCAGATGGCCAGTACACATCCGTGACACACCAACACTGAAAATATTATTTATTTTTGCAGTAAGAGGAATTCAGTCATTAATTTATTTGTCACTGTTAATTACCGAGAAATCTCCACATATTTCTGTGGCAACATGAAGTGTCTTATTAGCGCCAGAATTGTAAAAAGTTAATTGAAGTTCGCGAGATGACAAGTTATAATTTTTCTTCGATATTTAATAAGCTACTTTTCCGGCGATTTTGCGATTGAACTGCAGTAGAATAAAATAAATAATTAGGAGAATATAAAAAATCCACAACACATAAAGAAATAAATAAAGATGGGAAAGATCCACGTAAATGCTCAAATGGACCTCTTTACAAACAATGACATCACTTCCCCAGAAGTTCACATCCAAACAGCGCCATATGACTTTTTTTATTCATCCCCGAAAATACGTATAACAAGTGTTTCAAACCATCATACATGTTAGGCATACATAATAGATCACGTTATGAATGAAAGATGGCTGCCGGCATTTAACATTTTTATTAATTCCTAGATGGAAGTGGACATGCAAACAAAAAACGGCATTCTGTTTACCGTGCCGTAATTTTCCTTTTTATTCTGTTTGTAAATAGAGCTAAAATTGCGTATAAATGTTGTGAGGAATTTTATGTATGAAGTATAGTAGTATCCACTTCATACCGTTCTGCAGTCACGCTTATTCCGTTGTGGATCAGTTAGGAAACGCTCTAGTCTAAATCTAGCAAAGGTAAAGTCCTTGTCGAATATGGCACAGCGGACATTGTGCTCCGGAATAACTAAAAAATAAACCGTATTTGCGGCTAACCTTATGGTACCGGCTTCGCACGTGTCTTGAATCTAAGGTCTAATAGTGTTCTCACTCCTTGAGATCCTGTGTAAGAAATACGAACAGACAGAAGTCATGGGTTCTTTAAAGTGTCATCCAAATACGTTGTAAACACGTGTAGGCTCCACAGTGCACGTGTACTTAAATGTTCCTCACAACGTGGGATGTGGATTGTTACCACGACCGGCGTCGGTTCTATTGCAATGTAGAACGTGTAGTTTAGAGACTAAAACACGGCCAGTGTTTTAGGAAACAACATTCCTTGAAGTTTTTGTATACAATTTTTTTCTGTCAAACAGCTCTATTTAGACTTGCAGGTCCAACTATACTCATATTAAAAGCCCTAGGCGTACAAATCCCCCCCAAAGCAGTAGTTTCTGCATGAGTGAAATACATTGACATTTTCATTATGAACTTTACCCTCCAGGCTTCACGGCTCGCGAGCAAAACAAATAGGGTTCTTTTCCTAAATAAATAAAATGCAAGCGGCAAGTGGAAAAGTTTGCAAAAATGGGGAAACATAATAAAAAGCCTATCTTTTTGCGATTGCGTTGTCAATGTTGCAAAGATGCTTTGTAGGTGTTAAGAGATCGCAAAACCGAAGGGATAGTAGAGGATCGCTTGTAGGACTCGACAAGTACCTACTACCCTAGATTTCCCAGGGGAACTACAGTTTCACTCGAGATATCTAGTGCATATCCTTACCGTGACGTAAGTTCCTGTGTGTTTCAACCTCATCCGCTGCACCGTGATTGAGTGACAAACAAATTGACTCACGTTTGCATTAATAGTTGGATTTATCATACCGTTTTATGGTCATCACTTCATAGCAAAACTATTTAGCCTTTGGCCTTTGTGATCTTCATTAGTGTCTGAAACTTTAGAACCTTTAATGAGTATGATTTTCTTGACAGGGACTTAGTTACGTATGCACTATTTTTATAACACAGTGTAACCGTTTTTATTTTCGCTGTGTTTTTGGTTTGCTTAACACATTTTCTCAGCCAAATCATTACGTTTAGACTATTCTAGGTTTCATTCAGATCTCGTTAAATATTGATGGCGAATGAAAGTAAAACTAATTAATAATTCCTCGCACGGCGTATGCAAATGAGACAGTAGACGCGAAATCCTTTTAAATGCTCAGCAGGGCTTAAATCACTTCCTTGTCTTCAACGCGTTACTTGCGCCCTATTAGCAACTAAGTTGTAACTAAGCTTTCTAGGGGGTGACTGCATCGTATCACTTACTGCTTAGGAAATATGTAAATAACTGTAAATATCCTATGTGCCAACCGGCATTGAGCAAATGTGGTAATTGACGCTCATTCTTTCTCTGTATGAGAAGAGGCCTGTGCCTCGCAGTAGAAATATAGGAGAAATTGGTAAAGAATATTCCTGAAACCTCGAATCACAGAACTCGTCTCGCATAGAAGGGCTTCTAAAACGTTTTAGGCTTCCATTCCGTTAACAATACAGGCCAATTCAAAATTGAAAATAGTTCAATTCATATCACAACATCATCTATTGTTGACGATACACAACTTCTGAATCAATTGTAGTTTTTTCTGCTACGATACGACATTACGCTGATGATGACCCAGCGTTTCTATTCACCATATACACTCGTTCTTACTTTGTACTCCATATGCTACTATAAATATCATACAATAGAGGTCCAAGCCACATTTTATATCAAATTATCAAGAGTTACTTTTATATATGTGCATGACCTGAGGCAGATAACGGTTTCAAATATAATGATTATAGTGTTCATATCAATTAACTTACACGTAAAGTCACCTCAAAAGTTTCTTGACTTCTTACTATCATTTTTTTTTATTATTTAAAACCTCAAAAGGTACTTTGCTGTGAGAGAAGCTTAGCACTCTTTTACATTGATATAGAATTGAAATACAGAAATGATGTAAACGCAATAAATGGGACTTTTTTCCAGTTAAGTATTATGAGTAATGATTTCAATAACCTAGATGTTCTATCAACAATTGCATGTCAAACAAACAGTAGTTATAATTAGCAAATGGCTGTCTATAAAAAAGCTTGTATAGTGCCGATAATATCCTTTGTTAACGGACCAATTACCACACAATATTATAATTAAAACCATTTAATATTAAATTAATAAACAACTAACAAACAATAAGCGAGGCCCATTCATTTGAGTAATAGATAAATTATAAATTAATAGTAAATAAATGTGGGACCATGAATAATGTATGGCGTGAGTCAGCCTTGGTTCGAATGCAGTCATCTTGAGGCAAGAGGCGTCGATACACTCGGAAATATTATATCATGTATGAATAACGTGTGTTTATTTGCTAAAAATAATAAAATGACGGTTAAAAACCTGTTATTCTGTATTCGTAAAGTTGCTGTTGATCTCATTGCCCTAGAACTTTTGAGTCGAACAGTCACGGCGAGATTACGAAAGGCGCGAAGGTTTTGGAGAGGCGTTAGCATTTTGGAATCCTGTTAGGTGTTATTCTCTTACTGCACTCGGAAATAGCACATACATACTTAATTTGCAATACTTGTTATTGTTTCCGAAGAATATTTTGTCATTCAGACCCCCAGTAGCGGCTTTAGGGTAGGGCGCGGTTGGGCGACGGCCCAGGGCGCCGGACATAAGGGGGCGCCGCAGGCGCCCCCAACCAATCCTTGATCAGAATGTTACTCCTATTTTTTTTTAAATTTCATCAAAGATCGCAACTTACAAGAACTGTATCCAAATGTATGGATAGCATCAGGATGCTATACCAACTCAGAGTTATGTACGTTTGGGCTACATTTTAAGTAATTTTTGTTTTGTGTTCTAAAATAGAACAAAAAATTTCGCGCTCGCTTCGCTCGCGCAATTATTCCCGTGTTTTTGCATTCACCAACCAGCAATAACTTATGTACGATTGGGCTACATTTTACGTAATGTTTGCTTTGACTAGTTAACAAAAAAAAAATTCGCGCTCGCTTCGCTCGCGCAATCGGTAACTACGTATGTCTCTGTTTTTCGTATGGGTTTGACTTGCAGTTGGAGGGCGCCGTAGAAATCTCGCCCAGGGCGCTGGTCGAGTTAAAACCGGCCCTGCAGACCCCTTACTGGTTTATTGCCCTTACATAATGTGAAAAACCAGTGTTACGCTAAAACCATATTCATTCATGTATTCCAGTTCTGCAAAAAAACATTACTAATGACATGTACTGAATACCAGTTCCTTACAATACATCCTGTCTATTCGGAAACTCCCCTGGTATCATCGACAAAACCCCCCCTTTCTATGGGCATTCCAGTTTTAAAGTAAGAATGTCTCTGTTTCCTTACTGACTATCTGCAATTTTACATGAATGTACAATTTCTAGTGATGACGTCACTATTGTGTAGTTTACATGATAAAGCCATCAGAGATTAGCTGAGTTTTCAGACCGCTTGATGAGTTATGCCTCGCCAGGCTAATGTGTTTTGTACTAGAAGTGGGTTAACTACTGTACGTAGGTTCCCTTTTATTACTTGCAAACAAGAGGGGTCGATGACCTGCCTAGTCTAAAAGATTGAATATCTTTACGGGAGCTTTAAGAATCTACAGGCTGTTGTTTATCATGTCTGCGACGTTACTTATTAGGAAAGTGGTTCTCTTTGTATTTCTGTCACGAGTTTATTGGAATTAGGTTTAACTGATTAAGTTGAAAAGTTATGACCTCTAGGAAAATCGAAAACCGCGGAAAACAACTAGTAGAAATAAAATTGTGTGATTTTGTAACTATCATTTAAAAAATAAATGAGGCGAGTAAATAATAAACCGCAACAAAGCTTAATGTGAATGATTTATTTTTATTGTTATAAAGGCTTATTATAATTAATATCCTTATTCATACAGTTTTAATAAATTTTAAATTGTGGCAGGAAAACCGCGGAATTATTGTGAAATAATTTGATATGTAATTACTGCTATAAAATTAACGGAGTGTGTCGTGAATCATAAAGATGTACTCTAAGCCTTTTAAATATTTTGCCCTCCTTTGCGTCTCGCCTCGCGTTTATGCTAGAAAGCTTTGAATAGTGCTAACCTTAAGGGAGAACTTTGCCGGTTTTATTTTTTTATTTTCTCGCGTATACGTAGTCTTGAGACTGTCCCCTAGGGTTAACTTCTCAGTGAATTTTGTATAATTCTTGTGAATAGGTAAGAGGAAATTTACAATCTATATTAATAATATAAAGAGGAAAACTTTGTTTGTTTGTTTGATTGGTTTAATGGATAAACTCAAAAACTACTGGACCGATTTTAAATATTCTTTCACCATTAGAAAGCTATATTATCTGCGAGTAACATAGATAGGCTATATTTTATCCCGGTGCGAGCAGTAGTTCCCACGGGACGCGGGTAAAACTGCGGGAAAACGGCTAGTATGTAATAATGGGCATATAGGGGTTTTAAATTAATAGGTATTTTTTATTTCTAGGTATTTACAATGGCAGTGGCTTACATACCGATATTTTTATCATTTCCCTAAAGACATGAAAACCGCATAAAAGCAATGGTTGCATAAAAGCATTGTTGATAATTGTAATTGTTTTGTTTATGGTGTTTCTTTGTTAACACTCTTATCCTTCACCACTATATTCGAATGTATGCACAATAATATAATCCAATGGTATTCACTATAAACATTGCCCATTAAAGAATTTAATTCCTAATTCCCATTAGTCAAAAACAAGTGTTTGATTGACTGTAACGTGCAAAACAAGGCGCCGGATATCTGATCATTCTTACATACATGTATTAACACAAATACTTTTGTCCAACAGGTACAGATGGATTAAAAACGGCAAACCGTTCGAATACACGAGTTACGACAACCGTATCTCCCAACAATCTGGACGTGGTACACTCGTGGTCGGCCAGCCACGCGACGAGGACCTCGGCCAGTACCAATGCTTCGCCTACAACGAGTGGGGAACTGCTGCCTCCAACAGCGTGTTCGTCCGCCGAGCTGAACTCAACTCCTTCAAGGAAACAGACAGCCAACAAGTCGTCAGGGCAGAGGAAGGCAAACCTTTCAAACTCACCTGCGAACCACCAGACGGTCACCCCAAACCTAAAGTCTACTGGATGTTGCAAGGCGATCAGGGACAACTCAAAACTATCAACAACTCACGCATGACACTAGACCCTGAGGGAAACCTTTGGTTCTCGAACGTGACTCGCCACGACGCGAGCGTGGACTTCGCATACATTTGCACAGCTAATTCGATCTTCAGGAATGAGTACAAGTTTGGCAACAAGATATATTTGGAGGTGACTCAGACTGGTATCGCTCCTACCTTGAACAGGCATGAGCCGGTGCGTCAGTACACGACGAGGAAAGTCGAGAAGGCGCTGAAAGGCAAGAGGGTGGAACTGTACTGTATTTACGGTGGAACGTGAGTATCTTACATTATTTTTATTTACAATAGAAGGAAAAAAACAAGCTAGGGCTTATCGTGTTGTGTCTGCGAGGTAGCTAATCGATAACTATGTCGTTCGGAGGCCGTAGACACGCAAACTGCGGGGCAACGCATTATTGCGGATTTTGCACACATAATGATAGATGTGCAGCCTTTATGCATCGTTTATTTAAGCTATAAATAGATGGTTGTCATATAGTAACATTATCGGATTATCGATCGGCACATAATAAGCGTTTAGTTCGTTGCCCTTAGTTCTGAGAATTCATTGTAAATTCTATGTAGTTGCAAGGTAGCACTAAAAGGGGTGACCTGACCTGACTTAAACTAGTTCATATAGATATCACTTTCAATATTCCTATTTAACAGTAAAGCTAGTTAAGTGATGACACATAAATGACTTCCATTCATGCTCAAACAAGTAGTAGTTTAGCATTCTACACGTGTAATCCGAGATTTTAGGTTAGACGCGTTGATTCTGCGCTTGCGACAGTCTATTCAGGGTTGCTAAATAACTGTTGATCCCGAGAAAAATACCTAGAAAGAAATTAAAATATTTTTTTTCTTGATATTGGAGAACTAGCTCTTAACTGACGCAACACCATTATTGTTTCATTGACATTGAATTGATCAAACGGAAAAATCTAACCTTTCAATTAGGCGCTGATCATTTTACCTTGACACCCCAAGTTTAACTTTACAAAGGAACACATTGACATTTTTCCTCTGGCAACCCTATCGAGTTCGCTACAGGTACTGACCTATTGCGCCCCACGCGTGCATGAGTGGCGGCGAGTGGGCTTTTCTCTCTGCTATCGGGTTACATACAAGCTAATTCACCGCTAGTTTATTGGCCGACCTATGTTCTGTAGGTTAATAAATTATTGTAGCTATTTTTAGAATATTGTCTAATTTAGGATTGCGAGACAATGACCCTTCGTGGGGTATTCTTAGCCGAAATAACTTTGCAGAAAGGTCTTCGCATTATTTATATTGACAGAATACTAATGATTAAAGTATCTAATTTATCTTCATTGATAGCTAGCTTTACTTTTCACTCCCACTCGACGGTCTCCGAGCAACAAAATATATAATCAAGACAAGGGAAAATTTTGCCGTTAGGGTTGGTTCTTCTATTCTTTTCGACCTGACATCTTATCAATACACACTTATAATAAAAGCAATCCCCAACAGGCCACTACCGCAAATAGTATGGAAGAAGAACGGCCGCAGCATCCTCTCATCTCAAGGCATTACTCAGGACAACTACGGGAAGACGCTAGTCATCAGGTACCCGACGTACGAAGACCAGGGCACGTATACCTGTGAGGTCAGCAACGGTGTTGGAACTGCTCAGTCCTACTCCATACTGCTGAATATTGAAGGTGAGATTACATGAATTAAGTGGCTTTAAAAACAGAGCAATCGTCTGACAATTAGTATTATCAAGGGGTATTAGGTTGTGGAGGTCAGATAGGCAGTCGATTGCATCAGGTTAGACTGGAAGCCGACCCCAACATCGTTGGGCAAATGTTAGGCAGATAAAGTTTTAATACCAGTAGCTTCTGTTTGCCAGAAGGGCAGATTTCATTTTTATAATAGGAAGGTAAAAGTTGAACTCTATCATGGGAGAAAGGACTCTGAAAATATCTCTGTAGTAACTTGCTTAGTAAGCGATGTGAGCATTGTAAAATATAATTTAGGTACAGTTTAGTACATCATTATGGAAATTTTGCTCTGTAATGAACACATAATTTCAGACAAACAAACCGCAGGCAGCCGTAAAAGTGATGCATACGTATTAATAACTTTAATGGCTGTGAATAGGTGCATGAATAGCTATAAAACTTATATATATGTGTTTACACATTTTCTGCCGTAAAAGCTATGTTCTACATCGTCTACAATCATCAAATTGTAGACAACTTATCTTTATTTTTAAATTCGAAGTGAGGAAATTGTCTCCCCCGTTTAAGATTCACCCCTCGAACTAGAAAAACTTCAGACGGGGATCACAACACGTCTTTTAAAAATGGTGTCGCAGGCTCCTAATTATTCCGTCGCCGTCCAACAAAGAATAAAGACGGCGTGCCAAATAAAGGCGTCCCTACAAACAGACCACGCCATTTCCTCAATGCTAATTGTAAACGTAACTGCAAGGGCCCGCCATAATGATGCTAATAATTGTCACAGCGTCATTTCCGCTTCCCTCCACTATAAAGTTTGGCTGCGTTCGTAATTATTATGTTATTGTTTATGGTTCGACTTAAATAAATGACATTAAAACCGCCTTGGAGGCTTCGTGACGAATTATGTAAATGTAATTACAGGCGTTGAGAAATTAAATTATTAAAATTGACTGTTTAGTATTTCATAGAAAATACGAAGTCAATTTCTCAATTTTCCTAAAAATATGTTTGTTTACTGGCCATGAACAATTTATTGAGACATAAAATTCAAATAATATGGTTATAGTTACATTTACCCTTATTCCGTCCAGTCCCACTTTCTCTAGTAAAAGTCTTAACATAGTGGCAATAATTCCCAAGGCTTAGAAATTTTAGAAATGATAAATGGATTTAGTTTCTAAACTTTAGAGCGATTCGTGAAAATATCAAAATCAATATCGATGATAGATGCTGCCTTTTCTTGAGAAAATACTACAAAATGGTAAAATGAATTCTTTGATAAAGATACGTGATATAGGTTGACATTTTCCCTTCTTGCATTTGGTTATTCAAAGCCCTGATTCAATTTGATGTGACATTCGCACACATGCTTTGGAACGTCCAAAGCATGTGTGCGAATGTCATATAGATATAATAGTCTATTTATTATATTAGAAACCTTCACTTCAAAGAGCTGTCTCTCCCTTTTTATTATTTTTCATCATGATATTCAAAACGTCTGTGTTTTGAATGTCATGATATTCTAGTTAACAATAGAGGCAGACTGTTTCATATCACTTCAAACCTTGGTACACATGTCAAACTCATTTGACATAATTCCTAATATTTGTCCAGTGACATCATCGCCTAATATACGAGAAAGCATATGGCACACATATGATATTAACCGAAGTATTTTAATACCTCCCATAACGTTCCTACGGAGAGCTATTAAAATATAATGTCTACGCGAGCTTGACAACAAAACGCTGGCAACCGAGTATACTGTGATGTGACTTGTGACCTTTCGCTTCCTTCCTCATGTCAAGGAATCAGACGGGAAGCCTGTCGACAACCTTGTCATTTCCACATCACTATAAAGTTATTTGAATTATAAATGGGATCTTTCATCGTTCAGTAAAACAAAGGGGAGGATTGGGGGATTGAATACAGCTTCATAATAAAGTAATAGCCATATTCAGTTATTAGTAGGTAACAGGTGTCCGCCCATCTCCCAGATAATCCCTCAATCGTTTCTTACATCACGTTCAGAGAGCGGTGAGGATGAATTTCGGAGAGGGTGATAAATTCCCGTCCGTAGCCACAGGCAATCTTTACCCTTCGGTTTTTCCGACGAAAGTGGCTGAGTCAGCACTTCGAAATTACAACACAGAATTCGAAATGAGATACGCACTTTTGCTTTTGTAAAACCAACTTTGAGCCTATAAGATTGATTTATGCCTGAAACGATTTTACCCCAATGCGACATTTTCACCAAGTTTTTATTTCAAGTTTTTCATAAATCGCTTCAAAGCTCTTCACCCAGATAAAGTAGGTGTCGGTCGATAAATTGAGCAGCTCTATCAGATCGTGAGTGATAATGCCCAACGTCAACAAGTCAACACGCATGATGACGTAAGCAGCTGTCATGCACGCAAATAACTCGGTAACCCGGTTCCCGCAGTGCTGGACGTCCGGCCCTTTTTATTGCCTTGCTAGAGGCCGCCTTATAATAGTACGCTTTGTAAATTTGATATCACTTGATTGGTGCTACGATTTCTGAACAGTCATATGTAGTTGCCAAATAAAATGCAATAAATTCCATGATGTGCAGATAGTGCTTTCCCCCTTAATTCTGAACGTCCACGAAACAAGTTTGCAAAACATAAAATAACAACGTTCTCTAAACCTCTGAGTACTGAGGGAAACCTAGTAAATAACTAATCTAGATGCTAGGTGAAGTAGTTGCTATCGATCAAATCGCCACTAAAGTAATTTCCAAGTTAACATCGATGACGACAAACGCTATAGCTTCATAGCTGGTGACCCCTTATTGAAAAAGTTTATCGGATAAAACTGTAATATCCTAAATCGCATCAAATTGTAGGACGGTCATAATTTCCTGGTGCCAGCGCGGTGCTAGTCTACCGGAATTCCTGATTTAACTGTCGGACTGTATAACTTGACGCTTTTTCGCAGTTGGAATTTATTTATGTACTGAAAAATCTGCGCCCATTTTTGTGGCCTTATTAAATATCAAGGCCACAAAAATGGGCGCAGATTTTTCTTTCTTTCGATGTTTAGAACACCCAAACCGAATTCTTTGAGTAAGATTCCAGCGTATGCAAAGACTACAATTTACTCTTGATTGTGCAAAGTAAGACACACTTAACACACAACAAAGTCTTGCCTACTCCAAGGAAAGCATATAAAAAGCCTCGGGCCTGTAGTTCTCCATTTTGTTTCGTCAACAATTCGTCTAGATTGCGAGCACTTGCATGCAGTCTGCCGTAATCGCCGCCAGCTATTGTTGTACTAGCGTCGTTCGAGATCTACCGTCTTTTAAAATACAATACACAATACAAAATTGAAGAAAACACTTCACTGAGAATGTAGAATAAGTCAGCGCCATATACATTTGTTTATTTGTCTCCGTTTTCGGTAGGGTTCACAATGGCGGTGAGAAAAAGTGTTCTGAACTGTATAGGGTATTCTGAATGTCTTGAGCGTTATCAAGTCTTGAAAATTCTCTATGACTTTGCGCACAGTACTCAGGTTTATAATTGTTTCAATAGAATCAAAGAGATGGAAATGACATAAGTTTTATTCAGTGCTGGGGTTTAAATAAATGCCAGCAAACATATCTAAAGGGACATACTTGATTGTGACATCACCTATTCTCCATTCTATAACAAACAGTATACAATAAAACATAATATGGGAGAAGTCCACTGATACAATCACGTTAAGCTTGACCTGGTTTTATGAGAAATGAGCAATTTATGGCAACCACCCAAGATTCGAAGATTTTATGAACTCAATTTAAGTAAAATATGACGATAAAATATGAGCTACGTTACCTAACTTAAGTGATTAATGTGTGTTTAATTCCCACTGTATTTTATCAAAAGTGAATTAACCTGATGTTAGATACATGAGCAAACTTTGGTATCGTAGAGGATCCGATGTGTTCAAAGCGACATTAATTCAGTTATGCTAATTCTACTCCTCCCAAACGTTGAGCCTTGTTTGTAGGCGTTATTCGATAAAAAGTAGTTTATATAATTTTTTTAGAACTGAAAAGTAATGTTTGTGTTTATTAATGTTAATAGCTTTAATTAGAATAACCATAACACGAGATAGTGTCAGTGAAAGATTTCTTCTTTTTGTTGCTATAATTTTAGATAAAACATTATTTAACAATTTAGTACCTAACTGATAAAACAAAATTACACGAATAAGCTACCTATTAGACAACATATATGTAAAACCGGTTCTAATACAATATTTTGTTCCCTAGCCGCACCATTCTTCACGGTGGAGCCGGAATTCCAGAACTTAGCTGAAGGCGAGACTGCTGAGATCAAGTGCGAGGCCGGCGGTACTCCCGTGCCCAAGATCACGTGGATCCACAACGGCAAGCCTATTGAACAAGCTGAGCCCAACTCGAGGAGACAAGTGAATGCTAACAGCATTATCATCACGAACTTGGTGAAGAAGGATACTGGCAACTACGGATGTAACGCTACCAGTTCCATTGGATACGTGTACAAAGATGTTTACATTAATGTTCAATGTGAGTACCTAGATTTTAATTTATTGTCTTTTAGAACGTGTTTTACAGGACTACCTAAAAAGTAGAGATTTCTAATCTAGCAGACTTAATCGAACATCGACAGTTTTCACTTCGATAGTAACATGGAATAAAACCATATAAAGCCCTGCAGTGAGAGCTACAAGCAGTACACACCAACAGAGAATAGTAATATTCTATTTACCATAGCTCCAACTAGCAACGCAACCAGCTTACACTCGGTAGCCTTAATCCTCACGAGTCTAGATAAAAGGAAGGTTACCCGCACTGGACATGCGTGCTACAAAAACTGGTCTTATCAATCGATACACTAGAATGCGTCACGCATTGAAAGCTAATATAACTCGTTATTGTAACTGTCTCACATATCCTATTGCCTACATATTCAGTGTCCCACTATAACTGGTAGAAATGCGAAATGTTTGTAAAATGTATGCGAGTTCTTCCTGTGTCGGCGTTTCGTCGGCAGTGATGGCGCCGGGCCGTCCTACATTTTTGTTTCTTTGCTCAGCTCAAGCGTTGTTTTAATGTTCTTTGTTTTAAAGCTGAGGTGTGAAACATTTTAGTGTGGAAGTTTTCTGAAACTGTTTTGAAAAATATTTGCTTTTATAACGGTCAAATCATTTATAGTACTAGCACTTACGAAAAGTTTAAGTTATTCATGACTAATCTTAAAAATTACGTCATTTATTGTAATGAGTTGAATATAATTTTCTAACTGTTTCAACTAGGCACTTCAGTTACGTTGAAACATCGACCTGAAAAAACTTCAATGGTAATTCATTCAGTAATTGTTAACTTGGTAGTTCCACGCATGTTATGTTTGTGTCGCCAACTTAATTTACAAATAACATTCTGCAGTTTTCGACTGCTGTACGAGTTCACACAACTCGAACAAACAAGTTCGATAAACAGCACAATTTTATAGCAATCCGCTTCCTTCCTAACAAGTTCTGTTCACTAACTTTTATAAGGAAACGACAAAGCTACAGCCACCATAAACTGTCACTCATACTTAATTATGACCCTAATGTAAGCACATCTTGTACATTCAACCCAAAATAAGCCTTATGTGGCAAAAAATATAGTCGTGATTTTCTTGAAATATGTGTGCCACTTGGCATTCGCCCCAGTCACTCCTAGATGAACTCATAAATACTGGGAATAAATCTTTATTGTGTGGAGAAAAAAGTTGCTCTTGAAACGTCACAGTTGGTCTGCGATATATAATGTGGGAGGGATCGATATGGCCATTGAAATTATATTTATCGATCTAGTTATACACCCCACCGTAATTCGCAGTCCTGCTTCTATTGAATTACAGAAAATGATAATACAATCATGAATAGGAGAGTCTGAAAGTTTTTCATAATAACAACCATAGTTTGCGAAGTCGTAGAAGATATTCCTTCTTGGAAATGTTACACAATTATTTGTTGTGTAGTTTATTTTGCTGCTTCAGATGGGAGGGTTCATCCTAGTAACATTTGTATAGAGACAGCTATAAATACATCGGAATCGTTATCGATTTGCTATACAAGCGGTTTGCGTAGGGGAGAACTTAATCGATTTCCATTTGCAATGTTGGGTCTGCGACCCTGTTGGGGTTCCTAGCTTGATAGTTTCGGGACTTTTTCGCTGAATGTAGAATTGGGATGCATTTTTATAGGCGTAGATAGTACAGTGAACTTTTGTTAATGTTGAATTTATTGATTAGGGAGGAAAATCTTTAAAGTGATGTTTACAAGAAATACTGCATACTTTGAAACTTGAAGTTTACTCTCACAATTCTTACAGAACCCGGAAACATTTAATACCACAAAGGCCATTTTCATTACTCTGAAACAGATAGGAATGATCTTGGTCTTATAACACATTTCTTAATTACATATCTGAACGTATGACGTTATGTCACGGTCGCACGCTCATTCATAAAAGTCCAGTCAGGTCTTTAATTTAATGCCAGAATTCTTGCAAAGTAAATTAACAGATAAATCACAAATAAGTACTCTAAAGTAACTTTATGTTAAATAGAATATGGATACCTGACACCTCAAAATGTTGAGGTATACAACGTTTTCGTAAAGTTACAGTTATGATTACAATTTCTTTATCTTAGTTTGTGTCTTCTCATTATAAGTAAATTTCAACTTAAGTTCTAATGAGGCCTTGTTAAGATGAATTTTGATGAGGCTATTAAGTGTTCCTTGTCAAAGCGCCTACGGGCAGATTACTTGAAGCCTAATATTTTGTGCTAATCACTTTCGCCCTCGGCAAATCAATCAAGACTATTGGATCTACGCTCAATTTTCTTGACAAATTAATTTTGTAATAAATTACAAAACCTACCTACTTACCCACCTAAATATTTAAGTTTTCACCAGGACTATTTTCCTCTGGTTGAAAAGAGTGTGATACGTGACTTAGAAAAGTGTAACACCGAATATCACGTCCCCGTAAGTTTACGAATACGAAACACTTAACAACGAATGCACGCTACCTCGAAAAACTTAACGCCGTAGCCATGTGAACTCGAATAACGAAATCTCTAATTCACCTAATACGAAACACTTAACAACGAATGCACGCTACCTCGAAAAACTTAACGCCGTAGCCATGTGATCTCGAATAACTAAACCTCTAAAAATCATCGTAAAAAGTCTTTATTCACATAACAATCAACCAAATCAAACATTAAAAAAAAATGTCATATTAGGTATGTGTCAATCAACCAAATAATTATATTTTTCATGACAATATAACCAACCAAATTGAACATTAAAAAAAAAACTAAAAAAAACCAGTTAACGTTTAAAATAGCACAAGTATGCAAGACCATCTAAAAATGTGGTTAAATCCATAGTTTCCTTTTTTTCCAAATGTTTTTTTATTTTTTCTTCCCTATTTTCTTTTTTCTTTGATCTTTTGGTTTCTTGAGACTGCGAATTTAATTTTTCAACTATTAATTCTGTATGTTTTTGTTCCTTGTTTAATTCTTCAATGGTCTTACATAAATCCCATTTCTTTCTGCCCAATAGGGTGTTCCAGCGGTGGTGCCATGATTCCACCTCATTTTGTGTAATTGGAACAGTGGTTCCTATCGAGCTATTTACCGACCAGATGTCAGGCGGAAACAATGGAGGCACTTTGTGCAAGTTTGTTTTTAATGATCCGAGGTTTTGAGTAGTCCTTTTCTTATAAGTACCATTGACGTAGTATTTGGAAAACCAATCAATGACTTTCCTTGCATCCTTGGGTAATACTTTTTCTTTTAGTATTTCAAAAGCCTCAGGTATCTCATCTGGTTTTAAAAAGGCTAACGCGGCCAAATGACGCATTTTGTGAGCGAAAGATGTCGATTCTGAGTATTGTTTGGAGAGACCAGTAGACTGGATATGCTTCCAAATATTTTGAGCCAGATGGAAATAACAACACTTGTGTTTAGTTTCAGGAAACACTTGCTTCACCGCATTTATTGACGCCTTCTCGAAGTCTGTAATTACTATGTCAGGTTGCAAATTGATTCCAAATTGAGATGCTCGCGACTTGAGAAGCTCAAAAAATAAACAATAAATTCTCTTATTTTTGTTGGACAGGAGCCCAAACACCAATGGTACCACCTTTTGCACGGTATCGTGCAATCCAATTAATCCGTGCACCGTATAAATTTGATAAAAAACTGTTGGACAGGTACGAAATGTACCATCTAAGATCCAAAATTGTGACAGCTGGAGAAGTCTTATATTTTCTGACGTACCAAACAATAAAATACAATCTTCTTCAGTACTGTAGTGAGCCAGCAGAAAATTACTGTATTTATGTGGAATGACTAGATTATGGAGCTTTTTTGGAGATGTAGGAACACCAGTCATTCTTGCTCTATTTACCACCATTCTCATCGCATTTATACTAGGTAAGTAGGGGGCACTTCCACTAGGAATATCTTGAATCGCTGCCTGTATTACCTGTGCCGGTCCGTCCATACTATTCTTCGCTCGTCTTTTCAATCTAGCTCTCAATTTTAAGTCATCTATTACTTCTGGTTCAGGACTGTGACAATGCTCATTATTGTATTTTATTATTTCCTCAACCCCGCTGTTGTTTTCCTGCAATTAATTACTGATATTAATAAATTTACAATACAAAATTATAAAACCGGACTACCTTTACAAAACACTCAATGTATTTTTACTCAAGGTTTGCCAAAGAGTGATGGAGCGTAGCGTGTTGGGTATCAAACTCAGCGACCGAATACGCAACACCACAATACGCTCCAAAACAGGAATCACTGACGTGGGTTATAAGTCTGCTGAGCTTAAGTGGGATTGAGTGGGTCACGTATGTAGAATGCATTAGGACAGATGGACTAGAGTCGTCACGCAGTGGGTGCCGGAAGATGGGCGTCGTCACCGAGGGAGGCCTAGAAAACGCTGGCGGGACGACTTACAGGCTTTTACGGAAGATTGGCAAGAGAAGGCACCACAAAGGGAACTGTGGAAGACTGTGAGGCTTTACCCAGCAGTGGAACAATATAGGTTAGATAAAAAAAAAACTTGAATGTACAATACTTAATAAATAACTTCTTACCTGAGTTATTATTCGCGATCCACAACAGTATGCCCACTTTTTTACACACTGCCAATAACATTTTGTATTTAAACGTCTGTCTAAAGTAAACAAATATCCTTCGTGTAGCAATAGTCTTTTATTCTTTTTAGATATTAGAAATTGTAAGTGCGCCATCATCACTGACCGCAATTCCCATAACAATTATTATAAGAACTGGTTATACAGCTAATATTGTATTCCATGTACCCTCTAAGGAAAAATATAATTGATTGACACATAATTTGACATTTATTTTTTAATGTTTGATTTGGTTGATTGTTATATGAATAAAGACTTTTTACGATGATTTTTAGAGGTTTAGTTATTCGAGATCACATGGCTACGGCGTTAAGTTTTTCGAGGTAGCGTGCATTCGTTGTTAAGTGTTTCGTATTAGGTGAATTAGAGATTTCGTTATTCGAGTTCACATGGCTACGGCGTTAAGTTTTTCGAGGTAGCGTGCATTCGTTGTTAAGTGTTTCGTATTCGTAAACTTACGGGGACGTGATATTCGGTGTTACACTTTTCTAAGTCACGTATCACACTCGGTTGAAAATAAACATTTTTGAAGTAATACCGTCCTATTAGCCTTAAAAGCTTGGACATTCGGTCGCGTGACTCGCCTACCAGTAACACTAAAAAGGGCTTAATTAATTAGATTTACATACTAAATCTTATCGGTGAATTCCACACTACATATTTATACAGCAAGCTTATTTAATTCATAGTGAACGAGCGGGCGCGAGTGCTGTTTACGATCTGCGTGTTCAAAACTACGTGAAATATTTTGAAATTCAAAATTATGAAATGTGAAGTTGGTAATTTTGCTCGCATATTTTTTAAGAAAAGTGGCTTAACATTGCGACATATCTCCTCAAGTATACAATTTAATACTATGATGTTTTTAAAACTATCTGAAAAATGCTTTAATGTTAGCAAAACAAGTATACGCTCGTTGTCATTACTTTCCTAATAAGTGTTGACCCTCGACTAGAAATCATCTCGTGGCACTTGAAGCCGCGACGCGATAGAGCACGCCTCTCGATACGATCCTATTCAGCCTTCAAGGCTACAAAGTCGAGATATCTTTTTGCTTTCTTTCAATATGGTACCGTATTGATTTTCCTTTATTCCAGTTATGAGCAGGAAAATGCCACTACCTCTATTTCATTTGCAGTATAAGATCTGTATACAATCCATTACCGCATTGTTCCTCGTACATAATTTCCGATTATGATCAGCACGTATTCCAAAGCAATTTAAATGCTCAAACTCGTCTACACACAAATTAGTTTCCGAATAAAACGGTTGTGCATACAAATAGCAGGAATGACGCGGTGCAGCCCGGGATTACGCAGGTCCCAGCCATGACCTAGATACCCCGGGATGCTTCGACCCGTCCGAGTATTGACATTGTAGACCCGGCCGATAGTTTCGTAATTAAGAGGAATTGCTGCTGTGTCAATTGTTTCAGCATTAATTGCTGTGTTAAGCTTTGTTTCATTGTGATTTAAAAGCGTTTGATCTTTGTTTTATTGGTTAGAACAAGTTGCATAAGTAAATAGGTATAATTTAGGAAATAAGCTTTTTGGTTCACTGATTTATTTGTTGATCTTTTGTTATTGCCTGTTTTATAGTGTCCAGTTATTAATTTATTTGTAACTATAAAGAAAATCTTAACAAACACAAGATATTTTCGAACAAGCTTTATCAATTTCTACATTTAGACATGATTTAAGTGCGTACAGCGAAGTACATGACGATCTCTCATAGCGGGAGACCACACGGCACGATAAGTCAAATCACGTCACTCACACTTAAGTTATTGTCGACATATCGAATAAATAAATATTTTAATATATTCAAGACCGAGTAATGATTTAAACTGCGCGAGATCGATTTTCAGAAGTATTCGTGTCTCGTTTTTGTACGGCGAGAGCTTCATGCCCGGTTTTTCTCGGAATTGGACAGGTTATGCTGGTTCTGCTTTTGAGGATGCGCTTTGTATGTTTTATGATGTAAGGAATTTACTATGCGCAATGTGCAATTTTCTGAACTGTCGTAAGGATGTTTCCTTGAGCTGGATATATAGCTAAAAATATAAATGTGGAACGTCTTTCGCTATTATCTAATGATCCTTTTTTTATAATTTACTCGATAATAGTTTCTTCATATAAGATTCTTCATTCATTGCTATAGTTGGTTCTTAAGGATCAAATTCTTATCCAACACACTAAACGTGCCTATAACATCTCAGACGGTACTTATCTGCGATGCAATTTAATATCAAGAGATACAAATTCATAAGCAGACGGCGAAACGACTGGGAGTCACGTTCGACCTTAGGTTTTAATCGCAGCTCACTAAATACGCGCCGAGTTTATTGTAGCTGCTTATCAGTGCTAGTACCAAGATGAGGTTTTAATTTTCTATCATTGCTGTGACATAGAGTAGGGGAGACGGGTACTAGTTGTCACAAAATATAAATAAACATTTTTAATTAAAAATGTGGAAATAAAACTGCCAATTTTTCTTAACTAGTTATATATTTGGTTAATAAGCCTTCATTCATTGCACTTATTTCTTAGAAAACTAGTAAATTTATACAGATAATCAGGAGATCAAAAATCAAAGTCGAGTGAGACAAGTTACCCCCGGCTTGGGGTAAATTGTCTCAGGTGATGGTCCTTGTTGTCACAGGTCACTATTGACATCACTGTCATCATCGGAGGCACAATTTGGGCAACAATAAAATAAATCCTTGCTCCCACCACATTTTTCATGAACCCACATCTTACATTTTGTACACTGAACCCATTCTTCATTAGGTTTGCTACGTGATCAAGTTTCAAAACATATCAAACACAACGTATCTTCAGAATCTTCCTCTTCTTCGCTACTTATTTCCTTCTGTTTCTTGTTCTTCTTTTTTGGGACTACCTTTGTCTTGGTTTTTCTTTGTTTTTGTTGCTCTGCTAATGCATTCTTTACCGGGGTATCAGTCAATACTGTGGAAACCCTTTTTTTTCGATTCACAGTCGTTTTCTTAGCTGGAGCTTTTGGAAATGGCCGTATAGTTTCAGGTGTTGGTAAATTAGGAGGAGGAGTAATAGCACTAGTTCCAGGAGTCGGCGAAGGCGTTCTGAGATCAGCTAAGCGTTGTTCTGTACTAGTAGCAATAACCTCTTCAGTGTATGCTGCCTGATCAATTGCCTGAACTATTTCTGTTCTATCAGTGACAAAGGATGGCGCAAAGTCGACATCAGTAAAAATATTATTTATAATAAGATTATAAGGCCATATGCCGCTTACTAAAAACCCAGACATAATATTTTGAGGAGTTATAGCCGGCAGTAAACTAATTTTGACGATATTGGGAATGTCGTAGATTGTCATTGCTTTGCCTGGATGATTCTTGGTCCAATCATCACAAACAACATTGACGTACCTCACGTACCTCTTCAAAGGTCCATAAACACTGCGATCTAAGGGCTGCAGTTAATGTGTTCTCTCTTTCCTTATATTTTTTATAATATCTAATAAGTGTTCTGTAGTTAATATTAAAATCTTAAGCAACACTTCTTATGGAATTTTCAGGGCCCACTGCAGTCACAGCTTGCATCATGACTTCTGCACTTGTCTGGCCGCGATCAGTTAGTCTTTTTCTATTTCTGGGCATTTTCACTACATGAAACAAATAAAAAAAAAACATAAATATTATTGAAATAATAAGTCAAAATGTCATTTGATTTACACGGGTTAGTTGTCACAGTGACAACAAGCCTCAATTTTTTTGAGACAACTTGTACCAAATATTTAAAAACACATTATATCAGAAATAACCTTCAAAACGAAACTAACGAATATTCTATCCATAGTCATGTTAAATTAAACTATTATTCTGTTGAAAACATATAAGAAACATCATAATACATAAACAATTATAGTCAATGACATACGTCAAAGTAAAGACTAAAATTTACTTACCAAAAGGATTTTCAAATTTTTCACAACACACGTCGCTGCAAGAGTCTGGCGGCCATGCCACTTTCTAATATTGGTAGCACTGGGATGCGGTCAAAAATGTTAATATTCGCATTCTTTAAATCCTGTTACTTTTTTTAATATTGAGTTTGTGACAACTAGTACTTGTGACAACGAGGACACCCTTCCCCTACATTGGAAACCTTATGGTAGAATCGCATTATGACAGAAACTTTAGAAAGATATACCTATAAGAATGGACCACTTTTTTGGGCATTTGTGCAGTTGATGACAGCGTATAAAACGTGGAGTGCTCCAAGGGTCAACTTTAAGACCATATCAAGTGTATTACCCATCCAAATGTGAAACATGTGGTTTATTATTGGGGCAAAAGATATGGTGTGAATTCTAGATCTAGAACTGTCGTTCAGTAATAACACGAGAATCATAATTATGCACAGAATGAAGAACGCGCGTAAAATTAGTCTCGTAGTCCGCCGTATGGCTGGTAAACTACTGAATTTCCAGTGCAATTCATATCGGGTGGTGTTAGAAGCGAGACCATACTTTACGGCCGTAGTATGCAGCTGCACCCCACTAATTGCTAAATAGCGTGAGCTTATGATGTAACTCAAGCCCTCTGGGGGTTGAAAAAATGTCTGCCTTTTACTTGATATGTTGTTTGCCTCCTTACTTATCGGATTTGTTTTGCGACCATTGTTCCCGATTAGTTATGTTTCGTTTATGCTGAAATGCGATTAAATATGATTCGATAAACTTAATAAATGGATGTAATTTTTTCGTTCCAAGCGTAACTTATTTTGTAGCGCAGTTTGTTTTGGGAGTTTCGTTAGTTTTAATAACAACCAATATTTTTTTGATGTCGCGTCGAACAAAAACTGCTTCGGATGGCATGCTCCAGCTGCCAGAACAACAACAATAAACCGTCTTTTTATTACACGCGTATTAAAAACTTTTAAAGAAACATTCAAAAGTGCAACATTTCTTTGGCCCGTATCGTGATCGTTATCAGACATCCATTCACGCGCAATACGCTTGTAAATTACAGTAGCACCCCAGTTTACCTGAACGGTTGAATTTAACCCCAACTACAAAGATGGGAGCGCCGAAGGGTGTGGATGGATTAATATCCGATTTTTTTTCCTCTATCTGAGTTCAGTAACCTATTGTGATGTGAGTCATCCCCAAAATCCACAATAATGAATACAGAGGTTTGTGGTATCGGAAATTCCTATTACGGCGTATTGTCCGCTTTTATTCCCTCCCCTTATATCTGCCCTACGTGTATAGCTGTATGATGCTACAAAAATATGCTGTCCAATCACTTACAATGTAATTGAATATGAAATTAATGTGGCATAAATGAAATTACTTATAAGCACTTGTGAAAGCATTTTAGGAATTAATTCTTCTCAGAACTTTTCGACATGAATGTAATTGAAGGATTTTGTAGTCTGCTAACTTTTAAAATATTTTTGTTAGTCATTATTTTGAACCTCGTATTAAAATTTGCGTAGTAAATTGATCAGTATACTCTCTCTCGGGATTATTGAAAATTGTGCTTACGCTTCAACTTTGTCTCTTCCCAATTTCAAATTCAATTAATAACAAGCTTTGAAGATTAGAGCAACATCTCCTGAGACGAAGTTACTAAGCACCTTACGTCTTCCTAAACCGACCGTCTTCTTAATAGAATGAATGATACGAATAAAGAGAACAAAGTAGGAAGTACAGTCCTTTGAGATTAAGATGGACAGTTGCAAAGTACGGGGAATACTATGTTATGTCACCACCGGCGTGTGTCCTCCATTCATGTCATACAAAGCCAACGTGATTAACAATGTTTGGCCAACATGCTTGCCGATAGGTGAGGCCAATGTTTGCACAAATATTTCATCCAGCAAGGACGCTCGGGTCGTTGTGATAATTTTGTGTCAACAATGAATGTCAAATTAAGAACTCTGGGCTTGGGTTAGGTATTTATATTTGTTGAACTATTAAACCGATTAGCATTCTCGAATACTACAGGCAGGATGGAAGATATATTCAATAGTGAAATGTTCCACAGTAGAAGCGGGCTTCGTTCCACAAAATATTAGTTGTACGTGCTGAAAGCTTCAAAGATAATTTTGGAACAATTTAGCTTGTTTTCATCGCCGCCCTAATGCGCCAATCATAACATATCAACATCGCATCGTTATAAATTAGCCTTTCAAACGTTCGAGCGTAACAGCCGGAATAACAAACTTATATCGCTAATCCGATAATTTGTGTAATCGCCCTGATTTCCCTTTTATATTCGGCTTTATTTCCACCTTATTTATCTTCCCCTACTTTGTTTATGGGGGTTCGTTTTGAGATGATCCAATATAATTTATGTGATTATGTAATGGTTAAATTGGGTTGTTCAATATTATTGGGTTGTTGAAAAAAGAGCTTAACTGAATTTTTTTTTCGAATATTTTGTTTCAATATAATTCTTATAATTATAATTGAACCCATAATTATCTTCATGATATTGACAAGGACATCATTGACATGCGATTACTTTCTTGTCATAGAATTAATATTAATGATGTTCATTTCGATGACGTCAAAGACCTTTCATGTTTCCCAAAGACAGCTCAAGCGTGTAACATGCTTACGTATTCATCAAGAGCCCCAAATAATATGGTCTGGGACAATTTAGGAATTCATGTGTGTATAACGAGATGTCTCTAGTAGCCGTCTATTGGTCACATCCTCGCGGCACACATTCACACGCCCACCCGCTATCCGCGAGAAATATAGCCCACGGATATTATTATGCACTTACCATCTTCTACATTGTGATTTATGTACCTGTTTGTTAGTCCACGTTGTGGGGAAAACAGACACTTTATGGAGTGCTTTTGACGAAAATAGACTAGGATACTGGTGCATACCAGTTTAATGCTTTATTCATACGATTTGGTAACATCATACTACGGTGATGTAATTGATACAATCTTGAAATCAAAATGTTGACTAATGGCACATAAACGAGAGACGGGACGTGACCAATTAATCAAAAGAGGGATCAAAATTACAGCGCGATGATTTTCAGAAAACACTTCTCTGCGATAAGCAGCGCCCGTAATGGACAATTTAGCTCATAAAAACGTTAATTGTCTCTCAAATTATATTTACTTTGTAAATCATTAATTGAAGGGCATATCGATCTTATGAATGATGTCCTTAAAAAGCCAGCTCGAAGTAAATGCACATGGGGCGTGCGTGATCTGATGTATGAAAGTGAACGAAACAGTACCTATGTAAGGATCTGTTGATGACATTTCGCTTTTTTTCTTATATTATGTCACTGAAAGTGGGACACTGAAATAAAAACTTTGTATCGACATGATTTTATGGGTAATTACTCCGAACTTCATAGACATTCAGTACTGTTTTTATTATATTCAATTTTTTGTGTTTGTATGCAGCAATCCCGCCAGAAATCAAGGAGGGACCAGAGAACCTCACCAGGGTGGATGGCTCCGAGGCTGTGCTCAAGTGCAGAGTGTTTGGAGCGCCGAAGCCGATCGTCAAATGGATGAAGGATGACGTTGACGTTACTGGTGGGAAGTAAGTACCTTGAATGACAACTTTCTGTAATTTTGTTTGTCTTTTAGGTGGTAGGGAACTTTGAACATTGCTTAAAATCGAAAATGTCTTCTATCGAGGCATTTCTGCATTTTTGTAATATGGCGGAAACAAATCCAAAGCGCTTCAAAGATCCTTAAGTTATTCATTGTTATCTATTGCTAGAAAATATTTATTCATGCGTTTTTTTAAATTAATTCCTTAGATAAGTGGATACGTCTGGAATTTAGGCTCTTATCAGTTTTTATTTGATTCCAAGTCTTTAAAAAGGTCATGATGACTAGAGACACATCACTCAGTTTTTGTTGCTGTCAAAAATTGATTTATTAGAGGATAGAGATAATGAGGGTTGTTTGTCACGCTTTTTTTAAGAACTAAGGGTACGGGATTCGAATGATTGATGTAAAAGTAGGGCTTATGTTTAACTGACCACCAGATATAGTAACAAATAGCGGACAAAATAGTAAATGATCACCAAAATGAGACTCGCATTTTAATGTAAAATTATCACCAAAGTTTTAACACTTTGCTATCCTATTTAAGTGAAATTACTCCAAAATAAATCATGCGTAAGCCAAAAATAGTAAATGATCACCAACATTAGACCACCATTTTAAAGTAAAATTATAACCAAAGTTTCAACACTTTGCTATCCTATTTAAGTAAAATTACTCCAAGTAAATCGTAAGTAAGCCAAAAATAGTAAATGATCACCAAAATTAAATTCTGCTATCCTATTTTAGCAAAATGAGTCCAAATAAATCATTTTTATCCCAAACTTGATATACATAGATGTTAGCAGGCATGCAGCATGGAAGCAAACATGCAACATGCAGCAAGCATGGCTTCTGTCACGGCTCCGGCGCTGCGGGGCTCCGGCGGTCCCATGCGAGCTTATCGTCGCAGATGGTTTTCACGCTCACCACCGCAGCTTCGGCTTGCTGGCCGGCAAACAAGACTACCTACGTGGAGTCTATATACACATAACTTAATATGGCATCATAATACTTTATTTGGTAATAAGCCTACATTTTATGGCAATCACAGTGACTTATTTAGGCAAAAATAATACATTAATTTGGTCGTCAAGAGTTGGTGATCATTTACTAAATTTGGTGGTCGAATACAATTTAAAGTGAAGTCGTGACTAAAATAGCTGGTACTATTACATTTTTAGACTTTATTTTTCTGGTGTTCAGTAGATATTTCTGGTTACAAAACTAAGGGTATCAAAGCATTTTATGGTGGTCAAAATATTTATTCCCTAAAAGTAGATATTGCAGAATTTATGACAACCATTTTAAAATAAAATACTGCTAACATTAAATTGGCGAATATTTTTTAGAAAGATGACAGCATTGTTCATTTCTTTGACACAAATGTTCAGTCCTCGCACGTTCTCATAGCGAACAAACATATTGAGATTACAGCTCTGAATCGCATATCTGAACAGTCTCAGTCGTGTTCACTGAAGGAAATATTATCCGATTTCAGCTCCCTCGGGATATGAAAAGGGGTTTTATAGTTCATTGGTCTAACATCATCGCTCAACGTATAACATCGATCAAGAGAACTTTCTCGAAGCTTATTTATTGTACTTGTAATACAATTTGTGATTGATGAAGCAACAGTTCTTATTAATTCCTTCTAGATGTTTCTATGGAAAGGGAATTTATTTGTTCTTGTGTAAGGGCAAAGGTTAACCTGTAAATGGACCCGTGTTTACAGATTACAGCGTGTTTATAAATAGGTTTCCTTAAAGGTCGCTATGGACGACATTATTTTGGGACATTTTTGTTTCTTGTTATTTATTACTTTATCCTCTAATCTTGTTAAGTGACTTGACTTTTTGTTTTTATTAGGTGAATGGATTGTGATCTATTTTTGGTTCTCTCTGATTAACTGATATTCATAGTAAACGTTAGAAGAATGCAATAATACAATGTAAAGGATTAATATCGGGGACTTTATTATGAAATACTGGAGGTATTTATCGTATAACAATCGTTATATCCATCACAGACAGAATTATGGCTTTTGTAATTCTGTATTTCATTCGATTATTATAGACAAAGTGCTGGTACAGACTTCATTTCTTGGTGGTTTAAAAGTTCCGAATTGTAAATATCGGTTCAAATACTTAATAAGTGTCTGTCAGTTTACCAAATAATCTGCTAACTCTAAGTTCTACATTACCTGTCCCTTCTCGTCCAGATATAACATAACCGCGGACGGTGACTTAGTGATCCATGAGGTGGCGTACACCGACATGGGCACCTACCAGTGCTACGCGAAGAACAAGTTCGGGGAGAAGTCCGCTTACGGATCACTCGATGTTAAGAGTAAGTATTTAGCATAAAATATTCTCTAATCGTCTGACTAATGAAACATTGAATACTGGAAGCCATATAAAATTTTGATCAAATGACCACTAAATAAACTGAAAATAAAATCTAACGAGTACATAATTTTTGCGTTAGATTTAACTTCTCATGATACTATGTTATGTATGCCATAACATAACAAATGCACTTAAATCTCACTTGATGCAAAAATACTTTATAACCTATCATTACTTAAATTCTCTATTAATATTTTGCTTTAGAAATTAAAATATTCTCAAAGTCCTATATTTTAGTTCTTTCGACTAATATCCAAAACTCCCCTCAGAACGCACAATGATCACCGACAAGCCGGAACATTACGAAGTAGCAGCGGGTTCCTCCGCCACATTCCGTTGCAACGCGAACGCGGACGACTCGCTCAAGCTTCAGATCATTTGGCTGAACGACGGCCAACAGATTGACTTCGAGAATCAGCCGCGGTTCCGCATGACCAATGACTATTCCCTGCTGATCTCTGATACCACGGAGCTGGACTCGGGAGAGTACACTTGTATTGCGAAGACGGCCATTGATGAAGCTAGGGCGCAGGCTACGCTTACTGTACAGGGTGAGTTCTTTTTGTTTTGGTTTCCTAAAAATATAACCAGATTGAGGCTTATGCCTGTTATATATTTATCCAATGATTGAGGAGTTAAGGTGTAGGGTTTTTTTTTCAGTCATGAAAATGGTTACATTATGGGTTGTGTAATTTTGAGTGAAAGCCTAAACTACAACATCACAATTAACAGTCTATAAAGGTTGCCATATCCTAGTAATTATAACTTGATTACGACAATGTCGACTCCAGTGTCGAGGCTTGTTCTATATCTTCTTCCAGCGTTCTATAGGCTTCAGAATCTGTAACTAACTCGGTATGATGACATAAATCCTGTCGAGCAGAAAGTTTATGATGTGTCGTAATGTGAACTGCTCCCGTCCAGTTACAACTACATACTGCACCATTTGGCAAATTGCCAAAATTACTTCTGTTATGATAGTTGCTCTATATTGTTGGTCAAATGTTTAACATCAAGTTTTGACGGAACATCATGTAGCATCTAACATCGCGCATACTTTTCCCGAGGGGTTAAACTTGACCACTTACATGTTTCGTCAGTTTATTTCGGGTTCCAAGCAATAACTTGCCCGTTAGATTTATTGCCGGTAACCCAACTTAAATCTGGCTTCCTGGCCGTTACAGAGAATTTACAAACGGCAAAAATGAAACTGACTTTTAAAATATTTTTCATTATAATAATCCTTGTTATGACCCAGCACAGTCCCTACTTTTACTTATTTTTAACAGGTTCTAATCGTAACAAAATTTTGCAGATAAGCCTAACCCTCCGCAACTGGAAGGCGTAGAATGCAACGAGCGTACCGCCACTCTCCGCTGGCACTCCATGGGCGACAACCGAGCTCCCATCCTGCGCTACTCCATACAGTACAACACCACCTTCACGCCCGACACCTGGTACACGGCCAGCGACAACGTGCCAGCCATCGACACCTCCTGGACCGTCCAGCTCAGTCCCTGGGCTAACTATACCTTCAGGTACAGCCGACAGTCAGATGAAAAGCAGTCCTTAGTGTTTAATACCGGCCGACTGACCAATTTGCTCTGTCCGCTGCCTTGAAATTCAAATCCCTTACACTCACTATAAGAGATTCATTTGCTTCTACATACGGTTAGTAAATAAGAATGAACTTGATTGCAGAGTGAGCGCGTGGAACAAGATCGGGCCGTCCACTCCGTCGTCGCACTCCGAGGTGTGCAGCACGCAGCCCGACGTGCCCTACAAGAACCCCGACAACGTCGTCGGCGAGGGCTCCGACCCCACCAACATGGTCATCTCTTGGGAGGTACATATATGGACTAAATTATTTATATACACATCTATGTACCTTGCTGTTTACTTTTGGAAGAATAAAAGCATTCTTTCGTTATTCTCGCTGATATAATTTCACAGGTGGGGACAGAATTAGTAGTATTCGCTCTTATTTAAATATTATATCGGCAACAGAATATCTTTCCATTATACCGAAGAGCGGTCTTAGTGGTCTTTAAAATGAAAAATACATTACGTGATTTCTCTATTATCAGAAAATGCCCCAAATCGAGCACAACGGCCCCGGGTTCTACTACCTGGTGACGTGGCGCCGCAACATCACCGGGCAGCCCTGGGTGGAGGAGCAGGTCCGCGACTGGCAGCAGACGCAGTACGTCGTCACCAACACGCCCACATTCGTGCCTTACAAACTTAAGGTATACTACTTACTTACTGGTACTTAACAATAAGCTCTACAACTTTGTCGACTAATCAAGCACATTTTACAACTGTATAGTTTTAACCTGTAATATTTGTGAACTCAGTAACATAAAAAATCTTATTAATTGGCTATGATGATATGTATAGTAATTGACTAATTTAATCCCCCAGGTTACCGCGGTGAACTACAAGGGTACATCTAACGTGACTCCCGTAGAAGTGATCGGCTGGTCGGGCGAGGACGTGCCTCTGCAGGCGCCGCAGAACTTCACCCTCGTGCAGGTCACCACCGGCACCACTGCTCTACTGAACTGGAACCCAGTACCACCTGAGTCTGTTCGCGGACACTTCAAGGGATACAAGATACAGACCTGGGTGGATGGAGAGGAAGATCGCCTCAAGGAAATATTGGTCAAAGCCGACGCCTCCAGCGCTCTAGTCAGCAAGTTCAAGCCCTTCAAGAAGAACAACGCCAGGATCTTAGTATACAACGGACGCTTCAACGGACCACCCAGCGATACCCTCAGCTTCCACACCCCTGAAGGCAAACCCGGTACTGTGAAGTCATTCGAAGTGTACCCCATCGGGTCATCAGCCATGCTGCTCAAGTGGGATAAGCCCATCGATGAAAACGGAGTCCTCACCGGATACAAAATCTACTACCAAAAAGTCACCGGTACTTCTCTAGGACCCACCCAAGAAAGGAAGAAGGAAATCGACCCTAAGTTCGACCGCGCAAAGTTGGCTGGACTCGAACCCAACACCAAGTACCGTATTGAGATCAGAGCAAAGACCAAGGCTGGGGAAGGCGACAAGTATTACGTGGAACAATCGACGAAATCAGTTGAGAAGGCCAAGCCAGACATTCCACAATTTGAGACGAGCACACTGCCTGCTAAGGAGGGGACTGCCCATATCTTGGTTCGTTGGATTCCTTCGTTAGACGGTCACGCGGGCACTCACTTCGTGGCGTGGTACAAGCTGAAGGGTCACCCCGACTGGTCGAAGACTAACGAGGTGACGGATGATGACTACGTGATCCTGACGGGCTTGGAGCCGGGACAGGTGTACGAGGTGAAGCTGACGGCGCATGATGGAGAGTACTTCAGCGCCAGCGAGATCAAGGATGTCGATACTACCATTGGTAAGCCCTCTCTTATATCCTTCCTTTATAGATAATGAAGAGAAAATATCTTTAACGTATCTTTGTCGTACTGTTGCTGCATTTATGTATATAGTAAGTAGGTTTATACATACATCTTTGTGTTTTTTATTACAAGGGATGAATAAAAATGTTATTGGTTATGGTATTTTTTATCGTTTGAACTATCAAGGCCAAAAAAAAGGTTTGGCTGCAAAACGGACCTTATTTCAACGCCATAATTGAAAATTTTTTAGACAAGTATTCAACAGACATTTGAAAGTTTTTGTGGTAAGACGCTCGAATCTTTTTCAATCTGAAAAAATATTTTATTTTAAAATTACAGCCTGATTATTATCTAAAGAAATAAGACTTAAATAAGATGTTCCTCTTTACGCATCCAAGCATAGGACCGGTAAAGTCAGAGTTAAATAAAACCGAACAATTTATATTTGTTTCCCAGACGGTCCAATCGTGAAGCCGGACGGCGACAAGCCGGCGACGGCGGGCTGGTTCATCGGCGTGATGCTGGCGCTGGCCTTCCTGCTGCTCGTGCTGGTGCTGGTGTGCGTGGTGCGGCGCAACCGCGGCGGCAAGTACGACGTGCACGACCGCGAGCTGGCGCATGGCCGCCGGGACTACGCCGACGCCGGCTTCCATGAGTATACGCATCCGTTAGTATCTTCAATATACACTCAGCGGCACGGAATCTGGCCCAAGCACATTTGAGCCTTATAACCATTATTTAAATGAAAAATCTGAATTTTTATTTTAAAATTGTTTAATTTACTCATTTTCTAAAAGAAAATGACTAACAAACAACAGAATTGTGAGGATTTTCATTAAGTTTCGTTGAGTTAGAAAACAGAGTCCTTTACCGCAATAATCACCATAAACTTTTTAAATTCAACATTTTTAACAAAACAGAAAGTTATCGAATTTTAATAATGGGTGTTTCTTCCTCTTGATCTGATGACTGCCTGCATACGATCTGGCATGCTCTGGATGATGTTTTTTATCTCCACCTGAGAGATCTCCTCTCAGGCAGCTACCAGCGCGGTTTTCAGTTCACTAAGAGTCCGTGGTGGGTTACGACTTGCTTGGAGCTGTCTTTTAAGCATGTTCCAGACATGTTCTACAGGATTCGTGGCTGGGTTTCTTGCAGGCCAGTCCAATTTTTGAATACCAACCTCGAACAAGTAATCGGTTACGCAAAGAACTGCGTGAGGTCGAGCATTGTCCTGCATTATACGAAATTCTTCACTTCCTATGAATCCCTGACAGGGTAAAACATGATTTTGAAGGATCTCTTCAATATACCGCACTGTTGTCAGACGACTTTCGACAACCAATAATTCAGTACGGGCTTCTGAACTTATGCCTTGCCAAACCAAGATGGACCCACCATGAAAACCGACTGTTTGCTTGGTAGTGGTGGGAAGAAACCATTCTCCGCGCTTTCTCCATTCACATTCACGCCCGTCTGGAGCTCTTAAGACGACTCTGCATTCATCGGTCCATAAAATTTTACTCCATTGATCATGCGTGTAATTTGCATGTTCTCTTGCAAACCTAAGTCTGTCTATGCGATAGTGTGGGAGAAGTTCCGGGCCTCGAGTTGGTCTTCGAGCACGCAGATCCCGTTCCTCCATCCTTCTTCTTATTGTGCACTTACGGACGTTGACTTCTCTTGCTGTTTGCAAAGGCTGGCGTATCTCTAACGCAGTGAGAAACCGATTTTTCATTATTGCACGTACGATAAATCGGTCGTCGTGCGCCGACGAACACCTTACACCCCCACTTTCTGGTCTTCTTGTGTAAAGGCCAGTCTGGTCATACATTTCCTATGCATATCTTTAACTTGTACGCGGTGCACTTAAAGTTTCAACCATCTTCCGATGCTTCCGCCCTTGACGTCTTAGCAACACTGCTTGAGCAACTTGAGCTGCAGTAAGGGTAATTTTCAGATCAAATTGTGAAAAAAAGAGAAACAAAAAACGATCATAATCATAATTTTTTTTTGGAACGTGCTTAGTACTTCGGTAATTTCTATCTGAATTTAAACTTAACTTTCTGCTTTGTGTTCCAACAACGGAATCTGTTTCTAGTGTTACAAAAGTTAAACAGACACACATTTTTCTGTATTTTAATTAACAATTACGAAAGAACTGACAATATGTCATATCAAATTAGAATATACAACAGTTATCTGGGCTGATATCTACTTGTATTTGTTTGGGCCAAATTCCGTGCCGCTGAGTGTATTTCTCTTTTGTCTCAATTCATCCAAGGGGTATCTGTAAGAGAACCGCCCATTGTGTCGCCAACTTAAAAATATTTAGTTTTGTTTCTGTTGTATTTTAATTGGTGTACATAATAAAGAGAATATCTATCTATCTATCTTAGTTTGGTTTTAGTCTAATTTGAGCTACATTTTGAATTTGAATTACATTTGAGAACTACATTGTTATAGGTTAGGGGTGGTTTCAAAATATCTTTATCATATTGCCACCCCTACAATTTAAATTTTTGTCACCGGCATGTATGTATTCGTATGTATTTATGCTTTTGCCTTTGAAGGTGTTGAATATTTTTACGTTCATAATTTTATTTCAACTTATCGACTGTTGCAATGTTCTCAATATCCATCATTTCACAAGTTCCCTATAATGCCCCTTCCAGACTAGACAACAAGTCCCGCCACTCGATGAGTAGCGGCACCAAGCCCGGCCCCGAGAGCGACACCGACTCCATGGCCGAGTACGGCGACGGCGAGACCGGTATGTTATAATTATGTAGTTTGTGACGTGTGTGACGTGTGTGATGATTTACTGTTTAATTGGGCAGTGGGTGACCAACGATGAGATGGTATTGACTAACATTATCATACCCTTTCCACTGACTAACTTCATTTTAACGAGTAAAGGAGATAACGCGAACTATATAACTGTTTATCCACGGGATTTTATTTGTTGTTAATATGAAGGTCTAATAATATAATTTGAAGGTATAATGCCTAAATGGCGTCATTAATATTCCGATTTTAGAATATTATTTCAATCGATTCAGATTCTGACATGCGTTGGTCACTCATTGTATGCAAAAAGCCTAGGCAAACTTTTTGTTCGTTTTTGATTGGCGCTAAGCTTGATCTTCAAAAGAAGTTTTTTGTTTCTAACTTTTTTAGTGCAGTGTCTTTATTTTTAATTGTTAGTCAATTTGCTGCATTGTCATTATTTTTTAAAGCACGTTATTTTTTTTATTGAACTGATCAAAAATTTTCACTATTTCATTTGATCTAAACAGAGGACAAAAAATTTAACTAAAATCGTGGGAGAATTTCATTATTTTGGTCAGTTCAATTCGTGTTACAGAACTATATTCACTTTAAAACTTGAACAAAGATTTGATTACTTAAAAAAAAAGGATTTGTTGAGCAAAGTTCTGTAATGCTTCGCTAAGTTATCGTAAGCATGTGTGTGGTGGCTAAGCATTAGCATGAACGTACAAACGTTTGCAGCGGGTATGAACGAGGACGGTTCATTCATCGGGCAGTACGGGCGCAAGCGCCGGCCGCCCGCCGCCGCCAACCCCGACTCCGCCTCGCAGGCCTTCGCCACGCTCGTCTAACTACCTCTCCTTCATTCCTCCACACAAGTGTTTACTGAGATCATCCTGTCATACTAAATCCTCTTGTGTTCGTCTATTAAACGTTTAAAACTTTAAAACAATGCACTTTATTTTGTAGCATATTTTATCTCAGTAAACATTCTGCAAAAAAGCGCTCCAAATAGCTACGTTCTTCTATGTTTGAATGTATAACGTAGTGCCATTGCATCACAATTTAATGCAACTAAACAGTCCGGTACTGACAGCCAATCAGCGTAGGCTTGTTCTATCTGTTCTTCGTTCTGATTGGCTTATGGTGACGTCGCCCGCCAAAATTTGTTCTCTATTACTTTTTGATCTGTGAATTATGTATGTTGTGAATCTTTTTTTAATGATCTGAGCAGTATACTGCTAGTTTAAGCACCGTTTTCATGCACGCGACTGAAATAAGTAAATTATTTAGTTCTTTGTCTTTGGCATGAAAATTGTAGTTGTAAAATTTACAAGAGGGCGTCAAGTCTTTATTGCACTATTTCAGAAATAGTTTAAAATAAAGGCTTTATCACTGTCCCTTCGCAAGATATCGCAGCTTAGGTTAGGTATTAAGTACAGAATAATTTGTATGTAAGTAACGTTAGGTTGTAAAGAAACAGATGATATTATTTGGAGTGAATTTCCTACTTAAATGTTTATTAGCGTGCTTTGTTATAAGTTTTGCATTTGTTTTAATGTTGATACTATTTCCCGTTCCGTCCCTTTTCCTGTTTTTCTTTGCCTGCACGAGCGCCGTCTTTGTTTTCTTTCGTAAGGTATGATTTTTTTGCTTTTATTTTTCTTTTCTATTTTTGTATCAAATTATGCTACAGTCATTTCGGAACAGTATTTTGAAATGTGATTTTTTATGTGTAACAAGCATGTTGTGATTGTTGTTTTTATTATAATGTTAATATTTTCAGAATTTTATTTTATGTATTACCAAATTTCATAAACCAAAAAGTTTAATTTGTGGTAAAACTTTCTTTATGGTCTAAATTCTCCTCTTTTTATTATCTGCTCAGTTATTTTCTAAACATGTATTAATTTATACCCTCCCCCGTCAGGTCGGTTCACGGAGGACGGTTCGTTCATCGGTCAGTACGTGCCGGGCGCCCGCGTGCTGCCGCCGCCCGCGCCGCCTGCGCCTGCGCAGCCGCCCACCTACGTATAAACTGATACTGCGGTACTACCATACCATATTATCTCTATTGTTTGTCTGTGTGGAAAGCAAGGAGTGGATTACACATCGCAACTAACTAAATTTTAAAAGTAAAGAAGTAAAATTCGGTGTAAAACTAAGTTTAGATTGTATAACAAAAATATCTATGCTGGTCATACTGTCTAATGGGCACTCTCATCTTGAATTGAATTAAAGATTCATTTATGGCTACACACGAACGGGGCCATAAATATCTTGTGTATGATCTAAACTGAGTTTTACATTGATATGTATGAATTGTTATATGTAACACTCCGAGCTAACCACATGTAGTTTTGACTGTAAGTACGTTTTGTGGCTCTAACTCTCTCACACTCACCACTAAGGCGATATGAAAGAGAAGAGCAACAATATGTTACAGTAGGCAGACTTTAACGTCACGAATGTTCAGTGTCTTGCACGCGTCGACTTTTATTTAGAACATTATTTTCGCAATATTATATTGTAAAAAATATCTTAAAAAACGTCTAGATTTCATAACGTCATCCTGTGACTTATAGAAAATGATCGATAACCACGAAACGATGTATCGATAACACAAGCTTAACAGCTTATTTCAGTTCATTTGAGACGCGTAAATATCTGTAATGTAAAACTGCACTGCCATTCTTCTTACATGTATTAGATTGATTGAAAAATTATCGACTCACACCAGACTTATGTGCGAAAAAGGGGTCAATTAACACAATCTTGCCAGAACGAAGATTTGTGCCTTTACGACTATTTAACACTACAGTCTGCATTATCCACAATATAGTCTCGTGTGAGTCAAAATTTTTCAAACGCTTTAAAATTATCCGTGATCTATCGACAGTGAATATTTAGTTGAAATTTATTAGCGTGTAAGCATTAGTATAAGCTGGTAACTAGCCTACCCTTCTGTCTCCACTGTTAATGACCATAGACAAGCTAAAAAGGTTTTATTGACTATTCCTCGAGGTCTTAGCGATCGTCTCTAAGTCTGTTGAACATTTCGTTATTTATGAGACTGATTTTAAGTAATGTGAAATAGTCAAACTGGCACTGACGTTCAGGTTTTGGTGGATTACAAAAGTGTTCGATAACAGCTTTGTTGGGCGCCAATTTCAATCTCTAAACTGGGGCCTAGAGTGAAACTATCCACGTATAAAACACGTGGATAGTTTATAGCAAGCAGTCTTCATGCATAGTGTGTAGTAAGAAAGAAAGTACCATCTGTGAGGCGGTGTTCCGCAAAACCTGAACGTCAAGATACTCGGCTTGTGTTAGTATGTAGGCGATGTTACGGCTCGATATCAATTACGTGTAGTTAACATACGGTAGCTGGACAAGACTTGAGATAAGAAAAGCTATTTTTGTCACAGAAATAAGGTAATTAGCTCTCAACTCCGGTGGTCATGTGCGCTTGTTGCGGACTTATCACGCTTCGCTAAATATTATAAGTATGAAGGTAAAGTTATAGGAGGTTTAGCGTCACTCTCGGTTTGAATGGTCAGTTCGCAAGCCAAAATTATCGTATCCCTTATTTTTATATCAAATGCATATCTTTCTAATAACTCTTTGAAACACGCTATGGACCATAAATATTTTTATTTTACGAATCAATCCTATGACTGTTATGAAAATTCAAATAAATCTTTGTCATTGTAAAATGTTGTAACATTTAAGCGTTGACCAAGCTTGTTCAATTAATAGATGTTGTCTTACATTGCGGTGTTGTCAGATACCGCAGGCTCGCTTAGGAAATCTATTTATTGTTTAGTTGAACCATTAAGATCTCTTCTTTATGTTCTTTCTAAGACTTATATTCTCTTATGTATTGAGTGAACCTGCGATATCTCACAACACAAAAACAATGGACACGACAATTGAGTATCTAGAGAAATCTATATTTTATTAAGAAAAGTAAATAGATATTTTTATATGATTGCGCAGTTTGACCACCGGGGCATATTGTGGTGCTTTGCAAGTGAAGAGAGGCGAGTTCGGTGTTGTGTAGTGTAGCGTCACGCGGCCGCACGTCTCCCGCCTGAGTCAGGCGATGCAACCAAACGCATAGACAGATAACGGTTCCGATAAATAGTATGCCAGATACAAACTTTGACGTTCAGAAAGATGACTTTAGATTGGAGTCCAATGGATAGTCATTACTGTAGTCGAATCATCATCAACATTTAGCCACAGGTGTCACTTTATATAAACACATTACTCTAGATGTAGATCATCAATGTTATCAACTTGTATAAAAGCCGCTTGAAATGTGTGCGTGTTGTGTTCTGACATGTCTGACTGTAACATAGGCGTGATGATATTACGAAGAATCTCGTTTTATTAGGAGTTACAAAAATCTCTATTTATCCCTCAACACTTCGAATTTTATCCATCGATCGTCGGTACACTAGTATCGATTGTAATCGATAAAGTAAATTGTATAGAATATTCATCATTCTGATATTATAGTTATCCGTGACCATCCTCTATGGTACATCTCGCAAATCTCGAATGAATTTAAGTGCGGGGCGACCCGTCGATATAATGTCTCTCTTACGTAGTATTAAGTCCTCTTTATAGGCTTTTTTCGTATTTGAATTTTTCATATTTGACTATTATTGAAGTTTTGCACCGATCACATTGAAGTTAATGCCCAAGTTGATGTTTCTGATTTTGGACAATTGTAAACGCGAGACCAGTGTTACCCGATATCACTGTAATACAGCTAAATACAATTGGTCGTATGTATAAATAAAATCGGTTAGTGTTGGTCTGGCGGGCGCATGTAACAATATCTCAATTGTATCGTGTTTAGATTAAGGCTAGGGACTCGTGTTAACTAATGTTAGGTAGCTAACGCGTTCGCTTACTGCAACTGTACATGTATATTTTATTCTTTGCCTTATCTGTACCTATTATATCCGGTCTATTCGTACACCGGCGCAATTACCGTCGATTTATTTTATTATAATTTATTGATTTGTGTATACTTACTTCTCCGCCTGAAAGGTGTCGGGTCTTAATTGAGTACATTCCAGACGGTCTAACCATGTTGATTTTTCAAATCGTTTTATTTATTGTCTCCCCAATGACGCGTCGGTCAGATGTAATCTGAACAATGTTTGTAAAACTAGACCGACGGACGAGACTAGCACCATAATTTATAATTATTTAAATACTTGACACATATTTATTTGGTCCCTCGTTATAATGTATAGTTTGTCGCAGGTAACACGTTCTCATTTAGAGCTTATACTGTAACTATTAGTACCTTGCATATTTATATTTGATGGCACTGTTATTGTAACCCCTTTAAGTTATTTGTTAAGGAGTCTTTATCATGTCTATTGTCTAGTAAGAATTTAATATATATCTATTAATATTAATTGATTATAGTAGGAGCCTTGTTCTATTCGCGTCTGTTTTGTCGCTTTTTATACCCGTTAACGATTTGAAAATTCTTTGTCTTGGTGAAAAAAAAAAAACTTGTTACGGTTCAAAATGACAATTTTGATATTAGATTGTTAGTCACCGGTATACGGTGGATATTCTCACTGCCTTCCCTACTAAATTACACTGTGTTCATTTTGTTTACAAGTACCTAGTGAAGAACTTGCCTTACGTAAAATTATGAATGAAAATGTGATTTTCATTTGTCCAGATTCGACCTGACAGCACAATGTCTGCATTTATTTAGTCACAATATTTACCGTGAATTGTATCAAAGTAGTTTCCCAGTAATTGGTACATCGCCGTACACATATAATAGTTGATGTTTAGCAGTAAAAGTAATATTGTTGTGTAACTTTAATCGGTCGCAAGTGTAACGAACTTCTCATACATTTTGAAAATAGTATTAATTTATGAAATTGTAATAGACCTAATGTTAATGGAGCAAAGCGTATTGAAAGCATTACACTAATTACATGAAATAGTGTCAACACGAGAGAGATCTGTGTTCATATATTCATCAATTTTAATACATCAGTATTTTACAAAGATCCTTTATGATCGAGGAGCTAGTTTTCAAAAAATGCTTTTAATACGTTTCGCCAACTAAATATTTAGTAATAGCCGAAGTATTCGCTAAACACGAACTGGTAGATTCTAATTGTTGTGAGGTACATTCAGTGTTATCTATAATGTTGACGATGCTTGGTTTTCGCCATTTATTTACGTCAGCAGTTCATTCAAGAAATATCTTGTAAGTTATACTAGGCGCTAGACGTCTAACCCTTGTTATAATACAAAATGGTAAAATTATAGCATCAATAACAGTTTCATTATATTTGCTAAGCAAGCTTTTTTATCTACATTGGACTATTTGTTGGTTAGATAATAGTTTGCATTTATTATATAAAAAAATGTTTAAAATCATGACAAAAGTGTAGGTAAAGACTTGTGAAAATTTCTAATCTGACCCGTACGATTCTGTTCACGAATTATCGTAAATTACATTTTAGTTCGCATTAAGTAACTGTAATTTATTGTAACTATGATGAATATTTTTTTATGTTGCATAGAAAATAAATATTAAGAAATTATTTTTTTTCTTTTTCATTTCAACAGTGTCCTGAGTCCTTGCTGGTTTTGTCAATATTTTAATAGGTGAGATCTAGATTTTCTTAAAGAGAAAACAAATATATTACACAATAAGCGAAAAAGCTAGCTTACATAACAACATTATGAGAAATAGAATTTAAATGCAAAACATACTGTATCCACCAACACTATATAAAATGGTTTCAAAACGTTATGTGAAGCTTAATTAGTATTAGGTACCTACTGGGAATTAAACAAATTCATGATCTTCCTAATGCTTGCGGAGCACCGAGTGCTGACATCTCTACAGTATCGACAGAACAGTACCTACAGCAGCAACAGTCATCATACGTATAGAAAATAAATAAAATTTTCGACGGCAACTAAAACTAAACAGAGTTCAATTAAATCAGAATTTCAGATTAACAAACTATAACTAATGGAACGGAGAAGTTTTTATTCAACCAATAGAATTTCTTGTGGGGCCCGATTCTCCTAATTTTACTTAAGCGACATACGATTCACATTCGACTGAGATCCAATCCCGACTCGATTACGATTGAAGCGTATGTGGCATTCCGCTATTTTTTCTTTGAAATAAACGTTTTTATCCTTTTCTATCATTGAATAATGAATCATTTTGTGTGCAAATGATTTACGATTGCAAAATGATTGTACAGCAAACTACCGTATATACCAAAATCACCAAAATAGCAGACAAATCGCACACCAATCAAATGTCAATCGAATACGATTGGTTTTTTATTAGTAGCAGAATGCCCGATATGGTTAAAACTGCTATTGCGATTATATTGCAATTCGATTTTGACATTATTAACTTAGGAGAATCGGGCCCCTGGTTGGGATATTACTGAACGGGCGGAGACGAGATGTTTGATTGAATTAGGTAGAATCTGAGCCTAAGTTAGTTTTCCCCCAAGAACCTTCATAATATCTAACGTCACAAAACCCGCTATTTCCCACAAATTATCCTCAAAAACTATTTGCGATTGCGGCCTGTAGTAATCTCTGAGTCTACATTCAAATTAAACCGCCTCTTCTTTAGTCCTAAATTATACCCGAATATCGATGAATTATTAATCTTTTAATTTTTATAAGTAGGTATGTAGGTATTTAAGATTAAACTAAGGGCGATATCGCTGTAACTGAGAACCTTGTTTTACATACAGATTTCGTGTAGTAAATTAGGTTGCGTTCAGACTAAACAATGCGTCAATGGCAGGTAAAATATAAACCTCGGCAACACGCGCTATTCATTCATAAAGTGCTAACAATAGTTACAAAAACAACCTGCGGCTACATTAACGACTGCGCACAAAACCTTAGACTTTGAAAAGGAGCTTACAAAATAAATCTGCCAAGATTTATGATGAATATTGATGCTTGTGTTAATACTTTTTGCTTCTGGGCTCCTTCATCCATAATTTATGGACTGTAATCTACAAAGATTGATTGATAAACCAGCGCCATCAACTTGGAGCAGCCGGCGGCTAATCTAATCAGCAGATGCTAAATTTGACCGGCCATAACATTGTATGTGAGCTGATTGTAAACCTTCCCACGTCTCCCGGACGATTTGCTATCAATGGAAACATGCAAAATACTGATCATAAATTATATCGGCGAAGTATCAAACAAACTAAATTGGTCTGCCTGCGTCACCTCTATATTATGAAAAATTAAGTCCAAAATCCTTTGTGGTAGAACTTTTTGAAGCGCAAAACAAAGCTACGGATTGAGTAAGGAGCCAGTATGTAGGCAGTCTGTGTCCGACCGTCGCCAGGGCGGGACATCATCAAACCTTGTTTATTTGTTGTCCAGCAACACGTCCGAGTTCGCGAGTTGTGAAGTGACTTTTAAATTATGAGTGTGCGTGCCACAATATTATTTTAAAAGGAACACGCCGTTAATTGCAGGTGAGATAAGATCCTCCTTGTAAACTATATCATATCGCGAAATCCATTCAGGATGACAGAGGTCGGTAAATAAAAGATCGTTGATCCCACTTAAAAGTTAATTGTTTAATCGATTCGGAATTCGAGTGGCGATCTTCTTTATTATTTACCCACATATGTAGTGTTTACTGATAAGAGACTTTATTCCGTAGTAGGTAGTAATTAGATAATTAAAGTTGAGACTGATTTTATCATTGAACTACTAAAGATTAAACCGCCGAATGATGTTAGAAGGGCGCTTTGAACAAAAACAGGAGATTAAAGAAAGCATAAAAAAGTAAACATTGCTATCTGGCAAATGTAAACATCACGGGGTGTTATTAATAGAGGCCTAACTATGGGATCATATGTTAGGAGCAGTGCACATGCATGGTGCATCACGAGAGTTAAGGCTGGCCATTAAACGGCTACTGTAACTTGTCGGGTGTGATTTGTGAGACACGCAGGATAAAATTGTAAAACCGGCTTTATGATCTATCTGACAACGTTGTAATCGTTAAATGAAATGGATACACGTTTTTAATAGCCCTGCTACTTACTGGACAAGTGTACCTGTGCGATTTATTAGTCTTTTTGCACCAGCCCGGTTCAGACTTAACGATGTTTTAATCGTTGTAGATGTAGTTGATTTATCGTCAATCGTGACGGAGCTTTTGCTTGCCATAATAAATAATCGATTGCTTGATAGATGAAACTATCTGATGCACAGTGCCGTCCTTCAATTTCAAATGCTCGCTTATTAACGTAAAACTGCAATCGGGAAAAAATCTTGAATTTACTTACCTATAACACCTCTACCCATATAACCATTTTTGCGAACATAACGTAACCGTTTCGACACTTAGCGTCGACACTGATCTATCTCGAAACATAATCTCGTCGACGTTCCGTGTTAGCGCCGTCGCTGCAACTAAAAATGGGGAAGATCTCGACACAATAAACAAGTAACATTTGGTTTCTAATTTACGTCGCCGCGTCGTAACATTGTTACCATATTTTAACCAGAGTTCGCACTAATCATTCAATCATTCATTCGTCGTGTCACTCACGCACGAGCCAACGAAATTGTCGTTGGCTCGTGCGTGAGTGACACGACGAAATAATACAAACTACAAGAAATCCCATAATGATGGTTTACTTTACAAAGTTTTAGTTTTCATTAATTAATATGGTTTATAATGCTCAAATCTTATTGGGAAAAAAAGTTTACTGTGTAATTTCGTTGAATATGTTGATATTTCCAACGCGCCACCGTAATATTATGTTTTAATAATTCTGGCGAAAGAAAAACTTTTGTTAAATAAAATAAAAATATAAAATTATGCACATCGAGTGCTCAAAAGCTTCCATTTAAATACAATATCAAATATTTTAATCCTAATACAAATTATTTTAGCAAGATTTACTCATAAAATTGATAAATAATGAACTATAAAAAATCATTTTTCATGTTTGTTATGAAAAATATGGTCGTCGCAACTAGTCACAAAGTTACGATAATGTGTCGACACGTGTCGACATGTTACGGGAAGTTGTTACAAAATTACTAGATTTTTAAGATGGTTTCTCTTAACATTTGGTTACAGTGTTTTCCAAAGTTTTTATCAAGGTGCCTTTTTGCATTGTTCTAACCAAAGAAGGCTCATCAGAATTAATATCGCTTGATTAATACCGAGTACCCCAAGTGCTCGGACTTAAAGACGAAGACGTCTTGTTTTGGCCGAGAAAAAGAAAAAACAGCGATTTGGAGCTCGAAAGTTGAAACTTTGGCACTAGGGACTATACCACTAAGCTCCTCGGTACGAAATTCCGTACTGTTTTCCTGTAAATGGCCTAGAAAAGAATACGTTTTAAGTTCAATAAAATGGGTATCCGTCAATTTACCCTACCAACAATGCAACATCATGAAAAAAATATATAATAAGATATTTTGGGACGTACTTATTTCTTTAACTCTTCTGTAAAAAGTTGAAGTCCATCGGAATTTACGTAAGGTTTTTCGTTGTTTACTCATTTTAAATTTCATTAAATGGTTGATAACGGCAGAAAACATAGACAGTTTGAGAATAACTGGCTCTCGTCATGTTTTTATATATGCAAGTTAGTGTTATAGTGTTCTGGAACATCGACTACACCATGTTACTACCCAGTTACAACACAATTGTGTCAAAATTGCACACTGGTTACAAACCAAACGCAAAGTTTCTAAAATGTGTCGTTACAAATTAAGCTGTAAAGTATCGAAACAGCGACCACACAAAGTTACTGAATTTAGTTTCCGTCACATTTTTACTGAACCGTTACAACACATAAAAGCTAATCCCTACACAGTCACGTTGTGTCGTACCAGTTACGAAACTGTTGCGACTTGTTACATCTTTATCATATCTGCGACCAAAAATGGCTGTATGGGATAGTCTATCAATATCTATTCTATTGGACAATATTTACCTGCTAATCTGCTGTCGCGTGACAAATTCTTCTTTGTGTAAGGTAAACATGACTAGGTACAGCTAAATCTCCAAGAGTAAAGTCCACTAGGTATGACCGGCTTTTCACACCTATTGCTTCCTTACTAGTTATAATGAGAGTTATTTATGGCATTTGCTATGAAATCGAGGAACATACAGATACAAGGGTACTTCAGGGCACATGAAATGGTATCCTCAAGACAAGAACATGCTGACACCGCATTTTTACTTATAGTCTTATAGATATTTAATCGAGTTGTAAGTCGCATCATGAACAGGCGCCCTTACTCGCTTGCCGGACGGGGGCGGCCGGCAGCCGGACTTTATTTTTTTACTTTTTACACGGTTACCTGTTCCCTGAACGAGTATCGTATCGACGGTGCCCGTTGGTTCGCTGCTTAGCTTAACAAGTGCACGCCAGAGGTGCCCCATCTTTGGACAGCTATGGTTTATTGTCAATTTGTTTTACATATAAGCTTGTGGCATCTTGGTACTTGAAAGGATAAGGATTTTGGGTCAGTTTGGTGTTGCTTTAGATCCATGCTACGCAAAAATACGCCAAAATATGTTAAGTAGATACTTCTGCAAACCATAGGTTCTAGAGCTTTGAGAAATTTATCAGTAAGATATACCTAACCCACATTGAATAGAGACTCGCAGGCTGAAAGGTATTCTAAAATTGCTAAGTTCTAGTGATTCGAGTATTTTATAAACTCGTTTTAGACCACAAATCGGTGACTGCAAAAAAACTAAAATACATAAACATTTGGTTTTCGCGAATCGTCCCACGGTCATTCGCACGTCTTATCACAGGATGCACCAGTCTCACTCACTGAAACTGTCATTCGGAACTAAAATATAACCCTTTTAACGTTATTTTTATACCAGATCGAGGGAACACTCGGATGATTTAGCTCTAAATATAAAGGGTCCTTATGAACGGCTATCCTTTTTGCATGGTAACAATGACTCAGTTAGTTATAAAATGAGAAAGTAACTGCTTGTATGTTGATCAAGAACTATGAGCCGTTTCAACCCCAAGAGTGTCTCAGAAATATAAAAGCAAGTAAGCCAACATTTCCTTACATATTCATACATATCTATGTATATGTACGTGTTCCATCTAAGAAGTAGCACAACAAACTCTCCAGCAACAAATCTGTCAGTTAAAGATGGCCACTATAATCACAATAACTTGTAGTCATGTTAATCAACAAATTGAATGTTGACAGCTATGGGCAATTGTTAAATAGAATAGGTACCTACTGGTTGTGTTGTAAAATGGCATGAATGAGGACAATTTCAGCCGGTCGAGTCGTTAATAAAACCCCAGTAGATATTCGTTGTTATTTGTGTAGGTATATGGTTTACCGCAAAAAGTTGTACCTATCCCAGTATCCAACTGTTTGCGGTAGACGTAACGATTGATTCATTCTAATACATTTGAACATGATGTTGAATTTTGAGTGGCAACCAGATACCTACCTTATGATTGTGCCCATCAATGCAGAAATTTTAAACTTTTTAGCATAGGTACTTAGTGCAAAATATGATCTTCAGGCATCTGCAGACTTAGCTTGTTGATAAATGGATTTTAATTAGCCAATAAAGCAACCGGCTTCTTGGCTTGTTTTATTGCTATGCCAACTAAAGTAAAAGCTGTAAATAAACAAGAATGGAGTATAATACGTCGTTATGTACCTATCTATTTAATGAAATAGAGATTCACAAAGGGATCTTTCTAGAAGAAGACCTTAATCGCAAGTGTGCAAACTGGTATAACTTTCTACTGATAATTAACAGACGATTAAGTATCGGACTATCGGATGACAGTTAACTATACATAATACCATAACTGACCTGCACTCACAAGAGTCACGATGTGCGAGCCATGGTGCGTCACACTGCACTCTAATTGTGTATCAATTAACTTCGATTATCGACATTATGTTTTACTATCCGCCGACCACGCTAATTTGAGGTTATCGCGCATAAACATGTTTCAGTTACAACACTAAGATAAATGGCGCCCGAAAAAATATTATCCCCCATTTGAACAGCAATAATTTGTAAACATTACGTGACCTCTTGATAAAAATGGACTATTTCAAACATTTTTTCTAGAACACAAGGTTTGTTGTTGGTAAACTTCGCACTATTTAATTGGGTGATAACAATTTTAATATCTATCTAGGCTCAAAAGTTCAATTATGGTCAACCCTTTGATCACGAGATTTAATACGGTAGATTCATCAAAAATATTTGTTGGTGAAAATGGGCATCAGTTACGCATTTCTTATCCATCCCCACCTTCAACGGAAACCCTACTATGGAAAACTATTGATACTCAGAAAAGCATCATCAGCGACAATAAAAGCTTTCTGATTCCATAGACTCGATAATGAATAGAGGCCTACTTGCAGCAAGTGTGATGTAAGTACCTACGGTTAATGGTTTTAAAATACGTGTAATTGAGTAAGGTATTTAAGTAGGATCAATAATTTGGAATTCCTAATAAAATGTAATTTAAGCTTAGACGAAATTGTTGCGCACCCCTACGCATAGAGCTATTGGACTCGTCTTTTTTTTGTTAACACCTTTTGTACGTATAATTTGACACCGGGAGCGAGTAAAAAAACTAGTAGACATTACCTTTTGACAGGGGATATTTAATGAAGTTGTAGCTTTTTTTACTCGAGTCGAGGGTTTCTCACGATAATACCATTGTAGGAGCACGTCCCAAACGGTCTCAATCAATTATGTTAACTGTGATAATTTTGTTTTTATTTTTTTTTGTGGGCGCAGAGAGGTTTTGTATGGTCGACAAACAAATTATACGCCACTTACACGCTTATTATAAGGTCTCGTTGGAACGCTTTAATGGAATCATGACATATTTTAGGTGATAGTTGGTTGGACTGTTAATTGGACATTGGGGAACGATTCGGTTTTAACGTCTGGGATCGGGCTCCATCCAGATTTTACGACTATGCTTTTTATTAAGTTTTAATCGAGATGATGAAATGCCCGTAATAACCAGTTGCGTTCATATTTTTTATTATGATTGTTTGTATCTAGTTAGAGGAATATTTATATATTTTTGAGGGCAGGTTTTTGTGAAATTGACTATCAAATGCCGAGTCAAGTCCGAATCTTTGAATTAATGACTAAAATCTTACCGTTGTTTACTTGTTGTTGTATATATAAAACATACGAATATCTAGGTACACTAATACAAAATACTTGTTGTATGTAACTACGTATTCTGTTTACTCCAAAATATAGTTTTAAACATCATATAAACCCCACGACCGCTAAGTTATAAACACAAATTAGCACACCTAGTCTCTAAACGGAATTCCCAATCATTCTTTCACGACATGACTTTATTTACAAAACCATCACATATATAACACCTGAATCACATCGCGAAAGCAATGGTCTTAAATTTGTTGTGGATTAATCATACTTACATCCACTTCGTAAATAGCCAGAAACTAGCCCAGAAGACGAAACGGAAAAACCTACCAAAGACCCGGTAAGAAGGCTTCGTTGGACGACAATTTCCTTGTATCGTCATATATTTCATGTGCTTTCAAACTAACAGGTCAGCGGTGTGGACCTCCATAAACATCTGTTTCGCCTAATATCCCAGTACATTGCTCTCGACATTAAGGGGTCTTCAAACTCCCTTTAACCCAGGATCAACCAACTTCTTCCCAGCAAAAACACATAGGAAGTGGTGAAGGGTGGGCGTTTTTTGGAAATTACCGACGTTCGGAAATTGCTGTTTTGCAGCTGAGTTTGAATAAACGATTTTTGATTTTGATTTCAACTATGATTAGGTAATGATGTAGTCGTAATCCCCCAGCATGTGGCGATCGGCTTCGATGGGCGCGCGGCTGTGCGCGGGGCTGGCGCTGGCGATGTCGCTGGCGCTGGGCGCGGGGAGACGCGACTATAAGGACCCTGAGGCGAGGCACCACGCCGACCTCTCGCTGTGGATCGATGAGCGGCAAGTCAGGATGTTTAGCGGTAATTACCTTTTACTTACCGTTGTTGTTCATATTCAAAGTTCTTCTACTTCTTCAGGACTTACTCGAACTAAGTTTCTGTTGTAAATTATAACATCAATCAACTGTTCGAATAAGCATAGTTTTAGATACGTTATTAATGATTTCATTTGCAAATAAACTGTTTCTATAAATTAGCGTACATCATTAGTAGTAACTAAAATATACAATAACGTCTGTATGTTTAAATTTCCAGGTATATCAATGCAAGTTTTCGCCATAATAAACGGTCACGTATCACCCTACGTGTTAGACCCGAACTTCTCCAACAAACTGCCAGTGATACCATCTGAAGTCGGCTACGTGAACTTCACGTGGAAGTCTAAGAAGCGATACTACTATGACTTCGATATTCTGACGTCATCAGACCTAACGATACTGAAGCCGCCTGTATTGTCCATCAAAACACGAGGACGGGTGCCTAAAACTTCAAAAGGTAATTTCAACTTGTTAAAATTAACGAGAAATGTCAGACCCAATTATAGCCCATTTTTTGTACCATGATATTTTCATTGCCAGGAAGTAAATCATTTAGAGAGTATTTTCAGCAACTTTAACAGGTAAATGTCATTAGTCTAAATATATAAATAACGAGTTTGTTCCACAGAATTCAGTATAATTTTGCCATGTGTGGGCAATAATAGCGGCGTGGCCACATTTGAAATAGGGCTAGTGCTAAAAAATGGCCGCGGATTGCCGCTAAAAGGCACCCCATTAAGATTACACCTAAAGAAGGAATGCGCACAGAGAGGTGTGTATTTAGAAAGGACAGGTATTGTATCGCCAACGCATTTTTAACACTTACACGCCTGTGATTTTGTGGCTGTCTAACATTTTTGCAAATATTTGTTTGACTACTAAATTAATTAACCAATTATTATTACCTTTAATTAAGTGCTTATTAATTCTTAAAATTAAACAACAACAAAAACACAGGCGTAACGCTTACAACTTGATTTAAAAATAACAGTAAATTAATTCTTCTACAACTTGCCAATATCTATTACGAGTCCCGAAGCTTATTAATTCAATTTCTCATGCTTAGTTCATAAAAAAAACGAAGTATAGCGAACTTGAATACCAGAACTGAAACACTGAACATTGCATTTCATCTATTTCGAGCTCATATTGTTATGCTTACGCTACTAATAATACATTTATGGGTAGTTGGTATGAGCGAACGCTTTACCACCGCCTATTACAGTTTCACAGCATAACACGTCACCTGTTTGTGCTCACGCGTCGGGAACAATACAGCGATTGACATTTATTAGTGTTTTGTATTCCATTTTATGATGAATTATTAAAGTTTATTCTAAAACAATCAATAATTTAGACGAAACCATTTCAACAGTTCTTATCTTTGGCCATAGCATACCTGTTGTTATGCTGAAGTTCATTTCTTTTCCACAAAGGTTCGTTCTGTAAAATATTTCTTGTTGTTAATACTGTTACTGTTACAGCCTTTTTATCGTCCCACTGCTGGGCACAGGCCTCCTCTCACACGGAGAAGGATTGAGCATTGTTAATAAATTAATAAACACATTGTTAATAAAAAAAGAATATTTTCCACTAAATCAATCGCTGCTTTGTGTGTACGCTCTAACAAATATAAGCTCAGTGTGTAAGCCTGCGATGCGCGCCAGGCCGTATATTAACCGAATGCGTTATTTTCCGGGGTGCCGCGAGACGCTGGTTGGCTGCATACGGTGCCTCTGCTCACGGCATTTGTGTGTTTTTAGGTTCGTATTCATATGCTTGCTTTCTCACTAATACATATTCATTTTGTTTAAGTAATGCCCGTTTTCATTCAATACTCCTAATTTATTTGTTTGGTAGAATAAACGTTAAAATAGTGCTCGAGGAATGAAAGTCGGAAAAATCTAATAACCAATAAGTCGTACATAGTATCCTAAATCTGCATAAAAAAAACATCTGATCAGTACCTAATTTTCATAGAAAACTAAATAAATATAAAGATGAACTCTCTATTCTTTGTTAACTCTATTCTAACATTCCGTTTCACACAAACTTCACAGAGGAGTAAAGTATTAATTCGGGCATATTTTTTTTTGGTTTATTTGTCACTAGCTTTCCGCCCGCGGCTTCGCCCGCGTGGAATTCGGTTATATTGCGGTATAAATCACAACTATAAGAAAACTTCTCATTCCCATGGAAAAATCTAAGAAGCGCGATGTAACGCTGGATACGATTAGTTGTTAAACCAAAACTGAATGGTACACTATATTATACGTTTTCCCACTAAACTATAACAATCTAAACCACGAACAAAACTAAACTAACCTAACCTATCGAAAAAACAATAACTACTTTAGATATCTACCTAGAAAAAAAGCACTAAACTAACTAAACCTAACTATTAAACAGCTACTGCTTAAAACCTAAAATCTATAAAATACACAATTCATTCAATTTAGCTTCTAAATTTATATGTTCATATTCGTTTGCAATATATAAGTAGATGTAAAAAAAAACAGTTTAGACGATTAAACAAATTGTACATCATCCCTCGGGAATTCCTCATTTTCGGGGATTCATTATCGTATCATTTAGCTTCTAAATTTACATGTTTATATTCGTTTGCAATATATTACCTTGTTTTAAACGACACACAGCGCCATCTACAATCCATCCATCAAGCAAACAATATTTTTGTTTTCCCTCGGGAATATCTATTTTTTTCGGGATAAAAAGTACCCTATTATTTAATCCGGACTTCTAACTTTACGTCTGCAAAATTTCAAAGCAATCGGTTCAGTAGTTACGGCGTGAAAGCGGAACAAACAAACAAACAAACAAACTCACTTTCCGATTTATAATATTAGTAAGGATTTGCATGATGTTCATCATTTGCATCATCATCACTGTTCGCACTAATTTATTTTACAAGCTCTTTAACACGTTGTTATTTAAGTCCAGGTTGCCTTTGATTAAAGATATAGTAATAAACAAAAAAAACTAGTAAAAACTCCTAATTTATCTACTGTTTATATTTACATAACCTGTTTGTATAGTAACAATTAACCCTTCTACAACCAGGCCCCGACCCGGAATGTGACAAAAAGTGTGCGAACCAAGGCTGGTGCAATAACGAGAAGATATGCCAGTGCCCTGAGGGTTACATGGGGCAGGACTGTCGGACGGCGCTGTGTTACCCGCAGTGCATGAACGGCGGCAACTGCACCGCGCCCGGAGTGTGTTCCTGCCCGCCTGGGTACCAGGGACGCAACTGTGAGGGAGGTGGGTGACAGCGATCTATAGAGTAGTAGCTAGTAGGTACAAGATATGCCAGTGTCCTGAGGGTTACATGGGGCAGGACTGTCGGACGGCGCTGTGTTACCCGCAGTGCATGAACGGCGGCAACTGCACCGCGCCCGGAGTGTGTTCCTGCCCGCCTGGGTACCAGGGACGCAACTGTGAGGGAGGTGGGTTACAATGCTTTATTGACTGATTGATTATATTATTATTGACTGGTAGCTTGCAAGATATGACGATGTTGTAAGGTAACATCATGGTTACATGGCCCACTACTAATAATACTAGCACTGTCTAAGCACCAGTGCCCAGAACGTTTAATCATTTTTAGCATCATTATTAGAGCGTTTTGTTATAGTAGTTGGATGTTAGTATTGTGACGTTTTAGGTTTGAATCTGTAGTATAGTGTCCGCTTATTAGTTGCAAAGATGAAAAGCAGAAATCTGTTTAATACATAATTTTATTCTTTTAACAAAAATATACATTGTCATGTAAAAAGTCGTCTAGATATTTGGAATTTCTAGACTATTTTACTCTGTTTTGCGATGTCTGTTGGATGCTATAGAAAGCTAACAGGAAATAATACTTTATAGATACTCTTGTTATATAAATGCTACATTTCATTCAAAGCGTATATTATGTTTGGCTAACTTTATAACGACACAAAAATCTTCGTCTAACGTAAAATACTTACTAGTAGTTGTTCAAAATCTTAATACGGGATTCTTCCTATTTGTAGCTCATGACAATGAATAAATTAAACGAACTCACATTGGATAAAAACCCAGTGGTCCATGTTGCCGTGGTTGTCTTATGACATCACAAACAGGAGACAATCCCACAAATAGTAAACTTTGTACTCTTGTCTTTTCAGTTTATTTCTAGTAATTCTTATGAGCAACATTTATTACGTTCAAAGTGACTACAAAAGTACTCACATGTATTCAAGATGGCGGACTAGACTATCTTTAGCAGTTTATATAAAATCCTCTATTATCTAAACCTTCTTCGATAAGGCTATAGCCACCTTACAACCAGCCTTAATAACTTCAGTCATGGCTTTGTAAAAGGGGGCTTGTTCAGCTCCGTGGTCTATCCCTGTATCGTGGTGTTCCTGCTCCTCATTGCGGAAGTTGGTGATGGTTTCCAAGATCTCCTTGTCTATGTTAGGGTCCTCCATTAGGGTTCGGAGCTGGTCGTTATAGTGGTCTACTATGACGGTCTCTACGGCGACTGTGCAAGCCATTGCTGCTTCTTTGCCTAGGAGTGCTGAGCCTGGAATGAGAAAAGTTTGTTGTTATTATGAGGATTACGACGTTACGAGTCTATTTTCGTGGTAAGAAAACTTGCAGCTTCGGGAATGTTGGTTAATTAGTTTTGTCTATTGTATAGGTAATTTAGTTTAGCTGTTTGATCACAGACAAAATAAAATATACAATTCAATACGAGTCTGACTGAACTGGGACTGGATGTATGTGCTAAAATTGTAGGGTCTTTTAACACTATTTAGCTGAATTACTATAAAGATTAATGCTTACCAGCTCCCAACACAAAACCAGCAACATTCCATATCGGAGTCAGCGCAGTTGGCCTGACCCGATACTCGTTGATCAGCTCCTCGAACTTGGCGCGATGTTTTTTCTCCTGGTCCCACATGTGCTGAATAAGCGGGCCCTCGGCGGTGCTACCTAGTACTGCCATCTGGCCAGCGTAGATACGGTCTGCACCCAACTCGCCTGCATGGTCCACTCGAATAATCTGGTCCAGCTGGAATGGGAGACAGGATAGGTTACAAATGGGTTACAATGGGTTCATTGATATTTTACGGCATAGGGGTTACAATTCTTTTGTGAGGATTGTGGCTTCTATTTCTGAATCTATAGTAACACTATTTTTTAGAGTTGATTAAGTTATATTTAACCAATCAAATTAAACAAATATAATCCTCTAGTAAGTATAAACCTTTAGTACTGTTTTGTAGTAATTTTTATGTCTATATTTTATGTGCAAGAATGTACTTACATGTGGATTCTTCTTCCAATACGGCCTACTGCTAGCTGACACCGTGCTGTGCGCGCAGCGTATATGTTGCAGCAACGGTTGACGCAGCATCTTGTACTAGTTCCTGTAACAAATGACAAATTATACAGTGTGTATTACAAAACACTCCTTGTTGCAGGTATATGCGCACAGAAATGTTTGAACGGAGGCAAGTGTATACAGAAGGACACATGTGAATGTCCTAAAGGCTACTATGGATTACGCTGTGAATTTTGTAAGTAACCTCCTGTCTATATCTACTATTTTTTTTTTGTGGACAAAAAACAGTTACATGTTAAAACTATGAGTTACAATATAAATAAGTAAACATATATTATAACCCACACCACTGTCCACGGGTTAATACACAAAAATGAGGAGGAAACAATTTACTCTAGCTTAACACAAACAAAGATTAGTAATATTGTTGGAGTTAAAGATTCATAGCCCTGCAGCCTGCAGCCTAAAATAAATTTGGCAGATATTCATTTGATATTTTTCCTAAAGGCTTAAATTTTTCTAGCAAAATGCGTGATCCCATGCCTAAACGGGGGTCGTTGTAAAGGGGTGAACAAGTGCCGCTGCCCCGTAGGGCTGGGCGGCAACCACTGCGAGGTAGGGCGGCGCGTGGGCGACTGCACGTGCCGCGGCGAGTCCTGCGCCGGCGCTCACACGTGCCGCCACGGCCGCTGTGTGGCGGGCGCGTGTGTGTGCGAGCCTGGCTGGAGGGGGCGCTGGTGTCATCGGTCTACCGGTATGTTTGTACCTTTAGGCTGCAACTGCCTTTTCAAAGGGAGTAAGCGGAAACCCATATACTTAAAACATTAAGCTAAAACATTGCCCTCTTTATCTAAAAGATTAGCGGTCAATGACATTGTACTGAATTGCATGGACAGCCACAAAATTAACATTAGTGTAAAAATATATTTGAGTCTGTGGCTCCCTGAATTGTTGATTCACTTTTCTTACTTAACTTACATGATGTAACCAGTGAAACTGTTCTTTTACAGGATCATCAGAAGAGTCCGGTGAATACAAGAGGCCTCGATGAAACAAATACAAACTGTTGACGAAACTACTTAATAATGATGTGATTTCTTAAATTTTATTATAAATATTTTATACATATTTTGTAACATTGATAAATTAGTCATTTAGATGTTAAGCTCTATGCCACTTAGTTTATGTATTTAGATTTAGGACTACAAAATAATATAAAATATTAGAGATATACTTTGTACTTGTTTTATTTTCTACTTCCACTGCTATTTTTCACTAACATCTTGAAAGGACGAGTTCAGCATATTATAGCAAATGAATTCTGGATATCTCTTTATTTTTGCAATATCAAAAATTGCAGACCTTAGTCCACTAGCAATCATAATCATCATCCACATAGTCTTTCAAGAGGCCTGTTGACCTGTCCTAGTAAGTGCCTACTCTAACAGAGTGTAGGACTTATCCTTACTTGAATAAATATATAGGCTCTATACTGGTGCCTTAAGTAGTTCCCTCAGGATGGTTGGAACCACAGGCAACAGCTAGTAGGCTATATACTATTTAAATTAAAGTTTTTGGTCCACTATGGAAATATAATTGTGGACATCATTGCACAATAATAGTGCAATTCGAGTAAGACCCTAGGTTTAGATGAATTCACATCAAATATTTATTTTGTGTCAATAGTGTCACATAATCTAATAGCATTAGTTAACTGCAAATTGATACATAGTGTACATGTTGTTACACTCACTTTAAGGACACATATAGGTACTATTTAATTTATTTATTTACAATTTTAAAGGTTAGGAAGTACCTTATGTTCTGATTACATGGGGAAACGAATAAAATCCAACTAAAGGGCCCTTTTTGGTAAAAAGGTTAGGTCAGAGTGTAGGTGAGGGTAAGGGGTCAAAAGAACTCAGGACTTAACAAAATTAAAATACTACAAATGGCAAGGTTCCGAGTTCTATCACTCAGAATGACCAAAGATGGGACTAAAACAATCTGCTACACTCTGACCGAAAGTTATTTATAAAATCTTAACACCAAATAGTTTTCATTTTTAATAATATCATGATTTTTGTTTATAAATAAGTTTGGCAGTCTGTCTGTCAACCAACCTCAAAGAATTCATGATCTTGTAAATAAATGTAAATATTCAACTCACCTTATTCCTTTTGCTATTTTCCGAGACTATATTACGCAATCTCACAATCTGTAAATAAAAGAAATAACAAACTCAACACGCGAATTCACAAAACTTGTTTACAATCGCAAAACGTCAAATGCAGTAACTGAAAATCTCACTAGATGTCACTACCATATGACGTGAAATGATCAATTTCTAAAATAAACTAGGGATTTTTCCTGAACATCTAACAACTTAGGACGTCAGAATAATATATTGAAATATTTGGCTACCAAAATTGGTGAGTATCTTTCACAAAATAAGCTTTTATTTACTCACAAAGCTGTGAATCCTTTCCCCCCTCAGGCAGAGGGGCGATTTCCCTTTCCATACGAAAACCATACCGCGCAGACTCGTACAAAATGGCGACCCCTAGATACGAAGTTTATACGGTCCACATACCGCGCTTACCGATCGATACTAATGGAGGACTCGAATTTTTCGGGGACTCTCGTGCACTCCGTAATTTTCGTGAATTCAGTGTCTGGACGAGTGCAAATGTCTTAAAAAGTGTTGTTTTGGACGGGTTACATCACAGCAAGTTTGCAAGACTTCTAATTGGATTGCAAAATGTGCTTCAAATCACGCAGGTGCGTACGCAGCCGTAGTCTCTCCATTCTGTCTGAGCCTGCTCGAACGCGCGACTCCCCTTCATGATGGCCATTCATTTTGGCTTATCCTTTACGCCGCCGCAAAGAGCTTGCGTCATGTCATGCGTCTTCGAAACTGACCCGTCGCGGGGCACCATGCACCGTATAAACAAAACATCAAACAAAATGCGTCATTGGTGTAGGTATGCGACTGCATTTATTCGCGCGTAAAAGGCTGAAAATTGGAAGTTGCAGTGCAAAATATGCATCTGAAAAATAAAGATGGATCCCGAAATCATAATTTGGTGCATTATACTTGTATCGTTCTGTTCAAGACTAGACTAATATTTGTCTAGCTAGATAGTCGGTATGTGGGAAGCTCGAGTATTGATTTTTCTGAGCTAGTTGATGCCTACACAATAGAATGGTCCAACATTTTACATTTCGTACATAGCTTTGATATTTTAGTTTACCAAAGGTCGGCAATAGATGATTCCTTCATAGTGTGGACTAGAAAGCCGTATTCAAAGCCAATTCCATCTAAAGTCTTGTAAGATATCGTATTTTCCAATAAGATTCATTCTGACCCATACTTAACACAAAAAAAGGGATAGGAATAAACAGGGCGACATTTTCCTCAATGGAAGTAAAGACTAAATCCTGGAATGTGAGGTTCAAACTCAATTTGGAATCACTATAAATGAAAAAAGACGTATATTCTATTCTAGACATATTTTGTGCTAGGTATAAAGGTCAGGGGTGGCTGGTGAAATGTAGAGCAGATTTTAGGCTTCCTAATCAATGTATTAAATGTCTTGGTAGCTGTGGCTATGAGATATTTTTCATTGGGGCAAGTCATTGACCTTTTATTGATTTTTCTGACCAAGCATCAGTCACTTTTAGATAACTCAGTTACCCATATTTTAGGCAGAGTTAATTGAGGATTATCAATACTAAAATACTATTTTTTTGATAATGGGATCCTAATTTAAAGAACTGAAATAATTAAAATTCCTTAAAGAATGGAAATCATGTTTCATTCATCAAAACTTAAGTAGCATATTAATGTAACTGTTCTACTAATAGCAATGCTTAAAGTAAGAAAAACACAATACAATAATTTTACCACTGAAACATGATGTAAAGAAATAAGACACAAATAGACACATAATAAATCTTCAGTATTGATCTAGTACCAGACAGCTACAAGGCCAGTACTTTACTATGTTAGGTAAGACATAAATACTTAATAGCACTGCCATTGAGTCCAATAATACAAGCTTATTACGGAATAACTTAATCTATACTAATATTATAAAGCTGAAGAGTTTGTTTGTTTGTTTGAACGCGCTAATCTCAGGAACTACTGGTCCGATTTGAAAATTTCTTTCAGTGTTAGGTAGCCCATTTATTGAGGAAGGCTACAGGCTACTTTTTATCCCGGTACGGGAAGTAGTTCCCACGGGATACGGGTGAAACCGCTGGCAGAAGCTAGTATTTAAATAAAACTTACTTATTTTATGAATAAGATTAATGTGCAGATTTTTTACTATTTTGAATAGCCTCCATATTAGTGTAAATCTGTAAAATTAGCAAGAGATTAACTCTGAACTTCTCACAAAATTTTACAATAATGATTTGTCATTAACTAGATATCTGAAATGACATAGTACTTAATTCAATAAAACACTACAAAGTTCTCTACAAATGGGACTATACAATATATCTATATACTGTTTCTGGTGGTGAATTAGGTTTTCTTTAATTAGTTCTTGGGCTGAACAAAAAATGTGCATAATGTGTTTAATTAGTATGAGAAAATGAAGTGAGAATGTAACATGTTTGTTCATTTACTAACTTTGGAGACAGAAGACATAAAATACACAGACACACAAAAACTACTACATATTTAGCTAACAATATTATGAATTACATTTTTTAAATATATCTATTGTGATATATGTTTGCAAATTATACTGAAAGTCAATACACCAGTAAGCTAAAGTAATAACAAGCTCCAGACATGTTCATTACTCTATTTTAATCCCTCACACATGATGTCCTCCTAGCCCATTATTGGCTACAGTGGCTGTTCTCATTAAAGGAGATCAGCCAACTGCACAGGACATTTTATAGTGCACAAGCATTTGCGCAGACACAGGTGCACTCACTATACCTTCACTCTCATAGCCCCATGAGACGGCAACTGCCTCCCTTACACAAGAGGGGCATTATAAGTTTGTTTAGTTGGTCTGTGGTACTGTAGCTCTTAAACTGATAAACCGATTTGGATGCAGTTTTTGTAAATGAAAACTGGTGTTACAGCCATGATTCTTAGACATGTTTCATCCAAATAGGCTAAGCCATTTTGCAGTTATTATCTATTTATTTTTTCAACAGTGAGTTAGGGATCTTCTTATCAAAACAGAACTGTTATGGGAAATGAAATGAAAATGAACTATTAAACACCTAAAACATCTAACAAGCAGTCCACTCTGAGCCAGACATTGAAGCATTACTGAAAGAGTCGCCCATCAATGTTGCCTTTCCAATCACTAATTAGGTTTAAACCACGGTTTCTCAGGTCATAAAGCTCATCAGTTGAAGAGAATCGATCTAGCGTGGCGGGGGCACGCAGAAACCCGGTGGGTAACAACCCAATGGTCCTGGAGATTGGGGGACAGGACGAAGGAGACACAGACTACGCCATGAACTCTGCAGTCAGCACCGAGTCTATGGATATGGAGGGGGAGGTAAGACTCCTTGGAGCTATAAACTTTTTTCTCTAAACAGCCAGTGTGACTGATGTGAAAGGAGTTCTAGATTCGATCTTCGATTCTAGCGTAAATTATTTGGTACTTAGTAGGGTATATAAAGTTTACATGGTAGTCCAGAAACTGATCAAACCACAAAAAAAAAGAACAAGAAATAAAACACCTATATTATCGCTGCTGTTGACATTTATTTTATGAGTAAAAACCGACGAAAGTGTCCTCGAGATGTCTGTGAAGGTTATTGATTTCGGCTTAGGAGCGTGACGACCGATCGGCTAAATGCTTTTGAACGAGTCCAACGAAGTCTGAAGTAAGGGTTTTTTTTTTCACTACGCTAGGGTGACATCCTGGCAATAAACAAACTTGATTATAACTCGACGTAGACTTTGTTATTTCTATTTGCAGTTGTAAGAAAATCGATATCAAAGATTCTAGTGTTACAAATACTAGACAAGTTGTTAGTATGGCTTCAAATCGCCCCAACTTTGTTCTTTTGTTTACGAAAGTAAGTGGCCGTAAGATTTCAATTCTCTACAAAACGCCAATACATAGTTATTCGTGCGGAATCGAATACTAATAAAATCTTGACACTTGACTCCGCTAGACGAGTTGAGAAACTCCTAGCTTTTCTGTAGCGATTTCTGCCATAAGAACTACTAAACACACCCGGGTAAAAAGTAGCCTATAGCCTTCCTCTATGAATAGGTTATCTAACACAGATTTTTCAAAACCGATAAGTGGTTCAGTTCCTTATGTTACACTAGCTTCTGCCAGCGGTTTCACCCGCATCCCGTGGGAACTACTTCCCGTACCGGGATAAAAAGTTAAAAAAGCCTATAGCCTTCCTCGATAAATGGGCTATCTAACACTGAAAGAAATTTTCAAATCGGACCAGTAGTTCCTGAGATTAGCGCGTTCAAACAAACAAACAAACTCTTCAGCTTTATAATATTAGTATAGATATATACAGGCTATAACAGTAGTTAATTCCTCAGGATATGTCACAAGTCGACGGCTGCCTGAGCGGCGCCTCCGACGACGATGACGACTGCGCATCGTCACCAGCCGGCTCCAACTACGACGATAGCGCCGATCTCATCAAAAACGCTATGAGCGATGAAGTCACTAAACAGCTGGCTGCCGCTGGTGAGTTATAGTTGACGTACAATGACGGCCCATCTTTACTATACAGTTTCTCATAAAGAAAGAAAGAAACAGTTATTTGCACCTGGGTGTAGGCAACAGCAAATAAATGTTTCTTTCTTTCGTCTTCCGGAATGAGAACGAGCTGAGAATTTATTATTACAGACATCTTTTATTACATGAAAAAGTCAAGTTATAAACGTGGTTAGGCCTTGGGCCAAGTTATTCAATAGTTTTTGTGTGAAACAGTATTTTACTTGTTTCTCTTTTTTAGCCGACTTCCCAAAAAGGAGGAGGTTCCCAATTCGTCGGGATCTTTTTTAATTAGTACAAGTAGGCATTTACACAAAAAACCTTCAAGAGAATACGGCTTTAGCACGCGGTGTTACCAAGGCCCAAGTTCGTGGCCTCGCCGCGTGCCTAGCTCATGATAGGCTCAGCTTGCATTAGAAACTACCATCGATAATATACACGTGAGCAAAGCCTTATGTAGTACTCGTAATTTGAGTAGGTAAGTGCCGTTTGTATAAGCAGAGTAAGTTTACACTTGAAATTAGGCACATTATTAATAAATCTTCGCTAATGGTCAAGAAATCAGATTCAGATTTGTAGAACTTTTCAATATTTGAGCCTCAAGGTAACTAGCGCCTCGACATGCAGCAGAATCAATGTAGAGGCATATCATTTATTTTTGTACAATTTGGGCTAGAAAGTACCTTTGTACCTAAGCTCAAATATAAGGAAAAATTATCAAGTTGAGCCGGTGCCATAGGGCTTGTAACCCCTTTTCCAAGATTTACAAATGGCTCAAACCGACAGGTCCGGTAGGCATGGCGGCCGCCGCCGCTATCGCGTCCTCCAAGAAGCGCAAGCGGCCGCACTCCTTCGAGACCAACCCCTCCGTCAGGAAGAGACATCAGAACAGGCTGCTCAGGAAACTCAGAGTAAGTTTATACGCATATAACGACATTGATTCCCAGATCTTGAATATGTATTTTTATGTATGAAGGATCATATCCGGACCTCCCGAGGGAAATTCGTCAATTAGGAGGTCAAATCATGCATACGATTAATATTAAAATTACCAATAATTTATTTGAAACATGCCTTAAAAACTACTCATATATTGGCAACATAGTCCAGAAGATTTACTGACATCATCCTCTTAAGGCTGAACTATAGTCATAGCCATTTCAAGGACACGCCGCTTCTTCACAAGCCTTTTACAATAAAGATTATTTATGTCAAAAGTGAGCTGAAATATAAAACAAATATCTCCCTACCCCAGCAAACAATCGAAGAGTTCGCGACCCGCGTGGGCCAGCAGGCTGTGGTACTAGTCGCTACTCCAGGCAAGCCCAACACTTCATACCGCGTGTTCGGCGCCAAGCCGCTAGAGGACGTAGTCAGGAATCTGCGCTGCATGATCATGGAGGAATTGGAGAATGCACTCGCGCAACAGGTAAGCGGTGCTCTAGGGATTTCTTTAAGTATTATATTATTATATAAAACTAAACTATAAAATGACTTGTGTAATTGTGTTGACACCAGTTGGCAATCCTAATAAATAAAATATATAGTTGCCAATAATTAATTTTACTGAAGATTGAATTAGATTGGATTTGAAAAATTTAATTGGCAGAATTGAAATTTTTAATTCTTTCCCATAAAGTATTAAAATTAGAATTCAATACTTCAGCAATGCAATAAGAATCTCTGTATTCTTACCGGAAGAGACTTCATTAGAAACAAGCAGTACCTTTATGCTATTTTATGTTATTACTTCTTCTGTCATGTGTTTACTGTGTACATAAATGGTTAAATAAATAATAGAAGATGTTTAGAAAAGAAAATCGCACAAGTTTTGCGTTAGCTGGCTGACTAACTTATATAACTGTACATATAGACTGTGTAAGAAGTGCAAGCGTATCGTAAGCGTATACTCAGTGAGGCTGCGTTCAAACCAAACTCACTGTCAGCCGCCGAATGTCAGCGTCTATGCATATTAGGGATTGTTCACACCAAACGTATCGTCCGCCGCTGACTGTGAGTATACTCACTGTCTGCCCCAGTGTGAACGTCGACTCAATCTGCAGTACGCGTACTCACCAAGCCGACAATAGGCCATAGCGTACGATGCGCTACATGTGTGAACAAAAGAATAGGCTCGTGTAGGTTCATACTAGATGCGTACGCTGAGCGGCTGACTATTCTACACATAAAAGAGCTCAGTATTTGAACCCCCCAATCTTCATACATAACAGATGCTATGTCTTCCCAAGCGCATCTTCGTAAGTTTCTATCACTAAATTCTTCTGAATTCGCATTCCAAATACATTCTCTAGAATGTACTTCTGCAATAAACTTTTCGGTGTCGAACATCGCGAGGTGTCACGTGTCACGTCTGTCCTCATTGAAGTTTGTTTCTCGAGTGAATTGCGGCCGAGGCGCGGCGGTGCGGCCGCGGCGGAGCGGCGCTATTCGGCAACTGCGTCCGCGTAGCCAATCCGCGTCCGCCGCGCATAGTCGCGTAGTAAAATAATCGGCCACTGAGGGTCAGCGACAACAGACGACGTAATAGCGTATAGTCGGTTCGGTGTGAACGACAATTTCAATATATATGGAAAAGCAATAAACTGCGTAACGCGCGCTCACAGTCAGCGGCCGACAATACGTTTGGTCTGAACGATGCCTTACGCATAACGTATCGTCGGTAAGATGTGAACGAAAAAGTCAATATGTATGAAAATACAATAAACTGCGTGACGTTTGCTCACATTCGGCTGAGTCAGTTTGGATTGAACACAGCCTAAGGGGTGATTTTCCAATCGCCAGATAACTGTTATCTGACGAATATGTTTGACGTTTTGACAGATTTTGTATAGAAAATATGTCCAACCGCCATATTAAATTTATTCCTCAGTTAGAAGTTTAACTGATGATTGAAAAATCAGCCCTAATAAGAGAGCTTCGTACGTGTTATACGCTTATGTTACGAAGCTACGTAAGTGCCGAGCACACTGAGCTATATAACGAGTCAGTTCGGGCTGGGCGGGGGCCCGCAGGCGCCGGCGCCGGCCTCGGACGACCCGTCGCTGTTCGAGCTGCCGCCGCTCATCATCGACGGCATCCCCACGCCCGTCGAGAAGATGACGCAGGCGCAGCTCCGGGCGTTCATACCGCTCATGCTTAAGTATTCAATGGGTGAGTAAAACATTACAATGTTCCCATCTCTCCTGACAAAAAGGGCTAACCAAATCTCAACAAGTTATTTCTGAATTATCCTTTATTTAATTGCATCCTTTTATAAAGGTTTAAAAAAGAACAGTGGCGTAGCGTGCCTTGTCGGGGCCCCGTAGAAAATAATTGTTTGGAGGCCCTTATATGGGGGTAAAGATTTTTCCTTGCCTTTTTTCGGCAAACTGATTTATTAAATAATTTATGGCTGTTGATGATTTTAGTTTTTCTAAAGTTTCTGCCTCTATGGACAATATTGAGAGGTCTGATAGCCGTATATATAAAGCGCGTAAATCAGCGGTCGGCAACCTTTTGTCAGACAAGGGCCACAAGGTGGTAAAATAAACTGAAGGCGGGCCGCACTTGTTAATTCTAGATTGGTTTTTGGGGTTCTATTAATAGCAGCGGACGTCTATCGATTGCTATCATGATGATAAAACAACTGGATTAAGTAAGACCGGGGTTTGTTGCAAATGCGACCAAGGGGTCCCTGGCTTTGGAAAAAAAAATGCATATCATAAACTTTCGATTTCTTACGGTGCCGTACCCAAACGGTAAAACAGGACCTCGCCGTCCGTCTGTCACCAGGCTGTATCGTGAACCGTGATAGCTAAACAGTTGAAATCAAAAGATTGTTTTAATTCTAAGCAAGAATGTTTCAGCTTTTAGCGCGAGCGGAGCGAGCGCGATTTTTTTGGCAATTTCACTAGTTTTGGGCGCGTAGATACCTATCTCCTACGTACGCATTCAACAAAATGAATAATGAAATGTAGTTTAACGCGAGCGAAGTGAGCGCGAAATTTTTAGTTGAGTTGTTCAAGGCCTGAATAAAGAAAAAGAACAGAAAGTACCTAAATGTAAGGCGCGAGCGAAGCGAATTTTTTGTTAGATGAAAACATCGAGCATTTAGTTAACTAACTAGCCCCGTGAAAACAACTTCCTTCCTGTAGCCGAATAAATAGCCATATTACCTGGGGATAGGACATAGCATGAAAACGGAGAAAAATTTCAACGGAGAAGAGGTTCAGAACTTGCGTGTAGTGCACTGAAAAAGTACAAATACACAACCTTTTCGTTTATATTTTCTATATATGGGCGATTCTCTGTAAGCTCGTTCAGCTCCATACAATTTCTGTCCTGGCAATTTTTTTTTAAATTTGACAAAAAATCTAGTCCTATGCCAAAGAAAATTAACTATTTATTTAGTTAGACAAGGAGGCCCACTGAATTTGTACCTATTTTCCGAGTTATTAGCAATTTTCAAAAAAATGATGACAGGGGACTGTTTGAGACATCAGGGGACTGTTTTTAATGTCAACAGAAACCCACATTTTATGACTTTTCTATTATCAAAAGCTATATATTTCGGGTTTCTATTACCGCAAGCATGACACGGTCTCGCCAAACAATCGTCATTGTACCGGTCGCAACATAGTTCTTCCAGCAACTCCTGGTGATTGTTGTAAATTAATATGTTAGCAGTATGAAGAGCGCTGAGCTTCATGTCTATGTTGCTGTGAACTATACAAAGACATGCATCGCGATTTTGAGAGTTTGATTTGACAACGCATTTCTTTCAACTCCTTACTAATGACGTCGCCGGCGAAAAAGTCGTGGTGGGCCTAGTGGGTAAAGAACCAACCTGTCAATTATGAGGGCGCGGCTTCGATTCCAGGTCAGGCAAGTACCAATGCAACTTTTCTGTATGTACTTTCTAATAATATCTTAGACACCAGTGACTGTGTTTCGGATGGCACGTTAGACTGTAGGTCTCGGCTGTTATTGAACATCCTTGGCAGTCGTTATGGGTAATCAGAAGCCAGTAAGTCTAACACCAGTCGAACTAAGGGGTACTGGTTTAGGGCACGCCACCATAGTGGCGATAAGTCCCCTCTTTGAGGAGTGGCTCGGGAGGGGTCACGGCGCCCTCATTTACCGCATGACGCAGGTCCTCAGCGGACACGGTTGTTTTGGGAGGTATCTGCATCGAATCGGTCTTGAGGTGGCGCCCTGGTGTCACCACTGTGCGGACAGCTCCGAGGACACGGTGGATCTCACAGTCCAGGAGTGCCCTGCATGGGAAGAGCACCGCCGGGTCCTCGTCGAGGGCGTCCGGCCCTGGTTCATGCCATGGTCCGGGGCGAGAGGAATGGGATGCCTTCGCCTCCTTCTGCGAAGCAGTCATGCTCGAGAAGTTGGCGGCGGAACGACAGAGAGTTCGAACCTCTCATCCCGGCTGGACCAGGTAGTCACTACGGGCGCCGGGTTGCGCGAGACGACTCCCGGCCACCGTAGGCTTGGGTCTGTGGGCGATGAGTTCAGATGGTTCATCGTTCCTACGTCTTTGTAGACAACAGACCCTTGTCGGTGGCATGCGTAGTTCCACGCGCTCCTCAAGTTGATGTCAGCAACCCTAGCGAGGCCCAGCAGGGCGTAGGCCCACTGGGGCTGCGGGATTGTACGAAAGAGTTACCACGGCCCTGGTAAGTACGTCGTAAAGGCCTACGACGGAACACGACGGATTTTTAGTCAGTAAAAGTCTGACACTCCCTCACCGCTTCTGACCCGCAGCGGGAGGGGTCATTTGATGATTTTTAGCGTCGTTAAAAAAAGTCGGTTGCACGGGTAACTGGGTTGTGGAGGTCAGATAGGGCCGACTGCCGCTCTGCTTCTTTCTTTTTTTGTAGTAATTCCTCTCGGGATAGCTTCTTCTTTATAGGATCCATATTATCACGTGCGTTCTAGCCTTTGTAATATAATTCAAGTTCATAGAGGAAAAAAATAATGCGATGCAATGATAGTTTGATTCTTAAATTAATAAAAGAAACTAGCGAATAAATTTACACAAACAATTCATGAAAACTATTAAAGCAATACTCAAAATACACAGTCCCCAGTTTTGCTAAACAGTCCCCTGCTGCGTTTTTTGGCAAAGGACTGTTGCCAGAGGACTGTGTATTTCAGTTAGATTTCACAATATTTATGAAACCGATGTCTTATAGTTTTTTAAGAACCTACCGATTAATTAAGGCACAAATAATGTAACAATTAACTATAAATAGAGATAATTTAAGTAATTAAATTACATACAATTATTTACCAGAGGCCTGTGTGTGGTAGCGGTCCAAACGCTTGTTCACCTCACAAATGACGCTCTAACACTAAACAAAATAGCGTATCGTTACCGCATTTGACAAGTTTGCCAACTTCACAACAATTGCGTTTCGTTGAACTAATAAAACGATTGTAAAATATTATAGTTTTTTTTAAATATTGATTAAAATTTTTGGCAGGGGACTGTATTAAAATTTTCAGGACAAAGTTTACAGGAGTTTAGTAAAATGAATACAGTTGTAATGAGTGCTTGTTTTACGAAAATAATATAATTTCATTATTTTTGTTTGTGATATTAACTGCCAAGTGAATGTAGTTTCATTAAGGTTTTCGGAAATCGCATTTCTATGTGTGAATGCAGTGAAAGGGACAGCCAGGGGACTGTATTTTTAGAGCTTCTATAACGTTTAAAAAAAAAAAAAAAGTAATTATGGTTATAAAAACAAAAGGCCCGTGAAGCTTCAGGGTTAAAGTTTCATAAAATGTGATTTTTTAAATAAGAATTAAACTATTTATTCAAAAAATCGGTCCGGACAGCCGTTTACGAGCTTACAGAGAATCGCCCATATTTATGTATTTATTTACAAAACGTTCACGGGCCGCAAGTAAGACATCCGCGGGCCGCATGAGACCCGGGGTTTTTTTCCTTACACACTTTTGGGGCCCCCGTGGCCCGGGGGCCCCGTATAATTGCTACGGCAGATACGGCGGTAGCTACGCCCCTGAAAAAGAAGTTCATAACTGTATCCATGGCTCCAATCTCCCAAAAGTAATTGCAATTGGTTCAGTCATTTTTCATTACAAGAATAACATCACATACATAAGTTTTTTAAGACCTTCTGTGTGAAAGTGAAAAGTTAGTTTTTGGTTGTAGTTTAACTAAGTTACAGCACTTATTTTGCATCCACTGTAAGATAAAATGAACATACGCTAATAATAAAGTAATTTGACAGTGCGCGGCAAGCCGGGCTGGGGCCGCGAGTCGACGCGTCCGCCGTGGTGGCCCAAGGACCTGCCCTGGGCCAACGTCCGCATGGACGCCAGGACCGAGGACGAGAAGCAGAAGGTATGCACTAACTTACTATATTGCATATACTATTTTCTTTTGGTCAGGGGCAGAGTATCATAAGTCAATCAAAAAGGCTACTTTTGAAATTTGAGGTTTTCTGTCGGTGTGGTGCGTTTGTCGTCCGACGCACGGACGTTCACTTGTTTTCATAAAAACGCGTGGTGCGTGATGTATCCGCGATGCTAAACGGAAAGAACTGAAAGGTTTTAGACTCATCTTCAGCCACTTCTAAGGAGGTGACAAAAGTTCCTAATTTAAAGTCACTGTTAGTGGCGTATTCACCGTATTCGGCAAAGTTGACATGCCGATAACCATGAAGAAAGAAACACCATACCACAGACCACCACACCTAACCTAACCTTCCCCCTATTTTTGCAGATGTCATGGACCCACGCGCTGCGTCAGATCGTGATCAACTGCTACAAGTACCACGGCCGCGAGGATCTGCTGCCCGCCTTCACTGAGGAAGACGAGAAAGGACCGCCCACACAACCGGTTAGTATATCTGTGTAGCATTTTTATTTTTCACAGTGGGAATTCGTTAAATGATCCCTGCTTCTATGGGTGTAGTAGGAAGGAATGTCAGTCTGTTAGTCACTAAAACCTACTTATCTAGGTTTTTTATGCTGTTTTCACTCGTAAAAGGCTAGGTCTACAAGCTGACAGTCTAGATTTACTTATTTCTATAAAAAAAGGCGGTACAAAGGTGGATTGATACATAAGGTAGAAAATAGGCGCTGCGGGTTGTTCGAAAGAGATACCGCGGCCCTGGTACATAAAAGGCCTATGACGGAACACGACGGTTTTTAGTCAGTAAGAGTCTGACACTCCCTCACCGCTGCTAACCCACAGCGGGAGGGGTCATTTGATGATTTTTGACGTCGGAAAAAGGTAGAAAATAGGCATACAGATCGTGATAACAATCATAGATTTTATGCCGTGTAGCGACGGCTTAAGAATACATGTGTCGCTACCCCTTCTTCCAGTGGGTGTCGTAGAAGTCGACTAATGGAAAAAAATGCACCGAACACCAGTGCGAGAGAAGGAAAACTCGAAAAAAACCCTCTATCAACCCGTCTGGCCAGCGTGATAGCAGTAGGCTAAATACCTTCATGAGCAGCACAAAAAAGCCACGGCCCCTAGTTCCCGGCAGTCCCGCTATTCCCGGTCACGGTGGCGACCGTGGTTACGGCGGGACAGGGGGTGCGAAGAATCTCCGGGTTACGGGAGGCCACCAAACACAACTGACTCTTGCGACGTACAACGGCCGCACGCTACGGCTTGACTCGCATCTGGCGCAACTCGAGGTGGAACTTGGGAAGATTAGGTGGCACATATTAGGGTTATGTGAAGTTCGAAGAGAGGGGGAGGACACCATAACCCTCGAATCAGGTCACCTAATGTACTTCCGAGAGGGAGACCAACAATCCCAAGGTGGCGTTGGGTTTCTGGTTAATAAGTCCCTAGCTGATAACGTTGTGGAGGTGTCTAGTGTGTCGAACAGGGTAGCGTACCTTATCTTAAAGCTCACCGACAGGTATAGCCTCAAGGTAGTGCAAGTGTACGCACCGACCTCGACACATTCAGACGATGAAGTGGAGGATATGTTTGATGATATATCAAGGGCCCTCCACTTCACTACAAAGACCCATTACACCGTTGTCATGGGGGACTTTAACGCTAAAGTGGGAGTACAGATTTGCGGCGAATCGGCAGTAGGATCCCATGGATTTGGAAGCAGGAATCATAGGGGGCAAATGCTCGTCAACTTCCTCGAACGCGAGGGGCTCTTTTTGATGAACTCTTTTTTCAAAAAGCAGCCCCAAAGGAAGTGGACTTGGCAAAGCCCCGACACTATGACTAAAAATGAGATTGACTTCATCATGACGAACAAGAAGCACATATTCAGAGACGTCTCCGTGATCAATAGGTTTAATACCGGTAGCGATCACCGACTTGTCCGAGGCTCTCTGAATATCAACTTCAAGGCCGAACGTTTCCGTCTGATGAAGGCCAGGCTCCGACCAACACTGCTCCAAACCATGACAGGATCTGAAACGTTCCAATCAAATTTGGAGAACCGATTTGCCGCCGTGGAAACAACAACAGACGTTAACCAGAACCACGAATATGTGGTTCCGATCCTCAGGGAGGAAGGTTCGAGATTCTGTAACATGCAGCGTAAGGGCAAGAAATCAAAGCTTTCGGAAGAGACATTAGGGCTTATGAAGAAACGACGTGAAAACCCGCCTATCACTTCGTCAGCTAAGCGGGCTCTAAACCAAGAGATCAACAAGCACGTACGACGCGACCTCCGGTGCTCCAATACTCTTGCCATTGAAAGAGCAATTGAGCTGAATCGGGGGTCAAAGGTGTTCGTACAATCTCTTGGAAGAAGCCACTTGACGAAGTTGACCACAACAAGTGGAGAAGTCGTTTCTTCGGTGCCGGCAGTCCTTTCGGAAGTGGAAAATTTCTATGGCCGGCTATACGCATCGCATGCATCTCGACCTGATCCCGGAAATGAGGATTCTAGAGCCACATTAACACGCCATTTCACCGAAGACCTGCCAGAAGTCAGCAGTGGCGAAATCGAGATCGCTCTGAGACAGCTCAAAAATGGAAAAGCCCCTGGCGAGGATGGCATTACAACAGAGCTTTTAAAAGCAGGAGGAAAGCCCGTACTGGGGGAGCTCCAGAGGCTTTTTAATGCCGTCCTGTTTGAAGGGAGAACTCCAGAGGCGTGGAGTAGGAGTGTTGTCGTCCTGTTCTTCAAGAAGGGAGACAAAACCCAGCTGAAGAACTATCGACCCATTTCCCTCCTAAGCCACGTCTATAAGCTGTTCTCAAGAGTGATCACGAACCGACTTGCGCGAAGACTCGACGAATTCCAACCACCGGAGCAGGCCGGGTTTCGGAGCGGATACGGCACCATAGACCACATCCACACAGTGCGGCAGATTATACAGAAGACCGAAGAGTATAATCAGCCCCTGTGTCTAGCATTTGTGGACTATGAGAAGGCCTTTGACTCGGTTGAAATCTGGTCTGTTCTGGAGTCCCTGCAGCGTTGTCAAGTAGATTGGCGATACATCCAAGTGATGAGATGTCTCTACGAAGCCGCTACAATGTCCGTCCAAGTACAGAATCAGCAAACAAGGCCCATACCGTTGCATCGAGGAGTGAGACAAGGGGATGTTATTTCCCCGAAACTGTTCACTAATGCAATGGAGGATATGTTCAAGACGCTGAACTGGAAAGGGCGAGGCATCAACATCAATGGCGAACACATCTCTCACTTGCGATTTGCTGACGATATCGTCATCATGGCGGAAACGCTGCAGGACCTACAACAGATGCTGAACGACCTGGCTGAATCTTCTCTACGCATCGGCCTACGGATGAACTTGGACAAAACCAAGGTCATGTTCAATGAACATGTTCTACCGGAACCGATTGCGATACACGGCGCCGTTCTCGAAGTTGTTCGGAAATATGTATACCTCGGGCAGACATTGCAGTTAGGTAGAAACAACTTTGAGGACGAGGTGAATAGGAGAATTCAGTTGGGTTGGGCTGCATTTGGGAAGCTACGTCGAGTGCTAACATCGTCGATCCCACAGTGCCTAAAGACAAAAGTCTTCAATCAGTGCGTCCTACCTGTCATGACTTACGGAGCCGAAACGTGGACACTGTCGGTACGGCTGGTTCACAAGTTTAAAGTCGCTCAGCGGGCTATGGAAAGGGCTATGCTCGGCATTTCTCTGAGGGATCGCATCAGAAATGAGGTAATCCGTCAGAGAACCAAGGTCATCGACATAGCCCACCGAATCAGCAAGCTGAAGTGGCAGTGGGCTGGCCATATTAGCCGAAGAACCGATAACCGTTGGGGTAAACGAGTTCTAGAGTGGAGACCGCGCCTCGGCAAGCGTAGTGTAGGACGTCCTCAGGCACGGTGGAGTGATGACTTGCGCAAGACGGCTGGCAGGAGCTGGATGCGAGAAGCCGAAAATCGATCTCAGTGGCGTGCACTTGGAGAGGCCTATGTCCAGCAGTGGACTGCGATAGGCTGATGATGATGATGATGATTAGTACACAACAAAATATAATGATGGCGAGAAGGTCGTATGGTAAGCAGTATATTTTGTACCTAATTGGGCGGTTGGCTACCGTCAATTAGGTTTAGGTAGGATACCTGTCCATTCTTTACTTAGCTTTTTGGCAAAAAGAGCAAAAAAATATTTCTATAAAAAAGAGTGTAAAGATTGAAACCATACCCCCTACAACCAACCTACATTCTTAAAAGAATTGTAAATAGTTAAGTAGCAAACTCAAGGCTAAAGTGTGTCGATAAAAATGTCTAGACTTCTCGTGTCCTACATTTTCATAGCGCTAGATTGCGTTCATGACGCTATCCTTACAAATTACCGAACTTTTTTTCAGTATTTAGGCAAACAAATTATGCATAAGTATAGGCCTAAGTTTTCGAAGTCTAATAATTTATAGTGTTCCTTATGTTTTCAACAAGAATTTCTATGTTTCTTTGGCAAATAGAAAAGCAAAAGGAATTCGCAATAAATATGTAAACTTTTATGGCTATTAATCTTAAAGAGCTCTCAATATCAATAAAAACAATACAATAAATAAATCTTATTATCGCCACAATCATATCGCGTGCGTCAGTTGAATTGTTAAATTTACAACACAGGGAGTCGAACTGACGATGTCGCGGGTCGCTGTTATTAATCTTATTTCGGTTCTAATTTACAAAGAAATTTAATTGGCCATAAGATAAAGGTTTCCTACTCAAGAAAATGTTAGCTAATTTGTTTTAAGCAGCCATTATTTATTCCCTCCATTTAATTTAGACCTTCAAGAGTCTCAAACAAAGATCTCTTAAAACCACACCTCATTAAAACGATAGATTGACCTCATTCAGCCTATAAAACCTATTTTACATAATGTCTTACTTTTCCTAAGTAAAACAAAACCTACGACATTTTTCCTGGAGGTGTAGTGTGTCAGTGCGTCACAAACTTACGCCCACATGGCTAATGGTAACGGACTAATTGGCACACTGTTACGTCATTTCACTTTATAATCCGATCAATGAGGATATTGTGTGCTTCCCAAAATATCTTTACGTAGGGGGAAATTATTAACTTACATAAATCGCCAAATAGTCGATAGGAAGACCTTTATAAATGTTCGCACGCAATTTATGTACTGTTTACTAGAATAAGACGACTAGAAAAAGCATTTTTATGCCGGACAGTGATGCACATCGGTGGAATCTCGCAAAAATTGACAAACATTACATTTAAGGATGTGTAAATTTTTAATATCATCATGTATATAGTATATCAATTTTAGCTGTTCTAAAACTATGTGCCTAAATTATATTTTACTGTTTATTAATGCTATCTCACATGGAATGCTGCCCGGATTTGGTAACCTATTCAATTTTATACAAACCTTTTTATTGTTTTCTCTTTCGAACCTAACCTAATACTTATTATAACTCATTATTACTTATATCACAAATATTATGTATTTTTCACTGTCGCCATAATTTGATCGGTTTCCGTGTCCGTTCGTTCGTAACTCCCCGCGAACAGATCTCAGCTTGCATGCCGAACGCGAACAACAACACATCGTCGGGCTCGTCGTCCGGCGCAGGCCGCAGCTCTCAGCAGCAAGCCGTGCTGACGTCACAGCAAGTCTGCATCGACCAGATGACGCTCGCCGATGTCGATGTACGCAACTGTGATGATATGGCGGTCGTGACCACCACTCACTTGACAAATGTTTGTCGTTTTGTTTATAAGCTTTGCGTTTTACACTTAGATTTTAATATTTAATGTTAATGATACTTTGTATTAAGGGTGCGTTTAATAAGCAGGCAAATGCTCATTCTATCCCCGTAGTATCAGAAAAATAAAAAATGCTTGTTTTCTAAAGACTTAATTGTTCGGTTTGATCTCAACGCACCCTTATTAATTACTAACTTATCAAATAATGGTCTCTGTAGATGAAATATTGTTGTCTTTTTCATGCATGAACAATTTAGACACCAACAATTTTATATGAATTTTTCACAAGTCTGAATTTATTTTGTTATCGTAGACATTTCTATTTTCACGTTATATAATAACTAAGCAACTTGCTCCCTATGTTGTTCAGATGTCGCAGTACGCGCCGGCCGTTCTGCAGACGATCACGAACCCGGACGGCACGGTGTCGCTCATACAGGTGGACCCCAACAACCCCATCATCACGCTGCCAGACGGCACCACTGCTCAGGTGGTACGTAACATGCTGAACATTACACATTTTGAAGCAAAACATTGTGAAAAGACTGGCTTCCTGGATACTAGAGTAAGTAGTCTTAAGGCTACCATACAATACGCTGGACCTGCGGCCGCCGTTTTTAACACCTAAAGTTACCACCCATATCAAGTTGCTACTTTTGTTTGCTGTCTGAAGTAATTGAACTGAATTCCCTATGAGGCACACATAGTAAAGTATAGAGGGCTATTACTAAGATGATCGTGTCGGTGTGTTGGGCAGATCCACAGCGGCGAGGGCGGCGCGGGCGTGGTGCAGACGCTGGACGGCGAGGGCGCCGTGGTGGACCTCAACGCCGTCGCCGAGGCCACGCTCAACCACGACGGACAGATCATACTCACCGGGGAGGACGGACACGGTACGAAGTTACATTCAGCCAAACTAACTAGCAGACAATTGGAGCTGGCCATTCAGAAACAAACTGGCAAATCACATTCCCACTCCTAAGTTATGATTGATTTCGTACCCTGATCTGCTTTTTTTATTATTTTTTAAAAGAAAAAGTATTGTAATTGTTGTCAGTGTAAAAGTGTCAATTTTTTTGCAGTCTATTCAAGGTTTTCAAGAAGTTAAAGACTGTCCCAAATTGACCCATTTTCCCGAATATATCTTTTAATGTTGGAAAATGAAAAAGCAACAACAATAATTAACTTATAGAATCCATGTACCTCTACAAAAACACGGTAAAGATATGGACAGTATGGAAACTAAGCCTGTTTGCGGACATAACTACCTACGCTCCGTTGAAGCAATAGGGTTGTCACTTTTAATGATATTGGTGTTGTTTTTTTTTTTACTTTTTTGTTCTGTAATGATCAATCATCGAATTTAATTAACTACCTAACTAGCTTACAATACAATTTAAATAGGTAATTTCATGGCTTTGGTTAATCTCAGCAAAAAACGATAGTTTGAACACGAAAATCATATAATATTTACACAACAACTTGTTATTACTAAATTATAGCTTTATATTAGATCTGTAACTTTTATAATTACGGTGGCGTAACCTTTGCAAGTTTTGGCGGGAGTAAGCGAGCCGAGTTTGGACGAAAATGTTTCGGGCGTTAGTTGGAGCGGGCGCGCGGTTGTCGCCGCACCACCTCGCGCGCGATGGCGCGCAGACAAGGCTCAAGGACTTTTTACACAAATACATAATTATCAAACAAATAAACTACTGCTTAAAATAATCTTCCAATTGATTAAGTAATTGTTGTTATTGTATTTACACTTATTTTTAGCTGTTCTTTATTCACAAACTGAGTTTTTTAAAATTAAAAGTCTTTAGATAACTACCTAAACAGCTGGAGTAGGTATAATAATTAAAAACCCATTACATAAAAAATACCTATTGTTCATTTATATCTACAAATTATTAACAGAAAAATATTTTCGTCTGCTACGGCACGTTCGAAATTCTTTGTTTATTTATTATTAAATTTTGACTGCACTATCGTTTTAAGCACCCTCAAAAACCAGGAAAATTATACCCATGATGAAAAAAAATATAACTGTTGCAGCCGCCATCTTGGATTCATGTTTCGATTGCACTATCGTTTTTAGAACTCTCAAATACCATGAAAATGACACCCATGACGAAAAAATTATACCTGTTACAGCCGCCATTTTGGTTTTACGTTTTGACTGCACTATCGTTTTAAGCACCCTCAAATACCATGAATATGACACCCCTGACGAAAAAAATGATACCTGTTGCAGCCGCCATCTTGGATTCACGTTTTGACTGCAGTATCGTTTTTAGCACCCTCAAATACCACGAAAATGACACCCATGACGAAAAAAATGATACCTGTTGCAGCCGCCATCTTGGATTCACGTTTTGACTGCAGTATCGTTTTTAGCACCCTCAAATACCATGAAAATGACACCCATGACGAAAAAAATGATACCTGTTGCAGCCGCCATCTTGGATTCACGTTTTGACTGCAGTATCGTTTTTAGCACCCTCAAATACCATGAAAATGACACCCATGACGAAAAAAATTATACCTGATGCAGCCGCCATCTTGGATACACGTTTTGACTGCACTATCGTTTAAAGCACCCTCAAATACCGTGAAAATGACACCCATGACGAAAAAAATGATACCTGTTACAGCCGCCATCTTGGATTCACGTTTTGACTGCAGTATCGTTTTTAGCACCCTCAAATACCATGAAAATGACACCCATGACGAAAAAAATTATACCTGTTGCAGCCGCCATCTTGGATTCACGTTTTGACTGCAGTATCGTTTTTAGCACCCTCAAATACCATGAAAATGACACCCATGACGAAAAAAATGATACCTGTTGCAGCCGCCATCTTGGATTCACGTTTTGACTGCAGTATCGTTTTTAGCACCCTCAAATACCATGAAAATGACACCCATGACGAAAAAAATGATACCTGTTGCAGCCGCCATCTTGGATTCACGTTTTGACTGCAGTATCGTTTTTAGCACCCTCAAATACCATGAATATGACACCCATGACGAAAAAAATGATACCTGTTGCAGCCGCCATCTCGGATTCACGTTTTGACTGCAGTATCGTTTTTAGCACCCTCAAATACCATGAAAATGACACCCATGACTAAAAAAATGATACCTGTTGCAGCCGCCATCTTGGATTCACGTTTTGACTGCAGTATCGTTTTTAGCACCCTCAAATACCATGAATATGACACCCATGACGAAAAAAATTATACCTGATGCAGCCGCCATCTTGGATACACGTTTTGACTGCACTATCGTTTAAAGCACCCTCAAATACCGTGAAAATGACACCCATGACGAAAAAAATGATACCTGTTACAGCCGCCATCTTGGATTCACGTTTTGACTGCAGTATCGTTTTTAGCACCCTCAAATACCATGAAAATGACACCCATGACGAAAAAAATGATACCTGTTGCAGCCGCCATCTTGGATTAACGTTTTGACTGCAGTATCGTTTTTAGCACCCTCAAATACCATGAAAATGACACCCATGACGAAAAAAATGATACCTGTTGCAGCCGCCATCTTGGATTCACGTTTTGACTGCAGTATCGTTTTTAGCACCCTCAAATACCATGTAAATGACACCCATGACGAAAAAAATGATACCTGATGCAGCCGCCATCTTGGATTCACGTTTTGACTGCACTATCGTTTAAAGCACCCTCAAATACCATGAAAATGACACCCATGACGAAAAAAATGATACCTGTTACAGCCGCCATCTTGGATTTACGTTTTGACTGCACTATCGTTTTTAGCACCCTCGAATATCTTGAAAATGGGTGATGGGTGTCCTATGACGAAAAAAATTATACGTATTTCGGCCGCCATCTTTGATTTACATTTTTTACAACTATTACACTATCGGCTTTAAATATCCTCATAACCGCCGCATCACAGTTAAAATATAATTAATTATGATCGCGGCCTTAAATCGAATAATAACGATGATAAGTATAACAATAACAATAAATAAATCGTTCGCTCGTGGCATTTTCGGAAAAAAAAAAATAAATTAAACGCGACCACTCGTCTTGACACGCGTTACTGAGAGCACCGCGAGATCCCCCCGGAGCCTCGTCGGTGTGCATGTTTGTGTGAGTGAGCCCGTTTCGAACGTTTGTTCGTAGTTTCCGAACTGCTCTACATATATTTAAACTGTGACAAAAACGTTATGTTATTTAATGCTCTGTACAAATTAAAATCATTCCTTTTCACATAAAAATTGCGGTCACCCACAAGCTTCTCATATAAAGAAGGATTGATCTGCAAGTTGTAATACATACGTGTTACATTCCAGGCTACCCGGTGTCGGTGTCGGGCGTGATCACGGTGCCGGTGTCGGCGTCGGTGTACCAGTCGATGGTGGCGTCCATGCAGCAGCAGGACGGCGTGTGCGTGGCGCCGCTCGTGCAGGTGCGTGCCAAGCGCGAGCCGCCCGACTAGCCATCTGCCATACCATGCTCGTTACACTACTGTCTTATTGGATTTCTATAACCTGTCTGTCTATAAGTTGTTTCGCGATTAGGGATAATGAGATGGAGCTTATGTTAAAACCATAGTGCCATAACGGATATTCGCCTAAGAAAGTAGCACTCGTGTAGTCAAAATGTGGGTCTGCGGGAGACGAAGAACGTTACACTGTTTCCGGTCTTACTCGCCTTCTTTGGATAGGGCAATTTTTTGTACTACCAAAAATCGTTGATAGATGGCGCAAAAAACTCGAACCTAATATTTTTTTCCATCATCATCTTCATCTTTTCTTACTCCATGGTCAAAACTCAATCTCTAATCGCAAATCTAAGCCTGCAAAGGCTTATTTTAAACAAAAACATGTAATGGATAGATAAGTTATAGAAGTCTACTATTAGCTATGCACAATTGGATAGAGTAGATGGCTTGTTGCCCATGTGTTTGTGTGGTTTACGAGCTGCGTTTTAAAGCTAGTTTTTTATCTAAGAAAGGGTTTTTCCTCAACTATACATTATTCTGATGTCCTTTGTAATAAAAGTTAATTGATTATAAAATATTGAGAGCTTGTTGTTGAATATAGTTGAAAAGTAATTTATGTAGCCTTGTAACAAGCATGAGAAATTGTCCTAAAGTATTTTTGTTGTCTTGTGTGGTCAAACCAAATATTTTACATCCACACATTTGTGGTATTATATGAAGAAGCTAATAGGGTTGTTTCCAATTTTCGAAAATCTATTTAAATAGCTTCTAAATAATTTAAAGATCACCCCTCCTATAATTTTGCGTCTTAAATCTCTTTACTTTTTATGTATTCGATTTTTTTCTATTTTTCTTAAAACATTGCCCAGAAAACGCTCGATCACGTGACTGTGACGTCAACATGTACTATGTGTTCCTTTACACTTTAACGCACATCTAAGGAGAAGTAACTAATAAGAAAGAACTCATTGATTTTTAAATTTTAATAATGTATTCTTATAATATAGATACAAAAACAAATATTTTAAACATTTAAATTATTTTTAAACATTGGGCACAAAAAAAAATACCTGTAATGTTTTGAGTTGTGTATGCGGTAAAATAAAACTGCAAAGGAACGTAAAGTTTGTGTTTGTTATTGAGGTTATGTTTGTGTCATCTTGGTTATTAGCAAAGAATTGAGCGACAATAAAACTATCAGCTTTCATAAATCCTTTCTCCATAATTATTTCCTAACTTTTTTTCGCTCAAATACAAATAAAAACTGAAGAAAACAACACATCAATTCTCAGGTTATACCTGTCATATACTGTCACTGTCAAATACTTGTCATTGTCAATGTAAAGTGACGACATCGGACTCGATTCGCCGTTTTCAAGGGCGTGACGTAATAGACGATAACTTTAAAATTCATAAATTATTTAAAAATGATGTGGTCAGTTATAAATAATATAATATAGCTTATCCTGTTTCTAGTTTTGTGAACTTTCGGTGCATATACCTATTTTTAATTGACTGAATACTAGGAAACAACCCTATTAACTTTCTAAATAATTAGTTAAAAAAAGGGTTCTTTTGAAAAATGTTGCCAAAACTGTAAACAGAGTCTATCAGGTTATTTATGACAGATTAATTAAGTAAGATAAATTATTTACATGTGATGTTAGTGTCAACTAAATTATGAGGAGATTTCCTCGATTATTTTAGTCATTTCAACATAGATATTTATTCAATTCGTCCACTAGTGCAACACACTACCCACTAGTCTTATAAATAAAGCATAGATGCTTCATAATATTAACCCAAAAGAATACTATAAGTATACATTTAAGTAAGTTAATGTGTCCTATTTACATTAAAATAACGAAACTGAAGGCGAGTTTCCTAGATAAATTGTGATATTTTTGTATATAAACGATAGACGTGTATTATTGTCGATCTCGAAGTGCTAGTAAGCTTTTAATAATTATTGTAACCCGATGGTACTAAAAATTAATAAGATATGGAGCTAGCTACTAGCCAAATACCAAATGCCTAAGATTTTGCTTGATATAAACTATTATGTTGGACTACCAGATTATATTTTGACATTTTTTTTTTTTAAGTACATATTAATGATAACGGACAGTTCATAGATTTTAATTTAATAAAATAATGTTGACAATTTAGGTTTTAACCACGTAAAACGAATTATGAGAGAATTCAAAAAATATTGATTTCGCAATTTTTTTTTTATAAATTGTGTGTTAAAAATGTTGTGTTTGTGACTTGTGCGAGATTTGTTTTAAGTTACCAAAGTATAATGTTTAGTGAGCTAGCTACTGCCAAATGCATGGTGTTTGTGTCATAGTTTATTTATTGGTTTTGTAGCCCTTAATGTAGACGACAAATACGCTTCCACACTTTTTTAAGAAACTTAGATCTTATATGCATGGAACCTCATATCACGTGAAAAAGAAAATTCTCTATAAAATAATATATTTTTAACTTATCCAATGAATTCGAGAAGAGTATTTGCCGACTGCACGAGCTAGTATTAATATAGTCTTGTCTATTCACTTTGCACACAGTGCTTATTTTATTCCATGTTGTATTTATTGCCTAGAACCTATTTTTTTATGCTGACATCCCAGTCACGGGTTTTAATACCCAGTTGATGTTGTTATTTCGTTGGAATGCCAATATTTTTATATGTAAGATAATTTAATTGTGCAAATATTACCAAACTTGGAAAAGTGAAATTATTTCAAATATTTGACTGGCATTTGTGTTGTATCTAGAAATAATATGAATGTTGAAGCATTTAATGATTGTCTATATGTATATTTTATTTTTATACTATTGAGGATTGATTTGGTTTGTGTTGTTTATGATTATTGTGCCTGACAACATTTTAAACAATTGACTATAATGAGGGTTTTCGATACTTTTTCTGCCGCCAGGCGGCGCTTCGTATGCGTCAGGTCCAAACAGCTGTCAAATAGTATGGAATTGTAGGTGCCGAACTTATTGTTTATTGAAATTCTGTTATATTGGAAGTGTTATTGATTTTATTATGGACTACGGTCAGAATAAGGTTTCCGAACTAAAAATTGAGCTAAGAGAGAGGGTGCAAAAGTCACTGGTACTAAGGAAAAGCTTGTTGAAAAATTTGTTAACACAATATGATTTAGTTTTTTTTATTTACTCAACCGCAATAGTAAAACAATAATGCAGTGCTTTAATTATAAAATAAAAAAAACACTAAAATCGTTCACTATTCATAGTAAAGATAAGCACTTTGAAAGTTATCTGGACCTGACGACTCGGTGCTACCACCTCGTGGACGCCATTTTAGAAAACCCTCATTCTAGTAGATTAAAGTGCGACGCAGACGACTTACTTTTTGTGCGCACAAAAGTGCATGGGAGTCTGAAGGCAAAAAGAGTACAATTTAAATAAGGGTCGTAAATACACATTGCACTTTAGATATACAACGGTAACATAAATTACCGCTGTCCGACTGCAAGCTACCAAAATTATATTTTTTTTTTTTGTGCGCCCTGAGCTTAGTAATTTAGCATATGTTGGCTATATAGATACTATTTTCACAGACTAAAAACGACGTCAACAGTACGTCGTCTGCGCCGCACTTTATTGCTTTGTATTTATTACAGTTTGCCATACAACTTACTGCCATAATAATATAGTAATACCTGCCAAAGATTGTAACTCTTAGTACATCACATTTGTATGACATGTTACCTTTTTGCTCCATTATGTTTTTATTTAGTTATGTTTTGTGCCTCAGAACGAGTTTTCAATAGTAATTTATTTGAATTACATTTAGTAATTCATTTTCTATAAGTGCTGCAGTGAATTATAAAAAGTTATATAATAATGTAAAGTATTATACATAGTCTGTATATTTGACAAGTTCTGGGGCACAGCTAGCATTGTATATTTTATTTTGAGTTGAACCCTGTTATGTTTTGTGTATTGTTACAAATGCTCTAATACGACACTGAATCATTTATATTCATTAGGCCTACTTGCGCAAACCGCTATCAGCAATTGACGATTGATTTCATTTTCTATTGAAACAGGAAAGTAGAGAATGCAATGTCCTCGTCACATTGCATAGAATCATATTCGTCGTACATAAATGTAAATCCATTTTATAGCAGGGATATAGTTTTGATGGTGTCAAAGCGAGATACAAGCAATCGTCAATTGCCGAGAGCTTACAGATTTACATGGATCACTGATCCTCAAGTCACAGTATTAGAGAGCACTCGGTGTCGTATGAGGGTGAGAGTTTTATCTTGTGTTTACGTGTGACGCAATAAATACGTGAATGTAGTGTTTTGTTTTATTCGCACGATTCGATGCTTCACTCACTGTTTGTTCGCATGACAGGTGTGTATTTATTTTTTGAGTTTTATTTTGCTGCTTGTGACTTTTTTCTCTCCTTTTATATATTGTATTAATTGCTAGCTGAATTTAGTGTTGTATTGTTAGGTTTACCATTTTAAGGCCGGTTACAGCACGACTGACGTACGCACCGACGATCGGTCAAGCATTGTAACCGGCCTAAACCATAGAAATCTTCGTCGTCATTCTTAATTGTCCAAATTTTTAAAGTTCTTTGTTCAAAATATGTAGTTTCTTCATGTTTGTCTGACTTTGTTTGGCTTTTCAGCGCCCTACACCTACCTGTATTTAAATACATAGATTTTTGTAACTCTTTCCCATAAAGTAGAAGTTGGTTAAAAACAGCATAAGTTAGGGTCAATATAGTGCGTTTGGCCGAGTATTATATGCTGGAACAGTTCGGCACGCAGGTGGAGCAGGGCGAGACGCTGGAGGCGCTGGGCATGGGCGGCGGCGTGGCGCAGGTGATGCTGCAGGCGGGCGGCGACGCGCAGGTGCTGCAGGTGCTCAGCCTCAAGGACGCGCAGGTCCTCACCAAGGCCATGGTCAGTCACGTACCCTTGTTAACTGTAGCTGCTAGTTTGGTGGAGCTATTCGAGCAAACAGCTCGTTGACTGAGCATCACCAGCCAAGCAAGTCTATACGGCTAGTTCAACCAGTTGCGATATACACAATAATATTAAATGTCAACGTCGTGGTCAAATTGCCACTTCGTAGGCTAAGGTCCGTATTACAGAAGGCTCTTGTCCAAATGATAAAGTATAATAACAGTGTCCAGACTACTTTCGGCTATGGCGGCTGTTGCTGTAGCCCTAAAGTGAAGTATGCAACAGAAAGTGTGTGTCATTGGACAGAACTGACTGCTTAAGAGATTATTGATTACTTTACCAGCTTATCTGTAATTGAATAAATAACTATAATTTACTTATCAGTTATCTAGGGCATGCTAGGGTGCCAACATACCACGACATCGACATTATCGTTATCGTTCCTGATAAGTTCTAGTCTGATTATTTGTATGTCCTAATTCTGTGTAATATATCTGTATGTTTACAGCAAGTAAAGGCTGAACGCGACGCGGTGGTGGCCGACTCCTAGCTGCTAACCCTGGTGGCGTCGTCCCCGCCGCCCGACTCCGCCCCGGACTGCCCCGAGCTCCTGAGCGACGGCACATAACCCCCCGCACCCCGCCCCCGCCACACTGCCTCACCCAGCGACTATTACATATACCTCAACACGCAAGCTGATTACAAAGGCGACGGATGACAGTTCCAAACATGAAAGTTATACGCACCAAAGGTGACGAATTGATTCACTATGCGACTCGGAAGGCGAGGCGTACGCAGCTGTTATTGTTATTCTAGAATGATCGGAAGCGGTACCAAACGGTATGATCAAGTGAAGTCTAAAATCGATTAAACTAAAACTTAAGCCGCCTGTGGCGCAAGTACTGCGATGTTGACGCGCGGTACTCGAATTGGACGTTAAGTGTGCGGAGCCACCGTAACACCATTATTAACGTATAGCAATGATGTCCAGTGATTTCGGAGTGGTTTTGAATTCTAGAAATAAATTTACCATTATATAGGCTTAAAATTTTGCCATGAAATGGGATTTAAATTATTTGATTATTTCGATGTATGTAACTTATTAATTTATTGATATGAAAAATAAGACTAATTTATTTTAGATGCAAATCTAAGTTAGGTGGGGAACAGATTTGTGCAATATACACCAGTCGCGTTTTATTTTGTATAGATAATTTCTTGTGCAGTTTAATTATTCGAGCATTCGTGCAAGGAGTTTCCTACATAAATATACGTAACGTAATAATTCATAACATTCCTGTAATTTTATTGATGCGAGTTTGTTGTACATTTGTTGTTTTATGTTTAGTTTAACTTATGTTTGTTATACCACAACTATTTATTTATTTATTCTAGTCTAAACCAAGTCAAAAGAAACCTACTCTAGTCCGAGTGAAATATAGTTAAGAACTTTACCAAAACTTTTCTATAAATAAGTTTTGTAAAATAAATGTAATTTAAATAGTCCTCTGTAATATAAATTCGTTAAAAGAACAATATTATAATTCCTGCGCAGGGTTACTACATAGTACATGAAGTTAGTACTCGTCGGTGTTTAACTCTTATAAATGTATAGACTTATTTCAATTTGTGATGTCTGTACGAAACTGAATGTAGACAGTTTCCTAGTCAAGTATTGTCCAGCATTCAACATTGGGATTCATTTACAATAATCCTATACTGAATAGGGTTTTCAATGTAATTCACTTTAAATAATAAGGTTTATAGTCGGGACTAATGCGTAAGGTAGAGATTATAGAAAAGTACAAAAGCGCAGTTCATGAGCGGAATATACTTTTTAATTTTGTTTTAAAAGACACGAACGAATATTCAATTTATTTAGCTTTGTTTTAATTCGTACATATTTTATTTTTGTTTATTTACCATAGAACGTTTATGTTTTGTCCTCTATGATAGTATGATATAGCACAATTTTGTTATTAAGTACAATTTGTGATTGTAAATAATGGTATGACTGTGTGAATATGGCAATCATTAAAGTATTTACGTACATTCTCTTGTTCTTTATAAACTGCAAACCTCAGCATTTAGCAAAATCGATACAATTAATATTAATGTTCCTTGAACACGTTAATCCCAGGAACTACTGGTGCTATTTAAAGATATAGTGCTAGATAGCCTATTTATTGATGATGGCCAAAGGTGACTTTTATGCAGGTACATGAACTACTTCCTGTAGACTTATTCAAATAGCGAATATACCCACATTGCCGCTTACGAGTTCCTTGTGGAAAGGCTGAACCGATTTAGATTAATTTCATGCCTCTTGTAACGGTACAGACAAGACTTTCTGTTTTAGATCGATAAATTCAGAGCTCAGGTACGTGGCCTACATATCCAACATAGTAGAAGTCACAGAGTATATTTGAATGTAGAAGAAGCCTACCTTTCATGTTTATTCTGATGTATAAACTGTACTAGGGAGGCCCGGGCCAAAAAAATAAAGTGGTCATAAGACTTCTATTTGTATACTTATTAGCTACAGATTCCGTGAGACATTATTGTCCAATACTAGCTTGGCTGGGGCAAGCCATTGTTCTCCAAACAATCGATGGTCACATTATTTGTCATGTTTAGATCTCTTTTAACTGCTACAAAGGAGTCATCACTTCGTAAACATTGATGTTGACATTTTCCTCATGGTATTATCATTTTGTAACTGATGATTAATAAACCACGTTTCTGTTTTATAAGATCCACCTCTACTTTATTCACTTAATAAAAAACTATCTACAAACAAAAATCTACAAAAGAAAGTGATGTAATATTGTTAATCTTTATTGGTAAATATAACATAATACTAGGTACCGACAAGACATTGTATAAAAGGGGTGACAGAAATCATAGAAAAATGAAACACATTCATAATTATAGCATATTCTCTAATGTATAAACATTAGACAAGCATGTCGATTTTTGAATGATGGAACAAGAATACTACTAGTTGAAGACGCAGCTTCCCACATTTAAAAGTAAAGTAAAAACTCGACAACAAAACTATTATACAAATTCTCTACAGCTTAATTTGATATTTAACGGCGACCTTACATGTCATAAACATTCTCTAAAGCTAGTTCTGGTTTGTCGTAGCCAAGCTCCTCTGGTGTCTCAATGCCAAGCTCTGTTAACGTGGGCTTAATTTCCTGGATGATGTAGGGGTAGATTTCATTGACTTTGGGGCCACACTTGTCTTTGCAGGCCTCGAGGAACCTGATGGCGAGTGCGTAGTCATTAACTCTCCTGCAGGCGTGCAGCGCTGCCTTGATGATCTTTGGGTCGGGGACAAGGTCCATACCGCACAGATCATTCATACCTTTGCGGATTTCCCATCCATCAATGTCTTTCCTGTTGAAGAAGAGCTCATATCTGAAAACAAAGAGATTAAAAATTTAATAAGAGATATTCTGTATGAAAATAATCTAGATACTTAGAAATCTGTAATAAAGAAGTTTCCTTAATTCAGTAAAAACTTAAATTAATCATAAGTAGTAATTTTGGAACAGGATGCAGAAAATTTAGTATTATATATTTGGGATTCTCAATGAATTTCTAAAAATTGCATTCAATTGATTTGTTCTGTCTTAACACTTTCGATGCCCAGCACCCGGGATTCGAGTCGAACCATAGTTCATTCCTTATGCCCGCAACCCGAATACCGAGTCGTCGCTATGTGTAGCTATAGATTGCATGTGCTTATGCCCAGGACCCGAATAGCGAGTCCATAGCTAAGTAAGCTGTAAGGGTTGTCAAAAGTAAATAAATGAAATCAATTGAAAAAACATCGCTTTAGTTTATAACGGATTAGAAAACGTAAATTGGTATTATTCCATCCAGTTATTGCTTCACTCCAGTATTGTATTAATTTGGTACATGCGTACTTAGGTTAGATCTTATTTGATGTTAGTAATAATGCGCTCACGCGCACCATCTATTGATGTATGTCCAAATCAAGAGACGTTAAATTCGCAAAGATAATCCTTGCCTAATATAAATAGGAAATAAATTTATTATTAGGTCAGAGTAATATAAAAATACTAGTGTTTACAGCTAAATCACATATTATTTACAAAATATGAGAAGAATTACGGATTTCAAAGGTTTTTGATCTGTGTATCTCATTTGGGGATCTCTTTGAAAATATTAATAACATAAACGGAAGTAATACGGAAGTGCAAACAGATTACCGAATGAGCTTAAATTATTTTGTAAATACGTACCTACTTTTAGCAGCAAAGAAGGGTTAAGTTATTACCTGAGTAAGACCTTTAATCGTTTGCCGAAAACTTTTTTTAAAGTTAAAACAAAAGTGCGTCTATCGCCTTTTGTGCAATAACGAGATTTATGGTTCTTTATCTCTGGCCCGTAAAATGACAAACAAAGCGCGTCGGCATGTTTTTTGAGATTACGAGTATTTAAACTAAAAACTAGATACTTATTTTCTTTGTTATCCTATGCAGGTGTTAAAACAAAGCACGTCGGCGTTGTATTGATTAAAAGAAAAGCTTACAGAAACATGTAGATAAATCATATTAAGTAAATCTGTTCTAACATAATGTACGTTAAAATTAAAAAAATAGTCTCTTTAACAACATAATAAATTAAATAACAAGACGGGATTTATTTTCTTTATTCTGATCAAAAATGCACAATAATTATATTCTAGTAAATTATTTTGGGTAGCCCTACGCTCGGTGGGCGGGGCTTAAGTGAACCCGGACGCCGGGTTTTCGGGCATAAGGGTCCCGTTCCGATACAATTGCGCTGTTGGACTCGAATACCGGGTTGTTATGTAATTATGCAAAATATTTTTGGGCATGTGGATAGGAATTGCTTTTTGGAGCTGGGCAGCGAAAGTGTTAAAATGGTTTTGAATGCAGATCTGAACTTATGTAGTGCATTATTATTTGCATGGCTTGCTAAATAGAAACAGGTAAATTACACTTATTTTTAATTCAAAAGATAACAAGTTACACTACAGTGAAGGTGATCAATATTCAAATTAGAACATCAATACTGACCAGGATTAATATGTAGCTGAAATTTTGGTCATGTGGCCTAGATATAAAAATCAATATTCAGCAGATAACATTTTTAGTAACTGTATCTACAAATCAGTTGTTATTTTACTTAATACATGTGTAAATTGACAGGGAGCGGAGGTTATATACTCAAAAAATATTAATTTCATTTCATCCCGCAACATGATATCTATCCGGGCTTCACAATACAAAAAAAGACACCAAGTTAGACATACAACAAAAAATTAATCCAACTTATTGGAAGTAATAAATCACCGACAAGATTAACACAATTTTCAGTTACATAACGTCAAAATTTCCGACAAGAGGCTAACCTGCTATCAAAATCCTCATCGGATTCGACGGGGCCGCCGTGCGACCGCCTTAGGGGCACCACGCTGGCCCTCGTCGCCGGCACCAGGGACCTTCTCAGGACATTGGCCAGTGCACCAGAAGCTGATTTCAGCATTTTGATCAGACTTTACACGGAAACTTTAGCAAGGATAACAAATGGCTGCTCAACCATAGACTAAAAAACTAGAGTGCCAGTCGCTACGTTTGACGTCTTTAGTGTTGCGCACATTTTATTGATTTTAGTAAAGTTCGCTAATGTTTGTGAAGATGGCTTGAAGCTATCCGTAGTCCGAGAAACAATTCTATGCACAAAAAAAACTAAAAGAAATAATGAAATCCTAAAATTTTATATTGATGTCATACTAATTACTTTGGCAAAAAGAGTCAGGAGAATTTAGAGAATGCCCTATTGCTGAATACTTATAGAAAGCGTTGTGCATCGGTAGAGAACTCTGCATACTGGTAGAAAGCTTTGTGTTCTAGTAGATAACATTGTATACTAGAAGAGCTTTGCGCACTGGTAGAGAACTCTGTATACTGCTCAGTGGCTGGTAGAGAGCTTTGTGCACTGGCAGATAAGTTTGTATACTAGCAGAGAGCTTTGTGCACGGTGTGCACCGGTAGATAAGAGAACTCTGCATACTGGTAGAAATGTGTTCTAGTAGATAACATTGTATACTAGACTAGCAGAGCTTTGTGCACCCGTAGAGAACTCTGTATACTGGAAGAGAGCTTTGTTTACTGGTAGAGAGCTGAGCTTTGCATATTGGGAGAGAGAACTTTGAATACTGACACATGTCGCTCCTGATTACCAACTGTTAAATGGGGTTATATTAAATGATATACGAAAGATATACGATAATACTTTATTCATAAAGAATTGTGTTGTCAAATTAACAAAAGAAATATACTGTTCACTATGAAAACAACAAGTAAAAATTTTTTTATTAGTCGTTATGTCTAGTAATACAAAACAGGCTTACACTTATGATATAAATTTCTATTTGATATTACCTCTTTATGAATATTGGTATTCATGATTACCTATGTAAGATATAAGGCGCTTTGGTCCTTCTACATTTTTCTTCGTCTCTTTTTCTTGTGGGCAGTAATGCTTTCCTGACCACTGTCTTCTTCTGAGCTGTCTGAAGAGCTGCTGTCGCTATCGCTGCTCGACGAGCTGCTATTCGATGAGCTGTCTGAAGCCACGCCAGTGCCTTGACTCAAGTCCATGCCACTAGCTATCTTATACAAGTCAGGTTCTTTGGTCTCCAATACTTTGATCCACTTTTTGGACAGCTTCGGGCGGCCGCGAACGGTTTTGTGCCAGACAACTGGGAAGTTAGTGCGGCTGCAGAAGTTTTGAGTGACAGCCACCGTGTCGTCTAGGTTGAGGACCACGTGCCACCAGCCTCCCGGTACGAACACAGTTTCACCCGGCTTCTGAAGAATCTCCACCTGCAATAAAAAAGATAATGTTTTGAATCTGTCTAACTCATACATGTAAAATATGTAATGAAAAAATAAAGTTTTATACATACAGGTTTAAATTCTTTGGGCCATGTTTCTAACTGTGTCTTAGGATAAATAAGTTTGAACCATGTGACTGCTTCATCTCTTTGTTTCCCACCCATAGCGCCAGTTACCTTGATCAGTTCTCTAGGGGTCTGGGTAGGGAATAAGCACCATCTTTTATGACCAAAAACAAGAGCATTCCAAGCACTGGTTCCAAGAGGGTCTATATGGATACCAGTACCAGAACGCTGTGGTCCCATCACAAACCAACGATAAGGAGGTCTCCTTTCCTCACCGCAGTACTTAAACAAGTCATCCCTGAAATACAAGGGGGCTTCATAATCTTCCAAAAGTTTCTTTCTCCTCACATGCTCACCAAAACTGCTATCAAAAATATAAAGCGGACTGTCATCAGTCGTAGTCCTCATGTACTCTACATAATACTTCATTTTCATCTTAACACTGTAACCCTCATTGTCTTCACCACACTTAAACTTCTGGTTCCTATACTTTTTGGCAAGTCTATCTAAAGTCCATTTGTGATTTGCCTTCCAATTAGTCTGTACATTGGTTATAACTACAGGTTTGTATATTTTTTCATATTTCTCTATAAATTCTTCTGGTGTCACCTCATTTTCACTGATTCTGTCAACATTGTCATTGCATTTGAGAAATTCGTCAAAGTTTGTTGCATACTTCAAGGCTGTCCATTGGTACTTGTCTGCTAATTCTGTAACAAAAATTAAGAAATTAAGACATTAAGAAAAAGCTCTTGAGTTATTTGAATACATACTTTATATGGATAAAAATAAAAAATGAGAACTGAGCTATATAAACGAAGTTGTTTTCCCATGTGTATTCAAATATATAATAAACTTCCTGTCCAAATTCGTGAGCTACTAACTACCTGCTTCAAAAGGGCACTACGTAGATGGCTAATTGATAATCCTTTTTACTCAATAAAATAATTTTTACCATATAAATTTCCAAAATATAAATAGGTACCTAAACTTTATCACTTGCATGTTTATATGTGGGGATAAACTAATTTGCATGTCATTATATTATGACTGAATACCGAACACACTGAAATTTTGTAACACCTTATGAACCTACTGTATTCAAGTGCAAATAAATACTTTGACTTTGATAACTTTAATTGTTTGTCTGTTTTTAGTTATGTACAATAGCAAATACTAATGTCTATGGTGTACAATAATAATGAAACTTAACCTCTATAAATGCAAACCTATTAGATGGTAGCTATATTATGGTAGAATATGAATAATCATTTTATTTTGCTGTTCATCCTCAAAATAAAACTAATCTAACTTGATCATTGTCATAAAGTTCATAAAAAAGAAGTGCTATGACATCATACATATACTGCATAATAAAGGTGCATTTTTTAACAACAAATTACTTCAGCAGAATACATAATTATCTGTTATTAAGTTGAGCTGCATAGTGCATGAAAAGTGCAATCAATTTAATATTTATTGCTGGTGGTGTATTTCAATATACCATGCACATAAATTATGCACTTTTCTCTATGGTTTATTAACATTGCAGATTTCCTTTCTTGGAGAGGGAATTGAACTCATATATGAAAAGATAATATTTCAAATTCATATATTAATTGTTTGAGTATATTGGATGTGTACATTAACTTTGAAAAATATAAAACACCACTAAAGAATAAATACAGTAATACACCAGATTAATTTGAGAAATCAAGATTCAGTTACTTTTTATTTTATAAACATGCAACTCCTTTCATTGCACTCTGTTAACTAATATTTGATCAGATCATTACTTCTGCTAGAACTTTTAGTGATGATTTGATTGATTGATTCTCCTAACATGAATTGTGATGCTACAGGTTTTAGCTTACAGAAGATAATCAGAAAAGGCATCGTGATAAGCGGATACCACGCTTTCGAAGATCATTCTAGAATGCCACAAATTAATGCTTTATATTTAGTATTTTACTACTCTCTGCCTTAGGATTGTTAAGGGCGATAGTTCAAATTCAGAATTTTCATCAAAACAAATGTTTTTTATCTACATTAATGCTGCTTGTGGAAAGTGTGTCAATTATAGGAATAGGGCAGGGGCCGCTCACTCACCGGGTCTCGCTTTCCTCTTTACTTCCTTGATACGCTTTTTGGCTTTATGCGACAGTTTGTGCTCACTGTCCATTATTTTCTTAATAAAATAGTATTTTCTTAATATTTATTTAATTGATGCGATTCCTTACAAAACTATTGAACAGCAACAGCGTTGAAATTGACAAATTGATTGACAGGAGGAGGGCTGGCTGCTTCTTGTGTTGTCTATGTTTCTAGTGATGTGGTTCTTTGATGTTTAGTTCAAACTAAGGTTACGAAACACTGAATTCTATTATCATCTTCCCTAGATTTAATTAAAAAAAACGTAACCCAAATTGTAAGAATATAAAAATATTTAATTTTCCCTTATAGTTGCTCAAAATTGTGTGGTCAAATAGTCACTCAAAAACTTTGTTTTTCCATAAATATTTTTTTGCGACTGGCAATGAAACGTTTTCGTTTCGACGCATTGGCAAACTCACAAACTGATAATTTTAGAATTTCGCGTTTATAACCGAAATAATTTGAACATTTCTGGTTTTTTCAGTTTTTATTTACTTTATACATTTACAATTTTCAAATCAATCGCGTTCTTTTAAAAACCAATAATTTAAAGTGATTGATTTGACTCTTGTAGTGAAACAAATTTCAAACGTTCCAGTCTGAAGTGTGTAGCTAGCTCGATATAACTGTCAATCTGGGTGTAGAAATTTATTTTGTAATTTTCACCGGTTCTCATGTGTAATTTCTCAATGTGTTAGACTATTTTTGAACAAAGGTTCTTTGAGAAATAATGTTATTTAGTGTATGTGGTGCCTAAATTTGTGCGAAAATGGATGACGGTACAATAAAGATTCAGTCCGGAATTAATATCAACATAAAAAGAACAGATGGTAAGTGCTAACGTACTTAAAATATCTACAATTTGTGTGTATTTTCCCTGAATCCGCTGGCGTGTTTGTCCGCGGTGCAGTATGCTGCGGTCGATGACTTGAGGGTATCCTATGATTCACTTGGTAGGCCAAGGAACTGCTTTTACCTGAAGGCATTGGCAGTAAATTGATTTGCTATATCCGTTTGCCAATTATCTGATACATGATTACTCAAGAAAGTGAAAACGATTTGTTTGGTGTATTCATAACCAATTTTAGAAACTGATGTGTGTTCAGATATTCTAGTAGATTAGTAAATTTAGTAGATTCAGCTAGAAATTCCAAAAAAAATCCAGTTCCAATAGGAGTTTAAGGAGAACAGTATGAATCATTACCAGTACTTGACTAATTCTAACAGAATGTTCAAACATGACATTCATGACCTAGTCTTGTTATCAAACATGATACATAAAAAAAATGTAAAATCTGATTACTTTCTGTTTGCTTCATGAAAATGTTAGCTACATCTGCCTTGTACAGAGATATTTTGTGTTTAGCAGTACATGAGTAGTGAATTCAACTTGTCTCATTGTGCAGTCTGACTAATTTTTAGTAGTTCCTTGTAGTTTCACCTACATCCCGGGAGAATACTTCCTGCAACTATGTCTTTTCCCCTGGTTCTAGACTATCCGTGCATCAAATTTTATAGAAATCCATGTTCTTATAACTGAACTAAATCTAGGGGTAAAAATGTGAAAACATTACTAGCAAATCATCTTTATTTTCATGTTTGTGGATGAACTTCAAATAAATCGACCACAATTAAAAAGAGTCATAATTCAATGATTACAGCTTTGAAATACATGGTTTCTATAATATGTTCAATCATTTACCTAGAAATATCATTGTGTAACAAGCAAAACAGAGCCTATAAATATTCGCTGATCTAAAAATTATCAAATGAAATTTATTATGAGAAACTTCTTGTTTTAATTTGGATTTTTTTTTGCATGCTCCAATACTGGTTTCAATATGTATATTTGATCCGAGATTGAATACTTAGATCTGATAAATGTGTTGTCGCAGGGTCAATCATTTTTGACACTGCTGTAGCACTGTGAGAATACTGGTTTCATTTAAAAATTTAGATTCTGTGAAAAGATAAACATTTCTTCTTCCTGCCCTGTTCCCAATGTTATTTGGGGCTTACATTACTTATTGCAAATCAACAAAATGTCTTTCCCTAATATAATTTTAATAAACAAGCATCATGATTAAAATAATAAGGCTTTATTAGTCTATTAGAAATAACATGACTACCGTAGAATGGAGATCCTATTATTTTGTGAAGATAAAAATAAATCACTCTGCCACCGCCAGACATTAAAAACGGAGACAACTATTTTCTGCATATTTTTTTATCCAATTTCCTTATTATTCATCTCAAATTCCTTATTCATTTCTATGGCTAGTTGAGGAGTTTAAATATATTTTAAATACAATGATGGCGTTGGCTGCGGCAGTGGAGTGCGCGGCCTTGTTGCGTGCCGCCAGCGCCATATACGGCACGACCGGCGCACGCGCCGACCGCGGCGACAGCGCGGGCACATTGTGTTGCCATTAATTGCTTATTACGAGCTTAGTTTTAAGAATACCGGTTTATTTTAAATATGATGTCATATAATGTTGATTTATTTTTTCTCAGAAAATTAGACACAGAAAACAACATGTTATCAAGTTTAATGCCTTACTGAGCCAGTTTTGTATCATATATTCTTCGTATTGCAAAGTTGGCGTAATGGCAGTCAAGGAACTCCTTGAAATATTAGACGTCTTACAATGTATCACTTGAATGTTGTTATTCAATGACCAACCTTAATAGTGGGCGTAAGCAGTAAGCGCCAACCGCCTCGGGTCTTCCATTTCTGTCGGTTTAGAAACGATTTATAGGTTTAACTTATGTCTTTGACATTATCTATACAAAACAATATTTACTTCAAACATTTTATAAGTCAGTTATTTTTTCGCAAACTGGTCTTCTCTATTTACTAAATGAATGAAGGCTAAAAAGCCGTCAAGTTTAATTTACGATGGTTATCTGACGTGTCCAATGCGGCGAGCATGCTGCATACACCACAGGAAACCATCAATATTGCCCGTGTGCCACGCATGGCAATAAATAGCCAAGGTTACGACCAACTAGTTCAACCGATCGGGAAGAATTTTTGGTCGCACTTTTATTTAATCTTGAGGTTAAAGTTGCAAGATAAATTATTATTCGTCACATCTGTAGGTTTTAATTGTTGAAAATATTTCAGATAACAAGTTGTACAGAGTGAAAGAGACAGTTGGTATTGTTATTATGCAATTCATGCATTCCAATTGTGTTATAGACTTTCGCATTCCAATATTTATTAGAACACTTTTACTCCAACGTTATTCAGTTACGCCATTTGGTCTAGTCAATCTAGATCGTTTCATAATTGATGTTGGAGGAAACTATGCTGAAGTAACAATTCATGAGACAACAAGCTCATGTTCGTGCTTCGTGTGAAACCACTTCCTGGTCGCCCACGAGCCTTTCCAAGGTTGCGCCAACGATACGAGGGCCTCTGCCCTCCGCATTCATGAATATTATGTTCCTCTTTTAGCCATTTTTCGACTCTATTGTACAGACTAGGTAATAAATTAAGCCTTTAGTGAAAGAACCTCTGAATAGAGTATCAGTATTTAATTTATGCCACCCATTAATAAACATAAAAGACTAGAAAGCCTAGTTAGAGTTCATTAAGATTCCTCATTGTAAAGGATGTCAATCTTGTCCGAGAAAGCAACCGTCTATGTAAATTACTGAGAGCAATGAGACTCGTCAATTCTCGCAGTAAACGTTCATATTCAAGAGTTTTCTTTGAAGACGGCAGTCTTTAAAGCCTTCAAAGTGAAATGCGAAAGACTTGTACGAGTAAGAACCTTTTGCACAGCATAGAACGAGGTTTTATAATTGCTAAAGCGAAGGTTTGAATACATATCAAAAACTTTTTTAACTGCATTTTCTACTGAATTTCCATCGCTGTATGTTATTAGGTCACGTTAAATTTTCCGGTGTTTTTATTTATATCAATAATATCGGCAGCAAAACAGCGCATGAAGGTCCCCCGAATGGTACGCGTGGCAACGCTCCGAACAAGTAGTGAGTCATTGTAGAACGGCTTCCCTCGCTCGCCGGTGACCGACATACGAAACGAGAAACCCGACGTAACAGTACTATCAACGTTTTTATACTTTAATCATAGACGTTGATATTATAAATCGCAATTGAACTTGTACTGTGTCAGGTTTATGGCTTTTCGGAAATGGTTTGGATGTAACTGCTTTTTGCAACATTTCTCTTGGAACGCTGTTTGTTATTTGACCTGCTATTTTGGACTTCTGAGGTTGTTCGCCACGATTTACGGGGAGAAGATTATACATGTAGAGAAAAATTTTCAAATATCACTCTCGCGCCCCAGGACCAATAGCTTATAACCAAACTATGCAGCAGTGGCGGCCCTAGGGGTGTGCGAACTGTGCCTTCGCACAGGGCCTCGCGCTTGGGGGGGCCTCGCGCTAGAACCCACACTAATATAAAAAAATATATCTGGTCCAAGAAAAAAAATATTTTTCTTTATTTATTTCTTACTAGCTTCTGCCAGCGGTTTCACCCGCATCCCGTGGGAACTACTTCCCGTACCGGGATAAAAAGTAGCCTATAGCCTTCCTCGATAAATGGGCTATCTAACACTGAAAGAAATTTTCAAATCGGACCAGTAGTTCCTGAGATTAGCGCGTTCAAACAAACAAACAAACAAACTCTTCAGCTTTATAATATTAGTATAGATTCATTCTGCGTTTACTTTTTGAGATCTCCATTTAACAAAAAAATTGGAACACCAACGTAACAAAAACAACTGGCTCTCGATCCAGTCACGGATTCTTTTTATTTGTGCTTAATTCCGAGTTTAATTTGCGAGTCCTTAAACAAACAATTTTAAAAAATTCGCGCTCGCTACGCTCGCGGTTGTTCACTTGTCAGTGCAGTTCATTCTAACATGATTAGAGTACTTTTATGTCCCAAAACTCAAAATTTTTGCGCTCACTACGCTCGCGGCTGTTCGCTTGTCAGTACCGTTCATTCTAACATGATTAGAGTACTTTTATGTCCCAAAACTCAAAAATTTTCGCGCTCACTACGCTCGCGGCTGTTCGCTTGTCAGTACCGTTCATTCTAACATGATTAGAGTACTTTTATGTCCCAAAACTCAAAAATTTTCGCGCTCGCTACGCTCGCGGCTGTTCGCTTGCCAGTACCGTTCATTCTAACATGATTAGAGTACTTTTATGTCCCAAAACTCAAAAATTTTCGCGCTCACTACGCTCGCGGCTGTTCGCTTGTCAGTACCGTTAATTCTAACATGATTAGAGTACTTTTATGTCCCAAAACTCAAAAATTTTCGCGCTCGCTACGCTCGCGGCTGTTCGCTTGTCAGTACCGTTCATTCTAACATGATTAGAGTACTTTTATGTCCCAACACTCAAAAATTTTCGCGCTCGCTACGCTCGCGGCTGTTTGCTTGTCAGTACCGTTCATTCTATCATGATTAGAGTACTTTTATGTCCCAAAACTCAAAAATTTTCGCGCTCGCTGTGGTCGCGACTTCACCTTACACCGTTCTTTAATATACAAGTTTAGGTGCTTTAGTGACCCAAAGCTCAAAAATTTTTGCGCTCGCTACGCTCGCGGGTGCTTTATTTTCCACTTCTTTTATTTCTTTCATCCTTTTTTAGCCGAACCTAGAAGGTAGCGCCGCTTGTAAGTCCTTTTATTAACAAGAAAATAACTCCTAGCTCACAACAGACTTTTCACGTAGGACAAAGGGCCTCGCATAGACCTGCCGCACGTAGCCTCGCAATGGCTAGGGCCGCCGCTGCTATGCAGCCTCCTTGATACAAGACTATATTCGTACTCCTTGCGTGGGTGTCTTAGTTTCATATTCTAGTCCTCTTGTTATAATGCGCCGACGCTATTCAATCCGTTCTAACAGCTAACTTCACGAATCATATTTTATACGAGTCGCTTGTTGTGAATGCAATTGATATACTTGACTTTGTGAAGGATTAGGACAATAATTCTTGTCCTGTCAACAAGCGCGCTGTTTCCAATTAACGTCTTATTATTTCTGCGTAAGGAGTAATGAATGTTTCTTTAAGAGTTTCATTAGCCATTTTACTTTTTCTGTTAAGAGTAGTTGCATTCCGTATAAAGAAAAAAAAATATTCTTGACGTGCCAAGAGATTTCCATCGTCGATTACGAATTCTATGTTTATGTTAGAAGATTTAGAATTCGCCAAAACGTGTCTTATTATCTTTGATGTCGGTAGGATTACCTAATATTCTGCTTCAATAGACTATGTATCCCCTAGATGCTACGATTATTGGCGAAATATTCTTTGTATTCAAGGCTTTTATGAAATATAATATATGAATTACCTTTTTTCTTTGACATGTTCATTTGATCTACTTGGACCACTTAACATCATGCTTGTTTCTTATATCGCAGTTGATTGAGCACGGTAATTCACTAATTTATCGACAAAACCGCGAACTTTGCCGAAAGACGTTGACCTCATTGATAATAGATTGTTTCTTCGTTAATCGTCTCGTCTCTCTAATTACTAGATTCTCGAACAATAACAGTAATTTGCTTAGGGTCATCGTATCCGTCTGAAAATAGAGGTTACAATTTTTTTTTAGTGCTTAGTTGAAAAAAAGCACTTAAAACGGTCGAGTTATCTTAATAGTCTGTTTACTTGTATCGCAGTGATAATGATCATTCATTGAACAAGCTCTGGATTTCCAAGGATTGTGAGACTTGACCAAGTCGCATGTAAGCCGATCAGCTGATAATTAGTGCGGCGTTTCATTCCGTTAATTGCAGTACTGATCCGAGCGAGATAAAAACCCACTTTCGATTGTACTGATGTCATCAGCGCCTCACGTAGGCGTTACTATTAATGGACTATTTGAATAAATGGTAGTCCCAGTGGCCTAGACACGTCACAAATTATAATAAATATGTTCGTGCAAAAATATTGCTTAATTTTTTTGTGGACATCCAAATTATGAACCAGCTTCTGCAGATTTTAGATTAGATGATGTCAATTCGTTACGGACATTAGAGCCAATTAAAAGATTGCAATTAACGAAACTATGTCAGTGACAGTAAAAATAACAAGATATCAATACATTTTCCTGTAATCGATAAGCAATTGGGGGTGGGTAATTTAGAGCGGTTCTAATTCTATTTCAGGTCAATTGGAAATACGGCGCTAGTATGAACAGAGAAAGTAATTTGATAAAAACTAGTACATAAAGAATACACAAAAATGTTTTTGTTCCATAAAATGTTGGACAGGAGGAAGTTTTATTGTATTAAAACTTTGTTGGACACTTTTTGTGGATACCAGTTTTAGTTCCTCATAAGTCCATTGGTCTAGCAAGTCGGAGAAAATAAAAGTATTCCTTCAAAGCTTGTTTTCCGTTAACAATCCCAAAAGACGGAGCCTAGACGTTCGTCGACAATAGAAAATGCTTCTTTCTACTGTCCGTAACTTTCTCTCGAACACTGTCATAATACTAGCAAGTAGTTATTATATTAAATAAAAAATATCCGCACGTAGAGCGGTTTGTGGTAATAACCCTGTATTTATAAAATCTGCTGGCTTATTGTATTTTGCGGAGGTCTTCCAACTACATATATCATTTATCTCGTTTCTATTCTACGATCGTCGCGAGTTTCATTGGCAATTCTATTTCTCGGAGAAATTGGACTAAATGTAGCGTTGTAACTTTATCCTCTTAACATATGTTCCGATTCTCATCGCCTCCTCATTGATTCTACTTGGCTACTTTTGTCAGTATTTTACCATCTTTGTAATTTCGCCTTCAACGCCTACGCCCTCGGTACTATTTACGATGTATGTATAATGGTATCTTACGAGAAGTATTGGGCTGCCAGTGTCTCACTATGGTTCTAAATCGGCTCTTCCATTTGGTGCAACGTTTTGTACAAGCAGTTTTCACGTTAATATGGCCATTTGGTAAGATACATTTATTTTGTTCTAAAATTTTCTACAATTCATTTACTTTTTTATTGAAATGTTTAATAAGTCACAGAGTGTTATGTAGCGCATAAATATGTACCTAGTTACTGACCTACAAGGTCGAGAAGACCAATCGTTTAGTATGACGATATACAAATGGAATTCAGTCATTTGAAATACTGACTGCCTTTAGATATACTGTCATCTTCATATTCGAATACAAACCAATGAACTCATGCATGTGCATCATTAATTCTTATTTCCTTAATTTGTTTTTAAATGACGTTTTTGTTGTGAACAACATTGAATTTGCTTGATTGAGGAATTACTATTCATTTCTTAAATTCATGCGAACCAGAATTATGATTGTGAGGCGCTGTTCAAAAACATGGGTTATAAATCTCCACAGCTCTGAATAGATGTAAACCACAATATTAGTAATTTTTATTTATACACTGCGGTCTAGATTTGCTTTTAATCATGATCTAATATGAAGTGTTCGTTCCTAACATGTGTGACGTCTAGAGTTCAGTTCGTCGACACGAGTCGTTATCCTCAATTGACTGAAGCCGTTTGCAGGAACAATTATCGTCTTGTGGACTTCTTTCGTCCTATTTACTGGCGTTGAATCATCGTTTTTCGTCTTGTTAGCAAGAATTATTTGTCACATAATATTGGCTACCAAGTGTTTTGTTTGTGACATTTTTCTTATATTAATTCCGTTTGAGGTTTCACGACTACGATATTTAGCATATATGCGTCAATGGGCTTTTAGCCATTTATTTTACGATCCATCTATAGCACATTCATCCATGTTCTCTGATTCAAGTTTATTGAATGGCGGTGGAGCTATCAATTAGTTGATTAACGAGCAATTTTATAACAGTCCTCAGTTAATTGACATCCTTTCTAACTGTAGGATTTGTCTATAGCTTTTGGAAGGCCATTAAAATTAATTACAATTTGGAACTGTTCTGGTACCAGAATCGATTGTTATTCAATGATATCCTCTATTATATTCTAATTGATGTTTTCTTGATAATTTCAGTTTGTTTTGTATGAATCAAAGCTCACGCGGTGTCTCGAGTAAGTCGACCATCTGAGCGAGGGTTTCGCAAGGCTCTTGCTTCGTGGGCGGCGTGTGGGTTGCCAAGTGGTTCCGTCTACTGATGTCATCGCGCGGCCTCTTGCAGGACTTGATGCCCATAACTCGCTGTGGCGTTTCATTTAAACCTCTTTCAATTTAGCTGCAGATAATTGATTTATTGGTACTTGTGTTGGTTAAATTTTGGCTCAGAGTAAAAATAAATCGTTGCAAATTGCAATTCTACGATATTTGAATAGATGAAGTTATGAGTCAAAGACAGTGGCTTACATAGTGATGCCTGTTAAGCAATAGTTTCCTCATATGTAATGTTAAGTAGTAACGAGAATAAAAGGAATTATAGCAGTTTTAGATCTTAGACGAAGTGAATTTGTCGTAACTAAATCGCATTTTGGATTCTTTCCAATCCATTGGAATGGTTGTATATTGCTTTTAAAGTGGGACTGTTTGTAGGGGCCTTGTCAGGACCAAATGGGGGAGAAACATTGGCAATTTCGTGTAGCTGATTTAACTGCATTCGAGTTGAAAAAGCTACGTTGCGTCTAAAATGCAGCTCTTTCTCTAGAATACAGATATTCATCAGTCGTTCTATCATTGTTTGAGGCTATCAATTTCGATTTTATTTTACTTGTGTGCCTTTGGGCCAGAACATATAAACGATCTGATATGTTAGAAAGCATAGACGATAGTTTAGGGCTCGGACGATGTTGATGATTATCTACTTTAACATTTCTATCTTTATTGTAATTTATAAATGTGTATGCTGTTTTGTGTGCATAATATTCTATGTCATGGTCAGCAGAAAAAATGATACGTTATTTACTAGGTGTTTGCCTACAGTGTAATTGCGGATCTGTTTACACTGCGTACGTTTATCGTCGTGGCTTTTTTGTTACGAGGCTGAATCTCTTAGTGTCAATACTGGATTACTGTTAGTTTGTGCCTTGAATTACTAATATGTGTAATTTAGTTGATACCAGATCTCTGGCTACTGTTGGCAAAGTTTCAATGATAACCGTATCAAACGTATGGTTATGCTTATAATGCGCAAAAGGTTATGCAAGAGTAAACTTATATCGCTCTTCATGTCAGCTACTTATATTTTATTCTAATGGAGTCCCATGCCTAGAAGAGTATATATCGCAAACTGGAAATAAAATTCTCTATTCATTCCTATTAAGAAATAAGGTAGTAAAACCTGAACATATTGCCTCATCTTCAGCAGTCGAAGTGGCGACAAGTGAACTAGTTTTTTTCTTAGATCGAATCGTCATAGAACTATGTGATGTATTAACCTATTGTTTGTAAGACAAACTAGATGCCAACAATGCTTTCTCTCGACACCTGAGTGGGAAATCAACAGCTGATCAATTTCTCGTTCCCAAAACAGTTCGAAACAATGCAGATGTTTAACCTAATTGTACAAGACCATTTGAATAATGATGCTCACTTCGCACTTGCATTGAGCTCGAATTTACTTAATTGTTCAGGAAAATGATGGTTATCTTTGACTTTATGGACTGTTGGACCAGTTATTTGTTCGCGACCTTCAGGTGCAATCGTAATTTTAAGAATCATTTGTTTTAAGGACTTAAAAGTTAGGTCTTAGTCATTTGAAACGTGTTACTTATGTTCAGACATATGTTTTGCTCGTATCGAGTTGCCACTTTTTTGTTGATGTGGGAATTTTATGAAGAGTAGCATTGTTTTCGACTTCAAAATTGTCTAGCATCTCTTAGCCTCTAGATACATTAAAGTTAGGATAAGTAGATCGCAAAAAACGGTAAAATAGTCTAACATTCAAATAGAGGTCAGTATGACAATCGCTATCGAGATCGATCAAGTCTGAACTTAATTTATTTTTATTTATTATAATTATATATAATTGACTTTTATTTATTAGCTGCTCCACAACATCAGCAATCTGTGCATTCTGTAGGCTTGCGCGGGCGCCGTCGTCTAGCCGGTTTGCGCCGGTTCGTCTGACTCACTTCGTCATTATGCAAGTAAATGCCACAGAAGGTGGAGTATGCGATATTAAACCTAATGCTTCCAATAATTCAAACTTTAGATGAAGTGCATCACGTTCAATGTTGGTATGCTGTTAAGTTCTCACTATGTGACGTAACCTTCTTGTAAGCACCGCAGTATAATAGCAAAATAATGTTCTATTGATCCGCTACAGGTTTCTATCGCATTTATTTAACTTGCTTAAGAATAGGTAAACAATATCCAAGATAATGCATACGTATGGAAGGCATAGTTTGCGAATTGTTTGCTATGGGAAAAAAATCTCATCACGTTGTTCATCTATCAAGTATTCAATATGTCAATCGATGTCAGGTTTCTATGCTCACAATATCGAACCTCCAAATCGACCACTACGACTCTTTCTAGTCTATCCACATAGACTGATGACAAATGTTTTATTATTCCAATCTTGGATGTTATGGAGACAGAGTACGCTGCTTTCGGAGACCTAAATTCATCAGTCGGGCTTGCATACAATCACTGCATTTACGTAGTATACGTACTCTTATTTACAATTGCTCAATAAGAAAATTGAGCAGTTCCATTCTTGCGTATAATTTAATCCAGTGTAACACGGGTCTTCCAGTGCCACCCACCCTAGTCTCATATAGCAGTCGGACAGGCCACAAGGTCTTTGAACCCCTTGGCATTCGTCAGGGAACTAAATCTCTATAAAACGCTATAGACTGTAGGCTTTACGGGTCTAAGGAAGCCTACATTGAATACTCCTATTTGTTTTGACGAAGTTTTAGTCGCTTGCCTTGTAAAATATTGGATTGCATATTATGCATATAAATTAGTCACGTAATATGCGTTTGTCGAGTATAGCTTCTAATGTTTGTTTAAGTAATATCTGCCCTTATGCTTCATGCATTACGTGGAAGTTGACATTGATTAGAATTTTTGCATTTGTAAGTTTTGTGGTCTTTCATCTGCGGTTTAAGTTTAAAGGTGTATTTATCCGGTAAAATTTTGATAAAGTTTTGAAAAAATTGTTGGCCGTTTCTGCCCCAATATCAAACCCACCGCTGCGTTTAATGAAGTATCCAAGATTTGTATTGTTCACCTTACAGCGAAAGTTTATTCTTTATAGCAAAAGCGGAACGTTTGTCTGTAAATAATGATGTATATTAAACATCGTCTGCCATTATGTGGGCCACGGTCGACCCGCGAAATTGCTACCGAACTCATTACCGCTAGCCGTGTATGTACTTTTACTTTGGTCTTAAATATGCTTACCAGTGTCGGCCGGCGGCCTACTATCAAACGGAGTTACGATCCTTTGAATTATATTTTAGCTTCCAAATAGTATTTAAGTAGTCGCTTTTTTATTGGGAGCATAACCTCATTTTTATGCGGAAATCTAAGTAAAGTTGTCAGTTTCCTGCATGTATCGGCGATCGGCGAGTCCTACTTATTTCTCTTTGAACAAATCATTCAGCCTTTATTTGTGTAACAGATTCTAGTTAAATGCAAAAAGGCCGCTCATCAGTCCAAAAACTTCTAATTACGTAGAACAAGAAGCTTTTTGGCACTCAATAAATACGTTAATTGCCACTTTAAGATCTCCTTATGGTACGTTTACACGCTTGCCAAGCCTTCGCAAGCCTCGACAATCGCAAGCGTGTAAAAAGGGCGTTTGGCTTGGCTTGCGTGAGCTTGTGCGCGCTTGCTTCCGATCCAGTCGAGTGTCGGTTTTTTCACGCAGATCAAAGGGCGCTTGTGGCAAGCGCTTGCGACGCATTTACACGTTGGTCCGCATTTTGTGATCTCGCGGCGAGTACACGCTTGCTTGATTGTACAAAAAAAATGAGTTGCTGGTCGAATGAGGTGTCTTTGATTTCTGGAATATTACCAGATGGAATCCTGCATTTTCGCAGTCGTCAAGTTATCCTTTTTTTTTGTTTTACATTGCTTACATTTCAAATAAAGTACGTTAAACCAATTGCATTAGCTGTCGCAATTTCGGTGTCCGTCATGCTTGGACGTATGTTGCAGACTGACGCATTCACAAGCGTGTAAACGCCTTCCAAACGCCAAACGCGATTTGTGGAGGCTTTTGTCTGTTTGCCGTTTGCCACGGCTTGGCAAGCGTGTAAACGTACCATTAGATTCCAATAACAAACTTCACTCAAGGACGTCGAACTTTACGGAATTCAATTCAGCCGGAACTTCGCTTGTAAGTAATGTCCTAACGAGCCTTCAAGCTCCGAAGTACTCTGTTACTAAAACTTGTTTTTCTGAACAACGGGATGTCTTGGATAAGTAATAATCTTTGATGGCAAATCCGTACTAAATGTTTTCATTACTGATGTTCAACTTTTCTATAATTATGTTCATGCAATTCGGATGTTTTAAATACCTCTGACAATAGCTACACTTGTTTTCGTCAAGCAGTCAAATCTTGCTTGTATTTTCCGCTGCAAACAATAGCCGGAATATGGGGAGTAACAAGGAAAAAATATTCTATTACTTGGCATATTGTGCTCATGACAAAATAATGTTAGTGAAAAGGAATAAGCTTCTATCTTTCATTATGGATAAGGAAGGCTTTTTCACATTCATTTGTGAGTGAATAAACTATGATTATAGTGTCCTCTAATGCCGTGATCCCATTTTCCTGTATCAGGGACTCGCTGCCCTAATTCTGTCTTTCAGTAACATAAACCGAGAACTACTCAAACGTTTTATCTTGCATCTAAAGTGGAGCTTAACAGTAGCTTCAACTTTGACCTCGTTTTAATTCTTATGACGAAATCGATTCGGAAACAATTTTCCAGCTTAATGGCATCATAAGTGCACAAGCTTTCTTTTAAAGCCATAGATGAATTATTTCCATGTATTTTTTCAAATACCTCAATTGCATTCCATTTTCGATTTTAATGGGAAGGTTCACTTCGAAAGTCGCTATTGACCCTAGAAGCCGTTTGGATTCTGTCCTTATAAGGAGCAGCGTCGCCTACTGTCACCAAGATCTTTGACCTGTGTCGTCTGTTCGTCGCTAGTTTGACGCTAATGCCTCGTTTGTTTGGCTTGTTAGATCTTGTTAGTGTACTATTTGCTGTTTGTGAATGCAAATTGTTTGTTAAAATATTCGATAACATTCGAAACTGTGCAGTATTATCGTTTGTTAGCTCGCGAAGTATTTGCTAGTGGGACTAGTTGTAAAGTTTTGGTTCACGTACCCTCCTTCCAGATTCTTTTTAACTTCAAAGCCTTAACACTCTTGAAGTGAAATCATTGTTCAGCATTATGACTGCGATTCATTGCCCTAAGAAATTCTCTTCCAGTTATAGCAGGTACGATTGTTCATTGAAACTCGATCTATTAATTTTATACATATGAATGATTGCATTCACGCTTCTCAAGTAATTGCACGTCGCTTCGCTTCTCTCCCTTGTTGCAATCTTGACCGTGGGAATAAGTACTGTGAGTTAGTTTCTTTTCTACTTTTACCTGTCATGTAATTATAGGTTAGAATGTTACGTCGTGCTGCTTTGTGCCTTTCATACTTGAAGTTTATGTTAAATTATGGTTCAACACAACCTTCATTTGTAATAGAATCTTTTTATCTTGTATTTTTGATAGATGTGAATTTTCGAGTGTCTCGATTTGGAAATAATTGTTCCGTTTTAGTGTTTTCTCTATGCTGACCTTCACCCGCACTTAGGTCCCACATAGGCCCGGTTTAGGATGGGATTAGATTAAATCTTCTATGTATATTGAACCTCCGTTAATCATTGACCATGTAAAAGTATTTGCAGTTAAAGTTGGATTTCATGAAGGAAACTCGTTTCTGTGTTTGAATTTGTTAGGAACAGTTAAACGATATGCAGTGGAAGCAGATTTCACGCAACTTTTCTAATGTGAGTGTATCCATAGAACATTCACTGTAGGAAGTGCTTACTATAATTACAATTTCTTTCACGTTATCCATTAACAATTTTATTACTTTTTGTAACGTAACATAATTGTTGGACTGATCATATTTAATTCAGGAAATTCTTGCCTTGGCAGTAAATTCATAACACGCTACATCAAATGCGCGTCCAATTTTACTCTCCTATAAAATCTAATCCTGGCACGGCTTTTACGATCATGTTAATGAGCGGGAATGGGCTAAGCAGAAAACCAGAAACTATAACGAAATATGCTCACATAAGGAAACCCACCCGATTTATAATTAGCTAAGCGATGTGTTAACGGGTCAATGACTCGCGGCCTGATGCCATACGAAATCGTCACTGGCCATGCGACCAACCCATACAGACCTCTTATTTCCACTTACGAATTAGTAGTGAAAGTTCTCAGTAAAATGGTCGCAGGTGCACTTTTGGCAGCCAGCCACGTATTCCATGGTTCAGCTGGTGATTCCTAGGGTTTATTTAAGGATCGATAGCTGATCTTCGATCTCCGACTACCGTTAAAGGTAGTTGTGTATTCAGTAAGCACGGTGACGTAACTATGCGAATGTATGCTGTTTGACTACGAAATTCAAAGTACTCGAGTGAATCAGGAGAATGAGGTCCGGAACTCCGGTTTTTGTGATAATGGCGATTGATGATTCTTCTAGTTTTCACGCCATTGTTATCTCTATGAAGTTTTGCAGTCTCATATTGAAGGTCAATTTTGGCTTTCAAAATAAACTTTCTACTATAAAACTAGGAATTGCTAACAAAGCCAACTTCTCACTGTTTACTTCTAATGAGTACATTATAAACCGCCGACACACCTTGTTTGTAGCAATTAGTAGTATGAAACACGTTATGGCTACAACATTTTTCGGCAGTTGAGTCGTTTTACACTCCACTGATTCACAATCATTCTAATTAGCTATTAAATGCTTATAACACTTGTTTAAAGTAGTAACGAGTAATGGCTGAAGAATGAATGGTTTTATTGTGTGATGATCATTTCAATTTAATTCATGTCTTATACCTGATGTTATACTTAATAAAAGCGAATATTAATTCTTTGGTCTTACTTAAAATTAATTATTTCGTGCTGCGTTTGAGCTCATGGTATTCCGGTATTAAAAATAATCATACCGTTCCTCTTGAATTAGAAGAACTTCGGTTACATTTAATTTCATTTTCATTAACGAAACTATCTACGTCTGATATGACAATGAATTAGCTAAGCTTTCCTATTTAGATTTTTTATTGACTATATGGCGTTGCTGCAAAACGTTTTATGAGTCGAGAAAGTATTTCCACCTCAACCCCAGAAACACCGAAGCTTATTTATTCTCCACAATTTCTAGTGTTAACGATTTCTTCTTGAAGACTTTATGCGACAGGCGAAGAAGGAACAATAGCACTGTATTAATTAGTGTCATTTCCGAGCACAAAATGCTTTCAGCTAACGACATGTTGCGTGCAGTCTCATGCGACTGTAGTCATAATACCTGTCTAGTTTTTGCAGTTTCTTGCTGACAATGATTTGTATGTGCAGGTGATTTTTGTTGAGTTACAGCTTATAGGTCATTGGTTTTATGAAAGTTTGAAAGGTATATATGGTTTATGTGCTTACTTGGCAGAGAAAGCAAGCATGTTCACAATCTTTATAATTTTCACTATTTCTTGGTTTCTAACTGCGAGTTATATCATTAACTAATCGCCCTTGACCCACTTACGGTGAACTGCCATGCTTCAATTCGGTCAGATGCAAGCCCGCGATTAATTGAACCGCACGCCCTCACCCACTTGACTATTAAATTGATTACATATTAATTAGCACGTTTACTACGTTCCCGTACGTTAATTCCGAGAGTGATTATTATTGGTACTAAAAGGTAGAATATATCCGAAAGCAGGTTGTTTATTTATCGGTGAAGAAAGTGGGAAATTAATTTATAATGCGTATAGATTCGTTTTCTTCCATATTTAAAAAGAGAACATAATTTATGCAGTTTTTTTATGTTTTATGGGTGGGCGAATTGCAATTGTTGTTTATCTTATTTTATAAAATAATGTCTGTTTACTTCTCGTTACCATTGTCAACGCCATGCCAATACCACGCATCGTACATTGACTTCAGTTGAAAAAATGTATGCAATTTTGGCGACATTCCGTATATTCTTTAGAATACTTTCAGTCTAGCTCTAAGTATTAAATTGCAAGTGTTTCTCCCTTTACGTTTCCTTGGCATAGTGCCAGGTTCCTCTTTGCTAAGTGAAGAGGATGCGAGCATGACCGCTTCCTTAATTAAAGATTTTGCGATTTTACGCGAAATTGCTAAAGGTATTCTTCACATGTTTGTTAGTTAATTAAAGTGTCCAAGCCGCTATTGTTTACGTTTTTTTCACCGTTTGTCAATATCCTGCTATGCAGCTATAACATTCCCACGGCATTAGCCAACTAGTGTCACATGTATGCCTAATAAACATGGAAGTGTCGCTTACTTACATCGATACACACTGGAAAACCTAAGTTTCACCGCAATTAATCTGCAAATACTAATTGACGTGCATTTTATTCCTTTGCTGAATTAAGTCAAGATAAACGCATTATCTGAAGATAAATTGTCAATTAACTTCAGATTTACAGACAGCTATTGTTATTTCTTTTCATATCGATGTCCTGTCACTGCATCGCGATTATTCGCGATAGCAACTCGCCATCGGCCGTCGGCATGAAAGTCGATGATATCCGGATGTTGGCACTTTCGCAGCTACTCCGATGAGATACTAACTAGTTTTTGCCATGGCCTTTTTTAATTTGTGTTGTTAATTACTGCCATTTAAGATTACAGCTAGGCTCAGTTTCTTATGATTAACCAAATAGAGAACTTGTTAACGGTCTGTTTAGAATAAGCTAATCAATATTGTCCTCTGTTTGGGTCTACTAAATATGCTTATGTAATATTTTTCTCCGATCCTTTTCCTTTTATAAAAGACGTTTTAACTTATTAGTAGCATGCCATTTGGACCGTAATTTTCGCAAGGCAGCCCAAAATTGTTCGTTGTTTTGCAACCCAACCCAACAAATGAAGGTGTTGGCCAATATTTGCATAATTACGCCCACTTATTAAGTTATTACGGTGTTTGTGTACAAATGTTTGTAATCCTGGCGTTTGAAACCCTGTTTGTTTTTAAGTAGATAGGATAGAGGTAGGTATAGTTTGTATACTGAGGGAAGCACGATTTCAAAGTTTCGTGACAATATACATACAGAACGTGTCAATGATTGAAATTAATCGTGTCCTGACGGTGAAGGAATCATGACAGTCGTTCTGCATGAACATGTTAAGCTATAGTGTAGGTGTAGTAGGTGGAAGTTGAGTTCTATAAAGAAATGTTGTCAGTAGCGCCATCTCTGGTAATGCAAACGAAGTAACCGATGCAGAGTCATACACATTTGAATGTCCTGGAGATTCTCATGATCCTGGTACTAAAATAACCCATCGCTTAGGTGTAATGTAATGAAAATTAAATTGAAAAGGCCGTTATTTACGCAAACAAAATATTGATTGAAATTAAATTATCTACAGCTAGTGAAATCGTTTTGTTAACCTAATTCGTGTTGTCCTTCATGTTTGTGGTGGTCACCCGTCACGTTTTACTGGAAATTACAAACTCTGCAAGAATGTCAGTAGGTAACTAAAATATTTTTTAGGTAGATATACTATTGATATTTAATAGATTGTTTAAGTTCCTACTAATAGGGGTAGCCTGGTGACTTGAAACCTCAAGACGGCGATATTATGGACAGAATCTTCAAAAGCAGTTTATCAGATTGCAAGTTTTGAGTCCACTGATATTTGCCATACTCATAGGTCACACAGCATCTGATTGCTTTTGCCATACGATGAAAGTCAAAACGATTGTATCACAAACGTGACCGTACCTATCGCAAAGCATATTTCCAATAACGGTGGTTTTTTGCTTGCTTTATTTCGGCGATTCGTTCCACTTTCATTGGGTCTGCCGAGCGTAACCATGGTGACGGCAGTGTGTTCAATATCAGAAGCTACGTGAGTACACACCGCGAAATGGAGAAACGAATCAACGAATGTTTTTTTTAGAATTTGGACTTGGATAATTTGTACAAGGCTGAACGATGTTGCTTTACGCGTGCCACCTGTCAATCATACACTGATAAAAATCTTTTTCAAAGACAGACGTTGAAAGTGACTTAAGTTGTCTGTCAGTTTTAAATACTTTCATATGCTTTTGGTATTCGATTTATTTTGTAGAAACAGATAGTATTTAACATGTTTATCACATCTGTGGCACGTATTTATTATTTTTGTCTTAATTTACATAACTTGCTGTGTTATCGTTTTGCGTAGTAAATTAGGTATTCAGTATTAATATATTTTAGCTCAAGATACAACATGTATTTGAATAGATAGTAGCGATGATAGTATGTTTAATGATTTAATATGTATTACGAAATGATCCATGATTTAGTGGGGTTTTTGAATGCAAACAATTGTGACAATACCAGATAAAGTTACAGAAAACTCAATGCTCAGAGTGTGCCTAGTCATTTCAATGATTTATATGAAGCTTTTTCTGGTGCTAACGTTCATGCTGTCCTGATTTCTGAGAGTTGGCTCAAACCTCATCTCCCCTCCACCAGCTATTCTCTTCCGGGGTTTGTGCTCATCAGAAATGATAGAATCGGAAAGGGTGGTGGTGGTGTCGCTATTTATCTTAAAAGTAACTTTCCCTACTTAATACGTGCCACCTCACCCTCTGATTTCCGTTCATCTGCTGAGTACATTTTCCTTGAGGTAAGTGTTAAAGGGGTCAAGGTCCTGATCGGAGTTGTCTATTGTCCTCCCTCGGTGGACTACTTTTCTGACCTTGAGACGGCTTTTGAATCCATAGGGTCTGAGTATGAACATCACGTCATCATGGGAGATTTCAACACTAACCTTTTGCACTCTTCCCATCGTTCCCGTAAACTTCTCCACATTATTGAGTCTGCCAGTCTTCATGTCCTACCACTCCAACCTACTCACTGCAATATTGCAGGTGATGATACTTGGCTAGACTTGATGATTACCTCTGACCCCTCCTTCGTTTCCTCTCATGCTCAATATCCTGCTCCTTGTTTTTCCCATCATGACCTGATTCATCTGTCCTACCTCCTTAAGCCTCCTAAACCTACTCCTAAGGTACTGCGCATGCGCTGTTTTGCTAAATTGGACATGGATAGGTTACGTGATGACGCTTCGAAGCTTGAGTGGGAAGCTGAAGTAGCCAATGCCTCCTCTGTCGATGATAAAGTCGCCACGTTGAACCGGTTATTGACTAGTCTCTATGACATTCATGCACCAATTAAGTCTGTGAGGGTTAAGCGTCCGCCAGCTCCATGGATGTCGAGAGGTGTACGTATGGCGATGAGGCGGAGGAATCGTGCCTTTCGCAAGTTCAAAAAGGATCGTTCAGAGGAGAATTGGGTTCTTTATAAAACAGCAAGAAATCGTTGTAACCAGATGATACGTAACGCTAAACGCCGCCACATTCTCGATAACATCACGTCTAGCTCTGCAGCCGATATTTGGAAGTTTCTTGGTTCACTTGGCATCGGTAAGTCTCGTCATATGGAGTTGCCTAACACGATTGGTTTAGATGACATCAACTGCCATTTCGCCACCACTTTTAGTCTGGATCGTCAAACCACTCGTGAGACGGTAAACTTTATTGCCAGTCTTCCACATCCCTGCGCTGACACCTTTGAATTTTCTCCAGTGTCTGCGGGTGATATCAAAAAGATCATCCTTTCCATAAAGTCTAAGGCCGTGGGCTATGACGATATCAGCCGTAGTATGGTCATCCCGATCCTTGAGTATATTCTCCCATCCATCTGTAACATAATTAACTTCTCTTTATACTCGGGTCATTTCCCTTCCTTGTGGCGTTTTGCATACGTCCGTCCTCTTCCGAAAATTACCAATCCCTCCCTCCCCACCCATTTCAGACCTATTTCAATCCTTCCTTTCCTTTCCAAAGTGCTGGAGGCCTGTGTCCATAAGCAACTTTCGAGTTTTATCCACCGCCACAACCTCATTAGCCCGTTGCAATCTGGGTTCAGGCCAGGACACAGCACTGCTACGGCACTCCTCAAGGTGACTGGTGACATTAGGGAGGGGATTCAGGACACCAAAGTTACAGCTTTGGTCCTTATTGACTTCTCTAATGCTTTTAATGCCGTCAGTCATGAAATCCTAGAATCCATCCTTTCCCATCTTATGATTTCACCCAAGGCTCTGGAATGGTTCTCGTCTTATCTTCGTGGTCGCCAGCAAGCTGTTCGTGTTGATGAGACATTGTCTAATTGGCGTGATCTAGTGGCTGGTGTTCCACAAGGCGGTATTCTTTCTCCTTTATTATTTTCTATCTTTATTAACTTTATAACTCATAACCTTCGGTGTGCGTATCATCTGTATGCTGATGATCTTCAGCTTTACACTCAGGCTCGGCCTGAGGATTTGCATATAGCCATTGATAAACTCAATGGGGATTTATCGATCATAAATCAATGGTCTAACCAATTTGGAGTTTCTGTTAATCCTACAAAGTGTCAGGCTATAGTTGTGGGTAGTTCTCGGATGCTGGGTAGGGTGGATATAGCTAACACTCCTCCAATTGTTCTGGACGGTGCTGTTATTCCACTTAGCCCCAATGTCAAGAACCTCGGTCTAAATTTGGACACTACACTTGGTTGGCAAACTCAGGTAGCTAGTGTGAGTATGCGTGTAACTGGAACCTTACGTCATCTAAATCGGTTAAGAAACTTTTTGCCGCCGAAGACCAAAGCAATGCTTGTGCAGTCCCTAATATTTCCTATAATTGACTATGGTGACGTGTGTTACTACGATCTCAATGCGGACTTGCTCAATAAACTTGATCGACTTATCAACAACTGCATAAGATTTGTCTTTAACCTGCGGAAGTACGATCATGTTTCTGAGTACAGGATGCAATTGAAATGGATGCCCATTCGCCAGAGAAGATCCCTGCGTGCCTTGACGACCCTTTACACGTTACTTAACTCTCCCACTCCCCCTTCATATCTAACTCCTCATTTTCAATACCGCTGCTCTGGTCATTCTAAAAATCTCCGCTCTTCTCACAACCTTCTTCTTCACTGTCCTTCCCATACTTCCGACACTATCCACTCTTCTTTTCATATTCAGTCTATCCTTTTGTGGAATGAGCTGCCCTTGGAAATCAGGAAGTCCACCAGCAAGCAGTCATTTAAAAGTGCCGTACGGAAGTTTTTATTTAAAAATTGCTAGAAGAATCTTCATCATGATAATCATTGGTATATTATATATGTATATATATTTATTTATATATATATGTGTATGTATATATAATATTATTTATTTTTTAAAATTATTTGTATGTTAAATATGTATAAGTACGTGTATTTAGTATCCAATTTTGTTATTCTTTATTTGTCCTATACCTTGTCTTTTTAAGTAATTAATGCACCTGCCATGTTATCTCTGCATCACCCTAAGGTTGACTAGTGAGAATGCCTATGGCATTAAGTCCGCCTTTGTAATTTTAGAATTGCATAAAGTTAAATAAATAAATAAATAAATAAATAAATAAATGCCTACAAAAAGTTCTTACATGAAAGCATAAATTATTACTATGACAGAACATTGCACGTCTGCGGTATTCCGCTCGGATAATTTATTACTGGCTCAGTTGATGCGTACGACCTTATCACAATGGTTGGTGAACACAATGTGAACGTAATCTGTTCTGCGTATAGCGCTTTTGTTAGGTTCTAGTACAAAAAAGTCACTTTCTCGATAGGTTTAAAAGTGATTATGGGTTGGTGAATCACCCTTAAACCTAAAAGTCTGCATATAGAATCCTGCTATAACTTCGAAGTAATCTTTTAGTCTCATGAGAATGCCTGTGGTATCTCAGATAAAATCAATCACATTAAGTAATTGATTCAGCGCAGCATAATCTTCTTTTTCACTTTCTTAGTGTTTTATATCAAGTACTTGTATCTCATGCTTTTAAATGAAGTGCATGAATGTGTCACCGTCAGGTCGACGGCCTTGACCCGATAATATTTCAGAGTTTACATCATTGAGGTCGTTAGCCTATAATAAAGTTGTACCTGTTTACCTAGTAACTTCGAGTTGTTTTAACGTAAGTTTTGCATTTTATATCGATGACTTTTGGGAGCGAAAAGTTTTCTGTTCAATGAAAATCTTAGTATCCAATATGTGTGTGGTCTTGGTTTAAACACTTTATTCTCGTGACTCACATTTGCAAATATGGCAATAACTCGTTTAAGGCATCGTTAAATTTCCATAAACGATCTGATAGATAAGAAATTGCTAGGCTGGGTATGTCTTGGGTACTTTTATCTAGATTATACCTCAAAATCGCAAATAAAAGTCCTACGATTTAATGGTGTACCTAACTACTAAAATTAGATTCTGATGGATGAACGGAATCAGCTCATTAGAAGCGCACTTGTTATCCAGGTCCCTATTGTTGCGCGATATATTTTAAAATTTTACTTTCATTTTGTGTACTCGAGCTAATAAAGGGGCGCGGACAGCAGGGAATTGGAGAAGGTCAGCGACCTTGTCCTGAGTCTATAATTAGTTCTTTGTTTGCTTTGAAGTTTGACTGTCATCAGTATACGTGTTCCTTGTTAGGATGAATTCCAAAACAGCATCCCATATTTTTTATTTTTACTTCAGTTAGTCATAAATTCTTCATCTGCTCGTATTTTGTGACTTTTGACACCTCTGAATGTCGTCCGTAAAAGCTAGAATATTTACTATGTTGTCAATGTGTTTCATATCGTATGTCCTGGTGAATTTTATGCAAGTTGAATAGCCTGTGCCAGGTACTAAGTTGTCTGTGTATATTTTAATATTTTGTCTAGAATTTGCCTAATTTTAGAATATCCTATTAGTGTCTGGGTCCATTATTGCCAAACTTTTATACTCTTGTCTATGTCTTTATTGAAAAGACACATTAAGCGGATATTTACCCAGTAAACACAGACTGGAATCATATTAGAAAAAACAACAACTTCCTACGTTTTTATAAACCGCGCAGCCACACAAGGCAGTTTGTTTAATGCGTCTAGTCACTCCCCCTTTTGTCGCAGACTATCCTGCTCTCTATGAACATATAGCCATGTATAGATGCATCTACAGCTGTTTAATTAAACTGTGACTTAACTGTTCCCTTATCTTCTAGCCTTGACACACGTTTTGTATTGGACTCTTGTACGGTTGGCCTTACTATTCATTGATTGTGAACGCGTAATCAGGGTTTTGGCAAAACACAAATTGGGACTATAATTTTGGTTGCGGCATTACAATAATTAATATTCGCTCTAATATTAAAGTAGTTATAACTGCAAGACATGCTATTCCTCGCCCAAAATTAATTACAAACTTCTCAACCGGGATGGACAAAATTGAGCGTCGGTTATAGCTAAATTGCAAGCCAGCCATTTTCATAGCAATGTAATAATTTCATCTTGACTAAACCGTTTTTGGTGGTCCGTTAATATTTATTGTAGATATTATGTTGCTCGTGCCAATTTTTCTTCTTTTCAGGCAAACGTCCATAAAACAACTGTTTAAATATACCAATGGATTTGCATACATACATTTGTTTGTACAGCCTTACTAGAGGACATTCCTCTGCTGCCTCTTATATTATTTTTGAACTGACTCAAGTATAACGTGAACAAGAAATTAAAATGTTTTCGTAAAGGAACGTAAATCTTTCGTAATGGCAGAGAGGGACCTTGCATTAATTGGTGCATTTAACAATTTCCAGGCCGGATCCATTCGGCGATCGTCTCCGGGGTCAACTTGGAGACGAGGTCAGTCACAGTGGAATGGTACGAGCGTGGCGAGACCAAGGGCAAGGAGGTGGAGATTGACGCCATCCTGGCCCTCAACCCGGAGCTCGCAGTCGGACCCAGGCACCACACACCACACCTACAGCCAATGCCCAACAAACTCGCCAGGGTAAGAGTGATCTCCTCTCAACTTATGCGCGCCTAGTACTTCCATAACAAGTGGGTCTATGTTAGCAGTTTATGGTTGCCAGTTTTCGTCAAGCGTGATCGATTAGATAACATGTTCATTATGCTTGCTAAATACGATCATATTAGAACATACCATGCGAATCATTCGAGCACTACAATATGAAAATAAATAATGCTAGTGTTTATTTCTAAAAAACTTCGTCAAGCGTGATCGATTGATTTACCAGTTATGAATTCGCTTGAAATTCATGTTAGAGTGAAACTTATTTTCTAGATTCATAGCTCCGTAAACCGTGGTAGATTAGTTTCATGCTTGAATTAGTTGTATGTTACTAATATTATCATACCAAGTCGGTGATACAATAAAATGATTTCATTCATTCTTATACCCACAGACCGTGTTAATCTGCAATTAGCTGATTGTATCACGACTGTTTTGAAATTAATATTAATAGCAATGAATACATTATTACATGTAGGTAATGCAGGAACGTGGCAGCCTTGCTTTCATTACAGTCCAATTTATTTAGCCGCGTTAACTCTATTATAAAGTTCAGTGCAATAAATTCTAGTTGTTAAGGTCTGCTCATATTGTTGGGCACGGATCGGTGGCTCCTAAGTTGCATACTGCGTTTTGTAACAGCATAATGTAAGAATTTTTCATGAAGATGTTAATCGATATCTAACAAATGTTTCAAACCGATTCAATTCATCCTGAATGGTTTCAACCAATATTTTTTGAACCTACTTCTTTATAGTTCTGTAAACATTTGAAACGGTTGCGACATGAAATTGCCAACTGCCTTAACGAAGCGTATAAGAAACGCAACGTGTAAAAATGCGATGTGACCAGACCTTAAAGCATTTCCTCACGACTACAACAAAGGTCAAATCGACCTAATTTTTGCTGAAAGCCTGCAGTCGCCATTTGCTTGCTTTCGCCTACAGTTTGCGCCTCTAATCGATTGTTAACTTTAGCGATAAAGCTAAATGAAAGCTTTAGTTAGTGTTATCGATTAATAAGGGCGTCCGAATCGCGTACCAAGCCGCGATCACTCTCATTGTTTGGGTTGTGGAGAACAGTTGCTAATAGACGCCACGCCACAGTTGTGCTGACATATCCGCGTGAGGCGAATGTGCTGTCCGCCCATGACGCCACGACACCTGTCGCATCTCAATATTGTTATACTCATTATGAACTTCTCTAAGATTCTCATTTAGCAGTCGGTTTACACCAAAAGGTGCAGTGAAAAGAAAGCATACGTGATCCTGTCAATGCGCGACAAAAATAGCATCAGTGTCACGGTAGTTGCACAACCGCTGGAGAAAATGTAGAAATGTTCCCATACATCTACAGTTGGCAGGTGACTATTTGCAGCTAGCTCTGTAGCGATCATAGCTTGACGAAATGTTTTTTCTTTTGTAAAATGCACCGTTGCCAAGGCGACGTAGATTGTTAGAGCACGCCGCTGTGTAATCATAATCACGAAGCTCGATCACTGTTTAGATATGGATAAACACACACAGCGGTAGTTAAGTGACATGTACCTAGATAATGACGATGTTTACGAAAGCACCGGCTGGTGGTCGCGTGCTAAGTAGTGGCCGGCTCCCGGTCCCACGATGATTGATGGTTAGACATATAGACGACCTTCCAACTTGTATGGGTTTGACGCATGCCGGACACCGGTCTCATCGATTTTCTACACAGTCGTGCAAGCATTTCAGTTTCACTTTCAACTCGTACCTAGTCCATTAGGGACGCACTTCGTTTGTGACTGTTGATAATAAAAATAAACGCAGCTGGAGGGCGAAGCTCCGGAGCGTCCAGTAAGTGGTTGCACCGTGTTTTGTCATGTATCATTGGCACGTGTATGTTTGACATGGCCGCGAAGGACCCGTCCGGCTCGTCGTCAGACGACGGCGGCTTCCTGCGGGAGAGCGCCGAGGGCGACGCGGCCGCGGACTCCGGACACACGCTGCCCGTGCGCAACTCACGATCGGTACAGTTTACGCACTTACTAAACGCATCATTCGCACGCCGGAGCCGGACGCGCACGCACCTCGTGCTGCGCCGCTCCGGTACCACCTTATTTTTTTTATTTTCACACTTTTTCGATTACGTTGCTCCACGATCTATGATTTGCACACGAACGGCTTGTTATGGTGTTTTGTTTGAATGTAATGGATTGTGCTTTTGTCACGCCTGTTATAACTCAGTCGACAATGCGATACGGTTTGCGCAGCGGCTTCGGCGTAACAAAAACTCGATCCAATCATTTTAATGTAGTTCTGTATAATGTTTATGTACTGTATATTTGTTGCACTCATTCATTTTGACCGAATGTAAAATTTTGTAAGTTAAAATAGAAATCAAAGTTGAAATTGGGTTGAGTAGATGTTCAAAAATAGTGTTTTTATGGCCCATTTATCAGGTGTTTACAATAACTCTGATTTGGTTGTCGACAATGACATCAACTGATGATTCATCTTCCCACGCCGCTCTGACTGTCTTATCGGCTTTTAACGGAAATTTTCTTACGTTTTGTGAAGCAAATGACCAATTGCATTCGCCTGTTTCGGCGTAATTGAATCAGCTTAAGCTTTTTGGTTTTCTTTAAGAGCTGCTATAAAACTACCTAAATGTTTTGGACTGGCGGAATAATTATTTTCGTTGCCTTGAGTGTTTTATTTTATTATATTTGAATTAATTAACCTTTTTGTGATGAAATGAAATTTTGCTGTTAAATAATCAATCAAGGAATAAAAATATCAACTGAAGTTATAATTTTAATAGGATCACTGCACGAGCAATACACGAAGTAAGAGTAATTTTAACAACTTTACAAACACTACTATTGCGCAATAAAAAACTTTCCACGTGCACTTCTAAATTGATGAACGACCAATTAATAGGCACGAACACAACGCTACTGACATTGAAAGAAAGTAACTTGCAAGGCGAATACGTAATAACAAAGCTAATGCTTATTACGGATTCTTAGCAAGGTCCATGCAGATGAACGCATCATGAATAATTTCTTAGGTATATTTCAAAGACAAGTGTGCCAAAGGAATGTACTTAGAAAATCCTTTCAAACAAAATTACGTACTTGTACATACTCTACATACTTTCAAGGGCCAATTACATAGGGTAGGCTAATGTTTCAATCACATTAGTAAATTGATATGACCAATCAAAGCACTAAAGTTTCGTATTTATTAGATGAAGGGCTTTAAAAGCATTGTTGTAGACAATGTTTGCTTTCCTAAACCATTTCATACCTTCCCAAGCAGGTAATACCGACTCTAAAATACTAGATGATGATTAATAAATTGCAGTATTATGGACATATAAAACTGTCCACACGTGTAGACATTACTATTCATTGTTCAATCGTAACACATCCCGTTATTACTGTAATCAGCTTGCGTCAACTTGTGTAACGTGGATAAGATGATCGTGGATTTTGTTAAGAGGTTCCACTTAATCTTCTTTGGGGTTTTGAGGATTTCATTCCATTGTTTGTTTAATCTGAGGAAACAAAGAAAACGGATTTTGTCAAAGAAACTTTTTGTATAGTTCTCAAGAGCGGCCATAAATAAATTCATAAATTCTATTTCCAGACTATGACAAAAATAAGATATAGGACATATATTTTTAATCAGAACCAAAATAATTTATTTAATATACTTAATCAGATTTTGTATTAAAACATATTAGGAAATCATGTCAATCCCGATGACGTCTTACATGCATAAATATCTTATCAATAGGAAGCGTGCGTACTTAATTGCCGATAAGATTGTACTATACCTGTATGATTATAGTGCACCTAATAGGGTTGTTTCCAATTTTCGAAAATCTATTTAAATAGCTTCTAAATAATTTAAAGATCACCCCCCCTATAATTTTTCGTCTTAAATTTCTTTACTTTTTATGTATTCGATTTTTTTCTATTTTTCTTAAAACATTGCCCAGAAAACGCTCGATCACGTGACTGTGACGTCATATTGTACTATGTGTTCCTTTACACTTTAACGCACATCTAAAGAGAAGAAACTAATTAGATAGAACTCATTGATTTTTATATTTTAATAACGTATTCTTATATTATAGATACAAAAACAAATGTTTTAAACATTTAAATTATTTTTAAACATTGGGCACAAAAGAAAATACCTGTAGTGTTTTGAGTTGTGTACGCGGTAAAATAAAACTGTGCAAAGGAACGTAAAGTTTGTGTTTGTTATTGAGGTTATATTTGTGTCATCTTGGTTATTAGCAAAGAATTGAGCGACAATAAAACTATCAGCTTTCATAAATCCTTTCTCCATAATTCTTTCCTAACTTTCTTTCGCTCAAATACATATAAAAACTGAAGAAAACAACACATCAATTATCAGGTTATACCTGTCATAGACTGTCACTGTCAAATACTTGTCATTGTCAATATAAAGTGACGACATCGGACTCGATTCGCCGTTTTCAAGGGCGTGACGTAATAGACGATAAATTTAAAATTCATAAATTATTTAAAAATTATGTGATCAGTTATAAATAATATAATATAGCTTATCGTGTTTCTAGTTTTGTGAACTTTCGGTGCATATACCTATTTTTAATTGACTGAATACTAGGAAACAACCCTATTATACTATCAGGTCTTCTAGATACGTAATTAAGGATTTGCTGAAATTCCCAGTAATGGACATTGGTTTGTACTGAAATATTAATTTTATCAGCGTAATATTCACCTACATATTTTTGCTTTGATGGCGACAAAAGTAAGGATACATTCAAGAGGTATTTTCTTTATCCGTTCACGAAGTATTAGTGACACTTTCTTAAGGCTGTCTCCTATATTAATTAGAACCTCTTTCCCACTTCCTTCAGCAGATTTCCACTTTACAGTTTAACGATTTAGCGGTATACCGTCGTCTGGGAAATTGGCCGTGCGGCATTCAGTGCCGTGGAAGAGATTAGAGTCCTGGCGTTGGGCGCCATTCATTGCCTCGCCTCCCGACCGTGATAAATTGCTTCACGCTAATTGCTTCCTATCTGGCGGGAAAAGGAGATAACTTAGCTTTTTCCAAAAACTTTTGGATAATGTTTTTGGAGGGTCTGACAGGAACTGTAACTTAATTTCTTTAGTGAAGCCTCTACGCAATTTTCCGAAATGTAACATTATATCACGATCGTCATTTGATCTGGATGTTTCGAATAACATGTACGTACATCTACATCTACGTACTGAAACTGTAGCATACAAAATGACATTCTAATAAATCATACTGATTTAAGACACTTCTTAGAACTACAGCTTTGTCATACTTGCTGAAGTCTAAACTCATAAATCATAGCAAATAAAGATATAAATCTCCACTGCACTCAGATAAACAGGAAGAGAGCTATCAAAGTGGGTTTACATTGCATTTCGCGAAGGAAGTGCCCGTGAGGTACCGTGAATAAGGAAGTTAGGAGCAACGTACTATTGGCCTGGTTTCTCTAGGCTTACTTTGGGTGTGTCCCGATAGTACGAAATGCAGAAGATAACAATCATGTCCTTTGCGATAAGATTGGTAGAACAATAAAAAAGTTGAAGCCTTCGTGGCTATCATAGATATACACAGACACACATACATAAAGTAAATACTTTTCCAAATCAAATATCGTATTTAGAGTTGGATCTTTAAACTTTTGGGTAAATCTAACGTTCTGTTAGTTTTCGTTGTGCCCTGAAAATGGATTAGCTTATACATTTTATTAAATAGGTTTCTAGTGTACGCATGAATGATAGAAGGAATATGGCCTTTGCTCCAAATTGATAGTATTTGCGTAGTCATACATAACAAAAGCTATCGAACTATGAATATTTGCTTTTAGCTATATCACTGTGATATCCTTTTCAGTAGTTGGTCGATAGCTTTTACAAAGTTAAGCAGTTTGCTCGGCTCGTAACTCGGTTGTGAAAAACTCGGTTAGTGGGCCACGGATTTGCATGAATCAAGGGTAGTTTGTGGAGATTTTAACTGCTGGGGAATATTAAAAAAAAAGACCTTTAGACCTAAAATAATTTAGATTCTACCTTGAAAGACCAGTGGCTCTAGACCAAAGCACTATTCCAGTATTTATTACAATCAAATGTACAAAATCATAAAACACAGCGATCATTTTGGAACGAAATCGATCTTCAAGTGTAGGGTATAAAATGATGTCAGTGTATTTTTGTATGCCAGCTATTAAATGTTCTGTGCCAGCGTATCAGATACACCATCATAGTTTTACAATCGATTCATGGTTACGAAGTTTGTAAGGATCATTTGTAAAGATGTCAACACCAATATCTGGAGGGCGTGGTAGCGTCCCATGTCTCAAAAAGTGAAAACAATGTTCCATATTACTCAACTGTCGTGGGAGTACATTACTGAAATGCCCGCATACATATGAATACTACAAGAGGCTTTTTCGAAAGCTGTCTAATATCAGTGTTGCCAAATGAAAATGTAATATTGATGCGGGCATAGACTGTAACACTATCTAAGTTGATCGTTTCCGCTGTTACTATTATTTTGTAAGCTTTGATGAATTTTAGAATGGAATGCTTATTTTCGTCTATACGTCGTGTTACATCGACGTTTTGTTTTACATGCGTTTGTTTGGTAGACAGGTGATTTTTTCGAAAAATATTTCGTTTCAATTATTCTTGTGATGTGAATATTTTCTTCAATCTATCGCACTTTCGGATTGAGGGCTATCAGAGAATTTTGTAAATAGATCTTTTTCGTTTCCCTGTCCTGTGGCTTTTTATTATTATTTAGCGAGTAATAATTAAAGTGTGAAGTTGATTAATGTTAGTTTTCTGTTATAGGATATGACGCGGCAATCCATACCGGTGGCGACAAAAGGTGAGTCCTCCATTTTTTATTTAACGAAAATGTCAACAACGAGAAAGTAATTACCGAATGGAAATAAGTAATGAGTCAAACGATTTATACATTCATTGATAAACATTGTTCCGATTGCTTTAAATATGTGTCATGTAGGTTGCCAAATTCCCAAAATGGCTGCCTCTTTTATTTACCACGTTATTTTCTAAACTATGCTCCAAAGAGAACGTTGGTCAATGTTAAAGCAATGTTTATTAGTAACAAACGGGTTTTGCAACACCATCTCCAAAAGGACGAAAAAATTCTGTTTATATTTAGTCATACAACTGTTTCGATGTTTGTGAATCATACTGCAATGTTGTGCAAATATTCTAATACATTTGCGTATCATAGCTTCAATGTATAGAGATTATATCAAAGGTATCAACTGTTAAAATTACATTAAAGTACCTACTTCAGTGCTTACGATTGCTCGAATCGTAGCTTTGACGTAGCACAGCCAGTACTCTGACATCATCCTTCTAAATAATATTCATCATCAATAGGCTTTCTGATTTGCATTATTGTTTGTGGTTTTCCGACCTTGACTGAACTATTTTCCTAAGTAATTAACCCAAAGAAGTATTCCACAAAACCGTGTACAATGACGTCACTCTTGAATAAACCTCCTTTTAAAGTATTGTAACTGGCATGTAATAACAATGTCTCCAAAGAGTTAAGACGTTCTAATGAGGCGACATTGCCCTAACGGTCGGTGGCAATCTTAATGGCGATCTTGAACTGGCATGACGTGTGCCTCTCTCGCTTTACCAACATATTTCAGTTCCATTTTAGCTGATGATTCGTATTGTTCGTGATTTCCTTTGTGACTCCTGGATTTGGGTATATTTTTGGCATCTGTGTCGCGATTTCGTGTGACTAGGCGTAGGTATTTGGTGTCCTTTTACAATTTGGTGTTCTTTGTCTTCTTTTTTATAGATTTTCCTTGTAACAATATGAACCTAAAGTGATTTTTGAATGTCGAAAGCAGTATTGATTGGTCTTTATATTTCGCTAGTTCTCGTTAGGACCAAGTCATTAAGTTTAGAGTACTTTGTACCAGAAGATCGCTTCTCCGATCACAAGTTTTTTTTAGATCCTTCAAAAATATTTAACCTAAAATTACCATCATAAACTTCAACAAACATTCATCACAATAATGTCTACGAATATCGGTAATGCATTGCAATGAGCGCGAACAACACGCGATGATTCATCAGCTCGTTTTCCACTGCATTACGTTAACCTAGACGGAATCTAGATAACTATAAGTATGAGGTATTTTTCCTTGTGCAGTAGGAATAATCATATCATTCTTAGAAAGGAATCCTTGCTTCAATGTAAACAAATGAATTGTGTCGGAAGAGTGGCGTATGAGCAAAGAAGTCTTTGTGATGAATGCATTGTGATGTGATTGTGAACTCATCTCTGACAAAGCAGCCAGGCTAAAGATGAATATAACGGACGGCATACTTTCAATTTTGAATTCTATCCTATCAATGAAGTTTTCTATAGATATGAAAACCCTGATCTAACATCACATATCTGCATAACGCCAGCCAATAAATATAGCACCGAATCATCTTAACCTGAGGAGAAAATGAAGGAAACCTGAATAGGTATTAACCCGCATTTTACACACATCTTTATCACTTTAGAGAGAGACAAAGCTAGGTTGACGTTTGATTCGTCGTGCATGAGCGTCGCTGCGTCTGGTCGGGTTCAACGGTCGCGGGTCATTTGTTTGTCGGGCAGGTGGGACACGCGAAATGATTGTCTCAATCATAGGCTACTAGTGAACTCGTGTGTTACTGGGAAACTGGTCGATTTGTTCATTTATTGCGCAGGATTTGAAATAATGAATTGTCTCGTGCCAGACTTTTTTTCTCAATTTTTAACATAAGATTTAGCTGATCAAAAGAAGGAAACAAATATGGTAACTTCAAACTTTTCAAGAACAAATATCAGGCTTCGCAAAAAAAGTACACGAGGGAGAGATTGTTTCCCGGATACCTATAGAAAAGTCAGGTGCTAGTCTTCGTAAGGTACGGTACAGTAAGCCCCAAGTGCCACCCTGAGCTACAATTTATTGGGTACGGCTCTCTAAGCCCAGGCTGCACTTTTGCAATTTATAGATACAGAACCTTAGGGTAACTAAGGTGACCAACTCATCACGGACACCACGGAATTCTAGTGTTCAGTTATTACTTTAATACATTACTTAAATAACTTTAGTGCGTACTAAAGATAAAGGTTCTCAAATTCTGGAGCAAATTCCGGCACAGTAGGAAACTTAAGTGCACCTACGTGACTTTTGTGTAGGTAACACGTATTCAGGTGTTTTCCTCTGGGAGAGGTTTATTTTACGTCTATCGTTGAATATTTTAAAGAATATATTACAGACGTTCTCGTATCAGAGTAAAACTTACCGTAACGACTAAAAGATAAAATTAATTTTATCTAGACCCATATCTAGGTTAATTTAAGTTCTATCAATATTGGTAGTTCTTTGTCCTATCCAAATGTCGTTGAACTCCTAATTGTGTCACTTGTGACAATTTAAGTATTCAAGATTGTTATCAGATAGACATGGGTTTACAAGTGACAAAAACTATATCATCGGGTAATATTGGAGCTTACTGTATTTTAGGGGTGTATTTTGAATATTATACAATTTAATTTATATAGTAATTTTTACTACATATTTTCTACGTTGGAAAATTACAATAGATATTAGAAAACAAAAGTCGTTAATGATGATCACGCCTTCAATCGTGACTATGTTTCATTACGTAGAGGGAAACCCTTCGATTCACGAATACTTGAGATATTTGTATTCTGTTCCTGTTCTAAATTGGTGTATCCATAGAGGGCGCCTCGGGTTAGTTAAGTCCCCTCTCATTGAGAAGCATCCTTATTCTCCCCTAGGGTCGTAGACTTCTAAGGGCTTTTGAGAAAGTTACATTTCTAAATGACAAGACATTCCTAGGTATTACGCATTAGGAGTTAAGCATTATTTCTAAAATTCAATACAGCAACAAGACTTCTAATGGAATGGAATATTTTATTTCAGCTTTCATGGTTTATAAATTACATTCTGACGCGTGAAATACGTCAGTCTATATTCGGTACGTCCTTGTCCATAACCTGACCTACCCCTCGCCACCTGTAACCAATTACTAGAATATGAAGAATTAAGTTCGTTGGCCGTCCAGCCTGATGGTCACCCCAATCGCGTGTCCACTCACATACCCCCAGAGTTGCATCAATCGATTGCGCAAGATTTATTTGGCAGCTTTCGTGATCTGAAATGTCCCAATTGACTGTTCCACTTGGGATGTGGTCACTGTTGTTTCTTGAAAGTGCATTTCCTGTTATAACATGCATTGATTTTGTCTAAGATCCACTTGGGTTTTCTAGAATGTCTGAGTGAAGGAAAATAATGGAGCTGTGGTTTTCTATACAGACACTCACGCAGCTTTTATTTTTTGTTTATTGACAGAGTATTGTTATCGCCCATTGATTGTAATTATCAATAATCCTTCCATGCTTTTAACACATAAAGAAGCTAAAAGCAGCATAAAGAAGAGAGCACCATATTGGCATTGTTGTCTGCACATTCTTAACTTCATCAGATTATTCAACGAAATAGACATTATTTCATCAATCTTTAACTATGAAGCTTGCTACTTTTGTTCTAATGATAACTTTAAAATTGCCATTATCCTTATTCATGATCATTATCTTCTAACAGCACCACTCGATCAGGTAGGGTCATTGTCGAAACGTTACCGCACTTGACATTGTGGTGCCGCGAAGGTCGTAAGCGTAATTGTAACGCGTTGTTGACCGACTTTGTGTGGTTCGTAATTATGCAGATTGGATCATTCTCATTCAGGTTTACCTTTAGTAGCTAATTTAGTCATAATCATTGTGATTGATAGGGACTGATGACTGACTTTTTGGGCGTTGGTTGAGGAAACTATAAATCGCTGCAATGTCTAGTTTGGCTTCAGTACGGTAAATACTCTTTGGAACTGTTCAGGCTACATGAATGTATCACAAGAGCTTCAGGTAATGCATAATCCACAAAGGTGACATACATTGCCAGTAATGTAGTCCTTCCACCGCTGCTAACATGAATTGTTAGATACCACCACAGCAAAGATGGCTTTTTGTTTGCTGAGTAATGATACTAAAAGTTCTGGCTTTCAAGTAATTTTTGGAGTAAAGAATACCTAATGTGAATATTTCCTTAATTAATACTGCAGTCAGTTCAAATAAAAGTTATTCATAACGACTATTTTAAATGCATTTTTGTACATATTCCGTGACAGTATGCAATTTTGCCTAACCGCAGAGGTAAAAGACCTAATTTTATTTATGTATGTAGAAATAATACTTCACTTTCACTCGGTTCTATCGTAGTCAGGTTTTATTCAACCGATGTAACATCAATCATAGCAACATCGTGTGATCGATCTCGGAAGAAAATCTGAACAGTCAAATTGCATGCAAATGGTCCATTATTGATCTGCTCCAGCCATTTACTGGTAGCAATTCATTCAAACCGTCACGATATCGTGGCCATTTCTAAAAGTCGTGTCTTTTGAGTGAGCCGTCATTCATCCAAATCTGAGAATTCTTCCTTAATTAATTTCACAATTAGCGTTGGAAGGCAACAATGGCGTGCTGTGCCTATGCAGTTATGCTCGGCGCCGGTGGTGGTTCACACAATTAGTGGACGTGTTATAATATATTTATCGTTCCCGCCTGGCATGAGAATGCGACTGACAAGTGCATTGCACTACCTTTTTAATTATTTTATACGAATTGTTCAGTGTCATTGTTCTAGTAGTTTGCGTTTGCTGGCTCTAGTTAATGTGGCATTGTGTGTTCAATATTTTCCTTTGCTGTTAAAATCACATATTATCCTTTCATACTTGTATACAAAAGATGGTACACTGGACAGCATTTCACTTTTTTTTTTTCTAAAAATGCTAGTAAACAACAAACTGTGCACAGACGAGTAGTAGATTAATTTGATTATTGCTAGTGTTAAAGCTGGATAAAAAAATTAAGATTAAGTAATGCCAATTCGCGGGCTTCCTTCTTCAAACAAAAGATAATCCCGTTAATCTTCTGAAAAATCAATAACTTAACATAAACAATACACTCCTGTTTTTACCTAAGGTTTAAAAAAAAACAATTAGCGAGAGGATTTTATTTTTGGATATTTTTTTTTATTTATGTAACAACAGCTTTCCTGATTTTCACATCAGATACTTAAACCTAGCCTTCAGTCGAGTGGGTTCTCCGATAAGGGCAATTTGACGTGCACAGAAATAGCTCTTAGATGAAATTTGAAGCACGTCTCAAGTCTTTAGTAAACCCTCAAGTTATAGCGGAAAGCTTTCTGAGTGGCGTCTAGATAACCACCAAGAACGTGAGGTTTTTGTTGCAAAGGTCATTTTAGCTTTGTCATACTAATGCTATTCTGGACTTGACCTTTACCTTTATCAAGAGCTGTTTCCCCAGTTTGTTCCACCGCAGGAAGTTCAGGCCTAACATATGGTTTCCTAAAGCGACGTATATAGCATTTTTCCATGTTTATCATCATAATAACACATGGTGCTAGCGTGTCGCTATTAGGCCGCTTTATTTTGGGGTTGTATGAATTTTACATAGGGCGGTCAACGTGACTCCGTTAGTTCCATCGCTATAAGTGTGGGCCGGAGCCGTGGCGCGCGGACAGTGCGCGACCGGCCGTGTACCACAACACTGGCTGGCACCGGTGTTCCAAATTCAAATTTAACCAATCACACAAATGGATTACACACAATAGTGCTGTTAACCTGACCTTGGGTTGGAAATTCAACTATTTTTGTTATATTTTTCATCGATATGCCAGTGTTGTACGAGCGATGCGTTCAGCCGAATCTTCAGGCGCGGCGGGCGACTGTAGGCCGTAAGTTCAACCCCCTTGTCTGTCTGTGCTGGTGATTGTGGAATACTAATCCTAAAGACATTGTGTTAAGGTTCAGTTTAGTGGTGAAGTGTGAAGGTGTCCTGAGAATTGATTCCGAGTTGCAAGTTTCGCATACTGATGGAGTAGACGGGGAAGTTTCCCTTTTCAGAAAGTCTCGACGGAGTATTATTATGTTAATTGTTGAAGCTGTTGACATTACCGAGTTTGGTTCGTGAACGACCTTCTAGAGGATAAAGGCTGGGCTATAAATAAAGTTTGCCATTGTCTTATCGATCGATTTAAAGCAAATAACCTGATTAATAAACAAGTACTCCTACTTACTGACGTCTGTGCAGTAATGACTGAAATGTTTTAACTAATAGGACTTGCAGGTTATGATTTTCACTTCATTTCAAAATTAGCTGAACAAATGAAACAACATAACTTCTTTGTACATGAATTCTTTCCAGATATGGTTTCCTCAGCCTTTCATTATTTCAATTTCTCAGATTGTCTTGATTTCTCAGTGTCTTCGTTCGCAAAAACTTTCTTTGCTCATTGTTTTATTCACAATAATTAACTTAATTGTATTTCGGCATACATTCAAACATTTTGTTATGCCAGTATTTATCTACGCAACTATGTATTTTTCGCCTAAAATTACGAACGAAGTAAAGTTAAATAACTTTAATCGTAGAATTCTTTTCAAACATACCAACAACTTCAGAGCCTCACGCCGCAAAACCAAAAAAGTTTTACACAACTTTGGCCCCACAAATCAAAACTTCCTAATTGCACCTACAAACGCAAATACCCATAGAGTTCATTGATCACCGAATCTTCGTTTGTTCCCATCCCACGTGCAATGAGTTTGTAACACGACACTTTTTGTTTATGATCTTATTATGAAGAACGTAAGGATACACTCTGAATCATTTGCGTAGGAGCTGGGTAATGACCCACGAGACAGTCTCGCGACCCCTGCTCCATCAATATTTACTTAATATTCAACGACTGCCTAAGAAAGAATACGCTAGGAAAGTAAACCATATCCTGGATTATACAAAGTTGTTTATTACCATAAGATACAATAAGGCTGTTTACCATTTCCGTCATGTATACGTCAAGGTTTTATGGGGTTCACATCGTTTTCCTTAGCAACTAAGGAAGTTGATGATTTGCATACCGGGCATGTCCAAAACTGGGACGACAATTAAGTTTTTGCAAAGAGATCACAAAGAGGATTTACTACTGTAGAATTTATTCCCATGGCCTCGACAATTATTCCATAAGATTCAACATTTTTGGATAAATGGAATGATTATTTCCCAAGAACATGATTTTGTAGCGAATTAGAATACGCAATCTCACTGCCAGATTATGACCATACTACTTTATCTCGGCTAGAGATGTAAAGTGACCGTCACGTTATAAGTGACCGATTAATCTGACCGAGCATATTGGACATTTATCCAATTTGACCGGTCACTTATTGTCATTTATTGTCAGCAACGTCAGAATCGTTTTTTTTTGTATATAAATAGAATTTATTAGAAATAAACGTTTTTTCTTTCTTTATTTTATAAAACTACGGAAGTTTTAGAATCATCGAAGCTAACCAAATGTCATTCATCGATCTTTAAGATAAGATTTCGCCCGGCGAGATATGTCGTGCGGTGTTCCGCAGGGGTCGGTTCTGGGGCGGCTCTTGTGAAACATCGGCTACGACTAGGTGCTACGCGCCGACCTCCCTAGCGGCGTCAGCGTGGTCTGCTACGCTGACGACACGCTGGTTCTGGCACAAGGGAGGTCGCACCAGGAGGCGGGCGATATAATGACGCGCGGGGGTTGCGACGTTCATCGAGAGGATCTAGCTGCTGGGCCTGGAGGTGACCTTGCACAAATCCGAGGCCATGTGCTTTCATGGGCTTCGGAACGCGCCACCTTCAGGCTCCCAAGTCACGGTGGGGGGTGGGGGTTCCCATCAGCGTCGAGAGGGCGATGAAGTACCTAGGACTCGTCCTCGACAGCCGACAACTTCGTTGAGCATTTCCGACGTTTGGGCCCCAAACTGGAGAAGGCGAAGGAAGCTGCTACCTTCAAACGGCTCCTGCCCAATCTGGGAGGCCCAAAGGCTCCCTGCCGTAAACTCTACGCGGGGGTCATGCGGTCCATGGCCCTTTACGGGGCCCCGGTATGGGCACGTTCGGTACGGCCGCGGGCTGTACACTACCTGAACGTGCCCCAAAAGGTGATAGCCATTAGGCTAATCCGGGGGTACGATCTCCCGCGAAGCAGCTTGCCTACTTGCTGGACTGCCACCGTGGGATCTGGAGGCGAGAGTCTTCTTGCGCCTGTACGACTGGCGCGAGGAGACACTGCGCCGGGGGGAAACTCCACTGCCGCGGCAAGTTGTCGCGCAGCGGGCGGAGCTCCGGCGCGATCTCATGGTGGCCTGGAGGGAGCGACTGTCGCAACCCAGTGCAGGGCACGCCACCATCGTGGCGGTAAGTCCCCTCTTTGAGGAGTGGCTCGGGAGGAGTCATGGCGCCCTCACGTACCGCATGACGCAGGTCCTCACCGGACACGGTTGTTTCGGGAGGTACCTGCTCCGAATCGGTCGTGAGGAGGCGCGCGGGTGTCACCACTGTGCGGACAGCCCCGAGGACACGGTGGACCACACAGTCCAGGTGTGCCCCGCATGGGAAGGGCACCGCCGGGTCCTCGTCGAGGCTTTCGGTGGCGGCGACCTCTCGCGTCCGGCCCTGATCCAGGCCATGGTCCGGGGCGAGAGGGAATGGGATGCCGTCGCCTCCTTCTGCGAAGCAATCATGCTCGAGAAGGAGGAGGCGGAACGCCAGAGAGTTCGCACCTCTCATCCCAGCCGCCGTGCTGGACCAGGTAGACACCACGGGCGCCGGGTGTCGCGAGATGACTCCCGGCCACCGTAGGTGTGGGTCTATGGGCGGTGAGTTCGGGTGGCTCATCGTCCCTCTGTCTACTTAGACGACAGACCCGTGTCGACGGCGCGCGTTGCTCCACGCGCTCCTCAAAGAGATGTCAGCAACCCCAGAGGTGCCCAGTTGGGCCAAAGCCTGCCGGGGCTGCGGGTTGTTCGAAAGAGTTACCGCGGCTCTGGTACATAAAAGGCCTACGACGGAACACGACGGTTTTTAGTCAGTAAGAGTCTGACACTCCCTCACCGCTGCTAACCCACAGCGGGAGGGGTCATTTGATGATTTTTAACGACGATAAAAAAAAAAAAAGATTTCGCCGACACTCTATGATTAATGATTTGTCAGTATACATCAATAAAAATTAATACGTACTTAAGAGTCTATCTTTTTAAAAGGTTATCTATGCACTATGTTGGTTTAGAAAGGCAATAGGTATTATTTCACATGTTTTTAATTTGCTTGAGACGAAAATAATAACTGTACCAAGTAAAAAATACTTATTTAATATACCTGACCAGTCTGACAATAAATGTCCAATGTGACCGGTCATTTAATATTAAATGACGGTCACTTATCGTATGTGACCGTCAGTTTACAACACTAATCTCGGCCTCTAAGGTCGTGTGATCCATCATGGGGTTAATAAAAATTTAGCATGCTCGGTCATCCTCTAAAGCGATTCGTTGCACCACGTCTTCATGTCGCCGGTTCATTACGTTCCTGTCGTTTATAACTCGTTTAAGGACAATTGGATAATGCTTCTTGACGTGATGGTAATTTGGGGATATTTATTATGTTGCAAGATGTCCATTAGCGGGTTCGCAAGACTGTATTACTTCAGTCCTTCAAATGATTAGCGAATATTCTCCGAGTGCAGATACTGAGATAATTAGATTGTACGCAAATCATAGTAATCTGGAAATTAGTCTGCCAGTAGTGGCTTATATCCTTTGATCACAATGAACTCCGATGATTACTTAACCTATGAACTGAGTTCTGGCACTGCTTCCCGTTCTAATTAACGCTTTAGATAAGCGTGGGTGATCTTATAACAACTAAACTCTTTTGTTTTGTAATGAAATTGTGTACACAATTTGTATGGTATCAAAGAAATGATAATGGCTGTTGTTGATTTTGAATCTCAATCCTTTTGTTCCCTAGACTTAAAAATACGTGGAATTTCTCTTCTGGAATGTCTTTTATTGGAAATACAATCGAGGATCAATGAGCTGCACTATTTTATTAAAGAACGGTAGCCTTGCAACTGTCTAGGTACGAGAAAACTTCTCTAGCACAGACAATCGGCCATCGACACGCTGTCATGTTCCACAGCAGTTTCCAGTAACGACGTCCACTTACTTCCGTTCTACCGCCAGTCATTACATAAGTTCTCTTCGCGTTTCATGTGTTAGAACATAACATACTTGGTTCAGTTATCGAGCTCGGTATCAAGCACGCGTCTGCGATGGACTCTCCTGATAACGGTGTAAACCAGGAAATCCCGATTATTTAGGCAAGGAAATGTGGCAGTTTTATACCTTGATTCCTTTAAGAGGATTTTTGTATCGTCCTGTAGAATGTTTGTTTTAAGCGGTCGAATATGCCAAGTCAAAGTTGCGTCGTGTCTTTGTCTTGTGACCAGATAATACCAAGACACGAAACATGGATTATCTATGGTGATCCAAATTAATTAAATAAAATCAAACAGGTAATTGTAGCCCAAACTTACTAGATACATTCGTATAAATTACAAATGTAAAGTTCGTGTAGATAGTAACTTTTATGGTCAGCTGCCGTGAACATTAGCCGTGTGTTGACTCGTAAACTACTACTGGCTATTAGTGGTTATACTGCCTGTTATTAATACGGTTATGTGTTTATAGTAAACACTACGTTCATTTGTACTTTTAATTATCTGTCTAGATATCATCATCATCATCATCATCATCAGCCTATCGCAGTCCACTGCTGGACATAGTCTAGATATAATCATACATATTTCATCTGCGAAATATACCTATGTTAGGATAATTCTCCGGCCCCTTTTAGAGGACATGACACAATTCGTTTTTCTTTCGGGTTTCCAGGGGTTCTTACATAAAGGTGTACGTGATGTTTTCCTATCACGAGGTTGCAATTAAAAATAGCTGATCTTGATATACTTTACGAAATGTCACATTGCAAACTAACTGGCCGCGACACCGCGTCCCAAAATCCATTCGGGCGAATTCGTTGGCAACAGCTGTCTCTCGAATGTGCATCGTGGCAGCGGATCCCAATTGATCAATGCATACAGTCGCTCGGTTGTCAAGAGAACCGTTGTTATGCGCCAGTGACGACCGTTTTATATTACTGGTCTTTTTTTCTGGCGAAGGCACAATATTCTACAGGTTAGGACATGTGACAGACGACGTTGTCAGGCAACCACATTGTTATATTTCCTTGAACAGCTGTGAGACTGCGATATTGGGACTTGTTGAAAATAAAATCTTCGACTTAAATTGTGCTTTAGAATGTATGTGAGTGGAAGGAGTGTATTTGATAGTTGAATAGTGGATGTAGATTGTTAAAGATCTTGACAGTTAACAAAGAGATGTTGCCACAAAGGCTGATGAAGTTTTTAGCAAGGAGGTAGCGTGCTGTAAGGTTATGCGAATCGATGACCCAGTTCAAAATATTGATGAACAAAATTTTCGTGAATCAGTTGAGTTTTAGCAGGTTCCAGGAGTGACTGGATTTGCAGTGTTTAGAAATTAAAAATGGTTTTATAGCAAGTTAAAAGAAAATTCTTATGGCAATTTTTTAATTATGCAAGGCCATATTCGAATTTTAATACCATAATTTTAATAAACCGAGGTCTAAATATTTTACTTAGAAGATATATTTTCCTAGCAAGAGTAATGGCTGCGTGTAAAGTGTTCTGAGCCTAGTTTATTCGCGTGTTCTTTGTTCGAGCAAAAACACTAGCAAAATATCCAGGTGGGCTTTTAGATTGAATTGGTTAATTTCAGTTTTACTGCTAATAGCAGGCGTTTTGCTAAATTGCCATTCGGTTTCTCGTCACTTTTCTACAAATTGCGGTTGGCATATTATCGTTATTTAGAAAACATCATGTCTATGGTGATTGGTTTAATAGAACTGTGGTATATTATTGTTTCCAATAAAGCTTTTGAATGATGCCAATTTGAAAAGCCTGTGTGACGTAGGTACCACTGTGGGAACGCACAGCTGAGACATTTTCAAAGTCAACCCCCGAAAATGTTCGTCACTACGGAACTCAGTCACCCTCTCTAACACCGCACTGCCAAGTTCACAACCCTAGCTGTCACAACTATCGATTAGTCACACAAAAGCTCATGACGTCACATCACAGTAAATGTTTCATTAGGGGACAATAATGGACGACTATTATTTTCCAATTTTAGTCGATTGTCCAATGGATTGATGGAAGTAATCGATCTGGCGGTATCGAGTAGTTTTTCACGTCAGTTCCCCGTAAGCCGTTGGTTCGCTCAGGTTTTTCTATCGTATTAGGCGGTAAATCGTATAGTTGTTACTCGTAACTGTACATAGTTTTAAGCTGTAAGTGCTATTAGGATGCGTAGGTTTATGATAATCGCGAATAATATTAGAAAGTTATTGCAAGTTATTCCGTTACTTGGATTTGCGGTTTTGTGTTTATCTTCGTTGAGAGTTTAGTACAAATTGTCTTGTGAACTTTCTAAGCTCTGTTGTTTACAACAGTATGTAAACAAACCGATATAAATATTATACTTTTTAGTCATTTTTATACTATAGGTACAACTGCATTCAAATGAAACGAGTCTCTTTACCCTTTATGCTTAACCGGGTCAACGATTACGATCACTTTTTATGCAAATACCCATTTAAATAGTATGTGAACTATTTCGTTTACCAATAAGGTTGATATGTGTTTTCACCTTCACGTGTGGCCGTGCCCGGCGCGTGCGTCACGGTTCATTGCCTTGACTACGGAAAGAGATCCTAATATGGCGGGCGCAGGCGCAGGATTGCCTTGCGCCAACGCATGCTGAACTCATTCCGAGCAATCAGTCTATCAGAGCAGTACACATCATGTAATAACAAACGAGATAAACAATTTCGCCAAAAATGTGCTGTTCGTGGTTGAGATGTCGAAGGCGCGTCGCCGATTCGACAGAAAACGATGCTCCGATGGAAGCGTTTGAGAAATCCGAAACGCCTGTTGAAGAGGCGACGCAGGAGGAACAAAAGACCACGTCACGTAAGACCAGTTCCATATCGCACCACTATCGCGTTCCTAGTTGTCGTTACGTTACGCTTTTTGCACAGATTTGGACATTTTCTTTTCCTCTCGGCTAGATTTAAGTATTACGTCAGTATGATTCACAGACATGTTAGGCATTGTATGGACGAATATATGGACTGAATAATATCTTTGCATGACGGCTGTTTTTGCGTGTCTTTAGGATTTTTATGAGTTTCTATTTAAGGCTGGAGATACTGTCTGTTAATAGCGCTGTTAACTATTAAAGCTAAAGCGTATCAGGAAAGGAATTTGAACCAGTTCTTTTGGCTGTAACAAGAGCCTTGTAAAATGTTATGAAACAAGATTTTCTTGCGTATAATCCCTCACTAAACATTGAAAGAGGCTAAGGATTAACACACATTTCTATAGTTTTGCATAATATTACAAACCGAGCATTGTATGCGAAATATCTACATACCATATATGAAAATGTGGGCGATAATGCCGTTAACGCAATATTTCTGGCCTTATTTTATTTTTTTATTTTTTTTTCATAGCTTATATCATAGCTTTTAAGTATAGTATTTATCAGCCTGCAATAATTTGTATCGCCTGATAGGATTTTTGCCTTGGCAAAGTCGTCTTCCTACGCTGAATTCAAAGCTTAGTTCGTTACTGTTCTTTGAGACATAAAAAAAAATAACTGATTAATTAGTTTAGCCGGTGTGATGCTTCATTATGAACTTTATCAACAAACAAACAGCAAGCAGCAAAAATCTTTTATCTGCTAATGGAGTGCCTAAATTCATTTTCGCTTGCCATGATCTTGACCCTCCAAAAATCTCACACTAATGTTTACGTATGGTTGTTTTCAGCGCCGTCCCGGGTGACACGCAACAACCAGATGCGGTTGTCGAACGCGGGCGGCGCGTACACGAACGGGCATGGGGGCGACACGACGGGGCGACGGGGGGCGGAGAACGTGCCGCCGCCGCAGCAGCCGCCGCAGCCGACGCCCACTAACACCCGGATTACGCAGCAGGTGAGAATTAGGCCTTATAAAAAAAAATTAGGCCTTATACTGCACTGATGATAGGTTTCATCTTGTTCTCTTGTTTCATCCTTTGTTTGTAGGATAGCCTTCCGGGGATATTTTCTTTTCTTCATTAATAGATCCCCAATTTACTGAAGCAGCAAAATTACAGCTAAAGGTTAGCAAAAAATCTGTCAGTTCATACTGAAGTAGAAAGGCAAAGAAAATGTCTTTATAGGATTGACGAAGAGATGTGGAATCGAGCAAAAAACAACTTGATACAAACACACCACCTACCAACCCCGTACTTATATCCTAACTTCCAAAGCCCTATCCTATCCTACCACAATCCCATGGTTTCCAGCCGCCCCCCTCAGGCGGGCGGTCTCGAGCGGGCAGCACGCCGAGCGCCGCGTCCGTGCCGCAAGGACTGCAACAGTCGCCCTATATGCCGCACCTGCAGAGGAGGATGCACAATGTTAAAGAGGTTCCTTGCCCCCTTCCTATCCTTGATCCTGTATCTTACCTTGTAGAATGAAAGTTGAATAGAAAATATAGAGCAGTTATAACTATCTTACTGTGGATTGCAATAACTGATCCATCCGTTGTTTTGCGATTGGAAATAGAATTTTCACATTAGTTTCACATAAATTATTTGAAATTTATCTATAGTATATACCTACATACGTATTATATATGAATGATTGAATATAAATTTATATGAAGCGGTCGCCAAATGGGACATATTTTGGACTATCGTCATTTTCGTTATCTCCCCACCTGAAGTTGCTACATAACATTAAGCTAAAACCTATATTGATGACATCCTTCAGGACCTGAAGTTCAGGTTCAGGTCTGAAGGAAAGAAACAGAGACATCTTTATTTGAAATTGTAGTTTGACTTTCTAAAGGAAGTCCCATGCAGAGCACAAATTGATAGATTTGTCCCCTTAGTTCACAGCGAGCAGCGTGGCGGGCGGCGGCGGCACGCGGCCGGCGGGCGTGTCGAGCACGGTGTCGGTGCCGCACGCCGTGGCGTCGGGCGCCGTGCGACGCTCCAACGTCGTCAAGGAGGTCGAGCGCCTCAAGGAGAACCGCGAGAAGCGGCGCCAGCGACAGGCCGAGCTCAAGGAGGAAAAGGTTACATCTAATTGCTGGAAGAGGAGTACTCGTGGTTAGGAAACAGCAGGGTGATATGGGGGTAAGGGGAAGACCCCATCCGAGGCTGCTTGATCCGGACTGTTTGAAAGAGTTAAAGCAGCCCTGGTGCACAAAGGGCTCCAGAAAGAACAGGAATGGGTATTGTTCAGTAAAAGTCTGATAGATAGTGTGGAGCCACAGCCACTGACGCATTTCATGACATATGGTGTCAAAAAGATCAAAAGTTGTGTCTGTTTGGCCTGCTAGGTCCAAACATATAAATATCTTACAAAATTCTGGTTCAGCAACACACTTGTTACCGTAATAATTACTGCTGATGAATGAAGTATAATCAATAACGTATAACTTAATAAAACTATTCAAATACATACTCTTCAACACGATTCACAAATATTTAACTCCTATTTCAGGAAGCGTTAATGAACTTGGATCCTGGCAATCCGAACTGGGAGTTCCTAGCCATGATCCGGGAGTATCAGAACAGCATCGAGTTCCGGCCGCTGACTGGTAATGAGCCGGTCGAAGATCATCAGATCACCGTCTGTGTAAGGAAGAGGCCGCTCAATAAGAAGGAGAATTTGAAGAAAGAGGTTAGTGTTGTGACTAATGAGGCTTTTTTGGAAGCGAGGGATTTCGTTCCTTCTGTAGGACAAATGTTTAGTAAACGAAGGAATTAGTTACATAAAAATAACGGGATATTACTGGTTTCAAAATACAAGTAAAATATATAAATCACTGTCACAAATTATTGCCACGGCTGTTCGCTCTCAGGTGACCAGCCAGCTGAGCAGGACAATAAAGTGCTTCCGATAAGACCTCATTTTACCTTTAAGACAAATAACCTTATGATGTTGCAATTTTCAGTGTTACATCACTATTATTTACATTTATTTATGTATTATCTACATTTGTATTTCTTTATACAATATTTACATTTATTCCAGGTGGACGTAATCAGCGTGCCCACAAAAGACCAGATGATAGTGCACGAGCCCAAGAACAAGGTGGACCTCACCAAGTACCTGGAGAATCAGAAGTTCCGCTTCGACTACGCTTTCGATGACTCCTGTACTAATGAAGTCGTCTACAAGTAAGTAGCAAAAATTCTTATGGTTTTGGATTAATTTTAGGTTCTCTATAGTCTACTAAAATCAACTAGCAGCAGCCTATAAAATAAAAATAAAAACACGTGACTAAACCACTAAAAACTTTAGCTTGATAGGGGCTTGAGACTGTTGGTAAAACAAAGGTCGCAGTCTATTGAATTTTATTGTATTGTCAAGCTTAATATTTTGCTTTCTAAAATCAAGAAATCTTCGACATTTACCGACACTCAGTAAAATATTTGACCAAATGTTTTAAAGAGAGATTATAAGCTCGAATCCTCGCTACGAAACCATTATTATATATAAAGTTTATTGAATGTAAATTAAAATAAATATTGCAATGTTGCCAGATATACGGCCAAGCCGTTAGTGCAGACGATATTCGAGGGCGGCATGGCGACGTGCTTCGCGTACGGACAGACTGGCTCCGGCAAGACGCATACCATGGGTGGCGACTTCCAGGTAACAACGACGTGTAAATATACATAACATACATGAGATAAGAATTTTGTGTAAAATACATAACCTTATAAACGAAAAAGATGTATTCGGAGAAACAGTTCTCTGAATAGTGTACAATGAATTATATTGTCGTGACGGATTATAATTAACTAATATGAGAGTCCAAAGACAAGAGCATGTGAATCACTTTATGGATTGTAAATCACGTTAAAATTTATCGTTTACTTTGCTTAAAAAAAAAAACTCTTGATAACAGGTATATCACGGGCAATCGCTGTTTTGATAGCAATAACTGTAATACTGATAATACATTCCAGGGTAAAACTCAAGACTGCAAGAAGGGTATCTACGCGATGGCGGCGCGGGACGTGTTCGCGTACCTCAAGTCGCCCAAGTACAAGCCGCTCAACCTCATCGTGTCCGCCTCCTTCTTCGAAATATATTCCGGCAAGGTCTGTTACAATTTAATTTCAAACTAGCGATTTCAATTTTTCGCGCGGTAACGCTCGGCTCGAAGCTTCGAAGGGGCCTGAGAAAAATGACAATAATAATCCTATTGCAATATGGTTTTTTCTTCGAATATTTAAAAGGTACCTTTTATTATTTTTTGTTAAACCAGGATGTTAGTTTTAGTTAGCCAGAAACTAAAATTATGCATTAAAAAAATAAAATGTATTTACATTATTTTAAAGTAAACTAAATCTATATAAAAATGAAAATAAAAAACTTAAGACATATAAATGGTGTCTATGGGTGGGTATATATCTATGGGCCTATGCAGCCTGAAAATAAAGAGATTTGATTTGATTTGAAAAGTGGTCCTCATCGCTGTTACTCGGCAGTGTACATAATAACCTATACTAATATTATAAAGAGGAAAACTTTGTTTGTTTGTATGTTTGGTTGTAACGGATAAACTCAAAAACTACTGGACCGATTTTAAATATTCTTTCACCATTAGAAAGCTATATTATCTGCGAGTAACATAGGCTATATTTTATCCCGGTGCGGGCAGTAGCTCTCACGGGACGCGGGCGAAACCGCGAGAAAACGGCTAGTGTATTATACGTACGAAAACATCCGTTGGTTATGAATACGTATGAATCAATTAGGTTTTCATTTATTTACTCTCAATTATACATTATTTATTTTTTCTTTACCATAGTACTAAAATGTTTCCTTATGTGCAGGTGTTCGACCTGCTAGCGGACAAGGCGAAGCTGCGGGTGCTGGAGGACGGCAAGCAGCAGGTGCAGATCGTGGGGCTGACGGAGAAGGTGGTGGACAACGTCGACGAGGTGCTCAAGCTCATCCAGCACGGCAACGCCGCCAGGACTTCAGGACAGGTGGGACTTGAGGAGTTAAGATAACTGCTGAAATGTTCATGAAATAATGGCTTTGGTGAAAAGTATTCTTTGTTTGTACAGTAACCATGGACTGTGTATAATATAGGTATAGAATTGTTACTTTGAAGACTTAAAGGAACAAGTTACAGGATTTTAATGAAGAAGAAAGTGTGGGCGATTTTTATGTGCAATTCAACTAGTCAGTAATTTTACTAACTGCCACTTGTAGATGTGAATGTGCTAGTAGAATTAAAACTGTGGTAACTTGTGGGTATAATAGTGGAGTGCGTTAGCGATGGGCCGAGTTGACATTTTGGTAACTCGAGTAACTCGAGTTGACCCGCTTACCAACTCGAGTTGACTCGACTCGGTCTGCCTTAAGTTCCGTCGCGTCGCCGCGTCGTCGGGTCGTCCGTCCGAGTCAATAAATGATCAACTCGGTGCATCGTTCCGCGGGTTGCTAGTTACCTACGTTCACGGTTCGCCGTTCGGGTCAAGCGGGCTGCGTGGCGCAAGTCATTGGTAGTCAAATAAAATTGAGCCCGTTCAAAAATCAGACGTTTATTATTATTAAAAGTGTTTACAAACATCACAATCACATTAGAAAACGAACTACTACGAATGGTAACATTTTTACCGAGTAGGTAAGGAAATAATAAGAAACTAAAAAAAATAAACTAATGGTGCTTTATTCCTTTAATGAAACGCCGACACATTCGGGCACCCCGGCCTGGGCTAGCTTCGAGCCGCCAACTCGACGCACCCCGCGCGTTCTCCGAGTCACCTCGAGTTGCAAATATTTTAACTCGGGCTGACTCGCTCACGGTCTAACTCGAGTTACTCGAGTTAGATAACTCGAGTCGCCCATCGCTAGAGTGCGTGCTCGGTGAGCGATGCCGCAGGCCTCCGCCCGCTGCTCCCGCCGCCCGTTGCTCCCGCCCGCTGCTCCCGCCCGCCACTCCGCCAGCACCGCCGTATATCACCAGTGGTCCCTGTGCCAATATTGTTCCTATATTGAATGATTTTTATGCATGTTGCAGACGTCGGCGAACTCGAACTCGTCGCGCTCGCACGCGGTGTTCCAGATCGTGGTGCGGTCACCCGGCATGCACCGCGTGCACGGCAAGTTCTCGCTCATCGACCTCGCCGGCAACGAGCGCGGCGCCGACACCTCCTCCGCCAACCGCCAGACGCGTATGTACACTCTATATAGCCCGGCATGCACCGCGTGCACGGCAAGTTCTCGCTCATCGACCTCGCCGGCAACGAGCGCGGCGCCGACACCTCCTCCGCCAACCGCCAGACGCGTATGTACACTCTATATAGCCCGGCATGCACCGCGTGCACGGCAAGTTCTCGCTCATCGACCTCGCCGGCAACGAGCGCGGCGCCGACACCTCCTCCGCCAACCGCCAGACGCGTATGTACACTCTATATAGCCCGGCATGCACCGCGTGCACGGCAAGTTCTCGCTCATCGACCTCGCCGGCAACGAGCGCGGCGCCGACACCTCCTCCGCCAACCGCCAGACGCGTATGTACACTCTATATAGCCCGGCATGCACCGCGTGCACGGCAAGTTCTCGCTCATCGACCTCGCCGGCAACGAGCGCGGCGCCGACACCTCCTCCGCCAACCGCCAGACGCGTATGTACACTCTATATAGCCCGGCATGCACCGCGTGCACGGCAAGTTCTCGCTCATCGACCTCGCCGGCAACGAGCGCGGCGCCGACACCTCCTCCGCCAACCGCCAGACGCGTATGTACACTCTATATAGCCCGGCATGCACCGCGTGCACGGCAAGTTCTCGCTCATCGACCTCGCCGGCAACGAGCGCGGCGCCGACACCTCCTCCGCCAACCGCCAGACGCGTATGTACACTCTATATAGCCCGGCATGCACCGCGTGCACGGCAAGTTCTCGCTCATCGACCTCGCCGGCAACGAGCGCGGCGCCGACACCTCCTCCGCCAACCGCCAGACGCGTATGTACACTCTATATAGCCCGGCATGCACCGCGTGCACGGCAAGTTCTCGCTCATCGACCTCGCCGGCAACGAGCGCGGCGCCGACACCTCCTCCGCCAACCGCCAGACGCGTATGTACACTCTATATAGCCCGGCATGCACCGCGTGCACGGCAAGTTCTCGCTCATCGACCTCGCCGGCAACGAGCGCGGCGCCGACACCTCCTCCGCCAACCGCCAGACGCGTATGTACACTCTATATAGCCCGGCATGCACCGCGTGCACGGCAAGTTCTCGCTCATCGACCTCGCCGGCAACGAGCGCGGCGCCGACACCTCCTCCGCCAACCGCCAGACGCGTATGTACACTCTATATAGCCCGGCATGCACCGCGTGCACGGCAAGTTCTCGCTCATCGACCTCGCCGGCAACGAGCGCGGCGCCGACACCTCCTCCGCCAACCGCCAGACGCGTATGTACACTCTATATAGCCCGGCATGCACCGCGTGCACGGCAAGTTCTCGCTCATCGACCTCGCCGGCAACGAGCGCGGCGCCGACACCTCCTCCGCCAACCGCCAGACGCGTATGTACACTCTATATAGCCCGGCATGCACCGCGTGCACGGCAAGTTCTCGCTCATCGACCTCGCCGGCAACGAGCGCGGCGCCGACACCTCCTCCGCCAACCGCCAGACGCGTATGTACACTCTATATAGCCCGGCATGCACCGCGTGCACGGCAAGTTCTCGCTCATCGACCTCGCCGGCAACGAGCGCGGCGCCGACACCTCCTCCGCCAACCGCCAGACGCGTATGTACACTCTATATAGCCCGGCATGCACCGCGTGCACGGCAAGTTCTCGCTCATCGACCTCGCCGGCAACGAGCGCGGCGCCGACACCTCCTCCGCCAACCGCCAGACGCGTATGTACACTCTATATAGCCCGGCATGCACCGCGTGCACGGCAAGTTCTCGCTCATCGACCTCGCCGGCAACGAGCGCGGCGCCGACACCTCCTCCGCCAACCGCCAGACGCGTATGTACACTCTATATAGCCCGGCATGCACCGCGTGCACGGCAAGTTCTCGCTCATCGACCTCGCCGGCAACGAGCGCGGCGCCGACACCTCCTCCGCCAACCGCCAGACGCGTATGTACACTCTATATAGCCCGGCATGCACCGCGTGCACGGCAAGTTCTCGCTCATCGACCTCGCCGGCAACGAGCGCGGCGCCGACACCTCCTCCGCCAACCGCCAGACGCGTATGTACACTCTATATAGCCCGGCATGCACCGCGTGCACGGCAAGTTCTCGCTCATCGACCTCGCCGGCAACGAGCGCGGCGCCGACACCTCCTCCGCCAACCGCCAGACGCGTATGTACACTCTATATAGCCCGGCATGCACCGCGTGCACGGCAAGTTCTCGCTCATCGACCTCGCCGGCAACGAGCGCGGCGCCGACACCTCCTCCGCCAACCGCCAGACGCGTATGTACACTCTATATAGCCCGGCATGCACCGCGTGCACGGCAAGTTCTCGCTCATCGACCTCGCCGGCAACGAGCGCGGCGCCGACACCTCCTCCGCCAACCGCCAGACGCGTATGTACACTCTATATAGCCCGGCATGCACCGCGTGCACGGCAAGTTCTCGCTCATCGACCTCGCCGGCAACGAGCGCGGCGCCGACACCTCCTCCGCCAACCGCCAGACGCGTATGTACACTCTATATAGCCCGGCATGCACCGCGTGCACGGCAAGTTCTCGCTCATCGACCTCGCCGGCAACGAGCGCGGCGCCGACACCTCCTCCGCCAACCGCCAGACGCGTATGTACACTCTATATAGCCCGGCATGCACCGCGTGCACGGCAAGTTCTCGCTCATCGACCTCGCCGGCAACGAGCGCGGCGCCGACACCTCCTCCGCCAACCGCCAGACGCGTATGTACACTCTATATAGCCCGGCATGCACCGCGTGCACGGCAAGTTCTCGCTCATCGACCTCGCCGGCAACGAGCGCGGCGCCGACACCTCCTCCGCCAACCGCCAGACGCGTATGTACACTCTATATAGCCCGGCATGCACCGCGTGCACGGCAAGTTCTCGCTCATCGACCTCGCCGGCAACGAGCGCGGCGCCGACACCTCCTCCGCCAACCGCCAGACGCGTATGTACACTCTATATAGCCCGGCATGCACCGCGTGCACGGCAAGTTCTCGCTCATCGACCTCGCCGGCAACGAGCGCGGCGCCGACACCTCCTCCGCCAACCGCCAGACGCGTATGTACACTCTATATAGCCCGGCATGCACCGCGTGCACGGCAAGTTCTCGCTCATCGACCTCGCCGGCAACGAGCGCGGCGCCGACACCTCCTCCGCCAACCGCCAGACGCGTATGTACACTCTATATAGCCCGGCATGCACCGCGTGCACGGCAAGTTCTCGCTCATCGACCTCGCCGGCAACGAGCGCGGCGCCGACACCTCCTCCGCCAACCGCCAGACGCGTATGTACACTCTATATAGCCCGGCATGCACCGCGTGCACGGCAAGTTCTCGCTCATCGACCTCGCCGGCAACGAGCGCGGCGCCGACACCTCCTCCGCCAACCGCCAGACGCGTATGTACACTCTATATAGCCCGGCATGCACCGCGTGCACGGCAAGTTCTCGCTCATCGACCTCGCCGGCAACGAGCGCGGCGCCGACACCTCCTCCGCCAACCGCCAGACGCGTATGTACACTCTATATAGCCCGGCATGCACCGCGTGCACGGCAAGTTCTCGCTCATCGACCTCGCCGGCAACGAGCGCGGCGCCGACACCTCCTCCGCCAACCGCCAGACGCGTATGTACACTCTATATAGCCCGGCATGCACCGCGTGCACGGCAAGTTCTCGCTCATCGACCTCGCCGGCAACGAGCGCGGCGCCGACACCTCCTCCGCCAACCGCCAGACGCGTATGTACACTCTATATAGCCCGGCATGCACCGCGTGCACGGCAAGTTCTCGCTCATCGACCTCGCCGGCAACGAGCGCGGCGCCGACACCTCCTCCGCCAACCGCCAGACGCGTATGTACACTCTATATAGCCCGGCATGCACCGCGTGCACGGCAAGTTCTCGCTCATCGACCTCGCCGGCAACGAGCGCGGCGCCGACACCTCCTCCGCCAACCGCCAGACGCGTATGTACACTCTATATAGCCCGGCATGCACCGCGTGCACGGCAAGTTCTCGCTCATCGACCTCGCCGGCAACGAGCGCGGCGCCGACACCTCCTCCGCCAACCGCCAGACGCGTATGTACACTCTATATAGCCCGGCATGCACCGCGTGCACGGCAAGTTCTCGCTCATCGACCTCGCCGGCAACGAGCGCGGCGCCGACACCTCCTCCGCCAACCGCCAGACGCGTATGTACACTCTATATAGCCCGGCATGCACCGCGTGCACGGCAAGTTCTCGCTCATCGACCTCGCCGGCAACGAGCGCGGCGCCGACACCTCCTCCGCCAACCGCCAGACGCGTATGTACACTCTATATAGCCCGGCATGCACCGCGTGCACGGCAAGTTCTCGCTCATCGACCTCGCCGGCAACGAGCGCGGCGCCGACACCTCCTCCGCCAACCGCCAGACGCGTATGTACACTCTATATAGCCCGGCATGCACCGCGTGCACGGCAAGTTCTCGCTCATCGACCTCGCCGGCAACGAGCGCGGCGCCGACACCTCCTCCGCCAACCGCCAGACGCGTATGTACACTCTATATAGCCCGGCATGCACCGCGTGCACGGCAAGTTCTCGCTCATCGACCTCGCCGGCAACGAGCGCGGCGCCGACACCTCCTCCGCCAACCGCCAGACGCGTATGTACACTCTATATAGCCCGGCATGCACCGCGTGCACGGCAAGTTCTCGCTCATCGACCTCGCCGGCAACGAGCGCGGCGCCGACACCTCCTCCGCCAACCGCCAGACGCGTATGTACACTCTATATAGCCCGGCATGCACCGCGTGCACGGCAAGTTCTCGCTCATCGACCTCGCCGGCAACGAGCGCGGCGCCGACACCTCCTCCGCCAACCGCCAGACGCGTATGTACACTCTATATAGCCCGGCATGCACCGCGTGCACGGCAAGTTCTCGCTCATCGACCTCGCCGGCAACGAGCGCGGCGCCGACACCTCCTCCGCCAACCGCCAGACGCGTATGTACACTCTATATAGCCCGGCATGCACCGCGTGCACGGCAAGTTCTCGCTCATCGACCTCGCCGGCAACGAGCGCGGCGCCGACACCTCCTCCGCCAACCGCCAGACGCGTATGTACACTCTATATAGCCCGGCATGCACCGCGTGCACGGCAAGTTCTCGCTCATCGACCTCGCCGGCAACGAGCGCGGCGCCGACACCTCCTCCGCCAACCGCCAGACGCGTATGTACACTCTATATAGCCCGGCATGCACCGCGTGCACGGCAAGTTCTCGCTCATCGACCTCGCCGGCAACGAGCGCGGCGCCGACACCTCCTCCGCCAACCGCCAGACGCGTATGTACACTCTATATAGCCCGGCATGCACCGCGTGCACGGCAAGTTCTCGCTCATCGACCTCGCCGGCAACGAGCGCGGCGCCGACACCTCCTCCGCCAACCGCCAGACGCGTATGTACACTCTATATAGCCCGGCATGCACCGCGTGCACGGCAAGTTCTCGCTCATCGACCTCGCCGGCAACGAGCGCGGCGCCGACACCTCCTCCGCCAACCGCCAGACGCGTATGTACACTCTATATAGCCCGGCATGCACCGCGTGCACGGCAAGTTCTCGCTCATCGACCTCGCCGGCAACGAGCGCGGCGCCGACACCTCCTCCGCCAACCGCCAGACGCGTATGTACACTCTATATAGCCCGGCATGCACCGCGTGCACGGCAAGTTCTCGCTCATCGACCTCGCCGGCAACGAGCGCGGCGCCGACACCTCCTCCGCCAACCGCCAGACGCGTATGTACACTCTATATAGCCCGGCATGCACCGCGTGCACGGCAAGTTCTCGCTCATCGACCTCGCCGGCAACGAGCGCGGCGCCGACACCTCCTCCGCCAACCGCCAGACGCGTATGTACACTCTATATAGCCCGGCATGCACCGCGTGCACGGCAAGTTCTCGCTCATCGACCTCGCCGGCAACGAGCGCGGCGCCGACACCTCCTCCGCCAACCGCCAGACGCGTATGTACACTCTATATAGCCCGGCATGCACCGCGTGCACGGCAAGTTCTCGCTCATCGACCTCGCCGGCAACGAGCGCGGCGCCGACACCTCCTCCGCCAACCGCCAGACGCGTATGTACACTCTATATAGCCCGGCATGCACCGCGTGCACGGCAAGTTCTCGCTCATCGACCTCGCCGGCAACGAGCGCGGCGCCGACACCTCCTCCGCCAACCGCCAGACGCGTATGTACACTCTATATAGCCCGGCATGCACCGCGTGCACGGCAAGTTCTCGCTCATCGACCTCGCCGGCAACGAGCGCGGCGCCGACACCTCCTCCGCCAACCGCCAGACGCGTATGTACACTCTATATAGCCCGGCATGCACCGCGTGCACGGCAAGTTCTCGCTCATCGACCTCGCCGGCAACGAGCGCGGCGCCGACACCTCCTCCGCCAACCGCCAGACGCGTATGTACACTCTATATAGCCCGGCATGCACCGCGTGCACGGCAAGTTCTCGCTCATCGACCTCGCCGGCAACGAGCGCGGCGCCGACACCTCCTCCGCCAACCGCCAGACGCGTATGTACACTCTATATAGCCCGGCATGCACCGCGTGCACGGCAAGTTCTCGCTCATCGACCTCGCCGGCAACGAGCGCGGCGCCGACACCTCCTCCGCCAACCGCCAGACGCGTATGTACACTCTATATAGCCCGGCATGCACCGCGTGCACGGCAAGTTCTCGCTCATCGACCTCGCCGGCAACGAGCGCGGCGCCGACACCTCCTCCGCCAACCGCCAGACGCGTATGTACACTCTATATAGCCCGGCATGCACCGCGTGCACGGCAAGTTCTCGCTCATCGACCTCGCCGGCAACGAGCGCGGCGCCGACACCTCCTCCGCCAACCGCCAGACGCGTATGTACACTCTATATAGCCCGGCATGCACCGCGTGCACGGCAAGTTCTCGCTCATCGACCTCGCCGGCAACGAGCGCGGCGCCGACACCTCCTCCGCCAACCGCCAGACGCGTATGTACACTCTATATAGCCCGGCATGCACCGCGTGCACGGCAAGTTCTCGCTCATCGACCTCGCCGGCAACGAGCGCGGCGCCGACACCTCCTCCGCCAACCGCCAGACGCGTATGTACACTCTATATAGCCCGGCATGCACCGCGTGCACGGCAAGTTCTCGCTCATCGACCTCGCCGGCAACGAGCGCGGCGCCGACACCTCCTCCGCCAACCGCCAGACGCGTATGTACACTCTATATAGCCCGGCATGCACCGCGTGCACGGCAAGTTCTCGCTCATCGACCTCGCCGGCAACGAGCGCGGCGCCGACACCTCCTCCGCCAACCGCCAGACGCGTATGTACACTCTATATAGCCCGGCATGCACCGCGTGCACGGCAAGTTCTCGCTCATCGACCTCGCCGGCAACGAGCGCGGCGCCGACACCTCCTCCGCCAACCGCCAGACGCGTATGTACACTCTATATAGCCCGGCATGCACCGCGTGCACGGCAAGTTCTCGCTCATCGACCTCGCCGGCAACGAGCGCGGCGCCGACACCTCCTCCGCCAACCGCCAGACGCGTATGTACACTCTATATAGCCCGGCATGCACCGCGTGCACGGCAAGTTCTCGCTCATCGACCTCGCCGGCAACGAGCGCGGCGCCGACACCTCCTCCGCCAACCGCCAGACGCGTATGTACACTCTATATAGCCCGGCATGCACCGCGTGCACGGCAAGTTCTCGCTCATCGACCTCGCCGGCAACGAGCGCGGCGCCGACACCTCCTCCGCCAACCGCCAGACGCGTATGTACACTCTATATAGCCCGGCATGCACCGCGTGCACGGCAAGTTCTCGCTCATCGACCTCGCCGGCAACGAGCGCGGCGCCGACACCTCCTCCGCCAACCGCCAGACGCGTATGTACACTCTATATAGCCCGGCATGCACCGCGTGCACGGCAAGTTCTCGCTCATCGACCTCGCCGGCAACGAGCGCGGCGCCGACACCTCCTCCGCCAACCGCCAGACGCGTATGTACACTCTATATAGCCCGGCATGCACCGCGTGCACGGCAAGTTCTCGCTCATCGACCTCGCCGGCAACGAGCGCGGCGCCGACACCTCCTCCGCCAACCGCCAGACGCGTATGTACACTCTATATAGCCCGGCATGCACCGCGTGCACGGCAAGTTCTCGCTCATCGACCTCGCCGGCAACGAGCGCGGCGCCGACACCTCCTCCGCCAACCGCCAGACGCGTATGTACACTCTATATAGCCCGGCATGCACCGCGTGCACGGCAAGTTCTCGCTCATCGACCTCGCCGGCAACGAGCGCGGCGCCGACACCTCCTCCGCCAACCGCCAGACGCGTATGTACACTCTATATAGCCCGGCATGCACCGCGTGCACGGCAAGTTCTCGCTCATCGACCTCGCCGGCAACGAGCGCGGCGCCGACACCTCCTCCGCCAACCGCCAGACGCGTATGTACACTCTATATAGCCCGGCATGCACCGCGTGCACGGCAAGTTCTCGCTCATCGACCTCGCCGGCAACGAGCGCGGCGCCGACACCTCCTCCGCCAACCGCCAGACGCGTATGTACACTCTATATAGCCCTAATATTCTAAAATTATGACATACTAAATAATCAATTTAACAAAAATTTGTTCATAAAATGTCCGAATGTCGAACATAATCGTTCCAACAGCGTGCGGCAGTCAAAATAATGAATTGTGAAAAAAAAAAACTGAACGGTAGCATTCTTTGACATGACTTCACATTATCTTTTCTTTTCTCGATATTTGCAAAAAGTGCAGTGAGAATAATTTTATGAATTGCTGTTCGTTAATCTTACTAAAATTCAAGAATAGCTGGACCAATTTAGATTATTTTGATTTGAAAATGTTTTTACAGGTCCAGGGAAGGTTTAAACGATATTAAGTTTACGGGGTCAGTTGGAAAGTAATAAATCCATAATGCAATAATATATCTTACTATGTATTTTACCTATCCACAGGCATGGAAAGCGCAGAAATCAACAAATCCCTACTCGCTCTTAAAGAATGCATTCGAGCCCTCGGCATGAAAGGACAGAACCACCTTCCCTTCCGCGTGTCGAAGCTGACGCAGGTGCTGCGGGACAGCTTCATCGGCGACAAGTCCCGCACCTGCATGATCGCCATGATCTCTCCTGCGCTGTCCTCCTGCGAACACTCCCTCAACACCCTGCGGTATGCCGACCGCGTCAAGGAGCTGGGCACTGCAGACCCGGCCAGGAGGAACGATGAACCGCTGCCTGACGTGGACATGGAGCCTGCACATGATCTAGCGCAGCTACGGTCACTCAATGTAAGTTCAACTTATGATACAATCTTTATAAACGTGGTGTGCTCCCCTATGTCCTGATGACTCAGAGTTTTGAATTTACTCATGTCATTATAGGCTTTTGTCAGCACGATTGGCCTACTGTGTCTTGATAATACTATGTCACACATCCACATACATAAATAGACGCTTATTACATCTTCTATCTCAATCATTCTAACCGTTTCACAGACAATCATGAAAAACTAACACCTTCACACTGAAGTAAACAAGGATAATAATATTTATCCAAATAATATTTTCAGAACAATTATTTCCAGGAGGGCGACATGTCTGCGGAGATGTACACGTTTCACGAGGCCATCGACGAGATGCAGCGAGCCGAGGAGGAAGTGCTGGACAACCACAAGGCCATCTCCGACTACCTGCAGCACGCGCTGCAGCGCTGCAACCATCTGCTCGCCATCACCAGGGACGTCGACTACGATCAGGACGGTGAGTTGTAGCAAACAATATGCAGAGTTGATCATCGGGAGGAGCAGGTGCTAGACAACTACAAGGCCATCTCCGACTACTGTCCTAGAAATTTTACATAAATACATGAATAAATTATGTTACGGAGTTCGTGTCGTTGCAAGACTGACGTAACAATGACGATAAATACATTGCGATTTGGTCATCCTTACGTGTTGGCTACCGCTTCCTGTATGTCTGTGTGTTTGCCCGCTTGTCTGATGCTCGATAACATTATACATGTCAGGCGTAGAGTCCCGCATCAAGCGGCTGCGCTTCCTGCCGAGCGCCGGCGTTGGCTCGCGGCGACGGCGCCGTATATTAGGTTTGCGATATGTCTCGTCTCTAGTGTAACACCGGTACTGGTCATAAACACATTCTAAATTCTAAATCAACCTTTTTTGGTCCGTCCACTAGACTTTTTTTTAAGATACAGGCCCAAGTTCATTGACAACATACGTCAGTGTTCTTAACAACAGCTGTTTACTATGAATTTTCACGTACAACTTTCAAATTATTATTTATAATAATTTACTTTAATTTTAATACGAAGTGTTTTTTTGTTTTTGTTTTGTATAATTTTCTACTTTCAAATTCTATCATTACTTAGCGTATGTTGGTTAACCTGTAATTGGCGACTGTGTAAGTCCTAGTACCTAATAACAGAAATTGTACTCTAAGCTTAATCTACACAGAAGCTGTTGGTAAACCCTGTAATAAATAAATAAATAAATTAAAGTCGTTTTCTGAAAAACGGACGTTTGTCTTCGGTGAAAATCGGCTTACATAGATGAAGTTATAGTTGCCGAATGTGTGTTTTGGAAAATTAAAATGTCATCGCACAAGGCACCAGTTAAAAATGTCACGTTAATTTTTTTTATTGCAATACAAATGCGGCCCATAGTCATAAGCTGTCGAATTCACGTGTGTGCATAGTACGTAGCATTTTTTAGTTTCGTTAGACCTTATTTATTTCTACAGTTTTTGTCAGGAATTTTTACATTATTTGTCTACTAGAACAGCAGATTTTTGGAAATTTGTAAAAAAAATATTAAAGTTAAATATTTGTTTTCTACGATTTAATAAGCCGTACAGTTGTAGAGTGGACGAGACCCTGAAAGGAACAATCATAAAAGTCATAATAACCGCGTCGCTCATCATTGCTGCCAATGCTGTCGCTCACAGGGCTGATTGGTTTCATAATCTATCAAAATTTCTATGTTCCAACTACTAAACTACAATTATCAAAATATTCGTCAAATGATTAGACTCTAAACCTTGACTTATTAATAAAATAATACATATTCAAAAGGTGATTTCTTGTTTATTTTTATTTGTTGCCTTGCTTATTATTTTTTTTAACTAAAACATGGCTTAATAATGGACTTACAACGAGGTTGAGATAAATAGAAGATACATTTCTCGTGCCTAATTTAAAGGCACATTTGATAAAAAAAATTATAACAAAAATGCCATAGCACGTGTTTAAGTAACTTCTATTTACCTCATCCTACCACATAATAGATGTACACTTATATTAATATGTATTTACCTTTACTCCCCAGCATACGCAACCCAGTGGGAGGAGCTGCTGAACGAGCAGCTGGCGGTGCTGGCGCAGTCGCGGGACCTGGTGGCGGAGTTCCGCAGCAAGATGCAGCAGGAGGAGCACATCTCGCGCCGCATCCAGCCGCCGCGACACCACTAGCCTCCCGCCCTCCCTCATACCCTGCCCACTTCGTACGTATTCGATAAACTCCTCAATTCTCACTTGTCTGTGGTTGACCGTTACTCTTAGCAGGATTGTTGTCTTTCCCTGCTAAGAGCACCGGTCCGAGTGACGTATGAATGTATTGTTCGCATATAATATAGAACTCGTGCAACAACGGTCTGTTTTAGTGATAACATGACATCAACTTTTGTAAAAATACTGACTGACCACTAGTCGTTTCTTATTCGCCTTATTATGAAATACATGTATTCGCATAAATATGCAACTGTTCTGTAAAGTGCATCGGAGAGCTGTCTTCTATGCTCCGGATTGAAAATGTACAAAAATTGATCATTTTGAAAGTTAGCATAAAAATAGGATATTTTGAGGGCGGAGTTTAAAGACGAATGTAATGTATCAATTTTAATCCTTGACATAAGAAATTACGAATCGCGATATTCGACAACTAGACTATTGAATTTATTCCGTATTGTATCGACGCTGCATAAAATGGCGGCCAATATGGCGGTCGAACACGTCACACCAACCGCTGACACAGAAATTACAGTGTATAAAATAATCAGTATTGTGACAAATTGAATGTTCGGTGACCGTGTGTAGCTGGCCTACTGTATAATCGCTTCAATTGATTGATTTGCCCGCGGTTCGGAAACTGAGCGAGTTGTGACCACTTGTTCGATATTATTGTAAAGCTTAGTATACCGAGGTATGTGCCGTCGTGTTGAAAACGAGAGACTGTTTATTTGTAATGTTTGAAGCACAAATGATGGTCGTGCGGCCGGCAACTGTCCCGCGACTCGTTGACGCGCCATTTTGACGTGTATTTTTAACTCAATAACGTCCAAAACGGCATGTCAGCCTCAGTCGTACTGCCGAAGCTATGCGTGTGACACTAAACGTGCTATTACGAGTATCCGTAGTAGAGACCACTCTTTAGTTTCTGTAATTGTTTATACAGTACTAAAGTTTATAAAGGTCTGAATTCACTTGACAGTATAGGTTAATTTGTTTTGAGTGATGCCCTAACACTTTGTTTATATCCACGCGAGGTTTAATCAGTGAATTCACCCTTTGCTCATACTACAGATACAAAACTACGTGTTAGATATCGGTAGGTACGTTTATCGATCGATATCTAAAACGTAATCGAATCATATAATTGTAAGGTGCGAGACATTACCCTATTAACGTTAAGTCACGAATTCTGGATGCATTTAACTTTCGCTAAAGGCCTATTGTCAAACTGTAGATATTTTTATATACCGGGAGATTTGGAAGTACAAACGTGACAGTGAGGCGGTCCCAGTGATTGTGCGTAGTTCCTCATTGGCGTGACTAGACGCAGCGGGAATGTGCCGACCCCGCCCAGTCTCATCATCCGCTTCCGATACCCGCTTAGAACTTTATAGCCTTGTTTTAACCTAACTAACTTCTATATATTGTTAAGGGACGTCTTTTGACCATACCAACATTTCCCCAATAAAACAGTTTGTAAGGGTCGAAAGGCGCAGGCCAAGTTCGTTTTGTTTAATGCCCTAGTTGCGCCAATGTCTTTAAACATTAATGTATCTGTCAAAATTCTATCCATCGTGTTTATTAACTTGGCGCTTACATGTACTTACTTGGCCATGCTTGATTTAAGCCAAGTGTGGTCAAGTATTGCTTATAATATTTCTAGCTTTTTATGATGGTTTCAGTTTTAACTTGGCCGCTTGCCCGACTAGCCAAGTTGACGGTTTTGACGGATAAATGCTGTGATTTGTTTTCATGACAAAATTGTTATAATATGTTTGGCATAACGAAGTACTCGGAATGTTGTGAAATAGTTGTTTTAAAATTAGATATTTTTGAATGTATACTGCGTTGTAATACTTTTGCGCACGAAGGTTGTTTTTGTCTTGACAGTAAAATGCACCTAAACATAGAAAACATATGATAGATTTCACTATTGTTAAAAATCTCTTTGTAAAAATTACCTAAGTTGCGTTTAATTACTGACATCTTGTCAATTAAAAAATATTTTTTCAAGGCGAAAATAATCTTCGTAACGCAATGAACTAATAAAGTATTGATCGATAATGTATAAATGTTGAGTATCATGTGATTGATTAACATATCTTTTGCATATAAAATCGCTTGTTATTCTGTCGTTGTGAACGTAACTATTGACATTTACTAAGTTTTTTGTGTACGTATTTAAGGCGGCATATTTTGTTAACCAATTTCTACGGATGTTTCTACTTTCAATACCCGAAATCCACTTTTGTTCTTACTGTCTCTTCTATTATACACAATGAATACATTTCTGACATATAATCTTAATCTCTTCTAGCTATACATGTCTTTCTCTTTTTTATTATTTCTGTGGGAATGCAAAACATTCACATATACCGCCATAAATACGCACACAATAAATTTTTAGTTTTCATAAATTACGTGAATGGTATAGGCTAGAAATGTAAAAGTTGAGTATTTAAGTCGTCCGGGACAACTGTAGGAGACATCTTGACGTGACACATTCCATGCGATGAGATTATAACATTATTCTACCAGTAATTATTTAAGAAATTATTCATTTCCAATTAAAATTGACCATAATATCACTCATTGAAATCACATACAGCTTCTAGCTGTGGCATTTACCATATTGTCTTGAGATAATTCCTACAGCTGTCCGTCATATTAATATATATCTTTCAATATACAATAGTAAATGCAGTCATAATTGTGTTGTTGATTTTTTGACGTTCAACATTGGCGTGACTATGTAAAAAATTATCAAGTTATATCATGTCTTGACAACACTAAGATTTATTGAATAATTTTTGAATCAGTATTTCATTGTCGTACGTTTTTACATAACTGATAATTCCTACCTATGGTGCTTGAATTCGTTGGCCTTTACATAGGCATGGTATAACTCGATAGAACGAACGTATGGAGTTCCTCACTCAACGTAGTTCGAAGTACCCTATTTGTGTTGTATCGGCTAACTGATACTTCTTGTGAAGGAAGAACATGGAACCATTCTTCCTGCTTATTTATGTCAATGCTTTATTTTATGGATCAGTGCGTTAGGCAGTGATTTGACTTCAATAAAGTGGGCTTCGAGCAAAGCTCTTTCCCGCATTTTTAATTGTGTCTTTTTCACATTATTTCTGTTACTGCGGCGAATTAACACTAAACGACATCGAGATTGTAGGCTAACCAAGGTGCGTTTAGTTCTGGTTGCCACGGCAATGCAGTCTTGTGTTCGATAGTATCGACTAGCATGCTAGGGGCTGGTGAGATAAATTTCTATACACAGATATTTACTCCTACCATGAATATTGTAATTTATTTTATAGAAAAACCATCGTCGACTATTAAAAATCGTAAACTCATTTTTTATTATTAATAAAAATAGTAAAACTACTTAAAAGACTATGTAACTATGTAAGTTTTTCAAGTCAGTCATTATATTTTTTTCAATGGTTTTGTAATGGGACTTATTTATTATGTTGTGATAGAACGAGCATATTAGTTCGTATTCCTGACGCCGAGCCTGTGCTCGCGACGACACGCGTGACGCGAATACTATCTTCCATTCTGGAATTTTCCCTTAGTTATATCAATTTACGAATGTATCTTTACAATTTCCTGGTCAGCTGCTTGTCGCATGCAGCAGAATGGAATATAGAACGTAGTCAACTACAAATATACGTAAATAAAATTTTCGTTTGTAACCTGAATTAATAACCACTATAAATGTCTGCGAAATAATAAATAAACATAACACGAACATTTTTGTGGTTTAATATCCGCTCTTCTGGTGCTAGGTCTAGACTTTGCTTTTAACTATAACCCTGAGGGTCCGAAGGATTGACAAGTATTCGCTTTTATTTTCAGAAAGTAACGTTAATTTTGAATTTAGTTTTCGTAATCGTGGAAAATGTGGGGTTGTCAACGATTTGATTAAAGCACTCGTATATTGGCATGGATTGAAAACACAAACAGTTGTCATTGGGAGCTAGTTACACTTGGTTTAGAAAATTATTATGTGGCTACAGCTGACTCTAATTAAAATTACAAGTGTTATTTCGGCTCGGTAATCATTACGTTTGCGTCATGTCCGTGCGAATGTACGAGTGCGAGCCCCTCAGAATGCTTTGGCTACGTCGACCCTATCCGAGGTAACTATGTATACTATAGCTTACAACATTATTAGATAGCGCTTATTAATAAATAATTAAAACAAAACGAATCGGCCCTCTGTATCAGAGTGGCTGCTGCGCCGATGTTTGATCGTACTGAACAAAAAAATCTCTCTTACTATAATTATTATACGTTTTTTTTTAATAATTGTATTATTATAGAGATTGTAACCGCGTTGGATTGAATTAGTTTTTGTATAGAAGCGTTTGAGTAAATGAACAAGTGTTGAATGCAGGTGCGGCGCATTCCCGCTCTAGTTGTCTAGTTAAATGCTTTATTATAAACTTTATTTTAACATCGCACATGATAATAAATTAATCAAAATTGATTTGACGTTTTATTGTTGGACACCTGATCGAAATTACCCTTTTGATTTAGAGCCCAGTCAATCTCTTGAACCGCTTACAAACTATACATAGATAACAAATTAAAAAAAATGCATGTGTTCCATAATGGCAATGGCACATTGTATGCAATAAAACAAAATATTCTAAGAACTTAGCTTCTATATTTAGAGCAAGTTTGTACTGGTATCATGGAAATGCAAATAAATAGTCGCACATAAATACTGGAAGACAACACAAACTACATAAGTACATAATTGAGATAATTTATGTTATATGTATGATTTACAATAGTAGGTTATCGACAGACAGTTGCAATTTCGTGAAAAAGAAAAAAGTTTCACGTTAACCTCAGGTGAAATTGATAAAAAAAGATGTTTGTAAATTGTAACTGCTGGTAATATTTTTGGATACACACTTAATTGGTAAAGTAATGATAACATCACATCGGCCCTTAGCATTATGGTACATTAGACATATTCTAGAACATTTTTTTAGTTAGGCGGAAGGGCGCGTCATAATTTATTACATTGCGTTAAATAAAATAATTTCAACGCAATTTTTAGTTACTGTTCAATTTAATATTATGGCAAAGAACAATTTTAAAGAATTAATTAAAATTTAGAAACATGCTAAATAGCACTTCGTGTATCAACGTACAGTTGAATACATTCTAAATACTAATTCTACACAAAATAAATTAACAATTTTCATCTAGTCTTCCTTTACCCGAAAATTTGTGCATTCTAATTAGAAAATAATAAATAATCAATTATCACAGCATATTCCTAGTGTTTTTTTGTGAATATTTACAATTTTGGTGGAGTTTTAGAAACCTGTTTGTTTTCCTGTAACAAATTTATCGCAGCTTGATGGCTTTACAAATGAAAATGTCGGTATAAAAGTTATTATGTCATAGTCGTGGAAGCACTTATTCCTGCCCGTGCCAAAAGTATAAGGATCACATTTCTACAACTATGTAAATGCTGCTAGCACATAATCTCTATCCTGCAAGTCAATATTACAAAGTTATACATTTCTTTGGTTTTAGTTAATTTAGTACACTTTTAGTTAACTTGTCATGGCCCTTTTATGACCGTAAGTTAGATAAAGTAATATAAACTTTATTTAATTTACCTATTACCAATGCCTTAACAGTTTGCTTTTTTAAATTAGAGTAGTAAGTTAGGTTGTTTACGCTCTGTTGAAATAGCTAGCCTATTTTTTTTAGTAGACATGAATTTTTGACAACTATTTATCCCCTCAATTTGGGCTTAAGGCTCCGCACTTCGAAAACATCAATTTTTTCGACGGGTAGTATGAGGCCTGAATACATTCTATAGATCAGAAAATTTAACAGTGAGTAGTCGAAGATATTGGCCAGAGAATATGAAAAAAAACTGTTAAAAAAATAGTCTCACACATAGAAAAAAAAAGGCTTGAAATTGCCTCTCGAAAAATTTTTTCGTCAGCTAATTCTCAAAATATTCAATGATAACCTACACATATTGTATCACTAAACGATAGAAAATTTCCTAAGCTAAATAAAAATACCACATATTATAAGGCTTTATGAAGCACATAAGGAGAAATATTTAAAAAACGTATAAAATTCAATGACAATTTTCATTTCATGAATTCTACCTTCTGCCAGACGGCGTTCCGCCGTTGAGACGAGTGGTCACGTCGCTTTGTCATCCGATGACAGTTCATCCTTCGTATTCCCAAAAATAATATAAAAAAAATATATTTGTAATAACATCCTATAAGTTCTTTTTTTATGACTGAAAGTGCATTTATTTTAATGTATTACATATAATTAGCTCCATGGAAGATGATCATGAGTATTGTGGATGCTTTACTCTTGCAACAAAATGTTTTCAAGCGTATGATGTGAGATCACAGTTTTAGACGCCTTCCACCGGTCTTAAAAAATAAGAATATTAATATAATGACCGTTAACCTCAGGTAAATATGTGGTTCCATTCACAAAATTTATTTATTTTTCAAATATTTATTTGTATTAGATTGTTCGGTTGTTTATTGCAAAACGTAGTTGTCATGGCAGCCGAATTTAAACTGTCATTGCTTGACTGCGCAAGGAGGTTTGTGTTTTTAGTAATTTATTTTGGAATCTGACTAATAAGGAAATTAAAAATCATTTATTTACGATAGCGAAAAAGAATAATTTACGTGAGAACGTCAAAAATAATTAATTATTCAGTAATTAATAAAAATATGAAGTGAACATAGAAGTTTTATTTAGGATATCATATCAACCATTTCGGATGATAGAAAAAACGATTTATAAAATTTACATTATGATACAAAACCACTTTCTTTGAATTTCTACCGAGGTGATCATTCTTCAGTACAATAATAATTATGTGCTTAGGTATAGGAAACTACTCGTAAAAGCAAGATGGACCCAAAATTAAAAAGAAGAAAATAAACCTGATCAAAAAAGCCAAATAGAGCTTCATTGGAAGCGGTGAAACAAAGAACTGACAAAATGTATAGCAAAATCAAAATCAGTGAAGATATGTTTTGGCTATAGGTATCTGTACCGCCACAATCCTAAACACTACGTTTAATCATTTTTTGTACATTAAGCACCAAAGCTGGGGTTGTACTGCAAGGGCAGTTTTGATGTTTTTCGTGTGACTATTTGTACAATGTGAGATTCATATATATAATCGTTTTTGATTTATTGTAAGTTAAATCTAGCCCTCTCCTATTTCTATTCTAGCATCTCCTATTTGCCAGACATTTCGAGAGTTAACTTGTTCTTATTTTATACGTTATTAATTTATTTTATAATTATTTCACTTTTTAATTTACCAACTAAAAGAAGAGATAGTTTCTAAACTCGTGTTTTTCTTTTTTTGTTACTCGATTTCGCGTAGACGCCTGGGCCGATTTGAATATTTTTCAGTTAGTATCAGAATCTTACTGACTAAAACCCACCATGTTTGATCTTGAACCCTTTTTGTACCAGGACAGCGGTGACTCTTTGTGTGTGCATATAGGTAACATACAATAAAATAAAAATACATATTTAACTGACACTAAAATCTTCTGAGTCCACTTGGCAACAAAATGCTTCGATACTAACTGCGGGTTGATTGTGGTACAATCCAAATATATACCTCTATTTTATTATGCGTAAATAGTTGGGAAGCTACCTACAAAAGTTAGAAACGTGTCAAGCACAAATGCAAGCGTTCTAGTGAGACCCTTACGTTACTGGATCTCGCGTTCTGGCCGTTCAGTTGGCCAAAGGAAGAATTGAAGTTTGACAGACTTGTAGGAAAGTCAATCCTCCTCAATTACAAAAGAGGGTTTTATTTAAAAATCCTATAGATTTTACTGTATAAACAAACGAACTAATGTTGTGTTCCTACATCACTTAATGTTGCTGTGTTGCCATTCAGAAAGTAACGGGTCTGTGAATATATGATTATTTTAAAGAGTATTTTCTCTAATTTCCTGGGTTGATGTCTTAAAATTACAATGAATGATAAAATTTCGCGACCTTTTTTTATACGATTGCTTGAACGCTGTTTTACAACCATACTTCTCTAATGGAGCTTACGATGTCCCTATTTCTCAATATTGTGAATGTTTTGTGCAGTACACAACTACTTTCACTACTTTCTGTCAGTTATACAAGGCGTGGAAATGGTCTCTACGCCTTGTATGCCTATGCAAACAATATTTGACAGGGAAAATCATTACAACGAGAAGTCCTTAGGAGATTGGGAGTTCCTGGGCTATCGGCGGCCAGCCATGAATTTGGTATCAAACGATAGCTCTAGTAGTAATTGGAAATAACTTTTACTATGGGCGTTATCCCGCGGGACATTTAGGAAAAAAGATAAGTATTCGGTTATTTTTGCATCAGAAATGTATGAGCTGAGACATCCATTTTTTCGCAGTTTTTGATATTTATGTAATTCTGAGCTTTTAAAAGGCTTTTAATCCCCTGTTTTATTATTTCTAATTAATCCTGATCATCTGATATAGGTTTTTGACAAAGTATTTTTTTTTCTTGTATGAAAAGTAGCTCGTCGCTAAGTAGCGATTTCTTCAGTGTTACAGAAAGCACTTCAAGCTCCGTTTAAGGCGTACCTTTTAACTGGGTTGTGTGACAATAGGTGTCAAAAAAGTTCAAAGTTCTTCGGTTTTAAAGTACATCACGGGGATAGAACTTCATAACAGTAATTATAGGACCACACTACATCCATTAGTACGAAAATCATCGCTGGCCGCTGATAGCCCGGGCTCCATAGAGATTTGCCCATTATCCTTTAAGTAGTTTTTATTAAAAATCCAAATTTACCTGTAATCTATCAAAACTCTTATCTCTTACCATGTCTTACGGCCAGTTTCTTCATCAAAAGTTAAAGTTAAAGTAATGTCTAAAGTAAAAGTAACGGTCAAATTCGTTTTTTCAAGGCTAAACTGACAGCAAAATTCATAGAAAAATTTAATTTAACCGTTACTTTTACTTTAGACATTACTTTAGCCATAACTTTAACTTTAACTTTTGATGAAGAAACTGGCCGTTAAATCCGTATATCTATTTTGACCTTCGTAGGAATATTAATCAAAATTATAAAAGAGACGTCTGTTTGGGAACATAAATAATGTGAATCATTTGATTGCGATTTCTAAAAAATCTAAAGAAAATCATTGCAAGATTATTATTTGTTAAAAAAAGTTTAGTTACCTACTGACTACCTTATTCCAACCAGTGAACACAGGCAAGGATATGAGTTATGTCAAAAATCAGTTGTCGACTGTTTTCGTATCGGTGAAAACGTGAGCGGCGCCCCGCAGTGGGCTCGTACCTCACCCCCTCAGGTTGTCGATTTTGACAAGACAAGGAGCCTTAAGGCATTGTATAAAAGTTCGTCGTAAGTTATATTCTCTTTACAATACTGGATATAAAACAAATAGCTAAACAATCCGTGTATAGGGCCACTAGTCACCTGCCAGCAGGCGTGTTAGCACAATGGAAGAAAATATTACTAACATAACACGTATTTACAATTTGAAATGCACCACAAGGGTTATATTTACAAAGAATACTCTAAAGAACAGTATAATACAACATGGAACATAATTTTTGCATTTATTCTAATTTACAACTCAGTAATTCTCCAATCGTGAAAAAAAAAAAATCTGTGATTCTTTTTTATACAAAAAAAAAGTCATTGATTGAATTTAGAATTTCACAAAAAAGTTACAATACATGTTCCAAAGTCACAGTTGAATTTCCTACTTAATCTAAAGAATCAATACTAGCCATTGCAATTCTGATTTCGGTATTGACAGTGACTTATTACCGTTTTTTCCCAGTATCAGGTTTCACAGCATGTCATCTTCAAAGCCTTCGCCGGTAAGTATGTGCGGGTCGCCTATAGCGGGTACCATGTGCGAGTACTCACTGGTCGCCCATAGATACAAGTTAAGAGTTCGCTCCGTACATTGTGCTATGAATCTGAAAGAGAACAGAACTTGAAATTAGCGGCGTTGAAAGTAATGGAAGTAAAAATAATGTTATATGTAAAAGGATAACGGGAGTGCATAAGGGACTATGTGTATTAGGAGAGTATGTAAGGAAGTAAACAGAGAGAGCTCATGAGGCAGTACAAAAGGGTAGGACATAAATAAAGCAATTTCTGAGGCAAGTACGTACGGGTGGTACATAGGGAGAATAAGGGACAATTTCCACTGAAAGAGCAGCGGCCGTAAGAGCACGGACAATGTAAGAGCGCGGCCCGCCGCGCTCGCGCTCAATCACTTGCATTTACGGCCGCTGCCGGCCGCTGCTCTTTCAGTGGGGATTGACCCTAAGTGCCACGTCACAAGTAAATTAGAGTTGTGGGATGGCCACTATGGTAGATCATAGATTCCAAGAATGAACACACGCTAGATCAGTATGTTATCTGAATAATTGCGATTAAAACAGAATGACTGTAGCCGGTATTAAAACATTGATAAATGACAAACAATCGAACAATTCACTCGCTGAGATCACGATAAAAATAGAAATATGCAGCCACTCATTGAAGTTACATAAACTCATTATCATGACTATCCTTACCGTACCATGCTTACTTCATAAATACTAAAGTATTTACTTCAGCAGGCATAAAGGGAACATATTATTATAAGGTTGTAAATAGTTTATTCAATGGTTACACGTGGATGTCATAATATTTTGCTGTACTTTAATAAAATCTCAAGTTTATTTTACATTTTATAAAGTACAAATACGTCATATCTCGTTTTTTTCAGTTCAAAAAGTCAATTGGTGTGGAAAATTTTAATTGATTGCAAATCTAACGAAATGTCAATGGCGTAGCGAAATACTCCCATATTTTTCTGATTGAATAGGTAATCAGAAATTAAATTAATCTCTATGTGACATATCAACTTTCTTAAATATACAAAAAACTGTTTGGTCATTTGCAATGGAGTTCTAATCATCATTATTCATGAATACCCAACTTAAAATGAGGGGTGTTATAAGTTTGTGTTGTGTGTTTATTTGTGACACAGCAGCTTTGCAGATGAACCAATTAGGATGCGTTTTTTTAGATGAAAGCTTTTGTTCCAGCTGTGATTGTTAGACATATTATTTCTTCAAAATATAAATCAACACAACATGAAAATCACACTATATGACAGCAACAGCTATTTGCAAACAAGTTTCTAAAGAACTCCGGTGTTTCTTTGCATACCAGTTTTAATATAAAATTTCTTACCTAACAAAAGGTCTGACATCACCCTCGTTGGCAGTCTGCAAGTGTTGGTAATACAGATGACGATGCTGCTTAGCGATGATCACCGGCGGGTACCCTGCCTGCATCAGCAGCAAGTTCATTAGAAGCCTTGATGTCCGGCCGTTACCATCTATGAATGGATGTATGTGAACTAGTTTGTAGTGGGCTAGCGCTGCATATCTGGAATTGTTTGAAAATTATATTAATACAATGTGAAGGGCTTTTAAGGGCAATTATGAGATTTGATATAAAAGTAGAAAGGCTAACTGGTACAAGTAAAAAGGTTGAATATGCGCTTTGTTATAAAGATATTGCAAAAGAAACTCCAGCAAAGTATGGTAATTTCTACAAAGTATGAATAAAATAATTATTTCATAGTTCACACAACACGCTAATTTCAAAGACTTGGAAATGAAAGCATGGAGTGTGTTCAGTGAGACACAAACTTTTACTTTCTATTTAGTGAATGTTTACTACTCCATGTGTTCGTTTACATAACGTTAGTCAATTTTATCTCTTGAATACTTTTGAAATGAATTCTCATTTACAGTATACATATAGGTATGTTATTTATTTAGCTCACCTAACAGGATGCAAGTCCAGAGCATCTTCAGAGTTCAGCCATTCCAAGAACTGTATCATCAACCTCTGTATTTCTGAGGGGCCGGGGGGTATGTGCCCACCAACATACACCTGTGTTCTCCGGAACTGACCTCCCTCAATAGGGTCCACATGACCCAAAACCCTTTTGTGAATCTCAAGTATATCACCCATTGTGATTGCCCGTAATCGGTACAGTAATGTTGAATTAATGTACTTCATTGCTGCGTCTAGACCTAAGATTTCATTATGCTCATCTATACTTTTCCCTGACACTGCTATCCTAGTCTCTAAAACACTTCTTGTCTGCTGCAGTGTCATAGTATTTCCTTCAATGGCAACAGTGTGGTAAATATGCTGGAAGTATGCTTCTTTTTTTGCCCTTCTTAAAGCTGAGTTACTTTCAGGTATAGATAGAAGTGCATCTCTCTTCTCATCAATCTTCCGTAACATTTCTCTGTCTAAGTTCTCCACTATGCTGGCAGTGCGTTGCCTGTTCTCTAAAGCTCCAGTATGCTCAGGATAATTTGTTAAAGCTAAAGTATAAAGCTGGTCAGCCTTAACCACATCTTTCTTCGTATCTTCTAAGAACTCACCGTAGTGGTTGAGTATGTCGGGGTGTTTCGGAGATAAGGCGAAAGCATGTTGAAACAATTTCAATGCTTTGTCATCTTTGCCTACCTTTTTCATTTCCAGAGCAGCGTTCAGGGAAACAACTGCTTCGGCATCGCGAGTTTTGTCAAACGATCTCAGTGGGGGCGGAGCCGGATTCTCTTCAGAAATGGGTTCCAAATAAGTACCATACAAACCATCTGGTATGGGCGCAAATGGCTTCGCTAATTTCACTTCGTAATTTAACAATTTGTGCAGCGCTATTATAACTGATATCGTACACACCAAACTTGATAATATTAGCACAGTTTTACATCTATCTACGATCATTTTTGTGTTGATTTTCCAATTACAACCGCACTTCATTTTTTCGGTTTTGTTTGTCCTACCTATGAATAACATGATTGCGTCGTTCACTGTAGCATATGTTTACCGATAAAATCTCTGTAATGACTGTAAAAGTTTTAGATTTCATCGTATATTGCAATATTATTTCTAAACTCTAATAACAAAAAACCACGTAAGGTCATTGTTGACATTTTGACACACTGAATGTGTCATCAGTCAGTGTCAGGCCCGAAATGGTAGAAAAGTGTTGAAATGTTTGTTCTAAAAAATCCCAGTTTAATTTGTACACTGTACTAAGCCAGATTTGTTGAATAATTGAGAAGTAAATTATATTTTTGTACATTCAAAACTGATTAAAACTAATAAAATAAAGGTTTCTTACCCATTAATTTATAAATTATATGTCTAAAGTAGTAAATTTTCTACTAAAATAGTAGAAAGTTTACTATAACTAGCAACACCTGCAACAAGCTGTCAGTGTCAATTTTAACATTTCATTACACGCAGAAAAAAGAGGTGAAAAGATGCTAACATAAGTGCGGTACCTGTTTGTAGAGTTTCAAACGCGAATGATTTTCAAAGCCGAGCCGCCCCTGTGTGAGAAGTGTGCGGTGCACACAGGTGCGAAGGTAATAGGGGCACCGTGTCCCGGTGCGACGCCACTACCGCTTCGTGAGCTTTATTAACACCATATATTCTTAAATATATAGGTATAGAATAGCAGTAGGTGGTATTAAAAACAATATACCAGTGGCATCGATGCGTATATTTTAATAATGTCTACTCATTGCTTTGCGATCGTCCGCCAGCGAACGTTGAAATTGATTGCATTAAAATTGTCAAAAGCGCCACAAGTCATGTCTACCACTTGTATGTTGTATAAGAGACACCACGCTACCGCCGAGCGGAGCCTTTGCGGTAGGGAGTACTTTCATGCATTTCTAGTACCTAAGATGGTTGTTACTGTCAATATCTACTGTAAACTGTAACTCTATATAAGCTATTTATTTTAGGTACTGTTTAGATTAGGGTAAGGTCGCCATAGGCGTATCAGTTCAGGGAAAGGACTAAGGTTAGATACTTTACCCTACCGAGCTAAGTAGGGGCTGAACTTAAGAAACACAACAAACTTTCATAATAATCATTTATTTTTTAATTTTAATACTTTTATCGTTCTCTCGTCTCAAATAAATAATAATCCCACGTAGACACTCAGATCATTTACGAATAATAAGTAAACAGTAATCACTAACATGTATTCACATTAATTGATTAAATAAATTTATTTCTAACTAAACTTAGTAATTATAATATTATAGGTACTTAAAATTAGCTAAACAAACCCTCTGCCAATAAGGCATAAGCTGCTTGACGATTAAAAGTAATCATTTAAACATGTTCGTAACAATGAACTTGATTAAATACAATACTTTTAAGCTCAGGTTTCATCAACGCGCGAATCCGCAAAATAGCGATTTTACGATCGCGTCGTAAGTTGCTGACTAGACAATCGAGTCGTCACAACGATAAAACTTAGCGAGCATAATCGCTAATGGCAAGTTCCGAAGATCATCAAACATTCTTCGAACGATCGAGTGTAGAGCTCAGCTACAATCGATTTGATTCAACACCATCGTCGTAAGTTGCGTGCTCGTAACTTCCTGCGTTCAAGAAGCATTTTAACGATTACTGTGCGACAAAATGCGTTGGCGAGAGTCTAAACTACTTAAAACTACGCTTAGCGCTATACTATGGCAGTATTGCAGGAAATTAGAGAGCATACAACATGAGTTTCATAATATCAAGCAGCTTAGTGATGGGCCCGCTGCCGACGGCTAACCGATACTGCGACATACAATTGGCAAGATTAATTTTGTTAATGTTAGTTGTTGGCAAGTTAGTTACCTATAATTTTGCTATAAATCGATGTTACGTCTACGAATCCTTTGGAAAAGGATGAGTTAATGTCGTAAAAATACAATCGTTGCGTTTAGCCGCATCTGCTACCGTCACTTACAACTAAATTATATAATTTGGAACAATTTTCTGTCTGCGTTTCTCTAGGAAACAATTCATGCGACCAGCGCCTCACACTCCTAAATCCCTGTTGAGTCACTCATTAATACTATTTTTATTTTTCTCAGAAAAAGCGTACGTAGTGAAACAGACTTCACAGCCTGAATTGGAACTAGGAAAGTTATGCATTCATGAAATCTATTCTTAATTTTTATCGGTGGTATCATGCTATGTAAACTTCTTTTTAGATGTAAACTAATCACTAAACTTAGCTATTGCCATTGTGTTTCTACATAAAAACTGAATCTTCATTGCACAAAGACTACAATAACCTAGTTTTAACATTATTTGATTAGTAATGAGAATTAATTCATCTAGAACTCCGTACAAATCCAACTACAAAAACAGATGTTAACAATTCAACAATTTTAATTAATTTCCAAACAATCTAATAGAATACAATTTCAAATTCCTACTTTAAAATTTACACAGCATGCCAACGGAAATATGATATAGTTAGTTTATCTCCAATAGTTCCTCGTTTAGTCGATTAACGGCACATGGAATCGACTATGATCATGGTTGAGTATATTGAGCAGCCGAGGGCTATCATGGTGCCCATGGCTATACTGGAGTGGTATGTCCTGAAGGTCTTGAGGACACGGAGGTAGCGGGGACAGTGTGCGAGCTCACCTAGAATTAGGCGACCGACCTGGAACAAAGAAAATACGAGATTAAGTAAAAATCTATGACATTGATATCGATTTGATCCCATTATCGACTCGGAATAGTTTGGTTTGACTCGAGAGCCATTTGAGATGTTTAAATGGCATTTCATATCGACAATCGTTAGGTACACGTGATTGTCAATCTTGCAATTTGAAAATAAGCCCTAATTCGATTACGTCAAGCTGAAACTGCATTACATAATACTGAGATTCTTCAAATTAAAACAAACATCACTTCCAAGTAAACAATTGCTAAATATTAAGTTTTATTGCATCATTGGCATTTGTTTTCCGATGCATTTATCAGTTATATGAAATAATTTTTGCAACAATAGCACGTGTGAATCACGAGGTATGGAGGGTCGGACGATACGGCATCAGGTGACTGTTGTCAAGTGCCACTCAATTGACTCAATTCCTATGTTTTAGTGCTGTTTATGAATTAGTAGCAGGTAAAGCATGTGTCATAGATAATGTAGACCTTGAACTTTGGTGTTCCAACATTACGTTCTAGAGAAAGTGTTTGAATAGACTTGTCTAGTTTATTGCAATGACATGACTAGATTTTTTAATGAATCTACGTTGTTTACTTGTTTCTTTTGTTTAAGACACACCTTTTGTTTAAGAGTAATGGCTGCATTATTTAAGAAGAGTACACGATCTAGATTGCTTCTATATGTCTTCATAAATACAGAACTGGCTATGTTTGAAACCAATTAAGTAATTGCGTCTTCTCTGCAAGGTGATGCAACGAACGAACGAATTCTAAGAGCCACAGACAGCCATATAGGAGCGGATCCCCTATATTATACCTACTACCGTTATTGCCTTATCCAGGTACAAATATCGTACTCATATTGTAATAATGCTACTTACTTCTTGTCCGCCACCGGCTGCCTCTTCCATCTGCGTCTTGACATGCTTGGCGCGCAGCATGGGGCGCACCAGGCGCAGGCGCACGTACGACTCGATGCTGAATACCGCTAGCAGGAGCGCTAGCTGTAACAAATGGAAATAACATATTTAGTTTTAAAGATAAAAAAACATAAGTACTTAGAAGTTTAATAAAAAGGATTTTTTTTGTTTGTAGCCTAAACGCACCGAAAAATCTGAACAGATATAAAAAATCTCTCAATTAAATAAAACCATTTTTACGGTTATATTAATATTATTTAATCCCGACGTTTAGGATCCTTTACAGCAGCAACATGGATGCTGTTTATTTAAATGTCAAATATTCGCGTAAGTGTCAGAAATCAATCAATCTTTCACTGTTTGGAAGCTACACTATCCTCGGGTGACATAGGTATCATTTTGTCGGGATACGGGAAACAGCTAGTAAATAATAAAAAAGTGTGTGTGTTTCTGGGACTGGAAGCCGACCCCAACATATTTGGGAAAAAGGCTCGGAGTAGGAAGATGTGTGTTTCTGGGTGTTTTTATGACATGTCGATGTATTCTTACTTCGTATTGTGTAGAGCTGAAAAGCTTTTTAGTTACATGAAGTGAATGCCTACCTATTCTACCTCCGCAGTGTGTGATGTTTTATTGTAAGTTTGGCAATCACCTTTATCTATACTAATATTATAAAGCTGTAGAGTTTGTTTGTTTGTTTGTTTGTTTGTTTGAACGCGCTAATCTCAGGAACTACTGGTCCGATTTGAAAATTTCTTTCAGTGTTAGGCTATAGGCTACTTTTTATCCCGGTACGGGAAGTAGTTCCCACGGGATGCGGGTGAAACCGCTGGCAGAAGCTAGTGATACATAATCCGCAAAGAAAACAATAAATTAAATCCATTTGCTATAATTACTTCAAAGCTCTATAGCTATGTATAGAATAGAACAATAGAAGCTTTATTTCTTGTACTAAAAGCCTAAGTAATGACTATGTTTCGCAGAATTCAAGAAAAGGCATAACACTTCATAATGGCTAAGTGTACACTGACCTGTGGTCAGTAGGTACATACTGTCACGATATCAATTAAAAGTATTTCAACGATTATTTCCTTATATCCGGTTCCTATAATAAAATGGCGATAAATTTTTAATCTGTCAGTTATCCAGAATGAGATCATGCTTTTTAATCCGACCTTTTAAATCAACCTTGCATTTACTTAATATTACAAAGCAAATATCTTGTAATAAACTGTGTGGTCAAAAATATAATGTTTATAAGATTAATCAAGACCTTGTATCCTTTCTTTGTGATTAATGATCTATGTTCACACATTACAATTTGGTAGTGTTGCATGTTCCAAATAATTGCCAAGTAATGAGGCTTTTGCAAGTACATTTTACATTCTAATTCTAATAACTATTTCATGCTTCAATTCATCAATCATTTTCCGAATATATTTTTATACAGCTCAAATTAGCCTTAAAAAGTTGTGTGTCAAAATACTAATAGCTGTCTGTGGTCATTGTTAATTTGGTGTTCCTTTGTATTGGTAACTTTTTAATATTTTAGTACAAGGCTTTCCTAGTTAGGAATGAGCACGCAAGAGATGTACAAATACTTAGGTACCAATAAACATTATCATTAATCATTATTGGTTTTTTAAAGGCCAAATAAAATAACACGTTAAAATCATAGAGTTACATGCCTGAAACTGTATTTATTTAACAATTTGCACAATGGCACTACCCTGACATTTGAAAACAATAAATAAAATTGTATTTTTAACACTGCACTTAAGTTTTATAGCTTTGCAAGGACGAAAATGTAAAACTAATGCATAATGGCGGCTGTTTACTTGTAATCATCATTAATCAAACTCATTTGGTTAATTAAGTTTACTTATGATAAGACAGGTCATTAACTCGCGACGTAATATTAAGTAAAATTATTATAGAGTGCTAAAAATTGTAGTGTTTGCAAGATGCATTTATTGTGCTTAAATCAAAGTGACTACGAAACTTCCAAAAAAACATTATTTTCAGTACCTACCAAATTCGTAGAAAATGATTAAAAGATCCATAAAATGGAATTGAACCTCATTGGAATTTACCACTTACGCTCTAGAATATGTGTACCTATATCAAATAGGTAACTGTTTTTGCGTAGTTAATTTCATCATTTTCAATCACCACAGTCGCATTTAATTTGCCTACTTTATAGAGTAATTAAAAACACATAAATCTGTTAATTAATTAGTTGTTTAACACTGCATTTCAAATCAAAACATAAATTGGACCCGTTTTAAGACCGACTTCTCGTCTTCTAAACATTAATTAAAATCGTCCATATATTAATTCTTGAGGCCAATAAATCTAGTTAGTTGAAGGAATGTGTGAAGTGCCCATCAGATAACGGGTCATATTGTCTCTGTTTCTAGAACATTGCTTCATATGATTTATCTTGTAGGGAACTGTTTCTTATGAAGTTAATTGTCCCTTATGGAACTGATTGTCAGTGACAGTAGGAAATAAATTCTGGTTGTTGCTGGAGAAATCACTGTTTAAGTATTAACATTGTACTTGTTTGTTAGAATATAAAAGGATTAAGTGTTTATTATTTATAGAGAAGCTGGTTTACTTTCTAGGATTTATCTTTAAAATGCTATTGGAAACAAGAAAAAACTTCAAGGATGGGCTATAATAATGCCTTAATCCTATTCATTTCTCTTTACCGCTAAATTGAACATCTTACTTAAACACTGCGTACGCAAGTACTTTTACTGCATACGTACCTACTTTTACTTATGAAATATGCAAGAACATCGAATAAACAGCGTATAATATAGCGCCAATTAATGTCAATGACAATAAGTAAAGTGCACGCATTTAACGCATTCGCGCCATTTAATATTGTATGTAATGATATGCGCCATATAATGTTCTTATATGCGCCATATAATGTACATTATATGCGCCATATTGTGTTCAACTCTTGTATAACGTTTATTTGAAGTTTATTGCGGACCTGTAACCTTTTGCTCGTGTCAAATGGGTTGTTGTAAATCAGAACCTGGTAAGTATGTGCTAATTTTGTTTAAGGATACAATGCGGTGATAAGGTCCAAGATGGATGTGTTTATTTGAATTTAACTGTATGTGAAGTGGTTTAAATGTAGGTTTAATTTTTGAGGTTTGTGGTCTTTTTAAAGAGTTAAAAATTAAGGTTATTTTTGACTCATCAATTCTTAATCCATCTACGCCATGTTGATTTTTGTCTATGACTATTTTTTTTTCGTATAGTTTTTATACACATGTTTTTGATCCTCACCTGTACCCAGGAGGTCTGTTCGAACTGTGTGAGGCACTGCGTCCTGTAGTAAGCAAGCAGAGCCAGGAGACTGATGACTGCGTTGAAGGCGTAGTACACCGGGAACAGCACCGTCTGCACTCTGCCGAACTCGTGGCGAGGGAGGTTGAAGTATAGCACTATACCTGTGGACGAAGGAAAATATCTTATTAATTTATGTGAATAATTTGAAAATATCAGTTGCATTTTTCTAGAAACGAATGACGGAAAAATAAGACCGAGCGATTTTAATGAAAAATAAAAATTATCTGCTTATTACTCAATCAATTAATTAAGATCTCCAACTGTGATAAGTTGAAACAAATTACCACGTTTTAGTTGTTAAGCATGTGGTTCCAATTTAAAAACTCGAAACATTTAAAAGTAGATTTACATAATCTTTTTTTAAATGCAAATTGTTCGAAACTTGAATGTGTTGAGAAGGTTTTACTGTAAAGAGGTCTTAAGCTCGTACTTCAAAAGTACTCTATCTGTGTACGTCAATAAGTATGAAGTAAGTACGTCAACACGTTTATTCGTCGTGTCATGGTCCCTATTATATAAAACACATACAGACATGGTAGTCTTGCCCCGAAGCTATTGCCCTCCCCGCAAATATTTGCTCCTGTCTGGCGAACCTTTGTGAATGACCCTGAATTGGGTTGACGCTCCTACACATCATTTAGTCTTTGTTATTTTTGAGACAAATGGAGAAAAAAGAAGTTACTGAAATAGATTTTCATTTTTTTTACAGATAGAAACATCGTTTTAGTTTTATTATGATAAATGGTTAGAGAAAGTTTTTTTAAACGTTGAAGCATGTCAACGTACCTAACAATGGTATATACAAATGAATCCGATTGTTTGTTTTTGTCATATCATTTACATACCTAATGAATTAATCTTACATAACGCGGTTGGGACACGTGTTCTAATATATTTTAGATTTATAATACTTAATACCCAGGATCAAATCACAAAGGTCGTTTCAATCTATTTGAGATGTCAGTGTCAACCGGAACACAGCATGCCCGCGAATTCGTCCGCTCGTGTTACCGGCAAATTGCACGACAGTGTACTTATAAAGGATGTTGACTGTAATGTTACGAATGTGATGTCCAAATTGTTTTGAATTATTTCGTGAATCAGATTGTTCGAATAACACCTCGTTTTAAAAATGAATGCCAATTATGTCACTCTGTAATTGGATTAAAAGGGCGGTAAACTATACTGAAAAAAACGTATTAAGTAACCTTATCTAAATGGAACACCATTAAAGAAATATCCAGAATTTAACTCTAAAAATGCTCGGATTTTCTTATCAAAATATCATCTTGCAAACAGGTTCTTCCAAAGGGGTTTTAACTTGGAACCTAAACTCTTGAAATTAACGGCACACAAAATCACGGTATCTTAAGCACGAAGACATGAGATCATCAATTAGTTCTCATTAAATAATTACACAATTATTTATTGTTATTCTTTGTGAAGAATGTTTTTCAAGCCCAAAAGTAATTATGTACAGGAAGAAAACTTGTTGCCAATTGATTTTCAACTTTCTGTGGAGAAATTAAGGTTTAAAGTGCCAGTTTAAATGATTGGGCCATCAACTATCGTGCTGAAGTATTTATGCTTTGGTTGAATGGACCCTTTACTCAGGTCCAAGTATTGTATAAGTCGAGATATGAGTTTTCTCACACCTTTGTCTTGTAAAGTTTTATACCTAATACTAATTCACGAACGTAGTGACATATAATTTACTGAAATTAGAAACCAAGCAGTTATGCAATTACAAGAAACAAGCATAATAAACATAATTGCAATTGTTTTATTATCCCAACATGTCCGTCCTTGTTGTCACCTTCACATCTTTGGGTAAAAAGTTTTTCATAAAAACAAACACATTTATTATTTTGTGACCTTTGCAAACTATCATTAAAGAAATAAATAAGGATCTAAATGGTGATATTTTTTATTAAAAATATAATTTATTTAATAGCTTATTGGATGTAAATAATTATATAATTTGAATACTAATTTTATGTTCCTAGTTTTGACAAGAAATGTGCGGTTTAAAATCGTGAATAGACAATTCCTAATGACATAAATGACAGTTGTAAGAGGATATCCGATCGGATTGACTGACTGATAGTTGATAAATACTGGCTGATGTTATTATAGAAAAACAAAGGAATGGAGACTGTAAACAATACATTCTGCGATGTACACGTGTAAAGTGGAATGGCCGCGGGAACGAACACTATTACAGTGAACATTCGTGATCAGCCATTTTATGAGTCTGATAGTAACACTAACTCATTATGGCTTCTTCGTGAAACTGCGTAGGTTAATTTTAATGGTTATGTTAGGTACTTTAAAAGTTATTGGTCTCGAATAACATTTTCTTTATGTAAGCACTTGTATTTTATAAAAAAACTGATCTTTTTGTTTTCAAATACATTCCGAAATACCGAGGAAAATTCTTAAAGCCACTCAAATATTTTGGAATAAAACCTCACAAACAATTACAGAGTTCCGCCTTCTTCAAATAAATACAGCCTTCTTTCATAAAAACTGGTGTTTCTCAACGACAAGACTGTAACTTTTTAATTCGAACGTTCCTTCACGTACGTAATGCGCGCGCTCGGAAACGTGATACATTTCTTCGAAATTTGAACGAGTATCTGGACGTGGTTTGATATAAAGAAAGTAAAAACTTTAATTATTTGATTCGTGAGAACAACAATCAAATTTATATGAATGATTTATTTTCAACAATCAGTTAGCACAAGACCTAGAGTCTATTAACAGCGATTTCTTGGCACACTTCAGGTTTTTAAAGCTTCGATGAGTAAGGGCTAATTTAAGAAAACCTAAAAGTATTCAGGAGTTGAATAACTTTTGGCCATCATTTCATAATTAAAACCCATCACATTATTTCGGCATCATCAAAGATTCAACTTCACACCATATTTATTTAAAATCTTTAAAACCTCCGCCATTTTTATTACGAACTATAAAGACTCCCGCCATTTTACAACATTCTAGACTTACCAGAGACTAATGTCATCCAGACTTGCGCTCCCAAGTGCGTGGCGACTGCGGTGACATACAGTGCTCGCCAGCCGCGAATGCTGCCGCTGGTGCCGGGCCGGCTCAGCCAAGCTAGGAGGACCACGACCGCGAGGGCCACGTGGAGAGGTTGAGAGGTTCTCGTCGCGATACTGTGAAAAAAGAAAGGAACGTCAGTCATTTTTCGTCAGAAGGCGATGATTTTTCGTATGATGGCAAACTATATGATATAGATGTTGAACATGTTATTACTGAAGCTTATTTTTGTTGTAATATATTTTTTTTGCAATTTCTCATACCCCTTAAAATACCATAAAAATAGGTTAAAGCCAATAATCTTAAAGGTAGGTATATCTGTAGTCGATAATTCAAAATAACACTAGTGTAAAGTTTACAGCAACCGTCTATTAAAACCGCAGTGTTTCATAACTGAACCAAGGTTGTTGCTAACTGACGATAAATAGTAGACTAAGTACTAGCTATATTCTACCTCATTATTGAAACCTTATTAAAGTATGGAGGAAATGTATTTGAACACCAAATTCGGCGTGTATTTGCGTAGGCATGTGGTAAGTCTACAAATGTGTAATGCTGTGGTCGATTTTGTGGTTAATTAGATTAACGACTTCTTGTGTTATTTGATTATATCTATAAATATGTTTATAATAATTCGTTAGACTTTAGTTTCTAGTGTGAAAAAATTACATATAGTTCTAATCTAAAGGCCTGATTTTTATCTAGTTTAGCTATAGCGTAAATCTTTCGACACCACATTTTCCAAAAACGGTAAAGCCACGTGAAAACACCGATATCACCGTGTGAAGTTATCGATATAATCGATTTGGACACGTGACTCGGAAAAACAATGGCGGCATGGAAATTTAATTTGTGCAGTTGTCGGTTTGAGCAGATTTTCTTATAATGGACGCACCATGTCATTTGTTACTCGTGCCGTCAAACTGATATGAATATGACGTAGAAAACTGACCAGTATTTAAATAATTAACTAGCTGTTTTTCCGCAGTTTGACTGGCGTCCCGTGGGAACTACTGTCCGTAGGGGAATAAAATGTAGCGAAATAATTTTTCAATTCGGTTCAGTAGTTTCAGAGCTTTTAGGGTCAACAAAGAAATGTTTACCTGCTCTTTATCATATTAGTATAGATTGAATATTTAGGTCTCTTGGCCCATTGCCTAATAATATAGATAAAAATTATAAATTTATAATTCCTACAGTTTTGTAAAAGGCGTAAGGATTAAGATTGATTCTCCAAGCACCGTTTGCTCGTCTTCGAGTTATAATTTCTTAAACAAAGGAGTAGGTCATTCACCTCAACGTCTAAATTGATGATGTAACTAACCCTAATAGTTTCACGATGCTCTCCATATCGTTTCTAGAGCAACTGCTAGTAAAAGTCGGGGTTAAATCTGGGCCATTTTGGTTAACGGCCAACCATTAAATTGTGACTGACAGACGGACAAGCTATGTAGTACTTGCTCAATAAGTTGCCCTTAGGGTCCATTTAGTTCTACTTTTACATTTGACATTCGCTGTCAAAATTTTTTCGCGGCAGCAAAAAATTAAGCAAATGGAGCGTTAACTTTTTATTCCCATAAAATTAAATTTTATCTTTTCTGTATTTAAGTACTTTTACAAAGCATAAAAGTAAAAAAAGATGCTAATATGAAAGTGTGACTTCCTTAATGCAATACACACTTATGTTATTTCACAACCACGAAAACAGGTGCTAAGGAGACTTGTAAATACCAATGTCATCGTTTAAACAACCTCATTTCGCGGTATTGCAACCTTTTTTCGATATTGAACTTAATGCCTTTGATAATAGATTCGAATTTACAATACTTGTTAATGACAATCTCCTAGTTTTGTATCCCAGGTCATACCTTATTTGGGCAATAGCCAAAGGAAAGCGTTACAGAGCAATTTCTTCAAAAGAGCGTACGTGAGAATTTAAATAATCGTGATATTCCGGCGCCTGATTTTATTATGATAATAGATACGTCACAGCTGATAATTTAGCGAACAAATAATAAGTATTTGTATATTTATATGTAGAATTACTTGTGGCGACAAATCTTTAAATGTTTCTAATTGTAAAGACATACAGTAAGTACATTACTAATATTCAAAGTGTGACCTCTATTTAGGCAGTAAATACATACGTGAAAAAGAAGCGTGTGTAGTATCGTGTGCATTAAGCCTAAATAAAAATGGCTGCCTCTAAGTTCATCACATGACTAATTACTCAACGTTCAATCTCATATCTAATGAAAACAATGACACCTGTATTTTGTATTGCAGAATCACATGACATTCCTTTCCAAGCGGTTCAATAACTTATTATATTTATAAAAACAATGCAATAAGGAACTCATGTTTCACTGCACCGAGTAACTTAGATCCTTCTATAAAATACAGGATTTCCTGAACAAAACAGATAAAGTATTAATCATTAAGATTATTTATTATTCACTTTATCTTGCGTCTGTAATTTGGCCTTGATATACCTACGAAATTTTTAGGTCTCGAAGCAACAAAAGAGATTTTATTGTGTTTCAAATGTCACCGAGTTATACTGTCAGGCAATAAAACAGAAATAAAAACACTACAGAACTTAAAACATTAATATTTTGTTAAGTGTATAGGATAATAAAAAATAAGGCTTATCGTATTTTTTCAGGAGGCAATGTTATTTGCAAATAATATGAAAAGGTTTAGATCGATAAGTTTTCAACGAAAATATTAATGAAATACAGTAAAGAAAATGTTGACAGATTGATGTATTCTTTTGCAGGCCTATTAAAATATTTTTGTCTATTCTATGCGTATACTGAAAAAGAATAAAGGCTTCATCGATGCCCATAAACAATAATATTATTTTTAAGATTATCGTGCCAATTTCCTAGGAAAATTTATAGTATTTGTTTTTCGTCCCATTTAAGATAAGATAAAGACCAATATTTGTTTGAGATGGCAAAACAAAAATATTTTCGGGACAAAACTGTGCAGAAAACATGTGATTTTGGCGTTACGCCACGTCACATGCTGACTTTGGTTTATTTTTAACAGAATGTGTACGTAATTTATTGTTTGTGTTTATTTTGTTCTGACTCTGTATTCCACACGACCGAATAGTTTTGCCGGGATATAAGTTGTCCGTCACTATTTGACTTTGAAGTCCTATAATCTGATTATATCTGACAGTTTTTTTAATTTAACAACACGTACTCGTTCCACCCCGAAAGTCAATTTAACTGCTTGTATGTCGCTAATTATAAAACAATAGAAAATCAATTGTGTCTCGCGTATGAATATCTGTGCTCCGACATACAATGGGTTGAGTGCAATTATCATACACAGTTAGTTCTAAAAGGCAAATAACCTATTTCGATTGCGAAACATTCACAATACAACACAGATAAGTCGTTTATCTGTCCATCACAAATTATCAGACCTTTTTCTTTTCCTATCGGTTTTAATTTTACACACTGCAATATCAGCATGACGTTTATTGGCAATATCTGCTATTGATTAGGAATTAACAACTGCCGACGTGCCTCCAACCACGTGCGTATTAATTAGTATGTACGAAGAATTAGCAATTGAAAGCAATGATCGGTGGCATTGGAATATTTTAGTCGATTGAGGTTGCTCTCGATTTCTTGTAGTGATGTTACCGAAAAGAATTACAAATTAATCGAAACTAATAAATAACTTCGTTTAATGAATAATGTTCTCATTTAGCTACTTAGTACGTACCTACAATAATCTACATTTCAACAAACTATCTAATAATTGTCTTAATATTATTTTTGAAACGAGTTGACTCTGTTCGCTTGCCAACAAGTGATGATCTTTGAAGTCTGAAACGACATTCTATATTTTTTTTACGATAATTCTCCGAGATTTTTGCCATACCACTTATTATGATCTTGACAAATAATTACATTAAAAACTGTAATAGTTTTAAAAGAAAAAAAGTAAATTATGAAGTGCCTGAGTTCATATCTTCCTACTTAGTGACATGCTATTACCTGTTACCTGATTGGTACAGTTTTTTAACGATAGCGAATAGTACCTACTTATCACCGTAATATTTTAGACCTCCTGTTCCAAGTAATGATTCATAAATTATTGCTTAATCCGCTTAATCTTAGATAATTTCTCAATATGGGTTATCTATCTTTCATAAATCTTAATCTATGTTCTTTAAATGTGTCATTTTGTAAGTTTGAAGTCTAAAGTCTATCTAAGATACCACTGAGAGACCGGTGAGATTTGGACTTCAAACTTATGTGAACTTTGTGGGGCCTAAAGCGGTAATAGCATTTTAAACAAAAACATTACTTTTGTGCGTCATTTAGATTAGAAAGCAATAAACAAATTACTACTCGCTACTTATTTATTTCATGCGAATTACGATTTATTAGCTAAAGCAAAGTTTCAGTTGACCTGTGCTGTAAAAAAGACAACATAAAAAACACACTATGGAATCAGATGATGATACAGTCTTTTTATCGTCCCACTGCTGGGCACAGGCCTCCTCTCACACAGAAAAGGATTGAGCATTAATCATTGGAATCAGAACAATAAAAAAAAGAAATTTAAAAATGGAATTCGTGGCGGCCAACATTGTGAACAAAAATGTCTTTCTGAACCGTTCCGTTTGTTTCGGCGAGAATCAATTTGCAATGCAATTTTGATCTTGAACTTGAGAAATCGGACAGTGGCCAGATCAAACCGGAAAGTATGAATATAAATTAAAAAGCTACATTACATTCTACTAGTTTTTGTTGGCTATTTTTAGTTAACCTTTTTTTGGTAGCTTGGTCTTATCTCATTCAAAAGTGCCAATAGTGATTAATATTCGGTATAAGTCATTGACTTATAATGTACCTACCTATCTACTAGAACATGTAGTACCTATGTTTTTAGGCTACCTAATACTGGTTAACAACGTATTAGCTTGAAAAGCGCACATACTCTTATTGCAGATACTTACTTGGAAACACGATCTTAAAGTTATATTAAAAGACCCTAACTTGGCCCTAAATTAGGAACAAGTTGAGGGAAGAAAACGCTGAAAAAGAAATTACTGCACAAAATCACAATAATCGAACAATAAATATTGATTTTATAGACGTACGCTTATTACCAATTAGAGAACAGATAATTTCAAAGCGATTGTAACGGTTAGTGGTTGCAAAAAATAGTCATTAGTTACATTTGGCGGGCACGCCATATAATTTCACATGAAACGAATTAAGTATATATCCTGGTAGATACTCTAGATTAATTATTATTTTATTTAAATAAAAAAAAGAAACACTTAAAATTACCAGACAACAGTGCTCTTTCTAATATAAAGTTAATCAAATGCAATAGGTAGGTATATACAGAATTAATTTTGTGTACGTGTAATAATTTTACATAATTACATGTCATAGTAAATGTGCTTACAATTTATGTCACTGTGTCAACAAATTTACGGAAACATACGGTAAGTAGGTATGTCATGACATCACAGACGTCGATTGTAAAGACATACATAGTTGCATAAAGACGTAAGTATGTGCTATACTTGTTCAAGGCAAATAGATAATGTCAGTGTACTGTATTGTAGACTTTGTAGTCTATATTTACGAACTACATTGCTCATCTGTACTAATTTTAAAAACTGTGGTACAGTTATCGGCACGGATATTGGGCTATGACCTTCACCTGCGCAGAAGCGATTTATTGGTTTATTGCCTTATGTGTACAGTGTGCAAAGCGATCCCCACTCTTCCGCCGAGAGCCCAATATCCGTGCCGATAACTATATTTGTTTATTGAATGCTATGTGGAACCATGTTTAGTACTACATTCAAGAGACAAAGATTTACATAGGTCATACATAGCACCTTCAGAATGGCGTAAATATTTTATGTAACGACTTTTCAGTAGCCATAACTTTACAGAATCAAGCTATCTAAGGTACGGACACTAACTTACGCAAATGTAGGCACAAATTCTGCTTCTATAAAGACTTCTATAAATGTTTATAAGAGTCATTTAATGTAATTAAACAACTAATCTATTCACACTGCGTCCGTATAAAATGTTATAAATTCAATATTTACTGGTCAAAAACCCTTTTTATTCGGTAAAACCCTTTTGTCCGTTTGAAGTTAATATCGTATAATAAGTTTCCAATATATAATGCCCTTTGAGCTGCTATTTCAGAGAATTGGGAGCGCAAAAATTAGACCTGATTTCCAGGAATAGACAATTTTTGATCAAAGTATAATCCTTGCTCCTTCTAACCGCAGAAGTTTTATAAATGAAGGAAAGGGTGTATCAGAGGCAAAATTTTATTCGTTCGATTTTTTTTTTAATTCTGGAAGTGGTCGTGCTAAATTTAAAAAAAAATAACGAAAAGGTCTGGCTATCCTTGAGTGGCGATTAAGAAGTATAATGGTTTATTATCTTATTACAAATGAGTCTGAAGCTAGTTATTAATGGGTTTACAACTTCCTATGACCTTCTTTACCTTGTAAAAGGTCAAGTAACGCAAATAATTATACAGATGATCAGTCCACCAAAGAGATTTTATACCTATTCAAGTACACATTACAAGTGGCTTAGCAGCGAAAAAAAAAACATACAAGCAAACTTATTTTTCAAAAGGCTAGTGTTTTCTAGATTAAAAGTCTTTGTTTAGTATCTTTAAATTAATCTATTAGGATGAACATAAATATCTGTCTTCTAATGATCATACCAATTAAAATATCTTTTAATATCTTGACAGCTGTCATCCTTGATTGAATGTAACTGGTTAATCAGTTACTGACGTTAAGCTGACCATAGATTGCAACCCCGTTTGCTTGCAAGTTACACCGGACGCGGTAAGAACTTTAATTAAATATTTATAGGTTTAAATTAGCTGTTATAATTTTATTTTGCTGTGGTTTTACTTCGAAGTGTTACAGGGAATAAACCTTTATTGATATAGCTTGCGCTTTTCCAGTTATTAAGTTTGGTATTACCCATTAAAGTTGAAACAGATAAAAAATATATCTGTCTGGGGCAACGTGATATGACGATTTCAAAGTAAATTAATTTGATATTGACACTGGATTTAATTGATATGGCTTTGTTAGAGTTTATATTGAAGTTTTTCATTTCAAGATATCAGTTAATTTAAATATGTTAGTACTTAGGTACTTGCAGTTTTTTTTACAATTGTTCATACAAAACATATTTTGTTTACGCACGATCTTGATCTTTAAAGCCCTTTAAATGTTACCGTAAAATCGTTAATAATAAAATGTATGACGTCATATACTTATGACGCGTTTTCACGTACAAACACACATTGTTTACATTTCCATCGATTCCGTTTTAATTAAACATCGAATAATAATCGAATATACTGATCGAAATTTATTGATCGACCGTGTTATGTTTTGTCCGGTTTACGAACAAAGATATTTAAAAAACATCACAAGATGACAAATTCGAAATACCAATGTGATTGATAAAAGTGCAAATATTTATTTGTATGCAATTGAAGTTGATAAATATTGCAATATCTGATTAATATTAGTGTTCGGGGATGTGCGTTGTTTGTTGATGTTGAATGAGATGAGAAACTCGCGATTATCGTTAACTTTGTTTATTTACGAAAATCGTTACAAAAATGTTAGTTGAATGCACGCCCGTGTACGATGACGACCGAAAATGCACTAAAAGCTAAAAATTGTGGGCCGAGGCTCACGTGTTTGCGTAAAGGTGTTCGGTTACTCCGAACATATTCCCGACCAGCAAAGATGAGGGAGGCTGGGGTGTGCATCCATTACAAAAAAAGTATAAAGTATAAACAAAAATACAAAAAATATTATTATACAATGCTAAACAAAAATAGAAAAATATTATACCGAATCGTTATTAAAAACTAATTTACGGAACACGGGTCTGGGTTTGCTAAACTCTTTCATCTCGTGTTCTTCTTGAGCTTGCGATTGGTGTTTGTTGATCCTAGAAGTCCTGGGCATTGGTTGAGCTTCGTTGATCGTCTCTTCCGGGGTTGTATTCCAGCTTCTACATAATTTTCGATATAGGAAAACAGCGCATAAGATAACCACTATCCCCAATACGATGTAGATAACCGCATAGTGATGTATGTCGTGGTTAGACATTGAAGTGATACTTTCATATTTCTGTTCTTCTTTCAACTGTTTTAACTTCAAGTCTATCTCTCTAAGCAAGTTGTTGTGCACTGTTTCTGTTTCATTTGATTGGTTGTCCAAATTGTCCTCGTATCCTTGATCAATAGTCAGATTGATTATGTGGTTAATCGGTGCCAGGACTGCTGTTTGAGTATCATATTTGACCTTAAATTGACTCTCATAGTGTTTGTGTCCATGTATTGTAAAAGAGTTTGTTGTCATTACGCAATCGCTATCAAGAGTAATGACATTAGCGCGCATAAGTATGTGCGGCGTAATCCGATCTCCGCATATGATTCGCACTTGACACTGCTCGCAACATACATATAAATATGTGTTTATTTTTGTTAATGAAATGAACTGGCTTTTGCACGCGTCACTGCTTGTTTTGCATACATTATTTCTCTCCAGTATGCAAAGATCTTCATCTGACTTCATCTTGTATATCGGTGTGTTTGAGTCACACATGTATGTTGAGCTTCCTCTGGTTATACATTTCTGTAATATTTCTGTAGTTATAGGTGAATAATTGTCTTTCTGTAAGTTAATGGCAACGTAATCTGAAACTGGAGTGATTGCGAGAGTCATGTTTTTTCTGTACAACTTCGGTACTGCAATGAGGTGATAGAGATCATAAGTTTCTCTGTTGATTAATGGTATTTTTATCTCGAATATAAAATACTTGTCTGTAACTCTGGCTCTTATCTTCATAAGTTCGTATATTTGTTTCAAATCTGTGTGAATGTTTTCAATCGGTAGAGTAACGTCGCCTGTTAATAAGCCAGAAATAACATTCAATTGATGTTGTAGTTGTTTTGGTGTTAATAAATGCAGATTTACTCTTCCCTGGTAAACATCAGAAATAGTGTCCAACATCATGTTTTGAATGTTTTTCAGATTTTGAAGCATACTGTTCGCTGCAATTGCTGTTAGAATAAACTCTTGCTGTTTTGTTATTTCGTTTACTTCCGCTTGGATAGTGTTCAAAGCTTTATCAAGGCTGTTCAGGTGTTTGTTTATGACTTTATGTTGCATGGCAACCATTTTCTCCATCCTTTTAATTAAGTTGTATTCAGATTCTACTACCGATGTTTGATTACTCCACAAATTCTTCAAATGTGCTTCGTTTCGTTTTATAAGTTCAATGTCTTGGGCGTACTGTTCTGCGAAGCGTTCATCTAATACGCCGAACAGTCCATTGGCGAGATATCCAATGCCGTTGATAAGCCCGCGACGCCGTCTGGAGTGCTCTATGAAATGTTGTGTCAGCAACAGCTGGTTATAATACTGCAACTCCGTGTACTCGTGACTTTGTTGTGGTACAATCATGTTACATTTGTTGGTATTGTTCATGCGATTGCAGGATTGTTCCAGATAGCTTGAATATTTTTTGAAGGCAGTTATTCCTTCCCAGTACGGTGACATATCGTAGTAGGCTACCAACGTCCACTGGTGTCGTATGAGTTGCATTTTGGCAATGGGATCAAAGTAGATTGCTTGATTTTCGTTCAGTTGGGTGATGTTACTTGTTCCGTAGGCATTTGAAATAAGAGTCATAAAGAATGTTAGTGCCATCACAACGGAGTACAATGTAGCGGAAATGCAGTGCCTCTTGTTTCCTTTCTTTCCTGTTTGTTTAGTTTGTTTGTTATCAGTTTTCGTTTCAGGTTCATCTTGCGCGGGTCGAATAGGTAATAAACACAATTTGACTATTGGCCGCTTGATGATCCCATGTTGAGTTTTCAGTGAAACAACACGTACATATCCGTCGCGCCCAGGGTGCAGTTCGACTACTCGAGCCATCGCCCACTTCCCGGCTGGTAAGTTTTCATCTTGAATAATGACCAAATTCCCTACTTGAATGTTATCCTGAGGTTTTAACCATTTGTTTCGTGCGTTAAGTTGTGACAAATATTCCGACTTCCACCTCTTCCATATTTGTTGAAATAGTTGATTAGTCAAATACCATCTTGTTCTTCCATCTTCAGGTGTTTCTATGATTGTTACTCCTGCCCTGCCTGTGAGAAAGTGGGCTGGTGACAGGTAATCAAGATCATCAATGTTTTCTGTTAGGGCGCACAAGGGTCTTGAATTTAAACAGGCTTCAATTTGTGTTAGTATTGTGTAGTATTCTTCAAATGTTAATTTTTGTGACCCAATCACTCTTCTCAGGTGGTGTTTTAAGCTGCGAACCGCGCGTTCCCATAAACCTCCGGCACTGGGCCACGACGGGGCATTAAAATGCCATTCAATGTTCATATCAGCAAGTATACCCATGAAGTTGTTATCAAATGTTTGTTGCACTTGTTCGTGTTCTTGTTGTAAAATACGATCAGCGCCCACAAAGTTGGTTCCACAGTCGCTATACATATAGCGTGGGGCTCCGCGTCGGGCCGTCATTCTTCTTAGGGCCGCCAAAAAAGCTGTACTTGTTAGATCTGTTACAAGTTCCAGGTGTATGGCCTTTGTGACCATACAAATAAAAAGTGCAATGTAACCTTTCATCGACCTTGCGTTCCTTGTTTTGTTGCTCTTGATTTCAACGAAACCGGTGTAGTCCACTCCGGTGTGGTAAAAGGGCGGGGCTGGCTCCGTACGTGCAGTGGGTAAATCACCCATTATCTGTTGATGTTGCTGTGGGTTGTTTTTGCGACAAATCACGCAGTTTCTCAGACGTTTTTTCACAGCGTTGTTCCCTCCAGGTATCCAATACTGCTGCCTCAGATTGGCCAGAGTAAGGCGAGGACCTCCATGAAAGGTAAGTTTGTGAGCTTCGTCCACTAAAAGCTCAGCCAGACGACTATCACGTGGTATGATCTTTGGATGCTTCATCTCCATGTTCAATGTTGAGTTTTCAAGTCTGCCTCCAATGCGTAAGACACCAGATGAGTCAATGAATGGATTTAAATTTAATATTTTACTTTTTGTACTTAGTCTTTGCTTATTGCGTAAACATTCAATTTCCGATCTAAATTCCATTTGTTGCACGTTTTTAATTATAAGTAATTTTGCTGCAGTAAGTTCATGTAATGTGAGATATGATGGCATGTCTGTTCGCTTAGGTGCAAATGCACGTAACAACCATGCAATTATTCTGTTTACTTTATTGAATGAGCTGTGTTTATGCAATAATGTTTCAATAATGTTTTCTTCTTGTTCTTTAACAGTACATGATTTATTTAACCTTACTTCTTCTTCTGTTGTGTAGGTTGGGGTCTCTTGTTCTTGATTTTCGAATGTTGTGAGCCATGAGGGCCCGTGCCACCATAAAATGTTGTCTCTTAATTGTTGTGCGTATAAACCCCGACTCGCTACATCGGCTGGGTTTTCGCCCGACTTTACATAACGCCAGCATGTGCTCGGTATTGTTTCAACTATTTGTTGCACTCGGTTGGCGACGAATGTTTTCCATCGAGTTGGTTCGCCCTGTATCCATCCAAGCACGACCATTGAGTCCGTCCAACCATATATTTGTGTTTTATGTTCCGAAAGTGCATCCTGTGTTTTCTTCATAAGTTTTGCTAATAAATGTGCTCCACTCAACTCTAATCTGGGTAATGTTACTGCTTTTTTGTGAGGTACCAGTTTTGTTTTTGCGGCCAATAGCACTGGCTCTGTTTCGTCGTTGACTCGTGCGTATAAGACACAAGCAAAGGCTACAAGAGACGCATCGCAGAAGCCATGTAGTTCTATGATATCTTCCTTGCGACTGCGTATCCATCTTGGTACCTCATATTGATTAATTGCGCCGAGCTCGCTTTTAATCTTGATCCACTCCTTCTGAATTTCAATTGGCACTTCATCGTCCCATTTCATGTTTTTCTTCCAAACCCTTTGAAACAACAGTTTAAGTTTGGTTGATAAAGGTGCCATCCAACCTAGCGGATCGAAGACCTTTGAGATCTCCGATAACAGTGTTCGTTTTGTTATTCTGGTGTTGTCTTTAGGTTTGTTTGTGTTGTACTGAAATGTTAATTTATCTTCTGTTGAGTTCCAACATAAGCCCAATGTTTTCGAAATGTTTTCTGTTTTAAATGTAAATACTTCATTGTTTGATTTGTTTCCGTCCTTCTTAATGTTATCCAGTAGCTTTTTCTCATTCGACGACCACTTCCTTAAGTTAAAACCACCTAGTTTCATTAGTGCGTTCAAATCCGAGATTAACTGTTTGCCATCTTCAATTGTGTTTGTCCCATGTACAAGGTCATCCATATAAAATGCTGATTCGACAACTTTTGAGGCTTCTGGGTATGTTTCACGTTCATCGGCTGCTAGTTTTCTTAAAGTCATTATTGCCAGAAATGGAGCGGCGCGGGTTCCATATGTGACAGTTGTTAAGCAAAATGTTTGAATAGGATGTTCTAGAGACTCTCTCCAAAATATTTTCTGATACTTTTGATCTCTTTCATCTACTGCTATAAAACGAAACATCTTCTCAATATCACTCGTAAAAGCATATTTATACTGTCTCCATTTTAAAAGAAGTGTTTGTAGATCAATTTGTAAATTAGGGCCGGTATGCATGAGATCATTCAAACTGTACCCTGTATTTGTTTTATGAGAACCATTAAATACCACCCTGTATTGTGTTGTTAAAGAATCGACACGCTCAACTCCATGATGCGGCAAATAATACTCAGGTGTCTGGTTACTAATTGTTGTCGGTATCATATGTTCCATTGTTTTATATTCATTCATGAAGTTCTTATAGTCCTGAGCCAATTTTGGTTGCCTTTTAAATTTGTTTTCCAAGGTTCGAAATTGTGCCAGTGCAGTTTGTTTAGAAGACCCAAGTTTACTTGTTATGTCTTCCTTTAACGGTAACCTGACGACATAGCGTCCATCTTCTTTTCGTGTTGTAGTTTCGTTGTAAAATGTTATGCATTGTTGATCTTGTACTGATAAAGGAGACTGCTCACTGATCTCTTCTATTTCCCAAAATTTTTGTATCTGTTCAATGTTATGCACTATGTTGCACTGGTATGTTTTGGCGGTTCCACATAGCAACCAACCAAGTTTTGTTTGTTGTACGACGGGCTGAGTTGATTCGTCCCCTTTTATCATGCCACTTAAAAGAATTAAAGAATAAACATCTGCTCCAAGCAAAATGTCAATGGGTCGACTAATGTAGAAATCGGGATCCGCAAGGGATATGTTTTCAATAATGTTCCAGTTTGGCTTTTTGAATGTTTTGTTGGGTAAGTTTCCAATCAAGCTGTTCATAATAATGACGTCAGTTCGAAACTCGTAGTCACTGTAGATCGAGCGGCAATGAATGTTTAGTAACCCTTTTCCACTATTTTCCTTTTCTCCAACGCCAATAACCGTTCCTTTGCAATGTTGTCTTTTCAGATTTAACTGTTGCGCCGCCCTTTCTGTTATTAAGGAAACTTGCGATCCTTGGTCTATTAACGCTCTCATATCATGATAAGTTCCATCAGTACCCTTAACCTTCAGCATAGCGGTTGACAACAAAACCTCGGCTGATAAGTCATTTTCATTACTTTGACGCACGTGAGGGTTTTGAATTTCATTTTGTTTTGCTACATTTGTAGTCGATGTGTTGTACCCAATATTGCAGGCATCGTGAATAATGGTATTATGTTTCTTCGAGCATTTTCTACATGTTTGAGGTGATTTACATGGATTGCCATTATGACTAAATAAACAATTCATGCAGACTTTTAATTCCTTCACTGTTTTTAATTTCTGTTCACTGGACATTTCCAAGAATCTTTTGCAGTTATAAAGTCCGTGGCCGTTGTTGCATAATGGGCATTTTATTGTAGTTATGTTGCATGTTGATTTCGTAATAACTTGTTTGTCTGCGCTTCCCTTGTTGTAATTAAAATAATTGTTTGCTCGATGGTAAGGTAATTTTCCATATGATGTTGATGGATTTTGTTGAGAATATTGATTGCCAAATTTCTGTGGCAAGGTTTCGCTCTTGCGACGAGATGACTCTAGTGCAGTAAACTTTTTTTCCAAAAAGTCTAAAAAATCTTTGAGAACCGGTAACTCACGGCGATCTTTCAACGAGTCTATGTACTCGGAATGGGAGTCAACATCTAACTTTTGATCCAAAAGATGTACAAGTAAAGGGTCCCAGGTGGATATGTCCACACCCAGGTTTGTTATTGCATTAAGGCACTCTTGAGTGACGTCATGCATCTTCTTGATTGGCGCTAATGCTTGATGTTTTAAAACTGGTAAATCTAGTAACATGTTGATGTGAGATGTAAATATAAGCTTTTTGTTGTTGTAACGGCGGTTAAGGATATCCCAGCAAACTGTGTAGTTGTCCGAACTAATCGGCAAGTGTTGGATGAGACGCTCAGCTTCTCCTCGAATCTTACTCTTCAGAAACTGCATTTTTTGCGCCTTAGATAGTGAAGGATTGTTGTGGATAGCTTCCGAAAATAAATCCTTAAAGGACACCCATTGGTTGTAACTGCCGTTGAATGTTGGTACTTCTAAGTTAGGTGTTGTTTTGTCTCTATGTTTTTCCGACCACATTTTAGAGTTAATAGACTTCTTCAAACGGAGGTATTGCTTTTCGTATTTATCGTACAGTAGTTCCAACTCTTCTTTACCTTCGGCTTCCAATTCACTTTCAATCTCCCAGTGAAGACAGTCTATGATTTTCCAGCGTGATTCCAATGTTTTGATCGCATCTTCAAGTTCCCAATGTTCTAATAAAATACCTACGTCGATGTTCGATATGGTACGCTGGAAGGCTCTGTAATTAGCTGTTTGTTTTCGCAGTTTTTCGGTTAGCTTATTGTTAGTGTTGTTGGTTTCGGACTTCTCTTCTGTACTCTTGGTTACAGTCTCCGCATGTTCTTCCTGTTGCTTTATAATTTTTGTTAGATCAACACTCTCTATAGTTTTGTTAGATGTTGTTACGTTTTCTCCAGCATCCTGTTTTATGTACTGTTCTATGAAGTTTAATGCTTCCAGATAGTAGTTTCTTGTTTCGATAAAGTAACCTCCTGTGAAGTAGTCACTAGAACGATCTTTACACTCCTTCAAAACATCATCATTCTCCTTATACTCTTGAAACATAAGTTTTAATTCTGTTGCTTTCTTCTTAGCCACTAGCTTCCTGCGTTCCATGTTCTCCTTCTTGAAGTTAGTGAAAATCCTCTCGATTAATGTTGTAAGCTCAGCTTGTCTTGTTAGAAGATCTTCCATTGTTATTGTTTGTTATTAAGTTGTTGTTAATGTTAAAATGTTAGCGCACACACCCTATACTGTTATTGCTGATTCCCTCTGTGCCCTGGTACTCGCTGTTGTGATACAAGCACCTCTCAAACCGACTGGTGAGACCCGCTTCTGGGAGGCCAGTCGATTTGATAGCACAAAACACTGGTAGACACCAAAACACAGCAACGCTCGAAGGACCAATGTTCGGGGATGTGCGTTGTTTGTTGATGTTGAATGAGATGAGAAACTCGCGATTATCGTTAACTTTGTTTATTTACGAAAATCGTTACAAAAATGTTAGTTGAATGCACGCCCGTGTACGATGACGACCGAAAATGCACTAAAAGCTAAAAATTGTGGGCCGAGGCTCACGTGTTTGCGTAAAGGTGTTCGGTTACTCCGAACAATTAGGTCGGATTCTTTTGAGTGCAGATTAAAATAAATTATCTAGATATGATGATAAAAATCTAAAAAAAAAAGTTTGATATGCATTGATTGCACGTTGATGATAAAATATACCGATGTATTTATGGAAGTTACGAAAGTAACTCGTGAAATGTTGACTAGAAGGTCAGACACAAACCCAGTTTTGAACGTCAAAACTGCAAGTGGGCGTTTATTTGAAAGTGTCCATCATTTCTTCAACTAAGCCATGATTTATCATAATCAGAATATACCCAGTTTCATATCCCACGAAGCTATAAAAAGCTAATCATCTGTCACCGCAGGTCAAGTCGGGCTGTTATATGACCTTGTGACAGCTACGCCACGCGACGTGACGCTGTTGCTACGTCATTTGCCGCAGCCGTACGTAACCGGCCTAAGACGTCGCGTCGCGCTCGTGAGCGACTTTCAAAGGTCATGTCGCGTGAAACTTTTGATTTGGTTCCGTGAAGTATTTTTATGTGGTTTAAAAGAAACAGATATCACTGCAAAGTTTTGTCTTTTAAAAGAGATAAACAGGCTCAAAAGTTTTGCTTATTTGCTAAACATATAGGTATATGTAACATACTTCGGTTTAAAGACATTCAGTCCAAAATTAAAGTTCAAATTAAATTACTGTAACAGGGTACTTATTTGTAAAATAAATCAAAGTAGACGATCCCCTCACACTCCTTTACTGTAAACATATTTACTTTTCATACTTACGTATGTTTGCTTTTATCATCATTCTCAACGTAGAGTGAAGAGCAAATTAATTTATGTGACGTCACTTGTCACTATGCGGAGTGTGTTATTAAGAAAATGTGATTCATATTTTTTAAATAATCTTCGAGATTTGCCCTGGCACAGGTATACTTTTTCAGTAGGTAAGTACTTAAAACTTTTTGAAAATGCAGAAGTTACTCAATGACATTCATTTATCTACATAAATTTTAATTTACAAGGTGAATTGATAGCCTGTCATTTCAGCTGTGACTTGTATTTTGATATGCTTTTAAAGAATAAGTCAAGCGGATCTTTCAAAGAACACGCCCTTTATGGAAACTTGTGCACTTTATTCGCAAGGCGCCTTTGACAATTTTTAATTACACATTGCATACAATTATTCACACAATTATAGCCTTTATATGCGATGTCGTAATGCCTTTTATTGGAAATCATTTCCCGCCTTAACGGGTGGCCATTTTACCAATATGGCTTGAAGAATCGACATTTCATATTTCGAATGCCATTTAAAACCTTGCGTTCAGATTCACATCAGCAGTATAAAAAGATCTAGGCCGTCTGATCGCGTGTTTTACTCGCTTATAGTAAGTAACTGAATCATTAAAATCTGTAACATTATGGGTATTTTTTTACTAAACTGGCCAGTTATCGGAACCTACTTACATTCCGAACAGTAGCGTTTCAGTTAATTGACTGCACATTAGCGCTTACAATTAGTAATTACAGCTAATAACTCACTTACTACGACACCAGAGCGGTGTTTTTAATTGAGTGCATTACAAAACGCCTCGTAAAAAAACCTCTTGATGCGTTTCCGATCGCGTTAAAAAACCATAAATTAGTACCAAGCAACTAGTTTTTTTTTTATTTACACGTGGAATGTCAGAAACCATTACAACATTGCCATGCCTAAGCGATATGGATTTATCGTTTATGTAACATTAACAGTTTTATGTACATGCTTAAGTTTCATTTTATGTCTTGTAGCACAAGATATCTGAAGTAGTTCAAGTCTATTTAATTCTAATTAAAACGTGTTAAAGTAGTTTCTTTCGCAGAATTAAATGTAAAGTATGTAAGTTGGTCTGAAGAGGTTCTAAATGCGGTGATGGCGCCGCTTTGACACTGGCAGCCGACTTTAAATATCGGAAAATAACTTGTCTTATATGGCGAACAGAGAAAATGCGTTCCTGATAAAAATAACTGCTCGTATTGAATCTGTACGGACCGGTCAGTAATCGCGAGTTGCGCAAGCAGCAAATTATTACTTTTTTCACGATAATGCATGAGAATACGAGCTTCTTACTGTGTTCAGAAACAAATTGTTAATGATTCTGTATGAATGGAGTTTTGGAATGTTTTTGGTCTGGAAGTACAGTACATAAATAATAATTTATGGAAATCACGAAGTTTTTGAAGTTCTTAGACAATTTAAATAATGTCATTTACAATTTTCACAGAACATAAATAATAATGGCCAACAGATAAAACAAAGTTAATTTTTTCAAGATCACATTCGCGCCAAATTGGATTCTTTTTATGAATTGCAATTTGGCGGGAAGCGGTTTTTAGCTCGGACACTCAAATGTGTCAGACAATTTTCTAGACGACACTTTTGAACTTTTCCAAATGTTTTGTACTAGTGTTATGATTTGAGAATTGCTCAAAATAAAAGAAGTACGTAGTTTAAAAATACTGAAAGTATTCCAGCGTTTTAAACGATTTTCTTCTTAAAATAATTGTGTCTGATGCCGAGAAATCTCGTATCTTGTACAATTCATCGGAGCCGTGCTACACGCGACCTCATTTTAAATTTTACTGCTAACAAGCTGCCAGGGACGACTGTTGCAGTTAGATAAAATGATTTGCAATTTTAATCGACGGTGGAAATAGGAAAATAAAGTGGTCTCAATGTTTTCTTCAGACTGTATACTTAGGAAACTACGACGGATTACTAGAAAAATAAAAAGAGCGGATTGAAGGACTGCATTCCGTGTCTATTAATAAAGGTCACAAGGTTAGAAAATCCTGTGTGTACGGATTTACCATAAACAACTATTAAGAGTTTTTAAAGTTAGCTATTATTTGAGTATCAAGTCTTAAATCAAGAATTACGTGTGTATTTCAGAACATTAATAACTAAGCATTTCCAAATAAAACAAAAGACTATTGTAATTCTGCTTGAAACAACTTTTCAACATGGAGGATTATCTATCAGTGAAGATCAATTTCAATTCCCAAACAATTATTGATACAAAAAAAATATTTGCCAATTAAAACACGTCTGTGTAACGAACCGGGAAGCATAGTTTTACAATCTTATCGAATTTATCGTGCAGTATTAGCAAAATATTGGCAAGTTCGCACACTGGCGACAACGTGACCTGCTTGGTTCACGTGGTTAATACATCAGAAAGAAGTACATGCGTCAGTATAATAACGTGGTAACTGACTATCTTTTGGCGTTTTTGTCTAAACTTTCATTCATCATATTTTATGTTGTATGCATTTTCTAAATAAAGCTTCCAATGTCATGTTTGGATATCAAAGTTTTTGCATTTTCAGGTTCTGGTTATAGCTTATTGCTATGTATCAAGGCGTCCATTTTCTAGCCTTAAAACTTCATTGCTAAAATCAAAGATTTTTAACAAAGCTTTTCAACGTTTCCTTCAAATGTGCTCATTGACTCATAATAATGATTTACCTAAACATAAGGTAAATAAACCGATTAGTTTATTTATGCATCTGCCTATCAGTCGTTATGTATACGTGGGCAACGTCAGTTTGATTAACGAAACGTTAAGTCGATTCGATTACAGATTCGTAACTCACATGTTTTTGCATGCGTTTTTTTTATTATCTCGTAGTAAAAACGTGTACTTTTAAAATAATCTGTGACGAAATTCAGATATCGGTTACCACGTTGTGATTTACAGCAGTCTTTGTGACAGGGGTTAAATGAGTCCAGATATGACAACATTAAGCTCTCGTAGATTTATGAGAATTTAATTGATTTATCAAATTCCTCATTGTCAAAGTCTGTTTCAAATCAACTACGCGCAATTTACTGAAATTTACTCTCTAGTAGTAAGCTGGACACAGCCCTGGGATACACTGGACACAATCAGAACACAAAATATGCTTTATCTACCACACATAAGTAGGAGCAATATTCCTGTGCCAACTACAAAGTGTGGACCGGAATCGATTCGAACAAAACCGTTCGTGGGCTCGTATTAACATTTAAAATAATTAGCCTGGAAATCGAGTACTCGATTATCGCTTAATATTTATGAGGCTTTGAGTCGATTGTATTTAGGCTATCGGAAAACAATCGATATTGCAATAGACTAAGTGCCTTTAGAAAATGTTAACTTGTTTAAAGCATATTACAACGTTGTTATTTAAGGCTTCAATTAGGTATACATATAATTAATCGTTTATTTATACATTTTCGGTTAAGTGCATCTTGATAAGCGCAATTTGATTATCTTTAAAGGGTTTTTTCGTTTGTCTAAATTTTAACGAACTAATCACGCTTTAAATCCGGATATTATTTTCCCACCGATATCTGTATCTAGTATTAGGTGTATTTATACTTTACATTACCTATCACATATTAATTAGGTACTAATCAATACCTATAAGGATATTATTTTGTTTTGATACTACAATTTCAGTATATTAATCCAATCGCGTAGACTTTCTTTTTTGAGGAAAGAACTATGAAAAATTTGGAATCTTAATGAAGAACTGTTGTAATTTTGTACTAAGTAGGTACTTATCTATTGGAAAGCAATGAAGGTTGTCTGTAAGAGAATGGTCGAGTTTTTGTTGTTTGAACAAGCGTAAATAATTGATGATTGCAATGATCTGGTCTGATTAGTATATAATTAGCTGCCTGAAGGTAAACTGTAAGAGGTATCAAGAATTTGTTTACTATGTAATAATTCACGGTCTTCTGTGAAGATACAGACTAAAATTAATGGATCAAATCCGCATTCATATTTAGAAAGTGTTAATCCTTCTTTTTCAAAAGTTTTCTTAATTACTTATATGTGCTTCTATTATTTTGTTTATGGTTGCTAAATCGAACGAAGAACTATCAAAGCAGTGAGCTAAAAAGTTTCAATATGTGTAAGAAATCTCTTTCGTCGCAGTTACATAATTTTATTTGAACTTTGAATTGGGATTATAGGATTTATCTTGTTATAAAGTAATTAAGATACCAATACATAAACATTTTCGTGAATAGATATTGATTTAATTGACCTATATTTATACAAAGCGGTCAGTAATATAAGATAAAGATGTCTATTTGTAGTCATATGGGGAATACATTGCAGTCTTTTCATAGATACATAATTGACAGATATTTGAGTGAAAGTGTTAACAAGTGTCATCTTATGCAATTGACTCGTCATTTCTATTTTTATACTGTCATTTAGTGTGACTGAACTTTTTAAGTGTGCTTGCCAAAAAATGTCAAATACATTTACATCCGATTTATCATGCAGTACAGAAAATATCGTTTTCAATATATCAAGCAGGCTTACTAAGGCAATAGCTGATTAGAATATATTATATCAGGTTATCAGTAAAACGGCCTTCAGCAAAGGGAATATCCCTCATTCAGCCTGAATTGTCAAACGGTCATAGACATCAAGAGTGAACTGAGTAATACGTCGGTTCCATTCAATTCGTCAATAGGTATATCTGTATAATAAACTAGACGAGGCCAGGCTCTAGATTAAGGCTCAATTTTCAAGTCCATATTTATTTTCTGAAATGTCATTTAAAAGTTATTTATATATTTGGCAAGCATAACTTTCTCTGTTCATTGAACTTCAATGTATGATAAGAGTAGTGACGTAGTTCGATTGCAACCTTTATCACTAAGATATTGGTTTTATGATCAACATGCACTTTGATTCACTTTTCATTATCAAGGATTTACTTTCTTTAATAGTACTGCTGATGTTAATTAATTTATAGCTCACTATTATAGTAAGAAAATAAAATAAATGATTCATCGATATATTATGTGAAAGATTGCCGTCTCATCGGGTTATAAGAGCGGGGGTATAGTGAGTGCACCTTTGTCTGCGCAAATGCTTGTGCACTATAATATTTCCTGCACAGTTGGTTAATCTCCTTATATGAGAACAGCCGCCGTAGCTGATAAATGGTTAGGAGGATATCATCTTCATCATCATCATGTGAAAGAAGACATATATGGCTGAAAAATGAATCGTCCTACATTTATAACTGTTGAATAGAAGATGCAATTTTGAACGAATAATTGGGAACTGGCCAGATAGATGCTACAAATGAAAAAGTAGGTAGCAGTTTTTTTTGTCGATGATGTATATCTTTTGTCAAAAGAAATTCGATAAGATATACCTGTCATTACTGACTTTTGTCCTCGATCTTAAATCTTATCTTTCAGTTTTAAAAGAAAGGTTTGTAACCTTTGTCACGGATACAAAGATGAAAAAGAGTATTTATCTTGTCATCACATTATTGATTTATCCCATGTTGTCATGCTTGGAACACAAATGTATAACTAGGTTTTTTCAGAAAGTATTTTCATGATTTAAACTCTCATTTGTTGTCTTTTCAGAAAGAAGAATGCTCAAGACTTGTCCCTACAGAGCATTTCTAGAATTCCTGTTTGTATAACGAAGCGTCATAATTATAAGTTCACACGAGGTTCAGACCAATACTCATACGCCTGGCATAAACACCGTCATTTATATTGCTCAGTTAATTATCCAATGAAATCGTAAAATCTTCCATTGTCTTCGCAAATCTTACGTCAGTTAGGATTTGCCGATACATAGATCTGTCACAAGTCAGTGATAACTGCAATCTATAAGATTCTTTGCTATATCAAAAGGACAGCACAAAGGACAGGATATTTTTAAAGATGATTTTGATGTAGATTCCAATATTTTTCGGTAGTCATAGCAACAACTAAGAGGTCAAACTCAACCGTAGACTTTCGATAGTAGCTTTTTAATTTTGTAATCTACAATACAGGTTACAAAAAAAGTGCTAAGTGTGTTAGAAGATTTAAAAAGAAAAAGGAAATGTATAATTCTATTAAAAAATACTTTATCACCTCAGTATTATTTCATTTGCAAATAATAAGAAGCGTTATTTGCCAACCTTCACCGCTATGACTTTGATTTTGAGGTCATTCTGCACAATAGTCGATGGCCAGTTGATAATCCGTTAGCCAAATTATTTTGTTGCAAAAAGTGCAAAAAGCGCGATTGATGATGATGGACAAATAATGTATACTTAATACAACATACAACAAAATAAATAAATAAGGAACCTATTTAGATGAGCTTTATCGTACATTTTCATACGAATCTGTCTATATTCAACTATGACATTATCAAATATCTTTCAATTTATTACAGTTGGGTTTTTCATAATCATGTTACATTTCAAATGAACTTCTGAATTTAAGATAATCTATGACAGATTTGGCGCCTAAAATCTCTGACAATCTTATCTATGGATGTCACTGACATTCAGTCCGATAGAATCATTTTCTTTCTTCAAAAAAGAAAACTCATAGGTATATTGTTTAACTGCAAAAAATATAAGATTTCGTAAAAGTTTTGTATGGCCTGATTCTTATTTACTACCAAAACATTTTTAAAGTTAACTTATTATTGAAGTCATAGTAAGACCACATTGTGTTGGTTTTACCGACGCTAAAAATAAGTGTTTCGCAATGCGACACAATGCTTCGAAATAATCAATCATTCTTATCTCGTGACGACTTGATGTTTTCCTGAAAATCTTGATACGTATTACCCGTATACAAGTCAATGAACAGGCTTATCTACCTATGAAAATGTGTTCGGGAATAGTAGGGGAGAGTGGGGGAATTACGGACGCGGGGTAAATTCGGACTAGCAAGTATCTACTCATTCAATCCCCCCCGCAGCAGCCTGGTGCTATCATCTGTTTCTTTCCACTATTTTAGTGCCACGCAAAAACTTACGATAGCCGGCTGCGCACAGTTTCAAAGGTAGGTTAAATTTAAAAAAAAAGTGTACATTGATCTAATTTTTAGTGTTTTACAATTCGAGGGACAGGTCTGTATATTAAGTGATGGTAAAAAGTGATATTTTATATGGATAGCTTTGTCAATGGAGTTTGAATCGCCAATGTTTGTTTTTTATGAAATGTTTTCATAACCTACAAATTTCTCTCTTTAATTTAAAAATACCCAGTTGGGTTAATTGCGGACAAGCCTCGTGGGGTAAATACGTACGTCCGCAATTACCCCTAATTCGATTATGAAATCAATCAATAACTACTCATTTTTAGATGCCTCGGAAATATAAAAAAAATCGAATCATTACAAAAAGCTGTGCAAGAAATAAAAGACCAGTAGATAACTTTTCGTCAGGCGGAAGAAAAATATGGTATTCCCAGAGCTCCTTTGTTTGACCAAGTGGAAAAGGGCAGTGTTTCTACAATACCAAAGAGAGGTTAAAATCCGTTTTTAACGAAATGCAAGAAAACGAACTGAAAATCTTGATTAGAATATTGATGTTGAAATGTTGATTACTTTTGCATTTATTGTCAGGAAGTGATCCACCTGCCGAAGACTGGATTATGTGTCCAAAGTGTAGGTAACAAGTGGGCTTATGAGAACTGCACTGCAGGAAGTTCTTCTAAAGGCTTACTTGTGATTTTTGTCAGTGATGTGGACCTAGTCCGTAAATACCCCATGCTGTCCGTAATTAACCCAGGGTCAGTCCGAATTTACCCCGAGGGCTACGGGTAAATACGGACTGACAAGGTTTTGTTTTTGCTAAAAATATTATATTTATTGATTAATCTCGTATAATAAGTATAATTGTTTTTGTAGACAAATAACTAAAGATTGATAATTAATAAAGACAGACTGATTATTACTAATAGTACGAATGTTGTGCGTTATTTCCCTTCAGCGTCCGCAATTCCCCCACTCTCCCCTACATAAGTTCGGAACAACAGTTCCTAAAATAAGGTTCTACAAAAATATGTTTCACAACTAGGGCAAACTGCAAAATATTTTTGACGCCAGAATAGAGGTATTTAATTCCTGTCAAAACCCAATCTTACATAAGCAGGCATTATTCTAGAACAAACACCTAAAAAGTCCCTACACCCCAGTTACAATTTGGTCCAAATCTGACGATACTATTGGACTATTTCCCAGCTCGCCCCCGACTTGCTCACGCCCGCGCCTGCGTTCAAAATGTCGACGCTCCGCATTCTACATATTGAGCTCATTGTTACGTAAGCAACGTCAGGTGCTTCACATAGTTTACAATGACAGCTTAGCAACGTGCTTATTATAATTAGGTACAGTCAACTTCAGGTCAGTGGTAACAGTTTTATAGGAAAATGGTACTTATTACTATTGAGTTAAGGTGCATGACAGTTACCACTGATATGCAGTCTACCGTACCTAGAACTGCATAGTTATATAATGCAACTCTGTAGGTACTTAATATTATGTAGCAGGTGCAGGAATGGATTCTGAGTAGAATGAAATACTTAACTTTAGTATTCCAGTAAGGAGTGATAAATATTTAAATGCTCATTTTATTGCCAGTATATAGGTAGCTATAAAAGCTAATAGCAATTGGAAATCTTGGAGCTATCTCTCATTTGGATACTTAAAGATCGGGAAGTTCTAGAAGTTAAAGTCATAAGACTTAATTACAAAAAAGTACAGTCATTGCAGACACTTATGAAAAGTAAGACTCTAATAGTACCGTATTGCAAAACATGTATGGAAGTGTGGAAAATATTATTCTAAGCCATTCTAAAAAACAAACAAAACACGTCATCTTATCTACACAAGGCCTAAAAAACAAAAACAAGTGAACAAACAAACATGTTCTTCTAAAGAAAGTCTAGATTGTAGCTGTCAATATATCTAGCAATATAGATAAATGTATCACGGGCCCGGAAAGTGATGGATTGTCATTGTGACAATGTACAATGTACATACATTGGTTTTATTGAACCACTTCACGTTAAGTGCAGTAAGTAGTATTAATCAGTCTAATGCCGATGCAATGTATGTCTAGAAAATAGTTTATAGTGGGTTAATTGAACATGTATCTACGTACAATAAATTGCACATAAAATTGCAATGTAATGGGTTATTACACAAGGCATATGTCAACTGGATGGCTTACACCTGTATGTGTATCTTATACTGAAAGATTTTTCCAAACCTGACTAGTAGTTCCAGAGATTAGTGCTTTCAAACAAGGAAACAAAAAATCTCTTCAGTTTAAATATTTAGAAAGATGTAGTAAATTTCCAAGAAAAATCTAAAGTTACCTACCAAAGTCTAGACAGATATAAAAACTGAAGTCCAAAGGTGGATAAACTTGAAACTCGAGTACGAAAGACGACCTCTATGAATCACAAAACATATAAAAATTATGCAACGATAACATTACTAATGTTATATGTTATATCATTGATATAGCACTTGTTATAATTAGGTATTATTCACTTAAATTACTTGTACCTATAAAGTATTGATACAGCTGATTTGATTCATAAAGTAAGGTTCATTTTGCCTTCTAACAATAAAGACTGTAATGACACAAGAATTGTCTTATAGGTATCCTACTTTTTGGCAAAAGTCGTGATTGAAAATGAGACTATAGACAATTTAATTGCTACCATAAACTAACTTCTATAACCCAGCGTTTCATGGATAGGAAAGTGGAGATTTCTTCATTTAACTATTAACTTTGCGTAGAAGTTAATATGTCTTTGATAAGCTTGCAGTATTAAGAGCAAACCGGTTTCGAAAATACTTTCAACTACACATTCAATAAAAAGTAGAATTTGGACTTTGAAATCTTTCACTTGACAATCAACTGGCTAGGGCTACTATCTTAAATCCTACCAGTAAATCTATCAATAGGAATATATTTTTAATACATCAGCTCACAAGATAAGTTATCAAAGGAGATACTATTAAAAGTAATTGTATAGAAGGTGATATATTTAAATCTTTATCTTTTTATTTGATTTTGTAGTTATATTTAGCTTCATTACTAACTGAAGTGAAACTGCAGAGTTGTAATGATACTGCAGAGTTTATTTACTTATGTATAAACAAAAACAAGTTTATTACGAAAGCTGCTTCTATTTATATTTCCACAGAAAACTAGAAAACATTAATCTTGTAAGATTTTTATAGTTCGCTTTTTCAGTTTCCTACAATCAAGTTCCTGTATTCATTGTCTGAAAATGGAAACTCGAAACACCTCACGTTTTGATGGCTGAAATACTTCATAACATGTGATTGTCGGACAACCGTGAGAACTGAAGGCACGAGCCCCTATTGAATAGCCATCACCAAAAGAACAATGCGTTTTGTGTCATCCTTATTAAATCGGTACAGAGACGATTTTTCTCTGCAGTTTTGCTTCAATAACTCTGCAGAATACAATAACATGATCACGAGGGTTATAAACAGAGTGCAGTGCTGGTGTTACGTGCTTGCAGACACGTTTTCAAGCCACGTACATCATGTTATGAGTATGTATATATGAGATCAGTTTCAGCAGTCATTATAACCAAGACTTGCAGAGATGTAATTGGCGCTTAAAACTCTGCAGCTTGACTTATGACCGTTTATTTACAACAATATTGTCTCCTTGTTTTTTATGAGTGTCTACGATTGAAATGTGTTATAAAATTTATTGTTATGTGGAAAATTCTAATGGTAACTTGACTAAAATGACCTATTTTTTTCAGTCTTTGAAAAGAGATACGTTACTTTGTTTTGGCATGACTTTAATGTTTCTTTATCGCATTCGTTTTCATGAAACCAGACTTGTAGTTCAGTCTCACGTGAAATAGATAATGTTTGAAATGATGTATGTTTTTTTCTTAGTATATAAACTAGTTTCTGTGGCCTCGTTTATCATAGCTACTACGTATGTATACAGTCTAAATGTCTGTCTATCTGTCTCTTCCGTGTAAATCCGGAACATTGCACTATGTTTTCCTATTTATCATAGTAAAACTTATTATATTTATTTGTGCAACCACTTGTGAAGTATTTACGCTTGTTTAAATAGTTGACGTCGTCTAGAGTTATAAATAGATCGAAAATATTATTACTATTGTATGTTTTGTAATTGTTATTTATTTGTACTGAAGATTAACGTGTTTAATGTGATAATGTGGAGATAAAATGATAAGGTATTACCTTCCTAATACTGAAAAAAATGCATATTCAATTTTGAACTTTCTGCTCTTTGATTAAGATTTATATTCGATTACACTTATACTCAATCTTAAGTATCGATTGGAAGAATCGAGATGGACAAATATGTCCCATTAAAACATCGTTATCAATTAATACTACTTAACGTCCAGGCTATCACTATGCCGGTTATAATTAAAGGCCGAACTATTGCATCATACGGCTGCATTCCTTAGTAATTGCTTATGTATGGTCAGTATATAATAACTGTCACGTGGGTGATGATATTGTTCACCTAATTTTCCAAGTAAATATACGAGAAATTGCCGTCAAATAGAATACTATTAAGTACAAAAATATATATATGACAAAAATAGGAAGCCATCAGTAGTATATGTATATAGTACAGGGTTCAAGCTACCGGTAGTTTGATCTCTGGAGACATAAACCTACTTATGTAGGTATATTTAGTATTTAAGAAGTTTTAAAGTACCTATTAAATATTAGTGACTGTTATATGTTAAAGAGCATTTCCAAATGAAATGAAAGCGTGCTCCAAAATGTGATTTGACTTTTTGTATGGTAGTGATTCAGTTAGCTGATCAAATTATTTTCAGTGTAAAGTACTATTGCCTAATTTATTCACAATCGAATGTAATTCAATTTGAATGATCGAGAGTTTCTACTTTTGTCTATTCAATTACCATTACAATTACATTCAAGAAATAGACCGTGTTAGCTGGAATTGACATAAAAAACTGCATTTTATAAACAAAAAAGAACCGTGGAAAATTATAATCACAAAGTATCACATTATTCCAATTAATCGTAACCCTTATTATTCCGCTATTTATCTAAATAATGGATAATTTGCCGCCATATTTGAACCAAACCGTAACCAAAGACAAATCCAAGGTTAATTTTTAGAAGTGGTCCGAAACAAAAAGGTTTTATTTAGTTCAAGTGACAAATTGTCAACGTTTGAAACGAGTGAGTAGTTTTAAGCTCATAATAAATTGTAGTTTTTTAAATGATTATGCTAATATGTATTTAAATGGTTATTGTAAGACATGGTAGTCAATTAAAATTAACATAATCGTACATAAGATACTCATAATTAATACTTTTAGAAATGTCAGACTTCAACAGTAACTTATACTTAAATGTAATTAAGCAGGAACTTTTCATATCCTTGTCTTTTTACATTCCCAAAGTTGTTTTCTTAGAAAGAATCAATCTATATTTTTTATATCAAATCCCTACTTATATTCGTGACAGACAGTAGACAGTCTGACCTCGGTTTAGGCTAGACATCTAGATCCCTTCTATTCAATGCCTAGTAACAGAATCAGAATAATATCAATTTACCTCTATAATAAAGGTATTATCTCCGTGGGAAGTATTTAAAATGGCGACAGTGACCGAGAAATTGCTTTGCTAGACTTAGCGATAGAGTTATGGTTTTTCATGAACAAGACGTTTTTGAACGAGTTTGAGTTAATTTTGTGATTGATATTGTTGCGTAATTCATATTTTTTACATTTCTTTAGTTAGATAAAGAATGTCTCAGGATAAGTAAGTATATTGAATGTTATCTATTTTCCAACGAGCTCAGTTTAAGTGCTATCCAAAAAAAAATGCAACGTCATTTACATTTTTGTCTATGGTATTTTTTTTATTTTTTATTTTATAGTCTATGGTATGTACTAATAAGGAATAGGAACAACGGTTCCAAAGTTATCTTAAACGGTAGTTAAGGCAAGTTCCAAAGAGTAAGTGGGTTTAGTAGTTTAAGATAATGGATATATGAAGTTCGAATAGAATTTATCTATGATACCTGTCAACACAGCTCGTGTTATTTGTTATCGTTTAAACAGATACCTACGCATATCTTTGATTGACAGATTACAGAATTTGCGCAACTAGGTACTTATTTAGTAAGGAAAAATCAATTGTTTGAAATTTTCTTACACCATTTAAAGTAAACGCATTATTTTTAATTGAGTATTTGTTTTAGTATAAAAGCGTAGGTATCCCGATTTTCTGAACAGTGTGAATTTTGAATCTATAATTATTTTAATTCTTTATTCGGATACAGGCCGATAATGTGCATTTATTATTTAAAAAAAATGCCTTTAGGTATTATTTGCAGAAGTAGATTCTCAATTCAATAACCATCGGTATGTAGTATGAATTCATAATGTCTGAAAGAAAACCAGGCCTACGTGCTCCGTCTAAGTCCAAAGTATAGTCCTAGAGATAACTTCTTTCACCGATCACGACATTTCAGATTATGGGGATCGGATCATCAATCCTTTGTGACACCCATCACGAGTTCCTGATAACGTATAGCCGATGCAGGGTCAACGCTATCGACCATGCACTGACTGAATGATTGATCTGTAACTACGGATCGATTCAATCTATCTGTGGATTTGGTTAATAGAGAATTTCGGAAAGCCCCGTACAAGTTATGTCAAATTGCGTCTCCAGTAAGCAAATGAACGATAGATATTGAAATTAGCCGTAAGATAAATTTCTCATTTAGATAAGCCGATAGAATGATTGATTCGTTCGCCATTAGGTTTTTGTATCCATTCACTGTTACTGTATGAGAGCAAAAAAACATAATAAATACGAAGGATGTATACGTATATTTTTTACTCTTTCAGGCTAGAACAACTGATTGGATTTTCGTGAAATTTTGCAAAGATAGATAGCTCAAGTAGCTATTAACATAAACTTTCATATATGCCTGGGAAGTTCCCTTAGTACGCATGTTAAATCGCTGGAGGAAGTAACTATTAAAATCACAATGGATAATGGGAAAACTTATATTGCTTGTATCAATATCGGAAGTGCTAAAAGAAAATTTTCACACTCGGAAAAATTGCATCGACAAGCCATTTAAACGCTACAGCCGTCCATCACGTCTATTGAAAACTACACACGTAATCATTTTCCATGTGATATTAATCGCCAAAATATTGTAATCACCGCTTCAATAATAATTATTAGAGACACTACATGTTTTTTTTTAGTCTAAATGGCCTTTACGAAGAGAATGTTACGAACATAACCTAACAAAAAAGAAAGTGCACTCACACGTATGCTTTCGTCTCCTGCAAGCGAACGAGGCCCTGCTTCATCAGGTCGTAGCCGATCTTCGAGTACTTGGTGGAGATAGCCAGCAGGTCGGGCTGGTACTCCACCTCTTGCTGCTTCTCAAAGTTATTGGGGTCCGTCACAATGTTGTGCTTCTTCTTCATTCGTTCTAAAGTACGCGAGGGTTTCGGCGCCGGCGCCACCACAGCCGGGGCCTCAATCACGTCACGGGTACACATATTACACATTTTTCGTCTACACACGTTGAACGCTCACTGACCGATTGGCCGACGCGCGCGCCTTTCGCGTATATAACTCGATGATTTTTTATCCCCACCACCGCGGTGTGACGCAAGGAGGTGTGCAGCAGGGCGCCTGCGCCTGCTGATAACGCGGGAAATGTTTCATTGGAAATCATGCGCCGAGTTGTGACCCCTACGTGTGGCCACTGAATTGTTTTTTTTTCTATTTTCAAATTTAGAATTCCTAGTAATAAATGAAATTAATTTTAAAAATAATAGCACTATCTGTATTTAGGATGACTGGTGAATATTGACCGATACTTGAACATGTGATTTAGAATTATTCGTTCATTCGTGATTGAAAAAAATATGCATGAAAAATGTTTTTTTACAAAAGTATTTGTGTTTATGAGTAGAATCACGTGTTCAAGTTCTATCACTAATTACCAGTCACCCTATATAAACAGCTAGGCATACTTTCTCTCTCTTTTACTTCCAAACGTTGTAGATAATACAGTGAACACATAATATACAATTCATTGTGACAAAATAATACTTTATAAATAATAAAATAAAAATAATTTTAGACCAAAATAAAATTATCATCATCATTATTTTTCATGAATATTTTGTTCATCATGATAATTTATATGTTATAGATATGTACAAAAACGATTAGCATTTTTTAATGAACATATCAATATCATCTAGTTTAAGTACCTAGAATAAAAAAAAAACTTTATGCATACGTGATAAAGTTGAACAACTGCGCTTTTCCCAAAATTCGATGATGTAAGTTTAAATGATGGTTTCTACAGAACTACAGTCATAAAAAATATATATTTTCGTAAACAAATGACGAATTTTAGGAGACGGTTTTTTATTTACTGCCATTTATAAGTTGACCCGTATTCGTTATTGACAATCAGGATATTCTATTTTCAGAAACTTGTCTTTGCTTTTACCCGCAATGGAATTAACCTAACTTTGATTTATGTTAATTTTAACAAAGTCGTTAATTTTATGTAAGATTTTTAAGTAATATAACGTATAAAGTAACATGCATAGCGTTATTAACCTGTACAACACATACATGGGAACAAGTAAGACGCCAAAATTAATTATTGTCGTCAACCTTTTCTGAAACGACACATTGTCAACAAAATGGAACTTGCTAGAAACTACATGAACCCAGCTTTTCTATTACAAAGTCACTTCTAGAAGATCAATAGGAATATTATATTGTAAGCATAAATAAAGTAATATTTCTCATAACATGTTTAACTAGGTAAGTATCTCCAGACTAAGTGATAGTAACAATAAATATTTTTAGTTTTGTTAGTCGCAGACAGGCGCCATTACCACAGGTTAAGGTCCAGACACTGATAACGATAATTTCTTTGTTAAATATTTTGGAGATTACAGTATTGAAGTGATCCATATTTTCATAGAAACTGTCTTTGAATATTTGGGAATATGGTACACACATGATGATTACATTCTGATTCCACGTAGAACGAAGGAGCTACATAAATAATGTCGTGTTTAAACATTTTGAGACTCTAAAGTCAACCATTAGATTTCTCGCGCATACTCTGTTGTGGTATGTTTGCACATTGTCGTGAAGTTACAGGAAACCAATTTCAGAACGGTAAAACTAATTGACGAGATTGAGTTTAATGACTCATAACGTAACTCATACTGCAGCCAATTGTCCGCGCCCTGTCTATTAAAACGTAGGTACTCAGGAATGTGAAAATTCCATAACCAGAATAGATAACTTCACTTCCAAAAGATGGCACATTAGATTAGGTTAAAATTCTGACTCATTTACCCAAAATAATAAGTCTCACATAAAACAACTAGCTATTCATCAGCCGTTAACTATAAATACATTATGTACAAGAAAATCTCGTGTTCGGAAGTCTAAATAAAAGCTATTTATTAGCATACTAGCTGCCCGCCCCGGCTTCGCCCGTGCTTCCTTAAGAATTATTCTATCTATTAAAAAAAACCGCATCAAAATCCGTTGCGTAGTTTTAAAGATCTAAGCATACATACGGACATACAGCGAAAGCGACTTTGTTTTATACTATGTATTGATCTGTCGTCACATGACTTGTGACGTCACAACTGACCTGTGGGTGTAGTAACCACATCATAGATATAAAGTGTATCGTCAGAGATATAAATGTTTGGCATTTAACGGTTTTTTTAGAATTGCAATCAATTAAGTATTCATTTATTCATCAATAGTCACAAAATCAGGTTTTCAAAGAAAATGTAACATAGGTAATAGTTATATGCAAGGTGCGCCTGAATCAACGTTTGTTCAAATTGTATGTATAAGCCATAGATTACTCTTATAGTTACTATACTCTATCCACGGAAGCAAGAGCTAAAAGGTAAACAAAGAATGACACTTTTTCAAGTTCAGTTTCAGGTCGGTTTATACCGTCATCTTGAAAAAGTGTCATTTTTTGTTTACCTTTTAGCTCTTGCTTCCGTGGATAGAGTTTAGTAGAGCTAGTGTAGATTGCCAATAACTGGATTGCGTCACAGGAATTAAGAGGGTGTATGTCAACCGCGCGCCATTTGGCCTAAAATGGTACTTTTCAAACCACTGTTTCTCATTAACTAATTATCCTATAACTATGTTAATTTTTAATAACGCAAGCTAATTTCACTGTCTATAAAATTAATTGAAAATAATTTTTTGTTGTGGCTCTTATATTTATACCCATTCTTCTTCTTATTATTATAATTTAATAAGAGTTAGTATCAAAATTCTCTATAAGGTTCTCTTCCAGCCACGGAGAAAATACTCCTTCAAACCCGTGATAGGTAGGTAGGAACCCAAGATCTCACGCATAAGAGTTATCCATTATAAGGCCATTGATCAGTCTGTGGTCAGTATATTGATCTTGACGAAAGCACTTGGCGGATTCACACAATGTCTCAACATATTTCACAAGACATCGGTTTATTGTTTTTTAGATTAACGTCGACATACTTACCATTGTTGTAATCTCAGCAGTTGTAAACGATAAGTATTTGTTTAGATAGTAAAACGATTAATTTTTATTGTTTTAAGTGGAAAAGTTAATAGCTATTAGAGATTTTAAAACCTAGCCTAAAACTCCACCCTGATTGAGGAGATACGAGTGTTTGAAAATTGTTACTGAAAAAGGCCAAAATCTCTAGAAAAAATATCAAAATGTTTATTTCACAGTACTTTGAACTTTATTTTCTGCAGTTCCGAAAGTTACGAGTTAAAGCTAATTTTATTTAAACTGAATAATGCCCCTTATCTGAGCCACAAAATTTTCGAAATTTTCCCAAAAGCTAGAACTGTATCAGGCTGAAGAGATTTGTCAAACAAAGTGACAAGTGAAAGTGAGTGTGTGATATATCAGTAGACTTTTATCAAGAAAGAAAAGCGTCAGCAATGCTCACTGGCACGTGTAAAATATGTACTTAAGGGGTAGCTTAAATAGTTAAATAAAAATTCATTTTATATAAAAATATTTTTTTTTGTGCACTTTTAATTTACCCTACCTCAATGGTATCTCTCTATTTCTCTCAGGTTGGCTGTAAAATAACCCAATTCTGAGTTATGCTCGCCGTTGTGCATAGACTGTCTACATCCTGTCCTGTCCTATTAAATGTGCAACAAATAATAATAAAAATGGAATTAATGAAAAGACACAGAATCACAGAACGGTAAGGTAAAACTTGACCTATGTAACTGAGAGGCCTCTCTCGATATCTTATCAATGATAAGACTAATACCATCTTTCAGAAAAGTCTGCCAATGATCGGGGCACGGCTCACAGTTTCCAAGGACGCAGATTTTCATGAAACGATGACTTTTTTGCCAAAATACTGCGCAGTTTCTTTACTGTTATCTTAAACTGTGGATAAAGGCGTTAGTCAGATGGAATAGTACGAAATTCGAGTCAGAAATGATAAAAATATTGTTCATGTACATTTTTGGGTGTCAACAATCTATAAATAAGGTGTTTACTTAAATTAGTATAGAGACAGTTTGATTGATTACACATATACAAATGCACAATTTTACAAGGAATATGTAAATGGTAGGTATCCTCATTTATTTACATAGTTAGAGGTATATACATAGATATTTACAACACAAAAAAAAACTATCCTAGTAGAACAATAAAAAAAATATATATATATATACCTCTACACTATATCTAAAAGGCGTCAAAAAATTCATCCCCATCGCTGTCAACTGGGAGCGTACCCAAGAGGCTGGCAGCATTACCTCGTTGGATGGCCATGCTGATCCTTTGTCCGAGGTAATAGCCAGCCTTTTGGTCACGAGAAGCGACCTTGGTATCCTTGTATTTATATTTTTTTTAAATATCTACAAACAAACTACTGCTGGTTGATAATAGCTATATTCTTTGCGTTGGAGCTCTTGCAGGAATCGATAAATAATTATGGTGCGTATTTTAAAAAATACTTGGTATTTTGAAATTCGCGAAACAACTGACTCAATTCATGCTGACATGTACAATTTATGTTTACATACCCTATTCAATTTATATTTTTAAATTAACAAAGTTGTTCCTAATTTGGTGCATGGAATTTGCAAATCTTATTTAGGGAAAAAGATACCTACCTATTCGACGAATTAAATACTTTGTAGAAAATGTCAAGTGGTTTGTAACTTTAAGCATTAAATTCTGATTGGAGTGACACTGTTAAACCCTCCATTAATATAATCTGTAGGCTTAACCGATAAACATCACAAGATGATGTCGCTCCAGGTGGCCGCTGATGACAGAGTTAACTGAACCGAGTACATTATAACATTTATAACCACAGTCGGGGTGGTAAACTAGTTTATGTGCTTAGGGAATCATAACATGGAAATAGGACAAAAGTGAATTATTGCTTGGTTTATTATCAATTTTCAATTTTGAAAATAAATTATTAATCTTGTAGAATGTTTCATGTTGAACAAGCATTTGTATCAGCTTCATTCTGTTAACTAATGATAGTTGCTTACGAGTTTTTATTTTCATATGAATTTTTCAAAGGTATTTTTTCCCGCCAATATTTTCAACATAGGTTGTTTACTTTGTAAGTCTGCTAAATTAAACTGTCCCAGACAAGATTACTTAACGTATAAATTGTATTCTCACAAGTAGAAGCCAGTAAGTATCAAAGTCCACAATGGTCGGTACTGTTTATAATCCCTCACCGTGCGTGTTAAATTGCCTTCGCATCGGACTTAGAACTTTATGATACGGCCTATAATAGCAAGTACTTTTTTTTGCACTTTGTAGTATGTACGTTATTTCCTGCGCAGATGGCCAGTTTCTTTTGATATCGGTAGTTCTTCCTCCGGCAAGGTTACAAATTGTTAAGAACTTATGTTGTAAATCTTTGGTCACAATGTTTGTGTACATACAAGAATAGTCGATTGCCAGTATTACGTATGCTAGTCAATGTATTTCAATGACATACTTATTATACGCCATTGTGTTAAGTCCTTTGGGAAAGGGTATGTGACTCGCCTACGTCTTTGTACGTCATTGGAGTACAGGTTTTACGGGTATTATTTTAAGATAGGGGGATTTAAAAAAATCCCTTGTTTATCAAGCTTATAACTAGAAACTGTTTATCCAGCATCTTTACGGAGAATTTGCAATTCTAGGCCACGCAGGTGACTCATATCGGAACGTAAACAGAATACAGTAATCAATCTATTATCACCCACTGACTCATAAAACGATAATATAATTAGTTGTAGTATTGAGTGCATACCGCCCTTATATTGTAAGTGACACATTATACCATAGATAGTGGAATATTTGGGAACTTAGAAACCTTTATTCGAAGTTACGCCAAATACCTATCAAGTTCCCGTTAGGAACATAGTTGCATAGTTCTAAGGAGTGCATCTTACAGAGAAGGGGCAAGAATCTAAACAGGTTTACATAAATTAAAAGGGCTATTAATACAAATGAACTTTAATACTTTTTTTCATCTCTAAATAGTTTTTGGTTGAAGATGTTTGGATTTTTAGCTACCGCAAAACTAGGCAGATACTTAAATCGATTATTTTTTAGAAAGCGATAAACCTCGACAGCATATTTCGCTAAATGAGCGAGTGATACACTTATGTCATGGTTTTATTTTGATAAAATAAATAAATAAAAAAATACTGACTATCCATGTTGTTTAACTGACCTCAGCACATCGATTGATTTTCGATACAGATTCACACTTCTTAGCGTTATATATGTAAATGATAACCTTTCGGGTTACAAATTGAGGCATCTCTTATATAACACTGTGAAATGATCTAGTTATATTGAATCGTAAATATTTAGGTTTAAAAAGAAACTAAGATAAAATTAAGGAGAAAAATACGGTAAACATTTTTTTTATGTCTCATTGAAAAATAATATACGCAGTAATTCTGACACCAGTCTAACCAAGGGGTACCTATTGGGTTGCCCGGGTAACTGGGTTGAGGGGGTCAGATAGGGCAGTCGCTCCTTGTAAAGCGCTGGTACTCAGCTACATCCGGTTAGACTGGAAGCCGACTCCAACATAGTTGGGAAAAAGGCTTGGAGGATGGTGAAAAATAACATACACAGGTTCTAAAGATTTTTGTATGACTTAGCATTTTCATACGATGTCAGATTTTTTTCCATTTATCCCATTTAAAAAAACGAGTACCTAAGCTTTAATGCCTTTTTAAATTACCTTGCACTTATTATGTACTAATCTGAAGAAACCACATTTTTCCTGTAACGATATCCAAAAATATCTTGAGTAATCTGCTCATCTTGTGACGTCACTATTATATCAGACGAAATTTCAAAAATGTCATGATATCGACAATGGATCTGACGATAAAACCGTCTGGACTATCTACATGTGAAATCTCTCTAACTGTGGCCTCTCAGGGGGCAAAGAAAGGAGACGTTGACTTGAAAATTTCACCTTGAATGTGTTCATGATTCTGGTCAATATAGATTCTGATATGTACAAGTGTAAAACGCTGGTACTCAGCTGCATCGGTTAGACTGGAAGCCAACCCTAACATAGTTGGGAAAGGCTCGGGAGATGATGACGTACAAGTGTGTAGTACTTACATTAAGATGGAGCTCCTGGCTAAGTAAAAGCCACCCGGTTTTAAAGATAAGGTTAAGCCAAGCTTGGTACGGTAAGTCCGTGTGGTTCAGTCTTACCAAGTGGTTACGGGTTGCCCGGGCAACTGGGTTGAGGAGGTTAGATAGGTAGTCGCTCTGAGTAAAATACCGGTACTCAGATAGGTCCTACTGGAAGCCCACTCCAACATTGTTGGTAAAAGATTAGGCACATGATTCGAGCTTAAGAAGGATGGAAAGGGACTCCATAATAACTGTCTTTTCAAAACAATATAATCTGTTTCTATTGAATGTTCTCCGAATTGGACGATGTAAACAAATGACCCATGACACGTGACCTATTGCCAATTTATTTACGCATGCGCAGTCAGATGGGCTGTCACGTTGTTTGTGATCATTTCCTGATTATGATGCTCTTACGCCCGGTCTTCAACAACGTAGTTCTATAACCTATCCATCTATTGATGGCTTTAGAACTTTGATATTAGCCTCACACATGTAATGTCAAATCGCCATCTCTAGTCAGAAAATCAACAGGGGCCCGATTCTCCTAAGTTAATAATGTCAAAATCGAATAGAAATCGAATCGCAATATGATCGCAATAGCAGTTTTAACCATATCGGGCATTCTGCTACTAATAAAAGACCAATCGTATTCGATTGACATTTGATTGGTGTGCGATTGGTCTGCTATTTTGGTGATTTTGGTCTATACGGTAGTTTGCTGTACAATTATTTTGCAATCGTAAATCATTTGCAGACAAAATGATTCATTATTGAATGACAGAAAAGGATAAAAATGTTTATTTCAAAGAAAAAATAACGGAATGCCACATACGCTTCAATCGTAATCGAGTCGGGATTGGATCTCAGTCGAATCGAGTCGAACGTCGATCGATCGTCGCTCAAGTAAAATTAGGAGAATCGGGCCCCAGACAGATAGCTTATAGAATTAATTCGTTTCGCATACGTACTTATGGTATGTGTAAGTATCCTGTTTGTAGGCATTTATTTAAATTATCAGAGCTTAAATGTCCCGTTCTTTTGCTGCTTGACGTAAGGACTTGTGACTACGTCACAGAACGCAGTTTGGTGCGTCTTCGAACCAGTTAAAAGTTGTTAAATTCAATTAACTTCCTCCTTTTTTGAAATTGGGATAAAAAAATGCTAAATTTTGGGAGTTTTTTATGGTGCCTATATTGCTGTGACGTATTTATAACTTTTCGATTTTGTTTTAGGTAAGTTATGGTTGCGGTTTCAATTATTGATTTCCATCGAAACAAAAATGTGCAAAACTGAAGATTTGACTGTGGTAGATTGATATTCAAATTTTTCATCAAATCGAGATGGTAGATTGTTACTTAATAATATTTCATTAAATCGGATCAAACTCATAGATATTAGTATATACACACATATAAACACTTTATGATATTAGTGTAGGTACAATACACATGTAGGCATTCGTTCTAAGAAGATTATTGATATCGCGTATGGTAAATTGGGAAGTACCTATTCGGCCCAACTGGCTCCATGTGTACCTATCATCGACGTCATATTTTATGCATAAAGAGAGTGAGTTTCTACGAAATAAATAAACAACATGTTTTGTCAAATAAAGTTATTTTTTTACGGCTTTTTTTTGTTTAATATCTTGGCTTTTCCCAACTGAGCAAACTAAGTTTTTCATTGACCAACACCGCCACAGATTAATACTAAAAAAAAATTAAAGCGCCTTAATAAGGCCCGAGTCATTACTGAAGATAAGAATAAACTGTCGTGACTTTTAACCTTATATCTCAACTTGTAACTTATTCCTTTGTACCAGATTTTCTTTTCTTTAAAACTCTGAAAAAAGACATAGGTATTCTGAATAATATGAATAAGTATGTACGTCTTAATTTGTCAATTTTATCTTAAAGTGCATTCATAGAAGACGCAAATGACGCATCAATGATATTTATATAGATGACAGAAGGATGGACGCAACTTTATAATGAATGGTGGTAGCAGATTTGTGTGTCACGTCATCTCATAGTAAGCCTGATGTTTTTTTTTACAGCGACGTACTAAGGTCAAGACAGACCATTTTAATGAAAACGTCTATATATATTAATTAGTAGTGCATTTTTAAAATTAATTAATGAGATGGTTTGGTTATCCGTCTGTCACAAAACGGCGCGTGGGCAGTAGACTCAAAGTCCAGTTTTTTTTATCTGTTATTACGAACATTAAAAAAGTGGTCCTGTTTAATGCTAATTAGTTTGTGACTCAAATATGTTTGTTTGTTGTTGTTTTGGTTATAGATTTTTATAGGCCAGTCATAAAAGTCAGTTTTCTTAAAAAAAAAAAACTGTTTACCTACTTATGAATTTTCAGGTTCAAGTTTCAAAGTAAATAGTTGTTATAAGGAAATGACGAGAATTGTTGCCTTTTAATCCTACGACAACTGCAAATAAGACAATTCATGCAATCTAAGATCTTACTCGGTTCAGCCATTTCATAAAAGCATCGCAAACATACATTTTGCAACTTAAATATAAGGAAGCAACATTATTCCGAGATGGTAAAACGACAATGAACTCTTGACTAATTGAATTTACTTGTCTACGTCAACTTATCTTGATTAACTTTACTTTAACGACGTATTTTCCCATCCGGGTACAGTTGGTTAAGCAAACCGTACTAGATTCCCTGGTTGGTTTCCCCAACCCCAGGGTTTCCCCTTTCGAAAAGCCTCGTGAATGGTACCAAAGGCTCTGGTCTCGTATAAAACCTTTTCATTATTTTACCTGTGTGGTATTCCACAATGTATTGAAATGTGACCATGATTTAGGGTGAAAGTTTTGATTTTGGTTGGGTTTGTCACTGGTGAATGACATATTGTATTAAGTTCAAAAATGTCATAACATGATGAAAGATGTTTGTTATAAAAACAAAATTGCAAGCCAAATGGCAGAATGTAATCGGGAATAGGTAGGTATTCTATTCTTCTATAGGTAGATGTAAAAGTTTAGATGCATGTCTGCTGTTACAGCTTAACCGATTTTGATAAAACTTTACAGTGAATAGTATTTATATTATACATAGGACCTTTTTTATCTGTGTGCAGAATATAGTTTCTTAAATGCAAAACCAAGGGCGAAGTTTAGTCACTACATAGTATAAAACAAAGTCGCTTTTTCTGTCCCTATGTCCCTTTGTACGCATAAATCTTCAAAACTACGCAACCGACTTTCATGCGGTTTTTTTATCAGATAGAGTATTTCAAGAGGAAGGTTTATATGTATAATGACATCCATTAAATAGCGGGGAAACACTGATATCCCGTGCGAAGCCAGGGCGGGTCGCTAGTTATCTATAATTTTCGGTTCGTTCGGAATCACATGAATTTTCCCTAAGAAAATTTTACGTGTAAATTCTATTTCAATTACAAGTTTACATTGTAATTTTTATATCTCTTTAGCGTCGCAAATCTTTCTAAGAAAATATTCGTACACCATTTTCACTGATGATCACAACGAAAAAGTAACACAATGTAATATTGAAAGTTGTCATAAAATTATCTTGAAAGTAATAAACGTAAAGTTATAATAGTCCATAAAAAACCAAGGTTCATGGTGTCATTATATTGACGTCAAGATTACATGTTCATTCGGTATGCAGCCAATTGTGTACTTTCCAAGATCTTAAGAATCTTGAGATTTAGTCATGTACTTGTGAATATTTTGGGGTTTTCATAGACCCCAAATATTGCCGTCTGGGGGTCACACATTGACGTACGATTAGACAAACAATACTGAGCAATGTTTGCATTCTAGTGGTTGGGTAAAAATCGTGTTGGAGCTAGGATTTCGTAGAAAAACTTTCCTTAATTATAAGGTGGGTTCATGGTTAGTTTCACCAGTTCCAGATAAGTTTGATTTTTGGATTTGGTGAATCAGAGATGAATTTATCCTGTTTTACTGATTCATATACACGTGGACCATAAACTAAATCCTAGCAGATTGTCCTTTCTATAGAGGTAAGTACTAATGGGTTTTAGGGGCGTGAGTTTGCTTCAAACTCTAGTGTGCCAATTTTTCGCCTGAAGATTTGAAGTACCAGTGTAATTAAATACATATTAGAATATTTGAACTGAGACGCTTTGAAACAATAATGTGGACTTATAAATCAAAGTCTGTTCATATAACGTCGCATTATATAGCTACTGGATTAAACAAAAAACTGCTATTTTTGTAATTGATGACTTGTAATCTAATATTGATATAACTGATATAGATTACATGTACCTAACATGATGCAACAGATTTCAATCAGGAACACATAAGTTTACAGTTTCTGCCAAATCATGCTGCCTCTGCATATTATGTGTATTTAGACAGATATCATGAGAAAATATTCTAACACAGTCACGGCGATTATACAAAAAAATAATAAACAAAAACGTATATTATTTTCCTCAATTACATAAACAATTGAAAATCACAAGTGCTCGCACATTTTTTGTTTGTTTGATTGTCGAATCTGTTTGTCCCCTGTTTGTATTGAGTAAATCTTTATTATGAAAGTTTTAGAGATGGTAATCTCTAAAATTTTCCACTTAGATACTCGTAAAAATACAAACATCTGAACTGAGAAGAGAACCTCCTTTTCGTAAAGTCGGTTTAAATGTATAAATTAATTGTCAAGGCATTAGAAAAAGTGCATTTTTTTCCTAGTCATTGGAAGTCATAGTCTAGGTATACTTACATCAGAATAAAAATTAGGTAGGCTAATTTCTCTTTTACTCTCTATTTCTCGGGACGAGAAAACAGAAAAAAGCGAGTGAAACCGCTAAGAATAGCTGGTTTTCCCTGCTAAGTTTAAGCATATTAAGATTAGACCGATGTTTGGCACTGTGAAGTACCTATGTAAATGTTTCTTCTGGTCTACTCACTCCAGCAAACAGTAAACGCATGCGAACATTTCTTACAAGGAATTTCTTGGGACGTGCCCACAGCCATGTCTCGAACTGTTGACAAAATCGATTTCAGATTACTAATTGGGGTCACCAGAGTACTTTTTGTATACGGCTAACTAACGAAGGCCGTATTTGGTCAACGGAAGTTTTGAAAACATACGCAAGTATATTTTGGACTTGCTTCTGTGCAAACGAGACAGCCGATTTGGTGTAGTTATGGTACTTAGTGCAGTTCGATTCCCAAGCAAGGAAAATATATTTTTTTTGAAATTTTTGAGCAGAACTAAAACACTGATTTATAATTTCAGGTTTTAGAGTAGTAGTAAGTAGGTATAGGTACCTAACTTCTGAGGAAGTGATGTCGCAGAAGGAATCTACGGAACGGGAGAGGGAGATTTCGACTCCCTTCCCCGGCCACAGAAGGCGCACTGGGAGAAGTCCATGAGGATTTCTCCCTCCCAAAAAAAGGTACCTAACTTCTCAAGAAAGTTGATGTAAGTGTAAGTGTCTAAAAATAAATATGTTTAACAAGATCAAAGGTGCAAGATATAAAACGACTGTAAGATATGATTACAAACTCACGTTGTTCACCACTTGCTTTACAAAATCTGATTACGAAATTTTGGAAATACCTACTAAGTACGAGTAGTAACGGTGTTTTTGTCTACAAATGCAACTCACTGTGATTTTACTATTTTTTACTATTATCACATCCTATTGTTTCAAAGTGTATTTTTAACTGATAAAACAATCATTTTGACTTTGTCTTTCAGTGCAGACAACAAAGAACATAAACTTTATTTCGACATAATTATGCTACTTCGAACACTCGGAAAAAATACTACTAGGTACCAGTTGTTTCTAAGATCAGCGCGTCAAAACAAATCAACATTGCAGCAGCAAACCTATAGCTCAGATTACTCGATATAGTAACAACCATTATAATTTTAATAAACCTAAGTTTATTATCAAATTCTTGACAACATTCCGGTGACATTAATCTGGGATTAATTACAATTTTCGCATAAAAAGATGTTCCTACAGCAACAGAATAGATTTCTATATAAACACGAGTACAAGACTGTTTTCAATACAATTCGTTTTGCAGTTAAAATGAATCTTTAGTAACATTTATGAGCATCGTAAACTTTCGATTTCCAATGTGGTGTGAAATGTTCAACTTTGTCATCAGCATGTTTTGTACATGGATAGGTACATAACATTCGTCCTTTTTTTTGTATTATATCTACTTACTATTCCTAGTGGTTTCGCCTGCATTAAGAACTTTTTATCAGTAGAAACTAAAAGTGAATCATGGCAATAGACAGATGGCTTACACTAAAAAATAATGCCTATTAAAAAAAAAAACTTAACTAACACCTTTGAAAAATTACCTACTACGTTTTAACTGTACATTCAGGGAGGCTGCAACTAAGATTTCTGAGGAAACCGCGGAGCATAACTAGCTTCCGATAACCGTTTGCCGCGTACTTACACAATTTAGGTAAATAATACCATTAATTTGTTAAACATCCTCAAATATCCTTGTATAAACATTTATATATGGGTCAAAGTCACATGTGTTTAGTATCAGACACACACGTGTCATTACGTAATTCATTCATTGAAGCTGAACATTGGTATTCACTTATTCAGTAACAGCATAACTGAGTGAAAATATGCAGCTGCTGCTCTGAAGTAAAACAATTTTTTTACAGTCATTCATCTATGTTTTTTTGCAAAAGGAAGTCGTGTTAGTTGCACTATTTATAAATCAAGAACGGCTGAACAGTTTGTGCAAAAAATTTGAGGGGAGGTAGATGGGAAAATTTTAAAAAGGAAATATGAATTTTATCCCCATCTGAGAACGGGACGTATCTAGTTCTTATAGGAGTCGGGTGAAACTACAGGCGGAAGCTTGTAAAAGCAGTAGAAAACTGCCTTAGGAAGTAATATGAAAAGTAGATCTGAATGATTAATTTCGTTTCAACTTTAAAAAGCATCTTAAACCCCAGCCTATTTTTATACCGTGTTATTTTTTATGGTATTTCCTCAACAGGAGTTTTTCTAAGTAAGACAAGTAAACAATTAAATACCCAGTATTGTGTGAGTAAGTCGTGGTGGCCTAGTGGGCAAAGAACCAACCTCTCGAGTATGAGGGCGCGGGTTCGATTCCAGGTCAGGCAAGTACCAATGCAACTTTTCTAAGTTTGTATGTACTTTCTAAGTATATCTTAGACACAATGACTGTGTTTCGGATGGCACGTTAAACTGTAGGTCCCGGCTGTCATTGAACATCCTTGGCAGTCGTTACGGGTAGTCAGAAGCCAGTAAGTCTGACACCAGTCTAACCAAGGGGTATTGGGTTGCCCGGGTAACTGGGTTGAGGAGGTCAGGCAGGGCAGTCGCTCCTTGTAAAGCACTGGTACTCAGCTACATCCGGTTAGACTGGAAGCTGACCCCAACATAGTTTGGGAAAAAGGCTCGGAGGATGATGATATTGTGATCTTCCAAAAATACACTGCAACTATTATCTTCTTGGAATGCAGCTGATGATATCATTATTTATAGACGCTTAATTGATCTTGTAATAGGAATTTATTATTGGTTAGCGGTTGAGCATTGGCGGGTCACACACAAGCCACACGTCATGTTAAAATGTCAACGCCTTGTCAAGGCGAGTTTGTGTAAACGCTAGTCATTCGATCAATAGCTGTAACGACCTACGTGGTTGGTAGTGTGTGATCCACCTGTACCAAAGATGTTGAGAACTAGATGATTCCTTACTGCTCTCAGAATGAACTGATTCATCCTTAAGGATTTAAGGAAAACCAATACCAAAACAAACTCCGACTTAGAAATAAAATTACTGCTTATAGGGAATATTGCACATATGGTATGCCATTGAACGATATAGGGGCAGTCCCCTTAAGTTCAAAAGTTTCAGACTCAAAATGATTCATTTTAATTATGAGAAGTAGTGGGTCTTAAATACTTGTTTTGCAGACTTATTGCACAATCTTTGTGGTCCAGACGGATTCTGTCAGGAAGTTGTTTATGGTTCAAATGAATCTTTTGTGAGCGTTTTGTGGTAAATGTGTTAATCAAAATTACTGTGGTACGTCGTTGATAAAAGTGACGTCGTTTTAATTATTATTAATGCGGTATTGGTACAAGTTTCGCAATTGTGATAAAAAAATGGCATATAGGAACTTCAGAAATAAAAGAAGCTAAAAAATCCTACTCGTTTAGTTACAGCCTTCTTATCGTCCCACTGCTGGGCACCGGTTTCCACACGGAGAAGGATCTGAACTTAAGGGTCTTATGCTGGGTTCTCCGAGCCCTTTTCCCAACTATGTTGGGGTTTTTTCACACAGATATTATATATAAATAAATATCCTTTCTCTTCTCCGTAACGACCATTCATACAATATCGTTGGTTTGATTCCTTAGCAACTACCGCTATCACTTAAAGACGCTGAGGGACCAAAAACATTTAATATCGAAGATTTGCGAACCCTAGCGTATGTAGGAGCTAAATTCTATCATGATTGATAGACCTACAAATTGAACCAAACATGACAAGGCGACGTGACCGACAGACAGAAATAATTGTTTATATATAGAGAGTATGACAAGGCGACGTGACCGACAGACAGAAATAATTGTTTATATATAGAGAGTATTATTAACGAAGCTTGTGACCTATCCCTTTATGTAACTTTAAAAGGAAAGTGAGATGTTGAACTGTTCCTAGACTCAACGGTATTTAATAAATACCCTTCATGTTTTGATATCAGTGACATGGGTCAACAAATCATTAAGGTTTAAGCTATGCTTGGCTGTTTGGTCCGCAGACGGGTGTCCATCTTATCATGACGAGCTGTCCTGTGCTTCGAGAGTCACGTCAAATGTTGAGTCTCGGCTGCATTTACATCTTTGGTAGGTCAGAAGCCTGAAAGTTTCACAATCAGTCTTACCAAAGGATATCGGGCTGCCCGGTTTACTAGGTTGAGGAGGTCTGAGATGGTGAGATAGAGTTTTGCGGCCACTGTAAAATAGTTCCCTCAGGTGTGACTGAAAACATAGGAAACTGAAACACATTTATTTTATGAATCATACCGTTAGTATATATGCCAAACAAAAAAATACTGTTTTGGCAAACATATCATTTTGACACCTTTTTTTGTAATAACGTGCAAAAAATCATTAGGTAGGTGGTCATTAAGAGTTAACAGTAATATGCCGGTTATATGATGCACAAAACTATTGTACAATATGTTTGAACATTAATTTCATATTGTGGTCCAATTATTTAATAAGACAATAAATAAAAAGGCATCTAATGACTTTTATGAATTCGTTGATTCTTGCGGTTTCTTATGAAAATTTAATATTGTGTAATTTTGTATAGAATTGTGCAATTTATTTATGACTTCAATCAATTTACACATTTTGATATCATTCTGTGTAGCACTGGGTTTAGAAAATAAATGCACACGTATACTTGAGTGGTAGAAGATCTGGTATTTTAGAAAATGTTACAATGTGAATATGATTTTGCATAAAAAGGCATAAGTGTAGTACCTAGTCTCATCCATAGACAAAGAATAGGTACAAATATTACCTTTGTCTATTTTTTTAAGCGCAATTACCGAGGCAAACCTATTTTCTCGCGTTCTGACGCGACTATGTGGGAAATTAGCGTGACATCAAATAATATCAAACAAATACAAAGATAATAATTATTGCTTAGTACTATAATAGATTAAACACGGTGGATTGACTAACAGAAATAGTTACATTATACGGTTATTGTAGCGTTTACCCTGTATGCATACAAGCATGGCCTTTTCCCAACTACATTATGTTGGAGTCGACTTCTATTCTCACTATACTCCATTTAAAATAACATTAGAAATTTAAGTAAACCTTTTTTACTGTTTGTTCAACCGATTTTAACTTCTATTCCGTAGACAAAAGAACGGAATTGAAAGCAAAATAGTGGTTACAATACCAAGTATTTACTGCAGCCGCCATTAATCATACTACTAACGCAATAGAAGTCAAAATCGGTTGAACAAACAGTAAAAAAGGTTTACTTAAATTTCTAATGTTATTTTAAATGGAGTATAGATGCAGTTGAACATCAGAGCCTACTTTTAGCCACTGTAACACAGGCAACCTCATGAGTTAGCCTTCGTAAACATTGTTGTCAGACTTTTTGCCATCTTTTATTTGTTTTTTTTAACGACGTCAAATATCATCCAATGACCCCTCCCGCTGTGGGTTAACAGCGGTAAGGAAGTGTCAGACTCTTACTGACTAAAAACTGTCATGTTCCATCGTAAGCCTTTTATGTACCCAGGGCCGCGGTAACTCTTTCGAACAATCCCGCAGCCCCGGCACTTTGACACCCGTAACGACGCCCAAAGATGTACCTTCAACTAACTACCGGGTTCCACAGTTTAAAGTTCCTTCCGAAACGCAGTAATTTAATCGTTGTTTACAACAAAACAGTTAAGTGCTATTATAAATCAAGTGTAGGAATCAAAAGTTGTTTATTTTGAAATAATTTAGATAAGGTTCAAAAACATTAGTTTTAATGATGTCCAAATTATCATATGTTGTTAATTGTAGTACTTCTTATCAACTTTATGGATCTTTTATCGCACGATTTCCTATGTATATTATACATGTATGGTTGCCTAGCAACAGAACAGTTGAACTGATAAGCTAAAGTGGGTCATTAATTAGTACCACTTGAAATCTAGGAAATTCCTACCAATAATGGAGTTAGTCACCAAAAACAACCTTCAATAAAGGCTATCTAGGCTTTTATCAACAGGATAAATAATTCATACATACCTAATGTTATTTAAGTAATATTGTAATATGCATGCGAACGCCTTTGTTTATATAAATGTCAACGCTTAACTGTTTTAAAAAACTCATATAAATCCCACTAGTCATTTTGTTACTGCCTGGTTTTTATATAAAGTGAAAAGAATAAACTAATGAAATATCATCATCTGTGCAGCCTTTTCCCGACCATGTTGGGGTCGGCTTCTGCGTCTAACCGAATGTATAAAGTATTAACTAGGTATTCAATCGTAATAGAAAGTAAACATGTTTGAGCCGTTTGGGGTTGAAACTCTTGGGCCGTGGAGTCCGAGCGCCCGCCTTCTTGCCAGGGATATTTCCCAGCGCCTGGTTGACACTTCCCGGGATCCAAAGGCTGGCTTTTATTTCGCACAGAGGTTGAGCATTGCCATCCAACGTGGCAATGCTGCCAGCCTTTTGGGTACATTACCCAGTGACAGCGATGAGGTGAGGAGCAATTTTTTAATGCACTGTATTAGTTTTAAGTTGTATATATGTTATGGACCATGTGATTAATTCGGGCATTATTTATAATGCCCGAGCATTATGAATAATGTCTAGCTTTATCGGGCCAAGTGATTAATAACTATCTTAACTTCATTATTTATCACATTGCACGGGCATTATTATATTGCTACATGACAGTTGGGCAATTTGATAATATAGCTATATTTTATGCGGTGCGAGGGTGGCAGTTGTTCTAATAAATAAATTCTGTTACTTGCTACATATTTTATGATTATTGTTTCGAAAATTATATGTTCTTTTTTAATGGGAAAATTTAAGTCTAACCACAAAATTATTTATTGGATAATTGTCATCTAATTTACTTACTGTTTTTTTTTATGGTAGAATTTAATTTGGATTCAAAACATTGTATTAAAAATTGAAGTCAGTGACGAAAACGAATCGCTGCAAACCCGACTCCACGTAGTCTTGTCTGCCCTACCCCTAGAGTGCAATTCAAAACCGCGTAGGCGCGGAGGGTCAAGGCGGCCTGCGAGCTGAGGCGCAGGTAGTTTTAACGCTCGCCGCCGCGGCTGAGGCTGGCCGGCGGAGCCGGCCAGCAAGCCGAAGCTGCGGTGGTGAGCGTGAAAACCATCTGCGACGATAAGCTCGCATGGTACCGCCGGAGCCCCGCAGCGCCGGAGCCGTGACAGAAGCCATGCTTGCTGCATGTTGCATGCTATTAATATTTAGTTTAAGTCAAATGTCAATGACAATAAAAAAAAATGAAATTAAATTATGTTTATATTACTTTGCCCAAAAGGTCACGGGCAATATGTATAGTGCCCGGTCAATTTGATTATTCAAATAATCAAATTGACCAAGCATGGCTTCTGTCACGGCTCCGGCGCTGCGGGGCTCCGGCGGTACCATGCGAGCTTATCGTCGCAGATGGTTTTCACGCTCACCACCGCAGCTTCGGCTTGCTGGCCGGCTCCGCCGGCCAGCCTCAGCCGCGGCGGCGAGCGTTAAAACTACCTGCGCCTCAGCTCGCAGGCCGCCTTGACCCTCCGCGCCTACGCGGTTTTGAATTGCACTCTAGGGGTAGGGCAGACAAGACTACGTGGAGTCGGGTTTGCAGCGATTCGTTTTCGTCACTGACTTCAATTTTTAATACAATGTTTTGAATCCAAATTAAATTCTACCATAAAAAAAAACAGTAAGTAAATTAGATGACAATTATCCAATAAATAATTTTGTGGTTAGACTTAAATTTTCCCATTAAAAAAGAACATATAATTTTCGAAACAATAATCATAAAATATGTAGCAAGTAACAGAATTTATTTATTAGAACAACTGCCACCCTCGCACCGCATAAAATATAGCTATATTATCAAATTGCCCAACTGTCATGTAGCAATATAATAATGCCCGTGCAATGTGATAAATAATGAAGTTAAGATAGTTATTAATCACTTGGCCCGATAAAGCTAGACATTATTCATAATGCTCGGGCATTATAAATAATGCCCGAATTAATCACATGGTCCATAACATATATACAACTTAAAACTAATACAGTGCATTAAAAAATTGCTCCTCACCTCATCGCTGTCACTGGGTAATGTACCCAAAAGGCTGGCAGCATTGCCACGTTGGATGGCAATGCTCAACCTCTGTGCGAAATAAAAGCCAGCCTTTGGATCCCGGGAAGTGTCAACCAGGCGCTGGGAAATATCCCTGGCAAGAAGGCGGGCGCTCGGACTCCACGGCCCAAGAGTTTCAACCCCAAACGGCTCAAACATGTTTACTTTCTATTACGATTGAATACCTAGTTAATACTTTATACATTCGGTTAGACGCAGAAGCCGACCCCAACATGGTCGGGAAAAGGCTGCACAGATGATGATATTTCATTAGTTTATTCTTTTCACTTTATATAAAAACCAGGCAGTAACAAAATGACTAGTGGGATTTATATGAGTTTTTTAAAACAGTTAAGCGTTGACATTTATATAAACAAAGGCGTTCGCATGCATATTACAATATTACTTAAATAACATTAGGTATGTATGAATTATTTATCCTGTTGATAAAAGCCTAGATAGCCTTTATTGAAGGTTGTTTTTGGTGACTAACTCCATTATTGGTAGGAATTTCCTAGATTTCAAGTGGTACTAATTAATGACCCACTTTAGCTTATCAGTTCAACTGTTCTGTTGCTAGGCAACCATACATGTATAATATACATAGGAAATCGTGCGATAAAAGATCCATAAAGTTGATAAGAAGTACTACAATTAACAACATATGATAATTTGGACATCATTAAAACTAATGTTTTTGAACCTTATCTAAATTATTTCAAAATAAACAACTTTTGATTCCTACACTTGATTTATAATAGCACTTAACTGTTTTGTTGTAAACAACGATTAAATTACTGCGTTTCGGAAGGAACTTTAAACTGTGGAACCCGGTAGTTAGTTGAAGGTACATCTTTGGGCGTCGTTACGGGTGTCAAAGTGCCGGGGCTGCGGGATTGTTCGAAAGAGTTACCGCGGCCCTGGGTACATAAAAGGCTTACGATGGAACATGACAGTTTTTAGTCAGTAAGAGTCTGACACTTCCTTACCGCTGTTAACCCACAGCGGGAGGGGTCATTGGATGATATTTGACGTCGTTAAAAAAAACAAATAAAAGATGGCAAAAAGTCTGACAACAATGTTTACGAAGGCTAACTCATGAGGTTGCCTGTGTTACAGTGGCTAAAAGTAGGCTCTGATGTTCAACTGCATCTATACTCCATTTAAAATAACATTAGAAATTTAAGTAAACCTTTTTTACTGTTTGTTCAACCGATTTTGACTTCTATTGCGTTAGTAGTATGATTAATGGCGGCTGCAGTAAATACTTGGTATTGTAACCACTATTTTGCTTTCAATTCCGTTCTTTTGTCTACGGAATAGAAGTTAAAATCGGTTGAACAAACAGTAAAAAAGGTTTACTTAAATTTCTAATGTTATTTTAAATGGAGTATAGTGAGAATAGAAGTCGACTCCAACATAATGTAGTTGGGAAAAGGCCATGCTTGTATGCATACAGGGTAAACGCTACAATAACCGTATAATGTAACTATTTCTGTTAGTCAATCCACCGTGTTTAATCTATTATAGTACTAAGCAATAATTATTATCTTTGTATTTGTTTGATATTATTTGATGTCACGCTAATTTCCCACATAGTCGCGTCAGAACGCGAGAAAATAGGTTTGCCTCGGTAATTGCGCTTAAAAAAATAGACAAAGGTAATATTTGTACCTATTCTTTGTCTATGGATGAGACTAGGTACTACACTTATGCCTTTTTATGCAAAATCATATTCACATTGTAACATTTTCTAAAATACCAGATCTTCTACCACTCAAGTATACGTGTGCATTTATTTTCTAAACCCAGTGCTACACAGAATGATATCAAAATGTGTAAATTGATTGAAGTCATAAATAAATTGCACAATTCTATACAAAATTACACAATATTAAATTTTCATAAGAAACCGCAAGAATCAACGAATTCATAAAAGTCATTAGATGCCTTTTTATTTATTGTCTTATTAAATAATTGGACCACAATATGAAATTAATGTTCAAACATATTGTACAATAGTTTTGTGCATCATATAACCGGCATATTACTGTTAACTCTTAATGACCACCTACCTAATGATTTTTTGCACGTTATTACAAAAAAAGGTGTCAAAATGATATGTTTGCCAAAACAGTATTTTTTTGTTTGGCATATATACTAACGGTATGATTCATAAAATAAATGTGTTTCAGTTTCCTATGTTTTCAGTCACACCTGAGGGAACTATTTTACAGTGGCCGCAAAACTCTATCTCACCATCTCAGACCTCCTCAACCTAGTAAACCGGGCAGCCCGATATCCTTTGGTAAGACTGATTGTGAAACTTTCAGGCTTCTGACCTACCAAAGATGTAAATGCAGCCGAGACTCAACATTTGACGTGACTCTCGAAGCACAGGACAGCTCGTCATGATAAGATGGACACCCGTCTGCGGACCAAACAGCCAAGCATAGCTTAAACCTTAATGATTTGTTGACCCATGTCACTGATATCAAAACATGAAGGGTATTTATTAAATACCGTTGAGTCTAGGAACAGTTCAACATCTCACTTTCCTTTTAAAGTTACATAAAGGGATAGGTCACAAGCTTCGTTAATAATACTCTCTATATATAAACAATTATTTCTGTCTGTCGGTCACGTCGCCTTGTCATACTCTCTATATATAAACAATTATTTCTGTCTGTCGGTCACGTCGCCTTGTCATGTGAGTTCGTCACGTGGTGTCTACAATAGAAACAAACTCCTTCGCTCTCATTACTGTAATAATAAACTGTGTGTCTGTGTGGGTGAGGTATGTGACTGAAAGTGGAGAAATTAGATTATTGAAGAATTCTTCTATTTGTAGTACACTAGCTTCCGTCGGCGGATCTGCCGCGACTTGTGGGAGCTAATTCGCGCATCAGGATAAAAAGTATGGGCTATCTACCACTGAAAGATTTTTTCAGATAGAATCTGTTAAAACTCTTCAAATATTCATAACATTAGTATAGATTTTTAACGTTGTCTAGGTTCTGAATCGACTGCCTTTTTACAAATGACATTCCAAAGTGAAGTCTTTTCTACGCAGCTGATTTGAAAAATGAAGGTCCCGCAATAAGTAGTAGCCACAAAGAGTCACAAAAAAATGTTTATCCTGCCAAAATATTTATTTATTTAAAAATAATTACCAGTAGATGATTATGGTAATTTTGATTCCTGTTTTGAAAAACAATCAATTAAAAATACCTACGTCGCTATTGGTACCTAAAACAGCACGTGTCTAGTGAAATCTAATATACACACATACATAGGTACATTGTACAATCTTGTTTAAGTTATATAATAACTTTATCATATCAACGTAGTAACAATTTATACATGTCTATCAAAGGGAATATGGGTTAGTGATTGATTATTTTATTCACACATCTGATTATTATTTATCAACTAATTACGTTTTATAATATATAAAAATGAAACCCGCTTTCCGTTGTCACGACATAACATGTAAACGGCCTGACCGATTTGGCTGAAAATTTGAGGGGAGGTAACTTAGACCCGGGAGAAGGTTTTTGTCACCATCCGGCTGCGGAAAAAGTTTCCCCGGGACGGGAGTGATTAGACAAAAACCAACTTACGGAATGCCGCAGAACCACAAAAGTAAAGTACTAGGACAGCATAATTCACCGGAGTATAAGTATACCAAGAACGAAATTTCGATGCAACTGCTCACCATGTACCAGGGTAGCATAACATATATGAGTATACCAATATCAAGTGTAGACGCTACTGCTCACCATGTACCAGGGCAAATACATCGGGACGCGGGTAAAACCGCAACCGGGAACGTCTAGTTTAAGATAAAAATGTTAATTTATAATGGTACTTTGATGTTAGAAGACTGATTGTTTTGTGAGAATGGATAATAGTAAGTTACGTAAATATTTGTACTTCATTCATGCTTTGGTTTAGTAAGAAAAATACTTGATAACTCTGTCTGTCTTGGAGGTTGGAATTTTACACTATGAGATGAATGTTCAGTATGAAAAAAACTGTCTAAGAAAATATGTATTTAATCTGTGATTAGATTCAAGTACATACACCATTTCGAAAAATAAACGAATTCGATAATCATTATTATCAGCAAAGTTCGATGACATAAACTGTACGAAGTCATCAAAAATAAATAAGAACGCAATCTCACACATAATGGGTGTCGCGTGCCAAAACCAGTTTTTTACTAAAATCATATGTTTTTTGTGAGAGCACGATTTTTGGCGTTCCGTACGTAAACATGAATGACGTGACTTTTATCGAATGATGTAGAATTATATTCCAAAATCTGCTTAGTAGATTGAGAGCTTACGCCCTAAAAATGTCACAAACACACAAAACAACTTCATAGAGGTAACAATATAGCGTTTAGTGTAGATATATGTAGAGATAAAAAACCTCCAGTCTTAAGAAAATCAATCTTCCAATTGATTGACAGAGATAAATTATTTTTACCAATAAAATTGATCATTGAATGACCACACCCGCATGACATAATTGCACACAGCGCTTGATATGACATCACAGCATAGTCACTAATATACCTCCGATTCATGGCCTGCCAAAAACCTGATAAACACTCATTCTTTAACCTAAACACGCCATATTATGAGTAATTGAGAAAAGGAAAATAAATGACCATCCGCAGTTGCATTACAATTATGAAATGCACGGAAAGATGACATCAAGCCGCCAAATCTAGATTTTCAATAGAAATTAAATTTCAGCTACAACCAATAGTTTACAGTCAATAACTCGAAAAGCACAAAAAAAGACATAAAATATATTCTTTTTTATTAGTTTTAAAAAAGAAGAAATACATAATATGGGTAAAAAAACTATCTTAAACATTGCTAAAAATAAGCCTCCACATATTTAAATCTTCTACAGAACCATTTCCCAAAGCAATTGTTTCTGCATTAAGGTAAATTCTTAAGATAATTATGTACTTAAAGTTTTGCAGTACGGAAGTAATAACACGCTGACTTGGATGTAAAGTCGATAATTTGCAGACCCTCAGGTTCTCAAGTAAAAAGCCAATTTTTCCACGAATGTTCAATTGTAAAAACAGATAATTCAGAAAGTTTTATTTATGACTGCCGAAAGAAGAAGAGTTTTTGCATAATTTATGTAGACTATGGGAGTAATTTTTAACCGATTTCCTAAATATTTTTGTTTAAGTAAAAAGGGTAAAATGCTACCAATATATACCACAATTCAACTGTACGTGCAATTATTTACCTGTTTACTAAATTAAATTTATTATAGGTACCTATATTAACCTAAAAAAATAACTAATTAATTCTTAAATACTATAATTATAATTCCTTTAAATGATTACTTCCACTGCATACCATAACATTGCGTGCCTGACTTTTATAAAAATACAATTTTCCTGTAAACATTCATTCTAACCAGTAACCGTTCTGAGAAAACTTACAAAATATACTACGACCAACATTCATGAGCATATCGGAAGTAAACAATTCTAAAAATGTTTGTGACTCACATATTTGCAAATAAAGTTGTCAAGTTGGATCTATATTTAGATTCAGCACGTCAGTTTTATTGCAAAATTTACTTTGAATCTAGGATTTAAAAGCTTTGTTTCTAGGTAAAAAAGTGCTAATGGTTTAAGTAAAAACAATTCGCGGTAACAACTGAAGTTTGTACGTGGTTGGGTGTTGACCTCTTTTCATGGCTGTTTCTTTTAAAGATGTAAATTGACACCTTTATTTATTGCTGGCTGGTTTGTCTGGCTGTCTGGTAGAATGTTTTTTTTCATTTGGCTACTAACATATTAAATGTTCTGTATTTTTTGGGAGTTCATTGGTTAATTACCGGAGTTCTCGCTACATGATTTGACTTAGTTAATAGAAAAGCTTAACTCTTTGAACACAAATGCTAGGTAGTAGAAGATATTTTCTTGCATGAAGGGTCAAGGTCTCCTACATAAGTATCAGAGCTATATAAATGGCCGACAAACATCATTGTATGGCAGCGTGGGTCCCACAAGGTGGGCCGATGACCTACTGAAGGTTATAGGAATTTGCTCGGTTGCTAGGGGTATCAATTTCCATAGGATTTGACGATCAACAGGTATTTTAATTACTCTATTGTTGTCTCTTATAACATTTTTAATAACTACTGCTTAACTATTTCTGGTAAAATGGTTGGAGCTACAAAAAATCTTCATACACATGTTTTGACAGTTATGTAACTAAATTACTCGGTACCTGACCTACAAACACAGTTCTAAATTAATATTTAGCGAGTCAATCCGACCTTCCATTGATACGTCGAAACATACGTCTGTTTGCTTTTGAGTTTCTCGCGATGCCTACGTGATCGACAGAGGTCGGTGCACCCAGTGCAAATATCAAATCTATGCCGTCGTCGTATAATCTTATATCGCTAATCCAATCATGCGAAACCCATCTTTAATTCTTCGTATTATGGTTGATTTTCTTTTGAGGGGGTTGTTTGTTAAGATGTTTTAACATGTAAATAGTTTTGCATCATTGTAATGAGAGTCTTCCCGGATCGTAGTACGTCATTTGATCACATTTCTTAACTGGCGACTGTTGGGGTGCGTCAAAGTGTGAGGCCGACTATTTTGATTGTTGTGACTAACTGACGGACAGGGATTAATGTAGTTACTCATAGACATGTTGTTGGATAGTTTATTGAATCAGACGAGATATGGAAATGGGTTTGGTAAAATGCATCATCGCCTTTCTTGGCTTTGATGTTATCATGAAGATTATTATTTATTTGGTGTGACAAAATATTATGACAACATGAATAGATAAATAATTTATCAGCAGTAACAGGTATATCTACCAAATTATAAGAACGATAGAGTCTACATTGATACTTCCTTCCAGCTTTTTTCACGCATCTTTATGCTCGTCTCATATTAAGCTTGTATTTATTTTAATAAAGGTTTTCGAGATTTGGCCACTGTTATAAGCAATTAGTAAATTTATCGTATTATTAAAAGTCCCCAATACGTTTTAATTTAACATTATACCTACATATATTTTTTAGAGGTGATTCTTACCAAGTTTTAAGTTTTTCAGTCAATCTGATAGTTGCACATCAGGTTAGCAACAAATAAACGATCACAGTTATTACAAAACAATTGAAACCACAACCACAATGATTTAACAATTTCTCCAACTGTACCTGTGAACCTATGAAGTATTTACCCACAAGGAAGTATGATCAATTTAGAACTTCGATCATCGTAATCAAATAAAAATAAAGAATAACAAAGTAGGTACTGAAAATAGCATCGAAATTTATTTGAATCCTGGTTCTTATTGCCAAAGATTTCGTGATAATCATTTGACGCAAATTGGGTGCACATTATTATAAAGTTGATTCTTAGAACTTTACAGCTGCATAAAAACAAATTAAATTTAAAATATATCTAAGGTTATTCCTAAGACAGTGGGGAATTACAAATTCCCAAATAGGTAGTATTTGGGAACAAATATCCCAATAGGTATATTGGGATATTTGATGCTAATAGAAAACTTTGAATGGGTCGGATTTTTTTGAAATTCAGCCATATGGCTATCAGAATAACAATCATGTTATTCCTAAACCGATTCCTAATACGTTTATGCCTATCAAGACTTCATCGTTTTCTTTATGTGGGATGTAGTTACATCGGTATTAGGGTAAATAAAACCCTGAAATCAAACAGATTTAGCAACAAAATCGCACAGATACTCTATCGTGCGAGAAATAAGATTTCAAACTTCGATAACGAATCTCGGCCATCTTCCGCGTTCCAAACTTAAATTGTAAAAGAAAAATGGCTGCCGTTCCTGTTAACTGTCAAATTAAGGCGCTATAAGTATAAGAAATATTATTTGTTAAATGTATTTTTTAAAATAAATGGTGCCGTAATTAAAGGGTCGGTTGATTTTACTTGTCGATATGATCTTTAATAAGCTGTATAATAAATATTTTGTTCTTTATATGGGAGTTCGTGGAATCAGAGGTAGCTACAGAATGGAGTAGCGCAAGGTGAATTCCAGCTTTGGGCTGTTACATCATACGTCTTAAACTAAGTACCTACCTACCTATGTCTACTTTGATTAATATTTGTATGCCTCCAGACCACGGAACTATAAATTTCCGGATTTTTGGAAGGCGAACGTGCCAAAGCCAACTCAAGTATTATTAATGAAAAGACGAAATGTGTGTATTGCGAATCGATTTATTTATGTAACAAACACACTCATAACATCTAAAACATTTAGAATGTTACTTTATCCATTTAAACCATAGGTATTTCATCTAGGTACGGAAAGACGTTTCAGCGTAGAGTTGTAGACGTAGGAGATATCACGGAAAACGGTTTATCTCTAGTCTCAGTACAGATCTTTTATAATATTTGGTGTTAAGGTGCGCTCCTAATCAAAACAGGGTGTACCTAGGTACTTCATATTTATTTTCTGACTTCTTAGTTTAAACGCTGTTGAAGCCCAAGCTATGCGACAGATTTATTTTTTATATTATTTAAACCAATTTAATAAAAAGTTAAGTGACACAATGGGCGGTCTTGAACCTACAAGCGATCTCTTACAGGCTATCTTTAGATTTTTTAGGCTGCGAGTTTAATACTTTCCCTGAATTGTTGACATACTCAAGACATTAGATATTCTATTTTCAATATCACGTGTAAAAACTACAAACCTATACTTATAATAATACATATTCATCACGCGACTGCACAGCTTCACGATAAATCAACATCGTAGTAAATATAATAATTTCATCTATATTTACTGACTACGTTGTTTTGATAACATCGTGACGTCACTAGCTGCTGATTATTTTGTTATTATTTGTTATGTTAATGTGTAATCGTTAAAGAGAGTGTATGCGTACTAATGTGCGAGCATTTTTTTCGTTTATGGTATTAGTGATGTTACATAATTAACATATAACGACATATAAAGATTTTTTCATACCAAACGTACATACAGTGTATTTCTCCTAGGATTTAAGAAACATGCATACAAAGTAGGTACATGTAGAGCAACAATTGTTCCTAAGGAAAGAGTAATATACGCAATAAAAATTCTTGCTTGTTTTTTAGTCCTATCTGATGCATTCTTCGAAGCATTATAATTTATTTTAGGGTTTACTGTCAATAATCATACATAACTCACATACTATCAAAGCATAGCAATGACATAAAGGATTAAAAAAGCCTCAAACATCTATAAATATAACCTTAACAATACTGTTCAATCTTTAAAATCAACCGTAACATTGACCTTGACATAAATTCGCGTTCTAGAAGCGGTATGACCCGACACGTCACCGACTGGCGTCAATCAACACGGCATACGTGACACGCGTGATGGCACATCTAGGATTCTAGATCTAGTGACGTAAGGGAGTAGACAATTTGGATGCAGTCTGGACTAATAGAAGTGTTTTTATGGATTGTAGTTAAAGTGTGTCCGACACGACACCGACTGGCGTCAATCAACACGGCATACGTGACACACGATGGCACGTCTAGTATTCTAGATCTAGTGACGTAGTTAGGAGTAGGTAGATGATTGGAAGGGGTCTGGAATGATTGAATTGCTTTTGTAGTGTGTTCTAGAAGTTTCATTTGTATGTTTTTGTCTAAAGGAACACGGTGATGTATGTGTTGTATAACTTGCCTCCGCCAGTGGATCCACCCACGTCCAGTAACAGTAGTACTGCTTCGCGCACCTGGATAAAAACTGCTCAAGCCTTCCTCGTTGAATGGTCTAAGGCCATTAAGGCCCTTTATAATAACGCTGAAAGATCTTTTCAAACTAGTCCTGTAGTTTCTGAGATTGGCGCGTTCAAACAAAATAATAGTTCAGCTTCATAATATTGGTATATTTATTTATTTATTTATTACAGGGTTTACCAACAGCCTCTGTGTAGCTGTAGATGAAGCTTAGAGTACAATTTCTGTTATTACTAGGACTTACACAGTCGCCAATTACAGGTTAACCAACATACGCTAAATAATGATAGAATTTAAAACTAGAAAATTATACAAAACAAAAAATAAAAATAAAAAAACACTTCTTATTAAAATTAAAGAAAAACTAAACTTGTTGCAATAAATAACACATAAACTTGTGAGAACAATAACAACTGTCTTAGAAATACTTACGTATTCACCCATATTCAAACGACCTTTTTCAGTCACTGAAAGCACAAACATTTTCTTACTGATTAATGTTCCAATATTTCTCATCCACGGTTCTCATCCTTCCTTTTGTTCGTCGGTTTAACGTGCCAAGAATTCATCCTGAACTACAGTCAAGCAATTATTCAAATTAATTAGCAAGATGATCTGGTTTTAGAAGATATCTTCAAGGAAATGTTTTAAGATGGAGTAAAAACATTCTTGACATAACTTGCGACATCTGGCCAGTTAGGAATTCTATCTCGTTAACGCCAGTTTTGCTGATGAGTGCAACGCGGTTTAGCTTTGCTGGCATTTCAGCGATTTACGGTAAATATGAACATTATTATAAACATATTTATGAGTAGGTAGGTATATCATGCCAATTTTTTCTAAGGATTTGACAGAGGCATACATAGTAAACATATATTCTACATTTTATAAATCATATGAAAGTGTGTATCTACGGCCAATTTTTGATTTTGACGACTTTCTTTCGTCGTCATGTCAGCCGAAAGACGTCCACTGCTGGACAAAGGCCTTCAGCAACCCGCCTCTTCTGCTTCCCGGCAGCCTTGACCAGATTGTCCATCCACCTAGTGGGGGACCTGCCCACGCTGCTTTTTCCAGGTCTTGGTCTCTCAAGAACTTTCCTGCCCTACCGGCCATTTGTTCTGCAAGCTATGTGCCCCGCCACTTCAGCTATGCGTTTAAACTGTGTTTGGACTGTGTGGCAAGCCCTGATAAGCTACACAAGACCTTTACCACTAGTTAAAGGATTACAAAACAGCTCAAAAGTATCCCATATCTCCGAAATCCAAACATCGAAGTGCCGTCCTGAACATCATCACGTAGACCAACGTATTCAGTCACCGCCGGTTTATATTTACGGTTGGCGACGAATTCTTTCACTGCACAAGACAAAACACGGTCTCGTTGTTTACATGTAGGCGGTAAACATCGCTGTTAGAGTTAAATGAAGGCGTGAAATGTATTGGGAAATGGATTTGGGAGATTTCTTTATATGTATTTGGTTAGATTTCAAATGGGCGGGTTTAGTTACAAGAATTTACGATAAGCTGCTAGAGGACGTTGGATGTGTTAAGCTCAGGACCTATTAAGATTTACTTAAAATCGAAAGAAATAGAGCATAATGTTTAATTTAACAAAATTTTGAAGGAAACTGTTCCATTAAACAGTACACAGAGCTTAGCAACGCAGGGAATTTTCATGTGAGATCTAGAGCCTTAACCAATATTGTTTGTAGCATAAGATTCTGTTAATAAATATATTGTATTTTTTCCAAGTAATGCATTAACATAACATAGGCTAATGATTTGTGTTTATATTGATTCTCTTTAGAACAGTCACATTCTACCGTGAACCGATAATAATAAAAAAGATTTAAAACACAATATTCTCGAATTTCTATTAGTCAATTACCCGGAAAAACATACGTTGCAACAATAATAGATTCGATGTGAATAATAGTGGAAATCCCATCACACTTGCAGTTTTATCCAAGATAAGAGAAGACACGAAAACACACAAATATTGTTTGAATGTTTGTTCGTAATGCTGATACGTGAGATGCATTGCTATCAGAGATTCACATTTATCAACTCTATAAATAAACATTTAGTAGAATTTGCCAGTTTATTGCCCACTTTTAGGAGTTTGACGCGCGTGGTATTAGCTAACAAAGTCAGATACCCTCTCTCAGCTTAGGTACGCTATCCTTATTGGTTTGGTGTGAATGACACTCAAAATAAGAATTAACAAATCTGTTACTGTTACTGTTACAGCCTTTTTATCGTCCCACTGTTGGGCACAGGCCTCCTCTCACACGGAGAAGGATTGAGCATTAATCACCACGCTTGCTCAATGCGGGTTAGTGATTTCAGACTTTATAGTGCAGGTTTCCTCAAGATGTTTTCCTTCACCTTTTTATCAGCCATTGGTGTCCAAGATCTACTTAGAAAGTACATACAAACTTAGAAAAGTTGCATTGGTACTTGCCTGACCTGGAATCGAACCTGCGCCCTCATACTCGAGAGGATGGTTCTTTACCCACTAGGCCAATACAAACTGCACCCTTAGGAATAAAAAACATAATACGACCTTCGGCTAGCTGTACATGTCAGTGGACATATTAAAAATTTAAATACAAACACTGAATTATGATTATTGTATATAGCGAAGTCCATATCCATGAAACTTTGTTGCAGAACACGATAAACGCCTAAATATCCTGTACTTAACGTGGATGTCTCGAATGTAGGTACTATACAATCTGCATTTCCAATATCCATTCAAACAGAAAAAGTTAACCATTCTTCAAGGCTTATCTGACCTTTCATTATCTCATGAATTTTATGAAGTCTTGTATAATTTGATCAGCTAGTTTCTAAGTGGCTATCTTCCTTCATATTTTCTACTCGATATATGAGGTGTATATATCTGTCAGAGTTTTTAATATGGTCTAACTCTAGATGGAATAAGCCTTGCTTGGAGTAACGGGATTAGGTGTGGGGTGAGCGTGGCTGTTGATGGCTGTTTGAAAATATGCCTTTAAAATTAATGAAAGAAAGAAAGATCGACTGAAGAAAGTGTTGTTGCATTTCACTTAATATACATATAAATAAGATGTAAAATAAAACATAACCTTATATACTCTATTGATAGACTTATATAATGGCGGGACTGCACCTATTGAATGCATCGAACATAAATCACAAAAAACAATGCATTTATTCATCGCTCGTGTAACGAAAGAAAAAAGGAAAACAATACAGAGTAGGTACAGTTATATTTAATCCGTGAACTAATCTAAATATAGAACTTGTTATATCTGCATTCCGCGCACGACAAGGAAAAATATTACATAATATAAACCGCTAGGTATATTACTCAGCTTTGAGGAAACACCTCTGATATAACTATATAGGTATATATCTATACTTGTATGTAAAAACGAAAGTTTGCTTGTAAGTACATACGGCCGAATTTCAGGCGTGTGTGCAGGGTTTGCAAATTAAAAGCTCTGTATTCGTATTAGTTAGTAATTTTTTATAGTTTTTCTTTTAGTTAATTACGTTAAAATTTATTAGGCCGCGTATGAGACAGGCCATAAAATCTCATTACGTTGGCTATGTTCTCGGATGCATGTTATTTTGGGCACGTATATATGTGTTTTCAGGACTTTTTGGCCATATAGGTTCATACCTTTCTTTTCGTTTTTTTTACTCCACAAATAAGTCACTAAATCTTTACTTATAAGAGAGCACATTAATAAGAATACGTAGGTATAAATAGGTTGTGTTTTAATGATATAACTAGCTTTTGACAGTGGTTTCACCCATTAACTAGCGTTCTGAGCGGGAAGTATTTCATTTATTATCATTTCCATTGAAAACATATTATTTCAATATCAAGCTCATAAAAAATCGACTTGCTCATGTTTATAAAAACGGATATAATGGCTTAATACAACTCCTATGCAAAGAGAGGAATGTTCATTGATGACCGCGACTGTCACATTGCGCAACATTAATGAATATCCTGTTATTGTATCCTGTTTACATGTTATTCATAAACCTTACAGAAGCTTTTACTTTCAGGGAATACCAACTATGAATAAAACTACTAACTGTCTTCGTTTAATATACGATTGATTTTTTTCAGTATTTCAAAGTCTACTTGCCGAACCTGCTTTTTTTTCTAGTCCTTTTACCCTACGTCAATTACGAAAGATATTTTCGATTCGTTTGAATACAATCTCTGAATTTCTCTTCAACGTACTGGAAGATTTAAATTGAGCACTCGGTAATCTTACGGGCCAACGGCACCAATCTATCATTACCATATATTCAAAAAGAAGACAGAAAATAAAACAACAGTAACCTGGTCAACTCCATACCACTTAAAGACACTGGTTGCCATGGTTTTCTGGCTTATGACCTACATATAACGACTAACAAAAATGTTCAAATCATAGCCGAGATCCACAATTTAACATGCCATCCGATCATATTAAAATTAAAGTCTTCTCACAACAGGTGCATTCACCTTACACTCCATAAACGACTTGAGAGGCGTGAAATTGTCACCTTGTTATTAAACAAAATGATTTAGATTGCACCGCCATTACCCAGGCTTGGAAATAGATGGGTGGCAGCCTTCTTCCGTCACTATACTATGATTTATTTGATGGGTATCTACACAATTTGTTTTGCAAATGAGAAGTGATTGCGATTCGTGGGTGACCTTTTATGGTGGGAAATATGAAAGATATTGAGATGTAGCAAGTTTTTATCGCGAGATTTATGGTAAGTTTGCTTGTTTATGGTACTTGATATTATTGATGAAGTGTTAATTGCTGGGCAGTTTAATATTTAGTACTGCTGTCAAACAATTTATGATCTGTGGTGCAGCGAGAAATTTTGTATTTTTTAGAAGAAGGTTTATATAAGTTATTCCCTAAGCAAAATTTATACTTCTATATTAACATTATAAAGAGTAAACATTTTTTTTTGTTTGAAGGTACCATAAAGACCTCGAAACTACTGAACCCATTTGGAAAATTCTCATTGTTGGGAAGCTACACTATCCCCGAGTGACATTAGTTGAATTTTATCCAGATACAGGATTATCTGAAAAATTATAGCTAGAAATATTGTTCATGTCACATGGACGAGTATACCTCTAGAAGATGAGGACACGCAACTCCCACCACAAATTAAATTAACGATGATCATGGTATGAGATTTCAGTTATCCGTTATGTTCAACAATTATGCTTTTAAATATTATTGCGAAAGAGAATTTAATGTGTATATTTTAATAACAATATTGGAATGTGTATAGGTATGACGGAATACTGTAAACAAAATTAATCATCAATAAAGCAAAGTCAATCTAACTTTTAGTGCTTTATTACTACTTTGCCTATTAAAATTTCATTTATTATATTATTGCTCATAAAATAGCTGAATAGATATAATTCCTGAGTTTACCCAACTAGGTTAAGGCTAGGTTCTGGCCTGAATATTAAGCGTACATACAACATGGAATGGAAACAAATATGGAAAAAATTAAATATAATATTCATAAAATTAGAATTGCGAAACGACTAAGATGAAAATAAAAAGAGATTACTATACGCATATTACAAAAAAGCATGTTAAGTTTGACTATGTATGGATGAAGAGGGAGAGGAGGACTTAAGAAAAGATGGATGAATTGCCTAAAGCTGACATGAATAAAGGAGTGGATGTTAGTATGACAACTAACAAAGAGGAATGGAAGCGGAAAGCATATTGGGCCTACCACAAGTAACTTGGGAACAGGCCAGAAAGAATAAGAAGACTGCAATATCATTATTACAATATTAGCAAGGAAGTAGGAATTAGGAAGTATGTCCATAATATTATACAGTACCTATTATATGTATATTCCCACGTTATCTCAAGATAAACGGGGTTTGCGAATTTAGTCAACGTCACACTGTCAATGCCAAATGAAAGTAAAATGCTTAGCGCAGCATTTGTGTGCTAAAATAATTAATCAGAGAGTTGTCGTAAGTGAATGAGATAATGAGGCGTTATGTATGATTTTTTTTTCTATCTCACTAAGTTTAAAATACCACCGAAATCCATAACTAAACCCAGTACCAGGGGGTATTTTATTGCCCGGGTGCCTGGATTTAGGAGCTCAGATAGGCAGTTGTAAAACGTTAGTACTAAGCTGCATTCCTAATCTGGGAGCCGACCCCAACATAGTTGGGAAAATGCTAAGCAGATGATGATGAGTTCAGGAAAAGATTTAGTTATTAGTCTGCTAAATAAAGTGTTGGCATATGAATTCTATTTATAATAAATATTTCAACGTTCACAAACATCAATAGTCTTGAGTATAATAACTAGGACACCGACTTTATGCCCAATATTTCATGTAAATCTACCATAGTATTTTATAAAAATATCCGTAATCAAATATAGTTGCATGGTTCGAATACATGCACTGACCTTGGCTAACAAAGCTCAATCAGTAGTACTATCTCTCTATCTATATATGCACCCTTCAGACCGATATATAAGTAAAAGAACTTTCATTACCAACATTGATTGTCTTTCTCCTATGTAGTGATATTTTCAGTAATACAACCTCTCTACATACCAGTTATTGAGAACTTTCACCTTTGGGTACTAACAAACTAGTCACGAAATACCAGTTCTCTATTTATAAACTAAACTCAAGGATTGCAATGCAACTAAGTTTGAATGAAACGAACAATGATTCAAAAATAAATAAAAACTATTAAATCATTCCAAACCAATTTGCCTACAAAGGTCATGAACCTGCCAATCTAAAAATAGCCGCATCCATCTCCTTTCCCCTCAAAACAACAGAAAGAGACCGAGAAATTGCAAAAACACCGTATTTTTCTGTTTCCAATAAAACGAACGCGTTGAAGTCTTTTCTAAGAGACACGCAATCGCATAAGTGATCAAGTAAATTGTATATTTTTACTCTGAGGCCATCGATCTTATATATGTTTCGCAGACGTTGATATAATCGCGAATTTTATTGCGAATCGTCAACTAATCGAGTCGTCCGGCCCGGCTAGAATGGGAACGCGCTCATTTCGCGTTGTATGCGAGATAAAAGTACGTGTCCATTGTTTTTGTACGGTAACAGACAATGCAAGGCTGACTTGTGAAAGTTTTGCATGATATGCATGACTGGTTTTAATTAAATACAATTGCAGTTTATGAAGCTCAAATTAGCAATAATTGCAAAGACGTTTAATATATCTGATATAGCTGCAGGTGCAGCAAAACGTACAAATATTTTCATTCTACAGTAAAAGCTTCTTCTATTTTTCTTTACGATACATTACGTATATAAGATTACAAACAAATTTTCTGATAATTGTTTACTAGCAACTACCAAACCAACGTCTTAAAACAACACATTAACAAACTCCCAACGCTTCCAAAAAATCTCGTACCGCACAACAACGCACACAAACACGGAGGGTGGCGTACGTGCGCGCGCGCACGTCGTAGCGCCGGCTCCTATTCCACTCGCCGGGAGTTAAGTCATGTTATCTGACACCACAACCATGGCCTGAGATATCATTATCTTATAGTTAGTAAATTAATTTGTTCTCGTATACAACAATTCGTCTTAATCATAGTTCCTCAATTGTTTTTGCGAACTTTGACTTTGATCGTTGACTCCAATTGGCTTTTTTTGTGCTTTGATTGTCGTAATCTTTGGTAAGTCAAAGAGGACGTTGGTGATTTAATCGAGATATAAAGATGAAATAGTTAATGTTTGGATGCTATGTCATGGTTTGGCAGGTGCCAATATATGTGCATGACATTTAAAAGCGGTTTGGATGAAGATTAGGTACTTGCGATGAGATGTGACTACTGCTTACCTGATGGTAAGTGATCATTGAAGCTCAAGAAGGAAACTTCAATACCTGTACATATATGGATGACCTATGTGATTCAATGATTGCATCTACATATGTATGTGTAAGTATTACAAATAACTCAAGTGCATTAAGGGTGCATATAAAGATGAATAAATCAACCAATTCGGGGCAAGTCAGAACCTACACTTAGTTCAAAATACCATCATCTCATCATTATCACCTAAGCAAGAAAGACGTCATCGTCTGCTGACCGTAGATCTCCCTAATCGGTTCCCAAAAATAAATCACGACCAATTATAGTTCCACTTAATTTTTTTTTTAAACAATTCACATACTGCACCCATCAGTCTAGATCAGCCATAATGAAGAACAAAACCATTCTGTTTGACCTTGTTCAAACAATTGAAAAAATCTGCACTTGTAATGATGAAGTATCGTCTGTTGCCAACGAGTGAACGCCCGGAGGACGGACTAGCTGTTTCATCATGCTGTATGTATGTATGTATGTACTTGTGTAATACTATGTTGTATATAGCTCGATTGACTGTCAGTGTATAGTCGAAGAATATATTCTTAATTATATATTAGTTGAAGAATATAATCTTGTGCCATATATGATATAGACATTTCTTTAAATAAAAATATGTGATTAACTTGACGAATTATTTGGTGCCAAAACACTTTTTATTTTAAGTATTCGTTATTTTAAGTATTGGAATCACACCTCCGAATTCTAAGAAGGGGTTACAAGTGTTGTATCACAGGTCAGGAAAATGGTTTCATTTTTAACCAAATTCAAAAAAGGAGGAGGTTCTCAATTCGTCGTAATCTTTTATTACCAGACCGCAAAGGAGGGTAACGTATTTTTTCATAATATGTAACAAAATTATATCAAATCGGAATTTCGAGTTGCTAATTGCCTCTTGTAGAATTCAAACATAACGATATTCATATAGGATGTAGTAAAATATTTATAGGATATAGTAAAATGTGGGCGTAGATACTTTATATTCCTTCTCAATCCTTCAAGGAAAACAGGCGCCATATTACATGTTTATGTTTCTTTTAGTATCTCGTAAATATAAGCAAATGAAGCTTACTTCTGTATTACTCTATACAAGTTATGTTCCAAGATAAAATTAATCGTGGAGTGGCTACTAGATTAATTTTGTTTATTGATGTCGATATCTGGTTGTCATGGCAACTATCTTAATTACGTTGTAGGTTATAGATAATGGTTGATTGGTCATTAACTTTTATGGATGCTAATTAGCAGTTATTAATGTGTCAATTTTGCCACATCTCGAATAACTATAAACAAAATAGGTATATAAGCACTGAATGGTCTACCAGTTTAAAAACATAAGCGCTGTTTGTTCAAATCGTATCAGCGGAGATGCTATAAGGAAGGTAGATCAGGCGCCTTCATGGAGGTAAAAAAATAACGTAAGGTAAGCGTGAAGAGTCGTGGTGGCCTAGTGGGTAAAGAACCAACCTCTCGAGTATGAGGGTGTGGGTTCGATTCCAGGTCAGGCAAGTACCAATGCAACTTTTCTAAGTTTGTATGTACTTTCTAAGTATATCTTAGACACCAATGGCTGATAAAAAGGTGAAGGAAAACATCTTGAGGAAACCTGGACTGTAAAGTCTGAAATCACCAACCCGCATTGAGCAAGCGTGGTGATTAATGCTCAATCCTTCTCCGTGTGAGAGGAGGCCTGTGCCCTGCGGTGGGACGATAAAAAGGCTGTAACAGTAACAGTAAGCGTGATCAAAACGCTCAGTTACTAGAACTAACAAGGCGTTAGAGTTGTGTGTCTTAATTGATTAGCGATTTTATTTTGAAATAAATAGGCAAGTTCCGAAGAAGGCAGGTAAAGGCGAAGCTAGTAACGTTCCTCGTCCTCCGAAAACCAGCATTGGCGCGCTACTTTCTCAGGAGATTTTGTGTTATGACATCTCCGCTATTCATTTTGTTCTGAACGAAATATTTTTATGAAGGAAAGCAATTAATAAAGTAATTAGAAAACATAGCAATTTCATAACATGACTGCAATATTATATGACTATGCAGATGAGTATACGTAATTACCGCAGCCTATAAAACCTAGATAAGTTTTTGTCATTTACGTAGTAATGTTTACACTATTTTAACATTTAATTAAGAAAATATATAAACAGATTTGATTGCTATTTATACGATAATATATTACATGGCGCGTGAACTTCTGAAGAGCTAATTTTACTCTTTTATGTGAATACTTGTATCTAATAGATGTATCGAAGCGGAGCTACTACACATCAGGAAGAACCAGATCGCAAACAAAAACACCATGTGCTGTGGAGGGCCAGCTACGTAGAGCCTATTGCAATCAAGATTGTAGATGTCTCCATCAAGATTGTCCACATGCACAGAGCAATAAAAGTAAGTAGTTATGTCACTGATCGTAAGTGGTCACCGATATTAGGCCATCTGTGACTCCAGAAGCATCCCAGTAAATGTTAACATTCTAGACACAAAACCATGTCTCATGTGATTCTATATTTACAATTATTGGTCTGCGAAAATTCATTATTATATCTAGAATTCTAGAATAATCGAAACCAGGTCATTTATATTTAGAGGCGTCAAAGTATCTGTAATAATGTCAGTTTTATTTATAACACATTTTGCTACAACTTCGTCATTTGTGACGACTATCGTCACTATGATTGACGGAACGGGTTCACGAAATTCTGAGAGCTTATTAAGATATATGTTATCTACCAAAATTAATTGTAACAGGACGAAATTAAATAGTGAGCGGTGATAACGAATGTCAGCTGTTATCTTTATAGTTATTCCCCTTCACTTGACTTAAATACCTTAAAATATGTAGCTTTAAAGCTAATTGTATTTTATTGTCTGTTTCAAATGATATGACTTTAATGTATGATTGCGTGTTTCCAGATTAGAGAAGACATATTCTACGTTAGTACATAATGTGGTCATACATAGGAAGGTATACTTATAGAACTATTCGTGAAGAACTCAAACTTTTGGATTGGAACTACACAACCAGTTTCAGCGATTATGACATTTTTAATCATATTACAGTTAATATTCTTCAAGCAAAATGAGTGCCGCCATTCGAATAATTTTGGAACCACTTTATGGTGACCTTCCGAAACGAGCGGTTGTCGCGGGCCGGCGACCGGCCAAGGAGTTAGTCAGCAAAATATAGTAATTTATGGCGCCGTTTTCGAGACGAGACGAGACACATCAGCTCACTCATTTACATTTTGCTACTAATGAGTTATTGACTATGCGTGACCGTCAATAGGCGATAACCAAATACCTGTATCAGGAGGGAACCTTTAGGCCTCTGCCTCGAATTTTGCGGGCAGCGGGGCGGCAGCGGCGGCGGCGCGGGAGCGGCAGGATCTTACGCGTATAATCAAATGGACCGGCCCTCGAATACAGCGGCGCGGGAGCGGGCAACGAGCGGTGAGCTCCAGTCAAAACGGTGACCGCCCGCGCCGCCGCCGCTGCCGCCCCGCTGCCCGCAAAATTCGAGGCAGAGGCCTTATGGTGTCAGTACATAACAAACCTATACAGGTATAGGGTATTTCACCTCGCAGACGACACTGATTGCGAAATATACAAACACAGACAGATTGCACAACGTCACTAACTGATTGATAACAACCATCATATCTGCATTATCTTATTTAACTGTTATTTTTGCGTTTAATGTTTAATAGTGATAGCAATGTTTGTTCTTTAAATTGATAATATGCAATCACTGTTGTTTGTACTTACATTTCGCTATGATGCAATATCATTTTGGATTCATTGCTATTGAAATAATGTGAGGCGTTCGCTAAAGTACCATTTGGTATGAAAAGGTGCCTATTATTGAATTACCAGTTATTGTGTACGCTGCACCCTGAATAACTTTAGAGTCTATGCATTTGTGACTCAAAAAGAGATATGGGTAGCTTGGAAGTCTCAAAAGGTGTTTCATAGTTCTTTTAAAAGGAGATGAGCATGTTTCAATCTGATGCCAGATTGATGAAAACCCTCCCTGGCAAATGCTGAGAAGTCATTTACCATTAAGTTATCGTCAAAGGTACAACCTACAACTATATTAGCACCCTTTGAGGATTTCTGCAGCCGTAGCAGCGAAGTCTACGCAACAAGCAGAGCCAGAAATGATACAAGAATATCGACCATTTAAATCTCTAATAGGTACCTATATTATAGCATGTATCGATATTATCTAGTTGGATTTAATAAAATACGACTCATATAATGTTCCAGTTAAAGTAACCTTTGAGAATCGTAATGGCCGGTAATGAAGTTAAATAAAATAAGCTGACCCTATCAAAGTCACGGTCAAGGTGATTATCGTGACGATTCCTAATATTACAGTCATAACTGTTACAGCCTTTTTATCGTCCCACTGCTGGGCACAGGCCTCCTCTCACACGGAGAAGGATTGAACATTAATCACCACTCACACAATCTCTCAAGTATGAGGGTGTGGGTTCGATTCCAGGTCAAGGCAAGTACCAATGCAACTTTTCTAAGTTTGTATGTACTTTCTAAGTAATCTTAGACACCAATGGCTGATAAAAAGGTGAAGGAAAACATCTTGAGGAAACCTGGACTATATATATAGTCTGAAATCACCAACCCGCATTGAGCAAGCGTGGTGATTAATGTACAGTCATAAATTATGTTAATATTCATTGATCTATAATTTAAAAGCAATTTTATTTTAGGCTATCGTTATTATATAAAGACGTTTAAGGTGTAATTTAAAATTAATCTTAAATTACATTATATTTTCTTAGGTGCAAAGAAGAAATCGTATAAGATACTCATTAACATAAAGATTATAAAAATATTTTAAATCTGAACGAACCCGTTTTTTGTTTTGTTTGGGAAGGATTATGTAAAAAGGTCGTCATAAACATTCATTCATTTCAATCCATAAATTCACAAGTAAAATATGAACGTCATTTAATTGTCAATCTGTAAAAATATAAAATCGTTTAATTTTTAATATAATATTATATTTACATACATTTGTAATAAACACTAATGGTCAAGAAGTTCGGTGTTGGTGGAAAAACTAGTATACAAGCAGACGTCATCGTCCTAGGATGTACTCTCCCAGGCATTGTAGCAGCGCACAAACTGAAGAGCAAGTTTGGAGACTCCATGGATATCATGGTCATAGATCTGCCAGGACCTGACTCCAAGCACGTGTCTAAATGTAACGTCGCCTTCACAAACATGATGGACTCAGACTACGACAACGAGGATTCAGCGTACGACTTAACAGCCAGGCAGCTACTCGACAACGTCGCCAGATTTTACCTTATCAAGTACGCCAAAGAGTTCAAATTACCCCTGCCCGACTGCATCATCTATCCCGACTTGGCCGAAGAAAACTCAGAACTAATGGCACACAGCGGATACCTGATGCGATCACATCATGCACCTGACGTGATGTTACCAGAAGAGCCTGGGGAAGAAGTACCGCTCCAGAAGCTTTTCCAATACACTGACGGTAATACAGTAGAATTTTTAAATAACGTACATGATTTTGAATACCTCAGCTTCTTAGAGAAGTTTGAATTAAATCAGTACCAAACATTCTTAGATAGATGTATGACCGATCTTTTCCAAACTAGCAGAGTAAATATAGAAGAAGAAAGAAAAACATTGCTGTACTACGACAGGACTACCATGGAAAAAAATATCTGCGAGACGCTCCTCTTCTCAAATACGAGGGAAATTATGAGGATTATAGTTAGATTAGTCTGTGGTGCTCCGGCCAACAGCGTATCCCTCCTCTTCTATCTTCATCAGTGTTACAGGACAAGCAGTGCCAAGAACCATCTCGGTGGTTTAAACACAAGGTTTCGGGAAAAGCTTCTAGGGCAATGCAGGAAACGGCTTTCTTCAAAACTTAACCAAAGTATAGCTGATATAACATTGCAATCTATGTCTATTAAGGGGATCCGCACATACGCTGAGCAAGTCATCCTTGAAACGATAAAGGGTGAGACTACTTACGTGTGCAACTTGTTAGCGATGGCTCTGAGACCAGAGCAGCTTCACAACATACAAGTAGAAGATCGGCTGCTGTCAGAAGAATTCGTAAGAATAACCAAAGAAATGAAACCTGGGTATGCAAAAAAGTTTAACATTCTATACAGGGAAAACTTTTGGACTAGACTAGGATACAGCGGAGATATATTTAGTATGCGTGGTCCAATAATTTGGGCGATGCAGAAACCAAAACTGTCTACTACAGGAAGTTTGGAGAAATATTCAGGGTTAATTGGTTATCTGATGGTACGCGACGATGGCCAGGATTCTAAAGAAGCTGTCATAGAGCAGCTAGTAAATATGTTTGGCCCAGAAGCGGCGTTTCCTGCGAGTTACCGAGAGACACCTGTAGCTGATGTGTATGTTCCACGCTGTGGGGATTACGTTGCTCTAAGAGAACTGACAACTGAAGGGAGTCCAAAGTTTTTAGAATGGGCAGCTCTTGATATATTCGCTGACGGTGACGTGGCAGCCGCGTTGGAAGCTGGCCATTCTGCTTATTTACACTTGTTGGGGTGTTTGAGACCCCAAGCTCAGACGTACGACGATATCATTGCGACCGATTGGCCAATATTCATCAGCGAAAGTCCATTGCAGAGGTGGTTGTCGCAGATCAACGTAATCAGCGGCATCAAAATAACCGCGGTCACTACCGCCGTGTTGATCGGCGTCTCACTTCTACGCTTCATGAAGAACCGAATATGATTTTTTAAGAGTTGTAAGCATTTTGTATTTGAATAAATGAGATTTTATAAGATCAGAGAGGTTTTTTTCTAGGTAGAGGGTTTTCTATAAGGACGCGGAATATTTAAAAATGTAGATAATTATCCTACGGCCGTTCTGGTAAGCCAGTGACATTTAGTAAGCAAATCAACAGATGAGAATATTGGAAGCCTTCCATTTTAATGTTTATCTGACAACCTATTGTTGCATACACAACAATTAAGTATTAGTTATATTAGACAAAAAACATTTTGAGGAAACCTGGACTATAAAGTCTGAAATCACCAACCCGCATTGAGCAAGCGTGGTGATTAACGTTTAATCCTTCTCCGTGTGAGAGGAGGCCTGTGCCCAGCAGTGGGACGATAAAAAGGCTGTAACAGTATATTAGACAACAATTTTATTTATATCTAGGACATGACTGTCTAATAAATAATTTAGTATCACGTTCTTAATTTAGTTACCGACTTTAAGGAAGTCTTATTAGTATTACAGTCACTATGCTGTTGTACAATGAGAATATAAATAAGAATGCATAATACATCTTCAAATGCTAATAAATATCCTTAGCTGATTGGTACTTGGCTTCAAGGATATTGTTTCCAATAGTTTAGTCTAAGAATCCTATGATTTTCATTCTGATAAACTTCACTTGCACATAAGGCCTAGACTTCAGTACGCTGAGAAGTTTTAAAACAACAAATTCTCCGTTCAGGGATATTTTTAATAGGTGGAGACAAGATTTTTGAAAAAGAAGTTCTCAGCTCCACATAAATTATATCTATTTGAAACTACTGATCGTCTAAGGACATCCTACGAATATATTATTCATGCTGCGTCCCTACCTGCCCGTGGACTATATTAGGGACTGAGTTCTGACCTTCTGACAATCGACAAGGGCAGGGTCAGACAACCGGGTCAAGTGCGACCATGGTGTGAGTCAGTGACGACCATCAGTCTGGCTTGTAGAATCAGTAAGTGCGGTTATGGCTTTATTGGGTAATCGTTTTTATAGTATTTGAATATGTAGGTTAAAATTAGAAATGATTTTTTTCATTGAGTGCCTGTGCAGATAAGCATTACTGTACTATTGAATGTCAGAATAGTTGCTATTCAAAATAATGTAGGCGCTTCCCATTTTGCGATTTGTTACTGTAGCAGTCGACTTAAATACTATCTTACTTACCTATGTTAATGTTGCCTTATAATACAGTGGATGAAAAAATATTTATTTGGGCTAATAAATACTAATAAATTATAAAATAAAACCATTAAAAAAACAAAACTTTAATTTACAATTTCCAGCAAGACAGCATAAGACAGCAATTGTGCGCGCCTGATAAAATTGTGACGTACACTTGCCGATGAGACTTACTTACTGAACAAAAATTTTAGGCAGTTAAATACCTATGGAGGTCTGTTGAGTATCCTTTTTAAGTGAATTGGGAGAGCACAGACTTTTGCCGACAAAAAACCAATACATGTTTATTACGTTACCCTTTCAAACATTCCTCATAGGGAATCATTCGCAGTTAGTCTCTAGAAATCGAATAGACCTCTAGAATAGAAAACATTTCCCAGGATTGGTAACAAAAGATAAACTCTTGCTTCTCATAAAAATTCAAGTCAGTACCTAAAGTACATAAAATGAAATTAGTTATAATTCAGTTCATCGATTATTTACGATTGCTAAAAACATCTATTACTTTTCAGTCTTTTTTCCAATCAATTGCCAACCTTAAAGTACAGGAAGTACTTCCGAGAAAAAACAAAATGGCGGACTCGGAAGAGGAACAGTTTTGTTTTTATTTATTAGATACGCTTCGGCGATTGTTAAATACAACAAATATCTGTCTTTATAGATGGAAATCTCCATTTAATGTTTTCCTAAGTCAATTTACCATTCTACATAAAAACCTCAAACTACGTAACAAATAGGAAGATTGAGGTAAATTAATGGCTTTTTGAGGAAAATATGTTAGAGAAGAAAGTACAAGGCATAGGTTTCCTTAATAAGATGTTTTTAATTGATCTCCACCTAGTCATAATACCTATTTATGCTTGATGTCTGGCCGTAAAAATGCGATGTCGTGCGACTGTTGCACTACATAAGCCTGAAACATTTTGTCTAACTCGATGGTGACATGTTAAATGTATTTACAGGTTTTCTCACATTGATAGATCTGTACTAAAGAGTAGTCTTAAGGTTTCTTTTACTCTCTTCCGTGTATGGCCAGCATGACTTAGCTACTATTGTGCCACGGCCAACCCACAACCTACTTCTCGTCTTCGATCACCCACGTCAACTCGTGACTACTCCCAATCAACTACATATTTCATCCATCTCATACAAAATGGAAGCAAAATAAACTAAATTAAATTAATGGCGACATTCCGTCACGTAACTCTTCAATAGACCAGCATAACTTGGCCCCTGATAGCGGCGCCACTGTCTTCACCAATGGAGAGGTGAATATTAGTTCAGCTTTTCACTATGAGTCAAGATATAATAGTGTATCATATTTGATTCAGTAGGTCAGAATAAGCACGCGATCCACAATAGGCCAGGCATAACAATTAGACATACTGACCCAGGTTGCGCAAATACTTTCCTTTCGACAGAACCAAATTGATCATATTGTATAACAATTAAATATGGCGTACTTTATACATAATCATGTGTTGTGGTTGTGTGAGGTTGGTTTCTTTTGTTAACTTCGTTTTGCTAAGTTGTTGAACCTTCTTTATAGTTAGTAAAATATCCAGAAAAAAAAGCGTGGTATGGGACTTAAAATATACGTAAAATATTTGGTAGATCAGAAGCTACTATAGGCTAGCTACCTAAGCACACTTTGAGATAATGCAGCCACCAAATAATGAATGCACTACAGAATAAAAATATTTTTAATCCAGTCCTCAAATTCTTCTTCACTTAAGGCCTTCCGCCAAGAGTTACCGCGGTCCTGGTACATAAAAGCCTACGACGGAACACGACGGTTTTTAGTCAGTAAGAGTCTGATACTCCCTCGCCGCTGCTAGGGGTTATTTGATGATCTTTGACGTCGTTAAAAAAAAGAGGCCTTCCGCCAATCCTCAAATAAAAACTCTTCAACGAAACAAATTGTTAACCGTTGATCATTTGTAAACTGCCTGACAACAATAAAGGAAGCTGCTGTGACCATGAACATGATCTATTTTCAGCATCATCATTGATTCAACATGTAAAAACTAGCTGTTTTCCGGAACTTCACTTGCTTTTTGAGGAAATATTTGATAGTCAAGTACAAAGTATTTCGTCATCCTCCTCCTACCCATAGTATTTGGATCTGCAGATTAATTGAAAGTTTCGGCTTACCTCACACGCTGAGAGAAGTAATCTTAAGAACCTACCTATGTTCTACTTGGCTTTAAGCAGATCAAACCATCTCTAAACATTCCAGATTTCCTCCAAAATGGTACAAATGTATTCTGAGAAAACTCAAAAAGATAAACGGACAGGTTTGCTTTTCATATGAATTTATCGATTTAATTTACACCTGATGGATCATTGACAGCCAGAACGCGTACTACAAAGGGTAGGCCTATGCAATAAGTATTATAAACATTGTTGTAACGATGCTGTAATGTCCAAGTATAGTTGCCAAGTGAATACTACTCATCCTTCCGGGTAAGCTCTTTTATATGCAAAACGAATAAGAATAAATAGGCATAGATCTACTGATGATGTGTTTGTTTCTAGACTGTTATGAAAAACATAGCAAATGCACATTTTATTCAAATCTGATGGGACTTTAGGCTTCCACAAAGACAATTTAAGCAATCTAAGAGGAAGAGTATACGGTGTGTACCTAAGTAAGCAGTTCTATTAACAGAGTGAGAACATTTATCTTTGGATAAATAATAGATGTCCGAAAACTCTATCCCTGTCTCATGGCATATACTTATACCCAAACAAAAGTATCATAGAAAAATATTTTTCAATCGTCCTAATCCCATATACTTTATTCTGAGTAAATAACAGTTCCAATGACAATAGCCATTAGAATTACCGTTTTGCGTTTCAAGAACAGCGACAGCGTATACAACAGCAGAACGTATTATTACTACCTATGCGTACTATAAACACACAATTTCGAGACAAGCCAAGTATCATGCTTATATTTCAGGGAAACTGCGATGCGCGGGCGCCGCTGGTAACAATAGCAAACAAGCATGTTACAATCAACAACGCTTTGGAATGATAACATTATGTGACGTTGCGTAATGTTGTGCGTCAGTATAAACTGAGTCCTCAATCCGAATCCCCAAAGACTTGTTCGAAGAGAAACAATTGATCTGTCCTTGGTCGAATAGAAAGCTGAGTACCAGTGTTTTATATGGAAAGACTGCCTTTATCTAACTTTTTCAAGTCAGTTTTCTGGCCAAGTCATAGGTACTAAAGGGATCTGGATCTTATCTCTCTATGGTCAGTCTTGGAAAGCAACCTTTCAAGGTTCCTGAGTACAGGGAAAGATTGTCCATATCTTACTTCTTCAGCTCAGTTATCTGGGCAACCCATTACTACACTATATTCTATCTCTCTACGGTCAAAAAAGGTCAGTCCTGAAAACCAACATTTAAAGACTCATCAAGTGACTCAATTAACTATGGTCAGGTATCATTGGACCATCATTTTAACAATCATTAGACACGCCATTTTTTGCCCCTCAAAAAAATCTGGTCGGCATTTTTGCCACGTGACTGCGCCTAGCCTGATTACACTGATGATCGAGTTTTGCAGCTGTTATTCAATTCATTGTTACGAATAGTTAATTAACTTGCTACTACTGTAGTATCGTGAGTGCCCTAGATATTGTTATTTACTTAGGAGTCTTCATAATATCTACTTTTTTATATTGCATCCTTTTACTCTTTGAGCTACTATGCGAGTTATGAAAATTGGATGTAATCATACCGTTAGGATCTTTTTTGCTAAGGATTCTCAGTTAATGTTCCCAAATTGTGGTTGTTTGGTTAATGGCCACATCGCTTCTAGGGACTCCAGACAGCCAAATATTGTTAGTCATTGCATTTGGTATACCGGCCATCAGTGCCCATAGGTACCTGACTGCTATTTACTTATTGCCAGTTAGATATATAAAACGCTGACTGTTCTAGAGTTAAGTAATCCCCATCATAAGGATGTCAGCCATAAAATTATTCTATGATACAAGAGTAATCTCAATTTCCCCGTAAAGCAAAGTTTTTACAACGGGAAGTACGGCCTTCATACCGGAACCGGAATATTGCAATAGCAATACTAGTTAGCAACTAACGATGGGTACAATTACTTTACATTGCTCAGCATTTTTTGAAGATCTAAAAATGCCACAAGTATAAAATGTTTCTCCAGTATTCGTTCATACCCTTTTTTGCCAAAAGGATAGTAATGATGACAGATTTACAACTGTTCTAATTGTTAGATAGGTACTTGCTTAAATCTTCAAAATAGATCCAAACACCCCCAGATAGTAAAATAGCCACATACCTATCTGGCTGTTCAGAACTGTTCAGTATGAACCTAATATTTGTCTGTCAGAAGAAAGTAAAAAGAGCGTGGATCTTCTGGACTATCTGTCTCTTAAATATGATCTAGATGCGTGAGGACTTGCGCAGATCAAATCAAATCAATTTTGGGAACATCATAGGAATAATACTTATCTCCAGGAATGCACAATTAAAGCACTGGCATTCACGAAAAGCCATGTGCTGGTAAAAGCCTAATCATATTACTTCTATTTTGTAACAGGAAAATCATTGACCACCATGAAAGGTGTAACATGCTTACGAAGAGGTAAAAGGTTACGGTCAGTTGACCCTGAGCACAGCTGGTACTATCTATTGTCATGTGGACGTGAATGAACGGCAGCTGATCTAGAAAATTCTATCGACATGTCCTTACGTCGTTACGTGGACACAAATGGGTAGGCTGCTTCCCTGAATTATATCTTTTTGGAGAACTCTAAGGACAGGAGTTGATTTAGTAAATTCTATACGAAATAACTACGCCATTTCTTCGAATTAACTTCTGTAAAAAAATAACTCTCTTTACTATCGAAACTTACTACGTAGTAACTATTTGATAAGTATCTTTATCTACCTACGACTTACTTATATGGTTATGACAATATTCTAATAGCTATTGATATGGTAATGTACTCCAAAACATAACAAGCACTGTGCTAATTGCTGCGTTCTATTAACTTTTATAGTCGCCTCAGTTCACAAAAAGCGAGCATCAACTAAAAAGTTTACCTTGTAGCGACCATGGTTTTTACTCTATTCTGTGGTGTCCAATCAACTGAAGCTATGGGACTAGAAGACAATACGATTATTTGTCTACTTGTATGGCTTTTGTTTGAAAGAATAACAGCAAACTTCGGGGTCTCAAAATAATTCTTGTTGCTGAGAATAACGTCTGAATGCAAGTCGAGGATGGAAGATTTACCTAGGTAGTGAAGGTACAAACGTCCTCTTAACAAAAATGCCTTATGAAGTGGCGAAATGATTTTTTAGAAGTAATGCGTAAGAAACAAGCAGCTAAAAGACTAGGGTCAAAATGAAACTCACTAGCTATACAGTTTTTATTGTTAGTTGTAGCTAGAGAGTTTGTTTAGCCTTCCAGTCCCAGTTTAGCATAACTAGGTTTAATTGTTTACAGAAATAGGTAGGTATATTTCCAACTGATTGAATAATGGAATTGCTCTTTTTACCTATACCTACAACTTGCTTATTAGGTTGTCCTGCTCTACATAAACCTTATACAGACATAGTGACGGAATCTTACCAAATTCATTAACGAACGGGGGCATCGAAAAACTGAACCATAGACCAACGGTCTTGTGTCAATATACGGCTACCCTGCTGACATCTTCGTAGACAAAATGTAGGCTATAAAGTAGGAAGATACGAAGTATATTAGGTACCTACCTAGATAGGTAGGTTCTAGGTAGAAACTCACGTTATAGCAGCGGGAACATACCGAGATTAACACGATACCTTCATTTTAGAAGTGATCAGTTGACATTTGTCTATGGCATCATTTCGAAACTCAAAAGGTGAATTCGTAGTGATGTAATTTACTATTTGCCGTTTTAGTTTAACAAACTCATGTTTTGATATTTCGCCTATGTTTTATGCATCATTTTCGGCTCGAGCTAATTACTACGTAGCTGTGTGAGCTTGTGTATGTCCCTATCTGGATGATATGACGAAAGCAAATGACTCAGATTTCGTTGAAATAATTGTATGCCCTTAACACACCTACGTAAATAATAATGTTAGAGCCATTTTAGAGCTAATAACTAGAACTAGGTGTTTTAAAACCTTTTTTTGTTTACTTAGATTAGTTCAGATAGGAGTGAATAAAAATGACTCAAGTTTAGTAAAACAACCGATAAAAATTATATCATTCATACAAAACTACCGCGTGAGAAATGTAAACACGTTGTATTTCATGTCCAAACTTCACATTTTGTTATTATTAGGTATGTGTCAAAATATTCATACTGTAACAGTTTAAATCAGAATTTTATGACTAACATTACTTTTAAAGTTATATTGTAAGAAAACATGCAACCTACCTAATGTTTTCGTACTTTTTATTGTAAAATCTTGTTAACATGTGTGAAATAAATTGCGGTGAAATGAACTAGGCAACGTGCTAGGGAGCCTGTTTCTTATTTCCATGTTCCATGGGCACGTTTTATATTCATATTCCATGGAATACACACGCGTCGGTAAATGCACATGATCCGCGTATTTTGAACTAAAAATAGCTAGCCTAAAAAGGACATAAAGTTGAGGTTATTTAAATTACTTACGAAGGCCCAAGTTGAACGACAACATAAAAGTCCGTTTTTCTTAGAAAAACTGTTTATTTTAAAACTTGAACGTGAAAAATTCAAATAATAGGTAGTAAGTGCCTATACATGTAATACAGTTGGAAGAAAATTGATTTTATGTTGTGGGTGAATTTGGTAATTAAGATTCCTAATGGAACTCTTTAGTAGGTAGGTACGTAACTATTTAGGCAGTCATCTGTGCTCTAGGCTCAAATGTATGAATCTCTATCTACATGCTATTAATAGATACTATGCTGACTCGAGCGTGGACGAAAAACAACAAAGTCTTCAACATGAAAACTTTGAAAACCTTAAGTCTAATCTTATAATTTAATGAAAACTTCGTAGTTATAGAGTACTTACGTCACGTTGTGCGTTTTAAGGAAGCCTAATTAGCCACGCTTTAATTACTGTTTCTAATTGAAGACTATAATCTAACGGTTTTTCTCGTCACAAACTTTTACGATTTTTGACGTCAGACAAATCTATGACAGGGCGGGAAATTCATAATTATAATGGCGGTACCACACATTGCTCGTGCCTGCCTGTGCCTGCCAGACTCACCGTGGATCACGGAACGATGTTAAGGAATAATATTGGAGGACAACGTAGGTATGATTTTCAGTTAATTGTAAAAATCATTGTCGTCAGTGGTGGCCTAGTGGGTAAAGAACCAACCTCTCGAGTATGAGGGTGTGGGTTCGATTCCAGGTCAGGCAAGTACCAATGCAACTTTTCTAAGTTTGTATGTACCTTCTGAGTTTATCTTGGACACCAGTGGCTGATAAAAAGGTGAAGGAAAACATCTTGAGGAAACCTGGACTAGAAAGTCTGAAATCACCAACCCGCATTGAGCAAGCGTGGTGATTAATGCTCAATCCTTCTCCGTGTGAGAGGAGGCCTGTGCCCAGCAGTGGGACGATAAAAAAAGGCTGTAACAGTAAAAATCATTGAATCATTATACTTACTATTTGCTATGTATAGATGATTTGTCATCTATGTAATAGTAAGTGAAAGATGATGATTTATGTTCGGATTTGCTATAGATCAAACAACTATGTTATACTTGCATATTGCCGATTAAATTACCCGTACAGTGTTTTTGCATGGTATTATGGCTGAAAATAGCTTCCTAGCCTTCAAGCTAGTCTGTTATAGTATCTTGTGAAATAAATAAGTGTTTAATTTATATGGAGCTTAACCTATCAGTAACTTTTTAACCCACCAGTTAACCTATTACTAATATTATAAAGCTGAAATCGCTTTGTGGGTTTTCTTAAACTTTCACAAAGCAGCCCGTAGTCTGGAAGTTGGTGATTGATTCACCCGTGCATCGGAGAGCACGTAAATGTCGGTCCTGCGCCTGATCTCTTTCCGGTCGTGTCGGATTGCCGTCCCATCGGGTTATGAGAGTGAAGGAATAGGGAGTGCACCTGTGTCTGCGCAAATGCTCGTGCACTATAATATGTCCTGCGCAACTGGCTGATCTCCTTAAGTGAGAACAGCCGCCGTGGCCGAAATCGGCTGTGGACGCCATTATTATAAAGCTGAAGTGTTTGTACGTTTGAATCTCAGAATATACTGAACTGATTTAAATTCAGGTCCTTTCAATGTGAGATGTGTCCAGTTATCGAGTTAGACTATAGGGTTGTTATCTGGGTCCGCGGAGAAGTTCGCGAGATGGGTGAGGCTCCCGACTGAAGCTAGTATAGAATGAACTAAAGACTTATTTTTACCTAAACTCATCATCCTAAGCTCATTGACGGACTCACAGAAATACGTTTATTTAAACCTACTCTGGTTTAAAATTACTTACTAGGAAAATAGTGATAAATTATACAGGAAAGAGTTATACAAGTGTTTGAAAGCAGTGCACGTACTTTTGAGGTCAAGTATCCAGCCTCGGAATAATGTGTTACAGCATATCAATTCAGACAAAGCGACGTAATGTAAAAAATCATTGCCAGACTACTTTTAATATGAATTCAATAAACTGTTGGCAAGGACCTAAGTAGGTACGTAGATTACTATACCAGTCGCAAGAGTTCCTGCAGTTTTGTCCGCAGTTAGGAAAATAAAGTGCCTAATAACTACTTAACTACAAAATAATTTGTCTGACAGTCGTAACCTATTTCCAAATTAGGTGATTACAGGGTTTGTTTTTCAAAGACTTAAGTATGTAGGTAATGATCTGATTTCTAAAACATATTCTTGAAGATTAACAGGAATGATAAAGCAAATAATTGGTGCTATTCAATTTATTTAATAGAGAAAACAGCCGACAGTGAGGTAGGCTACTAGTTACCTTTCAGAGGAAATAGGTGCGTGCTACCTATTTTTAACAAAAACGTTCTGTTTTATAGGCACAAAGCATCCGGCATTTCGAAGATAGTTTATTTTTTTATAAAATTAAAACTATTATCTAGTCTTCCGTATTTCTTCTGGAAGAAATATACTTAGAACTTCCTATTCAGGTCCTATTGTCATATTGTTTGAGATGAGCTCTAGTGACTGCGCGCTTTAGATCGCACAATGCATGAATTCGCCTTCACCCCGGCTAACGTTCCGATTCCGACATTGAAACAAAACGTTTTTTCCACATTGCGAATCTGTCGCTATAGCTCGACCGATTTAAATATTTTGCTCGCAGTTCTCTGTACAATAAAATGCAATGAGCTCTTGTAATGGGTCGCATGGCATTGTTTTGTCCGGCAAAACGTTAGGTTTACTTCGCGGAACGTCAGTCGTGTCTGGTCGTGTCGCGCCGCAGCTGAGATTGACAGCCACTGTTGACGTGCGCGCTTTATTTAATACGGCTACGAAATGTCATCTAATATAATTAGCGATAAATATCCAAATGATGTGAAGTTGAATAGTTTTAGTGCATTTACTGATAAAAGTTTAGCGCCGATAAACGGGAGGTATAGATCGAAAAGTTTGTCGAGTGATAAGTTGAACAAAACGAATGCGGATCGAGCGGCTATATTGGAAGATATCGAAGACCATCACGTTTCAGAGAAGTCGGAGACTCCAGGCTGTCTGGTCGGCAACAGAGTTTCGGATCAAGGAGGTCACAACACTATGAACGGGTAAGTTTCATATTTATAAATACTGGTCACATATTTATTTTATGTTTTTGTGAATTTTATATCACCTTGATGACCTCTGTTATTTTTTAACTTCAGATAGTGTGTGGTTTATATCAATTCCTATTTATATTTGTTTGTTTACAACTTTTAATTGTTATTCTACATAATATAAATTGTGTACTTTAAAACAGTCTTCTAGGTAAGTTTTTGAAACTTTTAGGATCATAAGAACTTACCTATACTTAACTGAGTAATTTTTTTTAATATTTTGATAATGTCTTTCAAGAATTAAAACAACACAAAAACTAATAATACACTCAAAAATACAACTTACAACAACTAAGTTTAGGAAAACAATATTCTATTAGAAAACATCAGTCCTTGAGAGGGAAATTAGTAAATCTGCAAACACAATTTAATTTAATCATAACAATTTCTTATGTACCTATTTAGAATTTACATATTTGTGCTACCTATTTATTTTTCTGTAACCATAATAACTTAATCTTTTTAAATATTGGCTAAATTAATATAAGAAATAGAAATAATATTTGTGTAAATAAACCAACACTTAAAATAATATGCAGTAGGCTTATATAAAACTTCTGGTATATAGGACTCCATATTTTTTTTCTACTTGTGCTAAAAATCAAATAATATTTTAAAATAAATAAATATTTTTTTTTACCTAGACAGGTATAACTAAAACTCATCATTCTGCTTATTTCTTAAAGTAATTAATTATTGTTCTTATCTGCTTATGCATCTATGGGGGCAACATTATCCTAACTAATATTATAAATGTGAAAGTAACTCTGTCTGTCTGTCTGTCTGTCTATTCTTCACGCCTAAACTACTGAACCGATTTGTGTGAAATTTGGTACAGACATAGTTTGGAACTTGAGAAAGGACATAGGATAGTTTTTATTACAAAAAATATAAAAACAAAAATTTATTCCGGACATATAGCGCCATCTATTGGTCAAACCAAAAATCTGCCAGAAGTCACTATTTCACGCGAACGAAGTCGTGGGCAAAAGCTAGTCAAAATATATTGCTAATTAAACACACTTATTATAATTAGTATAGTATTACTTACAAAGTAAAAACTATCATGAAGATAAGTTATCTATGTTCCTATTTCCCTCACGTATTGATAAATCTAAACCCATCAAATATTATCATCTCATCCAGATTATCATTTCTGAATTACCTATCTAAATATTATCAGGTAAGCTTCTGTCAATTTTACTGATATTTGCAACAAAGTTATACTTCTCTCTAACATGTACTAAAATCTAGAAAATAGTCACTCCATGTTAACACTGACTCCGCTCTACTGGTTAGACTGGAGCCCAATCCCAGCATAGTCTGGCTAGCAAAGGTAGGCAGATTATTTACTTACTAATTAACTATCATAATTTTAAATTACTTAAACATTGATAAACAATAACCTCAATAAATAGTTTTATGTTTACTGCTAAAATAAATAAGCTTAAAATACTTAACCTAAATAAGTCATTACCGTTCAAGAGTAGAGCAATGCACTTTCCATTGACAGTACTAACTTTAGCTCACCTTGTCTCCGTACGCAAGAGTATTCATTGACGAATAACGTCATATGTTACATTGTTGCACTTATCTGACATTCACAGTAATCCTTTGAATCAAACATCAAGTAGATATGCACTTCAGATGCATCACACTTCACGAATGCAGTCCAATGCCTTCAGTATCCAGTACCTAAATGTATTGTTTACAATTCAAGTGCAGTGTCATTGGACAATTGACAAATATTTAATTAATTGGTAATTGAAGCTAAATAATAAATTGTATTATTATCTATTGTTCATAAGTAGAATACTACCTCTAAGTACTAGATTAGTATAATGACCTCTGACTTAACTTTGAAATTGTTTTTGATATTTGTTGATATTTTTACAATAGATACATTTTATCTAAGAGCCTTCTTGGCGTGCATTCCAGATATGTATTCGTTTTCTGCATTGGTAACAATGTAATTAGGTTTCTTAGTACCCAAATAAAACAAATGTTGCTATTTGCGTTTAGGTGCAATGTCACAAATTAAAGTCTAGATAAAATAAGTTACTAGGACCGAAGTAGATAGGTAGGTACCTTCTTTGTTTTCTAATCATCAATAGTAGTTTATCTAATTAAATGGTTAATTACTGTAAAAAATAACTTATTGTTATATAAAGAAAAATACAGAAGTTATGCTTCATTTAGTAATTAAGTCATGTCTATCAATTTATCATGGCTATAAAAATGATGAAAAATATAATACAGGGTGTGTCGTACCTATTCACATTCAATCCTATCACATATACTTTATGATTCTATGGCGAATTGTAAAAAAAATAAGCTTATCCAATTAATGGTTTAGTTACAGGAGTCATTTTTCGTTTTTATAATTTACAACATCTTGTGTAAAGCAGAGATTAAGATAGGAGTATCAAATGTTTTGACCAGTTGACAGCTGTCAGTTTTCAAGGGAGCATTTCAGTTGTTTGTAATGACTGACTCTTCTCTTATTATCGTGTTCTAATTCCCGCACATTTTTATTCTATTGACTTTGTTTGAAAAATTCATTTCTTTATTTTTACGTATTTTATTTTTTTCTTTGTGTTAATCGACATATATTAACCAGTATATTAACGTATTAAATTTAATGTTGACTAGGTGCGACATACCCGATAAAACAAGGTTTTAAGTACTTCAGATTATTTTCAAATTATGGGATGTATCATCTAGCTTAATTATTAAAGAACTGAGGCATAACTTCAGAATAACACAATATACAACAATTAAAGGATTTTTTTTTTTCGTAAAAATAATAGATTTTACTGTACAAAGTCTGAACCCGAAGTTATCAATACAAGTCAATAGGTTACAAGGCCAAACCTCATTTAAAGCACATTGACCAGGTAGAAGGTAGGTGACAACTTAATTGATTCATTGTGTAGGTATGTGTCAGTGCTACTTTAAATAACTTACTTAATCCTGAGTAAAAACGAATGCACTAAAAGCATGAGGTCCCAGTATGCTCCCCTGGAGAAGCACCCTTAATATTTTCATAACACATCTACTTAGGGTGCTAATGTCGTTCGTTTACTGGACCAGACAGATCTTTGATAACCGACCGTTATCAGAGGCCAGGGGTGCGATTCTACTAATTTTACTTAAGCGACATACGATTCACATCCGACTGAGATCCAATCACGACTCAATTAAGATTGAAGCGTGGCATTCCGCAATTATTTCTTTTAAATAAACGTTTTTATCCGTTTCTGTGATTCAATTTTGACACTATCAACTTAGGAGAATCGGGCCCCAGATCTAGACACACGGCAGTGTGTCCGCCAAGTTCGAGCAAAAAAAGCGACACACCGGCCGTGGGTTATATTACACGAACCATTTCGGGCCAAATTCGACCCCCCTGTAACTCAAAATCTATTTTATTTACGCATATCAAATTTCTAGTATCTGTTGAGACCCCCTCACTTATCTAAAATACAAAATTTCATTAAAATACCTATTGTAGGTCTTGAGATATTGACGTCAGAAAATCGCTATTTTTACTATACACTGATTCACTGATTCACTTATTCACTTATTCACTTATTCACTGACTCACTCATCAAAAACCTAGACCACTTCCAATGGTCGTATTGACTTGAAATTTGGCATGGAGGTAGGTCTTTATGTCAAGGTAAAGGAAAAAATCTGAAAATGGCCAAGTGTGAGTCGGTTTCAAAATAATGAAGGTGTTTTATACCAGGTGTAAATTTATACCCCTAAGGAACTAAAGCGACCTAAATTTATCTATATTTATATAATATATCTTCGAATGGTACAAAGGTTTGTATTTAGTCAAAGTAAAGTAAAAATCTGAAAACGGCCAAGTGTGTCACTTTCGAAAATAACGAATGTGTAACTTTGATCCACGAACATAATATATGATAACATGTCATGTCAGTCAGTTGGTAAATCTAGTCCATTTAGTTAATCTAGTAAAAAAAAAAAGTCATGGTGGCCTACTGGGTAAACGACCAACCTCTCAAGTACAAGGGCGCGGGTTCGATCCCAGGTCAGGCAAGTACTAATGCAACTTTTCTAAGTTTGTATGTACTTTCTAAGTATATCTTAGACACCATTGGCTGTGTTTCGGATGGCACGTTAAACTGTAGGTCCCGGCTGTCATTGAACATCCTTGGCAGTCGTTACGGGTAGTTAGAAGCCAGTAAGTCTGACGCCAGTCTAACCAAGGGGTATCGGGTTGCCCGGGTAACTGGGTTGAGGAGGTCAGATAGGCAGTCGCTTCTTGTAAAGCACTGGTACTCAGCTGAATCCGGTTAGACTGGAAGCCGACCCCAACATTGTTGGGAAAAAGGCTCGGAGGATGATTAGTTAATCTAGTTCATTTCTTTGTAAGAAACATAGTGCATATTAAAAAATCTAAAAGATAGTATAAATGAGACATTTCTTTAACTAACTTCATCATAAGAAAAAAATAAAATAAACAACCTTACAAAAATAAATGAAATCCCACCCAAAACAAAAATGTGAAAGACTGCCAAGTTCGATAATATGGGAATGCTTCGCCTATAAAAGAAGTGAGATCTGAATAAGTACCAAGTTCCATACACATACCTCAGTTAAAAATAGTTACTTTTTAATGATGTTACTTGGCAAGTTTTAATAGAAAATTAAATACTTGATTCATTGCGTTTAGTAGGTTTATAACAAGGTGTATGAAAACTTGCCAAGTGACATCATTAAAAAGTAACTATTTTTAACTGAGGTATGTGTATGGAACTTGGTACTTATTCAGATCTCACTTCTTTTATAGGCGAAGCATTCCCATATTATCGAACTTGGCAGTCTTTCACATTTTTGTTTTGGGTGGGTACAATTTACATTGCTGTAGTTGCTTAGAGATCATTGTCGTATATCGATGTTTTGCGTAGCGTAGCCTAGTGGACGAAGAGATTACTTTATCAAAAAAAGAATTTCTAACACCTCTATACCATATTTGTGAATATTATTTCTCCTTATAGCGTAAAAGTCCCTTTGTTTGGTTTGCTACTAATCGGTAGTTAATTAACCTCAAAAACGGATCATAATATTGACTAAAGCAGTCCTTAATTATGTTTGAGAATGATAATATTGATATAATTGGCGGTTTGTATGTATGATTCATCGCTTGTACCTCCTGTCTACCTGACGGAATAGTTTGGTCAAAGGATCAAGAAAATATGCCATGGCCAGGGTTATTTAAATCTTTGACATCAACCAATTAATAATCCCAATCAAATACGTGCAGCTGTTACTGGTCTGTCAATACGAGTTCAAATTGGTCCTTTATACATATTTACTTAGTAAAGGATATTAAACTTGAAAAGACCAATCCTAGATAGGTACATATAACCCTGTTAAGAAGCATGCAAAATGCTCGTGCATCTTGTTTTGCAATGCTCAGTTTAACTTGCAATAAGTCATGAAACTGATATGCCATAACAGTTACTATGATGATTGATTGTCTTCTTTGATTATCGTATTGTTAGTCCTCACGTTACAGTTTATTGTATTTAAATTGATATTCATATTTAGTAAAAATTCTAGAATATTCTTGCGGGAAGGAAACTAAAATAGAAATGGAGATTGGTTGAAACCTATTTTGAACTGGAGACCATTTATAAAGTACCGAGTTCCCTCAGTCAATTGCTTATTGAAGATTTATTCCGATGACTATAATACATGTAACAATTGTATGCCATTTTCTTCTTGAATTTCCATTAGAATGGAGAATGGAAACTGTTGAGGATGTAAAAAATTATTATGATTCTCGATTTCTATGTGAAGTAGAAAGTTTATTATCGGAAGTAATACCATATAGTGCTCATTCTATATGTGTATTGTGCGTGAATTGTGCCGACAACCATACGGTATGGTTCTAGACGACCGCAATACTTTTCTTTGGTAAATAGCTAGACTTTTGACTGACATTTTGTCATAAAACTTCAAAAAATCATCGATTTAAAATGCTGTTCCAGATAAGGTTTTGCACTGTTGATTGACATTCAATTAACTTTGAAAATCAAGTAGTTAAAAGGTACATGGCGAATGAGCGTCTTTCCGCAACATTGTTAGGGCCAACTAGTAGACTAATAGGATGCAAATCCGAGGCATTTCATTACGATAATCTCAAATTTATAGGTTGGTATATAAAGTACAAATCCTCTGTCAAACTGTTAAAATGTATATCTATATTGCCTACTGCTGAAATTAGGCCCTGTTAATAATGCGGTCTTCATACTAATTTTATCCAGCTTTAGGTATGTACTTTATCATCCTGGCCCAGGAGGGACATTTTCTTGCTGCCATAGTAATGATGCTATGATGCTATGACGTAACACGTGTTTCTATTATCTAACATGAATAAAAACGCAGTCCTTGTCAAATTGCGTGTTTACTTTAAAAATTATAATAATATGCTACATTTTGGAGTGCGATAATAATCGTGAAAATAGAATTTCCACGCGAAAACATTAGTGGTGTGAAGAATACATAATGTACGTACATATTATTGTCCATTATGGTTATGCATATTATCACCCACTGTCTAACCAGCTGAACTAATATTCAAAGAATACGTAAGTAATAGGATTCTTCTTATGGTAAATCAAAATGGCGGGGCTGACTGTTTTGGCAATTCTAAAAGGAGTGAATTCATTCGTCTCGTGTTCTCATTAATTTTGCATTTTGTGCTTCATCGTGTCTATACTTCAGATAGAATGTGGTGGTAAATGAACGTCAAACAGAGGTTTTTTATTTATAAACACATATAAATTGTATAAGTAAGATCATTACTTTCAACACGTGCACAATAATTACCTATTATCATTGAGATCACGAGAGGACCTCAAGGTTAAGTAACATCCTAACTGATTAATCGCTGGAGGATGGATGGGTGACCATCTAAGGATCCAAGGTTGTTCACAGTAAGATTCCACAGGGCCTCAAGAAAATCTGTCAGGCTCTTTGACAGCTTATACTGGTCCTTAGAAGTCAGCAATTCCGACAACTAGTTTATTAAGCTCATAACTAGGAGTATCGTGCTACCTGATAGCTGGATTGTGAAGATCAATGAAGCCATTTAAAATACTAGTTCTTAACATCTTCACGGCAATCAAGCACATTAGGTCTAGTATCTTTTGAAGTAGGTACATAGAAGAAGCTCGTGCCCAAACGAGGACACCAATATATTATCAGCACAAATGTCATAATCATGAGGTTAATTAAACACTAAACACTTTACTATCACGGTGAGCACTTTGTACTTCAATAAGGACATTAGTAGTCCACAAGGTGCTCATGTATGATTGTGAATATTAAACTTAATAGGCAATAAAATATCTATGCTCTCACGTAGGTAGGTACTTTAATGTGATTCCTATATTGAAGTAGTCATCCCATTGCCAATCGATACTTTCAGTAAAATTAATGTAGGTAATAAACACAATCATGTTGACAAGCTTATTAGAGTTTATTAACATCATCATCCTCCGAGCCTTTTTCCCAACTATGTTGGGGTCGGCTTCCAGTCTAACCGGATTCAGCTGAGTACCAGTGCTTTACAAGAAGCGACTGCCTATCTGACCTCCTCAACCCAGTTACCCGGGCAACCCGATACCCCTTGGTTAGACTGGTGTCAGACTTACTGGCTTCTGACTACCCGTAACGACTGCCAAGGATGTTCAATGACAGCCGGGACCTACAGTTTAACGTGCCATCCGAAACACAGTCAATGGTGTCTAAGATATACTTAGAAAGTACATACAAACTTAGAAAAGTTGCATTGGTACTTGCCTGACCTGGGATCGAACCCGCGCCCTCATACTTGAGAGGCTGGTCCTTTACCCACTAGGCCACCACGACGTCCGTCACGTCGACGTCATTAGAGTTTATTAACATGTTGTCAATTTTATATAAAAAAAATCGGGAAAAATTTCTGTTTCCTTGTACGATATGTTGTTTCGTAAATGTGTACAGCAAAAAGAAAAGTGCAATTTAACTTTGGCATTTAACAGAACTGAAAAATATACATTCGTTTTCGTTCACGCCATGCTTTGGAAATGAGAAAATTTAAAATAGCTTTCTTACTACTTGTATCGAAAACACTTACTAGGTACTTACTTAGTCGCACACCTGTATCGAAAGGGTTAATTAAGGGTTAATTAAAAATATCCCCTTTTATAGAAAAATGGTTTTTGTACGCAACTAGAACATATTTTAAAATATGTTTTGTTGCAGAACTCAGAAAACTAGATTTTTGTGTTAACCCCCTTTACATGTAGGTATGCTTATTGATGTTTACAAACGAGGGCATATTATTGTTTCTTATACGTCTGTTGACTTCTAAGGTCATACAAAACCTGTGTTTTATTAATTAAATGCCAACCTCAGTGCGGTCACGCTCACGCCTCATCAATTGAAATAGCATGCGTTTTACTTAATTACTTAGATAAACGTGTGAAGTCTTGTAGGCGCTAATTGAGAATTACGTTATTTTGAGCACCTTGAATATCTGTTAGGGATATTTTACAAGGCCATCTTATCGAATCAATGGTCACGTTACCACCTTTTTTCTGTAGAAAAAGGTTTTAAAAAATTCGCTATTTGTACCTACACATAAATAATAATCGTTATTTAAACACAAAACTACATTAAAAAGGCACGATACCTTTTTATTTTCTTTCTTGTAAAATTTACCCACTACCACCTGAAAATCTTGTTAAATGTTCATTTAATGAATAAACCAATGTACGTTTTTAAAATCTATTTTCATTATTTCAGTCATTTCAGACTTTTATATCGTCAAAATATTAAACCGATTCAATGCGACCCTGAACTTCAAAATATGCATCAACAGGTCTCCATAATATCGATATCCTGTATGTTCTTATCTGTATTCCATAGACGGGACAAAACCGTCCCCTTCGTAACCTGTCCGAATCGAATAGGTACCTATATCGATAAATAATCGCCGATTTATTTGTTTAATCCCAACTTAGTGATAAGATATGAAACATGGAGGTAGGACATGCCGAAGACAAGATTTCATGTCATGATTTTACTTACAAATCGATTTTGGAGTATTTAGCTGCCGCGCATGGTGTATTTGTAACTTCTTCCCAAATAACCTGCAAATATTTTGTTATGTTCAGAAGTTCACAAAACAATTAAAACATTAAAGTCCTGAACACACAATAATTCAGCACATTAAGAAAGCTATTCATAAACAAAATTCCAAAGACAGCGTAACAAAAACGATCTTCATACAAAAGCAAGACAAAATCAGCATTAAAAAATCGGCGCGTGCAACGAAAACACGATTCCTTTGAAACCAGTACGTTTTCTACGACAATATTTACATACGTTCCCGCTCGTCACATTATCAGTAGGTAGTCGGTAGTATTGCACTTATCTACCTACGAAATGCAGGGAGTGGTAGACTCTTAGATAACGAGGCGATATTAATGGCTATTAGATTTAAATTAGTACTCGGTTAGTGACGCTGCTAATATGACTTATTGACTCAATTCATTTCAAACTTTTTGTAGTGTTTTTAAGACTTTTTAGTGCTGTGAAGTGTGATTTTTGTTGGGACAATGACGGACACAAAACCTTTGCTGCAGTAAGTTTTTGATCAATATTAATAAAGTTTTTATTTGAAAGTTATTCAAGTTAAGTGCATACACGATGTTGATGACCTAATTTGCATAAAACAGTAAATTTTAATCTACTTCATTAATTTTTATTGCACGGCTATCGATCTTTTAATACCTGCTAAGAAAAAACTATCAATCAATGATCACGGCAAATAATAAGATGAATTATTCATTCAAGTATAAGTCTATTTTGTATAAACTATCTATGTGAAGACGGCTGGAGAACAAATATTGTTTTGTTTCTTCACGTGATTGAATACATATTATTACTTAGTTTCAATTGTTTCTCATTTAACAATGTCACAATTATTTGCATTGAAATACATTGCTTCTAACCGCTTGTGATTCTAAACATGTCTAAGAATAACGGCAATGGATGAGTTAAAGACAGTAATATATTTACCCGTATACCGACCTCGTCTAGTTTACTTTAATCTTAGTGTGTAATGAGACTATTAGATAAGTGATGTATTTACTTACACTACAAATTATGTTCTTAGAACTTGTAATTGCTGTAGTAACATATCTCTTATCAAGGCGTGAAAATGAGATAGATTATATCTTGAATGGCTGTTTCGAGCGGTTTTGCCTGCGTCCTGAAAGTCTATTTCGCAGCTGAATAATACCTAAATGGCCGTTTGAGGATTCGTTTTCTCATTAACCAGTTTTATGTTCAGTGACACGTTGAGTAGTTTCTTTTATTTATTTCTCTTTATTTAAGACATGTAAACGTCGATATTAGTCTGCTATTATTGTTTGCAATTGTTTGTAGGTATAATATACCTAAGTGTGTAATTTGTAATTTCATACCGACACCTACTTGGAAGAGAGGTATTTCGCCGTGCACGTGTCTTGAAACGGTTTAAGGTTGCGTGGCGTACATAAATAATAAATGATCCAAACTAATAGATATAATAACGAGGATTTTTTTGTTTGTGCCTTAAGGCTTTAATATCTGCTGAAGTAATTAGAAAAATTCTTTCACTATTGGAAAGCTAGACTTTTCCCCAAGTAACATGGGCTATATTTTACCCCGGTACGGACAGTCGTTCCCATGTCACCCGGGTGAAGCCGATGGAAAATTGCTAGTAAATCAATAAAAAACAAACTAAAAAAACTTATTCAATAACAGTTTACATCGGTACAAAATAATATCACGGAAATGAAATTATTTAGCTTAGTAGCACTAATCCTAAACAAGTGATGAATGGGTTTTATCATTGTTTTCTATCAGTAGAAGGCATTGTAAATTGTTTTTCAGATACGCTCGCACATTATGTGTGTTGACTTTCCTTCAAGGCTTTAAACTTTCCCCTGTAAGAAAAATACAACGTTTAATGATTATTCAATTTAGGGTAGTTTGTGTGCTAGCTAGCATGTGGTGTATAAATCATTTTTACTGTAATTTTATGTCAATATTGCATATTGTCCTCTATTGTAATATATAAATTACATTGTATACAAATGTACATATCAAACAATATTTAAGGTTCTTCTAACCTACAGACAGACATGTGTTGCTGGGGAGTTTGTTGCGCCACTTTTTCTTCCCAGCAAAAACACATAGGAAGTGGTGAAGGGTGGGCGTTTTGGGGGCTGTCTATTGTAAATTCCTGACGTTCAAAAAGTGCTGTCTTGCAGCCAAGTTTGAATAAATGATTTTTTGATTTGATTTGATAAAGCAATCTCTGAAATTACTGAGTCCATTCTATTGTTTTGCACATTTTAATGTAAAATTATTACCAAACATTTCGCTTTCCTATGAAGCTTTCCAACAGCGAACGAATTTTTCAAATCGGTTCAGTAAGTAGTTTCGGAGCCTTTAGAGTACAAAAAAAGAAACAAAAATTTTTCCTCTTTCTTATATTAGTAGATCAGTGGATTTAAGCTGTAGTTTATTTTTTTCCGGTTGCACGAAGCAATTTCCACGACCAATCTGCGGGTGGAAGATAGTAGAATCCATGTAAAAATAATTTAAGACAAGATACTGCTGTAAACAATGTAACTGAAAATCATACAAATGATCTTCATTACGTTGATACAAAATAACAATTTTAATAGTTAAGCAATTAGAACGAAAAGCAATCAACAGAAACTATTTATTTAATATAATGTATTTATTTACATACATTGTTAACTAGAAAGATTAATAGATAGTGCATATTGTATGTTATTTTATTGTAATTCTTGAGATAAAATGGTGTCGTCGTTAAAACAAAACATTGTAAGTAATTCATTTGTTTAGTGATCTGCGTTGATTGTTTGCCATTAACAAAGATTATTATAACAATCACAACTGCAATATTCACACTTAATAATTTACAGATTTTTTCAAGCCTCATAGATGACTTAAAAGTAATTTATACAGGAAAGAAAGAAAGTTCAAAGTTATCAAAAATAAAAGCTTCCCTTTTTTATCGTCCGTACGTAAGTGTTAGGTACTGATTATGTCAAACTGCACTATTCATCTGCTCGTCTACTGGTTACTTCCGAGCTCTAATCCGTTCCTCATTACTCAGGAACACTACAGAAGTAATATCTCCATTATTATGATAACACCACTTAAACCATTGTGTGTAAAATGGTACAATTTGAAGCCACGTGTGGCGTGTCACTCACATGCACTTTCTGATGGATCACACACTGCCACGCGTTGTTTAACTGTGCACGCGTTTTGTTACTTTGTAAGAGTTGTTTGTGCTGAAATTTGTATGATTGTTCAGATACTGAACTTGCCTTTGAAAGGCCACTAATTCTTCGTGTGGCAAGTATGCCACCGTTGGTTTTGTGCAGTTGACAGCTGTCACGTTTCAAGGCAAAATACAGTTGTTTGTACTGACTAACAGCAGCTTACAAATGCACCAAGGAACGGTCAGACCGTACATAACATATCGCCATATCATTCAATTCAAATAAATAATTTCACAATTAAAGACAATGTTTCAAGATGTAACACGTGTAATAAACTGAAATCGCGTCGCACAGTGAAGGAATCTCGCAATCTAGGGGGATTTAAATCAAAATATAAATTCTAATAATATATAATATAGTCATATCCTATTTATACCTAAGACCCTATTTGTCATAGTTACATATTAGAAATTCTTGTAGGTAGGTTAAAAAAATTATAAAAAAAATTTAAAGTGGGTAGACAATAATCGTTGCAACTTTACAATACGAACAACAACATTAAAGTGTCATCTTCACTTGAGATTACTGATCAAATTAACGTATAGTCTTATTTATTTGTTTATTATTGTATTCTGTACATCTTTCAGGGTAAGTTATTGTGTATTTTACCTAAGTAATAGTTAAACATTGATCTAATGACATCATTTAAAAGCACAGTTAAATTAAGCAATTTTTTAGAGATGATATGCAGAATAAAAGGCGTATAGAAAAAAATGCTCTCAATATCCCGGTGTTTCTATTATTTCAGTTTATAGCTTAGAATCTTAACTTTTGAGAACACTTTACAAAACTTGCGATTTTGTGCGACCGTCAAACATTTTTTTTCGGTTTTCAGAATGACCGCCGAAATTTTTGGTATTTGGACCTCAAATGAGAAAGAGGAGCGAATTAATGCTATTTTTGCATTTATAATAGGTAATTACCCTCAAGTACAGTTTTCGAAAGGTGCTATTAATGAAATTAAGTTTTTATTAAGAAAGTTATGTAACAAACTTAACGAAAAATGAACAGCAAGCGGTAGACATCGCGAACGCTCTTCAAACAAGAATGCAACTTGGTTGAATGAATGCATTAAATTACCAGTTAATGTTTTAAATGAAATACTATCTACATCTGGCCACTCACAAGGAAGACCACATAAAGTTTTTGTTGAATGTTGCGATAAAACCAAAAAACGCAAAGTTCAGAATCTAATATCGTCTACTAGCCCTGAAGAAATAGCGATTGCACATGAATGTAACCTTCGAAAAGCTGGTAAAAGGGACTCTGCAGCTATCGTAAAAGAACTTTCTATGAGTTCACCTAAGAGAGGTTCTATCATGAAAACCGTACGAAAAAAAATTCTTAGCGATAGCGTTCAAGTGACTGTGTCGGCCGATGAAGCATTAAGCATGATGGTAGTGCTGATATTACTGGGGTAAATTTAGAATTAATAACGAGGTTTCATATCATTTTAGAAACTCTCGGGTCGGGATTTACAGTCGATTTGGATTCCTTCAATAGTTACACAGAAGAAACCAGAAACTTGTATCTTAGGGAATACTCATGGTATAACATGCCAGTTAGAGTGTACAAAGTTTTATTTAATGGCCGCCGGAATGTCATAGCTTCGTGTATTTTGCCGATTGCCCAGTTATCAGAGGAGGCACAAGAGGCTAGAAACAAAGATAACCGAAGATACAGGGAATTCTTCACTAAAAAAACGACACGAATAGACACCAATACCGACCTACTTAACAGACTTCTCATATGATCAGACCCCTTCACATCCAGCTTGAGACTTATAATGAAGAGAAAACGGAGTCCTTTAGATCCTGATGTCCTAAAATTGCTTTCTGTACCCACCGTAAATGAGGCCGAAAGTGGAAATAGTGACTAAAATAACAAAATTTATTCATATCGCATTTTTTCAAATAAAACATTATTTTCTCTCACTATTTAAGTATTTTTATTTATTCGTAAACCAAGAAATATTATTTTTTAACTTGTATATTTTAATTAATTCGATTTGGAATTAAATCCCCCTAGATTGCGAGATTCTCACACTGTGCGTCGGCGCGTTATTCCGTGCATACCATGGCAGTGTGAGATCCGCCAACCTATCCGAGGTGTACAATACGCGGTCCCACGCTTTGATGAATGTGTTGTTTATAGGTTTCCTTTTCCTTCAATATTTATGTAATAAAGAGCGACTTTTTTGTCTCATTGCAAGATTGTATCATCTATAGTTCCCGAGTCAATTGATTCTGTAAATATTATGCTTCTTTCTATTTTAGTTCACACTTATTTCTATTATTCAATACTATGATTGTCTAATGATTGAATAATAGAAATAAGTGTGAACTTATACATGTTGCTTTTAAACTATCATAATATATTTATATTGATCTTTTTATAAAAAAAAAAAAAAAAAAATTTCAAATAACCCTGTATGTAAAAGCAAACATCCTTTGGTAGCCTTATCGAAATCACGTGAATCAAACGTTTTCCCTTGTGTCCCCAAACAAGGTCATAAGCAGGAATTGTTAATAGGTCGTTAAACCCGATCGCCCTTAAAACGTTATCTGTTAGCTACCAATAATGTCGATTATGATAAGTCTTTGATAACTTGAAGTACGAGGAGTTGAGCAGGTTGTAGACTTATTTTTCAATTGATTTTTAAGTGTGTTATGAATTTCTTTGGTACTTTATCGTCAAGGAATTTTCCTAGGTTTTTCTTAGAATACCTGAAAAGTCTTACATTATGGTAGATGATGTAATGTCATCTATGCAGGTGTAGTTGGAGAAGAAATGAAAAAATCGGAAACATCCGTCTCTACGGATCATCCATACTGGAAACCCATTTCAGGGTAGGTAGTTAGGAACTAAAAATTCGCGGGTAAATATGTCGTGTTTTCACACTGAATATGTTATCATTAGAAAACACTACATCCCTACTTATATTATAAATGCGAAAGTAACTCTGTCTGTCTTTTCTTCACGCTTAAACTACTGAACCGATTTGTGTGAAATTTGGTACAGACATAGTTTGGAGCTTGAGAAAGGACATAGGATAGTTTTTATTACAAAAAAATTGAAAATAAAAAATAAAATGTATTCCGGACATATAGCGCCATCTATTGGTCAAACCAAAAATCTGCCGGAAGTCACTATTCCACGCGAACGAAGTCGTGGGCAAAAGCTAGTATTAAATAAATTGTAACATATTTATTACTCACACTGTTATCATTATCATGTAATTATCTCCCAGTCTTAAATATACAAGGAAATGGTTTTTAGGAATATTTTTTTATCTAAAGATCTTACACATGTAGAGCGAAATTGAGGGAAAAGTAGGGAAATTGGTGTAATAGAAACAAAACAACCTGATGAGTAATACATTAGTAGTAGTTGAAGAAAAAGAACAATTTCAGGAATGCTGTCATTTTATTCTGTTTTGATAAGTTAATGACCTCAATTAAGTTCGACAGGTTTTCAATACATTAAATAATTAACAGAACACATAATATTGTGTAATCTCACCATATTACTACTATCAAATGATAAAGTAAACTGTTTATAACGTACAATAATCCGAGATAACAGTTGTTTTACACGTAAATACCCTTGTTTTACATTGTGAATTAATATTATATTATCTACAGATATAAATAGATATATGCATGTATGTAATGGCGAACAAATTACTAAGCAAACTCGTGTTTGCTCTAATTACCTACTTTTGATACTTTGTCTTTTATGTTGGCATACCTACATTTAATAATTTACTCGTAGTAGTCACTGTGGCCTAGATTTTAAAGTCTTTGCATGCTAAAGGAGATTTGGATAGACACAAATGACCAATGGTGACAGAATACTGAGGACCCTCAGGAGATTTATCGATTTATCTGAATTTCAGGAAGGTTATCTATGAATTATCGCCTAATATAGTTATTGTTCACACCATATCATAACTCAACTTGAATTATAACTTTTTTCTTTCAATCCTGACATTCTTCTATTATAACATGTATTATTCAGACAAACATAAAAAATGATATTTTACCAATATTGACTTCCTAACACGAGGTTAATAAAAACTTATGTGCAAACAAAAATATGGTTTCCGGCCGATAAAAATGTAAACCACAGATAAAGTACGAAACCAATACCATATTATTTACCACGGTTATCAGAGTAGGTACCTACGGACAACGACGTAAGTTCGTTTGCTCTGTTAAAAAAAAAACAAACTAGGTACCTAATTATTTGAAATACTGATGGATATCAACAAGTAAGGACTGTTTTCTTTTACTTTTGCACCACTGCTCTTATCACCATACAGGCAGAATGATGATAATAAATAGAAAAGTGAGTACAAACTATAAATCTTATTTTATGAGACAGTTCTATAAGGCCGTCATTAGGTCTGTTAATATTTTCAGTTCGTCTAAAAGCGCAGACGCAAATATTTTTTCTGGTCTACTCGCTCTAAACAAACAGTAACAAACTGCGTGAATTTACAACCTTTATGCATGAACAATTTGGTGGAATCTTGCCGTAAAGATTAAAAGAAAGTATTTTCATGTAAGTCATGACTTCTTTTGTATCAAATTGTCAAATACCAGACATCTCTTCCTTTATACGAAGTGTGAACACCTATCTATCGTTATTCTAAAAACTATGATGATCTGCATCCAACGATAGCAGAGGCGTAGTTATCAGATGATTGCTGCACAAATGGGATAATACACTTGTTTGTCACAGACTCTGATTCTATTGTCTGCACTGCACCGAAATTGCCAGTTTATGGAAATATTCCGTGGTATTTGCGGCGCGTGGGTTAAATGGAAATGTCTAGGCTCGTTACGATGATAGATCAGAGGATTTTGCGAAGGAATTTCGGTGTTCTTTATTGAAATGCGATCTACCTATATATAACCAAGATAAAGCATGCAGTATCTACAAATACAGTATCCACTTTAATTAAGAAACTCTCTCCAACAACTTCGTGTTCCATTATCAAATCGACTTCTAAGATTTAATTAAATTGTTAATTTCAACTGAAGCTAATATAAGCGTGTTAAAAACAAAGCATTCGATTTAATTTAAGGAATCATAAAGAATGTATAAAGTTACTGATATGTCTGTGTTTTAATTCAAAAACTGAAATAATTAGGATTTACTAAGTATCTGGTTTTAGAAATTGTCAAAATAAAATTTACTTAAAAAATTAGCCATGTTAGTTCTCAAAAGATTTGTGCATCCAAGCTTAGCGTGATTCTAAAACAATATCTAGTCATTTGAAACAATATGCAGTAAACAACACATTTAACAGTTTGGACTATAAATTAACTGATAAGGACATACTAATCACAATGAATGTTAAGTAATTCAATCAACGCCATATTGCATCTACGATACAGATACTCGAAAACCTTGTGCGTGTCCTTAAAAATCCAAATCTAAAGCTAGTTTTACATATAGATATAGTAGGTACCTACTAGAGAAAAGGCCAAATTAACAATGGATCAAAAACTATCGACAATACCCTAGTACGATGCGGAACAAAATTAATTCCGTTTTTCCGGCCAGCTGTCTAGTTCCCGGGTTTTTCAATTGACCTTCAATCAAATTGACCTTAGTTCACTTCTTCTATTAGAGCTAATTCAATTCGAAATTATATGCGGTGACAAATTACTGTGATTTATTCATGGTTTTAGTAGATCGTCATCGATATATCGATATGTTTTTCTCCTATCCAATCAATTCATTCATTTTAAATACTGTGGATGATATAAATTGCATGGATTTTCCATCAATTTATACTAATATAATAAAGACGAAATATTCTCTGTTTCTTTGTTTGTACTCAATTGAAACTTGAAAATTCAAAAATTTTCCCGAGAAACGGGACGCAGGTGAAACCGCGGGAAAATGAATTACTTGTATTAAATAAAGCTAATTTAAAGCAAGTACATATTGTAAATACCGAACTGTCGCAATAAACTATTAGGACTTCTACTAAACATAAACCTTACTTGTAGAATTGCTCTTGACACACAATTTTCTTTAGTGAAAAGATTTCCATTGTTCACCGGGTGTTAACTAGGGCATGCAATACCGGTTTACCGGTTTCGGTTTTACCGGTAAAACCGCCCATTTTCGCGATTTTTAATTTACCGGTAAAAATAATATGTAACCGGTAATTTACCGGTTTTTACGTTTTTGTGATAGTATATAGCAATTGTTAATTTAACGTCAAATCTTCATTATGTAGCCTGAACATAATGTAATATTGCAGACATTACATATTGCAAGAGTGTTAAAGTTGCTATTTTTTAGGAAAGTAAACTTATGTGGCTCCTTAACTATCTCTAGGTTGGATACAAATCTTCATTCTCATCTTAATTTATAACATCTAAACAAATTTTATTCATTCGGTTAATCTGAATTTCCTCATAGCTGTCAGTTCCTATTAGATAAAAATGTAGCTTATGCTTATTTTACCTACTCTATGACCTTATTGAGCAAGGGCTTTTACTTCACTACCATGCGGACAGCACTGAGGACACGGTGGAGCACACAGTCTAGGTGTGCACTGCCTGGGAAGGGTACCGCCGTGTCGTCGTCGAGCCAATGGGCAGCGACGACCTCTCGCGTCCGGCCCTGGTTCAAGCCATAATCCGAAGCGAGAGGGAATGGGAAGCCGTCGCCTCCTTCTGCGAAACAGTCATTCTCAGTCTCTCCCAGTCAGCTCGAGAAGGAGACGGTGGAGCGCCTGCGAGTTCGCACCTCTCATCCCAACCGCTGTAGTGGACCGAAGACACCACGGGCGCCGAGTGTCGAGAGACGACTCCCGGCCACCGTAGGCGTCGGTCTGTGGACGGTGAGTTCGGGTGGCTCATCGTTCCTCCATCTGCATAGACAACAGACCCGTGTCGGCGGCCCGAGTTGTTCCACGCGCAGGGCCAAAACCATGGTCCATAAAATTCCCACGATTTACCTTATAAAAGGGCTTTCACTTCAATGAAAAAAAAGATTTTTTTTTTTCACGGTAATTCTTAGCGTTTATCCCGTCTTGTGACGGGGTCCGCTTTCTGTATCTTCTTCTTCCACTTCGCTCTATCCAGGACATCTTCCTCTTCAAGTTCGTAGATTTTCATTTCATTCATTACGACACTCAACCACCACCGTTTCGGCCTGCCTCTGCGCCTTTGACCGGGTATATTGAGATTGAGTACACAACATTGGCGATGTATTCAGGTGGTCTCCTTTTTACATGGCCGAACCATCGCAGCCGTTTCTCTTGCATTTTGTCGACGACATCGCGTTCGGATGGTACTGACATGTTTTTTTTTACGGCCCACGTCCCAAAAAAATGTTTACCACCTTATACCTTGTATTTTTAATTATTTTTTGCTTTTAGACTACCCAATCTTATTGATATAATATCACATTTAAAAAAATACAAAAATTACCGTTTTACCGGTTTACCGGTAAAAATATTTTAGTTACCGAATTTTTACCGGTAATTTTTATTTTACCGGAATTGCATGCCCTAGTGTTAACATCGTTGTGCACAAGCAAGCAATAGCGGGATCTTTAACAGGACTACGTTAAAACAAAGACGAACTTATCTATACCAATTTGTAAAGCTGAAGAGTTTGTTCTTACGCGCTTTTTAAAACTGACAATGTTATTGAAACTTGGTAGCCCAATTCTTAAAGAATTTAAATTACTTTAACTTGAGTTCAACAACATTACTTACACAGTTGCCTGATGCCCTATGTAATACAGATGTGCAACGGGCGATCATAACCACTAAACAGGTACATATACTCCTTTATCTCTCTCCGGTCGTGTCGGATTGCCGTCCCATCGGGCTATGAGAGTTAAGGAATAGAGAGTACATCTATGTCTGCGCAAATACTTGTGCACTATAATATCCTACGCAATTGGCTAATCTCTTATCTCCTTATATGAGAACAGCCGTCGTAGCTCATAATCGGCTAGGAGGATATAGGATCTTTCTTTACTCACAATATATTCCAATTGTTCCAGGTTCAATTCAAAAGAGGGTAAAGTATCGTACGGCACAGACAGCCCAGCCCGGGGTCGGAGAGTCATATTCTGTGTGCACGGCAACCCATCGACAGGGTGTTGTGCGGTCATAGAAACCAGTGCTGATGGAGAAGATGGAGAACAGCGCAATGGCAGCATATCGGAGGTTGAAAGTGAGTATTGGACCTTGGGGTTTTGTTTGATGTATGCCGGTACTTACATCACGGTTTTCGTGAGGAATAATCATATTTATTCTAAGAATTGGTTCCTTGGTAGTTGAAAAAGAGGAAGGTAGTGCGTAAAATAGTACCTATGAGTATCGATAAAACGAAATGCATAAGTTATTATTTTTGCGATTTTGCGGTTGTGATTCATAGATTTTTTGGCATGGACTGTTGTTTTATTTTCATAATCGTTAGCCATCTTGCCGTCTGTCTTTCCAGTTCATCGTATTTCCAGATAATTAATCTTGAAACTTCTTGAAGGTTTAAGTTCCTCAAGTATCGGTTTTCGTAGCATATGGCTAACGCTTTAGAGGCTCCCAAGGAACTTGACTTTTAAACTGGTATTTTACGTTCAAAATATATTGTTACATTTAAACTCTATTCAGATTTTAGTCAGTATCAATCAATGAAAAGCAAGATAAAATATAAGTACGTGACAGCCTTGTTGCTTATAAATGGGAAAGTGACTGCTTGTTTGTCTGTAAAGGTTTCAGGGTTAAACGGCTGCACCGATACCGATGCAATTGGCAAAGGCCTAGAATACCTTTTATAACTCAAAAGAGTTGAAAAATATTCTGGGTTCACCAGTAAGTTACAAAAAAAAAATTGCATGTGAACATTGATTTAACTTTCAGGCTTCCTGAAAACCAAACAATAATTTTTCACGACTAAACATATTTATAATCAGTTTTTCACTCACCGACTCTCAACCGTGAAGGCTACAAGTCGTCATAATGACATCATACTATGACGTCTGTGGTACTAAAGTGTGACAGTACCATAGTTATGTGGTTATCTTACGGCACTTCCTAATATTCGATCTATCTGGGGTATTGCTAACTGGAGATAGGAATTTGACATTGCTTATATGCGGCTTATGTTAAAATCCTTTCTCGAGTAAACAAAAGAAATCTATTCTTTTAGTTACGTAGATAGACTAGTGGGGACGGCCGTTATTCAAAATCAGTAGAACCTGTATGAGGCTGCATTCGAATTTGATTCGTATGTCAGTGGTATATAAGACTCAATATTAAGTTGCAGAATTTCCAGTTGTAATTCGTAAAAAAAAACTATGGCTTACAAATAACATGGAAATAGTATTTGCTTATTTGTAATGCCTAGATTGAAGTACAACAAAATATGTTTACAATTTCTTGTAAAAAAGGACTGTATCACGGAATCTCGAAGTTCAAAATGCCAATGTACTGTAGCCATAAAGTACACAAGATCGATGCACGTGACTTAGAATGTACGCTACATCGAAGTACTATATTGCGAATGTTCATGATACCGAAGTACGGAATATCGAAAGTTTGTTATGGCGAAGTACGTGATTGCGATTATTCTGAATCCCGATGTACGGAACATCGAAAGTTTGTGATGCCAAAGTACCTAATATCGAAAGGTTTTAAATCACGGTAGTTAGTAAATTAAATGGTGTAAGTAGTTTAGTTAATATGAATGTATTCAATTAATCTGTTTCTTTTATACTCTTTCAGGACATTGCCACAGATCGAGGAATGAAGAAATAGACAAAAGGGCGCGGAGAAAGTTGATCATAGCCAGTATACTATGTGTTATATTTATGATAGGAGAAATTGTAGGTGAGTACAAACAAACCTTTCCATAACAATAAAATAATTTATTTTAAACTAGCTTCTGCCAGCGGTTTCACCCGCATCCCGTGGGAACTACTTCCCGTACCGGGATAAATAGCCTATAGCCTTCCTCGATAAATGGGCTATCTAACACTGAAAGAAATTTTCAAATCGGACCAGTAGTTCCTGAGATTAGCGCGTTCAAACAAACTAACAAACAAACAAACTCTTCAGCTTTATAATATTAGTATAGATGAAGAAGATAGTATAATTAGGTGACATATAAAAATTCAATGTAAAGTTAAAAAAAATCACTGTAAAAAACCTTTTTAAAATAATATGTAAAGTTAGATTTGTAATAAATATAACTAAAAGGACTAAAACTATAATAATAATTTAAACAACAATATAATATGTTCCTCGTGTCTCCATAACTGCATAATTTTACATACCTAATCATATTTCATTTTATCAAAACAGCAGTAGGTACCCATTTCAAATCGTAAATCGATAAACAATAAATTGCAATGAAAACAACACGTTTTCGAAAACAATGGCTTGCATAATTGATCATAGATACTAACGTTAAAAGAATTACAAATAAGAACTGGCCGTGTAATCAAAATTTAGGTTACCTATAGAAAATGGCGCGTGGCCAATTTTCATATTGTTTACATAAAACATGATTGCACTATCAAAGGGGGGTTACGTAAATAGTAACTAACTGTTTCTTTAACATGTCTGTTTATGTAACTATACCTCTGATTTGTGACCATATACCCGTGTTTTAACAAAATCAAATATCTCTTATACCTTTCTTTATAAGTTCATGTAGCATATTATTGAAATATGCAGCAAATCTAATAGGTTCCCCGCTATACAAATAAATAGAATTTCGCGTGCGCTAGCGGATTCCTGCAAGAAACTTTCATATATAGCTTTATTAGGTATGCCATGCAATATTATCATGACATGGGCCTGATCTATCCCGAGACCGAGTTGTAGAAAACTCTAGAATAAAATTATGCCTTCAACATGAATATTGATAAACTAGAATGTAATCTTCTACGTTTTCAGGTGGTTACTTATCAAACAGTTTAGCGATAGCCACGGATGCTGCCCACCTGCTCACAGACTTCGCTAGTTTTATGATATCGCTGTTCTCACTATGGGTGTCCAGCAGGCCAGCGACCAGACGGTAAGCCATACGACCTTTAAGATTCTCATTATATTAAAAAAATTGCTTATGGAAAAGACTCATGTGTATGTGGTAAATGTTGTCCATAAGTTACACCCGACAAATAAGCTAATGGAAATCTGAATGAATAATTCTGGATAGTTCGTCAGGCCCGTTATTAATCAACAGATCTACTCTTGCCATGGCGGTAACATTTGTCAGGCTCCTATTTTGCTTAATAGGTACTACGTATATGTCCGTGGTACAGTACTTTATTCTTCTCTACGAGATTTTTCAAGTTTACTTTTAACATTTTATTTTGTTGGATCCTGGACGGCCATAGGGATTTTTTTTCCTAATGTACGAAAAAATTGGTCGTATAACATTTATGTGACAACAATCACAATTATAATTAATTTGTCCCACGATTCCAGCATGCCCTTCGGCTGGTACCGTGCAGAAGTGATCGGAGCGCTAACATCGGTGCTTCTCATCTGGGTGGTGACTGGAGTGCTAGTGTACATGGCAGTCCAGCGAGTTATATACAAGCAGTTCGAGATAGATGCCACTGTCATGCTTATTACCTCCGCTGTGGGTGTTGCTGTTAATCTTGTGTAAGTATTGTTATGCCTAATATTACCAACAATCATTTACTGATTCAATTTACTTTCTTCAGGATTTTGTTCATCTTAAAGACATGTTGACAGAAGGACGTTGTGGTTGGCAAACTGTTTCCTTATATTACTGTAGCACGAAAACTACGAAATAGGTAGTAAGCTTAAAACGACTGAGCCAACTTCGATGAAACATATCATCACACCAATGGAACACCAGCTTACATCTAAAAAAACTTACATCCAAACGGTTCATCCGTCTATGAGCAGCCCACCGATAGCATCAAACTTATAACATAGCAGTCAAATTTATAACTCATCTTTTTCCGTCGGATGTTATTTAAAATATTATTGTTAGCTCCCAAGAGGCTGCTGGCCTGTCTAGTCCTCGACCTGATGTCTAATTATGAGAATACTTGTTGCTTTTTCAGCATGGGTCTGACGCTGCACCAGCACGGACACTCGCACGGCGGCGGCGGCGGACACGGACACTCGCACGGCAGCAGCAACCCCGTGCTTAATAATAAGGTAATAGCAGCATAACCAGATCTTCTTGGAATTCCTCTTTTATCGTCGGCTTGTTTTTGTGGACTTCTGTGATCGTACACGCAAACATATTTTTTTTTTGGGAGATAAAAAGTCCCTTAATAATAAACACTGCCACAAATATTGAGGGTACATTTTCGAATATACCGTGGCTGTGTGTGGCTGTCAATACCGCTGAATAGTAGGGCAATGTAGCAGAAAATGAAATTGGCATGCACCTCTAATGTTTTTGTGTCAACCTTTATAGAAGTCAGATTCTTTGCAAAAAGAAACCCTCTTATACAACTCTACAATACAACTAATGACGAACAATTTTCTCAGAAGGAGCGAGCAGACTCAGACGCGGAGAGTTCCACTTCTCACTCTCACTCTCACCAGCAAGAGAACATCAACGTCCGCGCTGCCTTCATCCACGTGCTCGGTGACTTCCTGCAGAGCTTTGGAGTACTCATCGCCGCCATCGTCATCTACTTCAAGGTAAGCCCAGCACAAGTGGAACTGCCCAGGAGTATGAGGAGTACAAGAGAACATCAACGTCCCCTTTCATTCACGTGCTCAAGCTGATGAATAATTACGATGAAGCAAAATATTTTAACCGACTCCTCAGAAGGAACGAGGACGTACATCAGGAGCAAAAGAGTTTCGATATTTATTTCTTACCCAACCTCTCTATACAAGGCACATTGATAGTTCAATCCTAAGCAAAGCACCAGGTACTCAACAGTGCACGAATGTTTTATGACCTCTTCAAAGATTGATGAGAAGCCTCTTAAGAACAGTACCTTTGATAGAGTTACATAAGGACGCTCGGGCTACGTAAAATACTAATAATAACACGTTCTTCGACCAACGTAACCTTCTTCTTCTTTCTTCTGCCCTGTTCCCAATTTTACTTGGGGTCGGCGCAATATGTCATTTTCTTCCATTTTCCCCTGTCACTCGTTATACTGACACAGGACACTCACTCCCTTCCTATTCATATCATCTTTCAGGCAATCCATCCATCTTTTCTTAGGTCTTCCTCTTCCTTTCCATCCATCTACATTCATACTTAGCACACACTTTGTTGCATGCGTATCATCCCTCCTCATTGCCCATATCACGACAATCTTCTACTTTTCATCTTTTCTGTAACTGGTGCTACTTTCAGACATCCTCTAATGTAATCATTCCTCACTTTATCCATTCTTGTAACACCACACATCCATCTCAGCATTCTCATTTCTGCTACATGCACTCTCTTCTCATCCCTCTTTTTCAATGCCCAACACTCCGATCCATACAGGACGACAGGTCTTATGACGGCTTTGTAAATTTTGCCCTTCAGTTTGAGGGGCATCCGCGGGTCACAGATAGCGCTAGTTACCTGTCGCCACTTCATCCATCCAGTATTGATCCGATGCGTAACGTCCCTGTTCACCTCACCGTCACTTCGACCAACGTAACCTAATGTATTATTTTTCATATATTTCCAGCCGAGTTGGAACCTGGTGGACCCGATCTGCACATTCCTGTTCTCCGTGTTGGTATTGATCACCACATTCAATATCATCAAGGATACCTTGTTGGTGCTCATGGAGGGATCGCCTAGGGGTGTTGATTTTCAGGTAAATAATAATAGTAATTATTTGATTATTATATATGAGCAGCAGTAAATTGGTACAAAAAATTGGTATTCAGTCTCTTTTTTTTTCTCGAGCCCTTCATTAGAAGGCATAGCAATAATTTTATGATGGGATAAGAGACAAAAAAAATATTTTCATCAAATTCGACTTTAATTAAGCAAATAAAGTGTTCTCAGCTGTATCTATTGTTTTCAACTGACTTATTTTGGACACTTTTTATATATTTTGTCGTGCATAAGTAACCCGGTGGTTTTCATTTGAACGATTATTTATTCTGAATAAACAATATTACTGTACTTTTTATCAACTAATATTGCATGTAACGTTTACAGGAGGTAGCGAACACTTTCCTGTCTCTGCCCGGAGTAGTTCGCATACACAACCTGCGCATGTGGGCGTTATCGCTCGACAAAACTGCACTGTCCGCGCATTTGGCTATCCGTAAGTATTATTTTATTTACTAGGACTACTAAGTCGTGGTGGCCTAGTGGGTAAAGAACCAACCTCTCGAGTATGAGGGTGTGGGTTCGATTCCAGGTCAGGCAAGTACCAATGCAACTTTTCTAAGTTTTTATGTACTTTCTAGGTAAATCTTAGACACCAATGGCTGATAAAAAGGTGAAGGAAAACATCTTGAGGAAACCTGGACTATAAAGTCACCAACCCGCATTGAGCAAGCGTGGTGATTAACGCTTAATCCTTCTCCGTGTGGGAGGAGGCCTGTGCCCAGCAGTGGGACGATAAAAAGGCTGTAACAGAGGACTACTAAATTCCTCATTAAAAAAATTGGGTCTAGGTCATTGGGTAACAACAGTATATGAATGATCAAATCTCTCTCTCTGTTTCCTGCTATGTATCCCACATGGTGGTGGGTCAGCTTTCCTAATTTTTCTTCTCCACTTCGCTCTATCTATGAATATTCAAATCAAACTTGCAAAATACCTGTTTGAAATCATTTGAAGATTGGCTCTTAAGACTAGTGTTATGGTGAATAGACACTGAAACGTTCATTTAACGATGTCCTGTACTATTTACAATAATATAAACATTAATAGAATAAACTAAAATTCACAGGTACCGGAGTGAGTCCCCAGAAAGTTCTAGAAGAAGCCACCAGACTAGTTCACGATAAATACAACTTCTTCGAGATGACGCTACAAATCGAAGAGTTCAATGATGGCATGGAAGACTGTAGTCAGTGTAAGATGCCTCAAGCCTGATTTTATAGGAATACTAAATGTTCTGTGCACGTTAGTACACAAAATACCGTTCTTTCTACTGACTGATAGCAACTGTCTACTGCACCAAAAATCGTGCAGACTACACAGCTTTTGTAAATAGAACTGTTCGTTGGCGTGGTTTGGTTGGCAAAACGGAATCAATGCAAAAAGGTTTTATATCTATCGGTGCTAAGAAGGTGCTAAGACAATATTTTGCTCATTTAAAATTATTGATATAACTTCAGTACAATAATTTTATTAAAAAAATAGACAGTAGCTCGAAAAATAACTGCCTTGAAAGTTACATTCGCATATAACTCACCAGTCACGCCAACTTCTTATAAGAAAAGTTCCATCTATTTTATTAACTACGCACTGCGTACGACAGTATTTATTATATTTAAATAACAACCACTTGGTTCGTAGCATATCTTCAATGTTACTAAGTTGTTGAAAATGTATGGAAATCCAAGTATTTTCATCAAACTTGGGCCCTCAAATCATAGCGAATTTACGCATAAAACGTTGCAATGTTGTGCCTTAAGTTATCATCGCCAATTTAGTATTTAAAACACTATTTTAAAGTTAAGAAAAATATGAGCTTAAAAAAATCCAATCGGATACAAATAAAAAACATATAAGCAATGTCTTCCTAAGAGAAAATATGGCCTGCATAGTAAAAAAATAGTGAATAGTCTGTGAGGCTAAAGCCAAAAATATTTAGAGGCTATTAACCAGTTTTACTACTTTTGTCTAAGTACCAGAGAGTTCGAATTCGGAGGGAATTTATGTATTAAAGTAATGAAGATATTAATTTTGGATATTACTTCTTACTCTGTATTTTTACTCCAAAGATAATACAATTCTAATCATAAGTTACTAGTTTGTCCCACGGCCTGAATCGGCTGTTTCTGTGAAAAATAAAAGGCATGCCGAAATATAATTTTTGTTGGTCCCAGAGGTTCAATTATAATGGATGTTACAGTTGGGAGTGTTTAGCATTTTAATCTTGTAATAAATAAATATATCTAGATTTTGATGAACTTTAAAAAAATGTAACGTTTGCTTTTAAAGTGTACCATAGAGAGAGATATTCTTATGTCGAAAGCATGTTCAAAGTTGTCAAGTTTTCCAACTTGGTTAAAATCCGAATTTATAACTAGGAGTGTATGTATAAAATACTATTTAAAGTTACTTCAAGTGTTATTTGTATATAGCGTAATATTTATTAGTAAGTAGAGTTTACATTGTCAAGTTAAATCGTGTAAACTGTTGAATAATTATAAGCGATTCCAGTTTGGATAAAATTAAAGTTAAATCAATAAATGAATACATTTTGAAAACTGTGTTTCTTTTAAAAATCTTAAAGTTGTTCACTGCCGAACTAAATCTTAAATCTTCCTGGATTATAATAACAATAGGGTTGTTTCCAATTTTCGCAATTCTGTTTAGATAGCTTCTAAATAATTTGAAGATCACCGTCTCTTTCATGTTTTGTTTCATATCTCTTTCCTTTTTAGGTACCCAAAGGGTAAAACTGTATTGTTTTCCGTCCGTCTGTCACCAGGCCGTCTGTATCTCATCAACCAGAGAGTTAAATTTTTCACAGATGATGTATTTCTGTTGCCGCTTTATCAACAAATAGTGAAAACTAGAATACAATAAATATTTTGGGGGGCTCCCATACAACAAACGTGATTTTTTTGCTAATTTTTGCTCGATATCGAAACGGTAACAGGTAGATGCGGTTTTAGAAATAATGGTACGGATCCCTACGCGCGCGAGTCCGACTCGCACCTAGGCCGGTCAGTGTTGCCAACAAGGTGAATCTAAAACTTGCTAAACTGATGTTAAAATTTTGCCAAAATTATGCTAATTGAACATGAAAAATGAAAAACATGAAAATTTCAGAGATTTACAGACTTTTTCAGACGCTTTCAAAATATATCAATAATTTCTAGATAAACTGAGAGAATTTTCGGTGACTCTTAGGAATTTTGCAGATAAATAATCATTTATATCAGGGATATCATAAATAACAAGCCATGTAAATAGTGTACAAAAATGTAAACAATTACATATTGTGATCTCGCCTTCCTTTAGCATATAAGGCAAATTTGTATTTTGAATTTTCGCGGTCAGATGGCAGTGCGCCCGGGGCGCTGGGGCGGCTAACCCGAACACACCATCAGACAGTGATGCCCTATCCAACTATAAAGAAGTACATCAACAATAAAAAACAAATGATAATTACAGTATATTTTATATAGGTATATATTTTTGAAGTATTTGGACTTAAAAAAGGAAAGTAAACTTGTTACTTATTCATAATTATTTTATATGCCAAAAAATATGCTATTTGCTAAATAACTTATAAAAATGCTAAACAACATAAAAATATGCCAAATCTAGCATAAAATTTGCTAAATTGGCAACACTGAGGCCGGTTTTTATGTATTCATTTTGTTATATATTTTTTCAATATTGCCCAGAAAACGCTAGATCACGTGACTGTGACGTCTCTATACACTACGATCCTTTACATTTTAACGCACATTTAACGAGAAAAAACTAAGACACTAATTTATTTTTTAGTTTTAATAATATATTTTTATAATATAGATACAAAAACTGAAATATTTTAAACATTTAGCACAAAAAGAAAATACCTCAAATATTTTGAGTTGTGTACGCGGTAAAATAAAAAGGTGCAAAGAAACGTAACGTTTGTTCATTTTAGAGGTTACGTTTGTGTCATCATTGGACTTGGAAAAGATTTGTTGCTGTTTCAAAAAACTTAAATAATAAAATGAATACCGCCTACAAGATTTGTGTTGTGCGAGACTGTAGAAATACGACCATTAATGCTCCAAACAAACTGTTCATCCACGTTCCGCAATCCACCAAATCGTCAGAAATGCGCAAAAAATGGTTACAGTTGGGTGGAAGAAACTTTTCCGATTTCTCCACAAAATCTTCAATTTATTTTTGTGAGGATCATTTTGATGTAAGTTCATAGGGTATTCAGACATTTTAATATTTTCATTTAATTGAAATGCTTCAATTATAGTTATCGGCACGGATATTGAGCTCTCGGCGGAAGAGTAGGAATCGCTTTGCGCACTGTACACATAAGGCAATAAACCAATAAATCGCTTCTGCGTAGGTGAAGGTCAGGGCTCGATATCCGTGCCGATAACTGTACTTATATGGATGTTGATGACTAACCAAAAATATTAGGTAGGTACCCTAATTTTTTCTACATTATATTTACGCGATTTCACAATTGCATTCTTTATAAACAATGTCCATGGCTCATTGGATATTATGCTGGCCTGAAATGTAGAATCCTGCATCTATGGTATGTGGTACACAAACAACAGCCTACTGTGGTTACATGAAATAAATAATGTATATTGTATATTGTAGTATGATATTTATTATAATCTCTATTTTATTAACAGCTACCAAGAGATATGGAGAACTACACGAAATTCAAAATCATGGGTTCAGTCAAGATACGAATGAAACCAAATTGTGTGCCTTCAAAATTTGCATGTCTGGAAAATGCAGCAATGGAATATGTAGGAGTTACTGAGGAAACATATTTACCTAGTGAAGAATGTAGTTCAAATGAATTTAGTGTCGATAAATCTATCCTGACCTCTCTTTCGACTTCCGAAGTGGAAGTCACATCACCATTGAAAATTGAAAACTTTATTGGGGAGCCATCGTCATCAGAATTTTATTTTATTGCTGAAGAAATATCTGACTTTGAAGGAACACCAAGTGTTCCAAAAGGTTCTATGAAATCAGCAGAATTTAGAATAACAGACAACAGTGATCAAGAAAGTCAATCCATAAACATGGAAGAAGAAACCATACAAATAATTAGAAAAAATATTGAAAAAGAATTTGGTCAAAGATCACTCACAAATACATTAGAGAGGATACAGAAAAACCCTAAGTTTTACACAGGCATGCCAAAAGACTATTTTTTCTTGATTAACATTATTCAAAGAAATACTAATATACCGGAGGAATACATTTATCTTTGTTTACAAAAAATAAGATTAAATAGTACTTTTACCGAGCTTGGTGATCACTTTGGGATATCAAAATCTTATGCTAGCAAACTGTTTAAAAAACACGTTGTAGAAATAGCCAGAGTATTACAACCATTTATAAGAAATTCAAAGAAAATTAAAAATAATTTACCAATAGCTTTTAGACATAAATATGAAAAAATTGATTACATTGTTGACTGCCTTGAAATAGAAATTAAAACACCTATGAAAGCAATCCATCAAGCCCTAAGCTGGTCTGATTACAAAAAGGCTAATACTACTACTACTTTAAAGTATTTAATAAGCAGCACACCCGATGGTATAATTAATTTTATATCTGGAGGTTACAGCGGTAAGATAAGTGATGTCACCCTAGTTGAAAATTGTAAGTTTTTGGAGAATATGGAACCAGGAGTCTCAATATTATTGGCTGACAGAAGTTTTAAAAACCTTCAAAACCTTTTCCTCCAAAAGGGAATAGAATTGGTGCGGCCGCCAAGTGTGGGTTCAGAATCAAAATTGACTAAAACACAAACTTGTACAACTAAAGAAGTTGCTAGCCTTCGAATGCACATGGAAAGAGTCAACAGACGTTTAAGGGAATTTTCTCTTTTTAAACCTCACTGTGTGATTGATACTAATTTGTATAAAGTTATAGATGAATGTGTTGTTGTAGCATGTGCCTTAGTAAATATACAGGATATTATTAAAATCTAGTTAAGAAAACAGAAGCTTTTTATTTATCATGTTTTATTTTTTATAACAATGGAAATATATTTGTTTCCCAAAAGTTCAACGATGTCCGTGTAATAATTTTGATGAATTGTTCATCATAATTAATCTGCTACTGCATGCTTACATCCATCGAAAGAGGCAGGGCAGTCATCACAAATGATATTAGGTGTTTACATAGAAATCTTTTATTGACTGTCATTGTCACTGTGTATGGTTTCAGGCGCATTTTATTGTTTGGGACATATTTTGCACTTTATGACACACATTGGTCTTGGTCACCGTACGACTGCATAGAAGAACTGCAAAAAAACATTTTTAAGTTTAGTAGGTAGGTACATAAGTTTTTAATTGAACTATTTTGATATTGGTTTTCTATTCATTTAATATAAACAATCAGAAATACTATAAGTTATACTTACAGAGAAGTTTTTACTTTTCTGAATTTCGCTAAGTAAAAATGTTGGTTATTGGCAAAGAATTGATTTATGTATAATGATTCTATCGCTCAAATACAATTAACAAACAGAAGTAAATAACACATTAATTCTGAGGTTAATTCGGTAATATATCTGTCACTGTCAAATACTTGTCATTGTCAAATTTAATGTAAAATGACGTCGTCGCTGCATCTCTAGTCGGCGCTATTCGCCGTTTTTGATGATTAATTTTTATAAATCAATTAAAAATTATATGGTAGGTTATAAATAATAAATCGCTTAAGGTGTTTGTAGTTTTGTGAACTTTTGGTGTACCTATTTATCTATTTTTAACTGAGTGAAGACTAGGAAATAACCCTATCAGATAAATAAACACTCAAAAACATTGATTTACATACTTAGTTTATGTTAGGTTCATGCTCAAAAACAATAAAATAATATGACACTTCCAAGTCTAAGGTATACCTATTTGTTTTCTTACATCTCTGTATGGCCCTTCTATCTTTAGTATATTCATGTTAAATAATAATATGATATTTACGCCTATTTCAAATAGCTTAAAATTAAACGTAGAATAGGATGGGCCTTTTGGAAATCAATGGGGGAAGCTTATGTTTAGGGGCTCGTTTCTGCTAATTTTACTTAAACCGACATAAGATTGATACTACGATTCAATCACGACTCAATTACGATTGAAGCGTATATGTGGCATTTCTCTATTTTTCTTTTAATAAACGATTGTATCCTTTTCTGCGATTCAACAATGAATTTTATTGTCTGCAAATTATTTACGATTGCAATATGATTGTAAAGCAGACTACCTACCCTATAGAATAGACCAAATGGCAGACTAATGGCAAACCAGTGAAATGTCATTGGATTACGATTGGTCTTATATTAGTAGCAGAATGCACGTTAAGGTTAAAACTGCTACCTACTGAGATAAAATTGTTACCTCATTGACACATTATTAAATTAGCAGAATTTTGCCCCAGCAGTGGACGCCCTATGACTTAACTGATGGTGATGAGGAGCTTAAAACTATTCAAAATGATAGTACATTTACTAATCAGAGTTATAAGTATAGTCAGCATAGTTGTTCGGCAGACAGCCAGTCTTGGCGACGTTAGTGAAGTACTTCGCAGATAGACGCGGTGTTCTAGTCAAGTTCGGCGACTTGTAGTCCACTTCGTATAAACCGAAGCGTTCACTGGAATAAATGAACAAATAAATAAGTATTATTATTACCTAGTTTGTTGAATCCGAAAGTCTTATCACGTTCACTTCACAGCATAGTTTTTAAGCGATCTAAATGAAAGGACCACGTTTGGAACACAGATTGACAGATTTTTTTTTATCCAGGTGCGGGAAGTAGGTCCCTCGGGTCGCTTGTGGCAACGTGACGAACAACTGATAATGAAGTTGTTGATCTCGTTATACTATGTACTTTTATCATTGTAATACAATTTAAAAACAAACTGAGTCACATTGATAAGACTAGTTATAGGTAGCTATGTATTTTTGCATCCTGTGACCTCATCTAAACAATTGCACAGTTCATGGGCATTATATTAATAAAAATGTCTTTGAACAAGTAATGTGTTGTCTGTTGGTGGGTCAATAAATAAATATATGATATAAAAACATGTCTACTCACGGTATCATATGATTACTACCCAAAAAGTGAGGTACCTAATATAAGTTTGCTAAGGTAAACGTCCCAGTAACCGTTAAGTTTTGAACTTCACCAACTTTGCTGGTATGCTATGCTAACACTAGAAGTCTTACAAAAAAAATAATTACATGACTAGAGAGACAATTTAAGCTAGTTTTATTGTAATATACTTTTTTAATTTTATTTTGAATTTTCTTTAACAAAGATAGAAAAATAATAAAAAAAGGGCTAGTTGTACCAGTACCCGGTAGATTTGTACTAGTAAACGTTAAATTGTCCCAGAATCCGGTAATTTTCAACGCAAATTTGAACTCTACTGGCTTACGATAAGGTTCACAGAAATACGATTTTTGCGTTTCTGTGTAAAATATACACGAATATTTTTTAATTAGTACACAAAAAAATTGGGCTCTATCTGTACCCGTTACTGATCATATTTTTGTAATCAAAACTAAAAAAAACGAAATCCCAAAATTGTCCAGGAAAATTCGACATATTTGGTAAATTCATAATTGAATCAATCATTCATAACAATTGCTACTAGAAAATACTACGCGCAGTGCTATCTCGTTTTGAATGCCATTCATAGATCCCAGCAAACTCGCGTCTAAGGTCAAGCCACGCCCCCTTCTGCGCCAGCGATCCCTTTTCAAGCGAGCGAGAAACAGACAGTGCTAATTTATTAGCGGAAGGGTGCGCGCGTTTTTATTTTTTACAATTGTTTACGTTTTTACTGTCGCGATGTCTTATCAATTTACATCTCGGGAGTATACGGCGATGATACGAGCATACTTTTTGTGTGGTGAGAACGCGAGAGCCGCAGTACGTATGTACAGAGAATTGTACCCAAATGCTCGCCAGCCGAACGTTCGGACTGTGGTAAATGCCTACCAGCGTTTACTCGACCACGGATCATACCGAGCACCGGCTCATAGCCAAGGACGTGGAAGACCGGCGTATTCGCAGGATCTGTACATAAGATCTGTAAATAAGTAGGTACGTAAATTCTAAGGTGACATAACATAATTATTGTAAATATCAGCTGATTCAAACTTTTTAAATACGCCAAAATTACTTCTTTTCACAAGTTTTACAGCTTTACTTATTTGATTTCTTTTTACCACCTAATCTTTTAATTTAGTCACCTAATTTCTTAATAATTCATTTTGAAAAAGTTGGTAATTTTGTTGGTCCTAAGCCCAAATAAAGTATGAAGGAAAAGTTTGAATTGAATAAAAGTTTATTTTCCGTACACCTTTTGTTTTTAATCGTAACGCATCTATGCGTTTTAGTTACCTACATTCGTTATCAGCTGTTGGACGCGGGGCAAGTTCGAGCGAGAGCACGCGAATGCGAGAGCGACAGAATATTATTAATGAATACTACTATGAATGACCTGGAATAACTTGTACAATGTTTCCATGAATTGAGTGAAATTTTTGGATATAACTTATCGCTAATAACTTTGCTGATTATGAATATTAGTTTTTGAAACTTTGCATAGATAATACTAAGAACTTTTTAAATGAGCCCTTTAAGTATGTGCACTAATTAAAAAATAGCGGTGTATAAAGAAGGGCAAAGAAAAAAACTTCTTTCTTTTTTTATGTAATTAGATAAATAAAATTATAAGTAATAGTTGACATCACGAATTTGTTTCTATTTGAAGAAAACAATAATTTTGGTTTCACCTTTAGATGTAACCGTTGCAATGGACCAGTCTATAGAATAGCGGCCGCGTAATTTATCATCTAACGACGACCGTGGGATACCGTACTGCCTGGTTGTCGCTGAAATGGAGACACTGCCTCCGTGGTAAAGGCCACGAAGATATGGTCTTCTGCCTATCAGTTATGGCTGTCTGAAAAAAAAAACTTCTAAATTCATATCAATAGGAAATCCCACTGTGGATTAGCAGCGGCGAGTGTCTGACTTTTCCTTCGCAGGCCTTTTATGTACCAGGGCCGCGGTAACTCTTTCGAACAATCAGCCCCGGCAGGCCTTGGACCTGCTGGGCCCCGCTGGGGTTTGCTGACGTCAGGTACTTCATCACTCGCTGGACGCCGATGGGAACCCCTTCCACCGTGACGACAGTGAAGGGGAAGGTGGCCCATCCCGAGACCATATGGCCTCGGATGAAAACATATGGCCTCGGACTAGTGCAAGGTCACCTCCAGTCCCAGCAGCTGGATCCTTTCGATGGCTATCGCAAGCCCGCGCATCATTTTGTCGACCGCCTCCTGGTGCGACCTCTTTTGTGCCAGTACCAACGTGTCGTCACCGTCAGCATACTACACTGACGCTGCTTGGGAGGTCGGCGCGCAGCACCCAGTCGTAGCCGATGTTCCACAAGAGCGGCCCCAGAACCGATCCCTGGATCCCGCCAAGACGACCATCCCCCCCCTCCCGGGAAACAGCGTCCCCCGTCGTAAGAGCGCTCACGTGCATGATGGCGTCCATCGTTGAGAGCCCCTTGCGGAAACCATGTTGGTGGACCACTAAAATGGTTGGTGGACACCAGCAAGGTTTGGCCCTGTCCCCCCAAGAAGTTTTACGAGGCGAATTGCAACGACTCTGTCAAATAGCTTGCCCATCTCGTCGAGCAGCACAATGGGCCGGTATGCGGACGGAGAGTCCGCAGGGCGCCCCGGCTTCCGAATGAAGACCAATTTCCCTGTCTTCCAACTAAGTGGGAACTGGCCCCTCTCCAAACATGCGCTGACCAGGCAAGCCATCAGGCCTTGGGGCGATATTTTTGGTTTTCAGCCTGGCTACCGCCACTCTCAGGTCCACCCCAGTCACCTCGGGGATATCGTCGTCTTCGGGTGTGTGGTCCAGTGTTCCCCGCACGATGGGAACAGAGCGCTAACCTCCTGCTCCACCATCTAAGGCCGAAGACTCTAAGTCGGCGGGGGGCCCATGGGTGGAGCTTGCCCCGCACCATTTTGTACGGGCGCCCCCACGGATCTCTGTCTAGAATACCCAGCAACTCCGCATTGGCCAACTCCTTAGCCTGGATGATGGCCAGTTGGAGGGCGGTGTTCGCAGCTCTACATCCCTCGTACAGCTCTATATCCCTCGTACAGCTCTACTTCCCTGGCCTCCGCATCCGGAGGGCGGATGCGAACGACGAACGCCTCTCGAAGAGACGCCAGCTCGCTAAAACCACTAGTGCATCTGGCGTCGGGCGCGTCCTGGCAGGACTCGGGGCATGGCCATGTCGCAGATCGGCCATCGGCCATCCGCTGTGCGAGCAATATGGCCTGCCCATTGCCACTTCAACTTGCTAATCCGGTGGGCTATATCGGTGACTTTCGTTCGTCTACTGATCTTCTCATTTCGGATTCGATCACGTAGAGAAACCCCGAGCATAGCCCTCTCCATAGCTCGTTGAGCGACTTTGAGCTTTGAGATGAGACCGATAGTGAGAGACCACGTTTCGGTGCCGTAAGTCATCACTGGTAACACACACTGATTGAAGACTTTCGTCTTGAGGCACTGAGGTATGTCGGACGAAAAGATATTGCGTAGTTTCCGAACGCTGCCCAGCCAAGTTGGATTCGGCGGTTGACCTCTTTCTCGAAGTTGGACCTACCTAATTGAACTACTTGTCCTAGATAGATATATGAGTCAACAACTTCAAGTACCGAACTTCCAACAGAGACTAGGGTGGGCTCATCATGGACATTTGACAATTTTCGTCTTGTCCATGTTCATTTTCAGGCCCACCCGTTGTGAAACTCGGTCGAGGCCATCGAGCATCATACTGAGTTCCTCCATCGACTTTGCCATGACTACGATGTCATCGGCAAACCGAAGGCTTTCCATTCCAGGAGCTTGAAGGCGTCTTCCATTGCGGCGGTAAACAGCTTCGGGGAGATAACGTCCCCCTGTCTTACGCCTCTTCTCAATGGAATCGACTTCGTGCTATGCTCCTGTACCGAAATGGTGGCGTTATTATACAAACACTTCAACACCTCGATGTACTGATAGTCAATATGGCATCGTTGGAGTGACTCAAGTACCGCCCATGTTTCCACCGAATCGAAGGCTTTCTCATAGGCCACAAACGCTAAGCATAATGGCAAGTTATACTTCTCGGTCTTCTGTATAACTTGCCGCAGCGTATGGATGTGGTCTATGGTACTATAGCCTCTTCGGAAACCGGCTTGTTCGGGAGGCTGGAACTCATCAAGCCTGTGTTCGAGACAGTTCGTGATAACCCTTAAAAACAGCTTATAAACATGGCTTAGAAGTGTGATGGGTCTGTAGTTCTTCAATAGGCTGTCATATAAATACTTACTTTAAAAATATTTCTTGTGACTGCAACCGGTGAAATAGGTAATTAATAAATAAAATATAATTCTTAAATTTGTATACATATATGTATGATATTTACACAATACACAAGATACTTACTATAGAATTACAAGTGTGAAAGAAACTGACAACTTTCGATTTCAATGTTTTGTCGCCTGAAACCTGAAGAAACGTGAGGTATGCCATGGATTTTTGACTCTGAGGGTCCGTTAGGGCATTATAATTAAAAATAATGCCTCAAATGTCGGAACCACGGTGATAAATTACTAAATCAAGAGTTTACATATGATAGAAATTACACATACAAACAAAATTGTAGTGAATCGAAGGAAAAGAGAACTTAACAAAAGGCAATAAGGACGATATCGGGTTTTGCATGCAACTTATAATGTAAGTCCCAATATCCGGCATTATATTCGACGGTTCCAAAGGAAAATGAGACTTATTTCAAGGTATTAAGTACACAATAACGGGTTTCGGTACAACGTCTGCTACCGGGTTCATCGTGTACCAATAACCGGTAAAAAAACTACGATTTTAACGGGTATTGGGTCAAGTAGGGGTTTGTTGGTACCAATAGATGTGAACGGCAAAAAAAAATATTTCTCAGTTATATTCAGCACAATTTATAGGTTACATCGAAAAATAATATATTCAAATATTTGCAAAAATTAACACTCTTACTTTAAAGTTATCCGTCTCAGAATGGCTAGCTCATCAATGCGACGTGGTAGCTTCAAAGTTCACTGTCTGAACTTTAATTTTTCACATAACAAACTTTTGTCACCGTATATTTTCGAAGATATTAAACTTATTGGACAATATTGCCTTTATAATAGTACAAAATATTACTGAAAAGGTAATGCCATACGCAAACTTTACTTAATTGTTGGTAGAAAAATGCAATAAGCAAAAAACTGACTTTTAACGGGTACTGGTACCTTAACGGAAATAGGTGCTTTTCCCTTACTACACCATAATCGGGTCACCCGTTTTAAAGTTATTACTGAAATTTTCAACACATTGGCCCAAAAAGAGTCTCAGTTTCTAGACCGAGGACCTTCGTAAAATATATTCTACTGCCTATATCTTTCACAATTAGGCACTATCGGTAAAAAAGGACTTACGAAAATCCTCTCATCCATTCAAAGTTGTCTAGTAAACTCCAGTAAATGTATCCGACCACAAAACAGCCATCTTTAAACATTGCGTCATGAAGAGAACGCAGGTATGCGTCGATGTAATTGATACGCCTTATGTCGCGAAGACCAGGCTCGAAGGCCACGCCATTTTCGGTTATTAAGGTCTTAGGATTGTTGTAGTTTAGCCTCACCCAGTTCAGGGATTTCCTAAAGCCCCAAGGCACTACCTGGAAAGATAAAGGGGTTGAAGTTTGGTAGATCAATTCTCCAATGCATGATCAAAAATAAATTTTCTGAAAAAAACTTTTCCATCTACGACTGTTGTCAATGTAAAAAAAATTTAAGAAAATTAATTGCTGTTCTTAACTTACCTTCAACCACGTAGAATTCGTCTTAGGCCAATCATCCCTCTGGTATACTTTGACATTCATATCATCTAAAAATGATAGCGTTGCCTTAAGCTTCCTAGACCCCTGCTTTATCAAATACGTCGTATAGTGATTCAGGCCTAAGAAGTCATAGGATCCTTTCAGCATCTTCACTTCTTGAGGAGTGAAGTAAGGGAGTCTTGAGCGAGGAAAACCTTGCCGTTTGGAGTTTGCATCCACAAGTTTTCTCATGATTGGAGGATAATCACCAGATTCCGAAAAGATGGGGTGTGCAAACCAACCTAACTGGAAAAGGTAAGTCATACTTGGTAATTATTCCTTTTGCCTTCTACTATAAAAATCACAAGCTCCAAAGATGTTCAACTCACGTTGAATTGCCTTGCAGTTTCCGCAGCCGCCTGATCTTCAGCAGAGGTTGTGGCTGCTTCCATCCACGAAAAACACAGCGTGATACCCATAACACCTATCAAGTACGATTTTTTAAAATTTTTCCTGTGCTAGAGACCCTAAGGGATCTATCAGACAGGGAGCGGTCACGCGGTCAAGAGTGCAAGCGGTCAGTTTTGCGTTTGTTGTGTCATATTACGTTACAAAGATATGCTCACACAGGGGGCATTCTGACCGCGTCAGTCAAGTAGTTAGTAATAGTAGAGCTCGAACGCAAAACTGACAGCTTGAACGCTTGACCGCGTAACCGCTCCCTGTCTGATGGATCCCTTAACATTACTACTGGGTACACTGTCACCTCCATTTTTTCTTCTAAATTCGTTGTCGAACAAGCGGTACACCATAGCATGTGCCCTTAGCACGGTGTGACCACACAAATAGTCCTCGAATCCACTTGATCTTCCTCCCGGAGCGTCGTCACCTCCATAGCCATCGTGGCAGAATGATAGCGGTTCGTTGAACGTTAGCCAAATCTTCACTTTTTCTCCAAAATTTTCCAGAAGCACCTAAAAGTGGGAAGACCTGCTTTAGTTGAGCGTATTTTGGTTAAGTAAGTAAGACTTTAGTTGTTCTACATGGCCTTTTTTTTTTTTTAGAAGTATTTAATATGAAAACGTTCAATTTCAAGTTTGAAATTGAAAAGCCTTCATACTTACTCGCGCATAATCAACAAAATAATCTGCCATGATTGGGTTGGTCCACCCGCCGAGGTCTTGCAGACTCTGTGGCAAGTCCCAGTGATACATCGTGACGACCGGAACGATGCCGTTGAGTTTCAACTCGTCTAGAAGTTCATGGTAGTATCTCAGCCCATCCTCGTTTATTTCGCTAGGGATAAAAAAACATCATGATATGTGCAGAACTACAAGTTCATGGGTGATCAACAGCCCGTCGATTGATTCAGATTAACCTCTCGTATGTTGCATTTTTTAAGATCTCTTTAATTGATTAAATCGCAAGAAATAGGAATGACCGCCGCATCGTGGATCTTCGGTAGTGAGGAATTTTAGAATACGACGTAGATCAAATATCTTACGTTGCTTAATTTTAACTTGAAAAGCTCTTTCTTGGCAAGACGAGCGTATTAACTTAATCATTACAACACTTACTTGCTCATCCCATTAGGTAGTATCCTCGGCCATGACACAGAGAATCTATACAAGCTGATGCCCATCTCCTTCATGAGCCTGACATCTTCCTTCACTTTATAGTAAGAGGCGTCAGCGGTGTCTCCATTCTGATGGTCAAACACCCTCTCTGGGTGCTCATGGGTGTATTTGTCCCATATGCTCTCGCCTTTACCTAGAAAATAGGCAGATATATGAGCTTTGGGACCGATCAGATGTCTAGTTTTAGTGCCTTTTCTTTCAAGAAAAAAATATCTGTGAAACTATGTTGTTTGTGGTATTTTTTATTTTTATTACGATGTTCACTTGTTCACTACCATAGAAAAAGCATTCCAAACTTAATCTGAGATGAGATTTAATGGAGCTATTCTAACTTTTCACAGTAAATTATGTCTTGAGTACCTGAGACATTCCATGCTCCTTCAATTTGATAGGAAGCAGTGGCTACACCGAACACGAAACCATTTTTGAAGCACACCTTCGAATCTAATACATTGTCCAGGACACTTGCTTTTACACTGGAATAAAAAAAATCTTGATTTAGGTACCTAGGTAGGTTCGGCGACAGGACAGGAAAGTGCCAGTACCGGTGTAACTTTTCAAGTTATATCTACATTCTAAAAAAGATTTGGACATTAATGGCTGAGAACAACTAACGACAATAATTGCATTCGATTTATCCTCAAAGTGGGTACATACTGAAAAACTTTTTTTTTTAGGTTAATTCATTTGTTACTACCGTCAAATTGTTTATTTCGAACAATAATAAGACTGATACAACTGCAAACAAACCCTTATCTTAATTGGCGTTGGGAGGAGAGTTCATGTCAATCTTATTATGGAATTGAGGAAAATGCATCGATTTTGAATATGGTTTGCCAAGGTTTGGTGGCGAGAACTAATTCCCACACCCGTTTAAGAAAAACTCTACAGTTATTCTGGTGTACCTCATAAGCCCTTTACTGCCAAGTTTCGATCCGCTTAGCGAAACACAGAATCAAATCAAACTTTTGTACATTACCTTTTTTCATTAGCAGGATTCCCTTAATATTATAAATATTCCCCCATTTACAACAAAACAAGACTCACCAATATAATAAATCCAAATAAATTACAGCACAGAACAAATAAATAATCCTGGACATGTCGATATCGCACCCGGCGCCGGCGCAACTAACTGGAATACACACAACAGATAGCCGGCCATTGTAATTGGATTGTACGGGGTGTTGCGAAGCACAGGGACACTTATTTAAGTCAGCTGAAGGATATTATGTTTTTGCAAAAGGTAAAAAATTAAATAAAATCAACGCTTTCAAAGTGGCGCAAAGTATCTACTTTTGTTTTGAGCATGTTACGTACTCTATATTAATATTAAAGGAAAAATATTTTTTTGTTTGTTTGTATTGTAAAGACTCCGGCGCTACTGAAGTGATTTTAAAAATTCTTTAACTGTTGGAAAGTTACACTCTTCCCGAGTAACATAGACTGTATTTTATCCCGGTCTCCTGGGAACCAGGAGTTCCCTAGTAATTGATAGATTGATATAAATTAACGTTTTCAAGTTCTTTAAAGTTTTATAGACATTTTATTTTTCAGTGCTTAATACTGATACGTCAAAAAATCAAATCAAAAATATTTATTTGTCAGAATATGGTACAATAGATGGTACCTGGTTCCAACATATCCTGCCATACTATGGCGTATAAAATATTTATAATGAAATTGAAATTACATTATATTATTAACGTCAATCTAATACGTCGTTTATCTAATACGTCATCCTATGTTTGAACAGTTAGGTATAGTTTATACGAATAAAACACAGAAATATGAATGCGTAGGTTAAATAATTTTATTAAAGTACATTTAGTACCAAATTTGAGATAATTAATAGTTTTGTACCAATTTCAAAAAAAAAAAGTTTCTCAATTCGTCGGCTTTTTTTATTATTTTACTTTATATGCATGTTCATCGATTAAGCTACGTCTTCATGATTATAAATCAAGGTCAGCCAAGCTATCAGGCAGACAGCCAGTCTTGGCAACACTGGTGTAGTACTTCGCAGATAGACGCGGTGTTCTCGTCAAGTTCGGCGACTCGTAGTCCACTTCGTATAGACCGAAACGCTCACTGGAACAAAAATAATGAATATGTATGATTGCATTTTAGTTTATATGGTGTTTCAATGAGAAAGAAACGCCCTGCTTCCACTGCCTACTTGCGACCTTTTTCAGATCGTCCGTCCGACATTGCTGGCAGTCTTACGGGGCTTGTATTATTGTCACAGAAAAATTGCATCGTTCAAATATCTTACGAGTAACCACGCTTCCATTCAAAGTTGTCCATCAAACTCCAGTAAGTGTACCCAACAACATTGCACCCATCTTCATAAACAGCGTCATGTAGGGATCGCAGGTAACCATCAATGTATTCTATGCGGTTCTTGTCGTCTAGACCAGGTCCGGTTGACATGCCATTCTCGGTCACCAGGATCTTGGGATTATTGTACGCAAGTTTCAGCCAGTTCAAGGTTTTTCTGAAGCCCCAAGGTACTACCTGCAAACAATCACACCAGGCTTGTTACAATTCAATAGTTACAATTCAATAATAATTCAATTTAAGGCGTGGTTCTGCCAAAATCTATACTAATATTATAAAGCTGAAGAGTTTGTTTGTTTGTTTGAACGCGCTAATCTCAGGAACTACTGGTCCGATTTGAAAATTTCTTTCAGTGTTAGATAGCCCATTTATCGAGGAAGGCTATAGGCTACTTTTTATCCCGGTACGGGAAGTAGTTCCCACGGGATGCGGGTGAAACTGCTGGCAGAAGCTAGTTAATCATAAAGAAAATGTGTGCGAAGAAAAGTTTACAAAGTGCCTCGTTGGTCAGCGAGTCTAACGCTACGTGTTAGCTAGAAATGTTCGCACACAATTGTTGTTACTGTCTATAGACTGCTAGAGCAAGTTGACCAAATTTTATTTTGTAAGCGTCACAATACCGCACACCGGGGGAATCACGCTTTTCGAAATACTCACACTCAACCATGACGAACTAGTCTTAGGCCATTTCTCATTGATAATCTGCTTGACATTTATATCATTTTCAGAAGTTGGGTTAGAGTTATTCTTAGGTACTTGCTGTACCAATCTTGTCGTGTAGTGGTTCAGGCCCAAGAAGTCGGCAGATCCCTTAATCATTTTCACCTCTCCTGGAGTGAAGGAAGGTAGTCTTGAGCTAGGAAATCCTTGTTCCTTGGAGTTTCTGTCTACCACGATTCGCATTATTGGAGGATAGTCTCCAGCTTCCGAGAATATTGGGTTGGCGAACCAACCGAACTGAAAAATAGTGCTTATAAGTGATTGCGTTATAAATGACAGTTTGTCCTACAGATGTACAAACAGAAGCAGTAATTCCCAGGAATAAAAGACAACGAATGCAAAAGACACCCGTTCAAAAGATAGAACTCACTTGGAAATTTCTAGCTCTTTCAGCAGCAGCCTGATCCTCTTCAGAATCAGAATAGGGTTCTTCCCAAGCATATGATAACACGATGCCCATTTCTCCTGCAGAAATATTATGTTTATGAGAAAATACATTTAAGAGAATAGTTTTATGGCAATTTGAACGAATACCTCCAATTTTAGGGCGATACTCCTCTTCAAACATGCGGTAAACCATCCCATGAGCCCTGATGACGTTGTGGCCACATAAATACGATTTAATACCACTGCCTTCCGGGTTGTCCTCACCAGCGTAGTCGCTTAACTGGCAGAATGTTAACGGCTCGTTGAAAGTCATCCAGATCTTGACTCGGTCGCCGAAATTGTCGAAAAGAATCTGTGAGATATTGTAGAATTTAAATACTAAGTTGACCTTCATATTATCCCATCATCATCACATTCAGTACTTTTTTCTTGATCACTTAAAACAACTCTCAACTATTTCAGTATAATACCTTCATCATCTAGTAAACTTATCGCCGTCCTCTGCTGAACTTGTTGAATGCAAATAAATAATATGAATATGAACTTCTTAATCTGAATATGAAATTGGCTCCCCCAATGAGCGTCAACCATCTGGGTCTCGATCGCATCTTTTCAGTTTTACCAATGCTGTTACGAAAGAAGCAACAGACTCACCCGAGAATATTCAACCATGAAATCCGCCATAAGTGCATTGGTCCACCCGCCCATGTCTCGTAGATACTGCGGCAAGTCCCAATGAAAGATTGTAATGGCCGGCGTGATGTTATTGCGAATTAACTCGTCAATCACCTCGTTGTAGTACCTGATGCCGTCTTCGTTAACCTTACTGGAGCGAAAAATAGAATCTACTAGATGTTCGTGGTCCTGAGAAAGCTACTCCCCGTAGGACCCGGATAGAAACTAGCCTTTGTCCTTTCTTAGGCTCGAGACTGTCTATGTTACTTTTATTTAAGAGCGACAGATAGACAGACAGAGTTATTTTTGGTTTTATATAATGAGTTTTTGTACTGTTTCTGAAATAATCATAGTATTTAAAAAATACATATAACATTATCCTTGGGCTTCAGAAAAAAAATATATCTTTTTTGGAAGGTTTGGAAGGGGTTTCCCATATTTTTTGCGACGAAGGAAATCATATTAGATTAGTTTTGCTTTAGTACGCGTGATGCTGTTTTTGCTAAGTTTTTGATACTTACTAGCTGAGTCCATTAGGTAAAATCCTCGGCCATGACACAGAAAACCTATAGAGGCTTACGCCCAACTCCTTAATAAGCCTGACATCTTCCTTCACCTTATAATAAGACCCGTCAGCGATATCACCGTTCGAATGATCAAATATTTTCTCAGGTTGCTCATGCGTCAATTTATCCCATATACTCACACCTTTACCTGGAACAAAGAAAGAAAAGAAACGCTAATTTACTTGTGATGTCATATTTATTTCTTCTTTTTATTTATTCCCCTTGTAATCACTCTTATGTCGTGCCCTTGTAAGATCTTGTGTACTACTTTTGTACTCCCTTTTATACTACACCTATATAGGTGACCCCTATGCATGAACATTCCTTGTTAACTCTCTTATGTAATTTCCCAGTTTATATCCTTTTGTACTGCCTTTACAAACTCCCGTAAGTGCTCAGTTCCTTAAGAATTCCTTTAAGGACTACACCCATGTTCTCGTCTTATATAGTGCCCGATATACTCGACCCCGTATTCCCTTGTATGTGCTCCTATTATATGCTTTCATAAGTCGCTTACCAGATACATTCCAAGCTCCTTCAATTTGGTATGCCGCTGTGGCGACGCCGAACAGAAAGCCATCTTTGAAACACACCGGCGAATCTATCTCATTGTTAAGTACACTCGCATTGACACTGGAATAAATAATTCATTTATAAAGTTAAGTTCTCAAATGTTTAGATAATAATTAAGAATCCGCTTGAACATTTCAGACCACAAGGTAATTGTGTTCAAGGCGATGGTTTAAACTAAGCACTAAAATCGATATTTTTTATCGATTACGTCGACTCTAATAAGCCTACGTCTTATTCTTCTTATCGAGTGAGCCGCAGGTTGAAGCACCTAGTACCTAAGCCCTGGTGTGGCCTGACGTGGAGTTGTAACAACAACCGCTACTGGGTCGGCACTTGGGCAGCATTCGGTGGCGCCGGCTTTACGTGCCCTCCCAGGCACAAGGGTGTAACATCGCCAACTTCCAGACTCCGGGCTGCTTTGTGAAAGTTTATAAAACCCACAATGCGATTTCGGCCCGACCCGGGATCGAACCCGAGAACTCGAATCGTGCACAGTGCACAGCGGTCGCGCTATCGACAACTAGACCAACGAGGCAGGCACGCCTATTTAATAACTTTAATAAAGAAAAAAACTTTATCTACTTCAAAATATCAACAATGAAAATATCTTTCTTACCAATATAGCAAAGCCAAGAAAAATACCCCCCAGAACTGGCACATTGTACTGTTCATGGTGTTATGACTTGTGACAAGGTGCTAAGCACAGAAAGCACTTTTATAGTACCGCAGACAGGTCAAAGGTCTTCTATTTCCCATACCTACATCGTAATTGGTAGCACTACAGGATGTTCAGAATAAGATCTCTAAAGAAAAATAACATTACGTACGACTGAACATAGACCCAATATTGTGTCTATGTCATTAGTTTTCAGATTGGTGAACTATTTTTTGTAGAACAAAGTAATTAATTAAAATATAGGAACCTTTAAATTCCTTCCATATGGCTCCAAAAGATCATACATTTCCATTATTTAGACTCATTTTTTATCCAGTTTCACCTGTACAGAAAAAATAGTCTAAGTAGGTAACCAATTGTAAGTAATTACCAAATATGGATAATTTTGCTTCAAAATAACAATACAATTATGACAACGGCCTATATACAACTATGAGTGCCAATAATCAACCACTGTTTCAGTAATTTTAATTAAATTAGTTGCACTTATTATTACTACGTGCACACAACTTATTCAAAATTTCCATTACACCGATTTGTTACCCATAAAACTTGTGTTCCAATTAGCCATATCGGACAAAATATTTTATTTTACATTGTTCCGATTCGTCATCAGTAAGTACCTACTTAATTTTGTAAAAAAGTACTGTCAACAAGAAAAGCTTTACTATATTGTATTTTTGTTAAAGTAACAAATGTGAACATCTCGAATTTGTTCGTAAGTGGGAGATATAGAGGCTTTTGAAAGATTCTAATATTTATATTGATACCGTCCAAATACAGCAGTATAAAAGAAGCTGGTTATTTTGTGAGTTCATATCTCACAATACTTACCAAATTAGCGCTCATCCTATTTAATATCCTATATCAAAATCAAAAAAAAAGAAAACAAAAATCATTTATTCAAAGTAGACTGAAAATCAGCACTTTTTGAACGTCAAATTTACAAAAGACAGCCCCCAAAACGCCCGCCCTTCACCACTTCCTATGTGTTTTTGCTGGGAAGAAGAAGTGGTGGAACAAACTCCCCAGCAACACAATTCTATATGTATATAATCTCCTCGCTAGTATTTCTGTTACCTATACAAAGAGTATCGAGTCTCACTTTCGAGTGATTTTTTGTTCGAATCATCATTATCACATATTCAGTTAATTACTGCTTACTGTAACAAAGTCTACATCTAATTCCTTAAATTTTCTTTTTTTTTCTAACACTTTTATTCCTGCCGGTACCCTGCTACGTGAAATTTTATGCCTGTAACGAATCGGAATGCAAAATTAAAATATTACATTATTTATTTTGCTCTAACGACGAACGGTCCCAAAGAGTCCCAAAGAGCGGCAAGAAACTCCATAGACACTCTTTAAAAAAATATCAATTAATTACCTACAATAATAGTTTTTGTATAGCTATTCCTGAGAAAGTTATAAAATGCAAATTAAGCTAATAATTAAGTATTAATGAATTATACAAAATAATTTTAGTGCAATTGTAAACAGAAAAATAATTTATACTAACATAAAAAAAAATATTGGGTAACAGGGTTGGGCTCCGAAAAAGATATTGCAACTTGCGCCCCGCTTGGCTGATCTGGGCGGAGGCACTCCCGTGCCCGTGGTCGCCGGAGAAGCCACATGTGCAGAGAAAAAGAAAAAAACAATAATATTAATTTGACGCCAGGCATCCCTGTCATCAATATAATCCTGAATCTTATAATACGCTTTTTTAATCAAAATGATTCCAATTACATTTTTATCAGTGAGATCAACGATACATTTGGTACTTGGTACCCAAGATACAGGCTTGCCTAGTTTGGGGCCAATGTTATACTTAAGTATTGTAAACTGTACTTATTCTTTTTTTGGAAATAAACATTTTATTTGTTATTATTTATTTAATTATTTACATTTAGTTACCTAACTTAAAAATGATGGGACAAGATCTGAGAGTCTGTCTCCCTATAAAAGTTGACGTTACATGACCGATGCACAAGGGGATTTTTCGCAACCGCGCTTAACTGATAAAACGGTCAATGACCGGTCGTGACTTCATAACCTTCCTAATCGAGCCGTATGACTGATTTATCTCTTTTGGCTACCTATTACGATTAATCGGTTATCGTTACAGATCCTTACGCTGTTATTATGCTACTTAACGATTTCGTAAAAAATAATGAAAAAAACGATACTTATAAGGATGCTTCTTTTATTAATCAATTTGAATACCTAGGTACTACATACACTAAGTAAATACTTTGTCATTAATCTAGTAGGCTGACGTGCCCAGCCCAGTCCCATTTTAATTTTGCTGTTTTTTGGCCCACATCGAAGATTCCTGTTTTGGAGCGTATGACGGTATTGCGTACTCCGTCTGTCCGTTTGATGTCTAAAATATTACGCTCCATTGTTCTTTGGCAAACCTTGAGCTTGGACTTCTGACGAATGCATCCAGACAGGTGGGCCAAATATTGGGGATGATGGGGAGGCCTTTGCCCAGCAGTGGGACAATAAAGGCTAACGAAAAAAAGAAAAAAAAAACTAGTATAGTTATCGGCACGGATATTGAGCTCTCGGCGGAAGAGTGGGGATCGCTTTGCGCACTGTACACTTAAGGCAATAAATCAATAAATCGCTTCTGCGCAGGTGAAGGTCAGGGCTCAATATCCGTGCCGATGATTATAAGTAGTTATAACTACCTAGTAGGCTACCTAAGTCAATATTGTTTTGCATTTTTAACACTGCAAGTCAACAAGTTTTCGTTGCAAAGATAACGTCATGTCATATTGTTCACATACAGTTGCTAGTCACTACTGACCTATGTTTGATATTTACCCAAATTATCAACAAACACGTCAGCATTTATCAGTAAACAATGTTTTATTTACAAACTTTTAATTCCTCTACTCGATACGAGATGGCGTTTTTTACAAAATACAAATGATCATTGATTTCACATTCCCTCACTAGATGGCGCTTTGCTCAATTCTATCTACAACAAGGACTTCTAGAATCAACAGCGAAGCGCTAATACTCATCTCTAGCGTGTTCCACAACGTTCATGTTGGAGCAAAGCGTAGCACTTTCTCGAAATTGACGCACGTCCACGATACCAGGGGGCGTTGGCGTCGCCCGGGTATAAATACGGCGTTAGTCTGGATGCCGGCAGTACATTACCAAGAAAGTGCACTATCCAAAACAAGAAAGTAATAAACAAACAAACTAAAATGTCGCTGCTCCCTTACTTCTACGACATTGAAAGGCCCTTTCGCCTCATGGAAAGGGATTTCTTCAGACCTGACAACTTCTTTGGCTATTCTCCATACAACCAGCTGATGCCTCGCGACTTCTTCGGCCCATCTTTCCTCAAACCTTGGGAAAACGTCTTCAGGCCATGGGAAAACTTCATGAAACCGATCGAACAACTATCATCGGCTATGAACCAGTTGGCTTTGAACGAAGTTGGCAAAATCACATCAGACGATGAGAAGTTCCAAGTAAATGTCGATGTTCAGCATTTCTCACCTGAAGAAATAAACGTAAAAGTGATTGACGGTCATGTGATTGTTGAAGGAAAGCATGAAGAGAAGAGAGATGAACATGGGTACGTCTCAAGACAGTTCGTGAGGCGCTATGCACTTCCTCAGGGATGTTTACCTGACACCGTGGAGTCCAGACTGTCTTCTGATGGTGTTTTGACGGTCACAGCACCCAAGGTACTGGCCCTACCTTCTACAGGTGAGAAGATAGTGCCAATCACTCACACAGGACCTATCAAGAAGCAAATTGGATCGCCAGAACCAATAACGGAAGAAGCTGAGTGAATGTTATGTAAATAATGTAAATATTATTTTTCTTGTAAGACTGATTTCAATCTGTGCTATATTCGCCTATTTTTATTTTTTAATTTTAAATACATTTATCAAGTATTGAAAATCTGATTGTTTTATTTAATTAAACCTTTAGAAAAATACCTTTATAAACTAACAAATAAAGTATGTTTGAAATCTTTCTTCAAAAATTATTCAAATAAGTTCAGTACCTATACGTCAGAAAGGTATGTTTGGAATAATGACGACTAAAATGCCTTATACATTTGCAATTTCTGACTATTTCAATATCATTGCCAAATGATTCATGAATATTATTTATTACACAATCTATTTATAGATATCGTACCTTAATAGTCGGTCATTGTTTGCCAAAATAAATATTTGGTAAAAAATTTACTATCTGTTCATAATTTAAATATTTTTACAAGCTTTTATTTTTTTGAAATAAGGAATATAGAAATTATGTTTTACTGTTCCTATCTGTTTCGTAAATAGAAAGGAAAACAAATATTTCACACAAATAATTTAATAAACCATTTGTGACTAAAACCACCCAAATATTATTGGAATGTAACCAAACAAGTCTAGACACATTTAAAAATAGTGACGAATATTGCACTATATTACGTAGATGTCGTCGACACAAATAATTTGATATTCATTGAGGGTCAAGATCATTTGTTACGTAGCAACTATTTTTAGATTGGCGGCGCGCCCATCACAACAGTTGCAAATGCATTTACTGACCATTTTCTACCGGAGACTGTGGAGCTTCACCATCTCCCAGTTCAGTCTTAGAGCCATCAATCTGAGTCTTCACTGGTCCAGTCTTAATGATAGGCACCACGCGTTCATTCACGGCTTGAGGACGCTCAAGCGGCGCAGTTACAGTCAGAACTCCATCCGATGATAAACAGGATTGAACAGAGTCAAAGGTACATCCTTCAGGTAGGGCATACCTCCTTTTAAAGTGACGGGACACCCATCCATGTTGATCTCTCTTCTCATCATGACGAGCCTCGACGATAACAAATCCATCAGCAGTCTTCACAGAAATCTCTTCAGGAGCAAAATGTTGCACGTCTAAGTTGATCTGGAACTTAGCTTTATCAGCTTTTATTGTTGAACCGACGTCGCGAAGCAAGTTTGACAGTTGCTTCCATGGCCGGTAGTAGTCAGACGTGTATTGGGGAGCGACCATTGTTAGTATGTCTTCAGGTGTTAACGCCAACGCGAAATGTTGGTCGGATAATCGCCTAGGGCGTTCCACGTCGAAAAGAAATGGGAACATCGACATTTTATCAGATATTTTCGGAAACGGAAAATAAATGCAGTTCAGCGTTTGAAGCTTACGTATCTATTTGCACGGCGCATGACAGTCTGCGCAGGCTGTAACCAAAGTCTGTCTGGCCAGTTGTTGTAAACATTCGTCAGCGTGAAGTTTGTATACTACTGATTTAAAATGAATAAAACTGGATGACTGAAAAGAGTTTATGTCATCATCATCTTCATTGTTCATTGTGTTACATCTTCATTTAAAAGAATAGAATGAGTATTATTGAGAAGTAATTATTGAAGAATATAGGTAATCTTGGTTGCTGTTTAAATTATGAAAGTCGATTTTCTAGTATGGCATCAAAGCTGCAACTACTCTATGCATATTTAAAAAATCATATAGGTACAAACATCACAGATACTAGCTTAGATATATTTTGATGATATTAAAATGCAGCTAGAACTGCAACCAAAGGTTTTCAGTCCACTCAAACTGGCTAGTAATCAGAGATGCATGATGGTGCATACTATAATACATGACTACTATAGTTTATAGAGTAACACTAACATACAATTTGGTACTCCATGCTACGAGTCTGTCTCCGAGTCAGGCTGTGTGCGAGTAATCGATAATGTCCCAGCTTAGAGCGGTATTACACTTATCAGATAATTAAGTTTGGTCCAATGTGACTTTGAACACTTTACAACTTCTTTAAATGTACCTACTGGAAACATAGACATTTAATCCAATATTAATGACTGGCCAAGACAAATCATTTTATTACTACTACCTCAGTTGATCTGAGACTACTACTTATTAACTACTGTAAAATTAAAATGTCTACGTACAATAAATAAATCGTGGACGTACAATGCCGTAATATTAAATTCATGTATTAGGTACCTATATATGTTTACAAAAAATATAAAACCAACTTATGATGATATTTGACAAGTTTAATATCACCTTTTTTAAAATATTCCTATGACTTCTATCTATCTTTACCTACTTATTTTTTGAGAACTGAATCTCTGAATCTATATAGGTCTATATAGGTCTCAGAAAGGTCTCAGATCAAATTAGCTATAGGTTATTTAATCTACACTTCGCTCCTTATGACCTTGTAAAAGCTAGGAAGTATCAGAAATAATAATCAGGCTCAACAGCTTCAAAATAAATATGTGTTGAAAATAATAAATATTGTAGCGAAGCCTCAGATCAAAGAAATAAATTGAAGGTAAGAAAAAGACAACTACGTACATAGTTTTCTATAACGACGCTAAAAATTAGGTAAGTATATATCAAAGACGCTATAATAATATGTGAACAGCTGTGTGTATAAATCCTTTTTCGAGAAAAGGTTGATGAAACTTGAAATTTCTAGAAGCGCTGTTGACGCTACTCGACACCAGACGGCGCCACTGTGGGCAGCGGTAAACAACATTCGGTAACATTTACAATCGCTCGAGGACTGAAACGTTACGCCCATGAAGAATGATTTATTATTATCTATTGAAAATGAAATTGTTAAAAAAATTAATTATACGAATGAATTATCACTACCTAGTATACAACAAAGTCGCTTTCTCATAAAACAAAAATAGGTGATCAATTCCATTAAGATATTGTCATCATTAAGTATTATGATTTTCATTTTAAAACAATTTCATCTCAAGTCAAGCAAAACTGAAACATATGAACTAAAAAGTTGTAGTGACACATTTCAAAGTAGTGTGAAATGTATTTTGGTAAAAAAACAATAATTTACGAAATTACAAAGAAAATGTATAATATTATACTTGTATAACTTGCCATTACGACATAATTATATGAAGAATTTAAATAGTAAAAAAAATATATATAAAAGCTATACATTTTTTTTCAAGAAATCATTTTATAAAGTAAGCGCAAAAACATTTTCTAGAATCTCAACCAAAATGTTCGCAACACCTGGTGAGCAACTCGCATGCGCGATTGCGCGCGCCTTCATGCACATTCTAGAGCGCTCATATTCGAGAAAATTCCATTAGCTACTAGATGGCGCTGCGAGCGATATAAATATGCCGGCCGGCTTTTATTCGGCATTCAGTCAATTGCAAGACGTCAGACAAGCGAGCGAAAGTATCGGAGATTATTCAAGAGTTCGAAACTCTTTACCAAGTGAATTATAAACCAGTGAACGTGCTATAAACAGTAAAAATGTCGCTATATCCATACTTTTTCGAGTACGAGCGCCCAAGGCAATACCCACGTCGTCTCCTCGACCAGCATTTCGGCTTGGGCTTGACACCGCAGGACCAGTTGACCATCATCGCAGTTCCTCAAGCATCCCGGGACTACTACAGACCTTGGAGAAACCTTCAAGCTGCAGCCCAGGACACCGGCTCCACAATCAAAGCCGACAAGGACAAATTCCAGGTGAATCTCGACGTCCAACATTTTGCGCCGGAGGAAATTTCTGTCAAGACTGTTGACGGGTATTTAGTAGTTGAAGCTAAACACGAAGAGAGGCAGGACGAGCATGGGTACATATCTCGAAGCTTCTGCCGGCGGTATGCTTTACCCGAAGGTATTGACGCGGATTCTGTGATGTCAAAATTGTCGTCTGATGGTGTGCTGTCAATTACGGCGCCATTGAAGCCTCCACCGAAGGAAAACAATGAAAGAGTCGTGCCTATTATTCACACTGGGCCTGTGAAGAAACAAGAAAGCCAGCAGGAAGTCAAGGAAAACCAAGGCTAAAATATTAATTAAGTGTTAGTGGATAAAACTTGTGTTAACCAACCGTATCATTCCGTGCTCTCGTTGTGTTGTGAAGCTGTGATTCCTTTTGTATTTGATGCTACTTATTATTTTAATTAAATGACGTTCTAGTCATTACAACGCTACTTTGTTTGTTTTATTTTCCTCCTAGTGCAGTTAGGCAGGTTAGAGAGAAGGGTGGTAATTCATTTATTAGAAGCTTCATATACCTACACGAAAAGTTGTATATGATTTTAAAACCCTTAAGCGGTTACTATTTACCTCATTCTTATTTCAATCCAATTTGCAATAGTTAATCTAATTTATTAAACCTAGTTAGAGGCAACTTGACCTATAAACACCCGCCTAACTGACCTGAGATAATAAAATATAGATTTAGCACTAAAACAAAACGTAGCGATAGGAAACCCTACATTTTCCACTCCTACAGTAAATTAAAAATACTACCACATGCATATTGCATATTATTTTACGTTTCCAATACAGTCAACGCCATCTATGATATTTACTACTAACTACGACACAGACGTTGTAACTAGAAAAAGGTATAAACTAGGGTTGTTTTAGTTCAAAAATTAATCCATAGACGGCGCTAAAATAAAAGTCAATTTGTATAAACGCCTGTAAACATTCATCGTTGAAATTAGTACTGTAGCAGTACACAGTCCAACTATTTCACTGCGGTCTGTGGTCGGTCCGAGCTCCAGTCACACTTTGTACCACTAACTTCCAGGCTGCTTTACGAAAAGAAAACGTATGATGCTGTTGATTTCTGTCCCACTCTGGAGTCGAACCCGAGACTTACTAACCCCGCTAGCTTTCGTTAGCAGTTTCAACCGTGTACCATGGAAACTACATTATGCACCTCGATAAAAAAATATCTAGGTAGCCCTTCTACAAATAAGTTTTAGTTACAACCAAAATATGTACTTGTAGAGTTATTTACAAAAATATTATTTAAAAGATGACACCAAAACTGAAAAGCGTTAAAAACTAGTCCGTTATTTATTTATTTAATAGTTTATGTACACACACAGAATACAGAAGAAAAAAATAGATACATAGTACATAGGCACAGCTTATTGCATAAGAAATCTCTTCCAGCAGGCCCGTCATGGGAGAGTTAGAATAAGAAGAGATGCAGATAGTGTGTAAAAAAGAAAAGAAGCTTTAACTAAAATATAATTACTAACATTTACCTAAATATACAAATAAATAAATATATATATGTATAAATATATATCATCCTCCGAGCCTTTTTCCCAAACTATGTTGGGGTCGGCTTCCAGTCTAACCGGATGTAGCTGAGTACCAGTGCTTTACAAGGAGCGACTGCCCTATCTGACCCCCTTAACCCAGTTACCAGTTAGTTATTTATATATATTTATATGTATAAATATATATAAATACATATAAATACACTAAATACTATATGCATCTATGATGATAAGGACAGATAGTGTTCCTTCAACTTTCTTTTAAAAAAAGCAACAGTCTGGCAGCTCCTCAGCTCAGGCGGCAAATTATTCCATAGCCGTACAGCGTGCACGGTGAAGGAGTAGGAGTAGAAATCAGTAGTGTGGGAAGGGAGTTTAAGTAGGGATTTGAGATGAGTCCTGCAGGACGCATCAGGAGAGCGGAGAAAGGAGAAACGTTCCCGCAGGTACGAATGAGATTTAGGATTGAAGAGGATATTAAATAGAAGACACAGAATGCGAGTGTTCCTGTGAAGACGAATTGGGAGCCACTTGAGATCCTTGCGAAATTTTGAAACATGATCATACTTTTTAAGATTAAAGACAAAAGACAAAACGAATACAAAGATTTTGCAAGCACTCAAGTTTATTTAAGAGCTCCTCGGTGGTATCCAGATAACGGGCATCAGCGTAATCTATAATGGGTTGCATGAGAGTCTGAGCAAATGAAATTTTGGTTTTCAAGGGCAAAAAGTGTTGAAGACATTTCAGCGTATGAAAAGTATGGTGAACTTTGCGACTAACTTCATTGACCTGAGCTGACCACGATAAGTAGGTATTAAGAGTAACACCCAAGTTTTTCGTTGTATTAACGTATTTAATCTGAACCCCATTCAAACTAAGAAATCTAGTCCTTCTAGAATTATTAAAATACTTACATTTTCTAGATTAATGAAAATAATTTTTTAAATTTTACCAGTTGGTCCTGACAGCAGCGCGTTTCAGCAAATCAAAAAAAAACTAACAAGCAAATTCTTCAGCTTGTTAATATTGGTATAAATAGACTCAAGAGAGAGAAATATACTAAGATGCATCTGATCAGCTTTGGAAGCCGAAACTTGCGTTACTATTTAACCACTGCAAAACTTTCTTTCTAACAAAAAGTTTTGCTGTCAGAAAACCCAGTAATGGGTTAAGCCCTCCCTCGTCTTCCCCAAAAATCTATACTAATATTATAAAGCTGAAGAGTTTGTTTGTTTGTTTGTTTGTTTGTTTGTTTGTTTGTTTGAACGCGCTAATCTCAGGAACTACTGGTCCGATTTGAAAATTTCTTTCAGTGTTAGATAGCCCATTTATCGAGGAAGGCCATAGGCTACTTTTTATCCCGGTACGGGAAGTAGTTCCCACGGGATGCGGGTGAAACCGCTGGCAGAAGCTAGTGTAGGTATATGTTTTCTTTTTTGTATTGTGTGCAATAAAGGATAGGTAGCCGAATCCAACATGTTTGGTGAAGAACAAGGCGGTTGAGACAGCCACTGGATAGACTAAACTTTGGTACATGAAGTAGATTCATCAGAATGGGAGTGTAAACACTCAAGTTGGAAATAATAGCTCTTAATAGATAAACCGTTGGATTTTGCAGTTATCAATACAATAACAGAGCAACGAGTACCTATAATTTTGCAACAGGTTTTCCCCCTGGGCTATCAATGTTGACACGGTCACCCGGCCACATGACAATATCAGTAGAAAATCATAGCATTGAACATTCCAGCTCAAATCCACTACTAACAGTAAAATATTTGCTCTTGCCCGCGGTTTCACCCACGTTCCTACCTAGGGATCTGTTCATCGCACTAGGATGAAATTTCATCATCATACTGGTGAACTTAGGCCTCCCCCAAGGTTAGCCAATAATCCCGATCGTGGGCAGCCCGCCATACTATTTCCCCTAGGATAAAATGTAGCAAAGGCTGCTGTATTAATCACGTATGTAGGTACACTAGAATTTATTTGGTTAAATATTTTATGAAATCAGTATTGTTTTACTTTTCTCGTTACATAATTTAAGTAAAAAATCTCGTAAGGAAACATCGCCAACACATCCTATTTCTTTCTTCGGAAAAGTTAAGTAATTTACCAGATTTTTACTCCAATGCGTCTATTTATTTTTGCATCTGAAATCATGATACAAAACTACATTTTCGGAAAAGTATTTCTAATACGAAATGGAAATACTTACGTTTATGTATTTGTATTTTAGGTTACTTTTAGATGCATCACATCCCTGTTATTAAATTATTGTGAAAAAAAAAATCCTTATGCTGTGGCTGAGAATCATTTGAATAGTCATAATGAATTAATGCAAGTTTTTGCACCTAAACATTTGCATGATTAATACTTTTGTAACCATTACTTTACTTACTTTGTTTGTCACTGTTATACATTTTGTATTTCATCGAAACTTAATGATTCATTTAGGGAAACAGATGTCGCGTTTCGTAATATAAACAACTTATATTTATTGATGAACTTTAAGCTGAGTATACACTATTTTAATTATTGAACAAGTTATTTAATTACCCTAGTGTAGTTATTAGGTACAGATAAGGCGCGCAACTCTCTAAGATAAAGATCTGCAAGACTAGAACTGCGGGAACAAGTGTTTCTTTTTGTTTCACAAAATGCAGAAGTTAAAAGAGAAATTCTAATTCAACTTTCTTTATTTTCAATGTCATTTAACAAAATGTGTACGGTACAGTACAGCATCCAACAAAATACTTGATGCTTGTTCACGTCTCCTGAGTCTTAACTAATGGATGCCCGAGTAAAGAAAAATGTTTCTGTAAGTGTAATGTGTAAAGCAACGAACAGTTACTTATTAAATGAGCCTGTGTGCAATCTACCTAAAAATACCCTTATCGAGCTATGTTCGAGATATTACGAGTAGGGAACTCCTATATAGATTGATACACAAAAATAACGTTAATTCAACGCAATAAACAACCGTTGTTCGCCATTCAGATGATTGAGAACATAACCTAATACAAGCACACAAAACAAATCATCATGCCAAAATAAACTCTAAGCTATAAACCACAGGGTCGATAAACAATAAACAAAGAAATTATATTTCTGAGAATATGCAAGACCTCTTGTTTAGACCAGACAAAATTGTTTGCACACTCCAGAATGTGGTGAAGCGATAACACCGATAACCTATGAACCCGACGTCCGGACATATAAGACGCACTGGTCACTCCCGCGCACCAGTGATTCACAACTATTCGAGACAAAATGATCGCCTTGCTACTGTGCGCTCTCGTCGCCGGGGCGGCCGCGGCCCCACAGTTTGACTTCGACGACATGTTCGAACAAAGACCCTTCTCTAACTACCACTTGAGAACACACCCCTACGTAGACGAAAATGTATTCGACACCACCAGGTTCTGGTCGGACCTCTCCAAAGAACTTCGGGAGCTGGATACCATGCTGGCTGACTTCTCCCGCCGTTTCCCCAGCTCCGTAACCACTTTCCAAGGAGGTATCGTGGGCAATGAGTACAAAATTACCATCAACCTTTCTGGATTCGAAGAGAAAGACATCGTTGTGAAGGCACGAGATGGTTTGGTGATGATTCAGGCTAACCACAAGTACGCTGAAGGTAGCGAGAGGAATTACTTGGACGTGAGGACCCTGCCTGACTGTGTGAACGTGACTGGCAACTGGGTGTTCGAGAGGGAAACCTTGAAGATCACTTTTCCCTTGAAAGAAGGAAGCGTTGTGCCGACTGAACCGACCACGACGGAACAAAGAGGATTCGAGACGACTGTGGGACCACGCTTTGCTGGCAGCCGGGAGGAGATCGAAACCAACGTGAATGAAGGAGTGCAGGACGTTGATGTTGGACTAGGAAGAGGAGACCAGGACAAGGAAATCGACCTGAGAACCAACGAAGTTCCGGACACGAATGCCGTAGAAGCCACTACTTACGCCGTAGATCTTAAAGACGAAGTGGAGTTCGTCCCAGTTAGGTATTAGAGTATTTTTTTTAAATAAAACTTTTTTTGTAACTATTTCTTGTTTTTTTCTGTTCCGTGTTATCGAGTTGTGCTTGTATGTGTTTTGTGTGCATGCAGTCTGATAGTGAGAGACTTGTAACTACTGTTTACAATTCATTGCTAACAGCGACGCCATAATGACCACTCTTATCATACAGTTACTATCTAAATGCGATGCTAAATACAGTCGCCATTTTAAACATCGAACTTTCAGCATAGTTGATATTGTTGTGAGTTGATGACATCATAATACTTCAACGGTTGTTCATTATTCTGTAGATACCAGTAGTTCACCGGTGACAGATACAATTTGCTACATTGACTACTATACTGGCTTACAGAAAATACTTTACCTCAACATTATTTATCTTAAACGCGAAAATATTTACATATACATGTTTATGACTCTATTAGTTTGTAAGCACAATAAATCATTATGAAAATAGTACAATGGATCACCATTAGTCTTCAGTTAGGATGAATGAGTGGACAAAATAATCGACCAATCATACAATAACTTTTAGTAGTGCATTAAGTACTTATGTTTGTACTCAAGTAAGTATAGTATTTACCGTTGTTTACTTTCTTTGTTGTTAAACAGGTACGATAACGACATGTCAATAACAATTATCCGATAGTCAGTTCTTCCTCTAAATAAATTGTATGAGGTAAGTATCCTGAAACCTCGGAAGATTGAAAGTGGCACAGGCGATCGGGTATGGGAATATTGTGAGGAAGGTTTTGAACGTGACCATGGCGGTATGAGGATGGAGACGACCCTTAAGGAAACAATGGTTGGATTGTGTGAAAGAACTGGCAAGAACTTGACTTGTGAGATGACGTCAGATAAAGAAGTGTGGGAGAAAACATTCTGCATCAACCACAAATAAAGATTAGTTTAAGGGCAGGAGGATGATGATGAAGTAAATATGATAACTTTGAGGAAGAATTTGATTGAATGCTTTGAGGACAACAATATAGACTAAAATTGAGTTACTACGTATGTAGCTTTATGAGTCCTATCTCTGTACACTTCTGAGAATTGATAAGACGGGAACAATAACACTATTTTCTCAAAACATGTCTTTTGAAGCTACATTAAGTTCATTCAAATATCTTCCGATGGTAGTATAATAAAAATACTTCCTAATTTTATAAAATGGTCTTTGAAATCATGTGTTATCTGCGCTCTTTAACCCGGATCAAAGTAACACTGATTAATTGAAATAAATGATTCATTTATACCCTTGAACGAATAAAGCCAGACTAAATAAGCCCCTAGCGGGTTATACAATCACAGTCAAAGAATTATATTCCATGTAGACTTTTTACAGTTGCTTCCAAAACGTCAAAGCTGGGTGCACGGTTCCAAGGAGTGGGCCTTATGCTTCTCCATAAGACCCACTCCTTGGAACCGTCTGGCTTTATTCGTTCGTAACCAGCAAGAAACTCAATAGGCACTGGATATTAGTTATTTTAGGTCTATTGTCATTCATGCTCATGCTTCCCATCTATCTATAAGAAAAGTTATCTGGGTTCATGAAACGTCAGGAGCCTGCAGAATCTCCGTTATTAGTATTAATGTTAGCTGTTATGATATTTAACCACCCGCGTCATAAACCTTGATGTTCAATAATTAGTGGCATTAGTGCTAATTATGATAACCTGATATATTGCCGACAAATGTTCACTGAGACGGCAAACTGTCTGACTAAGCACATAATATTGTTGTCATGTCATGTCTCCAGTGTTTGCTTGATAATTAGGAATTATTAGGTACTTAATATTTAAGAATTGCCCTATTTGTTTGCCCTTGGTGCCCTTAGAATAAGACCAAACATCAGCATTTGCCCATATTAATGAACTACCGAAAATATTTATAAATGAACACCGGCAAGGATGTGTAAAAAAATAACAACGCCATCTATTAAATAAATATTACATTCTGTTAAGTAACTGAAGCATGGAAAATTCAACATCGTACATATTTTGTGATCGTACCTACTGAAAGAATGCAGGATAGCAGTTTTATTATAGCTCACATAATGTTTACTAGATGGCGCTGTATTAAAGTTTGAGATGTAAGAAACTTTTCTTCAGTTCTTTTTTAATTAGTTGTCCTTGTTTTTTTAAAAGTTAATTACAGTTACAGGCAAAAACAGAATGAAAAAAAAAATACACTCCTAATTATCAAATGATTCCTAATTTATTACTGAAATAAGCTGATTAGTCGTTATTTAATGATGTTTACTTTACCCACAAATGTGCTCTAGTGGTTCTAATTTACTACAGTACGTACTGCTGACTGCGTTAGAACCATAAATTAGATTAGCGGGAGTTATTAGCGGCTGTGGTCACAAATATACGCTGAATCGTACATCATGATTATCATAGGTCAATAGAAATAAGTAGGTACCTACCCTAGCTAGCAGTATAACAGTCCTACATACTTAGGTACATAGTACATGCATTTTCTACATGACGAGCCTGGTAAGTAGACAATATTAAACAAGAAATATTTCTTAGGAAACCAGCTGTTTCCCTTGGTGCCTCCTGAGTCCCGCGGGAACAACTTTCCTTACCTGGATAAAAAGTAATAAATTTCAGGCTCTAGATGTGTACCAAGCATTTCAATAGGCCTTTTTATCGTCCCACTGCTGGGCTGCGGCCTCCTCCCACACGGTGAAGGATTAAGCGTTAATCACCACGCTTGCTCAATGCGGGTTGGTGATTTCAGACTTTATAGTCCAGGTTTCCTCAAGATGTTTTCCTTCACCTTTTTATCAGCCATTGGTGTCTAAGATTTACCTAGAAGGTACATACAAACTTAGAAAAGTTGCATTGGTACTTGCCTGACCTGGAATCGAACCCGCGCCCTCATACTCGAGAGGTAGGTTCTTTGCCCACTAGGCCACCACGACTTTCCAAAAAACTTGTATACGAATGTAAATCTAAAACAACAAAAACAAGTAAAACGTGATAGAAGGCCAGTAACGAGAAAAATCTTTTAGGAATAAGAAGTCATACAAAGCTGCGGGTTGTTCGAAAGAGATACCGCGGCCCTGGTACATAAAAGGCCTACGACGGAACACGACGGTTTTTAGTCAGTAAGAGTCTGACACTCCCTCACCGCTGCTAACCCACAGCGGGAGGGGTCATTTGATGATTTTACGTCGCTAAAAAAAAAAAAAAGAAGTCATACAAAGTAAATAAGCATAATGTTATAACTTAGATAAGTTACCAGACGCAAACAATATAAGCTGAAAACTTACTTAATTTTAACTTAGATGGCACGAACACCCGAATTAAGTTCATGTCTGAATTAACATAAGGTTACGACCGAGGATTAAGTTACGTTTAAGTTACCACTAAGTTAGAGTGTCTGCAGGTTTCTGTTAATTACTTAATTTCCTTACTTAAACCGAGTTTAACTACCTGATTTAAAGTAAATAAGTGTAACATGCACTTAAGTAATTGAAATGGATACAGCTTTTTTCGTCCGTTCGCTTTTTGGATTCATGTGAATTCAATATAAATATGTTAATCAGATATGTAGCAATCTAATGGGCGACGAATTTCCCAGAATTAATTAATCCAGTAGTTTATACTTTCATATCTGTAGTAACATAATAAAGAAAATACATTTTTTGTTTGTTTGTACCTTAAAGCTCCGAAACTACTGAACCAATTTGAAAAATTCTTTAAGTGTCGGGAAGCTAAACTATCGCCGAGTTCATAGGCAATATTTTGTCCGGGACGCGGTTAAAACCGCGGGTAAACAGCTAGTTATTTTTATACCCTACGGACGGTTTTTTCAGCTGAAAAACTTGTGTGTACTAAGTTATTAATTTATAGCTTGTCCCGCGACCTGGTTGCCGGTCTTTAGGACACCCAAGGGAGTTATTTACAAGGGAAGTTTTTTATCAACGACTTTTCAGGTACCTGATATTTAAAGTTTATTTTTCTTAGCAGTAGGTTAGGTAAGTAGTATTTGCAACCAGTAAATCCATGACGTAGTTTCTATTTTGATTTTGTGAACTACCTTCAACTTTTTTATTCGTGTTTCGGAGGGCACGATAAACTGTAGGTTCCAAGCTCTCATATGAACATCTTTAGCAGTCATTACGGGTAGTCAGAGGCCAGTCTGATGACCAGTCTTGCTAAGGGGCATTGGGTTGCCCGGGTAACTGAGTTGGGGAGGTCAGCCAGTCGCTCCTTGTAAAACACTAATCACACACATCACTAAACGTCAACACTAAACACACTCAGCTGCATACGGTTAGACTGGAAGCCGATTTCAACATTAAGAAACGGCTAGGCAGATGAATCAACCTTCGAATCATCCTTTGATCGATTCGTTCGGCTGTTACTTTGATACTTTTAGATTTTTACTCGGAACCGAAATAAACTCACATTTAGCAAGTATTCATTAAACTCAATGAAACGACTGCTTAAATCAGACTCAAAAAGCCTTTTATCAATCTTACTTTCTTTCAATAAAAACAAATCCTTATCCCTTACCTAAATTACTGGAAAACCTTTTTCGGAACTCTTGTTAAAAGATCGAAATTCAACGAAAAGACTCGATTTAAAAAAATAAACAGATTCATTCTGTGAATAAGACAGAGATGCTTATCGTCACTGTTCAATGAACGGAGTGAGTGTTAAGCTTTTTTTTGGGGTTCCGTAGTCTATACTGTTATAATAAAATAGAAAACTGTTTTTGTTCTTTTGTTTGTAGATACCTGAAGGCGCCGAAAGTGCTGGTCCGATTTGAACTTTCACTGCTGGTTAGCTAGAGTATAACTGAGTAACATGGGCTATATTTTGTTCGGGAATGTTAAGTGGCTCCCCGGGACGCATTTGAGGTCGCGGGCAACAGCTAGTCTAAACTTATATTATGAAGAGGAAAACTTTGTTTGTTTGGTTGTAATGGATAAACTCAAAAGCGACTGGACCGATTTTAAATATTCTTTCACCATTAGAAAGCTAAATTATCTGCGTGTAACATAGGCTATATTTTATCCCGGTGCGGGCAGTAGCTCCCACGGGATGCGGGTGAAACCGCGGGAAAACGGCTATTTTTAATAAAGTAAAACTGAATTAGGGGTCTATCTATGTGTCTTTTCATCACTAGTTACCCTATTTTGTGTATTACAAAAGACTGTTCATAAGTGCTTATTTTTTGATATAATACCTTTGAAATTCACTCAAAACTACGGAGCCTAGTATAAAAATATAACTCGATCTTAGCCTGTTTCGGTTTTTTTCCACTGAATAAACAATTTCAGTTATTCGCTTCCGACACCGTGTCCCCGGTGGGTAGATGTGATCGCGGAGTTCAGCGTGTGTGTTGATTAACTTCCAATTTTAAATTATTGGACTCTATTCTATTTTTAAAACGGTTCTGTTTATCTTGAACAAACGTTTAAGGATCAATGAAAGACGTTTAAGTGAAAAAAAAAAAATTGATTATAATGACTATGTAGACTCTTTTTTCAGACAAGCCTAATTTGCAACTATGTATGTTTCAAAATTTCATCCATCTATTGCTGTTACAGATACTTTGACATAATTCATGTGGAGCTACTGTCACAATTAAATGTCTTATCGTAAAACTACGGATATGTATCCGTTATCTATCCGTCAGTTATAGCAATCCTGAGAAAAAAAGCTGAGTTTAATAATATGACTTTTCGCCTCTTTCCCAATCGGTTGAGGGTTTTATTAACACTCAGTACAAATCTATTTCTGGTTCTTCTCTTACGTAACCTACTTTTAAATTAGATCTAATTTAGGCTTCACCGAAGCTACCTGAAAATTACGCCTACGTTTTTATCCTTATTCGTATCACGGCTTCGTTTGCTAACTCGATAAAATGAGCTGATTTTAGGTATACCTACTAAACTGATTAAAGATTGTTACCTAGATTGATTTACAAAATTTACCCGTCTAGTATTTTCCCAAATTTGTTGGGATCGGTTTCAAGTCTAACTAGGTGTATCTGGATACTAATGTTTTACGTCAAACTTGGGTAATATCTGTTACCTCTTGGTAGGCGACAAAGTAAGATAATTGGATCCACACATAATTATGTGTCTAAAAACCACTTATATATTTAACGTTATGTCATTTTCTTTAAGAGCCAAATGTAAAGTAAGACTTATTTTAATAGGAACAACTGAACAATTATCATAAAACACGAACAAATAACTCGTACCGATCAAGTCTACAGACTATCCTGCAAAAGATTTTCGAATAGCGTAGTCCTACTTCACGTTCATTCCGAGAAGAACAAATGAAAATCACAGCTAGATACACCAATATACTCTATAGTAAGTTCAACTCAGTCGTGCGCGCGGCCTTATGTGTGGGTAACCCATGTACATATACAGTGACTTTGTGTGCGTGACAAGACGTACAGTCGGGTACAATACAGTTATTTAGGGGTTATATACGGGTGTTTAAGAAAAACAGTTATTACGTAATTTAATGTTTATTTATTTTTAATGATTGTTAATCGCTACTTGAAAAATCAAATGATGAATTTTCGGATTCGCTACTCTCCAAGGTGAATTATAAATTCTGACTCCATGTCAAAATGTCTATAGTAGGTATTCTTCTTTTTTATTTTATACATGTCGACAAGTATTACCCCACATCCCTTCATCAATTTGAGTTAAACGTTCATTTATTCGTTTCATTATTTCCCGTCTTATTTTGGTCGACATTATGCGAAGCAGTTTAATTTTTTAAACTTCCCCACACATTTTGTTTACATTATTATACTAGATTATACATCTTTTTACATTCTTAGTCCACACTTTTATTTATTGTCCGCGTACCCCGAGCTAGAAAATATGTAAGGAGTATTTAATTCTTAGATACTGTCAATGTCAATTTGAAAAGACGTATGAGAAAATAATGAAAAACTATATCTATACTAATATTATAAAGCTGAAGAGTTTGTTTGTTTGAACGCGCTAATCTCAGGAACTACTGGTCCGATTTGAAAAATTCTTTCAGTGTTAGATAGCCCATTTATCGAGGAAGGCTATAGGCTACTTTTTATCCAGGTCCGTGCCGAGGTTCCCACGGGATGCGGGTGAAACCGCTGGCAGAAGCTAGTTTAATAATAAAAAGCTTTGAATGTTGTTTCATTTTTTGAAACGCTTTACCTGACTCCTTAATAATTTCTGCGTGAATAACTAGTATTTTCGTAAACGACTGTACCCATAACAAAAAGCGATAAGAACACGTCATGCTCGGACGACGTCACTGTGACACAAATGAAAGTTGTATATTTACAAGCCGACGCACACATAGGGCCGCGCGCAAATCTGAGTTGAACTATCTATACCAGATTTCTAGCTTAACCAAGTTGTAGAATAAGCAGTACATAGTTGTTTGTAGAATAAGCAGGACTCCTGTTTTCTATGCAAACACCCTACTTGTATTCCGCGGTTTGCATAGACACGACCGACTACATATGGCCCGTAATACCTAGAAACACTATACTGGATTGAATTGGTTGCTGTTTTTAAAATCTAGGAAACAAGGCCACTTGGAGTGCGGGTGAGATTTTTGAGGCAGCATTTAGCGGGTGAACATATAACTTCAGCTAGAATAAAATCATTTGCAAAATCATCTTTTAGGCCCATGCATATACCTACATTGGCGACATAAACAGTTCGGTTTTCTTAAAACAACTGTTTACTTTGAAATATTATCAGTAGCACACATACATTCTTTGGAGTCATTTATGACCTCAAAGTCGGAGTCGGAGTCAAAATTATCCACTTTTGACTATTTACACTTTTAGTATTCTATTTATGACTACAAGCTGTTGACCACGAAAAGGGCGACGCCATATTTGAAACAAACACCTTCTAATCCAAACTTTTTTGTTATCACGTCGTGTATAACGTAACAACATAAAATATTTTTTACAAAGGTCACAAACTTGGGGCAATAAAGCTGATTTATTGTGTACGCTGTTTAACTTCCTTATTTTATATCGCCACTCAGAATTGGTATTGCTCACTTGTTAGCCTCTTCATTTGGTGTAAGTGACCTTTTTGGATTGGTGTTAATTTTTTTGGAGAAAATACTTTTTCAAAATTCTTACTAAAGTTGAGGTAGCAATTTTTGTATTTGGTCGAAGATACTAGTAGTGCTGGAGTGGAGACCGCGGGCTAGCAGGCGCAGCGTAGGACGTCCACCAACAAGGTGGTCAGGCGACCTTATAAAGGTCGCCGCAAGACGCTGGATGCAGGTCGCTTCCAACAGGAATCTGTGGAGATCGGGGGGGCTTAAAAGCTGAAATAAAGATCAGCCTTACAATTGTTCAGAGTACAAAACAGTTGATTTATAGCGGGATAATATGTAAGCCATCGAATATAAATTATCGCGATATTAAAACAAATGATCGTGTGCGATAAATTATGGGAACGACGAAATATTTATCAATCCCAGTCGTATTCGAAACGATACGGAATTTAAATAAGGAAATAAACAACAATTAAAATGTTTACTGTCAATTAAATCAGAACAAACTTTATATAATTATTATTGTAATTGTATGTTTGTCTGTTTCGAGAAATGTGAAGAAATAAAATAAACGATGAAACTGAGGGCAACTTCTGATATTTTTTAATCTTCTCAAATTTATTTTATTTATTTATTTATGCGCTCATCTCACGCACTACTGGTCCAATTTGAAGAACACTTTCAGTGTTAGATAAATAAGCCATTTATTGAGGAAGGTTACAGGCTTTTTATCCGGGCTCGAAGTTCCCACTGAATGCGGGTGAAAACGCTGGCCAAGCCAGTGGTAAATATAATTGGGAAATGAAAGCTGATGTGATTATATTTTTACTGTATTTTGTTAGTGTAGATAAACTACTTACCTACCATTCAAAAAGTGGTTTTCAAAAACAATAAAGGCGATTCCACGAACTAAACTAGTCTCAAAATAAATAGGAAAACGGTAATTAATTTGGGAATGGTGAAGAATCATGTTTCCGTTTGTTACAAAATAAACGAACTGGTTAAAAGTTAGTTAAAACAATTCCGTGATGTTCCGTAGGCTAGCACTGATCTTCGAGGAACTCAGTTAATTGCTAATTACGTGTTCAAAGTTTTGTGAATTGAAATTTGTATAGTCTAATTTTGTAGTTTTGTAGGTATTTTGTAGATTAAACTGAAATTATTATGAGCTTCTTAAGATGACAATAGGTTTTTCAGTATTTTACCCTATCCTCGAACTAGTTCAAGAATCGTATTCGAAAGTAAAGATAAAGAATCTGTAAGAAAAACTGAAAGAAAAAAGAAATATTGAAATGAATTCTGATGAATAGCCCTTGCTCTTAAAGTGGCCGTTCCAACCCTTACAAAGTTAACAGCTCTAAATAAAACAAAAACAATTTTGATAACTCTTTCAATTTACAACAATTCAAACTTGAGCGCTGCTCTTTAAATTATCCTATAAATATTCAAGATTTCAACACAACTTGTGAAGTATTTCTGGGAAAATGGCTTCGAAACGGTTGCTCTTCATAACAATTGTGTATTACTAATTCAATATTGTAAATAGGTACGAAGGATCCGTTTGTTTGTTTCACTTTCAAGGTTTCAACTAATTAGATCCGAGGAAACTCAGGTATACATAAGTAATAAGTATATTCTGACTTCGGGATCTCACTCAAACGTTCCCTTTATTTAAGTATTATTTAAAGCAATTTCTGTCGCAGAAAGACGTATGTTTCTGAGACGTATGAGACAGATTTAGATCAATGTTTGAGTAGTCCTTAAATAGCATATACAATAATATAAAAAGACGCGTTCAAATCATAATTTCCATCGTCTCCCGATTCTTTTCACAACTATGTTAAGGTCGGCTTCCAGTCTTATCAGCTGAGTACCTGTGTTTTACAAGAAGCGACTGTCTATCTGACCTCCTCAACCCAGTTACCTGGCCAACCCCTTGGTAAGACTTGTCACACGTACTGGAAAATATCTTCAGATGCAAGTGAAGCCGTAGAAAATAGCTAGTTTCAATATAATTCGTCTGCGTTCATCGTAGTATTTTCTTTGCAAAGTTTTATAGCTAGACGCGTCGGTCAAGAGGGATTGTTTTTGCATTGTTGGTTCCGTCTGAGGTTTCGCTTTGTGAACGAAGATATTTAAGCTTTGTGGTTTTATTTAGAAACTCTTCGGAATTAGTAAATGGGTTTTGTTATTGGAAACTGTTTGGTTCGATTCTATGTAGACGTCTTTATTGGGGGAAACTTGGTAAAACTCTTTTGGGATAGTAATGACATTTGTTATTTTTTAACTGAATTTATTCTGATGATCATCGTGCACATTTTTTTAGTAGATCCGATCAGATTATCATCAGACGATTTCCAGTAAACAAAAAAATCTATCCTTATTAATGCAAAGTGCATAATCTATGGTTTGTTTTAGAAAGGGTTTCATTTCTAAATATGAAAACTGAACCCTTGAGAAATATAAATTATTAACTGTAGTACTTACTTAAAAAATTAACGTAAAATTCTGCTCGCTACTTATAGACACCTCTTCTACTTTATGACGATAGACTGTTTTGTTTTTATTTTGTTTGCGTTATTTCCAGCTTTGCAGAATATTAATATGAAATACGACGAAGCAACCAGACAGATACCTACATATACATATATTGCAAGTTAGCTATATCCTGCGGCTTTATCCTGGGGGAAAATTATAGTGGCAATTTTCAAAATGAATTCAGTATATGAAGACATAACCCCTCTACAACGTCACAAATAACTTTACCCCTCATAATATTCGTGCCTAACATTCCCCATCATCAAAACCCGGTAACCAACAACAAAGCTCCTAACAAAACATGCATCTGCACAAATACACACGAACTTGGCTCAAATACCTCAGGCGATTTCCCAGATTCTACAATGTCACGTACTTTAGGGTAGTAGAATATCCCCCATTGACTTAGAGCAATTAACTAACTGGAGACGGCATTGCCTTACCTTTTACCTGCGAAAGGTACGAGATCACCGGTCATGCTCATGTGAAATACATATTGTGTGCGTAATGTTTTTGCGGACTTTCCAAAAAGGAGAAGATTCTCAATGTGTGATTGAAAATGTATGAGATAGTTTTCACTATTTCATTTGTTATTTCTCTCCCGTTCTTAAATTAGCAGATTTTTTCATTTCGCCTATTCGATTGGATTGGTGCTCATGGCAGATTCAGTTGGTTATCTGTTCTAAGCTCATAGCCGATCTATCGAGGTGAACAGACAAGATACAATCACTGGATACGGCCCTATCGCCCGAAGACACGTACGGCTATAAGTTACCGGGTTATAAGATTGAGCAATCGTTGTTCTGGCCAATCGGTGCTGGCTGAATGCCAGGTGCCATCTTGTTTTTTTTTTGGCACACAGTGCTCTTTAATTTGTTATGTATTTCACTTTAAAACTTAAAAAGTTCTTTATTTTCTATATTTTTCAGTTTTTTCTTAAATTTTAACAAACTGAAGAGCATGTTTGGATTCTTATGTGTGTTTTTCATATGGTTTTTCAGTCACATCGTTTGTGCATATTCTACTATTAAAAACCTACATTTTGCCTTGCTATGTGATTGAAGTAGGTACTTCAATTCACTCTAAGAAGGAGCCAAGCCACAAACCAAGCCAGTCAGCAATAAACTCTTTCACACTCCGATAACTATCAAAGTAAGTACATTAGTCCATTAACCGAGGAAACTAAGAAGCTCTTAAAATTCAGGTCGTTTCGCGAAGGAGCGTGAAGATGCATGCACCAGTGGGCCGTGAGGACAATATACTACCGCAGACATCCCATGAGCCACAAATCACGACATGCACTGGTCTAGGAAGTAGAAAAATGTATGCAGAAGGATCATATTGCGTTAGAAAAAATAAAATATAACTAAATTTGATGAACTGAAGGCAATTTAATACGCCTATTTGGGGTCCACAAACAGAGCTGTATGTTTTAGTTAGTAGTCTGACCACTAACACTAGCAGGCAAAGGAGTCATTTAATGATTTTCCACTAATTTAAAAAATGGATTTCAATTTGCCTGTCAGCAGCAAATGTTTACCTACCAAGTATTTTAATGTGTTTTGAGGACATATGGTTACAAAACAATCTTCGTTTAGAATGTATTCAAATTCGTGAGTCCCACATCTACAAAATCACACTAATCTAATCTACAAAGCCAGGAAATTGTTCCACTTTCTGTTTTCAAGCTTTGAAATAATTTGTGAAGACTTAAACTTCTGCTCACCACTGCACAGTGAACAGGAAAATAAAGTGCAGCAATGGTGTGAAAGTAAATTGAGATCGGGCGAGTGCCGCGCGGAGGCCATTTCTCAGCATCCAATGGGACAGTCCGGGATCTGTTTTTATTGAAGCTGCGAAAATGTAGCCCTTCGGTTCACTGGACTTTGGAAAGTCCAAATTTTTGTGCGAGCTCGTAAAATGCCACAAGGAACAATTAAGGAGAAGGTAAACGAATGTTCGGTGAGTTTTTATTTCGACGTGTGGCAATCGGAAACTAATTTATGTTTATTGTTGTTTTTGTAAGAATTAATATTATATATATTCATTAGTTAATTACAAGAAGTGATGTTATAGGGGCATCATTTATATTTTAGGACCTTATGTTTGATAGTTTGATAAGATCTCGTGGCAGCTGCACGAGTAGATCGATTATAAGGTAAAGCAACGCTTGGGGCGCTCATAGAGTTATAGAAGTTTCTATCTGTAATAGTTTCCTAAAAAATATTTTGTAATCTTCTTATAGCACAAAAGGCTTTTAAAATAACTATGAAATCAATTTTAAAATCTATAAATATTCCAGAGCCTGGTCACACTACCCCTTACATCGGACCCTGCAAAGTCTTGAACGTTCTATTTAGAGTGCGCGGAAAAACGCGCCGTATTGAATGTCTCCCGATAGCTGAAAACTTTCAGATACAGTTTAAGCTCGACAATCTGTAGTTTTTAAAAGAACTGCTCTTTTTTTAAGTGGACTTGGGTTGGAGATTGGTTTTGAATGTCGCATTTTAATAAGTTATTTATACTGATGCACATGTTATGCAGTTAGTTGAAGAATAAATAGTGAGATCTTGAGCAAGCACCAATTCTGTTCTAAAATTATAAAACTGATGGGTTGGTTTGTTTGGGGGGAACTCAGGAACTACTGGTTCGGTATGAAAGCTTCTGCCAATCTTACATAAACCATTTACCGTGGCGGATCGGAACACGTATGTGCATAAAATTGGTACCCACCGTTTTCTACAGCACACAACTATGAACTCTAAGAGTAATAAGCAATTTCAGTAAGCAGTATCTTACGCTCCATTGCCTCACTTCTCGTCGTAATTCAGAGATAATGGGCCCCGACTATTAATAGGCTATCTCATCCATTTCCGAGTCACCGGACGCCACGGAGATTGCATCAGCTTGAGGAAAAAGAGGCTATTCTAGACTTGGAAGTTGCAATTACTTTATAAATATTTTTGAAACATTAATTCTATTATATTCTTAGGATTGTTTAAGGAACTCTTCAGTTTTTAGTAAACAACGCCATCATCTACCTAGTCTTTTCCTAACTACGTTGGGGTCGACTTCCAGTCTAACTGGATGCAGCTGAGTACCAGTGTTTTCGGCGACCTCTCGCGTCCGGCCCTGGTTCAGGCCATGGTCCGGGGCGAGAGGGAATGGGATGCCGTCGCCTCCTTCTGCGAAGCGGTCATGCTCGAGAAGGAGGAGGCGGAACGCCAGAGAGTTCGCACCTCTCATCCCGGCCGCCGCGCTGGACCAGGTAGACACCATGGGCGCCGGGTGTCGCGAGATGACTCCCGGCCACCGTAGGCGTGGGTCTGTGGGCGGTGAGTTCGGGTGGCTCATCGTCCCTCTGTCTTTCTAGACGACAGACCCGTGTCGACGGCGCGCGTTGTTCCACGCGCTCCTCAAAGAGATGTCAGCAACCCCAGCGGGGCCCAGCAGGGCCAAGGCCTGCCAGGGCTGCGGGTTGTTCGAAAGAGATACCGCGGCCCTGGTACATAAAAGGCCTATGACGGAACACGACGATTTTAGTCAGTAAGAGTCTGACACTCCCTCACCGCTGCTAACCCACAGCGGGAGGGGTCATTTGATGATTTTACGTCGCTAAAAAAAAAAAAAAAAAAAAGTACCAGTGTTTTACAAGGAGCGACTGCCGGATACCAGGGCAACCCTATACTCCTTGGTAAGACTGGTTGTCAGACTTTCTGGCTTCTGACTACCCCGAATATCTGCCAAAGATGTTCTAATAACAGCGAACTTTTCAGCTTTTAGTATAGATAGGGGATCTGGAAGTCGTTGGCTCTTGCTGATGTAGAGGTAAACCGAAAAAAAAATGTACATTGTATTAACAATATTACAAAAACACGGATTATATAAACAACATAAACACAAAAAAATTACTTAAAAACTTACCTTTTCCAGGTCACTGACTTAAAACTACATGTCAGGACATTTTTTCCGATTTCAAACAAGGAATAAAAATGGTTGCTATCCAGAATTCCATTTTCCGAGCCCGTTAATAGTAGTATATACGTGGTAAAAGTATTACCTCCTTACCTCCAACGGAGTCGAGTAAATTTTTAACATGTCACGGGGCAAAGACTGAGATTTTGTTTAGTGAGAATTTCTGGTGAAATCGCGGGATATTTTAACTTTTAAATAAAGTTTATCTCTCGGTTTGTTCGAGAGTTTCTTGTGTTCATAATTTTGTTTATTTACTGCTAAAGTTTAGGATTGTTTTGTTAAATTACAGGTGCAGTAAAATCCTTTGTTTTATTTTCTTATGCAAATTCGGATGCTTTAGAATTGTGAGTCCTAATTGCTGACTCAATTTTTTTTAAGAAAAAAATATCTTAATTTATATTTTTCGTTTAATTTTATTTAAGAAAATAAAAGGTGAACAAATAAACACAGCTTTGTACTGATTGCTCTATTTTTCTTGACGAATCTTCGACCCATTAGGATGGAAGATTGTTTTTAAACGCAAAATCACAACTTTTCAACGTTATAATATTTTATACAGAGACCCGGAAACAATGGACTACTCAACCACATTAAAAATAACCTTTAACAAACCTGGTCAAGAGGTCTACCGGGAACTATATTTATTCACTTGTATGTAGATATTAATGTTAACGAGTGTTCATAAAAGGGTTGTAGCCTCCTAGCTTTATGTGTTGTGACGTGAAACGTGAATCCATTTGTTAAAAGCTCGCTGTCAACTAGTAGTTTGTTCCTTACTGGTCTACGTAGGGGCTAGTGTATAAAATATGGCGCATTTAGTAATAATAATATTTAATAGCTTATGTTATATTAATGTAAGATAGGTTAAGCATATGCTTATCTCTTAAAAATGGCTAAACGGCTTTGTATTAAAAAATTGAGGACGTCAAATTGACCTAGACTTTTCTCAATGATCAGAGTTTTGGGGAGTTTATCGCCTGTAAATACCACTTTTGATTTTTGCACTTATAATCATACCTAGAATGTAACTAATACCAACGCGGGTACCCCCAGATGTGCCCTAGGTATGTGCCAACAGCTGCGGGATTGATCGAAAGAGATACCGCGACCCTGGTACATAAAAGGCCTACGAAGGAACACGATGGATTCTTAGTCAGTAAAAGTCTGACACTCCCTCTCCGCTGCTAACCCACAGCGGGAGGGGTCATTTGATGATTTTTGCCATCGAGAAAAAAAGGATGAACTCATAGGTACCTATGAGTTCATCCTTTTTTTACCTACCTACATTTACCTTTCTCACTTACCTATATTTTGGTGTAAACCACATACAAATCTCAGCAGCAGTTTATGTAAGTTTATAAGACAGACAAACGTGGCAGAGTGTTTTATGATAAGTTATACCTACACATTTTAAAGGCGCCATTTATCAAGAGCAGTAAGGAAGCACCACTTCACAACGGGCTTATAACAAATGGATTCACATTTCACGATACAATAAATATGCTTATTGCGACCTTTTTATCCGCTCTCTCACAAAAGCGTCTTGCCATCCGGGACGGTGGGGCACTTCTTACGCTTCAAACGCTTTGGGAGTTGCCAGAGGTGTCGAACGTCTGAAGCTGTAGTCGTATATTTGTAAGTTGGGAGCTGGTAAATAGAAATAACATTGAAATAGGTATAGACAGGTATATGTTGAACCTAACTGAAGTTGTTTTAGGATCCGAAAATGAAAGCAACGAAGAAAAAAAAAATCATTTTCGCGCGAAAAACAAACAATAGAAAACAGTTGAAGGAAATAAGATAGATACAGTTTTTATGTCTAGTATATATATATTTATTTAATGATAAAAATACCTACACATCCAACTTACTTTTAAGCAAGTCAAAAGTGTTAATAACCAATAACAATTTTATTTCCCTCAAACCTATGATTCTTCTGTACAATCTGTAGCCTTCTTCATTGTAACATCACAAGCCATAAATATACTATGTAAAACACCATAGTATCTAAATAACATAAAATTACACCACACTCCGGACGAGACGATTTCCTTCGACGGGGACAAATGGTGGCAGTCCCCAGATATTAGGAACATCGTGAATCAGGATACTATGCTTACGTCATCACTCATCTTCTCTGTGTTGCCATATCTATTTATCATGGCCATGGTGTACGAGATCATTCATTTTCTTTGCTGGCAATTTTTTGTTGGGAAAATGAGGTTGTAATAATTTAGGCTAATGTTGGATAAAGTATCTTGTATACCGATATTGTAAAAAGTTTATTTTTTACCCGAAAGGCTGTAAAATTACTGAACCGACTTGAAAATTGGTTCATTGTAAGCTACACTATCCTCGGGTGACGTAATTTATCCGTTACCACGGGACGTGGCTTGAAGCGCGGAATACAACCAGTCAGTAATATTAAAATACATATAAAGCACTTTGTACTTCTTTACAATATTAATGTACAAAGGATTACCTTTCATTTCTAGTCATAATATTCACAAAAACGTTTTATCCTGTCTGGAGAAAACTACGTGTAATAACTTACTTTTTTATTCTTGACTAATTGGCCTGAACCATACATAAAGGAGGAAATGAGGTCAATATTCTTCTAGGTTTTCCTCAAGGAGGGTCCATTTTGTCATTCCTTACTTTTTGGACGAACTATAAGTTAATTTAGCTGCCATATTTTCTGGGGTTTTCTTCGTAATATTACAGGTCAAATAATAAAGCTAAGGTACTGTTACTTCACTACTGTGTTTTTTCATACTTACAACTAGTGTTGCTTTTCTTTGCTACTTTTTTTGTAAAGCTGAAGAGTTTGTTTGTTAATAGTTCGATAATTTCCGCAACTACTTACCTACTGGTCGGAGTTGCCATAATTATTAAGGAAGTGTTTCCAATAAAACCAATTCACCTACTTTACACCCATTTACTTTCCAAAAAACAGAATAAACTCCAAACCACTTCACTTTAGCTTTCAGAAGAAACATTCACACCAATAACAATTTTATTGATAACATTGCATTTTCCCATTTCCATATAACAGGTTCATATTGCCAGCCCATCCATCACTGTTACAACTTATACCATTAGCTGTATCAAGGAAAACGCCCATTTCCCACTTTTCCCCACTTTCCTATGGGAATATTCTATGGCAGTCGTGTTTACATCAAAAACTCTCGTCTGTTTGTTCAGAATAAGTTTTTGAAAGACATCAGCTGAATTCAATCATGGCGTTGGTATTGTTGTTCGTTGTTTTTTTGTTAAGGGATTGTTCCTTATTTTCAGGTTGTACGCCGAAGAAGTATGGTGATTTAAATATTTAATAACGATTTTTGTAAATTACTAGTTGGTTTCGGCGGTTTCACCTGTGTCCCGAAGGAATAACTGGTTATTGGTTAAACTTTTGGCAGGTTGAACATTTTCGAAATCGGTACAGTTGATCCTGAGCTGAGAAGTTACAATTTTATCTCCAGGGTTACTTTCTTGTAGACTAAATGAAACTGAATTGAAGTCTTGAAAACAAAGTTGCTGTAGCTGTGAGGATTCATATATACATACTAATCTTAAACCAGGCGAGACGTATAAAATCATTTATATTGAATAGGATCAAGATGTTTACATTCATATAAAAATGATAAAACATTTATAGGTGACCAACAAGGCATACCTACGTATGTTCTTTTCACAAACGTTTGTGAAAAAGCTACACGCCATCATTCGCAGGCTGCCTTTTGTAACTAAACTACGTCGAGTAGCGTGAGTGCTGTCAGGAACGGCCAAGTGCGAGTCGGGCTATGTTTGAAACCTATTTCTCTGTACAACACTGTCCACTGCTATCTATAAAAATATGTTTATCTATTATCTATTTAGAAACTTTTCGACTATGAGATAGGTATGTGATACGGCAGTTGCTCCATGTAAAACATTGGTATACAGCTGCGCTCGATTAGACTGGAAACTACCACAACATAGCTGGAAAAAGTCTTCAAATAGTAAAAACAATGTTATGATTTATCAAAAGAAATATATGTTTCTCTTTGATATTTTAAAACAAAATTATGTAATACCTGAAAATTACACACTGTCCACAAAACATACTTCTCCATGGTGACTTATGGTCTCAAAGAAAAGGATGTGGCATCTTTGAAAACTTTTCCTATAAAAGAACCATCCCGCGTGATGGTGTTCGTAAAATTCGTATTGAAAGTGAAACCGCCGAACTTTAACTAATAATATGTCTAAAAGAATTTTCAAAATATTACAAGAAGGGCTCAGAAAGTGTACCAAGTATTTGAGGTCGTTCATAATATTAAATTTTATGGCGTAATTAAAATTTATGCCAATAAGACGATGCGCAATGTTGATAGTATAACGAGAATCTAATATTAATTTAGTGGAGTTATTATTTGAGTTGTGGGAATTGGCCCTTTATTTTCATAGTTTCGTAGAAGTTTGTATGGGAACTACGCCATGGGGTTTTCGCCTTAATTTTTAAGAAGACTCATAACATAACATATTTTAGGTAAGTACATCGATTTATGTAACTGATGTTTATTTAAAAAGATTTATATGACAGTGTTTTGACTCTGTTTTATTTTGCTCACAATGAAGTAAATAAAATTTCTTTAGCCAACTGAGAAACTATCTTATTTGGTCAGTGAGTCAGTGTACAAAGATTATGTAAATGTCACTAAACATACAGGTAGATATTATCATTACATGCATATGTGGAAACACACACTAACACAAACAATAATGATCCCGCGGCCAAAGTTAGTAGCGTTCACCAAAATTAATTACATAGCCAACGTAATTAATCGGTCCATTGTCTAACAGGACGCGGCCAGTTAAAACCGGTTATGATTGCCTGAAATCGGATAGTAATTGATTAAGAAGTGTATCAGTTGGCAGTGTTTTGATTAGGGATTTAAGAGGTTTTACAGACGATCTGGCTAAAACTGGTAAGAAAATAGGTAGGGCAAAGATCTTTTCTGCAAACTTAATAATATTTATGGTTTACAACGGTACGTTAACAAGTACTTACATATTATGAGACCTGGGATAGTTTCGAAACAGGTAACGCTCTAGAACAGTGGTTCTTAACCGGTGGTCCGCGAACCACTGGTGGTCCCAGGAGGCATTCTAAGTGGTCCGCGAAGCATTGCTTCGCGACGTTGCTATACGTAATCTTACTTTATTTTCATCGACTTAAGTATCTATGTGAGCAGGGGTTTTCGCGTGGACGTATATAAGTTAAATTTCGCGCTCGCTTCGCTCGCGGATCAGAAACTACGTGGCCTTGTTCTTGCATTTGTCAACAAACAAAAAGTTAAGTACGTTTGGGCTACATTTTACGTAATGTTTATTTGAGCCTGAAAAAATTTCGAGCTCGCTTCGCTCGCGCATTCCTAAACTACATAATCATATGTTTGTCTTTAAGAACCCTCAATTTAGGTAAACCAATGAGGTGGTCCCCGGCATGACAAACTTTTGGTAAAATGGTCCCTCATGATTAAAAGGTTAAGAACCACTGCTCTAGAAGAAACATAGAACAACCCAATATTTTAGGTACCTAAGTTAAAAGAAAAATATACATTACGTAAACTTAAGGCTTTCCTTATCCGGCCGTGTTAATTGGGGTTGACAGGAAACAATTTTCTTTACCTTTTTATATTTTTCCTCCATTTTATCCTTCACACAATCCATCCATCTTACCCTATGCGTTGGAGAGATTTTAGTGCTTTTCATTTGTTATTTTTTAAAGTATCTGCAGATTACAATAAGCGATCCATCCATTTATTTTTCTATTAGAGATTGGAATTTTATGGAAGAATTTGCGAGTTCGATTCCTGGTTAGACAAGTACCAATGTAACTTTTCTAAGTTTGTATGTACTTTCTAAGTATATCTTAGACACCAATGACTGTGTTTCGGATGGCACGTTAAACTGTAGGTCCCGGCTGTCAGTGAGCATCCTTGGCAGTCGTTACGGGTAGTCAGAAGCCAGTAAGTCTGACACCAGATTAACCAAGGGGTATTGGGTTGCCTGGGTAACTGGGTTGAGGGGGTCAGATAGGGCAATCGTTCCTCGTAAAGCACTGGTACTCAGCTACATCCGGTTAGACTGGAAGCCGACCCCAACATATTTCCATATTTCAGTCTCTGATAGGAAATCCATGGATGGATTAGTTATTGTAATCCGCAGTTAGTATATCCTACTAACTGCTCCCCGCTTTCCGGGGAAACTATGTTCCGCACCTGGATAAAAAGCAAGTTGTATGTGTCCTTTCCCGGGCTTTCGACTATCTATGTACCTATGATTTCGGTTATATAGATTTTAAAGACATATAGATTTATTTTCGCATTTTTATAATATTATAAAGGAATGTTGGTCCATATTCATGAAATAGTTTTGAATAATCATGAATCCTTACTAAAAAATCCGTTTTCCAAAAATATATTTTTGCATAGAAATCGCTGCATAGATTTGAAACCTGGCAGCTATAAAAGTTCGTGTAACGTGCAACCCATTTCGAAAATATCACGTTTTGTATGCGTTCTGTTGGTTTTTCAGTTTTCAGTTTTTTAGTTTGAGTTTGAATGAAATATTGAATATCTACGGCGTGTGTCAACTAAATTCCATGGTATATGTTTCGACTAAAAATCATTAGGGTATGTATAGAATAGAAATTTATCAGGTTTACAAACATTTTTATCTGATTGAACGCGCTGATCTCGGGAACTACTGGACTGATTTGAATAAAGGTTTCAGTATTATTTGGTTATTTATCAAAGATGGTAAAAAGATACTTTTATTCATGTCTGTGGAGTCACGGGACACGATGAAATCGCTGGCAGAAGGTACAAAGAAAGACTGCAGTTGCAGTTTAATATTAATATTGATAAAAACCCCCATTGTAAACTAGCATTGCCATTCAACGTGGAAATGCAGCCAGCCTTTTAGGTACACTGCCGGGTGACTGCGATGAGGACCAACTTTTCGACGCACTTTATTACTTTTAAGTTTTTTTTTAATGTAAATATAGATCTAGTCTTTTTTTTAAGATATATACAGGATTGAAATGGTAAATAAATAATATTATGTGTGTAAATAAAATAATTGTAGACTTGTAAACTAACAAAGTAAGCATTTGGTTAACGAGTCAAAAGTTCAACATTAGCCATTCAATTAATGGATAATTTCCTCTGTTATATTTTATAACAACAGACGGTTTGTCACAGCCGGGCATAGAAACCGTCTATTATTGTAAACCATAACCGTTCCCAATAAAATAACAATTGGAAATTATTTTAACGCTATCCAATAATATTGGTTCTATTAATTTTGCGTGATCGCCTTGTTGATTAAATTTAATTCAGTTAAAACTTAGAACATTTTATAACTGGAAACGCCTTGCCTTGCCTTTTCTACTGTCTAAAGTACAAAAAGACTGCTTAGGTCATTCTCGTATGTGCGTCAAGTTTATGATGAATTTATGCCTGTGTTTGTCAATTTTGTCGCGTGTCGCTATCGTCATTTGTTTCATTGCCTAGGCCTGCGCACCTAACTTGGCACCTCACTTCACGTGTACACATGTAAAATTCTTTATAACAAAACCGAAATGTTTGCGATAATCATTGTATCTAGATTATAATAAGCATCTTCCACAGAACAGTCCCTCTACTGCGATTATTTAACTTATTTCAGTCTTTTCAGTTCATTTGTTCATTTTTCATACGCTCGGGTTTTTGTTCTTAAAATATTTTTTCACTTTGAGATTTGTGGCGCCTCCAGCTAGTTATATGATCCAAGAGTTAAACATAGTTCAATTCAATTGATGAACTGGTTCAGTTGGTGGTTGTCAAGTGTTTACTTAGGACCCTTGTTTGACGGATATTTTTGGACTGTTATTATGGTAGAAAATAGATAACTATGTCTAATATTTGAATTTATAATAAATTGAACGGTTATGATTAGATCTATATTTTTAAACGATTAAAATAATTTAAGTATTGAAATTGATATAAAAAATATTTAGTATTTATCATGTTTTTAGTCATTCGTTTACTCTCTGTTTGCAACCGTTTTAGAAGCAAATACTTCAAGCATGTCAAATATATGCGTCTCCATTGTTTCAGGTTTCAGTCATGAATGCAACGAAGCAACAACAAACAAATTGTTGCATTAATAATATAATAGATCAACCTGCGCAAACACCAAAATTATTTGCAGACTAAAAACTATGCGGCATAATTGAATACACGAACAAGTCCATCTCTTTCCTATTTCAAATATGTCACCCTAACAACAGCATTTAAAGTTCCCCAGTTACTCGCGATTACTTTGTCAGAACAAATGTGCCCGATCGACTTGACTGCACAGTGCTCAACATAAAGCGTTTTGTGAACAAATTGCACTTACACCAACACACTGTGCAGTAGCTTCCGAAGCTCAAAAAGTAACCGCGAACATCTGTCAAATATCTTTGAGTTACACAGTCAAAAATGGGCTTTAAAATGAGTGATTAAAGGTTCAAGTTTGAGTAGTAAATGTGCATCTGTCAAATACCTTAGTATCATTTAGGAGAAAATGTACTGTAACGTGAGTGAATAAGATTCGATATTGCTTAATAAGTGAGAGAGTAGGTATAAAATCGTTGGATGCTCGCGTGTTGACGAAACCGTGGAACTTTATTTGGATGAAATAACTTTGGTATTCGTTTAAAACAATCAGTTTGAGGAATGTTTCAATAATTATTTTATTGAGTGGTATTTTATGTACTAAAATAAAAAAAATACATGTACTGAATTCTTATTTAAGACTTCGACTGTCCCAGAATGGTTTGAAATGTTAGCAAAAAATTATACAATGAGTGCATTCAATGGAATGAAAGTGCACTTAAATCCCAAAAAATAATGCCCTGAAACAATATTCCGGTGTGAACTATATTTAGGTACTAAAAAATAAAACGCATGCTAACTGTACTTACCTAATTTGTATTTTCTAATATCAAATCGTTCCCTTTGTACAAAACAGTTCATAAGCAACACCGAAACGTATTCTGATATACCTACTGATACACATAAAGTACCTACGTATCCCATATTTCAGTAACAAGGAACAAAATACGCGAACCTTTAGGCTCGATACAATAGGCTCTCGAAGTAAAAAGTCATGTAATTGCTTTCCTACAGTACAAAATGCTCGGAAACAAAAGACTGTTACAAGTCATTTGGACTCGCCCTTGTAAAAGTGGAGGGAAATATAATATACTCAAAACTATGATTTTGGCCATAACACATTTTTAGGGGGCTTGGTAGTTTATTTTTTGCTGGGAAAGTCGAAGTTTGTATGTACTTTCTAAGTATACCTTAGACACCATTGACTGTGTTTCGGATGGCACGTTAAACTGTAGGTCCCGGCTGTCATTGAACATCCTTGGCAGTCGTTAGGGGTAGTCAGAAGCCAGTAAGTCTGACACCAGTCTAACCAAGGGGTATCGGGTTGCCCGGGTAACTGGGTTGAGAAGGTCAGATAGACAGTCGCTTCTTGTAAAGCACTGGTACTCAGCTGAATCCGGTTAGACTGGAAGCCGACCCCAACATAGCTGGGAAAAGGCTCGGAGGATGAAAGTCCATTACCTTTTTTTTCATTTAAGATACAATACTTTTAAGGAGTGAAAGAGAGTTTTTCGGACTCTGTCCAATTGTAATTAATTTAAAAAAGTGCTGATTAGTAAGCCCAGTTTCAAAAAAAGTTTTGACTTTGAATTCATTAATTAAATAGGACTATGAGTGACCGCTTCCAACCTTTGTTTTTAGAAATCAACGGGGATGCCTATGATCAGCGGACTTCCTATGGCTGAAATAAAAGAAATGAATTGCTTAATAAATGAAAATGCTTATAATAAAATGATTATCTTTGAGATAAATGCCGAAATATTCCTCGGGATTGTAAGTCTTTAGTCTGTCTTATGGCAACGATGTGAACTCTTTACGTATCTATCTGCATTGGCAAGCAATTCTTTATACATTTACTAGCTTTTGCCCACGACTTCGTTCGCGTGGAATAGTGACTTCCGGCAGATTTTTGGTTTGACCAATAGATGGCGCTATATGTCCGGAATACATTTTATTTTTTATTTTCAATTTTTTTGTAATAAAAACTATCCTATGTCCTTTCTCAAGCTTCAAACTATGTCTGTACCAAATTTCACACAAATCGGTTCAGTAGTTTAAGCGTGAAGAAAAGACAGACAGACAGACAGAGTTACTTTCGCATTTATAATATTAGTAGGGATTTATACATAGGCATTACACACAAGATCTCCTTTATGAAATATGTATGTACTGCAAATGGTTTTCTCCTCACATTTGTGAATAAGTCATACTCCATTGGAGTTTGGAAGCTCTAAATAATTTACGTCGACAATAAAAATTTTCCTGCTTTTCAAAGCGCTATTGGAATTTTCCATTCGGAATCTTTCAGGAACTGGCTGCAGTCTTTGTTATTTTTGGAACTAAAGTGCTGAAGATTTGTCTGTTTTAATGTACGAATCTTAGGAACTCGGGACGAACTAGCCCATTTATCGAGAAAGGCTTTGGGCTTCTTTTTAACCGTGTGCGAGAAATAGTTCCCAGGGATTTATTTTATTCGTGTCCTAAAAATACCTTGCCTTGCCGTGCTGCCAATGAGCGACAGGCTTGAGTGTATTTTTTTTCATACAAAACAAATTAATATAAGAGGAAACAAAGAATCACTCGAGCGGCCATCGTAAATTCATCACTGTCACATACCACAACGAAAGCAAAGAGCTGTTTTATTAAGACATACAATAAGCTACTAAAGTGATCGCTAATGGTGAACGCACATTTATCGCAACCGAATGTACCGAACGCGCCGTACGACTTTTAGATATGAAATCTCGTATGTTTGCGCACGTCTAATCGTCGAAAATTACAAAAGGATCATCTATACTAATATTATAAAGAGGAAAACTTTGTTTGTTTGTTTGGTTGTAATGGATAAACTCAAAAACTACTGGACCGATTTTAAATATTCTTTCACCATTAGAAAGCTATATTATCTGCGAGTAACATAGGCTATATTTGCGACGCGGGTGAAACCGCGGGAAAACGGCTAGTTAGTCACAAGGTAAGTATAGACTACAACATTTTCAGGAGCATTTCTGTGTAATGTAACGTTCTAGCGAATGGTACAATACAGGCAAAAGCTCAGTCTCCAAAGCATTTCCATGAAATGTAACGTTCGTGCGAATGTTCGCAAAAGGATGATACACTAGAACATCCCATAGAGCGGCTCGTTGTTCTGTTACAAGTAAATGTTGTAGTCTATACTCACTTATAAGTGTGGTTAACATTTTGCTTATGACAAGTGTAAAGGACAAATAAAGGGGTTTTAGGTGCGTTCGGCTTGTATATGTGTGAGACCTCTCTTGAATTCGATTCGATGTCCGAGTTCGCCGCGTTCGACTCTGATAGATGTGCGTTCTTACGATTACACTACTAAAAGAGAGTATTTAAAACTTCCAATCAAGACAGTCTTTTCTGCATCTTTAGCGTTACGTAAAATTCAACTCTATCTTCAGAGATATAAAGCCGGAATTCGATTGCAAAGTCACGGTTTCAGGGTGTTAAAAATAATAGTCGTCATTCGCAAGGAATTTAAAAGGCTTGTCTCACTCTTGACGATTGTTCGTTGAGCTCAAATTACAAGGTTTTTCGCTTTTCATTGATAATGTTACCTTATTGCATTCAGAACAGGGGTGGAAACTTCGAGAAAATCAAGGAATTATTTCCATTCAAATTTTGTAATGGAGATCGCTGTGATTTCCCTTTTCTGTCGTTGTAAAAAAAAACTGTTTTCAAATTGAGCACCATACACATAGCAAAAAAAATACTTACAAAAAGATACTATTCTGAATTTACTTTGATGTTGACACTATCTCCTATATCTCTTTGGAAAACACTTTGGAAAACCATGAATGATAATCTCATCATGAGTAATCTGACAGATTTATCACATTTCATACATACCTAACTACAAAAAATATACTCGTTGCTGTTACAAGTGAAAAAATAATACCAGACTTAACTTATGGTAAAAAAAATTGTGTTCAAATGCTTTCTGGGGTCACATGAATTACCATTAATTTCTGAGAGCGTATTTTTTTTATGGAGTTACTTGCCGGTCTTTCTCTACAAGGTGTTGATTTGCACTTGTGCCATACTTCAGGAGGAGGACATAAAATACGTAAATAATCGATTGGAATTACAGTTGACGGGAAATAGCTAATATGCACTGCTTTTGCTGTCATTGTAATGTCATAGTATTTCAGAAGTAATCCAATTTTATGAATGAAATTTATGAATAATCGTTGCGTATGCTTTGTTTTTGCGTTTGTGTGAGGGCGCAGCACGGTTTTAAGGCCAGTAACACACGCGCCAAGTTTAAATATGGCTAGATGACATTGACGGATTTCCGAAAAAAAATTAAAATCAAAAATTTTTGTACCAATTTTTTTGTTGATTTGGGTTGAGAATCATTAGTATAATTACGTCCTTGACTATGGCACGGATGCAAATCAACAGCTTGTATAAGAAAGACCCACTCATATCATTTTTGAAGTATTGAAAAAACAATTGAAAGTCAGTTCATTGACTTTTAAGGAATGGTTCATTTGGTTAGCAGTTAGAAGCGCTAATCTGAACAGATGTCTCGGTGGGGGGTATAATTGTGATATTTTGACAAGTCAATAGTGAGGTGCCGACGTCGATGTCCAGCAGATGTCGATGTAAAAACGACTTTTTTACTATTCAATCGCCTTTCAAGAGTAACAGTAAAATAGATTTAACGATTGTGAACAATATGTAAAATTTAATTACTACAAAAACATAAAATAACAGGGACTTTTTAAACTTTTTCAATTTTTTCAATTGGAGTTTTTGTTTTGTCATGCTTTGCTTGAGAACTGTGGTCGCTATTTTCCACTGTTATCTAAATATATTGTTTATAACCTGGAGTTATTTAACTTTGCTCAATATAGCCTTAGTAAAATTTCACATGTTTTCCAAGTATCTTTTCTCAAAAATGCTACTATATCTGAGATAAAAATACATACAATAAAATTAATCTATAACTACAACCCACCTACAGATTTTCAGACAGACGTAATCTTGCTACCATTTTCCTTCTTTTCCTACTACATTTAAAAGAAAATAATCCTGAAAACGTTCCTCAATTTGTTAAGATAAGTATGAGGTTAAATAAAACTCTAGTACCATTACACACTAGTGTCCATTTGTAGGTACAGAACGTATTTACAGATTGCCATTACAGTTTTCTAGTACATTGGCTGGAACATTATGGTGGACCGTGAGCGTTAGTTTTTATTTTTACGATTTTTGCTGGAAAATACAAGGAACACCTTGTTTGTGTGTGTGCTTTTGATGTCGAAGGGAATGTGGTAGACTTTTAGTTGAAGTTTACAAATAAGTTAAAAGTTAAACATGTGTTTAATAAAATGTTGTATGGGAATTTTCTTTTAACACGTTAGTTTTTAATGAAAGTTTAATTTCTTTTGAACATTTTTGTGGTCTTAAAAAAATAAGAATTGACTGATATGATCGTGCTATGTAGGTATTCGAATAGATTTATCATTTAGTTCCGGTTTTAGTTAAAGACTTGTTCAAACATGTCGAGAAAGAAGATCTAATCTTCTTTATCGTACTGAAGATAAAATACTAATGCTATTAATTAGATATTTATAGCTTAGCTTTAACTGATTACATAATATGAAGCAGGACATACCAAATCACGTGGCGGAAAAATACTAACCAAAAATAGACAAAAAACAAAATAGTTTACGAAAATAGTTGCTAGGTGCAGCACTATTACCACGGCCTTCACGGGTGGCCTCCGATTGGTCGTTTAGGCCTCAATGGCGAGTTCCCAGCGCAAGCGCATTGGGACTGTCTACAAAACACACTGCGTCATCGGCTGCTGATCGGAACGGACGTGTCATAATATTTAAAAATAGAATTTGAAAGGTATGTTTTGATAACAGTTTGATAATGTGATTATATTATTATTTATTGAAGTGGATATAAATACGGCTGTCATTCGTAAATCAGCTGTTATTAGATAAAATATTTCTAGTTCTTATATTGTGTTAGAATAAGGTAGGTAACGATTTATCTAGTGTTAATAGTTTTTTTTGTTGTTTTGATTCTATTAAGCGCATTTTATTTATTGTTATATAGATCTTTGTGTTTAAATGAAACTCAAAATAAATCAAGTATGAAGATTATTTCATAAGACTGAATGAATTTAACTGTATATGTTAAAATTGTGTTTATTATGAACTTCAGTCTATATGGATTTCGTGTCGTAACTACGTTGTCATGGCAGCAAAATAATAAAACAAATGCCTAGTTCGGAAAACTAAAAGTGTTTCTTGAATTTTGTTAAAACCGAAGTTGTTTTTGTAATACTTGATGTTTTTTTAATGAATAGAAAAAAAAAAAATATCCTTTTCATTCCGTTAGTATAATTAACATCAAGAATTAAGCTAAGAAAATTATACACCGTACCTACTAATTATATTTTCCACTCAAATATTTCTAATCAAAGCCGTAACAGTACCATCTTCGTTAAGATTCTTTTGACATACTTTCTTTCAAAAAAAGCTGCGATATTTTCTTAAAATAATAATTGTATTTATTTTGATAAAATCCTCCTGACATTGTCCCAATTTTATTTGGGGTCGGCGCAGCATGTTTTTTTCTTCCATGCCATCTGTCGTCATCATTAATAAAAATAATATTCTTTATAATCTTCTAGATGGCAGACCAAGGATTTCTAAAGCCAACCCCAGGCTTCGCCACCACAGCAATACACGCTGGACAGGACTCAGACAAATGGAAGTCAGCTGCTGTAGTGCCTCCCATCGTGATGTCCACCACCTTCAAGCAAACTCCTGAGGGACATACTGCAAGTACTTCACCAGTTAACATATCTACGTTTTCGAGATTACCGTTACCTATTCGTTGGTAACTAGCAGAACTAACGTACAAAACCAGCAGTTTCAATAAAAACGATCTAGGTACCTAATGTAATTCGAAACTCAATTCACGTACAATCGAAGAGTACATTGAAATTGTAGCGTTACTACACAGCTACACAGTCCTTTCCTACTAATATTATAAATGCGATGGTTTGTATGTGTGGCAGAAACTGCTGGATGTATTCTAAAAATTGACAGTAGTTAATGTAGCTTGTACAACAGAATAACATACAGGCTACTTTTTATCAAGTGAAAATGATATACTTATCTGAATGAATGATTGTTTGATCTAAAATTATGTAATTTTATCTAAAAGTAACGAACCGTTTCGGATGAAATTTGGCATGGAGATAGGTGATCCTTGTGACGAAGATGGCTACATTTTATCCATGTTAGAGACGAACTTCCCGCGAAATGTGAACAAAGTCGCAGCCACATCTATCCATAACATATTTCTTACGATTCCCAGGGTTACATCTATGGCAGATCAGGCAACCCAACGCGCCACACTTTGGAGGAGTGCCTAGCAGGGATCGAGGGTGCGGAGTATGCTTACGTATATTCGTCAGGCCTTGGAGCGACCACTACTATATGCTCGCTGTTGGAAGCTGGAGATCATATTCTGTCTATGGATGACGGCTATGGCGGTACTCATCGGCTTTTGAGGTAATTATGATACTAGCATCCGAACATGGTTACACCTGAATTAAATTGAAACCATTCCGCGTAACCGGTTAATAAGTACCCTGTGCTTTCCTTGATAAATGGTCCATCTTACAAAATTATTATAGGTACATATTTAGGAGCTTATCTATACTAATATTATAAAGCTAAAGAGTTTGTTTGTTTGTTTGTTTGTTTGAACGCGCTCATCTCAGGAACTACTGGTCCGATTTGAAAAATTCTTTTAGTGTTAGATAGCCCATTTATTGAGGAAGGCTATAGGCTACTTTTTATTCGGGTCCGTGCCGAGGTTCAAAGTCAAAGTCAAAATCATTTATTAAAATAGGCTAATACGATTAGCACTTTTTAACGTCAAAATTTTACAATGACAGCACCCCCAAAACGCCCCCCTTTCACCACTTCCTAGTGTTATGGCTGGAAAGAAGAAGTGGTGAAGAACAAACTTCCCAGCAACACAGCTGTCTATTACAATTTAATTATTATTAATTTATTTTACAATTATACAATTCTATTTTATCAATTATTAATTTAAAACACCGAAAAATACAAAATAAAATAAAGCACTTTTGTTCCACTTCAGAGCTGCCATCTGCGTTTATCTGTGAAATAATCATTAACATTATAATATGCCTTTTTAACAAGAATTTCTTTGATTTTGTTTTTAAAAGAACTATCCGTTAATTCCAAGAGATGAACCGGAATCCTGTTATAAATGCGTACACAAAGCCCCACAAATGAACCGTGCACCTTATGTAGACGATAATTAGGTGCGGTTAACTTATGTTTATTTCTAGTATTAAAATGATGTATGTCGCTGTTTTTACTATATGAATCTAGGTTTTGCCTTACGTATATTATATTGGCATAAATGTATTGAGACGCCACAGTCAGAATACCAATATCCTTAAACCTTTCCCTAAGGGAGACTCTAGCACCAAGTTTGTATATAGCACGGACAGCGCGCTTCTGTAGTACGAAAACATTCTCGATATCGGCAGCATTGCCCCACATAAGAATTCCGTAGGACATGATGCAGTGAAAATAGCTAAAATACACTAGACGCGCCGTGGCTACATCGGTGAGAGCTCTTACTTTCCTGACAGCGTACGCAGCAGAGCTTAATTTACCCGTGATGCCAGTTATATGCTCACCCCATTGAATTTTGGAGTCTACTGTTATCCCTAGAAAAGTCGTAGCATGTACCGTTTCAAGTTCCTCATTGTTCAAAATTACACCGGGACCGAGATTTTTTACATTAGGCAAAGCAAATTTAATACATTTTGTTTTCTTCGTATTCAAAACTAAATTATTGGCTGTAAACCATTGCGTTACTAGTGAAAGACAAGAATTCACGTCATCAAAATCTACTCTATTCCTATCAACTTTAAAAATTAGAGACGTGTCATCAGCAAACAATACTACATCACACAATGATTTTAAATAATATGGCAAGTCATTAATGTATACAAGAAACAAAAATGGACCTAAAATCGACCCTTGCGGTACGCCCAAACGAACGGGTAGATTGGAAGATTTGACACCATTAACGTCAACACATTGCATTCTACCGCTTAAATATGAGCTAATAACACTAAGTGCGCTGTCTCTAATACCATAGTACTTTAGCTTCTGGGTAAGCGTTTCATGTTGGACGCAGTCGAACGCTTTAGAAAGATCACAGAACACCCCGATAGCATTCTGTGACTTCTCCCACGCACTGAATATATGTTTCAGTAGAGCAACTCCGGCATCCGTTGTGGAGCGACCCTTTGTAAAACCGTATTGTTCCGCATGTAAAATATTGTATGAATTAAAATGCCGGAGGAGTTGATTTAAAATTAGCTTTTCAAAAATTTTGCTCAACGCGGGCAGAATTGAAATCGGTCTAAAGTTGCCTAGATCGTTCTTGCTCCCGGATTTAAAGAGAGGTATAACTTTACTGTATTTCATAAGTTCAGGAAAGGTACCTGAGTCAATGCACTCATTAAATATACGAGCTAAATAGGGCGCAATATCGTCAATAATACAGTTTAAGACTTTAACAGAGATACCCCATAAATCACCTGTCTTTTTTGAATTTAATGACTTGAAGGTTCTTACTATGTCATAAGGTGAAATATAACTAAAGGTAAATGTGGCTTCACATTGACTAACACTACTACGTAAAAGTTTTTCGGCGTTGGTGGCAGAGGAGTCTAAGCCGCTAGTGGTCTTGATTGGAATATTAGAGAAGAATGTGTTAAATTCGCGAGCTACATCAGAATCTTTCTCGTAAACTTGATTCTCATTAATGATTTTATACTGATTATCACGCTGTTTGATTTTCCCGGTCTCGCTATTTATAATATTCCACGTCGCTTTTATTATACTCTTACTATTCTTAATTTTATTACTGAAATACATTGATTTTGCCGCATGACAAACTTTTTTAAACAATTTAGAATAATTCCTAACATATTTAATAAAATTTTCATCAAAATTATAATTTTTCATTTCATACAACTCATACAGCTTAGCTCTACTCTTGTAAATGCCGGGGGAAGCCCACTCATTGAAGTTAGCCGTTTCTTTTAGTACGAGCGTTTTGGTTTTAAAACTAGAATTAAATTCGTATTTTATTATATCAAATAGTGCTCCGTACATTAAATGGGGATTGTTTTTATTTAATATTTCATTGTCTAGTTTCGCGTTAATATTATTTTTAAAACTATTAAAACGACTGGTTGTTAAGGGCCGACATGTTATTTCCCACGGTTCACATTGGTTCCCACGGGATGCGGGTGAAACCGCTGGCAGAAGCTAGTATTGTATAAATGCCTTTATTAATGTAGGATAGAAAAAATAATTAATAATTTGTTTAATTTTCAGCCAAGTCGTAACTAGAATGGGAATCGAAGTCTCATTTACAGATTTCACAAAACTCGAAAACTTAGGGAAAAATATCAAGAAAAACACCAAGGTGAGCATTTCTTTATTATATTTTTTTGGATTGAATATGTAGATAAATTGTTTTGAACAGGATCCATTTAATTAGAGAATGAAATCAAAGTTTTTTTTCACCTAAAAAAATCATCATCTTTCATCGATGGGTTCTCGCACGACAACAGCCAGAAGGTAGTATTAGTACATTGTTGATAAATTATCACAGTTGAAGATTTATTTTTGGTTATTATGATTGTGATTAAATAATCCCGCTATGATATAATGTAAATATAATCAATCTTAATATCACTGAAGTATTTCATCGATTTAATCACGCACTTTTATACCTACTGTAGTTATTGCACAAGATTTTCTCTGTGATTAACTAAAAATTTCATAATATTTTTTTTATCTGAAAAGTTAAAACAACAACACATTGTTATCTCAACAGATTTTATCTAAATGGCTAGAACAAACGGTTCTAGCCATTTGGAAGGTCTAAGGTACATAACAAATTGTAGATGACTAAGAATCATCCGCTATTCACATGACACTTTCTCATTGTTTTCACAAACATAATGTTATTGTGTACATCCATATTTACAATTAGACCATTCTCTTACTCATTATCTTTAGTGTTTTGTTTTGAGGTCAAAAAGGTATAATGATAACGTTCAATTGCACAACGATTATTGTAGAGAGACCTGAAAAAGTCCATTGAGCGGTAGGCTAGGTTAACAGCTTTTTCACACTAGCGTGTTTTTGTTGGGCATAATAAAATCGATCGTACATATTCCGAGTTGTAAAAAACAGTCACCCGTTTTAAAAACGTCATATTTTTCACTGGTAGTTGTCAATTGTTTGTTAACTGGCAATGTCGTTCGAAAAGCTGAACGGAAAATACGCTGTGAATATGATACGGTGTGAAAGCGCTATAAGTTGTTCTAGACATCACTAAGCTGCAGTGTGATTCTATAAGACTTCACCCTAAACTTCGCATCTGAATCCGCCGTGAGTTACTACACTAGCGCTACTCTTGCGAGCGTGTTTGCGAGTTGAACTAAATTAAACTCGAGATTTTGACAGATAAAGTATGAGATGACTTTTAGAACGTTTTGAACCGAATGTGAAGTGAGAGTGAATAGCGAAGTGAAATGCGAAGTGAAATGCGAGTTGTTGGTTGAATTTTATAGAATCGACGTACTGCTCTCTAAAACAGTTTTATTTTTATTTCTTTTTAGATGATCTGGATGGAAAGCCCAACAAACCCTTCATTAAAGGTAGTAGATATTGCAGCGGTTGTCAAAATTGCGAAGAGCCTCGGTGATATATTAGTGGTGGTTGACAATACATTCCTTACGTGTTACCTACAAAAACCCTTGGATTTTGGTGCGGATGTTGTGATGTACTCAATGACTAAGTTCATGAATGGTCATTCTGATGTCGTTATGGGTGCTGCTGTGGTCAATGACGCGAAATTGGCTGAGAAACTCAAATTCTTGCAAAAAGGTCAGTTTTCTAACATACCTTCTTATAGCTTTTAATATTCTCCATGGAAACTACTTCAAACATGTGGATATAATATACCTAATTTCATCAAAATCTGTGTAGCCGCTTTGTTGTGTAAATTCTACAGATAGAAAGACGATGAACAAAATATGTAAGTTTAGGTCTCAGATCAAAGTGATCTGTGGTTTAGGTATTACCCAACTATTATTATTCTTACAGTTGACCTTGATATCGTATTATGAAATGTCATTAGCACCCATTTAGTTATCAGAACAATGCAGATATACCTAAATGTATTAATAGATTTACTATTGTAGATAATTATTGTTATGTGTAAACAAGATAAGGATTTGGATCGTCATACTGTTTTGTTGCACTTGCACTTAGGTAGGTATATGTTTTAGGGTTTCATAGCTTTTGACAGTTTAAGAAATCATTTTTCTTAATATTTTTTCTATGCAATGTAATGTGGGAATTACTTTTTAATTTTTAAGGGTTCTATTTCCAAAGGGTAAACGGGACCCTAATATAAAATTCGTCTGACGAGGCTGTGTCTTATGAACCGTGATAGTCATGTACCTACTTGAAAACACAGATAAAGTAGGTACATTTATATGGCTACAACACATGCCTACTGAAACGTAAAATGAAAACATTTTAACAGCTCGCATACACCAAGAGTGTTTTCTTCTGTTTTTAGATGCGAGTCTCGTGAGTCCGATTCAAACTTGGCCGGGTTTTTTTTCCAATAATTAAAATGGTTACCCCATCTTTTCAGCCATGGGTGCCGTGCCCTCCCCATTCGACTGCTACCTGGTGAACCGAAGTCTAAAGACTTTGGCTCTGCGTATGGAACGTCACAAAGCATCTTCCTTGGCTATTGCCCAGTGGCTGTCGAAGCACCCTAATGTTACCGGTGTTATGCATGCAGGTACGTAGGTCTTATTCGGCTAGCCTTTTCGGTCTTTTTAGCCGACTGAAAAAAAGGAGGTGGTACGCAAGTCGAGTGTATCTTTTTTTGATATTTGTCACACACACCTCGATTTCCCGAAGACTATGAAACTTCATACTTGCAATTTGCTCCAAGTGTGTGTAACGTTGTACGTTATATTTTGAATATTTAAAAATACTAGACTTGCTATATCTGAGCCGCGCGCCGCGAGCCGTGCGCCGTTGACGGGTGACGGAAACCGGTTCGGCGAACTATCCCTCCTATGAGGCGACGCGAGCAGAGCCGGCGGACAATCGCCAGACGAGCACTAGCACGACACCGCGAGCCGATACAGACTGGTCTATGTTGGTTTTTAACTCGTTGGTATATCGCATTTAATTTTATCCTAAATTAACTATTGTGCTTTTAAAATTACTATTAGAATCAGTGTATACCCCAGATCGGGGTTCAAGTACCAGACTACCTCCAGTGCACCTACCGTAGTGCACCTACCTAAAGTGCGCCTATCTACGTGCCGTGCCTACCTACGTGCCTATGCCTACCTACGTGCCTGTGCCTACCTACGTGCCACGCCTATCTACGTGTCCTGCATCTACCTACGCGTCCGGCATCTACTATCGCGCTGCACACCTACCCCGCCTGACCGCTGCCGAGCTGCCTGACTATACAGGATAGTGGTTTTCTATAGCGGGCCAGAACTTAACGCGAACTCGATTATTCTAAACCCACTCCCGGCTCTGCCGATCTTTTGTAGAATATAGTACTAGGATCTTTTTGTAATATATAACTTATACCAAATTCACTAACTTCTTTTTTTCTACACCTACTAGTCTACCTACCACTAAATCTAAACGTTACAGTGGCGCCCAATAAAGGTAGAATATATCGAGCCGTGTTTAGTTCTTGTTTGCTAAGCATTTTGTAGTTGTCCTGGTGTTGGTTGTCTGTCAGTTGTGTTGAATTTAATCACAGCCTACCAAATGTGAATCTACCCACATCTTTTTAATAATTTTTTTTTTCTCTCTAATATTTAAATTTAACTGTCCATTTTTACTTGACCTACCGTCAATATTTTTCTACCCCCAAATTTTATTTTTTCTTCACATTTAAATTCAAAGTTAACATACCTTAAATATATTTTCACATATGGTTAGACTGACCACAAACGTGCTGATTTTGCATCTGAATTGTTTTGTCTTTATTACATTTGTCCTTATTTTGCAACACACTCCTACTCTGCGGGTTTAATTTTCCATCATGTCTTACCCTATTAAGTTTTTATCGCTACAAAAAGCTGAACTAGATTATGAAGTTACTGTTCGTGATGGTACTGGGGGAGATTCGGTTAGCGAACTTCGGAAACAGATAGTTAAATTACCTCCTATAGTACAAATAACAAACTTATAATTTTAATCGTAACTATTCCAAACACTAATCACTACACTAAACCTATAATTACTTCTAATGGAACCCTACAAGAAAGTCCCAATTTATACACTAATTAAATTAACTATTAATATAAATAAACTATTAAATTAATTACCTAAGTATAAAGAATAACTTAAACTAATTTTAACAGAATGTTACTACGGCTAGGTAAAGTAAATTAAATATGTAAAGTATTTTCAATTTTTATACTTAAACTTCGTTGGTTATAGCTAAATATATTTAATTTTAAACAAAGTTAAAACCAAAACTAAATGCACTAAATGTAACTAAAACAAATACATAATATAAACTAAACTAAATAATTTAAACTAAAAAACTAAACTAAATAATTTAAACTAAAAAACTAAACTAAATAATGTAAACTATACCCGCTTACTACTACTACCCATAACTATTCCTTTTCTATTTTTCACTTATTGGTCTACCCCAATAGTTTATATGATGATGGTCTACCCCATACATCGTATTCCTACCATATTAAATATATTATGACTATCGGCCCTACACCGATGGTTATAAACGAAACTTGATCGTGGTTCTACCCCATAGATCCCTTCTGTATGCTAAAGGCCCTACACCTTTGGTATTCTTCGGAGCGGTGCAACTCCTTAAATAAGCCTTTGCAAGAGCGGTTGATTACTCTATAAGTAAGCCTTAAAATCACAAATATAACTTATGTATTTATCCTTTCTAATATTCAATCTATCAATTAATAGTTATGTGTAGTTAGTAATCGCTCGATTTCAGCCTTATCCTCTTCCAGCCATGACTGAACTGGGTGAGTGTTCTGTGCACTATAGGCAGAATACTCAGGTTGAAAGGACGCTCACGCACAGATGTCTAGTGTGATGTCGGCTATTTAATGTAAGGAAGAATGAAAGGTGAGGGATGATTACATTATGAATGAAGACGAATGAAAGAGAAACTCAGATCAGTTGTTAGCAAGAGCGAAAGCAGCGGATTTTTCCTAGGAAAAATCCTACGCTAAAAAGGGGGGTACTGTAACGTTGTACGTTATATTTTGAATATTTAAAAATACTAGACTTGCTATATCTGAGCCGCGCGCCGCGAGCCGTGCGCCGTTGACGGGTGACGGAAACCGGTTCGGCGAACTATCCCTCCTATGAGGCGACGCGAGCAGAGCCGGCGGACAATCGCCAGACGAGCACTAGCACGACACCGCGAGCCGATACAGACTGGTCTATGTTGGTTTTTAACTCGTTGGTATATCGCATTTAATTTTATCCTAAATTAACTATTGTGCTTTTAAAATTACTATTAGAATCAGTGTATACCCCAGATCGGGGTTCAAGTACCAGACTACCTCCAGTGCACCTACCGTAGTGCACCTACCTAAAGTGCGCCTATCTACGTGCCGTGCCTACCTACGTGCCTATGCCTACCTACGTGCCTGTGCCTACCTACGTGCCACGCCTATCTACGTGTCCTGCATCTACCTACGCGTCCGGCATCTACTATCGCGCTGCACACCTACCCCGCCTGACCGCTGCCGAGCTGCCTGACTATACAGGATAGTGGTTTTCTATAGCGGGCCAGAACTTAACGCGAACTCGATTATTCTAAACCCACTCCCGGCTCTGCCGATCTTTTGTAGAATATAGTACTAGGATCTTTTTGTAATATATAACTTATACCAAATTCACTAACTTCTTTTTTTCTACACCTACTAGTCTACCTACCACTAAATCTAAACGTTACATGTGTTATCAAGTCAGGATGTGGTGGAAGCCCTACACAAAACGAGGGCCTCCCGTAAATTGCACGACATCTTGATCATCCCTATAAGACCTGATATTCGTATGAATATCGTTTGATTCTACTATTACACCTGCATCCTGAAAACTGAATGGTGACTCCAACATAGTTTGGCAAAAAGCTAGGCCAATGAAATATTGGCACATTATTATTCTTTAAATTTTCAGGATTACCATCTCATCCACAATACGAAATTTCCAAAAGACAAACGGCTGGTCACTCGGGGATCGTCAGTTTCATTCACAAAGGAGGCCTGAAAGAATCCAAAAAAATCATGAGCTCCTTGAAAGTGTTCATCTTGGCTGAAAGTCTGGGAGGATATGAAAGTTTAATTGAATTGCCGTCAGTATTCTTAATGCCACCAAATGATTTCATGGTATTTTTTGTCATTTATGATAAATATATTTATAACTATTTATTAGAGTAGTAACAGCTCTCTTTTTACATGACTATTTCATTGCTTATTTACCTTATTGCACTACTAACTGTTCCCCGCAATTTTAACATTGTCCTGGGTGAAAAGTAGATTATTTTTGTCACTCAAGATCTATATTACCAAATTAAATTTAAATTGGTTAAGTATTTTTGGCGTGAAACCCCTGCAGACAGAAATACAGAGTTACCTTTCTAGGATGTAGTAAGGATTAAGCTGTTTTTTTTTTATAAACTGTTTGAGTTTCAAAGTCTTCATTTATAATTTCCAGTTCGTTAATGACGCATGTGTCAGTGCCAGCAGAGCAAAGAGCTGAACTCGGCATCTCAGACGCGTTACTAAGGCTCACAGTAGGCCTAGAAGACGTTGAAGACCTCATTAAAGACTTGGAACAGGCGTTCAAGGAAACATTTTAATGTTAAAGGAATCACGACCTTATTTGCTAAGACTTATGATTGCATTTGTTTTTGATGGAAACGTTTTATTTGTACCGGTTAATTATTGTTTTTGTGATATGGAATAGTGATATTATAAGATATAAAGCATGTTATGTTGGTTGTTTCATTTTTTCCTCTTCTGAAGTCATGAAAAGAAAATTAAGTGCTTTCTATAAATTGCAAATAGGTTAACTGTTTAACGAAACTATGATCTTTTAGGTACAAGGGGAAATCTTATAAGATATTTTTATAATAACTGTGAAAATATGTCAAATCACACAATAACACATAGTTTGATTCTGTTTCATGTGAAAAAACACTTATTTTAGTTTTTCTTTCCCCATTCCCCATCTACAGAACTTCATAAAACTATTCATTTGTCTGTACAAAGCGTTCTGAGAATATAGGATTGCAAGCTCTTAGTTCCTTGTTTATGGTTATCAGGTTTATTACTATTTAGTGGCATGTGGAGCTTTGTCAACAGTTTTGTCTGGTCCTGCTAGGAATGTAAGAAATTCTAAGGGGTTTGTTTTGTTTTTCTAATTCATTGGGAATGACTTTGGATAATGGTATTCTAGTCTTAATTCAGTTGCATGAAATATGTAATAAGTTTTCTCAAAGCTAAAATTTTACGTACCAAACACTTCGGGGCATAAAAAAATATAATATATACAATAGATAACGGACACTATTCTATACTACAAACGAAGAGAAAGCAAGAGAATAAAACATAAAATGTCGTAACTAAAAGTTAAGTAAAAAATATAAAACATTAATTACCAATTTTAAGACTTAAATTACGGTCTACAGTCTACACTCATTTTAGTAATGTGTAAAAGCAAAACCTAAGTCCCGCACAATTCAAAAAGTGGACATAAAAAATATATCCCGTATTTGACTACGGTAGTAAATTACTTGCTTATTTACTTTCAGTGGCAGTAAATTCAAATCGGACCATTTATTTGTTAAATGAATTGAATAGTCTTTTGTTTTACGCTCAGTTTCCAACGCTTGTTATTTTTGCTCATTAGCCGGGAACTTGCTATTCTTGGACTTATTTAATTCTACAACTAAAATATACTAGTAGCTGGACTTGTCCTCTGGCAATGCTTAAATAATTTAATTTGAGTTTATTTTATTTACTGTGTGGCTATCTGTTGTGTGGTATAACTGGGCTATATGATTGTAGTTGTAGACTAGCGCTTTCTGGCGTGTTCGCCTATGATTTTGCAAAGATTGTTTCATAGGATCATAGAATTTCAAGAGACTACACCGAAAAGAAAATTCTTCACGTACTGGGTAAAGGATTACTTTCTTTTTTCTAGGGGAAGATCATCAAATTGTTGAGAAAAAAACGAAAACTCACCATGTTCCTTCTAGAGCCCTTTGTGTACCAGACCCACAAAAGGTAACTTCTTCGTACAGTCCAACAGTCAGGTAGGTACTTCTCCTGAGTTTAAATCCATCTCCATCCAGAATTATATTGAGATTTCCCTAAAATCATGACGGACAGACATACTTTCACATTTATTAGTAAAGATGTTGCATCTACTGGACTTCTAATGTGCTCTTTGAGGACCACAAATTAATTCAATTTTGCCTTGACGCCGGTTTCATTAGCTCGTATAACGAAGTATTCAGCGGCCATTTTGTTTTATATTTTGATGACGTCACACCGTGTTTATAGCTTAAGCTTGTCTTTGTTTGGACTGTGTTAATAATTTTTGCATGTGTGATTTAAAAAGGCTTTTTCTCGATTTTTTTTTCATTGTTTGTAGATAATGCCATGGTCTGTACAAAAAGATCGAGAAGTTTTTGTTTTGTTACTAAACAGTGTTGTCAACTTGCCAAATGTTTACGTTTTCTTCGAGCTATTAAAATGAACAACTGTTTGGATAACAAATAGCGAGTCATAATATCAGTTCTACTTTGAGTATTTGGATAAAAGAATAAATACATGGACAACAAAATTAGAAAAAATAATGATTTAATAATTAAATTTTTTCCTTATTCTGTTCCTCTAATATTAGTAGAGAACCCTAAAAAATCCGCCGTACCCTAACAATGGCTTTGAAATAAGAGTTATTTAGAGCGTCTAATTAACGCGCTAACGGCATTCAAGGAGGCTAAACGCCAAACTTCTAAATAAAGTATTGTTCTCGAACAGCGCCTTTAAAAACTTTCTCCCTAAATCATCTGGGAATGTCCAACGCTGCTGTAAAGTATAGCTTGCTTTGCTTTATAAGCCTTAGAATTAAGCATGATTTGTACTTGGCGCGTGAACTTGGCTGCTGGTGTTACTGAAGTCGGAGATACAAGAAGTATGTATGTGTATGCTGCAGCATTGTAGTCGGAATAGTTACCGAGTCTTTACCAGCATTTAGTAGTCAGTGGTGATCAGACGTTTTGCTCGTAAAGCCAGTCAAATATGTGCTGCAGTCAACTACTCCTGTCGAAAATCTCAAGTTAAAATGAGCATCTTATTTGATGAATATTTCTCCGTAGTTAAAATTACAGATAGTCTGGAACTCGAAGGTGGATAGAATAGAAGTGAGTCCTTCTACTCAATCCTCACCAGTCATCATCATTTGTCACCTACGAAATACAAACTCGTACATACCGTTTATCACAGAGACTTCATCCGATATATTCAGTCTTTTATCTTTATTCTTCAATACAAAACATCCCCACTCCACCAAAACATGCATTATATTTCTAAAACGCCTTAACATAAAAATACTACGAGCGTCGTACGATATCGATAACTTAACGATTGGAAACATTCTAAAGCATAGTCAATATCCCTTGCTAAATGACTTGGAAACCAACATGCTGCCATGGGATTTATGGGGTCGAACACCAAGATATGGTTATGGGTTTAACGCTAACTTTAAGATAGTTGCGATCGTTTTGTTGCGGGTAAAAGTATCTTTAAAGACGGGTGTGGTGTGAAGTATTTAGTAACTATGTTCGTTAGGATGAAAATGAGGAGTGGTTAAGCTGGCACCTTAAACTAAAAAGTATGTTTAGCAAAAATAACTCGAAAACCACAAAAATCGTGGAACATGTCGGGGTATATTCATGTACCTCTAGGCTTGAGCAATCTAGGTTTTGGGTTAGAGGTCACCTTTTAGACACCTTGTGTGTTGAAAAGTCAAATGTTCATGAAAAACTCCTTCAGAGTATTACTGAAACTACTACAAACAGCCAATTCTCCACATAAATCCAAATAAACATTTATACAAATTGTAGAAATACTACTCTATTCAAATGCACAATTCAATTGGAGACATAGAAGATATATTTTTCCAACAAATAATACAGATTTCTATACCCATATTTGTGTCGCCGGATCTATGCGTTTCTATTGAGTTTGTATTGAATATTATTCTTTGGAAAATAAATCAATTTATTTATCTTGCAACTGCATGCGTGGTAACACTGGCGGACAGATTTTATAGTCTATGTTTTGCAAATATATTTATTTAAACGTATGCCTTTGAATATTGGAGTTGTGATTTTTATTGGCATTGAATTGAGTTGTGAGAGATTTTGTGTTTTGAGTAGAATGAAATAGACAGTGACGTATGTGGTGTGGAAAGTTTGTGGAAAACTGTTATATGACACTTGTATTTTCTGAGTAATAAATAGTAGTAGATAATGTATCATATCGGGTGTGTCGTTCACAATCACATTAAATGAAATGCGTTAATATACTGGTTAATATATGTCGATTAACACAAAGAAAAAAGAAAAATATATAAATATTTTTGGGTATATATTATTTAGTAGGTATATATTCATTATTTACGTATTGTTTATGTAGGTATAATATACAATATACAGCTGTTTTCTTCCATTTTAATTTCTGTTTCCTTTGCTTTTTACACACTGTCTACATCTCTTTTATTCTCTTTTTCCTTTCGCAGGTATGCTGGAAGAGATTTCTTAAGAAATAAGCATTACCTTTGTAAATTCTTTCTTTCCTGTCATCTTTCTCTATTATGTGTGTGTACAAAAATTTGTAAATAAATAAATAAATAAATAAAATACGTAAAAATAAAAAAAATGAATTTTTCAAACAAAGTAAATAGAATAAAAATGTGCGAAAATTAGAACACCACATAAAAGTCAGTCATTACAAAAGCTGTGTCTACGCTAGACGAACCAAGCACGAGCGGAGCACATGCAGAGCCGTTCTCGGCTCGTCGTTCGCGGCGTCAAGTGTGGACGTACAACGAACCTACAAAGCTCGTCTACGCTAGACGAACCGAGCACGAGCGGAGCACAAGCGGAGCCGTTCTCACAATTCTACATCCTTACCCAATTCTTGGGATATACGACACCATGCATCAATCTTCTTATTTTTTTTTATAGTAATGCTCATGTTTTGGGTCCCATATCAATCGATTATTGTGATACAATTAAAATTAATTGCACGGAAGTATAATAGTAAGACTGACGTCTGTCACTAAACACGTCCACGAGCGCACTGCGAGTGCGAAGCAAATCCGTGTTCGTTCAAAAACCGACAACAGGCGGAACGCAGCCGAGCACGAACAAAATGCTCGCAGCGCGCTCGTTAGAGGCTTGTTAAGTTGGTCCACACTAGACGAATTGTGTTCGGCTCGTGCTCCGCTCGTGCTCGGTTCGTCTAGCGTAGACACAACTAAACAACTGAAATTCTCCCTTGAAAACTGACAGTTGGCAACTGATCAAAACATTCGATACTCCTAACTTTATCTCTGCTCTTTACACATGATGTTGTAATTTATAAAAACGAAAAATGACTCCTGTGGTTAAACCACTGAATGGATTAGATAACTTTTTTTTATTATTCTCCATAGAATATCATAAAGTATATGCGATAGGATTTAATGTGATTGTGAACGACACACCCTGTATATCCCGTGTATCTGATATCGGAAGTGACCTGCGTTTGATCCCTCTCCGGTGATGTCGGATTGCCGACCTATCGACCATGAGATTGTAACTGTATCTATGCAAATGCTTATTCTTACACTGTATGTCTGATCTCCTTAGAGAGAACCACCACCGTGGCCAACAATCGGTCTGGAAGCCATTATTATTATATTATTCCACTTATTCTCCTAACACATTTTATATCGAATTTATCAAATATATTAACTTATAAAGATCATTGCACCTTGTTATCTAATTTATCCTTCACGTGGACACCACTCATATTTGTATGTATGACATATAAAATGGTATTACTATTGAAAAATGTTCGCACGATAAATTCGATTTATATTTTCAATTTATTCTTATTGCTTAGAGTCGTCTAAACGAATAATGCTAACTTAGTTTAGAGTGTCAAGCTAAAAAGCAAGTTATTTTTTATTAGATACAATTAGAAAACTGTCTTACGAACAGTTTGAAAATTGAATCGTTTGTTGGAAAATTTTAACGTCTGGGGGGAGCTAAGAATTTACTAAGTTGATGGGAAGACATAAAATTGAAATAACAGCTTTTACGTTACGAGAAAACCTAGTACATGTACATGTTTCAAGTGGATGTTAAAAGTTGCTATTTAAAGCCGGGTATCCACTTAGGTTCGCCGTGGTTTGCGAACACTGTGTGCTCAGCGAACGTGAACGTGTACAGTGTACACACTTAGGCTGCAACATCAGTGAACAAACTGCGCTCCCCTTTGAGTTCGCGCAAAAAACCGCTTCCCGAGCGCTCCGCCGTGCTCCGATCGTGCTCCAGTCGCGCTCCGCGATCACGACGTATCCGTTATGTTTTGGTTTGCGGAGCGGGCGCGTTCGCGAACCACGGCGAACCTAAGTGGATACCCGGCTTAATATTGCTTGTAGTTTGTGCAGTTTAGGTCGTTAAGTAATTTTTTTTTGTTAATTAGATATGAGCTTAATCATATTTTCACTGCATTTCAGGTCTCTAGGTCCATGATTGTACATGTTTTTCCACTTAATTACACATAAATAGTAGAGATTATGTCAACACTACGTAAGTATCCTACTAACCCTCAAAAGAAAATACTGCGAAGCTAATTCTTCGAGTTCATAATGCGGGTATTACATCATTGTGAATAGGCCTGTATAACGACTTCATTATAACAACCGTGTCTTTGGTAATTTGAGGAGATGCCCCCATTTATTTAACAGGTTAATAATATTAAGGTGATCGACCAAATTATGTGTTTGGCGCTCCTTTGGCAGAGTTTTTTTTGTGTTAAACAGCTATGAATTTTGAAAATGGTGGCTGTCGAATGTGAATGGGATGAAATAAAGCCTTGTTTGTATCTGGCAGTTGGTGATGATGATTATTTTATGGTTCTGTAATTAAGCTGAAGCGTTCGTTCTCATGAGTTTTTTTTTGTTTTTTTTTTTGTATTGTTTGAGCAATTTTGTATGTTTAGAATTATACCTACCTTACTTAGTGTAAACAAATTTGCACGCCGTAAGGCAAAATGTATCGGGACTGTTGTAAAATATTATTTCCAGCTAATTTGTATACCTACATTTGGCAAGTAAATGATTCTTATTCTTACTCTTATTATTCTAAAACTCTTTCAGTGTTACACAGCTCATTTATTGAAAAATAATTAAGATTACTCTTCATTTGGGTGCGTATAATTTAAACTCCTACGCGTCAAAAAATCCTCATAAAGCGAAAGAAAATCTATCTGTCTGTCCGAGCTAAAACTGCTGAACCTATACTATAGTAAACAAATAATTTAGACCCTAAGAAAATATAGCTTCTGCCAGCGGTTTCACCCGCATCCCGTGGGAACTACTTCCCGTACCGGGATAAAAAGTAACCTATAGCCTTCCTTGATAAATGGGCTATCTAACACTGAAAGAAATTTTCAAATCGGGCCAGTAGTTCCTGAGATTAGCGCGTTCAAACAAACAAACAAACTCTTCAGCTTTATAATATTAGAATAGACTAGCTTCTGCCAGCGGTTTCACCCGCATCTCGTGGGAACTACTTCCCGTACCGGGATAAAAAGTAGCCTATAGCCTTCTTCGATAAATGGGCTATCTAACACTGAAATAAATTTTCAAATCGGACCAGTATTTCCTGAGATTAGCGCGTTCAAACAAACAAACAAACAAACTCTACAGCTTTATAATATTAGTATAGATACGCTATACCAACACTACATTACGAGAAACACGCCAAAAATCTTTGTCGTAAAATTTAGTTTGCTTTACAAAGTGCGCTCCGAGTATAGAAGGAGGAATTGCCCCTTCCAGTCTTTATTTCCCGTGTTATTTATTTCATTTCGTACATTTTGTTTAGGGTTCTAAAAACTTTGGCCATTGTATTATGAGTTATTAAAGGGGCAAATAGAGAGTTTTTGGCACTCAAGTTTTTGAATAGGGGTCTCATTTCCTTTGTTGAAAATTGAAGAGGTATTTTATTATGTTTGTATGAAAGCGAAGCTTTTTGAGTTCAATAACGTTATTTACCTAAGGCTGGAACCAATTAGTATTGTCTCGTGCTGAAGTTTGAGTGATAAAATATAATCACATGGAACGCCTACCTTTCGAACTTTTCTTCTTGGTTTGACCGGGAGCTAAGCTTTGTTAACTATAGGTAGGATTTACAACCTATAATTTATTTTCACTTTTAAGACTTTTGGAATAAAGATTATTTTTGCATGATTTCTAATTTCTACTGTTCAATGAAAGAAAGGAAAATGTACTAAACGTGTAACCAAAATTATTGTTATCCTTATGGAGTGCAGAAATTCTCACAAGGGGAAAAATACCTTTATCACCCAACTTTCTCCCTTTAATAGACAGACCCTCATTTTGCCAGTTACGCTAAGACCCATGTCATATATGGCGAGGCTTTTGCCATTAACGGGAAATTCCACTTCGATACTAAAGGTGCGTTTAGACGAAAGAAGTAGACCTAAAACAGCACCATTTTTTGCAGCATTTTAGTATGCTTTCGAACAAATTATCAATTGAAATTATTTACAAAAAACAAAAGACTGCTCTGCTTTTGTATTTTGTTTTTCTGTCTAATCGAACTAAGTAGGTGAGGATAGACATGAGCCTTTGGGTGCTTGGTAAATGCACCCTTAGAATTTTCACATAGGCCAACGGAATAACCTGATAATTACGTGGTTACCCGTGTCACTATTTACCATTATAAGGTTTCATTTTCCTCATTCACACATCAATAAAATTCCAGTCCAAACCCAACAATTCTAAAACCTTAAAATTCCTCTCGATGTTACATGTCGGTGTAACAAAAGCCATTTCAAGGTCGTGCTCGCGTTTACACCGTTGGCTGGTCTCGTTTTACACTGAAAACTACATTCCGTTGAAAAACCTCTCTTTCAGGCGAATAGGCTTTTTCCAACTGGTTTGTTGGATCCCAGTTTAGGGTCCCTGAATATTTTATTTTGAATTCTTGTTCTCTGGTCTTTCCCAATCGAATTGAAGGGAGACTTTTTTATTAAGAGAAGTGTTAGATATCACGTATTTTTTTTTTACCGTGATGATAAATAACCAAAATTGATTTCGGATTTATCACGTCTGTGAAGAGAAAAGTGGTCATTTGCCATAATTTATAATTCCGAATTTCATAGATCACACGATGTAATACCTTTTTTTTTAACTACGTCAAAAATCATCAAATGACCCCTCACGCTGTGGGTTAGCAGCGGTGAGGGAGACTTACTGACTAACAACCGTCGAGTTCCGTCGTAGGCCTTTTATGTACCAGGGCCGCGGTAACTCTTTCGAATAATCCCGCAGCCCCCGACAATATAATACCTAAACAGGACTTATTCTTCAAAGCATCCTGAATTACCAAAAATCTAAGCAGTTACTCGCTACTATAGAAATTCAGGTTCACAAGTCACTAAATCCACCAAGACCTTATCGGGATTTTTACGAGACCAACTAAATAAAGAGCATTTTATATCCCGGTCTACTTAAATTTCTTTTAGTTCTGTGGCCAATAGCCCGAAGTCTGAATAGCTTCAAATAATACGTGTTAGTGTGTTTTCGAGCCAGAAGGTACGTTTTCTTGCAATTTATGTGCTTCATTCGCTTTATGCGTTGGAAAATCACTTATAAATGTTTACAGTAGCGATAGGGGGGTTAGAGGTAAATGTTTCCCCTTTTGAGTGTTATGTGTTTGCAGTGGCACGGTTAATGAAATTGAGTTTTTTTATATTTAAAGTTGTGTTTCACAAATTGCTCTAGTAGTAAAAATAGGTGATTTTTGTGTAATATTAATGGAAATCATTAGGTTTCAAAATATTTTTTTAATTTCGAGTTTTATATTCACATATCATCATCATAAAAAACATTGAGGAATTAGATAGGTACCTGTATTTTTTTCCAAAATGAAGGTCTGTAATAAACCACTTTTACTCACGATGACATATTTTGAAAACAACAAAATCAACATAATTCTCGGTACCGATATTCATATTTAAATCAAATTGCGAACTCGATTGAATTTGAGTATTCCCGAAACATTAATGAACCACAAATATATAGGTAAATTCTTGTAATCATAAATATGAATGTTTTTTCTGAACCTCATACCTATTAAAAAGGCTTTGGTAAAATATGCGGTTTGGGATCGAACGTGCTTGAAATGGTTCTATTTTAGGAACTGGTCTTGTTTCCATGCTAAATATGAGTTACATTATTGAAAGTAAGAGGTGTGTTCGTAAAGGTAATAATATTGCAGATACGAAATTGACAGCTTTTGAAAGGAAGGTTCTTTTCAGGCTTCTTTTCATTCCCACATCATCGTCATTATCATTTCAGCCATCGAACGTCTACAGTTGGACAGAGGCTTCCTCCCCATTGATTTTCAAAATTTTCCGGTTAGTGGAATACATCCTTTCCGAAAAATGCTCTTTCGAAAACGATTACAGTATGCAGTTTCTCCGTCACGCGTGAACAGAAATCTCCTGCGCTCATATTCATAAATCAGTATGGAGATGAATAGAAGTGCATAGTATACAACGATCATTTATTCGGCCAGCATCAGGACGACCAAAAACTTTTATGGATTACACTTTAAATAAACTGTCAGCTTGTCATCGGGCTAACTAAAGGTAAATTTAATTATTGCATAACTTGTAAATTATAAACTATAAAAAAACGTAAATTATAAAAAAAAACCTGTAAATTATTAAAATATAGGTACCTGTAAATTATAATTATCGTAAAAACTTGTAAATTATAAAAATACTTCCTATAACATCGTTAAAAATCTTCGGCGACAGTATTTTAAGGCAAGAGGCGTATAAACGTGATTGTTCCGATAAAATTGAGATATTATACCAACGCGCCCTTGTAATAACGTTCGCGTTCTTATTCAAAAGAAATTCGGTTACACGGATGAAGCAATCACTCGATTTCCCGAGACTTGATTGATTCGAATTGTGTGTACGCATGTGTGTGTATGTGTGAGTGTGTGTGTGTGTTTGTGTTTACCGTTGTCTGAATTATGACAAGAATTTATGATCGTTTGTTTTGCTTTACAACGTCATTTAGTTCTATGGTAAGCAGAGTTGTTTGTATTATAGGTACCAGACAACTGATAAAAGTTATGTACCGATTTGTTTTTTTTTTCTAAATACAAACCTACTACCTATACAAGGTGTTGATTTGCATTTGTGCCATATTTTAGGAGGAGGACATAAAATACGTAAATAATCGATTGGAATTACAGTAGACGGGAAATAGCTAATATGCACTGCTTTTTTTGTCATTGTAATGTCGTAGTATTTCAGAAGTAATCCAATTTTATGAATGAAATTTATGAATGATCGTTGCGTATGCTTTGTGTTTGTGTTTGTGTGAGGGCGCAGCACGGTTTTAAGGCCAGTAACACACGCGCCAAGTTTAAATACGGCTAAATGACATTGACGGAGTTCCGAAAAAAAAAAATTACGTACCAATTTGTTTGTTGATTTGGGTCGAGAATCATTAGCATAATTACGTCCTTGAATATGGCACGGATACAAATCAACAGCTTGTATACACGCGATTTGAATTGAAGAGCCATATTCATCTGCACAAATATTTCACATAATATTCGGTAACCTAATTCAAAATCTCTCTCACGTAATTACTCATCACTCAGTAATTACTTAGTTACTTAAAGTTCCTATTCTAATCTTCAACTCTTTCGAGATCTATTTAAAATTCCTTCCTCAGTAGATAAAGTTCTATAGACACAAGCTAACACCTTTACCGACTAATATCGTAGTCATTATGTCACTCAAGAGGTCCAAGGCTTTAGGGGACTAAAAATAGCACCTTCGAAGGTAGGGTGACACTCACTGAGGTAAAATAGACCTCTAGAGGTAAGTAAAGTTTAGCTGGACGTTTAAGTTTTTAAAGGGCGTTTTTTATAACTTAAAAAGTAATAAAAAGTACTGAGAAAAGGGACTGAGTTAGGTCCATAATTACTTTGTTTAAAACTAGGTTCATCTCTCGGTTCCTCCCGCTTCTTATGGGCACTATAGGCTAAACACTGAATAACATTCTCAAAATCTGAACGGCGAGATCAGCGTGATCAATAAACTGAATAAAAAAAACGTTATGAAAGTTTATTTGCAACTTCTGTTATTGCTTATTCAATAATACCATCATCAACAATACCATTACTTAATTTAATAATAGTTATCATTTACTTACCTATTTAGCCATATTATACTCAGGATAATGTCTTACCATTTGTCTATACCTCTATAGATCTCGAATTTACACACCCACACCATATGTACAGATACCTACACACACACTGACACACAAACATACACTCTAAAAATTGTAATACTTACCTGCTAATTTATTTAATTATCGGCTAATTATACTATTCTGTGTACTTCGTGATTGGTGTAATGTACGATTCAATACTTCTATTGTATGTAGTGCAGGCTGTAAAGCTACCTGTAATAAAGTAAATAAATCAAAAACACAACCATTTATTCGGTCCCTCATGTCAGCTTTTAAGAAAGACACATATGTAAGAATCAATGCGTGATTACATTGGTATGTATCGCCAGTAATTGTCGAAGAGTTTTGCTTAGAATTCCGTATGCTTGGCAACTTGATTGTGATCATTCAGAGCTTGTTACGTTTCGTACGAGACGAGATAAAATACTTGTATTTATAGGACGTATTTATTTTTAATTATAACAAAGTTCTTTAGGTATTAACTTGAGCATCTTTTTCAGTATATTCGTTCATATAATAATATGTTTTTGTAATGATATTTGGTTGCTATGTCCCTTAAAAGTTGACCTAATAACTACTACCATAATAGGAAGACTAGGAGGCAAGTTTGAAAGATATTGTGTTTTAGATATATTTTGTTTTATAACTTTAGAAATTACTGTCTATCAGACTCCGTAATCATCAATCATTCTTTCTTCCTGTTTCAATTTTTCTTTAGTTTTTTGTTCAGCTGTCCCGGAATGGCGTAAGTTTCATAGCCTTTCATAGCCTTAGCTCTTCGACTACAATTAAGGAGCATGTCCACAATTTCAAAAATGGATCATGTTATAACCACCCACAAAGAAGCTCAGTTTTGAAAAGTCATAAGTATAACAAAAGTTTAAACCAAACTTAATTACGTAGTTATAGAGTTCAATATCGGATATTGGCATTTGTTAACACTATTTGCCGCGATTGTGTACCAAAATTGGAATATTTTCTGCATCCAATATCGTTACCAAATAATTTGATTGTATGCACGAAATGCAATTTATTATTTACTGTTTGTTTACTGTTCGTGGTATCGGCAGGAATTCCGTTTTGTCATGAATTCCTAAGCCTATGTGAAAGGAATCAACTATTCATGAATTTTGCTATTTCGCGATCGTTTTTGTGTGATATGGATCCGAAATATTCGATATATGGAGGAACTCGTGGCTGAGCTGAGCAATCTTGTATACGGGAGATGTTTCTGCGTGTTTCTGAAAGCACATCCATGGCTGTCGCTATGGACAGTAAGATGCCAGAAAATCTGACAATCAGTCGCACCAAAACAAGGGTATCAAGTTGGTTTGGTTGAGAGAGGAGGCCAGATCAAAGTTAGTTAGACTAGAAACCGTCTCCAACAAATTATGAAAAAGGCTATGAAAAAGCCAGATGACGATGACACTCTTATTTCTGATGCAAGTGATTTATAAAGCCTATATTTGCAAACATTTAACAAAAAACTTTTTCCTCGCAAAAGCGTTTTTCCAACGCCACGTACGAGCAAGCCGTTGTGCCGCCATTTTAAATAAAATAAGAGGCAATAGTGTTAATGCGAGTCACATGTGCGCAGAAGTAATTAAACCTCCGTATCTCGTTAGTAAAGCTGGTGACGCGTTTCCAATGTATACCGGCTTTTAGCACAATAAAAATATTCTTTATTTTTTGGAAAGTAGGTATTGGAATGTTTCGTATAAAAGTGGTATTTTTAACCGACTTCAAAAAAGGAAGAGGTGTCCAGTTTGATTGTATTTTATATATCAATTGTTATGAAGTTTCTACAATACATATAATTTGCAATGTTTCAGATAGGTTCTCGTAGATTCTCACAAATATTAAGAGGTCATTATTCGAAGTAGATAATCTTGATTTTCATTGTTTGTATATGAACCTATGAATTTCATACTTATTTAAGTTTATGTTCAGTTTATATTTTTACAGCTGCTAAGTCGTTTGAGTCACCCTAACATCAGGCTATTGTTAGTTATTTTTACAACAAGCCAAGCTTTCTATTCCTTATACTAACAATACATAATTTTCGACTTCGACTAAAGTCGTAAACGGTGACTGTTGGCACGTATTCGAGCTATTTCACACAATATTATTTTCTTAGTTTATGTGGACGTAGACACTTTATAGGTTCAAGTAATTGTAGTGGGTTTTCGTACTTGAGTTGTTTTTAATATTCTCCATACGTTGTATCTAGACACACGGCAGTGTGTCCGCCAAGTTCGAGCAAAAAAAGCGACACACCGGCCGTGGGTTATATTACACGAACCATTTCGGGCCGAATTCGACCCCCCTGTAACTCAAAATCTATTTTATTTACGCATATCAAATTTCTAGTATCTGTTGAGACCCCCTCACTTATCTAAAATACAAAATTTCATTAATATACCTATTGTAGGTCTTGAGATATTGACGTCAGAAAATCGCTATTTTACAAGCTTTTATTTAACTTGCAATGTATGTATGTATGTATGTAACTATGTGTGTTCGGGTGGAATTTTACAACTCAATTTTAAGGCACTTGCTCTCAACCGATTGAGCTGAAATTTTGCATACATGTTTAGTTTGGATATTGTCATCCAAACTAAACATGTATGCAAAATTTTACTAAGAAAGTAAATACGAGTACTTAAATCTCGCGACAAGCTTTTCAAACGTATAAATTGTGTCAAATATGTTAAATTTGAAATGTCGTTATAAGTTGACAGTAAAGTTACAGAAAAAGTTTATTTTTACTTTTTAGCGCATATTAATAAAAGCTTGTTTTTAAAGGTTTTTTTACCTCAATTTATTTACTATACACTCACTGACTGATTCACTGATTCACTGACTCACTCATCAAAAACCTAGACCACTTCCAACGGTCGTATTGACTTGAAATTTGGCATGGAGGTAGGTCTTTATGTCAAGGTAAAGGGAAAAATCTGAAAATGGCCAAGTGTGAGTCGGTTTCAAAATAATGAAGGTGTTTTATACCCGGTGTAAATTTATACCCCTAAGGAACTAAAACGAACTAAATTTATCTATATTTATATAATATATCTTCGAATGGTACAAAGGTTTGTATTTAGTCAAAGTAAAGTAAAAATCTGAAAACGGCCAAGTGTGAGTCATTTTCGAAAATAACGAATGTGTAACTTTGATCCACGAACATAATATATGATAACATATCATGTCAGTCAGTTGGTAAATCTAGTCCATTTAGTTAATCTAGTTCATTTCTTTGTAAGAAACATAGTGCATATTAAAAAATCTAAAAGATAGTATAAATGAGACATTTCTTTAACTAACTTCATCATAAGAAAAAAAAAAAACAACCTTACAAAAATAAATGAAATCCCACCCAAAACAAAAATGTGAAAGACTGCCAAGTTCGATAATATGGGAATGCTTCGCCTATAAAAGAAGTGAAATCTGAATAAGTACCAAGTTCCATACACATACCTCAGTTAAAAATAGTTACTTTTTAATGATGTTACTTGGCAAGTTTTAATAGAAAATTAAATACTTGATTCATTGCGTTTAGTAGGTTTATAACAAGGTGTATGAAAACTTGCCAAGTGACATCATTAAAAAGTAACTATTTTTAACTGAGGTATGTGTATGGAACTTGGTACTTATTCAGACCTCACTTCTTTTATAGGCGAAGCATTCCCATATTATCGAACTTGGCAGTCTTTCACATTTTTGTTTTGGGTGGGATAATATATAACACCGACTCGCCATTTTCACACGGTTTCACCCGCTTCCAATGGGAATCACTGCCCGTACCGGGATAAAGTATAGCTTGTATTACTCAGGAAGAGTGTAGCTTACCAACATTGAAAACATTTTTCAAATCGGTTGTGTAGTTTCGGAGCCTTTACAAACGAACATTCAATTTTTTTTACCTCTTTACTATATTATAGGTATTAGAAGAGTTTATGAGGTCGATATAAAAAATGCATTAATGATAGCAACACGACAGCCAAAAACATTAAAAAATATGTGAATCAATGGAAACGAACCTAAGAAGTCACGCATCTCACGGTGTAACTTAAAATCCAATTATGTTTTCTCAAAACGTCCTTATGTTGACTGACAAACTCGTGTTTATCTCTCCAGCTTTTTGACTCGTATTAGTTCCAAGCTAATTCTCAAACAAACTCGTAGATTTTCAAACTTTTCCCGTTTAAAAAAATAAGAAAAGAAATAAACTTTTCCATTTTGTTGTTCGAGTGTTTTAATGGTTTTTTTTTCTTTGTTTTTTTTTTTTTTCTTAGAGATTGTATCGTGTCTTGAATTTGTTGGAATTGGTGTCTCGCAAGGATGAAAGTCTGCCATTTCGGTATGCCAAGCAACTGGGTTGAGGAGGTCTGATAGGCAGTCGCTCCATGCAAAAGACTAGTAATCAGCTGCATCTGGTTAGACTAGAAGCCGACCCCAACATAGAACACGATCAGGCAGATAGTAAAGAGCGTATGATTGATAAGGAACTTTGAATAGCTAATCCTTCTCAGCATGGACCTTCGAGGTCATCAGAGCAGTTGGATATTAGCAAAGAAACATCTTTGTCTTTGGACTTTGACCTTTTGACTGCAGTTCGTTGCATTCGGTTGCAGTTGTTGATACAACAGATATGCAAATTGACTGACTTCACTTTATCCTTACCACAGAATAAAGGAAAAGATAACTTTCATATACAGGGTGGAAAGAGTCCAGTAAAGATAATATAAACAAAATATTTCTTTAACTTTTACTTTTTTTCTCCACATTCACAGATTATTAAGCTACTAGCTTTTGCCTGCGACTTCGTTCGCGTGGAATAGTGACTTCCGGCAGATTTTTGGTTTGACCAATAGATGGCGCTATATGTCCGGAATACATTTTATTTTTTATTTTCAATTTTTTTTTGTAATAAAAACTATCCTATGTCCTTTCTCAAGCTCCAAACTATGTCTGTACCAAATTTCACACAAATCGGTTCAGTAGTTTAAGCGTGAAGAAACGACAGACAGACAGACAGAGTTACTTTCGCATTTATAATATTAGTTAGGATTACCTAACTTTGTTCATGTACTATGTTTTGTAAGAATATGGTGATCTTTCCATAACATTTTCAGCTTACTGTTAAATTAATGGCGTCCACGGCCGATTTCGGCCACGGCGGCTGTTCTCATTTTTAAGGAGATCTGCCAGCTGCGCAGGACATATTATAGTGCACGAGCGTTTGCGCAGACACAGGTGCACTCCCTATTCCTTCACTCTCATAACCCGATGGGACGGCAATCCGACACGACCGGAAAGAGATCACTGTTAAATTAAGCAGGATCGGATATCTGTTTTGACTGTAGTATATAGGTATTTATTGACTTGCTAACATATATATTCATGTCAAGCTATCAAAACACACTGTATCCATATGCATCTATTTATATACAGCATGTTCACATTTGCATGAAGATTCGTGGTAGTTGCAACTTTCCGTGGGAAGAGAATCTCTTTTCTCGATGTCTGTGGGTTTAAGTTTAAACATTTGTCGTGATCAACATACTTACATAGTTTAGTTTTATATGTATGTATTTATATCTTATTCGATTATCCAGTTTTTATATCTGACAAAAATCCAAGTTATCAAAATAGTGTATACAATATTAAACTCCGAAGGCATAAAGGCAACAAAAATAATGTTTTGAAATAATGAGTTATTTTGAATCAAATAAATGTCAACTGCATTTAAGAGCATTAAAAGCCATCTTGGCTTGATATTTAAGTTTCAGTCGCGCTTTGAAGTGCGTTATTTTATGCATTATCTATTTTACTTCATTAATTTATTTTCCTTCATAGTTTCTTATGCAAAAGCATTAAAAATGTGTTTTTGATTAAGATATTAGGATGAGTAACATACTTATAATAAAAAAAAGCAGTGAGACGAAGTATGAAGTATCTATCCTATTACTTACTTTTTGTTCCCACAATTAGCTTTACAGTATTTAGATTTCGTTCAATTATAACCAAAATAACTGGCACGTTTTATTATCTCTTCTGTCATACTTTTTTCTCATTTTTTCTATAAAACAATATGTACAAACAATAAAAACACTTAATTAACATCAACTTAAACCTCTGTTCTCCCACTAAAACATAACTAACTCCTCCGTTTAATAGAATACAAGTTCCTAGAACGCAAGTATCGATACTCTACGCTAACCAGTTTTCTTGTTTATCTCGGATACACTAATTAATGTAGCTGGAATCGGAAGCTGTGAGGCTTCAAAGAGATAAGTTTTCTTACAAGATTATCGAGTATTACGTCACTGTTATTTTATACGGGTTGTGGTAATTAGTTCTATATTAGTTGGTAATGAGGAAATGTGGAAGTATCGGATGTATTTCACTAATTAAAGTGTGTGTAAACTAATTAAAGAAAATCTTCGGTTTCTTTTCAAGTCTGGTTGGAAACTTTTTAGGCGTGTATTAACTCGACTGGCTTAATTTTTGCAATTAAATACAAGTTTAGTCTTTTATTAAGGTAAGGAGTAAAATACACGACATAAAAAATTGGCGTAGATTTTGAAATGAGTGTATCATCCGACTTCACCCGAGAGGGTGATTAATAACCTTGTGTTTTAATTTCAAGTGGTTTTGAAGCCACTTTACCTATCTACCTTGAAAAGAAAACATGAAACCTAACTTATATTTTCATGAACTTCCTACCTGAAAGCGCCACTCTACAAAATAGGAGTGCCAAACCTTTCAATTCGTACCCGGTACGTATATTACTATTAAACGGCCATCACTAGGCTAGCCCCTAGTAAAACACACTCGGTACAGCATCACTATTCTATAGCCCAGGGGTTGCCAACCTTTTTTCTCCTACGACGTTACTAAACTTTCACTTCATCATCATCATCATCTCAGCCATAGGACGTCCACTGCTGAACATAGGCCTCCCCCCTTTTTTTTTTTAGCGACGTAAAATCATCAAATGACCCCTCCCGCTGTGGGTTAGCAGCGGTGAGGGAGTGTCAGACTCTTACTGACTAAAATCGTCGTGTTCCGTCATAGGCCTTTTATGTACCAGGGCCGCGGTATCTCTTTCGAACAACCCGCAGCCATAGGCCTCCCCCTTGCCTCCCCCTTAGATCTCCATAGATACCTGTTGGAGGCGACCTGCATCCAGCGTCTTCCGTCTTCTTTCAACTTTCACTTCCTTAAAGAATATTTGAAACAGTTGTGAAATCGATTAATATGTAAATATATTATAAGGGAGAGAGTCTAAGATGAGATTCTGCCATTGTAGGGCATTGAGGCGTACACAAAATGTTTCTTCTGGTCCAAAATTATTTTTGTTTTTGAAAAAAATGTGCGAATAATTTTGGTGGAATTTCGCCATTTCAGAAAAGAAGAAACATAGAGACATAGAGATAAATTAATAAACTAACAAGAAAAAGATTGTGCCAAATGATTCCAGTTCAGCATTTCAGTATTCCCTGTTCACGCTCTTTCTATGTCCGAAAAGTTTAGAACGCCTGCAATAGTATATCTATATTCGCGTAGCTGACGGCTTGTATTAGGAAATATGTGCCATACTGACCGGTACGAAGAAAAATTGGCCTCTTTCTCCATGTAGAATATGGATTTATTTTTGTTCCTGTAGATTTAGTTAGTGGTTATACAAAAATACAAAATACAATACAAAATCGTTATTTATGTTTTAAAAGTTGAACATTAGTTGGTGATAGGAGCCTCCTTTTAATCAAATGATGCCTGTGTTAGGACACTCCGCTCTTCTACATCAATATACTATAAAATAAAACTTAGATTTAAACTGCACGCTTGTGTGTGTACGTGTGTTTGTGCTTGAATGTGTGTGTGTATATGTATGTGTATATGAATGTCAGTGTGTGTATGTATCCGTATGTTTGTTTCATGTCGTGTGTTGTAATAGTGCCTCAGTGTCTGTAATTCGTGGTGGCCTAGTGGGTAAAGAACCATCCTCTCGAGTATGAGGGCGCGGGTTCGATTCCAGGTCAGGCAAGTACCAATACAACTTTTATAAGTTTGTATGTACTTTCTAAGTATATCTTGGACATCAATGGCTGATAAAAAGGTGAAGGAAAACATCTTGAGGAAACCTGGACTATAAAGTCTGAAATCACCAAACCGCATTGAGCAAGCGTGGTGATTAATGCTCAATCCTTCTCCGTGTGAGAGGAGGCCTGTGCCCAGCAGTGGGACGATAAAAAGGCTGTAACAGTAACAACAGCTGTAGTACAGTCTGTAATTTAGTGTTTTTATCCAATTAGATATAATTTTTTTACACTCGTGTAATTGTTTATTGTGTACATAAAATATATTTTCTTATTTATTCTATTTATAAAGTTGACATGAACGGTTATAGACTTTGAAATGATGGTAAAGAGCATTATTGTTTTGAGGAAGCATGTCAAAATACGTTTTTAAATGAATAAAAAGCGTGCTTAAGTTTTAAAACGGTCTGTGCGAAAAAGTACACAACAGAGAAAAACAGAGTGAAACCTACACAAGACAATAAATATTTACCTAAGCAAAACGTGTAGAAACTATGTAGAATATTATGGTTTAAGTGTATGTTAGACGGAGCGTTCAAACAGCAGAATATATGTAAATTAAAATGAGTAAGCTCAGAGCAAGATTGAGCTGTGTTGTATTAAAAATGAAAGCATGAAAGAAAAAATAATATTTGAACTTCTACTGGAACTCGAAAAGACATGATTAACTTTACTAATATATATTAGATGAGTATGTTGTTTGAGAATACTAAAAATAAACGGGAAATTATAAGTGCAGCCACAAAAATATTTATTGGACACATGATTAAACTTCTAATTTTATAACTAAGCAATATTTTATAATTTTATAACTAAACTAATTCGTCTTTTTTACAACGCCAACTAAATATTCTATAGAAAGCTTCAAGTAAAGATCATCAATTATTGTGACTTGTCCTTCCTATTTATACATTGTCATCTAATTTACTAACTCGGCCACGTTTTTAGTATATTGCCATTTATAACCTTCAATTAAAAACATTGTATTAAAAATTGAAGTTAGTGACGAAAACGAATCGCTGCAAAACTGACTCCACGCGTAGTCTTGTCTGCCCTACCCCTAGAGTGCAATTCAAAACCGCGTGGGTGCGGAGGGGCGAGGCGGCCTGCGAGCTGAGGCGCAGGTAGTTTTAACGCTCGCCGCCGCGGCTGAGGCTGGCCGGCTGGGCCGGCCAGCCTCAGCCGCGCTGCAAGCCGAAGCTGCGGCGGTGAGCGTGAAAACCATCTGCGACGATAAGCTCGCATGGGACCGCCGGAGCCACGGAGCACCGGAGCCGTGACAGAAGCGATGCTTGCTGCATGTTGCTTGCTTACATTTTAAATGTACTGAGTTAAAAAATTAGAAGCTAATTAAATATATTTTATGATGTTATTTAATAGTATTTTAGAAGGTTACTGTTAGAATGCATGCTATAAATTTAGATGCTAAAAAATAACCATCAAGCCGAGTTGTATTTAGAGTGGCTTACTTAGAAGATAACTAGTGGCTAAAATAGTATTATTTAGATGCTCGTTAATTGTGGCTGACTTAGTAATTTAGAAGGCAACATACATTTTTGGGGGCGAATAATGATATTAAAAAGAAGCCTGTTTAATTAGCACCCAAAATAAACTGGTTAGAATAGCCGTTTAGTTGAAAAACTAGCACTTTGAATAACGTCAATCAGTCATACCTTAATTTACTGATGCAGCTGAGTGCCAGTGTTTTCCATAGAGCGACTACCTATCTAACTTCTGCAACCCGTTAACCAGGCAACCCCGTCACCTATTCACGGACCAAAAGCGTTGCTTAACCACTTGAGAAGCCCCAAGCTCCTTTCACAACTTCTTAGAACTACAAATATTTGCTCTGAAATTGAATGAAAGCCTAGCTATGTAGTGAAGTAGGCCTGCATATTATAGGCACTTAATACTAAATGCTAAGGCGTCTTACACAGTTCGACAAAAACTTCGGGCCGCCATTATAAACAGTTCTGATTCTGATATATAAATGGATATAATTAATAGAGCTGGTTTTCTGTAATAGATGGCAGTCTGAAGGTCGTACCCTGGGTTAGGTATTTTCTTCATTTTACCACTTTACTTCTGTTGTGAGGAGAAATCAAATACCAATTTCTCGTAGATTTAATTTGTTTCAACGACATCCAGAGATATTTGCTCACAGCCTCCACAAAAAATGAGAACGCATAAAATTATAGACTCCTGTATCCTATAGTTAACTTCATCATCAGCTTTTTTACTGTCCCACAGCTGGGTACATTCCTCCTCTCACACTGAGAAAGATTGAGCGTTAATCACCGCACGGCGGCTAGACATATGATGACATAATTTTTCTGCCTAAATTATTCATAACATACGACGCAAGTACTTATATATTTTTGTGTTTAATTCCATAGTCGAGTCGAGTCGTGTTTAATTACATAAAACGTATAAAGTAACACATTCGCTCGTTACTCAGCGGGCCGTCAGCGACAAGCGTGATCTTTTATGCAAACCACCCCATTTGTGAACTAAATGCCTGTTACGGAACCCACTGTAATACAAGGTTTCGAGTTATCAGGAATAACGTGTTTTGTATGTCGCTTGGTACAATTTAGGTGGCTTTGTGGTTTGTAAATATTTTCCTATAAGCTCAAGTTCAATAAACGTCACTTTTCTAACAACTTTAAGTAGGTACGGAGTTCGTTAAATTGCACCACAGTTAAGATATATTTTGTTTAAACGTTCAATTTTCAAAGCGAACAGTTTTTTTTAAAGAAAAACCGGCGTCCCTGCCGATAAAACTGCTGATGAAACGAAAATGGACTTAGAATCTCTAAATTGGTGAATATACGTTTGATGTATTCAAAACACAAAATCAAATACATATCTTCATGCACATAAATATAACACACTCATGCGGAAGTCAAACTTGCGATCTCTAACACAGAAGGCAGATACACCAAATACTTCGTTTGTCCTCTGGTCGCCATAATCATTCTACATTTTCTCACTAGATTCAACAATGAGACAGACAGACAGTAATTGTGTAAACTCCCCTATGTTTATCGTGCCAACTAACATTTTACAAAGTTAAACACACACTTGGCCGTTACAATAAGGAGCTAACTAAGCAATACCAACTTACAAACTTAGGGAAGACGTCATGGAGAACAAAATTACTAGCGGAGGTTCCATAACGGAAAATCGCCTAAGATAATAGCGCGCTAAAATGTAGGTGAGCGGGGTACGAGGAACGTTACCGTTTACGCCCTTATACGCCTTCTTTGGACCCGAACATTTTTTGTAATACCAAAAATCGTAGTCAGATGTCTCAAAGAACCCCAAGGCCTCATTAGTTATCTCGTAACTTATCGTATTGGTCATGCCCACCGTACGAAATTGATCTAGAAGAAGGCGGCAACTCCGGTCATGTTTCCTTACTCCGGGGAGACGCGTACTTACTACCAAGCCTTATAGAGTTTACTCTTAAGTATTTCGCTGTCTGGAGACTTGAAAACAGCTGGGTGTAAGTGACGCATTGCTTTTGTTGATTTTGTATCAGAATATAGAGTCGAACACACTTATTTGTATTTTTTTTTTGTTTTTTATTATTAACTTAATAGAGAAACACGCGAGCGGCACAAAAAGATACCTATTTATATAGCTTTCATAATTATCAATCAGTTAAGTTATAGTTATAAAAAAAAAACTTACTCCAAAAACTTTTATAAAATTATCAACTCCTGTTAAGTAACGTATTCCCTACTTATATCATCATCATCATCATCATCTCAGCCATAGGACGTCCACTGCTGAACATAGGCCTCCCCCTTAGATCTCCACAGATACCTGTTGGAAGCGACCTGCATACAGCGTCTTCCGTCTTCTACTTATATAGAGGTATGATTTTATAATATAAATCCAAAAGCAGCTCGATCTGTCACGCGTCCATGCCAACATACCCATTGTGAAGAAATGATGAACTGAGAGAGTCTAGACCCCGAGACGAGGACATGGATTTTTTAACCGGGTTCGCGTAACAAGTCCCTCGAAACCGCGGGTGAACCGTGGAGAATAGCTAGTTTCCATAAAAATCCGCCGAATTAAATACATTGATAACGAACACGTGTTACCTGCGAGTTACAGTTCTCCGGCATCGCGGCGCCAGTATGGCATCCAAGCAAAAATGCTCCAAGGAACAATGTGAAAACAGAAGCTTGAGGTTTGCATATGATGAGTGGTGTCTGCATAGCACTGATGATGAAGGAGTAAATAATAGTGGCTATGATTGATCGGTTTTAGAGGGTGACTTTGTTTACTTACCATAGCTAGGGGGATGACTTGCTTGAGCGCAAATGACTGACTGACTGACGGAAAATTAATAAGGGAACCCCTTGAATTAATCACGGACAGTTGATGCGTAACTTGTTTACAAGTTGTGGTTTATATTTTTTGATTGGCTTCAGCTAAGGATGTTGACGAGATTCTACCGAGTGCGGTATTGAGATGCACACAAATGTTTCTTTTGGTATACTTACGTGCAGCAAAAAAAACATTTATTTAAAGGTCAGTACCAGAATCTCCGTGTGAAAGGAGGCCTGTGCCTAGCAGTGGGACGATAAAAAGGCTGTAACAGTAACAAGAATCTCGCAATTTAAGGGGTAGAACATCCTCTTGGGGACTTTCAGTGTATATCATCTTCGTTTCAATCTTTCCACTCACTAGAGTACAATATAAGTCTATAGCCTCAACAATTTTTTCCCTAAAATTATGATAGAAAGTCACCAAAGCCCCAGTATTAACCAAAATCAAGCTTCCTAATCCTACTTTCATAAATACTGCAAGACCACTAAGCTCGTCCGATGGTTTACTGGTCCCACAAAACATAAGCTTGGTTGCTTCAAAATATTCCGAAACCAAACCACATACAGCAACCAAAGAGCCTTATTTACAGCCTGCGTTTCCCATTTACTCATATTTACACTAAAATATTTTAGACGTTTAATATATTATGCTCGAGCAAAGCCTGCTAAAAGCTGTATACGGTTTCAGTATTTATATGCTCTCGATCATTTTCTAGGAACTGTTTTGCGAAAATTGGTTATTGTTGAATTTTGGGCTGCTTATTAGATTTTGAATTCTGAGAAGAGCAGACCTTTTTGCATCATAATAACGGGCTTACAAATAATCAAATGATTCTGCGAACAATAGCCAAACATAGTCATACTTACGTGTGGTTACTTATGTGTGACTATGTAAACATGACATCATGAGTTGGTAACCAATATCATAAGATTCTAAGTTTAGACATGTGTGCCGAGTCGCCGAATCATACAAAGGCAATGTGCATGTGTACACTTACACACACAAAGTGGGGCTCATCCACTTTCGTGACAAAAAAACATATATATCAAGCTGATTGGCTTTCCAAGTAATATTGTTTTTTGATCTCGAGTAAATATTGCTTATCGCTTGTTCCTTCTTTGATGAAATTGCCTTAAAGATTGCAAAATTCAATTTTACAAGTAATTTATCATGCAAAAGCTTTGCTGCTTTTCGTTGAATTGTTTTTGAAATTCTCTTAGTATATAAAGTGTTTATTGGAAAAGCATATACGTTCTTTTATCGAATGCTATGTTTTTGACACTTAAACTACCGTTTTGCAGTTGCATTTTTTATTTATTTATTCTTGCACATATTTATTACATTTTTAAATATTAAATATAAAAATAAAAAACATTTAAAAATATAAAAAATAGGTTGCCACCGATATCGGGCACAGGGTCCAAGGTACCGGTGGTTAGGGTCCCAGAGACAGAAACCTCCTCACAATACGTGCCGTATCAAGGAGTACTGCCTTCTGAATCAGTCCCTTGATCCAGCCGCCCAACGAGAGCCTCTTGAGGTGTTCGTCGAGGCTCTTGGCTATTAAACCATTGGCCGTAACGACAATCGGCACAATAACAGCCGTGTCGACACTCCACATGGCGACAACCTCGTGCGCTAAGTCGAGATACTTTATTTGTTTCTCTTTCTCAGCTTTCACAAGGTTCTCGTCATGCGGAACGGCGACATCGACTATCATCGCGCGGCGCGCTAATCGATCTATCACCACAATATCAGGCTTATGGGCTACAATAGTCCTGTCAGTGATGATAGATCGATCCCAGTACAACGTGATATGGTCCTTTTCGAGAACTGGGTCGGGCGCATACTTGTAGTACGGTACCTCAAGGTCTACAAGGTTGTATTGCAGAGCAAGCTGCTGGTGGATGATCTTGGCCACTTGGTTATGTCTGTGCAAATATTCACCATTAGCCAAACGAGAACAACCAGATATAATATGTCTGATAGACTCACCCGGATGGTGACATGCCCGACATATGTCAACCGTCCCGTCTTTCACGATATATCTCCGGTAGTTATTCGTAAGGATAACTTCGTCCATAATTGCACATACAAACCCTTCGGTTTCTCCAAACAAGTCACCGAAGTTGCATTATTATTATAAGTTTTTATCTTTTAAGTAACTCTCCAAATCAAAGAAGGAACAAACATTAATATTTTTTTATTTCCCTGAACTCGATTGTAACACAAAATATCGATTAGATATCAAAGTTACATCGATGAAGTTGGAATATTAACGTTGCAGCATATACATTGCTCGCTACGTACGGATGGTCGTAAAATTTTCTGCAATAAGCGTTTATTACGTCGGCTACAAATTGTAGGGGTCGTTAATATTTCGCGTGTATATGGAGGTAGCGCGGTAGGCTTGCAATCGATTTTAGGGAAGACTGGAGGCTGTTTATTAACCGACTTAAAAAACAAGGTTCTCAGTTTGACCTATAAGTCTATATGTATGTTTAAAAAAATACAACAAAAATAAAATGAACCGACAAAAAGCAATCAAAGCTAAAATACCTTTAGTTACATCGGTCTAGCAGTCGGTGACAAAATAAATATGATGATGACGATATCCTCCTAGCCTGACAAGAATGGTTGTCAGACTTACTGGCTTCTGTCGTTATTATTTTGTGATATATCTCGGTAGAATACATTGCAAGCCTTCCAATATATTTTAGGGAAGGTACTGAAACTATATTATTATTGGGGTGTTCAGGGGAAAGTTTGCTTAGATAGGCGTTTAGTTTTAAGTGTGTTTAAAAGGGTTTTGAGGTAACAAAAACGTTAGAAATGTTTTTGTTTTCGTTAAATTGATTTGAGTACTTGAACCTTTACTAAATGTTTTTCTATATTAAAAAGAGGAAAACTTTGTTTGTTTGGTTATAATGGATAAACTCAAAAACTACTGGACCGATTTTAAATATTCTTTCACCATTAGAAAGCTATATTCTATCTGCGAGTAACATAGGCTATATTTTATCCCGGTGCGGGCAGTAGCTCCCACGGGACGCGGGTGAAACCGCGGGAAAACGGCTAGTGTGAAATAAAGTTACAAAATAGTCTGCCCTAGTTATCACATGTTGTTTTCAATATAAAACGTTAACATACAGAAAATAATATAATATTTAAGGTAAAATTAATTTACAATCAAATGGCCATATATATAAGACAAAATAATCACATTTCCCTCCTTTGTGTGGCGCAGTCGAGTAATAAGAAATAAGAACTAGGTACAATTTGGGAAATGGCTGCTAGTACTATCCAAAGCCCTTGAACTACACAAACTTTTTCATAGCAACTTAACCACTAGTAAAGAGAAAGGACCATTCCTTTTGTCCTTCGTCCAGATCCATATCACTAACTCAGCAGATAAGGGCTGGAACCGAACTTATCGCATAACTACCGGATTACTGCCCTTTGATTTACTGAACCAACTTCGACATTCCGATATTAACTAGTTTGAACCGGTTTAGGAGATAACTGCTTCTCCTAGGAGTATTTGCACTCTGCAGACTAAACCGTCGGACGAGAGTTGGCCCGATGATTGGCAAAATCATTTTTAAATAATATCTTGTTATGCAAATGAATGAATGTATGATGAGATGGATGGAGAGGAAGAGGAAGACCTAAGAAAAGATCGATGGATTGAAGATGACATGAATAGGAAAGGAGAGAGTGTCAGTATGACGAGTGACAGGGAAAAAGGAAGAGGAAGAGATATTGCGCCGACCCCAAATAAAATTGGGAACAGGGCAGGAGGAAGAAGAAGGAGATCTTGATAAGCAAGCAAACTTTTAGTCAGTCTGATGCCGATTAAATATGTGATCGTTGTAATATGCGTTCTACCATCCGTCTTCATTCTAAATCAGTATGAAGATGATGAGCCCAAACAAACTATCGGCCGACTAAAAGTTTGCAGTGTGCTAACTCTAACTGATAGTTTGATAGTATTGGTATATCTGTTTGATCTTTGGGTCCTGTTGTTATTGGGAAAGGATTTACTTGAAGAAAGGAATTGTCACATAAAAGGGTATTGCAAAGTAAATATTGGTTTGCTTTTCCGGAACAACACATTTCTTAAAGCTTTTGATGGAGATTCTTTCTTCTTAATACGTTTTTTTACCTAGGAAGTACAGTATATACATAAAAACTAGTTTCAAACACTTTGTGTCCTTAACTTAGGTAAGTATTATTAACTAGTGGTTATAACAGTATACTTTTGCCTGTCCTTTCTTTCTTTGTCGTCACACTCTTGGCAGAGTGGTCGTAGTCGTCATATCAGGGGTGGTAGCAAGCTTCACAATCCGTCCTGTCCTTAGTGTTTTGTAAATTCTCATTGGCAACCCGAGGATCTGGATTTGCGCAGTTGGCCTAACTTTTTTGAATAAGTAGACTTGGCTCCAAAAAGTTGGCTCGTTGCATTTTTGGTGTAACGCCTTTAGAAAATGAAGGAACTTACAATGTTTAACATAAACGAACTTCTATTTAAATTATGCCAAAGTTCGCTGCAACAAGCCAATTATTCAACACGACTAAAATTTAGTTCAGTACTGCACTAATAGTTGGACAAAACTACTTACTACACTACACATTAGATAATTAGAGTGGATTTTCGACTCTGTAACCGGTTTTGGCTGGTTCAGAACCGGTTTTATCCGGATTAATCGGGGTCGGCTGGGAAGTTTGGCAAGCCAGGCTGGCGGCTCGCTAATCTTGCTTGGATTATTTTGGCTATTGCGGTTTGGCTTTTGGAGGGTTACGACTCTCAATTTTACGGGGTGACAATTGCTCAGATTTTTTGTTGTGAGGTGACAAAAGCGGAGGATTGGAAAGGTATCCGCGTTTGTGATAGAGGCTAGGTTTTTGAGACAAATGTGATGGGATTGTCGTTACTAGAAGTGGTATATTGTGTGTTTTTAAATGTAAATAAGGAAAGACTGAATGTAATTTATTAACGGCCAGTTTCTTCATCAAAAGTTAAAGTTAAAGTAATGTCTAAAGTTAAAGTAACGGTCAAATTCGTTTTTTCAAGGCTAAAGTGACAGCAAAATTTATAGAAAATTTGAATTTAACCGTTACTTTTACTTTAGACATTACTTTGACTTTTACTTTGGCTTTAACTTTTGATGAAGAAACTGGCTGTAAGTACCTATGATGATTTAATTCAAGGTTTTTGCCAAGTATGTCGATATACATTATGTACTGCTATGATACATATTAAGCATAGCTAGGCGACCACCTAAATTATTTCTGTAGCACACTTAATTAATTCTTGACCCTTTGTATTAAGTTTTCTGCGAATTACTTGAGGCCCCTCAAAGATAATGAAACATTTAGATCCTAATCTTAAGCCCTGAACCTCGGGCTATCTTTATGCATGACTGGATCCAGTCTAATTGATGTTGTTAGCTTAAAATTTGGTGCGCTATGTCGCTGGATCCAGCGGAATTCAGCCGCTTTATTATTCAAATCATGGCTAAGATCCGTGACGAAGCAAAGGAGTTTGGATTAATGTCTAAAACACTAATTGTAATAAGTTAGGTATTAAATGTTAAGGTCTATTTATATTGCCGAAAGTGTTTACGACTAGTAAGCAATTTACTTTATTCTGGTATTTTTGGATGTAGTTGAATTAAGTGAAAACTTTTTTTAGAAATCGCATTTTGTTTGACAGATTTTTAAATAATGTGAATGTGGATGGATTCAGCAACATTACAAATGATGATTTTTTTCTTCATGCTGTAGGTAAAAATAAATTCCCTCCAGCTAAAAATATTAGCGCACTGAGAATAACTCAACAAAATCTCCATCATGAAGCGAACTCTTTGCTTTCATTACAAAATGGACACGTTAAATGGGTTCAAACATCGGTGCACCACAATTCCTGTTGTCTATTTAAGGTTTCCTAGCTGTGGTCACGACAGTCCACAGCTTAGGTGAACATCAGACGGATGTTATCCAGTTTACTCCGGTGGTTTTAGTGGGAAAATGGAATATAGTCCTAATGTAATGTCCTACGTAATACTATAAATAAGGTTTTTAGTTTGAAATTTTACAGTGGCTGTGATGACGCTTGTAATGAAAGGTCTGCTTAGATTATTCAAAACTATGTTGGGGTGGACTTTCAGTGTAAATGTATGCAGTTTTAAATTAGTTCAAAAATCGGTGTGCCACAATTTCTGTTGGCTGTTTAATGCTTCGCTGTGGTCATAACAGTCCACAGCTTAGGCGAGCATCAGACGGATGTAACCGCCTCAATCCAGTTTACTCTGGTAGTTTTAGTAGGCAAATGAATATAGAGTAGTCTAAAATTGTCGATACTATAAATAGAGTTTTTAGTTTGAAATGGCATCTGGCTCGCCTGATCAAAACTATGTTGGAGTCAGCTTTCAGTCTACCTGGATGCAGTTGTGTGCCAATGATTTACTCGAAGTGACTATTTATCTGATCTCCTCAACCCAGTTACCCGGGCAACTTGATACTCCCTGATATTCGTAACACTGTCAAAGAAGTTCAAATGACCACCAACTTCATTATTTTTATTAAATACTAGCTTCTGCCAGCGGTTTCATCCGCATCCCGTGGGAACTACTTCCCGTACCGGGATAAAAAGTAGCCTATAGCCTTCCTCGATAAATGGGCTATTTAACACAGAAAGAAATTTTCAAATCGGACCAGTAGTTCCTGAGATTAGCGCGTGCAAACAAACAAACAAACAAACTCTTCAGCTTTATAATATTAGTATAGATTCATTTTAATCTGCCTTAGAAAATACAAGTAGGTCGAGTCATTCAATCATCGCGAAAGCAATTTCTAGTCGACTTTGTTTAACTACCACATATATAAGGCAATATTCCACCTTTAGCTGCATTAAATTGGCTTTAAAGATAAATATTTAGTAAAAGAGTCTTCTTGAAAAGAAAGATCGTTAAGAAATGGAGGTAAGTGCTACCAAAACGCGATAATGGCATCTTCGGGTACGGAATGACACTCACGGGGAAAATGAGATATTATCGTTATAAGTGAGGCACGACAGGAAGAACAGAAGGACCAATTTTAATAAGGGAAAATCGGACGCTCAAATAAAGATAATGATGCTGAATTCACAAATGTGTCATTTAAAAATTGACTAAGCAAATAACGTTTAACCAATTGTTTTTCTTCCATTTATTTGAACATTCATTATTCGTTGACCAAGATATAATGTCGATTTACCGCACTTTCGTTAATCGATCGTTATACAAAAAATCTACTAAATTGATTGCCTACTTGGTTTGTCAGACTTAATTTCAAAGCATTCTATGGTTAGTAATGTATCTATCAACAGGGGACTTAAACACATAATTATGTTACATATTGTTTAAAGTATATTTTCTAATTATTTACTTTAAACATAATGGTCCTTCGGCACACACCTACATAGTGTACCAAACTTGCTAATGAGTCCCATAACACCGCCGCCTGTGTTTCGATCACCCCCTCGGGAGAAGCAATTCACAAATTTTACGACACTTTCATATTGTTGCTAACAAAAACACAGGTTCTATGCTTTAGGGCAGCGGTTCCCGAATTCTTTTGGCTTCGGAACACTTTTCGTTTCACCATTTTTCGGCGGAACCTTAGCTTAAGTAAGAAGTAAACTAAAGACGTAAATACACTTAGGTATGGCTCGTGGCGCATGGTAGCGCTCCAAATGGTTATATGGTTAGAGACATATTCATTATACTCAGGCGTAGCATGGCTATCTGCCACACGGGCCAGAAAACAATTTAGCCGTCCTTGACTTTGTGTATTATGTGTATAGCTTTCAGTTTGAAGACTGACAAAGTAAACGCAAAAAGAAACAGATTGAGTTTGTACAGGTGCGAGGCGAGCGAGCGCGATTTTTTGTAACTAAAAGAAGTTCCAAGCACCCGTTAGCATTGAAAGACATTCAGTGGTAGCCGGTATCGCGAGCGAAGCGAGCGCGAATTTTTTTTAGTTTAAGTACCTACACAAAATAAACAAAACCACTGTAAATTAATAAGGTCTCAAAAAGTACAATATCCACACAAAAAAGCAAATGCAAATGAATAAGCAGCTAGCGAAGAAAGCGCTATTGCTTTTTTCTGAACCAGAGGAATAAAAAATAAACGTCAAAGGAAACCTCGACGGAAGAGCGCGAAATTTTTTCGGTGTTGGATACCTGAGCAATTAAACGAACATAAAAGCAGCACACGTAACATGGAGTCGCGAGCGAAGCGAGCGCGAAATTTTCGGATTCGCGGAGGTGCAAAAATTGGAAATAATGTCACACTTTGATTCATAATAAAAATAGCCACTGGAAATACTCGTTTGCCGTGTCTTTTCACGTTCTGTCAAATGTATGAAAACGTATAATCCTGGCGATGAAATAAGCCCAAAAAATGCGGTGATTTTTGGCCGACTTGCTACCTACTTTTGCCGATTGCCGAAGACCTGGAGGTATTAAGTTAATCTACAATTTGTAAAAAACGGAATTAAATTATCTGCTGCCGTAGCCTTCCCCCGCCACTTGTCGCGAGAGTACGAGACTTACACTCCCGAGTGGTACCCACCTACATGGTGCCTAAATGGAATTTTGGAATGCAATATTTAAAACAATTTAATTGAAAATGAATAATTATTTAATATTGTCAAAAGTGAAACGATTTACCATATGGAAATCTTAAATTTTCCACGGAACCCCTGAGGGCCTGTCACGGAACCACAGGGTTCCGCGGAACCCCATTTGGGAATCGCTGCTTTAGGGGACCTCGATTACTTACAATGAATACTAAGATCTAGCCTAGGGTATAGAACTTTAGTTTTGAAAGGGATTGATGATGCACGTAGGAAAACTAGTTTTTTAACTGTTTGTAACCGAATATAAGTAATTGTTTATTTTTGCAACTATCTTATGAATGATTTTTAACGTATTATCTAATAGCTTCTGTCAGCCTGTATGCTATTCTGACTTATAAGCTATGTCACTGTCAAGTTATATCAAAGTCTACAAAGTAATTTTTTCGTGAACAGAAAACACACAACACACCCATACATACAAAGACATAGACTAGTGAAATATGAATATGCTGTAGCGTGGAAATTCTTTACCCCACACGTGAATCAAAGTATCTATTAGTCGTATTATAATTAATATTGAAGAATTAACAACTATAAGTACTTAAATCACTGGTGAACATTTCAATTAAAGTAAAAATGACAGTCAAACAAAACTAAATTAGAAATAACAACGTTAAGCTACAAATAAATTGCTGCGATTTGTTAAAAACGTCATTTCAGTAATTGTTATAACCTTCTTAGTAAAGTAATAATGAAACAAACGAGTTTTTACCAGATGTGACCACAATGCATCCGAGGGTAAAGCCACAGTTCCATTGCGGCGAACATGGCCTATCATAGCTGCGTAGCTTGACAACAATCATGGTAACTATAAAGTTTGGCCTTTACGAACACTTATGAAAATCATAATTATAATTATCTACTTGATTAAAAGTGAATTTAGTTGTCCATGTAGGAAAATACGTTACATGAATTCATCATAAGGCTAGCTTTTATAATAAAGTTAGGATCGGCTTCCTTGAACAAGATGTAGTTAAGCGTTGTACAAAAGTTTAGGAAAAATATTTTTTTAACGGTCAGTGTAAAGCATGTTTGTTGAGTATCAACAAGCGAAGCTTAAATCAATGATGTTTTATTTAGTTTATACGCCTTATAAGTTTGCAATTATAAAGTAAGCCGTTTGATGCCACACGCATATGGCCTAGCTTCTTGTTTCTATATTTCCGTACAATCAAATGCACAAGGACTCAAGTGACTAACATCTGAATTGTTAAGTGTTACGAATCGGTCCTACATGGACACCGATCGCCGCAACGGAACAGTACCTTAAACTGCGAGCGAATGGAAAAACTTTAGCTAGCGGGTAGTTTGATTGCAAGTATCAGCTGCAGAATGAAATACAGCTGCCTTTATTGCACAACTTTGAAAGTTATTCGCGAAAAATGATGGCCATTTGTCTCCTTAACAACTGAGCACATTAACTAATTATGCATTTAAGTTAAAGATATATTACATACAATAATAATTTGTGTAATGAATTTTATATTTATATTATGTCATTGTGATAAAATTAAAATATATCAGTTTCTTTAAGACTGAAAGGCACTTAGACACTCTTTAATTTCAACAAAGGTTTGGGTTGGTAAGTTCAGATAGGCAATCACTGTATTTACATAGAGGGGCTTATGGCCAACTCACTGCATTAAGTCATACGGAAAACCGAGACAGTATCAATAAACTTTTAAATATTTAAAAACAGCTATGTAGTATCTAATTTCAAAATTACTCAAAATACTAAAGTTCAAACTCATTGTACAGTCGAACGCATTCACCTCTACAACAAAAGTTTATTTCCCCAAAATTTTCCTCTCATTTTCACTAACAAAATTCATTCACTCTAAATTCACTTTTGATGTTCAATTAATCGTACTAATTCATTTCAATTCTAAAGTTGTGAGCTTAACCAATTACATTTCTATACCTCAATACATTTTGTGAATGTGTTTTAAATACCTGAACTAATTATAGTGAAATATCTTTAGAATTTAACTGTATAGGTAGGATTCAATGTAGCGAAATCAGTATAAATAGTTTGCGAATTAAATGGGGTGGGACAAATAGGTTAATTAAGTATAATAGTCTGGGGGTACAGTCGGCGACGAAAATGGTTGATATTTAGCTGTTTAATCATTGAAGTATTTCTTTTAAAATATTCGTGTTCTATAAAGTAATCGTAGTTTTATAAAAAGTTAAAGAAAGTTAAAGAAATTAATGATTAATTTAATACTTACAAAATTATTATTATACAAACATAAGCTTTCCCTCCCGAGAGCTCAGGTGGGATCTTATTTAAATTTGACTTATATCACCATTTGGGGACGTTTATAATTTTAGATTAAAACTCCAACTTAACTATACTTTAAAGTCTATTTTATTTTTACACAAACAAAAACGAAAATTATTTTATTGAATTTTGCCGTCGACTGTACAGACTAAGGTTTAATTGAAAACCAAAATATATTAGTTTTGGTAGTATTAGGGACCAATTTGAGTGGAATCATTTGACTAACACTAAGAATACATAGAAATTCCGATAGAATAATTTAGAACTTTAGACTTTTTGTCTATTGTTCAGTAATTGGTTTAGAGATAAACGTAGACTCTCTATTATTGGTAAAGAAAAAGATCTTATATAAACGTAACAAATCAAATTCTGTTTTATGGAAACTAGTTTTCTGATTTAAAGATGGAGTCTATTGTAAAATATAGAATTTGCTCCTTTGCCAACGATGAATGAAACTTTGGTATAGACATATAAAATACCTAAGAGATAAGATTGTCTTTATATTTTACGTGATTTTACTTCTATAATTTATCATCATCTTAGCAACAATCTATCATACACAAGAACACATACGCTTAACCATAATTTATCACAAAACACATTCGCTAATTTGAGATCACTTTCACATTTTGCGCGTTCAAAATCGCGAAAGGCGTAGCTCGTTAATGGAAGTTGTGACACGCGCTCAACTGTTCTACAATGTACCTTTAATCAATTTTGTCAAAGGATTATACTCGGTAAGTACTACTAATGTTTACGATGTCAGTAGGCGTTTTCTTGTTCTTATAGACGCCTACAATGTTCTGTAATGTATTTGACAAAGGTAATTGTGTTATTTTCAGGTATCTATTCGTGCAGATTTTCCTTTACCAATCTGAATTTTGGGACCCTTGATTCTATTTCAACTCCCACTTCACATGTTTTTAGTAACATCTACGTCATCATAAAAAAGTTCCTAATAAAAAGACCTAAAGTCTAAAAGTAATGGTCCTTTTGAAAAACGCAAGAACCAAAGTCAATATTTTATCAGGCTTTATCCACCTGCTCTAAGAGAGGCTTCGAAGGCCAAGAGTCTTAAATCTGTAGCGTTTAGCGTGTCGCGGCCCGGCCAGTCCCTCGGGAGTGGTCGAATGGCCACTTTCATGCACGCGGGCTACTTGCGTTGTATGGGCTATAAAAACAGCGACTATGAAGAAACTTTCGTATTTTTGTTGAATAAGATTAACGATAATAAAGTAGCATTTTGTGTCAAATTTGATTTGGGTATTTATGATGCAGTTCCCGGCTACAGTCATAGTATGGGAAATCATGAAGACGTAACCGAGGCACGCGTCACCACATCCTGTCAGAAATCAACGAATGTTTACTTTATAAAGTTCCCAATTGCGAAACTTCTCCTATTTTGGAAGTCGGCTAAAGCGCTGCCAACGATTTCGCATATTTTCGGTGACAGTTGTTAGCACACGGTTCACGGTCGGGATTATCCATAGTAAAATATTCATTTTATTTTTTTCGTGGCTCGCCATTTTCGTGGCCTCAAGGGTAATGTCTGAATCCCAAAAGACATTTGGGTTTTATTTAGTGTGAAATATATATGGTTGTCGGACGCACTCCATATGGCAGTCCTTGGAATTCGTTATGTCTATAACTAGCTAAAAGTTATGAGGCTCAATAACTTTGTGAAGAGAATCGGTAGGCATGGTTTTTTATTCTTAAAATATGATAAGATATTTAGGGTTGAGGTGAGTCACCAATTACGTCACTTGATTTTATTATTTGTGACAATGGAAAGGGTTTTCTTATACGTAAACCTGGACTGCAATTTATGTATTACAAAACAATAATTATAAAACTTCGTTAAAAATTAACAGCGAAACGCAATTCAGATATGTGGACAACTTTATGTTATTTACACCTTTTTACTTTCAACACATTTTTCTTCTAATAACCAAGTGAATATGAGTCAGAAATAAAGGAGGTAAATGGTCGAGTAGAGTGAACATAAGCACCTCAATTATGTAATGTAAGAATGTAATCCAGATCATTTCCATTACATGTCTTAAGTGACCAAAAATGTTTCGACTCGAAAACAACAAAAAAACGTAGTAACAAATATTGCTATTAAGTGGACGTCTCAAGTTTGAGGCTGTTTGTAATTCCGACCGCACAACAAGGAAAATACCGTTTAATTTCACCGACGCGGAAGTGAAACAAAGGTGTAAGGATAAAAGTTCCTACTCACGTTTTGTGCCCTCACAAATTACTGGCTTGTTCCCTTTCTTTCTTTCTTTCTTTCTTATAATGACCTTTCCCCTTTTTTTGGATGGCCGAAAGTCAAGGAGAAATGAGGGGTGGCGTTTTTAGAGAATGGGTACCTTATTAGCGGGGTCTGTAAAGGTCAGTGCTCGCTACCAGTGAAGTTTTCATCTTACATGCCTGAGTATAAAGTTGAAGGATTATGTTAGGTTGTATCGAGATACTGAAAGATGTGGATTCTGAGGTGTAAAATATTCTCAATTTGAACGAAATTTTGAAGAGGTTTGAAGAGGGTTTAGATGTAATGCCAGTTTCTAGCTTCACAAACACAAGATTAGGCAAAGGATGAAATACAGTTGTAGCTGCAAAATAAAAAATGTAGGAAATACAACATTAAAGACTTTCAATTTTTCCGCATCATAATCATAACAACAAAATGATCCTATAATAACAGCCCATAAGGAAACACTTGAAAAGTAAATTATGTTGAAATGATAATGAATTAGAACATTGCCGTGTTGCGAGTTACACGACCGATTGTATAGACGTGAAACACATTAGACAGGGTAAGACAAGCGTCTGGCTGTCTGGTAATATCGTCTCTTTAGTCAGATAAAGTTAAAAGTTCACAGACAAATGAGTCAAAAACTACGCAAGTTAAAAATTATTTTTACATGTCTTTTTTTACTGAAAGTTTACATTCTATAATCTGGGTAATTGATTTTTCTTCGTAGGTATGTAAGATACTATGTATTTACATCCAAAAGACGAACGTAATTGACGATTCACGGGTACATGAATTACTGAAGAAAAGTGTCTGACTATATTTAGGTTTCACACCGAAAAACACTGCCTATTCTAAAAGTACACAAGTACGGTGCTAATATTTGGACGCTTACCAATACCCTAAGGTTCTACGATTCTCAAATTCACCTTCGAAATGGCGGTACCCGGAATTTCAGGTCCCCATTACAGCACCCCGTACAGATCTATCGCCTGTGTGAAAAACCTACCTTTATGGGGAACTTTATGGAGAATTGTAATAGTTCTGTCCATGGCAGTTTATGTGCAAACATATTATAGAACCCTTTTTCGCAGTTCATGGGGTAAGTTTTCTTAAGGTTTTTTCGACGGTAGGTACTGACATAATGTTTTCAGAGGTAAAGGGTAAACTTCTAGCTATACAGGTTATTGATACCTAAGTAGGTACCGTTATAAGTTTTTATACTTTTGCCCTCAGATCAAAGAAATTTGCCTTTAAATTATCATGATGTTTTTTTATAAGATTGTTAGGTTTAATATGAAGAATGGACTGTTTGACGCATGCCATGACTTCTACTAAATATTTGACTGTTCTGCTATTTTAATAAAGCTTTACATAAATCCAAGGTATAAATGTAAAAGTTTTATTTTTTGAAATTATTACGCAACACTCAACGCAAACGAATCATTTTAAAAACAAAATGGAAACTGAAAATAAGAGATATTTGCAAGGGAATTCACGCCGGCAATGTTTCAGTTTTTCCCCGTACATATTTTTTGGACTTGTTTTAAATATTTTTTTCGTATAAAACTTTTTACTCTGTCCCTTAAAAAATGGATTCGAGTTACTAAAAGCATGGTGAAAACATGACCACCATTAATATGGTTGTGGAAACGGATAATGCAATTTACGAAAATAATTTTGAGGAAAATATTAGATTATTTCTTTGCACGTTATGATACATTCTTACACACTACCTGTTGGCATATCTACCTGACTATAAAATTATTTTCCTTTGGGTAAAACTAAAACCCATTTGCTGAACATTATCATAGGATGAGTTCAAAGTCCACACCTAAATTATACTTATGGCACACACATTACCCACTCTACCACAGTATAAACACAGTAACTTTTTGCCAAACTCAACAAACTCGGTCCAGAGTTTTGTTTAGGTTTACATCCTAATTACTGTTACTGTTACTGTTACAGCCTTTGTATCGTCCCACTGCTGGGCACAGGCCTCCTCTCACGAGGAGAAGGATTGAGCATTAATCACCACGCTTGCTCAATGCGGGTTGGTGATTTCAGACTATATAGTCCAGGTTTCCTCAAGATGTTTTCCTTCACCTTTTAATCAGCCATTGGTGTCCAAGATATATTTAGAAAGTACATACAAACTTAGAAAAGTTGCATTGGTACTTGCCTGACCTGGAATCGAACTCACACCCTCATACTTGAGAGGTTGGCTCTTTACCCACTAGGCCACCACGACTTTTTCATCCTAATTAACCGCACCCAAATCTCACGTGGTCACAAAAACGAAGCACAAAATCGTAAACTCATTACGTAGTCTGGTCTAGAAAGCTTTTCTAAAGGATATCACATACTGCCACGTTGTGCTGGCCTAGTGGGTAAAGAACCAACCTCTCGAGTGTGAGGGCTCAATTCCAAGTCAGGCAGGTTTCCTCAGTTTGTACGTACTTTCTATCTAACTATGTCTTGGACACCAATGATTGTATTCCAGAGGGCTGTACTTTACTTTAGATCTGTAGGTCCCGACTGTCATTGAAAATCTTTGGTTGGCAGTCGTTACGGGTATTCAGCCAGTAGGTCTGACAACCATTCTTCCAAGGAGTATTGAGTTGCCCGGGTAAGTAGAGGAGATCAGACAGGCAGTCGCTCTTTGTAAAACACTGGTACTCAGCTGCATCGAGTTATACTAGAAGCCGACTCCAAACATAGTTGAGAAAAGGTGCGTGAGATGAAGGTCAACACAAGAACTTTTGTACTCTAGGGTGTAGACTGTTATGCCTTCATTTTTATGTCATCACAAAATTTCCCCATGTATTTTTATATTGTTATTTTCCCTTCATATTGTGTCGTGGCGCACGGCAGTGTGTGATCCGCCTAAATGAGTTTGAAAGTCTTACTTTAGCATAATGCACTCGGTCGTTAGTAGCTAGGAAAATGGAAAATAACTGTGGAAATAAATGTAACTGTTTACTGCGTATAATGCTTGGGTGGTTTAACACATCTTCTAACAAGTTTCAAACTTTAATAAAATTTTATGATAGCCTCTGGGTGAGAAGATTCAGAGCCGTGAAGGATGGAAGATATAAAAATGGATTTTGAAAATGACACAATTATTAATAAAAAATGCATAATTATGTAATCTAACAGAGCAGTACCTATTCTTTAATACTAAATTGATGCTTTACATAAAATCCAAAATATATATATAAGCAAACAATTCAGTAAGAAGAAACACTATGATATCAAAAAAACAGAGCATGGTCCCCAAACATCCCAAAGACGTACGCGCTCAATTTACTAGAAGCGTCATGTAATTACATCACGCCTTCAGGAAGGACGGTCCCTTCCAGTGGGCACGTTATCTGTAGTACAAATGCGTTTAACGCATCTCTGTTTATTAAGGGTAAGACGATAAATGACGTCATAAGGCGTCCTGTTAAAACGGACGTTTTGTTGACTTTTTTTGGGAGTTCGTAGGGTTATCTTTTTTCTTTTTGAATGACGTGGTAAACGTATTTATTATAATAATAAACAGCACCTTTTTTTAACCGATAGGCCGTCTTTAGAAACTCTTTGCTTAGTGTTCAGAGAGGCGAACTTCTACCCCTAATGTCTATGACCTATATGAATCTGAGTTTCTTGCATTCTAGGGCCGAAATAACTTTCGAAAATTCACCAAATCTTGGATGATAATAATGGATATGTACTTCTTTACATAATGCATGTGGCGGCATATTAGGCTGACAAAGTGTAGTTTCACTATAAGACATGTCATCGACACAAAAGAAGAAGAAGATTGCACGATGATTTTTATATAATGCATAAGTAATAATTGGATTTCCTGGTCACTTTCTAATATTAATACTTGCTATAATCCTGTCGACCATTTTTTCGAACCGTGTGTCCACCACAAACTCGTTGGTGATCACGTTATTACTCTAATATTGTAGATTTTAGTTCCTCCGTCTTGTGTTTAAATGTATGATTATTGGCTTTCTCTCTAAGCCTGGGTGCAGTGTCAAAGGCTTTTAGAGGATCCTTTTAGATGTTATTATTATTGTTTTTGTTTTGTTTCCAAGTTAAGCTGTTTAATGGTGTGAGTGCATTAGGGTGCTGTGTTTGGTCCTGTAACGTTATTGGGTAGCCGTTTTGGAAAGTTTCTTTTTTGTTCCTTTGTCTGGTAGAAATTGTAGATAACGCTCAAAATATTATGTTTCGTACCTACATTCTGGTTTAGCAAAAACACATACTTAAGTACCTAGTGGTGAAAGGTGGGCATTTTGGGGACTGTCTTTACTAATTTTTGACTTACAAAAAGCGCTTTTTGCGTCGAATTTTAAAATATAATCAGCCTTACTTATAAACGTGAATTAAATAATCATGCATCAGCACATAGTTAGATTTAAGCAAAAGTACTGTAAAAAATTGTACAAAGTGAAAGAGAAGTAATAAACGAAGTAATACTTAAGGGCTGTTTAAGAAAAAATCTTACTTATAAACGTTGCTTAAGCATGTCTTAACTAATCGAAGCCAAACATTTAATCACTACTTAAGGCTTTAAATAGTAATTAGTTAAAATGATGCTTAGAAGATGATTAGATGATTTTCATAAGTAAGGCTGTATATGTTTTGCTTATACAAACTTTTATTCAATAAAAAAACGAGAACAAAGTAGCAAAACAGCCGTTAGAAGTTTGTTCTCAACTTCTAAAGGCTGTTTTGCTACTTTCTCGTACTTGCTTTGCTTTACTATTAAGCAAATGTTTTTAAGCAGTATCTTAGTAACTTCTATTAACTAATAGATTCCACATATTAATTACTCGCTAACAAATATAGAAGCTAACACTACACCAGGTAATCGTTTAACTAGCGCAAAGTAACTACTGAGGAGGAAGCATCAGAAGTTACTGATAAGCACAAACAGCATGCATACAACTTGTCAGCGAAACACAAATACTATATCCAATATGGCGGCTAAGACTTGCAGCGTCTGCAGATACGAGGGACGTAAATAGATACCGTGAATAGATATAATTAATTGGTGTCTTGAAGGACTAATTCTTACTGGTATTACAAAATAACTTTTAACAGGTTTTCACCCGCTTCCCGAACGCGGATAAAAACTAGTCTATACTTAAATATGTTATTCTGAGTATAATTTTATGGTAAAGTAAAATCATAACCGTAAAAGAAGTTTTATTTAAATGTCTAATATTCGCGTAAGTGTCAGAAATCAAAAATAACCCTTTAATCGTTTTTGCGTGAAGGAGGATCGGTTTGATCTTCCATACCATATTAATTTTCACGTTTATAAAATTAGTGGAATACGAAAGTAACACTGTTTATCTGTCGCAATTTTACCCCAAATATGGTTACCGAACCGATTAAAATGAAATAAATGTAATGTATGTGTAAATAGATGTGATAAAATCATAAAAAATATTAAATAGGAACATTTAATATTAAATAGAACAAAAGGACCATTTTTGAAGACCCTACAGACAACGCAATATTATGAACGACGCGCTTGAAATTACTTGGCAAAGTTTAGCAGCTGTTTAAATACCTACAGAAGGGTTAAATCAAAGGTTCACGTACAGGCAGATTGAACCAAGCTACGGGTTCCGTAGTTTAAATACGAACTTAATCATTTAGACTTGTTCTAGTCTGTGAGGAACAGTCTAGAACAAGTTAGATCTTGTTTTGGACATGATAGAACCCGTATTAATATTATAAATGAGAATATAACTCTGTCTGTGTGCTGTCGCGATTTATAGCCAAAAATACTGGACCTATTTAATTGGGTACACAGTACACACACAGGTAATGAAGAATGAGTAGACCAAATTATATAAAAGTGTCTTGGCACGCGGGCGGAACGGGGAACCGCTAGTGACTAGCTACTGTTAAGTATTTTAATATTTTGATAATTGGTTTTTTAATAGTTGATGAGAAGAACGTTGCAATAAAAGTATGAGCTAGACTGGGCGTATTACACAACATTTGCCTAGTACTTAGATATTCAAAGACGCTTGGCGGTAGTGGATAAGCGCTAGTAAAATTAAACGAGTAAGTTCTTTATAACTAAACTAAGTAATAGATACTTATTTTGCATTAGTAATTTTTTAAGCAGAGCGTTTGTTAAGTTAAGAGAACATAATAAACGCTCGCTTTACGTGCTCGTTGTCTAAACGGCTCTTATTTTATGCATGTTTTTTGACGAAGTTTCAAATAAATCTCTAGTGAAAGAGTAGGTACTTCAATTTTCAACTTATATCAAATGAGTAATAAAACACATTAGGCTTATACCTACGCACTTTGTCAGTCACGTATTTCAGAACTTTTAATACTTAACTTGTGAATAAATAAGTGAGGGATAAATATAGAAAAGTTTTAGAATGGTAAAAAGTTTTTGCTATTTCTTACGTACGTCAATATTTTACTTTTTGTTCACGTCATTGTATTATTGACATAAGTGTAGTTAATAGTAGACAAGCCGTAATGAAAGGATTCCTCAGAGGCAGAAAAGTTAACTAATTCCTAGCAATTTTTCTTCAAAATAAACAGAACCCAGCTCCATTTAAAATTTACAAAAAATGCTTACTTATCTCCGCCTATTGAATAAAGTCAAAAGTTAAACATTTCAAAGGCCCTCAGCCTTTTATAAACACGAGATAAGCCAGTTTTAAAATAACGTTTCCTTTCACCCTCTATTCGTCAAAGAGCCTTTGATTTAATGATATCATCATATCATCGCACAGTGGTCCTTCACCCGCACCCCAGTGGGTCTAAATCATAAATCACTCAGACAAGACTCAACGAAGTTAATTTTACTCTCATTTGCCAGCGAAAAAGTCAAGGCATTAAAAAGTTTCGTAATCGCAACAATTTTTTAAAGTCTCGACAAGTTAGAGAAAATATTTTTGCGTCTTCAAAGATTTTCTTTACGTTTGAATTACTTCTTTGTAGATAGGTCAGAAGTACTACCCATTCTATCATTCTATCTATATTCCATGTATTCATAATTATCTTGGTCTTATTTTAATCAATTTAAGAGAATTTTCCGTATCTCAGGAATTTTGTCGGAGTAATTTACTTTTAAGAGCTAAATAAATACCAATCAAAGATAATTTCATTTTATTTATTAATCAACAAAACAGCCATCTAATAAAATAGTTTCATTTAGCAACGAAACTAGAACAATTTTTATTAAATAGAAAGAAACTCAACGCAGCACATTTCGAAGCGCTCGTTTCAAACCACTTGTGAGTGTGACACCTCTTTTCCTTTCGACAAAGCAAGTCACCGCGACGTCGCTTTAAAGAAATATTAAACCGAGAGAAAAAAGCTCACTTGAAACGAATTTACAGACGTCTACAGCAGAACGCGGATGACATGGCTCTGAATCGTTCTTGTATGTCGTCTTTTTTTTCTGAACATTTCTCTGTGTGATTATTATATTTTTCTTCTGTAAGATGGGTGATTTTTTTTTGTCTGGGAGGTGGGTGTGCAGTGTGCTAAGAAATTAATTTATGAAGTACGTATAATATGGTTTTTAAAAAACATGTTTGTTTAGTCTCAATAGATGTTTATTGTGAGAACGACCAAGAGAACATCCTTTCCTACATTTAAAAGGAAAGACACCAACGAGTGCATGACAATGTTTGGACCATCTATGCTTCAACTGATGGTCATTAATCTATTAAAATTTACAAACGTGAACAAAAACAGTCATTTGAATTTTCTATCAATAAGCCCGTAATTTTCTACCCCAAATTGAAGACTAGCCTTCTACTCACATCGCCGCATAAATTTTAGCCAACTCCAGTACACATTATGCATGGTGTTGAAATTACTCGACACTTAATTCTGAGCGAGTAACAAGCGTATCATTGTTTACTCGTATCTTCGCCGAGAGTGCTCTCAGACGTGTGAACACACTGTGTACTCTGCTAATTACTAACTGTGTGCTTAAATTCCTTATTTTTCACTTACAATTAAAGTAAAGGCTGTTTGAGGCTGTGAGTGGTGTTGCTTTTTGAGGATTTAAGTGTAAATTAGCAGCGATGTGAATCTGTAAGAGCTAGCGCGCATTGGTAACTATTGTCAGCGTGACAATTTTGACACTTTCTAAGTCCGTAGATATGTATGTCACCCAGTTGTCACGTCGTAACAGGTGCGCATGTCTAAACATATCCACGGACTTGATAAATGTGACAAAATCGCTGACAAAAGTCACAAGTGCGCGCTGGCTCTAAATGTTTTCTTGTCCTAATTTTCAGTAGATCAGCTTGGCGAATGGTAGTAGTACTGTAACTACTTACGTCTGTCTGTATGTTCGCAATAAACTCAAAAGCTGCTGAATAGGCAATGTTAGTTTAAGTGCCTATGTTACTTGATGTATAGCGGAGTGGGTTACTAGTGGCTCCTTAAATGTTTAAAATAACGATAGGTTTTGTGTGTGTAGAAAGTTGTAGTACACGGAGCAAACAGCAGCTTCCGAGTTCCTTCTTTCCGTCTGGCAATATGTCAAGAAGAACTAAATGAAAAATATAACAGACCATTTAATCTTAATGAAATACTGTCTGGTCAGTAAGACCGAACATAATCCAAGTCTTAATGTCTGGCAGACAACGTGACAGGAGTGTACTAGCACAGTATAAAATATTCTCCTGTAAACAGTTGTGAAGCTACGTACTAACACTCGTAACAATGTCACACACGCATGAGCTCGATGCACGACACTCAGTACTGACAGAACCGGTAGCGCCGGTAAAAGCTCGACAATGCACATGCGTGTGTGAGTGACATTTTTACGAGCGTTAAGTACGTAGCTTCACAACTGTACATCTTTATTCTGTGGTTCTAGTCTAAATAAAAATATAGCGGCGGCCAGATGTCACGAACAAGCTAAGCTTTAATTTATCACTTCGCATAGTAGGGGGGACACGGCTTCAGGAATTTGTGGCTTTTTCAATTTAGTTATGGAAAGGATTTCACGGAGATTGTTTAGTGAACTTTGTCTTTGTTGTTGGATAAAATAGATGATAGAACATCTTGTGAAGAACTAGCATCTGCTGTTCTGTAGTTTCACTCGAAAACCGAGGGAACTACCTTCCGTTTCCGGATAGGAATAAACTATATAGGTAATATGTCCGTCTTCTGGTTCTAAGCTCCCTTTTCACAATTTTTCAGATTATACTGATTAAGTACTACAAATTATATTATTAAACAAAGTTTTGCAAACATATTTAAAATAACCGCATAAAGAAAACAACGAAAAAACCGTCTCAAAATAATAACCATAAAAACATAAAGCATTGCTACTTTTTACCACATCGTGTGTCTGAACATAATATCATAAAAAAAAATTGTGTAACCCTCGCCCGTTGATATAATCTTCAAAAAATACCTACTTGTATCACCACACTGACTTTACGGGAGAAGTAAAATTAGTTTATCTTTATACTGTAGGTTTTGTTCTATTGCATTTGAAGAAATAGCGGTTAACGATATATCGACATTCAAATTAAAAATATATGTATAAGTAGTAGGTATAATGGACCACCACCACTCCATTTTTAGTACATAACTAGCTTCCGCCAGCGGCTTCGCCCGCGTGGAGTGTTGATAAAAAGTAGCCTATGTTTTAATCCAGGTTTAACCTATCTACATACCAAATTTCAATCAAATCGGTCCAGCCGTTTTTGCGTGATTGAATAACAAACATACATCCATACATTCTCACAAACTTTCGCATTTATAATATAAGTAGGATATAATATAAGTAGGAAGTAGGATATTACGGCTGTGTATTATGGACTGCATGTAATGAACAGATAAAAAAAATAAAATATAATCAGAAACATAAAACTCTTTGCTAAAATCCTTTCTGCTATCTTATTTAAAAATAGAAATCGAAATGATTGTCAAAATCTGACAGCCAAAGCGTCATGGTGGACCAGTATTATAAAAATTAAAGTCGCTACAAAAACAATTATTATCTTTTAGCAATCATGTCTTTATAACTATTCACGAGATTTTGTATTTTTTTAAACAGTTAATTTTAATGAAAATGGGTGAGAAAGATTGTCAAAAATGGTACCAAGTGTTCCAAGGGCTGGTGAGTTGGATTTTTCGTTTTTTCTTTTCTATTTGACGTCGATGCCTAAGCGATTTTCATAACCGCAAAACCTTTTCACAAATAAACAGGAGTCACAAAATGTCCATTGAAATTACTGCATAATATAAACCTATGTTAGGTAACTAAATAAATAGGCACAGAAGGCTCACTTTGACCAATAGTTTTAGAAGGAATAAGGCTGAAATATCTTTCGGTAAGCACTGCAGCTTTGACAAATTAAAATGCAGTTTGACTGATAAAAACTACTAAAAACATATTTCTTAAAAAAAATGTGTATTCAAAATAATACACAGCAATGCACATCGAAAGATATTGTGTAAAAATTATTCCTATCACAGTCCATTCTGGTTCTATAAAAAGTAGGCCTTCTGACATCAATTGTTTGTTTGATACTTAAATTATGTGCTATGTGCCGAATATCGGTGATGAAACGTTTTTTCTTCAGTAGAAAGAAGGTAGGTTATACTTACTTAAATAAGTTTTCATGCGATCGTAATGCTTTGTTAAGTTTAAGCCTTTAATTGCTTGTAGGGGTCGGTTTGGGTTTATAATGGAAAATGTTGTGAGGTCACATTTGCATGTTTTTTATGGGGAATAAAGTTTGATTGATTGTGAGTTCTTAGCATATGAGTGACTACATATTTCCTATCATTAAGAGGTTACGAAATTAATTCATAAAGAAGTCTGAAATTTTACTGCATTTTGGCTGAAGATTGGTAGCCAAAACCATGGCAATGTGGTTTTTACGCATTTCATTCAATTGCAAAATGAATTCACCAAACAAAACGTCCCAATAAAAAATTCTTCAACTAAGTAACATTAATAAATAATATCATGTAAAGAGCGTATTTTTTACCCAGATAAACGACATGAAAGTAAATAAATACACGTCGGCTGTGGTTGATGGCTGTTTTAGCAGCCGTTTCTTATGTTATCTTTATGAGGAATGAGCGTAAATTCCTACTTAAACGTTTGTACTTGATTATGTGTCTGTGAGACAGATTTATGAAGGGAGTCTTGTAGAAATATTATATGTACGTTTTAAGCATAATGTATTCGTTTACACTATTTACCTACTGCAGCAAAAAATGTACATTATTTATTTAAAAAGATAGTATTATATATTTTTCTAACCACTCAAAAATCGTCATTAAAATTACAAATTGATGTTTTTGAAGCCATTTTATTTTACCTGTAACTGTACAACTTAAATAGACAGGTTTTTTACCAAAGCTGTAAAAACCTTTCCTTTTGTGTCTACAAGTGTAAATAAATATGATAATTAGGTAGGTTTCGTAACAAGAGTACCAAATTAACAGCTGTTGTCGCTTAATTACCGGATTTACGATTCGTTTTCACGTGACCAAAAGCTTTATGTAAATCAGCTACAATGTAATAAAAATGTTTCGAAAAATATGAACTAGCTCGACTAATTGGGTTTTTTCACTCAATTTATGGCTTGCTATTTAAATAATTTATGTGCACGAGGAAAACTCAGCGTTTCCTATTATTACGTATAATTTTTAAATTACTTGCTATTAGTTGCTATTGTTATGGTTTTATTAGCCTATTATGAACTCTAGTACAAAATACATTCCCCTAAGTTTTGGCCAGTTCAATGCACAATTGTGTGTTGGCTCAGTAGTATTACTAAATACATAGGTATCTTTCCATTTACCTATATACATAATTTTAGAATTAATATTTTCAATAGTACCTACATAAAAGGAACTTGCCTAATAAGTTGCAAACTTTTAGTGACATTGCAGAGTTTTGCCCAAAGTCTGCAAACTGACTTACCCATAGTATAATTTTGTTTGCAGAACCCCGCGTTCTAGACAGAAGTTTGTATGCGTTGCTGTTAAACGCCACTGAAGTTATTGGCGACGCTGCCGAAAATATGTACACAGATCACTACCAGTGGCAGAGAGAAATGTTTGGCCATAGTGTACGTAAAACAATTTAATTTATTAAAATTAGTTAAATAGATATTAATACTCTGCAATGTCACTTCAAGTTTGTAGCTCTGCGTAGTATAAGCAACCTATTTCAAAACTCTGCAGAACCACTTTAAAAATTCTGCAAAGTAGCGTCTAAAACTCTGCAGACTGACTTACAGTACAGGGAATTAATATTATCTTATATTACAGTTTAGTGTATCTCGAGTCCCGTGTTCTACGGATAATGGAAGCGGCACCATGGTGGCTCTCGTCAGAAACTGGCTGAGGGCCCATGAAGAGGCGCAGGTGATTATTTCAATATAATTTGCATATTACATTCAAGCTACATATAATTAAAGCTATGAAGTCCTGGGAATAGTGAAGTAAAAGTTTAGATTTTCACCGACGGAAGGTCTTCCTGGTCCGGGTAAAATCCTGGTCCGGAGCCTAGGCATATGTTATGAGTTTTAGAGTGAAAGAGGAACTAATATCCATACATACAAACACTTACTGATACTCTGCAGAGAATAAGAAAAATCCTCATCTCTTTTAACATCATCTTCCGAGCCTTTTCCCAACTATGCTGGGGTCGGTCTAGTCTAACTGGATGTGTGACTGGACTGTGAGTACCAGTGTTTTACAATCCTCATCTCTTTTAACAGAAATTAATAAATGCATTTTATATATAAATAGTGTTATTTATTCCAGGTAATGGTAGCCAGTATTCTGGTGGTGATAGGTCTATGGTGGCTGGTCCGAGCTGTTCTGACGTTGATGATCAACCTCGTCTGTCCTTTGTTGGTCGTCGTACTAGCGGTGGTCAGTACATTCTTGTTTAAGTTGTGCTTCCAATTGCAAATGTTTAGAGAATTCTTGGCTGCTGTTTCGTGATTCGTCTGATACTGAGGGCTTTTGAAAATATGGATTTTTTAGTTTTGTGCCAAAATTATCGTATTTTTTATTTTTTTAATGCATAATTTGCAGTTATATGTCATGTGATTTGTTAAAAGATGAATAAGCGACACAATATTGATGTAAGATGATATCGCTATTAAAATTTATAAAACTCAGTTATGTCAAAATAGACTTAAAGTACATTGTAATAGAATTGAAAATGGATTACACGAGCTTCGCAATAATGGTGTGTTTTATTCCTACAGGTTTGCGTGCCTCAGCTCCGAGCACCACTTTTAGGTCAGAACTATCCATTATTAGCAAATCTACTAAGAAGCATTCTCTTGAAAATGGCAGAAAACATAAAAACCTGAACTGTGGGAATTATGTCGAAGTGACAAGTTTGAGGTCAAAATTATAGCACGTTGTTTTTTCATTAACAGTTTTTTTTTAGTTTGATTTCATTTCCTGTGGTCTATAGTCTTGACAATATATCTGCAATTATTATATTAATTTATCTTTTTTTTTCTTCGTCACCAAGTTTCATGATGATTAGTCAGTTAGTCAGTTTGATCGTAAATATGATATTGATATCTATTCTTTATCAGCCAGACTTGGGATACCTACTTACATTTCCTCACACCACGACATTTAAGTCCTAAACTAAGCAGAGCTCGTAGTATGGCTTGGTATAGGCAAATCTCCCTTGCAAGCCTTTATCCAGAAGTGGATATTTTTCATCTGTGACGACGACGAATAACATAGAAAAACTGAAACAAATCAAACACCAACATTCAGGCACACAGATGAATTGACCAGAAATCTCCAGTGTGAGAGTCTAACGATTAGTTAGACCATGGTCATCAGTATTTACACCAAAATCACTTTTTTACCAAAGATACCATTTACTTAAATTCGGCAAGAGGAGCGGCAGCTAATTAGAGAAAATTCAACACCTTAAAAATGATGTGGAAATCCCACAACTTTATTGCACCACTGAAATAAAACGTAGTGAGCTATATTTTTTTCAGTGCTTGCTGTAAAACGCCACCTCGCGAAAATAAAACTTAAATAAGACGACTTAAAGTTGGTTTTATTGGAATTTTAGAATCATTTGCTTGGTTTTATGTTCGGGTAGTATAACCAAGGAGATGAGTTATATGGGTTCTTACGAGTGGTTTTAGTATTTCGAGTAAAAAAAAAATAACCGAATCCATTCAGCGGTTTAGCCACAGGAATTATTTTTCGTTTTCATAATTTAAATTTAGAACATAACTAGCGACCCGCTCCGGCTTCGCACGGCGTAACAGTATTTCCCCACTAGGTATTTGATGTACGTTATTTTACATAAAAACCTTCCTCTTGAAACACTCTATCTGATAAAAAAAACAGCATGAAAATCGGTTGCGTAATTTTGAAGATATAAGCGTACAAAGGGACATAGGGACAGAAAAAGCGACTTTGTTTTATATACTACTAGCTTTTGCCCGCGACTTCGTTCGCGTGGAATAGGGACTTCGGCAGATTTTTGGTTTGACCAATAGATGGCGCTATATGTCCGGAATAATTTTTTGTTTTTATATTTTTTGTAATAAAAACTATCCTATGTCCTTTCTCAAGTTCCAAACTATGTCTGTACCAAATTTCACATAAATCGGTTCAGTAGTTTAGGCGTGAAGAATAGACAGACAGACAGACAGAAAGACAGACAGACAGAGTTACTTTCACATTTATAATATTAGTTAGGATGTATTGATGTGTAAAGCAGAAGTACGTAAGTGTCAATGACCCCGGCTAGCGATCAAAATAAAGGTTGCCGTTCTTAGCAAAACCTTTGACTAAAAGAAAACAGAATATTTGACAAGGCAAAATAAAACATATTTCAATAACAATAAGGCCCATAGTCATACGGTCACGTCATGAGCGAAAAGAAAAGAAATAGTTTAGTGTGACCGGGATCATTGCTGCCAACCTAACTCTTTAGATATCAAAGGCGCTATTTATGTATTAAATGCTGTTTTCTACTCATTAATAATTGTTATAAAATACTGTAATAAATATTTTATTTTATTGAGTTGAACAATGCGTAATTTTTAAATTTTTATTTGATTTCTCTACCCGTCGCTTCTTTTTAAAGAGTTTAAGCTTTCAATTGACTAAGATTAACTTTTTGCTAATTTCCGTGTTCGGGAACGCGTGTGTGAACTGTTTACGTTTAGTGCATGGCCGCCGCCGCTACCGGTTTCTCTGATATCACTGAGTTTGTGTTGAGTAAGAAATGGTTTTTGCGATAAAACGTGTACCTATTTGCGACAGGATAATTGTTTTACGTATTTTACGTGTTTTAACAGTATATCGTGAATGCAAAAGTGGACGTCATTTTAGTATTTTGTTTTCGTTTGTGATTAGGCATGGTGCTTTTTTACGGCGGCTAGTTTTGCGGAAATATCGTGAGCGATATGGAACCAGTCGCGTCTGTCCTACAGATTGCGAATCTTTATAGGAGCAGGACAAGCATTGTGAATATTGATCTAGTGATTCATAATAATCATAATGATTAATCAAAATAAGAGTGATGTGACGTGATTGTAAGACGATTGAGATGTTAAGTTTGCCGCGTTGCCGCTCCTACAACACAGGTCAGTGAGTTATGATGCAATGTATTTATTATAATGGTGTTCTAATTCTCGCACATTTTTATTGTATTTACTTCGAAAAATTTATTATTTTATTTTGATTTTTTCTTCGTGTTAATCGACATATGTATATTAACCAGTATATTGACGTATTTAATTTAATGTGATTAGGTATGACACACGTTTAACCACAGAATTGTGTTTTCCTCCTGGGAGAAGTCTATTCTTTTTTCGACTTCTATCTAAATCCTAGGTTCACAGGTAGGCAACAGGGATCGAGTTTATTGCTTTCAAATCTTGGCTGGTAACATTATAATGGGAATCAAATCGAAGTCTTTGTACCCTGCAATAATTGCAATAATTTGCGGTCAGTGGGTCGTAGGGGCATCTTAGGGGTATCTTAGGGGCGCTTTAAACAATTAGATACATAGGTAGGTATAACGTGAATTTGCTTATTGTAATGATTTTAATTTCTCTTCACACGTAGACCAGTCGTTACTTTTGACCCGTTGATAGTGATCCGTTCAAAATAAACTGACAGTGTCTGTAAAATTTTATTCAACTGTGTCGCGAGTCACGATCACGACTACTGTAGATCGTAAACTAGGACTTGGTATTAGGGTTGCCATAAGTTAAGGATATCATCATCTGCGTAGACTTTTCCCAATTATGTTGCCGTCGGGTTCCAGTCTAACCTGATGCAGATGAGTAACAGTGCACCACTGACTTCCTCACGCCAGTTACCTGGGCAGCTCGATACCATTGTTATAATATTTTGTGATCAAATAGACCTTACATAAAAAGTAAGACTAACTTCCAGGCTAAGTGAAAAAGTTACTTTTAATAATGAAGAGAAGCGTATCGTTGTTTTATATTGTAACTACCTACCTAGATAAAAGCTTTGTAAAAAATATATTTAAAATTTTCCATCATCAAAGAGGTTGTAAATAAATATTCGACAAAATACAAAGAGAGGCTCCAAAAGCATACAAACCAATTAGCCAGGGACCTGGTTAATAATCGCAGTGGCATCACAAGACTGAAACGATGGCAAATACTACAGTTAGATCAGAGACCCTAGCTAGAGGATAGAACATTATGACAATTGGAGGAGTATATTTACTGAAATATCTCCTGAAAATCTGATTATGGCTGAATAGCCGATGGCAGATGTGAAATGTGTGAAAAAAATTGTGCGATAGCTATGGGCACTTATTCTCCGGTTACTTGAACAAAAAATATTATATTATAAAGTAAATATATTTAGAAACACACGCTGTGTTTGAAGATCTTTAGCCAGCTGTCACGTTTGACGAGGGTTTTGAGGGTAGCTGCTATTTTATGTTTGTTTGAATTTTCTACTTACGTAAGTGTAAGAGCTTATTTTAGATTTTCGTTTATAGAAGTCCAATTTACACGACTGTCGTCACTCAATACTTAGGTACGCACGTGAACTCGGTTTATAAGCTTTTGAAAAGTAGTTTCTAGTCGTCTCGCCGTTATTTTTAGTCAAAGACATTGTTTTATATCACTCTTTATCTTTTTTTTTGCTGCCAATGATTTTTATGAATCTGTTTAGTAGTATTGGCATGTTGTGAATCTGTCGCGATTTCACGCTTTCATAGACAGACACTAGAGACAGTCGCGCCTGTCCCACATGGTTATCTTTATTTAACTATAGCTATAACCAATCCTTAAGCAAGCAGTCATACATATACTCGCCCATTAAAAAATCGGCTATTTGGCCACTGATAATAAATAAATAAATGGTGTATCTCACCGTGTAAGCAAGTTTTCAAGACGGGTTTGTGTGTGACATCCTTACGACAACATATCATATCTACGAGTGTGACAGATGTTCAAGTGATGGCATTTTGATGGCGTTCTCTTGTTGTAACGTCCAAGTATTTCCCCTGGAATCGCCTGGGAAATCAACCCTGTCGCTTTTGGTTTAGCAAAGTGGTTTTGTTTGAGTTTCCAAAGGTCAGGTGAGTTTGTGGTGGTTTTTTTACAAATTTCCGGAAGAAGGAGGAGGTTGCCAATTCATTAAAAATGGATGCATTTATGAACATGTGTAAATACTGTGATCGTTAAAGCACTGTTTAGTGTAAATTAAATTAACTCTTACAGGGCGTTCTATATAGTCTATCTGACGAAGCATAGCAGCCAATTTCCGAACTGATCTATAGTGTAATGTGACCTACGTCAACAATCACATTATTATTACAGAATACTGATATTTAGGTATAATTTGCTAGTCATACAAAATTAATTGCTCAGCACATATTGTGTTGATAAAGAATTCGCTCAGTCGCAATAAAGCAAAGAGCAATTTATAGGAATAGACAAAACCGTTTTATCACCAAACTCCTAGTGTGGGTTATTTTATAGTTTACAATATCATTACTACGGATAGCGCGTAATGAAATACTAAACTTGATCGTAAACCGTTAAATTGTTGCCTTTAAACCTGCTTCTGTTAGGATTGTGATCCACTGTGATATATAAAGAGAGCTCTGGGCTATAAATAAGATATATTTCCGCGTATCTGCTGTTTGTGATAAAAGGATTTAGTTTTATTCATCACTAGCCGTTTTCCCGCGGTTTCACCCACGTCCCGTGGGAGCTACTCCCCGCACCGGGATACAAAATACAAAATACAAAAATACAAAATCTTTATTTATGTTTTAAGAGGTTTAACATAGTTGGTGATAGGAGCCTCCTTTTAAGCAAATAATGCCTGTATTAGGACACTCCGCTCTTCTACATCAATATGCTATAAATAAAGTAAAAAACTTAGATTTAAACTGCACGCTTGTGTATGTACATGTGTCTGTGCATGTGTGTGTGCGTGTGTGTGTGTGTGTGTGTGTGTGTGTGTGTGTGTGTGTGTGTGTGTGTGTGTGTGTGTGTATGTATGCGTATGTTTGTTTCATTTTGTGTGTTGTAATAGTGCCTCAGTGTCTTCGTAATTTAGTGTTTTTATCCAATTAGTTATAATTTTTTTACATTGGTGTAAATGTTTATTGTGTACAAATATCTTCTTATTTATTCTATTATAAAGTTGACATGAGCGTGTACTGTACTGAATGGCGGCAAATTTAGTTCTTGTTTGTGGAACCTGTGCTATGAGATCTTTCCGTCTTCTTGTTGTGGTACCTGGATCATATGGCAGATTTTTGTGTTTTTTTAGAAAAGTTTGTAAAATATATAGTTTTCTAACAGAAAGAAGTTTACTGTCTTGATACAGCATTTCAGTAGGGTATCTCATCCTTTTGAAGTACATTATTTTTATCACGGCACGTTGTCCTCGTTCAACATGTATAAAACTAGATTTTGCAGCCCCGCCCCATACTGTGATGCAATAAGATATAACGGATTGTGCTAGAGAGATATATATTTCATTTAGTATATTTCTGTGAGAGCCAGATTTCCTTTTGATGTTTGTCGGTACTATGTGTCTCAATGTTTTAAAAATCCATCCCAATTTCCTAATTCTTCCAGTAACATGTTCAACATGAGAGTACCACGATAATCTGTGGTCAATAATTACGCCTAGGTATTTTGTATCTACCACTTTGGTTACCGAGGGGCAGGTACAATTACCAGGTGAAGCTGTATCACATGAGTGGACTTTAATGTCGAAAGATTCATCAGGTTGTGATTTTTTGTAGATGGAGAAGCATATGTAGTTGGTTTTCGCGGTATTTAACGTGAGGAGGTTGTTAACGAGCCAAGCCGCAATTTGGGACATACCTTTCTCTGCCTTACTTTTCACATCTGACCAACTGTGCCCGTGGAAAACTACGGCAGTATCATCAGCGTATGAAAATATCTTTGCATTTTCAACTTTAAGGTTACAGAGATCGTTAATATAGGCTAAAAATAGCGTGGGGCCCAATACACTACCCTGCGGCACACCAAATAACACATCAGCATCATCACTAATATATCCTCCTATCCGGGATAAAATATAGCCTATGTTACCCGCATATAATATAGCTTTCTAATCATGAAATAATATTTAAAATCGGTCCAGATAATATTAGTATAGATTGAATCATTAGCATGTTTGAAATACCTATTATTAATTTTAAAGTTTTTTTCAGTAGCTGCTAATAATTAAGGCAGCTTAAGTTAAACTTAAACTAATTGGCAGAATAGAAGATTGCAAATTGCAATATTATGTAACCCTTGGGTTGAGAGATTGACTGTAGGTTCGGGAGGTAATAAAGAGATATTGCTTTGCTCAATACGATTTATAAAATAGCTCCACGATATACACAGGCCAAACATACAAAAAATATTAAAAAAAAAGCAACTGACAATCGATGCCACATTCAAACCACATTGCTGAAAATAGGCCTGTCCTATAAGGACGTTATATATTAGGTACCATGTCGACACTCTGGTTACCCGACAGCTGATTGTCGGCCAATGTCGATTGTCTCGCATCAATACTTTCTGCTGTCAATAACAGATTTTATGCTATTCTAAAATTAGATGGGTCAGCAGAATTTAGATCAGCGATTTCAACTTTCTGATGCGGCCGTGACCCTAATTTTGAATGTTTATAGTGCGTGTGAATATGACATAGATCAAGAGCGTACGAAGAGAAAAGTTTTATTTTTTAATGTTTTGTACACCTTATATTAACAGCGCTTGTGTGAAAAAGAACTAATATACTATTGAAATTGCACACAACGTCCTTTTGGTACTTCATATTCATATTATTTATTTGCATCCCACAATGTATAAACTTCTCTTGTGATCCACTCTAAATAATTACATACAACATTCCTGTCTCCAAGGACCAGCCCAGCCAAAACAAAAACAAAAATTGAAATACCGAAGCCACTCAATACAAAATCTATACCACAAAACAACAACCCAAGCAATTCAGAAACAAAATTATGTCATCAAAACTCGATTCCTTACAATCGGTCCTTCCCGTGGGTACGAACTATTTCAAACCGGCAAACCGATTGGGATTCGGATTGAAGCAATTGAATCGGTTGGTACGTTAGTTCCGTCTATTAGCTATTCATAGCATCGCACTGGACTATGGACCTTAAACATTGGTTTTATAGCCACTGCAATGTCTTGCAGCCTCAGCAATTTTAGATGGGCTATGGATGGAATTTTTGAAATGGTTCAGACTATGTAGCTGGAAGTCTGGAGATTCCAAAATTTAAATTTTCAGCACCGCATTTTTTAAGTCATCATAATCATCTTCAGTCTTTCTATTGTCACACTACAGGGCACATTCCTCTACTCAAATAGAGTAGGAATGACAGCTAAACACCATGCTTTTTCAAGGCGAATTGACAACTTCAGAGTTTCAAGTCAAAGTTTTCTTGACATGTCTTCCTCCCCCTTTACTCAGTCATTGGTGTTAAAGTAAAATACATACATAAAACTTACATTGGTACTTGCTTGATCTAATCTAACCTACACAATCGTACTTGTGAGACATGGCTTTTTTACGTAACTAGATAAAATTGAATTTCTTTTGTTTACACGCTCTAGCATAAGGTCCAAAAATACAAAGTTCAAAATGTAAAAGTGCTACGAAGGTTGGCGTTATCACAATCAGCGTTTTGTTCTAGCCAGGCTTAGCGGCTTGTTCTAAGATTAATGATTAAAGTGACCGAGTCAGCAACTCGCCAGTCTTAAAAGTTTTCAAGTTGGGTGCGCTTGAAGCGACTTACATAATTTGCGATGTATATTAAAACATCTGTTTTCTTGAGTATAAAAAATATCATTGGTTTAAAAAAGCTATGAAATTTTAATAAGTTTTTATTTACTTTTATACCTGAAATCACACGCGTAAAGGGAATTTATGTTAAAAATAAGTTACCCTATCTCCGTCACCACCTATTTCAATGGCTATTTCAACCCAAGCGGTTTGCCTATTTCAGCACATACATATAAACGCACTTTTACATTTATAATATAGCTAAGGAAGAGAGAACTTATCTAAGAAACCAGTAAATATGAAAATATCGTAACAAAATACTAACACGGTATATCTTCACAAGTCAACCTTAAATATTTACTCGCTATGCCAGTCTTCTGCTTAGTCAACGGAATTTCATATATGGGTGGTGTAATGTTGCAAAGAACTAGGTAATTTTATTTACAGACTTTCCTCCGTCAAATCATTTATAAGGCCTTTACAAGCACTTATGAACCTCAAAAATTAAGAAAAGTTTTTCAAGAAAAGTCATGTATTTCGAGCTTCTATTTCATGTATCGGCCTCATCTCAAAGCTCAAAGTCGCTCAACGAGCTATGCTCGGTGTTTCTCTACGTGATCGAATCCGAAACAAGGAGATCCGTAGACGAACTAAAGTCACCGATATAGCCCACAGGATTAGCAAGTTGAAGTGGCAATGGACAGGCCATATTGCTCGCAGAGCAGATGGCCGAAGGGGCCGAAAAGTGCTGGAGTGGAGACCACGGACTAGCAAGCGCAGCGTAGGACGTCCATCAACAAGGGGACAGACGACCTTATAAAGGTCGCTGGAAGACGCTGGATGCAGGTCGCCTCCAACAGGTATCTGTGGAGATCTAAGGGGGAGGCTTATGTTCAGCAGTGGACGTCCTATGGCTGAGATGATGATGATGATTTCATGTATGGTTGTAAAATTCTTTATTACCTTAAATTTATTTGAAATGACTAATTGAATTAAGTCAATCAAGGTACCTTTGGTTTTGTCTTGATTTTTTAAGTGTTGTAGACAAAGTCACCTTAAATACATACAAATTTTGTACCGTTATAATAAATTGGCCATTTTATAAATTTTAGGATCAAACTGTTACATTATTATTTATGACACATCATTACGACAATTTTTATGATTTTTTTTTTATTTATAGTCTCAAAAATCGTTTTAGTCCTTTAAACATAACGCCATCCAAATATTTCCGCGCCCAATATTGCTCTGAACTGAGGGGCGGTCTACTTTTTCAACTACAACCCCTATTAGGACCCTTGCTTGTCCCACTTGTGCATACCAAGCCGACCCGTGACTTGTGTTTTGTCAGTCAGTGACTTGGTCCTTTTGCTTCGCTTTATTTGGTCCTTTTGGTAGTCCTATTCAAAGGTATATGTTATCTGGGAAATGAATGGTGGTACATTTTTGTTGGTGGAGGAATATTTTTCGCGACTCACATATTGGGTCATTTTGTTCCTTATTTTCAGTCTTCATAAGAAGGCATCGTCATTCGTCATCATATGCCTAGCCATTTTCTCAACTATGTTGGGGTCGGCTAAGTAAGACTAAATAAGAAGAATAGTGGATGAAGAATTAAAAAAAATATATTTTCCATAGTAGGTGTGTAATTATTTTCGGAAATTACTCAAAAACAAAACATAAAATAAATTGAAATAACGATAAGGAGTCCCATGGTTGTCGTTATGTATTGCTGCGTCTTAATTTCAAGCCGCAGTCGTCCCATAACCACAAGGTTATTGGAAAGCCGACCCTTCGATTTATTGTTTGTCATGTTCGATACTGGATATTGATAAACTAGCTTCTGCTAGCGGTTTCACCCTTGCTGTGAAAGAATTTAATAATATTTTAGACTGATGAGACACAGGATGTGTCCAAGCTATGCACATGAATAATTTACAACATACTCGTACACTCGTGTAGATCACAGTCACAAAATTTCACCTTTCTAATTATTGTTATGTTCAGCTTTTGTTATCAAATTATAGAAATGATTGATTGTATATTATCTTTTAAATAATGTTATACTTTATGAGAATCTATAGGTATAATACTTCATTAAATAATCAAACTAGCAAAATCTGCTATTTCCTTACTACCTCCAAAATCAAGTATCAAGACGACATTTAACATTCAAAATAACGAGCTTAACTTCCCAACTTCCATATTCACTCTTGCTGCTAATATGATAAAACGGATCTGGATATTAATATTAATAACATAATCTTACACGAAAGTTTTCCAAGTCGGTGCCAAATATAGTTTTCTGTCTCTATTTTCATCGGAAAAAGTTATAATTACTTATCTCGTGATACCGGGACCGATGTCTTGCAAAGTTTTGTGAAGAAATCAGTATTCCGTCTGCATGCTCCTGTCGTATTTAATTTTCTACAAGACTAGCTGTTTATTTTTTTTGGACATCAATTTTGAACGATGGAAATTAAGAAAAACTAAATTTGAATTAGTGCTCCGAACTTCAGCTAAACGACCCATAATGTAAACGATTCTAGTAAAATCTATTTTCTTTATTTTTCTTAAAAGTTTTCATTGTAAAAACACTATTTTGGTATCAATTAAAAGTTTATTTCGAAAGGTCTTTGAAAGTCAGAATCTTGACCTTTCACGTAATTAAGCGAGACTACTTTTGTGTGTAGATTAATTAGATCTTGTTTAAGCTACTTCCGTTCTTCTTAAACAACTTAAATGTTTTTACTAAAAATAAATTCAGTACCTAATCTATCCTTAAAGAGGGCAAACAGGAAAATACCCACAAATCATGCTTGGCCCCTTTTTATACGTGACTAAAAAAAAAACAATTTTTACCCCATCTCCTGAGGGTATAAGATGACATGAAGCCGCTCTTACCAACGTATCTCTTGAAACACGGAGTGCTATGTAAATGGAGTGCTATACGAATAGATATAAACATATTAATATTTTAATGCCTTGGCACGTCAGCAGATCAGAAAGTAAACAAAAAAACAGAAAGTAAATTATCTTAATTCAAATCTTAAGAGATTAATCCTTATCCTGTAGTTATTAATTTACTTGGTTATTAAATTACACTTACAACATATATTCTATGTCTGAAACCTCAAACGAGAATATTTTATTATCAAACATAAGTAAAAACTTTATTTACCTCCGTGAAAAATTGCATTCACTGCATTTATCATTTGGGATATTGACATTAACCTGATTTATTTTTAATGTTATCTCACATCTTCTAACAACATTTTTGGTCCTTTATGCCGGAATGAAAACGACAATGCACAGAGCTTATACTCCATTTGCTTATGAATCCATGGGTAAAACTAACAAGGGCTCACTTGTATCTCAGATCAGTAGTATCGCCACATCGTTGACAAAGGGTCCAGGGGGTACATTCTGATTTGGCCAAACACGCCTTGGATATAAGTTGTTTTCACACTGTTTCACTGAAAAGAGGCTACACAATTTTCTGTAAACAACGTAAAGCGATTTATTTTGGACTTACAGGTTTAGAAGTTTTGTGTTTTTAGGATAAAACATGTTGGCTTTTTGAGGTTGTTTTATGTGATTGCTTTTATTACTCATGGTTGCTTTTGCGGTTTAAGCTACAATGCGGAAGCCATTAATAAATAATAATAAAGTTCTAGTCAAGTTGTATTTCCAATAAAATTAAAGCAACAAGTTAACCTCTTCTTCACAACACTTTTAATAGTGAAAAGCGAGTGTAAAAAACACCTATTTTTAACCGACTTCCCAAAAAGGAGGAGGTTCTCAATTCGTCGGGATCTTTTTTTTTTTTTTTTTTTTTTTTTATTTTTTATGTATGTTCACCGATTACTCGAAGACGCCTGGACCGATTTGCAAAATTTTTTTTTTGTTGGATAGGGTATACCTTCCAGGTGGTCCCATAATCACCAGGTCAGGATCTGATGGTGGAAACCCTGAGAAATCGAGGGCAACTTTCGAAAATTGTATTCGTGCATAGGTTAAAAACTTGACAATGAGGTGTATGTCTGATAACACTATGCAACAGTGAAGGTTTGGAGCTGACCTGATGATGGAGACGAGAGAAGGTCGAGGGAACTTGACAACTGAATATGTAAACTACATCGTGTTTGGGCTTATATTATTTGTATTGACGAGACCTTTGCAACTGTGAAGGTTTGGAGCTGACCTGATGATGGAGACTGGTGAAGGTCGAGGGAACTCGTCAACTAGATATGTAAACTACCTCGTGTTTGGGCTTATATTATTCGTATTGATGAGAACTTTCCACAAATGCGGACAGTGACAACTATGCTTGTCACTGAAAAGCCAAAAATAAAAAACTTTTTACAAAAAAATAAAACCGACTCCCAAAAACACTGAAAAGCAAAAAAAAAAACTATTCTTAGGTGCATCGGCCTAGAAGTCGGTGGCGTATAAACTCTGGAACATCCATTAGACACTGACTTCTAGGCCGATGCACCTATGAATAGTTTTTTTTTTGCTTTTCAGTGTTTTTGGGAGTCGGTTTTATTTTTTTGTAAAAAGTTTTTTCAAACCGACTAATTTTAATCCCTCAATTACTCTCAGATTCTTTAGATGTTGCGCCCAACCCTAAAGCCATTGACACCACTCTAAAATTATTAGCTAGAGTTATTAAAAATCCAAAAATACTTACTCATTTAATTATTTCCCTCAGTTGTACAAAACATAAAAAGTGATATTAAATTCCCTGCTTACCGCATATCCATTAAATCATTTTTCATTTGAATTCATTTTGTTCGCTACACTAGACATGAAAAGGCTACTCGAATTAATTTATAAAAAGCATGGAGGAACCACGTTGTGTCCCATTTTAAATATCACTTTTATATTATGAATAGGTAATTAGTTATTGAGAGAGCTTGGTGACTGTTTCAAATGAGATTTTGCCATATTTTATAGCGAGGATCGTGTTTTTTTTTATTTCTGTTATTTAAGATCTTGGGTAATAATGATGGGAAATGATCATTTCATTTCTAAAGGAGAATTTTCAATTTTACATTGGAAGTGTAAGTTTCTCCGCAATATTTTCTTTCATTGTTAGTGCTCCATTTTCTCATTCACGCTATGAAACCCAATTGGGTGATCCGAAAATCAAAGTTACTCCAAGCGTCAAAGTGTAGCATTAATATATAATCATCCTTACCTTCAGCATGTAATTATGTAGTATTATACCCGTTTCAAATATAATTAAACCAAAAACTTTTAAAACCAGATTCACAAACTAAACTCCGTTTATAAAGTTACTACTTGGCAAACAGAAGCTTATGAAAAGTTATCAGCCATAAGTATCCATTCGCTGGAATTATTCCCTCAGGGGCTGTAAACGTCCACTTTGTCAAAATAGAAATGAACTCCAAGACGTTCTAGGAAGTAGTATTGTTGGAGCTGATTCATGTTTTCGGATCTTTGAGCTTTGCTATGGTTCCTTTTCTTAGATTAAAAGTGATAAACATAATTACAATAGTTAATTAATTGACTCTGCAAAATAGAACAAGAAAAAAACAGCAAAGACTAATTAAAACGGGTAGCGTAAATTTTCATTGTTCAATTCATTTAAACTCATTATAACCCAAATACATATTTCTAGAAAATCCCTCCATACATTGCCAAAGTAAAAAAAAATTGGAGTTTCCCGGAAAATTTCATAAAAACGTACGACCAACAATTACAACCCGGAAAACACGTTTCTTTCAGATGTACGCCCTGATATACTCGGTAACCCTTCACTGCAGGGCTCACCACGACCCTTACCCTAAATTAACCCTTCCCAGCGCACGGGAGTCAATATATTACAAAAACCGTTGGCAGCCGATATGATAGCCTAATTTTGATTATTTATTTGTTTTTGTTTTTGCGGCACAGCCTATTGTGTGCTCGTGATAGGTTCGAATTTGTTTATTGTAGAACGCCTTTTTATTGTTTTGGACAAAAACTCGAGTGGATTCAGGAGAAATTTACTCCTACGAAAATTGACCGTGGTATGGTGAATATTCGTAAACATTTACGAATTCTCAAACTAAAGAAGTAATAAAAATGTTCCACAATAAGTCGGTTACTTTTAGTAGATAGTTTCCTGTCATTCTATTACTAAGTAAATACAAAGTAACACTTTTTCCCTATACCGACAATATTTTGCGTCGCAACAGAAAAAAACCGAAACAGTCTAAAATATTTTCTCACAATAATTTTCCCCCTTTTTTCAATCTCCACGTGAAACTAAAGAGTAATTGGATTTTTCTATTACATATTTGAAATTGTTACCGATGATTGAAACACTGGAATTTAATAATCCGCTCGGAAAATTGAAGGTTCGCTTTTGTAAAATGTCTTTGTTAGGCATTACCTTTTATTGGAAAACAACCTGATAGATAAACTGATCAGATTTTTCACAGAAATGAAAATAACGATGGGTGAGAAATAGAATCGAAGTGTCTGTAAATAGAAAGTGAAAAATTGTGATTCGTTCTCGGAATCATGAATTGCTTTTCACTTTGTAGTCGTGTAGCTATCAAATAACACGATTGCGATTGAAATTGGAAAATAATTTTTCGAGTGTTTCATTTAGGACATTGTAAAAAAATCTAATTAGAGTACATAGCAATCCTAAATTAAAACCTCCGAAAGAAAATTTAGTCGTCTCTTTTTAGGGTTCCGTACCCAAAGGGTATAACGGGACCCTATTGTTTTCACTCCTCTGTCCATCCGTCCGTCTGTCACGAGGCTGTATCTCATGAACTGTGATAGTTAGAGAGTTGAAATTTTCACAGCTGATGTATTTCTGTTGCCGCTATAACAACAAATATTGAAAACTAGAATAAAATAAATATTTTTTTGGTGCTCCCATACAACAAACGTGATTTTTTGCTCATTTTATAAATAATGGTACGGAACCCTTCGTGTGCGAGTCCGAATCGCACTTGGCCGGTTTTTTATTTACAGACATCAGCCATGAGTGTTCTCCTGACCACCTCTTCCCGAAAACAACTAAGTTTAAGCTAGTTAACTAACAAGGCATCAGATGAATTACTCTCCTCACTATTTCAGTAACGTTATCCCTCCAAGTTATGTCGACATCACCTTTGTAGGTGCACTAGACGCTAACGACCCCTATCGACAGTTGCATGCCTTGGTCTATTGTTTCTGCCAATTTATCAGATACAACCACAATGTTGGTTGTGTTATGTTCTGATGTGCAAGAGAATGTTAGACAAAAGAGATTGTTATGATGGAGTATCTGAAGGAGATGTTGTGGATGCCTTTGAAATTATGTAGCTCAGCTGCTATTATTTTATAAGGACTTTAGAGATTTAAGGTTTGAGTAGGTTTTAGTCCTAAACAAATAACAAACATACACTCAAACTTAGTTACAAATAGGTACTAAAATACACCAAAATAAAAGTACTAAATATGTAGTTCAGTATACCTACTAAAAGATTTCTGAACTTTTGACCCAGTTTCTGTTTTTTTGTAAAATTATTTATTTATTTTTTTATTTATTTACAAATTTTTGTACACACACATAATAGAGAAAGATGACAGGAAAGAAACAATTTACAAAGGTAATGCTTATTTCTTAAGAAATCTCTTCCAGCATACTACATATATTCGAATACTCAATAAACCAAAGTGTGACAAAACACAATATGACAAGTCACTCCTTCGAGCCGAAATCATTTTCAAATTCAATCACAAAGCTCGACTCAAAGGACCAGTAACTCCCATCTTCCAAAACCTAATATTTCATGGCACCTTTATCCTAATGTTCAGATCTCAAAAGTTTACGATCTCGTCCGAACATTAACGAGAAGATATCTTATTATAGTCTCCTGTAACAACCTCGGACGTGATTTCGGATTCACCTCAGTTTATCGTAAGGGCTGAAATACATTTAAGGATTCAGGCAGCGTTTTGGCCAGGTTTTAATCTTTGATTTGGACTTAGTAATGTGTTGGAATTTCACTTAGTAGCTCTACGCTTGTATGCGTTGTTATACTAAGGAGTTTCTTGTGTCAAACTAAGCTTCTGCCAGTGGTTTCACCTGCAGTCGGATAAAAAGTTTTCCATCCTATAGCTTTCCTCACTATATGGGCTAACACTGTAAGTCCCGTAGTTCTTAAGATTAGCGCGTTCAAACAAACAAGCTCATCGGCTCTATACCATCATCTCAAACAATTAGAAAATCACTTATAAAAACTTTATTATAGTACCAAATCGTTCGAAATTAATTCACAAAAGCGTTTAAGCTGCAAAAAAAGAAAAATTGCGGGAATGGCCCGTGTAGTCCTTGATTACGACAGCAAATAACCTTTCGATATTACGATGTTACAGAATTGTAAAGTATCTCCCATTGTTATTACGACTTAAAACCTTCTTGTTTCCTATCTTTTTTGTGCACAAAAATAACGAGAACCCATGGGACTGTCATTTTGTAAAATATTAACGATGCCGCTTATGGTGTAATTTTATATTTAAGGTCTTTTAGAAAATTTCAAGACAATTATGTTATCATGATGATTGATTGGAATATTTTTCGATGAAGCAAACACTAACAACTCATCATCCTCCGAGCCTTTTCCCAACTATGTTGGGGTCGGCTTCCAGTCTATCCGGATTCAGCTGAGTATCAGTGCTTTACAAGAAGCGACTGCCTATCTGACCTCCTCAACCCAGTTACCCAGGCAACCCGATACCCCTTGGTTAGACTGGTGTCAGACTTACTGGCTTCTGACTACCCGTAACGACTGCCAAGGATGTTCAATGACAGCCGGGACCTACAGTTTAACCTGCCATCCGAAACACAGTCCATGGTGTCTAAGATATACTTAGAAAGTACATACAAACTAAGAAAAGTTGCATTGGTACTTGCCTGACCTGGGATCGAACCCGCGCCCTCATACTTGAGAGGTTGGTCCTTTACCCACTAGGCCACCACGACTTTAATAACTGCTAACAACATATTAATTTTTGTGTTATAAATATTATGATTCCAATCAGATTCAAACAATCAATCAATCATTTTATTTATTTCTCATCATCAAGTACAAGAATATGGTAGTACACGTTTCATCGGTTATAGACACTGGTGTCTGTGGTAGGTTGATCCTGTATTACAGAACAGATTACAGCAATAGCAAAGAAAACGATAGTTTTTTTTTAATTATATCATTAGAAACTTGTATTTCTTTTTGCTCTTTTTCTCATAATCAAAATAAAATAATTAGATATCTTGCGTAATAAAATAATTACGCAAGTTTTCAAAGCAACAACAACCCCGAACTGACGTATCAAAGCATGTCTCTAACAGCGAACATATTTGACCAAGTTAATATAACTTATGGCCGTGTAACCGCATTGATAACTAAGTTAACGGTAATACGCTCTCTTTGATGTGAATCAGTCAATCATATTAATATTAGAATTAACCTAATTGGGTTAAAAGGACCAATAATTTGTGCACGAGTTATTGACTGTGAATTTGCTTGATGTATCTATTATGCTTCGAATTAATTGTAATTAATCAAAGTTCAGTTAGTAAGCATAACTAAGGTCAATAATAATACTGCCAAAAAGCTCGTGGAAAGTTTATTAAGGTTTAGAACAGAAATAGCAAATACCAGCGATTATGGTACCTTCCTATATAGTTTTCTCACTGCTAGTTTTTTGTTCACCACCACCAATAGAATTTCTTGGAAAAGTTCAAAGCTAAGCTTTATTATAAGAATAGAAGACGACCTTTTTTAATAAGGTCACAACGACACAAGGTATCCAAACTACCACAACTATAGGTTATTTGACTGATGGTCTTTTCTGATCAAAAGGACCAAAATAATGTGGTAGGTAAATAAAACACTGAAAAAATAAAGTGCTTGACTTCCTATTTTTGAAACATTTCGTCGATCCATGAAAATTAACATTTTTCCCTGTGGTTTTCCTTTTAAAATACTTATACGATGTGAGGAATGAATACTAATATGATATCATTAGGGGACGTACCGCGAATATTAAATGTATTCGTTCGGCTCCGTTGGGAAACCATCCGGCTTGGTTTGTATCTAAGAATAATACCTAATATTATATTCCTGGTTTCCTTCACGAAGTTCAGATTTCTTTATATAGGTTTTGTAAAATCTTCTTTGATACGGTATACAACCAATTTACCTAAATGAAAAAATCATGTAAAAATTGAATTTACAATTAGGTACAATTACAAATTTAAATATTTTATTTTTACTACTTTCATACTTACAATTACTATATTACAATATTCATGAACCAGCTATGAAATAGAAATACCAAATTACACTGAAAGTCCGTAAAACACACATCCTGTAAAAGGGAACAAGGATTTTCAAATTTTCATTCGCATAAGCCACAAAGGCAAAACGGCTCAATTTCTCTACTAACTTGATAATAAAAAAGTAAATACATTTTTAAGATTTCAGAGCCTACAAATAAACGGCAGATGATCTACTCACCGATATTATTCATAGAGAAAGCTTTTGGTCCTTTTTGCCAAAACATCGAACAAAAGGGCTGAAGAAAAGGAATACATTTTGACTTTTAATAATGAGCAACAATAAAGTAATGGTGGGTCTTCGTGGAGTTATTTTGAACAAAAGAGATCATTCTGCTGTAGATAAGTTCTTTTTTACTCTGATTGCCCCTTTTTGCCGTCATGGCGGTTGATGGGAGAACTGGAAATATAATGGATACTTTATTTTTCTGTTATAAAATGACGCCCACTTCAAACATTGTGCGAGAAGAATACTGATATGAGTTATTTTCATCCTTGTTTATTATTTGCTTGGAAACCTTTCTTTTTACCAGGAAAAGGTCGATTATTTGCGGTCAGTGAACGATCCTTATATTTGAAAAAAGATATTTTGTTGCACATCCTTAGATTGCCTCCGCCAACGTTATATCTTCTATATATATAAAAGAAAGTCGTGTTAGTTACTTCACTTATAACTCAAGAACGGCTGAACCGATTTAGCTGAAAACTGGCAGGGAGGTAGCTTAGAGCCAGGAGAAGGACATAGGATAGTTTTTATTACAAAAAATAAAAATAATAGATACAATTTATTCCGGACATACAGCGCCATCTATTGTTCAAACCAAAAATCTGCCGGATGCCACTATTCCATGCGAACGAAGTCGCGGGCAAAAGCTAGTTTTAAATAAAATCATCTGTCGCCTCCTTGATTTTGTTGTTTTTCCTTAAGTAGGTACCTTAAGTACCTAAATATTTCCTTAAGTACCTATATAGTAACTTTTAACCTCTTCCAAACATACTTTACTTTTGACTTTTGCAATAGTACCTAATAATTTTGCCACTTCATTTCTTCTCATCCGTCCATCACCTGTTTCTAACCTCCCTCTCCGCCCATTTTCAGCCCTATCGGTTTAGCAATCACAAAGAATCAAACTCAATTACAAAGAGTCATAAGTTTGATTTTGATCAATTACAAAGAATCTATACTTCTATACTAATATTATAAAGCTGAAGAGTTTGTTTGTTTGTTTGTTTGAACACGCTAATCTCAGGAACTACTGGTCCGATTTGAAAATTTCTTTCAGTGTTAGATAGTCCATTTATCGAGGAAGGCTATAGGCTACTTTTTATCCCGGTACGGGAAGTAGTTCCCACGGGATGCGGGTGTAACCGCTGGCAGAAGCTAGTGTATGTATATGCCCTACGATTTTCTCTCATACATAGAGGTAAGTTAACTCCCTCACTAAAAGTCACATTAATCTGAAGCTCATTGGGATGCAATTGTAAAGATTTGAGAAACGTGCACGGAACTTATGTGACATGAATATTTCAGACTCAAAGATGCAGTTGGAGTCTGCGTCTTCATAAGAAGGAAAATGGATCAGGTACGAAACGGTAATGGTAGTTGCGAGTTTGAAAATCGAGCACTGGTTATATGTTTTATGAATTTTCTTGGCAATTTTTGGGCGGTCGTGGATTGAAATGGTTCTGACAATATTTTAATGTCTATAATTTAATTAGATTTATGGCACGTTTCACCGGTTATTGATGAAGTCCCTGGTAGCCTATCAAGAACTTATCTGACAGGTAGGATATTATTTTTGGTTTCACAGGTCTTGGATAGCACAAATTAGCTCATTATTAGCTTATTGGTACTCAGCTGAATCCGGTTAGACTGGAAGCCGACCCCAACATGGTTGGGAAAAAGGCTCGGAGGATGATGGATAGCACAAATTATACGCAGCCGTTATTTGGCCGATAACTTTTTTAGCCATTTATTTGGCCATTAACTATCAGATATCTGACACTTTATCGATAACCAGTGAAGCTGAGCCTTACTATTGAACAAAATGATTTAACATTTTAATAGGATACCTCTAAACATATGAAGTGTTTGTTGTGTACATAATTGGTTAAAGAAAATAAATAAAGAAATAGGAGCATTAAAACTACACGCAACACTAAGGAATGGAAAATGAGATAAACCTTGTAAATAAATTGAAGACTAAAGAATTCTTTCTGTTTGTTGCAATATACATAAAGACAAGCAAATACACAACATAACATTCACCAAGTTTCCTTATTTTACCGCAATACAAATAAATACAATATAACAATCTGAAAATAACATAAAGGTTTACCAGGTAACACGTTTACGAAGCATCTACGTACGCTTGAAGAGCCATCAAAAGCTTCTAAGATATAGCACCATTCTCTTTACGTTACATCGTATAGATAGAGAGATAAAGGTTTACTTTACACAAAAAGACACGAGTATTGCTTATGGCGGTTTCTATAGAATTTTATACTTAAATGGTGTAGAAGTAAGCTATATTTTGATGCTCGTATATCTGCATTCGGCCTATTGAACTTAGTAAAATTGGGTGTGTGATAATGTATTTTATTTTTCGACAGATGAGATACTTTATGTTTCATATTTTTTGTTATCCCCAGCTAAAAATGTTCGCTAAAGAAAATCTGAAAATCAATTCTGCTCTCAAAGTAATTTCTACTGGATCTGTATATTAATCAACAAGACGTCTAAAGAATTACTTCGGAAACGGGTCAATTAAAAAAGTTTTGACAAATGCCGAGCCTAAGAAACTGTGCTTAATGGCAGAAAGTATCGTATTTTGTGACTTGTTGAATTTCCCCTTTGTTTTAGTTGAAATTAATTTTTGAAATAAAACAATATCCGAGGAGGAAATTTTAGTAAATTTTCCAGTTTACTGTGTTGATTTTTGTTGCTTAGCCCATACTTTGAAAGATTTAGTATCTTATTCCATAATTTTGTTGTTGAGTGATACACCTCCCTCTAACTAAAATGCAATGCCTATCTAGATAACAATTTAAGTTAGATCTCACACTTTATTATACCTCATTATCATGGAACAACTTTAGGCTTATACGCCTAGGGATAACCTCGTAAGTGTAAGCCACGCAACTTTACAGGAGGAAGAGATAGGATGTGCTTTGAGATACTTTTAATCAAGTATTATTATGTATGACATAATTTTGTATTAAGATTCATCAAATCGTTAGAGAGACTTGTGTTGCTTGGGAGCTCGTGGCTACCACTTTCACCCAGTAATCTATACTATAATATTATAAAGCTGAAGAATTTGTTTGTTTGTTTGAACGCGCTAATCTCAGGAACTACTGGTCCGATTTGAAAATTTCTTTCAGTGTTAGATAGCCCATTTATCGAGGAAGGCTATAGGCTACTTTTTATCCCGGTACGGGAAGTAGTTCCCACGGGATGCGGGTGAAACCGCTGGCAGAAGCTAGTAACACATATGTAGGAACTAGTAAAAGGTGGACATTTTCTACGGATTATCCTATTTAATTTTGACGTTTGAAAGGTGCTGTTTTTCAGCCTACTTTGAATAAATGCGTTTTAGTTAGATTGGATTCAATGTTATCTTTCTACAAACATAATAAAATTGATGTGAACAAAAACGCATATCCGCGGTTTTCTATCTAACACGATTGTATGCACTTCAGTGTTGTTTACAAAACATGAGTAGTACACTGATAACACATAGACGCTCATACTTACATTTATGTCGTTCTGGTGGTCCGCTATGGTGGTCCGAAATAAGTTCCATTACAAAGACTATTCCTCAAAGCTAATACACATAATCAGCTTATAGATTAAGAGCAGTTTCCTCAGATATTTTCCTCATAGCAACTAGAGTAATATTTCATCTTGAGCCAGAAATACGGTTCAAAGTTGGGACGGTCACCGATCTGAACATCATCATCATCCACCATCTGAACCGTGTAATCCTTACTAATATCATGACTGTTTATTATGGTTTAGTTACTCTATTTGAGGATAAACGAATAAGAGAAATTGGAAATCTGAGCTTATTTGGAAACTGCATACAAGGAGTATATCTAATATAGAGGTAATGTAGTGAGGAAATAGTTTTGTCTGTCTTTTCACTAACAATTTCACTGTTGAATTGATCTGCCGATTTATACAAAATCTCATGCATAACCAATCAAATGTTTTTTTAACTAGCACAGTAAAAAAACTAGGATACTTTTGTGTCATATGAAGACTCTATTCTTGTACATACAGTTCATTCTACAAGGTCTAAATTCATAGCACTTTATTCTGTAAGACAATACCACATGACTGGAAAACGACAAACATATTTTTTGTGAAACATGTCTGTCTAATATAAACTGTACACACAATACTGAAGTCAAGGACTATCGCGAAAGCTCTCTGCGAAGCATTACTGCTATTTACTTATTTATTCTGTGTGTTGTGTATTCATTTACTATGGAGTGTATAGAGTAACTTATGTTAAGATAATAGAATTTATAAACTGTACTTAAACATACGTGTATCGAATGACTACAAAATTAATCATCTTTTCTTAAAAGTTTTTTGTATTTTTTTTTTATCTTCACATGGAAAATCATCAGATGACCACTCTCACTGTGTGTGTAGCGCGAATGTCAAACTTTTACTGAGAAAAACTCATTTGTGTTCCTTATGAAGCTTTTTGTGTACCAGGACTGCGATAGGTATTTCTAATAATACACAATACGAAAGGATCCAAAAAAAAACATGGGTGGGCTTTCGTCTGCAAGAGTCTAATACGCAGAAAGGCTTTTCTCTTCTTTCTCTCTGATTAATTCCCGATTGCCAAGCAAAGAAGAAAATAAAAAGGCGCAAATAATTCCGATGTATTTTTTTTAATACTCTTTCAAAGTCAAACGTAAAACCAATTTTGATTCAATTTAGGGAAACCCTGAAGTCAGTTACAGGCTCCTATTTCAAGCATAAGTTTCAGATACAACCAAAACCACTTTCCGCTCCGCCTATCACCCAAACCTCACCGCCTTCCAATGCGGTTGCAAGTTTATCGCAGGTAAGTGCTCAAGTTCACTCCTAGTACTTGTAAGTTAGTGCTAAACAACTTGAGACTTTAACTTAGCCTCGGTTGGAGTTGTTAACAATTTTAGTCCGCCCTCGTATCGGCGAAAAGATTAGGTAGATGCAAGGCTTCTCACAGCTTGAGGATTAAGTAGCTCTTGTTGAAGAGTTTACTGGTTTTCAATAGATTTTTAAGTTGTGATTTAGTTTTATTTTTATTTTTTAAAGCTAAGGAGAGGAGGAACTGCGTTTTTGTTGTATTACATGAATGTTATTATGTGTATTAGAAATGCGAAAGTCTGTCTTTTTGTTTGTCTTGCTTTCACAACAAAACTACTGAATCGTGAAAAACAGCCAGTGTAAAAATCTATAAATCTTAGACAGCCAAAGTCACACGCTCCTGATTTTTTTAAGTTATTTTAGCAAAGGATATAGTGCATTTGACCTACATTTGAAAGTTAAACAGATCATAGCACAAACACAAATTGTAACAAACTTAAGTCATTCATAATACATACTTGAACTACAAACACTATTTAAGTCTTCGTATTAAGTAAATAGGAACAAGTTAATAATCCCCCAGTTCCCAGTACAAACTAGCTTTAGCAAATAAACAGTAAGATCAAAACTATTTCATCCACGACTAAGTTACGTACTTTATACTTACGAGTTCAGCCGTATGTGTGATACAGTGAGATATACTTAGCTCTAATATATGTTAACACTACCTGGTCACTGGTGATTGCCCTATACCTATGTTTTTGGGAGAAAAATATGTTGATTAACTACTGTTAATAAATTAAAGACTTACAGCCAGTTTCTTCATCAAAAGTTAAAGCCAAAGTAAAAGTCAAAGTAATGTCTAAAGTAAAAGTAACGGTTAAATTAAATTTTTTTATTAGTTTTGCTGTCAATTTAGCCTTGAAAAAACGAATTTGACCGTTACTTTTACTTTAGACATTACTTTAACTTTTACTTTTGATGAAGAAACTGGCCGTAAGAAATTAAATTGAATTTTGAACAGAGAGATCAGAAGTGTAAAGGAATAGGTATGACAGGTAAAGCATGAAATTGCATTTGTAAGTAGCTGCTTTATAAATGATTTCACTCAATTCTTTAAGACTAATAAAATCCCATAGAAATACGATAGTTATTTAAATATCCTTAAATTTACTCTGCTAATCCAGAATAGCAGAAGCATTTTAACATTTATTTATGTTATGATGTAAAATGTTTTTAATTGTGCTTAATAATATAATAGTAAAACTACTAAGCAAGACTTACATTAAGAATCATTTTGAAATTCAAAGCCCTATTAACAAAATCACTTATTTTTAAGTAGTTTTTTATTACTGAGTAGTTCTTAAACACGTTAAATGTTGTCAGAAATATGAAATTCATTTGACATTTCTTTTTGATAGGTCTCTTTAGGTTTTATCTTTAAAGACTCCTACTCCAAAATTCTTGGATTTTACGCTCCATCGCCATTTTGATAAAATGTCTGACATGAAAACATACTTGTGAACAGTCTAGTGGATACATTTTATGTACCTGTGATAATATAAATTGATGTGTTAGGCCTAAACGTGTCAGCAGTAAGAAATATCTATACTAATATAAAGAACAAAAGAGTTTGTTCATTTGTTTGATCGCTTTCACCTCTGACTTTGCGAGTCATCATCATCATCATCTCAGCCATAGGACGTCCACTGCTGAACATGGGCCTCCCCCTTAGATCTCCACAGATACCTGTTGGAGGCGACCTGCATCCGACTTTGCGAATATTATTTGAAAATTCATTAAGCAATTTAGAGTTTCAGTTTTTAGAAAACTTTCTGACTAAAAGACCTTAAGTGACTTAGGGCCAAAGAAAATGAAAACTTTACCGGTTTTGGGACGTGTTAATCTGGGAAAGGCCAACCGAAATTGCAAGGCAAGCCTAGTTTTATTATATATGTATTTTTATTACTTTTATTGCCTCACGCGTGGCCTTTTATTTGTTAAGAGGTCAAGATAGGTGTTTTATGTTCCTGTTTCTCTCTTAATATCCTGCCAGGTACGCGAAGAAGTCGTTTGGGGCGTCATAAAGTGATTTAACACACATTAATGAACACTTGCCGGCCTATTTTCGGGTCTAATATTGTTCTATCTTCTAGTTTTAGGTTGACATTGATGAAGAGTTATATAATTTGAAGTAGGGTGCGTAAGTTATAAAGATGAAAGTTAATACCTGATGTATGACTGACTTGGTCCTTGCATACGCAATGCATGTGGTCGTAGTGGCGTAGTGGTTAACATCCTCTCAAGTACGAGTGTAAACTACCATAATAATGAAACTTTTCTTTTGTTAAATGTGCTTTTAAAGTGTCATTTGGATAAAAAATACTTAGTTTTGGAAAACATTCTGAGAAAACTTGGATTTAAAGTATGAAATCGCCTATCTACCTTACGCAAGACGCTTGAATTACCTTTCCTTAAAGCTATTCTCGCTATTCTCACATAGAAGAACTACTAAAATTAGATACATCACCCAAAGTGTCTGTCAATTGAGCCAATAGACCCTCTTTATCGTAACAGCAACAAATCTACGTCTGGAATCTGACACGGGCAGAGTAGGTGTCCAATATACATACAGAAGCCCTTAATATGGACATATACATAATAATATATAAATCATTGATATATTGACAACGGGGATCGGTCAGTAAGGTCGACGCTATTTATGTAACAATATGTTACATAAGGTTTTCTAAAGGAAGGGTCAGACAACAGTTGGTCTATACAAAATTGGGTGCGGTGTTACATCCTCGTTATTTTTACAGAATATAGAGTTATTCTACTTGGTCTTTCTGGACTGGGTTTTTCTGTATGGATACTTGGGAATTGGTGTTAAGGTTTTTGGCGTATAAGTACCTAGTCATCATCATGTATTTTAATGGTGAACGCACAAGGAATCAAATGAGTCAAACGTACCGAATTCACAGCGAAAATATCATAAGGTTCCAAATAACCCACAATTTTTTTCTTACGATTCATAGGTCATCATAATTAATAAGGTACTTTTATTGCTTGGCGTGTACTAATAAATATACATGTCAGTATTGAGTACAAACTAGTTTATTACAGGTGAAATCTTATAAGCAGGAATCATTAAAATTATTCCAACAATTAAATCGAACAAACGGAATCTATTTCATATTTGAAACGTACAATACATTGTGATAATACACGGAGCTAATTCAGTTCTCAAGTCAGTTTCTATAAATGTTGCAGGTATAATTTGGTAGGTAAATATTTAAGCAAAACTGCTAATTTATTTTCGTTTATTTATTCATTTACATATTGATCATGTATTTCTAATAAAATAAACAAATTTATTTTTGTTAGGAAAAAATTGGTTGAACTCTTCTCTTTCTATCTGTGTATGGTATAGGTACGTGTTATATAGGATTTTACCATATTTTTCCTGATACAAGATTGAAAACATAAAGCTGAAAATAAAATATGAAAAGAGTTACGGAAGCAGGGCATAAATGCACACAAATAAATAAAACAGTTCAGGAAATCATTTCTTTGGTATTCTCTGACGTGGAATGGTTAACATTCTGATTTCAGTGGGTAAATATTCATTTGAGTTTTTGATGAAACCATGTTTGTTTAATAAAAAATAATATATATTCTTTTATAGGACGTCCTCAGGCACGGTGGAGTGATGACTTGCGCAAGACGGCTGGCAGGAGCTGGATGCGAGCAGCCGAAAATCGATCTCAGTGGCGTGCACTTGGAGAGGCCTATGTCCAGCAGTGGACTGCGATAGGCTGATGATGATGATGATGATGATGATGATGATATATTCTTTTTGTATAAAATACTGTTGATTAAAGATTTTATTTATAAAAACAGGTTTTGAATATTATTGAAACGTAAAATTTTATGTCACGTATGAATTTATTTTCGCCAGCTGTAACGCCGTCTGCGTCCCGTAACAATTACTTAATGATTTAAAGATTATCCAACACTGAAACATTTAATTTTCTAATAATCAAAACTAGTAATTATTCGTACTGTCGAACTCAACAATACTACGACTACAGATTTAATATCTTTCATAACATATCTGTTACTCCTTCAATCTATTTTATGTAAGTCATGAACTTCAGTAGGAGACATTCTGAAACTGATTGCGTATGTTAACGTTCTGAATCAAAGTTTTATTTATGTTGTGTGCTTCGCCTAATTTGGGAATGTCTGTGTTTGTCGCATATCAAGCTTTGTATGTAATATGTTGTAAAAATACTTTGTTTATAGGTTTGACAAGTTTCTGGCGTTCCCGTTGCGTGATTGGTATAGTAGTACAAGATATTAGGGCTAATGATGTGGATGTCAGTGTTATTTTAGTGTAAACTAAGATTATTTACTTTCGTTTTGCTTTCAATATCAAGTATAGAAATCCTAACTAATATTGTAAATGTGAAAGTAACTCTGTTTGTCTGTCTTTCCGTCTGTCTGTCTTTTCTTCACCCCTAAACTACTGAACCGATTTGTGTGAAATTTGGTACAGACATAGTTTGGAACTTGAGAAAGGACATAGGATAGTTTTTATTACAAAAAATATAAAATATAATTTATTCCGGACATATAGCGCCATCTATTGGTCAAGCCAAAAATCTTCCGGAAGTCACTATTCCACGCGAACGAAGTCGCAGGCAAAAGCTAGTTCTATAAAAGTTTGCATAGGTATATAAAAACACAGCCATGCAATTTTGACTCCAATATTTATTTGTTTTATTTCGAACTTTATACCAAACACAAAATAATAATGCTTTCAAGTTATATGTTTAATATTCTACACATTTACGAAAACAAGTCATTGAAAACGATTTTGTACCCTACCCAACACATATAATTTAATAGAGTTGAATTATCATTCAAAAACATTCATAAAATATTTACGAGCCACTTCCTAAAAAAGGACCAGCATTTTTCAAGTTTAAGAAAATGGTCCTTCAATACAAACCTCCATCAAACTTCACAATTTTATTAAGCTGAAACATTCAGGCTTATCTCGTCTTACGATAACTCAACAGTAGACTTTTACGCCGTACCTGAGTAAGTAGATCGGGACATAACGAATGACGGCTATGAAGCAATTAGTCTAAAAGCATTGCTCTCATTACAACGATTGGTCTTATGGCTTGTCGATCGTAAAACTTTTGGCTCCAGAGTACGAAAAATAGCTCCATGTTTTTGTTTTTGCTTTGTTATGGAATCTTGATAAAATTGACCTTTATGTGAAGGAAATATTGGGAAAATGGAGCGTATTGACCTCAATTACAGTTGTTTTTACGGGAAGGTTTCAGTATAGGGAAAACAATTGAAAATTGATCAAAGTGAGTTTCTGTTTTGTTTTCGCTCCTCTGTCCGTCCGTGCGTCTGTCACCAGGTTGTATCTCATGAACTGTGATAGTTAGAGAGTTGAAACAGATGATGTATTTCTGTTGCCGCTATAACAACAAATACTAAAAACTAGAATGAAATAAATATTTTAGGGGGCTCCCATACAACAAACGTGATTTTTTTGTCCGTTCTATAAATAATGGTACGGAACCCTTCGTGCGCGAGTCCGACTCGCACTTGGCCGGTTTTTATTTATTAGATTCAAAATAATGACCAGCAGAAGTTAGTGCTTAATAGACACTGCTTTGTTTTCTCTTTTTAAGAGCAACCCTTAAAATCTTAGACTTAACTTTGCAACATTTTATCACCTATGTCTCAAAGGACCAGAAAATGTCCGTGTCATTGTTGAAGTCATTTTGACTTCTGCAACTAAGCGTTTCAGCGATGCCGGGGCTTTAAACTATTAGTAAAATGTACAGGAAGGGCTGAGTGTTCATTACCTAAGTAAGAGCAGGCAATTTATCCTCTTGGAGCAATATAACTTAATCGCTGGCCACTGAGTGTACGAAAACTAAAGTGGTTTATGACAGATCTTTGTGCTTACAACAAGTTCGTTCAGAGAAGCCTGGAGGTCTAAGACGTTACTTAAGAGTATTAAAAATATTTCTTCTTCCTATTACTTTAAACTAGGCTAATTTATAAGCAATCATGTAGCTCCAGCTTTACAAATTTTGTATTTTATTTAGACTTTTTAAAATTAATTTTCAATTACATACTTGAAGGACGGGAGAATATTAGTTACTTGGACAACTTTAATACGCAAAAAATTGCCAAATTACAGTGCTTTTGAGTGGACTTAAATTTTTCAGACACAAAAATACCTCGCTTGTTCTAACCTAGAGGAAGTTACAACGACCTCTCATGGTTGGTACCATGCCTTTTTAGGGTTCCGTAGCCAAAATGGCAAAAACGGAACCCTTATAGTTTCGTCATGTCCGTCTGTCCGTCTGTCCGTCTGTCCGTCTGTCACAGCCGATTTACTCGGAAACTATGAGTACTACAGTGATGAAATTTGATGGGAATATGTGTTGTATGAACCGCTACAAAAATATGACACTAAATAGTAAAAAAAAGAATTGGGGGTGGGGCCCCCCATACATGTAACTGAGGGATGAAATTTTTTTTTTCGATGTACATACCCGTGTGGGGTATCAATGGAAAGGTCTTTTAAAATGATATAAAGTTTTCTAAAAAACATTTTTCTTAAAGTGAACGGTTTTTGAGATATCAGCTCTCAAAGTCGTAAAAAGTATGTCCCCCCCCTCTATTTTTATAACTACGGGGTATAAAATTCTAAAAAAAATAGAGGTGATGCATGCTAATTAACTCTTTCAACGATTTTTGGTTTGATCAAAGTATCTCTTATAGTTTTTGAGATAGGTTGATTTAACTGTAATTTTGGTTAAGTTATTACGGAACCCTTTGTGCGCGAGCCCGACTCGCACTTGGCCGGTTTTTACAAATAAAATTTCTCGCAATATAATGTAGGTTGGGTCTTAAATGGTCTGATGTTCCGCAAAGAGAGTGCGTACAATTGCGAATGTCTCATAAAGTACCTTAATGGAGACTCCATTTTTGTCGAAAAAAATATGCTTCTAGGCTTTGTTACTAAAAAATTACAAGTACGTTTAGTACAGAACATTTAGGTTTTGTTCTCAACCATTTTAGAAAAAATAAAATAAAGGAAATTCTAGGGAAAGACTGCCCGTCTACCTCTACTTAACTAGCTTTTTCCCTCGTTTCTACTCATCTAAACTACTGTAAAATATAGCCTAGTAACAGGAAATAGTGTATCTTCACAACATTGAAAGCCAGCATTTAAGACAATCAGGCTTTTCTGCAATTTACTAACAGTACCTATTGTCTAAGATCGAAAGAATAATGCGAGTACTTATTTAAAAATCGTACCTACTTCTTTATTCTGTAATCAGGAAGATATACGAGCAAACTAATTTAAACTGTGTTCCCATTGATTAAAGCTTCTTCTTGCTTGAAGAGCCGTACGTCTTGCAGGTCGTCAATTATGTAAAAGGCTGCTTGCAATTCAGACTAGGAAACGCATCAGTACATTCTTTGCTCTTACTGGTAATAAGGTTTTAAAATTAACTATGTTTTAATCATGTCGTGGTAACTTAGTAGTGAGAGCACCGGCTTTTCAAGTGACTGCTTAGCCTTTTCACATCTATTTTCCCATTTATCTAGTCTAATCGGATGCAGAGAACCAGTGTTTTACATGGAATCTGTTACCCGGGCAGCTTGGTACCCCTAGATAACACCAGGCCTACAAGAATGAGTGTTTATAGTCCCACTTCAGGGTATAGGCCTCTTTTCATACAGAGAAGGAGGTGGATTAGCCACTTCAGACTTAAAACTGACTTTAATTAGTAGTTGTCCAAGATACTTTTAGGAAACTGTATATGACTTATAAGAGCTGTATTGCTACTTTTTTAACCTGGAATCGAACCTGCACAGTCATACTCAAGAGGCTGGTGCTTCAACCACTTACCCACTACCACAATTTAACATTACATATGATTTGAAAAGCAATGATGAATATAACAAGTTTCTCTACGGTTTCTACATGGTCACTGCCTATATAGAGGAAGATTTATAGCTGCGGGTACGAAATAAAGACGTTTTAGACCGCGATAAGGGTCTCAGACCGAGGTTTATCGATCGATTCGATACGTTGTATCGTGTGGTACAAGGTTTTGATGTGAAAGTCTATGAAATGATGTTTTTAATTATGGACTAGCAAGATTAAAGGTTGTGTTTGGCGTTGAGTTTTTCTGTAGTTTATTTTTTTTTTATATTCTCAACGTATTGGCCTAGTTATGGGTAAAAACATTAATAACTATGCTCCATACTTTACCAGGATCACACTACATCGCTAACGTTATAATGCTATAATAAAGTTATGTTAGCGATATGTAATAGAGTACTATTTAAAGCAACTGAATTCTCATTGTATACATACCTTCAATTTATTTTAAAAATATAAAATTATTTGATAGAGAAACGATGCTGCGAAAGAATTCTCTTATTCAAGCTCTAAGTATTTTTTTATTCTTTTGCGCTAAACGCAACCTTAAATCTCACAAAAAATTACGTATTTTTTTTTTTAATATTTGCCAATAAAAATGAAGTATTAAAGTTTTGTTTCATCCTTTTTCAGTTTCATGCCCAATATTTCAGTCTTGTAAATATGATCCCCTTGTTTGGACCACAAACGAAGCCCAATAAGCTTTTTATAATGAGGCTCTAGGGACCGCTATGTTAGACACGACGCCATAAGAATAAACAATACATTCACTTTATTATTGTTTCTCGTACCAGACATTCAATTTGGTTTTAACCCAATTTCCAATGTACGTATTGTTATTGTTTTTGATATCTTAGAGTGATTGTACGCCTATTGGGGTCGGATAAACGACTTTTTGCTTTTAAGAAAGTGCCTATTATTACGGTGGTCATGCGTTTGAAAATCTAGCTTGTTATTTTTCAAATACCTATGTAAATTGTCCTCTTCAAAGGCCGCACTCATTAACACAGATTGTACAAAGAGCCTTGATAATATTTCGTCCAAAAAATAATTAATTTTCCACAACATGGCCGCCGAAATTGGTTTTGGTATGACCATAATCTCATTTTAATTGCCACAAACATAGGCTCGGTTTTTACAGTACCCACTTTGATATTTTGTAGCTGATTTATAATGTTGCATGAGGTATAAGTTGAAGTGGCAATGGGCTGGCCATATCGCTCGCAGAGCGGATGGCCGATGGGGTCGAAAAGTGCTGGAGTGGAGACCACGGACTAGCAAGCGCAGCGTAGGACGTCCACCAACAAGGTGGACAGACGACCTTATAAAGGTCGCCGGAAGACGCTGGATGCAGGTCGCCTCTAACAGGTATCTGTGGAGATCTAAGGGGGAGGCCTATGTTCAGCAGTGGACGTCCTATGGCTGAGATGATGATGATAACGATGAGATATAAGATTAATATTTAAAAAAAAAAAAAATTGTTGATAAAGTTCGAAGGTTTTAAGTAACATATTTATATTTCCTATAACTTTACTGTTCTGAAGATATCCAATCGTTGGGGCGCATTCCGGCTGTTTTGTTGATGTAGTTGTCTTATGCAACCACTGGCTGTGTTTGAAAACTTCTGAGCGGCAATTATATTTAGCAGGCATTATCATCTGTCAAACCTTTTCCAAATTATGTTGGGGTCGGCTTCCAGTTCAACCAGATGCAGTTGAGTACCAGTGTTTTACAAGGAGCTACTGCCTATCTGACCTCCTCAATCCAGTTTTCCGGGTAACCCAATACCTACCCCTAGATGAGTCTGGTTGTCAGACTTCTGACTACCCGTAATGACTGCCAAAGATGTGCAAATGACAGCCGATTCTGACAGAGTAGGGTTTACCATAATCGGAACATTTACGTCTTTAGCCAGCATTTTGTTTGAGGCGACAGTAAGTGAAGAGGCTTTTCAAAGTAAGATCAAATACAGTTGAGGGGTTCTCAGAATTATTTGTTTTACTTCTTAAGGTCGTTAATGGTGTTTTATGGGTATTTTGAAAAATTTCAGGTACCTATGGATAGACGGGTTTTTGGGTAGAGAACGATATGAGTATTTCTGGCTTTGATTGTTTATTGCAAATACGGCGGCAACTTTCTTTCAAATCAGAGTACCTACATTAAAAAAACCTTGATGATCTTTTTCACATAAATATTTACGAAGAACAATTATAAAGGTATACGGGGTGTTTTACTTTAATTTGAATCAAATGATTACTCAGTATCTAATACAAATGATTTTATGAATTAATTATTATGAATTCATTCACTATTGGTGATTGAAACACCAATCAAAGCTTCTATTTATATATAATCGTCTATTTGTAATTTGATAATGATCACCTAACCTTTGACAAGCAGTCTTTTCATAAAAGTTGAATAATTCAGTATCTTAGTAACACATAATACCTCTATACAACTCATAAAAGAAGATCTCTTTAATCAAAATAATTACTTAAGTATCTCGAAATTACATCAAATTGCTCATGAAACATATTTGCCGCAATATTATTAATTTCTATTCCAATTAATTGCTACCTTTACTCAGAAAATTGATCCTTTGATCACTGACAGGACATCAAAAGATAAGATTGTAAAGAAACAAGGCACCCGACCGACAAATAAAACAACGCAATCAATTTTCGACCTTAAGTCCCTGGATATAAAGACCAAAATGTGTTGGTGGGAACAGAAATATAATTTTGCGAGTCGTGAATAAAGGTCCGGAAATTAAAACAGGTAAATTAAGAGTAGACAAGAAAATATGACGTCATTGTCTATGGTCTTTGTAACGTGCAATCAAGGGAAGGAAGAATGGGACCCGCCGTCTAAACCTTTCGGGAGATTTTCCTCTTGACTGAGGAAAATTTCGAAAAGTTCATTCAAAAGTCTCGCTAAAATAACACAGAGTTTCTTTAAAATTAAATTTATTAATTTTGAAGCCTTTGTCCTTTGCCACGTTAATTTTTAATTGTTTCTGAGCAAAAGTATTCAATACTTTTAATTTTTACTTCCTTTAATGTTACCAAGCACCCTCTTAAAAGATCGTAATCGTTTTTGGATTATTTCTTAAACAAATCAAATCAAATTTATTTATTTACGTTTGTACATAATATCTTACTTAAGTCTTAACGTATGATTACAATGAAAAGTAAGGCCTAAGAAATTGCTAACTCATTTATGTAGTACTTTAATTCTTATCAAGATTTAAGTAACTAAAAATATATATAAAACTAGCTTCTGCCAGCGGTTTCACCCGCATCCCGTGGGAACTACTTACCGTACCGGGATAAAAAGTAGCCTATAGCCTTCCTCGATAAATGGGCTATCTAACACTGAAAGAAATGTTCAAATCGGACCAGTAGTTCCTGAGATTAGCGCGTTCAAACAAACAAACAAACAAACTCTTCAGCTTTATAATATTAGTATAAATTTATACTTTACCATCTGCAACTTTTACTTACCGAAAGAATTATGTGGGTACCTATATGTACTAACTTACATCAACTTACCTCCCCAAGATACATTTATAAATACTTACATCACTTTACCTCACCAAGAAAAAACAAAACAAAACAAAAATCAGGGTACCTTATGAATTTAAACAAAAGGCAGGTACTACTCGTATGTATGAAATAAGCTCATGTTTGATTCAATGGCGTTGTGACGTCACCTGTCATGACTGACAAGCTTACAAACTTGATGGGACTGCAAGTGTCGGATTGTTATATTTTTTTGTGTATTTTTCGGGATAAAATCAGGTAGTTTTTTTTCAGGGAATATCGGGAAAATTTCCCGATTATTATTTTAACGGAATTTTTAAGCTGACTCTGAATGGTATAACTGGAAAAATATACCTACACATACTTAAATTTTTTTCTTCAGTGACGATAGTCGAAAAATATATTGTACTAGCTTCTGCCAGCGGTTTCACCCGCATCCCGTGGGAACTACTTCCCGTACCGGGATAAAAAGCAGCCTATAGCCTTCCATATCGAGTGGGCTATCTAAAACTGAAATAAATTTTCAAATCGGACCAGTAGTTCCTGAGATTAACGCGTTCAAACAAACAAACAAACTCTTCAGCTTTATAATATTAGTATAGATTGTGTAACTAGACAAGAAAAAAGCACAAAGCAAAATTAGTTAATTAGAAAATCAAAGTAAATTGCCTTAAGCACAGTACCTAGATACAGACCATCCTCTTTTCTCATACTCACCTTTAACATTTCAAAACAATACCTACGTACAGAAAAGGTTAATAATCCAGTGTTCCTCAAGGTTCTTGTACTACAAACTCGAAGGAAAATCCCGGATTACGAACTCTCAAAAGTACAGAAAAAAAGTACAAATACCCGAAGTTTTCCAAGAGCAAGCCAACATTATAATAAAAACTCTTTTCTCTGAGGATTAACTCGCAATAAACAAACATACATATACTCATAGCAAAGCTTTGTGCATCATTTGATCGTTCTTTTTTTCAATTTTTGTTTATTTCAGTATGTCTTTCCAATTTGAATGGAACATGATTTTTCTAGAGTGGAGACCACGCCTCGGCAAACGTAGTGTAGGACGTCCTCAGGCACGGTGGAGTGATGACTTGCGCAAGACGGCTGGCAGGAGCTGGATGCGAGAAGCTGAAAATCGATCGAGATCGAGAAGCGATTTCAGTGGCGTGCACTTGGAGAGACCTATGTCCAGCAGTGGCTGATGATGATGATGATGATTTTTCTGTGTGTATCAAACTATGCAACAGAAATAGACAGTAAGTTGAATGTATGTACTGTAATATAGAAGTTAGAATGATTCGGCTGTACCACCTACCTTCTGAAAAATGAATTTTTACACGTTGTCCCCTGCGGATTTTCACAAGTCCCGGGAGAACTTTTTCCCACAACCGTAACCGGGTAAAAAAAAGAAGTCATCTCTCAGGCGCTAGACTTTCTCTGTGCTAAACATTATATCGGTTTAGTAGTTTTGGCGTGAAAGCGCTACAAACAGGCAGAATCACGTTCACATTTATATTATTACCTACTAATAATAAATTAAGGATGATTTTAATTGTCTTTATAAATGCTAATAATATTAGCTCAGTAAATAGACATCGATCCTTCAATTGATTCCCAGAAATCTTCTAGTTTTTGAGCAAAAAACAAACGCAATGTAAACTTATTAATCATCATCATCATCAGCCTATCGCAGTCCACTGCTGGACATAGGCCTCTCCAAGTGCACGGCACTGAGATCGATTTTCAGCTTCTTAATAAAATTGATTCCCAGAAATCTTCTAGTTTTTGAGCAAAAAACAAACGTAATGTAAAAAACTTATTATAATGTGATTTATTCGGTATATTATTTTGCACTTTTGTAATCCGTGCAGGTTTTTCAACAACATATAAATAGTTTGAAGCTTTCTAGGAATTAATAATCCCGTCTTTTGGAGCAACTTTACCTGTAAGCTTTTGAATAAAATATACCTACCAGCATGAAAATTATTATAAAAGGATAAAAAGAAAAACAGAAGTAATTTTATCAACTTGTTTATTTAGATAGTCAACATATTTCCCTCTATCGACGACAAAGTTCATTATATTACAATAATGCATAACTCAATCACAATGCCTTACTTAGTTATTATTGCAAATAACTAGAATTATCAGTTTTATTGGTTATCGTAAGATAAAGAAAAATTATAATACAAAATGATAGAAATCACCCACTAGAAATACCGATATTTAAAACTTTCACAAATCTATTATTTTTTGGAACAAATGAGTTTTACCTTGAATTCTACTTAAAAAATATTCCTGGATTCCTTATTCTGCGCATTTCAAAGTTCAAACATCGTATGAAATTATTTTGCACATACCTAGCCCCGTATATACTTACCAATAGAATTGCCAATATATATATATTTTTAAACCAATCCCTTACACCTACGTTTCAATAAAAAATCGGCCTTCACATTATTATCATAGAAATGAAAATTAATTGCCACGCCCAATCCCTGTTCCCCACGTCACCATATTGATTGGCTCACGCCTGAATGACAGGTAGCTGTCATACACACACCCTTTGGGATGTGGGTAATGAGCTGACAACCTGTTAGCCCATTTGCCTTTATAGGATAGCTTTATTAAAATTAAATGACGTGTTGGAAAAATTGAATTTTATATGCGAATAATGTTGATTTATATTTCGGAGCAGAAGATATGGCGTTCAGGGACGTAGTTCTTAATATTTGGGATTAAGAAATAAGAAACAAATTGTAACGACCCTTGATGATGATTACTTCTAGTTGCTGACGAGACTATAAAAATTCAAAATGTCTTTCAAAAAGCTATTTTAGTTTATACACAGATATAATAAAATTAAAGGATTATTATAATACAAAATCAAATGGCCTATAGGTAGAATCCTATTGGATTTTCCAATATCGAAACTGATCGAAATACTAAAATTTAGATTTCCAAGAGCGCGTGACTTAATTGGAAGTGAACGTGGGGATTATAAGATTTGGAAGGTTAAGCTACGCTTGTCGTTTCAGTCAGACTAGACATGTCTGTGATAATAAATATGTGAAATTGTTAGAAGTAATTAATAAAACCCTTTGTGTAATTTTATTTTGGGAACAAAATAGTAATCGTTATAGTTGTACCTATCTGTTCTTGATGTTGAATTTTATTTTTGAGTTTGTAAAAGGTTGTTATATCTGTAAAATAATAAATCGATTCAATATACACAATGAGTGAGAACAGTTTTGAATTCCAACAAAGTTTGTATTCTCTGAAAACGTTCGCGTGAAAAAATTACCAAGACTTTAAAAATGGCCTTGAAATGAAAACTTAATTACAAGGATAATGAAACCGAATATTAGTGCTGACTGTACTTTGTAAGTACGTAGACGTTACTGTGTAACAGGTGGCAGTACCTATCTGAAAGCCAGACTTTCAGCCAAGGACTTGCGGCTTAAGAGCGATAGGGTATTATGTATTGTAAGTATATAGAAGTAGGGTTGGTTTTACAATGACATGAGATCAAGTAATTTAGATAAGATTTCAGGGAATATGGTAAAAAGACATTTTTTTTATGAGTTTATGATATGTTATTTTGCCCACACTAGAGAATAAAAATATTTGTTTTCAATTAGAGTAACCTAACAAAGGTACAATTTGTTAAATATTATATAGATGAATATTTACTTTCATTTTGCTTCAGGGCCAATAGAAAATTTGATATTATTTAATACTTAGTGCCTAGCGTTTGGGGAGCCTCGGTTATCGATCTTGGGAAGTCACGAAAATGATTGATAAGGATGAAGAAACCTGTCTTAACTCAATCTAATAGTTGAAGGTTTTACACGATATAGCTTGGAGTACTTATTTTGTTCTTGTTATATACAAAAAAATATTTAATATATTTTTTACATTAGCTGGTGTAGGTGAATTTTAGTCATATTTTTGGAACCTTTGTAAAATGTTTTTTGCTATAAATTAAGAGTAATTTTAAATTCAAATATGTTTGAACTAAAAAGATCAAAGAGTTTTTCTAACAGGGACAACGAGCCTTCCAGATATTCTGAAAAAAAGACTATCATTTTTTATCATATTCATCTCGTTAGGTATTTGAAGCACAATTTTCATGGAGTATCATTAACTATACTCTTTAAATACAATAACTCAAAACCTGTATTTTTTGTGCTACTTAGATATCTTTTAAAAATAGTTTCGGCCGACTCACATTTTTTAAATAATTAGGAATTATTTAAAAAAATGTACCAAATACCGCAACCAACATACAATTTAAAACCACAATTTTCATCCCCATTTACTGCATTGACTGACCTACATTACGTACACTAGCAGAAAACTTCTTACTTCAAAGTTGGCTGTCTCCAATGCACAGGTGCACGAGAATCTTTATCAACGTGTCGCAACGCGTTTCGAAGATTAATAGCGACTGGAAACCACTCGGAAATAGGGATGTCGCGATGACAATTATAAATTGCAGGTTTGAAATCAGAAGGCGAGTCCTGTGATTTGGTGAGTCCGTGGACTTTGGGATTGGTTTACCTTTGATTTTGTTTGAAAGTATGTGTTCTTTACATATTTTTTCTTTAATGTTCTTCAGTGTTTTCAAGGTTCTTAAACAGTTTTGCTGTAGACCTTCATGCTCTCAGTAAAACTGTTATTTTTTGTAAGAATTAACCTTTGAAACAAAATTTTTTAGCATTTAAATATTTTATACTAATCGTAATTTTCCATAACACCTGTTTAAAAAAAAAACAATGAGGACGAAAAGAAAAATAAGTAAGTCGTTATTTGTATATTTTTGTAGGGTAAAGACGGGGCTTCTTTTTATAATCCCATAGAATGTTACAGCCCTATACCGTACAGTACAGTAGTGAGATTTTAAAAAGTCAAGTTGTTCTGTCATGGCCGCCGGGAGGAAAGTTATGAGTCCAGTAAAACTGTCCACTTTTGTTTCTCTTTTATATTTTCCTGCAAAATGGAATGTTCTGATTTATGCAGCTATGTTGTCGTAACAAAACACTTATTCGTTTAAGAGTGCATTTTTAAAGTTTGTGATAAACAAATTGAGATAAATAGTAGACTGTTAGGAGAATTTTATGGAAAAGTGACATTTTAGCGCTCTTGTCGGATTGCGGCGTTTAATTATGTTATTTTTGCGGATTTATTTTAAATGTAACTATTATTATTTTTATCACGCCTTTCACTGACCGATTATTAATGTCGTTTAAAATCCCAATATGTATTAAAACGGGCGTACTTAGTTACTTGCAAAAAACAAAAAAAAAAACTTACGATAACCAATTAAACGATATATTTTAATTAAAAGCTTTACAATAGTAATTATCATCTATTTACAATATTTACAATTATTAATATTAATTCCTATAGGTACCAATTATATTCAAATGGAATGTTTAGTAAAATTACCACTTTGTGGTGTGATTTGCAATATTGAGTGGTAAACCAAACCCGGCCATTTGGTTCTAACCGGTTTCTAAATGACCCGGATTATTTAAAGAATGACCGGATTCTTAACTGTGCAGATTAAGATTAAAAAATAAAAAGGTTATTTACAATCTCTGGCTTAGTTAAGGATAGTAGCTTTGAAATGCGTGATTTAAAAAGGAATTTTGAAATTTTTCATCTCCGGTAGTAAAGTGGCGAAAAATTCAAAACGGAAAAAAAATCTTGAAATATTTTGGAAACAGACTAAAAAATATTATTATTGAATGTGATATTTTTTCCCGTAGTTACCAAGTGAATAAGTAAATTTCCTAAAATCAAGTTAATATAATAAATAGATCTTAGAAAAAATAAAAAAGTTTATTTAATTCAGGAAGACGTGACAGCTCTAGTGCTTATATTGTTTTATTTACATATTATATTTTGATTGAATAGTAAGACATGTAAAATTCTATGTTAAGAATTGTATTGCAATGGAATTTTTTTTTTAATACTAGGGATTATTATATTACAGGTGAATCTGAAAAGTATGTCTATTAAAAACAATATAGCACGCTTCATTTTTTAAATTAATTTTAGGTTCCCTATTTTTTTGGAAATTATCATACTTACTTATAGCTTTAGCACTGACCAGCATGTTTATTTTTTAACTTTGAACATTTAAAATGAGTTGAACATTATTAAGAATTTAGTTATTTTACTTTTTTATTTAACATTTTTCTTAACCTACTGGTTAATGCTAAAAGTATTTTAAATATTAATAATTATTACTTATCATACCATATTAGAATAAATGGCACATAGTGTTACTATAATATTTACAATAATGATGTTTACATACTTAACGCTATACATGCTTACTTATTTACAAAAAATACATTCACTAGTTGTCTTTCATCGTGGCTCGAATATTTACAATTTTTAGGTGAAAATCAGATATTTTTAAAACTTTTTTACCTACCTTTAAAAAAGTTATTTGAAAAATAATAAAAAAATATGAATTCCACTACTAGTTGAAATAAATAAAAACAAAAATTGAAGATTTAAAAATAATCTGACTGCCACCTCTCTTAACATGTTATGTTATATCTAATACAACATTAAATACTTATTACTTCACGTTAAAGCGTTTCATTGAGCGCTAATTGCAAACAAAGTATCTAAATATATGATTTTATAACTCCAAGTTTTAAAATAAATCTTCAGTTTTCAACAAAGAATTTTATTTCAACATTTTAATGTTAGACTGAAATGCAAGCTTTTCTATCACATGGTAAAGCGGCATTTTAGGGCCCCTGTTAGAGCGGCCATTACTGTCAGCGATTTTACCGCAAACGTCATATTTCGGACGGAAAATTAAAATGAACCGTACTCGGGAATTTAAGCGTTTTAATATATAGGTAAAATGTTTATATAGATATTAGCTGGAATATAATATAAAGTTTTAATGCATATACAGGCGTTATTTTGTTTAGTAACAGGATTTTAGTTTTGGTTAAATTATTGATACGAATTGCTATATAATAAACGATTGTTTGTTGTTGGGTGATCAACGATGGTTTCTCCATACTTAAGTATTCATTTTTGAGTTGAGGTTAAGTTGGCACCATTTTACCTTGAAATCGATTGTTTTATGATTTCAAGTAGGTATCAATTGGCCGATTTTACCAACGGCTGGCAAGTATACGGCTGGTTATGGTTTGGTTATCGTTACATTGTAGTTAAACGGTGCTCTTCATCCTTACTCATTGAAAATAATTTCTCATTTGCAAAAAGTCCCGATTTATAAGTTTTTTTCTTTGCTTCAATAAAATGTGAGCACGCCGTAGTCATTTCAGAAAGAATTTACAACAACAGTTTCTAACTGAAGATATGAACACTAAAGATTCTCGCATAATAACTAGGTGAGTTAACTTCTAGGAAAACATACCAAAATGAAATTACATATTGCTAAAAACTTGAACCCAGTGCGGTAAACGGAATACTACGTTACCAGGCTAATGGGACTTCCAGTCATAACACAAATGTTGGCGAGTCGGTAAAACTATGAAGTTGTTAACACTGGAACCAAAACTAATGACTTTTGGATCTATTGCAATATTTTATTAAAATTTTTATCTGTTATTTGGTAAAATTCCAACTAATTAATTTTATAAATCGTCATTTTACCGCATTATTTGTAAAGAATTTTATTTTACAATTATATTCGCATTACTTTCACGAGCGCGAGTGTTTCAATTTTTCACTTTTTTATAGCTTTACCACTAAGTGGTTATTTTTATACTTTAGTTTTTAATAATGAAATAACTTGATATATCATTTAATGAGTTAGGAACACTTTGTCTCTGCTAACAATAAAATCAAAATGAGCATTTATGTGCTTACACTTACTTAAAATCCTTTGAAAGTTACACTGGCAGTTTCTTTTATCATAATGCTTTATCAGGCTGCTGAAAACAAACACATTACATAATAATACCATAATATCCGCTCGTACCAGTCCTCGTGCAGATGCCTTTACGCGCTTAAATCCGCTTAAAAAGGATTAGAACAATTTAATTATTTGTCACATACAAAAAAAGCGAATAAGATTCCAAACAAGGGTATTTAATGGTATATAAATAACCCTAAGTAGATACTTTAATGAGCTGAAGTAAGCTAACCTAAGTTAAACTGAAGATAAAATTAAATATTTAAACATACCTACAACAATTTAATAGTTTTAATTTTAACATTAACCAGAACAACACGTACACGGAAGTACTTTGATATGCATTTTGGAAACTATTAATAAACGAACATACATATCTAAGAATCACAGTAAGGACTAGCTTTTACGATATAATACTAGATACTTGGATGTACCAACGATTGCTAAAAGTGCTATAATTGCAATAATAAATATAAATTTATTTGTTCTGGGGTGGTTTCAAAAATGTGTAAAATGTTTAGTGAGCTACCGAATTAACATTCGTGGTCTTTCAACAAAAAAGTTAAACAGACGTTCGACACTTGTTTAAGAAAATTCTCCATAACAAAGTTTCTAAAACACGTATCGATCATCTGTTTCACTTTTTTTAGTGCAGTCATTACTCTTTAGTTTATCTCAAATAATTGATTTAACTATTCCGGTGTAGAAAATTTCTTCACTATTGTTATCTACGTGCACACTACTATCTCCCACTGAAGCCGTAGCATACATTTTTATAGCATTTTATTTATTCCTGCTCAATGAATATCGACAAATTTCATGAAATCAATACAATATACATGATTGCTAACCAATCAATGATTTTCCATAATATTGTGACAAACTGTAACCCGACGTACAAAGCCTACGGTAATACCACAGATCCTAAATTAATCATGTGTTGCTACAGTATTAATACATTCACTGTATTAGTTTACTATTCCGACCACACGCAATTAGTAGTTCGGTAGTTCTGACAAATCTAGCATGTTAGAACATTAATAATTTAGCCTTTATACAGAGGAAATTTATTTTGTGTTCTGTTTGTTTGTACCGCCTATTTATAGGCTTTCCTATTGGCCTATTAGCAACACTATCCCTGGGTGACATAGGCTATATTTTATCTGGGTATAGAAAGTAGTTTTGAAATTAATAATTTAACTTCTCTGTCCCATAGGTCATATGTGACACACACATATGGCCTTACTACAAAAACTTAACCACCTGTTTTACACTTGTCTAAAAAAATTGTGGCTGCAAAATGAACCATATGTCAACGTCATAATTTGACATTTTTTTAGATAAGTCTTAAACTGACGTTTAAAAGTTTTTGTGGTAAGACGGCTATTGTTTATCTATTGTGTCTACATCGTGGACAGTGACGTGTTTAAGTTCATTTGCATCATCACTCTTTAAAAAAAAAACATTTATTATATAAAGTACTTAAAAAAGAAAATTAATCAACTTCACCATTTAAAATGGAGAGCAATATTTGTGAATCGGAGAACGATCGATGAGTCTGAACGAGAGATTTCGCCAAATATCAGCCCGGATTCAATTGCTTGGGCTTGGCAGGCAATATGGCCACATGCCAGATGATATACAGAAGGACAATTATCAAAACCTATTGAAAAAAGACTAAAAAAAACATTTTTGGATGGTATTCCACTTTTAAATAAGCAAACAAAAACGCCTCGCCACTTCCCCCAATATTTTTCTAACCATCAATGCCACACGGATTAAAAATAGCGTCTATTGTGTCGATCAAAGTCTATTGTGAAATCCAGTTCCTTTTAGTTTTATTCCCTAATCAAATTCTCAGCGTACCTTAAAAAAACATGCCAGTACGTTGACGCGAAAAGTATCAGCATCAACTTTCGCATTCAATAAGTTTTGATTCCGATCAACGTCGTATTAAAAATCACATGGGAATACCAAGACATTCTATTTTTATTACAACTTAAAAAAAAAAAACAAATCTATTTGATAAAATAAAGTTCAAAAGAATCTGCCAATCCAGCAGAAAGCGAGTCACAAATAAAAACTTCTAGCGATAAAGGTCGGGACAAAACTTTCGTCAGTATCTTAATGTCAATCACATAAATTGTTGATCTTTTATCGTATCTCGCCTTGTTTACGATTCGAAGTCACGAAACATTCTCCAATCATTGCATTGATTATATGAAGATTAAAGAATGTCTTAATTTTGTTAGACGAAGGATCATGTGCTATTATTATCATACTTATGACCTTATCAAAATTTATTTGTGCTCGGCGCAGTACAATTCTTGTATGCGGAGTACTCAAGACAATTGTATGTTTGGCGTTCTTTGCCGAGGTCCAGCAGTGGATGATTATAGACCGATAAATGATGACACTATCAAATGTAGCGCATGAACCTACTTCTTCTACAAAGATCATAAGTATTTCTTAACACATAGAAAAGACAACGCGTCGACGCCTTATGGTTAATATAATGCCGTGTGGTTATAAGACACCAGAGCAAGGTGCGTGGGCGTCTGATCCAATAAGTTCCAATTTTATACAAAGTAAACCTTCTGTTAATACTCTTTGTAATAAAAGGGTGGCTGCCGTTACTCTATTATAACAGTGGTGAAAATTCAATAATGGGAGACATGAGGTATAGTGACGAAAAGGTCGGGGTTTAACATTTAATCCCATTGAAACATTGTGGTAAATCCACTATCTACGCAAAAGCATTTTCAGGTGACTTTAGAGCTTAGGATTAATGGAACACTTTGTGTTTTTGATGAGTTGTGCAAACCCCTTGTGTATTTTGCTATCGAAAAACCAGCCTGCGCTATGAAACATTTAAAATAGACTATCATATTTTTAACTATCGTTGGTACATCCAAACGTTTACTAAGAAAACATAACTTAAGTACAGTCTTTATTTAGACAGTGACCTCTTCAGTAAAGCGACTCTTATCATCTAGATTAATAACTATAGCATGAGTCCTCGCGTGTCCTGATCGAACACCCTTCACAGTCTCACTACTACTGGGGCTGGACTTCAGTTCACTGGATTTCTCACTCTTATTATTGTAACCATTACGACTAACTTCTGGCGGTCGGATATCACTACAGTTTGGTTCCCCAGAAATCTTGAACACTCCATTTTGCTTATCTTCTTTAGGTTCCTCGTTCAGGTCTGTGCGTTTTTTAGGAGAGTCTGTAGTCACGTCTGTCTGACTCTGTTCTACGTTGCTGTTTTCTGTGCTTTTGGTGGGGCTGAAGGTTTTGTGCTTGTAGGCTGGGGGAGCTTCGAAAGGCAAATCCCGACCACTACTTGAGGATTCTTCGGCTGGTGTGACGGTACACATCAGCCGGTCTGCCACAGCACTGAACACTGTGTTCAGCTTTAATGGTGCTGAGTGATCGGAAGGAGGGGGCTTTCTATCATAAACTGCTGCAGCGTCCTGCATGGCACCTATTCTTCGAGAAATAACCGCACCAGTGCCACATCTCTCCCGAAGCTTTTCTAACTGGTTGCAGATTTTTCTGAACTCCTCCTTTTAGGGAGAAGAAAATAAAGATAAATATTTGATCTAAAAAATAATCTTGAAAATACACAGCACAATCTAATAAAAAATGACTGTAAAGATATCGTGTAAATTGAATCAAAAAATTTGATATCAAGTCCAGATTTAGATTACAACGGCAGACATATTTGTACAAATTGTATAACGAAAATAATTAAGTTTTCGTCTAACCTGTCTGGCTGGAAATAGAAAACCAATTTAATACTACAATATAATGGTTTGTAGCATCTACGAATGATTTTCTCTGAACAATAAAAGTAATTGGATGCTAAAGGTTGAGTTCACCCTAGGCCGAATAATGTTATATTTTAAAAATTTTTATTGTTCTATCTGTACTTTCTTTCAAGGTGAAGTAAAACATTATGAAACGATATATTTTTATTAGCCTGACATCGCTAATCTTATGTAAAATTGCCTATATAGTCTTCTCAGCATAAAAATTACTCACCAGAAGAATATAATTAAACAAAACGGCACTGATAAAATTATTGCTCAGAAAAACCTAATGAAAATAAGGAACTCACCTCTAATTCCCTTTCAGTCATGTTATCGCAGAACCTAGCACTGCGGTTGGTGGTCATAGTGTAAGTAGACTCTGCAGGCCTCGATCTGAACTTGCCAGTCTTCTCACGCTCATCTTTCCCGTGGCCTTTGTACACCATGTACGCCTGGTAGCAGAAATATTTCGATGGTTAATAAAACATACTGTTTTTTTTAATGTTACTTGCAGATTGGATATGCTAAGCAGGTGGTTTCATAATAACGTAAGGTTTCCAGAAAATTGGTTCAATTAACAGAGAAATTGCAAATGAGATCTTATTCATAACACATAGGTTCCACATTGGTCAAAATATGATCGTCATGATCCAAAACATTAGAAGAGGAAACGTACACTATAATCAATTCTTCATTAGCATTCCATATTATTATATGATGATGATGATGATGATGATGAAATAGACTTTAAATAAAAAGTTACGTATCAAAACGTTGAATAATTCCTAGAATATTTGAATACCAGTATCAAGGCAAATCAGCGCTGATAAAGTAAAATGAGGAGTACGTCGGTCAACAACCGCGAGGTTCGTTAAAGAAAATCGAAAAAATATTCCAGCCTCGGTTTCAAGTACCCACAATTTATTTGACGGATGTGTGGTGTATGGAACGGATCTATCCGGATCTGCAAAGACTTCCGGATCTTCAAGGCTTTTAGACGCAATTTTTTTGGAGACGTCTTATATGATTTACGTCTATATACGCTAGCGGTCCGGATTTCGTTGTGACGTATTATGTGAACAATTATTGATTTGTATGAAAGCACTGATTCGTTTATTCAATACCTACATACACATATACTAGATTTCAAGCAATTTGTTTTAAAGCACATGTAGCAAATACTTTTCAAAAGTGCCACACTCATATTTTTTAGGGTTCCGTACCCAAAGGGTAAAACGGGACCCTATTGTTTTCACTCCTCTGTCCGTCCGTCCGTCCGTCTGTCCGTCCGTCTGTCACCAGGCTGTATCTCATGAACCGTGATAGTTAGAGAGTTGAAATTTTCACAGATGATGTATTTCTGTTGCCGCTAGAACAACAAATACTGAAAACTAGAATAAAATAAATATTTCGGGGGGCTCCCATACAACTAACGTGATTTTTTTGCTCAGTTTTGCTCGATATCCATAAATGTATATATGCATATATAGAATATTAGTTTGGATGGTACGGAACCCTACATGCGCGAGTCCAACTCGCACTTGGCCGGTTTTTTTTTTTGGAAACAGACATATCTGAAGTTTCTAACTTCTACTTTATTCACTTGTTTCATTTCCCAGAAGCAAGATTATTGTTTCACTTTGATGCATATCGTTGCAAGAATATGACACAATATATTAAAGTTCAAGAATTCCCGCTTGGCATTTACGAAAGTTTCTCAAACTCGCGTTGTATGCTCTTTATTCTTCGCAATTTATGTTATTACGTGCCAAAGAAAAACAAACTTTATAACCACTGAAATAAAGTCAACATAACAACTTCTTTTTAAGAAATATTCAGTGCCAAAGCACTAGTTGTATTCGCGTTAGGAGTTTTTATTTTTAAGGAGGAAACTGTTTTATTTTCATTTAACTTTTATGGCGAGATTCTACCAATTTTTCAAGAAAAAAACTGTATACGCGTCGACGTGAGTCCTCTGCTATCACGTCAAGCAAACAAAGGTTGCATTATCTTGAACATTCTTTGAAGTTTTTAAGCACGAAGTATTATTTATTACGTAATATTATTACTTTTTGCTAGATCGAGTAGATCAGAGAAACCATTTATGTGCATCACAGTGCCCTACAACCGGTGGAATCTCAATTTCAAATTACTTTAATTAATTACTTTTCTCACAAATATCCTAAAACGAAGGAAATTCACACATAATGCTATCATCTTATTCTCACATCCCTACAAGGTTTTGCAAAAACCAAAACAAGGAATACATTTTCTTCGTAACTCAGGCCTAAGATAAAACTGTATCATATAATAACATAACGGGCTGCGCTGCCCCTTGCCAGCCGCTTTGGGATCGCCGCCAAATTAACTGTACTTAATAACTATCCGGTTCACTACTTAGATGGTCAACTGCTTATGTTTAGGGAAATACATTGGTTCATTTAGGTGGAATATATTCTTTATGCCATTTGCCTAGCTTTGTCAAACTACGTTAGCGTCGGTTTCTAGTCTAACTGGATGAAGATGCGTGTTAGTGTTTTGATTTGAAGCGGCTTTGAACTAAGAATCCTTGCTGATATTAATGAACGTGAAAGTCTATTTGTTTGTTACGCTTTCAGGCTTAAATGCCTTAACTGATGGGCTTAGAAATATGTAGTAGCCTGAATACTGAGACATTTTTCTTGGGCGCGAATTAGGACCAAGAATCGCAGTCAAATATGTAATAGTAACTTATTATTTTGTACTAATAATTTGTTTTGTTCCGTTTTTGGTATTAGGGCAAAATGCGTTGCGACAATTCAGTAATTATAACCCATACATCATATTTGATTGTCAGCCGTGACCGAAGCGGCTGCGATTAGTTTTATCCAAGCCATTTATTATAATAATGTTTCTTTAAGTGACGTAAGGTTACGACTATTTTTCATGTTCCTAAAGTAACATGATCAACAATTACATGTCATGTGTTGTAGCTTAAAATATGAGACATTGCTATTGTTAAGATTTGCAAATAGGTGTTCCTTTTTTGTTTGCTAAGCCTTTCGTTACCTATTTTGGATCGTAGTTTAAATATTAATCTAATGTGATATTAATATAATTTTATTTGATTACCTCTAAGATATAGTTAAATTCCACCGTGGGATCTGGAGGCGAGGGTCTTCTTGCGCCTGTACGACTGGCGCGAGGAGACACTGCGCCGGGGAGAAACTCCGCTGCCGCGGCAAGTTGTCGCGCAGCGGGCGGATCTCCGGCGCGATCTCATGGTGGCCTGGAGGGAGCGACTGTCGCAACCCAGTGCAGGGCACGCCACCATCGTGGCGGTAAGTCCCCTCTTAGAGGAGTGGCTCGGGAGGAGTCATGGCGCCCTCACGTACCGCATGACGCAGGTCCTCACCGGACACGGTTGTTTCGGGAGGCACCTGCACCGAATCGGTCGTGAGGAGGCGCCCGGGTGTCACATTTCATTTCATCATTGTGCGGATAGCCCCGAGGACACGGCGGACCACACAGTCCAGGTGTGCCCCGCATGGGAGGGGCACCGCCGGGTCCTCGTCGAGGCTTTGGGCGGCGGCGACCTCTCGCGTCCGGCCCTGGTTCAGGCCATGGTCCGGGGCGAGAGGGAATGGGATGCCGTCGCTTCCTTCTGCGAAGCGGTCATGCTCGACAAGGAGGAGGCGGAACGCCAGAGAGTTCGCACCTCTCATCCCGGCCGCCACGCTGGACCAGGTAGACACCACGGGCGCCGGGTGTCGCGAGATGACTCCCGGCCACCATAGGCGTGGGTCTGTGGGCGGTGACTTCGGGTGGCTCATCGTCCCTCTCTCTTTTTAGACGACAGACCCGTGTCGACGGCGCGCGTTGTTCCACGCGCTCCTCAAAGAGATGTCAGCAACCCCAGCGGGGCCCAGCAGGGCCAAGGCCTGCCGGGGCTGCGGGTTGTTCGAAAGAGATACCGCGGCCCTGGTTCATAAAAGGCCTATGACGGAACACGACGGTTTTTAGTCAGTAAGAGTCTGACACTCCCTCACCGCTGCTAACCCACAGCGGGAGGGGTCATTTGATGATTTTTAACGTCGGAAAAAAAAAAAAAGGTTACGACTATTTTTCATGTTCCTAAAGTAACATGATCAACAATTACATGTGTTGTAACTTAAAATATGAGACATTGCTATTGTTAACATTTGCAAATAGGTATTCCTTTTTTTTTTCTAAGCCTTTCGTTACCTATTTTGGATCGTAGTTTAAATATTAATCTAATGTGATATTAATATGATTTGATTTGATTACCTCTAAGATATAGTTAAATTAGAAAATGGACAGTCCGTAGACCATCTTATCAAGATGAGTAACTCCGTATTTCAGAGACCACGTTTAATTGGTGTACTCTTGCTGTCATTTGTGAATCTTTATAGTTAGTCAGAAACCAGAAATCAATGCTACGGAGGGGTATCAAATTAATTTACGCTTCTTATACAAATAATTAGTATCAACAAGCGTAACATCTAATCTCTTTAAACCAACAAAGATCAATAAAATCACAGAAGTGCCACTCCTATGTACGTAGAAGCGATTAGTACCTACAAGGTTGCGAGGTTTAATTATTAGAGCGTAACGCTTGGTAAGGCAGAATCATTGAATTTGGTGGTTCACTGCTTTCAGGTTGATCCTAACGGTTAGGTGTTAAAGTTAAATTTGGATTGAAAAAAATTGAATTGACCTGTTTTTGGGAAATAGAGCGTTTAAATTGTTTTGGGGCGCCAGTTAGCTGGTTTTTGTTGAGTTAATGAGTTGGAATGTAATAATTGTTTTCATTTCATTGATATTTAATGTTGGCTTCAACTTTTTACCTTAAAAGAATTAAGCACGAGAAATATTCCCAATTCTAGGTACTTAAGGCTCCTATAAAGTACTCCTCAAGGATCTGTACGACTAATCTACTCACCTTCTCAAAATGGGTTTAAAATCACAATCCCTTCTCATGGTATTGCAGAACATTCGAAAGACATAAACCAAACCCATTAACAGAACTACATTCCCATCACATAACGAGAGCTCTCTAAACGCGTTTCTGATGAACCAACTTACAATCTTAACGGTTTACCTGCCAATTGAAATTCTATAAAGAAACCAATTTCGTTTCCAACTCCTGGGCAATCGGTTTAAGACTTCGTCCACTTTCATGATTCAATATAAAGTTTTTATAGGTTTTTTTTTTCATTACATCCCTCGTACGTGAGTACTTACGCAAGAAGAAGTTTCAGAGGTGCTAAGACTTCAGAACTAACTATGGAATGTTAAGAGAAACATTTGCTGAGGAAAATTTAATTTTGAAATTTTCTTCTTAGGGTATTTAAAAAAAATAGTGTTCTAACTTTCAGTGCTTTCACATTAGAGAATTTTGTCACGTATTAAAAAAAATGGTGCTCTGTTTTTGGTCTCATCGTTGGTACTGATAGTTGTCAATTGTTATTTGTCACTTGTATAAGCTCATAGTCACCTCATAGTATATAGAGGTACCAAATGATTTTTGCAGTTGGTAACTGTCCTGTGGTTGTACAACTGTCAGTTTTCAAGTGAAAATAGCGTTGTTTGTATTGACTGACAGCATTTGGGAACTGTACTATTGGTTGGGGTATACATAGCTCGTAGGTACGAACTGAGTGGAAAATCCACTAGTGTAAAAGCGCTGTTAAGATGGATGAACTTAATTTGTTGAACATTATAAGATAATGGAGATGAGCTGTTCTTTGAAATATGGTAAGAAGTGGGTTAATCCTTCGTTCTCTTCCGTGGTTAATCCCGTTTACTGCTTACGTCTTAAGAGTTGAGAACGGCTTGATAAATATTCAGTTAGTGTTACTTGTACTTGGATATTAAAACCTTATTATAACGCATCTTTTTCTGATCCAAGAATATTATCTGAAAGTCCTGCACCTATAGAATTGTTCTATATCAACTTAAACAGTAGGTGAAAACATAACACTGTCACATGATCGAAAAATTGATCAAATTCGTTATCAATTTCATGTTCATAACTATTAATCACGGATGTACCTTTGATTACTCATCCTCCGAGCCTTTTTCCCAACTATGTTGGGGTCGGCTTCCAGTCTAACCGGATTCAGCTGAGTACCAGTGCTTTACAAGAAGCGACTGCCTATCTGACCTCCTCAACCCAGTTAGCCGGGCAACCCGATACCCCTTGGTTAGACTGGTGTCAGACTTACTGGCTTCTGACTACCCGTAACGACTGCCAAGGATGTTCAATGACAGCCGGGACCTACAGTTTAACGTGCCATCCGAAACACAGTCATTGGTGTCTAAGATATACTAAGAAAGTACATACAAACTTAGAAAAGTTGCATTGGTACTTGCCTGACCTGGGATCGAACCCGCGCCCTCATACTTGAGAGGTTGGTCCTTTACCCGCTAGGCTACCACGACTTCTTTGATTACTACAACCATTATTTCACTATTGTAAATTATTATACCAAGTTACCATGTGCCAACAGCCTATTACAACGCAACCCCCACTTCATATCAGTAACCAAAGTTATAAACAATAGTATCCACTATCAGATATACTATATAAACTATAAACAAACAACTTGTTAATAACCCAGTTGTTTATTCAAGTATATTATGTTACCTTATACGGTAGCTGTTAATTGTGCTTTCTATACATATGTTGGTGGCATGTTATATTTAGAAGTCGAAAACTGGTTTAATTGACAATTTTGAGAGAGAGAAAAGTAGTCTTGTTTTTTCTATATATTTCTACTCGTATTGTTATTAAGTAGGTTTATTGCCTGTATTTTTTGTGTTGAATATGTGTTGTTTTCCATCATCAAAGTTAAAAAAAAAATATTTAGAAAATAACTTATTTACTGTTTATAATACACTGATTTTCATATATTACTCATCTAAGTTACATCTATTTACTTCACAATAAATAAACAAACAAACCTCTGATATATTTACTCTCAATAAACAACAAAAACCCGGGTAAAATCAATTGAATTCACACGGTCGGTTAAACTCGCGAGTAACGAGAGCGCCCGCCATTACATTCCGTCACTTAGCTCCCAATATTGCACAAACAAATAATTTCACGTTTCAACTAAATGAGAATTATGTTTGTTTTTCATATTGGGGTTAACGATGAATGAGGTTTATCATTGGACTAGCTTCTGCCAGCGGTTTCACCCGCATCCCGTGGGAACTACTTCCCGTATCGGGATAAAAAGTAGCCTATAGCCTTCCTCGATAAATGGGCTATCTAACACTGAAAGAAATTTTCAAATCGGACCAGTAGTTCCTGAGATTAGCGCGTTCAAACAAACAAACAATCAAACAAACAAACAAACAAACTCTTTAGCTTTATAATATTAGTATAGAAGTATAGATTCCTGGTGAAGCGGAGTAGTCTATGCTGTGTCAAAAACTGCAAAGTGCTGCCAGGCGAAGCATTAGTCACTCAGCACCGACTTGTGATTCTGGATGTCAAAGTAACTGTCTCGCCCAAAAGCAATAAAGATCGGCCCCCTCCAAGGATTAGGTGGCGTATGCTAGAGAAGGAAGAATGTGCTGATGTATTTAGGAGTCAGGTTGTGGAAAAAATGTCAGAAATGAAGGAGATGGAAGATAGATGTGTGAATGAATGTTGGAGTGAAATGGCAAGCCATATAAGGGAAGTCGCAAAAGACGTGTGCGGAGAGTCGAGAGGAAAAGGTTTGATAGATAGAGATACATGGTGGTGGAATGATGAAGTACAAAAGGTTTTGAAAGAAAAGAAAGTAGCATTCAAAGAATGGCAGAATGTTGAAATAGTGAATACAAGTCTGAAGGATGACAGAAAGAGAATCTACATGGAATGGAAGAGGAAAGCAAAGAAGGCGGTAGCAGTTGCCAGAGCTAAGGCGCAGGAGAGGTTGTACAACTCCCTGGACAGTCCAAGAGGCCAAAAAGAGCTCTACCGAATTACGAAAGAGAGAGAGAGACGATCGAGGGACATAACCCACATAAAATGCATAAAAGATGAGTCTGGCAAGGTTTTGTGTAAAGATGAGGAAATAAAAGAGAGATGGAAGGTTTATTTTGAAAAGCTTATGAATGAAGAGAATGTTTGGAATGGAATACTCCAAGAGGCACAAGTAAATAAGGGATTGGTAAGAGAAATTAGCATGGATGAGGTAGAAAGAGCACTTGGAAGTATGAAGAATGGAAAGGCCTTGGGCCCTGATGATATACCAGCTGAGGTGTGGAAGGTGTTAAAGAAGAACGGATGTATGTGGCTGACTTTATTCTTCAATAAGTTGCTGCATGAAGAAGTCATCCCGCAAGAATGGTGCAGTAGTTCGCTAGTGCCCATCTTCAAGAATAAAGGGGATGTGCAAGATTGCGGCAACTATAGAGGGATAAAGCTCATGTCGCATACTATGAAGGTATGGGAGAAAGTGATAGAGAAAAGAGTGCGAGAAGAGAGTGAAATTACCCAAAACCAATTTGGGTTTATGCCAGGTCGAGGAACAATGGACGCCATCTTCGCACTTCGCCAATTGTGCGAGAAGTACAGACGTGTGCACAGGAATCTGCACATGGTGTTCATTGACCTTGAGAAAGCGTATGATAGGGTGCCTCGGGAAGTGTTGTGGTGGGCCATGAAAGAGAAAGGTGTGCCTGAGAAGTATGTGGAGTTAGTTCGTGCGATGTACAGGCAGTCCTGTACGTATGTCCGATCGTCGACCGGCAATACTGACCAGTTCAGTGTGGCGGTGGGCCTGCACCAAGGGTCGGCTTTAAGTCCTTACCTCTTCCTGCTTATTATGGACGCCTTGACGGCGGACATACAGGAGGAGGCACCCTGGTGCATGCTGTTTGCCGACGACATCGTCCTGGTTAGTGAAGACGGACCTGAGATCCAGAGCAGATTGGGAAGTTGGCAACACAGACTGGAGAATGTTGGCTTAAAAATCAGCAGAACCAAGACCGAATACATGTTCTGCGATTTCGGCGGTCTCTCCAGTCCTGAAGCCATAGCGCTGGATAACGCACTTCTTCCAGTCTGCTCCGATTTCCGGTATCTCGGTTCGCTTATTCAGGGCGATGGCGAAATAGATCGGACAGTTACGCACAGAATTAACGCAGGATGGATGAAATGGCGGCAGGTAACGGGAACAACTTGTGACCCTCGTATTCCCCTTAAACTTAAGGGGAAAATTTACAAGAGTATGGTCAGACCTGCTGTCTTGTATGGATCAGAGTGCTGGCCCACAAAAGCGACGAATGAAAGACAATTGCATGCGGCAGAGATGAGAATGTTAAGAGGTATGTGTGGAGTTACGCGAATGGATAGAGTGAGGAATGAGTATATAAGAGGAAGTTTGAAAGTAGCGCCGGTATCAGAAAAACTGCGTGGAAACCGGCTGTCGTGGTATGGGCATGTGATGCGGAGGAATGAGAGTCATGTTGTGAGGAAGGTGATGAGTATGAACGTGGACGGATATAGTGGAAGAGGAAGACCAAAGAAACGATGGATGGATTGTGTGAAAGTAGATATGGTAAGAAAGAATGTTACTTGTGAGATGACGGCAGATAGAAGAGTATGGAAGAAGAAAACATGCTGCGCCGACCCCAAATAAAATTGGGATAAGGGCAGGAGGATGATGATGAAGTATAGATAAATAGTTATGGTTGAATCAATTTACGTTCAGTCATGATTGCCGCTGTCAGTCTGCGGATGGGTACCTAACACTGTTTGTAAGTTACACAATCGCATTTAACGACTGAATCTATTGAGACTTTAACACAAAGGTAAGTAGCATTCTGAAGACGGATATACTTAGGCAATTTTTTTTTATCTGGGTGATAAAAATAGTGAAACTATGGGTGAAGGTAAACTCGCGTCTATATGATCATATTGCATCCACAACAATACATGGGTTTTCCCATGATTGCAAAAGCAAGATGTGTCTTTAGTTCCTGGCTGTTGTTTGCTTAACTTTGACAGTGGTTACAGATTCCAACTCAGAACTTTCGTTAGTAACCCAGAAGCGCCGCAAAGCAGTGTTAATCAGATATGAACTGAGTTTATTACACATTCTATGTACCTCTATAATACTCTGTAGAATCTATTGTAGTTATACACAGTCTTAACTCAACGCAGGCCCCGGTACACACAGGATTACCAACACACACAGACATACAAGTGCAAACGCACACAAGCATACAGCTGTCAGTGCAGAACATACATACATACATTGTGTCTACCTTACCGTGCCTACCTTGCTCCCGAAGATGAAGCACAGGAGAAGCGTGACTGTCAGCTGGGTGTGACAGAAGAAGATTATGTACAGCAGGTCAGGATTCGCTGGTGATTGGAGGAATAACCTGTGGAAGATGGGTTTGTGTTAGATACATCATCGATGACACATTACATGATTGTCAATTTTATGATAGTTAGATCGGGGCTTTACACAGCAGGCCAATGTGTAAACACCACTGTAAGACCAACTAAACATGTTGATGCATTTTGCAATTTTTTTCAAAATATGCTGCTAATAGTTGACCGATAAGTCTAGTCTTCAGTTGCCGGAGGTCTAGAAGCAGGTACTTCATTGTTATCATCATGCTTTGTACTTACGGATACAATTTTATGTGTTCTGGTAATTAAATACTCCATTACGCCCTTTAGCCGAATTGATTGAGGGCGTTAATTTTGAAAGCTTGATAAAGTGACCGGTTTATTCTGTACTATGCGATCAACATTCAGAATTCAGCTTCCGATACCCGAGCGTTTATAATATAATTATATTTAAATGTTCTAGTGTAATTTGTGAGTATTCAACCTCCTCACATTCTTAAACAATACTAGACAACTGATAAACTTACTTAGGTATATACTTTTTTTGTAAAGACACATTGCACATAGAAATACCTAGACAAGATCAAACAATCATGTCCGTCCAGAAAAATTTTTGACTCATGCAAGAATCAAACCCGTGACCTCTGGTGTATCAAGAAGATACATTAAATACTACGCCATCTGGTCATCAAAATGCTGATATCATCAGCATCAAAAGAAAGTTTTATGTCTCCTAACAGATGGCCATAACAGTACAATACTACAAAACACAATGACCAAAGGAATAACAGCAATAACCTACGTCTACCATTTATTTATTTATTTATTTGATTTACACGACTTCAAAAGTCACTTACATAAATCAGAGTACCTAGGTAAGTAAATTTCTTACAAAGGAAACTTAAAAATAAAGAAAATTGAAAAAGAAAGATAACAACAAAAAAAAAAAAATTAGAAACAACATACCTTGACGATAAGCAGTTGACGGCAAACTTTACCCATTCCGAGATTGCTTGGAAAAATTTCCAAACAGTTCTGACATTTAAAACTATGCACTACAAGTTAGCAAGAATTTGAGAAATCGCTTCTATCAACACAATAACTGTTTCGCTAGCTTCTTGCGAAATATCACAAAGTTTTTCAACTTTTTTTTCTTCTACTTATTTGATTTACTACTGTTCTAGTTTTGCCAGTAATATTTTTATATAGGTTGTGTAATGTTACAAAATGGTGCCGTTTATATTAACATCAATCTTGCGACAAAAAATGGTCGTTTGTAACTTTTAAGACAGCGTTTATTATTGTATCTTTCACATAACTACGGAAAAGTATTCTTCTATTTCACAAATAAAAGATAATTTAGAAACCACATAACATCAATAAATATGGTTTGCACCTATTTCAAAAATAATCAGATATGTGTCCCTCCTTAGCGACAAAATGCAGTTTCAATGAACAAGTTTCTTTGATTGGGTCTTAACGAGTCTTCTCAAAGCTTAGAATGAAGGAAAAGGATGTATGGCTGCTCTTGTAGAGTATTTATTTAATTATGTTTTTATGTTAGAATTTTTCTCTGCTCAGAGTTTTGTTTGCTACATGTCGAGTTTATTAATTGAATAGTCTTTTTCGTGAGATGGTTAAAGCTTTCTTTAGTGAAATGTGCCTTAAACAAAGTATTATTTATTTTTGACTTACTTAATACAGTGCTATATAAGATGTCACATTTGAAGTCATATAAAAATGTAAGTAGTAGTAATAGATGGAATAAATAAGCCAATAATGGCAGAGTTTGAATCCATTGCGCAATAATAACTATAAAATACTAACTTTTAAATAACAGTCTAAGCCATGTAACAATAAAACGTCCCACAAAGAATAAACTACAGAAAACGCTCATCGGATCAAAGAATTATCTATTTAAGGTCTTAAATTGTGCCCATAAAGGATAAAATCTGAACAAGGATCCAATTATCCTAGAAATCCAGTCCATTCTACATGTACTAAATCTTTTTCGTCTTTACTTCAACACAAATTGCCACCGTTACAAAATTGGATTTTTCCGAAGACAGTAAGACGATTCATAAATGTTCGTGTAAAATGTTCTTGAAGTAAAACCCTTGTGATGTAAATTGCTCTTAATGATGGCCACATATCACTATAATATAGTCGTATACGTGGAACATTTTGAAGTAATATGACTTCTCATACATTTTCGTATTACTTAACTAGGTATCTATAGTATAGTCTTTCCCTATCAACTTTCACAAAATCAGTTCTATTGCTTCTTTGGCTTACCTAACCGTCGTTTGGTAGTCCACCGGCGGTTTCACCCACGTCGGGTGGAAACAACTTTGCACACGTGGATAACACAGAAAGCACAGATAGGCAGACAAAGCAGTTACTTTTCACATTTTTCATATCATTAAAGACTCGTTTTGAAATAATTTCCCATGAAAATCAAAATAATAACAGAAAATTCTTTTCAATTTTCACAAAAATAATTTTGTACGCAAAACTGGACGGAACAGGTAATAACTAGAAATTAAATAAAGAAGTTTGAGATTACATTGGCGCCGTCATAATCGAGTTACGAAATAATTTGATTTATTTCGAGTTTCTAACGAAATTTACGACGAATCGGTTTCATTCCAAAATGTCGGTGAAAGATTTATTCGAAAGAGAAAATTGTTATTTGATTATTTTAAATTCTGTAGCATTTTTCTTAATTTTACAAAGGAAATTAAAGTTCAAAAGGGAGCTGTTGAAGGGTAGAATCTTTTGTTATTTTCCCTTTTTTTTGTCTTGATTAAAATCCTTTCCTTCCTTATTCTTAAATGGCATACTTTATATAAAGTAAGTTTTGACCGTGTTTACACTAAGGTATTTAACACAGATAAATAATTTCTATCTTCAACAGATAGGAGAAGAAGGCACGGCAGATATTAAAACATTCGAAAGACCAGCCATAAAACTTAAACTCCTTAAAAGTGCTATTTGGACGCTGCCAACTGCAACTGCCGACGACAGTGACTGCATAAAATATTATTATTTTCATTTCATAACGACATTTCATGTAAATACATACAAATCAGTAGTGCAGTCGCTACATGAGCAGTCGGCACTTGCACTTAGCAACCAGCTTCCAAATAGCCCCTTTATTAATACACAATTTACATATTCCATTAAACTAAAGGTGACCTCTCTAGAACAAATTGCTCGAGCCAGAAGCGACAACTACAATAGTTTAATGAGTTCCTGACTAACTTTCAGTCGTTAGTTCTAACCTTCGCAAACTAAGTTGTTTTCAGCAAAATATTTTGAAGCTTAATTTTCATTTTGATTAAAGGGAGCTGTTCTAAACTCGGCTAGTGTTGAGTGATTAAGTTAATTTTACTTGTTTGTTGGGGAATTTTCCTGCAGTTTTTAATGGACATTTTGTGTTCTGCCAACAATAGGTACGTGTCAAATTGAAACAACTTTTCTGGACTAACAAACTGTTGTTGTGTCTAGTAAATACATTCAGCCACCCACAGTGGCTTTGTTCATTAATATATTTGAAATGCTATCTATGCTGTTTAGGATTTAGTTTTAACTCACAAACTTAAAAAAAAATTGTCCTTCCATCCGCGAGCATTCTTAAAACTGGTTCTTTGGCACCTCTATCCAGATTACTTTAAAATAAATAATGGCAGACTTACATAGATATATTGAGGAAGACAGAGAGTAGGAATTCGTTGTATATCGCCATGGAGATGAACCGGCTCTCGTTGAACTCTGAGGGGGCTTTCCGCACCATGATGCAGAGTCTGATGCCCCACATTAGGAAGATCACCTCCACTTTTGGACAAAAAGTACGAATTAATAATAAAATAATATACTGATTCTGAAAAATACTGCTACGTTTCTGAGAAAAAAATCTCTTGAACTTGTACGGAATAATAATTAGATAGAAACGGCATGGTCTTAACAGCAGTGATGAATTTTTTTACTTATTTCTTCAAGAATTCCAAAAACTAGCTTCTTATATTCTACAGTTTCCTAAAAATTAACTCTATCATCATTTATACACAGTGATTAAACAAAACTTTCTCACCCACTAACATGCTCTGACACGAAAAACCAGTGAAGCGTATATTTCTACCTCAACCCAATTTCAGGTCCCTAAAGTCTTCATAATCCCCAGAGAATGAAGGAGAATATTATATTTACCAGCCATCTACTGCAAAATGCATTTACGCTTAGATGGAGCTGATTAAATTAGTAAGAAGCTAAACAATCGATTAACTAGAAGTCGCTGTAAATAGGGTATCTTTCCTCTTAATAAACTGCAAAGCAGTCTCTGCTTAGTGATTAAATATATATTGTGTCCTTATTACGATAAACACATAAAGGACTTTTCTCATAAGTCAGTGCTTATGTAATCTATTTACATTTTTAAGAATAGTTGGCGCTAAGTAGATAATGTGACACACCTCTTTCCAAAAACATACAGAACGAAATGTCAGAAAATTACTTTTGATAAAATTAAAAAAAAATCACACTTAGTAATACTCACACGTAGTAAAAGAATGGTCCCACCAGTCAGTGTTACAAAGGTACGCCTTGAGGTCGTCCTTTGTTCTTCCCACAATGACAGCTGGTGGGGCTACCAGGGTTCTGATAGCCAGGAGTACACAGGCCACGCCCACAATGACCCCGATCCGACGGAGAAGGTACATGTCTGATATCTTCACTGCTTTCGCTGACCTCACTTGGAATATTACTGATATCCTGTTGAGAAGAAATATTTTATAGGTTAAAAAGGCCCTGGCTGTTTTGAACATCTTTGGAAGTCGTTAAGAGAAGCCAGAAAGTCTGACATCGAGTCTTACCAGGAAGTATGAGGTTGCCTAGCTAACTAACTGTAACCTATTGTCACACGTATGTTGTCTGTCAGCACACAAAATCCAAGAATAACTTTGTACAGCAAAAGGTCCCAAAATATCTTAAGCACGAAATCAATGAGGTATTCAAGGAAAAATACTTCCACAAAAAATCCAATCTCTTGCATTATTATTAAAAAATTCACGATCAGTTTCCTCAAACAAAGCAGATCTTGTTATGCAAACGTTAAAATCAAGTAGATTATCATAAATTGGGCCTGTAAACAGATTCCCTTTATTTAAGCATCTCGAGGATCCCAAATTTAAAGACAACTTGATGCTTATCCCGACAAGAGGACAATTTCATTCCGCCAGTATCTAATTAAAAGAAACTTGATAGCAATCTAAAAAGTTCAAGCCCAATTATCTACTTGAAATGAGTCTCAAATTGGGATTTATAAAAAGTTGTTGATGTAAAATATATTGAGGGAGGTTTATAATGTTACGGGGAGTAATAAATTGCTTCTGAGAAGTACACAATATACTTGGTAGAAAATATGAAGTACCTAATATGTCAAAAAGTTTTTGAATGTCCTCTAAGTAATGTAGCGTTCAGAGTAATGTACATTACGTAGATATTCTGGCAACAGCAAGGCATTAAAGAGTATTAATAAATGTAAATCGATCATTATGTGATTTTTTTAGCAAGCATTTTTCCAATTTAAATTATTTGATCCATGAAACCCATATTTGAATAAACAAATTTAAATTAGCAGCATAAGTGTTTACAATATTTTTAAGAGCTCGCACGTTTACAAATTAAAATTAATATTTAACTTTTAATAGGACTCGTTCACAATTACACGAATATTAGCACACGGCACACAAAATTCAATACAAGCTGATTTCAATTTAAATTTAACAAATTAACAACTTCATTCGCTTTACACTGATGGAAAAACAAAATTGAATTTTGAACTCTAAATTGAAATTTCAACATAGAGGTAGGTAGGTATGCTTTGTGTGACCCTAGGCGGGTTTCAAGGATCCTATTTCAAGGACCCGTCCTAATTCCGGGCTTAATAACGGTCCGCTGGATTTTTGTGATACCTGTATAAATAATTAGCCCTCGCCAAAGTTTGACCCTCGAATAAGATTGGGCTCAACACTCATATTTGGGAATTAAGTGATATTACAGCAATAATTCTCAGCTGATTTATGTTCTGACACGAACGAAACTCTTTGCCAAATGTTTTAAGTTTTGCAATGCTTCGTGACCTTCTTTGACAATTGGAAATTGTTGGGTGACACACTTAAATAAAGATTGTTCTTCTTGAAAACTTTTCAAGTATTTATGCAGAATTTCAATGTAGAAAATGGAAGTTTAATCTTTGCAATTTCCTCAGAAATGTCTTTACGTAGGCATTCAAAAGAATAAGTCATTATGGACATTATAACTCGTTTTAGGGTCACATTACTCATTCATATAAGGTCATTTAAGGACAAATACCAATCTTCTTACCTCCAAGTCTTCAACATGAGAGCTCCATATGTGAGACAGAACCCAACTTCCCGCAACCAGACTCTGGCAGTACAGGTCAGAACTGTGGGTCTTCCATACATGACTAGTGTCGTGCAGTAGATGAGAAGAGCTCCCAGAACTATGACCCTTAGGAGGGCTGGACTAGCTGCTCTCACCACCTGAGAAAGAATGATGAAAATTAATTTTGATGAGATGATGGGTTTATAAAAGAGTTACCGAGGAAGAGGTACTCAATAAGTGACACTCCCTCACGGTGCACCCACAGTGGGAGGGATCATTTCACGGTTTCGAACCAAAAAATGGAGTAGATGGTTGAAGACAGGTCTATCCCTATTATAGCTACAGTCTACTCTGAAGATATATTTGATTCGGCGACCTACCTACCTTTCCACTTCACAAAAAACCCGAACTCCTCAAACCATTTTCAAGCTCCAAAAGTTGTATAAAAAATAAATATGTACAGAAAACTGAACTCGAAAAGTTTCTGCAGTAGACAGTGTACGTACTTCAACTTGTGTTGACAACGTGCGTATGTATGATCGATCGCCTGTTATGATGGATGGTTCAGGAAATATAGGCGCAAAAAATACGCGGAAAAAAGTACCGCTTGTCGAAATGAATGACAATTAATATCGGTTTGTTTTATTGGCCCTTTGTTTTTGGAATAAAAAAACATTTAGATACATTTTCATTTCCTCAAAGCAAGTGGTCTTCCTCCAAAAAGGTCATACATAATCTTCGTCAAATAAAACTTCGATACCTACTAAATTCACAGCAAAAACTGCAATTTCAGTCTCAAACATGCAAGGTCAAAACTGACTACCTACCGTTCCAACTGGTATCTACAAAGGAATTCGGTAGTAGATAGCCCAAAAATATACGACTCGGAACCATTGTTAGTACAATCATAATTTTTGTCTAGGTACGTTGTTTTCGCGATAGAATAGACCACAGAGGTTGTAAAAGTAGTTGTGAATGTTCAGAATGGACGTGAGATTTGCAACATTTAGTGTGGTTCCTAAAACTTTAGGAGGCTAATAGCGTGGCTGTTTCTGTCTAAAATATTACATAATAGTCTTTTTCCTGAAGTTAAGCGAGTTTTTGCACCGTTTTTGGCAAAAACAACGTATTCCAAGTGTCTGCTAACTCCAATTAAAAATTGTTTCTTGCATTTTCCATTATTAGCCACTGACAGTCCTAGACAGTTAGACTGACGGCATGATTAGCGCATCGGCATTGCGTGCAGTTCATTTAATTCTTATCGCGAAGTTTTCGAAGTATTCGCGGAAATTGAGTACAAAGGGAATACGAAACTAGCATAGTTGTATTAATCAATTTACCAGGAGATTCGTCAAAATTCTGTTTGCAACATAATCAAGCAATATTGAAATATACCCGTTAATATAATAAGGGACATAACATCTAAATCTCAAGATATTGATTGAGTAGGTTCGCAAACATTGTGAATACTAATTACGTCGGTTTAGTTGATAAGTTACTGTGTTTCCTTTGAGGTTTCAATGACAGGGTGTCGAGTTATGCGAACTTACTTAGTACATGTGTATTTGGTCCTTATCGTATCAAAGAACCAATTTGACTTCTTTAAGAGTGAACTGGTCCTTTTAGTTTTCCACAGTAAATATTTCATTACTCTTAGTTATGTAAATATAGCGAGGAAGTATTCAACTGTATCTCAAAACACAAAGAGATGACGGAACAACAGATACTTCCGAAACTTGACTATGTTCCAAACTGCCAACAGGTACACAAAGTATTATAAATCCTCATTTCGAAGACACGGTTGTAAACGTAGCAATACAAAGTTGTTACAGTTGGTTGTTGAGTAAATTATTACAAACTAGTATGTAAATGTAACGACAACAATAAATCCATGTCTGCCAGAGCTTTAAACCGAGCACTTCTCAAATGTACAGAGTCAACAATTTTATCTAACACAGTGTTGCTAGTTATTTCGAAGTTTACAAATGTTACAAAGTATTTTCTGCGGTCGTAAGGACTGGAATTACTAGCATCTAAAACAAGATTGTTGTGGTCTTTTTGATTGCCATATAGCCACTTCTTCATCAAGAGTCCACCTATTTGGCTCCTTAAGTTTTAAGCTAAAGATCTTCTAAGCCTGTTGGGCTGTGGGATTGTTCGAAACAGTCACCAGGATCCTGATACTCAAACGGATCTCCTCTCTCTAAAAATAGGGGACCATCGATAGTTATCCCCTTATTTCTTAGTTAGACGAGGGGGGCGGGACGGTGGATCAATCATGGAAGCTATAAGCCGAAGCTATCCGTCAATGCCAGAATCATAATAAGTTTTTCCTTTTGACGTGATTGCTCTGAGGAACGCGTTGGGAACAATTAGTGATGGCTCACGAAAATCCTGATCGAATATTGCTTTGATTTGGGGACAATACCAAGGAGATTTCTTGTTTGTAGACAAACTCTCGTGACTGTGTATGATAATCTACGTATAACAAAATTTTCCAAGACATATTTTTAGGAGTGAAATGTTAGTATCTTATACACACATAAACAATAAAATGCGATAGTTAACTTCATTGTTGAAAAATTGCTTAATTCAAAAATAGACCTGTGAACATAGATCTGAAAAACATAGATCTGTGATTAATCGTTAAAACAAGGAACAGTAGGTCACACCATGTAACTAAACGAGCCGTTAAGGCGCTACCTCGGAATTCAACAATTTTTTTAAGTTAATTTTAATTTAAGAATACTTATTTGAATAATTAACTTTTTTTATATGTGTTTGTTGACTATATTACCTAGATTAATCCGAAGACAAAAACATAAAACAAGTAACTTTTCTCGATAGAAAAAAAATCAGAACTTACCTCTAAAAATAACATTTTATGAATTCTATGTCGTAGTCATGTACTTTCTGTCACATTAAAATAATGAAGAATGTAGATAATATCTTATTAAACATTAATTAGAAAACAGTTTTTAAAGAAACATAAAATTGAATTTTTAATAAATTTTTATTTAGTATGGCGCTTACGTTATTTTTTTTCGAGCAGGTTGCATGTTTCCTCTCTCTATCTATTTACGTTGCTATCGCATAGTTCTATCCCTCTCAACCATTTACCCAGTTCGCCCGTGAACATCGCAACGAGGTATCGTCTTAAATTGTCGTGAAATCGGCGATTTGATGGCTGCTTCTGGTTTGGTTATCATTATAATTAAATTGTGCAACCTACCCTAAAAACGAAATTTAAAAATATAGCAAATATTAATATTAACTTACCCTCACATGTCCATACTTAATAGTGAAGTACACGATGAACGGCAGACACGATATCACCAGACACGCCAGCGCGAAGATAGTGGTCCTCACGACCCAGTTCAAGGCTGCTACACACGGAGACCCGTCGATACAGGCTTCACAACCTTCGGCACAGGGGAGGCACTCGAAGGCCTCGGGAATGGAGTACAGGCTGCGTTGGAGCTGGTGGAAAAAGAATGAATTATGTCACGTATGTCTTAGACACCAATTAATGATCAAAGGTGGAGGAAAACATCTTGAAGAAACCTCGACTATAAAGTCTGAAATCACCAGTTCGCATTGAGCAAGCGTGGTGATTGACGTTCAAGCCAATTCTCTGATTGAGAGATGGTCGTACCCAGCAGTGGGATGATAAAAAAGGCTGATGATAAATTTATCTGTCTATCTTGTTTTGGTTCTTTTTCTATACTAATATTATAAAGAGGAAAACTTTGTTTGTTTGTTTGGTTGTAATGAATAGGCTTAAAAACTACTGGACCGTTTTTAAAAATTCTTTCACCATTCGAAAGCTACATTATCCACGAGTAACATAGGCTATATTTTATCCCGGTACGGGCAGTAGTTACCATGGGACGCGGGTAAAACCGCGGGAAAACGGCTAGTCTTAGATAAATGGATAATTATACTGGTAGTAGAAAATAACGTCTCTATTTCGTATATAAACATTTAGAATGGGTAACAACTAGCTTCAAATGTAATTAAAATAATAAAATGATCCCTCAACGAACAAACTTGCTAACTCTTTTAAAAAGTACATTTATAACCGAGCGTTAACACATAATATTTTACCCAAAAAAAAAAGAAACAAAAGATAAGCGTTTGTCTAGCTAGAATTGTGAATAAATTGGACGATTAAACAGCGGTCACGGGGATTCATTATTTTAATAAAGTGTTGAAAGTTAGTGGCTTCATAAACCTTCGTAAAAATAATATAATTTTTCCAGCTAAATATTTCGTGTTTAAAAATGTACTGGTAACAATTTTTGATGCTCTTTTGTGTTTTAAATATTCGTGTAAAATTAAAATAACTATGAGGTTTTCATTATTTTATGATAATTTTTCTTTTATTTTGTCGGTTTTAAGTACTTTTATGTTTCATGAGAGTCTCATTACACGTCTTATTTTATTGGGCTATAATATTCCTAACGTTAGCAGTTGCTAGGTTTATTTAGACTTCTTAAGTAATACATAGAAAATTCCGCACGCGCGCTTAAAATTTAGCGTTAGATATGGCTATTTTTTTATTTCCTCTCACCTACGCTTATTGGTCAATTTATCATATTTACTAATCTATAAATGTGCTTATTTACCCAGCGGTTTCACCTGATTATTACCCGTTTAGTCGGATACGCGAGTGAAATCGCTGGCGGAAATCAGTAAAGATGTGAAATAAGTTCTTACCAATAAATGTTTTTCATATTCCTCCTCAATATCACTGCCATTGTAGTACCGGTTGTCAGCAGTTGTGTTGGGGAAGTAGAATCCTCTCCGACACACGCACCTGTAGGAGCCGCGACGGAACCCTAACCCGGGGACTGGGACACACTGGAACAAAGAAAATATTTTTAGCATTGATATATTAGCTAGAACATAATTGTCTCGCGGAATTCAAATCTATACTAATATTATAAAGCTAAAGAGTTTGTTTGTTTGTTTGTTTGTTTGTTTGTTTGTTTGAACGCGCTAATCTCAGGAACTACTGGTCCGATTTGAAAATTTCTTTCAGTGTTAGATAGCCCATTTATCGAGGAAGGCTATAGGCTACTTTTTATCCCGGTGCGGGAAGTAGTTCCCACGGGATGCGGGTGAAACCGCTGGCAGAAGCTAGTCTATACTAATATTATAAAGCTGAAGAGTTTGTTTGTTTGTTTGAACGCGCTAATCTCTGGAACTACTGGTCCGATTTGAAAATTTCTTTCAGTGTTAGATAGCCCATTTATCGAGGAAGGCTATAGGCTACTTTTTATCCCGGTACGGGAAGTAGTTCCCACGGAATGCGGGTGAAACTGCTGGCAGAAGCTAGTTAAATATATTTCCTAACATTTTATTGTCATGAATTTTCACAAAAGTGACGCCTGAGTCCATGATTTATTAGAACTCCTTGAAGTGACCTTTAATAATTACGTTCAGCCCATGGCGACTGCTCTCTCTAAGGAGATCAGCCAGCTGCTCACGATATTATAGACATAGGACTCTATTCCCTCAAGCTTATAGTCCGATGGGTCGGTAATACAAATCGTTTAGTAATGGATACGATTTAGTATGTTCAATTTAATTTAGTATTAGGTACCTACTGTATTGCCGTATCGTGGTGGCCTAGTGGGTAATGGACCAACCTCTCAAGTATGAGGGCGCGGGTTCGATCCCAGGTCAGGCAAGTACCAATGCAACTTTTCTAAGATTGTATGTATTTTCTAAGTAAGTCTTACACACCAATGACTGTGTTTCGGATGGCACGTTAAACTGTAGGTCCCGGCTGTCATTGAACATCCTTGGCAGTCGTTACGGGTAGTCAGAAGCCAGTAAGTCTGACGCCAGTCTAACCAAGGGGTATTGGGTTGCCCGGGTAACTGGGTTGAGGAGGTCAGATAGGCAGTTGCTTCTTGTAAAGCACTGGTACTCAGCTGAATCCGGTTAGACTGGAAGCCGACCCCAACATGCTTGGGAAAAAGGCTCGGAGGATGATGAGGTACCTACTGTATTAAAATAACGTATTTCTTGTCTATGAAAAATAATAAATAAAAAATTTGCTCCTAATAATTTAGTTTCAGGCAAGATTGCTCTTGTTTCATCTACTGACAAAGACAAGATTATAAGCCCTGGATTATTGGAAGCCCTTTTAATTTACATTTTCCTGAAATAAGTCTGCTAGATTGTGTTAGTTAAAAATTTTTACATGAACAAGTTTGAGCTGAAATCACCTTTCTGTGAAATCCTCTTCTTAATTTAAAAGAACCTGGAAATTTTAGATCGGTGTTTCGTATTTATTGTCCTTTTTGTTGTAATATAGTTGCAAAATCTTAGAATTTACTGTCTTCTATGAATTTATTATAGAAAGAAAAACATCGACGATCGAAATTATGTTCATCGCTGAAAGACGCAAACAGTAAACAATACATAAGTTACAACTGCAAAGTGTGGAATCTATACTTAACGTAAAGCTAAAGAGTTTTTTTACACGCGCTACTATCAGAAACAACTGTTGAACAAGTGTTAGATAGTCCATTATCAAAGAAAACTTTATCCGGGTGCGCGAAGTAGTTTTCACGGGTTCCGGGTGAAACCAGTGAAAGCTAGAATCACATCGTGGTTGTAACGGCAAAAGGCAGAAATAAGTGTCCTGTATCAAAATTGAATTTCATATTGTATGATGACTGACCGACCGTGTGTGAAAAGGTGTCCTGATATACATATATTAATGTGTTACTTTTTCAATTTCCCTGCATAATTTAACCGTACATCTCAATTTACGACATGGCTATCAAAAAAATGTTCCCACTATTTGCATCAGGTATTTTGTTCGAACAAAAATAACGGACGTTTTTTAAATTTAATGGCCCCATAAACAACAGGTATAAATCTATACATGTCAACTGTGATGGTGTTTTAAAAGCAAACACGATGGACATGGAATTTATTTAAAAGTTAACATGTTTTTACTTAACACTGAAATGCAAAAAGGATACTTACAAAAATGTTCATGTTTACATACTAGAATCGTACAATTTCTATAGTTACTTTTATAATTATAAACAAAGGAATTAACTTAAATACAACTAGCCTTAATTCTTCTTCAACATCTTATAGCCGAAAATCCTAATACACACAGGACACCACAGACCAACATATTTTTATACAAAAACGGATAACTGCAAATAACAGCTTGTCCGTCTCGAAGGGCCAATAGATGACAAAGATATAACCCTATGCCTACGTCACGGAATGGATGAAAGGACCACTTTTTATAAAAACGGGCCCCTTGGGGTACGGCAAGAGATATTGTTTCATCCACCCAATCATGTCCTGCCTATAGAAATGATATTTCGTAAATGGATCTTAGGGATATTAATCTTTTAGTTTTTCTGTTTTTTTTTTTTTTTAGTTTTGTGACACCATGTATAAGCCTGACTAGATACATTCCAAATACTTTTGTATAACTTATGAAATAAACAATTTGCACTTTAAGTTAATTTAAGTATCTTTAGGTACATCAGCTCAGCCGAAACTATTTCAGTGAAAAAACTGCAAAATTACACTAGGTATCGGTTTACATCCGATATCACATTGAGTAGCAATTTGTGTTCAAAAATTCGAAAGTTGTTGCTGAAAATGCATGACAATTCCTAGAATTTCTAACACTCACGGTTCGGCATAACTACGCGATTGGAAATACAAGGAACTGACAGGTATTGTGTGAATAAAACAGTGGCAGTTTATCCAAACATTTGCGCGAAGGTTGACTCTGGCGTCGTCAAATAATTGACTAGTAGTCCGACTAGGCTGCGTCCACGTGCAACAAACATACAAATAGTGTGTGTAAGCTAAACTAAACCTTTACCATGAAGGAGAATGTGTCGGTTGCTGTTTTAAATGCTAGACAGACGAATGGAGGGTTTAAAGAATCGTCACTATTATTTCTTCCGGACTTAAATTCAAACTATCTCTATAAAAATTAGAATGTAAAAGTTCCTAATAAAATTAAATTATGTTCTTCTACTTAACCGTGGAAGTTATGCTCAGCATTAGAACCTTGAACCAACTACGCAGCTGGTTTAACTGACACTGATACTTATTGATCACTAGCTTTTGCCCGCGACTTCGTTCGCGTAGAATAGTGGCATCCGACAGATTTTTGGTTTGAACAATAGATGGCGCTGTATGTCCGGAATAAATTGTATTTTTATTTTTTGTAATAAAAACTATCCTATGTCCTTCTCCTGGCTCTAAACTACCTCCATGCCAATTTTCAGCTAAATCGGTTCAGCCGTTCTTGAGTTATAAGTGGAGTAACTAACACGACTTTCTTTTATATATATAGATTATTACAGAACAGAAACATTAAAGAACATGATAGCTGATATGAACCGATAGGTGAACGTTAAGATATTCCGATAAAAAGAACACTAATACTCATATGGTACCAAATAACAGTTACAAATCTGGACTGGAAACGTCACTATTATGTAGATTACGGATATTGTCAGTCGATATTTTAATTTAAAATGAGCCCCAAAATCGAATCGATATCAGATTAAGATAACGAGAGTTTGTCGATTTAAAAGAATCGAGACGATATTTGAGTCCGATTAAAAACATTGAGCTGTGATTGTTTTAGTTCGTTAGTTTGTTTTTTTTAAGTCTTGGTAGTATGATAATCAATTTTCAGGAATATTTATTGTTCTTTGTCTAAAAACGATAACGAATAAAATGTGTATTACAATTTTATTGGTCGGTGTTGATTGATTAGCTTTTCAAACTATTTTTTTTGTGATTACGCCAATCCCATTTAAAATCAAATATTAATTCCCTAACACGACGGTAGAATTGTTCACCGAATAGTATTTCATATGTCAACGATATTACATTACATTCTTCACGTAGACGTATCCTCTAAAATCCGACACTCGTACGCCATCGATACTTCGGCAGATATCCAAAGCGTTAGAACGTGACTTCTGACTGTTCTGACTTAGCCTTCGATATATTCGAGTGGTTCTATAAATGGTTAGACTCCAGTCTAGCGGACTGAAGGTAGGTAGTAGGTACTAGATAAATATATGTATGAAACTTTGGGAATTATCTGTTTCAGTATGTTATTGTGTTATAATAATACTATCTGTTCGTCAGGGTTTCACCCATGTGGAGAGTACGACCTATTTTCCACAATCGGATAAAAATTAGTCTATGTTTTGTCTGAACCACAATTTTGTAATCTATACTAATATTATAAAGCTGAAGAGTTTGTTTGTTTGTTTGAACGCGCTAATCTCAGGAACTACTGGTCCGATTTGAAAATTTCTTTCAGTGTTAGGTAGCCCATTTATCGAGGAAGGCTATATGCTACTTTTTATCCCGGTACGGGAAGTAGTTCCCACGGGATGCGGGTGTTTTAAATATATAAAAAGCTGGTAATCTTTACCTTCCATAAATAAAAGCAGTTATGGTAGGTTTAACTTATGTATAAGTTCAGGTAGGAGTCTCTGGAGCCTATTTTGCGAACTATTTAATAACTGTATAATACCTACTACTCAACCAATGTTACTGTCTTCAAAAAGTCCGTATACACCTTCCAAGGTCTGGAAAAGGTTGTAATCATTCATGTTTCGCTAACGATTTGACCCTTGCTAAGGGTTGAGTGGCAACATTCGGAGCTATTTATAAAACTTATATAGGACAGGGTAACATTTAGTAGCAAATTTTACAACTCTTAGTAATTCTTCAATCCTATGGGATTTTTGTAGGAATTGGCGTTTGTCATACGATGGCAAATGGAAGGTAAAGTGAGCTTTGCTTAACCTTATGATCGGTCGACTCGTGTGGCTGTTAGTAAGCCACGAATTATCTCATCATTAATCACTAAGTAAATCAATAAAAAAATAAAAAAAAATCCATCTGTAAAATACGAGCAAAAGAGCCCAGCCATTTTCGTACTAAGATGTTTTTTTTGCTAAAATCAGCACATTGACTTTCAGAACGAAAAAAAACAAAACCATTGGCAGAGTTAACGTTGTGGTTTGTAAGTCAATCATCTGATTGATATCAATCAGGTAAAATATCTTAGTTCGAACTTTCTGGATGCGAACGAGACCACGGAAAACAGTAATACATGCATATTTTTAATAGCTATACGACGCTTTTTAGTTTTGCATTTTTACTAGGATAGTTTTAATTTTAATTGTAAATATATTGGTAGTTATGTAAATAAACAATACTGGCATACCTTTAGTTACACGTTAAAAAAATATCAGTAGGTATATATGTATACTGAATAATATCTTTATAACATAATATATTCAAGCACGTGCACAAATATTTGACAATCCATACTTTTATATAATAGTCCACGTAAATACATCATTTTCCTTACGTTTATTTTTTCGCACATATTTTCTTAGCAAACCGAGTATTGGCTGAATATCTGTTTTTATGTTAGAACAAGTTTTGGATATAAAATAAATGCTAGACGAAGGTCTAGGGAGACATGGCATCATACTGAGCCAATGGAATAAAAGATTACATGTTGCTGGCTTGACGCGAAATTGGTGTTTGTTAGAAATGTCCATTATTACCATGTAGGTACTTATGTAATGTATTGTATTGTGGCTTCTTTTTCTGAGAAAGCCTGTTTACGGTATTTTGTAAATTGTTTTTTTGCTCTACAATTAAAAACATTTTTGTCAGCTTTTTCTTAGTTCATGACTGAGCTTTGATATTTGAAAATGGAGCGGAGTAACTTGCCACGGTGATCATGATATTTTGACAGGAGATAGATCTTGGTGTCGGAGCAAAGAATTCCTGCTTATCATTTTAAGAGTATGACCATCCAAATCGCCAGATGACTCGTAAGTATCTCACATAATTATTGGGGAGCCGGTATTATCTCCCGGTATTATTCCAAAAGTCACCACATCAATCACAATTCCTTTTCAAACAAACAAACCGACAACCACAAGCATTTATTTAGACAATTCAATAGCTTGTTCGTCAATCATCGATTTATTCAATCTGGCAATACCGGGAGCTGGTTTAAAGTGACGCGTGCCAATTGACGTGTTCGCGACGAAGTTATATGGAAATCGATCCTTCTATTCCAGAGTTATGGTGTGACATAAAACGTACTCACTTTGGTATCTTTATACGTTATTGATTTGGTATTAAAATACAGATTGTGTCAGCTTTTTATGGCGTTGCTGTAACTCAAGTTGAGGTAGTTAATTTTGTTTTTATGACTTATTTTAGGCTTGCTTTAAAATATAGACTAATAAGTTTACTGCTGATTTTGAAAAAAAAAGTGATTTCGAATTATATTAAATTCAATTCTGCATAAAATTACCAACAAAACATTCTTCAACACTGTAGTCATTTCTGAAAAAGTCCTGCGAATCAAACTTCCCGCTACCTAAACAAAAGTAGGTAAGAGCAAACAGTTTTGCACTAAGTCGGATAACAAAATACGAGGGACAAACACCGGGACAGACGTCACAATTTGACGAGACAGATCCACCAATGTTTTTCATGACCCTTCAAAAGTAGGACGAATCGTAATGGAAGAAAAAACGGAATATGTTTTGGCATAGAAATAATATTATAGTTTCGACACATGGGCACTTGTACATAAAATAAGCATCGTTTCCCTTAAAATACAAATAAGAATCTTTGCTGTATAATTATATATATAAAAAAGCCCTTAGCTGAGGAATTCATCAGTATTCATCAATCCATCTCAAACCAATAGTTTTGCTAATAGTGCAATTGATATTATAAAATAATCACTTATTTATACCATCTAACAATACTAATATTATAAAGCTAAAGAGTTTGTTTGTTTGTTTGAACGCGCTAATCTCAGGAACTACTGGTCCGATTTGAAAATTTCTTTCAGTGTTAGATAGCCCATTTATCGAGGAAGGCTATAGGCTACTTTTTATCCCGGTACGGGAAGTAGTTCCCACGGGATGCGGGTGAAACCGTTGGCAGAAGCTAGTTATTCATATATTGCAACTTTTAAGTATTAACAAAATAAGTGTTTCACTATGGTTTTACTATTTGCCATTCCACTTTAGAACGTGAAAGTCTCACGACAAACATAACAGTACAAGTGGTGCCTAGTGCCACATGCCACCCTTTTCCCTTCGAGAAACCTGGTCACGTAGAAAATAAACAAAATGAACCACGCATTTCGACTCCCGATACATTATCGTAAAATAAGTAGACGCGGTTCCAAGAAGTATTTGTGCATGTATATAAAAATGCGCGTGCGTGTGTATATGTGTATGTGCGGCGTCGCTACACCTAGTTATAACCAGCTTGGGCTAGATTTAACCGGCCATTGGCGGCTAAAACCAGTTATATCTTCTTATTTTCGGTTAGAACTAGGTGTAGTCCTTATCAATCTGATCTGATTTCGAAAAATTAATGACAAGGACGTTAGAGTGAAATTTTCACATTAAGTATAGTACATATAGGAGGACCTTTGAGTTTTCCCCAGTTAAAGTTGTGCATCGAGAAAGTACCTAAAGTGCATAAGGGTGTATACAAGGTGTTGATTTGCATTTGTGCCATATTTCAGGAGGAGGTCATAAAATACATAAATAATCGATTGGAATTACAGTAGACGGGAAATAGCTAATATGCACTGCTTTTTTATCATTGTAATGTCGTAGTATTTCAGAAGTAATCCAATTTTATGAATGAAAATTATGAATGATCGTTGCGTATGCTTTGTGTTTGCATTTGTGTGAGGGTGATGCGCGGTTTTAACACACGCGCCACGTTTAAATACGGCTAGATGACATTGTCGGAATTCCGAAAAAAAAAAATTAAAAAAAAATTACGTACCATTTTTTTTGTTGATTTGGGTCGAGAATCATTAGCATAATAACGTCCTTGAATATGGCACGGATGCAAATCAAAAGCTTGTATATTGGAGTACTATGAAGTACATAGGCGTAGTATATGACTGTATACATAAATGATTACATACATAACCATTCGGTTTTGAACTTAATTCGGTAAGGAGGTAAGCAAAAATATGCCTAATTTGTTTATCTTCCGAAGAAACTGGTTAAGCATTCGAAAAATCATCCTATCATAATTGAAAAGCAGATTAGCGATTTAACCGTTCTAGATAGCTGATAACACGATTTGCAAAGCTCCTACCTCCATATATAATGAAGACCTAGGTTCAATAGTAGGTCCTTGAAAGAAGTGTGTGTGAAACCAAAAAAAAAATCATTTTTGTAGGTACATCTCAATTCTGAGTTACTGACATACTTTTTTCCGTAGGTTTATATTTCAGTTAGCTGTTTCAGGGCCATGTAACAAATATAAGTCATACTCATAAAATTCCGGCTAAGTAACGCTGGTACTTCGATGCTGACAGCCTTCTATAAATGTGTGTACTAGCTATTTTCTGTGACTTTAGTTCTTGTGAACCTCGAAAATATTTATTTATTTTTGCTTTTAAGAGATGTTTATATGAAACATGTTTTCTTAAGAGTATACTTTAAGTCGGCCGATAGTTTGTTTGGGCTCATAAATCAGTATGAAGATACACACACATTAAAAAGTTCAGGTATTTAGCCGGTATCAGACCGACTGAAAACTGCTATTGAAATCAAGATTTCCTTAAAAAAAAGTTAACAAAAGAATTGCTATCTCTTCAGTTCATAATATTAGAAGTATACCTATATGTTATTGTGATCGTAATGATGATGATATGTCCTCGTATAATTATGTTATATACCGTAAAAAATCCAAATAAAAGTTAATAACAAAAACAAACCATGTATTCGTTCCGATTTTTTTTCTTTGTTTTTATTACAAACCCGATGTGTTTTGACGTAAATGTCCTTCCTCCTCATGTGGGTACTAGTGGCGAATATTTTTTTATGTTGGTCAACTTTTTATAGATCGTATATTGAGGTAGAAATGAGTGCTAAGGGCTGCGCAGAAACTGTGTTGAAAATTTGTTCCAGAAGTTTATTGTTTTTGCTTCTGTACTTGTGACAATATCCATAGTGCGTTATACAATTTTATTATAAAGATATCTAGTAAGCACTTTTCGAAAAAAATCTCCCTTATTTAGAGTTGGTAAGAGTCACGTTTGCTTAAAATGTGGAAAAAATATTTTCAAGTACGTAGTGAGAGTTCGAAATTTCCTCTCAGAAGGAGTTACCCTAAATTAAGCAGCTAATTTATTTTGGTTATAAATTACTTCTGCAATGTTATAGCCCATTAAAATAAACACTAATAGTACATTTAGTATCAATTATATCCCATTAGAATCTTGGTCAATTACCTGAGTTTCCTTACAAAGTCGTAAAGGCGTATTTATTGCTAAGAAATAAAAGTAAAAATACTTTTTTCTATTTTAGTTTTCTTTATTCTTGGTATTTGCTGTTCTTTTGTAAATAAGATAGTCTGGAACTATTGGCTTTGAGCTTATTAGTGACAAAGCTAATTTTTTCATCTTGCAAACGCTTGGATGAATACAGTTTAGCATAGATTGATGAAAAAATATTTACTTTTGTAAGTCTTGAGTAATAATCCTTATATTCTTAGTAATAATTAATTTCTTCGAATATTCTGTATTCTGATATCAGACTGATTAATTAATCTAAGGCATTATCTACACTTAAATTATAAAGTTATTTTATTCGTTTGCATGAACGCGCTTATGTCAGGTACCAGTAAACCGATTGGAAAAAATATTTCAGGGCTATACCTTTTATCCAAGTGCGCCAAATAGTCCTATTGGACCCATGGGATGCGAGTGAACCCGTTGTTACCACATAATTATATGATACATACACATGTCTTTCTCGTGATGTTAAAAATTTGGTTAAACAGAACAATTAAAATACGTGTCGAATAATGTAGCATAACATTTTATTTTTACTCGTGTTTACTTATTATAAACAATTAATAATCAATAACTACATCATAATAACATACATTATCTTCTAATTTCACATTTGTTTAACAAATAAGACCTTTAAAGGTCACGACAGAAAGGGCACCGTTTAATAGTACCGACATTTTGATTTTGATGCGAACAAATTCGTCAACCAGAGGACGTGCTTACGAAAACGAAACATTTAATTTTGTTAGCCTAATGGCCAGTTTCACCAGTCACTCATAAAGTCCCTGATAGCTTATCAGGAAATCTGTCAGATAAACTATGCAACTTTTGGTTTCACAGATCTCGGATAGCAATATCTGGCAGATAGCGATAAACATACTTTATCATAATCAGTGATTCCGAAAAAAACCTTAGTTAACTCCAATATTCACTGCTCTAAAATACAACACAAAATACATATATTTTAAATTTAAAAATGCCCTCAGTAAGTAAATTAAGTAAAGAGCTATAAACGAAGCAGTTCGAAATTCCATCATACAAAGCAGGAACAAAATATTTAATAAATGTTTGAACTGTAATTGATGGACATTCATTTGTGAAAATCCGATTAAAAATATAAATCCTTTGTTCATTCGCTGAAATGTTTTCGGGTTTCAGAACTAATTAAATCGGATTTGTAGTATGTTAAAAGGATAATGCATCACGATTTTGTGGAACTCTATTTCAGTTGATTTATTGGTATTTTGGTTTGTTCGGCATCGATAGGTATTTGTTTTATTTGGGGAATGTTTTGATGTCGTTATTTTAGGGTTAGCTCTTTTAGGTTGGGAAGAGCCCGATCAACCATCGCGGTCGGCGCGGCCGGTTCGTGGATGGGTGAGAAATGACCATCTATTTATGATAAGATCTTCCGTGTTTCGGAAGTCACGATAAGGATTGTTATTTGTTGTTATTGTTACTTGAACATCTCTGGCAGTTGTTACGGGTAATCAAAAGCCAGTATGCCTGACAACCAGTCTTACTTAGTGGTATTAGGCGGCCCGGGTATCTGGGTTGAGGAGATCAGATAAGCAGTTGTTCCATGTAAAACACTGGCTGTCAACTGCATTCGGTTGAACTGGAAGCCGATCCCACCATAGTTGGGAAGAGGCTAAGCATATGTTTAGCTCTTAACTTTTTTAATTTGAATCCACGGTCGGCTATTTTTCTCAAGGGTCATCTTTGTTTTTGACATACCATCGCCTTTTTTATCACCATGGATCGTCACTTGTTTTTTTTCCTAAAACCGTGAGTGGAAATCATGGGACCATGTGGTGTTGTTCACGTAATCCCTTACGCATTTGAGCAAGGGGTACTTAATCCCATAAGACCTTTTTTTCCATCGATTTTCGTTACTCTTCCTGGTCCTTTGATATTCTGTGGACATTGTTGGTGTTCACTGTTCCCTTGCATGACATGTGTTATATTTAAGCCAATTTTTTTACTTACTATAAGTATACTAATGTCATAAAAACTGACGAGTACCTCTAATTTGTTTGTTTACTTCAACGTAATTATATCAGGAACTACAGATCCGATAAAAAAAAAAAACTTTCAGTATTATAGAATCCGTTTGTATAAGTTACTTTTCATTTGCAAAGATTCCACGGGACAAGAATAAAACCGCTTGCAAAAACTAGTCTTAAACCAAATAATTTAAGCTAAGTTTTGCTAAAAGATGGGTTTTCTTTTGTCAACGCCCTAATTAAAAACAAAACACTATCACCACATTTTTCCATCACCCATCTCTAACAATCCTATTCACCATCATACTATACGATAGATCGGTTGAGCACTCGCGATGGCGATTCAGATACAACAGCTGTTAATCCGATTGTGTGGCCTCGAGTGTACCTGCTCAAGTTAGCGCATCGAGAGATTGAACTTGCTTGCAGTCAGTGCTCCACTTAGATTGAATGTGTAGTACTTTCTTAGCATACATGAATTTATAAGTTTTCAAATATTTTCTGGAGAATGGAAAATGTTTTAGTTGGTGGCATGGATTTCAGTAAAATATTTCATAGAAAGATTAGTAAACTTAACAATCAAGATTTGATATAAACCAATAAAATGTATGATGATGATAAATAAATAGTTTTTTTTTTTTAATAATAGAACACGTTTTTTGGAAGACATTTCCTTGCTGACTTTAATTTTAATGATTTATCATGACTTTCTAAGGTAATGCATAGTGTAAATACATCTATAAATGACCAAGAAAAACAATTGTTTACACAATAATTCAATCAAGCTGTTGACGAAGAAACAAGTTCCCTAACAGCGATATCTCACGATACTGCCACAGAAACTCCAAGACATTTCAAAACTAAAATATATGCACAAACTAAACTAAAAACAAGTTAGTTTTAGGAATAAAACTCATCAATTCTAGTATCAGGTGCACTTTCTAGTAACTTAAGTATCAAAAATTCAAAAAGTTTCGACCTCTCTGGATGATTTCCAATGTACCGTACACACGGAACTTTCGAAATGTATTCAAGGTGCAAAACATGAAATGTAAAAATGGCCTGTCGCACAAATTGGGGCTCTAGTTTGAAAAGTCCGATAAAATACAAGTTCCTTCCTCTGCACCTTTTCGAATTTAGTTTGGTTTGAGCTTCGTTACACTTATGTAAGTTTCTTGTAAGTAATTTATGGCCTTATCGCCTGTAGTTCCATATAAACCTTGAGAAACGACTACATTTTAAAAAATGAACTGCTTCTATTGTCAAGAATTTGTATACCTACCTCTTCTTAGATTTAAAAAAGCTGCCAGCACCAATCAATGTACAAATTCTCATTTCAAATAAACGCAATGTATCAAAGGACCAAAATTTTCAAATCTAGAATACAAGACCAGAACTCAAAGTACAATCACAACACTAGCGCTGTAAACAAACAAACTACAGACATTCATTTGAGGAGCAGCACAGTATCTTCAATCCTATTTATGGCATGTTTGGTTTGCAGCCCTTGTGCCCACTTCGGGACGTGAAGTATGCACAGAGGCATACAATGCACCCTGTTTGAACAGCAAACGTTCAGACGGACACTATTGATGTGTTCCGACAATTTTGTTTGAGCTGCAGTCTTGGAACACTCTATAGATCTTTGAGTATTGGCCACTCTGGGATTCTCAAAGAAAGTAACGCTTCGCTGGTTTGTACTGTACCGAATAATAAAATTCTGCAATGTCATTGATATTTTGTAACTTAACTTTAGTTTTGCTCAAAGCTAATACACTGATATTTGTATTGAGAGAGCCGTTCCCTTTTGCTATAGTTTTATTGATGAAATACGAGGAATTTTTCATGTAAGTTTTCTGCGTCGTCGTATATTTTCTTATTTAACTTCCAAGTATTGCTCAAAGCCAAGGATGTATTGAAAATATAGCAATTCCCTTTTCCTTTTGTTTTATTGCTTAAGTACCAAGAAAATATCATATAAGATTTCGTCATCATTTACCTCACAAGATATTGACTAAAGCACAGTTTGGTCCTTTTATCCAAATATTGAACTACGACGCTTCTCTCACGTTTCGGTATCAGACATAAAAAGGCCGTAAAGTAGCAAACCTTACCTTCGATTTATCACTACAACATTTACTACTGGTCCTAAACAAGCAGATTTTCACCCAACCTTTGCCTACTAAAAATAAAAAATGATTCAATCCCGACCTCTATGGTCTGACTACTAACAAAACAGCCTCAACGGTCAAGGTAAATAAATATTTAACTTATCTTTTAGAAACACAGAATTTCTGCTGATATTTTGACCGAGAAACTGTTTTATGAGAGACTAGTTCATTGCTCTATTGTGAAATATAAATTCATGAATTATTTTATTTAATGGCCCTTGTTTGAATATTCGAGCTAACAAAGAGATTTGCTCGCACAATCAGGATTAGGTTTAATGTAATAAAAATGTGCTAAGGTAGCTTCTGTCTGCAACTATGTATTTTGACTTTAGAATTGGGATAATTTTAATCCTGGATATTAACCATATCTTACGCCAATTTGATTTAAAACTCTACAGACATTTTATATGATAGATTGATAAACTTTTCGACTACGGTAGAAGTAGGTTCCACTAGAAGTCTTACACAAGACAGTAGTGATTTATTATGATTACGATTTCAAATTCTAAAATAAGCTAGGAATATGTAACATGCGTATCCATAACATGAATAATCAATCCGAAAACCCGCCCGGAGGCGTGAAGGTACTGCTATCTGTCATATTAGGCATAAATTACCGGAGTAACACGGGTTCATCAGTGCCCTGAATTTGTCATAAAGATTGGCGTATGCCTGATAAAGTATCGTACTTTAAGTGTTTTAGTTTTGCAAGTCTTGGGGAACATAAAATGACTGTGTAGCTGTTAATGGCCGTGTAGTTTTTTTGCATAAGATATTTTTTCGTAAAGGAGATTCCCAGGGGTGTTCACAACAGCAGTCAATTGTGGATCTTATTACCTACGATCTGAAGCATATTTTGGTTACAATCTATCAATGAGACTATCACAATTTTCAACCTCCTTTCATGCTGGTGAACATAGCATTCATCCGTCAAAGTTCAAACAACAGCCAAGCTCAAAAGTTTGTAGTTTCGAAACATACTATTAACAACATTGTTACTAGTAAGACTACAGTTATTTAGAAGTACTTCTCAATCAACACTGTTAGTGGACGTTATTCTATTAGAACCTATAGAAACAAGTTTGCAAGACCCGAAATGATTAGAACTTTTGGGCTGTATACAAACCACGGGTAACTTTGCTTTTGTGCTGTATTCAGGACCCTCAACTTGTAGGAGTTCATCAGAATCGTTAGGTCTTGGAAAGAACCCTTTATGGAGTCTAGAGCAGTAAAGTTAATAGCTACATCATTATTATTCTTAACTAGCTTCCGTTTGCAGATTCACTTGTAGCCAGCAAAGTGGTAAATGGATTATTTAATAAGTACCTATGGTACCATCTATTAGATTTTATAGGTTGAGTTCATGACCCTTGTATCCGCAAAATTAAAGCACACTAATCCTTTGTGGAGTGACCTCAAAATTAATAAATAATCTGAGCCTTAAAATTCGAAACATAATGCTAGCCCGTTATATCTTTAATTTTTGAGCCTTTGTAGATCATCAAAAGAGCGCTTCTAAAGGCATTCATTGAATTTTGAAAATTCATTGTTTCTATTCTTTAACAGTTTAAGATGAAGATTAGATTTAATTCGTACAATATCAATATCAATATCAACAGTTGTTCAAAGACTTTGGTAAATATTAAACGTTTAAATAAGCTAGTCTTGTGAAGGCATTTAAGTTTTGGTCGTATTTAAGTAAGATTTGAGATTTTATTAAGGCATTTGAGGTACAAGCACCATTGCTTATTTAATTAAATCGTGACTTAACAGTATTTAATTTGCTTTGATCTTTTCTTAAATTAATGAATGGTAAAGTTGGCTCTGAATATCTAAGTGAACCTTGATCATACACAGTTTTGTACATTCAAACTGCAGAAGTGCTTTGTGTGAAGTACTCGGTAAAGGTTGTTATGTTGAATGTTTACATATTTTTTAAACATATTTTGACATATTTTTCCTAATAACGGATTAATTGCTTTTAGTCGAACATGCCTATTATAAGTACTTACCTCAGTGGTTTTCTTTTTGCACTTATCGGTGCCAGCAAAGATGTTCAGCTGCGTGGAGCCTGACCTCATGGGGCACTGGTCGATATCCACTCTTCGAAGGTCGATGTCTATACCGCTGGTACCTCTGGTGAAGAAAATAAGATAATTAGTAAATAGAAATTAAATATAAGTATATCGTGCCTAGATAGACTTTCATTTTTCAAAATTAGGTGAACTATTTCTTCTCTCCCACTCAAAAATGATAGAAAGAATTTTGATGAAACTTAGCAATAATGTAAATTATACCTACATAAAAAAAAAAAAACATAATAGTAGCTTTGAGCGGCGGCTTTTTATCCGTTTTCAGTAATTAGATCCCTCGGGAATGGTTGATACTGAAGCTGGTTTGAAATATTTCAGATCTCAGATATGACCATGCTTATACAGACTTACTTTAGATAGTCATAACCTGTTTATTATAAGGTGACGGTTTTCGGACATACCCGTTTTTCCAACATACCAGTTTGAAAATCTTTCTTTTATCTCAAACATTGTAACTCTTATTATATAAAATGTTAAAAACATAGTCAATTAAATACCTTTTACAACAGCTGAATGTAACTACAATATTCAAAACTTGCTTCATCAGACACCAAAACCAGGCTATCAAGGGGCATAACTTGTGCAGCACGACCGCTGCGATTTTGTTCACGGAAATTAAATTAAGAGCTCTGCCTCACTAGGACGCCATGGCGACGTCGCCAGCGGCGCAGGCCTGGCTACTTCTGGCATCCAAAGGTAGCCAAGTCGAGTGGCCATGGCGACTCGACAGTCAATTGTTTACGTCGCTGAAGAAATCGCACGCTGACTGGCGACCACATTGGCGACTGAGTGAGCGAGGTGTACTTTACCGTGTAACATTATAGTGGCAACCATGGCAACGTCGCCGAGCTGCCAGAGTATCCAGATGCCATGTAGAGAACTGTAACTCGTGGCCACGCTTCAAATTTGGCGACGTTGCCAAGCCATCGCCAAGTGAGTTAGGTTCCATACATTTCAATATTAACTGCTTGGATACGTAGCCGGCGACGTCGCCATTGGCGTCATGAGGCAGAGCTCTTACTGTACCAGCACACTGTAGACTAAACAGTTGGCCGACAGTTGACCCGATGGTTGGCAATTTTTTTTTTTAAGAAAATCTTGATTCCCTGCATAGTTTTCAATCGATCTCATACCGGCTATTATAAGTACCTGATCTTTGTAATATGCGTATTATCATTCATATCAACAGTGATTTAATGAACCCAAACAATCGGTCGACTAAAAGTTTTTAGTGTGCAGGTACTCAAAATTTTATGAAAGACTTTCCGGGTTTAATTGTGCAAAACCGAACTTGGCTAGACTTCAAATGATATTCGGGCGGAGTCGCGGATCAAGGGAAACGTGTTTAGAATCATAATGCACTGGAGATTTATGATATGAGATTTGGCGTGAGAGTGAGTTTGCAGCTATCTATCTTTTCTTCCTTGTGAAATGGGAAAGTTCGTCTGTATGTGTGTTTGTTAAGTTTTATGTTAGGATGGTGATATTAGTAAAACTATTAAAACTTCTTAGGTAGTAACTCTAAGAAGTTTTAATAGTTTTAAAGACATTTTTGGGGACTTTAAAACCCGTTATATACTAAGGTATTATCTGGTAAAAACGGATAGAATAGACACCCAAAGAGCTTTGAAATTGCAAAACTATAAAATTATCTATCTAAAAGAGTCTATACCCATAAAAGTTGCCTTAATTTTGGACAAGTTTTAGGATATCTAATGACTTTTATAAGATCAAACACTATACGTGAAAAATGTGTTATGGTAGTAGCCAATCGTTATAATTATACAGGTGAAACTGGGGCACAAAACTAGTTACCAATAAACCATCTAGCTAGTCAGTAAAATTGCGCATATAATATTATTTATATTCTACGACCAGCTGTTCCCGTAACTTATTACCCATGAAATTTATACCCTCGTACCTGTGACCCAAAGGCTCTAAATGCCGGCATTTTTTTCTTGCCAAATAATAAAATGAACCTCATGTATGCTTCGGAAATTATTCTGAAGAGCAAATCAAACAGTAAATTTGTATTTCTATTTAGAATACAGGAAATGAGACGTTATCCTATGTGATTTGCAATTTTTTGGTCCTTTGATACGTAGGTATAAATAATATCTACCTACAAAGTTTTGTATGATTGTATTTTTACAAAAATAACTTACAAGATTTCTTTAACGAATTTAGTGAAATAATATACTTTCCAAAGCTATCTTTAGAATATTGAAATCTCACCTGGAATTAAAATTATTCCTATGTTGACGTAAAGTATAGAATATGTTGGAACTCCTATTTAAAATAAAATCCTTTTTTGGTATTCTTTGTAAAATTTACGATTTCATTTATAAACGTGGCTGTGAAACTGATTTAGGCAGCAGAATACCTATTGCAATACATTAAACATAAGCAAATATTCTGTACCAGGTAAAACCGCAGCAAAACCTACACATACATATTCATTCCCTCGTAGAATTTACATTGAACATGTGCCATCTAATCCAATTACACGTCCAATTAAACGCACTTGCACCATACAGTCCATATACCCTAAATGCTTAGAGCATTCAACTAACTGGAGACGCCATTGCCGTGCTTACTTCTCTGCCAAAAGTATGAGAGAGCGCCACTCATTCAATCTACATGCTCCTATGATCATGACTGTGAGTGTCTTTGTGCTTGTGTTTGATAATTTTGAAGTTATCGAAAATGCATGAGTTGATGAGAACTACTTATCACTATTTATTGCGTTTACTCGCCCCTGCGCGTAAATTAACATACTTTTTAACAGGCCGCTAAAAAAGGAGGTTCTGAGTATGACCTGCATGTTTGTACATACTTAAGTTTGTGCGCGATTATCTCACGTTTGGCTGAACCGATTTTGATACAGTTTTCAGCATAGCATTCGTCACATTCAGTAGAAGTTTTACTGTATAAATTCAATATTGAATTCGTTTACTTTTTTCGCATAAAGGTTTGTGCTTACATCGGTTCCAGTTGGTTCCATACTCTAACCCTAAATGTATGTGGCTAGTACATCTCCGTGACAGATTATGGTAATGAACCTCAAAGGACAACGGGCTTGCCACGCATTACCCGGTTAACCGCACCATTAATATGACGTTCACGCCACGGTTGGGTGACTGCGATATGACGTTTTAGAAGTATAGTAACTCGGGCGATATAAAAATTTGTTTTGGTTAGATACTTTATTTTATGAAAGCGAGTGAGCCATAGTCGTGTGTGATAATATATGCACATTGCTTTTGAGTCAGTCACTATTACTAGAGCTAGCACAAGCGCTAAAGAGCTAACACATATCATCCTCCGAGCCTTTTCCCAAACTATGTTGGGGTCGGCTTCCAGTCTAACCTGATTCAGTTGAGTACCAGTGCTTTACAAGAAGCGACTGCCTATCTGACCTCCTCAACCCAGTTACCTGGGCAACCCGACACCCCTTGGTTAAACTGGTGTCAGACTTACTGGCTTCTGACTACCCGTAACGACTGCCAAGGATGTTCAATGACAGCCGGGACCTACAGTTTAACGTGCCATCCGAAACACAGTCATTGGTGTCTAAGATATACTTAGAAAGTACATACAAACTTAGAAAAGTTGCATTGGTACTTGTTACAGTTACAGTTACAGCCTTTTTTATCGTCCCACTGCTGGGCACAGGCCTCCTCTCACACGGAGAAGGATTGAGCATTAATCACCACGCTTGCTCAATGCGGGTTAGTGATTTCAGACTATATAGTCCAGGTTTCCTCAAGATGTTTTCCTTCACCTTTTTATCAGCCATTGGTGTCTAAGATATACTTAGAAAGTACATACAAACTTAGAAAAGTTGCATTGGTACTTGCCTGACCTGGAATCGAACCCGCGCCCTCATACTCGAGACGTTGGTTTTTTGCCCACTAGGCCACCACGACTCGACTAAAGAGCTAACACATATATACGTACAATAAAATTGTACATAGTACATTTTAGTAGGCTTAATACGGAGTGACTGCCTATCTAACTTCCTCAACCTGGCAACCAGATACCCCCTGGTTAACCTGGTTGTCAGTCTTTTCTGATCCTAGCCTATTGTGACAGAATTTTTTGTGCCGAAATATGGTTAAAATCGTAGCTTTCGTTATTATAAAACTGCGGTTTTTTATTGAAACATACTAATTGTTGAAAGCAGTGGTTATTATTTGGTTGTAAATTAATACTCGAAATCGTGTACTGAAAAATGAGCCTTTAATTTAATTTATTGTGTTTTTGCGGTGAGCTTCATTTTAATGGCATAACGTACCTATAGATACTTAGTAGTACCACAGTCTAAAAATCATACAGTCGTCCGACGAAGACGTCTAGACAGGGCAATCGTGCGGGGTGTGAGGGGCGAGACGCGGGTAGGCCGCTCCCAAACTACGAACAAAATGATATTAGTAGTTTGGGATCTATTCATTCAGGGCTAACGCGTGTTTCTTTTTTATAATATTTTTTTTTTGTTAATTTAAAATGGTGAATGCGACGTGTGCTGTGAGTGATTGCAAGTCATGATAAAAAAATATTTTATATTAGGATATCGCAAAGGGCATCTGTTTGGAAATCCTGTAAATATTATAAATGTGAAAGTGTTTGTATGTTTCGTATCTGTGTCAAGATGGTGAACTTTTTATTTTTATTATTTACTAAGGGTGGATTTCGAGATGCTGGACGTAATTTTTATAATAAGAAATGGATGTCAGTTTTGAGTTTAATTGAAGTGCTTGTTACGAAAAAGTCAGCCTTTTTGAAATCCAAGATGGCGGACGTAATTTTCTTATAATTTGATATGGGTGTCAATTTTGAGTAAAATTGGGGTGCTGGTTACGAAAAAGCCATCCTTTTTGAAATCCAAGATGGCGGACGTCATTTTCTTACAATTTGATATGGGTGTCAATTTTGAGTTAAATTGGGGTGCTGGTTACGAAAAAGCCATCCTTTTTGAAATCCAAGATGGCGGACGTCATTTTCTTACAATTTGATATGGGTGTCAATTTTGAGTTAAATTGGGGTGCTGATTACGAAAAAGCCATCCTTTTTGAAATCCAAGATGGCGGACGTCATTTTCTTACAATTTGATATGGGTGTCAATTTTGAGTTAAATTGGGGAGCTGGTTACGAAAAAGCCATCCTTTTTGAAATCCAAGATGGCGGACGTCATTTTCTTACAATTTGATATGGGTGTCAATTTTGAGTTAAATTGGGGTGCTGGTTACGAAAAAGCCATCCTTTTTGAAATCCAAGATGGCGGACGTCATTTTCTTACAATTTGATATGGGTGTCAATTTTGAGTTAAATTGGGGTGCTGACTACGAAAAAGCCGTCCTTTTTTAAATTCAAGATGGCGGACGTAATTTTCTTATAATTTGATATGGATGTCAATTATGTGTCTAGGGATATTACATGTTAGGAGAAATACTGATTATTAATTCCTTTTTTTGTTATTTTATGACTTTAAATTTCATAATTTAATACATAAAATCCATTATATACAAAGTAAAAATTACACCCAAAAATAAAATCACAAAAAAAAATAATTAACATTTTTTGATGCTTCTCTTTTTATGTACCGGTATTGCAAGTATAAACCATAATATAAACTTCCATTTCATATACAATTGTTTTAACAAAATATTTACAGAATTTCATATAATAAGATAAAAATGAAATATCCCTAGGCAATGTTGATTTGTGTTTATTTGAATTGTTCCTCAGCAAGCAGCAAGTTACACCGTCAATAATGATTAAGTTTTGTAACTTGGTAATTTTATCACTTCAAATAAAAATGTAGGGTATAATATACACACATTAGTGAAAATGACGTCATTTATAATGTATTTATTTATAATACTGCTATCGATGTTGGTCTGCACTAAATAAATAATTTCACAAATATTGTTTACTTGTGACAACCCTGACCTATGCGTTACTGTCTAGACGATGTCGGCATTTTACACAAGATCAAAGGCGTCGTCCTACTGTATGTTCTTTATACTGTGGTAGTACTACCACTTTCCAGTAGCATTTTATTTACGAACTTGACCACATAGAGTATTTTAATTTAAGCAAAAGTTTAATAAATTAAAAATTGAATATTATACTGGCTTCGATCCAGTAAGTCTGACACCAGTTTAACCAAGGGGTATCGGGTTGCCCAGGTAACTAGGTTGAGGAGGTCAGATAGGCAGTCGCTTCTTGTAAAGCACTGGTACTCAGCTGAATCCGGTTAGACTGGAAGCCGACCCCAACATAGTTTGGGAAAAGGCTCGGAGGATGATGATATACTGGCTTCGATAAAACACAGCTGCCAATGTTTTCTTTTCATCCTATAACCATAATGGAAAATTAATATATTTTCAAAATCCAGCCAACTAGAACAGGTTCGATACACATAGCAATATTTTGTCGAGATCAATCAAACGTTATGTACGCCAATTATGGGAATTTCCAATTCAAATAACTTGTATGGAAAACAGGAAAAAGTTCGCAAAGTTATTAAAATATTATAATGAAAATACATATGTTGGAGTTTCCAAGAGAATTTTACGCTCATTAATTATTATGAAATTTTGGAATATAGATCAGTATGTTATTACAGTCCTGAAAATATAGTCTATATTTTTTGACTACCTAATACCACCAATTCTTCTCAGAAAGCTGCTGAATATTATTAGGGATCAAATCTCGGTCCTCTGGAATTCTTTTGTCCCTTTAAGAAATGAAATCCTTTTAGAATAAAGGTCCAACAATAATAATAATGGCCAACTTATTTGACGTCTATATTTCAAGACTTAGGGTGAACAGAACTAGAGGTGTTAATTTCTGATTTTCCATCGTGGGTAGGTACTGAGTACAATAAGCTAGTCTGACGCCAGTCTAACGGCGTCAGACTAGCTTATTGCTTATTTATGTTTATCGGGTTGCCCGTGTAACTGGGTTGAGGAGGTCAGATAGGTAATCGCTCCTTGTAAAGCACTGGTACTCAGCTGAATCCGGTTAGACTGGAAGCCGACCCCAACATAGTTGGGAAAAAAGATCGGAAGATGATGAATACTGAATACAATACAAAGCTCAGAAGTTTACTTCATTCTTCCTGTCACAATACCATTAAGCTCAAAGGTAACGTTAGTCGTCAGCTTAAATTCTTTGGAAATATGCCATCTAAATGAAAATTACGAACCCTCATTCATACATTGACGTCATTCGTTTTCATTCATTCATCTTTCAACAAATCCTTCAGATTCACTTCAAAACAATCAACATCATTTTCAAAAACTGTTCACCACAAAAGCTTTAATTCCCCCACTATGAAAGTGGGTTGATTTAAAACTACTGAACCAAAAGCCTGCATTTCATTTGCCATTGAATTAACAAATTTTTCAACAATTTTCATTTGGGGAAAGCTATATTTTTGTGGAGATTTATAGCCTTGTGGCTATTTCCTGCTTTGTACTTCAGATGGCTATGATAAAGCCTGTTTAAAAGCTGGTTCAGGCTCATTTCAATGTTTGTATGAAACGGTTGATTTAGTTCGAAAGTTTTGTTATATAGGGCGATAAATAAGCTCTATTTCTTGTTGAAAGGTTTATTTTTTTTACATAATTTACATGTCATAATCTAGAAATGTTTATTATTTTACCTTTTAACTATGCCTCTCATAGGGTCTTTACGTAACTGCAGGTATATTTTATTCCCATTCTAATAAACAAAATTCATTTAATATCACTTTAAAAGCTCAATTTTCAATAAAAAATATTTCTGAACTAATTTGAAAGACATCTAAAAATAAAATTAAATCATAGACTGTAACTAGTCTAACTCAGAAATCGATAGCCAATAGTCTCGAGTAACAATTTCGAATAATTTCATTATCCAATCTAATGAATTCGTCTCGATATCTCGCTAGTTAGGTAGTTCAATATCTACCGATTCCAATTTAGAAATACGTTTCATATTCACGCCTTTAACGGTTCGCCTTGGGTCAAAATTATTGTCTCTTGAATATCTAGCTTTTGTTTAACTACAACTTTAGAATTATGTAAATGCAATTATCGATAAAATTATCTCGGTTTTTATTTTTTATTTAATGTAGTTACCTTATTTAATGTTTAACTGTACTGTCTTCTACTTAGATTGCAAATATATGTGATCAAAATACGTAATATTATTTGACCACCTTTTGTCAGATTGTGATCTAAATATTACCCATATTGATTTATTACACAAAACACAGCTACGTTTTACCCACGGAAGCGGAAACCAGTTGTAATATTCTCGAAGCCTCACCACGAGGGTGAGTTCTAAGCAATATTTTTTGTAGCTCATAATATGAGGCCAGTCCCGTATTAATCTTATAATATTCTTAGAGTTTTGTTATAAAAGATTTATAGTAAAAGGGATCGTTCAAAGGAAATATGGCTTCCTTTCGATATTTTTGTGGGAAACGGGAATGATGGCAATTTTATTAGTTGATAGGTGTATTGATCAGGTCTGTGAAGTATTGTTAGTAGCATTGGTTGGACACAGAAATGAGATAATATAGATCTTTACAATTGAAGCTTTCAGTTATCTACAGCGCAATAATCTTGATTGCACCCTTTTTTGTAGGGCTGAAAGATCTTTTGATAATTCATGGACTTACGCATAATAATTATGTAGAAGCATAATACTAGGAAATATAGAAAAAATATCTTTTTTAAATGAATATAAATTCTTCTCTCTCAGGAAATAAATAATAAAAATATGAAAAAAAAATACTGTCTGTAGAAAAATGGCTTTAAATATCGTTAAGAAAGCGTTTTTAGGCATTTTCAGATTGGTTTTTCTCCAAAACTAGACGTGCTAGAGCAGTCCGGTGTTCTAGACTTCGATTCTGTGATAGATAATCTGCAAAAATGTATATGTTTCACCTTGGATACGAAAATGCTGTTGACTAGTGTTATTATTATTTTCAAACCACCAAAGCCTGGCTTAATAAAGTTTAATGTAATAGTTTCACAGTTAATAAAAAATAACACAAATGCTAATTGTTGCTGAAATATAAGCCCTATAAAGTGGCTCCTATCTGAAAAACCGCCGTCTCGGAACCGGACGGCGTGAGTATCAGCAGCACTTTGTTTGAACGTTTTTAGTGCTTACCCTCGCTGAAGTACCACTTAACTGTAAATTGTAGTGTGTTAAATAAATACGTAGGGTTTTAAAAAGAAGAATGAAGTTCCTTGTTTAGTGTTTATCCGCTTTAGGATGCTCTTATCTGAAACTATTATCCTTATGAATGGGAAAGTAGCTCCGTTTGGTATGCTTTCGTATCAAAAGTAATAATAGTGCATTGCCTGTTATCCGCCACTCTTTCGACAAATTATCATTATTGTTATACTAGTGTACTTCATAATTGGCGTAATGTTTTGTATGATGATTTAATGTAATGTACTGTACGCTGTGAAGTTACCTATCATAAATAAATAAATAAAACTACTGAACTGATTTAAATGTGGAAAACAGATGATCAAATGCCTTTAAAAGAATATAGGTAACTTTTCATCCAACTGTAAGAAATAGTTATTTTATAATGCGGGCGATACTACTGGCGGAAACTAGTTTTCAGAAAATATCTACAGTATACATTAAGCACACTTGTTGAATAAGAACAAGAAGCAATAAATATCTATTGCCAATTTAATACTGACGAAACGTAGTTTCTGTAATATATATGCAAATAAAAAGTAATTCCATTCTATAACACCAAAACTCCCCCGAACACCACAGATTATATAAGTTTCAGATGTTCCTGATACGGTGGTATCCATGAATAATCCATTTTCTAGTACAAACGACGGGCCGAGCCTATCTCTGACCCGATCTGTGTTATTGCTCAAACGACTCCGAATGGAACTGATAACTTCTATTTTCGCGTTCAATCTTTTTTGTGCAAGACTTTTTTGTGTCCTGTTTTTGTCACGAAATTGTGGTCGTACTAACATTTGATGTTACGTTCGGTTTTATGGATCATTTGTAATGATAATATTAGGGGTTAAAGTATGAAATTGCCGTTTTATTCTAGTAGGTTTTTGAATTGCCATAGAGTCTTCATGGTTTGAGGTTTTCGAATGAAACTTTTTTCACGTGGTTTCTGTGATGTTCTTCTTTTAAAAAATGTGAAACATTTGATTATCGATGTTCAATTGTTTTTGTTATTCAACTTAAACAAGAAAGATGGACACTGCGAAAATTTGAGTAATTTTTGAATATGAATTCCGACGCGGAAGTAAACGGCAGAAACAGCCCGCAATATCAATGCTGCATTTGAAGAGGTGTCTGCTAATGAACGCACCGTGCGATTTTGGATTAAACGCTTTCGTGGTGGAAACTTCGACTTGAAGAACGAGCCATGAAAAAGACCGCCTGACAGGTGATTAACGAGAAATTAAGAGAGACGGTGAACGCCGATCCTAGTCAAACTACCCAGATACCCAGCCGAAGACGAATAATGTTGAAAAAATTAGCAGTAAAACAGCCACGACTCATGAATCGACCTTCACCGTTATTGCTCCATGACAACGCGAGGCCTCATACAGCAAAAGAAACCGTTTTAACTCTTCAGGAACTGCAGTTGGAAACTATTCGTCTTCCTCCATATTCGCCAGACCTTGCTCTAACGGACGACCATTTTTTTTTGTGATTTGGACAATTATCTGCGTCACAAGAAGTTTCTTTCCAGGAGGCAGATCAAAATTCTTTCACACAGTTTGTGCAGTCTAGATCCTCAGAGTTCTATCGTAACGGCATAAATGACCTTCTTATTAGATGGCCGCAATGTATAGATAATAATGGCAACTATTTTGATTAAATAAGTTTGTTAAAAATTTAAAAAAATTACAATTTAGATTTTCAGTACAAATCGGCAATTTCATACTTTAACCCCTATTATTTTTATGACGTTCCTCAAGGTTGTAAGATAATGTAATATGTTATTTTACCTCTAGTAGGTACTGTCGTACCTTTTTTTCCCGCTACTTTTGATATTATTTTCTTTTGCTTGCATAAAGATTTCACTTTGCTTATTGAGATGATTTTATGAATTTATGTTAGGTAAGATTTTCCTTTTCCATCTTCTATCTATTAACTTTTATTCTAGCAGAAATCAAATTAGATAAGTACAAAACTAGAAAGCCCCTCTCTTTTATTTTTCTTAACTTTACGTTCTTCTTAAAACTACATATTTCTGTCACAGGAGTTTCAGTATTCCTTTCCTTAGTTTAGCTTTTTTGAATGCATAATTTATGATGCATCTAGAATATCCTACCAATTTCAATATTTTAACAAAAAAGTACACTTACTTGAAAAAATAACTGCCATTATTATACCCGAAGAAGGGTACAGTATAAGTCAGCATCCATATGTTGCCGCCTCCACAGTCATAGTAGGGCTTCGACCACTTGCCGTCTTCGTACGTAACTGAGAGTATCTCGTCGGGTTCCCGGTCAGTGTGGGCGGTGTCGTTGTATGTGTACGTGTTGAACCCTGGAAGAGAAGGTGGGCTTAGAAGATATATTTATACTAATATTATAAAGCTGAAGAGTTTGTTTGTTTGAACGCGCTAATCTCAGGAACTACTGGTCCGATTTGAAAAATTCTTTCAGTGTTAGATAGCCCATTTATCGAGGAAGGCTATAGGCTACTTTTTATCCGGGTCCGTGCCGAGGTTCCCATGGGATGCGGGTGAAACCGCTGGCAGAAGCTAGTAATAAATATAATTATATAATATAATGTTGGGACACCTTTTTCGCAGACGGTTGGTTAGCCCCATGCTAAGTTATTAATTAACTTGTGTAATGGGTGCTAACACAACTGTTAAACTACAAACATATAGCTACATATTTATAAATACATATTATAACACCCAGACCACGGCCAACAAGCATGCTCATCACACAAATGTCGACCGACCCGGGAATCGAACCCGGGACCTCAGATCCGGCAGTCCGGCATGGTGACCATTGCGCCATCGAGGTCGTCAAAAAGACAGGAGTTGACAGTTGATATTCTCAGTACTTTGGGGAAAGTATAAGAACGTAAGTAAGGTATGCGTAGCTGAAGTAGAGATATGTTATAGGAAAGTTAAACTCAAATATTATTTGTGTTACATTTTATTGTCGTTGCGCAATTTTTAAATTTTCATGGCAGAATTCAAGCCCGCGGAATTTTCAATTGGCTACATTTATCTCATAAGAGTTTTCTTTGGTACAAAATACGCGAATTCAAGGATAGTATGTACATCCTTGACTTACTAGAAGAGTATGTGGATTGCAAGTAGTGGCGGATAAAGCGTAATGGTACCAGTTTCTATGGATCTCATGCCCAAAGGATCTTCACGAATGAGGGCTACAAAGGCAATGCATTTTTATTTATTTTATCGTCTCCATAGTCATTAATATAATGTCTACAAAACCAGTATCGAATGCTGGTAATAAATTCGGAAAAAAATATTTGAACTTAAACCGCACATTTCATACTCAGTAGGTAGCTTATATTAAGCAAATCATTTTTTTTTGCACATACCCGTGCAAGTGTATTAAACATATATTTCGCGACTACGTTTTTAATGGAAAATTCCATAACAGACAGGGGAAAGACAGGTGACACGTGAAAACTGGCAGGAGAGGGGATTACATTGTAATATATTCCACTTTCATGTACTACGATATTGAGTAATGATTTAAATATGCATATTTCAATATTTTACAAGAGATATTGTAGTACGGAATAAAAGGAATCTTTTGTTTACATCATTTTATAAACGCACTATTTTTCATCTGTAGTCCTGCGTTATCCTACTAATATTATAAATGCGAAAGTAACTCTGTCTGTCTGTCTGTTACGCTTTCACGTCTAAACCACTGAACTGATTTTAAAAAATTTGGTACAGAGATAGAGTTGACCTTGAGAAAGAACATAGGATAGTTTTTATCCCGGACTTTTGAAGAATCCTCTTGGAAACGCGATATAATCGAACTCTACGCGGGCAAAGTCGCGGGCGGAAGCTAGTAAGTTCTCAATAAATGATCTATCAAACATTGAAAGTATTTTTCAAATGCGTGAGTAGTTTTGAGATTAGCAAGAACAAACCACCAAGGAAGACTACTATTTAGCTTTATAATATTAGTATAGATCAGTATATTTATATTCAACTCTGCAAATTTCGTAATAAAAACGTAACGTATATGTTTTCCTATTGTCCCACTAATATGAAGTTTCCCGTTCACGACCGTTGAAATTGCTCAAAATAGCGGAAAAAATGAAATAGGTACGTATGATTCATAAATAATAGATTTCTTTCAGATATTTTTCCTCAATGTTCGTTAGGTTTATTATTTTTTATTCGAACGTTTCTTTCTTTATGTGCTTTGATTACAATAGTTTTATGCTGTTAAACTAATGAATAAGATACTTGTTATTTGAGATACTTAGAACTACGTTATCAATTAATTGCTTCTTCTCTTGTTAATTTAAGGCTATAAATACAGCTAATGTTTATTTGTAAAGGTCGTATTCTTATATAAAGAAATAGGCAATACAAATTGGAGACTCATTAGCGAAATCAAAGATTAATTATAAGGAAGTGGTTTCTTGCTTAATTGGGAGGATATTACGTTGATATAGAGCTTTATGTCATCAAATGGGGTAACATTCATTTAAATGGAATCTATGTTTACTAAATTGTATTTAAAACTTTTAGTGGAACCGCGACAGAAGAACTTAACAATAACTAGAAGGAATTACTTTCGCATTTATAATACTGTTAAGGATATATAGCTATCCCATTTTTTTAGTATCTACGTCTCCTAAGTTTAATCTTACTCTAATTAAAACTGTGTGAGATAAAATATAAATAAGATACAGAACATTTCAATCTCAATAAACAAACCATCCCCCGCGGCCAATGAATCTTTTTAATTGCGTCCATTTTCCGCTGTTTTCCTCATTTCAATATGTGATGAAAGTCATTAGTGAAACATTAAAGTCCGCCATATTTCCTGAGTCTCATCAGGCTTCTCTCATTCGCAATACATTGCATTTTTGATGGGTATAAGCAGGAACAAATGACCGTTAATAATTATGGACGGACGGACGGGTCATGAATTTATTATTAATTATGATTGGGATGTTTGGTTGTTCGGAAAATTAGACTTATAGATTGCTGTGTGCCTTTGCAGTTTTGTGGCATATCAATACCAGATATTCTTTAGAGATTTTTAATTAAAGTTCTCAATATATTCAAATTGAGAATATTTACTCCTCTGTACAGTCAATACAATAATACTATAATAAATGGCTGCTAAAGACTTTCGTAAAACCTAAAAAACAGAGTGAAATAAAAACATTACTTCTGTTACAGAATTCCGTTTGTACATTCTATGTTTTTACAAAAGCATATGTAAGTAAAAGAGAATTCTTGTAGTTTAAAATAACTTTGGTAGACAAAAATATTACGCACAATTTACTTATCTTCTTAAATTCATAGTATAAAGCTGAAATTGTTTGCTTAAACGGGCTAATTTGAGAAATGACTGTTCCTTTTAGAAATATTTTTAATCAATGAGATCTACATGGCTATTTATCTGACTACACTATGTAGTTCCCATGAATGGCAGGCAAAACCATTTTCCGAAGCTAGTATTAATATATTAGATACTCTTATTTCTTTACTCCCGATAAATATATTTGTGAGGTTCAAGGAATGGTCACTAATGGAATTAATAGCAAATACTTGGAAGGTCCAGCTATTGATAATGTATTGGTACGCGTACTGCAATCCTATTGGCCCTTTAATAAATTAACGTGAGTCCGATTGCGAGATAGAGTAATTACTATATTGAGCATCGTACGATAAGGTCAATTGAGCTGGTTTGTTGGGTTGTGGACAGAGATAAGATAGCGGGAGCGGGAGCGATTTTATCACAACGTGACTTATTTAATCCTTACGTGTAAATTTACCGTATGTTCAGTTTAAATTGGTTCATCTAGGTATTGTTTTCGTTATTATTATTTCACCAACCCACCAGCGATTTCCTGTATCTGTGGGAACTCCTCCGCGAAGCCAGGTAAAATGTTGCCTACAGCGTTCCTGGATAAAAGGACTGTGAAACTGAAGGAATTTCCTAAAATCGAAAAATATTTCATGAGATTTGCTAGTTCAAACAAACAATAAACAGTTTAATAATATTCTAGACTAGCTGTTGCCCGCGACTTCGTCTGCGTGGGCAATATAGAATCGTCAAAATAATACTTATTCCGTAGGTGCATTCTTTCACGGGACAGTATAATTAGGATTACTACTTAGGATTCATCGATCAAGATTGTGTTGTGGATGTGTGACCATTTATCTAAACAAAAGAAGTACCTAAAGTTTGTGACGTTGTGGAAATCTCTAGATCTAGTAATAATCTAGATCAATATTACCCTTCGGCTCTTATCTCATCTTATAGACGATTTCTAAAGCGATGCGAAAAAAGCACCTTCCACTACACTAGAGTCAGAAAAAAAATACGATTGTACCTAAACTAAAGTTCCAATCGACTCTCAGAACTTTGGAGTAGAAATAAACAGTTCGGCCCGTTTTCACTTTAGTCCTAGAAAAACATTGTCCTAGCCGTAATTTAGTAAAAGTTTAGCACAAAAGAATAAATCCCGGCTTAGTACAGTATTTATTTTCTGATTTCTTTGCTTTTGGCTGATTAACATTGGAACTTGGACTAGTGGTATTGTGGTCCTATTTTTTGTGGGTACGTCTCGAAAGTTGAAGGAGAATTGTTTGTTTGGAGTGATGAAGTGCTTTTGACCAAGTGTGTGATTGAAATAGGTAATGTTATTGATGGTAAGGCTATACAGATATAATCTATGTGGTTACATATTATAAAGCTGAAAAGTTTGTTTCGTGCGCATCTCAGGAACTACTTCCGATTTGAAAAGTAATTTTGCAGTTCACTTATTTGAGGAAGGCTTTAAGCTAATTTTATTGGACCCTCAATAAAATTAGGGAAGGTCCACGGGACGCGAGTGAAAGCGCTAACCGAAGTTAATTTAATATAACATTAAGATGGGTCGTTATTTACGCAACAATATTTTTCTAACCGATGCATGCTTCAAAGTGTAAACAAACACTTCACACTAAATAAAAATAAATTTAAAAAAAATGTAATTGAAAATTTCACTCAAATCAGCTCGACTTGTTGACAAATGTAATAAAACAAACCATAATACTAAACAGTTTGTTCTCGGTTACCGTGGTGCTGTGCTAATTGAGAACAAACCGCGACTTCTTTATTGTGCAACGTGAACAAACTTTCTTAAAACAATTCACTGTGTAATGTGGTTGTAGAATGGTGCAAGTGAAGAAATTACTCTAATTTCCTTTGCTCTCTACAAGAGCTTTAGTAAAATGAATCATCTTATAATACCTTTTCTAATTACTAAAATTTAACTTTGTTCTTTCTGAACCCCTTTGCGTTTCAGTCAATTGTCAGACACACACGACAGAATACATAGTTTACTACACAGACAGTCCTGTCAGATGAATCCCTCCCGAGCATACGCTGTCAATGTCTCTTGCTACCCGCAGACCATGGGAGTGTCACTAACGAATTTGACAAACTGTAGTCATTATTGGATTTTCCAAATAATTGTGACTCTTTAAAACATATATGATTTGGCCACTTCAAATGCAGGTAAACTTTGGAAAACATAGTTATTACATAGTCAGTTTCTGAACCGCACTGTATATTGAAGAATTCCTCTTGAAGGTGTGAAGTCCGATTTTATTTACAGGTTCAAGAGATTAAAAGTATTTCCTTGGATAAAAGGAAAGTACTCAAACGTTTATTGGCTGTGATTTTTATGGCAAAACTTTGAAATAGTTTTGTGGTATAGAATGTGTGTGTGTGAATGAGTCTAAGTTGTAGTTTACCGTGTATTTTATTAAACGATTACACTTGAGTTATTGCAGTTTGAGATTTTTATGCTTTTTAAAGAATTTTATATTTTATGGTTTCTTGCATCGTAGGAACCTATTTCAATTCTATTCTCTATTGCGATGGCTGTCATTGCTATCACACATTTATTTATAGGTAGTTACGAGAAGTAGAAAATAAAGAGTAGAACAACATTTTATAAAAAATCAAAGGACAATGATCGGGAAACGGAAAATTACCCGGAGACCCGAAAATCTTAAACGTCTAACAAGTCAACGGAATAAATATTTCAGACACAAAGAACTTCTGGGCCCTGAATTGACAAACTGCGTACATCAAGCGAGGGCTGACGCAGTATTGTTTTAAATAACGATAAATCGATAGGAACAAATCCTTCGGGACCCCTGACTTTGTTTCTATAAACAGAAAATTGCTAAATTCTTGGGAAACGTTGAATAATTTGAAGGCACTGTACGCAGTTGAGAATTTTGTACGAAAACAAACTTGATTTTATGGAGAGTTTCTGTAAGTTGTATTTGTTTTTGATTGATTTGGGAAGTGGTGGGTTTCTTATTCATTCAACTGGCTTACAGTTTTAATCTGTGGAATTAATTTACAAATGCTCAATTACAACACCAGTCAATTATCTTGTTATATTTAATACAAATATATCGACTTTTGGATCAAAAATCTCCACTGATCTATCAAAAGCGCGGTTGGAAACGAAAGCAGATATTAAACTTTTTAGTACAATCCTCTTCGTTTTAAAGCCTATCAATGTGGTTTACAACACCAAACGACGGGCTGACTCGAGTATCTTTAAATATTTGATACAAGCGCAACCTGAATACGTCAATTTCTAGTCGGTGAAGTGCTGAAAATGTACAAATAGTGGCAGCCTTTTATTTAGTAGTTTTCTTTGTGTTAACATAAGATATGTATTGGTGGCCTAGAGGGTAAAGGACCAGCCTCTCAAGTATGAGGGCGCGGGTTCGATCCCAGGTCAGGCAAGTACCAATGCAACTTTTCTAAGTTTGTATGTACTTTCTAAGTATATCTTAGACACCATTGACTGTGTTTCGGATGGCACGTTAAACTGTAGGTCCCGGCTGTCATTGAACATCCTTGGCAGTCGTTACGGGTAGTCAGAAGCCAGTAAGTCTGACACCAGTCTAACCAAGGGGTATCGGGTTGCCCGGTTAACTGGGTTGAGGAGGTCAGATAGGCAGTCGCTTCTTGTAAAGCACTGGTACTCAGCTGAATCCGGTTAGACTGGAAGCCGACCCCAACATAGTTGGGAAAAAGGCTCGGAGGATGATATGTATTGGCTAAGTGATGTAAACGCTAAACAGAAAAAATATTTCATCTGCTACCTTTTTAGATCTTATAGTAAAAGTGAACAAAGTGGAATAAATTATAAGAATTTCCACAGGCTCCAAGTTCAGGATTTGCAATCTGTTTTAGGGACTAGGTAACATAAAAATGTTACCGATTTCTTAGACATTCTCTATCATTATAACATTGAGAATGTCTTTTCTATGTTTAAAATAATACTGTATTTATCTCAATCGCTATAAGCTTAACACTTATCACTCACCTCTTCTAAACTGATTATGGTTTCTGATCACGCGCTCCGCGTTCTTGCGCGCGATGTAGAACCACTCCGATGTGTTGCTCAAATATTTGTATTCCACCGCCAGATCCTTCGCCAGTATTGGGCCTTCAGGCAAACGGTACGCAAACGGACAGAACAACTGATAATCCTTATACTGCAACTGGTCATAACAGTTCCCAGCTGCGAATATATCATCGTCAAACTCCACCATCGAAAACACACTCGCATGCAGCAAATACTCATTATGCATCACAGAAGGACCCGCGTACTTCCACAGTCTTGTCAACATATTCGCTCTATTTACAGCCACATCAGCTTCTATCCTAAATCTTTCTTGTGCGTACCTGTCTACAACACCTTCACCCAAATTCAAATGAGTGCCAGCTGTACAATTCTCACCAAGCAAATGTTGCGTTTCTATCAATCTTAGGAACTTTGTTACAACATCTTCGTGAACTGGCCTTGAAATGGTAACATTCTCAGCCGTTCCATTCAAGTCTCTTATGTCAGAGTTTTCATCTAAATTAGTTTTCGTGTCGTTATTATCGTAACTATGTTCTACGTTAATGAAATGGTCGACTAATGACACGTCGTCTGTGGTGACTTCGTGTTTGGAGATCGATGTGTTGTTGAAGGGTTTTGGGAAGGTGTAAGACTCTCTGAAGCCGTCATCGTCGTCTGGCGCCGCGTACGGCCTTAACGCTGCTATCACAGGGTCTTCACCGGATTTGTCGATACTTTCTGTAACAAAAAGAAAATGAAATAAGATTATTATCGGCCAAATGATCTTCTGATCTCTGGACATGAGAACGGTCTGACAGACTTTTGTTAACTTAAACCCAATGTTGTTTTAGGATTGGGTATAAAGGCATTCGTAAATCAGGGTTAAAATAAACAATTTTTCATCGAAAATCATCTTATGAAAAGTTATTGTATTCATTGAACCGTATCACTGGTTCGCATAGCTGTACCGCGAAAGGATAAAGGTCAGATTATAACGGTTAACGGAATCAATGGTTTCCATTTAAAGTTTCAATACAACACACAGTAAACCATGAAAGCACTTTAATTAATTCGTATTTACTGAAGTAAAGGGGAATATAATTAGCGTGAGTCCAATGCGTTAACTGGCTCTTACATTTCACGCGAAATAACGAACAGTAAAATGTGAAACATTTTTAAATCAGGATTAACAGAGGTATAGGTATTTCTGGATTTCAACTTTTGCAGATTTTTTCCCACATGAAATGTTTGGGGAAAATGTGAGGCTTAAATTCAATGATGTGATAATATTATGATGGCAGATTACATTTTAAATTACTTTCTTTGGGGAAAGAGAAAAATACTTTGCCATTAGGCTGTGAAGGTGTTACAGCTTTGGTTAAAACAATCTGTGAGGTTAAGCTACGTTCCACGTGTAGAAGGATTATATTTATGTGAACAGAGGGATTCTGTTAGAGAGTAAGTCTTGTTACGAGGAATGGGTAATTTGAGAATCTGGAATCCATATTGGGGTTTAAACTTTAACGTAGTAATTGGCGTAGTGTTCTTTTGAACAACAACGAATAATCTTAATGGATATGAAGTTAGCCTAAGGTACACAGACGGTGATAGAATATTTATACAAAAGAAAAATGGGAACGATAAAGAAATAGGAAACTTGTATAGGTATCTATCATACAATTGAACAAAGTAGGTCCCTCCAAGGACACAAACGCCCAAATAAAGAACGAAACGAAGTTTTATCTAACAAAACACTTCAACATTGCTTCACAAGTATTCAATTTCCTTTTTCGTATATAAACAGGAAATCAAATGCTGCAAGTAAAATGGAACGTAACCAGGGCACGGCTACGTTCGGTTCTACGCATGCATAAGCTAGTAGCTTCTAGGGGACCAATCTTTTATAGGTCTGACGTTTGACTGCATACGATTTGTGTAGCTTAAGCTCTCGAGCTTATATTTATTTATTTATACTGGCTTTTAAAGATGGCGAATGAATTGAATACCATCTTTAAGGGAACTAGAAGTTTTCTGAATTTATTTTATGAAAATATTTTGTCGTTGGAGTTGGCTGTAATTTGTGGACTAAATTAGACCATAGGTTGAATGACTGTACTGGCTGAATGACCATTATATTGACGAATATGTTTGTTCAAATATATGCCATGCTAGATATAGATGTATCGTCTCAACAAATAAAAATTCTAAAACAAAATACCTCTACCATTTTTCCCCATAACAAAGCTTGCACATTTTTATAGGCACGTCACAAACGAATTGATAAAGGCCGTTAGAAAAAACTTCCAGGAATCTAAAACTAGCGGTCAAAGCTACGTGGGACTACTCGTATAGAAAGGTTCCATTTTTGTTCTTATTTCGGGCCTCTACCTTCAACGTTATTGAATTTTTGGCCGACAGTGGAAGTATGGTTGTATTATGCAGATGGTTCTAGTGTAGTGCCATATTGTTCATCTTTTCAAAGGGGCAGAGTAATAAGAGTTTAGCAAGTTCTTTTTTTATCCTGTGGAATGTCCGTAGGTCTATGGGATTATTATTTTCAGTATAGCCTTATGATGGAGTGTATTCGTGGGACAAGATGTTGTAGTTTCCTTTTGATTTTTACTTTGAGATAGGATATTACTTCTAAGGAAGTATGTTCCCAATTAGTGAGGTGCGACATATTATTCGCAAACCTTCATGACAGTACCGGGTTTTTATAAAGGTTTCAACTGCTCCGTTGGTCGCAGCTGAAAGAAATGCAAGAGGTCCCACGTTCGATTCCTGGATTGCGAAAATTCGCTTTGCTCACTCGATAAGAAGAAAACAAAAGGCTTCGATATAATTACAATAGTTTCTAACTGCGTGATAGTTGATACCTTTCTATACGTAATCTTGATTTAGACGAAGGTGGTATAATAATTTGAAATACCTTTGTATACGATTAGTTTTGATATGGGATCTTCATAGCTTAACACACTGTTAGCTGTCGTAATAGTATCATATTAAATTGGTTTCCGTAATTAGTGGTCCGTCCTCAATTTACATTATGTGTGTAAACGTTCTTTGTTGTTTTGGTAACACTGTAGTGACTTAAAGGAACATTTATTTAATAGAACATTCATGATATAGATGTTTTATTTCATGAAAGCGCGTAAGCTATACTTGTGTGAGTAAATACGCATGCGTATTGTCTATGTGTAGGTATTATCACTCTGTGTAAGCTCTTAAACGCTCAGTAGTGGCCGATCGTGGCCAAATCATGCAAAGACTGATTTTGATTTGAATGAATAAATTTTGTTATGGAGAAGGTCTGAAAGCTGTAGAATATTTTGTTATACTAGCATGCTATGTAGCCCCTTGTGAATCCATGGGTATACACAAGCGATTACAAATAAACATTTTTATTCCTTCTATAGAGGTACAAAATAATTTCACTAAGTATTCCACAACCCGCCAAAAACAAAACAAATAATCTAATCTTACCCAAAAAACAGCATCCCCTTTCCCATACAAGCATGATTCATTTGACATTGCCAAAAGTTTGCCCTAAGTCAATATATACTAGAATCCTTTTGACAAACGCTCTTCCACTATTTGAGGACAAGGGCAGCCCTTAGATTCGGGGATAACCGACGAATTGCGAGTGTTTTTATCAACGGGGGATGTAACTAGGGGTGGGGTGAGGGGGGTAATTTTATTGGGCCTGTGTTCCACTATTTGGTACAATGTAAAATTATAGGTTTTTTTTGGTAGTTTTTGTTGCTGGGTTTGAGATAAATAGATATGAAACTTTTTGCTGAAGCATGTAGAAAATGGTTCCAATTTTACCTGAAAATGTGTTGCATTTATTTATTAACGTTCATTATTACATCTATACTAATATTATAAAACTGAAGAGTTTGTTTGTTTGTTTGTTCGTTTGTTTGAACGCGCTAATCTCAGGAACTACTGGTCCGATTTGAAAAATTCTTTCAGTGTTAGATAGCCCATTTATCGAGAAAGGCTATAGGCTACTTTACCGGTACGGGAAGTAGTTCCCACGGGATGTGGGTGAAACCGCTGGCACAAGCTAGTCTATCTAATAAATGATCTTGTGGCCAAGTAACACCTGCACTGATCGATCAATCTTAAGATTGGTCAGTGGATGGTGACCATCTTATCAGAACGAGTTCCTCCGTGTTTCGGAAGTCACGCTAAATAACCAAATGGACTGGAAGCCGACCCCAACAAGAAAAAAGATGACAGCGTACAACATTTTTAGAAATACTGAACCTCTTTTTTCGCTTAAACAAGTATACCCACAAGAACATTTTTGTCCCAAATACATACAGCCTACATCTATTATTTCTTTACTTCGCTCACAATCACGAAAACAAATGAATACTTTATTCCCCTTATTTCCCCAAGAAAGAAATAAACTATAGTTAATGCAATATTTATTGAGCTTTTAGGTTTACTGTTCCCGTTTATATAATTGCCAAATATTCAGTGTTTCACTGGAGATGAGTACACTGGTTAATGGTAACTGATTAATGTTAATCACTCGTTGAAAGTGCTGATGTTAATTTCGTTCGGTTTATTGGCAGTAAAAATGCTTGTAGAAATGGAGGAAGGAGGTTCTATTTTTAGTACACTTTTTATTTTTGAGATGTCAGTTTATTTTCTGAAATTCTTAGTCTCAATTAAAACACTCACGCATAAGTGATTGGCACTTATGATGTAAAATTTTAAGATTGTAACAAAATTTTCAAAATTACTCTTCAGATAAGGATAATTTTGGCCGCAAAGCCTTATGCTAAAGGTCAGAAAAAAACATTGATTGTGTCATAATATCCACACATAACAGTCATTCAGAGGTGTTCAAATAAAACAAATGTCACAACAAAGTCGCTATACCAGAAATTCACGAAAATAGGCACAATAATCACCTCAATTTTGGCCAAATATCACCAAGTCAAACACGAGCAAAGCCGACGATGATGCCAACCTAAACCCCGTTTGTTCCTCACTTTTTACAGCGTCAATAATTTACTTAAACAGCGTGCAAACGTTGGACCAGTAAAGGGGATTTGTAGAGAAACGAAATCACAGCTATATTCCCCAATAAAGGGGGATTTAGTTTATGAAGACTACAAATCGCGAGTTTCATTACACGTCGGCCCGAGGAATTGACTGCCAGTATTATGTATTGAAAGCAATTTCGCCGCGCCTCTAGCTGATGTATTGAAATTTTATGTCGGTAGGTAGTGTTGTAGAGTTTTTTTTTAATTGCATACCGACCATGTTGCAATAGTAATCAAGGATATGGTATGTTTTGGTACCTGAAAACAGTACATAACATGAATTGATTTTGAAAATGAAATTCACATCTATACTAATATTATAAAGCTAAAGAGTTTGTTTGTTTGTTTGAACGCGCTAATCTCTGGAACTACTGGTCCGATTTGAAAATTTCTTTCAGCGTTAGATAGCCCATTTATCGAGGAAGGCTATAGGCTACTTTTTATCCCGGTACGGGAAGTAGTTCCCACGGGATGCGGGTGAAACCGCTGGCAGAAGCTAGTAGAGATATATTTACGTAGAACAAATATATTTCTGTAGGTTTTCTGTTTCCTTGTCAGCCTAACAGTATCCGTTATTTCGTTTTTATTTTTATGGCATTAATTTAAAAAAGCATCAGAATATTGCGATCTCAATTATCTCTGCACATAATTTAATTATGCAGAAAAATTTCCCACCCTAAATTACTCCACGATATTTTTTTTTAAAGAAGCAAAAATAAATAATCATATTACAATTTACGTGTTAACCATATTCCGTTAACCAAATACTCTCAATAAACTGTTAAAGCAAACAGTTGACGTAACACAAGTATATTTGTGTTTATCCGAGGCTTTTATATTACCGACAAATATTTTATGTAAATATGTTAATTCTGTGTTAACAAACTGGGGACCGTTGTATTTATCCACAGGTTATGAAAAATATAAGGTATATATAAGTGTAATGTCTCAACTTTTGCAAAGTGATTTTTAAATTACTGTTGCAGCCTTTTTATCGTCCCACTGCTGGGCACAGGCCTCCTCTTACACGAAAATGGATTCATTAGGATTCCGTACCTCAAAAAGAAAAAACGGAACCCTTATAGGATCACTTTGTTGTCCGTCTGTCTGTCTGTCAAGACCCTTTATTTTTTAATTAACTTTGATAAATTAGGGAAAGAAGATTATGCATACTAATTTTGTGAGAGTTAAGTGTGCCAATATAGTTCAATAATTATTCTTTTCTCCTACATGTACAATTCTATGAAAGCTTTAAACATTGGTCCCAAATAAAAAATTAAAAAAAAACTATTGTTTGTCAGACACTTGGTCTTCACCGTATCAAAACAAAAACTTTCTGCATTTGCACTACGAATTAACTTACTACTATAACCTGCAGGGATCCATCCATAAATTACATAAAATATCAAAATTACGGTTCTGCTCCCAACGACAGTTTTTGCTACCAACAATCCATTTTCCACAGGGTTCTAAATAACAATTTATCATAGAATTGACACCGCAGCTTGTTCCCTCTGGGCGTGGTATTCTATATAATAAACATAATATAACAAACGATGTGCCACCACAAGCCGGATCTAGATTTATTGAGTTTCATAACCACTGACGATTTGTCACAGCAAATGCCTAGCGCGAAATATTGCTATAGGCTGGATACAGATGGCCGACTTACGAGGCTGGCACTAATCGGTGCTGGCGAGATAAAAACGTCTTTTTTTGTAAAGTAACAACAACGCTTAGCTATTTTTATTTTCCTAGTAATTTTTGTATCTCTTTTTACATAAAACACATTTCAGTATCACCATTACGTTAAAGTTGAGTGTACATCATTGGAACTATATTTACTGACGGTTATAATTATGTCACAAGCGGTTCGTGTAATATTACACTCTGCTCTGTTCCTTTCCTTGGCTTGATACGATGCCGCGTGTCTAGATACCGGTCCAATATTCAGTGGTAATAGATACACGTTTGCATTTTACATTACCAAAGTTTTACTTGAAGAATCTTTATTTGTTTGTTTGTTAGAAGGCGTTAATCTCAGCAAGTAGGTATTGGTCTGATTTAAAAAAAAATCAGTGTTAGGCAGCCCATACATCGAAAAAGGCCGTTTATCTGGGTTATTAAAGTAGTTCCCACGAAAGCATGCAGGTGCTAGTTTTATTCTAAGAGGCAATAAATACGCACAGATTGGCAACTGCTTAAGTAACACAAAATAGTCGCTCGTTTGCAATGCACCTAACCCATACGTCAGTCACAGTTGCGGTCTCCGCTGTCAGTTGTGCTGTTGTGTTTCACACAGAGCTAATCTTTGAGCCTACACTACACTACTTATATACCAATTGTTCACGCTAAAGATTAATGTGGAAAGCGAAGACAAATAGAATTAGTTAGAGACATCTGCTGTTCTTCAGTTTACGAATTATTCACTCATGAATCATCATTAATTTAACATCATTACAGAGCTATTCATTGTTTTCTTATATTTTTACCAGACTGTGCCAGAAAAGGGGTTTCAATTTAAGAGCCCTCGACCCTTGTGTAAATTTATAAGGGTCTAAACTACATATTTAATCATATTGTAATCTCCAGCAGGTTTGACTTCATGAAAGACACATTTGCCACCTTAACTACATAGGTAACTTATATAAGTATACATTTTTAAACAATTCACATATAATTCAATAGCTTGTACTCCTCAGTTAAACCATACAAAGTTAATATTTCACAAGTATTTTCAACGAGTATAACTTTTCAAAATAACTGCCTCGTCAACTATAGGTATGTTCAGAAAACCTTTGAGCTTCAGTTACAAAATTCTGTTAAAATCTGTTACGTAGCACTCATACCAACAGATAATCAAATTACTTTGAATGCGAGGTGAACTGAAAACAATATGCATTGCCATGTTTTAAACAATAAAATTTTTATTTTTATTTATTTATTCTTCCACATATTTATTACATTTTTAAATATTAAATATAAAAATAAAAAAACATTTAAAAATATGAAAAATAGGTTGCCACCGATATCGGGCACAGGGTCCAAGGTACCGGTGGTTAGGGTCCCGGAGACAGAAACCTCCTCACAATACGTGCCGTATCACTGATTCAGAAGGCAGTACGCCTTCTGAATCAGTTCCTTGATCCAGCCGCCCAACGAGAGCCTCCTGAGGTGTTCGTCGAGGCTCTTGGCTATTAAACCATTGGCCGTAACGACAATCGGCACAATAACAGCCGTGTCGACACTCCACATGGCGACAACCTCGTGCGCTAAGTCGAGATACTTTATTAAAAAATTAAATTAAAAAACAATAAAATCTTTATTATTGTATTATTTTGTGCGGTTCATTCAAAAACGTACCTAACTGTCATGTGAATTGATACTGTTTTAGCTATTTCTCTTACTACTGGCTGAATGCTATTGACTCATCAGCGTACAGCTGAAATTACCTATCTCTAGATACAAGAAACATGGACTTGGAGGAAACTACACTTAAGAGATGTTTACATAAATTATAAGGAGCTTGAAATCACGAGAAATCGGTACACTATCGCCTAATATGTTACCGGACAATAGTTGGGCGACAGCTTGAATGGTATTGTGAATCCGGTCAAACTTTTCAGTAAAATAATATTTTTGTGATTTACTTTTCAATATTAATCAAACATATCGGATGACCAAAAGTCTACAGTCTGCTTAGGATCTTAAGATTAGCACTGTCTATCCAAGAGATTAACACGTAACTACGTTTATATGTATAACCACCGAGACTCCCAATTTGTCGCCTTCCCCTGCAATAGAACACCCACATTATATTAATATACCTACATATACCTAGGGGCTCAGTGACAAACGCACATATTCACAGTAATAATTCATACTGTAATACTGCTTTGACGGTTTCTGAGCGAATATTTTGGACACCTGCCTTTGTGCGAAATAACTGTTGTTACTTATGTATGTAGGTGTGTATGTATGTATGTATGGGAGAAACTGAGATGTGAATGCTTGATGGGGCAGTGAGAGGTTTCTTTATTTGGCGTGTTTGAATTAGATCTACAGGAAATGGCATTGATAGTACAATAATCGTTACAAAAATAAAAAGTTATGGTTGCCGAGTGGGTAAAGAACTAACTTTTCCTGTATGAGTGTTCGATTTCAGGTCAGGCAAGTACCAATCCAACTTTTCTAAGTATATCTAGGACACCAATGACCAAGTTTCGGAGAGCACGATAGACTGTAGGTCCCGGTTGACATTGAAAATCTTTGGCAGCAGTCACTTACGAGTAGTCGGAAGCCAGTAAGTCTGGCTACCAGTCTTATCTCGGAGTCTTGGGTTGTCCGGCTACATGGGTTGAGGAGGTCAGATAGGCAGTCGCTCCTTGTAAAACACTGGTACTCAGCTGCATCCTTCCCAACTTACTGGCTTCCCAACAAAATATTTATAAGTAACATCATTATACTAGCGCTGATAGCATCCAGAACATTTAAGAAATAATGAGTATTATGAGTAATAACATCTTGTTAACAAATGAGTTCCTAACCGAGAGCTCGCTCTGAATTACAAATATTACAAAGAATATGTAATTAATTCAAGTTATTGGTGTGGCTCTTAGATACGAGAGAAAATTAAGATGTTGGTTTCTTGGAAAATATTTGGGGAAAGTATATACATTTTCTAAGAAGGTAAGAAAACGTATTTAACGATAAAACCCTTATAACAGCGTTTTGGTAAGATAAACTGTGTTTGATGAATGAATATGGATGGAGAGGCAGATTTGCACCAAACAAAAGATGAACTGACAGTCTGAAAAATTACATGAGTAAGAAAGGAGTGGATATTAGGATGACGTCTGACAAAGAGCAAATCTATACAACAAATACAAGCAAACAGAATAATATAACTAAATCACATCATCGCATCCTGGCCGCAGTAACTTTTTTTTTACCTAAAAAAAAATCTTTTATATGACTCCAATCTCTTATAAATCCGAATGACCCATAACGTACTTCCGAAAAGGAAAAAAGGCAACAATAATTCACGAAGAGAGATTGCATAAAATCCCAGGATTTACAGAACGCGGGTTTCGTGGCCACACAATGAGATGAAATCGTTTAATTTTGCGAGAACACCGTCTCTACTGTTTTAAATTTAATTACAATCCCCATTTATCCCCGAGGCATTTTTTGGTCCGATTTACTGTTCAGCTATTTTTGTAGGGAAAATTTCTGGAATAATTGATTCCTAATTGTATATTCTATAAAGACTTTTGAACATTCATTGGTTCTGTAGTTGTTCGGAGTTTCATAACTTCTTATCTATTCTTCATATCTCTCTGCGATTTTTTAGAAGATTTATTAAGGACCCTGGGATTTTTGGGTTGGTTATTGTTTGGATTAGTAGGTCCTTCTGAAGTAAATACTCGTAGAATTTTGCCCATTATCTATTGTGTTACATAGATAGTTACTTATTGTTTTAATCACGATAGTAACTCTATCTGTCTGTCAATCGCTCTTTAACGCCAAAACTACTGAGCTGATTCAAATTTAATAGTAGTAGTAGTACTCAGATAGTTCAAGAGCTTGAGAAACGGCAAACTACTTTCACAGCATTCGCGGGAAGTAGGTCCCTCCAATGCGGAAAACAGCTGTTGTCAAAAGTAAGTTGTCTACATAATGGATTTACACACAAACACACCCATACATACATATAGCGTAAACTTATATCTATTCATACATATGTAACTGCAAGCGTATCTTACAACTTCCAAGGCACCATTGACACGTCTACCGACAAATGATATCATGTTCCACTAGCGTTCTCTCTCTTATGACTGATAGCGGTTCCTATCTATGTGGCTCAAGTTTGTTTGGGGACGTAAATGTCGCATAGTGTTTTGTTCTTTGTTTTTGGTGGGGAGAATTTCTGAAAAAATAAAAAGTCAATAGGTGTGATGGTAACAATTACTTGGTAGAAGTTTTCTCGTACAAAACTGCATGTTTAGTTTTCTTATACAGGAATGAATTTTATCCAGTGCGCAAACTTTGTCAACTTATAGTCAAATAAGTTTTATAGATACGTATATTTTTATTTTGTTGTGTTTTAGTACAAAAAAGAAAAGTTATTGATATCGAAAGATGTTTATTTTGTAACCGATTGTACGGTCACAGTCGTCATAGTAGGCACGGCGGCGACGCGAAACCGGTTTACTGACGCGAGCGCTGCTCCAAGCGCATAAGAATAGTTGGTATCCATATTTTGCTGATTTTAGGGCGGACAAAAAAAGCAAAAAAAAATTTTTACTGATGATGCAGATATTTTCTGTTAATGATTCTGGACCACCAGTTCTTTTTTGTGCACTGCTTAAAATTCATTCCTGTATAGGTACACGTGAGTGATAACTCCAACTTTACAAGACACTGAAAGAGACAAATAAACCATGTATTTTGGGAAGTCGGTTATAAGACTTGAAGGGGCATTTGCCGACCGGGGCTGCGGGATTGTTTGAAAGAGTTACCGCGGCTCTGGTACATAAAGGTGTACGTTTTAGTCAGTAAGATTCTGACACTAGCACTTTAACGATAAGGTAAATTTTGATATACAATGTTAAAATATATATATATATATTTCAAGATAAAAGAAACATCATATTTCTGTTATTTTTTATCATCTAATAGTGCTTCATAAAAGGTTTTATAAAGAAAATATAAAAAATAAATTCTATCCCGTTATCTATCTAAAGTGGCGTGTTCACGACCTATTAACGAGTTCCGTTTCTATTTTGTTGCAGTCAGTAAAACGCACGGTAAGTTTTATTGTCTTACTAGATATGCAGGCTTTTTAGGCAGACATAAGTATCCTTGGCAGACGTCTTTTTATTTCTAAGTATTTTTCCTCTTTTTTATAAAAACGGAGACTTGCCAAAGTTGTATGGAGGTTTGTTGCTCTTTCACGCAAAAACTACCATATGGATTTTGAAGAAACTCGGCAGTAATATAGTTTATTCATTACAATATTGTATATGCTACTTCTTATCCGAGGTGTGGAGTTCCTACGAAACGCGAGTAAACCATTAATGAAAGCGCTAGTTAATAAACCACTACAAATGGATATTTCAAAACTATTTTACTACAAAAGACATACAAAATACAGCCACATACTATTGTTGGTTAAGCCAATAAAGAGTATTGCTATTAAAATAATGATATTCACCAAAGATTTATCTCCGGCTATTTATCATTAGGGAATATTGTTGTACTTGAGGGCTTTTAGTTAATTAAAAGAAGAATAATTTACTAAAATATTAATTTTATATAGCTGTATTGTTTTTATTTACTGGCTTTCAGGCTGATGACGTCTCGTAACGATCAAAAATGTTCAAATGACAGTCGGATCCCACCAGTATAACGTGCTTCCTCGCCCTTATATTTTCTTAAGAATAGTACACGTTTGCAGATACCAATTCTTTCCGTCAACATTCGTACATTGAGTCATCATCACTCTGTTTAACGAAAACTATTTAAAATCTAAAGACAAATACCTAACCATCGAAAAACCACTAAAGATTTTTTTCCCATTATCTTAATCACGAAGAGATATCCATTATGACGACTTGTACGGTTGCAATTAAACATAAACTTAAACACATATCAATACTCAATACTCAATACTTTTATTGCTTTTCACATGTATTCTTAGGTGGTAGTACTTATAAATAGTTCACATGGGTTAGGAGAGAGGAAGCTCTTATCGGCTATGTTACTTATTATTGTTGACTAAGACTAAAGTAGTTATATAGGCAAATATCGATCTCAGTGGCGTGCACTTGGAGAGGCCTATGTCCAGCAGTGGACTGCGATAGGCTGATGATGATGATGATGATGATGATGATGATAGGCAAATAAGTTATACATATTTATATTTTAAGGTTTTTTTTTTAAAATTTATTTAAACACTTAATCTGCACTGTAAAGTTGGAGACTGTGTGTTTGCGCGTATATGTGTGTGTGTGTGTGTGTGTGTGTGTATGTGCGTGTGACTGTTTATGTCTTTATATTTGTATCATTTAGGTATTCGTTAATGGAATAGTAGCATTTACTTATAAGAAACTAGCTTCTGCCAGCGGTTTCACCCGCATCCCGTGGGAACTACTTCCCGTACCGGGATAAAAAGTAGCCTATAGCCTTCCTCGATAAATGGGCTATCTAACACTGAAATAAATTTTCAAATCGGACCAGTAGTTCCTGAGATTAGCGCGTTCAAACAAACAAACAAACTCTTCAGCTTTATAATATTAGTATAGATTGTCTAAGTTTTTTTAAAAATATATTAATTTTATCTTCTCTTTTTATTTGTGCGGGTAGTTTATTGTACAATTTAATAGACATAACGTAGGGACTTATCGAGTGCATTTTTAAGCTAGACTTAGGTATATTTAGTTTAGTGCGGGGTCTGAGTTGATAGCGTGATTGGTTGTCGTCTCGTTGAGTGTACAGCTCTTGGTGTTTACGGACAAATTTGCATGATTCTAGTATGTAGATACAGGGGAGAGTTAAGATGTTGTGTTTTTGGAAGAATGGCTTGCAACTGTCTGTTTGCTCTATGATATATATAATAGATAGACATACTCTCACAAAACACCATCGGTAACTGATACAGCACAAACTTCTCGCTCATCAACCAAATGAAGCATAAAGTGAAGATTAAAAATCCAATTTAAACGAGAATTTAGAAGTTAATTAGCTGATTCAACGGTTCATCTAAAACAAGCTGACTAAGCGCCAATAAAGTTTTCAATGGGAGCTGGGAAGAGCTAGCATCTTTCCAGCGAGTACTTTCATCTCAAATGATGAATTTTCCTTGTGAAGAAATAGTGAAAAGCGTTATGACTTAATGAGGTCTTTAACTAAATAGTTTATGTGTGTATCTAATATGATTATGTCCATAAGAAGGTTACGCTTTTATCTTTTTATATCTGTCGTGTTAGTTTACTCAGTAAAGATAAAGATAGTTATTTGACTAAAATATAAGTATGCATTACAAACAGGTTTGCAAAGCAAGATATTGCATAAAAAAACTGTTTCAAAGAAGTTATCTTTCATAAGAACTAACAGTATATAAATTGACATGAAAAATAATAACATTTATTTTTATGGTAAATATCCCGTAGGTAGCCGCAAGAAAATCGAATAAATAAAATTAGGTACTAGAGGTATTTTATATAGAGAATACAAGAGTACCTATTATTTCAAATTACTTTCGTTTGATTAGTTTCTGAAAAATATTACATTTCCAAATATTAGGTACATTTAGATGATATTTAAAAATATTCCAAGTATTTTTGCAAATATTAAATGTAAACTTTTGAGAATTTAATACCAAAACAAAATCGTATTGGTTTTTATTCCCTCAAGGATAGCTAATAATTTAAGTGATATTAGAAAAACCACATTAGGTATCAAAGGGAATTATTAAGAATACAAATACAAGTCCGTTTTATGTTTGTTTGATATTTGTAATATATTTTTTACTTTAAAAACAAATTCTCAAAAGGATACTTTATTTTATTTCAATTTTTCCTTCGGCTGCTTTGTAAATAGAATTCTAAAACGTGTTTCTTATTTTAATGGGTTCGTAAAATATAAATGTACCTACCGAATTTAGTTTTGTTTTTGTTCAGAAGAATATATAAATATCCTTATGTTTAAAAAAATCATAGAAGAAAATGAAAGCAAATACTATATAAAGTCCTCGCCAAAGTTTCTGGCGGCTCGCAACTAGCTTTCGAGCGAACTTATGGCTCATTCACGTGCTTACACTTTTACTACATAACAAAAGACAATTATACGTAATTTAATCATCACGTAACAAATTAAATATAGAACACGAATGTGTCGTAATATAACTAAAAATAATCCTTTCATTACGTCATTGAACTGTCAATAAAAAAGCAATTGTCATAAATGGAATGAAATTTCGTCATGTAATTTAGGCACTTATTCCCTAAAAGAATGTAATAACAAAACAAAAATACGTAATAAAATAATAATATACCTACACGAATAGTAGGGGAGGCGACGACGGATTTTGGGAGTTACCTGAGAACATCAGATTACCTAACATATGAGAGAATAATTTTAGTCCTGGTGAGTAGGTAAATACTACATTCACATACTTAGAGTTCGTCAGATTAGTAAAAAAGCTGGAAAGCATCAGGTGGATTAATCAACTGCTATATTTATTGAATTTCTAATGCTCTAACTAACGTTTCAACTGAATTCTTGGTCCGCTCGAATAATAAACCTTGTTCTCCCGTATTTATATACGAATTTAAATTGTCTACCTGATTTTTTGATAAATAATTTGCTGCCGAAACCCGGGCTAAACTAGGAACCTTTACATTTTTAAAATTACTACAAAATTAAGTAAGTAGGTCCCAATAACGCGCGAGTTCCTACCTATTTAGCATAGGGATCTCCTGTACTATAAGGGTTACACGTGTTTCACTGGAGGGTAGGGCTTGTTGACTGAAAATAGAAAACTCAATAATACATCTCGACTGGTAAACCCAACAGTTTATATTTGGCAAAATCCTAACCATCATTAGACGATTCAGTCAGTCATTGCGATATAAACTTGAGAAAACTTTCTTCATCATTGACTTCTACTGGTGGACAAAGGACTCTCCAAAATAGTGTTAGATTTGCCGGATTTCAACGGGATATAAATGCTGACTTTTATTATAATTCCGAAGCCGAGTTTGTTTGTGGTAAAACTTTTCAACCGCTTTCGGTGTGACAAGATTGATGAAGCAAACATGTAGGCGGATGACTGGATGATAAGCGATTATCGCTGCCTTTTGACACCCGCAACATTGGAGGAGTCACAAGTGTGTTGTTGGCCTACTCACGATAAGGTGTGGGGTCTAGCTCCCAGGGCACAAGGTTGTAAAGAACAGCCACTACTATTATTAAAATAATTACCTATAACTGCGAGTTTAAGTATATCTGTCTATTGTGCTTTAACGCTAACACGTTCAGAAACGATTCAAATAAAATATTAGACACAGGTAGTCTGGAACCTCAGAAAGGTAAGTCACTTTATATGTATATCCAAGAAGAAATAGAAGAAGTAGTTGCATTGGAATATGATCGATATAACAGAAAACAGTCACTGCTATCTAAAATAAACAAAGAGGTACTTATTTACAAAAACAAAAACGTTCCCCACAGTATTACAGGTCAACAACACACTCAAATAATCTGTGCCCGTCAACAATCCATTTGCCTTAACCAGAGAACTTCCATAGTTGTGAACATGCTCAAAGTTAACGCGTAGGTAACAATGCTGAAGGCTCCTACATTGTTTCAGCCTGACACTGAAGGGGATAAACAATTCATAGTTTGTTCTAAAGGTGGAATTGTAGGTTTTGACGATGTGGAGTCCATTTTGGATTTGTAGGAAGGCTTTGTAGTAGGTGAGTTTCCTATTTGGATTAAAGAAAGAACTTTTGAAAAAAACCTGTGTGCTATAAATACTTATAATTTTGCTGTTAAACTCAATTATGTGGCAATGCTGCCAGCCTCTTGGGTACACTCCCGGTGGGCAGCGATGAGGAGTTTTTTGATGCCATTTTATAATTGTTTTTAGTTGTATATATGAATAAATAAGTTTATTTTCACGTCATGTAAATATGTACATTATGATAGCAAATCTATGTTTTGATAATCATCAGTATTGGTCTAGCAAAGTTAATTATAGGATTCGAAATACATACTATCTTCCTATCTACTTATAAATTAGCAACAGCCATAACTATACAAGCATCAAAACCCGTCCTACAACTAAGTACAATAAACCCATACAAATATCTGTCACATCTCACCTAATAAATTCTAAACCAACACCCATATATCAGATTTCCCTTTGATTCTGAGATCGCGTTTACAAAGCGACCTATTAGGTTTATTGAAATAGTCTAGACAATAAATTGTTACATGTTGTGTCTAGAATCAAGGTTGTACAATAAAAGTAATTTTATACGCGGTTCGAACAATATGGCGGAGTAAATTGAGTTCATATCTTGGTTATCATCGTGCGCTGTAGACAGATAAGAAGTTTTTTTAAGTAGAACTGACAAGTTTTCAAGATACTGTACTAAAGAAAAAAGATATTATTTTTAACAAAAATAAATGACAGTAAAAAACAGTGAAAGAACATTTTTGTCCCCTTAAAGCTGTCCTATATAAATGTTGACGTAAAAAACTGCTAACCAAATTAGCCTACTTTCAATTAATGCTTTAATATTTTGACTTTATCTTTGTCATGTTGCTTTAAAATACAATATTTTAACTAATGAAAGTAATACTGAGTTTCCTTCCGTGACATAATTAGGTATGAACGTCATAACGTTAGACCTTTTCCTTATCACTCTGTTCACTTGAATGTGTGCGTGACTTCTTCATGTATCTCATACTAGCTTCCGCCCGCGTCAAGTTCGGTTATAACGCGTTTCCAAGAGAACTCTTCAAAAGCCCGGGATAAAAACTATCCTATGTTCTTTCTCAAGGTCAACTCTATCTCTGTACCAAATTTTATTAAAATCAGTTCAGTGGTTAAGACGTGAAAGCGTAACAGATAGACAGGCAGACAGACAGAGCTACTTTCGCATTTATAATATTTATAGTAGGGATGATTGAAGTATTGTAAAGAGATATATTTAAATAATATATAATTAAACCTCAAATCAAAATGATTATAAACTTCTACTCCACATCCACTAACTGTCTGTTCTGTTTATGACTATTCCTAACAATAGGTCGGTCGCTTCAGAAAGTTACCCGGCTATAGTTCGCTGAACTTCAACTGTAACTTGCTTCCAGTAAACGTGTTACCTAGTTTGATGGACAGTAATACAAACTGCGTTTACCTGTAACAAAATAAATTTGGTTAGGATCAATTTATGAAAAGGGCAGGTATTAAAGGTCGTCTAGAATAAACAGAGGTATTTTTACCTAAGAAAGGAAGCTTTAGTACGAAGTGAACTCGTTATAATCACATCAACTTTAATAAAAGCGGAGCTGGTAATTTCATGGTTAATTTGCACGATTGCTAGATAGCACAAAAAGATTTTTCAATGCCAGAGCACTATATCAAAATACCAGGAAGAATAACATCCATAATTTAAACACTAGGACATCTTGAGAACGAATAAAAAATGGAATTATGATGACTCAACGGACTTGACCTAACATAACATTTTACGACCACAAAGATGGTGGAACTTGGCCATTTTTTTGCAGTTTAGGCTCTGTTTTCTATCGTAAATTCAACGTTTTTTCTATCTTACTTTATAGGCCGTCTGTTTCATCGCCAGTAAATTACTAAGACGAAATTTTAGGATGGTTATCAAATATTTAGAGTCAGGAGCTGAATACTTTCTGAATATTAAGTTTGGAAGTATTTTGGGCTTGTTCCGAAGTTATATTTGATTTTGATAACGCCTTAGGCTGCGGTGGGTGTTGATTTAGTCTTGAGAGTTGGCGATATCTTGTTATTAAAATCTTCGCTTTCGAGGAGCTAGAGAAACTAAGAATTCGAATTAAATGTCCCTCTGTCGGAATTGATTTTTAATTACACAGTCTGATTACGGATTTTCTAGTGTATGATTGAAACTAAAATCTTGTCTACATCAATTTTGGTGGTAAATATTTTTTTTCACATGTTTATGTTTAAGACTTTAAGAGAAAAAAACGGAAACATACTAAAACTTCGCTGTTCGTCTGTACACTCTTTCGGCACCAGGCTGTACCTCATGAATCGTGATAGTTAGACAGTTCAAATCGGTTCTCCTTGCCATTAGAAGTAGACAGTACTATTTATTATCTGGTTAGTAGTTACCTAACCTACAGGGAAATACTTTTTTTAAGAAAAACCTCTTTACGTATTTTATCCGTCTTCTGAAACATCAACCCAAGGGCGAGCTAAATTGAATTAATGAATCAGAATTCGGAATGCGGGATAGTGGTAACTTATTTTTCAAATGCCTACTAACCAAATGGTTTACTTTACTTACATAATAACAGACTTTTTTTTTAGATTTTTGTTGTTCTAAATTAAATCCAGTACAATTTACTAATGTTACTGATATTTGTCTATCTCCCAATTTGTAACTAACAGAATCCAAAAATTGTTGTAAGTATGGCTTATTTCTCTGTTGTTAACATTTATAAAACAAAACAAGCTTTCATCTTTCATCAAGAAAACAACAAAAATAATCATCACAAAAAAAAACTTTATCCAAAAACGAGGCAAAAACAAAATACCTGTGATCAAATTGTCGCAAATAAATATATTTGATATAAAGTCGAGGCTCACGTTTGTCCTACTTGTTTCCAATATAATCAATTGGGGCACTGTAGTGTGAAATATTCTAGATAGATGCTCATCGGAGCCGAAAGGGCCACTTTTAGGACCCAGCGAGGTATATTTTACGCCTTTTATGAGACTCAAGGTTGTCCTTTGGGTGAAAAGTGGTGTCTTGAGTTGGGACCTAGATACATCGATTTTTGGAGGTAGGCAAATCATGTAAGTGTATATTTTCTTGTGAAGAGCACCTTATTTTGTGTTATGACACAATCGAGTACCAATTGCACCCATTTCAAAGGTGTAAATGAGTGCTGATGTACTTCAAGGGTAGATAAATATAGCGACGCTTAGCACACGCATTTTTTACAAATGCTGAAGAAAAATTACCTCCACAGAATCACTCTCTAAGAAATATTCAAAACACGAATGCAGAATAATTTAGTAAAAAATAATTGACCGCGATCCCTTTTTAATTTCAGTTGGCGTTGGTATCCTAATCAGCTTTTGCAAAAATAATTACAGGCTCCCGAAATTTTATTCCTATAAAGTTGGCTAACCGTTAGCCTGAGGCTGGAAATAGACAGAAATTCTTAGTAACTACAATTCTAAAAGGACCAAAATGCTGTATTTTGATCCTTTTGTACGAAGTTGTGACCTTAAAGTAAATTATAGAATACTAGCTTCTGCCAGCGGTTTCACCCGCATCCCGTGGGAACTACTTCCCGTACCGGGATAAAAAGTAGCCTATAGCCTTCCTCGATAAATGGGCTATCTAACACTGAAAGAATTTTTCAAATCGGACCAGTAGTTCCTGAGATTAGCGCGTTCAAACAAACAAACAAACAAACTCTTCAGCTTTATAATATTAGTATAGATTTTATGTAACACCGATTAGTTGAAAGTTAGTACATTCAGTTTAGTGATTCATCTTCTTGTACCGTATTGATATTATCGCGGATTAAAGGCTTTTTGATCAAAATTATGTTTTTTTTTATTACAGATTATTTTAGACTTCTTTACAAATATATTAATAGACTTAGGTCTTTCCTCGCAATATAATGCGCCAATGTTAAAAAAAGTAACTAATGATTCCATTCGAACAGCATTTTGAAGTAGAAACAAGACGCGGAAGACTGGCTACAGAACAATGGTTATCCTGGTTAATTGATTAATGAAAATATTATGTTAATACTTTTGACTTTGATTGATGTCTCAAAAACTCTCACTAATTACTATTGAAAATTTTATTTTCACCCAAAATTCTTTTATTTCAGCAATCTTACGAAACCCTTTTTTACGCGAAGACAGCTTTTATTTGCCGATCCACTGTCAAGTTGAAGATTTCTTCAGGATCGTAAACGGCTCGAATTACTAGGAGCAATTCAGCGGTTTCACTCGACATTGATAAGGGAAGGACTGGTATTTGACTTGAATATTTAAAACTAAAGATCGCCTTTGTACTGCATATTCAATTAATACGCGTCTTACACCAAAATAAAAGCCACCAAACCAAAACACCAGAGGTGTTTTTGTCGTTATAGCGGCAAAAGATACATTATCTGTGAAGTTTCTGACCGTCTGAACTGTCTAAATATCGCAACTCATAACACGGTTATTGAGATAAGACAAACACACTGGTGATAGACAAACGGACAACACATAGACACAGATGGACACCGATATCATAGAAAAAGATGCTGTTTTTACCATTTAGGTACGGAACCTTAAAAACTAGACTTCTTTAATTTTTCACAGTCATATCTCGACTTCCAATATCATTATCGCAATATTTCAATAATCCTATTCGTAGTTCAATACGCAAAGAATCAGCTGAGCTGCAAATAGAACCTTTTTTTTTCAAAAAAACAAGCTTGCCTTATTAAAATATCTACTTTGCAATATTTTCCTAGAAAGCTGCTTAACGCTTTGATCCGAGAAGTATTGGGACGATACTTCGAGCCATCTTTTTATATTAGCTACACCAATATTGCTTATAGGGAAGTCACCGTAATATTGTTTGTTAAAAATATAGTATTGAGAACTATGGATAACGATATTTTAGTTCGCGAATTTTGTGCATTTTTCTGACTATGCATTTGATGACACTTGGTAACTATGTTGTACATTATAATGTCATTTTGAAAGGTGTTATAAAACAAGATTACATTGCTATGATTTAGTATATATTTGATTGTGTTACAGATTTTTTAAACCAGTAATACGATTTACGATAGACCAAAATATAGTTTACAAATTCTCGACAGCTATAACAAGCTATCTTTTATAACAAACTGCTTTATTAAATAAGATCTTCATCAAGATTTGTACAAGGACTAACAAACAATGCACTGTTCAAATAAGAACCAAGTGAATAAAAGTGAGCCATGACAATAATGCTTATTAAAACTACCAAAGTCAGCTCGTAGTTTCATCACGAAAATTGTAAGAGTCTTAGAGTTCAGAGTTTTCTTTCAACAAAAGAAAATATGTAATAATAAAGACTTTTTACTCCTACAAATAACAAAGAATGTACTTGTAGTGTATTCTCTTTACTAATACAATAAGGAGGAAACATTTATTTTGTGTGTTTGTTTGTACCGTAAAGACTCCTAAACTACTGAAGGCCACATTGTCGCCGAGTAACATAGCCTACCTATACTTATTTCATCCCGGTACGGGCAGTAGTTCCAAAAGGACGATTGTGAAATGGCGAGAGAACAGCTAGTACGTAATAAAAAACGACTTTTCACTTCTTCATCATAAAACAAAATCTTCAAATAACAAAGAACATACTGTATATAATATTTTTCTATTTTCCGGAACATTTCCATTAAATTAGCTTCTGTATTTTAATCTCGACTTCTCGAGTCTCGAGATTGGAACAATGTTTTGTGACGTCACTAATAAACAATCTTCAGGGAATACAGTGCTCAGCTCTTGGAAATAACACTTTGTTAAATTGGGATAAGTAATATGAGAAGCTTCTGTTATGAGATTTTCGTTGTAGTGTTGATTAAACAAGAGTAAGCGGCGCTTGTAACAATATAGGAAAAGTATACAAATAATCTTAAGGGAATTAAGCAGCAACCGTTGATTAATTGCATGGAAAGTACCACCCATAAACATAGTTCAATGGTTTTGTTTTAGCATCTTGATGTATTTCTATGAGTCTTATGTAAAGAAACTACCATCAGTAGGCTTCTTCTTCTTCTTCATAGCGAGTGGGCTGCAGGTTCAATCACCTAGCAAGCCCTGGTGTCAGAGTTTTCTCAAATCCGCCTGACGGCCTCTGAGGTGGATTTGTAACAACGACTGCTACTAAGTAGCGTTCCGTAAATTAATTGTTTCTTCTCTTATATGAACTAAGCATTAAATTACAAAAAACCTGCAGAACGAAATACCGACTGCAACATTACCCACTAGTTAAACCAACATCCAATTAATAAAAAAACCGATCCGCGTATCGCATCCCAACATCTGTCAATGTCGTAATACCCGGAGGCCATCTTGGATCGCGTCTTATTTCCAGCAATAAAAATAAAAATTGCCAGACAAATGTCACGATTACTTGGACGGTCATTAGTATCTGTTAAATTGGTTTTATTGATTCGTTTGTTGGTCTGTACGTTGTGATTGTGAGTTGTATTGATTGCAATTGGATGTTCTTGGCCTTTCAATGAATTGTTTTCATGAGTACTGTAGATCCAAGAGGCAGGGACTTCTTGAAATTATTTAACTTCTAGTTTATCTTAAAGAGCGGCTGGATGATAACTGATAGTCACAATATAAAAACTGTCTTCCTCCTTATGATCTTTACACTTCCATATGTAAATCACTGTTCAGCCAGTTATTAATCACGACTTTGAAGTGAAACCTGTTTGCAACTATTAAAAATGTTGTCTTTTTTTTCATAGAGATTGCATAGGTATGTGTTGGTCCCACATTTAAGTACTGTTTCTTTTCCAGTAAGAATCTCATCTGTAGTATTATTTATAAGAAAAAAGCTTACTTTAAGCGCGAAAACGTGTAAACCGCTAACTTTAAAGTCTGCAACCAACATTCGGATATTTTCCAATCCTACTATTATTCATTGCAATTGTCTTGTGTAATGAATAGGCTTGCTTCCGAACTGTTCCATCATCGTAGATATGATCGGTTTTACTTGAATATCGCGTGTTTTGTCTGAACAATGATAGCTATGGTATACGGATTTCTGGGTGGTTTCATATTCAACTGTTACTGTTATGATTATTTGTATCATTTTAGTACCGATTTTGAACTAGATTATATGTTATACGGTCAGAGAATCAAGTAAAAAAAATATAGTACAAATAATTAAAAAAATAATTAATTATTGATTGCCAGATAAAAAAAAAAACAACTTCCGAGCGTACGAAGTCTACAAAAGACCCCATCATACGCAAACTCATAGATTATTCCCTCACTCATACTCCAGAAAGTTCTCTACAATCGTAATATCACTACATATCCTTTGCACTCAGTGGAACACTCAACCAAGTTATCATTGTCTCCCGAGATTGAATCGCTCTGTTACTAAATTTCAAATAGCCGCAATGCCTTGATCAATATGCATTCCTGATCGTGCAGTCTTGCTGTCGAAATAACAATGCTGTCTGGATATTGTGGGTAACCGTGTATGTGTGTGTTGTTTGGTTGTGTTGGTGACCTTGTTGCTGTCCTATACCTACCCATGTGTCTTTTTTTCTGTGATAGTGTTAGGGGTTAATGAAGATACCAAGGTTCGTGGAAATTAAGTGAGTTCCTATGTAAAAAGGCCTGAAGACTTTTGAAATACTGAATAAACAATTCCATTTTTTGACATCGTTGTAGGAGAGTGAATGAGTGAGTGAGTGAGTGGTGACCATAAACTATGTCGATAACCAAATATTAAGCCCTGAAATTGACGCCAATGGGTTGAATCGGCGATTTAAAACTCACGATGCGTTTTATTTAGTAAGATAAGTAAATATTACAGCAATTCAAAATTAATAAAAACAAAAGTTGGCCTTCCGAGTTTCATGCATAACCTTTGAAAAAGGTCAGATAATAACAAAAAACAATATCGCCAAACAAGACATTAAAAATTCAATTGCAATGTGTACTAATAAAACAGAACAACACACAACGCTTTTCATAACCAAAAACTCAAATTTCTATATCGGCATTTTAAATTGGCTTTTGCAATAACCTGAAAATTGGTTCCTCATCCTTTCACAGTATCTGGGTGTGAGAAAAAATGATTTTATTTGCATAAATGAATGTTTGTCGAAACGTTTTCTTTTTCTATCCTTGAAGTGGTTTGTTTTTCGCATAACCTATTTTTAGCTGTACGACATAATGTGTTCGATTTTCAATAAATAATCAGATTCAAAACGAACAAGAATAACTTTTTAAATTAAAATAAATAATGTTTAATAATTAACATTCTTCTTAATTCAAATTCTAAAAATAGAATAAGCGTTTCAAATTCCTTGTTCAAAAAGTGCTATCCATCAAACGTAGAATCAGTCGCACAACGGCAGCGCTAAGCGCTCGCGGTGAAGCGACACAGCGGCAGCGGTAGAACTGAGCATTGTCGTTCGCTCTAACTCATTAATACCGCGCTTTCGTCGCGACAATTACATAAATTCGCGTCGGGCGTCATTCTGTGTCGAGGACCGTTTTAACGAACCAGTGCGTGGAATAAATAGGAATACTGTTCTAGTGCGCCTCTCTTTTGAGTCGAGTGACGCAACTCGAATGCTAGTAGGTACTTAAACAAGGCTTTAGGGGTGCATTTTGAGTTTTCTTTTTAGGCAAGTCGAGATACGAGTGATTTATGGTATTGCTGGCGCTAAAACCAAGTATCTACGAACGGATCGCGAAGTGGGCTATGCGCCACTATAATTTACTTGTTTGTTGCACCGAGTAGGTATAACTAATAATACATGTAACTAGTAAACAATAGGGAAATTCTACTTGTAGAATTTATATGACTTTTGTATCTAATACTACAGGTGTCACCGTCACCGTTACATATAAAATAATGAATGTAGACGTTGTTCGAGATATTTTTTGTCAGAAATAGACTGGAAAACCGGCAAAACACAAATACATTAATGACATAAATTTTCTTTGTAGCAAAGAAGTAAGAATAAAACGCTTCCCTTCGCCCACTCAAGGATCAAATTTTTCGGAGAAAAATGAGTCATTTTAAAACACAAAGGTAAATAAATGATTAGTAGGAAGATAATAACGAAGCCAAGCTATTTCCAGTCGAAAATAAAAATAAAGACCATCAAGAGGTAATTATCTCGAAATCGCGAGCTCTTCAAAGCTATCAAGTCAATTAACACAGACACTATATATTTGTTCCTTTACAGCTAAAACTACTATCATTAGCGCCAATAAGGGACTAATAAAACAATTAAATACACACTATCCTCATAAAATATCCACTCAAGTTAACAGTACTCTAAAACGATTACCGGGATCCCATTTAACCCTTGGGACGTATCACTTCGAGCTACCGTTGCAAACGTACTAGTTATTCAAATGGGTATAGTTACGCTGTTACGCAACTTGGTCGAGTGACTCGCGCTAACGAACGCGCCCGTTTGAACGGTCCACGTTTGGGTTAAATTTATGTGGGATCATTAAATCAGAGTTGCTTTTAACGCTACAACATAGCTACGGTATGCGAGCAAATAGTAGTGGGCTTTTGTTGTAGTTTCCAAATAGGAATTGGTTTAACTCTTAATTGACACTTAGCTAACTTTAACTGTCGGTCATTAGTTACTAATGATAATAATCTTTTCAAAAAATAGTTGAATGTCTGCGTACTTACACAAGTTGGAGAGAAATAGACAGTGAGTAACATAATTTCATCGACATTAATCACGGTACACGCGCTTAAAACAATCATTAATCCTAACCAAAACAACAAGTATAATGTTTTAAAAGCAAAACAAACTTCGTCAAACTGTCAATCTAGACACACGGCAGTGTGTCCGCCAAGTTCGAGCAAAAAAAGCGACACACCGGCCGTGGGTTATATTACACGAACCATTTCGGGCCAAATTCGACCCCCCTGTAACTCAAAATCTATTTTATTTACGCATATCAAATTTCTAGTATCTGTTGAGACCCCCTCACTTATCTAAAATACAAAATTTCATTAATATACCTATTGTAGGTCTTGAGATATTGACGTCAGAAAATCGCAATTTTTACTATACACTGATTCACTGATTCACTGATTCACTTATTCACTGACTCACTCATCAAAAACCTAGACCACTTCCAATGGTCGTATTGACTTGAAATTTGGCATGGAGGTAGGTCTTTATGTCAAGGTAAAGGAAAAAATCTGAAAATGGCCAAGTGTGAGTCGGTTTCAAAATAATGAAGGTGTTTTATACCAGGTGTAAATTTATACCCCTAAGGAACTAAAGCGACCTAAATTTATCTATATTTATATAATATATCTTCGAATGGTACAAAGGTTTGTATTTAGTCAAAGTAAAGTAAAAATCTGAAAACGGCCAAGTGTGTCACTTTCGAAAATAACGAATGTGTAACTTTGATCCACGAACATAATATATGATAACATGTCATGTCAGTCAGACTGTGTTTCGGATGGCACGTTAAACTGTAAGTCCCGGCTGTCATTGAACATCCTTGGCAGTCGTTACGGGTAGTCAGAAGCCAGTAAGTCTGACGCCAGTCTAACCAAGGGGTATCGGGTTGCCCGGGTAACTGGGTTGAGGAGGTCAGATAGGCAGTCGCTTCTTGTAAAGCACTGGTACTCAGCTGAATCCGGTTAGACTGGAAGCCGACCCCAACATGCTTGGGAAAAAAGGCTCGGAGGATGATGTCATGTCAGTCAGTTGGTAAATCTAGTCCATTTAGTTAATCTAGTAAAAAAAAAAAAAGTCATGGTGGCCTACTGGGTAAAGGACCAACCTCTCAAGTACAAGGGCGCGGGTTCGATCCCAGGTCAGGCAAGTACTAATGCAACTTTTCTAAGTTTGTATGTACTTTCTAAGTATATCTTAGACACCATTGGCTGTGTTTCGGATGGCACGTTAAACTGTAGGTCCCGGCTATCATTGAACATCCTTGGCAGTCGTTACGGGTAGTTAGAAGCCAGTAAGTCTGACACCAGTCTAACCAAGGGGTATCGGGTTGCCCGGGTAACTGGGTTGAGGAGGTCAGATAGGCAGTCGCTTCTTGTAAAGCACTGGTACTCAGCTGAATCCGGTTAGACTGGAAGCCGACCCCAACATTGTTGGGAAAAAGGCTCGGAGGATGATTAGTTAATCTAGTTCATTTCTTTGTAAGAAACATAGTGCATATTAAAAAATCTAAAAGATAGTATAAATGAGACATTTCTTTAACTAACTTCATCATAAGAAAAAAATAAAATAAACAACCTTACAAAAATAAATGAAATCCCACCCAAAACAAAAATGTGAAAGACTGCCAAGTTCGATAATATGGGAATGCTTCGCCTATAAAAGAAGTGAGATCTGAATAAGTACCAAGTTCCATACACATACTTCAGTTAAAAATAGTTACTTTTTAATGATGTTACTTGGCAAGTTTTAATAGAAAATTAAATACTTGATTCATTGCGTTTAGTAGGTTTATAACAAGGTGTATGAAAACTTGCCAAGTGACATCATTAAAAAGTAACTATTTTTAACTGAAGTATGTGTATGGAACTTGGTACTTATTCAGATCTCACTTCTTTTATAGGCGAAGCATTCCCATATTATCGAACTTGGCAGTCTTTCACATTTTTGTTTTGGTAAACATTTCACGGTAATAATGTCGTCTTTGATGACGTCACGTCCTGTAACCGAATGCCAAAGTTTCTTAAAGCTAACATTTCACAAGTCTGTTACAAAATTAACGCTTTCTCATCAATTGAGTCAGGTGTACTTGTTCTGATGGTTACAAGGAAATTGTATTGGAAAGGACTGGTTCTGTTGAAGGATTGACTGTAAGATTTATTCAGGGAATTTGATGATTTTTAAGGCGTGCTGTCAGTTCATAAAAGGGATCTAAGCACGGGAGCTTAAACCAATCGTTTTCGCAATCATTAAGCCTGTGATTTGGTCATGTTGATCTAGTGGTTGCAAGCTCAACTAACATGCACATGGTCTAGTGAACGAGCTTCGGATAGGGTCAAAATTGTTTTGTATGTTAAAAAAAACTTACAACCTGAGAATACGTAAAGCTACCGCTCTTACGCTTGATCTCAGTCGTGTCGGATTGCCGTCGCATCGGCCTATCAGAGAGAGGGAATATAGAGTGCAATTGTGTTTGCATATGTCATCATTCATCCTCCGAGCCTTTTTCCCAATCATGTTGGGGTCGGCTTCCAGTCTAACCGGATTCAGCCGAGTACCAGTGCTTTACAAGAAGCGACTGCCTATCTGACCTCCTCAACCCAGTTACCCGGGCAACCTGATACCCCTTGGTTGGACTGGTGTCAGACTTACTGGCTTCTGACTACCCGTAACGACTGCCAAAGATGTTCAATGACAGCCGGGACCTACAGTTTAACGTGCCATCCGAAACACAGCCAACGGTGTCTAAGATATACTTAGAAAGTACATACAAACTTAGAAAAGTTGCATTGGTACTTGCCTGACCTGGGATCGAACCCGCGCCCTCATACTTGAGAGGTTGGGCCGTTACCCACTAGGCCCAACCCACTAGGCATAATGCACTGTCATAAAAAAATCCTGCGTAGTTGGCTCATCTGGCCGTGTACCGTGTAAGGGTTTGAAAGACTTTTAAGCACAGCCTTATAAAACAACGTTACCGTGCTCTTTCTCATCAAATAAACCTCATTTCCTAAATACCAGGTCAGTTTCTCAGCCTAAACAAAGCGTGACCGAAATAAATCCGTTTTAAAATAAACGCACGATTTTATCTCTCTTCCCCACTTAGGACAGCAAATTGCAAATATATCTTCATTGTGTATCGCAATAGGCTATCTATATGTAAAATTTCATCCCCTGTTTGTTCGTTAATCCTTCTTTTGTCCTGTAATATTTATTTCACCTGGAAATTTGATTAAGCAATAAACAAAGGCAGGATTTTCATATTTATTGCTTCTGAAAAGGTTGTGTTCAGACTAGATGGGAATAGAATGTTGGATTTTCTGGAGTGTTGTGTATTCTGCCTAATTAGGTTTTTAGCGTGTAAGCACGGTAGTATGAATATGTAATAAGTACTTTGTTATAAATTAGGTCGCAATTGTTGCAGTCTGTTGGCTATTTTACATTCAAAGGCTAGACCACATATATTTTTAAGCTTAACTTTTAAGTTAAGAGGATCTTCCGATGACTATTGAATTGATTGTTATCGATTATAATGTAAAAGATATGCAGTTTTGCCGCTAAAACAGTACTTTTACCAAATGTAACTTTGCACTTTACTGGGACATAATTAGGTAAGTATTACGTACAGTTCCGTACAAAAACGATATTTTATTTTTATTTTGTCAAAATTGAAACGCAATATCCCCTCATCACTGATAATCCTTACATATCCCTGAAATAAAACAAAAATACGAATTTCAATCAGACTAAATCAATTCCCGAAGCGATAATTGATTGATCCTTTCATTATATGCCTTCAATCAACCGGTGTTATAAATAGCCCCATCCTCGCCTAGCGTAATGCAATTTGAACCTTTATAATGAAGTTACAGAGTTTCTTTTTGTTATTTCAGTGGTGCATAGGATTAGTGTCGATTTCGAAGCTTTCGTTTCCGTAGAGTATTTGTGTTTTGTTTTTATTTTTGGGTGAAGGGATAAGTTGATTGAGAAAAGGTCACTAATGTTATGGTTTCTGCGTGATGACGGTAATATGATTTGAGAATACACAGACTCTACACAAGAGAGTGGAGATATTGAAAATAAGGAATAGAATTTCTCCGCTCAAGGATACTACTGAGTGGGCGGAGACAGTATTTTTGAATACTAAAATATCTGTTCCGCTTTGTTGGAGTCTGGACTAAGATGAATATCATCAACGATATAAGTACAGAGTTTTTTATCTCTGAAAAAGATATGCTGTAATGGTGTAAGTTTGCTGAAGATTTATTGCTGAAAAAATGCAAACATCTGAATTGAGAACATCCATTTTAGAAGTTGGTTAAAACTTGAGAGGTAATTAGTGAAAACTAATTTTATCATGATAAAAAAAATGTTACAGGTCGAAAAAAAGTGGTGCGATGTTGTTGAAAAAAAATAATTATGCCAGTTACACAAAAACCACTGTATTGCGTGACTTCTCTGCCTTAGGGATTTAAAAACACGGAAGGAAAATTTAAATCCACATCGTTATACGATTCATAAATATTAAATTAAGCTATAAAAAGCCTTGAAAAATAAAAATAATTTGAAGACAAACATGTCCAAAATAGTTGAAGGAAATATGTTTATTTTTATCACCTAGTAAAAATGTATTAAAGAGACTGTTCTAAAAATAACTTCGGGCTTTTGTTTTTAAGTGATAAATATTTTCTTTAAGATTGTAGGATGACAGGTAAAGCACTCTCCTGAGCTTTCAATTATCCCTCACCAACAATGTCAATATTTACGGTTAAAAACACTTTGATATGAAGATACTTGTGATATCATCATATCAGCTAATTGCCGTACACTGTTGCACCTCAAGGGCGGATCAATCTATACTTATATTATACAGAGGAAAACTTTGTTTGTTTGGATGTAATGAATAGGCTCAAAAACTACTGAACCGTTTTTAAAAATTCTTTCACCATTCGAAAGCTACATTATCCACGAGTAACATAGGCTATATTTTATCCCGGTAGCGCAATGTGGCGCAATGGGCAGTAGTTACCACGGGACGCGGGTAAAACCGCGGAAAAACGGCTAGTGTAATATATACGTAAAAAACGTACTAATCAAAAAAACATGACCCCTAACAATTTAATCCTCTACCCAATTTACCACTTTACACAACTCGCCATAAAAAAGTAGCCTAGGCATTTTCTCATTTCTAACCAAAGTTAATAAAGTAGGCACGCCGACCCATATAATTTGGTTACACCCGTCCGTCAATGTGATCTTTTTATTAGACCCACGTTGGACTTCGCCTCGTAATGTTACTTTTCTCACCTCCGAGGACTTTCAGGGATTATCCTAGTTGTTCCCAGTTGATTTCCAGGAATTTACTGACCCTATTATTCTGGCACGAAGTGTACGTGGTTTGTTTTGGGCGTTATTAAGGGTATTTTTATGTGATACCAAAGAATTTTATATTAGTGGTAGAGTATGATATGTCTTAAAAACGTAGGCGACTCCTCCTCCTCCGAGCCTTTTTCCCAAACTATGTTGGGGTCGGCTTCCAAACGTAGGCGACTATTGCACTAAAATGCTTCTTTCAACCCTTTCTTAGGTCCTAACACGTGTATGTTTTTCTTTTAATTAGAAAAATCTGCTTTTGACATATTTTCCTTGCACCTAAATACAAAAAGGAAATCATAAACTCGAAGGACATATTAAAATTAATATTTACAAAAAAAAAAAACATTACGCAAGACTGACGAAGTACACAATAGCCTATTGTTTCAAGATGGACAAACAAATTCGTAACACTATTCTCAATACATTACGAGCGGATGCAAAGAATTTACTATTGAGTTCAATAGAATAATTTGTTTCCGACCATCAATTTGAATTGACCAAAGAGTTTTCAATTCGTCCGCTTGATTTGAGCACGATATTTTTTTTTTAAACTTTGATATCGCGTTTCAATGGGTAACGGTTTTATTTGAACGCGGAATTCTATTGGCTCAGTTTTGTTCGAATTTTGATTTCACCTTTTTATGTATATGACTTTGTGACCGTATGGAATTAATGGCCAGCGATACTTTTGCGTTCCGATACGTTGATTGAATTTGGAAATAAAATTATGTTGTGGTAATTTTCGGAAGCTACCAAGACCAGCGGTGTTGGTAGAATTTGATTATTGACGCAACGGCGGCGGCAGAACGTTGGGAGAATTCGGATATTTGGATACTGGTAATTTACACTCGATGCCACCGAAATTGGGTCACGAACTTTTAAACTCTCATTTAATGAATTGCTACGTTTTGTATAACGTGCTTAAATCCACTAGAGGCACAACACAACACTATTACTGTAAAAGGTCACAACTATCTATGTTGAGGAAAAAATACTTGGCTAATCTTTATCCCCTAAGTTACCTGTCATTTATTAAAAGCCTTCAAAAATGGACTTTAGACATAATGTACCTACATTCCATACCCTACTTCGTTTATTAACCGTAGGTACATACCTTACACTGGCGGCCATTTATAGCGTTAATACACTCAAGCAGTAATTTGGTAACACAACGCGTAATGAAGTTTAATGTGAACACGAGGATATGTTATGGAGGCATATGTGAAACTGGGTCGGTTTTGATGGATGTAAGTGTAAGCTTGTAATGTGATGTAACAGTACGTAGAACGTTTTAACTCATTATAAGACATAAAAAACCGTTTGTAAGACCCATTTTACAAATCCTTAGCAGCGATATTCAACGCAAACTTATTTAAGCGAATATTTAAGAGCAAATCAACTTATTTGTCGTAAGTAGTCTTAGTTTCCGGGCTAATCTCTAAATTATCTGGGCCTACTTTGACGGGACGTTCACTAGCATAGATAACTACATACATACCTAATGTAGCAAGAAATAACTTATGCTACTTTTTCTTAGGGTGTAGTGAATAGACATAGGTGAAACCACGATAACCCTTTTATAATAGTTGAGAAAGTAGATTTCTTCTCACGCGGGTGAAACCACAAGGAACCGCTAGTCTCATAAGTCTACTAATGCGAGAACATTACCTATTAGGCTAGGCGGTTTACACACGAGCGTATAACGTGTTCTAAATACAAAGTGAGTTCCTCGCATACTACACACTGTCTTTTGATGTTACAAAGCACGGCGCCTGAAATCCGCCTAAGGAAACTTAAATTACGAAGGTTTCTGTAATATGGTTTTGGTGTAAAGTATTTTCTTAGGTAATACTAAAATTATGTACTGGTAAAATTATGTTAAGATAGTATTAAAAATATGGACTAGTTATTAAAAATCTTGTCCACTGCTGGCATATATTTGCGGACAAAGATTAACATTTTAGAAATGATTGCATGCAATTTTATTACCAACTAGCCGTTTTCCCGCGGTTTCACCTGCGTCCCGTGGGAACTACTGCCCGCACTACGATAAAATATAGCCTATGTTACTCGCAGATAATATGGCTTTCCAATGGTGGAAGAATATTTAAAATCGGTCCAGTAGTTTTTGAGTTTATCCATTACAACCAAACAAACAAAGTTTTCCTCTTTATCTATACTAATATTATAAAGCTGAAGAGTTTGTTTGTTTGAACGCGCTAATCTCAGGATCCGATTTGAAAAATTATTTCAGTGTTAGATAGCTCATTTATCGAGGAAGGCTACTTTTTATCCGGGTTCGTGCAGAAGTTCCCACGGGATGCGGGTGAAACCGCTGGCAGAAGCTAGTAATATTATATAAGTATAAGTATAGATTACATTTTTTTATTGTTATACCTCAACAGTTTGCTAAAACAGTAAGACCAGAAGAAAATAGAATCTAGCAACTAAAATCAAACTTATTTTTTTTTTGACGTTCATAATTGCTCCTAAAGGTCTAAATTAAATAAATGATTTGATATTGACTTTGAAATATTAGTGTGAGTTACAATGCCACACATTAATGGAACTCAATAACAAAAAAAGATTTTATTTCAGTAATTTGTTTATTTTTGGCCTACAATACGACTATTAATAACAATCAGATATCAGAGAGTTCTATTTCTATTTCGAACATAAAACAAACAAACCCACATATATATTTCCTTACACACATTAACAGTTTTCGTGCACGGAGTAAGGAAAGATAGCGGAGATGTCATGAGGAAGGTAGGTGGCTTCTTGGAGGTCATGGTAACGTTTGGCAGGCGGGATCAACACGATTAGTTACTAGAACTAACGAGACGTTCGGGTTCCCTGTCAAAATACGATCAATCTGTCAAGGATGGGTCTCGATTGATTAGTGAATTTATCCTAATCTTAACTTCCTAACTAATATTATAAATGTGAAGGTAGCTCTGTCTGTCTGTCTGTCTTTTCTTCACGCCTAAACTACTAAACCGATTTGTGTGAAATTGGGTACAGACATAGTTTGGAAGGTCATGTTCAATGAACATGTTCTACCGGAACCGATTGCGATACACGGCGCCGTTCTCGAAGTTGTTCGGAAATATGTATACCTCGGGCAGACATTGCAGTTAGGTAGAAACAACTTTGAGGACGAGGTGAATAGGAGAATTCAGTTGGGTTGGGCTGCATTTGGGAAGCTACGTCGAGTCCTAACATCGTCGATCCCACAGTGCCTAAAGACAAAAGTCTTCAATCAGTGCGTCCTACCTGTCATGACTTACGGAGCCGAAACGTGGACACTGTCGGTACGGCTGGTTCACAAGTTTAAAGTCGCTCAGCGGGCTATGGAAAGGGCTATGCTCGGCATTTCTCTGAGGGATCGCATCAGAAATGAGGTAATCCGTCAGAGAACCAAGGTCATCGACATAGCCCACCGAATCAGCAAGCTGAAGTGGCAGTGGGCTGGCCATATTAGCCGAAGAACCGATAACCGTTGGGGTAAACGAGTTCTAGAGTGGAGACCGCGCCTCGGCAAACGTAGTGTAGGACGTCCTCAGGCACGGTGGAGTGATGACTTGCGCAAGACGGCTGGCAGGAGCTGGATGCGAGAAGCCGAAAATCGATCTCAGTGGCGTGCACTTGGAGAGGCCTATGTCCAGCAGTGGACTGCGATAGGCTGATGATGATGATGATGATGATGATAGTTTGGAACTTGAGAAAGGACACAGGACAGTTTTTATTACAAATAAATATAAAAATAAAATTTCTTCCGGACATTAGCGCCATCTATTGGTCAAACCAAAAATTTGCGGGAAGTCACTATTCCACGCGAACGAAGTCGCGGGCTAAAGCTAGTTTTGAATAAACTGAGCCGGTTCTAATGAAGGTGTAAAGCTAGTGACATTCCTCTTTCCCCGAACACCCGCCTTTTGGGCGCGCTACTTTATCAGGAGACATTGCGTTATGACATCTCCGCTTATCATTTTGTTCTCCATGGTGTAGTGGCTAATTAAAACGATACGATATGAATGTGGGCGTGTCACATACCGCAGTCGGAATTGTCAACAATCTTAGAGAGCAAATTAATTTGCTTCGTGAGTAGTAATAAAGTTAGGAAGTGGTTGTATTTGTATTGGTACAAGGAAAACAGAAATATATGAGTCATAAACACGTTTAATAGAAAATCTGAAATGTTTATTGTATTGCATTGTATTTATAGGTACTATGTGGTTAATATAGAGAAAAAGGACGACCAAAGACAACGATGGATAGATTGTGTGAAACACGATATGGCTGAATAGAATGTCACAAAAATGTTGTATACAAATGTACATATCAAACAATTTTTAAGGTTCTTCTAACCTACAGACAGACAGACATGTGTTGCTGGGGAGTTTGTTGCGCCACTTCTTCTTCCCAGCAAAAACACATAGGAAGTGGTGAAGGGTGGGCGTTTTGGGGGCTGTCTATTGTAAATTTTGAACGTCAGGGTTCAAAAATCAAAAAACAAGTTTTTTTATTTTTTCAAACTTGGCTGCAAGAGTGCTGTCTTGCAGCCAAGTTTGAATAAATGATTTTTGATTTGAAAAAAAAAACTTGTAAGATGTTAGGTATAGAAATATCATACTGCGTTAACTCCAAATAAAATTGGAACTTTTTGGTGTTAATCCTCATTGGTAACCAGTAATAGCAGATAATCTAGCGTTGGGAGACATTAAGTGTAGACAGGTGAGATCCTTAAGTTAAATGTACCTTCATTAATATATTAGACATATAAAAAATATGAAATTCAACATCCAAATCGGACAAATAATCATGTGACAAAACGAGGTATACCAAAAGCTATAAATTTTCCTTTACCCACAAAAATAAATTACGCCAGTTCGAAAATTTTAAACAGGAACAAATTGAATAGTTGATATTCCATCATCCGTTAAATAATAAATCATTGGGTTACTAGTGGACAGTTACTAGCGGACAGTTACTGGCCGAACGTTGCCATTATTGAAGGCTGTGCACTTTGACAATATGATGTATGATGGTTGTGCGGAAAACTCGCTTAATATTGCTGAAGCATTTTATTTTACAGTAAGTGTAAATATACTTGTGCAAATTTTAAACGCTTGGTTATGGCTGAGTTTCTGTGTTTATTTATATTGTTTTAGTCTGCTCGTGACCAAGGATTTGTTAAGGATCCGAAACGTCAGGATTAAATAATATTAATATAACCGCGATAAAATCCATAAAAGTAGTTTTATTTAAATGTTTATTTATGATTAATTTTATTAAAATTGTTGATATCATCGACACTTCTTCCCAAGATTCTCTTCTTCGCAGATAATTGTGTTATTATGTGTCTTTAGGTAGTTTTCACCATCATTTATTTATGTCCAAAATAGATACTAAATAATTGTACTACATCGTGTATGTCATAAATTACTTTTAATTTAATGCTTTTCAGAAATGAAATTGTGTGGGATGTTTTAAAATTAGTGTACGTATATGAGAGACAAAATCTAGATTAATCCGTCGGTGTAATTAAGCCTGTATGCTTAGGCGTGACTGACGTGTGTCTAATCTTGACACAGACTTATCTCTGAAGCTAATTATTACAACAATAACTGCCTATTTCACTGACTTCTGGGTAGGAGCAATTTTGAAAATAAATTCTTATAATATGCTACCTAATTTGTGTAATAATACATTCTACATCGGACGTTTTTTTTTCAAGAGTCTGATATTAAACTATCTGCAGCCTTTTTCGGTAAATGATAATTACAGAAATTAATGAGAATTTTAACAAGTAACTGATCTGAATACAGGTTCAAAAAAGTTCAGCAAAATTACTTCAGTTTTAGATTGTTCATCTATCTGGGAAGCCATGTCAAGGATATATATGTCGCAGGGATATGATAAAAACGGGGATTTGATCAAATCACGGAGGATGTTAAAATAACAACACGATTTTATCTTTTCCCTAAACAAATCTAGTGAATTGAACAAATCCCTAAACTGGTTCAGTGAAATGACAAAAAACATGTCAGGTTCTTGTTTGGGTCGCGCTTGCAAACACTAGGCAAGCCGTAGGTGTCTGTCACGCACGATGCAAAACGTATAGATGTGCCTGGAAGAAAAATAAAGTTTTATCTAATTCACGATGCCACAAATCAGCTACATGTTTTAATAAGTTATTATTACAAATAGGCATATCTTACGCAACTAAAATATAAAAAAAAAATGTTTTCTTCATTCTTTAAAAAAAATATTGTTTTGAGTAATGGTTATTTTTTATATCAATATTTCCTTGTATTGCACACACCTGATTATTATAATTAAATAGGTATATCTTACCAAATAAACCTTTAAAATATCAAAGCAAAATTATTTTTGTCATTTCACTGAACCAATTTAGGGATTTGTTCAATTCACTAGATTTGTTTAGGGAAAAGATAAAATCGTGTTGTTATTTTAACATCCTCCGTGATTTGATCAAATCCCTTAGGGAATTGATCAAATCCCCGATTTTATGATATCCCTGCGACATATATATACGGTAGTTTCCATGGCACACGAGTAGAACAGCTGGCTAGGTATTATAGATTTTGTAAATGTATCCAATGTTACCCAAAATATGATCTAATACTCAGTTCTAATTAGTTACTTGTACCCACATTAGAAATATAGGTACCTTTTTCAAACAAACACAAAGTCATCCCATCATTGTTCATCTCCACAAAAGTAGGGGGTCAGTATAACCAGGTCAGCTGGAAGACATCACGACTAATACGTAACGCAAATGGTTGCGATCATCGTTATGATGGACGCCATTTTGGATATGGATTGTACCTACATCTGTAAGTATATGTATAGCTACCGGACATGGCTTTACTCGGTATGTAGGAGCAGAGAAGAACATTTTGGGAAAAAATACAAACTTCCGAATTGAGAACCTCCTCCTTTTTGGAAAGACGATTAAAAATGTGTTTGTCAAGGACGACGTGATGTTTTTCCGTTCTCGGGTGAATAGGTAAATGATCGAAACGCTATCACAATAAAACGACTGAAAAGATAAATGAACGACGGAGATTTTTGCACGAGAGATAGAGATAAACAGCTGCTAAAAACTATGTTGAGTGTCATTCAATATTCATCCACATCTTCATCAACATCATCCTCCGAGCCTTTTCCCAACTATGTTGGGGTCGGCTTCCAGTCTAACCGGATTCAGCTGAGTACCAGTGCTTTACAAGAAGCGACTGCCTATCTGACCTCCTCAACCCAGTTACCCGGGCAACCCGATACCCCTTGGTTAGACTGGTGTCAGACTTACTGGCTTCTGACTACCCGTAACGACTGCCAAGGATGTTCAATGACAGCCTGGACCTACAGTTTAACGTGCCATCCGAAACACAGTCATTGGTGTCTAAGATATACTTAGAAAGTACATACAAACTTAGAAAAGTTGCATTGGTACTTGCCTGACCTGGAATCGAACCCGCGCCCTCATACTCGAGAGGTCTACATCTTCATCAACGACATCTATAAAATTCTCTCAATAATTTCATAAAAAGATTCAATTCTAAACCTACTGATCCCCTTGACAACAAAAGCTTGAACATATAACAATAATTAGGTGTTGATGGCAGTCCAACTAAGTTGCCGGGAGCCTGTATTGACAAAGTGATTGATGATCTCAGCTAATGGCGGGCGGTTACACCTTCTTGTTTAGACGTTTTCCACTATTATTGGTACGGTTTTAGTGGTGTTCTAAAACATGATTTGTTATTTTCAAAGAAAAAAATTGGTATACAGATCATTAGATAAATGAGGTAAGTATGAGTATATAGCATTTAATATGGGAAAAATTTCCTAAATTAAATGATTTAATTTAATTTTGCTAAGTATCGCCTATGAAGGTATCAATGAAGTTAAATTCGAATGAGACTTAGATTTTTTATTTAAGAATTGTTTAAGAATTGTTTGCTTTCTGCTACAACAAGTAGACGAGATCTTTTTTTTTTATAAGACTGATGGAGTCTCGCCTTCGCGGAACAATAATAAATAGATAGACGAAAAGGACAATAAATGAGGCAATGTACACACGTTACCAAAAATAAATCGACGTCCTCACCAAAACTATAAATTCTCCCCATTTGACCCTTACAAATTGAGTCGATTTTTCCTCAATATCCCCCAAAAATCCGTCAGAGAACCAATTTCAGGTCTCACAGAAATATTTTGTTTCATTTAAAGATGCGTTCATGTCGGCCGTCATTTTAACATCTTTGGCAGTCGTTACGTGGCAGAAGGTATAAAGTCTGACAAATAGTCTTACGAAGGGTTGAAGAGCCTGAATAGGTAGGCACTTAGGCAGACACTCCTCATGTAGACATTGGCACTCAGTTGCATCCAGTTAGACTGAAAGTTGATACCAATGTAGTTGGAAATAGGCAAGGCAGATTAGGATAATGGTGCATTTAGACCAAAACGAACAAAGGACTTAGTTAATATGGTTGGGACAGAATGTGCGTTTAATCGTTCCGTTTAAACGCAACCTTACATGTGTTCAGACTGTCATCGAGTGCAAAGGCAAAAGTTTTGTATGAAAACTTAAAGTCGGACTAATATCAACTGATTTGTACATTCGACAGCACACGCACGAGGAAAGCCAGATGAAATGAGTTCGTACAACTTTTCTTGCTGTACGTATGATGGAGAAAGTTTAAGGGAATGGGACGCGATTGTTTTAAAACAATTGGTGATTTTTAGTTTGGAAGAAAAAAATAATTTAAAATTAGAATGGTGAAGTCGATGTCGATTTGTTTGTAGTGGTTAATCTATGTTATGACTGACATCTGTTTATCTTTTTCCTAATCCATGGGATGGCTGTAGGTATAGAGTACAAAAGACAACTTCAATTAACTTGAGACGCTACTTTCATAATTCTCTGGATAATCGCAGCTCCTCCGAGGTTTGGAAATTCCTTAAATCGATCGGTATCGGCAAAGCTCCGGCTGCTTATAGTGGTGACACTGACGTGTGTGCTCTTAACAATTACTTCTCCTCTCCTCCTGTTCATTTGGGTGCACACGTCAGAGCCAGTACGCTGAGTCAGCTGGCCAGTCTGCCGTTGCCTGATTGTCCTCCATTTGAATGGTGTGCTGTGACCTCCGATGATGTGAAGAAGTCTATTCTCGCGATTTCGTCTAATGCGGTTGGCAATGATGATATATGCTCAAGAATGATATCCCTTACTCTTTCCTCTGTCCTTCCTGTTTTGACTCATATTTTTAATTTTTCCTTATCCTCCGGTTCCTTCCCTGATCTGTGGAAAGCAGCGATTGTCATTCCTCTACCCAAAATTGGACATCCTACTGCTTTAACAGATTTTAGACCCATCTCTATCCTCCCTTTCCTTTCTAAAGTTCTTGAGCATTTAGCTCACCGTCAGTTGTCCGCGTATATATCCAGAACGGACTTGCTGAGTCAGTTTCAATCTGGCTTTCGGCCTGGTCACAGTACATCAACAGCACTGCTAAAGGTCACCGATGATATTCGCCTTGCGATGGAAAATAAATCTCTCACGTTACTAGTTCTTCTTGACTTTAGCAGTGCATTCAACTCTGTTGATTTTGATATTCTTCTCGGCATTTTAAAATCTGTCAATATTTCCCCTTCCACCCTAAGTTGGTTTAATTCATATTTAAAAGGCCGTTCACAATGTGTCCGCCTCGGTAACCTAACTTCTGGTTGGTGCAACCTCTCTGCTGGTGTACCTCAAGGTGGCGTTCTCTCTCCTCTCCTGTTTTCTATTTTCATTGACTCTGTCACAAAGGTCATTTCTTCCCACTTCCATCTCTATGCAGACGACTTGCAGCTTTACAGACATTTTCCCTGTGCTGATGCAGTAGCTGCCATTGCTGCCATGAATCGTGACCTGGATGCGATTGGTGATTGGGCGCAGTCCTTTGGATTGCAAATTAATCCCAGGAAGTCTCAGGCCATGATTATTGGCAGCAGATACATGCGCAGCAGGCTAGATGTTGCGTCACTATCACCACTTAGTTTGAATGGGGTTCAGATTGACTACGTTAATACAGCGAAAAACTTGGGTGTTACTCTTGATACCTACTTATCGTGGTCAGCTCAGGTCAATGAAGTTAGTCGCAAAGTTCACTATACTTTTCGTACGCTGAAATGTCTTCAACACTTTTTGCCCTTGAAAACCAAAATTTCACTTGCTCAAACTCTCATCCAACCCATTATAGATTACGCTGATGCCTGTTATCTGGATGCCACCGAGGAGCTATTAAATAAACTTGAGCGTTTGCAAAATCTCTGTATTCGTTTTGTCTTTAATCTTAAAAAGTATGATCATGTTTCACAATTTCGCAAGGAACTCAAGTGGCTCCCAATTCGTCTTCGCAGGAACACTCGCATTCTGTGTCTTCTATTTAATATCCTCTTCAATCCTAAATCTCCTTCGTACCTGCGAGAACGTTTCTCCTTTCTCCGCTCTCCTGATGCGTCCTGCAGGACACATCTCAAATCCTTACTTAAAATCCCTTCCCACTCTACTGATTTCTACTCCTACTCCTTCACCGTGCACGCTGTACGGCTATGGAATAATTTGCCGCCTGAGCTGAGGAGCTGCCAGAATGTTGCCTTGTTTAAAAGAAAGTTGAAGGAACATTATCTGTCCTTATCATCATAGATGCATTTAGTATTTAGTGTATTTATATATTTATACATATATATATTTATTTATTTGTTTATATATATATATTTAGGTATATGTTAGTATTTTAGTTAAAGCTTCTTTTCTTTTTTACACACTATCTGCATCTCTTCTTATTCTAACTCTCCCATGACGGGCCTGCTGGAAGAGATTTCTTATGAAATAAGCTGTGCCTTTGTACTATGTATCTATTTTTTTCTTCTTGTCTGTATTCTGTGTGTGTACATAAACTATTAAATAAATAAATAACTTGGAAAATAACGAAGGAGCCAAAAATAAGAAGCTATGCTTTGCGTACAAATTTTAAAGGTAGAAACATGTTTCCAATATAATCTAACAAAACGTGATAATCGCAATAATAGCTAAAAGATTCTCATACTACGTACATTTTCATACGCTTTACACTCACGACGTACATTGCGGTGTACGTTTTTTATTAATTACCCTACCAATCAACACGTTTCTTCCTCAAGGCTGCGATAGTTGCATATTAATGAAAGCACAAGCATTTTCCTTGTCCTACAAAAGATCTGAGCCGTAAGTAGAGTAGTAACTAATTAGAACAGATAGCCGTAGGGCACATGTTGTCTTATAATTAGTTATAAAAAAATAGGACAAAGCTTTTATTTTTTTACTAGCCGTTTTCCCGCGGTTTCACCCGCGTCCCGTGGGAGCTACTGCCCGTACCGGGATAAAATATAGCCTATGTTACTTGCAGATAGTATAGCTTTCTGATGGTGAAAGAATATTTGAAATCGGTCCAGTAGTTTTTAAGTTTATCTATTACAACCAAACAAACAAACAAACATAGTTTTCCTCTTTATAATATTAGTATAAGTAGATTTATTTGTAGTTTCGGCTCATTGCATAATACATATAGTTTTTTTTTATTCCATGTTTTGTGTCCATTACGTTATTATTTGCCTCTGTACTGTGCACAACATAGCTTACAACATTACGTTTGATAACGCTTATTCCTTTTTTTATGTATGCACCTAATGGGGAGATTCCACCAAAAACTTTTGGTGAAAATTGATAAATTATTCAGAATATTATAATCTACTAGCTTCTGCCAGCGGTTTCACCCGCATCCCGTGGGAACTACTTCCCGTACCGGGATAAAAAGTAAGCCTATAGCCTTCCTCGATAAATGGGCTATCCAACACTGAAAGAAATTTTCAAATCGGACCAGTAGTTCCTGAAATTAGCGCGTTCAAACAAACAAAGAAACAAACAAACTCTTCAGCTTTATAATACTAGTATAGACTAGCTTCTGCCAGCGGTCTCACCCGCATCCCGTGGGAACTTCTTCCCGTCCCCGGGATAAAAAGTAGCCTATAGCCTTCCTCGATAAATGGGCTATCTAACACTGAAAGAATTTTTCAAATCGGACCAGTAGTTCCTGAGATTAGCGCGTTCAAACAAACAAACAAACAAACTCTTCAGCTTTATAATATTAGTATAGATTAGTATAGATATTCAAATTAAATATTGTAACAGGGAATCCTTTCAATATTATATATCCAGACACATTATAGGTACTTGAGTGTTATAAACCACATTAAGAGTTATCCTAGCGAGAAAGTCTGTATATAGTATAACACTATTCAATATAACTAATTAGAATCATCTCGTATAATCAGTACCAATAAAAACCTAGTACATTTTCAGATCATTATTTTCTGTTCAAAATATTACTGAGAGTAATACAGTATCATTGGACATTGCCATTCTCTTCGCAGATAAGTAATTGGTTCATTAAAATATTGATGCAAATCTCCTCTGGGGTTTGTTATATTTTCCATGCAATTAAATGTTGTTTATTAACTTGATTTATTGCTGGACTTGTAATTTTAAGTCGTCGTGGCGTAGTGGTTAAAGCACCTGCTTCTCAAGTGCGGTTATATAAAATTACTAGCTTCTGCCAGCGGTTTCACCCGCATACCGCGGGAACTACTTCCCGTACCGGGATAAAAAGTAGCCTATAGCCTTCCTCGATAAATGGGCTATCTAACACTGAAAGAAATTTTCAAATCGGACCAGTAGTTCCTGAGATTAGCGCGTTCAAACAAACAAACTCTTCAGCTTTATAATATTAGTATAAATGTATGATTTTTATACCTATTCCTTGAATGAATCAGATAAAGTCATGTATTAAAGTTGAAATGCATATATTTTTTGCAGAAACAAATAAGAGGAAAGCAAACATAATTATCTTAAGGAAATCCTTTTTGCAACGAAATGTAGATTTGTATTTGTGTAATGTATTCTCATTAACATTTCGTACACTTCCTTTCTTTTTGGAACGAAATTATTTCACTTGGCTTGCCCAAAACATTACCTATTATAATTGAGTAGATATGTATGTCGTAGACAGTAAACCGACCAAAAGATTGCTGTTGAGACCACGGCCTTAAAGAATTGAGCCGATAGTCATTTTGAATCTGTGACATAGACGGCGCGCCGCGTTGACCAACGAGTTTTATTGTCTGTGCACGCGTTCACGCGCTGTCATCGAACGCCATTCTAATGTGATAATGTTTTTCTTTTTTATATTTTGTCATAATAATTACTTTAGTACAATACATCAGTTTATACAGTCTACAATTTTTATCGATACCACCAGATGTCGGTAGTGTAGTGTGTAGGGTAGATGTCAGTGCGAATCTAAGTGAAAATTGTGACGACAAGTGAGGGTAGTTAAAAAACCCTGTGCTTCACGAAGACGCTAGCTGTCATCAGTCCACCCGTGACCACGGTCGGTGCGATTCCACTGAAACGTCGGTAAAATAAAAAGGTAAGTATAGTACTTTTGTATACAGTATCACGTTAAAGTCCCGATTGTTTATAAATATGTGTACGAACAAATCGTGAAAGTTTAAAAAATCTGAATTGACACTATTCCTTTACCACATACATAGGTGTTCACCTTGCTTCCAAACCATGGCAGGCCCTGATTAAAGATAAAATAGGTATGTATTTCCATTACTCTTCTCATTATTATTAAAATATTTGGGTCGTTTAAGAAGTTTTACGAGTCACGCGGATATGAGATGCGATGTTCGTTCTAAAACGTTCGAAAAGTACGGATTCGAGCGTAGTGGGTACTGATGGTAAAATAAATCGAGTTGAAATGTTGAATCTTGGATGTTGCTTAATTTATGAATCATTACAGTTAATATTTGATATCTTTTCACATGATAGGAAAATATGATCATTTCTCCTATGCTATTTTATTTGTCATACTATCGGTTCGTATTTAGGTACAATAACAATACAATTGGATGTAGGTATTTATTGATACTTTAATATTTCCAATTTATATTTCTTACTCCAAGTACCCCAATGGAACTGCATCTTGCATTCGGATAAAGATGTCTTAAAGTTTTTGCGCGAAAGAGTCACAAACTACCCCACAAACAAATATTCACGTTGACAATATTAGTAACATAATGATATTATGATACCCGCTGCATAATACCAGGGGAAATGTTTAAACTGCGCCAATTATCTAATGGAATAATTGATTGAGAACATATCCATGTTTCCCAAATAATTTATGCCATTTATGCTAAACTGATGTGATTAATATTTACGTAGTGATGAGGGTTTGGGTAGACGTTGTGTAATGACGAGCTACAGATTTCGGATATTCTATATCCTATCTTTCTGTTATTGAATAGATAGGTTATGGAAATCCACTGATATTAAGTATTGTTTGGTGACGGAAGTTTGAACTAAAAAAATATCTTATCGCATTTATAATTTCATCTCGGGGTGTCGCTAGCGCCTTGTGGCAACTTCGTGGTTCAATTAGAGATTTGGGGAACCAAATTTATATTTAGTGCAGTTTTTAGGCTAAAGTTTCTTTTCCTTATTGATCGCCTTCTTCAATATCTGTACCAAAAACGCATCATCGATAAATAGATAACACCATAAAATTAAAATTCCTAGCTTTACATGGGTGAATTTCAACAGGTCCAATAAAATCTTCATTTCCGTGGATTTTTTATTCTTCAACTTTAGAACAAGAAAAAATAGTGTTTACTCAAGTTTTTGATAAGATATGTATTCTTACTAAATATCTAGTAGATAGCTTAAAAAACTAACGAGATATACAAGATTAAAATTTTCATGCCACGTCGATGAAACATGCATGCACGGCAATGAAACATGCGTCCATGGCAATGAAAGAACTTTTCAAGTCGGTTTTTTTCAGATGGTGCGTGTGTGCGTGTTTGAATGTCTATCGTGTGATGGAGTGTTAAATGACAGAGAAAGTCGAGTGGTGTGTGTGTAAGTTTATCATTTTGTGAGGTGAACGTGGAAATATCTTTTTGTAGTTGACTGTATAATACAAATTGATTTTTTTCTTAATCATACCGTGGCGATGAAAACATAAGTCACGGTAATGAAACATGTGGCCACGGCAATGAAACGAAATTGTTTTACAAGGCATGGCAATGAAAATTTTTTCATTGCCATGTATTTTTTTTCATTGCCATAGCAAATTTTGGCCACGGAAACCACGGAAATGAGAGCGCGGCGATGAATATCAAGGCTAAAACATCAAAAATCTGTTCATAATTCACAGTAATTAACACGTCACAAATAAACATAAGATAAATGACATTGTACCGAATGATCAATTAAGAGGACAAACTTATTCAAACAGAAGTTAGACCTATCCACGGCGATGAAAGAAAAAATGTCCAGTAGTAAAAAAATTGAATACTTACATTTATGGCGCGAAAACGCAGGCACTTGCACACGTGATTCCACGTTGAACACTTGACGTACACTAATATACAACATTTAGCGCACAGCGGGAGGGACGCAAAACGTTAGAAAAAGCAATATTCTCAAACTAGCTGTTGCCCGCAACTTCGTCTGCGTGGGCAATATAGAATAGTCAAAATACTACTTATCCCGTAGGTGCATTCTTTCACGTGACAGTATAATTAGGATTAGCACTTAGCAGTCGCATAGATTCATTGATCAAGGTTGTGTTGTGGATGTGACCATTTATCTAAACAAAAGAAGTAAAGTTTGTGACGTTGTGAATATTTCTGGATCTAGTCAGCCAATTTGGAAAATTATTACGTATGGTGCGTAAGTAATTTTCACAGGAAACAGCTATAATCCAAACTAATATTATAAATGCGAAAGTAACTCTGTCTGTCTGTCTGTCTGTCTTTCTGTCTGTCTGTCTGTCTTTTCTTCACGCCTAAACTACTGAACCGATTTGTGTGAAATTTGGTACAGACATAGTTTGAAACTTGAGAAAGGACATAGGATAGTTTTTATTACAAAAAATAAAAATAAAATTTATTCCGGACATACAGCGCCATCTATTGGTCAAACCAAAAATCTGGAGGAAGTCACTATTCCACGCGAACGAAGTCGCGGGCAAAAGCTAGTCTATGTCTATATGCTTTGAGTCTGACAAAGCTGTCATTTGTACATTTTCTGCAACTGCTGTGACTAATCAGAAGCCAGAAAGTCTGTCAGTCTTACCATGGATATCGTCTTGTGTAGTTGACTGGATTGAAGATAGGTAGATAGGTAGTCGCTCCAAGCAAAATATTGGTACTCAAACAGATTCGGTGACTGGAAGCCAACACCAACATAGTTGGGGAATAGCTGGATGGATGATAAAATGAGTCATCGTCATCAGCAGGCGCATAGGGTAGGATAGTTTCACTACTGGGGAGAAACACTTGTGGCGGAACGTCACTTAGACCACCAACACTAAAACCTGTATAGTCGGAGCTTGTTGTATGACGGGAATTTTCTGTGCACTTACTCACTATGGTAAGGCTGACCCCACATTAGGCGTGCGCGATCCTCGGGCGTGTGAGTAGCGCGGGCGTCGCGAACGCGCTGCGTGAACGTCGCGTTTTGCTGCCCTGCGGCATGTGTGAAGAGTGCAAGCGACGCGCTCGCGGCGAGCACGCGGCGCTCGAGTTGCGTTCTTACCCCTTCGCCCGCTATCCCCGCCGCCCGCTAAACGCCTTAGCAGTTAAACGTCCAGGAGAGCGGCGCGTGCGCGCCGCGAGCGCGCTTCAAATGCCGCAGGGCAGCAAAACGCGACGCTCACGCAACGCGCTCGCGACGCACGCGCGACGCCCGCGTTACTCACACGCCCGAGGATCGCGCACGCCTAATGTGGTGGCCTAAGCCGGGACTCCACCGAAATGTTTGCATTAGTTCACGAATAGGCAAAATGTACGTATCTGTGCGAGTCCACTTCATGTTTTCGTACTTGAAACCTGCAGTTTTGCCAAGATTTTCAAAATGTACGCTCGCAATTTGTCATTTCTTGGTGGAGCCAGCAAATCAAAAGAAACATAAGTGTTGTATACTGTGCGTCACTACCGCACACCGGGAAAATTTTGCGGAGGACGTTTATATACCATATTTTGTGTCACACGTAAACAGGACGACAGTAAGTATCCACCGAAACACTTTCAAAGATCTGATGAACAAACAAATCAGACCTGACTTGGTCACCTGGGGCCAATCAGAGCTCTATATAGCGATCATACGCTTTGGCCCCTACTGTTATTGTGGTTTCTGAAAATTTAATCACCTCATTCAACGATGAATGTAATTCTGATGGTACTATTAAGAACACTTGCTTAGCGCAGAAGCTGACGTTGGCAGGTCAAGTCTTTTGACTTCTCGAATAGGATACCATTGGTTTTTGTGCAATGCATTTTGGATTAGGATAGGATATAGGTGGATAGGATTTGCAACAGAGAACAATTCTGTCTTTGTGATTAAATGACATCAAACGTAGTTTTATATAAAAGGTGTTTGTTTAGACTTGGCTCGGGTCTTACTGAGACTGTTCGTAATCGTGAACAGTGTATTTGCGATCAGAAGTTGAAAGTAAGCATGTCTCTGGTATGCGGCGCGTAATTTGTACGTTTTCAGACGCAAAAGCATTTTACGTGTGTATGGTATTAAATCGAGAAAGCTCCCATTTCTTATCTGCACTTTGTACCTGGGCTTGTTTTTAAAGCTACAGAATCCTACATTACCTACCTCACGCTTAGCAGCGCTTGCGAGAGATAGATCCTCATTTCTTCTAGGATTAAGTTTACATATTTTGCATCAAAAAAAATAATTAAGGTCTACTTAATACTTCTCACTCAAAGTAATTTGTTTTAAGGCCACCATATTAGTGGAAGATAAGCTAAACTATGTTTATGAAAAAATCCTGATATGAACTCCATCTGTAACTTTAAATGATAATTAATTGTTCCACTAAAGTCATCATTTTTGACATAATGTTCAAAAAATAATTTAGATGGCACCGTTTTAAATTTGGCTGAGAACTATTAATTTTCTTTTTATCAAGGTAATAATTATAGTTGGATTTTGATGTGGCACGGCAAACTGACAAACACTACTGAAATGTCTATCGAAAAATTACACTACCTACGTGTTAAAATATGGTGAATTACGGAAAATACACAACTCCATCTGTTGAAATAATAATCCTCTATAAAGAATGTATGGTAGTATTGTCATTTACCACCTCGCTCCTTTGACAAATTGGATGTATTTTATTTACCACAGATGGAGCTACTTTAACCTTGGCTAAACAAAATTTACATTTTTTTTTCTTCCGAAGTTACTTATAAAGGTGTGATTTTCTGTGTAAAGATTAATAATAGGCCGATCAACTAATATAAGTACAATATTCAAATGTACAGTTTTGACAAATAGATTGCGTGTCGTAATATTTTACATCTTGAATTCACAAAATTAATCATATCTTTTGATAGAGTGAATCGATTTCGATGAAACAAAAACTAAGTAATACCCCAAGTTACGTAGAATTTTTGTATATAAGCATTGTCTGCATTTAATTCGTAGATTTTACGTGAATCTCGAACAAACAAACAGATAAACAGATAAACAGACAAACAGACAAACAGACAAAAATGACAAAAATGATGGAAATGGGTTCTGTTAGTTATCCTTTAACATGCTGGCTATTTTTTTTTGTCAATTTCTTCAATGTACAAAAATTACTTTTCTACAGATTTATTATATGTATAGATATGTTTAGGACATGGCGATGAATGGTAGTTCTGGGACAAACTATTTTTTATTTACCATTTGTTGTATTGTTTAAATATTTGAACAAATGTAGTCCGTAACAATACTTTAACTATTCACGAATCAAATAAAAGTAGGTTTTAATATATATAACTAATACATTTTTATCAATAAGGTCTAGTACACATCAAGGTGACGTGTGGACAGACACGGCAATGAAAGATTTTGAGATTTGATTTGGAGATGATTTTTGTTTTGGAGAACCAATTAATCCTATTAACAAAATATTTAGTGCTACACATAGATTACTATTTCACCTACTTAGAAAAAAATATTAGAATATTATAACCATGATTTTTAGTACCGATTTCATCGATGCCACGCAATTTTTGGTCCCGGGAAATTCACCCAAATAATTGACAAAAAAAACTTGATACTTGATATTTCAATTAAGAAACTCGAGCAAACAATCCCTGGGGCTAATGTAATAAACTTTGTTAGCTGTCACACAAAAACATGTGATTAAATTAAGCTGAAATATTATGTAGATAGTCTGGAAGGACCAAATTAGGTGCCAACTAATGAAATTACAGCCTTCACAAAATATTATCTTAAGTGAGGACAGTTAAGAAGATAAATAGATGAAAATCTTGGCATGTTTTAAATGTGTAATTATTTAAAAAAATATAAAGTCGATTCAAGCACGTGATGAGTGGTCGAAACTTCATAATTATCTATTAATTATTATTGTTATGTAAGTTATTAAAAAAAAATGTTGAATGTGCTTCCGCACATTGTCATAATACTTGAAATTACGAGTTAACATTTAACTTGAAAACATCTGTTTTTTGTGACTAATTATCAAATGACTCTTCCTGTTGTGGGTGCAACGGGGGGGAGTGTCAGACTCTTACTGATTAAAACCCACCACGTTCCTTCAAAAAGACGGCCTAATATTGATCTTCTTTGATAAACACTGAATAAGCAAGATACAAAAAAGAAAATATTTATAAATCCTATATAACACAAACTTGTCAACGCTACTCAACATACGAAAATAGACTAACATAAAATATGTGTAATAAAAAAACTGTCTTTACGACATTTAACCATATGTTAATACAATACATTTAATACTGTCTATGTTTATGTCCCTGATACGTGAGCTGTGTAAAGATTTCTTCAAGAAAAAAGGCCTATCTCACAAATAAAATATATATTTTACGACTTACATACGTAATTTATTGCTTTTTCGGAAGATTAAAATACCTTTTTCATTATTTCTGGTTAGGATTTATTTTGCCAAAGTAAATAATACATATGCACATACCCAAATACAACTGTAGTAGTTTTAATTGCCTTTATTTTAGTTGCTATTTTTAATTTCTAATTAATTTTATCATAAAACATTTTTTGTTTAAAAATAACACTACGTTCATAATGAGACATCGATTTTCAAGTCTGCCTGATTTTAACAGGATACTTTTGATTCATAATTCAATTTTGTACCTCTATACATGAGTTCACATGTGCATTCAGTCGTAAGACTTTGCAATTATTACGATTAAACTTATTAACTAACGGCTTAAAGATAACGTTAACTAACTAAAAATACACTAACCATCTCTAAATCAAGCCACAAAACATTAGTACTTAGGAAACTATCAGTCAGCTGTCTGTACCACGCAACCAGCTGACTCAATAGACAAGTCGACTTTTAAAGCGATGTCTAGACAACGCGCTATTTCAGGTATCGAATTGGTTCCTATCTTTGGCTTAGATTGGAAGCTAGCTGATGGCTTTTAACTGCTGTTTTGGGTTGATTTGATTTTGGTATTTAAAGATTTTAAACTATTGGGAAAGAGACTTATTTTGAACTATGTTTCGCCAGTGGTTTTGCCCGCGGCCGCCCGGCCGGTGGGAACTATTTAAATAAATCAAGAAATTGACAAAACAGGTTTGTGCTAACGAACTTTGGGTTGCAACTTCGTCCACGTGAGAAAGGTACGTTCAAAGAAAATGTGGATTAATCCAACCTCTCGAGTATGAGGGTGTGGGTTCGATTCCAGGTCAAGCAAGTACCAATGCAACTTTTCTAAGTTTGTATGTACTTTTTAAATATATCTTAGACACCAATGACTGTGTTTCGGATGGCACGTTAAACTGTAGGTCCCGGCTGTCATTGAACATCCTTGGCATCTCGTTACGGGTAGTCAGAAGCCAGTAAGTCTGACACCAGTCTAACCAAGGAGTATCGGGTTGCCCAGGTAACTGGGTTGAGGAGGTCAGATAGGCAGTCGCTTCTTGTAAAGCACTGGTACTCAGCTGAATCCGGTTAGACTGGAAGCCGACCCCAACATAGTTTGGGAAAAAGGCTCGGAGGATGATGAATGCTGCGCCAACCCATATAGGTACAATTGGGATGGCAAGAGGATGCTGATGAGTTTTACCAAACCCAATTTAAGGACAAGGTAGGTAGTTAAAAGGATAGTAGCTAGAAGATAGAAAGGCCCAAAATGAAAAATAAGGTTACCTAAAACCAGATTTTCCTTCACCACAATACCTAATACTGCCTGTTGATATCTAAAGTTGAACCCTTATCTTGGGCATTCCTCTTGTGTACCAGTCGTCCACATTATCAGTATAAATCCTTTTTCCTAAACCTTTCTACATGACCTTTGCATACCTTTGTCAACCCTCGTCACCATGGGTCCTTTTACCACAAAATCTCGAATCACTTGGTTTCTCACACTCTCGTTTGAAATTAGATATGCGATCGTGTTAATGAGATGGAAGAATAATTTGAATAGTTTGTGGGAATTTGTTGGAAGGAAAGTAAGTACGGTTTTTGTTACCTATGTTAGTGTTACATGATTGTGTTCAGTATCTACATATATGACTATGAAATCACTTCCTGCACCAGGATAGAACGTCCTCGCGAGTACATATTTTCTCTGGCTCTCGACTTTTTGTGAAGAAAATTTCATTTAAATCGCGTCTAACAGACTGACTAACTTTCACATTTAAAATATTAGTAAGAAAGTAAGAATGATGAATATTTCAATCACAATAAAGTCCCTAAAACAATAATGACCCGCTAATAACAATTATCCGTCCTCATTAGTGATAGCGAATTGATATTCCGACCGTTCACAGTTTTACTGAAATGTGATCGTTTTATTGTGAAAATTACTGAATATTTGTGTTTCCAATCCGTTTTCAATGCTATTGTATTCGCGATGCGGGTTAAACTACAAACATTTGTGGGATGGACATGTTTTGATGATTATTGTTTTAGTTAAATTTTTCAGTATATATCTGTAGCCTAATTAGTTAATTGTTTGATTAGTTGTATTGGATATTAACGCTTCATTACAATCGTTTGAATGTCATAATTCTATTAAAAGTTTATACGAAACTAAAGTTGGTTTTTCCGGACTTTGCCTGATTATACCTCTATTGTCTATTTGATCATATTTCTGTCTGAGACTGACTGACCGGATTAGTAAATTTTCTATTTATTATTTAAAATTAACAAAACCAACAAAATAAATCAACTTAATAAATCTTAATTGAAGCAAAATAACACCGGATCTCGCTAAATTACTTCTGAATACTTACATCTGTTGATAGGCTAAATTACTTCATCCCCTTAGGAAAAAAATACTAGTCCGCGTAAAATAACTGTAACCCATCCATCGATATACCGATATACTTACAAACTTCCAAGGTCTATTAGTAGGTAATACGATCAACGTTCAGTTTTGCCGATACAGTTCAGTAAATAACTCCCATTTATTACAGGTATTAGTTCGATTACCTGATTACTTTCCGAGTAATAAGTGCCTACCCTTTTTGTCCGAAGAAAGAAAAGTAGCTCATTATCTATTAATGCTTATCGTTATTGGAGTAGGTAAGATTTTATTGGATTACTTCGTGTAAAAGATACAAATACATTACAGATTGTTTATGATATAATAATTGGAACTAGATGCACTCAGGTGAAAAGAATATCTTCGATAAATGAGCTTTCTAACTCAATTTTTTTTTCTAATCGGACTAGTAGTTCTCGAGATTAGAGTGTTCAAACCAAAAATCTACCAGTGACTCGGTTACCCGGATCTATACCCGGTGAACCCAATACCCCCTGGTAAGACTAGACTCAGACTTTCTGGCTGCTGACTACCAGTAACGACTACCAAAAATATTCAAATGATAACCGTGACCAATCTCACTTGCCTTGAACCAATTCTATCACACTTAAAAAAAAAAACAACAAAACAAATGCTATTCAACGTTAAAAAAACGAAACAAATGCCACACGATTCCACAACAACCACACAATTTAAAGACTTGAATTCCCAGTTCAGACACAACCGACAAAAAAAACATATACCACAATTAGTCTAAGAGACCCAAGGTTTAGACATGACATCTCAAAGTCTCTCCGACTATAAATCTCTGGTCATTCCCCGGTGGGCATTACAGTCTTAACAAGCATTTGATTTGTCGTGTTGTTGTAAGCCCTTGATGTCTGTGGTCTAGATACAGAGAAGATATTCTTGCTCTGAGTGAAGGAATTATCTCTAAATGATGATTAGGAATACTTGAATTATGGAGACTTTGAGGTTACGGAATTGTCGTAAGTATGCTTTGCTTGTAATCGTGTTGTGAGAAAACTAATTCCTAGACATTGGCAAAATAGCCTCTAAACTATTCTGATGTAATCTGCCAGGTTTCGTCAACATACGTACCACAGTTTTCATGTGAATGTGAAAGAGTAATAAATATCCACACACCCATTACCTACATAAAGTTTACTTAGACACTAACTGAATGTACAAATCAAAGGAACTGGTTGGATTAGAATTTTTTCAGTGTATCTTAAATGATCTGTCTATTTGCTGATAGGCTCATTTATATCCGATTATGCAAAGTAGTCCCAAATAAAAGGTGAGCAAAACCATGGGCAGAAAATAACACCAACATCTAAATATGCAAAGAATCTAACCGTCTTACCACAAAAACTTTTAAACGTCAGTTTAAGACTTGTCTAAAAAAATGTCAGATTATGACGTTGACATATGGTTCATTTTGCAGCCACAATTTTTTTAGACAAGTGTAAACAGGTGGTTAAGTTTTTGTAGTAAGGCCATATGTGTCCATAAATATAAATACATAGTGATAGTTTTCACCTGTCAACCAAATCATATCATATTAAAAAAGTTATTTTCCATAATTTGAGAACTGTAAATAATACTTCTTAAACGTTTGATTATTAAGTAGACAAACATTTAAACGCCTACATAGTGTTTATTCCTAGAAAAAGTAATAAAGAACAAAATAATCCCCTAGCTACATGTTTGTTTCTGTTGGAAGAAAATTTAATTTCACAATTGTTTTTACAGGTATCTTCTTATTTTTAAGATGTTTTGTACACACAGAAGTCATTGAAATTCAGTATAAAATTCTAGTTCTTATCTCTATGAGATAGAGGCAAAAAATCTATTGCGGGATATATATTTTTTAGGGTTCCGTATCCAAAGGGTAAATCGGGACCCTATTGTTTTCGCTCCTCTGTCCGTCCGTCTGTCACCAGGCTGTATATCATGAACCGTGATAGTTAGAGAGGTGAAATTTTCACAGATGTTGTATTTTTGTTGCCGCCATAACAACAAATACTGAAAACTAGAATTAAATAAATATTTTGGGGGGTACCCATACAACAAACGTACATTTTTTTGCCCGTTTTATAAATAATGGTACGGAACCCTTCGTGCGCGAGTCCGACTCGCCCTTGGCCGGTTTTTTTAAATCACTAAGGCCTAAGTGAACGTAAGCTAAAAAAGAAGATTTTAATTAAAAAGATTATGTCAAAAGTTTCGCTGGCTACGCTATACGCGTGGAACTCTAATTTACTCGTATTACAAAGATAAAAGCATTTTTAGGTCATGCTGGAACCAGATTAGGCTGAATTTTAGACAGCCTCAAAGAGATCCTATCGTGAATTTTTGGATACCTTGTTGCTTACTCTCAAAATGTGTTCGTTCGTTGTTACACTGACAAGCTGACATACTATATCTTTGTATAACACTAGCTCTCATCATTATCTCCCGAGCCTTTTCCCAACAATGTTTGGGTCGGCTTCCAGTCTAACCAGATGCGTACCAGTGTTTAACAAGGAGCGACTGCCTATCTGACCTCATTAGAACCCAATACACCTAGGTAGGACTGGTTGTCAGACTTACTGGCAAAACTGGCTACTATTGACTTTTTATTATTAGTAAAAAAAGTGTGACAAAACTACGTATCTGTGCTATGAAATAAACTTTCCGAAAAGTTATAATAAAAATATTTCAACATCATTATGTACGAGTATCAATATAGAACATATTACAGTCATTATTGGGTCGTTTTCAAAAAAATTGTAAAAAACAGATATGAAACAGATAGGAAAGCTATATTATTATAACGGAAAAGTAACAGAGACGAATTATTAGGGTCAGTATATAACGACGTACTTTTAAAAGAAAATAAGTAGATTGTAGTATTCGAATTGTTCTCTATAATTTCGCTGTCGTTCACCTGGTGTTAGTGGCATAATGCCTGTGAAGAAAAGAAAACCTTAATACATAAATATTAAATATTCTAAAATGAACCCCACAGCAATTCTTATATCCGAACTAAAGCCATCCGTAGGTAGGTAAGTAGGTATAATTATTTTTCTCAACTATTCCAAACTTATCCCATTATAATACATGATGTTACCTGCAAATATCGATTGTATAAATGTATATTGATAGAAAACATTTTCGAGTTTTATATTTTATTAGTGGATTGATTTTTATTTAATCTGTTCATGTCGACTTTTCGTAAAGATACCTTTATAAAATAAAAAGAAAAGTGGTAGGTTTGATTAAATACGTTTTTATCTCGGTACGTACATTGTGAACTAACCTTAACCGTTCATACCTGTTACGTCACACAAAAAAGTAATCGATATGATAACCGATATGAATAAATTGCTTGTGTCTAATCTAAAAAAATCTCTTTTTTAATGCTAATTCTTACTTTATACGAAACTTGTATAGTACAGTGATAGTGTCAATATACATTTATTCTAAGCTGAGTTATAAAACAGTAAAAGTATTTACCGATACTTTAAAAGTCTCACAGTAATAAGTAACTTTTAATTGTCGAATAATCACTGCACCACAATATTTCGTGCTTGTTGCGCTTAACAAAATTACCGAACATTTTTGATTCGTCGATTCTTATGACAGTTCAGTTGCTAATATTTTAGGTAAAATAATTTTGATAACTACTACAAAAATATTAAAATTACTAATGTAACAGACAGGAATAACAGAAATGAAGTGAAATCAAGACATGTTTTAATTAATTATTCCTGAATTCTGCGTGTTATATTTCATGATAATTTTAGCAAATTCCTTCAGGTTCCACAATGCTCTGCTAAGAAATAAATTATTTGTCAGTTAAAATACTAATATTGAATAATAAAATGTTTTTTAAATGTCGCGCCAAGAATGTGGACACGTATTGCTTATATGAAAACAAATGTTCTACGTTGTAGTTTTCTTTTAAAATTAATCATTCATTGAGGATTATGGAGCGTTATTTTTGTTTTTCATAATGCTGAAATAAATGTTTATTCTGTTTTAAGAGTAATTAGCCAGTAGCTATTCTTTAAAAAAGAATAACTCTGTAGGACGTTTTAATATACAATTTTTTTGAATATGACCCTATTACATTTAAAACGTAATAGAGATTGTTTTATTTAATCATACACATTATTAAAAACCGTATTCATATATTTTAAACAATCAGCACCCCAATGAAAATTGTATTAAAAAGCTCATTTATTTTTCAATGAAAATAATTATTATTATGCAGCATGGTACAAAATATTAATTTCATTGAGACCAAATATTAATTTTCGGTAACATTTAATTCAGAATTGGCGATTAAATTGTCTTTTGTTATTGTAAGTGAATAATTTTGCATTATAGGCAAAATATATTATTTTTCATTTCGTTTTTTGGTAACATTCTAAGTAGTTCTTTTAACGTAAACAACACTTTTTTTTTTCATTCATTCGAATTAATTTTCTTCACAGCTATAACGAAATATCAATACAAGACATGTAAGCATTATCCTTAGCCACAAAACACACAATCACTAGATAAAAAATCCAAGACATTTTTTTCACATTTTACTAACTAATCTTCAACTGGCTCAAAGTAAAAAGGCGCCACCAGACACACCATACTCGCTCAAAGAAAATCCCTCAAAGAAAATGGCCTATTTACCCGGGGACCGCTAATAACACACACTACACTTTAATGGAAAATGCATACGAACCGCCGAATAACTTTTAAACTTAGCTAAAACTTTAAGTTCTTACTCATATTGTGAGAGAAATCCTTTAATAAGCAAGTTCGTTTGTGACGTCTCTTTCACAGTTTCTCAGTTCTGTCATGCTTAACGAAGTTGTTGGGAAGTAAAATTAGTTTTAATATACTCTATATATATTTAACTAGCTTCTGCCAGCGGTTTCACCCGCATCCCGTGGGAACTACTTCCCGTACCGGGATAAAAAGTAGCCTATAGCCTTCCTCGATAAATGGGCTATCTAACACTGAAAGAAATTTTCAAATCGGACCAGTAGTTCCTGAGATTAGCGCGTTCAAAAAAACAAACAAACAAACTCTTCAGCTTTATAATATTAGTATAGATTAACTTCGATAAAAAGGCCTCCCTGCATAGATAAAAATATGGGCAAAGTTCTCAATGAAACTCTAAGGGTAGGGTGTACCATGTAACTTTAACAATGACGAAACCTCTCCGACGCACGGGTGAATCAATCACCAACTTCCAGACTATGGGCTGCTTTGTAAAAATTTATAAAACCCGCAAAGCGATTTCGGCCCGACCCGGGAATCTAACCCGAGACCTCAGTCATAACAGTCGCGCTTACGACCACTAGACCAACGAGGCAGTCGAGGCAAGATTTTACTTACTGTGCCACCAACTCAACTCCCTAAAGTAATCAATTTCAAAACCTATCAGACAAGCAGAAGCTCGTATAAACACAATCGGCCTTCGTACCTACCCGACTACACAAACAGGAGTTAGCAGCCCTTCATTTGTAGATTGCTCTCGTTTCTATATTCTAACAAATTGGAAAATCGAAGGTTACCTAACAGCCTTCACACAATTACTGCGTCAGCTTATTGAGAAGATAACTTTGTTTAGCGCAGATATTGTTTTGTACAGGCAATATGAAGATTTTGTTACTTGTTTAGCTCAGCTCTTTATTCAATCATCATTATTATACATTCTATATCATTACTTGCTCTGCCTCGTTGTTCTAGTGTTCGCAGTAATGCGTAATTCACAATAATTCTAAACACTCTGTGTGACACAGACATCATTACTTCAATAGGTTGTGTATCGTCCGTAACTTCTATTCACATATATAGTACTCGTGTCCCGAACCACTTCTTTTATGCAGACGAAAAGTATCATATATCCTTTCTCAGGTCTTAGTCCATCTGTGTACCAAATTCCATTTAAATCGGTTCACTAGATAAGCCGCAAAGGCGCAGGAAACAGACAGACAACAATACCCAATATAAACGATGAAACAAAACATGGCAGAACCTTAATAAAGACATCAAAATAAGCCCATAAACAAAGTCTTTACAAAGTTCCTCATGAATCAGTCACGCGGTTAACAGGAAAAAAACATGAAGAAAACTTTGTATTAACGTAGTGAAGCGAGTGAGCAAATATGCGCTTGTTTTGGTTCTACTAATAAAATGTTAGGTTGAGCTCAGCTGCTATGAAAAACGGACAGCTTTGTTATCAATTTCAATATGGTTGCTGAAATATTTTGTCTTTAAGTTTCATACTCTTCCTGAGGAATGCAGACTTAGATGAAAACTGACCGTAATGTCTTGGCCTTAATCCAAAATCATACATCATTTATTTAAATTATGCTGAGAATAAGACTGAAGAATAAACAGCCCCCAAAGCGCCTATCTTTCACCACTTCCTAAGAGTTTCTCTAGCAACACATTTTCATATCCCATAGTTATATTAAACATCTTAAGTTAAGGCATGTAAGACTTTTGTCTTAGAAATAATTGTGTTTTGGTTTTTAGAAACAATTATCCTAATTTCCTAGAACTTTGATCCGCAGAATAATTTACCTAGGACTCAAAATCGACTACAAAATGTTTTGTAGGTAAACAAAATTATTTAGTCGTTGACTGACATTAAGTAAGTTTATTTATTATTAATAATACCTAGACAACTGAGTTGAACTGTTTATTTATGAAGACACAACGCCTGTCTTGTTCTTAGTATTTTCTATTTAAAGGACTAGTTTTATCTGTCTGTTATTGTAGACAAAATGAGTGGTAAAATACTAGGTAAGTTTTCACTAAAAGATTACAATAATTCATGTGAACATTTTACGTATGCATACATACCTCAGGCGCAATTTTGCGTGCCGGTAGCTAACTTATAAAATAAATAAAATTAAGTACTATACTTAAAAACCAATTACTTTCCACTTATTGAACATCACATTATCTCTTAATACCAATCCAGTGAAACCTTCGGAAACTCATCGTTTGCAAAACCGTTCACTTCGAAACTACAGGAAAGTAGATAAAAACTAAAGACGCCCAGTTGTTTAAGTTTCTTCTCGAATTGCTTAACTTGCCCTATATCTGGAAGTTTTGCGACAATATTTGAAGTTTACGTTCGATGGGTATGTAATTTAAGCGAGTTTGGATCAAAATTATCATTTTAGAATTATTATAATATTTCCTTAGAACGTAGTGGTTTTATCTTTAAAGCTGAGGACACACAAGAGAATTTTGAAAAGGAGTTTCAAAAAATCAATTTTCTTCATTTTTTCTTTCATTTTTGTTTTTCATAAAATTACATTTTGTTATTAATGTTGTTTGAAAATAGTTCTAAGTCTACCATCTCACACTACATGCAATACTTTACTGCTACTAATAACGCTTAGAGTAGTTTTTTGTTAATGTCCCAGTTTTGCACGTCAGCAAGTAATTTATGTGTGAGAAAAAACAACTTTAAAATTAAAGTGATAAAGTTAGGTTTTCAGTAACAGCGGGGAGCGATGCCATAAGCGGCAGCAGCAATAAAATTAAATCAAAACACCAATGAAATACAACAATTTTTGACAATACACAATGACAGTAGAGCAAGAAAGTTCCCACCAAGAAGCTCGAAGACAAATTGAGAAGACTACAAAACAGTCTGACTGGTACATACTGAAATACCACTTAATTTTAAAGACAGCTGAATACTTTCGGAAATTACAGAAACAAGTTAAGCTTAAAAAACACTTAAAGTTAACGTTCCTATTCCAGAGTCTTTAACATTTTAACATACTCTTCCATCCAAAAACAAAACAAGTTTGACTAACATTAAAGAAGTTTATTTATTATTAATAATACCTAGACAACTGAGTTGAACTATTAATTGATTTATAAAGACACTGTAAACGTCTGTCTTGTTTTCAGTATTTTCTATTTCAAGGACCAGTTTTATCTACCTCTATACTACCACTCGCTCTGCTTACGTTGAGACCACAGCCTTACAGTTTTTCTAATAAAACAAACTTCAACAATAGGCTAGCTGCATGAAGCCAAATTAATTCCCGTTTCCAGGAAACTGCACTGTGTATATTAGAGACATTCTTTTAAGTTTAAAAATGTATGTTTTTATACCCGTTTCGTGGTCATGTTGAAAACCAGTTACATAGAGGTGTTGTACTTCGTTTGTGAAAGTTTATTTATTTAATACATAGAACTGTATAATATCGTATATATGGTATAATCCAAATTAAATAAATGTACTGAGATTTTAAATATAAAGTAGTAAGCGTAGGATTATTTGGAATTCATTTATTTAATTTCCAGATAACAATATTTTTCCAAAAAACATGTAACATAAATTCAAAACAAATTTTTTCTGCACGATTCTGTACAAAATTTATTTGAAGCACCCACGCATAACTATATAAAATTTACGTTTTTCAACGAGACATGCTTTGAAAACCTCATACACATAGATATTCTTTTGTACCCAAGATACAATGAAACTGTGTTAGAAATAAAAATGAAATGTGTGATCTGCTACGAACGCGTAGCTGGCGTAGCCGCCGTAGCCTCGTAGAGCTTTCGTAGCCAGACGATCCGTGAATGCTCGAAATAGAATTTTTCTATATTTTGTATTTATGTAGGAGAGGTGAGGAGTGAGTTCATGTCTGAAAAGAAGTCACACATGCTCCTTCGGTCATGTTTAATCTTTGTGGAGAAAAAGTCATTCAACCTAGATATAGTTATTTTTTTTTTGTAGTTTTTAGTTCTGGATTTTTCAAACTAACCTCAAAACGTTATCCTTAGCAAGTGAAAAATTAAGCTTTATAAACACTAATTAGCAAACAAGCACACCTCAAAGGTCATAATTTCGTATTAAAACATCTTTTTACCAAAACTCACCCGTACTTAATTTAATTAGATGCCATTTCCCTCCCACTTGTGTTACAAAAGCAATAAATAAATAAACACCAGCGTAATAATTAGAAAAGTGCTAAAATAAACATTTGCCCCTTTTGTTAGAAAATTACTTTTGACTCCGGGAGGCTTTCGCAAAAAGGAAACAAAGTTGTTTAAAATTTTAAATTATTCGTTTGGAATTGTTTTCGACATTTTTCTTAGAATAATGGAATGAAGAATGACGGCTGTAAACACTGTTGTTGGTATTCCAATACAATTGTTTGTTTTTATTTAGTAGTACACTTGAATAATTTGAACTCTTCAATATTAAGCTGAAGACTGAATAAGTTAATTTGGCCTTTAAAGTCTGAAATCAAGAGGTAATTAATGTTAACCTCTTTTCTGTATAAGAAAAGCCATGTAGTGGGACAGTAAAATGACTGATAATACTCCTACTAATATTTTAAATGCGAAAGTCCGTTTGTTAACTACACTTCCACGCAAAAAATACTTAACCGATCATCATGAAACTTTGTACACATATTCTTGGTGGTATTAGAATGAGCATAGGATACTTTTTATCAACACACCATGCCGAACCACGAAGCCGCGGGCGGAAGCTAGTGTGGAAAGATAGCATAAAAATGATATTCAGAAAATTTTAAATCTATTATATTTTACTTAGCACAATATTTACTACTAATTATAATAGGAAGATAAAGTAGCCTTTTTCCTGTAGTAAACCTGAATAGAATGTGTTATTCTTAAGCGTTATATAATAAAATGCAAGCCTCTTGGCATCAGCTAGGCACAAATTAAGACTACAAGTACCTATTAAATAAGAAAATGTTTAATGAAGAAACCTAACCCAGTACTTGACCTAGCAATTAAGCATAAGAACAGCAACGTCGTAATTTTACATCAAAGTTATGTTTTACAGCGCATAAAATTAACCTGGCTCGAGTCTATTGTGGTGTGAAATACCCTAACACAAAACTTACTACATATGATTTACTACCCAAATTAAGTAACGATAATATTTCATCTTCCAACTTAAACTGTAATAAAACTATAACTTGTTTTTTCTTTAAAGAGTGTCTGAGGAGATTCTTACCGATTCTTCTTATGAGACCGACTCCGTGTGACTAGCATGACAAGAGGTCAATTTAAATAAATAAAAAACGACTATGTCACTATCATTTTGTCACCACACTTTCGTAGGGTAAAGTAAAACATGTTCTATTGATATTATTTATCACAAAAAGCAATTTTTAGTATCGAAAGACTAAAGCGTCGTATTTAATAGTTTCTTCATCGCAAATAGTCGCGCGCCGATCGAATTGATTGCAGAAAACTTTGCGCATAGTTCAGCACTAAACTTTCCCTGGGGTTTTACTCGGAACCGAGACCTGCAATGGAGTATTGATATAAATAGTAATACCGCCTTTTTATCGTTGCCCCACTTAAGATTTTTGAAATGGTATAATGGTATCGATTTTTTTGTACAGTTGACACCTGTTCCTTTCAAAGGGAAAATTGCATTTTTTGTAATGACTGATAGCACTCTCAACTGCACTAAGTAACGGTAATGCTTTCAAATACAGATTGTACATAATCTGTGGAACCATACACATTATATACGTCCGTTTTTATCTACCTGTGTAGGTTAAAAATATGAATACTTACAAAAATGACAATATTACCTAATTAGTTCTCCAAGAACCAGGTTTCTTGGTCCGCAACTTAAGTCAAAATATTTTACCTTGTAAAGCAGCTGCGGCTAAGCCTTTTCCTCCAACTGCTCCCTTAATTATTAAAACAAATGATTAAATGAAGTTATTTGCACTTCCATGTACTTCCCACAACTCGTAACCAAAGTCTTTGAACGTGTTTATAGCCAAAGACTTTGAACTTATATTGCAGATCAACCCGAACATTGCGAAGTTTGTCACACAAGTGAGTTATGTCGAAACTTTCATTTACATGGTAATCATTCCGAAGGGGAAATCTTAACTTTAATATTTTATTCGAATGTGCGTCTGTTTATATGAACTGATTTGCAAAACTGTTTTTTTTTTCTTTAAGAAAATCTTGTTTCTTGTCAAAGTTTTAGTCGGTCTGATACCGGCCAAGTACCTAATCGTTGTAATTTTATGAGCCCAAAAGAACTATCGGCCGACTAAAAGTTTGTAGTATGCGGGTACTCCCAGTTTGTGGAAATATTTTTTATATTTTTAATTAGACACTACAACTGTGTAGTAATTTTATTTCTAGTTGAAGTACCAATTTTTAATCGAAGTTTCCGACCGCAGTTTCTCCTACAAGAGTGCTGTGAGAGAGAACAGTGTCACAGTTTTATATCGGAGTTTGAAAACTTTTGTGTCAGTTCTCAAGTACGGTTTAGATGTTTATATTCTGACATGCTTGTTTAATGTGGCATTAGTTGCGATTTAAAGAATAAGAAGTGACACTGTAGCTGATATGTTAATTGAAAGTTTAATTACAAGATTATTTCATCATACTCAATGAAGTTTGATTTAATTCTAAAAATATTATTTTAAACTCAAATCAAATCATTTATTCATATATGTATGCCAGGATTATAGCGTGGCTTGTTTCGGAGCCCCAAGTACAAATTAAAAAATGATTCCCAGTTCATTATATTACTATACGTTTAGGTTTACAGGGTGAATACCAGGAAAAGATATTTTCATATCAAAAACCAATAATTTGAGTTATTAAAAAGTCTGTTCATAAGCGGAGAAGGAACGATCCCCGATCGCCACGCTTGCTAACTCCCTAACTTAATTCCTGAACTTTTCAGAAAAACTTCACAAATCGATTATCTACTTCTAATTTTCAGATTGCTTTGAAACTTTGTGAATTTGCTTTTGATGGCTATATGCTTTTGTAAGCGGTATACACACTGCAAACTTTTAGTCGTCTGATTGTTTGTTTGGGCTCGTAAATCAGTAGGAAGATGAATGGTAGTATGCACTTTATAAAGATCAGAAATTTTGCCAGTATTATATCGACTAAAACTGGAATTGAATTTACGATTTTCTTAAAAAATAATATTTTTTGAACCGTCTCCCGCCAACTATCGGCCAACTGTTTAGTTTACAGTGTGCGGGTACAATCAATCTGCGCAGAATATATTGATTTATTAACAGTCGATTGTAATATTATTCGTGTTCAGATTATATAACTCTGGTCGGTTTCATAAGCTATCAGATAAGTTTTAGATGAACACATATATCGCTGATAATATCATGTTTTTGTACTAATTATTACTCTCAGGTGTGGTAATACCACTTGATTCATGTGGCTACTTGGAAAATGTACATGTATAATCTATACTAATATTATAAAGCTGAAGAGTTTGTTTTTTTGTTTGAACGCGCTAATCTCAGGAACTACTGGTCCGATTTGAAAATGTCTTTCAGTGTTAGATAGCCCATTTATCGAGGAAGGCTATAGGCTACTTTTTATCCCGGTACGGGAAGTAGTTCCCACGGGATACGGGTGAAACCGCTGGCAGAAGCTAGTTAAACATATGTGTTGGTTTACCTGTGTGAGATAAAACATATCTATAGTAAAATAATAATAAAGAGGAAACCTTTTTTGTTTGTTTATGTGTACAATAAAGGCTCCAAAACTACTGAATCGATTAAAAAAAATATTTCACTGTTGGACACTATTCCAAAGTAACATAGGCTATGTTTTATACCGGCACAGGAAGAAGTTCCCACGGAACGTGGGTGAAACCTCGGGCAAACGGCTTGTTATAAATAAAAAAGACACAGTTTTTTCCAGATTTACAATAATAGCAAGGATATAAACCAAAACAAAAGCTCTCAAAATAAACCCTTCGCAACACCTGAGATTTATTTCACTTCACTATAGCTGAATACTTAAACAGTATCTGAAACATTAACCAAAGGAAAGGGTCGTGGTGTTGAGCCGGAAAACCATTAATTTCTAATGTGCATAGAAATAATTTATATGCGCTGTACCTCCTCATTTTAGTCGGAATGAAAAATATACTAAAAGCAACCTTGTACGAGCCCAGGTTACTTGGTTTGGGAGGTTAGATGGGCAGTCGCTCTATGAAAAACACTAGTACTCAGCTTCATCCGGTGACACTAGAAGCCGACCCCAACATTGATGGGAATCAATTAAAGAATCTAACCTTAAAAATTTCGGAAAAAGAGAATTTCGAACATTACTCCATGGAAGAATAACGTTCGTTCTGCTTCCACTGCCTTAAAAAATATTAATATCAAAAGGTTTGGGAAATTGCTTAAGTTGCCAAAATACGATAAAACATAATTGATAATTATCATATCTAAATTACTTTCTAAATACTGTTAGAAAAAACTTATGTTTGACCTGAAGAAAAACTGTTTATTTCAGCTTAATAACTTTATCAAAAGATATTAAGAATACTGAAATATTATACACATATTTTCAACCACCTGTTATCATAAATTATTTTGTCGTGTTTTCACAGAATTCCTAGTGCATTATAATTAATGCTCAAATTCCAAACTTGGGGCCTTTGATATTAAAATCGAAATCTATTTTCTTGTTAACTGTTTTTCTTGAAAACGTGATTCTAATATTTTAACCAAAAGCTTATTTTGATAAGAATTTCAACTTTGACATTGAGTTAGAGAATTATTATTTAGAAATTTCTTGTTACTTGGTGTGACAATGAGTAATATACAGCAAAAATCCATTAAGCTTAATCCATACCTTTGTAGAACTCGTAATCTAGAAAACTACTCGTGTGATTTAATATACAATAGGTAGCATTTTATTGTACTTTTCTATAGATTTTAATTTTTTGATAACCTTGAAGGTCAACTTTGATATTTTTGCATTAACAGTGACTTGCTATTTTTAACCCATGACGAAAAAGAGAAGTATTATAAGTTTAAAGTTTGACTGCTATGTATATCTGTCCGTTCGAGTATGTTTGTCCTCCGTTTGTTATCCGTATAAGGACAAACAATTTGGAGTTTATTTAGTTGTCAAGGAAACTTTAACACCATATTTACTAAACTTATGTGAATTTCCAGAAAACCTTTTAATGAAAATACCTCAAGTACCTAGTTAATCTTTATTATAATAGTGATTCCTGAAAATATGAATACCTAAATAACGAACCTGTTCTTATCATATTACATTTGCCTTACTTCAGTAGGAACTGCAAACGTGTTGCAGTTTGCTAAGGATAACTTGCGTCACGTAAAGCAGTTTCATCAAAGATATACAAACTTGAAGAAAATCTTACTCGTGTTGTAAAGCGCAGGAGTAAGATGAGATATTTCGTGAATTTATTTAATTATGCATGCATGTAAATGATGTGCTAGCTTTCGTTATTAATTTCATCCGCGTCCCGAGGGAACATATAGTGCACCCGAATAAAAAAGCATATAGCCTTTTTTGACAAATGGGTTTTGTAATAAAGTACAAGTACAATGCAACTTTTCTAAGTTTGTATGTACTTTCTAAGTATATCTTAGACACCATTGACTGTGTTTCGGATGGCACGTTAAACTGTAGGTCCCGGCTGTCATTTAACATCCTTGGCAGTCGTTACGGGTAGTTAGAAGCCAGTAAGTCTGACACCAGTCTAACCAAGGGGTATCGGGTTGCCCGGGTAACTGGGTTAAGGAGGTCAGATAGGCAGTCGCTTCTCGTAAAGCACTGGTACTCAGCTGAATCCGGTTAGACTGGAAGCCGACCCCAACATAGTTGGGAAAAAGGCTCGGAGGATGATGGGCTTTGTAATAAAATACTTCTCCTCCTTGAGCTCAGCACGTCAAAACTACCAAACATATAAACTCTTCAGTTTTATAATATACGCGTGAAATAATGCAAAACGGATAATTATGTATATTACACTTTTGAAGAATCAATATGCAACAATAGTCACTTTGACCCTCCCCTATATTCTTGTTACTATAATCGACTTTAGAAAAACGATCTGTCAACTCCATCCTAGTAAAGAATTATATTACCAACATCTATGCCATAAGTAGGTACTAATATAAAAAATATCGCTTGCATATTTTCAATCGTTACAAAATTACCGTGGTATAGTTGACCGCAAGTGAGAACAAATCGTTAATAAATCAAGCAAATTGCCCGCATCACGCTGAGATTACCAAATCGTCTGCCAAACATGATGCTTGTACCACGGTGCCAAAATTGCATGTTGTACCAGCATAAATGTACCACGCTTAAAATTGTCCGGGAGCAACGTCCGAAGAGATGATATGTACAAAATGATAAGTTATTTCCAAAGAAAATAATGAAGTTATTCGAGCGTGTAACCTTTTAAGCGAAAGTGGAAAATGTTTCATATGAAAGGTTTTCATGCTCTTGTTTTAAATACCTCATTTTATCATTTATGAAGAAAAATATCAGCTTGTGTAGAATTAGACTTCAATTACGACTTTTTAAATAAATTGGCAACTAATATAAGCTTTCACGCTGATCAATGACAAAATAGTGTCTTATTTTGAAACGTATTTCTAATTAACAGTTTTATAAAAGGAAGAAATCAGTTCGCATGATCGTAAAATGATTACTTATCCACGTCCATTTAGATATCAAGCTCAGATACCACAACTTAAAACCAAAATTGATGAAAACTCACATTCTTGCAATTATAATAAGTATGTTTTACAACAATTAACCGGAATTATCCCCATTCCTTATTTTGGCAGGCTTCATAAATTACGTAGGTACTTAATTAATTTAAAATTGCGAGAGGAAGGGATCGTATAGCCGAGTTAAGGGAATATATGTAAAATGATTTGTGTTCCGGGGTACGAAGAGATTATGCTTGACAAATGATGGATTGTTGTACCTTCGGAGACAAGCCTTAAAGATTACTCTCACATTATCGTTATTTCAGTGGGAATTTAATTATGCTGTTGTTGTAGAATTTAAAATAAATTTTAGGTCATTAGCATTAAGTTGAGAATAATTTGTTGTTGCTTAATTTATTCATTATTTGAATGAATAATAATGTTATTATTCAACAAGTCTGGAGATTTGGATTTCAATTTAATTGTGTTTTAGTTGTTTATTATTTCACCTAATTATAGACTGGTTTTGACCAGGTATACCTATATATCCTGATGTTCCCTCCGACATATCTAAAAACCTTTTGTGATATTAAAAAAAAACTTATTATATCATCGGACGATTCAACGTGATCGTTATAATAATTCCCCGAAGGCTCTCAAAAGATGTCGTAAAAATTGTAACGATAATTTTATTAGCATCATAATAAACTGAAGTTGCTAATAACGTTCATGAGAATTACCATTTTTGTACTTAAAAATGTCTGCCTTCATTATTTATTGTACTTTGTCAAAAAAACCTTATAAAGATTCATAATCTATGAATGAAGTATCGAAGTTTTCGAGGCTTAATCAGACCGTTAACCACTATTCAATAGTATCAATTTCATAGACTTGCATTCTTACAAACGCTTAGCACTAAAAGTACCGAAAAAGTACCACTTTACCTAGCTCACTACTCCTCTCAGCTTCAATCTGCGCGACCAGGTCTCTTGCCCGGCCGTGCATCCGCGAGAAATGAACCCTGGACCGGCCATGTCTTATGAGACTCCTTCCACCATGTCGCACACCCCTCACTTCACTTCTATAGCACTGCACTAGCGTCGCGATGTATATTAATATTAGCGTCCGCATTATTGGAGCATCGTGGCGTGCGCTCCCGACGGCCGCGCGTCTGCTACTGAGCTCGCGTGTTTAAAGAAAGACCCAATTTTTTAAAATTCGAATGTGACATCGAATTCAGAATTAGTTTTCGAATTTCATTTTTTTAAAGAGGATTAAATGAGGTTTTAGTCTTGCCGAGGTGAATAATTTATTTTTTATATCTCATAATCTAGCGCTCTCATAAGCCGGGCTCACTCAAGTTTAGTATCGGAAAAATATTTAATTATATTTACTTTCAGTTTTGCTCGTTAGTAATTAGAAGAGACTTTTGCAAATAAATAGTTGTAATGGATATTTTTATTAATGCTTTCTTTTAGTCCTTGGCGATCCCAAGGGGTTACTTTTAATTAACTACTTAGCCTGTAATTGCAGTTACTGTATTGCTAATGAAAAGCTCAAAGGAGGTTATTAACAATAAGTTTTCAATATCTTTTATCGAGTTCTCTTATTTCAGAAGTTCTTTGTTGAATCATATTTTAGGCTTTTGACTTTTGATATCAGAATTAATTTTGGTTTTTGTAATACTGAATAAAATAGAATACATGTACAGTTCTTTTGATGTTTTAAATGCCCTTTTGTTTTATGTTTAAAGCATTAAGCATTTATTATTAATGGAACGTATTTATTTGTTTTGTGAAAGTGCACAAAAATATGAATGCCTAGCAGGGGTCTAGGGCCCCGCTGGTTGAGAACAATTAGTTTACGAAATTTAATTTTAGTTTGTTTTCACCTTGTCTAAAGTTATGTGGTAGGTATGCAAAATTATGATAGATACATTAAATAATGAAAATTGCTCAAAATGTTGCTACTGTAAGATAATTTGCGTGGTTATTACCAAATTAACCTTAAGATTCCAATTGATTGCGTTTTGTATTTTGAATTAAAATTCCTTTTTCAAAAATTACTTATATTCCCACACCGACAACCATTCGGTTACGAGCACCACTCACTGAGAACATTTAGTCGGGCGATAGTTTGATCTGGCTCATAAATCTGATAAATTATAGTACGCTTATTACAAAGATTAGTACCATGCATATATTAAAAAATTTATTCAAAATGAAATTTCTGCCTATCATCGGCCAGTCTGCGGCAGTGTATGTATCTAAAATAACCCAAATGAAATGAAAAGGTCTCCAAAGTTTTCACATAGTCAAGCATTAGTGATTCAAATTAAATATTAATTATACTTAGAATCAGGTACAAAGGTTGTATCCATTAAACAAAGAGGGTTTAATGACCTAATGCCTACATTTATTTTATTCTCTTCAAAAACGAAGGTGCAGTATCAAATTTCAAGGATAATTTTAATGCAACATATGCAAATGAATTCAAAAAGTATTGTAGTGATATTTTTTTAGGAAAAGGGTAAAATAATAGTAGACTTTTTTACAATGAAGAATGAAATTCGAAACTTTATGATTCTTTTGTTTTTAGTATTTTTAACTTTATTACTTTAATTTTGGGTTTTTAATTTTAAATGCACTGACTAGTAATGGAAAGAATAAAAACTCTTTGCAATTAAATAAAAAAAATTTTGCTCGCCATATTTTTATACTTGAATTATTTATACATTTAACTGTCATTCAATAAATCCCGTTTATCTGTTCAATTAGTTTACACTAGTTTAACCGTCAAATCCGTAGCGGACCCCAATCGGGGTCTGAACATCAATGTCACCGTAAGCTCGGTTTAGACCCCAATTGGGGTCTGCGAATCAGTCATACACTTTCCTAATTATTTACGCTCATATTTATTTTCTTTCCAATCAAACCACATTTGTGAGTACTAAATAAAATAACTAAATAAATTTAAATTATTTTTACGCATTCAAACCTTTCATATTTAGCATCCCGTTAGAAATAAACCTTTTTAAAATCCAATCGTAATTACCGGGAATTCTGATCGAACTCGCCATGTTTGTTTACATTAGTTGTTTTTTTAAATTTGAAGACGCATAGACAAGATGGCGACGGTGATAGAAGTTTTGCATCGAATGATCCGATTCGTTAAAATAAAGAATCGATTGAATAATTTTATATTGTTTGATATTATAATATTACTAAATTGAACTTTTGTATACTTACCATAATCTGAAAATAAATTAGGAAAAGTAAAATGACTTAATTTATTTTGAAAAAAAAATGCTAGAAAATCAGTGGTAGAAAATACGTTGTAGCCGGAATAAAAAAAATCTTCGGTTTTTAGGGTTTCTGAAGACGGCAAATGAAGACTTATTTATTTCTTCGGGTGTTGTATGTGCAGGATTCCTGTAGACCTGCCAAACTTAATGGCGATTCGTTACTTCCAACTTTTTAACTGAGCGGCAAAGCTATTTGACGAGAGCCGTAGTTAGGTGTAGTTATCGCAAAATTTTATGACGATTTTATTGTTTGAAAGGGCAAATAGTTCGCTGTTCATCGAAAGCTGGTCCAAGATGGAAAGATGGCCGCCGCCGACTTATTTTTAACCGACTTCCCAAAAAGCAGAGGTTCTCAATTCGACCGTTTTTTTTGTATGTTTGTTACGCGATTACTCAGCCATTTATTTATCAATTTTGATGATTCTTTTTTTGTTTGATAGCGTATACTTCCGAGGTGGTCCCATTATCATCAGGTCAGGATCTGATGATGGAACCTTGAGAAATCGAGGGCGACTTTCGAAAGTTGCAGAAATACATAGGTTGAAATCTTATCACTCAGGTGTTTGCCTGGTAGCACTATTCAACAGTGAAGGCTTTGAGCTGACCTGATGATGGAGACCAGTGAAGGTCGAGGGAACTCGACAACTGAATATTTAAACTTTCTCGTGTTTGTGCTTATAGTATTCGTATTTACGAAGCCTCTGCAACAGTGAAGGAGATGGAGACGAGAGAAGTTCGGTTGTCGAGTTCCCTCGACCTTCTCTGGTCTCCATCATCAGGTCAGCTCCAAACCTTTACTGTTTCATAGTGTTATCAGACATACATCTGAGTGTCAAGTTATAACCTTATCTATGCTTAAAATTTTCGAGAGTTGCCCTCGATTTCGACCAAAAACAAACATCCAAATTGAGAACCACCTCCTTTTTGGGATTCGGTTAAAAATATTTGGTGACTTTAAAATCAATCAATTATTATTATTGTTTCTCATCGTCAAATAAGTACATTACTTTGGTAGTTACAAATTGCATTATATTTCAGAACACCAGGCTTACCCTCCGCCGAAACAAAAATCTTAGAATTGTTGAGAAATATTATAAGAATAAATTAAAGTTCCGTAATAGGTAATAAAAATTCAATTAAAGTTAAAAAATATTACGAATGACGCAACACCAAAATAAATAATACACATAAAAATTTATTGCAAAAAACTTTCATAAAACTTAAATATCTTTTTTCTTAACAACAAAGACAAATTGAACCTATAATTTAAAATTAATAAATAAAATTGAAATAAGTTGCTATTAAAAAATAGGTATATATAAAATTGGTATTCGATTATTTATAATAAATATCCGATTTAGGTATCGAATGCACACCGCTGATTGAAAAAAAAAAAATACTCCATTCCAAACTCTACTTCTTGTCTGTGACTTTGATCTTGTAAATTGTTCATTTTTATTGTGTATTTTATGTGCTGATTTTTTAGTTATTGAACATAAATAAGTGCACGAAATGTATTGCCACGGATTGAAAATGTTATAAATATGACGTTTGTGTTGTGTTTGCGAAAGTGATGCGATTATTTATTGGTAAGTTTTCACCAAATTTGAAATGCCTAACTTTTCGATAGACTTAAAAACACCGTAATTATTATCTTTTTCTGAATTAACTGACCCCATTTGACCTTTGCACGTTGTTGTCAAATAAGTGAGTACTAAAGTTATAGTTAAAATACTTGACGGCGCCACCGTCGATGTGTCAACCGTCGATGTGTCAACCATCGATCTGTCAACGGTGGACCTTATATAAAGCGGCGCGCGCGCACGACTCGGGTCATTCGTTCACCGACCGTTGCGGAGTGCACACCTCCCACGTGATAATTTATTTCGTTAATATTAATTGTAGTGACTAATATTGTGTTAATTGGAATAAACCAAGTGACTGTGTGAAGACCTCTTTGTTTTATTTAACGATGTCGGATCCTGACGCCGACATCAGAAGTGGGATGCAATCCAAATGCCCACATGTGTTAAGGATTGCCATGCCATTGTTCAAAAAGTGAAAAAGTGATGTGCTCGTTTGGAGTGACGTGTGGCGGCCGTTGGTGGATTAGTTTCGAGAGAATTCGCCACGTGAAGACAAACTTTCTGGATTTCTGAGTGCACGATAGGCACATGCTGAATACCATGTTTTCCAGTAGACAGAAAACAAAATAAGGAAACATCAGAATTTTGATGGTAGAAAATTGATTAAGAACTTCAGCGAAGGTACAAGTATGGTAACCATGGTTATGGTAATGGTATCGATTTCCATTGTGACATGTCAAACTAGTTATTGAAGGTATGCTAGAAAATTAACCGAATTTGTCTTTTTTTTTCATGTTTCAAAAAATGACGGTGATTGTGCAATTTGGCGAGAAAATTACGACGTTGAATGAAGCATCCCAGCTGCCTGCCAGGAGCCCGACGTGTCATCGCGAGGTCGGAGTGTTGGTGCTCGTGCATCTCCGTGGCTTCACGTCCGCGAAAGCCTTGCTGAACTGCGCGCCATAGCGATGTGCGCATCATCATGCGCGTTGAGTGGAAACCCGGTGAGACCGATCCATTTTTGCTTTATGCTGAGGTTATTTGTCTTACGACATTTTTAAACTTGAGAACTTGTGGGTTCACTTTACTACTGCGACTTCTAATGTAACTAGGAACTAAGGGCTTAGGAGACCGAGAGGGTGGTTCACGACCATGGAATTTAGAAAGTATCATGTGATGACATTTACGTTGACAAATCTGATTGGCGACTAACTTGACCGTTACGGGTTAGGTGGACTGTGGGGACTGACTCGTAGGGCCGATGACATGACTAGTGTGACTGGTGAATGACTGATTGAATGACAGGGACTGGCCCTCAAGGACGATGTTCCACGACGTATTTTAACTGTGACTGACTTTCGTGTGTGCTCGCTGGGACGCTGTAGCACGGCATGGGGGTCATATTAAGAGCTGGCCTTAACTGGTCGTAGGTTCTGGTGACTCTACCCATGTCGCTTAGCACAGTCCAGTGGGACTTGACTATTTGACTTGGCCGCGAGGCGGCGTGTGTGGCCATGTGAGTTGGCATTGTGACTTGGCCGCGTGGCGGCGTGGACTGAGATTAGACGAGACTTAAGAGTGATCGTAGGGACGCTGTAGGGTTGTCCGGTCCATGTTGTCTGGAGAGATAACTGGTCGAAGGGACGCCTTTTCAGTTGTCCGGGTCAGCTCTTTTGTAGGGACGCTGTAGGGTTGTCCGGTCCATGTTGTCTGGAGAGATAACTGGTCGAAGGGACGCCTATGGTGTTGAACGGTTGTCCGGTCCATGTTATCTAGAGAGATATCTGGTCGAAGGGACGCCTCTTTCAATTATCCGGGCCCAAGTGATAGGAGTTGAATTTATGGGGTATAAAGAGTTGTAAAATGATCAGTGATGGACGAGCGTATATAAGAGAGTAAAACGAAGATCGAGAGTTACTGGTGTGGTCAGGAGTGGCCGAGGCAAACGTACTGTGCTGTGTTTGTGTTGTTGCAGATTAAACCCACGAGGACGTGGGTATATGCAGGATGGCCGTGTCGGAGACTGTCAATAGTACGGACACTAAACGTCACGCAAGCGCGCCCTCTGGTGGCGTTTCCGGTGAAACAACATTTTGGCGCGCTTGGCAGAGTCGTGGTGGTCGGCGTGGCATCCGCGGAGCTCAGTCTTCGTTGAGTCGCCGTGGGGCACGTCTAGTGTACCTAGTGTTATTACTTAGTGTTGTAGTATCGTTGTAGATCCATATTGTGAAGTGTTAAGATTATTGTAACGTCTATCGTATGGTAAGGTTCTTCTAACCTAACAGACAGACATGTGTTGCTGGGGAGTTTGTTCCGCCACTTCTTCTCCCCAAGCCAAAACACATAGGAAGTGGCGAAGGGCGGGCTTTTTGGGGGCTGTCTTTTGTTCTGACTAATTTGAATAAACGTTTGAGTTTTGAGTTCGTTTGAGTTTTGAGTTTTTCACACGAGGTTATTAAACGTGGAACTGCCTCGTTGACTAGTGGTATTGGTAGATATGAACTGCGTCGTTGGTTTAGTTGCCACGTAGTGCGACTGTTGTGCGCGGGGTCTCGGGTCTGGACGAATTCGCTTTGCTGGTTTTGAAAATTTTCACAAGGCAGCCCGGAGCCTGGAAGATGCTGATTGACGCACCCTTCATTGGAGAGCACGTTGATGTCGGTCCTCCTTGTGGTTTTTCTCTGGTTGTGTTGGGCTGTCGCTATGAGATTGAGGGAGTGGGGTACATCTGTGTCTGCGCGGATGCCTGCGCACTATAATATGTGCGCGGCTGGCTGATCTCGTAATAAGGACTAATTATACGACCGCCGTGGTCAACAATCAGCTGGCACACCATTATTGTCAGTAGTAGTTAACTAGTGGCATCACCGACGCTGAGAACTAGGTCCACGGGTTCTGATTAATATCTTTCAGTTACATAGAATAATTCAATTATACGTCAGACTATAGATTTGTTGGCAAGGTGTTGTTACTTCTTACGCCTACTTAGTGATTTTTTTGTGTTATGCTGTACCTATGATGGGTATCGGGGTAACTTGAAAAAGACCCGTTGGCCTGTGCGATAGCAGCGTGGTGATCATGAAGAGACTCGTGTAAATCTGTGTGAGTACAGTTAGTGTCGTGTTACTGTGGTTCCTAGAAAACCAGGATGGCTTGATAAGTCGGCTAAGGGACACAAAGGTCATGTAAAGCCTGTCGAGTGGAAAGCGTTCGTGTGAGTGACAATCGTAATTGTAATTTACAATTTGAAAGTCGGACTACCTGTTGGATCTTTCTTTTATTTCATGCTTGGCAGCTGGTGTGACCGGTTTCTTCGTTTGAAAGGTGTTGCTGTTCATGAAATCCGTAACTGGTGGTAGTGCAGCTCATGATTGCGTAGGAAGGATGTGTCAGGGGAGTAAGTCTATTTGCGATTGTAGAGAATTATTCGAACGTTGCGCGACGAGCTCATAGAAGTTCATTATAATCATCATCATACCGGTCTATGGCCGCCCCCTGTTGAACGTAAGTCTCTTCCAGTGAACGTCATCCATCCAGGTCTTGGGCAGCCCGCGTCTATCCACTACCTGTCACTCTCTTCAGATCGTTGTTGTTCATGTTGATTGAGTAGCAAATAGTACCAGGTTCAGTGCAACGTACCGTATACCAATCGAGCTTATATTTTATTTCTACGAGAACGATGTCTTCAGATCTAGCGAGGATCTAGGAGACTCTGCTTAGTCGTAGGTAGAAATTCGAGATACAGCAAACGGAATGATTTAGGAGGAAAATAGCTTCGACAAAACAGAGCGTTTTAATCTTGGAGTGACAGCAGTGAGATTCCTCTTGAAGATGATTTTGTTCGTCTAATTTGAGCGGAAGAAACCGAAACTCAATTGCATAGGAATTTCTAGGGCTTTTGCTTTAATTGTAATAGACGTAGATAATGATGAGTACGAACAATATGATAGGTATCTTCTATGGAGTTTCTTGCCGATTATTCTCCATGGGAACAACTGTATGGTCCCGTGCAACTAGTGTCGTGAAATTTTATAGGAAATGGCTAAGGTTCATTTGAAACCATCTTATATTGAATTCGAGTACTAGTAAGAGCACTCGAAAAGTGCTGTAGTAACATACCTGGTGCCCGTGTAGGCTTACTTGAAGTGGCTTGTATTCCAACTAAGGACTGAGGAGGCCGAGACGGCGGCTCACGATCATGGAAGGTATAAGGTGTCATCTAATAATGACGGTGACAGTGACGAATTTCAATTCATGTTCTTTGACCTGTACTTATATGACACGACTTCAGAAATGATCATGATGTTCGACTGACATGACTTCAGAAAGTGATGATTGGTGGCTAACTTAACGTAACTAACTTAACTGAACTGGCTCGCGGGGCCGTATTCCATGACATGTGACAAGTGTGACAAACCTTGGGGACTGCCCTGACACGTGACTGGTGTAACTGATTTTAGGTACTGGCTCTCTGGGTCAATGTTCCACGACGTGTGACAAAATGAGTCTTGTTAAGAGCTGGCCTTAACGGGTCTTACGACCCGTTCTGGTGACTGACTATTTTGTGTAGATTGTGAGGTTTTATAAAAAAAAAAAAAAAAAGAAAAAGATGAGAAAAAAAAAATGGTTTAACAGTCTCCGGTTGTAATACCGATGAGAATGGTTTAACAGTCTCCAGTTGTAAAACTGATGAGAAGGGTTTAACAGTCTCTGGTTGTAAAAAAGGGCTTGCCGGACCAGCACATTTAAGTCTGTTTGATGTGACTGAGTATGTCAGGATGATCGAGCAGTTTGCTGTCTTGTTTTCAGAAGACGCTCGAGGACGAGCGTATGTCAGCATGGCCGTGACGGCGCCACCGTCGATGTGTCAACCGTCGATGTGTCAACCATCGATCTGTCAACGGTGGACCTTATATAAAGCGGCGCGCGCGCACGACTCGGGTCATTCGTTCACCGACCGTTGCGGAGTGCACACCTCCCACGTGATAATTTATTTCGTTAATATTAATTGTAGTGACTAATATTGTGTTAATTGGAATAAACCAAGTGACTGTGTGAAGACCTCTTTGTTTTATTTAACGATGTCGGATCCTGACGCCGACATACTTCTGATCAGGCATTACGGACTTAGAATTCATGTGTTGAAAGTTAGTACAAATTTTTGACTTCCATGTCGCGATTCAAAATATCCCGCCGAATCAACGGTAAAGTCATATGTCAAAATCTTGTCGAGCAGAGGGGTTAACTACATAGAGGGTTCAAAATGACCCAGCTAATAATAAAAAAAAGTTCAGAAAAAATCTTATTGTTTCACAGAAAGCAAAAAACTTTTACTGTTAGTATTAAGCTTTTGTTTCAGTTGTGGGTATAGAATTACTCTTTTGTCTTTTAAAAACTTTGTGTTTGGCTTGTTTAATTAAATTCAATACGTGGAAAACGAAGGAACATTTAAAAGATCGATTAACACGTTAAGTGCGATACCAGACCCAAGAGATCGTCTTTGTCTCGCTTAGTGGCATTGAAAGTTATATACTTCTCTGATGAAGAATGTACTATGTTTAAGTTTTGATATTGAAATATAGTAATAGCTTTAGGGGTCGATCGAGAGATGAGCGCAATGGCTCCTTGGATGAGCGTCCAACCTGTCATGACGAGATCATTCGTATTTTAGAATGATCGTTACATAGGTGGGTCCTGGTAGTCATCTTAACATTTCTAGATAACTAAAAAATTGCAAAGTGATGTAGCTTGAACTGTACTCAGCTTCATCCTGTTAAACTAAACGCCCATCCCAACATAGTTAGGAAAACCAGGTGATGTGTGGCACAAAGTCACATGATTCATACTTCAAAAAAATGTTTTCTTATCCCTTTGAGATAATTACGAAGTATCGTGTTTCATGTAATTAAATTATCAGCTTGTAAAAGAGAGGTTGTGTTTAATAGCACTGAAATTAACTCGAATCAAAAGTTCTTGTATTCAAGTAATCGATGTTACAAATAATTGTTACAAATTATTCGGTGTTACATGATATTGTCTGTTAGCCTGAAGCGTTTATTTGTAAATAAATATGTCTGTTGAAACAAAGGTTATTTCAGTATTTACTGATTTGTTTATTTCATTGCAAAGATATTCATATAACATTTAATCGGAATAGTTATTTTATCACATTGTATTATTTACTTTGCAATTTTTGTACAATAACTTTTTAACAGAGCTAACATATTTATTCGATTCATAAATTATATGAAGTAAATCGGAATAACAGTTTTACGAAATTTTTGACATTTAAATAATATAAAGCAAGGTGATGCTAAAAATAGAAAACACTTATGGAGAGACGAAATTGGAATCTTCAAAACAAAAATATCAATAATTCCAAGCCCGTGTATACTCTTAGTGATATATATATATAAATATGATAATACGCTTCTACCTACTAATATCGGCACGTGTCTTGAAGATCACAATAAGGACAAGCTCAGAAAATTCACTTCACTTAACTAGCTTTATTTTAAAATACCAATTTAATTCTGTCTGTTTGTTTTTACAGTCACAAGGCTGAACCAATTTATATGGGATCGGCGCAACCCTACAGACTTGAAGCTGATAACCTGTAAGTAAATATTTTTTTCATCCTGATGCATGAATTAAATCCTTTCAAGATAGTTGATGAAATTTTGGTAAAATTCAATTAGATAATTTTTCAAACTTCATTTTTACATAATTCAGTATTATCTTACGTGTCAAGTAAACTTTCTACACCTTGCTTATGTAAATCTAATATTACGTTATGAATTTGATGTAGTATAATTTGATAAAACTCCATTTTTTTTTAAATTTCTTAATAACACTCATTATAACACTTACGAGTCAAGTAAACCTTCTATCAATTTCCTATATAAATCTAATATTACGATATACACGGCTAAATTCCAACCCGCCGTAGTAATATCATTATCGCTTCCGTAGCCAGTGCTACGATGCTACGAGATACCGCTACGGCGTAGCTGCGTAGCTATCGTAGATAATCCCGCATTTCTATAGGCACTTCGTGGATTCAAGAATTTGAGGGTCGTAGATTTTGGGGGAAGGAACACGTATTTTGTTTATGGAGTTCGTGTTTGTTATGAATTTGATGTAGTAAAAGATTAAATTATTATTTTTTGAAAAACACTGCTTTACTTTTGTAATTATTTATTTTTAAAGATGGTATTTAAAAATGAGAAATTAACTTTAAACATCACTTTATTTATATTTTTATTTATACTTTTTTATATTATCTGTTGTCATTCAATGTCTAGTTTTTAAAACAAGTCCTACCTAAAAACCTCAATCTTCGGACGATTTCTGACACCTTTTCACCTATTCATCAGCAAGCAGATTTCTGACACGTTTTTCACTTTGATTCCCTATACACCACCAATAGCACCACACCAAGAAATAAATAGTAACACTGAATTCACCAAAAAAACCAACCTCAAAATACCCCACTCAACCGCTTTACTTCCACTAAAATCTAAACCCCCCATATACTGAAACATGTAATAACAAATGCACATCAAACAATACAGCCTTCAGTTATTAGCTCTTATCTCCCCTCTTAAGGCACAATAGATGAACAATAAGCCACCGCGAAAGCCTTACGGTTATCTGTGAATACGGCGTATTAACCCCTTAGAGAACCCACACACCGGAAACTTTTAGTCGGCCGACTGTTGACCTGATGATAGGATTTTATTTAATAAGAATATTTTTACGAAACGTCGAGATTAAATAAAATTAATATAACCGCGATAAAATCCGTAAAAGTAGTTTTATTTAAAGAATATTTTATAATAATTCCAATCAAGTTTTTTAGTCGGTCTGGTTCTGGCTAAATATATATATTTTTTTAGGAGGATTTGTCAAATGACCCTCGTGCTGTGGACTAGCAGCGTGAAGAAGTGACAGACTCTTACTGACTAACTCTTTCCTTTTCTCTGTCTCTTTCTTTTTTCAGACCGGCTAAATACCTGAACTTTGCAATGTGCGTACTACCATTCATCTTCTTACCGATTTATGAGCACAAACAAACTATCGGCCAACTAAAAGTCTGCAGTGTGCAGGTAGTGTAAGTGAATTCTATGGGGTAACCGCTGCTTCAGTGATATTTGCATGAGTGAGCTCTTGTGGGAGGAAAAGTACATAAGTGAATTGTGTCGTATAATCTGTGCATTGTGTGAAATAGTTTGGAGATTATTGTGAGTATTATAATATGGGAAGTAACAGCTTTACGTGCTCGAGGTAAGAGTTTATCACCACCTACGTCCAGACTCTGGGCTGCTTTGTGTAAGTTTCTCATAACCAACAAGATTATTTTGGCCTGATTTAGGATTTGAACCTAAGACCAAACGCACGGCAGCCTCCTAAGATGTCTCGACCGGTGGTGCAGTCTAAAGTCTTTCATGTATGACGACTCTTATGCATACAAACAAAAAAAAACATTAAAAAATCGGATCGAGAACCTCCTCCTTTTTTGGAAGTTGATAAAAACTAGCCACATCCTTTGACGTCAATAACTAAACTATTTTGCAATGTTACAACTAAATTAGGTATAGTAAAAAACTTCATAAGTTTCCATGTTACAACGCTATTTAGCATCGAATATTCTAGCAACTACTCAGATAGCTCCACGCGTCACAGTGTGTCCGCTACCCAATTAATTATCAGACAAATTGGGTGTTGAACACCGAACGTCTGTGAATCGGTAAGTCCTCAGATTCAGTTTATGGTAAGTAGGTGAGTAGGTTAAGAGGATAGTAGTGCTTAAGTACTTCAATTACTGGATTTATTGAGATTGTTATGTATCTAAAAGTATGTAGGTTCATCATTACAGATGATAAAAGCATTGTAAAAGGCCTTCTTTCACATATTTTTAGTTATATATTAGGACAGAAAATATTAACTACCAAACGAATATGCCTCAACTACTATACCATCACATATAGCCATGTGCGATAAATAGTCTATCCAATACTGGAATAATTTTTCAAATCGATCCAGTAGACTCCGACAGCAGTTCATTCTTATAAAATTCTTCAGCTTTTATAATATTTATAGACTTTTCTTTGATTCTACTAAACAAAGCAAAAACTTAAATTCTGACTTCCTAAAACCATTCAAAGTTGTTAAGAGGATACAATATTAAACGAGGGATGACAAAAGTAGAACAACAACATTCAATATTTCCGCGCGGAACTTTGCAGGAAGGTTATCTCAAATAAATTATCTGTAGCACCCATAATTAAACCATAATTCGTTCCGAAGCATTTAATTTAACTTTAAATAAATTATTTATACTTTATGGCCGCTGCGAAATTACTCGTTCGCGTGCATAAACTCGTGAAAAGAGAAAATACGTTGATATTGTTTACCGGCTCAGCAGTTGACCATAAAGATATATTCCCATTCCCATATTATTTTTATTTAATTTATTTATAGATAATAAGTTTGTATATATTTAGTTATAATAACGTAAATCAAAAATAAATTAGATACGAAATTCCCATTGCATGTAATAAATGTCACTGTGAGCCTTAAACTTTTTCCCATTCACTACGCAAACTTTTTCGTCATTGATTGAACGTGACTACGAATACGCAATGTATGATTGTTTTCCCATTGGCAAAGGACAAAGATTCATTTCAAATGGGAATATAGTAAAATTGCACTCGACTCACAGTTTCCTTGAATACAAAGTTGGTGGAAGGACTTTATTCGTTTTATAATGTACGTCATATTAAACAGGACCGCTGGGAATTTAGTTAAATGTATTCCTAACTGCTTCGCTTTTCTTTAAGCTGGCAAAGTGTAACTTTGACCGTTATTAATGCATGAAAAACAGCCGTCATTAAAAATTTCTCTCACTTTAAAACATAGACTTCTGTTTTATTTTACTTTCTTATATTTTATATCTTTTATATCAGGAATAGCGAAGATTGCAGCGTTTTATGAGAACTGCTAGAAATAAAATGTTTACTGATGTGATACAGTCTTGAGATGAGTATTAGATCTGTCATCTAAACTTATTTGGATAAATCTATGTCTATAAAATGAATTCCTATGTCCCTAGGTGACACCATCATGCATGAACTGCTAGAACGATTACGCTGAAAATTAAAATTAGAGGGCAGGTAGCTTAGACCCGGGAGAAGGATATAGGACAGTTTTTGTCACCGTCCGGCTGTAGGAAGCAGTTACCTCGGGATGTGGGTGAAACCGCGGGCAGAAGCTAGTTTTTTATAATTTGGACATACCTATCGATAAATTCTATTCAAAAATTGACTCTAAAATGTATATAATGTAATGTAAACTGTAATTCCACAATTAGCTTAGATTTTATGATGCGAATATTATTCTAGTTAAATGAATATAACATCCATGCGAAAATTGAAAGCATAATTATTAATTAACGAATCGAAGGTTTTCATTCGGTTCAACCTAATTGAAATTAATAGAGCGGTTATAAATTAAAAGCTTTTACGTGTACTAGACTTTACATTTACGTGTGCACAGAGGAATTTTAAAAGAAAAAAACAAGCAATCCTATAGCTCTCGTCAAATAAATTTACGTCTCTTAATTATAATAATAATTAGCCATTTTTATTCTGAATGATTTTTTCGTGAAAACATTATCGAGAAATTTTGCTGATCTGAAGTTGGCTACATCGTGTCTTACTTCAGAGACGCAGAATCAAATGGATCTGTAGCTTAACGTATTATTTAAAACCAATTGACATTTCATTATTTCTCCAATCAGAAAATATATTATGCAGACCGAATAATAACAACGAAAATGAACTGTTCGAACGTAATGTTGAAATGAATCATCATCTCCTTATTACTGAGTGAACCGAAATTCCCATTGTCCCGTGCAAAATGATTCCCATTATGTTGGACGACTTAATCAAGATTGGCGTATTCAATGGGAAATTTATATTTTTGTTTTCTCGCTCGTTCGATGAGGTAAATTGATGAGTGGTGTAAGATTTTTTTCGGTAAAATGTAGGTATTAAATGTTTATTTTTATAATGTTTATTTTGTTGAAATATGTTGTAGCATTTTTTGTAACTGGTCAATTTGGCTCGTTGGTATTGCAGTATTTAACATTTTTTGTCAATATTACTGTTAGCAATATTTTTAGTATACAAAGTACGGTAGACCGCACATCAGTGGTAACTGTCATGCACCTTAACTCAATGGTAATAAGTACGTTTTTCCAATAAAAGTGTTACCACTGACCTGAAGTTGACTGTACTATAAATAGGTATCTACCATAATTCAAAAAACTAAACACTACCTCTAATTACTAAATTCGTTATTAAATAATAATCGACCATTTAATAACACACCAATTATCTTTGTTAATTTAAAAATTAATCAAAGCTAAGAAGCTCAGAAAGTGATGACAGTTAAACTGTATCACGCGTATTTACGGGGCTATAATTATAAAGCCATTATAAAACTCCAATTAGTTTTGATAGTCTTCACATAAAGGCGAGCACACACTTTGTAATCAGTTGACGTTGTTAGGCACTTAAATTGTAGTACGCAACTATTACTTATGGTTTAGGCGATAAAAAAATTTGATTATTATCATACATATGTGAAAGATTTGTTTGTTTGTTAAGCTTTTACAATAAAATGGATAAATAGATTGATATTTGACACAAATTTAACTTCTATAGATATAGCTTAGGTGATAGGGTAAAGAAAGTATATCTCCGAGATACCTGATAATTTGTTGCCAATGAAATGATATGTACAACATTTTCTACGTAAGCATTTTCAAATTCGGCTGCATTTTATTTTAATAAATAGCCAAAAGAGGATGGACAGTCTATCTGATAACAGATTCCCATGAATAAATGAATACACAAAAGCATGATAGGTGCATTGTCCAGAAAAACTGAACATGATATTAATAAATAGCCTTCTTGATGTCAAAGGATTTCAAATATATTTTTAGTGTGAAACATCAAGTGTCCAGTAACGGTATTTATACTACAAATGAATATGAATTTCAGTTCCTTTAGATTTTGATGGCAAATGCCTTATCTAATTTTTATATGAAATTCTAACTGAAGATACCTCTAGATCACGATCTCATGGTGGCCTGGAGGGAGCGACTGTCGCAACCCAGTGCAGGGCACGCCACCATCGTGGCGGTAAGTCCCCTCTTTGAGGAGTGGCTCGGGAGGAGTCACGGCGCCCTCACGTACCGCATGACGCAGGTCCTCACCGGACACGGTTGTTTCGGGAGGTACCTGCACCGCATCGGTCGTGAGGAGGCGCCCGGGTGTCACCATTGTGCGGACAGCCCCGAGGACACGGTGGACCACACAGTCCAGGTGTGCCCCGCATGGGAAGGGCACCGCCGGGTCCTCGTCGAGGCTTTAGGCGGCGGCGACCTCTCGCGTCCGGCCCTGGTTCAGGCCATGGTCCGGGGCGAGAGGGAATGGGATGCCGTCGCCTCCTTCTGTGAAGCGGTCATGCTCGAGAAGGAGGAGGCGGAACGCCAGAGAGTTCGCACCTCTCATCCCGGCCGCCGCGCTGGACCAGGTAGACACCATGGGCGCCGGGTGTCGCGAGATGACTCCCGGCCACCGTAGGCGTGGGTCTGTGGGCGGTGAGTTCGGGTGGCTCATCGTCCCTCTGTCTTTCTAGACGACAGACCCGTGTCGACGGCGCGCGTTGTTCCACGCGCTCCTCAAAGAGATGTCAGCAACCCCAGCGGGGCCCAGCAGGGCCAAGGCCTGCCGGGGCTGCGGGTTGTTCGAAAGAGATACCGCGGCCCTGGTACATAAAAGGCCTGTGACGGAACACGACGGTTTTTAGTCAGTAAGAGTCTGACACTCCCTCTCCGCTGCTAACCCACAGCGGAAGGGGTCATTTGATGATTTTTGACGTCGTTAAAAAAAAAAAAAAAAAAAAAAAAAAAAAAAAAAGATACCTCTAGATGGGTAAATTAGCAGTCTTCTAAAAATAAAATTGTCGCCTGATCTAAGGTCTGGTGGTCTGGCAGTCAGCTGAATTCGTGAAGTAAGTTTTAATATATTGTAACTAACCAACTCAAATACAAAAATGCATAAGTACTTTTACAGGTATTTAATGATGTCAGAAAAAGTCTAGTCATTACTAAAATATTTCACAATCTCAACCCAGTTTAGATTTGTTCCTAACTAAAAAACACGTTTTAACTTTAAATGGAATGTCAAATGCTACATATCAAAGGTGTTTCACGGTCCACGAATCACATGTCGATCCAGCCTCAATAGCGTCTACCATGAACCTTAAGCCACAGTTATAAGGTTCACATTTGCACCACATTTACCTAGTAATACGTTCGAAATAACTTTTTGGATAAAAAAGTATAAAAAACGAAACGGTTTCGCGCGTTCTGCAAATTGTTTGACAGTGGTCGTAACTGGACTATTGCTTTTAATTATTATTTTGTTTGCTCCAAATTCAGGTGATAATAATTGGTACAGTGAAGTTAACAAAGCAACAATTATTTTATTTCACGTGGCTTTTTACAAATTTGTTTCGTGTCTAATGTGTCTATGCTACTATACCTTTGGTTTTTTGCATTTTCCTATAATGAGGGTTTATAGCTTCAAAAGGATATAGTAGGACCCTGATTTGATAAGTATTTCTTGATTTAATACTTTCCCGGAATGAAGCACACCAATCACTATACAATACCAGTTTCAAGGAAATATAACCATTACTAACATCCCTCTGTCCAAAAACACCCCGTTTTTGCGAAACCAGAGCTTATATTAAACTTCTCTTCACCGCAATCGGTGACTCGTTACATAATTCGATGTAACAAATTCAGATATTCCAAGGACCAATTCAAAAGGGCAACTTGAGTGGTACACCGCAAATTAAATTTCGACCTTGATTTCATAGTGGGAAAGTTTAATTTTATTTGCGTAATTTTCAGTGAGAGTCCGTTCCTAGCTGGGTCATCGGGTTTATTATACAAGAAATGCACAGTTAAAATCGATTTGGCATTTTCTGGTGCTAATTTAAGAGTATATTGAAGTGGACGTATGAAGTGGGTGGTCCTTGTGATTCGGGATCAGTTTTTGCAGCTCCGATTCTGAATTAATTTACCATCTCCACTTATGTATATGAAGTTGGAGAGTTTGTCTGTTTCAATGCGTTTAAACCTGGGGGTAAATTTGAAATTAGTAATTTAAGGAGATCCCTATAATTGAGTCAGACTAAGATTTTAAATATATGAGAAGCCTGTAATGTGACTGTTGTAGTCCAGGAGCCCCAGTCATGTCATGGGGTAACTGGCTATCCAGGAAGGGTTCTTGTGCATCCAGTGCAGATGGGTTGATTAGCTCTTTCTGTGTAGCCTCTTGTCACTATGTTGGAGTGGGCTTCCAGTCAAACCTTATGCACTTGAATATCATTGCTGAAAACTCCTACTTCGCAATAAATAAAACAAAATTTTTCTTTATAATTTTTCTAAATAAAAATTATATTCTATTCCATTGTAGAAATTGACTTTTTCATCGACAGGTCCCATGTTACGAACACTTACAAAAACTAGTTAAAGCAACACTCGCGCATGTCGCGGTCACACTACATTTTAATATTCAACTGGCGAACTGAAAAAACGCAATTTGTTATACTAGTAAGTTCGAAATACACTAACTTTTTACACTGGACACGTCTGAATATTTTGGCAGGCATTTTTAGTAACTGAATTGTGTTTTTAATATTGGTCTCTGCTTGTTCTCACACTTTGTATTTTTTTTTTTGTTTCAATGTATGGCTGTTATTTTTACTACGGCTTAACAAATCTACTAATAACCTACCAAAATGGATATTGAGTTATTGAAGAAAAAATAAAAGATATTGTTACTATGATTAGATAATTTGGGGAACCTAATTATGTACATAATTCTTTTAACTTAAAAATTACAAGACATCTAATTTTGCTATCAATTAGTACCTTTCAATTTCAAATACGCCAAAGGCTACCTTGTAATAAATAACTCACTAATCATCATCATCCAATCTAATTGAATCTAACTAAACAAACACAAACTAAGATCTCTTACAGTTCAGTTTTACTAGAAGTTAAAATAAAAAATAATTAGGTATAAATTAAAACACATACAAACTCATATCCTGCATCAGACACAACAATTAACAACACAAGCTCACGAAAACAATATGACACAAAATCTAATTAGAAAATTGTCACAAACAAAAATGGAGCCAACGATTATCCCTTAACGAAATTGCGTAAGCACCATCTTAATTAAAAACGTTTTAATTAATAGAATTTTGTCAACTGTTTATTTGAAAAATACTGGTTGAGATTGAGTTGGGTTGAGTGTGAGGGTTCCGTGTCTTATCATTTACTATCAGTCTAATCATTTTTTTCATTTAGGCCTTTACAAGCATTTATGGAAGTCAAAAATATATAACTTTGATTCTAGTTGTCTAACCGCCAGCTATAATTAACCGGATAAAGTTAGTTTAGGACCAGTGGTTCCTGAGATGAGCATTTCAACATGCAAACAAAATTTTGACCTTTACAATTGAAATAAGTACAGATTTTGATAAAATATTTCGCTTTTTGGAAAAAAATATTAAACCTTTGTTGTTTTCCCTTAAAAAATATTAGTTCAAATTGATTTTGAGCTACTGAACCCTAAATGTACTCTACTTAAACTTATTTTAACTTCAGTTTCACTTTGCAATGAGGCGTAGAAGAGAGCCTTTAGAGAAATTAATTTTTAACTTAAAATTATTATGCTGGACGGAATCTTTTTATTTTGTACTTAAAATTAAATAGTGAATGCTTATAAATGAAAAAGTTTAAGCTTACGTTCAGGAAGTGTGAAAATTACGCAAATTTTCTATGAGTGAGTTAAACCATTTAACTATAACGATAAATAAGTAAACTATAACTAGCCGTGAAATTGTCCCCTAGGTCAAATCCGCGATTTGACAACTAAAAATGGTTCGGTTATCCTTAAAGTAAAATGGTACTCATCGTAAGTGTCGATTGGGATTTTTTTCAACATAAACTTAAAAATGGTATATTACTATCAAACAAATATAAAACACCTCTTCTGACAAACTCCATATTCACAAATCCATTTGACGAGAATGTATAGAACCGACTGCTAAACTGAGGAGGTGCTTGATCAAGTGTCGATCACGTGAATGATCTGTTTTGCCTTTGAAGCGATAGTTCTCGACAGGCGCTAGATATCGTCTGTCATAGTTTAGGAGGATTATCACTTATTTTGCGAAAGTGAAAAATGTTTGGTTACTTAATGTTGTGTACAGAGTTCATATTTTTAAAGCGAAAACTAAGTAGTATAAAAAGGGTTATCAATTTAAATAGCTATGGGTTTACGAAATCTTAGTACAAATGATTTTATACAATGTAGATACTACTTTTTGCTTTCATGTTTGTTCCAAACTGAAAAAAATGCCAGACGGCAATTGCAATTTGCTCTTTCAAAAAATCAATATTAAAAAAAAAACATAAAAAATTGTCGTAGACGTAGGAATTTAGGTCAGTTTCATTTATACGAAATAGTCCTTTCACTAGCTCACGATGACAAACGAGAAATGGTCTTCGAAGTACCACTATCCCCAACCGAGGCAATTAGGCCATCTAACCATAGTTCATTCGACACATACAAACTCCAACATTGTTCCTACACACGTAAATAACAAATTAATGATTCTTCCAGTTCAAGAGAGAAATAAACCAATTTTTTATCCACATTGTAACTCCCACAAAGAAAAGAAATTCCAGGAGAAAACTTCAATTTTCGAACTACGTCAATATTACCAAATTTTCTTTAGCACTTCATAAGTAATCTTATAACTCTTGAGTCTTAGGTTGTAAGGTTCAAATTAGCTTGGTTTTTAGTTTAGTAAGTTTATTATTGTGTTAAAGCAACGATGAGTCAAACGGAACTGAATTTGCACAATAGCCGGTGAGAGCTATAGAAAGGGTTCTGTACGTTTTTGCTTTTAGTTTCGCTAACAATTGAGAAAATTTTTCGATGCACTTTATTGTAACGTTCTGCCAGCGAAGTTTTTATGATTTCCATAGAACTTTTCTACTGCATTATTTTTGTGAAATAAGGAAAATAAGACGGATTTTTTTACAAGCTTTTATTTAACTTGCAATGTATGTATGTAAGTATGTAACTATGTGTGTTCGGGTGGAATTTTACAACTCAATTTTAAGGCACTTGCCCTCAACCGATTGAGCTGAAATTTTGCATACATGTTTAGTTTGGATGACAATATGTACATGTTAAGCAATATATGTTTTAAAAGCTTGTCGCGAGATTTAAGTACTCGTATTTACTTTCTTAGTAAAATCGCGACAAGCTTTTAAAACATATAAATTGTGTCAAATATATTAAATTTGAAATGTCGTTATAAGTTGACAGTAAAGTTACAGTAAAAGTTTATTTTTTTCTTTTTAGCGCATTTAAATAAAAGCTTGTTTTTAAAGATTTTTTACCTCAATTTATTAATCTTTATCGTCCGTGTGGAATAAAGCTGCCTTATTATTGTAAGCTTTAGGTTTTTACGTTATCTTTTGCCTGCTTTGATTCACATATTTTGCTTTTGTTTATTATTTGCTCTTCCTTATGTGATGCTACATAATCTTAAGCGAGTAAGTATTTTTCATAATATGCTGCTTCTGCTTTACTACTTTGGAATAGACATTGGGCATTTCTTTTGTGCTAAGTGCGTTGTTCAAATAACTTGTGAAAACCTCAATAAAAAATGCATTATGACTGCATAATATTTATATTTTGCTAATATTATGTTGTCAACACTTATATCTTGTAAAGAACTATGGATTTAAACATAAGCAGCCTTACTACAAAAACTTAAACATCTGTTGAGCACTTGTCTAAAAAATGTCTGACTGCAAAACGGACCTTATTTCAACGTCATAAATAATCAGATTTTTTTAGACAAGTGTCTAACAGACCTTTAAAAGTGTTTGTGGTACGTCGGTACATTTTTACTCAATTCCCGTTTCTCCAGCAACATTTTAAGTCGTAAAGGGTCTCACACGACACCAGCTTGAGTTTGACAAATGTATCCTGACCTCGAATGAGGAACGTTTCGAGTGACACCGAGTGGATTTCCTCACACGACACTAAGTGACGGAAGTTTCGGGAACATCTTACAATGTATGTTTGCATGTCTTTAGAAATAGTTGTGATGTTGTTTAGGGAAATGCCAGTAATTTATCCGAATCTAAGTCATTTCTGAAAATAGTACCGTTACTATTTAGATTTTTCTCGCCTTTATTCTTCTTCGCCTTTTTCTAATCAAACTTAGACAACTACTACTAAGATAAAGTTCAGAAATTAATATATTCAAAATTGGAGTAAACTACAAACAAAGAGACAAAAGATTATAATAATTCATAGTCATTTTAACCGACTTCCCAAAAAAGAGGAGATACTCAATAATTCGTCGGGATCTTTATTCACGCTACTGATTTTTTAACTTCTCAAAATATCAAAACAAAACCATTACAGATTTCAAAATCTATTCCACCATTCAAATGTAAAGAAAGTCTAAATCGCACATCGCAACCTACCCACACAAGCTCACCTACACACACACATGCATACATACAAACGTGTGGTTACACGATACCGCGGTCTGTTTCGTTCAGAACAGGGCTTTATGGAAAACCGCGGAGGCTCATGTATATAGAAACCTGCTTGCAATACAGCCTGCGAATATAATATTACATAAAATAGCGTCGCTTCCAGGAATTGCGTTTAGAATATTTTAGTTCGCTTTCTAGGTGGTTAAAGACGGATAGGTCTTTTAAATAAAAATGGATGAGTGTCTTCTATAAATGTTGGAACATTTTTAACGATTTTCAATAGTTTTTTTCTACCAAATAATTAAAAAAATATTCATTCCTATCAAAGTTTAATCCGAAGAAATAATATCTCATTCGTTTTCTCACTGTAGTACCTAAACTACTATTTCATAAGTCGGTCAGAATAATAAATAACGTATAAACAATAAATCCAACAACAAATCAATGTTCCTCGGTTTCTATTCACAAGTGTAAATTACTTTATACCACGCAGTTTTAAGCACATCACAAATCTTATTCGTCGTTTTACACTAGGATGTCATACCCGTCAGTAGTACTACTAAATCAGCAGCACAATTTGATCTACCTGCCTACCGTGAAAACTACTTTTAGCACCTAGATAAAAGTAGCCAGCCTCTCTCTATAAAAAGGCTATCTAACACTGAAAGATTTTTCATGAGACTGACCTGAGACATGAAATTAGCGCTTTCAAACAAATTTTATCTTTATAATAATTTTAATATTAAGAAATGTATCTCGAACCTTACATATTATAGTAAACCACCGATACCACTGTATTCAAGGCCGCCTAACGCAAGTATTTGGTGAGGCGTGAAAAATCTTAGATTTTATATTATAGGTACTTATTACTTGAGCCATTTGTTCGAAACGATTTGAATATCATATTCTGACGTAGAGTTATTCATGAATGTGTCAGAACGAAGGAATTTTTATTCATGTGTAAGGGCTCGGGATTCGTTGAGATTTTAATATCAGCCCTTATAAATGCAATGAACTTGGGCTGTCGTAAAATTGTCAAAAATGTGTTTTTTTATGTGAGAATAATATAGGGTTTTTTCTATGTGTTGAATGCCAGATCCTTTTAGATCCGTTTAATTAAGCTAAGAGAAAACCTCTACTCACAATGACTAGGGAATCAATCCAAAACCCATCGAACCTATACACACTAATATTATATTCAAAATCGTAGAAGACTATGTGACTTTCGATAGAAAAAGTATACTGGATGCTGGCTATCCTGGATGAGCTGACTTGGCAAAATGAAGCACTTATATAAAAGGACCGATCGTCCGATAAGTGCTTCATTTTGCCAAGTCAGCTCATCCAGGATAGCTCTAGAGAAAGGTTCTCTAGAGAACGGGAAACTTCAAGTACTAATACTATACTTGGAACCTGGATTTTGTTCTATATGAAATTCTTTGAACGTTTGATTCTATCGCTAAGTAGAATCGAATGGCACACTAGAGAAGTGACTTGCAATTTTCGAAACTCAAAGCAAAAATAAAAATTAAGTGTTACTGCCAAATAATACCTTGAGTTTCTTTAGATTTTCGAGGTCGATAAAAATGAATAATTTATTTATTTGAATAATTATTGTCCGTAAAATTTTAGTGAGCTTAATGAATGTTTCAAAATATTAAATATTAGTAATTCTACAATCAGCACAATTTTAGTTTTGAATTTTAACTTAAAATTTTGATGGCTCCTGGGAAATACTTATAACTCGAGGTGTATTTTATTTTGTGTATTTAAATATTTTAAAGTATTCTCAGAAATAATACACGAAATCAAAGCAAAGCCGGTAACAGACGTCTGTTTTAATGAGAATCTCAAACGTTTCTGAATTTCTGCTACGATGGCGTAGCTCACGTAGCAGTTTAATCGTCGTAGCTGCTACGGCGTAGCAACGTAGTCATTTTAACGCCACCTGCAAATTCTGTGTAAAGTTCCTTTTACAGATTTTAAGTACATCAAAGTTATTTTACAATGTATCATATAATGTAATCAGAACATCATCTATCCTAGTCTTTTTCCAACTATTTATTTGGGGTCGACTTCCAGTCTAATACCCATTGGTAAGGACTGGTTGTCAAGCTTTCTGGCTTCTGACTACCCGTAGCAACTACCAAAGATATTCAAATGACAGCTGGGACCCACCAGCTTATCGTGCTCGAAACACTGGTTGTAAAAGATGATCACCCATCCACGGAGCTACCCCGCCAAGCGTTACTTAACTCATCCACGAGCCTTTCAAAAACGTATGTGTACTAAGATATACATATAAGCTACAGATTATATCTCAATGGTCGATAAGTGCGACATTTAACGGCGTCAGCTTATCCTCAAGAGATTATCTCGACGAAGCTTAAGCACCTATACATACTTAATATTATAAACCTGAAGAGTTTGTTTGTTTGAACGCGCTAATCTCAGAAACTACTGGTCCGATTTGAAAAAATCTTCCAGTGTTTGATAACTCATTTATTAAGGAAGGCGTATATGCTATTTTTTATCCAGGTTCGTGCAGAGTTCCCCATGGGATACGGGTGAAACCGCTGGCGGAAGCTAGTCTTTGTATAAAATTCAACAATACCATGGACTTTGTTTACAAGACTAAGTTTCTTGTCTGGTTTGTGTTTGTAGTCTCGCCTTCATATTGCTTGCAAGATGCTATGAACAGTTATTAAAAATACTTTGCGAGAAAATATAAGATGGATGGCGAGGAAAAGTGTTTTTAAAATATTACGCTGTAGTGTTTCTTTGTGAATTTCTAATGGTAAGTTTTAAGCTGTAATTAAAATTTTGAGTTCTTTACTCTGATGTTAAAGGTTAGTGATTATTTATTAGAGTAATTTACAACTCTATTTGTGTCAATATTTAATTCTGTAGTTATTAAAAACGTCTGAATGCACTAAGTAGTTATAAATACTTAAGCAATAGATTATTATTGGGCAGAATGAAGTAACTCTGCCAAGTGCAAAAGTACCTAAGTTTGTCACGCTTACATGCCAAAACTGCTGAACATATTTAAATAAAATTGGGTACTCAGATACTTCAGAACCTAGAGGCGCATAGGCTTCTTGTTACCCCGGTGTGGAAAGTAGTTCTTTCGGGATGCAGGTGGAACTACGGGGAACAGCTCTTAACGTGTAATATTTTGTACACCTACCCCATCCATACCACCATAATAAATAACAATTTATTCTTTCAAACTGTCACCATTTACACTTAATAAATACAGAATGATACACCAAAACATCTAACTCAACTCAAATTCATACATGGTGTAAAGTCTGAAAATAGCGCAGTAGGCTTTTACGCTGAAATGCCTAAAAGGCTTAGTAGTCATTGTTGTTCCCTTTTGTATGCAAGACATTGTAACATTTAATGTGTAATGTGCTGAAGCAAGGCTTTGTGCTGAAGTTATGTGGGCTCGTGAAACAGCGGGATGTGGACTACTGAAAATTAATTTCGAGTCGTTTAACTTTTTTTGAAATTTTTGTGTCCCAAGGATGGTGAAGTCGGCTTAAAGTCCAACTGGATGCTAAATATGGAGCATTGCATTCAAAGATAGGTATTTGAAAACTAATAAAAATACTATAATTGTCTATTGTAGCAAACTGAAACTTTGTAGCTACTGATGTTTATATGCACACATTTAAATTAATCACCATAGTATTGTATCATTACTAGCTCCTCACAGCAGATTTACGCGCTTCCTGAGAACTACTTTCCGCACCCGGATAAATAGCTTTTATGCTATTCTGATATGCTGTATTATTGGCAATTTTCATCGAGATCCAGCTAACCATTTGTGCATTATTTCTAACAAAAATCCAAACACACATTCATAATTTTAGTGTGATGTGATTCCAAAAAAATATGTAGGCTATTCTATAGCCCAACAGATTAAAATACACATACAAGCAAGTATCACTGACAGCACATTGTATTGTTATCAGGTGTTACATTAATTTATTGCCTTCGCTATGAAGACGCGAAGACGTCAGAATAGCTCTCCTGGGTAAGCTAAGGAATGATGTGTGGGTATCATAAATCTTTGTTTGTATGTTGTAATGTTTATTTGTTTTGTTTGTTCGGGGATTAAAATTTGTTGCTATGATATATCGGTTTGCAGGTTTGCTGAAGTAAATCTTATTGAATTATAATATGAATATTCTGTGTCTGGCTTTAACTATTTTAGTACCTATACCTCTATAACATGTGTTCCTGTTTTTATTTTGCGAGCAATTTTACTATTTAACTTGGAACAGAAAATCAAAATTAGGGAGATCAATTTTATCTAAATATACTCTTACAAAATAACAATTTTTAACATCATCTTACTTTAAAAAAAGTAAGTCTATTTCAATAAAATCATATTTGGTACTTTACTTGAAAAAAAAAATAGCCCCGAACGTACTATAAAAAGCTCCTCTATATTTTTTGATGTGTAAAACGTTCATCAATTTACTCGACAAAATAAACGAGGTCAACTAAACTACTTACGTTTAGCTGAATCGAAATCTTCAGACACAATTCTAGCCCAACAATTGAGTCTAGTTTTTTTACCAATTCCGAGTCAATATGTAAATAGTTGGTATGTCACGCTATCCGGATTGTGTAGGAAGAGAAATAGTGCAATTTTTGCGAAAAACTTCGGTCACGCGAATCTAGCGACCTGCTTCGACAGTGCAGTGAATCGATTTGATTGCACACAATTTTATTTAAATTTAAGACTTTTTACAACTACTTATTGGATTTTGGTATAGGAAAATTGCCTGGTACCTACTGTCAGCTGTCCTAGTTTTTCAGTAAATAGGTTTGAGAATTGTATTGAGAAAAATTGCTTGTGAACCCAGTACAGAAAGAGATTTCGAGCTATTAATGATTGAACTTTGCCCAATAAGTTGGCTATCTTACACTAAAATACTTTTGTTAAATTAGTCAATGAGTTCCTGAAATTAGCGCAGTCGTACAAAAAAACAGTTCAGCTTTGTAATATAGTACCTATAAATATAAAAATATTCAATGTTATTTCAATATAACGGTCCCGAAATGATATGCGAACAAATATGGTAAACAACCAAATTTTCTTCGAGTAACAACAGTAATACATCAAAACAAAGTTTGAAATATTATTCAGTAAGTATAATGAATATTTAACAAACCATATTTACTAAATTATTATCTAGGCATTACCGCAGACGAAAACCAAATTTCAACCCTTTAGAATTTATTGTTTATAAGAGCGCGCACACAACAAACTTTTAGTCTGCCTACAGTTGACTTGAGCTCATAAATCAGTATGAAGATGAATGAAAGTACAAACGTAACAATGATAAGGTATTTTTCCGGTATCAGACCGACTTAAAACTTTGATTGAATTCACGATTTTCATTTTTTTTAAAGATTAGTTCACAATTCAGTTAGGACAAATACCTGATCGTTGTTACGTATGTAATTAAATTCATCTTCACACTGCTTTATGAGCCCGAATCAACTATCGGCCGACTAAAAGTTTATAGTTACGCGCGCTCTTAGTGTTTCTAATTATAATAATATTCAAAGATAAACCATTTATTGTCCAAAACTTGCGTTCTTTGAACTACTGATAAGAAATGCCTAAAATAGATCCGTTACCGCAAGCCTTAATATTAGAAATTAATGTATGAAATATTTTCCAAAGACTCCGTTTAGTAAAACTCACTATATCTAACCATAAAAATAATTACGCCTGTCTTTACTTACGTAGCTTTATCTTTTAAGGTAAAGTTATTACTTTTGATTACATGTAAAATGACTGTAAATTATAGTAGGTACATAGTTTTATTTACATGATTTTCTCAAAAGTCACCAGTACCAAAAGTAAATAGTAAAAACCAATTGCGAGAAAACTTGCTCGTGACGCTGCGAGTTGCAACTAGTCTGAGAATTAAGTTGATAATTATTATTTAAGCCCTAGACAGACTAATGAGCTAATAAGGCCGTAATTAAATTTTAGTGTTTTTGTTTTCTATGTAAGTTATACCATTTTATTCACACAAAACCATTTGGTGAATATTAATAGCATATGCGTGACCTTTTAAGATTTTTTCGAAATAATTTTGGTATACAGTTCGTTAGCTTAGAGAGGGTAATTATTTTATAATTTAGAAAAACAATTGGATATTGTTTGCTTACTTAAGTGGTCTTATATTATGTAAGAAAAAAAGTGGTTTTGTTTAGATTTTAATAAAGTTTGTGAACAATATTTGCAGGCATATTAAATGTGCCAAATATTTTTAATTCTTATATAACTGATGAGTTATAGTTTTATAACAAATTGTATTAAAAGTGAATTTTAATTGCGCACCATCACTCTTTTCTTAAGAGCCTGTCTAGATAAAGCGTTTTACGCGCGAGCCCACTCGCGTGTATCAATTTCTATTGCACCCAGATACTACGTTTTAGGCGCGTTTCTACGTTGGCAAGGATTCAGCCAGTTACAAGCATGGACTCGGAAACAGCGGTCCACTCGCCACGGACACGCGCGTAGTACTGACGCTGCAATGCGCCGGAGTGTGGACACGGCGCAGTCGTACCACGAGCGAGTCGAGAGTCCCGCTCATTGCAAGCGTTTTACGCGCGTGTGAAGTAACGCGCGAGAGCATCTGGACGGAATGTATGTAGCTCTAGTAACTGGAGAACGCGCGAGTGCCTACGCTCAAGTACACGCGCGTAAATCGCGCTTTCTGGACAGGCTCTAACTCCAAAAATGGTCTGATAAATCATCAGACCGATTAAACTATCGTCCAACAGTTTTAACTCTAACCGGTGTGCCACAAAAACTTTTAAACGTCAGTTTAACACTTGTCTAAAAAAATGTCACATTATGACGTTGATATAAGGTCCATTTTGCAGCCACACTTTTTTTAGACAAGTGTATGACACATGTTTAAGTTTTTGTAGTAAGACCATAATGTTTTCAAATAATAGTCAGTCAATAAACAAGCATGCAACTAACAGGCTACATAACATTTAACAAATACGCGTAGATATAAACAATAGAAAATTCTGATCCAAAATAAAACCAATAACTCATCTGCCTATGGATTTTGAAGCCACTTAAATCTCGTGAAACCTTATCTTGCGGTTTGTACTAAAATATTCTTAGATAATTCAACCAACTGGAGACGACATTGCCGTGTCCTCCTTTTTGCCAGAAATACGACAACGCCACGGCACAGATTACGCCCTGGTTATACTTGTATGTTGGTATGTTTGTTTTTGATATTTTTTTATACGCGTGCGTAAATATGTGATCGTAAAGGCGAATGGCAGGCTTGTATGAGACTTTCGTACCGCTAATAAAATTTCGTGTTTTGGGATATTTTTTGTTTTAATTGGTGGGTAATATGATAGACAAGCCCTTTGTAAATTCTTAGATTTTTAGAACTTGGGAAGTAAAAGTTATAACCAGTTTTGTTTTTTAAGGTTATGTACTGCAGTGCACCCATGTAGGTTGTTTTACCTAGGTAAATAAACATATTAAAAATTGTTATAGTAATAAAATAAATGTTCTACCTAGCTTATCTCTTAATCAACAGCAAATAACTGAACAGAGACTGAAAGATTTTCGTTACCTGTCAATAAAATAATTGCCAATACAAAAAAATATTGATGGTGAAAATAATTTATATCATTAAATTGTTAATTATTAAGATAGTATGCAATAATGAATACATTTTAAGGTATAATATGTAATTGGTTAATAATATTGACTGTTACTTCTATTTTTAAATAATTATTTATCATTTCGAGCCTCGAATTACTTGAATCTTTTAATTAGTATAATTAATTAATCCGGAGTTCTAAAAATACTACACTAACATGAAAATAAATATGGCTTAGTAGCCTTAATAATTGGTACAAATTCTATAACTGAACAACAAAAAAAATATGCGGTACGAAATCTGCCGTTCACCTTTACGAGTGAGCTATTACTATTGCCTCGCTCGCCGAGTTTAAATTGGCAGACTATTTCACATAGAGATTTCTGGTCATGGCGGTTCCGGTTGTTTAAATGATCAAAGAAAATATCTTAACTGTGCGATTCGTCGTACATTTTTATCTTTACGACCAATAAATTTACTTATTACACTCTGATATTCGTTATTCTTTGGCAATCTTTATGTTGTTAGTGCTAAAAAATATTCCCTTTAAAATTGTGATAAAATGCGTTTCTTATAAGTAATTTCGTGCTCATAAACTGGAATGGAAAATAGAATTGCACCCATTTGTATTGTGGGACAACTGACTTTTGAAAATATTACTGTCATTTATCAAGTTCTGTATAAGAAATTTGAAGGTCAAGGTCAAAAAAATTTCGATACAGAAAAAAATATGAAAACGACGAAAAAAACGTATGACAAGTACGTAGAAAATTGAGTGGGTGTATAATGGAACAACAGTTTATTTACAAACAATAAAATGATATACCTATAACGAACAATATAACTTAACAATGGTTATTATATTATATCTCGTAGGAGGCTGCTCAAAGGTAAATTACACGTGTCATCATATTTTATTCAAAGCTTTTACAATTTTTTAAAATATCTAGCTAGGGTACATATTTTTCGGCACGTATGGAAAGGGACGTTAAAAATGCTATTATCATTTTAATAATGAGATGATATTTTTATATTATAATAGAATTTTATAGAAGCTTCAAAAAACAATATAATATGAAAATAATTTGTAGGTGTTTTTCGAGTAACGTATTCCTGGAAAACTATATCAATCTTAATCAATATAACTTATACCTAAGTCATAAGTAGACTCATAAGTTTTTCCGTTATATCTAATTTACTGTGTAAATCCAGCAGACGGGTCTAGACCGATATTGTGACGAGGATCCAAGGTCAAGGTCAAATCTAGAATAACTATATAACATGATTAGAAAACCTTTTCAGTGTTGGGTGTTTTCAATTTGCTTGGTAAATGTAGAATTTAATATCTCTAATTGATTAATGTTTTGGGTGCGATTATAGTTATTTAATAAACATCATCTCAGAATGACATTTGTCTTTAAACTTTCTAGGTAATTTTTATTCCACATGCAAATGAATGCAATTTTGCCAAGTGATATGTAGTTACTTATAATGTTTTTTTTCTATAATAAATCTTATGGTTTAATCTTCTATTATAACAAATAAACTTACATACCTACACCACACAGTTTACCTAAGAATAGGTACATATTCCATATACACAAGTAAAAACGACTAAGGTTCGCTTTAAAACATAAATTCTCCATGCATAACACACTTCAAAAGCAATTCATAAACATGAACACACAAACCAATTATTTTCCCATACATTTTCCCATTTCCCAACTAAAATTACTTTCCAGTTTCCAAGTTGTGCTCACGAACCCTTTTTTACAGACGCGGTTAGTCCGCAAACTTCCTTCATTAGCATAATAGCACCAGATGCGGGTAGTTATCTGAGAATTGCTGTGCATCTGGCCTACGGTCTAAACCTCAGGTTAGGTTGGGTGTGGACGTGCGATTTTGCGACTGGATTTTTGCCTGAGGGATTTTTGAAAATACATGCAAGCATGTAGAAAGTTTATTTTATGTTTGCTATTGGATTGCCTAGTGTTTTATGTGTGAAAATAATGGTTACACTGACTGAAATTTTAGGCTAGTATCAAACTGTTTGAGATTGTTAGATGATATTGTGTAGTTAATGGATTTAGAACAGATTATGGATACAATTTTGTTTCAAATACATGATATTTTTTTTTTGTTTGAACCGTTTTCTCAATTGAGAGCAAAATATATGAAATCGCGCAAAGTTTCGCCGTCTTTCCACAATGATAATAACAATATTCCATTTTCAATTATCCCCCTAATACAAGTTACGACTTATTTGTAACCCACCAAACAAAACCATAATCAAACACAAAAAGACCTATACCACCACCAAAAAAACATTTGCTCAAATTGCTCGACTAATAGTCGCAGTCGCAGATCTGTGGTTCCCTTAATCAGTGGCAATGGCGGCGCTTTGTATTCGGATTGTAATACGGGCACGATATTAAAATTGCCATCGGAATTGTGGGCTTAAATGAGGCTTTTACACACTATCAAATGCTGAGTGGACGTATCAGATACGAGAGATAAAAGGGTTCGGAATTAAAAAAGGTAACGGTTTTTTTTTGTCTTTAAAGTTGGTGCAAATTTTTGATTTTGTCTTTGTTAGTGTCAGAATTTGCCTAGTCATTTTTCAACATAATTGAGTTCTGTGTGATAGGCTCTAGACAGATGGACTGCACTTCGACTGCAATCAAACGTGCAGTCCGATTGCAGTTGGGATACAGTCGGCGTGCAGTCGTGTTCTGAAGTTGTTGTTTGATTGACATGTGAATGTTTCAACACTTTCACATGTCAATTTCGAAATAAAGGATCAATCCAGCAAATTCTTTTCTTTTTATGAATGCGACTCCAAAAAAAGCAGAAGCAACAGTGATGTGAGTGATTTCCTCTTTGAAGTCCATTGTAGAAATGAACTGGCCACCCTAAGTCGCGCGACTCTATTTGTAATGGGAAGGCGTCCGCTGCTGTCACGCGGCTGCCGCGCTGCTGCCGCACTGCTTGCGGCGTAATGTGAAGGCGGCCTTACAACTCAATTTTTAAATCTTAAAACGGTAAGTAATTCTTTAAAAGCATGACAGTCAAATAAATCCTTTTATGAAGCCTATCAATAAGAATTCAGTTTTCAAAGCTTTTGTGAAAACTGAAAGGTTAAATTTTAGTTACGAGTACATGTTTTGCTTACAAACAGGCAGTGATAGGTATTTTCCATTGTTGAGCAGCCAACAATACAGTTCTAGAAATAGGTGCCTCAAGTAACATATTCCTTTGTTACTCACACTCATACAAACGCCGAAATAACGTTACAAAAGCAAGTCTTACCGCAAAATCATTTCCATGTTACCATTTTCACTGAAAAGGGATTAGTACGCTAGACAAAATAAATGAGAATTTGTTAAAATAATCACCGAGAGTGTGGAAAGTGATAATTTGAGTGGTGTTGAAGTTGCAATAAAAAGTGAAAAAATTTGAGCAAAATTTTCGGCACTGGTCCTTGCATTTCGAGTCGAGAGGCGAAGCCAAGTAGTGCAGCCTAGGTGAAGTTCGGACGTCTAATTTCAGCGTAACTTTCCAGTTTCAGACTGAAAAAGTGAAAATTTTATAAAATTGCAAATTTTAATTTTCTCGTTTCGTCGAAATATTTTCTGAGTCCGAATTGAGAAGTGTCGGTTGCAGTGATTTCAATTTTTAAATGTGAAAAGGATTTAATTTAGTTTTAGTGAAGTTTGTGAGTGCTTCATTTAAGCGGCTTAAGTAAATGTCTTCGACAAATTTTGGAGCGGGAACACTGGTGGAAAAATTTGAAGGTCACGCCGTAGTATGAGTTCGCTGAACTTTTCGTGGAACAATCTGGAACTACATTGCCGAGATCAAAGAAATGAATTCTACGAAATAACATACAAATATTTTATACAAACATTCCATTGTTAAAGAATATTATTATTCTTTATTGTACACAAAAACATTAAAAAAACACACACACACAGAATAAGTAGTGGAAGCAAAAAATACCCACACACATTAAAACACAAACCCTCCTTAATTCCTCCTTCACCTCACTAAATAGAACCTTTTCCAATTAACATTGTAGTTTGTAAACATACGCGAACTTTCTATCCAAATACTCTTTGGTACGAACTAAGCCTATTGGACAAAGACTGTCCTACTAACCTACTGCCGAAAGTGATGATAACGCAAAACTTATCCAATGGAACTGAACTAATTAGGTTTTACGCATCGATATTATTGGTCGATTTCCGTTTGTTTACACGAATGTTTTTACCTACTGTTAACTGTCGTACGAGTATGTGAGTTTGATTCCAGGCCAAAGTAGAAATGTAACTTTTTAGGTTATGTACTTTGTAATTGTATCTTGCAAACCAATGACTGAGGAAAGGTAAAGGAAAAAATCATTAACAAATCTAGATTTTACAGTCGAAAGTTAACCTGAGCTAGCAAGGTAATCATGTCGTCTTGTATACCTAATGACATCAGCAGATGATGAGATGTCAATGGCCAACCAGTAGTACATTATGTAATACAAAAACCATCTCCTGATGAAACAAAACTAACTCTCCCATAACGGGCCTGCTGAAAGAGGTTTCATAAGAAATAAGCTGTGCCTTTGTACAATTTTTTCTATTCTTCTTCTTGTCTGTATTCTGTGTGTTGTGTTCATAAAGTACTAAATAAACGAATAGTACCTATTTATGTTCATGCAGTATCAAGAACATTGCTACTTAACATGCTCTAGAAACTCGACTAACTTGCAAACATGTAACTTACAATACTTAGCCATTCATATCAATCAATCAATGCACCTATTAGTTTACCACGAGCCCCTCTAATTGCCGCCTTAAGGCTCAGGCTATTTTCTAGGCAATTTAATAAATAATTGTATAATTGCTCAGTTATAACAATGTCCAAGTTAATAGGTTAACGCTATAGTTTGCAAAGCCTTGCAATGTTTATGATATTATAATAATTGGTATTTGTAGTTAAAACTTTAACCATTAAAATAGCGGGCGTTTATTAGTAGGTATAACCAAATATGCCTAAGTTAATAAAACATTGTACCCATTAATTTATGCTGTAGATAGCTGGTTCTCGTAAGCTGGAAATATTTTAGTTTGACAACAAAAGTTCTCTTTTATGTTGACAACATGTCCAGAATATGTTCATTAGCCCGGTGGTCGAATGAAGTCAGGAGCATTGTCGGAGGTTATCTCTATCGTCCAATCCAGGCTGCGTCAGACCAATCTATGTGGAAGGATGTCACTTGTGGTCGTGATCCTCATCAGTCAAAACGACAAAGAAGAAGAATAAAATCAAACACAAAAAAATACATACACCTGTGCTTACCACAACATTTTCCAAGCAATTTCACTCCAAGTCGTTTTTGGTATACATCATGTATGCTAGTTCCTAGCCAAAATCTAAACGACGACGTTAAGAATCATTCATGCGAGAAACACGAAAAACTACAATGACAAAGGTAAATAAAATACCTGCAATTTGACTGTCGTTAGGCCAAGCAACTTGTCCAACTTTATTTCCAATACTGAAAAGGTTAACTATCAAAAGAATTCGATGTATTGTTGCGATTCTATTTTTAGATATTTGAACTTTATTATTTTCAATACAATGTTCTAGGAAAGTTCTGAAATAAATGTTGTGTATTTGTGTGGATTTACATCCACACAAAAATCGAGTCCAGAGATTTTTTTAAACTGATTTATTTGATGTCAATCGAGAACGCATTTACGATGTTAAGTGTGCTCACTGGATAAGAAGAAGAAGCAAATTTCGTGATAAAAAAAAACTATTTTGGACTTTCAGACATCTATACACTTACAGTTACGAGTAGTCGTACAAAGTAGGTGCCAGTAAATCTGACAATCTATTTTACTTAGGGGTATTGGGTAACCCGAGTAATATTGGGTAGTAGGGGTATTGGTTGAGGAGATAAAGCAGGGCAGTCGCTCTTTATAAAACACTGGTACTCAGCTGCATACGATTAGACTGGAAGCCGATCCCATCATAGTTGGGAAAGGTTTAAGAAGATGAAGAGAGAAACCACAAAATAAACTTACGAACAAACATTAAATACTACAAGGCAAAAAAGAACAATAATAATGGCATCCACGGCCGATTTCGATCACGGCGGCTGTTCTCATTTAAGGAAATCAGCCAGCTGCGCAGGACATATTATAGTGCACGAGCATTTGCGCAGACACAGGTGCACTCCCTATTCCTTCACTCCCATAACCCGATGGGACGGCAATCCGACACGACCGGAAAGAGATCAGGCGCAGGACTAACATTTACGTGCTCTCCGATGCACGGGTGAATCAATCACCAACTTCCAGACTACGGGCTGCTTTGTGAAAGTTTAAGAAAATCCACTAAGCGATTTCGGCCCGACCCGGGAATCGAACCCGAGACCTCGAGCACAGCAGCCGCGCTTGCGACTACTAGACCAACGAGGCAGTCAAACAAGACAAACAAAAAGAACAATATTCAAGTCATTAAGGGCTAAAGCTTTTTATAGTAAGAAACGCAAACGCAGCTATTAAGTTTAAGTATTGTGCAGATCAGCATTATGATAAATGCGGCTTAAGTACAAAAAATGCAAGTCAACTAAGAAAATCTCCATTGTAAGGATCTGCAAGGGAAGGGTGTTTATAAATTCAAGTTATAGGAAACAGCGATTAAAATGTAATCACACTTTATAGAGGTACATGTTTGTGAAAATATGCGTGTATGTATGTTTCGTACATCTTTACGTACAAACGGTGGCACGGATTTTGATAAAACTTGGCAGAAGTATAGCTCATTTATCAGACTAACATATAGGCTACTTTTACCTAGGTTCAGAGTAATTTCCTCCCAAAGTGGACGAATCGCTGGCAACTTATATAAAACTATGCTGAAGTTATATTAAATTAAACTAAATACAGGACCAAAATCGCTGGTTTCTTGTGACGCAACCCGTCTTATAATGAAGACCCTTCGGCGTTGGTGATTCAGGGATTCTGTAGGCGATAATGGCATAGCCGTAATCACAGCCAGAGTAGCGTTTCGTCTAATTGTACCCTTTGCTTTTTGCCATTTTCTAACACGAAACTGCCGCATAAGACCCAAGTAATTGGCGAAACCTAGTTCTCGCCCTATTTGCGTTGATGGGGTTTCATAATGTTGTGTCTTATAATTGTCGAGTCTAGATTGGGTTGGTAGAATTGTAATTATGTTATGTTTAACTATATGTATCCTGGGCTTTCAGTAAGAAAATAAAATCAAAAAACATTTATCCACACAAGAGATAAATATTAAAAAAAGTTTAGCAAACACTATAGACTATGATTGTTGTTTACGTTTTTCATATACAAGGACAAGTCTTCTTATCATTACTTTTCAATAAATCTACAATAATATAATTCAGTTGTACATGGAAAAAAGAATAACAAGACAGAAATGCATGGACAGGGGTGGTATCAATACTATTAGAAAAGCTTTTAGAAGTTTAGATTGGTATTAAATTACTATACTAAAACTAGATGAAATCACGCTGTAATGTGTTGCTCTAATGTGCATTGTTTTAACAAGATTCCCAAAGTTTTTATGCCCAATCTTATTCCTTCTTATTTATTTTATGATGGAATTAAAAAGTTTATTTTATTCTAAGTGGTTTTTTCTTGTTTTTCATAATTATTAAGTTCACTATCTGAAGTCTTTGAACTGTCTATATTTTTCCATTATCTATCCTCATTTTCGACAATAGTTTCATATAAAGAAAGTGGAAATCACTACAGACCCCAGACTTTGCTCTCTCTTTTTTTTCAACTTTTATATTAATTCACCCAACATCGTCTTATTCGAGCTTGTACTATGTGTACTAGAAAACTCACAGACATAAATTCTTCTTTTTGTAAATACATCATGTAACCTATAGAAACATGTGCATACAAATATACAAACGTAATTGACTTTAGCGGGAGTCCAACCCACAACCTCACAGGCAGATTCACTGCCTACAACATCATCAGTTTCTTCACAAAATTTTCAATTACACCCTTTACATAATGAATCCCCCTTCATTCCTCAAATCAATCAAGCCATACAAAGCACCAACAAAAACCATTCTGCGAGCTAATCTCTGGTCGTCCACAAAATGGGGCTCTTCCACAAAACATGGAGCTAACGTTTCAATTGGTCCGTTTCTTGCGCGCTTCCAGTCACGTGATTCATATAAATCTGTGTTGGAACTTATCAGATTTCATGAAATTAAACTCCAATAGTGGATTTATATTTTATGGATACCCTATTATACCATACGGCTAGACGTAGATGACAAAATCGAGAAAAGGTGACGATTTAACGATCTGGTCAAATTAACATGAACATTTCATGAAACGCGACCATTTCACGAAATGCTCGAGCTCTTCATGAAGTGGTCAAATCTACGATATGGCTACGACATATATATGTACATACAATATACATTTTGTAGTGGTACGTATTTTGGTGTATGTTTTAGATATTTAGGGAATGTTTTAGATCGGTGGTTATTAAATAAGTAATTATGGTGTATAGATTTTTGATTGTATGAGTTTATCTATGTGCAAAGTATACAAGGTATTGGTGAATGCGTTGATTCATCATTGTTGTAACGTGAATTAAGAGTTTTCACCAAGGTAATGTCAATGTATGTTTCTCCTACTACAGGAAGAGATTTCATTAGAAATAAGTACTTTTGTACTTTTTTATGTTACTTCTACTACTGGCATGTATTTACTGGGTGCATAAATGGTTAAATAAAAAAAAATGAGATTGAAAACTTGTATAGTTGTAGGACAGAAAAGATGTGTGAGAGACATACACTAGAAAATAACTAAAACTGCTATCGTAAGGATATACAATAAAACCTACTTACTACTTATATTACTTCTATATTATTACCATATTCCGTAAAGAAAAGCAAAACACTTGAACGCAAGAGCGAGACAAATACATCGATACAAGGCAATAAATCATTTCGGACAGAGAGCGAAAACGTTGGAAAGCTAACGATTTATGTACTACTTAGTTTACCCCTGACTTTACTCGGGTTAGTGATATTTTTTGTGGGAAGAGAAGTCAACTTTGCAGGTTACAAAGTCTTAGGCAGTTGGTTGTCATCCTACTTTATGGGTGTGGTAAGTATTTATAAATTAGATAGAAGTTTCTTTTTTCTACTAGGTATATTAGGTCAACCTATACCTCAGGAAAAAAAGCAATGATAATTATCTACCTTCTGCATATCTAATAGTAATTTAATAATTTCGTCTACAGTTTAAAAAAATCAAGGAAAACAACCGAGTTTATTTTTATATGTGCACAACAAAAAAACTATTAATTATAGTTTTATATGTCTATACACACACAGACACGCCTCTTACACTCATAATATCGATATTCGTTGAACCTGAACAAGTTTTGGCACCGGACCGGTCACGGACGTAATTCTCTTGTGGAAACACCCCTTAATGTGTATCGGATTTATTAATATAATTTATGTTTCTTGCCCTCACTTATGGTATCGAATTAACTAGGTAAATAATTGATAGAAATAAACTTTTTGTTTGAAACCGAAGTAAACAGAAACATAAGCAACTATGTATTAACATGTTAATGACGAGTTGTCAGACTTTCTAGCTTCTGACTCCCGTATTGACTGCCAAAGATTTTCGAAGGATAGCCGGGAGCCACTAATTTGACGGGCCTTTTTAAGCACGAAAGAACTCCTCATGATAAATGGATGTCCCCCATTCACCATCGCACGACCCGAGCTACGAGGTCTTCCATGAACAAAGTTACTAATTACTACTTTATTAATATTATACAATAGTTTATTGCAATACAAGTTAAACCCCAAAGCTAAACCATACTTAATTTTAGACAACCAATCTCGTTTGCAAACATTTATTTATTTATTTATTATACTTTTTGCACACATTTTACAAAAAAAAACAATGTACAAAGGCGGACTTAACGCCTTAGGCGTTCTCTACCAGTCAACCTTTAGGTGGAGGAGAAATTTCATGGCCACCTGCCAGGAAATTTCTCCTCCACTAAATATATTATGTATAAATGATGATGATGATGATGTCCTCCCAGACGTGTCCGTCGACGGCGACACCCTGTCAATTCCCGGCAATCTGTCTTCGCTCATGGGCCCGGTAGTGACTTGCGAACCCGAATTTGTTTTTAAAAACTCGGTCACATGATGCACAGTAGAGCTGTCCGTTTGCATTAAAGGTATAATTATACGTCGGTTTAGGACGAGTTTTACGGGCCAGGCGTTTACCATCAAGATCTTCAAGACGATGGGACTCGAAGTTTTCTAGTCCTTGATGAATTTCCTTTCGCCACTCAGATCTTTGGATGGCTAGGTCCTCCCATGAGTTCGGGGATAAGCCGATCGATTTTAAGTGGCGCTTTAATACATCCCTGTAACGTAAATATTGTCCTCCAGCTTGTCGTTTACCCAAACTGATTTCCGAATAGAAAATAGTTTTCGGCAACCTGGAGGACTCCATGCGTACCAGGTGACCGCACCAGCGCAGCTGACCTTTCATCAGAAGGCACTCCATGCCCGCCAAGCCCGTCCGTCGAAGAACATCCGTATTGGGAACCCGATCTTGCCAACGTATACGGAGTATTGCTCGAAGACACTTCATGTGGAAAGTGTCAAGGCGTTTAGTATCACCTTTGTAAAGACACCATGTCTCCGAGGCGTAAAGAAGCAGTGGTAGAATTAAAGCTTTGTATACGGCAATCTTAGTCTGTAACTTAAGATCGTGTGAGTTCCAAACACGGTGTTTGAGTGCACCAAATGCTGCAGCCGCCTTTGCAATTCGTGCTGATATCTCAGACTCCAGACGATTGTCGCTACGTATAAGACTGCCTAGGTACCGAAAGGTTCCTACCTCCTCCAAAGTTTTGCCGCTAAGGTAAACAGGCACGTTATCCGCAGATTTTCCTCTTGCGGGCTGTTTTAGAATTTGGGTCTTTGATGCACTGATTACTAAGCCAAATTTGCGGCAGGACTCGTCTAGGTGGTCGAGACAGTCCTGGAGATCAGCAATGCTGTCAGCCATAAGGCAGACGTCGTCGGCATACTGAATTTCGGCAACGGAGACAGTCGTTACTTTGCGTTTTGCCCTAAAGCGCGAGAGGTTGAATACGCTTTTGTCCATGCGAACGTTAAGAGTAATCTTGTTCGTACATTTTTGCATGGCATCGTTCATTACTGCGGAGAAGTAGATTGCAAACAGTGTGGGCGCCATAACACACCCCTGTTTGACCCCACTTGTTACGGGGAATTGTTCTGTAAAACTGTCTTCGTGACGTACGCGGGCAAACATGCCTTCATGGAACTGGCGAATCAGGTTTACAAATTTCGCTGGGCATCCATATTTTTCCAGTACCACCCAGAGAGCAGATCTTGGGACGCGGTCAAAAGCCTTCTCCAGGTCTACGAAACACAAATAGAGGTCACGATGCTGTTCTAGACTTTTTTCTTGAAGCTGTTTTAAGGAAAATATGGCGTCAACTGTACCTCTATTTGGACGGAAACCACATTGGCTTTCAGGAAGAAAACGCTCGGCTAGTGTAACTAGGCGATTATTTATGATGTGTGCCATAATTTTGCCAGCCGTGGAGAGTAATGAGATGCCTCTATATGAGCTACAATCTGAGAGGTCACCTTTTCCCTTATAAAGTTTTATTATTGTAGCGTCCTTCCAATCCTGTGGGATCGTTTCAGCATCCCATGCTTGCATTACCAAGTCGAAGAGCCTGGTCTTTATTCTATGTCCTCCGTATTTAAAAACTTCTGAGGGGAGACTATCAGCGCCTGGGGATTTGCCGTTTTTCAGTCGGTTGACGGCCTTTATAAATTCCTCAAAGGAAGGTGGATTTTCCAGGTCACATGCGCTTGGTAATGCCTCAAGACTGTTGATGTATATAAGACAAATCGAAAATATATAAACGTACATAGACTTATTATACATACACATATATATATATATATATATAATATTAAATAAACATCATCCGTCTTACCACAAAAACTTTTAAACATCAGTTTAAGACTTGTCTAAGAAAATGTCAAATTATGACGTTGACATATGGTTCATTTTGCAGCCACAAGTTTTTTAGACAAGTGTAAAACAGGTGGTTAAGTTTTTGTAGTAAGGCCATATAAGTTTACTCTCAACATTTTAGTTCTTTTCTACTCTGAGTACTCCAACTGCACTCAAATGCAAGTAGATTAGTATTTGACCTTTTGTTTTATTGGTTTTTCAATAACGCCTACGATAATAAAATGAGCAGCTTATTGGAGCAACCTGCAACGCACCGCCCACAGTCTACTTGAAAGTCAATTTATTTAATGCTATGAGAAGTGGCTACCAAGAACGTGGGTACTTATTCAATAATAATATTAAGGGCAAAGGAATACCTACACTATGTTTATTTGAAAACAATTTTATTTGAATGTATCTCTAATTTAAGTCGTGGTGGCCTATTGGGCAAAGAACCAACCTCTCGAGTACGAGGGCGCGGGTTCGATTCCAGGTCAGGCAAGTACCAATGCAACTTTTCTAAGTTTGTATGTACTTTCTAAGTAAATCTTAGACATCAATGACTGTGTTTCGGATGGCACGTTAAACTGTAGGTCCCGGCTGTCATTGAACATCCTTGGCAGTCGTTACGGGTAGTCAGAAGCCAGTAAGTCTGACCCCAGTCTAACCACGGGGTATCGGGTTGCCCGGGTAACTGGGTTGAGGAGGTCAGATAGGCAGTCGCTTCTTGTAAAGCACTGGTACTCAGCTGAATCCGGTTAGACTGGAAGCCGACCCCAACATAGTTGGGAAAAGGCTCGGAGGATGATGTATCTCTAATTTATAATTTTACACGTGTAAGTTGGAGTAGCAATTAAGAAATAGGCTTGAGAGGATAAACAACATTGCCAAGGAAATAAGGAAAGGACTTGAAAATGGATATTTTTGTTTATTTCTTGTTCAATTGTCCTAGTTTCGAACATTAACCTACTAAATTATAAATTAAGCTGCTTTTATCCCGGTGTGGGAAGTTGTTCCCTCGAGACGTGGATAGAACAGTGGTTAACATCCAGTATTACACAGAAACACAGAAAATGTAAAACGTTTCATCTATCAACAAGATATCCTAACATAAGTGCTAACAGAAACAAAACACATTCGATATTGTATCTTGCCTCGCACCTCAGAGACTAGCATACAATTCTGTTAGCCTACCTTCATACTGCAGACTAAAAAGTCGGTCGACAGTTGGCCCGATTTCAGAAAAAAACATTCTTGATAAAACGTGTATTCAATAAAAAGTTTTTAGTCGGTCTGATACCTATCGGCCAAATCTGATCGTTATTACATGCGTACTAAATAGGCATCTTCATACTGATTTATGAGCCCAACAAACTATCGGCCGACTAAAAGTTTTAAGTGTGCGGGGTATTTACCCATACATCACAGTACGATATGTAACTTCAGACATTTTCTTTCAAAATAACACGTAGAAACCGCATTGCGTCTTACTCCGACCACTTTTCCGCTAGAATATTATGAATTTCAAGTATTTCTTGAGAGGATGATGGATTCTCAAAAGGATAAAGTATAATTTTTCAGTTTAAATCCTTTACAATCCTGCAAGATGTAATAAATCTGTACTTGGACGGTTGAGTCTTTGCATTTTGAAATTACTCATAGTTTGATGCCCTTTGAGTTTGATGTTGTAAAATTAAATACCGACCTCTCAAATAACTGAAAAACAAAAAATAACATGTTAGTACTTTAATCGTACCATATTTTATCGGATAACAATAAAAAAAAAATAAAGTCGATAATTCATATTGTTCTTTTGTATAAGTTTCAAACAGCTACTACAGAAAAATCCACCAACAAAACAAATGAAAATAATTCCTCTTAGCACTAAGTACAATACAAAAGTTACAAAATATGAACTTTCCTTCCTACAATAGAACACCTTTGGGAATACATCAGGTAGCATGTTTCCAGCCGTTTCAACGTATTACGAAACTTTATGAAACTCTAATAATGCCCAGTTTAGAATTCAGTTTAGAATTCAAAAGGAGTTTTATGAATTCTTTGTTGGCCTAAGTTTGAAGAAAACTTTTTTTCTTCTTCTTAGCACGTGACTTACAGATATAAGAATAATAGAGAATAGATAGATTCTTTGTTATTATTGGACTTTAGCAGGTCTTAAAATCTACCTAAGTATTTTATATTCAATTTTGTAAGCACTATTTCGTGTTTAATAAACTTGTGACATGTATAAACCAGTGAAAGCAATAATAATTGTGAAAATTAAGTTCGGCACACCTTAACAACACGCTCGCATCATAAGTTCAAAACCTTACCTAATTCTAGTAATAAGCCAACATCTACCCTGTTACAAAACAGACTCAATTACATTCCTTAGAGTTCCACTTCAGATGAAACTATGCCACAAAAAGTACAGCTTCAGAATTAATTTAAGTAAACAGCCACCCATATTTCTTGTCAGCAAAATTACCCAAAAACAAGACCATAAGGCTACTTTTCGGGTGAAACCGAGAACTTTCACAGTAAGAGTTCATTAATGTTGTATTTTATTAAGGTTGCAATTAAAACTTAATGTTCGCTCAAATTGTTTAAGTTTGCTTCACTGGCTGAATAATAAGCGGGATATTCCATAATTTTTGGGTCAAAAAGAAAAATATAAGTGACATTTGAATGGATGAAGTTTTGGATAAATGTTTGACTTTGCCGCTTGAGGGTTAAAGGCCTTATTTAGGGTTGAAATATTTATAATATTCGCCTGATATGAATGTGAAGGGTTTGTGACTTAATAACGTCGTATTGGAACTTCTAATTTTCTGGACAAATTTAATTTTAAACAAATTTCGCCGTCGTCAGGAACCGTCACTTCGAAAACCACCGTCATTTACCTGTTAAAAGTATCAAAATCAGAACTGAATATTACAATATTACACAACGAGAATCAACTCATTTTAATCGGCAATCAGCAGAAGTGCAATCTTTATAGCCAATGCTTTACAACTAAAGTAACCTAAAAATTACATTACAAATAAAAAAACTAAAAAACATGCTTTCAAAAATTACAAAGTAATTCAAACATTTAGTTTGATGAAAGAAAGTTTCTGCTACTGTTTCCGCAACTTTTATAACGGAAGTTTAGTTGACGATGATGATGATCATGATGATGGTGATGATCATGAAGATGATGATGATTAGTGATGCAACGGATCCCTGTTTCTGTGCGGAAGTTCCGCTCAGTTTACAAAATCCATTTGTGCTTCTGTTTCTTAAATAGATTATACTTAATTACAAATACTAGGCCAATCTTCTCTACATCATCAGTACATAGCAATATTTTCAAGCAGATAGGCTCAGCATCACGTAATCCTACCGACACGTACACACACAAAGCAGAGTTATTTCATCAAGATTGTATTCAGTGCGTCGAAAACAGTGTCGGTAATGAGAGCACGCTTTGTATTACCAATTTTCAGTATCACTGTTGTTCTTAGAGCATAGAACCACTGGAGAAGCCACCCGTGCGTAATATACTTACTCATTCTTACTCGTAAGGAGTATACTAAGCTATACTTTAATTTTTCTGTTTTGTTCATCGTCGTCGTGTCAGCCGAAAGACCTACTCAAAAGTTTTCCCCAAGGTTCGCCACTTTGCTCGGTCTTTACCAATCCGCATCCACAGATCTGACCAGATCATCCGTCCATCAAGATATGTTCGAGTCAAGTTAATGCTTATAAACATTTTTCAATTTTTTTATGTGCGTGCGTAATTATTTATATGTGATCACTGCCTCGTCGGTCTAGTGGTCGCAAGCGCGGCTGCTGTGCTCGAGGTCTCGGGTTCGATTCCCCGGTCGGGCCGAAATCGCTTTGTGGGTTTTCTTAAACTTTCACAAAGCAGCCCGTAGTCTGGAAGTTGGTGATTGATTCACCCGTGCATCGGAGAGCACGTAAATGTCGGTCCTGCGCCTGATCTCTTTCCGATCGTGTCGGATTGCCGTCCCATCGGGTTATGAGAGTGAAGGCATAGGGAGTGCACCTGTGTCTGCGCAAATGCTTGTGCACTATAATATGTCCTGCGCAGCTGGCTGATCTCCTTAAATGAGAACAGCCGCCGTGGCCGAAATCGGTCGTGGACGCCATTATTATATGTGATCAAAAATGCATGAGTGAGCTCAAACTATTACTTAGTTTTCTTGCTTCGCTAACTCGTGATTAACGTTCATGGCTTATCCTGTTGTTAAAATGCTCTTAGCTGTTGTATCGAGATAGGCATTGCGATTACCCAGATTCTGGGATTTATATTCATGGGGGGTTGAATGATAATCTGTGTGCGTAAGCTGCCTTTCAATGTAGGCAAATAGTAGCTTGGTAAGGCTGATAGTGCATGAGGTTCTAAGTTCGATACCCAGTGTAGGCAAAGATATTGTATTTTTTTTGTATACAAGCAATTGCTTGGCTAAATTGGCTTTGTAGAGTAGAAGGCCAACTTGGCTTATTTTTCATAGTGGAAAAGTTATTGCTCAATAGCATTGACAAATACATACTATACAAAAGATAATTCCAGTCGTTTTCTAGACTCGCGGGTGAAACCACGAGCGGAAGCCAGTATATATTAAAACCTTGTGTTCAATTTTAATCTGATTGTTACATAAATAACGAAGACTGAGTAGAATTCTGAAAATAAGAAAAATGGATCGCAATCTATGATTGATTGATCCAAAGCGATTGGTTGCATATTGAATTACTATTAATATAATGATTGATAAAAGGGTGATGGATGAATTTAAATGGTTTGCAATATTAAATGATGATTCGACAATAATGAAGTTTCATCTTTATAATGTAATGAACCCGCGTGATAAAATATTATTGTGATTTATTATTTTTTCAATTTTTGATGTGATCATTTATTTTGAGACTAAGGGTCATGGCACATTATACCGGCACCGCAATAGCACAGCTGCAGCACGGCGTCGCCTTTAATTTAGACTACGGCTAGCTGCCAGCGCACTAACTACGCGTTGTCCGCAAGGTGCAAGCGCGCAGTCTGCGCGCCGTCCGCGCGCCGGCCGCGAGTTGTAAGCTTGCTGTCACCGCAAACTCAATATTATTTTAAGACAGTTATGATTGAACACGACGCAATGACGTTGTTTCGGTGCCGACTCGGAGTCGGCGCGTAATGAGCATGCCGTCGGCGCGCTGTACGCATAAGGTCCGCTCGCTTGCGGCACGTGGGCTGCGAGTCGAGTTGTGTGGTAGCGGCAAGCGCGCTGACTGCTCGCCGTTGGCTTTTTCATATTGACATTACGAAATATATTATAATATACACGATTTAATGCTCTAAATTGAATGACAACTTAAATGCTGGTGTGGAGCCGTGCTGTTGCGATGCCGCTATAATGTGCCATGACCCTTATTTTAAAACTTTACGTGCAAGTAGACAACTTAAATAGTAAAAACTTAGTACGTAGGTAGTCAAGCATTATATCACTACATAGTATAAAACAAAGTCGCTTTTTCTGTCCCAGTGTACGCTTATAAATCTTCAAAACTACGCAACCGATTTTCATGCAGTTTTTTTAATAGATAGAGTGATTAAAGAGGAAGGTTTATATGTATAATAACATACGTTAAATAGTGGGGAAATACTGTTATCCCGTGCGAAGCCGGAACGGGTCGCTAGTACTCAATATGTTTTCTTAGGAATATGGAAAATTGGGAATAGCAAAGAAGATACATTATTAAAATGTAGGTATTATGCTCAGACTCCACCAAACCGACAGGAGCTCAGTTTTTTGAACAATCAATAGAATTTCTCTACTTAGGGATACTACTGCTGCTGAGTGGTCGAAGACCAGACAAGTTTTCCGCCCCGCTAAAGTGGAGCCTGGGCCTTATCATGAACTTTTTATAATTTCTAACTAATCCGTGACATTGACTTACAAAAATAATATCCAAAGTTCGAACCATTTAAAACCGTTTCAATTGTCTTAGTTACAGAATTTTACTTTTCATGAAAATATATTAAAATGTTTAATTATCTAAACAAGTTTAAAAGTTCGATACTTAACTTTTAAGTTTAATCTTACAATCTTTTAACTTGGGTTATGCTTTGATAAGGCTATAAACTTTGTTAAGTAACCTCCAGGCTATTTTTGGACACAATTGGAAAGTTCAGATTAAACTTAGTTTTTGATCTACTAGTTCTTAAATTCAAGAAGAGAAATAACCTTAAGTTTTAATATATGACTTACTAGCTTTTTTCCTTCGGTTCCACTTGCATGCGGAGAACTACTTCTCGGACCAAAAAGTATTCTATGTATTTTCTTAAGTTTGAAAGTAGCTATGAACCTCATATAAACCAATTAAGTAGTTTTGGCATAAAAGCGTGAAAGACAGACAGAGAAACTTTTTCAATTATAGTATTAGTAAGGATTGACTAAAATCAATGAATGACTTTTTCATAGAATCTTAGAACTTTAGTAATATTTCGCAAAATATATTAAAATACTTGTTTTATTTAACTTTAAAAGTTTTGTCTTCTTTGAAAAAGTACTACTGATGAACTAACTTTCTTGATATAGGCACTTAGTCGTTTCTTAACATTAATATATTTGTGATATTAATATTTTGCCAATTCACAAGTTTTTGCTTCAAGTTTTGAACAAAACAATACTTTTTTTTATATCATCAAAGAGTGCGTTTATATAAGTTAACTACACCTATGTAGGTATTCTATTTACATTCATCCACGGATTTATCACACAAGCACAGTTTAATCTTGGATCGATTCTACAACTGTTACTTATCCAATAGTTTCTCAGTTGTTAAGAATTCACATGGACTATGTATTATGCTGTAATGTGAAAAATACCATTGCTAATGCCTATGTACATATCTCCTACGTAGACAATTTCGCGCGCAGCACCTACTTTTCAAATAAGTACTTTAATACCCACTCCTAGACCTTATAAACTCATAATAAACTAGCGACCCGCTCCGGCTTCGCACGGGATAACAATATTTCCCCACTATTTAATGTATGTTATTATACATATAAACCTTCCTCTTTAATCATTCTATCTATTTAAAAAAACCGCATGAAAATCGGTTGCGTAGTTTTGAAGATTTAAGCGTACAAAGGGACATAGGGACAGAAAAAGCAACTTTGTTTTATACTATGTAGTGATACACAAGGAAATTAAATTCTATACAGGATTTATTTAGTTCTGAAACAGTCGGTTTTCATTTCAATATTCGAGTTTTAAAGTGAAGTTGAAATAAAGTTGAATTTGAATTGTGAAGCTAGTAAAAATGTTCAACTGTTTCTGTTGTTTATGTGATTGTTTGAGTAAATAAACTAAAATACCCATGTCGTAATGAGGTTAAATGGCCCCTTATAAAAAGTTAATTGACAATATTTTTAAATCGAAATATGACTGTAAGACATACTGCAAAATAAAATGAAAGTGTATATACTGTTTGTGTTTCCAGATATCCTGAAAGCTACAACCTGCAAGTCTTCAAGCCAAACCATCCGTAACCATCAGGTAAGATAGAGTACAAAATATTTTTTGAAACAATTTTCTCATGCATTAAAATATTTCTAATACATCCACTCCTCTTAAAAATAATAAAAAATATAAATTACCCTGTTTACAAAGCTGCACTATTCCACGAAACTTACTCCCCAAAATATTTTCAGGTAAACAAACAAATGTATTCACTTTGGCATTCGTAAGGATTAATCGGAGTACTTTTCGATATTAATAATAGATTAATACTCCTACAATTACAAATATCTTGAAGCCTGAAAGCTTTTTCATGTTCTTTTGGGTTATTTACCTGTTTTAAACGGACGAATGGATTTCTTACTTAAGTTCATTTTAAGAAAAATGTTGGCGTCACTTCTGATTAGTTTGTTGATTTTGGTCAAATCAAAATTGGACGTTTAATTCTTAGAATGTTTATTTTGGAAATGTATCAAAATGTTTATTGTTCATCTGAAAATTTTCTGATGAAGTTGCAACCAAAACATTCCTTCAGGCTAAATTGAATGAGATGATATTTCAAGCGGAACAAAAAACCGCCAACAATGGGTTTCCAATCCTCTTTCAGAAGAGCTGGCTTTCTACCAATTTTCCAAACAAAACGTACTCAGTTTATCTGACTTTGCATGACTTATAGTAACCGCGAAAAAAAGGTAAGTATTAAATTATCTTTTCATTCTCACGCTATTGTGAAAAGGCTCAGCTTTGCTGGAAAAATCTAGAATGATTTTCTAGATTTTCGAGGCAATTTTTCCGTGGCATTGAATTTGAAATATTGCCTTCACTTCGGATCAACGGGTACGATTTTTATTTAAGGCTCTTGGCTTTTAGGCTGGATCTAGGAAAAGAGTGCTTCCTGTTTTTTAAGTCCAGAATTTCACGTTTATTTTAGTCTGACTAGCTGACAATTTTACGAGATATTAATGATGCACGATTTAGTCCGATTAGTAGATTTAGTTCGCTTTGAAGTACTTCGGTACAAAATATTCATACAAAATTACAATAATAAATGTTTGCCAAGCTATAAACTGCTATAATACATGAGATTCCAGCACCTTAATCTCCAGCACCGAGTAAATAATTCAACAATCCCCCCTAGTTTCCAAGTAATTGCGCTCTACAAATCAAAAACCAAAATTTACGTTCATACGTATATTTATACTGAACCACATTTTGTCCGGTAACAGTTTGTCTTTATATAATCCCCGTTTCTGGCCTCTGTAGCCACAAAGCTATTAATCGGTCTCAGAGCACTTAACCAACTGGAAAAACCTTTGCCTTACCTGTCCCTTACCTGCAAAATCACAGGACATGAGTGTGTCAGGTGTATGCGTAAGTCAATTATGTAGTGTCATAGGTATGTACGGATTTAATCGAAAATGCACAAGTGAGCGATCACTATACGTTGAGTCGCCTCGTCCCCCGCACGATAATTTGCTGATATTTTCGCCTAGACATTTGTATTCATAGCGGTTCAGTGTGTTTTATGGTCTTAGTAATCGGCCGAAACTAGGCCGAGGCCTAATGCTGGCTGATATGGAATATTTGTCCACGTAATCCGTAGTGTGCAGCACAGCATTAGTCTTTGGCGAGTATGCAACATAGTTCGCATCGTACGCGATATTAGGCTGGCTACACACTGTCGCATTGGCTGAATATTTCAGCCGATTGATGACTGTGTCATACACTAGATTAAACATTGTCATAGTAGGATAAACTAGGCTGTTATTGGTTTAACAGAATGGTTGAACGTGAATGTGTGATTCTAAATCGTGTGTAATATTTCTTTCCATTGTACGCTACAATACAAAGATTTTATTGGTTTTTACCGTCACAGTTCTATAAATATTTTATTGAATAAATGAAATATAAACCAGAAACCGAAAAGAAAACTTACGAATATGTCATAACGAGAACACTGACACAAACAAAAATACACAGTTCTAAAAACACACAAATTACTTACAAATCCCATTCAAAACATACCGAACTTTCTAGACCCAAACATGATAAATGGTTGATAAAGACTTTTTACTGAACAAGGGGTCTATCCTAACTCAGCAGAAAGAAAATCCTAAAAAATAGAAAGTTTTCTCTATGTTAGAATTATATGTGATTTAGAATAGCTGAATCGGATTGGAGCCAGTACGTTAAGGCGTATAGTAAAAAGATTTTACGGTCAATGAATGCTGCAACAGATAGGAGGGCCGAGAATATGATTTACTACTTTTGTGTGTAGTGCAAGGTGTAAGCGATGGCGGGTTCCAAATTTTTAATTTGGTGTAAAAAATTAAACGCGAAATAAAGAATTTCTTTACAATTATGAATTGACTGCGGAATTGTTTGGAAATGATTCACGAAAACGTTTTCCCTTCTATTTATTTCATTGTTCATACAAACTAATTCGAATCGCTTTTCTTTTCGTATGACCGTTTTTTTTTTAATCTTGGTTGCCTTAAGGTGTTAACTATGCAAAAGGTCTACGTCTCGGTTACGCGTCCTCAGAAATGATAAACTAGTAAGTGTATCTAGTTACAGTCCTTAAATAAAATTTTTGCACAAGTGCCGACTCCCGAATCAAGACATATTCGAAATAATGTGTCAGCATTATTGTCGCGTACTTTACAAGGCTTTATCATATTTCAACATTCCCGCAGTCGTATTCAGTTCCTTTCATCCCCAAACCAACCGCTTACATCTTCCACCACACACCGTACAAACCCTTGCGATTCCTCGCAGAGATGTGCTCTCTTTTATTGCCGTCTGTAACACGGAACGCTTCACATTGCACAGCTTGTTACTATGGCCGACACGACACTACGTTATATGGAATTTAGATACTTTGAAATTTAATTGAGTAAGCTCAAATATTTATGAGCTAGAATAGTTGAAAATAACTAGGCTGCTTGTGAGATGGTTTTAAGGTAGGCATTTTTAAACCTACGCTTAAGTTTCGTCAGTGGGTCAGTAAGTGGGTTTTTATAATGCGAATAATGTAGTAGTAGATCGTGTTCTATTTTCGTATTTTAGTTTTTAAAAAGGCAATATGTAACTAGATATTTTTCATGTGTAGTGAACCCACTGTGTAGGCTAGTCATCTGGACAGCTTTTCAACTAAACTTTGTAAGCATAAATTTTAAAATAATCCCTCAAAATCCAAAAAGAAGATTCCAAAGAGAAGATATAAATTATCTCAAGTACCTTTACTTAACAACTTAGGTACAATAGATTTTCAAATATTTTTCACGCGATCCTACATCAAAGGTTGGTTTAGTTTAATACATACTTCAAGTACTCTGAAAGCTAGATAGCCTTTGTGGTTGGATATTGTGTAACTCGAAACTCGACCTAAGAGTACCCGCATACTACACACTAACAGTCGCCCGACAGTTGACCCGATGGTTGTCAATTTTTTTTTTTAAAGAAAATTCCAATCAAAGTTTTCAGTCAGTCTGATACCGACTAAATACCAGATCTGTGTAATGTGCCTACCACCATTCATCTTCATACTGATTTAGGAGCCTAAACAAACTATCGGCCAACTAAAAGTTTGCAGTGTGGTGATACTCTTAGTCTAAAATTCATAGTTAAACGCGAGAACTTGGTAAAAGAGCACGTAAACAATTTTGTTTGAAAACGCGTTAAATATTTGAAACTTGAATCTTCTGTCTCTGAGGAATGTTTTTTGACTGCCCTTAGCTTTTATGAACTTTCACCCCCTCCCCCCCAGATGCATGTAAAAAATACAAGCCGGGACTCAACTCCTTCATGATATTAATATTGCATAAATGGAGTTTCTTGCCAGTTCTTTTCCATAAGATCCATTTATGCACATTTTTCTTGACGTTTTGAAGACGTTTTATGTGCCTATTATAAAGAAAATATGAGTTTCATGATTAATTACATTTTGAATTTTATAATTCCGTGAAATAATTATTTAGTTTATAGACGATTTCGATAAAAATTACACTTGTGACATAAACAATACTAGATACACTTATACAAAAAAAACTTCCAACACTAATCCTTCCTTGCTACCTCCTCAAACCCAAAGTGGATTAACGTTACGGTCCTATAAATAGCTACGTTTACCTCTATATAAAAAAACAAAAGCAATACGTCAACGCCCAATATAATTGGCCCAAGTCTTAGTCGTGGGCCCGGCGACTTAATCCACGTCATTACCAAAAACGATTAGGCCTGGACTACACTTAATACTGCCGTATCTAGACTACTCGTTGTAGAAAGGCACAATTATAATGCAAATGTGAAAAACTGTGAGTTGGACTAGCGCACGGAGGGTTCCGTACTTTTATTAACATCGAGCAAAAACGCTGTATCAATAAATAATATGAAGTTTCAAGTAATGTACGGACCCCTATACTACAATCTCTAAATACACAAGTACCCTTCCTCTTCTCCCCAACACTAGATGATACCTAAAATTGATTCCTGCGCAAGGACTTTTAACGACAAAAAGTTTGGCACGAACGAAACAAGTGTCGTAAGTGAACGTAGACAAGTATTGTATACGACCGGTAATATTACGTCTTAGACACCACACCACATTGTGACATTTCCATATTTTTGCTACCGTTCATTCACGGGACTATAATGTAGTCTAACTCTCTATTTGATCACACCGAGTATATCAGACGAGTTAATAATATAATTGTATGCTACATTGTGCTCCTGCCTTAACAGTCCCTAAAGTACAATTTTTTGTGACCCTACATTAAATTTTGTAAAGGACCGTTTCTGGTCTTTTTGTGCCAACAAACTCATCAATCTACTACCGAAGGTTAAATTCTTTGTAAATGGACCGCCATTTCAGTTTTATGGTCTAAGGATCTAATTACCCGTATTTGTGTGCCGTTAATTCTTAGGCAGTTTGCAGACATTTTATCTGGAGTTAATGTTCGTTAAAATAATGTACCTCTAAATAGGTTATTTTTCCCATAAAATATTTCGTCAAACTGCACCGTTACATAAAATTATTTATCAAAAAATATGTAATCCGAAAATGTTTTCAAATTACAAAAAAGACGTATTATTTATTCACCAATCATAATGCAATCGCTAAGTCGATTTTCCATGAAAACATTACCAAAAGAAGCTTATTTGCGTTCTATGAAAAGCCCAAAGCATCGCCTAATCTTTAGTGGTTTCGCATACGCTAAAAGCACTAAAATAATAACAAAGGAGTCATACTTATCACAATTTAAAATGTAACATAAAAAGCGACCACAAAGCTTGGCTTAAAGCAGGCCATAATACTTTTTCTCTGTATGAAAATCATAGACTTGTAACCAACTGGACACACCACTGTCGCGCCTCTGCCAAAGATACGACAGCTCATTCTGGTATGTAAGCGACAAGACCATGCTTGTTTACGACGTGTGCGTGCGTAACGATTTTATTCAACATGCTGGAGTGAGCTATCACTTATTTGTTCCCTTGCCTTCCTCCCCAGGTGTAAATTGTCAGATATCCTAAAGATTTATCGGGTTGCTCGGCTAACTGGGTTATGTTATTGGCAGTTGCTCCATGTAAAACACTGTTTCTCAGCAGTATCTTTCAAGAGTGCTTCTTGCAAGACTGGAAGCCGACTCTAACATAATCGGGAAAAGGCGGTTCTTGTTAATTGAATTGTCAAAGAAGAAAAGCTAGAATTTTCGAATAAAATTTTAATAAGAGGCGAGAGTAGCCGCATTTAGGAGGCTCGTGCATGCATCGTTGGGTCCTAGACTGTAAACCACTTTAACTAACGAGCCGAATGTAAAAACGTCCATCTTTTTTAAGGTCTTAGCCATTTCTCGCCTTGCTTTGAACGCATATTAATTAGCATTTTAGTTTGAGGTCAAATGGGTTCAATGCTGGGCTCAAAGCGAATAAGGCAATTATATGTTTTTTTTTCTCTTGTTGAATTCATTTTTTTTTGTTTCAGGGTAACGAAGGTTGTTTACGTGGTGAGTGCTTTCTTTTTGTAATTTAATTAGGAAAACTAATCTGCACTTTTTGAGCAACTTTACTTCTATTTATGCGCATGTTTAAACCGCAAAATCTAAATTACAGGTAGTTCTTAAACTATGTATGTGTATACATATTGAATTGTGAACAATTTAATGACTATGTTTTAAAAAAATATTTGCGACGCATAAATACCAGATAGTAAAAGAATAACAAGCACCATTGTTAACTTTGGCTTACTTACAGCCAGTTTCTTCATCAAAAGTTAAAGCCAAAGTAAAAGTCAAAGTAATGTCTAAAGTTAAAGTAACGGTCAAATTCAATTTTTCTATTAGTTTTGCTGTCACTTTAGCCTTGTAAAAACGAATTTGACCGTTAATTTTACTTTAGACATTACTTTAACTTTAACTTTTGATGAAGAAACTGGCCGTTAGCTCTGTTGCGTTAAAATATTAACATTTTATGGTTTTTAAGAAATTAGCATAATCTTTTTAAAAGCTAATGGTTTTCCGTCGTTAGGCAAGAATTATTTTAGCAAGCATCAGGGTAATGGAAATCATGGACCATAACATGTCAGCGCAAAAAGTTTTTTTAATTAAAATAAATACGCTAATGGTGAGCATTTAAAGCAATATCAGGAAGAAATAACACTGATTGTAAAATAATTAACATTTAGCGACTGTATTTGATCCGTAAATTATTCACCAAATACATAGCGAAACAGGGGTATTATGAAGCTTTCGTCATGTAAGAAAATATATAAAAAAAAAAAACAATGAATTTATTAGCTCATTATTTAATCTATGCAGCTAGTATCTTCAATACTAACATCTATTTTCACAAGATTAGCTGAGTACCTAAATAATAGACGACGAGATAATATTTAAAAGAATTTAATCAATCATAAATTACTGAATTCACAAAAGAGTCCCATTCACTTCACGATAAAACTCCAAAGCTTTGTGATTTAAAGTAAGATGTCTGATGCCATTATTCGACTTATAATGCCAATATTTTAAAAACAAGAATTGATAATACCTCTTAATCCTATGAGTAGGGCTATAAAGTACGAGCATGTGTAATTTCAGTGTATTTGTGGCTGAAAATAAGTAAATGTCAAAGAATTTGTTAACATTGAGACGACCGCCAGTGTTACGAGGGTTGGGCAGAAGGACCAAGTTATTTATTACTTATTAGCACAACAAACTTGCATTTACATAAATTATGTGTCATGGAACCGAAGTAAGAGGCTAGTTTTTGTTGATATGTATGTAACATAAAAAAAAAAACCATAAAAAATGTGTTGTATCTACAGCCCTGTTGGAGTAAAACCTGAAACCTTACCCATCACCAGGCTGTATCTCATGAACTTATAAATAGTTAGGTACAGTTGAAATCCAAACTAATATTATAAATGCGAAAGTAACTCTGTCTGTCTGTCTGTCTGTCTGTCTGTCTGTCTTTCTGTCTGTCTGTCTGTCTTTTCTTCACGCCTAAACTACTGAACCGATTTGTGTGAAATTTGGTACAGACATAGTTTGAAACTTGAGAAAGGACATAGGATAGTTTTTATTACAAAAAATAAAAATAAAAAATAAAATTTATTCCGGACATACAGCGCCATCTATTGGTCAAACCAAAAATCTGGAGGAAGTCACTATTCCACGCGAACGAAGTCGCGGGCAAAAGCTAGTTTTCACAAATGATGTATTTTTAGATTATCCAAAACTGGTCAAATTGGTCCTTCTATTCGAAATCTGTTCAGTGGCTGTGATCTGATAACCCCACTCACTCAAATGTTGATAAAGTAATAGTACTTTTTCTTTTAAAACTCTTTATATGGTACACTTACTCATTGTTACTGAATTTCGAAGGCCAAAATCTTTATCATGCATCTCTCTTGATTAAAGCCCAAAAAAGTCTCGTATCAGTTTTCCATTACACTTCTTGTTAAGAAACACATATTCTGCTTGTAACTCAATATTCATGAAATCCGAAAAGTTAGTGTTTTCTTCCATAAAACCATTCATATCTTTACAGTATCTAAAACTTTTGCACATCAGTGTTTACGAAATATTTCAACCGCAACAACAACTAAGAACGATTCAACTAAATAAAGATGCAACTCACTTAAACTAAGTCAAACACACTACATCACATGGGACACCGAAAATAGGAAAAGGACCCGAAAATGTGAAGACATATACGAATAGTTGCTTTCGGGCAAGCACTTTAGTTAACTCGAGTAATTTATATGACTCTTACCGTTCACTTAGAGAAACTCTGTGCCGTTTTGAAGCAGGGAAATTCGTAGTGAACCCAATTTTTCATACTCGAGGAGATTGCTAGCAGTGCATTGCGGCCGGCCTACGATTCTAGGCATAAATCTAGAGCGCCTCGGTTGCTTGGGTGCATTTATTTGGGAAGGGGACGATGACGCTACGATTTCGGGTTGATAAAGTACTCGTTCAAACTAGTATGAAAAATTGTTATGTGATTCTTTTACACTTTCGTGGTATAACGGCTGCATCGATTGGAACAAAATTAAGATATTGCCTAGGTGTCTTTGGAGATGAAAATTGACTACCTATTTTGATTACTCCTATAGCGAGACACAGCTATAATTTTAACATAATTCAACTGCTTGTTAAACTGCGTCCTGAGTTAACAGTTTCCCACGCCTGGATAAAAAATCTATACTAATATTATAAAGCTGAAGAGTTTGTTTGTTTGTTTGTTTGAACGCGCTAATCCCAGGAACTACTGGTCCGATTTGAAAATTTCTTTCAGTGTTAGATAGCCCATTTATCGAGGAAGGGTACTTATAGGCTACTTTTTATCCCGGTACGGGATGTAGTTCCCACGGGATGCGGGTGAATCCGCTGGCAGAAGCTAGTAGGTAATAACACTCAAGCGAATTTCTTATTGGTAAACAAATTTAAAAAATCGGTTCATGAGATCTAGAGATTACACCCTACAAACTCACATACTCCCAAACTAAACCTCTTTATAACATAAGCATAGATGCCGATATTTAGGGTTTTAAAAAAAGTATTAAAGTCTTATCTGCGTCGTATCGTCCACGTCACGTACTATCCAAAACCCTAATGTATCCGACTCAGGTAAGAGGCGAAACACGGAGATATATCAATGTGTACGACGTTATTACCGACCAAGTGTACGCAGCACTATTGTGCTTGATTGCTTCCACTGTCTTGTTAGCACTACCGATTGTAGCACTATGCAGAGTTGTTTGACATCTAGTGAAATTAAGCAAGATATTTAGATTGAAAATCCAGTGTAGTGACTCGACTTTTTGTATTTTTGATTGAGAATGGTGGAACACTAGAGATACCTAGATATATACTACTTTTATCTGATTGATTATGTAAGTACTGGTTGAAAACAGTAAATTCAGGAACTGCTGGTTTCACTTGAAATCATTTGAAAACACTTTCAGTATTTATACATAGTTAGGTCGTCCATCAAATAAAATATTCAAATACAGTCTAGGAATTAATGCGAATAGATTTTTAGTAGATATGATATTTTTTTTGTTCCACTAAGTTCAAACAATTATACAATTTCTTTTACAAGAATTTTCTACTAAGCACGGAACATTTTCCATAACCCATATTTCTTCGTCACATAACATCTTGTGACAGGGTAGCAAGTTGCGAATACATCCACATACATTAAGGAGATGCAGCTGTAGGAAATTACTACACCTAATGCATAATACGCTGGCAACGTATGCACAATTATTATAGTAATAACATAGTGAATTGAAAGGGAAACAGCCTTATTTCAGATTGTATGGGTTTAGGCATTAGTCGAATTGTTATGTAAAATCTATAGTTACATAATACACCGCCGAAAATATTTGTAGGACAACCTTCTTCTCAATGGAAATCATAATATCTTTCTCAATCTAAAATAATGCTCACAAACTATTATTATATTCATACGTTATCACTATAACTTTCCATTTCAAAACATTGTTCTATCAAAAACCTAATTTTATAATTTTAGCTAGAATGTCACATACTCGTAAACTACAAAGTTATTTTAATAAAACTGCACATAGTAATTTTAATACTAGGCAACACGGAGTAAGGAAAGATGAGCGGAGATGCCATAACGCAGGTGGGTCAGGCACTTTCTTCTAGGCAAATAGGTACTTTGAGCTTAGGCGAAACGATCAGTAACGAGTGAACAAACGAAGCGTTCGGTTTTTTTTTAAACATCTCGCAATGATTTTTGGTATTACGACAAATGATCCTGTCCTAAGAAGGCGTATAAGAAGACAGTAACGTTCCTCGTACCCCGCACCCCGCATTTTGGCGCACTACCTTCTTATAGGAGATTTTCCGTTATGGCACCTCCGCTAGTCATTTTGTTCTCCATGCTAGGCAAGTTCTTGGCTTCGCCGCGGTGATCCGTCAGATCTCTTGGGACAGATTACCCGCCTGCAATTTTAATATTCGCGTGTTATAGTGTAAAAAATAATGTATTTTTTTTTTTAACTTATTTGTTGGCGTAAATAAGCGTTCGTTATCGGGTATGAAATAGGTTTTCATTATGTTTTGTTGTAAGAATGATATGAGATTTTTAAGATACTATTAAGCAGTGTGGATGTGATATTTTAAATACAAAAGCTTGAAGGGTTTTCGTTTCTGATCTTGCTTGTTCAGCGTGCATCAATAAAGACGTGAGTTCAACACCCGCGGCCTAAGGGAGCTACTTCTCACATCCGAATAAAAGTAGACTAAATTCGGCTCCACACTTTAAACTATCTGTGCTGGACAGACAAAGTTACTTCCGCATTTGAATTGTCCTTGTTTCGTTCAAGTTTACATTAGTTAGATAAGATGGGACATATGCCATGCTTAATTATGAATTGAGATGCAAGAGATACCATCTACTACCACTCAAGGCGAGAAGGAATATATCAGATATCTCTTTCCTCGTTAAGTTAGCACAATCCTATATCGATGCCCCGCAACTTCTTTCTAATATAAACTTACGCGTTCCCACTAGATCTTCTAGAACACCCTTCCTTCTTCTTTACGTTCCCCGTTGTTATACTAATTACAGACAGAATTCGTTCTTTATAAGATGCGCAAAGTTCTACAACAATCTGGTCGACTTTTTCTGAACTTGACTTATTCGTTACTAAACCTCATGTATTCAATAGATTACTGACAAAACTTTGGTTCGACAGCTGTTCTATTTAGTAGCAAGACTTATTATTGTTACAGATACTTAGATATGTAGTTAAGTTTTCTTTTTTTTTACATTATTCCAAATTTTCCCATTAATACTTTTCTCTCTCAAGCATGCTCTTCATAAATTACTAAATGCGAAAACATGTAATTGGTTAATAGTTGCATAATTTGTTATTTTTGTTAGTTGTTAATACTGTATGTTTTCCGATTATAATAAAATAAAATAAATAAAATAAATTAAAAACGCCTATTATATTATTGAATAAAAAAATTGCAAAAAGTTCAACAGCTGACAATATACAAAATGTTCCTGTATAATTTTCCCTCATAAAGGATTAGTCATGACTATAAAATGAATATTTAAGCCGAATGTAAGAGAATATCTTGCAGTTAATACCGTTAAATCCTTGCAGTGTTGGAATAGTGTTTAAAGTGCATATTTGCGTACAAGTGTTTGCATTAAATACCTTTGCCGTGTTTAGATTTTGTAGCGAATTTATTATATTTGTTATTATCAAGTTTGTGACTGAATTTTGATATTTAATAGATTTAATATTAAAAGATAAACAAATTATTATAAAATGTTAAGATTCTGCTGTTTAGCTATATATGTTTTTCGTTGGTTTTACTCCAAACCAAAACTCCATTATATTATCTTTACCTTTAATCATTTACAAGCTAAAATAATATAACGTCTTTGCGAAATATGTAAATGATCATTCATCGCCAAAAACATTAGAAACGAAAATGCCGCTAATGTGGAAAATAAAATTAACCTTTCCAAAACTAAAACAAAAAAATTCTAAACTGAACAAAAATACATGATTACTTACTCAGGCGTCCTAACTTTAGTAACTTGGAGCGAAAGTAACACATTTAGCTAGACGAAAAGTACGGAAAAGGTCGAAAAAATAACCTAAAAGGTCTTTTGAAAAGTTCTCTCTATGTAACGAACGTAGGAAGTCAGTTGGGGCTACTAATTCGTTCACGCGACTCGCTCCAAAATGGCTTTGGAAATGGTGGGATGTTCTATACTAAAAAAGGTATTCTTACGTCTTTTTAGTATTAAAAAATACAGTGTATGCCTTCTTAATTTTAAGTCGAATCAAGCCAACATTATAAGAACAACAATACATGTTTTAATTTCCATCTTCTAAAATTACAAATGATTCAATAATTTATTTTTATTGGATTGTTTTCGATTTTAAATAAACACAAATGTGAGGACTTTAAACTCTCTCAAATGTTCATTCGCTCTCAATCTACCTCTATTGTTATTATACGTTATTATTTTAAATCAGTAGAAAACTTAGATTTATCGTTCGAAGTCAGCCCCCAAAGTTGGACAAATACACGTCTTAAAGGGCAAAGCCATCTATACTAATCGGGAATATCTAAGATAAATTGTAGATCTCTAAATTCTTCGTCGGTACTTGTATTTTAGATCTGAAGAAAACATAGATTTATCGTCCACTGTTCGCTTGTAGTCACAAATATCCCTGGACTGTAAAGCTTCGTTTCCAAAACAAGTGAATGTCGCACGTCCAACAGCCAGCGGTACTATAATAGGCAACCGCGCATCTAATGCGTCAAGTCACAATACGGGAAGCTTTATATATGCAACATGCGTCGCATATTATCGGACGCGTAACGCCAAAACGACTTACTTACTCACACTTACCCGACCGCCGATCCTCCAGTGTGTCGATATGATTTGCTATGAACCGACCCTAAAGGAAATATCATTTGAGAGCGTTTTCAAAGCATGCAAAAGACACGCTCGACCGACTGCAGACGTCGCGTCGTGTCAGCTCATAAATTTCTATTCTGTGAGCAATGATGCATTACGCGCACACGACAGACGCCTGTGTCGGTAGAGAACCTTAAGGGATAAAGCAATCTTAGCTTATCAGGGTACCCAATTATCACTGGGAAAATTTTCAAGCTCGGTTTTTCGACCAAAATAAATTCGGAACACAAATCTCCCCAAACGACATTTAAAGCTAATCTTGCTAAAAATAAATCAAATTTCCAAAATGGTAAATAAGAATATGTATATTTAGTGTCGGTCCCTAACGTAATCAAATGGCCCGGGCCGGTCATGGAAAATTCCCGGATAATAATTGTCGTTGGATTTCTTTTAGGTAGCCGAATTTTTGGTAAGATGAATGTTATAAAGGAGTATAAGAAGAACTAGCTGTAAGTTTGAGGGAACTTATTACCAAACTGGGATAAAATGGCCTAGGTTTTTTTTTCAGATGAGATCCACTACAAAAAATTACAAAAAATAATTTATTTCAATGTTTTTTCTCTCCTGGGTATTTTACATAAACTAGGTTGAAATAAGCAATATAATATTTATTAAAATCCCCAATTACCCTGTTTATAGCTCATCCTATTCATTAAAGTGTCGTATACGCTACATTTAAAACAATTAAAATTAACGAGGTTACTTGGTAATTTTCGGCAAACGTAATTGTTATAATATTCAGTATCATATTCGCTTCATAACTCTGCATAACCGTACTTTTAATTAAATTGTGTTTGCGATATAATAATCATTATTATAGAGCTTATTACAACATTATTTAATAATTACCGAATATCCGATATTTAATCCAGGCTTATTAAAAATACTTTACTACTCTACTAACTTATAAGCAAAACAGTTAATTTGTTTCAACGAGCTAATCTCTGGAACCACAGGTCCGTTTTGAAAAAAATATGTACTGAGGGGCTTCTTCAGTAGGCTACATTTAAGTCACTTCATTTGTATCATGTGTGTTACAAATCCATTCAACTAAGGGCCGGTTTTTGAAAGCTTATAAGCTTTATCTGAAGAATATGTTTGACGTTTTGATCGCTTAGATTATAGAAAATTTGACAAACAGTTATATAATGGCTAAAGGAATGATCACCATTACCACCCCTGTTTTGTGAGAGATGACGCTTAAGAACGCAGATGAAGGCTTTATAAGTCAACTCCTAAAGATTAATGGAATGTTCTAGATTGTTGTTCTGCAAAATTTAAGGCTCTAAGGCGGTAATTTGGGTCGAAGGATTCTTATCTATATATATAAAAATGAAACCCGATTTCCGTTGTCACGATATAACATGAAAACGGCTTGACCGATTTGGCTGAGAATTAGAGGGGAGGTAACTTAGACCCGGGAGAAGGTTTTAGGATAGTTTTTGTCACCATCCGGCTACGGGACGCGGGTGAAACCGCGGGCGAAAGCTAGTACGCTAATAAATATTTTAGCGAAATTTTTTTTTTGTTTGAACAATTCTATGGACCTATTGTTTGAATGGAATAATTTTGGGGTTTTTGTGGTATTTGATGTTTGTTGAAGTTATAATTGACTAAGCCAAAATATAAGACAGTGGCTTAGTACATGGGTCGATTAGGTTAAACAGAGCTTAACGTCGTCGGTCAAACGATGGGATCATTTACGTTATGACGAGTTCCTTCGTGTTTTGGAAGGCATGCTTCTCGGCTGTCGATGTTGAATATCTTCAGTTGTTAAGGGTATTTGGAAGCTAGAAAGTCTGGCAAAATGTTCGGCAGATGATGAGAACATGATACAAAGTAGGCGTTAAAGCTATTAATCTATTACATTTGCTCTTATTACATCGATAAGGGATGTGCCAGAAAAATTTCATCTATTTAGCTCGTAGACGTGTTAGAGTATTTTGGCTTGAAGCCAATTTCATAAAGTTTTTTTTAATAAAATCCGATGAATTATTTTTATGCCTGTTTATTGAAAAACTTTGGTCGATTTAATTACTTACTAGTTTTTGTCCGGTTTGTATCCGAAAATTTCATATTATATTCATCGCTTACTACAAGGTGAGATAGTGGTCAAACGCTCTCCTACCTATGATAAAACAAGTTAATATTAATCGTTTTTACATAACCCATTCATAGTTTCTTTTGTCATCCTCTTCCACCACATTTATGCTGAAAACAAATTCTTCACAACTTAATCCACAATTCTTACTTTATTATACAGTTTAAAATAAACTTGCAATTAAACCGGTTATTTCCCAAATATTATTGCATTACTAAACAAACACCTAACATATACTAATTCATAATCATAAATCAGATCAAAATATCAAATACACGGCTGGTACACCCATTACGGTCGGTTAGAACACGAGACGGTAATGATACGGTTTCAGTGGTTAATTAGTTATCAGACACGATTAATATTTATCTACATTTCTGAATAAGGTATCATGGTACAGTAAATAACAAAGTTCCTAAACACAATTACAAAATACTTGAACACAAAGTTCTCAAAATATTTCCACCTTTTGATATACTCTGATTGCCACTGTAATGTACCTAATTATATTGGATAGGTTCCAACCCAACATGTTTGGAAAAAGGCTAGCCTGATGATACGAATGAAGTTCTAGTAAGTAATAAAATACCCCTATAATTATACAAAACTCGATTTAACAATACGCCTACTCCACTACACATAGCAACGTTTTTATCAGGCTCATCAGGCGTTTCATCAGGCGTTATACAAACATTTAAAATAACTATTGGATAATTTAATTACAAACTGAATTAAATATTTGTGTTTAACACTGAATGACAGTTATTTCCCATTTGAAAGCCAATTAAGCAGGATAACAGTGAATAGTTGAAATAACCATGGAGAACAAAATGACTGGCAGAGATATTAATAACGTGAAATCTCTTTAGAAAGTAGTGCGCCAACATGAGGGTGGGTGTTTGGGGGATAAGAATTATAGTTGCTAGGTCCGCCCATGAACGCCTTCCGAATATTGGAACCCACCCATTATTTTTCATTAATCTTTGAGACATTGGTTTGGATTTGACAACAATTTGAAAATCTCGTTAGTTCTAGTAACTGATCGTGCCTGCCGTACGTTTCTTGACCTACGAAAAAATTAAATTATAAATTAAAAAAAACCCCCGACCCAAAAAAGTGCGCAATTATTATGACAAAAGGTTAAAAACTCTAAACCCTATAAAAAGCAAAAAATAACTTTTAACACTACGTAAGTACCAACTAAAGCATGTCAGACTAAACTAAATTTTGTCGTGTCGGGGGACCGCTCTAATTATCTAATTAAGATTCGTGTTTTTTTTTTATACGAATGTTGTGATTAGGTAGGTACCTATCATTTGATTTATGTAAGTATTTTTGAAGGTAAAAAGCGGTCCCCCGACACGTCAAAATTTAGTTTAGTCTGACATGCTTTAGTTGGTACTTACGTAGTGTTAAAAGTTATTTTTTGCTTTTTATAGGGTTTAGAGTTTTTAACCTTTTGTCATAATAATTGCGCACTTTTTTGGGTCGGGGGTTTTTTTAAATTTATAATTTAATTTTATTTCATGCTTTTTGAAGGAGCTCCTTAATTTTTCCTTCATTTAATTTATTTTAAGATGGGGTCGCTATATGCGATCTCGGCCTAAGGAAGCTGTTTAACAATCCTCATGACAAACTGGCTCTGGGAGAATTGCACGTATTGAGAAACAATAAAGATTAAAGATTTTCAGGAAAAAAATAAATCGGTTTATCCATTTCACTCCGGCATTCCAAGGTTTCATCCGCCACATCCCATTTCCAGCATCAGGTTCTCGTCAATTAGAAACGTGAAGAGAACTAGTCAAGACAAATTCAACGAGCCCAAACTCGATGGGTTTACTAAAAGGCAGTTCAGGGTTACGTCTCCTATCTTCGTGCCCTAATAGCAGACCAGCTCAGTGGTTCCAGAAGACATTAGTGTTTCAAATTTCAGATCCCACATATGCTTGCAAGTAAACTGAGCGTGTAACGTTCCTATCACACCTTACAAACGAGCTGATGACCTTGAAGACCTGAACCGATTTCCACCAAACATAGCTAAGAACACTCCCGAATGACATTCCTTTTAAACAAAAAAAACCGCATTACAATCGGATCATCCGTTTGGGAGCTACGATGCCACATACACACACACACACACACACACACACACACACGTCAAACTTATAACACCCCGTCGTTTTTGCGTCGGGGGTTAAAAAGCGCCTGACCTACCTTCTTAATGGCATCTCCGCTATCTTTCCGTCCTCCGTGCTACGGACTATCTCGGTAGCGCCTGACATAAATATGCCAGCAACGGACAGCGGTATTGTTTCACAAGGATTAATCAAAATGAACTTCAGCTCGGTTCTCAAATAATTAATCGTATCTTATAACATTTGAATGGCTTTAAATTAAATAGTAGTTAGCTACAATTATAGTGGAGTAATTTTATGAGAATAATGATCTTTATTGCCTAAGCCTAACGACGTCTTTAAGGTTTCATTTGCTAAAAGTAGGCCTCCCTCAACGACGGCTAATATCGACTGGTAGGCCAATTTTGAGCATCACTCATACATTCAGTGTCAATTTCGAAGTTCTGACGAATATGGCAGTGTCGCTGCTCTTGAACTCCCATAGGTACTACATTTTTTTTTATATTCAACTTGCCTTTGCATTTCAGGACTCATCCATTGTAACATTTCTCCAACAAAATGAAAAGTTGCCTCTTGAATACTCTAGAAAAATAAATTGCCTGTAAACTCTAACGATCATTTTTAAAACGCACAACCATCAATCAAGTTACACGTTATAGTTTAAAAACGTCAGTAATACTTGCGATGCGTGGGAGTATGACTAATGGCTTCCAGACAAGGAGAAAGGAAAAAGCGGAGATGCCATGATGCAGGCAGGTATGCCTTCTTCTAGGTCAAATTCATACGGTGTGCATGATTATGATGATCAGTTACGAGTGAAACAATCCGCATTTTGGCGCGCTTCTTAGGCGATTTTCCGTTATGGCACCATTTTTTTCTGATGGTAAATCATCAAATGTCTCCTCTCGCTGTGGGTTAGCGGTGAGGGAGTGTCAGACTTTTACTGAATAAAAACTATCATGTTCCTTCTTAGGCCTTTTATGTACCAAGGCCGCAGTAACTCTTTCGAACAATCCCGCAGCCCCGGCGGGCCTTGGTCCCGCTGGTGTTTGCTGACATCTCTTTGAGGAGCGCATGGAACAACGCGCGCCACCGACACGGGTCCGTTGTCTAATAGACGAAGGAGCGATGAGCCACCCGAACTCACCGCCCACAACCCGGCGCCCGTGGTATCTTCCTGGTCCACCGCAGCAACTGGGTCCGTTATGGCACCTCCGATAGTCATTTTGTTCTCCATGCTTCCAGATTACACAGTGGCTGGCGGGTTGCCAATATATTCTACTGTGTCACCGCTGTCACCGCTCTACAAAGGAGGATATCAATTATTTGTGCGAACACGTTTTTTGTAGCTATCCGTCAAGTGAGCGTTTAGCTCTAATTGTGGTGGGGTTATATGGATTGCTAGGTTTTTGCGTTTCGCGCATTTCAAATCCTGATTCGAAAAAAGGATTTTTAATACTCTTTTACATTATAAATCTGAAACATTATTATGATGCAAAATTGACACCAGTGAATAAATAATTATTAATAAATTGTAGTTGTGTCTGGACCTTAATCGCATATCTCAGAGTATTTTGTTTCTTTTAATGCTTTAATTACCATTAAAGCTTCATTCAGTGAACACGTTCTGAATAAATTAAGACTGTATGAGGCAATCTATATCTACTACTAATCAAATATAGGAACATGTTTTCAGAGTAGGTGTTTTACAATGAACTGACATAAATCTTTCTTAGAAATCTGAATGAAAACAAGCAGGCAACTTAAGTGTACCTTCTCAAATGATTCATCTTCCTTTACAAACTAAACAAAAGTACAAAGTGTATTTGAATGACACTTATTTCTGTTACACTTACAGCCATAAAAAATGGGAAAGTTAATTTATTACGATATTTTATTTTAAAAGTTTTACAAAATCTTTTTGTCTCGCTGCTACTTATCGTTACACTATTATTAAAATAAAACATTTACATTCTTATTTAAAATTTTACGACCCTGTAATACAATTTCCAAAGCACTTAAGACAAGAAAACTTTAATTATTCCATTATGTTTTAACGTAATGTCCATTACAATCTTAGAAAAATAATATTACTAAATTACTACTCTAGATAAGATTGCTTCAATAAGAAAAAGAGCGAACTAAATCTTGAAACATAAAATCCAAAAACACAAAAGTAATTTATTACACTCCACAGACTCGCATAAAAAAGGGAACATACCTAAAACTGGTACAAAAGGACCGAATTACACTTCCTGACAGCTTGATGGATACATTTTCCGTGTGTAAAGTGAATTTTTACACGGCGGCCATCTTGAAAACGTTCAGCCATTATGTGGTAGCGATAAAAGTATATCCTTGATAGATTGATGCGAGTTCTCCGGTGCGAGTTTATCGGGGAATAAAACTGTGTGCAATGTTCTCTGATTCAATAATAATTGAGTAGGTAGATGTAAGTGATTTTGGTAAAGGATGCGCCCAGATTTTGAAGATCACCATTGTGTTGGGCTGCCTTGTAAACGTAGTTTCACTAGCATCAACCAGCGGTTCTCCCGCGTCCTGTCAGAACTATGTATTTCGAGCACATGGATTAAAACTCCACCCTCGATAAATCTCTCTAAATAAAACTCTTTTCTCGATAAATGTACTCTAATTGAAATATTTTTTTCAAATCGTACCAATAACTGTAGTTCTTGAGATACACACCTTCAAGCCAACTCAAAAAGAAACATATAATCTTCAGCTTAATTACTTGTATAGTATAGATTTGAGATCCACATTTTAATATTTTGACAAAACAACAATTGGTTTTGGTTAATTATTTTTCCATCGACTGTAAATTATGATTTGCATACCACCTGCTTTGTGACTAGGTACTGAGTGAGTCAAACTCATTATGCACCTAACGACTATGAATCATGTCGGTCAATATATGTAGGCATGGTATAGTTAATGAGGTAAACGGTTAAAGGAAGCTTAGTAGATTCTTGGAACATCACTCAGGTGTAAAAAATAAGTCAATTACATTATCATTTAGATTTTTATGGTAATTATTATTACCTACCGGATTGTACACAAACATAAGGTGTTTATTCTTGCCAGAATTCATCTCAGTCTAAGAAAAACACTTCGGGTTGTTCGAAATTATCTATCCCTGACTTAGAACACAAAGGTTCCCAGAAATCCATTCCTTTCATCTTTACCTGCAATGGGATATTAAATCTAAATATATAAAACTCAAAGGTGACTGACTGACTGACTGACTGACATAGTGATCTATCAACGCACAGCTGAAACCACTGGACGGATCGGGCTGAAATTTGGCATGCAGGTAGATGTTATGACGTAGGCATCCGCTAAGAAAGGATTTTGATCAATTCTACCCCCAAGGGGATAAAATAGGGGATGAAAGTTTGTATGAAACTTTGTCAATTTTAAACCGATCGGACTGAGACTTTGCATGCATAAAGCTACTATGGCGTAGGCAACCCTTAAGAAAGGATTTTGATAAATTCCATCCCTAAGGGGATACGGGACGCGGGTGAAACCGCGGGGGAAAGCTAGTTAATAATAATTATGATTTGATGATTTTTCGTAAATAAAATAAATAAATAATATGTATAATATTCCAGGTATGCTGTAAGAGATTTCTTTAGAAATAAATTCTTTCTTTCCTGTCTTCTTTCTTATTATGTGTATGTACATAAATAAAATTGTTAATAAATAAAATGAATAACCAGGTATATGACGCAAATTAAACAAAGATGAACCACCAATATTTCATGTTTTGATGACTTTTATAACATTTTCACGTTAACTATTATTGGCTATTATGACGAAAGCTTGTTTTGTTCAACTTTGACAATTTAATAGGTATACATGTAACCTATTGAAAATTAATTATTAACGTTCACCAAAATGTGTTTTACAATAACAAACATTGTATTGCAAAATTACTCAAATAATATTCATCGGAATTATTTTACACAGTTAAATTCCGGCTACTATTTCATACATATTTATATTTCCTCGATATACTCGAATTACTTACTATAGGTATTATTTTCATAAGTACATATCTAAAGCATTTTCATTCCCATCATCTCATCATCTTCCTGCCCTGTTCCCAAGTCATTTGGGGTCGGCGCAACATGTCTTTTTCTTCCATTCCTGCATTTTCATTCCCATAACACAGTTAAACAAAAATTCTTTCTTCTAACTTAACCCAATGTATCCTAACCTTTGCGGTAAGTAAAAAGCATCCTTGGTAAGTTTTTAGTTAAGTAGGTCACAACCATTCGCAGGACACAGACAAACAGACGCCGCATGCATGAGCACTATATTCCATGATATATTATATCGTAAAAACGAAAGTGCTACTTGTACTTCTTTTGTTTTTATTTGCTACTAGCAGTTTCCCCCGGTTTCACCCGAGGGAAGAAATTCTCGTACCTAAATAATAAGAAGAAGGTGATGCGTTTAGAGGAAAATAGCTGATGTGTGAAGAAGGGTTCGATTTCAGGTCAGGCAAGTGCCAATGGAAGATTTTAAAGTAGTTATATGACCTTTCTAAGAGTGCCTCGGGTACCAACAATCGATCAAATGTGAAAGAAAACATTTTGAGAAAATCTTTGCTGTCTGAAATCGTCAATCGCTTGAAGCAAGCATGATGGTTAACGCTCATTTCTTCTCTGTATGAGAAGAGGCCTACGCCCTGCAGTGAGACAATGAAATAGGCTGATGATGATTCTTTTGCATGAATGAATAATGAGAATAGATCCAAAGTTCATACTACAGTATTTCATTTTATTATCCCACACAGAAATTAAACCAATAGCGTTGAGAGGTACTCTGAAGCAATATTTCAAAGTGTTGATACACTCTAGTGTTGGTTTTATTCAAAACCATTATAGGCAATTGTAATTGGTATTCATATTAATTGGTTTATAAAGCTTTACATACTCTGAAAATACGTACCTAGGTAATTATATGTTCGTGGTATTGATGATTTAATTAATGTTGATGTACAATACATGTCATTTATTAAGTACCTACTAGTTGTTCACCACAGTTTCACCTCAGTCCTGAACTACACAATTGGCTAAAGGGCCATTATTAAAAAATATACTTCACTTTATTTAATTCTTCTGTTGTACGGGATGCGGGTGAAACCGCTGGCAGAAGCTAGTGTTAATTATTTATCAAAATGACTACAATAACCCTTACCACTTCCTAATCTCAAACCCTTAGAAAATGCGCGAATATTAAGTGAAGTCAGTACACCAAAACTGTGGTTTAAGATAACTTAATCTGTCGCCTGGCACGGCGCGCGGCGCCTGAGTCAACTGGGAGACGATAGAATCGATGCTCTCGATTCATTTAAAACTACTTGATTGTTGAAGCGAGTAGTTTAAAGTAAATAGAGTAGTTTGCTGCTGTTGGCAGGTTGTTTTCGTTTGTGAGTTAATTAGTGTGTTGTGTGGGGAATGGTGATGAGAATTATAGGATTTGTAATGGCTCAGAGTTTAATATGAAGATGGGTTTTAGTGCCAATATTATAACAATCAGCCTGATTAAAAAGTTTACTTTGATGTAAGTAGGTACAATTTGTCAACCAATTATTGAACCAACTATGCAGTATGCGGCTTTACCGGTATCTTGCAAGATTTTTTCATGAAAACGGATAAAATGTACTCAAAATCTAGAAACCTATATGGTTAGTCAAAAAGTACAATTGTTAAATAATGAGAAAAAAATATGTCGCATACCTACTTACATAGGTAGGTAGAGACTACCTACTACTTACTTTGACAGAGAGTCAATAACCTCAACCACTCATATTATTTTCCAATCAAAAAGAACTTACAAACAGCCCTTTAAATTAAAAAGTTTTAACTCATAAAATCCGTTAGGTATAACGAAACTCATAAAAACGTAGGCAAATAAAGAAAGGTGCTTAATAAACTTTGAAATTAATTACTTGAAGAATAGTTTTCAACACATTACTTAAGAGCTTAAGAAATTAAATATTTATCTGCTACTTGAGACTTTTATGGGTAATTAACACTTCGAAGCGGCCATTAATTCTGTCCGATTTATGCCCATTTTCACCAACAAGATAAACATCAGATTAAGCTAAACAGCTGTTTACCATTCATCAAAATCTTAAGTAGAAAATGAATGTTTTATTTAAGACATTATGTTCCTTAACCATAGATTACATTTAGGTTTTCGATAACTTCCCACTTTCTTGTAAAACGATTGACGGTAAATTATTCCTTAAAAACGCTAATGTTTTATTAGACAAACAATTTTGTAACTGTAGTTAGGATTTGCGATAATTCGCGTGCTAGTGTTAGTTGGTGCTAATGAGCATCATGACTTTACCTCGAATTTAACTGTTGTTAGCATTCCAACCGCAACTTTGTCAGCGCTCTACTAAGTTATTAGGTGTCATTAATAATTACAACTTAGTTCAATGTTTTATAGCTAGCCCAAAGTGATTTATCCGATTTATCAAAATATAACCAGTAGACATCGGCAGTTTAGAGTATAAGTCATTATACATATTGATTAACAATTTTAAATCTGACATCTAGAACTCATATAAAATATTAATAAAAATGAACACGGAGTATTATAAGTGTAATGCCATGCTAAGAACTAGAACTTCTCGGAATTTAGTTACACTATGAAAAAATACAAAATCGCTAAAATAGCAATGATCTACCAGCATAAAACACACCTTTTATACGCATTTACATAAGGGCCTCACTCCTTAATACAACCCAAACTGAACCCTATCACCTACAACATAAAGTCTAACTTACAAAACACAGTAAAACCAGCATTGGCTGTAAAGAGTGAGTGCAATTCCCTTTTGATTACAGCTAGTGGCTAGAAGTGGCCGCAGATGCACTGTGAACCGGCCCTGCCGTGTCCGTTGTTTGACGGGAAAAAATCTCGTATCAGATGTTGTGTTGACCTGCAAAAAAATACAAATTAAAATAAGGTATTAATTTCTTCCTCCTTTATTTGTATTTCTACGAGAGTAGGTTAGTTAAAGGGACGCTTTCTTGCCAAAATGGCTGAACCAGTCGAGATGTTTGACGAGGCAATATGTGGTATGTTAGGATAAAGAGGTAGGTAAAGTCGAGGTCGAACTCTAAGGCGTAAGTATAGTTATTTTATTTTCTGTTAATTTGAAAACGATCTACTTTCAAACATACCCCGTTATAAACAGTTTTATGTCAAATCGTAACACATGCAGAAAAGTAAAGACAAAAACTCATCACACAAAATATGTTATAAAAAAATACAAAAAAGGAATGAGAGGTAATGCTTAATTACATATCTACGGGACAAAATAGCCTTATTACTAAATGAAGTCTTCATATACTAACAAATCTCATTTCTCAAACAGGACTAAAGAAGAATCAACCAACACTCAGTTACACAATTTTTCAATATCCCGAACAATGAAAACCGACTCCAGAAAGATGGAGAACATTCTAAATTAGCTTTAAATTCAAATATTCAATGGTTTTTAAAGCACCACATTGCGGGCCGTTATTTTCAATTATTCTTTCCGAAGGGGTTTGCGGGACAATCTGCTCTGAATCTATTTGCAAATGCTGTCTATAATCTAGTAGGATTATAATAATGGATGTATTGAAATATAACGGAGGATCTTTTTAAATCCGTATTGCAATAAAAGTGTGCCAAGAATGGATTTGAACACCCAAAGACGTGCAATTGGTTTTAAAAGGAAAAACTCGGAATTTAAAAGGAAAAAGTCAATAAATTACAAGAACATTTTAAAGGTCACTGAATTTACAGCAAGTAGGGTAAATTTAGATCTTGTAGCATTTCCCTAAACAGACTTTTAGCCTCACATTTTGCACACATGGGTCATTTAGACTCTCGAGTAATTGTACTGTTTTTATTTTTATTACAAAAAACACCAATGTAAATTCCCATAAAATCGTCAACTCAAGTAAGTTGAAGTCAAAAAAACGAATGTATTTTGTGAAAAAGGTTACAAGAAGTATATACCTATCTACGCAAGTTATTTTGTCGACATTTCCCATCTGACTCCGCGATGTGGTTAAAGCAAGCTCACACCATTCTGACGCTGCGGTCTCGCCCGCAGGGACCGACTTAGCTGTACCTACCAATTGGTTTACTATAGTTACAGATATTTACGTTCTGGGTTCCAGGATCCTTCGGAAATTGATTTAGTTGGACAATTTCAAAGCCCAATTTTCATGTACTATTTGAAATTAGATAGTGTCTTGTTTCTAACAGCCAAAAAGTCTTAATGAATGTCCTAATACACCTTATGTCTTGAAAAAATTCTACTCGGTCCGATCGGGCTATGAGAGTGAAGGAATAGTGAGTGCACCTATGTCTGCGCAAATACTTGTATAATATAATATATCCTGCGCAGTTGGGTAATCTCGTTACTTGAGAACAGCCGCTGTGGTCGACTAGGACGACACCAATTAAGCCAGTTCTGTACATCTCCATAGTTCCATGTTAAGAACCTTAGTAAATCTTCTTAAACCAAAAGTTTAAATATTCCGATCACAGCTAAAAGTTTCAAGTTCTCAAAATAAGCATTAGTTAAACAGAAAGTTTCTGACAGTCCCATTATAACAACACCAGTCAGACAGTTTCTGACCGTGGTCTGCGGTTGCGATGCAGATGCACCGAAACTATGGAGTTCACAATAAGCGGTGCAAGTTTCTACTACTAATAGGATAATAATTTAAGTTCGGGAACTTTCGAGCTTGCTGGATAAGAGGCGGAGTTTGTTGGTTTTTGTTTTATCATAGGATCGTGGGTATAGTATAAAGTATTTAAAGATGTTTGTTAATATACACGAATAACACGAAATTATGAACTAAAAAATCAAAATGAAATGAAATTTATTTATTTGCCAGAATAAAGGTACTTTATAATATGGTCGATACGATAAAAAATATGGTCCCACTATATTCGACTTATAAAGTCGTGGTGGCCTAGTGGGTAAAGGACCAACCTCTCAAGTATGAGGGCGCGGGTTCGATCCCAGGTCAGGCAAGTACCAATGCAACTTTTCTAAGTTGGTATGTACTTTCTAAGTATATCTTAGACACCAATGACTGTGTTTCGGATGGCACGTTAAACTGTAGGTCCCGGCTGTCATTGAACATCCTTGGCTGTCGTTACGGGTAGTCAGAAGCCAGTAAGTCTGATACCAGTCTAACCAAGGGGTATCGGGTTGCCCGGGTAACTGGGTTGAGGAGGTCAGATAGGCAGTCGCTTCTTGTAAAGCACTGGTACTCAGCTGAATCCGGTTAGACTGGAAGCCGACCCCAACATAGTTGGGAAAAAGGCTCGGAGGATGATACATTCGACTTATAATTTAGTCATGCAAATATTTCAAGTTCTTATAATCTAAAATAGCTAAATTTAAGGTACGATAATTATGCATTATGATTCTATTTCTCCTGTAGGTACTCTTTAACTGTATAAAATCATTTATCAATAAGCCAATTTCTACGGGACTTTTTAAATCTACTCATTGGTAGGTCTTTAATGAAATAATACCTCTATATCAACTATTTTTTTGCGCCCGAATTAAATTAGTTTACCTACATCTAAACACAAACAAGAGACATTTTTAATATCGTTTGTACACATAATTTATATTTCACAAAGATTTATGACTTCTAATAGCAATCCAAAATTTTGCATAACGACCCCAATTTACAATATTTATCACAAAATTATGTTGATTGTACATTAAAGCTACATTTCCCAAAACAAACGGAACACAAACCAATCGAATTTCACTAAACACAATGAATCAAGTTTAAATTTAATTTCCTGAAGACGGATGAGCCACCAGTGAGATAAATCATTTATCAATTTTAAATGCAAATCTGTGAATTACTTCGGCGGGGTAAGATCAGGGAAATGTGCCAAAAGCCTGCATAGAAACTCCCACACTAATTGGCTGGGATCCATAAATTTTGTCGACTCTCAAATCTGCATTTGGAAACTTGAAATTTTTTCGTCATTTTCTTAATTTGAACGTGTCAATTGGAACTTTAGCCAATTGGACTTATTTTTATAGATTATTTGTATGAATTTGATTAAGAGGGTTATCGATAGATATTGACTTAACAATTCTAAGGTGTAAAATACAAAAACAAAGTCAACTATCGTATCTTTAATTTTGAGAGTTTCACGAACAGATTTAAAGAACAAGAGTAATAAACTAAATACGTTACTCTAAAAGAGGACTATATGTATTAATATATCTTTTATATAAAACAGGCCTCTTAGTCCGAATTTAATTCATCATCATCTAATCCGTTTCTCATACTTGTTACACTCTAACCCTAAGTTGTAATGAAATCTCATCAGCATTCCTATTTCGGCCTACATTTCTCTAATCTGTAGTATTCCACTTTAGGCACAGCGGGACCTTCCGTATATTAATATTCCGTTCATCACGAATATAATAACATAGACGACACGATTTTGCTCTTATATCGAATGAGCCTTCAAAGGCAATCGATCGGTCTAAGTTAATAATATGACTGAAAGCCACGTCTTTTGATAATATAGGAATAAGAATGTTAAAGAATATTATCTAGGATTTGATGTGACTAAATCTTTTTAGTTTTTAAAAAATACGGATCCTTTTTAGGGTTCCGTACCCAAAGGGTAAAACGGGACCCTATTTTTTTCGCTCCTCTGTCCGTCCGTCCGTCTGTCACCAGGCTGTATCTCAAGAACCGTGATAGTTAGAGAGTTGAAATTTACACAGACGATGTATTTTTGTTGCCAACAACAAATACTGAAAACTAAAATAAAATAAATATTTAGGGGGCTCCCATACCTACAACAAACGTGTTTTTTTTATCATTTTAAATAATGGTACGCAACGCTTGTGTTTTTTTTTATCATTTTAAATAATGGTGCGCGAGTCCGACTCGCACTTGGCCGGTTTTTTACATGTTATTATGTCGACCAAATTTTTTTTTTAGTAACAAAAGTACAAGTCGTAAACGAAATGTGCCTGTTTTTAATCGCAAACGTGATAATACCTATATTTATACAACAAAAAAATATTTTACATAGACGACATCGCTGTGAGAGCCAACGTGGACGTAACGTTAAGATTTTATCTGCTTAAATATTTTTCTCTCTATCTAATGTTCTAGAGGCAGTTCGAAGACATAAAATTTATACCAATAGGTGTACATATTGTACATAGTTACCAGTTCCTGTTACTGCAAACCAGCATTGCTTTAAGCTTTGCAAAGGTATGGGAGCATCTGTAATTACAGGAATATAAGACAAGGTAGCTCGGTTACTAGGGTTGCCAGTGCAGAATGATGTCTCTATAAATGCAAGTCACGTATACAAGGTGTTGATTTGCATTTGTGCCATATTTCAGGAGGAGGACATAAAATACGTAAATAATCGATTGAAATTACATTAGACGGAAAATAGCTAATATGCACCGCTTTTTTGTCTTGTAATGTCGTAGTATTTCAGAAGTAATCCAATTTTATGAATGAAATTTATGAATGATCATTGCGTATGCTTTGTGTTTGCGTTTGTGTGTGGGCGCAGCACGGTTTTAAGGCCAGTAACATACGCGCCAAGTTTAAATACGGCTAGATGACATTGACGGAATTCAGAAAAAAAAATTAAAAAATATTACGTACCAATATTTTTGTTGATTTGGGTCGAGAATTATTAGCATAATTACGTCCTTGAATATGGCACGGATGCAAATCAACAGCTTGTATATAGGTACAAAAAAGGGGTATATGAATAAAGGAGATTTACGTAAATAGAACTTTATCTTATTCATTTGTCACCAAATCCTATATGAGTTTTTTGCATGTGACTGTTTTTTCTTGAACTGAAATATGAAACAATACTTTTTCGGTAACGTAAGTTACACATACTTCACCTCTGCTTGTTTGCAAAGCGTTCTAAGCAGAGAAATGAAGAGAAACCATTAATTAGGACAAGCTCGAGAATTATAAGGCTATAAGTTAGTTTACGCGAACTTTGTTCACGTATTTCATGATTTAATACGGTTTTCAGGTCATTGAACCGTAAGAGTTTTAGTTGTTTCGCTGTTACTATTCTGTTTTGTTTGTATGTTATTTAAGACTGCTTTTTTTCAGTGGTACAGAGAGAGACCTATTTTATACAACTTTCACTTGAATTTCATTGTCTATGCTCATACATTGAAAATTATGACGATAATATTTTTGAGGAAGCTGTTTCTTTTTCTTCCGAACTTAACAGAATTTAGACTTATCATGTCTCCTTTAAAAAAATCTACCCATATTACCCTATTCATTGCCACAAGAATCATTACCTAAAGACCAGCAAAATAATAACAGCAATCACGCAATACGCCAATAATACAGAACTACAAAACTTGTAGAACACATCATTACGTCTCACGACGTCTTCCGTTCGTACCCTTTCAGATCGCGTAAAAGTAACGTTTTCCTATAAATTAGCTAGGGCTGCTGAAAGTTCTGTACAAGTTTTCCTAATATCTCGAAAAATCAAAATAAATCTTTTGTAAACATTAATTGAGATAGTGAATACGTATTAGATTTATTTTGCTAATCTAAAAGATGAACTACATAATTAAATTTTGATCATTTTAACCAGTCATTCGACGTAATTCGAGTACCTCTAAAAGTTAACATATTTTTACGAGATCAATAACAGCATATACTCCGATTTGTTTTTTTTCATACTAGATTGATCCTCCAAACCTCAGTTATCTCAATAGCATAGATCTTCCAAACCTCAGAAGACCCATGTCGAAGTAATTTTTCGAGAAAGTAGGAAAAACTTCAAAAAAATGTCCGTTCAATGCCAGAGTTCTTCATAGTTTTTGTAAAAGGAAACAGCAGCCCTATCAGCCAACCCTAGGCGCATTTTCAATAGGACATTAAGGAAATTGGCCGGGCAATAAGCTATATTATGTGGCCTCACTATTAGTATGCAAAGCGAGCTATTTAGGTGATAGGCACCTTACCGATGTGACGTCAATGTAATGTGCTATTGTGGCTCTTAATGTGCGCTGATGTTTTCTTATTTTGCGCTTGAGTTGGCTTTTGTGGTTGTTGAGTAGGAACGGTAATAATATTTATTTTGTCATTTTATGTAATCTCTTCAACAGTAGTTAGGCTTCAAAATGTTATTTTACAACTGATAAAAATTACGTACATACATCTGTTTATTTACAAATCAAATTTTTGATCGTATACTTGAACTTTTCGAACTTTACATATCGTCTTACGTTATGATAAGCTAACTTCTAGGAGTATTTTATCGAAACTTCAGGCTTGCAATTTCTAATGTCTGAGTTTGTCTGACATGGTATTGTACCGATGTCAAAGTGCTGAACTAAACATACCCAAGAACCTGCATATTGGAAACATTACATTATAAGTGAAATTCTAGTCAGCTGCCGTGTAATACAATGTTCAATTCCTAGATAGCATCTAGAATCTAGATCTAAATTTCCCAAGGCTAATCACTGCAATATTACAATTCAAGATCATAACAATATCATTTTTCACAGTTCAATCGTTTCATTCCAATCTCAAGGAGTCATTACCAACAGCTGGTCTGAAAAAGCTGTTTCAAGCTATCACCGTTAGAGTAACACACTGCAAACTTTTAGTCGGTCGATAGTTTGTTTAGGCCACGGAGTAAGGAAAGATAAGCGGAGATGCCATAATGCAGGTAGGTCAGGCGCCTTCTTTTAGGTCAAATTCGTATGGTAGGCAGGACCAAAACGATAAACTAATGAGGTTTTTATTCTTTGAGACATCTGTCAACGGTTTTGATATTACAAAATATGGTCGGGTCCAGAGAAGGCGTATAAGGGCGAAAACAGTCACATTCATCGTCCCCCGCCCACCAGCATTTTGGCGAGTTAGTCTTAGGCGATTTTCTATTATGGCACCTCCGCTATTAATTTTGTTCTCCGTGGTTTAGGCCTATAAATCAGTGTGAAGATGAATGGTAGTACGCACATTACAACGATCTGATATTGAGGCAGTATCAGACCGACTAAAATCTTTGATTGGAATCAAGCTTTTCCCAAAAAAAAATGTTTGCCGACCGTCAGGCTCAACTGTCGGCCGACTATTTAGTCGGTAGTGTACGAGTATTCCTACACTAGAGGTAGAAGCAGAATTTAATAAAACGCCAATATCCAATAATGGTTCAGACCAGTACACGGAGTCTCGATGTGAAAATTCACTGAAACTTTTCTCGATACAAAATCATTCCGCGTTTAAGTGAACATTTACAATTGTTAGGACGGAGGCACACGAGCGAGTGTTAAAATGGTGATTTGTTTTTGTTTAAATTTATATTATGGTGTTTCATATTGAGTTTATTAAGTAGGTATATCAGGCACTGGTATAAATGTGTTATCAAAAATGTATAATAGTTACTTTAAATAGTCAATACCTCTGATTAAAATGTGCATGAGAAATATCGTTTAGAATTTTTAAAAGTAATTAAGGTATTCAGGCGCGATAATTGATGTCATTAAATGTCGTGGTGGCCTAGTGGGTAAAGGACCAACCTCTCAAGTATGAGGGCGCGGGTTCGATCCCAGGTCAGGCAAGTACAAATGCAACTTTTCTAAGTTTGTATGTACTTTCTAAGTATATCTTAGACATCATTGGCTGTGTTTCGGATGGCACTGTGCACTGTAAACTGTAGGTCCCGGCTGTCATTGAACATCCTTGGCAGTCAGCAGTAAGTCTGACACCTGTCTAACCAGGGGTATCGGGTTGCCCGGGTAACTGGGTTGAGGAGGTCAGATAGGAAGTCGCTTCTTGTAAAGCACTGGTACTCAGCTAAATCCGGTTAGACTGGAAGCCGACCCCAACATGATTGGGAAAAAAGGCTCGGAGGATGATGAGGCGCGATAATTCAGCTCCAAAAAAAAAGTAATTTTACATGTTTAAAAATTTACTGCAAGACACTCCATTTACATTTGTTTAAAAAAATACTCATCACAAAAAAAAACATAAAAAAGCACACTAAAACGCGGTGACACAATAAAGCTTTAACAGCCACGTTAATTGTGAAAGAATTGCCATAAAACCCTGGAATGGCCGACTAAATAAATCATGAAGATGTATCGAGAGCTATAAATCACTATCAGACACTTTATTAGCAAAGGCCAAGAGGGTTTAGGGCCAAGGCTGTATTACAACCTCTTTTATGCACTTTTGAACTTGAACCTTTTTTTCGTTTCGGAGTTAAGGAGGTCAGATAGCTATTTTCGTCGTACATGATAAACTGAAATTAAAAGTATCGTATTAATTATGTTGTTTATATCCAATTTAAATTGTAAGGTTAACTGAAATACGTCTGATATGGCGGTGATATTATATGTAATTTATTAAGATAAATATTCATTTAATTTATTAACTGCCCGTCGCAGTAGCAAGACTTCGAGTATCAATTTTTAATATTACTCTACGAGTAGTTATTGCTTACTTCAGACCATTAGGAAGATAGAGAGATATACTTTGTTAGGTACACGATTTTTTTCATTTTATCTCAGATCTAATTAACGTAGGTGACATAATGGGCGGTCCCCTTGCTAAGTCCATCGCCTTAATCCGATTCCAACCTAATTTCTATACAAAAATATTTTACACCCATTCTACACCAGCCTTAATCGCTCAACCCGTAAAAATTTTGCTTGAACCGTCATCAGCAATTCTCCATCAATGTGCTCCAATCCTACATTCGATGTGAGATTGCGAAGTACTTTGCATGCAGGTGCCTCCACGAGGTTCCAACGTTTTAAAATTGAATTTCGAACACAAATTTTTCGCATACTTCTTTTGACTATTCATGAGTAGAAAGTTTTTTAATGATCCGTCGGCATTTGATTTAGAAGTATTGATTGACAGTTGTTTTGGAATAGATATGAGTCTTTCAATCTTAGAATTGAAAACAAAAGAAGGATCGACCTTGAGGATAGCCTTGTTTATGTAGTTTCCGTCAATGGTTTCACTCACTTCATGAGGAGCGTCTTTCCCTATCCCGATAAAAGGTAGCCGAGCCGCTAAGAGTTGCAAACACCTACTGTTAAATGGTAATCCCACCAAAAACATTAAATGTTAAAAAAAGCCAATCCTCTACGCAATTCCTCCACCGTAACAAGTTTTGAGATCGCATAGAAGCCAAGTCCTGTTCAACTTTATTTGTAATAATAAATCAATATTTTGTGACTAAGTATATCAATAGTTTCGTTCACTTTACAATAATATTGACTTGGCCATGAGCACAATAAACTACAAATATAATACAGCATATCTTGGAGAGGTGAAAGTCAAACATGAAGTTTAATATCACAGAATGTTTATTCAATTGTTACTAAATGACCGACACTCAGTATCATCCAACATCAATGAACTGCACATGTACTATGGTGCATGTTTAGTCCATGGTGATCTCAAATTCCAATCAGTCCATAATCAGTTCAATCGTAAAATCATGCCCATATAGAATTTATCAATTCAATGGTATTTACACATTATTTCAAGGAGCGACTTTTAACTTGTGCTCATGGCCAAGACAATATTATTGTAATGTGAACAAAACTATTGATATACTTAGTCACAAAATATTGATTTATTATTACAAATAAAGTTGAACAGGACTTGGCTTCAATGCGATCTCAAAACTTGTTACGGTGGAGGAATTGCGTAGAGGATTGGCTTTTTTTTAACATTTAATGTTTTTGGTGGGATCTAATTTATTTTTTGTAGGTATCTTTCTTCTCTAAGTGTATAACAAATTAAATTAACTTACATGCAACTAACTAAATATATAACAAACTAAATAATGTTGAAAAAGCACGTAAACAACATTTTTTTAAAATAAACTAAAGAAATTGACGAATTTTTGAATCGAATATATTTTAGAATAAAAGAGATTTATTTCAGAGGTAGATGGCGCTATCACATGAAATTATTTGATTTTTTGTTTTGGTATGGCATCTCGCAGTTCAGCCTAGGAGTAGAGATGGGTAACTCAGGAGTGATAGATACAAATGATATGAATCATTCCATTTGAATCAATCACTCTTCATATCTTTACATATCCGAATGTGTCAGTAGTTCAGTATATCTTTACACCTCACTCACTCGTCGGTCATCGCGTCGGGTACTAACTATTTAAACAATGCTTATACTCAATACTAGATTGCGATTGACTATTTCTTGAACTAATTAACATAAACGAAGTAGGTTGTACCTACAGTCATAAGAATTGTATTTTTTTTATTTAGAAAAAAGTTGTTCAATCGCAACCGCTCAATATATCAGAAAGATGCAAACAACCAACCTATCACTATATCTGAATGATCTATTTGAATGAGTGAGCCGCACACGAGTTGCGAGTTTAAGTGAGCTACTGAGTTATACTGAGCTACTGATATAAAGATATGAAAGAGTGATTCATATCCCAGTGAATGAAAGATGCATATCTATCTTTTCTTTTCAATGACACATTTTGCCCATGTCTACCTAGGAGGCCGTGTACTGCTTAACCGGACTTTTCCCTGTGGATGCCTAGAATTTAAGGCCTCCAGCCAGGAGCAATTATTTGATTTTTTTTAAGTACTACTTATACTAAACTATGTAACGAAACCATAGCGCGATTAAGACCAGGACAACGCCATCTATCGAGCGAGCATGCAGTATTTATCGCACTGCATTAATATGAAAGATTTTATCATTATTCATTTCATTTTAACCTAGCTTTTTTATTAATATGTATGTATATTTAATACATAATAACAATATACCACACTACGTAACAATAAAACAAATAGTCACATTTTGTACATAAATAAATAACAAAGTTATCAATGCAGTCAAAATTCATACACAATGTTCTTGAAAAACCGCAAATATAAATTTGTTTCCTATTTTTTTATTAAGTTTTAAGGTTTTTATAATTTCCCCTTTATATGTAGCTAATAACCTATCTTGGTGCCAAATTTGAAGATTCTAAGTTTGCTAGAAGTACCTTAGACTTTTGATGATCGGTCAGTGAGTGAGTCAGTGACAAAATGGTGTAACTTTGATCGCTCATAACTCGTAAACTATTTATTCAATTGTCTTGTAATTTTGAGACTGAGCTTGTTCTAATACTTACTCTTGGTCATCGGAAACCTAAACTCCTAGCTTTGTTCACATAGAAGATACAGGGGGCAGAAATAGCCGCGAAACGCTTCGAGAAAAGATGGTACGGCCGTGCCCGCTTTGCTCGAGTCTTGGCTGGGGCACTGCCGTGCCCTCAGATTCAGGTAGCATTACTATTAAAATCGCCGATTAAGTAAAGAACAGGTTCTTTGTTTTTCTCATTTTTGATCCTAATTTCCAAGTGAAGTCGCACCTACCTAAGGTAAAACCTTATCATTTCACACATACAATCTCTAAATACCACTGTGCAATAAAAAATAAAATATATCACCACTAAAATATTTTGTGCTTAAACCCAAAAAACACATTTTTAATACAAGACAACATTTTAATTACCCACTTAATTATTTCACACCTTTATTTAAAACTTTTATGTCCCTAATTTATTCTACTTTCCATTTATTTTTGTTCATTCCATTTCGATTTTAAAATCGATACACGATGATTCGATTTCAAATAAAAATAAATCGATATAAACCGATCAAAGTTTTTGCGCGCCCACGAATTTGAGCTGAGCCTAAAATTATCGAAGTTCATTGAACTTATTACAGGTATCAACGATCTACTTATCGCACATCAAAAATCTTCATAAATGTTATACATAAACTTAAATATACGAGCGTGAGTTTGTTTGTAAGTATTTTTTCCACTAAACGCAAACGTAATCCTATTATGCTCTTAATTTTTCTCAGTGTTTAGAACAGTACCTAAACACGATGGTTTCTGATAAATATTAACATTTTCTAAGGTTTTTAATAGATTCAATATTTGTGTAAGTAATAACGAGATCTTGGAAACATGTGTAATTGTGTGGCCCAGGTATAAAATGTAATTTAGGTTACAGGGTTTTTGCTCAAATAACAAGTTACACCACGATAAACAACTGGTTAAAAAAAATAAAGACATGACGAAACCGATCCATATTTATGGTTCAATCTGAGTGTGTCTAACACTTTTGCTTAAAATAAAACCTTTATGTAATCGGCCCGTCCCTTTTTGATCGGATATAAATATTATTAGGGTCACGACGGGGTCAGCTATGGGGTTTTTGGGTTTATTGACCCTTACAATGTTGTTAAAATGCAATAAAAATGCTGAAAATTTATTTCTTTATCCATAATCTTAAATCTTCGTCGGCTTGATTTAAGAGATTCTCACTCACATTAACTATAAATTCAAAAGTAACTTTGTCAGTCTGTTTGTCACGCTGTCACGGTAAAATTACTAAACAGATTCAAATATTATTTGGTACACGGCAGTCTAGACTCTAGATTGATTTGATTTTTAAAGGTCTTTATTAGTTACATAACTTAAAAATAGTGATTACAAATTAATGATCTTATTCTATTTGCACACAAAATATGATTGATTCTGTTACTTAGGCTAACGCCTTTACAAACATTTAAACATGTTGTTACTTAATATTATTTAACATCAATTATATTTTCTTACTTAGGATTACAGTCAGTTTCTGTATGTGCAAGTCTTAGTATGGACCCACATATAGGTAATTTAAAAAGTTTTGGGTTACGGAATGTACTAGGAGTACATTATTATATAAAAATAAATAATAATGAGGTAAGTAGCGGGTAGTGCGTAAAATAATCGAGCATTCACCGGCCGCATGAGCGGTCAGCGTCGGCTAGTAAGCGAGCTGTCGTCATGATGCGTCACGTAAGAAATAGTGATGGGGCAGTCGGTATCGATTGTACGTGCGGGCGTACGACAATGTACTGAGTCGACTTTTACCAATTGACGATATAATAATGTTATGGTGTGTTGGGTTTTTTTGTAAGTAAAATTTGCGAGAGATTTTTAGAATGAATTCTTTAATAGGTGGAAATTTTAAATGTTTGTGTAGTGTTTTAAGGTTTGTGCGGTACGGTGTGTTATAAGATAGTTTTAACGCTTTATTTTGGATAGTTTGTAATCTGCTGTATTTTGTTTCGGTGAGACTGGACCAGACAGGTGCTGCGTAAGTAAGAGAGGGTCTAACAAGTGTGGAATAAATACGTAATTTAGTTGAAGGACTAAGAATAGATTTGCGATTTAGGATTGGTTTTAATGAATTTAGGGCCTTTACACCTTTGCTTATAAGAAGATCAGTGTTCTTATTCCAATTAAGAGTTTTGTCTAGAATAACACCCAAATATTTTACAGAAGCAAGCCATGTAATACGGAAATCGTCGAGCTTTACAGGTCTGGTGGGAAGAGTGCGCTTTCTGGTAAAAAGAATGCCTTCGGTTTTTGTGGAGTTTACTTTAAGTTTCCAGGTTTTGAAGTATTTGCTAAGTAGTTCTAGTGAATACTGTAGGCGTCCCGCCACTACATCAATATCTGTGTGTGTTGTGAATGTTGCCGTATCATCCGCGTAGATTGCAAGTTGCGTGTGAGCCTGTTTAGGTATATCATTTAGGTAAAGTATGAAGGCGTATGGGCCTACGAGCGAGCCTTGCGGTACACCAGCTGGGATGGTTTTAGGAGCAGAGTGATCTTTACCAATGTAAACAGAAAACGTACGGTCACTTAAGAAGTTTTGAATGAGCTTAACCAGACACAGAGGAACTTCAAATTTTATTAGTTTGTGTAGTAGACCATCGTGCCAGACAGAATCAAACGCTTTTTCTATATCAAGCAAAATCATGCCTGTAGAGAGGCCGCGGTTTAACCCATGGGCTATATGTTCAGCCACTCTGGCGAGCTGCTGCGTGGTTGAGTGTGAGCTTCGGAATCCAAACTGTTCAGGGATTAATCTATGTGCAGTTAATTTAATGAGGCGGGATAGAATAATGGCCTCTAGGAGCTTGCCTATGCTTGGCAACAAACTAATTGGCCGATAACTAGATGGGGTCGCTTGGTCTTTCCCAGGTTTTTTAATAGGGATGATTTTAGCATGTTTTAATGTGCTTGGGAAGTAAGCATTTTGTAAACATCCATTAAACACCTTTGTTAAGTAGACAATGGCTTTTTGAGGAAGATTTTTCAGTAAACCGTTTCCTAGTCCGTCAAAACCGGGCGCTTTGTTTGATTTTAGTTTCCTTAATAGTTTGTGTATTTCATGCGGTCTAACAAGCTTAGGACAATCGCCTATTTCATTGCAGTCGAGCTGTCTAATTGATTCTCTGACCGCCTCTTCTATATTAGACTCACTGACCCAATGTTTGGTTAGATTCATGTTCTCTAGGAAGGAATTCGCTAGTGTCTCACATTGTTCATGCACTGATGATGTGGTGGTATTATTTGGCAATTTTAGTGGGGGAATCGAGACAGGCTGATGATTTAATGATTTGACTACTCTCCATAAGTCCGAGGTAGGATTGGTAATCTTGGCTAATTTCGTGTTCCAGACATCGTCATTTATGGCTTGAATATGGGCCTTGATACATTTCTGCATATAGTTGACTCGAGAGAATAGCTCGCGCCGTTGGTTTGGGTCATACTCACGTATAGCTAATTTTCGAAGTCGGTTTTTGTGTTTGATTTCAGCTCTGACTCGACGTGGTAGTTTGTGACCGCCATTACTGGGTAATTTAGGAACAGCTTTATCTCTTGCATTTGTGATACATTGGGTTAGGTATTCAATAGCGAGGTCGATTTCAAGAGAAGAGTTAAAAGTGGCTTGACTTAGAGTTATAGAATTATTCAAGTTTGATCTGTAATCTGCCCAGTTGGCTTTATTATAATTGAAAATCGTGCGCGTTTGTCTGTTTGGTTTACCGTTTATAGTGAAGTAAACAGGTAAATGGTTAGAAGAGAGGCGGATCATTGCCTGGGGTTCTGAAAGGTCGTAGACTGAGTTGGTGATGATAATGTCGGGTGTAGATGGTGTGTGTGTACTGTGATAGTGGACTAGAGTAGGGCAAGAAGGAGCAAGGATATCATATTCGTTGCTTATCATGTGATCGAAGAGGACTTCGCCATGGATATTTGAGCGAGAACAACGCCAGTAAGGGTGTTTTGTGTTCAGGTCACCCATTATTATGGTTTTGGAATGAACATTGACAATTTTGTCTAGATCTGCAGGTAGTAGGGGTAAGTTTGGCGATTGGTAAGCTGATATAAAAGCAATTGACTTATTTGACAACGTAACTAGTATTCCAGAACATTCAAGGTTACGGGTAGTGGGTAAATTTAAAGGAGAGTGTTCAATGTCCGATTTAACTAAGATAGCAACACCTTGGCCGTGTCCATTAGACTTCTTATCGCAACGATAACAAGAGTAACCCGGGGTGTGTAAATTGATGTTAGGTGTTATCCTGGTCTCTGACAGTGCTATTATATCAACAGAAAGATCGCTATATCAACATAAACTCTAGACTCTAGAGCCTGAGAAAGAACATAGGGGTTACTGTTTATCTATCAGGATGCAGTCGAAACCGGTAATCAAAGAAAGAAAGAAAATACATTTATTCGCATAGTAACAGCTAGTACTGCATGAATGAATAACTTCAAACTTAAGCTGAAGTTTCAATCATTTTAACAACACACTAGCTTCTGCCAGCGGTTTCACCCGCATCCCGTGGGAACTACTTCCCGTACCGGGATAAAAAGCCGCCTATAGCCCTTTAGCCCTTCTCGATAAATGGGCTATCTAACACTGAAAGAAATTTTCAAATCGGACCAGTAGTTCCAGAGATTAGCGCGTTCAAACAAACAAACAAACAAACTCTTCAGCTTTATAATATTAGTATAGATATAGTATAGATGTAAAATGAGAACATACGAGTATAATCCAAAGTACCATCGATCAACACAACCACTAAATCCCACATATTAATCTTGCAACAAAACGTCTAGAAACGTCCACGATCTATCATCAACTTCATGTACAAACTGCTTATGTGACAAGACATGGCATATGAAAAATTATCTCTATACGTGTTCTCTATGATAATGTACAAGAAAACATATTAAAATGATGTCGACAAGTTGTCTGAGAGACTTTAACACTTTCCGCATGTGACTTTAGAAGAATAATATAAAGTTACGTTACGTTTATTTTTGAAGTTGGTCAAAATAAGTGTGGAGATTTACTTTTTAAAGGACAGACGGCAATGTCTTTAAAATAGGCTCCCGATTTACCGTTTTTGTTACGGAACCCTAAAAAGAGTATGTGCAAGAGATGTTTTTTTTTAATGGGTTCAGTAGGTACTGATCATTCTGTCGATAGTGGATAGTAGTTCCTGTTTTATTGATAGAAATAAATAAATATTCACTAGTCCAGACCAGTCAAGACGGTGCTTGTAATCTACTTAAACTGCGTACTTACCGTTTCAATTTGGTATTCAAAATTTTAACTTCTCATTCCAAGAATGCAAATTTCCCTGCACCCGACTTTAAAATGATACAGCTCCTTAAATCCGGGTTCATAACTCAAAGTAAACCCCGTCCCACACGGGCACAAACTCTGCCCACCGCCAAAGACACAGGCTTAACAATATAAACGAATTTACAGCGCACCTTATTAAATTTCTTATTACTTTCAACAGGAGGTCTCATCTTTATGCAAAATTCTGTTGCCATATGGCCAGGTGGTATGTTGGAGGTGACGACAGAAAAACAACTCCAAACAAAACGTAAATAACTCATTGCTCGAGGGGAAAGTATTTTCCATGGCCCTTTACGGGGCCCCGGTATGGGCACGTTCGGTACGGCCGCGGGCTGTACGCTACCTGAACGTGCCCCAAAGGGTGATAGCCATCAGGCTAATCCGGGGGTACCGCACGATCTCCCGCGAAGCAGCTGGCCTACTTGCTGGACTGCCACCGTGGGATCTGGAGGCGAGGGTCTTCTTGCGCCTGTACGACTGGCGCGAGGAGGCTCAGCGCCGGGGGGAAACTCCGCTACCGCGGAGCTCCGGCGCGATCTCATGGTGGCCTGGAGGGAGCGACTATCGCAACCCAGTGCAGGGCACGCCACCATCGTGGCGGTAAGTCCCCTCTTTGAGGAGTGGCTCGGGAGGAGTCACGGCGCCCTCACGTACCGCATGACGCAGGTCCTCACCGGACACGGTTGTTTCGGGAGGTACCTGCACCGCATCGGTCGTGAGGAGGCGCCCGGGTGTCACCACTGTGCGGACAGCCCCGAGGACACGGTGGACCACACAGTCCAGGTGTGCCCCGCATGGGAAGGGCACCGCCGGGTCCTCGTCGAGGCTTTGGGCGGCGGCGACCTCTCGCGTCCGGCCCTGGTTCAGGCCATGGTCCGGGGCGAGAGGGAATGGGATGCCGTCGCCTCCTTCTGCGAAGCGGTCATGCTCGAGAAGGAGGAGGCGGAACGCCAGAGAGTTCGCACCTCTCATCCCGGCCGCCGCGCTGGACCAGGTAGACACCATGGGCGCCGGGTGTCACGAGATGACTCCCGGCCACCGTAGGCGTGGGTCTGTGGGCGGTGAGTTCGGGTGGCTCATCGTCCCTCTGTCTTTCTAGATGACAGACCCGTGTCGACGGCGCGCGTTGTTCCACGCGCTCCTCAAAGAGATGTCAGCAACCCCAGCGGGGCCCAGCAGGGCCAAGGCCTGCCGGGGCTGCGGGTTGTTCGAAAGAGATACCGCGGCCCTGGTACATAAAAGGCCTATGACGGAACACGACGATTTTAGTCAGTAAGAGTCTGACACTCCCTCACCGCTGCTAACCCACAGCGGGAGGGGTCATTTGATGATTTTACGTCGCTAAAAAAAAAAAAAAAAAAAAAAAAAAAAAAAATTTGCAGCATTTATCTGAAAGAAAGAAAACATGATAATTAAATATATTTTATCTTCTTAGGTACGTCCTAGATACATTTAGTTTTTGACCCATACATTTTCTTAATAACCACCTAAGTATATAGAAAATCGTTTATTAGCAAGAAAATATGCCGAGAATTCATTTAACACAAAAATATAATAAAAAATAATACTTTAAAATCACTTTAAGTTCAAATCACTTACACATTTTTTTTTTAAGTTTTGGAACTTCTGAACTTTTTTCACTGCAGACTTCAAAGTCGAGTGCCATACTATTATTGGAACAAGGAAAATTCCTGGCGGATCCCACCGCTCTTAAATTACAGATAAAATATGTCTTGGTGGATTAAAACGTCCGTTTTGTTCCGTTGTGATTCGTCGAGGGGCCAAGAGTGAGTCAAACGTACATTTAAGTGTCACCTCACGAACACATGGATTTTTAAAAAGGGAATTTATTTTTGTGGTACTTAAACAATGTTAAGGTTGCTGCTTTTTGTTTGTCACTTCTGTACATAAATATACATTTTATCCATTTTAAAATCGAATATTTTATTAATGTCTCACTTCTTATGTTACTCAAAGAATGCCTACTTGTTATTAACCTGGGCCTTTTTAAGGCAAGACTGAATGGCATTAATAGGCATTATCTAGTCAAGCATGGTCCGTCTCCGACCACGTTATCACTTTGGTACCATCAGGCGAGATCGTGGTCACATGTTTGAATATTGCATAATAAAAAAAAATATATAAATACTTATGCATTTTCTCAAAAAAAAGAAGGATTTTAATTCCTATGTGTGAATCACACATAAAACAAAGAATCTTCTATCTTTTTCTTAGCCTGTCTACATAGTTTCTATACCTACTCATTGCCAACAAGTCTAACTTATAAACTCTAAACGATAAAATCTAGGTTTACAAAGATTTATCGACTACAACGTAAGCCCTTAAAATTTTGAAGGTTTTTCTTTTTTTCACAAGTCGGAGTTTTTTAGCACATCGCGTTAAATTGTTCTTTGTTAGATACTTTGGGCCTTTTTTAGCACTTAAAAGTTTTGCCTGCTGAAGATTTATCGTGTAGCAACTTGCATTGTGTTTCTCAGAACATAATAAGAGTAGGTATGTGGTAAATTATGTGATGGGTGAAGATGTATGTGGTCTTATGCAAATTGGACTAGTTATTCCTGACATTAGTGCGTTCAAACAAATAAATATCCAAACTCTTCACTCTCAAGTCATTTTCAAACTCAAACCTCCTTATTTAGGTACCTTTTAGGTAGAATTTTTCAGAAATGCTGGAATCATAGTCACGATGATTAACAATATTTATGATATTCCCATTCATTTAGGTACTATAAAATTACTGCACAGGTATATAATATGCTTTTTATTTTATTCCATTGTAATTTTCACATAACTACCCTCTTTTTACTTCACTGTAATAAAGTTAATTCACCTTCAGTTCATTACCAACATACAAAATAATCCTCAAATAGCTATATTAAATCACTCGTTGTCACTCGACTGAAGTGATTTGAATAAACCTACAGGCCGCAATCATATTGTAAAATGAGCTGAGGTCAATTCTGTATTTATGCAAAACGGGTTTCAGTGATTCCAGGGCCGGATTTGTACAGTGTAACAAGAGTACGATTAGCTTACTTAGCATAATTGCAAGTAATGGCAAGATTTCCAGAACGCCCACGTAACAGGGTTGAAGAGGTCAGACAGAGAGTCGTCTCGTCGTTTCAGCCGAAAGATGTCCACTGCTGGACTGCTGCTTCCCCCAAGGTTCGCGTACTTTGCTTGATCTTCAGCTACCTGCATATACTGCTTCCCAACGACAATGACCAGATCATCCGTGCATCTTGTGAAAGGCCCATTCACACCGCATCTTCCGCGAGCCGTGGTCACTACTCTATGCAGTATGCCGGGCTACGTGTCGTCAATATAGGCAGACCACCATGTAATACTCTGATGTTCTTACATACATATGTATCCGTTTAGACTGCAAGCCAACCATTATTGGATAAAGGCTAGATGATGATGATGATAATGATGACAAGGGTAAGTATCTTTATCTATATATTTGTAAGAAGTTTTCCAACTCCGGCCCTGTATAAATGCGATTGGATTGCACAGGTCACTGCAATAGTTTCGTGTGAAATACAGATATAGTCTCGTTATTTCAGTCTGCTGACAATTTGTAATGCTCGGGTGATAAGAATTATTATTATTATTCTATGACTACTCATACAGAACGTGTAGGTGTTTTTTATTTTTTAACCCCCGACGCAAAAACGACGGGGTGTTATAAGTTTGACGTGTGTGTGTGTGTGTGTGTGTGTGTGTGTATGTGGCATCGTAGCTCCCAAACGGATGATCCGATTGTAATGCGGGTTTTTTTGTTTAAAAGGAATGTCATTCGGGAGTGTTCTTAGCTATGTTTGGTGGAAATCGGTTCAGGTCTTCAAGGTCATCAGCTCGTTTGTAAGGTGTGATAGGAATGTTACACGTTTAGTTTACTTGCAAGCATATGTGGGCTCTGAAATTTGAAACACTAATGTCTTCTGGAACCACTGAGCTGGTCTGCTGTTAGGACACGAAGATAGGAGACGTAACCCTGAACTGCCCTTTAGTAAACCCATCGAGTTTGGGCTCGTTGAATTTGTCTTGACGAGTTCTCTTCACGTTTCTGATTGACGAGAACCTGATGCTAGAAATGGGATGTGGCGGATGAAACTCTCCAATGCCGGAATGAAACGGATAAACCGATTTATATTTTACTGAAAATCTAGAATGACCAAAGGTTAATCTTTATTGTTTCTCAATCTGTGCAATTCTCCCAGAGCCAGTTTGTCATGAGGATTGTTAAACAGCTCCCTTTGGCCGAGATCGCATATAGCGACCCCATCTTAAAATAAAATAAATTAAATGAAGGAAAAATTAAGGAGCTCCTTCAAAAAGCATGAAATAAAATTAAATTATAAATTTAAAAAAACCCCCGACCCAAAAAAAGTACGCAATTATTATGACAAAAGGTTAAAAACGCTAAACCCTATAAAAAGCAAAAAATAACTTTTAACACTACGTAAGTACCAACTAAAGCATGTCAGACTAAACTAAATTTTGACGTGTCGGGGGACCGCTTTTTACCTGCAAAAATACTTACATAAATCAAATGATAGGTACCTACCTAATTACAACAGTCGTATATAAAAAAAAAAACACGAATCTTAATTAGATAATTAGAGCGGTCCCCCGACACGACAAAATTTAGTTTAGTCTGACATGCTTTAGTTGGTACTTACGTAGTGTTAAAAGTTATTTTTTGCTTTTTATAGGGTTTAGCGTTTTTAACCTTTTGTCATAATAATTGCGTACTTTTTTTGGGTCGGGGGTTTTTTTAAATTTATAATTTAATTTTCACTAGTGACGACTCTTTCGTGTTTAATGAAGCTTGAAAAATAACACTATGTTATAAGGATTCAATGACCATTGAAAGAAATAGAAATAAAATAAATATTGCTACAGTTTTATACGTTAACCGAAAGTATAGGGTTTTGACACCAAAACTCAATAGAGGTACATATACTATGTGTTTTCTAAGGTTTTTTTACCACCTCAATGAGTTAATCTTCTCCATTTATCACTCGTGTATTTCATATTTTTATACGCTTATTTCCTTGCTTATTTTTCGGTAGAACCATATCTCCCTGTCAATAATATTGTCACGGAAAAATAAAGCGACAATATATTCAATTTAGTTTTGAAACGAAAAATACGCACGTCAGAAATACAGGTACCTAAGCATTATAATATATTTTTATGAACAGCCATTAGCAAATACCTTTAATCTCCTTTTAGAAATTAATTATTTACTGATTCGATAAAATGGGATTTTGGGCTTTTTAATCAAAGCGAAATGAAATGACTATGAACATTTTGTGTTTATTTAGAATTAAATTGCGTAACCATTTTAGTATAGGAGTTTTATCATCCGTGGTGGAGTCGGTTGCAAATAAATACCTATTTATTACATGGAGCAATTGCAAACCTGTTCGCGTCTTGGTAAGACTGATTGTCAGTCTTTCAGGCTCCTGCCCGTACCGACTACCAAAGATTTTTGAAAAACAGTCAGGACCTACCAATTTAACATACCACCCGAAACACAAAGAAAAAAAAAATCCGATAGGTTCATTAAAAGTTCCTGAATAACGGGACCGATACTCGTATGATACTAGAAACTATCGGCTATAGTTATCAAAACAAAAGAATGACGGATACATACAACTTTTAATGAATCAAAAAACAAATCGGGGAACTGCATTGTACTTGTTTTGTGCAACTAACTATGTTCGAACAGTCATTTCGATGGAAATAATATGAAGAGATTTGAGTTTTATGTTTGTTGAGATAATCCTTACTTGACACTGTAAAATGCCAAAGTAATTCTGTGCCGTTTACTCCAATCTACTGAAATAATTAAAATGATAGTCTAGAACCTGAGAAATTAGATAATCTATTTTTGTGTGAAAACGCGGGGAACACCTAGCAGTATATGGCAATATTTTATGACGACTATTAGGTACTTAGTAGTGAAAATAAATGAAAAGCTATCCAAGAGTTTTTGATTGCATCGCAAATACCTAAGCAGATGCATCTGTTTAGTTAGAAAACTTGCGTTAGACAGCTATTTCGACCAAACTTAAATGAAAAAGCTGCTGAATACGTTTCCTCCCGGAAATGAGAAGTCATAATATATCCAAGTATTTTTTCACAAAACCCGAAAACTTATGTAATCATACCACTAAATCCAACGATTACCATAACAATAAACATTGAAATAAACAAAACAGCGCAAAAAAGCTGCCTTGAAAATTCACTTACAAAAAACGTAAATGAAAACATGGCCGTAATACAATTTTGGCCAAATAAAAGTGGTTACGTTATTTTTATCCCAAAATATTTCCCTTGACTAATAAATACGAGTGAAGTTACTGCAATGTTTAGTCTCATACACGGAGGAAGGAAAGTTAGCGGAGATGCCGTAAGGAAAGTAGGTCAGGCGCATTCTTGTAGGCCAAGCAACGTATGGGAGGCGTGATCAGTTACTATAACTATTGAGTCGTTCTGGTTCCTTGTCAAATAAAAACGAATTAAAAATTGATATTGATTGATTAGTCATTTTATTTTGAAAATAATAGGTGGGCTTCATAGAAGGCCTGTAAGGGTGAAACTAGTAACGAAAATAATGAGAAGAATATTAGACAGGTAAGGACGGAGCTAGTAACGTTCCTCATCCCCCAAACACCCGAATTTCGGCGCGATACTTGCTTAGAAGATTTTGCGTTATGACATCTCCGCTAGTCATTTTGTTCTCCGTGGTCCAATTTATTCCCTTATTTGTTTTTCTTAGTGATCATATTTATAGCAAGGAAGTCTGAGGACAATTTTTTGTTTTGCCGTTTCCGCTAATTCGTTTTATGTAAGAAGGTTGGTTTTGGTATGGTAATTGTAAAGTTTTTTCCTTTTTATCAACATCAATTTTACATTTGTGAATAATATTCAATCAAAAGTTTCTTTCTCGCAACTATTTACCCTAATAAATGGATAGGTACTTTCGCAAATCGAGTAATATTATAATGACTTGCATAAAACCTTTACAAATATCTTGTTTGGATAGTTTAGCGTTTAAAGGGATTAAAACAAACACAAATAACAAAGTTCAATCGTTTGATTGATATTTGAAAAGTTTGTACACTTACGTTCAGAAATATTGGGCGCATTTTATTTTTACTTTTTTTCGTTCGGAATGTTTGTCGACAAATTAAGAATTATTATAATACTTGTATGAATATCAGCCTGTTAGTATTTTTTCAAATGAAAACTACTATGTAAAAATCTTTTGAGACAGCTTAAACGCAAAAAAAAAAAAACTTTTCTCTAGCACCGAGCCCATACCTTCTCCTACATCTTCTAATTATTTGTGAGCATCCATTACTTCAAAATTATCTTAACAGCCCAAAAGCAAATCCAAAATGGCGCTCCCATACCCTCACCTCGGAAGCCACAAAGCTTTTCGGCAAGACCAAGCGATTATAACACAGGCACGTTACATAGAGCGCTTAACCCTCGGGAATGGAGCGGTGCCCATACATTAATTAACACGCAAGGAGACCGCCGCAGAAGTGCTAGACTCAGAAATAATAGTAAAGTAGAATATATAGTGGTTTTAGTAAATGTTACGTTATGTCGTGAGGGTACTTTTTGAATGTGGGTCAGAAGAGAATCTTTTACTGCGGAAAAAAGGACCAAAATATAAATGTGTTAATGATGCAAGAAGTAATAGATGTTTGAAACTGTATTTTTTTACTGATCTGTTTCTAACACTTCATACATCAAACTGCAGGATTTATTTAAGAAAGACTTGGTATGGAGAGAAACCTAGGAAAATATGTTCACAAAACTTTTTTACAAAAAAAAAATAACCGACTTCCCAAAACACTAAAAAGAAAAAAAAAACTAATTTTAGGTGCATCGGCCTAGAAGTCGGTGTCTAATGGATGTCCCTGAGTTAATTTTGCCACCGACTTCTAGGCCTAAGTCGGTTATTTTTTTTTTGTAAAAAAGTTTTTTATTTTCAGCTTTTCAGTGAAACGAATAAGGTCACTATCCACATAACTGGAAAGTTCTCATTGATACAAAGAATATAAGCCCAAACACGAGGTAGTTTTCATTTTCAGTTGTCGAGCTCCCTCGACCTTCTCTGGTCTCCATCATCAGGTCAGCTCCAAACCTTCACTGTTGCAAAGGTCTCGTCAATACGAATAATATAAGCCCAAACACGAGGTAGTTTACAGACTCAGTTGTCGAGTTCCCTCGACCTTCTTTGGTCTCCATCATCAGGTCAGCTCCAAACCTTCACTGTTGAATAGTGCTATTAGACACACATATGAGTGTCAAGGTTTAACCCTATGTATGCTTACAACTTTCGAAAGTTGCCCTCGATTTCTCAGGGTTTCCATCATCAGATCCCTGACTTGATGACTATGGGACCAATTGGCAGCTATTTTCCGCGTCGAACAAAAAAAGAATCACGTAAATCGGTCTATAAACCTCGGCGTAATCGATGTACATACATAGAAAAAAAAAAAAAAAAAAAAAAAAAAAACATACCAGCCGAATTGAGAACCTCCTCCTTTTTGGGAAGTCGGTTAAAAAGATTTTATATTCCTCAGCCAACTTAATCAATCGTTTTAAGCTTTCATTAAGACATCTCTTTTATTTAACTATCCAATAACGGGCCTACTGGAAAAGATTTCTTAAGAAATTAGTAGGCCTTTGTACCTACTTGGTGGTTCTATTTTTTTCTCGTCTCATCAACTGTTAATTAAATAAATAAGTTAAGGGTCCTAATGTGACTCATATTTTATGTATATTAAGTTCCACATTCCCAACATACTCAGATTAAGATCATCAGCACGATTGAGTGGATCGAAGTTCATGATTGATTACGGTATTGCTAACCATACCTCGGCACAGTCGGTTATGGCAAACTAATTTGCAGCCAAATTGGTGGCGACTGAATTAAATCATGACGTGAATAGTAATCAATTATCGCTACATCACGCTTGTATTCCCAAGGGATGTGGCAGAGATTTTGAATATATAGCCTACTATATACATTGTTGTAATAGTTGTTATCTACGTTCATCAGTAAGCCTTTTAGTGGACCTTACACTGGAGGTCGTTTATAATTATTTCCAACTAATCATACTTTCCTTAACATAGGAAAAAACACTCGCACACGTACAAACACACACACACACACACATACCTACACACACACAAAGAAAAACCTAATAAAACCCAATAAATTGAAAGTGCACTTTGGACAGGCGCGACCAGCAAAAACAGCAGGTATTTTTTTTTCTTCAAAATTTTTCTGTTTTTTTTTTTTGTCCAACATTAAGAAGGAAAGTGGAGACACTATTCCTCAAAGGGTATCGCAGACTCCAATCAGATATGTTAATTGATTTGAGGCGGAATAATTAAGTTATAGTTAATTGACACAACAATCAGAATTAATTAACGCTTCAATTAGTGCACGTGCATTGTGCACCCGTTGATTAGCAACAATATACAAATCAAAAAAAAAAAGCAGACTGAGATAATATTTTACTGTAGTCACTGTTTTAATTATTCAAGTTATTATGAAAAACTTTATAGTGAGAAACGAATTGACAAACAACAATAAGTTATCCTCACCACTTCTAGATTAATAATTAGATAAATTTTAAACTAAGAATAACTTTAAGACAACTAGAAGTTCCTTCAAAGAACTCTGACTTCGGCGGAACCAACTTATTTCCATTTAACTTTGCTAGCATATTTTCTTTTGAATGGACCCACTTTTTCTGCACGCTACTGTAACACTATTTTACTTTTGCAATTTTCTGATATTTATCTTTGGTTCTGTATACCAATGCGTTTATTTACTTTGGGTCTAATATTTAAGCATTCAAGCCAATTAATTTTGTTTGTGTTTTAGCCAAAACGGCTGTGTTTATAATGGAGATTTAAGTTTTAACCTACTATGCATAATTATGCGCAGACAGATCAGTAAACTTTATCCTTTAAGCTAATTTCACTTGTTATGAATATGCTGTGACGCGAATTCTGATGAATATTTTAAAGGTAAAAACATTATTTCTAATACTTGTTACAGCAGTAACTAGTCAAAACTTGGAACCAATTTTAGTTTTTCATTTAAGCGAGACCCTATCCGCCTAAAGTACCACTAAAAACTGTACCCATCAGCTTTCCACTACCAGAGGAACTTGCCAAAAGTGTCACGGACTCAATAATAATAGAGTTCCCCCTAATATTCGGCCCCAATCAACAGTTCATCTGCAACGTTTTCCGATTACTACGGTTATCACGATTACGGTAACCGAGTTACCGGGAGAGGGAACCCTAAAGCGATTACCGGGCCAAATGACAGGACTAGGCTCCGCAATCCTAACGACTTTGGGTGGACGGTGGATTGATTTATTTTGTTTCTTGACTAGGTTTTTGATATTGTGGTTTTTCTCATGTGTCTTTGTATTTTTTGGGATCATCGGATGTTTTGTTTATACATTTCATCAAGACTTTTTGCGGAATAATAAGTCAACATAAGGTTATGGCAAACTTGTCTACGTCAAATGGACTGTGCAAATGAAAGTTTTCTAAGAAAGGTGGAAATCTCATAAAGCCAATATTAGTCCTAACAGGTTTTGATGGGTAGAATTAATGATTCGGGTGTTTTTACACGCTTTAGCTTCACCTGTATGTTTGTATGTTTGTATGTTTGTAGGTTTGTAACCGACTTCTTTGGGCGCGATTTTGACCCACTTTAAACGGCCAGATTTCGTTCAAACTTTGTAGATTTATTGAGGACCGATGACAATACACTAATTTGATAAAATTATTCCATTTTTAACCGACTTCCCAAAAAGATATAAGGTTTATAGACCGATTTACGTGATTCTTTTTTTGTTCGACTCGGAATAGCTGCCAATTGGTCCCATAGTCATCAGGTCAGGATCTGATGATGGAAACCCTGAGAAATTGAGGGCAACCTTCAAAAGTTGTAGGCATACATAGGGCAAAAACTTGACACTCAGGTGTACGCCTAAAAGCAGTATTCAACTGTGAAGATTTGGAGCTGACCTGATGATGGAGACCAGAGAGGGTCGCGGGAACTCGACAACTGAATTTGTAAACTACCTCGTGTTTGGGCTTAAATTATTTGTATTGACAAGACCTTTGCAACAGTGAAGGTTTGGAGCTGACCTGATGATGGAGACCAGAGAAAGTCAAGGGAACTCGACAACTGAATATGTAAAATACCTCGTTTGGACTTATATTCTTTGTATTGATGAGAACTTCCCACTTGTATGGATAGTGACAACTATTCGTATCACTGAAAAGCTTTAAATAAATAACCTTTTTACAAAAAAATTAAACCGACTTCCCAAAACGCTAAAAAGCAAAAAAAAAACTAATTTTAGGTGCATCGGCCTAGAAGTCGGTGGCAAAATTAACTTAGTAACATCCATTAGACACCGACTTCTAGGCTTTTCAATTTGCAAAATATGATTTGTGTTAATTTATATAATTTTCATCTATAGTCGATAAGGTAAGAAAATTAATTAAAATTTTCTAGAATTTTTCTCTACAGTCGATAAGGCAGGACTCGATGTTAATTTTTATTTCCAATAATTATCTTTAGCCGTTTTCTCTAATATTGACAAATTTTTGTATACTAAAGAGAATTTTAATTCTACAAAACAAATAATAGTTTTAAAACAAACTAAAAAGTAGAAAATAAATAATAGTTTAAAAAAACTAAAAAACACGCTTTTTATAGAAAAACGAACTAAAAAATAGAAAATAAATTTTAATGAATTTAAATTAAGAAAACAGTGTTAAAAATTTCAATGAATATAAATTAATAATAGTGTGAATACAAAAAAAAAATATTTTAAAAAAGCGTGGGGTGCATGGTGTCAATAGTTATAAATATTTTATTGACAGATATGAGTACAGTGATTTTCATTTCGATAATATCTTAAAAAGCACCCCACGCTTTTTTTTAATTTTTTTTTTTGTATTCACACTATTATTAATTTATATTCATTGAAATTTTTAACACTGTTTTCTTAATTTAAATTCATTAAAATTTATTTTCTATTTTTTAGTTCGTTTTTCTATAAAAAGCGTGTTTTTTAGTTTTTTTAAACTATTATTTATTTTTCTGAAAACACCCTTAGTGGATAGAAATTATTCTCATGTAACTTGTCTATTACAAACATCTACTTAAATACTTGAAAATCTACGACCTTTAGACTCAAAACAAATCTTCAATATTTTTTCTACACTCTAATCACTTTTATATTGACATCATTACTTCTATATTGTCTGAGAAATGAGTAGGTATTTTCAGAAAATATGTCAAATTGCTAGCAAAATGATACTCAAATATAAAAAATGTGATCAGAAAATAACAATATTGTAACGTTCTTTAGACATGAGCTTGGCAGGCAAGTAATAACTTTCTTTTAGGTAATAAAAATTTACTTACGTAGGCATGAAATTACGCTCTGATTTGTAACTATGACTTGCTAAAATAATACCTTTTTCTTTTTCTAGTATAACACTAGGTATTTTTGCGGCTTCTTCTAGATTAACAAAGGTTTGTAATAAAGAAGAGAGGAGGTTTACTTGATCTGCAAAAAGTGCTTCATGCCCATATTTTTAACCACTTCGCTATCCACGACGCAGACATAATCTATACTAATATTATAAAGCTGAAGAGTTTGTGTTAGTATAGATTAACTCCGCGATTTTGCTATCAACAAATCATTAATTTACTGATACATCAAACAAAGATCATACTATAATAATACAAACAATAAGTTCAATCTTTTATTTAATAGAAACCTAAGTAAAATACGAAAGAATATTGACAGATATCTTCATTGTCTTTATTAAGGTAAAAAAAGGTAAATAAAAACAAAATCAACTAAATTGGCATTTTTCAATCAGTCTAGCTATCAGCTTTACTGAGAACGCTAATTTAGACAAGAAACCGATTGCAGTTTTAGACAATTAACAAAAATTGGTGAACATCAGTATTAGGTACAGTTATCAATCATTATAAAAAGAGGTCATTAAGCGGATATGAGAAAACTTTGGCACGACGTAGGCCCGTTTGACAAGACAAAGATCAATAAAATATGTTTTCATACATCGTCAAAGCACTCACCTGGTTACGTCAATACTTTAAAAACTAAAACAAAGCGCTTAACGCGTTATTAGAAACATTCATCAAAGTGATAAAACATTCGCTACAGTTGAGTGAACGATCACTCCCTCGTGTAGCCGTAGTATAAACATTCATCATCCGCGTTGTTCTTGTTAATAGATTTTACTATTATTTAAGTTTTGAAATAAATAATTTAAGGTCACATTAAATTACATTATGTAGTTATCTAATAATTGTTTAAAAAAGTTAAAATGGGGAAAAAAATTCTTCTGAAATATTGTACTGAAAACATTTCAAAAATTCTTTGAATTATACTACCCCTGAATAGCATAGTCTATTTTTGCACGGTTTAGGGAAGAAGTTCCCCCAGAACACGAATGTAACTGCGAGCAACAACTAATAAGTTCGAATTGAGCACGAACACTGCAAAGTGTTTACTGGGTAAATAAAAATAACTAGTCACTTCGAAGTTAATTGGTTTAAGTAAAGATTGCGATAATTATGATACCAATGATATCAAATGAATATAAATACCTACATACACAACTCTTGTCAACTCGTCCCTCTGATACAATCCATTGAGCGATTCGACACTAAAAATATTACATTTAGTACAGAAAAACATGTTTTACTATGTATACACTAAAAGCTATAAATTTACTTTTATTAAAGGCGGGCTAGATATGCGTATGTTCACGGTTATTCTCAAGGGGAACAAGCAGAGATGACACATACATATGTAGTCCCTTTTCGTTACTTAAATATTTATCTTCGCGGATATTACGATTTCTAGGTGTTTGTATCCGGAAATGTATTCAATTATTAATGTAAGTGTAGTCAGGTGTTTCTTTATAGGAATAGTTTGAAAAAATATGAATATCTGATCATTATCATCATCATCATCATCAGCCTATCGCAATCCACTGCTGGACATAGGCCTCCCAAGTGCACGGCACTGAGATCGATTTTCGGCTTCTCGCATCCAGCTATCGAATATCTGATAATCATACTAAATTTAGAATTGAATAGGAAGAGCTCATTGTCGTGGCGGAAGAGTCAAACCCCGGGTAACTAGTTTGAGGAGGTCAGATAGGCAGTCGCTCCATGTAAACACTAGTACCTACTCAGCTGCATCCGACTCAGACTGGAAGCCGATCCCATCAGTTGGGAAGAGGCTAGGTAGATAATGATCCATACTGAATCTATACTAATATTATAAAGCTGAAGAGTTTGTTTGTTTGAACGCGCTAATCTCAGGAACTACTGGTCCGATTTGAAAAATTTTTTCAGTGTTAGATAGCCCATTTATCGAGGAAGGCTATAGGCTACTTTTTATCCCGGTACGGGAAGTAGTTCCCACGGGATGCGGGTGAAACCGCTGGCAGAAGCTAGTTTACAATAAAGATTTAAAATGGAAATATTAAAAAGTTTTTTTCTGTTTTCGTAGATAAATGGAGGAAAAACCAATTTCTTCCTCTACAGTGTTATGAAGAAAATCTCTTTAGACTTTCTTTTCGTCAGAAACTTCATCTATAATCTAGATTCATTCCACGAAAAATCCCAATAGCTATGTACCTAAATAATAAACATTTATGGGCAAATCGTTCACCATAAAAGCGAGATACCTCCAAAGCTTTCTCCCATTAACCTCTTAACATCTTCCATAACTTTCCATCCGAGGAAGATAAATTCTTTTCCAATTACGATGCATTTTCCGAATACCTTCTAGTGTGCAATAAAACGAGTGGGTTACCGTTAATCTAGCTGCCGTTAAACACGCCGGTTTAATTAAATAGCTCGCGGTTACCGGCTGTGACAAGAGCTGGTTTTTTAATTTTTAATTTTATGGTACAACTAGCTTTTGCCCGCGACTTCGTTCGCGTGGAATAGTGACTTCCTCCAGATTTTTGGTTTGACCAATAGATGGCGCTGTATGTCCGGAATAAATTTTATTTTTTATTTTTTGTAATAAAAACTATCCTATGTCCTTTCTCAAGTTTCAAACTATGTCTGTACCAAATTTCACACAAATCGGTTCAGTAGTTTAGGCGTGAAGAAAAGACAGACAGACAGACAGAAAGACAGACAGACAGACAGACAGACAGAGTTACTTTCGCATTTAACATATTAGTTTGGATGAGAGGTGGTGGAATTAGACGAGGTCGATTCAGAGAAAAACTTTCAAGTACCCCTCTTTTAGCGTCAAGGTTTACATAGATGTTTGAGTATTTCAATTCAATGGCACTTACGTCCTTCACTTAAAGATTATAAAACAAAGTTGGCTTTGCTGTGTCTATCTGTAAAAAAATAGATAAGTTAAGTAAAGGCATTTAAATACCTCGGGCACAATTGGAGTGACCTGGCCCTAAGTCGCACATGTCTTGGCCCTTTTCCGGTTATGGGATCATATTGTCTTGCTAAAACTTTTCATTTCAAGTCGTTAACATGCAATGTCTTCATTAAATTCTGCTAGTTTTAATACAGTTAGCCTGTTACGAGTCGCACAGTATCGTATCTACTTACCCACGTTCCTTTTTTGCTACGGTCGGCAATGCAATCTCCTTCGCATTAAAAACGGGTGTCCCATCTGAATAAGCCCCTTTCCTTATTCAAAACGAGGAAAGAAAATATTAATATCGCCTGCATACATAATCTGGACCTCGGCACTTGATGTAACCCTCATGAGAGGGCACATTTTAATATTGTAATAGAGATATGCATCATAAAAATAAAGTTTTGTTTTTGCTGACGGTTACTGCTATAGAAAGATAGTACTTTGGGTTTTATGGAAACTGCTGGAAATAAAACAAAAGAATATCACAAAATGAACATTTACATTTGACGTTAAAATCCTTAGGCTAATATTATACCTAACACGCTACCTAGTAATGTTGTCTAGAACCAGCATATAATGTTGAGTATTGAGCAATGCTTTTCTAATATCGTGCTGTGCGGTTTTTACACCAAGTTAAGTACCGTGAATGTAGGTAATTGATTTATACCTTAGGTACTAACCTTATACCTCTATGTTTATAGGGTGTTGCCTTAAAGAAATCCGTTGTAATCTAAAATTATCCTACTACTATAATTACTATATTCAATACTAGCCGTTTTCCCGCGGTTTCACCCGCGTCCCGTCGGAGCTACTGACCGCACTGGGATAAAATATAGCCTATGTTACTCGCAGATAATATAGCTTTCTAATGGTGAAAGCATATTTAAAATCGGTCCAGTAGTTTTTGAGTTTATCCATTACAACCAAACAAACAAAGAAACAAAGTTTTCCTCTTTATAATATTATATATTATACTCTTTATAGTATAGATGAGGACACTGTCTGCCTGCTTTAAATAGGTACATAAGAGCCAGCATTCCCAATATAAGCCCTAAGTCCAACAAAGACAAATCTAAGCTGCCAAACAAACAATCCGCGATCCTATAATAGCTAACACCACATATGGAAACTTCCTCAAACATATCCAAGACTAACATAACATTTGCAGAGGTTTACTAAGCCAATTCTAAGGAAAATCCCCCAGTTTTACGTAAACAGAATAATAATTTACAACCCTGCAACACTCTCAGTTTAGTGCCTATAAAATTGCAGCCTATATGACTGGCAAACGAATTTATTGGTACAATTTAGTTGGTAGTTTTAAGATGGCTGGCTAGTGGTCGAAATTCAACCTAAATGTTTTAATTTTTAGGTTCAATTTTGAGAAATATGAAAATAGTTTTCCCCAATCTTTCACGTTGTAATCTTTAGGGTTACAAAATCTTACACTACTCCGTGCACGTAAGTAAACAGCGTAAAGTTTTCTCTTCATTAGGCAGTAATGCGGTATTCGAATATTGTACCAAAACAAACGCTTCCATTAGATATGTAATTTTCAAAAGTTACTTGGAATACATACTGCCTTTACTGAAATCAATTTACCAAAAGTTCGTGATTATACAATATCACGTTGTGATTTTAATGCAAAAAACTAAAGAAAAAACAAGGTAAATGGGACAACTACAGCTAGCTATATTAATGGCGTCCACGGCCGATTTCGGTCACGGCGGCTGTTCTCATTTAAGGAGATCAGCCAGCTGCGCAGGACATATTATAATGCACGAGCATTTGCGCAGTCACAGGTGCACTCCCTATTCCTTCACTCTCATAACCCGATGGGACGGCAATCCGACACGACCGGAAAGAGATCAGGCGCTGGACCGACATTTACGTGCTCTCCGATGCACGGGTGAATCAATCACCAACTTCCAGACTACGGGCTGCTTTGTGTGTCCCGGTCTGATCCTCTGCTACAGTTTAAGAAAACCCACAAAGCGATTTTGACTGCCTCGTTGGTCTAGTGGTCGCAAGCGAGGCTGCTGGGCTCGAGGTCTCGGGTTCAATTCCCGGGTCGCGCTAGCTATATTATACCACCAACTGAACATACAAAGTCAAGACGAGATAAAGAAGTAAATTTCATGGGCCGTTTAAAATATGTCAGAGAATCGAAGAACCAATCTCTATATATTCACATCGCACTTGAAAACGATACCAAAAATACACACAACTTCAGACCTTCAACTTAACCAAACCACGATGCTTAACAAGACAAAAAGACGAGTTTACTCAACTTATAAAGTAGTTGTGGTTAACTTAGATAATGGTATTTAAGAAACAATTTTAACCCGTGACCTAGGCCTGCGGTGGAGGGTTGGGTAATAAATGAAGGTCGACTTGACCCTGCAGCGGTAGAAGGGCTATTTTTATTAAGCACGCAAGGGTTAGTTAGGTGTTTGTTTTTTGAGAAATATTCGAAAGATTTTTAATGAAGTTAAAAAATATGTGGGAGAGAAATTATGAATGATGTTTGTAATATTTTAGTTCTGTACTACGGGGTCGTTGACCTTATTATCAATTTATAGTTATGTATATGCTGTATATATTTCTAAAGGGCCTTATAAAATATAATAAGACATCTTCCTCGTATCTGTCTTAATACGACAACCACTACAACCTACTCGACATCGACCAATAGTAATTTGTGGTGTTGGCTTTAGAGATGACCCTGAATTAATATCTATATTTGTTTGAATATAGCATAGTAGGATACAGCGAAACTGCTTGGAGGCAGACACAGAAAAGTCCTAGTATAGTACATTATAGCAACTATGAGAGCCCACACAGAAAAGTAACAAAAACACTAGTGTTTTATTAAAATGATAATTAAATATCATAATAAAATACACAACTATGTATTCATCACTGCATAAAAACATATATTTCAACTAATTGAACATAAATCATTAAACGTATTGAGCAAAACATCTTGACAATGAAGGTACAGTCAACTACACAATTTTATGACACAAACAAATATAAAAGTATTTTATTATTCTCGAGAGACAGGTACCTAATATTTATGAAGTTGTCATAAAATTTAAATACCTAAGCTCAAACCAAGCCTTTGTATTGCAAAGGCTTGACTACTGAATCATAAAGACCTACAACACTTCGCTTATTGCGCACATAACAATTATAATAAAAATATTTGGATGTCGAGTTGTTACTCTTTCACGCAACAACTACTAAACAGATTTTGATGAATCTTGGCATTAACATAGTTTATGCGTTTTAATAGCGTATAGACTACTTTTTTAGGGGAATAGTTTTATCAAGATGTGAATGAATCCGCGTGGAACAACTAGTTGACTTCTATAACAATTTCAGTCCAAAGTGTATTTCTACTTAATTGTGCACAACCTACTAATTTTATCGACTGTACAATAACATAATAGTATTGCGTCAGACCTAACTAACCGCATACAGTTGCATAATGTACTATTGCAATGTTATTTAAAGATAACCTTTATGTCTTTATATTTGTACATTTTTAAATATTTTAAATACAAGTTGTGGACATGTTGCGAAGTTGCGTCTTCATGTCGATGACAAAACAATGGCTGATATTTCTTAAGTAAAAAACATCCTTTACTCATAAAATATTATGTGTGACTGTGTTTCTTTTTGGTTACGCTAAAACGTCTGAACCGCTTGAGGTCATATTTGAAACAAAGATGGGTGTCTGTAGTCTCGGAACTGCGGGATTGTTCGTAAGAGTCAGCGTGGCCTTGGTAGGTACATAAAGGGCTTCAGAAGGAACATGATGGGTTTTAGTCAGTAACCGCCTTACCATAAAAACTTTTAAACATCAGTTTAAGACTTGTCCAAAAAAATGTCAAGTTATGACGTTGACATATGGTTCATTTTGCAGCCACAATTTTTTTATACAAGTGTAAAACAGGTGGTTAAGTTTTTGTAGTAAGGCCATAAGAGTCTCTCACTCTGCTAACCTACAGTGGGAGGGGTCATTAATTGATGATTTCCTATTAAAAAAAGGCCTTAATCAAAAGTAGGCTATTGTTCGTATGGATGACGGTAGTAATGCAACCGATTGCGGGTGAAGGTGCAGGCAGTCACTAGTTTCCTAATAAATCAGTCTAACATTATCTGCGCAGACGCAACGTCATACAACCTTGGTATTCACCAGTATAATGTATTTGTACGTGAGTCTATGTTACTTATCAGGCAGTTGATTCTTACATATAAATATGTACGAATTGTAGACTATGCTAATTTGTATGAATCATAATTATTTACGGTCAAAAGACAAAGGAATGACACTGGAAAATACAATTTTTATCTCTGCGTATTGCAGGATTTAGAGATCTGTGACCAATAGTAGTCTCCTTCCAGGTAAATAATTAGATGTTGATGATGATTATTCAAAGCTTTTATAAAAAAAAAACATTCGCGGTCCTATGTTGGCTCCTAGTCCACAAACAATCAAAAATATATTTTAAAAAAAGCACCATTACGTGTGCGTATAGCATCAAATACCTGGCTGGCTTCAGAGTGGCAAAGTTATTTGACAAGAACTGTACTAATATAAATGTTCATAAATCATACAACAGGTTCATTATATGTATAACTAAAAATCATACAAAAAAAAAAAAAAAAAAAAAAAAAAAAAAAAAAAAAAAAAAAAAAAAAAAAAAAAAAAAAAAATCATACACTCATTATATTCAAAATGTCATTATTAAATGACGTGGCACAATAAATGCAGTTCATGTTGCATGCAGCACGCGTGCGCAATCCCTAATTCTGTGGCACTTATTATAGACTAGCTATGCTTCATGGCTTTACCTGCCCCTGGTTTTCAAATGACTTTACATTTGTTAATCAATTTGGCTTCATATGAAATTGAATAACTTCAATTATGTGAAGCGTTTTTCGAAGATCATTAAACAATGAGAAAGTAATTAGGTACTTAGTGTTATTTATTATGTTTCCTCACGGTTTATTTTGGATTGGTTGTAGTCTAGGCGTTCTCGGTTTTGGAGGTCGTGGTGGCCTAGTGGGTAAAGAACCAACCTCTCGAGTGGGAAGGTGTGGGTTCGATTCCAGTTCAGGCAAGTACCAATGCAACTTTTCTAAGTTTGTATGTACTTTCTAACTTTCTAAGTGTATCTTGGACACCAATGGCTGATAAAAAGGTGAAGGAAAACATCTTGAGGAAACCTGGACTATATAGTCTGAAATCACCAACCCGCATTGAGCAAGCGAGGTGATTAATGCTCAATCCTTCTCCGTGTGAGAGGAGGCCTGAGCCCAGCAGTGGGACGATAAAAAGGCCGTAACAGTAACAGTAACAGGCGTTCTCAAGATGTTTTCCTTCAATATTATTTAAGTTTATCCCAGATAAACTCGACTTTGAAAAAGTGTCATTGGTAATACCAAACATTTTGAAATTCATACTAAGTTCAGACTTGTTAACCTTTAAGCTAAAAATTACGTAGGTATAACCTTCCTCACAAAGCGATTTGTCATATTGCAAAAAGATTTCAAAGATGCATTAAAACAAACAAACTTAACCTTTTGACGTGCATAAATGTAGAATCTAGATATATTGAAATGACGCGCAGAACTATAAGTGGGTAGTTTAGTGATTATTTCAATGAGGATTATGGTGGAATGGCGTTAAGTGACAATGCGACTGATTGTGTGGGCAGCTCGTGCAATGTGACGGCTATGAATTCTGTGGTCATTTTAAACTGGTGTCGTTGCATCGGTGAATTTTGGAGTTAGTTCATTAGGTGGTTTTTGGTTTGGTAAAATTATGTTGATGATTATGATGATTATGTTGATAAATGGTTTTATAATTAGTTTCTTAATTGGGCCCTATTAAAAAAAACTTCTTTAATAGGTATATAAGTTTGTTCATCACATTTCAGACAGCAATAAATAATGTAATTTGAATTGCATGAAAATCGTAAAGAGAAAATATTTTTACCATTTTTTTTGCAGTACAAACGTGACTTTAGAAATTATAATAGTGAAAGAGAAAATAGAAAACCGTGTATTTTCTATGCTCAGCTTTGGTCAAACTTTCTTCGCTTTAAGCAATTATTTTGACTCTTATTTTAAACAATACTGCAAATATGTGTCACTTTAGCCCTTATTAGCCTGGCTGGCAGTCGGCCACGACGCAATAATTATTGGCATCCGTTCCGCAAATATTTGAATCGCTTATACTCCCACTTGTAGATAACTTGGCTTGGCTTGAACATCGATAAGTATTATATTTTTGTTAGAGTTTTATCGTCATTGTCAAATACTAGCCGATTTCCCGCGGTTCCATTCGCCTCCCGGAGTCCGTGCCCAGTTAAAATATAGCCTATAATACTCGGGAATAGTTTCTCAACCGTGAAAGAATTTTTCAATTCGGTTTAGTAGTTTCGAAGCCTTTTGGGTACAAACTAACAAATATGTGTCTTCTTTATCATTACTAGTACCTATAGATTTCTTACAAACACCTAGAGTTCATAAAGAACAATGTTTTCGTTCAAAAATAGTACCTATCTTTTGTGTTATCTTTGAGGAAAGGTCAAATGATCTTTACTATATTAGCAGCTGTAGCTTCAAATAAGTTTCGAGACCTTTTCTTAGGCTAAGAAAGTATCTACCTATGCCTACGAGTAACAAGAAAAAAAACTATAGAATTACAAAGAAAGGGCAAGAACTAACCTTATTACGAAAAGTTTTTCTAGATAGTTTAAAATAGTTTGTAAGCCAAGTCGGTATATTACATAACTTTGGAAAATAGTTAAACGTTTTTTTTCTTTGTTCAAAAAGCCAAATATAGATAGATAAGGTTAGTCTGGGTCATTTATTACCTTCAATATAGTTTGCAGGCCGACTCTAAGGGTATTCTATTACCAATCAAATTGGCAGAATCGAGTTTGGAAAGTTAAATATTATTCTGGCACTAAATCTAAGGGTGTGGATATCAAGCCTATGTATTTTCAGCTCGAATTTGAAGTTTCTTGAGAATTCGCCAAATATTCGATGTCAATGGTCTAACGTTACTAAACTAGAATGAATTATGAAAACAACAAATTCTTGAACTATGTTATGGTTTGTGTACCTTAAAACCAAAAATGACGGGACAGTTATTATTGTATATATTTTTTCTCTCACTTAATATATTTAGAAGGTAAGTATGTGACAATGGGTTTAGAAATGCCAATGTCCAAGGTTGGCAATTATATTAAAAAGAACAACAAAAAATATAAAAACAAAATATTTACAATAGATAAAGACCAAAGTTCAATCTTGATAGTTTGCCCATTTTACGTAAGTTTTGTTTTTATTCATAACTAAATATGATGAGTAACGCTGGATAAAAGGTCGGTTATGAATCATTGGTTGTTAACATATACTTATATGCATGCATACAGATTACTTAATAAATGAATCATAGAATCGAATCAAAAGCAATAAATCGATTTCGAAACGAGTTGGCAATAAATCGATTTCCAAATTAGTTTATCGATCAAAATATTTAACTGACTTCAATAAAAGGAAGAATGATATGTATGTACGTATGTGCAGGATTATCTCACGTTTGAATGAATCGTTTTTATTGCGGGTTTCAGCATAGTGTTTGTATGACTTAGTAAGATATTTTAGGTATATTATTGAAGTCAGTTTTATATTTTTTGAAAATAAAAATTCTTTATATTATAGTAATTCTAATTGAAAATTTTATGTAAGTACTTTAAGTTATAGAGTAAAGTAAAACATCTTCCCCAAAAATAAATATCAACATGTATTAAAATATTGCCGCTTTTATGATAAACACCGTTTTACATAACAAAACGATAAAATTACCCCACCTTTGAACAAACGCCCATGTAAGCATTCCTCTAAATTAGAGGCAATTATTGAGTCAACGCCATTAGTCTAAGTAATGTGATGACAAATGTGGTAATTATACAATTCTATGTTTGTGTGTACAAATGTACGTCGTTACCTTTTGTTCGTAAGATAAGTAAATAATAGGTTATTTTCAGGAAATACTTATTTTGTTGTTCACTACTGTTAATACAAATCATGTATTTGAAAATGGTTTTGTGATGATGTGGGGCAAAATCTTTAATTCTGCTGAAGATAATTCTTTAGGCAATAGAAAGCTATGATGCTTATTTTCGTCGGGAGCCAGGTGAAACAGCGGAAAATGTTAGTTTTATGTAAAAGAAAAACAAATCCTTATATTAAAATCATATAATCAAAACATTAACCAAACAAAGTTTTAAACATAATTCGTTCTCATTTTCCAGTCTGAAAGTCTAGGTAAACCGCAGCTAGAGCAACTAAATCATAAGTATTATCTAGTTTAGAGAGTACCGCAGACCCACCACAAAGGTCAACATAATCTAACTTAATACTACAGTACACCAAGGTTGATACTCTTTGAGTCTACGCACACACTGCCAACCGTCGCCCGACTGTAGGCCCGATGATTGGAAACATTTTTTTTTATAGAAAATTGTGATTCAATCAAAATTTTTAGTAGGTCTGATAGCGGACAAATACCTGATCATTGTTATACTGACCGGCCGACTGAAAGTCTGCAGTGTGCTGGTACTCTTAAACTGAATTTATAAAGATAGTCAATTAAAGTGTTGATCAAAGCTCACGGCCATCAGACCATTGGCCTTATTAACAATCGGCACGACGATAGCAGAATTGACATTCCACATGGCGACAACTTCGTGTGGTTATCGAGATACTTGATTTGTTTCCCTTTCTCAGCTTTCACGAGATACTCGTCTTTGTTATTTACTTATTTTTAATAATTAATTCAGACACAATACCAATTAATATTCTCGTACGCCTCCCAAATTACTTAATAAGTTTAAGTAACATAACAAATAATAAACAATATTGATTAATTGGACCCTTAAAAGGAAACCAAACAATATGTTAAAAACCACATTACTTTTGATTTATTTTTGTTTTGTAAATTATAAGCCTAAGCGTTACCTGTACAAATTGTACTTTTCTTTATAATTTAAATTACCAAGACACTCAAAATGTTCGTGACTTATCGTTCAATCTATAGCTGTGGTCAGTTCGTGTATGAATTTATGAGACACTAGCCGTTTTCCCGCGGTTTCACCCGCGTCCCATGGGAGCTACTGCCCGCACCGGGATAAAATATAGCCTATGTTACTCGCAGATAATATAGCTTTCTAATGGTGAAAGAATATTTAAAATCGGTCCAGTAGTTTTTGAGTTTATTCATTACAACCAAACAAACAAACAAACAAACAAACAAAGATTTCCTCTTTATAATATTAGTATAGATGACAGTAAGTATTATGTTCGTGTCCTCAAATGACCCCTGTATTTGAGTGGGCTTGTCAGTTTTGAGTAAAGAATGGCACCTCTAACTTTAAACGCTTGATCTTAGTACTCCTTCTCGAACTTTAGTTCATAATTGATAAAAATTGGCACTAGAGCGTTTTGTCCTGATGCGGGAAGTACCCTGAGTCGAAGCTAATACCAGAAGTGGAAGCTTTTAAACTGTATTCCAGAATCGAAAATTGCTGAAATTTTTCTACCAACTCTAATAAAACTGTAAAGAATTTTACTAAAAGTTCCTTGACCTTCATGATAAGGTCTCTGAAATATTAAAACAAAAGAAACATAACTCAGACGCAATCTACGAAAATCCTTAAACGAAATAATTTTTTCAACTCTAAATAACATTTAAAATACATTTGCTTAATGAGTTTCATTAAAATTCTACTGAAAACGCTACACAGCCTTAATTACAGGCTGAATCATGAAGATATTTCACTAGCACCAAAAGATTAGCTTTTAATTCGAGTCTGCCTAAAGTACTAAATCTTTGCTAATATTAGACTTAAATGCAAAGTAGGTATCACTGTCTATCTGTCGCGATTTCACGCCCAAACTACTAAACAGATTTTAAGAGGATTTTGAAAGCAGATAGTCTAAAGTGAGTCTGAGAAAAAACACATGCTACTTTTCACCCGGATGTGGAAATTCAGCCCAAAGGAAACCGAGATGCAGTAGAAATCGCTAGCAAAAGCAAGTTCAATAGCAAAATATATAATAGGATTTAATTGACACCTACAAAGTCGCTGATAGAGCAATTTTTCCACACAATTTCTTACTGGGAAATATACGGTAGACTCAAACAATAAAACCACGCGGTATAAATTTTAATTACCCAGCAATCAAGTTGACAATCACTGACTGTTGGCAATTGTTTCATTTTACAGCCCTCTTCGTTGCTTACTAATAAAATATCGTTAGTCGGTCAGTTGAATGTAGCAATTTATTGCTTGTGATGAAGGAATAAACTCCCGTATTTCAGGTTCAATAATTCACCATCTAAAAGTCTACTAGTGGTTTTTCGCCATTTCAAAAACTTGTTCCTGTACTCAAATAAAATATAGAACATGTCTCCTAGGATAGTGTAATGTAGCTTCCCAATATGGAAAGAATATTTCAAATCGGATCAGTAGTTTCGGAGTCCTTAACGTACCAAAAAACGGAAAAAATAAACTATTCAAAAAGTTACTCGGTATACTAGTTCCAAAATATGGCTCGAATCTCTCTCAATCGCTCATTGTGCCAATTTGCATTATTTCACTATACAAATGGCACATGCAATGTCCCCATCCTAATCCCTTACTTAACGGACCCTAATTTTAAATATATCAGTTCTCTTACTACTTATGTTTTTTCTAAGTTGCGTTTTCATCAGCATACAGAGAACATAGGTACTTCCCGAATCCGTATAATTATATAATTATTCCCGGTTGGGAATATATCTGTTATATTTCTTTCATCAAAATCCGTCCGGCGACTTTTTCGAGAAAGAGTAAACAACATTTTTAGAGTGATTATGATGGATATATCATTACATAAAAAAACCGACGCAAGCTGAACAAATGCGCAATAGCCAGCAATTTTGTTTAATATCAGTCATTTATATCAGTTCACACGTTTTTGTTATACATTGGTCAACCGTTTTGAATCTGTTTATAAACACTTTTTGCTTATAAAACAAAGCCACGTGCTATTGTTATTAAACGTTATTATTTTTAGTATCCGTTAATTACTGGTCATTGGAGCATTCAACAAGTTAGTGATTCGATATTATTAGGTACTACTTTCCGCTCCTGGATAAAAACTGCCTTGTCCTTCCTTTGGCTCTATTTGGACTACATATATCAACAAAATTACAATTAAACAAGTTCAGTAATTTTGGCGTGGAAGCGGGACAGACATACAAAGTGATTTTCACATTTAATATTAAGCATGGATCATTTTACACTGGCAAGCTTTTCCCGTCCTTGTTGAGAAAAGTCAGCAAATCATGAATATTTATTATGTATTTACCTACCCATAAAAACAATATTTATCATTACCATTAAATATTCTAAGGTTAACGTCACGCGTCAGTAAGGTGCGGTCATTGACCTCAGCCTTCGCTAGTTACGATGTTTGACTGTGACTAGAAGTGACAATGACTATGTACTTACATGATTTATATACGTTTACAAATTGATGTTAGAAAAATAAAGCGGTTGGGGCTTTTGACTTCTTTATTCGATTTGTAAGATTTTTGTTGTTTTGCTACTTTTTAATGGAATATTGTTTCGCCCATTTGCCGATGGGTTTCGATATTCTATCTTCCACCAAAGATATAGTTGAATGATCTGAAAAAGGTCGGGGGTAGGCGCTGGACACGGGCCGCTTCCAGACAGTCCTTTTTTAAATCAATCGGGGAGGCTATGTTCGGTAGTGGTCGATTTACGACTGAGATAAAGATTAACTGCTACCATAATTTTATCCTAATTTGCATTTACGGATACATGAATGATGGTAAATACCCAATCAGTACTCGAATAGTGGGACAGTCAATTTGTACCCAAAAGTACCCAAAACGGACCTCTCCTAATTAAACCACATAGGGTAACTGCATCAATTCCAAAAGATACCCATTTTGAGCGATGTTACTCTAATGGGAGTTTTATTAGGGTGTTCCAGCTTCGTCAGGGTTTAAGGGGTTTCTCGTTAAATATCGGTTCTTATGCCCATGTGAGGGTAACTTTATGTACCATGCTTCCGACATTGTATGGGAAGGGAGCCTTGGATTTGATGGGAAGTTATGGTTGGCGATGAGTTAGCAATTATGGTGTCAGAAAATATGATTATGGAACAATCGATTACAGGATGTCTTAGTAATTTTTCGCAGGTTGTACCAATTAATACTTTGTGTGAAACCTTACCATGAAAGTGATTTTTTCTTCATTGCTATATTTTTGTGATGAATTGATGAAAATCCGTTTCATGCCGAAACTACTGAACCTATTTAAATTAAATTTTGTACACAGGTAGTCTGAAAAGATTTAAAAAGGAAGCTACCATTTATCTGAGTATAAAAACTAGTTAGGTATATAATAAAAATGACAAAACTGTGTTCCGAAAAAGAGCTCTAAACTCTGTACTAAATAATGAATTTTGTCTTAACAAACCAATTATAATAATATTACCGTGATGAATGAACAAACATGTAAAGCACTGGTACTCAGCTGAATCCGGTTAGACTGGAAGCCGACCCCAACATACTTGGGAAAAAGGCTCGGAGGATGATGATGAATGAACAAACATATTATAGATCAGAAATTCACTCTAGATACACAAAACAAATGAGCGAATATATTCCTAATGCTCTCTAACACTACGCTTTATGACATTTGTTACTACAAACCAACAAATATTCTACACATGTAAAGTCCACTCATTATTATATTAGTGCAGTAATACAGTTGTATTCAAAGCTTTGTCATGATAACAATGTGATTTGCGACATTCTAGCTTATGTCAGGTGTATAAACAAATAAGGTTAGTTGTATAGTAAATGCGATGCGCTTACGATATTTAATGTAGCCCATCGTAGTACCTAATCATTGTCTTATTTTTTATTTATCATCAGTTGGATATGCTTCTCTAAGTGATGAGTCGATTATTTTATATACATTTAATATATTCCGATTATAATGTTTATATGTGTAGATTAAGGCATATCGCACCCGCGTTCTTATGTTGATGCAACGTCTGTGCATTTACAGCCCAAAATAGGCAATTACGGCTGACATTATTAGATTGGTTTGAACACAACCATGTTTACGTTCTTCAAATTTTCTCTCAAGAGTAATTAAAATGAAGCAAGGAAGTTCAGGACATTTATCAAAAACCGATTAGTAACCTCGTTCCGGTTCCGGTAACCTAGACACGGGCATGGGATCTTATACCTACTTTTAACACTTTTGGGAAAACTTTTGAATCGTCAAGACCGGTCAAGAGGAAAGTAGAGCAAAGTATATATTTATGTATTTTTTAATCTTTTCCTCCATAATTCAATGTTTCTTTAACTTGGATGCAATTGAAAGTATTTTTTACATACAGCTATCGCCCATCATGAACTGCAACACAAGCTCCAAGTGTGATACACGAACATTATCAGCGGTCGTGATTTATCACTACTCGCAAATAACAGTGCTCCGGGGACTATCAGCCTAATTATCAAATGTTAACTCATTATCGTGTGTCGTATTAACGAGATGTAATGCTGGATTACCGCCGTGTATTCTGTCTGTTTGCGAAATTGTAATTTTGGACTCTGATTAAAGATTAATTTTTAAGGTATAAGTTATTAAAGGTCATCTAGAATAAGCGTAAAATGTTCGAATGTTTGGTCAATCTGTACTAATGAAGACAAAATATATTTATTTCTACCCTAAAGGCTGCGAAACTACAGAACCGATTTGAAAAATTCTTTCACTGTTGGAAAGTTTCACTCTTCCCAAGTAAAATAGGCCATTGTTTTATACCGGTACGGGCAATAGTTCCCACGAGATGCAAGTAAGGCCGCAGGAAAACGGCTAGTGTTAACTAAAAAAAAATGGATTGCATACATTCATCATAGATGCAACTCAACCGCAACAACACACGAACAACCCGATTTATCGTAAACTTAAATCGATTATTTACAAAACGATTCCAGCAAACGATGTCACCCGTAACATGTTTTATAACATAACGATTGTTACGTTTGTAATCTCCGAATCGAATGACCGATTCGATGATTTTATCGATACAATGGTTGGCGGATGGGCAGCAAAAACATCATGGTCGGACGGAAATCGTTTCAAATTGAGCGTGAGGTTTTCATGTTTAATATCCAGAACTAGTTTGGAGGACGGAAAATTATGTTTTTGTTGACGGTCATAATTAAGTGGTTAGTAGATAACCATCTGGTGTTTTGCTGAAATTTAATTTTGGAAGCGTAATTGAATTTTCGTTTTTATTTACCGTTTTATGTCTTCCTTTTGAGTTTTACTTGAATCTTCATTGGAATTAAAATCCTTTATACGTAATATCTCTGAAACAGACTGTAAAATAACAATAAAACCATTACAAATTGGCAGTTATTACAAATTTACTGGAACACATATGCCAAATGATTACCAAGAAAAATAAAGCAGAATTCGACAAAGGATTTTATTTGAGAAAACCACTAGAATTCTTCAAATGAAACAGAAACAATTAATAGTAGAAATAGTTCTCGGAACTATGAAACTGTTCATATGTTTCCGTTTGTGAAAATGAAGGATCATTATTTAATTTCAAAGGCCGTGCTACACTGTTGGACATGAAGTTTTGTTGTGTTTACACGGTTCCTGAAAACAATTTTGTAGGAAAGTAACTGAAGGTAAAATGAACACTTACAACTTTCCTTTAAATCATTTTATGCTGAAGGTCTTTGGAAAGTAGTTCTTGATAATTTCATATTAGTTGACTTGATACTCTCATTAGGTATGTTCAAAATATATTTTATTAATTAATCTGTAGTATCTGAAAAAATCACCTACTCAGGTGATTTTTTCAAGCTCAGAGTAGTCAAAAACATAAAAATTAAATACTTAAGACCCTCCCAATACTACAAAGATCTGTTTCTCGCTCTCGTAGTCTTTGATTTTCAAATTTTCTCGCAAACCTAACTCTTCATCACACGTACCTACTGTAAACGCTAATTTCATTCATAAACAAACTAAGCTAGAGCACACAGAACAGTACAGTTTCCGTTAGCCCACATTTAGGTCAGTGTGCGTTTGTACACGGGTCGAATGAATCAATTGTCGCTCACAATGCACTGGTGTGAATCACGGAGTAAGTAAAGATGAGCGGAGATGCCATAATGCACGTAGGTCAGGCACCTACTTCTAGGTCAAATACATACGGTGAGCATGACCAAAACGATCAGTTACGAATTAACGAGGCGTTTGGGTTCTTTGAGACATCTGTCAACGACTTTTGGTATTAACAGAAACGATCGGGTCCCAAGGAGGCGTATAAGGGCGGAGACAATAACGTTCCTCGTCCCTTACACACCCGCATTTTGGCGCGCTACTGTCTTAGGAGATTTTTCGTTATGGCACCTCTGCTAGTCATTTTGTTCTCCATGGTGTGAATAATGCTGTGATGTGTGACGGTTTTCTTTCACATTTACGGTAGAATGATACTGGATTATGGAAATGTGAGCATAGGGTAGTAGTCATTGGTTTGAATAAAGTTAGGAAGGATTTGGTGTAGTGGAATAGTCAGGACTGGCCTTTTCGTAGTTTTGGGTTCAATCGTGAAGGGCGTGGAAAATTCTCAAAACTGTTTTGCTTCTTCTTAATCGTTAAGATCTTTCTGAGATAAACTTATCATTTTTATAAATAACTCTTCGGTTTCGGTTCGGTACCAACTTACTTATAAATAATAAGACTATTTAAAAGAGTTATGTAGGTATGTTAAATGCTACGTTATTAAAACCTAACTCAGAAAATAAATGTTTATTGCTATTGAACCAAGTCATTTACTCACACAATTTACACCATTTTTAGGGTTCCGTACCCAAAGGGTAGACCGGGACCCTATTGTTTTCGCTCCTCTGTCCGTCCGTCCGTCCGTCCGTCTGTCACCAGGCTGTATCTCATGAACCATGATAGTTAGAGAGCTGAAATTTTCACAGGTGATGTATTATTGTTGCCGCTATAACAACAAATACTGAAAACTAGAATTAAATAAATATTTTGGGGGCTCCCATACAACAAACGTGATTTTTGTCCGTTTTATAAATAATGGTACGGAACCCTTCGTGCGCGAGTCCGACTCGCACTTGGCCGGTTTTTTTGATAACCTATACTCCCAATTCCCAAACACGTTGACTAAAACTTAAAGGAAACATTAATTCTCCCCAAACAGCTGGAACCACAAACCAAACGCAGTATAAAGCCAAAGATTAACGGGAGCCTTGATTTATTTCCACATACGCTATTCATATCTTCCATCCCCACTTTATGAAGGGGATTCTTCATAGGATTCCAAAGGATCATGGGCTTATGGTGGAAGCTGGCCCGATTTTTGTTCCTTTGATTTTTTTAGCTATAGATTATGTTTTGAGACCAGAATCTATCTATGAATAATATTAATAGAAGATTTGTGGGACACAATAAATAAGTTATTGATTGATAAACCAAAGATTGCTAGCTATAAAAATAATACGAATCTAGAATGTACGACAGTAAGCAACAGAACGCAATGTATATTGTCATTATGATATTTAAATCTTAAGCCGTGCTTACGACAAGATAATTTTATAAGCATTGCATTCAAAAAACCCAGAGATTTAGAAGAGAAAGTCTAAAGCACGAAACCCTGATTATAGTCATGCTTATCTACAGCAAAGAAACTGTAATATTTTCTTATCAACTTTCAAAACAATCGCACCAAAAGTGCGGGCGTTATCAGACCACAAATACGGGAACAATGTTATAGTTTCATAATATTATTCAGTTACTAAAACAACGTTTTGAAGGGTAATGTTACTGAATAGGGAACAACTTCGGGACTTTTAGTAACAGTTCCAGTTGAAACCGGATAACAGTTTTGAATATTCTTATCTGTGATCTCTGTGGCTGGTAGATATTAAGTGTTTTCTCTAGTGTAATTTAATGTTATGGTTTATTGTTTTATTATCAAAACGACCTTTAAGTGTCTGTCTGTGCTATTAAAGAAGTGTTGAACTGTATCGTGTAATAGTGATCTGACTTATATCTGATCCTGGTTAAAAAGGGCCAGGCAAATATGTACAAGTTTAAACAAAAACTCATGATCCCTTTTCAATATTGAATGTATAGATACACCAAAATAACAAACTAGAAAGGGTTACATATCGAGTTCCCAGCATTGCGATCTTTATAAAACTACAGCAACTTTAATCCGAACCCACGTAAGTTTTCTATTTATCCCAAAAAAGGCGACTGGGTAGGATCAACTTTTAGCCCTCAAACAACTGAGGAGTTTACCAAAATTTTGGCGCAAAAGAACAAACTATCACACATGTTTTTCTTAACAAAACCTCTGCAGACAAAACTCAACCTTAACCTTACTTCACTTAGATATAAATTTGCTTGACAACGAAAGAATTTGTTGGGATCCTGTAGTTTCTTATGTAAGGTAGCCAGCCATCCAATATCGTTCAAATTCAATAAACATGCGCTCACGAATATCCTACGAAACATCATTGTTTTTTGTTAACCAACGGAATGGAAATTGTGTATTAATAAATTGTAGGAACAGGCGTACTATTGAGGTCTAGTTCTTATCCACTCTAGATTAATTTATAAGTAGGATGAACGTGAGATTTCGAAGAATAGAAAACACGGAAAAACGTTGGTGTTTAGAATATGTAGGTACCTGTGTGCTGCCCATGTATAAAGTGTATTAGAAAACATACAGAAACTAGTCTTAAAAACCAGAAGCAGGTTTGTTTAACGAGGAAATTACAAGAAATAGTTTTTACATGAAAATCAACTAAGATTAGTCAAGAACGCGGCAAAATCTTATTCTGTCAAACTATAACATGTCTTGACACAATGACGTTCGAAAAAAGAATCCTCCAAGCATAGATGCACGGCTGAATGGCGAGGTGTCTATGGTCGTTCGTTTCTGCTGCCCTCTATGTAACTACTGGCAGCTAACACTAGTTATAGATTACGTGTAGACAATTTTATTATTCATAGTTACAATTTTATTGAAATTTGTTCCGAGAATTTATTGTAGATATTCAGTTCAAGTAACACCTGAATAAATGAACTCAGTGCCAAGTATGTACATAACAAATGTTTTCCCAAAATTTTACGCTTGTTCTTGGTTTCGGTAATATTTTGATTTTCACTTTTCTTGTTATCTATTTGATAAAAATCTTTTGAAAAAATTTCTTTAAATTTTTTATATCAATTTTCTAAGCATGTTTTATTGAAGTTTCCATTCCTGAAATATTTAAGGTCTTCCAAACCCTAAATTTTATGTAACAAAAGCGAAAAACACTAACCAACTTCAACCCTAATCCACTAACAAAACAATACAATCATCAACGCAAAATCTCATTTCACTCAAACTGCAATCACATCCCTCCCATCAAAAAACCTTAACCCCTGTACTTACGTCACATCTTCCAACGAGCTTATCTACATTATTTCGTTGTAGATATCAATTAAACGCCTCAGTTTATCACCGGCAGCTGTTGTCTTGCGAGATGAAGTGGTTTGTACAAAGGAGGTATTGGATATGAGCCAGACGAAGCCGCGGGGCGTTGTTAGTGCAGTCGGGGGGAAGGTTTTGCTAGATAAATAGAGTAACAGAGTTAAGTTCGCTTGAGGGTGTGGTTGCGACGATGACAGTTGTGATACTGAAAAAATATTGGATTGGACTACTGCAGTCCAATCCAAATTTTTATGTAAACGAGTTTCGTATGTTTATATAAAAGTTTTTTAGGTACCCCTTTTTTAAAATGAAAATGAATTTGTGAGAACCTCGCATATTATTTTTATTTACAATCTTTATATCATAACATTTCATCACAACCCCACAGCAGATTTTGGTTGAATGAGTAGCAAACATCCACACACAAAATATTCTACACAAACGTAAAACATTCCAAACTTACACTTACAAAAGTGTCAAAGACCATTAAATACGTTCTTCACTTGAACGTACAATAACTGTTTTATTTGCCGGTCTATGAACCTCCCCACGGACTACCGTAAACATCTTTGTATTCATAGCTGCACATAACAGGGAACACTTTCATTGTTAATGTTGGTGTACACGGTTTTACTCAGGAGTCAGATGCCTGTATTGCAGGCAGTGCAGCTCGACAGACTAATACATATCAAAAGAAATCGGAAGCAACTGATTTACAAGAAGCTGCGTCCTATATGACTGACAAAGTCCAGTTGGTATGGAATAATATTTTGCTGCTTACTCTCTGTAGTATCGAAAGGACGGCTGTGACTATAGTCTTATAACTTTTCCTGAAAAGGGAAATTAGTTTGACATACTCGATAGACGACTATTTTGGTAAAACAGTTCTTCTCTGAAACCGACCATTTGACTCCTCGCAAATGCGCTTTAGTATTCACCTACATTTTCACTGTCCTGAAGTCACTAGTAGCCAACATTAGGGCGACGAAGTTATTTTTCTCGACCACTGCATCCACGTAGCAGATATTAACGTACTCCGTAGTATGTCACTCTGCAGAATAGAACCGTGTACCCCGACCTTAACAGACCAAACATGCATTGTCGCTCCTCTAGCCTATTACAGCGTCTATTGTTCAGCAATGACGTCACAACGGGCCACCAAACAATAGGATTCCGCAATAGATATGGGTAAACTTCAACAAATATCCACAAACGCCAGTCGTACAGGTAATGTATTGTGAAACAATATTATGTATCGGCGTCTAGTTTCTATAACATTCGCCGATGTATTGGTGTAAAATATCGTTTACTGATCCGGGCCAGCTTTGAATATACATATAATTCATTTATATATAAATATATTTGATCTGTTTGTGATATTAAATATCAGGTATGAATGTATACACGGCACATAATATGGAAACATAATTGTTTACAATTTTTGTAGTTTATATTTGTTACAATTAGCCCGAACAAACAAACAGACAAAACCTTTAAGCAAGTAAACCATACACGTAAACCTTCTTCAAACGTCGTTCTATACATTAATGAATGCTACAGAGAAATCCGTACTGTAGTTTTTGAGTTGGTTATAACCACATTTCGAATAGGTAAACAAAACTCAAATGAACGTTACCAAACCTGCATAAGGGTTTGCACACAAAACTGTGAATCGGCAGAAAACTGCAACGCGATCGTTACAATGCGATATTGTGCAGCAGAGTCTATGCTTCATTCCTTCAACACCATCAACCGTGGAGAACATCTTATTTTAAATAAGTTTCAAGTTTTCTAATAGGTACTTACTGACACTATCATTGATCAGAATGTAAATAAAGAAAAACATTAATTGTGGGTTGTTGATCAATTCGCAAGTCCTTGCTATCCTTCGTGCGAGCTTTCAGATTTTTACGATGCAGTATTGTGTACTTGCCCCAAGCCAAACATAAAAGGCCAGTCGGCAAAAGAAAAACTATCGCTGATATATTGGTATGGGAGCGGTGACTTTTTACTCATTTTGCTTGTTTGAAAGCCATCTGCGCTTCCCATTGTTCCGTGAATCAGCAATCGTATACGGCACTGTGGAATGAACGAAAAAATGTTATCGGTAGACCCATACGACTGAGAGTGTAGAGTATATTATGTAAGCTCTGTGCTGTACATCCTCCGAGCCTTTTTCCCAACCATGTTGGGGTCGGCTTCCAGTCTAACCGGATTCAGCTGAGTACCAGTGCTTTACAAGAAGCGACTGCCTATCTGACCTCCTCAACCCAGTTACCCGGGACACCCGATACCCCTTGGTTAGACTGGTGTCAGACTTACTGGCTTCTGACTACCCGTAACGACTGCCAAGGATGTTCAATGACAGCCGGGACCTACAGTTTAACGTGCCATCCGAAACACAGTCAATGGTGTCTAAGATATACTTAGAAAGTACATACAAACTTAGAAAAGTTGCATTGGTACTTGCCTGACCTGAAAGCTCTGTGCTGTACATATGGTGAAATTCATAATATAGTGGTACTTGTTTCTGCTCGCGGTTTCACCCGCATTCGATGGGAATTACTTCAAGCACTTGGATAGAAAGTAGCCTATTTGTTGCTGACGACTGCCTCTGGTCTATTTGTTGCAAATTGCGACTGCTATGCACGGGGTTGGGGTTGAATTCCCAGGTTAGGCTGAAATTGCTTTTCGTGTCAGATTTTCATGCCATTGAACTATGGGAGTACGGGATAGTGCACCTGTGTCTATGAAAATGCTTATGAACTGTGACAACTCTAAGTCGCCTGATAATAATAATTATTGAAAACAATTGAATAAGGCCATACTATGAGTAATTGAAGTAAGCGACGAGTAAATAAATAGCTTCCTCCTCCTTCCTTTCATCCACTATCCCGACTTCTCATTGACAACCAAACACATGAATTTTCGCCTATTCCTCCACAATACCCCATGCTGACAGTAACAGATTTCTCGGTCTTCCTCACAAAGGCACAATCGTCGTCATACCCGGCCTATGTGCTGAGAATATCGAAACAATAATTAAACCGTACGTAGCGTCATGCAGTGCACTGCCTTTGAAGTCACAAACACTACAACAGGGGTGGTGAACCTTCTTATTTGTGAAATTGGTAAAAAGATTTCGCGATGCCCAGGCATGCAATTTTGATTGTAATAAATCGTGAAAGGATGGGTACATATGTATTTCTCCCTATCGCATCTTTACTGTTTATCAGATTTTTATAAAACTTTACAATAATATGTATAGTTTCTACATCAAAATAATACTAGCTTCCACAATCGTCCCAAAGGAATTTCCTCACACACTTAGATAAAAAGATCTAAGTGTGTGAGGAAATTCCTTTGGGACGATTGTGGAAGCTAGTATTTAATACAGCGAAAACAGACAAGGATAATAGGTTATGTCAAGTTATGTATATGCATTTTTATGTACTTAATTTCAGCCACTGCTCCTTTGATGCAAAAAAAATGGTAATAGCCTAAATATTATATTTTTTGCTATCACCGATGGTTCACCACCCCTGTACTACAAACCATAAGGAAATGATTGTGAAGATAAAGGGTATCGTGAAACGCAATTTCATTGTACAACACAATTTTATTAGGCGGGTCGTTATTTTTGGTGTGGTAGCTGTCGAATGTGACTCTAAAGATAGATGCTTATCTATGCGACTGTCTTATCTAGGTCAGGAATTGTATTTTAGATTTGTTGTGTTGTATTGTTTTCGTTTTTAAGTATATGTGTTTGTGTGTATACCTACGCAGTAAAGAACAATTCTGTTAGTTTGATTAAATCTTCGGTACTGTACCAGTTGTAGATTTGTAATACGACAAGCGAACGTCGTCTGATCACGACTTAATAAAATCTAATCAAATGAATATGAAAAAGGTGCTTTGCAGTATCTCATGGCAGTTTTTTCTTTTCATTTCCTATAAAACTATTAATTAGAAACGTATAACCGATCTCGGATATAAACCTTTGATATAAATAGAAACTCATGCTGACATCGAATATTAAATCACAAGATGATACATAACATTTTCCTCGTAACACATACCTACAGTAAAAATAAAAACAAAGTAATCTTAACTACGCATCGAAAATAAAAATAAAGGTGTGGTTCCGATGTACGCGACTGATACGCGCGATTTTATCGCGACTGTACCAGTTGGCTTGAACTTGTCACGGGTAATTTAATAACACGTTTTTAACACCTTTTACTTGAAAAGCGCTTTTTCTTGAAACCTGGAATACATACCAAAGTATGTGTTCCGTAAAAAAAAGCAATAAACTAGTATTTCCTATGAGGTTTTTCTGTGGTGTAAACAGCAATTAAAAATAAATAAATAAGAAAATCATCATCGGCGTTGTCTTTTTCCAACTACCACAAGGCACGTACTGTGATATATTACACGAGGACACGACCCTACTATAGTTTTTTCACTAGTGCCCTTCTTGTAGGATATTCACAAATTGTACTTCCAAAACTGGATCTTGTTTCCATATCACCCCATGAATTTTTTTCTTCCCGTAAGTTTTTTTTTAAATTTACTTCAAAAACTGGATCTTGTTTCCGTATAACTTCATGGATTTTTTACGACTGCACGAAGAGCCGACGTGGCTATTGCAAAAGCCTGTTGTCTGACTCAACGAACTATGACCGAATGACGGATGTTTCATGGTGTTTACATATTGATACTATGAATGGGTTTGAAAGGAACCAAATGCAATACTTGCTTACTTTGTTGTATAAGTTTAATCCTGTATCCTGAATAAACTATGTAGAGGTAGTTTAGAACATATAGATCATAGTTGTGTCATATAGATCGGTATTAGGGAGGCTGTTCTAGGGCATGCAATACCGGTTTACCGGTTTCGGTTTTACCGGTAAAACCGCCCATTTTCGCGATCTTTAATTTACCGGTAAAAATAATATATAACCGGTAATTTACCGGTTTTTACGTTTTTGTGATAATATATAGCAATTGTTCATTCAACGTCAAATCTTCATTATGTAGCCTGAACATAATGTAATATTGAATACATTACATATTGTAAGAGTGTTAAAGTTGCTGTTTTTTAGGAAAGTAAACTTATGTGGCTCCTTCCTGACTATAGGTTAGATACAAATCTTCATTCTCATCTTAATTTATAATATCTAAACAAATTTTATTCATTCGGTTATTCTAAATTTCCTCATAGCTGTCAGTTCCTATTAGGTAAAAATGTAGCCTATGCTTATTTAACCTACTCTATGACCTTATTGAGCAAGGGCTTTTACTTCACTACCATGCGGACAGCAGTGAGGACACGGTGGAGCACACAGTCTAGGTATGCACTGCCTGGGAAGGGTACCGCCGTGTCGTCGTCGAGCCAATAGGCAGCGGCGACCTCTCGCGTCCGGCCCTGGTTCAAGCCATGGTCCGGAGCGAGAGGGAATGGGAAGCCGTCGCCTCCTTCTGCGAAGCAGTCATGCTCGAGAAGGAGACGCTGGAGCGCCTGCGAGTTCGCACCTCTCATCCCAGCCGCTGTAGTGGACCAGGAAGACACCACGGGCGCCGAGTGTCGAGAGACGACTCCCGGCCACTGCAGGCGTCGGTCTGTGAGTTCGGGTGTGACGGTGAGTTCGGGTGGCTCGTCGTTCCTCCGTCTGCATAGACAACAGACCCGGGACGGCGGCCCGAGTTGTTCCATGCGCAGGGCCAAGGCCTGCCGGGGCTGCGGGATTGTTCGAAAGAGTTACCGCGACCCTGGTCCATAAAATGCCTACGATTTACCATAAAAAAGGGCTTTTACTTCACGGTAATTCTTAGCGTTTATCCCGTCTTGTGACGGAGTCCGCTTTCCGTATCTTCTTCTTCCACTTCAATCTATCCAGGACATCTTCCTCTTCGAGTTCGTAGATTTTCAAGTCATTCATTACGACACTCCACCACCACCGTTTCGGTCTGCCTCTGCGCCTTTGACCGGGTATATTGAGATTGAGTACACAACATTGGCGATGTATTCAGGTGGTCTCCTTTTCACATGGCCGAACCATCGCAGCCGTTTCTCTTACATTTTGTCGACGACATCGCGTACGGATGGCACTAACATGTCTTTTTGTTACGGCCCACGTCACAAAAAATGTTTACCACCTTATACCTTGTATTTTTAATTATTTTTTGCTTTTAGACTACCCAATCTTATTGATATAATATCACATTTTAAAAAAATACAAAAATTACCGTTTTACCGGTTTACCGGTAAAAATATTTTAATTACCGAATTTTTACCGGTAATTTTTATTTTACCGAAATTGCATGCCCTAGGCTGTTCCCACCTAGAGTATCCGCAAACTCCAGATTAAACAGTTGGCCGACAGTTGCAGATTTTTATTAAGAAGAATTATTCCAATCAAAGTTTTCAGTCGGTCTGATGCCGGCTAATTACCTGATCTGTATAACGTGCGTACTACCGTTCATCTTCATACTGATTTATGAGCCCAAAAAACTATCAGCTGGCTAAAAGTTTGCAGTGTACATTTGGTCTCCTCACGACCAAACCGGTTGAATTGCTCAAACCAGTTTTTGCAAAGTGGACTACATTATTAATACCTAGAATATAAATCATGTGATTATGTTATGTAAGCGATTTGACATATTAATTTTGATACGAATTATAACCCAATTTCAATGTTAATTGTTTCCTTATTTTTCAGGTTGACATTTCAAATCCATTTAATAAGAGAAAATGATAATATTAGACATGACCTTGTGCAATTAATTTGATGTTTTTGGCTAATTTAATTATGTTTCCACGTAGATTGGCAAACTATAGACCTGTACAAGTGACCTATAAAAATTTAACGGTACCTATTAAATAGATCAAATATCTATTCTTCTTTATTCCTTTTATTTAGCAAATCTGCAAAAGGAGACAATAAATACATAAAAAAAAAAATTCCTATTAAACAAAAAAGACATAATTTTTTTTTCTGTTAGCTAGGAATTCAACATAACCGCGAAATATCAACTAGGTATACATAATTTTTATCACAGACACATTTTGCTGAGTCACACAAAATAAACCTAACTTCTTTAACATTAATGCCACCAATCCCACATTGAACAATTTACATAGTCAGCAGTAGGTATGCGTGGACGCATGAATGCGTTGCACTCGGCTAACCTTGAACGATGTAATAAGTGAAAGAGGTGCAATTTGCCGTATCTGGCTAACGATCTGCGAGTACTGTTTCAAATGCATTATGTCTGTTCGTGTTTTGTTTTTGTTTGTTATGTATGATTAATGTAATTGATACGGTAAGAAAAAGTTTTTTTTTGTCGTAAATTGATTTTGTAGTAATATTGTAGACCAATACACCTAAATAGTGCTTTTACTATAAGTCATAATGTAGTCTACAATACCTTGATTTTTGCTGGTCAATAATAACATCAGATATAAAAAATATATTGCAAAAAAAATTATTATAGTTTTTTATTCAAGCAAAACAGTACGAAATAGTTCGTAACGGAACTGTACCTTCATCGTCCTTACAGTGACCTACAGCACACAAGTAATTAGTCATCTCCTCTGTATGCAACTTTTTTTTTGTATTTACATTGTAAATAGCTAAGTATTGAAAAATAAGCATAGGTAGTCTTTCCTTTTGAGTTTACCGTATTTTACTTAGGTATTTGTTTTTGAAATTTTTGTTCAATGTGAGAGAAATATAGGTGAGCTAAAACCTGATGAAAAAATAGAACTCAGAGGTACATTTTTATTTTATTTATTCCTATTTCAATTTACAGGTCATGATAACCATCATTCGATTTTCTAATACTTCTGTTAGTTGTCTTGACATGAAAATAAATATTTTGAATTCTATAATAAGCCTAAGGACTTTAACATAACTGGACAAACAAGCAAGGATTTTAGGGGGTAATTGCGCTTAAAGAGAATTACACACATACAGAAACAAGTGGTTAAACGATCAATCATAACTCAGTAACAGTAATGACACTCAGCGGTGCAACACATGAGCGCGTGCGCACCACGCAATGCCGACGCGATGCAATGTGGTGAAACGTTCCGTTGCTCACTGCAACCGTGACGTAGCACTTGGATGTTCCATTTATGAATTTTAAATTAATGGAATAGCCAGCAACTGCGAGTCAAGATTTGAGTACGTCAATGTGAACATTATGGTCGTGTTTAGTCGTGGTGGCCTAGTGAGTAAAGGACCAACCTCTCAAGTATGAGGGCGCGGGTTCGATCCCAGGTCAGGCAAGTACCAATGCAACTTTTCTAAGTTTGTATGTACTTTCTAAGTATATCTTAGACACCCCTGACTGTGTTTCGGATGGCACGTTAAACTGTAGGTCCCGGCTGTCATTGAACATCCTTGACAGTCGTTACGGGTAGTCAGAAGCCAGTAAGTCTGACACCAGTCTAACTAAGGGGTATCGGGTTGCCCGGGGAACTGGGTTGAGGAGGTCAGATAGGCAGTCGCTTCTTGTAAAGCACTGGTACTCAGCTGAATCCGGTTAGACTGGAAGCCGACCCCAACAGGATTGGGAAAAAGGCTCGGAGGATGAGTCAATGTGAACATTATGGAGTAGCAAAAGCCCTGTGTTATATTGAATTAATGTCAAAGAGGCTGGTGACTATTTTCACCCGTAGTACAGTTCTTGTCATAACAACTTTGCTGCTCCAAAGTTGGAACTAGTGACTTCAGAATGTACGAACAAAACTCTACTGCGAATACATAAAGGTCCGCCGGTGGCCTGTGTTGCTCTATGTACATAAAGCGTCAAATTTTTAACTTCAGAGAAGTTTTTTGACCAGAAAATAAATGTAACAAGAACTTCAAATACTTATTTCACATTTTTATTGGTTACTTTAAAACCAGCACTATTCTACGTGAGGCCAGACCGCAGTTACAAAGATTTCTACACTTAGATTTCAAGAAAAAGATTTACTATAGCAAAATTAGCTCCACTTTAGAATGTGTACTAAACAAAAGATGTCTAATAACACAAATAACACCCTCACTTCAATCTAGCGTCTTCAGCAATAAACGTAGAATATCCAGTACTACAATACAATGCCTAGATTCCTCTCAGTTTCATGACGTCACAGATATCGTACCGTCCATTCAAGACATAGCAGATTTAGTATTATGAACGCACCTTCGTCGCAATAAATCTTGTGTACAAGGATTATGGGCTGTCTTGTGATTTTGTTGCCTTGTTTACCTTCGTCATGTAGTGTAGAATAGGAAAAATGTATTGAATATATCTATACTAATATTATAAAGCTGAAGAGTTTGTTTGTTTGTTTGAACGCGCTAATCTCAGGAACTACTGGTCCGATTTGAAAATTTCTTTCAGTGTTAGATAGTCATGGTGGCCTAGTGGGTAAAGGACCAACCTCTCAAGTATGAGGGCGCGGGTTCGATTCCAGGTCAGGCAAGTACCAATGCAACTTTCCTTAGTTTGTATGTACTTTCTAAGTGTATTTTAGACACCATTGACTGTGTTTCGGATGGCACGTTAAACTGTAGGTCCCGGCTGCCATTGAACATCCTTGACAGTCGTTACGGGTAGTCAGAAGCCAGTAAGTCTGACACCAGTCTAACCTAGGGGTATCGGGTTGCCCGGGGAACTGGGTTGAGGAGGTCAGATAGGCAGTCGCTTCTTGTAAAGCACTGGTACTCAGCTGAATCCGGTTAGACTGGAAGCCGACCCCAACAGGATTGGGAAAAAGGCTCGGAGGATGTTAGATAGCCCATTTATCGAGGAAGGCTATAGGCTACTTTTCATCCCGGTACGGGAAGTAGTTCCCACGGGATGCGGGTGAAACCGCTGGCAGAAGCTAGTTTAATATATAGGTACCTATTTATGCTGAAAAAACTTTTCCTTACCTAAGTATGCATAAAAAAGGGAATTAATATAAAAATAGCTAAATGTGCAGCAAGGCTATTTTATTATACTTATTGCTCTTTACTTGGATCCTAAACATAATTTACTAGGTACGATGACTCCTAAGTTACGCTTAGAAACATGAAGGCCCGAAAGCAAAACCAGGTTTGTTTTAAGCCGGGAAGATAGACAAATTAAACAAAGGTCCTTTTGTAAATCAAAAACTTTACAGCTCCAACTAACTGGAGTAAAAATACTATAATTTTAAATAAACCTATCATTCCATTGCGTTCACATATGGCATTCAAACGTGAGAGAATCGCAATAAAATCACGTGCTATTAGCAAAGTCGCTCACCGTGAAAACTTTCATTATGCGAACCAGATTACAGAATAATTTACTTTATCTTTGCGAATGTTTGTGCGACGGACGAGAGGACATTCACCATGGAAATAGTTTACATTCATGCGTAGGAATTCATGATTTGCATTGATACCTTATCATCATTATTTTCATCATTATCCTTTTTCTAACTATATTGGGGTTGGCTTCCAGTCTAACCAGATGCAGCTGATTACCAGTGTTTTACAAGGAGCGACTGCCTATCTGACCGCCTCAACAAAGTAACCCGGGCAACCCAATACCCTTAGGTTAGACTGGTGTCAGACTTACTGGCGATAGACGAGAGGTCATTCAAAAGTTTGTAACCATTCAACGACTTCTTTGGCGCAATGCCGGACTGCCGAACTGATGGTAACAGGTTCGATTCCCGGTAGGTCAACATTTGTGTGATGAGCATCCTTGTTGGCTGTGGCCTGGGTGTTATCAGTTATGTTAGGACCCATAACACAAGCTAATCAATTACTTACCGTGGAGGTAACCGAACGTGTGTGAAAGGTGTCCAGATATTATTATATATACAAGGTGTTGATTTGCATTTGTGCCATACTTCAGGAGGAGGACATAAAATACGTAAATAATCGATTGGAATTACAGTAGACGGGAAATAGTTAATATGCACTGCTTTTTTTGTCATTGTAATGTCATAGTATTTCAGAATTAATCCAATTTTATGAATGAAATTTATGAATAATCGTTGCGTATGCTTTGTGTTTGCGTTTGTGTGAGGGCACCGCACGGTTTTAAGGCCAGTAACACACGCGCCAAGTTTAAATACGGCTAGATGACATTGACGGATTTCCGAAAAAAAATTAAAATCAAAAATTTTTGTACCAATTTTATTATTGATTTGGGTTGAGAATCATTAGTATAATTACGTCCTTGACTATGGCACGGATGCAAATCAACAGCTTGTATATAGCATATTTATGCGTAAAATACCAACCAATCTCCAAAAACCTTTGAAAGTGAGAAAATTCCATGAAACTATTGAAAGATTGGCATTTGAAATCATTTATTTCAGTATACAATTTTTTATTTGTACACAAAGCATATTTCTTAGAAAGCGGGTAAAATTACAGCTGTGACAGTAGAAGAAATAATTCGGAGAATCCATCTTATTAAATTTCATCAAAAAGAGTATTTCTGATAAAAATTCTATCCTTGACAACCCAGTCTTGGATAACTTATAGTCGGATTTTCACCATAATATTCACCATTGCAAAATTACTTTTTTTTATTTAGAATTACTCCATATATACTTACCTATCTCACAAAGAACACAAGCATAACTATTGGTTCTGTATCTAAGCATACATATTACATAACACAAAGTGGAAAAAAAACATATTGATTACACAAGTAAGTCGACTATTTTAACTTTAATTTACCTTGACCTTTACAAGCAAACTGGGGAATTCCAACTATAGTTTTAACTTGCACTGGTTTGGCAGACATTCAGGCATTTGACTACTTACCTACAACAACGCCTACCCATAGCTACTTTGACTATCCTTAAAAATACCTACCATAGCTACTAAGACTTACGTACTTACGGTCCATAACATCAGGTCGGTTCTACAATCCTCATCTTCGTTGTGTCAAGTGCTGTTTGTGTTGCTCGAGTCATAATAACGAATTGTGTTTCGGACGGCATGTTAAACTGCAGGTCCCAGCTGTCATTGAACCTCCTCGGCAGTCGTTACGAGTAGTCAAAAGTCTGTCACCGAGTCTTACCAAGGGGATGCCGGGTTACCGGGTTGAGGAGGCCAGATAGACAGTCGCTCGTTGTAAAACACTGGCACTCTGCATCTGGTTAGACTGGAAGCCGACCCCAACATAGTTGGGAAAAAGCTAGGCAGATGGTGATAGCTACTTGACTATTCACCAACACACACAAGCCTCCTCCCTTGCCATCAGTTTATCGGAATCACGCCTAGAGGATGGGAACTAACGAGATTGTGCGGCAATCATCAATTCACCTGCCAGCCCATGTGATTAGGCAGTTCATCTAGTTACAAGTCCACACAATTGATTGCAGCTTCCGTATGTACGAGTACATTCGATGCATTCATTTGCATTTATTAGCCGTAATGGGCAAGTTAAAGGAAGCCCAGTTTTGGCTCAAGGTGACCGCGAGTTTAAAATATGGATCAGGAAAATTATGCATGATAGCTCCTAAGTGGAAAATGTTTTAGGAAAATAATCTTTTTTTTTTAAAGTTCGATGATTGATGATGAAATGTCAATTTATCAATTCTGCTGAAGTTCAGTTGAACTTCGTGTTTAACAGAATTGAAAACTGAGAAAATGTTAATATGTTGATTTCTCTCTAATCTTTTTATGTATATTGCAACTTCATTCGCTACTATCAAACTACAATAATAAAACAAAGAAAACAACAAAAAACCTTGAAATACATTAGCGATGCGTTAACCTTCAAAAGGGTTACTAATTGAGCCGGAACTCATCAGTAGTTTTTATGTCAAAGTATTGAGTAAGCTGTTACTTGCCGAATTGTTTAACGCGTATTACATTAAGCGTGTAGTTTTCATCAATCATCAGTTCCAATAATCGACGAGTAATCAAATAAAAAAAGAGTACATAAATAAGCAGTCGAAGTATTTTATCTTTGACATTATCAAACAAATATGTTTAATTTACATACGCCAAAGATGTGTCAAATGACCCCTCCCGCTGTGGGTGCAGCATGAGGGAGTGTCAGACTCTTACTGATTCTTAATCCCTTTACCTATCAGGGCCGCGGTAACTCTTTCGAACAATCCCGCAGCCCTGGCAGGCTTAGACCCTGGGTCCCACTGACTAAAAGGACTAAAGGGTAATCAGATGTGTCAAATGACCTTAGGTCCTCACAGACAGAAATAGCATTAAAAGGACATCAATTTCAAAAAGGCAATTTTAATTGCACTCTCATTCCTTATTGAGGCACGAAAGGTGCAATTGTCACCCGGATCTAAAACACGGCTGACGATTCTTAGACATTTAAATAAAACCAATAATACCTAATGTCAGGTAAATGTTTAGTTAATCCAGTCACGTTTCGTGATGAAATCAACTTATTTTGATCTCCACTTGACATTGACATCCAGAATATAACTTAATTAACAAAAATAAAAGTTTGACATGTTCGTTTTAATTGTGATTTCTGATGAGTTGCTAAAATGCTAAGATGATTCATTTCTGAACGAGTTTGTTAATATAAAACCAGTATTTTTATCTTATAGAGGTATAATCAGATACAATCGAGGCCTAATTAAATTTTAAAATTAAGCTAATCTAAATGTTTAAATCATAGCCTTGATCAAGACAGATTTATGAGCTTATGTTTGTGTATAAGAAGAACTGCTATTTCTATGACTTCCTTTCGATCAGTTTGAGATAAATTAACGAAGCAATTTACCATGGCATGCTAGAAATAAGAACCTCGATGCTGAATTATGTACCTTCCAAAACACGAAGGCACTCGTCATGATAAGATCACCCATGCAATGACCAACAGCGCCAAGCGTTGCTTAACTTTAAGTTCTATAGACCCATTCGGCTGTATCTTAACCACGAACTCCTAAATATAATCTATGTAGTTTATCAATGCTATAACTACTAACATTAATGGATATCTAATTCATTTATTCTGGTATTTAAGCACAGTTCGACTGGATTAATACTTCAACACACGAACAAATAATCTTGCCATCACTTAAAACAACTGAAGACCCATTAGCCATTCGTATTATACTTCAAGAAGACGCTTACATAACAAAAGCTATTGTGTATTATACGAAAACAATTACTAGTACAATAGAATTCATAATAAAGCACACTCTACAGTTTTCCTTGTTCTTTGAGAAATATCTCGAATATTATTGAAAATAATTAAAAACGTAATTTGCAGGTCTTCCTGATGTTCTAAATTTATTCTTGTATTTTGCTTAGGATGTCTCTATAATTTGCAAAAACAATACACTATAGTTCCTAATAAGACCTTCCACAGACTTCAAATTTTTTGTCGGCCGTTAGTTCGATCGGCAAGCACATTACATAGATGCCGACTAAAAAGATAAATTGGATTTACGATTACCTTCAAACCTACCCGTGTTGCTCAGGCCCAGGAATTTAATCAGAAGTCTCCGGTCGTGTCAGATTGCCGGGCTATGAGTGTGTTTGCGCAAATTCTTCTGCACATATCCTGCATAAACAACTTCTAATAGAGAGAGCAGCCGCCGTGGCTGACATTTGGCGTGGACTTAATTATTATTATTTCAAATCTAAACAGCTAGTCTTCTTATTCTCAAGTTCAACTACAGCAAAAAAAAACTATTTTCTTCAAACAACTGTTTTCTTTGAACATTGTATATGGAAATTCGTAGTAAACAGTTGCTCTCAGAAAACTGACGTTTAACTTTTCAGTGAACTTATGCCTTATAATAATTTCATTATTCAGACATTACCCTGGCTAAGCTGACGAAGTACCTACCACAACTAATTCTGATTGTTGATGTAACGCTAACGCGTAACGGGTATCAATATAAATGATAGTCACGGTTATTTAATAGCTATAAATGAATTGCGTCGAATGATTGCGATCAGGGAGTATTTCAGTTCATATTGTATGGCACAATGGTGATTGTCAGCAATGCCATTCATGTTTACAGCTTTCTCGTCATTAGTGGGCAGTGGTATGATGTTTGATTTGGTATTTTTGTTACTGCATTTTATTTAGCTGAACGAAGGTGTACACGCAGGATTGAAGTAGTGCATTGTTTATATGTACATGCTGACATACAAAAATAATAACTAATAATAACTGAATAAGAACAAACTATCCAAACATAAGTGGGTTTGACCTACCTATTGCTGAACTTACAAGGTCGGAGCTAATGAAAATAATTGGAATAACTTCCCATCTTTCATAATAAAATATTTTTTGATATTTTCAACTGCGGTTTCACCAACACCCTGCATCGTAAAAAGAGGCTTCCTCTCAAATCCTGAAATTTCACTACACCTGGTTCAGCCGTTTTACCGAAATAGACTCACAAACCAACAATAATATATAGTAATCTTTTTCATGTGATTGAGAATATATTGCACCTCTATCGGTCATTGATTTTTCTAGAAATTATTGCATTACGTGTGAAGTAATCTCTCTTTCTCAATGCCTCTTGATCCTTCAGTAAACATCGTCCACCTTTGATTATGTTTAAACACCGATAAAAAAAGTAAACTATCATGAAATTTTCCCTATCAGATACTTCACCAAATAAGTACCTACGTTACCTTATGTTTGTCAAATCCTATTTACCTATTTTACTACTGTTGTATAAGTGAATATACTAAATAATATATATAATAATAATACTGTTGTATAAGTAAGGATGTTTGTAACTCATTCACCCAAAAACTACTGAATATATTTTGATAAAACTTGACAGAAATATTGCACACAACAGAGTAACACGTGGACAACTTTTTATCCATGTACCGGAATCAGTTCCTTCGTGACGCAGGTGGAAATATCAAATAAACACTCGATTTTTCAAACCATACTTACGAACATGAAAACAAATTCCAGCTCACCATTTTTCCAACACACTTTTCTATTTCCATCTTATATAATTTTAACCATGTTTTCCTAATCGCCAGCCTGCTTTCATAATGATTATTGTTTCGAATCCAATTTGTGATTCTTGTTACGGCACGCCTATGATTCAATTGTTATTGCTATTTGTTATTCAACTACATGTTTGGTTTAGGTTTAGGTACCAAAATCACTGGTTTTAGGTATTACCTGCCTTACCTACTTACGTGAAATGCTTATACTATAGTATTAGGTATTATTTGCCTACCCACCAGCTTTCCTTCTGGAGCCCTTTGTGTAGCTAGGCTGCGGTAACTCTTTCGAATAATCCCTACCTAACTATTTACATATCTATTTTTTTTTTTTCACACAATGTAATTGAAAGTAGTAACTAAGTAAGGCAATAAATTTATGTACCTACGTGTATGTAAGTAGTTAAGGAGACATTATGCCCTATGGATTTAAGTGTGTCAAATAACTCTGTTAAACATTCTCACGATAAGTATATAACTGAACCAAAAACTTCATCCTTTGTAAAATACTCACAAAGTATTAATAAAAACCAAATATTATTCAATTACTCAAAATTTAGAAGAAACCAATTATTAAAATATTTAAAGCTAACTCCGCTTGAAAATGTGGACGAAAGTATACCGGCAAACGCTAGGCCGGTAACTTTCTAGAACCACTACTTTTGTACTAAATATTCGAACGTGAAGGGATACATTTTTTTAACTCTACACTACAAAAAGGTCGCAAAATCAGGTTCAGGAGAACCGGAATTGCGTCCCAGTACTGGTTGAAAGACAAAATAACAAAGACTAACCTCCATTGTTTCATAGTCACAGCACACGTCTCCACATACCGCATTCATTGCACGCAGGGACCATTAAACGTTCGCTCAACGCATACCAAACCAACAGCAAACACTCAAGAAAATACAAAAAAATATTTTATTATAATACTAATTTATAATTAAATACTTAATCTAATTTATCACTTTATACTGCAGCATCGCTTCCGTGAGGGATTACATTATCTTTCTCGGTTACTTCTTCCTTTCCTTCAGAGGGGGTCGTTGGCTCTTTCCTTTCCTCGTCCTCAGCTACTGTGGTCGCGGGAGCCAGAGTTGTCGCCTTTTCAACCTCTTCTGGTTTAAATGGCTTGCCCGTCTCAACAATAGTGACTTCCCTGTCAACCTTTGAAGATTTTTCGCTGCTGTTCGTGATGGGGGCTGTGACTACAAGGTTTCCATCACTTGTTAACTCCGCAGTAACATCGGCACTGCTCGAGTTGACCGGCAACGCGTACGTGTGGAAGAACTGGCTGGCGAAGATGTCGTGGTCGTCCTGCTTAGCCTCGTGTGAGCCCTGGACGAAGATGAAGCCACCATCAACCTTGACCTTCAGGTTTTCTTTCTTGAAGTCCTTAACGTTCACAACAACTTGGAACTTGTCGTCGTCGGCGGTGATTCTAGGTCCGATGTCGGCGAAAGTGGGGAACAATTTCCACAGAGGCGCGAAGAGATTTCCAAAGAGAGGGAAGCTAAACCACGGGTTGTCGTAAGGTTCGCTTATGTCGTCGTCGGTTATCGTGGTGACCGGCTTCGGCACCGGCCGGTCAGTCGCCGGCACGGCGGCGGCCGTCGCAAGGATAGCGAGTACCGCAAACAATCGCGGCGAAAACATTTTGACGCGTGCACTCGTTGGTGATGCAACAAGAACTGAGCCCGCCGCGGGTCGCGGAGGCTATATAGAGGTGGTGGGGACAGGGGGGTGCGTAAGCGCATCGCTGCCGGTGACGATAGACTTGTAATGTAAATACGGCAATAGGTAGAAACAGCTTGCAGACGGATTGAGTTTACCTTTGATTCACGTTGAAGTTTGGAAACATAAATGGGTCGAACGCACATTAGATCAACATTTACATAATAAGTGGGATGCTTCTTTGTTTCAGGTAAAAATGTTATAAGAAGAGTATTGTTTAAGAATGTAATAATCCAACAATCCATGTCAGTGCCTATTCAGTAAGAAAAAATGCGCAATTGTAACTTCAGATACAATTAAAGTCATAAAACTGAGCTGGTAGCTAATGGAATAATGCGCTGTGTAGGCAGAATAGTTTCATTCCTCTAGCGTGTCTGTGTGGACGTCACTCTATGTGATTAGGCGCGACCTTGTAAGGCCGGCTTCTAGACTGATCTTAGCGAAATTAGCTCATTTAACACGTAACAATGAATCAAGCATGTATTGACTGCTTCCGATGTCACGTCGCAGTATGTGCGTGTCAGCAGGATTTTGTGAAAATTATAAGGAATTAATAAACGACTATGCGTGACATTTTTCATTATTGGTGAAATAAATATTTCTTTAAAAGTTTAAGATAAAACATACAATTTATAATATTGAGCTGCCAAAGTTTTGTTGTATTGATAATAACAATTTTGAATTTATTATTTCACATAACGTACCAAGAAATGGGTAGAGTATATTTTAATATTTGAAGCTTTAATATACCTAACATATAAGATAATAATAATTGATAATTCATTATTATCAGAAACCGAGTTATAAAGGTTATGAAACAAAATGTTTATATTTAGCCACAAAGCTTACTTTTGTGGCTTCTTCCGATGATACAATACGTATTGATATTTGAAGCCTTACGACTGGAAACCCTTAGCTAATTCCAAGAAATATTTAATAATATTTTCATTAAAAAATATATAGCTTCCTCATCACCACCCACTGGAAAAGAACCCAAGATCCTTTCAGCATTGTCTTGTTGGATGACAATGCTTAGCTTAATCTAAGTTTCATTATAAATAAACACGACTGGCTGCTTAATCCTATATACTTATGATCTTGGACACCAATGGCTGATAAAAAGGTGAAGGAAAACATCTTGAGGAAACCTGGACTATTAAGTCTGAAATCACCAACCCGCATTGATCAAGCGTGGTGATTAATGCCCAATCCTTCTCCGTGTGAGAGGAGGCATGTGCCCAGCAGAGGGACGATAAAAAGGCTGTAACATTATTACCCCAACTGTTCTCGGTTACAAGTAACCCGAGGGTCAAGAGGTCAGATAGCTCCATGAAAAATATAATATGCATCTGGGAAAGGCTAGGCAGGTGATGATAGATATTTCCCTACATCAGATAACCGTGGATACTTACCATTGTTCTTAGGCTATTAAATCAGCCCCTTGACTTAATAACTTCATGCATTTTAATTAACTATAAATCCTTAACTATTAACATAGTTCTCTCTATCTCTATACGCCTTACGCGAAATTAAAAAAACTACCAACCTACAAACAACACTTGCCACATATTATGCTTACGCCCAAGCGTGGCTTAGTTATGGCATCATATTATGGGGTAATAGTACAGATTCGCACACCATTTTTACCTTGCAAAAGAAACTCATCCGGATAATAACCAATATAGAACAAACAGACAGCTGCAAACCACATTTCCAAAAGCATAAAATTCTCACACTTACCTGTTTATACATCCTAGAAGTATGCAAATTCGTCCGTCATCACCCTGAATTCTATACTACCCGACAAGATATTCAAAGTAAATATAGCCTACGACACAAGAATAGATTAAACCTACCTACATCTCACCTTAAAATACATTCTTCCGGTCCGCTAATAATGTCAATAAAAATATATAACAACTTACCTAAAACGATCAAAGATGAAACGAAAACGACTATGTTTATAAGTAAATTAAAGAAATTTTTACACTCTAAATGCTACTATACAATAAAAGAGTACATGGACGATAAGTCAATAAAAAAATAATAAACACCAATACAAACAATAATATAAAACAAATATAACAAACAAAAAAAGAAAAAAAAAAGGCTTTACATACAACTTTACAACACACTCTCACGCACACACACATACACAACAAACACACACACACACACACACACACATAATAAGATAAGAATGTAACATGTTAATATATTTCAGTTTTTTTTTTTTAGTAATAAGTATAGATTTAATAAAACTAAACTAGGTAATAATGATAAGTACTGCAAACCTCTCCTACCACTTTATGCTGTGCCCTACCGGGTCCATATTGTTTCTAATATATTGTTTAAACTTTATAAAAATACCACCTGTATTACATATGGAACGCAAATAAAGATTTGAATTTGAATTTCTGTTTTTATTTCATCCGGTCACATAACTTTGTCATGAATGAAGCTGTGAAGTGTAAACATTGCTGTTTTAACCGACTTTTCAAAAAAGGAGATGGTTTACAGTTCGGATGTTTGGATTGTTTAGGGTTACTCGAAGTATAGTAGATCAAATAAAACACTAGTTTGAAATGGATGTCCTATTTTGAAAAAAAAAAACATATGGAACGCAAATAACTCTGGCCATGCCGCTGTTTCATACATTGAAAGTCGACCTGTAAGGGACTACTGGATAGAAGGAAATACACAAATGAAAACGAAAAGATGACCCAGAAAGTCTACGTGGTCTAGAAATAACAAGAACATTTTTTCATTGCACTAGTTTTTTTTTTTAATAACAGTAGGTTTCTCTATTTTACAATATATATTATGTAAGAAAGTTATGTCTGAAACTATGCACAACTAAACATAAATCATTGAAAATAAGTAACATTAACTCAATAACACATTTAAATAATAAACCGTTATCGACCACCAACTATAATTGCATTTCTTCCAAGAAATTCCATCTATGTGTAAGATAACACTAGAATTTTCTTTAAAAACAACGCATTATTAACATTTCTTCAGGCGTGACTCAGAGATTGACTTTATACCTTCGACTCTAAATGACTCAGTTCATGCTTATTCACTATAAATTACGCATAACCATTTAATGATATGAGCCATTTTTCCTGCAATCATTATATTCGCATTTTTCTCATGCAATTTGATTTGTGGCACTGAAAATATATTCTAAAGTCAATTCTAAGTATGAAACTACATATTTCAAATCGAACCTTTTGTTTTTTTAATTATTTTATGCCCCATAAAATTTGGTATAATAAAAAACTATAAGTATTATGTATTAATGATAAAGTACTTAGGTATGCTTCATGCCAGTTTATAAAATATTTTTCCCATAAAAATAAGCTGGACGCTGAGTAAATAAAGTACAGAAAAGTACATAAACTCTAGAGAAATATTGACACGAGCAAGAATCAATAGCCCAACATTTAATTCTTTATAGACACAACATAGAATGATTTCCTTCCTCAGAAGCTGTCCAAACGGAGCACTACTTAAATATTTGTTTCGTGAGACTTCGCTGCCTTTTGTATTACGTTCTTAAGTCTGCGTTCAAGTTCAAGGGCGGTTCTTTGTTGGCCTTAGATCATTTTAACAATCGGATACGCCATTTCTGCCCCTTCTTCTTTGTATTGAGTGAGGTTTAATCACAATTTTATCAAATCCGCCTCTGATTTAGATTTTTAATGACGTCCGTTACTAGGTAATAGTTGGGGACGTCGGCTTTACGTGTCCTTCCAGGCGGGTGTTTAATAACCCACCAGATACTTCAGCCCGATCTAGGATTGAACAAAGGACCCCGTGCATACTACTATTGCTTGTGACAACGAAGCAGGTTTTCGCCTGTGTCAGACTTGGTAGTTATACTTAAATACTTATATATAAACGTACACATGTTTGTCAATTTTGCGTAACGATGTGATAAAAAATGCCTGAATGAGCTATCATTATTTAAATTGGCGTATTGTTTTTGTATAGAGAGTTATTGCCCTGGCGGCTCCGGATATTTAAACAGTCTAAGTCAACCTCGTAATGTATTCGACATCAACTCGATAACTTGTGTTTGAAGGATTTACTCTCTGCGGTGGAAAAGGCTTTATTGTTTGGCTTTATGAGATATCCTATAGGTATTTGCGGAGGTGGATTTCAGAAAAGTTTAAATCCTGGATTTCATGGTTTTGACTTACTTTACCGATTGTCTACAGCTACTAAAATTAATTGTACTATATACATATATTCAGTTACTTACTTACAGTATTAACTTATTTCTTTTATTTATTCGAAAGTATATAAAAAATACATATATACTCCTAGATGTTCTGGTAAATATATTCTTTCCATTTTTCTAGACCTTTTTCAATTGAAAAGAACATACTAGATATACCTAGGTAAGGTGTAGCAACACTTCGTTATGTCATTTGTTTTAATAAACATCAGCGCGGTTTCAATACAAGAGTTTTTATATCTTTATCTTTATTTTTGTTTCTATAATAAGAATGAATTAAGCCTTCGTTCCTTGAAGGCAAACCAGGTTTAAATATGAAAGAGTGAAGGCAAAACGTTTCTATAAATAAAACGCTTTTGTCAATAATGTTATTACTGCTTACCTAGCCCTTAGAGGTCATTATTATCTTCCTATCTAAAACTAGCTTAGTTCTGCCAGCGGTTACACCCGCATCCCGTGGGAACTACTTCCCGTACCGGCGATAAAAAGTACCCTATAGCCTTCCTCGATAAATGGGCTATCTAACACTGAAAGAAATGTTCAAATCGGACCAGTAGTTCCTGAGATTAGCGCGTTCAAACAAACAAACAAACAAACAAACTCTTCAGCTTTATAATATTAGTATAGATGGGTAATTATATTTAACTAGCTTCCGCCAGCTGTTTCACCCTCATCCTGTTGAAACTGTTCTGCACACACGGATAATAAACTTAGATAGCTCTTTTTCTATGCAATATTTTTTCAAATTGGTCTAGCAATTCTTGAGATTTTTGATTATTACCTTTATATTCTTTTAATGTAATCGAAAATTTTAATATATGATACCCATGACGACGTCGCAATTGCGAGCAAAAAATCTACATTGGATAATTTGTTAATCCTACATAACAATACATTAAACAATAAACAAACTCATTAACAGCTTATTACGGTTGATTAACGAGAACAATTTAAATAATTAGTGCATTTCACTTCATGCTCACTAATTTTATGCTATTTGCCGATAATTATGAGCTAATTATTTTGTACCAAATGACTGCCTCTAGGTAGAGTGCGGGATTATTCGGAATAGTTACCGCGACCTGGTATACAAAGGGCTCCAGAAAGATCATAGTTGGAACATAGTAAATACCTTCTTATAAATCTTCGAAATTCTAATGGAAAAGTACCACTGCCATCTTAATACCTACCTATCTCAATATTAACCCTGGGCACCTTATTATAATAAATGGTTTTAAAAAACCCGAACAAAGTTAGTGGACTAAACCTATTACTAAAGCGGGTACTTCTTAAAACCACGTTTTATAACAAGGTGGAAAGTGTTCAGCCTTTTCATTGCAACAACATATCTTCTTTCTCCTGCCCTGTTCCCAAATTTTACTTGGGGTCGGCGCAATATGTAATTTTCTTCCATTTTCCCCTGTCACTCGTTATACTGACACAGGACACTCACTCCCTTCCTATTCATATCATCTTTCAGGCAATCCATCCATCAATTGCAACAACATATCAAACAAATAAATCACATCCGTATTTATATATGATAGTACACTAACTATATGCCACGGGTAAGATATACCTCTATATCTCTACCTAACCCTTTTGTTTGTTATAATATCAATATACACTGGTTAACTGACAAGAATACTAACGACATGATTGAACCTCGTTATGAGGTCACTTTAAGGACTGATACGTGACTTTGAACAGGAATCCTTAAGGTATAATGTATCACTAATTATTTATTAGGTACCTTTGCTTCAGACATGAGTTTAAGTTTCGATATTTGTACCTGAATGTACTAGAATGAACTAGCCGTTCTCTGCAGTTCCACCGGCGTCCCGAGTAAATTAATGCTTGCACTCAGATAAAAGAAGTCTATGTTGTTTCTCGGGCTTTAGACTATCTCCGTCTTACCACAAAAGCCTTTAAACGTCAGTTTAAGACTTGTCTAAAAAAATGACAAATTATGACGTTGACATATATGGTTCATTTTGCAGCCACAATTTTTTTAGACAAGTGTAAAACAGGTGGTTAAGTTTTTGTAGTAAGGCCATCTGGGTTTTTAAATTTTATTTAAATCCGTTCAGTACTTTTGTTGTACCTAAAAGCCTAACAAATGGAGTTATTTATAATTTTCTACCGTTCACCTATGTGAATGTATCTTAAACTAGTCTTTGGGTCCATTGAAGATTTAAAATATATATTTATAGCAATATGTACCTAGCACTAGGTACATATACCTGCGGATGTAGTAATACTTGTTTTTTGCAAATCTTATGTCTCAAATTAATACACACATACAGTAATTACCTTTCAGGTTTTCCAGTTAATGTTCAAAATAGTTTTCAAATTATAATGCTGCTTTCAACTCCACTTTTAAACCTTACACATTTTTTTTAAATCATTTATTTCATTTAGGCCTTCACAAGCACTTATGAACGTCAAAAAATATAAACAAAGTTGATTCTAGTTGCCCATTCCAAAATTAGCTTCCTATGGAGAAGAACGGGCAAGAAACTCCATGGTTAGTCTTTTAAAAATAATAGGTATTACAGTTTGTATGTACATACATAATACATACTATACATATACATACTATAATAACATGCGAAGATCATGTAGAATCACAATAGACAAAGAATATTAGAATAAAAAAAAAGATTAAAATGCTACATGGTGATCACATTTACAAATCAGTTTATATTTTTGTACAAAGTTACAAACAAACAATCAAATCAATCATTGCTTATTATGTCAATTTGATCGCGTAGGTACTACAATTAACCAATGAAAACAATGGTTGAACCGTAAACAATATTGTCTATGGTGACATTGTATTGAATCGCTCAAGTTTCTGTAGTAAAACAGGTATTCTTACCGACGCAGTTATGTGTGCAATTCATAATATTATGAATGTTATACATATGTATTACAATATCGAACAGTTCTGAAGTATAACAGTGAATTGTTCCATTTATCATCATTGGCCGAGCTTTTTCTCAACTATGTATTGGTCGGCTTTCAGTCTAACCAGATGCAGCTGATGAGCTGACCTCCTTAACCCAGATACCCGGGCAACCCAATACCCTTAGGTAAGACAGGTTGTCTTCTTCTAGTTTGGTTGAAGAAAATTCCAATTCATTTTTATCCATCATAAGTATATGTATATTGTAATTACTAACACAACGGATCTTGATTATCTGAATAAATGACTTATTATTATTTTTATAGGTTCCCTTTTGACCGATACTTCACATGATGTGATCGAAGGTGGAGCACGCTTACCTAGTAGTAACCTATTCACTCTGAGTCCCGAACATATTCATTGTTTTGTTGTACTCAGAAAGTTATTTCGGCGGGACGTGCTCTATCTATCAATAATTGTATTGGCCTCTGAATTTTCTAAGAACCTAGCTTTTGATGTAACTACAGTGCCATGCTGAAGTGGGAATTTGGGATCTTTCAGGATTCCACTCTAAGTCAAAGGTTGTAGCTATACCTACCATTTTCATACAAAGCTGTAAGAAGATCATCACTGACCAATCAAACGAAGGGTGGATCATATGAAAGTCAATATGGCTTGAAATTACTACTTGTAAGATGCAAATATAGAAGAGTATAGAAGGAGAAAAACTTGCTGCACCGACCCCAAATAATATTGAGCTAAAGGCAGGAGGTTGATGATGACCTTCAAAAAGTCCTACTTCTCATTAACAAGCTTAACATTCAGCTCCTCAAAGACATACGACCCTTAAATTAACAAACATCCAGTTTAAATTACCGTCCATTTAATAAGTTTGTCATTTAATTTGAGCAGACTTCACAGTAATTGTCAGACACAGTTGTCTGCAGTTGAACCTAGTCTAGTCCGAAATGAAGCAATCAGTAAGTTTTGCGAACTACCCGAGAAGTTTGATTAGCCTGTGTTATTAGTTGTTTTGTGTGTCTGTTACAGCCTCCGTATACTGTAAACTAAACTGTCGGCTGATAGTTGGCATACAGTTCATCTTAAATCGTAAATCCAATTAAAGTTTTTAGTCGATCTGGGGCCCGATTCTCCTAATTTTACTTAAGCGCCATACGATTCACGTTCGACTAGATTCGACTGAGATCCGATCCCGACTCGATTACGATTGAATCGTATGTGGCATTCCGCTATTTTTTCTTTGAAATAAACGTTTTTATCCTTTTCTGAATGACATTCAATAATGAATCATTTTGTCAGCAAATGATTTACGATTGCAAAATGATTGTACAGCAAACTACCGTTTAGACCAAAATCACCAAAATAGCAGACCAATCGCACACCAATCAAATGTCAATCGAATACGATTGGTCTTTTATTAGTAGCAGAATGCCCGATATGGTTAAAACTGCTATTGCGATCATATTGCGATTCGATTTCTATTCGATTTTGACATTATTAACTTAGGAGAATCGGGCCCCTGATACCGGCTGGACACCTGATAGTTGTAATGTGTGCATTAGTTTATGACTCCGATATAACGATCGGCTGACTAAAAGTTTACAGTGTGCGGAGGATCTTAGTTTGATCGGATTGTAGATGAAAATGCTTAGGGTCAATTTTAATAATCTATTTGATTTCTAGTTATTTATAATTAACTTACGTTTAATTGACTGTGAGTTGTTGACCGTTTGTTTTGACATGTAAAAGTGAATTAAAAATTAACCATGGATATCTCACATTACTGCTTATGGTTATCAATCACATTTAACAAAATGGCAGTAGGTATTTTCTAAAACGTCACAAATACTAATGAAAATAACATTTACCATCTAAACATACGTTTTATTTATTTACACTTGAGTTCTAAAAATGTAGTGACAAATTGATTTGACGCTACATTGCAAATCAACTTTATAAACATTAATTTATATTTTCATGGCGGGTTTTCCCTCTTGTTTTGTCATCGTGTAAAACTCACAAAGGCTGTGAGTCATAAATAAGAAATTAGTGCCATACTTTTCTGGCCATTACAATTTATCCATTGGAATATCCCGCAAACGTATTTTTGTATAGGTACAACACCAAAATTGGATGTCAGTAGGTATGTCATAAGTATTGAAAGTCAATGATGAATTGTCATAATAACTTAGCAACCAAGTGTTGCACACAAAACTCGATTTTCAATTTGCATCAATGATTTACTCATCGGAAACAATGAAACATCCCTACACAATGTTGGTAACAAACAGGTACAGTCATACACACAATACATTGTACAGTATGAAGTAAGTACAGTCATAAACACAGGTACAATCTTATTATCTTCGTGTTCGAGTGTAGATGGAAAGAAAATATCGGAAGCGATCGGTGTTTGTTTTTGCAATAACTTGTACCAGTCAGGTGGAGAAAATGATACAAAGTCTTGGTGATGTTGACAGAGCTTGCATGGTTACCAAAAGATATAGATGTGTTTTAAAATGTTGAAGTACATTTTCGCCACCAGTTACGTTTTTAGCTTACTTTTGTGTCAGGTAATCTCACTTCATATACGATTTTTTCTTTGAATGTGTAGGTAAGTATATAAATCAGTATTTTACCTAAGGAAAATCCAGCCCAAAACCAATTACTGCACCTTGTTGTACAAGATTTAATGTTCCCAGGTGATCAAAGATCATTTTGACTAATGCAAGGATCATTAGTCAAAATGTTCTTTACAAAGGTTGTTAAACAGGTCAATACAAGATAGTAGTGGGATAAACTAATAAAATAATGACTTGCACAAGACGGCTGGCAGGAGCTGGATGCGAGAAGCTGAAAATCGATCTCAGTGGCGTGCACTTGGAGAGGCCTAAGTCCAGCAGTAGACTGCAATAGGCTGACGATGATGATGACGATGAAACTAAAGCCTAAATCAACGAAAGTTATAACATATACATAGATACAAGTATAATATATTATCTAGAATATTATTACCTTTATAACTCTTTAATACACACATGAACACTTTGATAACGTATGTATGTACCCGCATCCCGGTGTGGGCCAAGGCTATTTTTGAACAATAAAGTGACAATGACGAACCTAATTTGGGAAACATAATAATCCTTTTCAGATGTAAATGTTGTGTCTGAATGTGCTTATATACTGAATTTGTATTTTGAGCTAGTTAGTCGCTAATACTTTTAAAAATGTTTAGTGGACATGTTAAACTGAAATGTACTATCAAGTCTGAAGATTTAAAATGTTAGTTCCTCTTTCTAGCTACTAATTAACTGGTCCACGCGTATAGAAAAAGGATATTTATATCCTTCCTCAGGCTCTAAACTATCTGTGTAAGAAATGTCGTTTAAATCGATGAAATTATTGATGATTTAAATTTTGATGTAAACACCAGTCGGATAGCGTTACTTTCGTATTTTTAATATTAGAAATAATTCAAACGTAAGTCTGTTTAAAGGTACATCGAACTCATTTATCATAGAATACACAGTTTTATATAAAAACTAACCCAATAAAACAGAACACGTTACACCAACAAGTTAACCACTTGTTATTTTGATGCGCCGTAAAATTTTCCTTGACTTTTTTTGTAAGCCTGCTAAGTGGCAATCCTTGAACTTGGAACAACCTACATAAGTACTTACCTATCTATACTATACATGTAAGTACAGGAAAACTACCATAATAAACCTATACAAGAGAGAAAAATATTGAAGAAACTGGCTGAATCTCAATTCCTGCCTACATTTACGCTTAATATTAGGTGGTTTTAAATCTACTAAAAGCCCAACTTTAGACCTAAGTTCAAGGTGTCAATTGGCTAAAAAGAGTAGACCAGAAGATTCGTAGAAATACCTAGAATATTAAAATATGAATTTAGGTATACTAGCAACTGACAACTTGGAAGGTATCTTATATCTATTTGAACTGCTAGTGTCATTGTAGTGTTATTTGTTCAACTGAATCCATGATCTATTTAAGTAATTTCCAGAAAGTATTGCACATCGTTAAATCAGCTGAACAAATTATTTGGCAAATATATTTATCTGACGTCATATTTCCTGTAACACTTGGTCACACTTACACATTGAGTAATTGTAGGTAATTGTTTATATTTTATCAAGTTCGCTGAATTTTGTCACAGTATTTATGTGAGTATAATAATTACAAAATATATCCATGTTTCGTTTACAGTATCATCACCAGCAAGCACAAATCATTCGCCTTTTCTTTCCTTTCTCATGACATGACATGACTTCTTCCACACTTCTCTGTCTCACGTCATCTCACAAACTACTTTCTTTTCGTGCTACTTTGGTCTGTTTCTTTGTGTATACGGTAGACTCAAAGGTAAAGTTTATGATATCATATAATTTTACGCTTTCACTTCTAAGGATAAATGATGAGATAAAGATGAGAAGTAGAAGATTGTCATGGTATGGGCATGTAATGAGGAAAGATGATAAGTGTGTGCTAAGTATGAATGTAGATGGATAGAGAGGAAGAGGAATACCTAAGAAAAGATGGTTGGATTGCCTGAAAGATGACATGAATAGGAAGGGAGTGCGTGTCAGTGTCATCAGTATGAGATCAAAGGGGGAGGCCTATGTTCAGCAGTGGACGTCCTATGGCTGAGATGATGATGATGATGATGAGTGTCAGCATGACGAGTGACAGGGGAAAATGGAAGAAGATGACATATTGCGCCGACCCCAAGTAAAATTGGGAACAGGGCAGGAGGAAGAAGAAGACATCTAAGGATAAATATTAATACTTCAACACGCAACCAAAATCCTTTAGTAATAGTAGATGCTCACAACGTAAAAGCATGAACTTCCCAAAATTTCAACTTTAAAGCCTTACCAACTGGTTGATAAACCAGTCAGCCGAAGTAACATATGTAGGTATGTATACTTAGATGTAAGTATAAACTGACTCACGATGTTACCTACGTAAGTAATGATAAACTTGGCACGACGCGCATTTATGTTTGAAAATATACGCGCTCCTTCCAGGAATAGTGTTGAGGAAATCACGATGATATCAGATTGTTATCTAATTATAGTCTTATTTAATAATAGATTCAACTTGCTGTTTGTTTTCTTTACTGCTCTTATGTGTTCCATCATCGTCAACAGCTCAGCCATAGGACATGTATAGGTCAACATAGGCCTTATGAAACCATTATTCTTTATCAATATTTTTTCTAACTTGAATATATGTAGATTCAAGGAGTAATACTACGCCGTGTAAAACGAGGTTCTCTAATCACTATATTTGCCTTAAAAACACTGCATATTACCAGCATTGTAATGAGAAATTGCAACTAACCTCAGTTCAATTCCTGAACTATCTCATTTATCTTCAGGATCTGAACTGTTCATAATTCCATCTTTGTAGCTAAATTCTAGTTAACTCTAGTCCAATACGTGATCTTATCAGTTCAAGCTGACTTTCCTCCCTGAGGATATTAATGCTTCATGCAGTCATTGTAGTCGCGAACATTATTATCGAAGTTAATTGGATTATATGGTTCGGTAATGTAATTTTGAATAGTTGCCACGCCATCGGAATAAAGGTCAGTTTCGAAAACGGAGTAATTTGAGGTCAAAATTGACTTTACTAACAAGGTGATGAATGAAATAGGTAATGAGAATTTTCGTTTACAATATATGTATATAATAAACATCATAAATGTGTACAACGAGTGATAATTACATATATTAGCGATCCCCTTAAACCTCATCAAACGAAGATCATCATTCACAATACTTTTCTTTTGCATAAAGAACCGGCCAAGTGCGAGTTGGACTCGCGCACGAAGGGTTCCATACCATTATTTATAAAACGGACAAAAAAATCACGTTTGGTGTATGGGAGCCCCCAAAATATGTATTTAATTCTAGTTTTCAGTATTTTTTGTTATAGCGGCAACAGAAATACATCATCTGTGAAAATTTCAGCTCTATAACTATCACGGTTCATGAGATACAGCCTGGTGACAGACGGACGGACGGACAGAGGAGCGAAAACAATAGGGTCCCGTTTTACCCTTTGGGTACGGAACCCTAAAAAATATAATAAAATGAAATATTTATTTTTGTATATTTGGAACTAAATATGATTTTCCTAAACATAGAGCAATTAGACGGGCGAGTAGATGAGTTGAAACTACTTACACCTAACTAAAAAATACTGTTAAAGGAAGCATCAAATTCAGATGACATGAAGAATTACTGAATTACTAAGCCATCACAAATGATCCTAATTCTTCATGACAACAACGTTCTAGACTTATTCATGTGACTACCATGATTCAATCGTACAAAGGTACATAATTCAATTACATACATGGTTTATTGTTACTTGTAGAATGGGTTAACCCATCTACGTCACTAGGTAACTTAGTCTTTGATCTGTAGTGTTAGGCACTAAATGGGTACTAAGTATTGTTTTTTATTCCTTTGTGTGATTGAATAGGTATTTAAGTTGTGGATAATTTTCTTCCATTTTCTAGAAATGTTTCTAGTTCATGTGACAGTGTTTATAGAATAGAAGAGATTATAAATGTTATTATGTTTGATAATGCATGTTCTTTACAGTTATAACACTGTTTTCAAATGCTAATATTGATGAACATTAGTCATATTTATTAAAACTTATGGCTAAGTAATAGGTGACATGGGTCGAGCAACGTGTAGCGCGATTTCTCCGTGGTTTGTGTCACAACGAGTTCCTCCGAGTATTGATAGACACGTTATATGGGCTGTTTCCAGCTGTATGTATATGTACATTTGAACATCTTTGGCAGTTGTTACGGGTAAAACCCACAACAAGTCTTAATGGCTATCGGGTTGCTTAGGTAACTGGATTGAAGAGATCAGTTGGTTGGTCGGTCCATATAAAATACTGATTCTCATTTAGAAGAAGTAGACTGGAAGTCAACTTTAACATCGCTAGGAAAAGGCTGGGCAAATCGCAACAATGTGATACCTTAACCAGTCGACCACTGTTCAACAATAACTACTACATACGCAATTATACCCATAACATGTTGACCATTGAATCCACTTTAAAACCATATCAATAACTTAGACAAATATTGAGGTACTTTGTATGCACAGCATAGCAACGGCTAGGCATACCAATTTAATGCAAACGCTATAATGTTCACTCGTAAATTATGACCAGTCCGTCTGTTCGTTTGTAAATATTATGTTCTACGTTGTTTGACGCAAATTCCAGTTATGTAATAATACCTACATGTGGTTATGTCTGTACCTATGTAAGTTATTGCTATTCTTTATGTAACTTATTATATTATTGTTTATGGTAACTGATTGTATTGTTCAATAAGTTGTCAATTTCGTCTGCTAGGTAAGAAAACATCTTGAGACAGCATGTATTTGAAATTCACTATGATTGAAGTTACAGTTTGAAAATGTGATTCTTCACAAATAAATAAAAGTGGAGTGAATGTATGCGTGTGTATGTTTTAGTATATGGACACCAACAAGGTACATATACCAAACATATTTTTTTCCAATTTTTATCCGACTGTCTGTATGTTTGTTCGGGTTGAAACTTCCACGAGCAGGCAGCTGGTGTAATTAATATATCTTGTTTGAAGCGATTAAGAACCATACCCTTTAATATTTTCGGGTTTAATGATGTTACCTAAACCACGCAAAGTAAACAATAGTTTAAGTTATAGTTAAGTTAGGTACCTACCTAATAGAAACGTGATCGATGAATAGTCTGCAGTAATTAAGATAATATACCACAAACAACTATTCTTAGAAGTTAAGCTTCGTGACTGGTGTATGTAAATCGATTATCACTTAACTATTCAATTTTCGATTTGCTTAAGATTATGTTGAAAAGGAATATTCCTACTGCAATTATCTTAGTAAAAAAATACTGTTAGGTACTTAGCTGTATAAAGTAATTTGTAATTTTATGCCGGTAGTTGTGGGCAGTCAATTGGGTATGCGTCAGGATCGCTGTCACAACTCACATTGGACGTTGGACTCTGCCGTGGCTACAGGTTTTTTCCAAAGAGTTACTATGGATAATCTGTCAGTAAAATAAATGAATCTTCCTTTCATTGCACCTACAGCGGGTAGAGTGACCTGATAGTTTACCACGTCAAAAAAGGGGATATTAGGTTGCCCAAGCAGCTGGGCTGACGTGAGAAGATTAGCAGCATGCCTTCCATCCTGGTTTTCAAACTACTGATCTCCGTGAAGGAGAACATTTTTAAGGATAAAGTCAAAATCAATAACCCTACACACAAACAAAGACAATAAAAACTTTAACATGCAATATTCAATTATAGCTTTATCCACAAAAATGCACGCGATGTATTTTCCATATTGTTTCGAATCACATTTGATCTTCACAAGGTCGAATATACCGATATTGTTTACGTACGTGATAAGCATAATAATAATCCAAGTCAAATAATGTTCTAATTGGATACTGAATAAATCCCAATGGCTACTTAAGCAATATCTGTGATTTACTGAATATCTGACTAATGACTGCTGTGCACGAAGTCTTGGGTTTGATTCCCGAGGCAGGCCAAAATCGTAAGTTTTAGAAGCTTTTACAAAGCTGCCCGTGGTCTGGAAGTTGGTGAGAGCACCTTGGTGTCGGCCTGTGCCTGATCTCTCTCCCATGGTGTCGGAATACCGTCCCATAGCCCATAGACCCATGCGAGTGAATAAATAGTGAGTGCACTTGTATCTCCGCAAATGCTTGTACAGTGTAATATGTCCTGCGCAACTGGCTGATATCCTTAATATGAGAATAGTCTCCGTGGCCAATTCTATCTGTTATTTAGCTAATTGATTTACAAACACTCACACATCTTAAAAAAAACGATGAACAAATCTTCAATAATGTTTAAGTACTGTTATTTATTGGCAGAACATTCTAGGTGATAATGCGGTACTTGAAGTATTACAACTTGACAAATTTATGTATGTGTTACTTACATCTTTACACCAATAGCGTAATGGATGGATTTTTCCATATTTACTCGTATTTCTATTTAACATGTGAAAGAAATTTGTTTGGCAATAAATTAGAGCTTTACTAAACCTGATTTTTACCCACGACGGAACGGAGCAGGTATATGCGTTTAGGGTGAGAGATGTGCGTTTGTGTGTTTGTGTGTTTGTGTGTTTGTGTGTGCGTTTGTGCAAAGTAATGTTCCCACATATCTTCTAAACTAATGACCTGATTTTGATGCGGTTTTCAATAAAGGGTTTGTGTTCGATGAGTTCATGTTCTTAGATAGGTGTCATGGCTGTAACTCACTAGGGGGCGCCACAATATTAGTCCAAACAGCAAAGTAATGTTCCCACATATCTTCTATACTAATGATCTGATTTAGATGCGGTTTTCAATAAAGGGTTTGTGTTTGATGAGTTCATGTTCTTAGATAGATGTCATGGCTGTAACTCACTAGGGGGCGCCACAATATTAGTCCAAACAGCAAAGTAATGTTCCCACATATCTTCTATACTAATGATCTGATTTAGATGCGGTTTTCAATAAAGGGTTTGTGTTTGATGAGTTCATGTTCTTAGATAGATGTCATGGCTGTAACTCACTAGGGGGCGCCACAATATTAGTCCAAACAGCAAAGGAATGTTCCCACCTACCTTCTAAGCTAATGATCCGATTTTGATGCGGTTTTCAATAACGTTTTTGTGTTCAATGAGTTCATGTTCTTAGATAGGTGTCATGGCTATAACTCACTAGGGGGCGCCACAATATTAGTGCAAAAGAGCAAAGTAATGTTCCCACCTACCTTCTAAACTAATGATCCGATTTTGATGCGGTTTTCAATAAAGGGTTTGTGTTTGATGAGTTCATGTTCTTAGACAGGTGTCATGGCTGTAACTCACTAGGGGGCGCCACAATATTAGTCCAAACAGCAAAGGAATGTTCCCACCTACCTTCTAAGCTAATGATCCGATTTTGATGCGGTTTTCAATAACGTTTTTGTGTTCAATGAGTTCATGTTCTTAGATAGGTGTCATGGTTGTAACTCACTAGGGGGCGCCACAATATTAGTGCAAAAGAGCAAAGTAATGTTCCCACCTACCTTCTAAACTAATGGTCCGATTTTGATGCGGTTTTCAATAACGGTTTTGTGTTCGATGAGTTCATGTTCTTAGATAGGTGTCATGGCTATTAATCACTAGGGGGCGCCACAATATTAGTGCCAAACAATGTTACAATATAATCAAAACGTCCGATTACAATTCTGTTTTCATCAGCAATGTGTACGTGCTTAATGTTCGTGCTTAATGTTCGTGCTTAACGTGTTCCCAAATAATAAAAATTTACGCCTGTAACTCACTAGAGGGCGCTACAATATCGGTGCAAAATAATATTGCAATAACATATTATATAGACTATAATTCGTATATGTTCTCTAAAAAGTCTGAAATAAAATTAAGCAAAATTAAAAATTTTGAAAAAACCCCCGACGGTAAAAATCTTATTGAAAAATAATAAAATAACTCAAAACCCCCGACTTAACCCAATTATATAGGAATAACCGTCGGGGGCTGCCTTTTCTATATGAAATTTCAACAATTAATTGAGTGTATTTTATGTCATCGTTAAACATCTACAATTCTTCAATAATCTAGACACACGGCAGTGTGTCCGCCAAGTTCGAGCAAAAAAGCGACACACCGGCCGTGGGTTATATTACACGAACCATTTCGGGCCAAATTCGACCCCCCTATAACTCAAAATCTATTTTATTTACGCATATCAAATTTCTAGTATCTGTTGAGACCCCCTCACTTATCTAAAATACAAAATTTCATTAATATACCTATTGTAGGTCTTGAGATATTGACATCAGAAAATCGCTATTTTTACTATACACTCACTGACTGACTGACTGACTCACTCATCAAAAACCTAGACCACTTCCAATGGTCGTATTGACTTGAAATTTGGCATGGAGGTAGGTCTTTATGTCAAGGTAAAGGAAAAAATCTGAAAATGACCAAGTGTGAGTCGGTTTCAAAATAATGAAGGTGTAAAATACTCAGTGTAAAATACCCCTAAGGAACTAAAACGAACTAAATTTATCTATATTTATATAATATATCTTCGAATGGTCGTACCGATCTGAAATTCGTTACAAAGGTTTGTATTTAGTCAAAGTAAAAATCTGAAAACGGCCAAGTGTGAGTCACTTTCGAAAATAATGAATGTGTAACTTTGATCCACGAACATAATATATGATAACATGTCATGTCAGTCAATTGGTAAATCTAATCCATTTAGTTAATCTAGTTCATTTCTTTGTAAGAAGCATAGTGCATATTCAAAAATCTGAAAGATAGTATAAATGAGACATTTCCTTAACTAACTTAATCATAAGAAAAAAATAAAATAAACAACCTTACAAAAATAAATGAAATCCCACCCAAAACAAAAATGTGAAAGGGTGCCAAGTTCGATAATATGGAAATCTTTCGCCTATAAAAGAAGTGAGATCTGAATAAGTACCAAGTTCCATACACATACCTCAGTTAAAAATAGTTACTTTTTAATAATGTTACTTGGCAAGTTTTAATAGAAAATTAAATACTTGATTCATTGCGTTTAGTAGGTTTATAACAAGGTGTGTGAAAACTTGCCAAGTAACATCATTAAAAAGTAACTATTTTTAACTGAGGTATGTGTATGGAACTTGGTACTTATTCAGATCTCACTTCTTTTATAGGCGAAAGATTTCCATATTATCGAACTTGGCACCCTTTCACATTTTTGTTTTGGGTGGGTTGTATTCACGACACTAGAATCCTTTAGCTGGTTTAATGGCAGCTCCCGACGGATATTCCTATATAATTGGGTTAAGTCGGGGGTTTTGAGTTATTTTATTATTTTTCAATAAGATTTTTACCGTCGGGGGTTTTTTCAAAATTTTTAATTTTAATGATATTGGAAACAACCGAAGTTGAGACTTGGAAAAGGTAAATTGTATTTCTTTAATCACGAAACATCATGAACTCATACTGTAAGAAGAAGGATAATATTTTAAGGATAATACTTTCAGTGGCAATTAAGTCTTCATAATTTTACCTAGCTTTTAGCACTTCATAAAAACTTACCTACATAAAAACTTCACCTGCACTCTGTGGCCACCATTCCACTTCGAGAGGGTAAAAAGTGGCCTATAGCCTCCCTTAATAAATGGGCTATCTAACACTGAAAGATTATAGAGTCAGTGATACCAATGTTACTTGTGAGATGACGGCAGATAGAAGAGTATGGAAGGAGAAAACATGCTGCGCCGACCCCAAATAAAATTGGGATAAGGGCAGGAGGATGATGATGATGATGAGGATGATGATGATGATGATGATACCATCAGCAGCCTTTTTACTTCTCATATCTTACCGCCCTTCGTGAGTATCATATAACCGCAGTTCATAAGGTATTGAATACTAACAACCACACTTATCTTAACAATAAAATAAGGCATCCATAATAAGCATAAGAATTTAGATAAATATGAATTCTTAAGCGCGTTACTTAACAATGACTTCGATAGCATTCAACTCGTGAACAATATAACATAAAATACTTTCCGCATGTGCAAGCAAAATATTGATATGTATTGTTTAATAACATAACCATATACAGACAAGCATTTGAGTAAATTCGACCACGTCCACACAATGTTAAGAGTAGCATAAGTATGTATAAAAAATATTTCAAATCAGCCCATTCGTTCCTGAGATTCGAAAAAAATATTATAGAATAAAAGGAAACTCGAGGTAATACTGATAAAATAAGAAGCTTTTTTAAAAAAGCATTGTTTAGAAAATATTGACAAATAAGCATAAAACAAAATACAAATTCACAAAAGTGAATTCATTGCACAGTTTTCACTGACACAATGCAAACATATTCCTATACTAGTTGTTCTCCGCTGTTTCCACCAACCCACATTCCTGAGAGAATCATCTTGATAAATAGTAACCTATTTTATTTATTTATTTAATGCTTCTGCACATTTCGTACAAGGCGGACTTAACGCCGTAGGCGTTTTCTGCCAGTCTACCTTTGGGTGGCGGAGAAATAGCTGTGGTAGGTGCAAAGTTTTTGTTAAAATTTTATGAACAAAGAACACAAAAAAATATATGAATATATATATATATTTACAATATATGAATAATAATACATTATATACAGTATACATACATACTTAAATACATACATATTACATTTGCCACGAGAGACTATTTTCCTAATTTCATAGAAATATTTTCAGTAATTTTGACGTGAAAGCGTGACAATTGGACATTCAGAATTACTTTCGCATAGAAGAAAGTTATACCTTGTAGCATACCTGTGCCTATCAAAAATATCACAGCAATGTTGATGTTCGTTACTCTTATATAGGTATAATCAGAAAAGAATTAGGCGCTATTTCCCAAGCTTGTTTTCAAAAGCCTTGAAATTTGTATAGCACGAATGTACCTACACTAAGTCAAGCTTTGTCTGTCTGTCACGCTTTCTTTTTTGCAAAAAGACAAACTTTTTTGGCTGTGGTTTAGCCTCACTTAAGCCATCATAATTAATATAAGATACCTACTTTAATAAAATGTCACAAAAAGAAATGAAACACTATTGTCTAATGCGTCTAAATAATTGTACAGTATTATAATGCGTATACTTAACTTTATAATAGAGATACAACCAAGCAGTGCAGAGCTTTCAGCAAATAATAGAGAACAATGCTCTGTACGTTTTGTAGTGTTTCAGTTATTGGCTTTAACGTAGGGCTGGTTTCACTGATATTTTGTTCAAATACATTATAATATTTTTCATATTTTTTTTTATTATGTGTGCCAGATCTAAAAGAAAAAAATCTTGTTTTGTATGCACTATTATGAAAACTGTTAGATAGGTCTTTACTTGTTCCTAAAAATCTTAACATTAACAGTCTTGATCCCAGAAATTACAGGTGAAAGTATCAAAATATCAGAATTTTACTGAAAAATCCTTCAATAATGCAACATTTATGGAAATAATATTTTTACATGAATTTTGGCCAATTAAATACTGTCCCTTTAACAATACTTTACTAGGTACACCACAAAACACTTCACCAGTCAACCCTTGTACATTAATGGGAAGCTTTCTGCATAAGATTATTCGAGTGCAAGCAAACAAGGCTCCTGTTGACTTAATGGATTAGCTGGCTAACGTGCTGGAACCAAGGAACCGTTCCGTAAATAAATAACAGCTATTTTTATACTAGGCTTATTATTGGAACTGTATAAAATGGCTACTTGTAATAGCGGAAATATTTTTTACTTTTCGTTTTGGCTACACATTATGAATTAAATGTATGCTCAAGTGTTTTGGTTAATTAGTGATAATTTTGAATTAACGTTTGTTTTATACTCTGGTTAATTTCAGGTTAAATATATTGAAAACAGACGACATTTTTCGTGATGAAAAATGATAGTTAATTAGGTCAAACTAATGAGATTGACCTGCAAAAAAAATATTGTTAGTGTTTATTACAAAGGATGAAACTTTAGCAACCGAATATCCTGCTTTCTTAAAAAAAAATAAACTGCACACTTATAATTTATGTTTCGTCTTAAACTAATATCTTTGTCCTAGTAGATTAAGTTCATGTAACATAAAAGTTTTAAGTATTATATCCCACGGAAATTAATTAAACTTATCTTTACTACTTCACAATACGACTTTCAGTTTTATTAGATTTAATTTAATTTACTTTTAAATCTCTCAATTGACTGTAAATAATAATTAACTAGCTGTTCGCTGACGCGAGTCTCTCTGTCACTACTTACTTTCTACACCCGAATAAAAAGTACCCTGACGTCCTTCTTCAGGTTCAATCGCTGAAAACAGCTAATCATCAAAATCAAACACACTCAACGATTTTGCCACATACATTAACCCATGCTTGGACCCCTACACACAAAACCACCATATTAGCAAGGCAGATACGAAACATAAATAGTAATAAACATTATGTAGATGCCTTTAATAAATAATTAATAACGAAAGGTATCTTATGTGTAAGATATAATGACCGCAAGCCAGCACGACCGCGAGCCTAATGGAGAAAATTAGGCACAACCCAAGAGGTTTATAAGGCAGTATGTTCGTAGGTACATAATAATTAGGTAGTATTACTAATAAGAGGGGTTAACATCTATATATATAAAAATGAAACCCGCTTTTCGTTGTCACGACATAACATGAAAACGGCTTGACCGATTTGGCTGAAAATTGGGGTGGAGGTAACTTAGACCCGGGAGAAGTTTTTGTTACCATTCGGCTACGCGACGCGGGTGAAACCGCGGGCGAAAGCTAGTTGAGAATAATTTAGGAGGTAGGAAGTAGGTGCAGTAGAGCAAAATGGGACTGATTGATAAGCAGTTAAATATCATCATTATAAAATCGTACTTACTTGAGTATGTTTGTGTCGAGTATGCTTGTTAGTTAAATTCTTCACACGCAAATAGATTATTATGAAACTTGACAGTAATGTGACCAGCTCTTGAAATGTTTTAAGGGCTGTGTAATTCCCAATGAAAAATGGGATATCAAAGAAAACATAATATTGGAAGTATTATAATGTTTTGTTGTGCCAAAATATATTTGTTTTGTTTTATGGCTGAGGTTCGAACATTAGTGTTCCAATATAAAAATAATCAAGCAATTTGCATTCTACTTCATTACTTCGATCATGAACTTTGGTAATATGTGTAGTGAACAAATAACTACCTTATGTCTTTAAACTCGTTTGCAATGCTTAGAAAATGGCGTCCAATCACACAATAAAGCATTTTGCTATAAATAAGAACTACAAAGTAATTACTCTAATTCCTTTGGTCAGTCTACAAATGACTTCAACACCTGCAAATACTTCACAAATTACTCAACCGTTTAGAACAAAACAACAACTGAACATTCTGAAAATTTAATAAACAGACCACAAACATTTAATTTTAATTGCAATAATGAGGTACAATTAAATAGTTTCACTTAGCCTCCCCGTTGTCCCTCTGAGGAATGTAAACCCTTTCGAATAGTTCCCCCATTCTTTCACCATTGAGACAAAACCCACCCACCATACTTTCCTCACCAAAAGACTTGTTATTGTTACCCCCAACAAGTACATTACCAACTTTATTACCGCGCATTAGGGTTGAGAGTTCGCTGTTGTAACTTTGGTTTTGGTTGCGTGATGCTTTTGGGATGGGATTAAATTGTGCAGGAACCTGATCGTGGATGCCGCACGCTGCTTGGAATATGGACTCCAGTGCGAGCTGGTCTTGCATTCTCCTTTGTATGGCCGTTGCTTGAACGTTAGCAACTATTTCTTTATATTTGGTCTCAAGTTTGTCCAGAGAGGTGTTCAACTCAGCTTGGTTTTCATCGGTCAATTCATTCACAACCTGAGCCCTCTGTCTTACTAACTGCAGCTGCAATGAACATTCAGCTAAATGTTTCTCTCTCTGTAGCTGCGCTAACTTAGCTTCATAGATTTTGGTACATTTTGCTTTAGATTTCTCCACTTTGTTAAGGCGTTTTTCTAATTGCTGAGCTTTGAACCTTATTGTATCACCTGACATATCGTCGCCAGACCTTTCCATGAATTTGTTGAGCATCGAATGAAAATTATTCTTCTGTTCCTCTACCTGAGACTTTAAGCGCGTTATTTCTGCGTCTTTAGCTTCTAAGAGCTTATCTTTCTCTTCGATCAAATCATCTTTACATTTATTTATATCTTTAACTTTCATCGTAGCGGTGTCCTGTATTTTGTTTATAGTGTCCTCATAGGTTTCCCGTAGCTCTTCTATTTTCTTCTCGTAAAATTCTTTAGTTTCCTCTCTCGCTGCTGTTCGGACCTTGATTAACTCTAGTTTATATTTTGCTTCAGTCTCATCTATTTCATTTTTCTTTATCTCATTTGCGTGATCTAATTGATCCTGCAAATTATTTAATCTCTGTATCAAAGAATTGCGATTATCTTGCATCTCTTGAAGTTGGCATTTTAAAGAATTTAGAGTAATATTGCTTTCATTATTTCGAATGAATGCGCTTGTAGCATTATCAACTTTTGTTATACACTCATAAATGTAATCTTCCTGTTTTTGGTTTTTAGCATCTTCTTTCAAAGCTACTAGCTCCTTTTGAAGCAGCAAGTTTTGCATCTTAATCTCTCTCAATTTTTTCACAAGATTATTAGCCCTATATTCATACCCTTCCTCATTTTCTGTATAAGTCTGTAATATCTCTGGACAAGTATAACAAAAAATATTTTGTTTATGAGTTGGGAACTGTTCTTTTATAATTGTTATAGGTAATTCGCTACTCGTCAAGCTTTCCGTAACTTTATCCAAGTCTTGTGAATAGCAATCTGTTTCCGAGATGTTTAATTTTTTGCTGTCGAATATGACTTTGGTTCGTGGTTCGTCCGAATTGATGACCATATACTCTACTTCAGTCGAGGATTCTTCGCTGATGAGATCGTCTGACAGAGGTTGCAAATCCTTTGGAGGTTGGTTCAAGAATGGCAAATCTAGTACCCCCCTAGCAAGTTGGTAACAAAGGACAAAAACGTACTTATTCCGCAAAGGTTTTTCATTTTCCTTACAATCTGAAAGCCTTTGTATCCAATTGTCGCAGATTTTAATCACGTTTTGGTCGACCAACTGTCCTAAATAAGGCCGTAACAGTTGCAAATACCTCTTAAACTCCAGATCTAGGTTTGTAGAATCATTTTCCTCCATAGTGAATATCGTTTCGTGGCATTAAAATTTTTCAAATTTTGCTTTACCAAAATGACAAATCTAAAACGTCATAATATGCGTCAATAATGAGGTCAATGATAAAGTTTTTTTGCACGATGACACGTTCTAAAAATCTATTAGTAAAGAAATTCAAGGAGGTTTCTACCATTAACTGATTAAGTAAGTAAGGGAAGATTCGATTGTTTGCACCGAAAAGGCTCAGAAAATATTTAATTGATTTAAAAAATTCTTTCACTTGTTGCGAAGCTGCACTACGGTAACAGGAATTTTATCCGGATACAAGAAAAAGTTCTATCGGGACGCGGGTGAAAACCGAGGAAAACCGCTAGTTCATTACAATTTAAAGGAAAGTTCATTTTCCACAAAATATTTAATTAATAAAATATCGAGAATCGATTCAGCAATTCAGATGATGAATGAGAAAAACATCAAAACAGAACAAGCCCATTATAATTTCACGAGATATTAAAAGCATCACATCCCAAAAGTGGGTGCACAATAGAAGAGCTGATTCGACATTTACAATTCCACACAACATTTTAACCACGGCTCGTATTACATTACGTTTTATCTGGAACACTCCGAAACCTTTTGTTAATCCTAGACTACCCCAATGTGGTAGGCAAAAAGTTTTTAGGCACAAAGAAGATTATACTTTTGGTCAGACAAAAAAACCTGCGAACGGTTTGTGGGACCAACCCAGGGTCGTGTGTTTCTCTTTAATAAAACATGTGTTCTATGCGAGCAGTTTTCGTGAGGCAAGTTTATTAAAGATTTAATTTACGGAATACATTTGATTTATGTGCTTGACGCAGATTTCTAAACTTGTCTTGATTGGCATTTTCTCTCTGCCTTAATATATTATTTACAGCCCTGACAAATCCATTGTGCAATAAAACAAATTATCAGACGTATTCAATTTAGGTACCCCATTTATATTTAACACTTTTTCCTAAATGCCTTGATTAGTCACCCCTAGCTTCTAATTTTAACCTTCTCAAAAATCAGAAACCAGATTTTTGCCACACTCACCCAAATATGGAAATCAAAACATTGTCATAACTCCAACTAAAATCGTCCTCTCCTAGGCCCGCCTTCATAACTCTCGTAAGAAGCTTTGCGGCCATACGCGAGATTTAAATAACCTTAAGCCGATTCCAGCAGATATACTTTATATCTTTATTATTATGTCCAAGTTCATTACGTTTTCATGAATAATGGATGCCGTGTGGTTTTTAAGCGCATTTTCTTTTAGATGAATGTTATTCTTTAGAATATTTTTTGTGGATTGTGGAAAATATTTCGTATTTCTTTCACGGGTTTTAGATAGGCTGTGTAGTTGATTTTTGAAGTAATTGCTAATTTTATTATATATACAATATGTAGGTACTGTTCTTGCTAAGATCATTTTGCATAACTTATGATGAAAGAAAATTCATGTCTTGTTTAACTAAGGCTTCTGCCATGGAAATTACTGGTATGTTGTAATAAGTTCCCTTTTTACTAAGTATAGGTATACCAATATTGTTGGCATTTAAGCCGGGGTTTGCCTAAATGCCAAAGTTCTCTCATTATAGAAGCCAGTGTAGTGAAAAGGCGAAGGCAATTTTGTGGTAATTAGATCAGACGCTTGTATTAGGTGAAGTTATTAACCTATTATATACCAAATATAGCTATGTATAGTGTGCTAAGTACCCCTGGAACTAAGACAGTAATGATTATTCATATAAGATCTCAATTTACCAGTTTCTGATTAAATTACAATTCTGAAAATCACTCAAAGCTTAATTTAGTTATAAAGTACTGCCAGGTAATGTGTAAAGTATATATGTATATGATTAGGTGGCAGTGACTATAAAGTAATTACGTCAAATAGTTTAATTTGAGACATAAGTTACAGTTTTGATACCTAGGCCTAAGGACAAGTAGGCGAGAGCTCTCTATATACCTCTAACCATAACTATAAAAATATTTTCATTAGAAAACTGATCATGATATACCTTATCTACCGAAAAAAAAACTCTCAAACAGGAGCGTACACCAAAAATTTCTACATCAACAATTTTAATTAACTCTGAAATACTAATCAAACATTAATTTCACACACCAAATAATAACAAGGGCCAAATTAATATTTAGACAATCGGTTGTTAGATAAAAGTTTATTATTACACATTAAGAGGGAGTCGCATTTAAGGCGCTGACAACACCCAAATTGGCTTGTCTCAAACAATTTTTTTTCCAACTCTTTATAGTTTTTGACGGCGAAAAAAATATATATTAACCATGAACATATTTCTGAGAACCCTGTAAAATTCAAAACATGTTCTCGAAAAGTTTTCTCGATGCAAAAATAAACTTACCTCTTAAAATTATCTCCCAACAAAAATATAATGAAAAATCTTCTTTTATGTAAGTAAATGAAGAGTAAAATTGAAATAATAATCTAGACAATACAACAGTTGCTAGTCGACACGTTCTCGTACGTGCCATCTGAAATACAAAACAAAGCAAAAATACACGAAAAGTCACAAAGAACTACATTGCTACACGAAAGAATTTCCTAAAATTCTCACGCATATTCAAAAAGTCGTTTATCGAAAATGTTCACGCCAAACGCAGTGGGTCGAACATCAATCGTCAGTTTGTCTGTCTCGTCACGTTCTCAGAAACTAGGGGGTGTCAAGATGTTTGTAGCTGGGAAAGAAAAATGCTTTGTCACGAGCAAGCAATTTGTTGATACACTAGTCTGGTGATACGATTTCGCTTCTTTATTTGTCTTTTTTATTTTATTCTTATCGGATCTTTGGAAAGATTTTTACACGTATCGAGACGAAGAGGCATGTCTGCTATTTGATTGTTCTAGAAATCGGTAGCAAAATTACCTTGAGACACCGATTTGTAGACCTAAAAGATTCTTCATGAAAAGGTATTTTCATATTCCAGTCTGTATTTGTATGTTTTAATATAAGTAACTAAGGTCTATACTATAAACTCGTTTTAGAACTAACTTGCTTCAAGAAAAGGTGACTTTGCAACTTAAAGTGTATAAGGTAATCTGTTCTGACTTCTGACATGCAACAGGGGCTTATGCTTTGCAATTTCTCGATAGAGAAGAACCCAGAACTATTTTCCCTTAAGTCGGTACATATTATATGAACAGACAACATAAAAACAGCAAGAATATAAAACTATTTTTTTCTGTCATTCGTCGTTTATTGAAAAACCTTAAAAAAGGCTACAAAACATAGTTGTTTTAGTTTTACAGTTAATTAACTATTCTTGCTGTTAATTAAAGCGTTTTTCTATTCCATTGTCCATTTGTTTTTATTCTTAGTCCAAAAAAATTTTCAATTGTGAAACACTGAAAATGTAGGCCTCAATATTTGAATAGGGATAAATTAGACTTAACTACCGTATTATTGAGTAGGTACTTTAAAAGTGCGTGGTAGACAATAAATAAATAAATCATTTCGAATGTTTTATCAATAATATTTCGATAAATAAAATTAGTACCTACCTACTAATCTTATATTGACTGCTAAGATTAATGTAGATCATAATTTTCATGATCTATCGTCATAGAACGACATAAAATGAAATTGGTCTTTTAATTCTTAAAACTCGGACCTAAGGACCAATTTATTATTTCATAACTCCTTATCCACTTCCAAATTCGAATTCCCTATCACCATGAATTCCTAAGCCCATACTAAGAACAACATACTGCAATCACTTCGTAACATACAGTCCAGATACCATTAACACTAATACTCCTATACAACGCTCATTGTTCTACGTATAATCCTTAGTCTAAACACCCCTATCTCCAAACAAAAACCAACCTTAAACAAAAGAAATAAAGTACGTTTTCTAACAAATGTTTAAAAGTATTGGTACTGATCACGGCTCGCGTTTAGTCTCCTAATTGGAGTGAGAGATAGGTGTAACGGAACGTGTAATGTCGGCAATGTGTTTAGGATAAGTGACGTCATTAGGTGTACTGTACGTTTCGTTTTACGTAAGGATTGGATAATTAGGTGATTATGGGTGTGGATGGCGTGAGGTAAATTGGTATGGTGACTGAATGGTGATAGTAGAATATCCTGAAAATGACAAATCTGATCATTATTAATTTAAAATTATTTACAAGTTAAAAATAAAAGCTAGATTGTATCTAAATTGTGACCATCAATCTGTATTGCATTCATTTCACTTTTCTTCACGTTGACAATTTTATTTTTTCTAATCTGAAATTGTGCAAAAGAAAAACAACGAAACTGAATCGAAGAAAAAACAACTTCACGTGTGTAATTAAAACTCAAAACAAATCAATAAATAAAAGAAATCCCACCTCACCACATCCCTACTCTTCAATCCGACAAACCGGCTGGCCTGGCAGTCCACTTTAATCTCCGTTCCCCGGGATCTCGGGGTCCGGGAACACGGCTAATTGAACGTCTCCTTTATCGAGCCATTGTCGATGTAATTGGAAATGTCAAAGCTGGTATAAGCAGGAATATGAGACGGATTTCTTGTTTGTTTATTTATTGTGGAGATTTAGTATGGTGTAAGAAAGAAAGAAGGAAATGTTTATTTGGAAGTTTTTGTTAGGTGCTAATGTAACTGTTTAAAATGTTTGAATTGTTTTTACAAGATAGCAAATCGAGAAAAGTAAACCAGTATGTATATTTGATGATATTCCGGAGAAGTTTTTGTTGGTTGAAAAAATATACCAACAATTAATTTAACTTAATGAATACGCTATTCCATTCGCTTTGCCATCACCTAAACCTAAAACAAAATGACACCATCCTGTTTTTGTAAAAAAAACTAATTTAATCCTAAATCAAAAAAAAACTTCCACTATTTTTAAAAAATATTTTCGGAAGAAATCTCGATAAATTCCCCCGGACTTACACGCAATAGTTCAGGAAATTGTTGGGAGGTAATAGAAAGGAACTTCGGAACGTGTTCTCAGAACGTCTTGAGATCGCGACAGCTCCCATTATGATAGCCGGCACCTTGGACAACAGAATAACTAGCAGAGATGCCATAACGCAAAATCTGCCAAGAAAGTAGCGTGAGGAACTTTATTGTTTTCGCTCTTATACTTACGCCTTCTTTGGACCCGATCTTTTTTTGTTATACTAAAAATTGTTGACAGATGTCTCAGATAACCCGAAAGCCTCGTTAGTTCACTTGTAGCTGATCGGTTTGGTCATGTCCACAGTACGTCGGCCTAGAAGAAGGCACCTGGCCTACCTGCAATATGGCATCTCCGTTCATCTTTCCTTACTCCGTGGCGTGGGAGGTGTTTCCTCGAAGCTTCCTCGTGCCACTGAGTTCCAGGAATACAGTCTATCAAAGGGTACTTTAGAGAACTGTTGCATTGTGTTATACGAGTATTAAATTTTGTTGCAAAAACAGGTTCATCACCTAGCTAGAGAGATAAGAGCTGTTGTAAGCCAAGAACAATTTCAGTGAGTTGTTTCTGAGAATCTCATTGAAAATGATTTTCCAATGTAATTGCGCTTTCATACTAACGGATTTTCCGCGCGGCAGAAAAACGTCTTGAACGAGTGACAAAAACCCCTACAGTGAAAGCGCCGTAAATGGCGTTTGGAACGACTGCTGCGCAGAGTGACGCCAGTTCAATTCCGGCATAACTTAAATTGTACCGAATCGTTTATATTTGTAATTTTACCGATTGTTTTAAAACTTACCCGTGCATTTTTATTTTATAGCCCAACGAGGCAACCTAAAATATTAAAAAAAGACATGCCACATACAGCTTCAAGCGACGACACAGCCTTCACAGCTAAACAGTAAAACAGCCTAACTCAGCCTAACACTAAAGCTAGAAGCTTTGACACTACAGCAACGACTTCATGGCCGACTAACCTTCGAATTGATTTCACATGTCCCGGAACCTCTTAGGCTTTCCAAAACCCTTTACCCGTAATCCGGACAAAGCCGGGTAACATTCCAACTGGGATACTAGCGTGTCACCCCTAGGGTACAGGAATTTGAGACAACGGTAAGTGACCAAAAGGCTTGGTACTTGAATTCTAGAAGCCAATTAAACCGTGGACAGGTGCCAACTTGGATGATGTTCATTTCAGAGAAGGTACTTGATTTTGGTAGTGATTGAAATTGATATTTCAACTATTAATTAAATTGTAAAAAAAAAATGAAACAAAATAAAGATCATTTTTGGAGGATATCGGTACATAATTTACTCATGACTTTTGGACCTCATTGAACATTTTTTTTGTGGGATATCAACCTATGTTCCTTCAGAACCAGTAATAACCTCCGTTCCATCTAATTCTCCGATAATTGTTCCATATACGTCCAATACACCAAGTTATTAACTACATCCATTCGATTTCATATTCCATTGCGTCTTCCCAATAACCTTGCCGATGACTTTCGTTAACGAACTCATAGTCAGTGTTCAATGGACTGCGTTTAACAGCTCCGTCCCTGTTCCTTTAGTAAATATTCCTTGTAATGCGTCTGCCGGTAATAAAAAATAACTGGACATTCCATACATTGTACTGAGGACATAAAACTTTATATTTTTGTGGCTTTATTTAGTAGAATAATGGTGTGAGATTAGCTTGTGGTATAATATTTGTTGGTCTTTGATTTTGCTGGTTTGGTAATAACCCAAAAATATTATGTTACCAACATACTGTGTTCCAGCCATATATTGTACTGGTTACTTTTTTGGTTGTTAATTTTTTTTTTTTGTTATTATTTTTATATATTATTTTTTGTTATATTTTTTTACTTTTCCAACATAGTAGGGAAGGCAGATGATTTTTATTTACATTTCATTACACTAAAAAACTAAAAAAAGGCTTAACTTAAGTCCGGAGCTGACGTATGTCTTTTAATTTGAATAAGGGACACCACCTTAAAAGTACAATAAATCTATTTGTACCAATGATACCTGTTGATACCATACAACTATTTGTAGCGGAAAGCTACTAAAACCTACCTCTGCTTGAAAATAATAATCGAAGCGAAAAACCAATTTGCACTTCGGGCTGACCGCGAGTTCCAATTCATCAATCGAATGAAAAACCACACGAATAGGGGTTCGTTCGGTACAGTTACAATGGAAAAGTTCGTTTATTCTTATTCAGCTAGCCTTTTCCTAACAAAGTATGTTGATGGAAGTGACTACCAATCTGATACATGTTCACCCCAGCAATACAACACCACTTGGTAAGTTTAGTAGTCTGACTTTTTGGCTTTCAACTTCCCGTGGTGACTGAAAAACATTTTAAATGACAACCGGGACCCACGAACTTACCGTGCTTTCTGAAACAAAAGAACTCTTTATGATATTGATGTTCACCCATCTACGGACCAATCGCATTGGGTTTGCTTTCTTTGTTTTTACACTATAAGACGGCTAAACAGTTTCAGATGCTATCAAAATTGCTGGCACTTTGAAGACAGCTAAGTATATACTGCTATTTATTCGGGTGCGGTGAAAATTAACTGTCACGCAGTTGAAACTATAAGCTCGTAGTAGGTACCTATTATTTAATGTAAAACAATAGAGATCTAGACATTTAGAACAACTCCCAAACAAAACGAAGCAACAATCTTCATTCAGATCTTTTCCTTCGTTACAATAAAGCTTTGTTAACTAAAATACGAATGCAAATTCCGCATCTTTTGAACATAATCCTTTTGCAGAACGCGAACAAGAAAACTTGTAAACTATGTTCATTGCTAACAACTTTTTAACTGGCGCTTTGTATTTTTTCAAAGTTTCATGCCTGTTACGTGTTTATCGTAGAATAAGGTAACATTTGCATATGAATAGTTTTCGTGCTTTATCTTTCAGCAATTTTTCTTGAGAAAGTGTTTTGGGAAAAGTTTAAAATTGTGGTAAAAATGTGAACATTATATCCGGAGGAGTATAATGGAAAATAATATTAAGTAGTGTGTTCTTGAGATCTCGCAAATAAACGTTTGAATAGATATGATGACTTTGTTGATTTTAGCTTATAATACCTACACTACAAATAAAAGATTCTTATTCTTCTCACACAATCATTCACTTCATCATGTAAGTATCCAAATTGAATCTACATGCAAAATAAACTGTATAATACTTATTTATTCAAAAAGCTCATTAGCTCTTAGTCATGAAAATGGAGGCTCAGACAGGCATTTACACAATTTTACACCAAAACAATAATCATCATTAGTCACAAAACCAGTTAGTACAAGCCTGAAATTCTAACCTTGCCACAACGTTCATAGTTCCCAACTATGCCCAACAAAACTCATTTTAGAAGCTACAGCCTCCCAAATTTTCAGCCGACGTACGAATTAATAGTAGAATTTAAACACAATACTGAGATTAATTGTATTCCCAGGTAGAGTGGAGTTGGCATCGAACTGGCGACCTTCCAAAGTGGAGGCAATTTGTCAAACGTTCCGTTCCGGACTAATTTCATCAGGTATCGCTTGACATGAGAACTTGTTAAGGGGATTGGTGTGCTGACAGCTGACGTTCCTATTGGATTAAAGAGTTTTTTCAGTTTTTACAACATAGATTAAAACATAATTTGATATAAAAACACACAAATATTGATTATTTTCTAAGAAACTTGGTAGCTTTCACAGAGGGGGAGGTAACTCAAGTTGTACAAAAAATAGTTTCAGGGTCTAATATCTCGCAAGCTGGTTAGGTAATAAGTTGCTTCTATTGCTCTTTCCCTCAACATTGATGAAGTAACTTACCTACCTAAGTCATAAAGATCTTATTTTATCGATAAACATTGTTAAGTGAATAATTTCCAATTAAGTTCTATTACCCACTTGTACCCGTTCCTATTTCTATAATCACATACGCAACAACAAACAGTAAAGACATAAGCTGCAGAATTTCCTTTATTCCCGCTTCCCAGATTAGTGCGGAACTTATCTTCATTCGCGTATTTCTGAAAAAGAAACAAAACGCACCGTCTGTATTGGCCTTAACTGGAACGAATCCAAATTAGCGTAAAGCCGAGGCTTCCGAGCTTAAGGTACGTTAGGCTGTTTGCAAACTGAACGACTTGAGAATAGCTTAATGCGATCCGCAGTTAGCTCTTTGCTTTAATCAAGAGCGTATAAAAAGTCGGATTGAAAATGCAACGCTATTATACTGAAACTACATTGCAGGGTACATTATTTCTAGCTTTATTTCACTCAAAGTCTCTTATGACAAAACGTAGGTACTTTTAAAAAATACATGCAAAAAACAAAAGAAGCAAATGAATAATGCATTCACGTAGGTAAATAAAATATTTTCGCACTTGTTACATATTTAATGTAAAATGCAATCAAAGAATAATATATAGGTATTTCAAAATTGTCACCCTGACTGCACCCGGGATATGTGTGCGAATAAATAACTCACGCTATCTATTAGTGAAAATAAAACACTCTATTCCGGTTAAAACCCCATAAAAATCTGTAGTTTTTTTAATTTATTGTGAATAGATAGGTAGCGATATGTATTGTGAATAGCTAGGTATGCAAGATAAAAAATCGTTTATTGAAAGCAAGCTGAAAATCTGCGTTTTTAACACGCTTATATTAGCTTCATTTATAACTATGTATGTAAGAAAATCTTGGAATCTTAATGTGACCCACTTCCCGGTCTTCGATTAGGATGAAATACACACGCTCTGAGTTCTTCAATCATGATTAGATAATCATCATGATTAGATAAGAAACGTCATAACAAATCCAATTAATACAATTAAAATTCTAGGGTGCTAAAAGCGTGTTTTTTAGTTTTTTCAACCTTAAGATTTTTTTCAAGTTTAAAAGACAGACGTGATGTAGCGTTACAGTAGAGTTTAAATGGTTTTTGTATATTCACACTCAAGTGTATACCCAACCTTAGTGTTTGCTACAATTGGTAGAATAACGTCAAATTGTGAACGACACTATCGTCTGTCTGTTTATCTCCTCTGTTTGGCTGTTGTTATTTCGTTGATAAGCTTCCCGTTACGTTGGATTTGTTAGACAAAAACATTTGTATCTAGTAGAATAATACCTTCAAATACGTGTACTAACTCCTTGTGAGTTAACAGGATATTTCTTATAAAGACCCTTCTTCGCTTCATAAAATAGGGCAGTCAATCATAAACCCGTTAAATAAAGATAAATAGTTATTTGTTATACTAGAGTGCAAAGTTGCTTTTTAACCGCGGGCTCAATTTTGATGACCGAGCAAGCGAAGGATTCTAAAATTGAAACACGAGCGTAGCGAGTGTTTCAATAATTAGAATCCTGAGCGATAGCGAGGGAATCAAAAGAGCACAAGGTGAAAAATCTTTGCACTCGAGTGCAACACGTAACTTTTCATTCCACCTCATCGAGGAAATTTCTAAACTCAAAAAAAGAAAATGGCACGCACGTCACACATGGCAAATTAAAAAGATGCACCTATTAAAATGTATTTATGCAAAAACTCAGTTTCAAAATGTAATGAGATTTAAAATCGACCTCAAAACAATAAAAAATAATAATTTCATCCCACATCATCGAGGAAATTACTATATAAATGCAAAAAAACAAAATGGCGCGCACATATGAGTATCAAATTAAAAAGAAGTACCTATTAAAGTTCATTTATTTGAAAACTCAGTTTAAAAATGAAACGAGGTTAAAAATCTATTTAAAAACAATAATAAAAATTACTTAATTAATTTAATAATTATTTTAAGCAGTATTTTATTTGTTTAATATGTATTTGTGTGAAAAGTCTTATCAAGATTGTCACAAATGGAGTATTGCACACGATGTTCTAAATTCAAATCACTTTGCCGCTCTAGAGAATAAAAACGGCTTTTGCGCTCAGATATCAAAGGGTAAAACTACTCTTTCCGAGATGGTGGGATGAAAAAGTCATTTATTCAAAGTAGACCAGATCCAAAGAAAACCAGGAGTTTTTGAACGTCTTTACAAAAGACAGCCCCAAAACGCCCGCTCTTCGTCACTTCCTATGTGTTTTTACTAAGAAGAAATAATGATGGACCAACTCTCCAGCAAAATTGTCAACAGATGTTCAAATGACAATCATGGGCCATCACCGAACAGGCCTCAAAATGTTGCTCAACCTTATGATCGATCGATGACACTCAGATCTTCATATAAATATGCCTGAAAAGACAGTAGGTACAATTATTATTACACCTGCATTAATTAGATCCGATACCATTGCCCACGTTGCTATTTCAATTGCAATTTGCAAGACTGCATAATTAGTTAGTAATACATACATTACATTAATCGTATCTGTGACAGTTGGCCGTTGTGTCAACTTCGGCTAATTGGATGTGAAGCTAGATAAATTGCTGGCATGATAGCAGAACTTAGAACAACAGAACCTATATAGATTGTAGTAATTATGGCGGTAGTAGAGGATTGTAAGAATAAGAAAACTTACTTTCAGATAAAGCTACATGGTTTGTTATACCGACACAAATCTTTTAATAATTTAATTACATAGTCTACTTCGTATACATATACTACCGATTTGAAAAGTAGCATAGGTTATATTTTATCCCGGGAAAATGTATGTATATACTTGTATAATATAATTAATCAAGGAGAAAAATTCGGTATCTCTAAAACCAGCTATATGGGAGGGATGATTTTAGACCTCTCGCAGTTTGTCGGTGATAAAAACGAAACGTCAAAGGCATATCCAGCAGTACAGTGCACTCAATATATTATCATGTCAAGTGACGTCACAAACGTCAGAAAAGCTTTAGACCGACTCTTTGTAGAACGCGTGCAATGCACTATTGCTATCAGTGTTTTCTATTTTTACAAGCTTTTATTTAACTTGCAATGTATTTATGTATGTATGTATGTATGTACGTATGTATATATGTAACTATGTGTGTTCGGGTGGAATTTTACAACTCAATTTTAAGGCACTTGCCTTCAACCGATTGAGCTGAAATTTTGCATACATATTTAATTTGGATGACAATGCATGTTAAGCTATGTGATGTCATCCTAAATCCAACATGGCTAAATATACAAGATGGCGGACTAGTTATTTTGAAGGTACCTATACAATATGGGTACCAAATGAAAGAGATTGACAAGTAGAACATATTTCACTTTACGAAATAAAAATCCAAGATGGCCGCCGCTACAAAATGGTGAATAACCTATTTTTTTCAATCCCATCCATATGGGTATCCAATGACAAGGCTTGACAAGTAGAATAAAGTGCACTTTACCAAATCAAAATCTAAGATGACCGCCGCTACAGAATTTAGACTTAGGAACTTACCAGGTGAAAACTAAAAAGTATAAAATAAATTGAGGTAAAAAAATCTTTAAAAACAAGCTTTTATTTAAATGCGCTAAAAAGAAAAAAAATAAACTTTTACTGTATCTTTACTGTCAACTTATAACGACATTTCAAAAACATATTTGACACAATTTATATGTTTTAAAAGCTTGTCGTGATTTTACTAAGAAAGTAAATACGAGTACTTAAATCTCGCGACAAGCTTTTAAAACATATAAATTGTGTCAAATATGTTTTTGAAATGTCGTTATTTTTTTACCTCAATTTTTTTTCCACAAAAAATCAGTCACCGATATCAGCGGGCAGACTTATAGTTTTTAGACCGAGATTTTGATGCCAATGATGGGATAACAAAAGGTATTTCCCCATTAAAGTGATATTGAAAATCAACTATGAAACAGACTCAGAAAATTGTCAAATTCATAAATATTCCGAATGAAAAAGAGTTCACTGACTTTCCTAAAAAATATTAATATTACGTCAACCCAAGCAGTATCTATGCTAGGACACACTAATCATTCTTTCACCATGATATTAATCTTATACATTCATATAATGTACACTCATAAATTCGCCATAATGTGTGTCTAATTAAAATTTTACGGCTCAATCTGTCCGTCCTTGAGGATAATTGGTTGTATATCATTTTGCTGTGCATAATGTACATATGTACTCTTGATATTAATCTTAGTTTAGCGAGGTCCTGTACATTGTGTACTTGGTATTATGTTCTATAAGTAAGACATTCTTGCACCTAGCCGTAGCCAGGCAAAAGGCGTAGCCGCACTTTGGGGGTTTTGCGTTTGTGTATGAAAATAACTGATAAATAAACATATATGTATAAACGACATAAAATATTTGTAAACGATTATTTTATTTCCACAATTTATAATTTAACCAACTTTTTACTAAGTATTAACTGACGTTCGACTTCCAAAAAATAACTAGGTTCTCGGTTTTATTCTGTGGTAGATACATAATTTTTCAAATATCCATAAAAAAGTTAGCTTTCAATTAAATCAGAAATATATTATGCACCTTAGAACCTATTATTATCTTTTGCTACTAACTTACAATAGCCGTCTTAACCCCAGTTTCACTCGTCCAAGGAAAGCAACAACAATCCGCTCAAATAACATAATTTCACAAAATGGCGGCTGTAATATTGAAACTCGTGCAGCTGGGACGTGCATCATTAACTACAGTTACACTAAATTACTGACTGACTAACTATTTTATTAGTACAGCCACTAAACAGGAGATTTTATGAACTGTTTGTTTTCTGTGTTGCAGGTATTTGCTGCTAGGGCGATAATATAGGTAAGTTGCATGTTTTCACTTCGATGTTGTAAGCAGATGATAGCTTTTGACAATATACTTAATTATCCCTTAGTTACTTATCCATTGACATGCATTGAAAAGAAAAGTGATAAAAGAAAGACATGTTAATCACGTTTATTATATGTCAGAAACTGATTTGGCTGAAAATTGGCGAGAACGTAGCTTAGAACTAAAAGATGGATGTAGGACCTTGTACCCCTTGCTGTTATGGGAAGTAGCTAGCTACCAGTGGACTCGCGCCGACAGTCACAGCACGACGTACACATTTTCCAGGCACAATTATGATGAAATCTCGCCAGTTTGACAACATACAAACAAATAAATACAATCATCATCATGCCTTTTTATCGTCCCACCGCTGGGCACGGCTTCTCTTACACAGAGAAACAAGTCAACACAATCTTAGCAAAATCCAAAGCGTTATACGCTGTCTTAGAACCCCTACAGACGGTACAGCCTCATTATAGTTGTAACGTGAAACATTTTACTGCACCTACTATCCCCAGTTATTGCACCAGCCTGATTGAAACGTTTTCTACGATAGCGTTAAGAACTTAATAACGTTGTTAACGTTATTTCTATCCTATATTGGCAGATTATATGGAGAAAATAACTGTTATTAGTTTGTGTAACGACTTAATTTTGCAGTAAGTACAGTTTGAGTTTCGAACAGTTATCCACTTTTCTGACCTCTTAAGGAAGATCAAACACTACTTATTCCCCGTGATTGCACCCACGTTCTGAAGGAACCATTTCCCGCATCCGGATAAAAAGAAGCCCATGTCCTTTCTCGGGCTCTAGCTAGACTATATTCTGTGTATTAAATAAGGACACGCTAGCACTCCATTTTAAAAGCAATGTTTTACTATATTTATTTTCAGAACTTATCCCAAAAATCAACCCGCATTTATTTATTTATTTACACTTACTGATAAGCTAACATAACTCCTGACCCCTAGAGCCCGCGGGAGGTATATCCGGTATGCACCTGTGACAAGAGGGTACTTCCGGTCACAAGTGAGGTTATCAAGGCCCAAGGCCCATGGGAAATATTCTTGAGTCCCATGGAAAATGTGTTTGGGTTATATGGGAAAATATAAGTCAGGTGCGTTCATAATTCATTTGAAATTCTGAGATTCACGAAAGTTTTTACCTTTTTTGGGAATAAATACTGTGTACTTATTTTATATCCGTACTTATAATCTAAAGCTGTAGAATAGAAATTAATTCTGCAGCTTTTGTTTGAATGTGCTCATCTCAGGAACCACTGGTCCAATTATCGTTGGAAAGTTCATTGAGTATTAGATAGCCCAAAAGAGTTGATTTAGTTGAGTATAAGGTTACTTAGGTACTAAAGGTTGCGGGTGAAACCATTCATCCATTCGGAAACTACATAGTTCTGTGTATAAATGAAAGCAAAGTTTGATAACATATTTACTTTCAATATCCATTTACAAAAGTATTTTCTATAACATTTCCCAGTCCACTGAAATGTTCTTGCCATCTCTTACTTTCATTAAAAATCCTTCCAGTACCTAAAGTATTTCTTTATACTGTTTTACACAGCCTCCTAGTTTGTAGTGCTTAAATATAATGATACTATAATTCGAGGTTCCTAAATGCCAGGTGCGACATTATTTTTTATTCCTACCTGTGTTTTTAGTGGAAATACTATTTGACCCTAACAATATAGTTTTGGTGTGCCACAGATGTAAGAAAATATAGACAAAGGCTCAGTTCCATGTTGTACATTAATTTGTATTGTGGTATACGCATTAGAAGGCTATCTATTAATAACCTAAATATAAATTTTGCTCCTGATCTTATTGATCATGAAATAACAAAGTTCGGTGGAAAGCAGTGCCAGTAAGCATTTGAGATTACATCAAAACTATGTTCTTTTGGCCTGAACATTAAAAGTTTAGATCAGAATCACAAGTAAAAGGTTTTCGAACTAGTGAGTGTAAATCTTAAGTTGCTAATCCGTCTTTAAGCGTAGACTTTAGCTCTTGCGAAAAGGAAATTCTTCAGAACAATAAATATCTAGATTGCGATGCAGATAGTCTTATCCTCACTTTCATCTTTATTGAGTTACTAGCTTCTGCCAGCGGTTTCACCCGCATCCCGTGGGAACCTCGGCACGGACCCGGATAAAAAGTAGCCTATAGCCTTCCTCGATAAATGGGCTATCTAACACTGAAAGAATTTTTCAAATCGGACCAGTAGTTCCTGAGATTAGCGCGTTCAAGCAAACAAACAAACAATCAAACAAACAAACTCTTTATCTTTATAATATTAAGTATAGATTTACATAGTAGGTTAGTTACCAAGTCAAGTCTTACCAAGGGATATTGGGTTGCCTGGGTTACTGGGCTGAGGAAGTCAGATAGGCAGTCGCTCCTTGCAAAACACTGGTACTAGCTGCATCTGGTTTAATTGGAAGCCGACCCCAACATAGTTAGGAAAAGACTCGGGAAATGATGTTAGTTATTTATTAAGCAAACTACTACGGTAATGATTTTAAGCCCATCCTTTTGTAATTACAACTTAAAGAAATATGTATTACTAGCTTCTGCCAGCGGTTTCACCCGCATCCCGTGGGAACTACTTCCCGTACCGGGATAAAAAGTAGCCTATAGCCTTCCTCGATAAATGGGCTATCTAACACTGAAAGAAATTTTCAAATCGGACCAGTAGTTCCTGAGATTAGCGCGTTCAAACAAACAAACTCTTCAGCTTTATAATATTAGTATAGATTAAAACTTTAACCACCACAACTTTAATAACCACTCCAGATTGCTAAAGCAGCTAATTAACAAAGCTCTTTTATACGAACATTACCGTAGAAATATACAATCTTTTCGCTTTCCTAATTACTTTTATTGCGTTCACAATTATATTTAATTATTTTAGGGTACTTCTCTGTTCCGTTTTGTGTCACTCGAAGAATTTCAATTGCCAACTAAACGACGATTTTCAGCTGAAGTGTAACTTGAAGTTATTTTTGGAATAATCGCGGTTCCGTTCCCGAAATAATTGTGGCAGTAATTTTTTAATCCTTTGTGAAATACTTGAGTCACTCTTCCAGTGGTACTTGAATTTTGTGACTTAACATTTATTCTAAAAGCATATTTTTTTGGATTCGATATTTATCGCCAAGTATTCTAGTTTTCAGTTTTTTTTTTGTTATAGTGGCAACTTCGTCTATGTAAACAATTATCACTGTCCATTAGATACTGCTTGGTGATAGACGGACAGTGTTGTATTTGCTATAGAGTCCCGTTTTACCATTTGTAAATTACGTAATCAATTTTCACAAATGCAAACTTGACATATCATTATTCAAATGGCATATCTATTCATTCCTAACTCTATGTACCGTCCATCGCGAAGCTCATGGTGACAATCCCATAACGAAGGTGACCTTTTCGCGACATTTGCACCAAGAAACTGTCTGGCCAGCCTTCAGGCTATGGTGCCATTGACCTTAGGGGACGATGTGGCCACTTCTGGTAGCGGCCTTGTCTTTTAGGAAATTACAAGGTTTGAGAGAGAATTATGGTGGTGGTTTCTGGTAGAAATAGCTGCTCTAATGTCATAAGTACAGTTTAAGTTTTATAGGCTATTTTGACATATTTTGCCTGCCTGAAATGGCTTTGTTCTGCCAATCTACCACCTTTATATGTTAGTACATCTTTTGAGATAGGAAAACTTTATATTAATCCTCTTTTGCGACAGAAAATCATCATAATATGACCCCTCTTGCTGTGGTTGCAATGGAAGGGAATGTCAGACTTTTATTGTCTAAGACCGTGGCTTTTAGGGTACAGGGCTGCGGTAACGTTTTCTATCAGCCTGACCCAAGCTTGAAACTTAACTAAACCATCATTGTTCATTCCTAGATTCAAGAACAATACCTATTCATTTCTTTGTGTCTACATGAAACTACATAATTTTCTTTCAACTATTCGCTGCCCACAATCTAGATTTTCTTCTCCGTCACCGTTAAACAAGACAACAATCACACAAGGTCAGTAGGTATCCCAATATTGTCATAGCTATCCTTAGATATCCGTCCTAAATTCGACGACAGATATTAACGTCTCACTGAACAGTCCTACTGATCCGGTTCATTGATTGGCTCGGGATCTTGTAGATACGCTCCGAGGAATAGAACTACTCAAGAAAATAATAGTAAATTGGTAAATAAAGGATAAAGAATAAGAGAAAATAATATCTGTTAACAATCAGGTAAGAAGTGTTAATAGAAAAATTTAGGTCATACTAGTACCTATAGTATTTTTTGGTTTCGTTATGGTGAGATCAAAATAACAGTAAAAGGTTGTTATGCCGTCGCCGATTTAAAACTAATTTAACTAAGCTAATTACCTAACCTTAAAATTTCAATTCGCCAATCTGTCTCGAATACAATTAGTTAGCCCTAAGTAATATTGATACTTTCTCAAATTCATTCAGATCTACAAACAAATTATAAAACCCCAAAAAACTTTACGAACCCCATAGATTTGAACCACCAAACATATTGGCATACCGATCCAGTAGCAAACCAATATTGCTATCACATGTCACCTTCCGATGTATTCCCGATCTCGCCTGAGGTACGAATCGAATCGATTCATATCGAGATGAAAACAGCTTCAACAAACCTAAACGGAAAGTTCTCGATTGAATTCTAGTGAACACTGCCCTTGGGACTGTAGCATTGTGGCTGAAATATTTACAAGAATTCGCGTTTATATGTAGGTATCAACCTTATTAGGTTTTCAAAATAAGGTGCTGGTGTGAACTTTCATTTGTTATGTGATCATCACTATCAAGCTTACCAGTAAGCTTTCGAGTTATAACTAAAGACAAAGAGGAATATTATGTGGTTACAAAGATGCTGGAGTTAAAGTCGACAATTGAAAGCACTGAAGTCTTCGATGAACATGCCTCTAGTCATCCATGTATAATTAACCCTTAACCTTAAAAATCTTCAAAATTCAATGAAATGGTGAAATTACAGTAATTCAGACACTTTTTCTGATGAAATTACAATGTCAGAAGGAAAAATTGGAACTAGAATACTTAGTATTCGTATAAATGAGAATTTCCAAAGCAAAACGTCAAAATATTGACGTTCAGAAAACAGAAGCGTGAGGCATAACATAGATAAGACATTTAGTTCCAATATTATTCTTACATAACTTACTGCGGTATTTACACTACTTTTGTCGTACTTGTGTAATTTCCAGTATGTATGTTTGTTTTGGCTAGGCAGAAACATAATGGGACCGACTTTGTAATACAAAAATGTGGTGTAGTCTGCCTATCCATTTTATATGACATCATACAATAGCAATTTTTTTGTAAATTGTAGCGGTTATGTATCTAAACAAGGGTATTTTTTATCTACATGTATCTTTATTTCGAATTCATTTAAAAAGAATGTGTCACTGAATATAATGAATCGTGACGACACATTGGAGTGTCATGCCATTTTTTCATGTTAAAAAAAAAACGCGGTCGTATTGAGAACCTCCTTTTTTAAAGTTGGTTAAAAACTCGTCAGTGTTTTTTTCTCATCAGCAACCCGAAGTTTTTATGATGACGTGTTTACCACCGATTGTCAGTGTTATGACTCATGGTAAATAAGTAATAAGAAACGTGCCTATACCTATACCTAGGTTTGGCTGTGCAGCTTTCATCTCAGTTCAGAACTGTTCGAAGCGAAGAGCACTTTCACTGTACTTACTTTCACGACCAACTGTACTGTCGGGTAGAGAAGTGTTTAGTGTTTTAATATTTGTGTCAGTTTTGTTACTATTTGTTTTTATGCTTTGTATGTTTTCATGGCCAGCTATGGTTATAATAGCGTAGTGAAACCATACGTTTTTTATTCGGTTACACATCTGTTATTTCAGAGATACATTTCTGTTTGAAATTGAAATTTCACCGAATGATGGCTGCAACAATAAAATATCTACCTATATAATAAAAATAAAACAATTCATATTAAATATTGTAGGTAAGAATCTTTCAAAAAATGTCTTTTATCACCTCGTAATCGGCTCGTCCAGATTTGTAGAGGTTTTCGTAACAATACGCGTCGTGTCAAGTGGCGCTTTGTGTATCAAGCTCTTGATCCAACTGCCTAACGAGAGCCTCTTGAGGTGCCGGCTTTCAACGATAGACCATTAGACCATTGGTAACAACGAGGTAACAACTGTTAGAGTTGGCGGCCTTTGTAGGTTGCATATCGGGTTATTATAAGAAAAAATGTTACATAAAATGGCCAGTATTAGGTGCCATTTTTTTATACAAAAATCATAAAAAATATTAAAGTAGGTAGCAACAATTTTGAGAATAATCAAATTACAAAAACAAATCATGAGAATTAAATCAAAAAACTATTAAAGCAACAAGATAAACAAGAATGTTAAAAAGTATTTATGTTCAAAACGTTTCAGAAACATTCAATTGAAATGTTTTTTTCACATTGTGATTTAGAGTCTATGTCTGTGGGAGCCCTGTGTGATTTCATGGCTCATTAAAAGTGATTCATAATACTGTTTTGCTTTGACAATTTCTACGAAAAGTGTGAATGTTTTATTTTAAAATTATTGTATTGAATGCGATTACATTAAGTATATATTTCATATTCCAATATATTTACTGACAAATTAATTTTATATTTGTTTATTGTTAAAAAGAGATATTATATAAGTTACCAAAATGATAACCTTTAGACAATTTTCAAGCTAATTCCACTGAAATATGCAACAAAACTTAAGACAAAAACTTGTCTGCAATGATTTCTTCGACATTTTCTTCAACAGTATGAAAATTAAATATAATGTCTTCAAGAAGTTATTCTGTGGATTTTTGCAAGTCATAAACGAGTATTCAGAATCAAAAAGTAATTTCTATTATATTTTGTGAAAGATTTTCTTATAATTTTGCTTAACACCGTCCTCTAGAGGTTTTGCGCAAAACACAACAAAAACCCGTCAATGTCAATGTTAAATCCGTGAAATATTAGAATATTATTTCACAATAATATTATACAACCTAGTTAAGTGTTTTTTTTTTTTCAAAAAGCTACACTGTTTGAATTAAATAGCATTCAGTTTAAAAATATATGTATATGAAACACGAAGTCTAACTAGTCTAAGTCAGTCTAACCAAGGGGTATCGGGTTGCCCAGGTAACTGGGTTGAGGAGGTCAGATAGGCAGTCGCTTCTTGTAAAGCACTGGTACTCAGCTGAATCCGGTGAGACTGGAAGCCGACCCCAACATAGTTGGGAAAAAGGCTCGGAGGATGGATGAAAACACAAAAGTAATGCAGTGAATAAAAATAAAGTTACAACACTTGTGTGCATAACTGTATGTATTAAATATCGCGTTTAGTGCATTTTGGCCAAAACATTTAACGCCAATCGAAAGTTAAGTGTTATTGAACGAAGATGTTTTTTTTTTACCGCATAGTTAAAAAGATCGCCTCCGAATCAAACTCTGGACTTTTGTGTTCAGAAGTAGTGCACGAGTTCACTGCCTGGACCAAATGCTGTTACGAAAATAATCTGCATAAATGAATCATGATTCTGAGGATTTCGCAAGAGTTTTATTCTTTGGAATTATCGCTTGCATCTCAAGGATGTATTAGGGTATCTAGAGACTGTAGTTCTGCAGAGGGGTACTGTTAATTATAACCTTTTTACTAAAAAAGTTTGAAAAAGTCAAAGGTTTTTATTTCATACTAGCTTCTGCCAGCGGTTTCACCCGCATCCCGTGGGAACTACTTCCCGTACCGGGATAAAAAGTAGCCTATAGCCTTCCTCGATAAATGGGCTATCAAACACTGAAAGAAATTTTCAAATCGGACCAGTAGTTCCTGAGATTAGCGCGTTCAAACAAACAAACAAAAAAACAAACAAACTCTTCAGCTTTATAATATTAGTATAGATAGTCCTGTTACAGATGCTTAAGAAACGTCAACCTAGTTGTGCAAGAGGGTAACCCATATTCACGTATAACATAAATATTTTTGCAACGTTGTTTGTGTGTACTACACATTGTGCTACTGAAAGATACAAAAAATCAATACACATAACAAGATCATTGTAGTCTACTGTCTACTCACACAAGCGCACCTTTGTACACAATTCCGTCTTATCGGATTACTATTTCATAACTCGCACAATATTCAAAGGTAAACAAAAAATCACACGATTGTTAAGTATGTCTTAGGCATCGTCTTGATAGAACGCAATTGAGTGATGCGACTACCACGTGAATAGGTGTCCTATTGACTATAGATTTACAAATATTTGTGTCGTGCAACAACGTCGATTGTCAGATAAGACACTCCATCATCTCTCGAGCCTTTTCCCAACTATGTTGGGGTCGGTTCCCAGTCTAACTGGATGCAGCTGAGTACCAGAGTTTTATAAGAAGCGACTGCCTTACCCGGGCAACTCAATATCCTTTGGGAAGATTGACTGTCCAACTTACTATCGATATCGACTACCCGTAACGACTGTCAAAGATGGTCAATGACAGCCGGGATCAACAGTTAAACGTGTTTTAAAATCGCGAGAATCTACGATGATCGCGGAATAGCGTTCTATCACGACGATGCCTTACTGCAGATTATGTGTCGCACATCGAATGTTTCTAGAAGTGGTGTCTACTGCAATCATTCAATCATTCCCCGTAAGAGGGGACAATAGGGATACCTACGTACGTGCATAGTAACACACTGAGTGAGTTTGTTTGTTTGTTTAATAAAAACAATACGTACAATAACGTGTGTAACATCTGTGCTATGCTATTATTGTAGAGATTGTTTATTTTCTTTTTTAGTTCCCAGATTCTCAGGAAATACCTGTCCAATTTGAAAATTCCTTGAGTGTTTTATGTAATCCATTGATGAAGAAAGGCTTTTACTTATGTAAGTACTTTTATTGGAAGCTAATGGTGAATTAGTAATACCAAGAGTAATATTACCAATCTTGCTTACTTTAATTACCATTTTACAGTCATCGATCTTTAACAATATTTTAGAAGGACACTCAAAATACAAAACTTATAAAAGCCTCTACACAAAAGCAAGGATCCAGTACTAGTAAAGAAAATGGAACAATAAAATGGCTTTGTAATTTCAGATATTATTCAATCAGATAGGTGTAGGGGAGATCTGAGTTGAGCTGAAGATAACCTCAGTTTGACCTCTCATGTCAACATGATGCAGGTAAACGATTACGTAGAAGTTGAAATATTGGGACATCTATTTGAGTTAGGCAAAAGGCAAATATGTTTAAAAATGCGAGTGTTTCCTAATATTTTATTTGTACTTGGATGTTTTTGACTTCCCAAAAAGAAGGAGATTCTCAATTAGGATTTTTGTATTTTTCTTCCATGATTTTTTTATTACGCATTAAACGTTATACTTGTGTCCTTGTTTACAGTAAATTAATGTATAACTATGTTGCCTATAAAACTATCATCGTTACAGTGTGTTACTATAATTTTGTTTAATGTACCGTATCTTTTTACCGATAAGTATCACTTAGTGCTATTTTCACGTACTTACCCATTTTATTTACATAATTTTAGCAATCTCAATCAATTCATTAGTACTGAAAGGGGAGTAGTAGGTTTCACATGAAAATATTCCAGAACATAAGTATTCCGTGTATCTATTTTAATGATTACATTACACAAAAAGTAAATAAATATTACTGAAAATTATAATTACCATTTTCCATTTAAATAGGCCGAATTTACAGAGCAAAACTCCAATACAAATTATTGGCTTAATTCCGTAGAGACCGGTCGTTCAACGCAGAACGTTTATGCAAATAACAAAGTTTACAGAGCATGAATTATAGTTATATTAATCAAGGCCAGTTTTAATTAACACAATTTTATTAATGCAAACACATCGCTGGACTGTGTAACACAAATCTCAGCAGTTTTGTGTTAACGAGCACACGTTAGAATCTAGATCTTTGGACTAGTAATAATGGACTCAATTAGACATGATTGTTTTATTACAAAGATGTATTTTTATTTCTGTAACTTTCAAGGCTAATTAAATATGCATTCTACTCTTTTATTTTGAGGAAAAAAATCTGAGACAGTGATGGTAGTAAGTTTCATTGAAATTGATAAGCGATACAATAATTTGGCGTTTATGATTTCAGTTTGAGTTGTAAGCAAGCCTTATAATGAGTTCTATTCAAATATCTGGAAGGTATTATGATAGTGAATCAATTAGCGAATGCAGTTTATAAATATACGCACAGTTCCTCACAAATGGAACTGTTTACAGTAAACAACCTTTTTAGTTTACACTCATCCTAAAATTCCGTAGTTTGAATAGGATTAGAGTAAATTCACTATAACACGTAGAAGGAATGAATGATCGCAAGTAACCCAAAGGCTCCGAAATCACTGGATCGATTTGAAAATTGTTTCGCTGTTAGGAAGCTATATTATTCCATAGTAACATAAAGCTATATTCTATCCGGGTACAAGCAGTAAGTAGTTGTTCCTATAAAACTATTGGCAATTGATATGATGTAAACCTTATTGCCTAACCGCCATATAAATTAAGTTGTTAAATACAATTAATAACTCCATTGCTACATACTTTCTACGAGTCATAATAAAACGTCAAAGGTCAAGTGAAATTATAATAATTACGTAACAGATCGTTATAACTGTTTCACTTCGGCCTAACCTCCCCTAAGTCCCTGCCAACCTGTTGTCTGTGTTTATTTACAAATGCTACGCGAAACCGGACGAATTCTCTAGAATGTACCTTACATACTTCGACATTGACAAGCAAAAATGAACCTTAACAACATCATATAAGACCTAAAATCTCTTAGAAGTCTTGGGGTATTACGACATTCTGTTAGAAAAATTGACTCAAGTATTCCAGAAGGCGGACGGACGTTTATCCTTTATGAATTACAAATAAATTCAAACCTTATTGTGTGAAGTGAAAGTTGAAATTGAAGTGATAAGTTTTGCCGGTGTAGGGTTTAGTGGCAAAACCTGTAATGAGTTAACGCAACGGTAGCGTCAGCATGTTAAGTGGACCGGTTTGATGCTTGTTTGTTTTTTTTTAATAAAATATTTTTTTACAGCGGCATTAATGCATTGATGTTATTTGCGAAGTCATGAACAGAATACAGACAATAATTTTGGAAGTGAATTTTTTTTTCTGAAAATTCGGTATTACATAAAATATTTAAATTATGTAAGTATCAAAGTAAACAATAAGTAACATTTCAAAATATTTGCAAAAAAGAGAAAAGACATGTAAAATGTCACTAGGCGCTAATTTTTAACGCCAATTCTTACCTAACAATAAAAATGCGTCAATGATGCGTTGCTTGTTATTCAACTTGTTTAAAAGTAATTTTGGTTTCACCCGTATAATAAATTATACTCCAAAAAAACATTAATTGTATATTGTTGTTCCTTAGGGATAAGTAGAGTTACCTGTACTTATATATGTATGTAGTACACATAGTTAAGTTATATTTTAATTAATCTAAAAAATCGCACATTTTATTAAGCCTGTATCTAATAATCATAACAAAATCTATAAATAAACAGAGCCATAAAAATGTGGGTTTCCATCGAGCAAGACAATAGAGTCACCACGACACACGTAACGAAAAGGTCGTTGACCTGCTACATTTCCAATGACGTTACAACATTCTATTTATTTGGTCAACATTGGTAAAAGCATTTCTCTTTGGTCGGTAGATATGACAAAGATATTGAAAGTAAAATTTGGTTAAAGGTTTTTACATGGAAAAAGTTGCTTTTACTATATTTTTTGATTAAGGTTGAATTTATTGTGTCATATAGCTTCTCTATTTTTTATTTGTTTACTTTCAAAGCTTAATAAATAAAAATAAATGCTACAAAAAAAAACGAGACGACACAAGCACCAAAACTAAATAATACCGTCACGTGTAAATTAACTACAATACATGCAAAATTTACATAAATGGAAACAAAACCTTAATTACTTTGCTACTTTCTTAAACATCCAGTCAAAAATAAGCACATACCAATTAGACTAAAATATAACATATGTACATACATTAGCCTCGGCTTTAACCATAGTCCTACTTACCCCATTACAGAAGTATTAACTACAGTTATGAAAATAAGCCGATTCTGTTTATATTGACGTCAGTGGCGAGAGATAGTTTTTCGAAGAACGCATTAACAAAGAGGAAAATACGTGTAAAAAGACATTTTATGATATCTCCGGTGAATCATAGTTTGGCAAAACATTGATGACTAATTCACAATATGTTATGGTTATATAATATTCTCATTTCAATGGATATGCGTGATTAAAGTTTTAAGGTGTTACATATTTTAGTTACTTCATAGAAAAAAGTAAAAATCTTTTTAAATTATTATTCCTTGTATTACCATAAAGTGCTAAGTAAAGTAAAATATCATACAACATCATTCAGGTAGAATAGTTAGCAAAATTAAATGAGAGATGCATTCGTAAAACATTATAGCAATTTCCTTCAAATTACACATACACAGACAATACATAAGTAGGTAACACTCTCTAGAGTAAATCCATAAATAATTACCACACACTGTACAGACAGCAAAGAAATCATCAATCTTCACTTGAACCTTTTTTGTTGAATACTAAAGGTTGCTATTGATAGATAAATAAACAAAAAACATCTGAAAGTGTTATTGTTTTTGTTTTGTAGTAAGAGTAAAAGTGCTTGACCTACAAGTGAGTGCATCGCTAGTTTTGCTAACGGTACCGCGCACACAGACGCGGTCATTGCCCGCTGTGAGCGTGTGTGTGTGTGAGTAAACACGTTGAGCTGCGCAGGAGTTGCAAACTACAGCTTTTTGCTATGAAAGTGGATTAATACCTACAACTTTGTGTATATTTTGTAGTTTTAGTATAAGTATAAGTTATTGTCCTAAAATGTTAATAAGTTAACGTTATCAAATAACTGGATTTTAGTGTACATAGTTTAGTCAAGTCACATAACAATATGTAGATATTGATCAAATTACTGAAAATGGAAGAATAGTGTTAACATTGTTACGATGAAGATACCAAATACAGCAAATAGAAGAAGCGTATATTGTTTTTTTTTAAGGTTCCGTACCTCAAAAGGAAAAAAACGGAACCCTTATAGGATCACTTTGTTGTCCGTCTGTCTGTCTGTCTGTCTGTCTGTCAAGACCCTTTATCTCAATAACGCATGGACGTATCAAGCTGAAATTCACATGAAATACTCAGGTCTATTGTCCCTTTAAGCTGTGAAAATATCAAACTTCTAAGCCAAGCCAATCAAAAGATACAGCCGATTATGTCGATATTTTCAACAAATTTTCGACACTCTCAAAGGAATCAAAACCTACAGGATACTTCCCGTAAACTCAGAATCTTGAAATTTGGCATGAAGCATTGTCATATAATGCAAATATAGGCAAAATTACGAAAATCACTTTTTTTTAGTTACATAATATAATAAAAATATTTTAATAAAATGAAACTTACTACTTTATTTCTCGCGAACGAATAAAGGTATCAAATTGAAATTTATACCAAATACTTAGGTCTATTGTCCCTTTAAGCAGTGAAAAAATCAAACTTCTAAGTTAACGCGATCAAAAGATACAGCAGTTTATACCGACACCTTAGACGAATTTCCGTCACACGCTAGGGAATCAAAACCTACAAGGTACTTCCCGTGAACTCAGAATCTTGAAATTCGGCACGAAGCAACGTTATATAGTACAGATAAAGGAAAAATTGCGAAAATGATAAATTTGAAGTCACATAAAATATTAAAATATTATTTTTGCTTACATGACATAAAATATTTTTTTAATAATTATGAACTTACTACCTAGGGTAGGTAGTAAGTTTTCACATGAACGCGTAGATATATTAAAGTTGAAATTCATATCAAACACTTCTTGAATCTAATTGCCTCTAAACTGTGAAAAATTCTAAATCATTTAAAGGACAATGGGCGAAATGTTTGGATGTTGTTCTACTCCCCCTCTAGTAATGAGTCATACATCATTTGAAAGGTCTTTTCAAGCGTTACATTTTGTACTAACATACTTCTTACTTACCAATTCTTAGTACTTTTGAAGTCAGAGCTTATTTTAGATAATATTATCGATAGTTAGTTTCAAGTTCTTAGATTCCTTCTCTAGTAATGAATTATATATTACTGGAAAGGCCTTTTTAAATAGAACATTTCGTATGAACATACCTCTAACGAATTATAAGTACTTTTGAAGCTAGAGCTTATTTTAGGTTATATTATCGACAGGTGTTTTCAGTTTATAAATCTCTTCTCTACTTATAAATTATATTTCACTGGAAAGGCATTTTAAAATGTAACATTTCGTAGTAAAAAACCTCTAGCAAATTGTTAGTACTTAGAAGCTACAGCAGATTTTAGACAAAGTTATTATTTCACTAAACACGTTCTAACTCCCTGAATACTAACAAATGACAATCGTCGCCATACAAGAAAATACTCTACATAACACAAGCTTTCTATTGACCTACATAGAGGTAGACTAAAACGCTCATTGTCCTTTAAGACATAATTTGTTATTTTCAATCAGATGATGACTATAAAATGTTGTAAATAAATAACTTTAATAAAATAACTTTTACAAGGTACTGGCCTACTATTTTAGTTATATTATAAAATAAAAAATATTAACTATTTTGACTCGCACGACTAGAAATTACCATAACTATGATTGTTCTAAACTGAACGGTTTGCGCGAGAGTCACTTTTTATCTATACAGGATTTGTACGGAACCCTCAGTGCGCGAGCCCGACTCGCACTTGGCCGGTTTTTTATAAATGTTTTCAAGACTTTCAAAGTTCTTGAAATGTACTAGAAAAGTAGCACAATTTAAAGACGTTTCGCATTTGATGACGAACTTGTTCAAGTCAGATTAGTAACTTGCATTACATAAGTAACTTTTGTAAGAAAGTTAACATAAAAATAATGACGCATATTAAATAAAAAACCATTAAACATTTATCACAATTCATGGAACATAAAATTTCAATGTCACCCGAAAACATATCTATCACCCAACTAACTCACACACGGAAACATTTGTCAAACTTTCCAAATGTTGAGCACACCTGGTTTTACCGCTGCGGTTATCAATGAGCGGCGTACATTCTCGAAACACAACCAAGCCTATATAAGCCCTGCGCTCGCCTGCAGCCGCCATAGTACATTACGAAAGCAAACACGACGCAACGAACGATGCAGAAATACATTATACTCATTGCATTCCTCGCCACCGCGGCCTGCCATGAGCCCAGGAAGCACAGAGTGGACGATCCCTTCTCGGCCCTGGACAAACACATCACTCACACACTCGCGTACCACTACCTCTGGCCTTGGAGTCAGCTCATCAGGGCAGCAGCAGCTATGGACATCGAGGAGGCTCTAGAAGAACCCCAAATTGTGTCAGACGCCGAGCAACTACGTGTGAACCTCAACGTCAGGAGATTCAAACCAGACGAGTTGAGGATCAAAGTTAAGAATCGTTACATCATAGTTGAAGGAAAGCACAAGGAGACGGGAGATGCTCAGAAGTTTATGGCAAACCACTTTGTCCAGCGGTTTGTGCTACCACCCGGCAGCAAGCAGGAGGAAGTGACCGCTGTTCTCAAGGAAAATGGTGTTCTTACTGTGAGTGTGCCCAAACACGAGCTTCCTCCCCCACCACCTGAGAGGGAAGTGCCTATTGAAGTCAGACTGCCAGAAAAGGTTGAAGAAAAACCTGTCGAACAGGACAAGACAGAGAAACCTGTCACAGAAGACAAAACTGAAACAACGACAGAGAAAAAGGAGGTACCAGTACAAACATCTTCGGCGACACCACTAGAGCAGCTAGACCTAGTCGAGGCAACAACTCACGTCGGCAAGATCAGGAAGAAGGAGCTAAAACCAACTCCTAAAACGTCAAAGGACAACGAAGTATCAAAAGGACTGGACGGCAACGGATTAGATTACGCACTAGTTGAACAAGAAGAGTGAACACTAACCCTAATAAGTGAATTAAGACTGAACCAAGCTTTAACATGACATAAGTCGTTAAAAGCGTGCTCTAACTTTTCGGACAACAAAGTAATTTTACAACGGAGTATTATTTATCGGTACAAAAATACATATTGTTGTGAATCGTTCGAAAGGTTATTAGGAGAAAATAGTTGTTATTAATATTAAGTTTAACTGTATTTGTTTTGAAACATTTGCCCCACGAATAAACGGTGTTATTTATTAGTCTGTGTTTGTATTTCTCTCGCGGTCATATTTTTGTTTTATAAGACTATTCTTTATGTTAATGTTGTGTGTAAATCTGTGTAACGCATTCTACTGCGATGGGGTATTGCCTTAATGGTGTACATCCTCATTTTTACATTGACGGAAAGTATGTGAATTATTATGGTGAGCTAGAATAATGATGGTAAACAAAGAAAGTAAGAGTTACCGTTGTTTTATGCTTTTTATGGCTATGAAGGTCTGTATTACAATACTGAGTCAATTATAATATAGGTGAACTAGCCACTTTAGTTAAATTGATGTTATGTTATATCAAAGGACTCGCACTATACCAAATGGTACTGTTTATTCCTTTTGAAATACGGAAACACTCGTGTAATAAAACACAGATTAAAATAGACATAATTTTACCTCTAAATATAAACTATTAGCCGTTTTCCCGCGGTTCTACCCGCGTCCCGTGGGAGCTACTGCCCGCACCGGGATAAAATATAGCCTATGTTACTCGCAGATAATATAGCTTTCTAATGGTGAAAGAATATTTAAAATCGGTCCAGTAGTTTTTGAGTTTATCCATTACAACCAAACAAACAAACAAACAAAGTTTTCCTCTTTATAATATTAGTATAGATGAAACATCTTAATGTAAATAATATGTCTCAGGGGAAGATTTGGAAGAATTCTCTGGATAAATCGATCCAATTGTGTCTATAAAGATAGAAGTAAGTATAGTATTAGCATAAAAGAAAGTAGTATGGAATAACACGTATTTGCATTTTAATCATAGAAAAAAAAACAACGCCGACAAAACGCCCAAATAAAAACGAAATAAGGGCAGGAGGATGGTAATGATGGTAATATGGTAAAACAGCTAAGGTATTTTACAAAAAAAAATGATAACATTCACAAAGCTACACATCGAGAAAACATAAAGCCACAGTAGGTACATTATAACAAAAGCTTGTTATAATGAAAATCTGCGCATTTAATGTATTTACTATTTTAAGTTAATTAAACGAACTCTGCTAGAAAGTAATATAAATGTTTAAGTTGTTAAAATATTCTTTGTAATCAAAGTAAATTAAATGGCCAAGACGAATGAAATTGCTAATAATTTCTATTATTATTAAACATCTTTTAAACTTTATTCAATTTGCATTGTCAAATTAATCAGGATTTTAATCATTGCTTTCGAAATGAACATTAATTTTGAGTTCATGAAAATAGTCTTTAATTAAATATAATTTCTAGAATATTCCTAATAATATATTCAAAGGACAAAAGTTTAATTATTAAAATGTATTATAATAATTGATTTCTTACTTTGACTATGAATTTTGAAATCCTAGGTTTTAGTTTGTGGAAAAATTCTTTCTTATTTTCCATATGTCCATAGTAAGAAAAGAAAATAAAACACATACTTTGAGTCCTGATAGTATAATAGAAACAAAAAACATCTAGGTACACTAATTTATAATACTGAAGAGTTGTTGCTTTAGTTTTGAACGCTCTAATCGCAGGAACAGAAACGTAGGAATTGATCCGATTTAAATAATATTTCAGTCTTAAATAGAATTTAACAAAAATGGTTTTAGATTATTTTCTTTCCGGATACAGGAAGTGGAGAATTTTATATCTTATGATAGGTACACGCAACAACAAAAAACTAACCTAAAGATTTTAAAGTCGGTGACACAATGGGCGGTCTTATCGCTAAAAGCGATCTCTTACAGACAACCTTATGCTTTATTTTATATATATATTATGCGCTTACCATACACAATGGGATTCATGTTTTGAATCTAATAACGTATTCAGGCGTTTTAAGCTGCATCTTTGACGTATTAGAAATAACTTACTTATACATAATACTATACAGGTACCTATGTTAAGTGCAGATATACTTACTAATTAGTATCTAATTTCCACCACAAATTCCCAGTACAGGCTGTATCATGTACTAATAATCTAGTATTAAGTTTCCAAACGTGCATTTCATAACAAAATTAAGATCAAAGCAGAAACTTAGAAGGCAACAGATAAGTCTATAATCCGAAACAGCATACAACAACAAAACTGAAGCAAACTCGTTAAATTGTGGCGTACAGTCGTTAAGAAAACTTGAACACATCGACACCATTTAACTTAGCCAAACAACATAATCGAGTACAATCGGGTACAGTTGTAAAAATGTATTGTTGAGTAGTGGCGATCATTCGATACTCAAGTGGTCAACAAGTATGCTATACTTCTATACTAATATTAAAAAGAGGAAAAATGTGTTTGTTTGTTTTACCCTAAAGGTTCCGGAACTGCTGGAAAATTCTTTGCACTGTTGATTACAAGCTATCCTCAGGTGACATAGGCTTTAGTTTATTCGGGTGCTGGGAAGTTATTTCCACAGAACGCAGTTGAATTACAAATAGGATTTTTTTTTCGCTTGTGTGTTTCGTTGTTAAGGCTCCTAACTTACAGAACCTATTAAAAATAATATTAAAATCAGTTTTTTAAAGGTCTACTATCCTCGGCTGACATATTGTCTATATTTGACCAGGGTACTGGAAACTAGTTTAGATGGAACACGGGTGAAACCATGGAAAACAGCTAGTGTAGCTATAAAACTGCAGTCGATGCACAGCTTGAAGTTAGTCCACAATGTATTTTTATTGTTGACAGCGTGATTTTAAATGTTAGGTTTATTTATGGTTTGTGTCTAAACCACGGAGCATGAAAATATGAGCGGAAAATATGATGGAGATACCGTAATGCAGGTAGGTCAGGCGTCTTTTTCTAGGTCAAATACATACAGTGGGCATGACCAAAACGATCACTTTCGAGTGAACTAACGAAGTCTTCGGGTTCTTTGAAACATCTATCAGCGATTTTCGTCCCCCGAACACCGCATTTTGGCATGTTACTTTCTTTGCTGATTTTCCGTTGTGGCACCTCCGCTAGTCATTTGTTCTTCATGGTTCCATCTATATAGTTTGATTTTAGAATGTCTGAGTCGCAATAAAGTTTTTCCTCGATTGATGCTTGGAATATATTACCATTAAATTCATAAATAAAGCGTAGACTCAAAAAGACTTACTAGATAGTTGTGTAATAAATAGTCGTCGTGAAAATTTTTGTCGTGATTTTTTTTAAATTAACTTTTAACAATAGTATTATTTTCCATATCCATTCACATTTTTCTAGGTATCTTATCTATATTTCAATTTATAACTGCAGAGTTAGTTAGTTTTGGTTACATCTCAGTGATGAAATATATCAAAAAATATCAGTGCTAAATCACCCATTTACTGAGGAAGATATGATCCATTTTTATCCGGGTGCGCGAAGCTGCCCCTAAAAACTAGTAGAGCGTAGTATTTTTGATGAAAGATTTACCTAGCCATATTCAATTGCTTTTCATTTTTTAAACCACATATTAATTTCAGTTTCCTACACGAAAATTATCTAGCTCTATGGTTCCCCCCCCCCCTCAAACCTCAGTCATCAGCCCAATGATTAGGGGAGTCATAATGACAGCGTCACCGGCAGCTCCATTACAGCTAGCTGCGAATTCAGATGCCCTTGTGAGCCACCAACCATCTCCCCCCTACCAGCGGATGAGGGAATAATACTAGGGTTGACACTTCTATTGAATCATGTTTATGTTTAACCAGCTCCCATCAGCGATTTCTAAAACGTACCGAAAAAACGACCATGTAACCTGTCTATCTATCTCATGTCATTGTTGTGGTTCTAAGTTCTAATAAAGCTATTTAATAAGACTAATCGGTACAGGCGTTCTTGAGATGTAAATACGATTTTCTTTTCTAGAAAGATTTGTTCCAATTTTTTTATTATTTATCTCCCCATGTGACAAGAATTGGAAGAGAACCGTGCTATCCGTTGGAGCAGCAAACCTTATTTGAGACGGTAAGTGAAACCGTACCCATGCAACAATATACATAAATAAGCTACTCTAGACGCTTTGTCATAGACATGGCCAGACATAACCAATATCTCCTGTGACTTAAAGAGAAGGATCAGCTCTCAAAGTCATACAGTTTAAAAGCTTTACTCAAAAGAAAGGTTCAAAACATTTAATACTTCATAGAAAATGCCCGTTACTTGAGAAGAGGCTTTCCCTTTGCTTTCACAGCTCGCCGATAACATTCTAGACTAGCTCTTACCTCGGCTTCGGTTGAAAGGAAAATGCGGTCCGTTTTCTCTATGTTCGGGGCACTAAATAAACTTTGTATTTTATGATGGGAAAGTTACAGTTAGTCGTTAAAATTAAACGTGACTCAGATACTGCTTAGAAATTATCCGTCTTACCACAAAAACTGTTAAACGTCAGTTTAAGACTTGTCTAAAAAAATGACAAATTATGACGTTGACATATGGTTCATTTTGCAGCCACAATTTTTTTAGACGAGTGTAAAACAGGTGGTTAAGTATTTGTAGTAAGGCCATATATATTTACATCAATGAGGAAACGTTAATATAATCCTTATTTATATGTGATGTAGGTATATTTTTATATTTTTCCATAAAGTTTCTTAACGGCTTACAACTTTGTTGTGAATTGACATGCATTTTGTATGATTGATAGTTATATGCTTCGTTCGTTGATAGGTAGATGCTTCGTTTTTGTTTAATACACCTAGCTATCATTTTTTTGAGTAACTACAAGTTAACAGTCTATCTTGCAAAATCATTTGAAATATTTTATTATCTGTCTTAACGATGGTTCAAGTTCCAAGTACAAAAACTCCTTGGTACGCCAGTAGGCAGCCCTGAGTATCCCGCATTAAATATTTGGTAGATTGATTGCCTCTGCAGACCCTAATAGTCGTAAGGAACTTGTAGCCTGTACTAATAGCTATGTACAGGCAAATTTGTTCTGCTGGCTTCTAGGAAATTAGGTAGGCTTCATACGATCTAGGTTAGGCACCGAATATCATATTTAGAGTGCCTAGGGTTTAACTATAAACTTGTAGGACTTCATGCAGTATAGGTTGTTAAGAAAAATATTTAGGCTAACTTTAGTCTGTATAGTGATATGATGCCTCAGTAGTGAAGTGTGGGCGTTTTGGAAGCTGTCTTTAGTGTATTATTGACGTCCAAATAGCGCTTCACTTTGAGTGACTTTCAGTACAAGCTTGATGAAACTTGATCGCTTGATTTAAATGAAACATTTTATATTTTAAGAGTGGACAGAGAAACACTCGAATACGTTAAGGACACTATAATATACCATATTATTTGGAGCAAAAATACCACCACAAGTTACAAAATAAATTATAAGGAGAGCTGTGCACTAAGAAATTCCTGCAATTACCACAAGATCGCGAAAAACGCAAATAAAGTTACGAAGTCGCTAGCGAAAAGCCATTGGGTAAGATTAATGGTTTGTTTCTTGAACTAATTTAAATCTAATCGCGAAAGGAAACAAAATAATCGTGCTTGGAAATGAAACAAGTAGAAATCAGTAGGTACTTACAAGATATCTTCTTTTATAAATAAAAAATAAATTAAACTTAATCTAATGAATAAAAATACTTACAAATAAGTAATGGCACTATTTCATAATACACAAACGTTATTCACTAAATTAAAATTATACTACACTATTAAAAATCTTCCTCGCACAAGAATTCAGCATGATTAACTTACCAAGAAGAAAAATACTCAAACAGTGAGAGATTATGAAATACATGAAAACTTAAAATTCGTTTAAAAGTGAAATATTTACAGAAAACATGGTTTAAATAGCAAACCATCTTGAAAACATGAATACATCAGTGTTTGACTATTCCGTTCAATGCAAGTACATAGAGATTGGTTATTCTATGGCTAATACTATCAATGACCTTTCACAGCATAAGACCCATCTGAATCGTATATCCTCTTCTTTTTACTTCCACCATATTTATCGTAAGCATACGGCTGATGATCGGCATACCCATAACTGTGATCGGATGACCCATAAATATGATCGGATGACCCATAACTGTGACTGGGTGGTCCATAACTGTGATCGGGTGGGCCATAACTGTGGTCATAGTGACCGTGGTCGTAATGGTCAAAATGATGGTCTTCAATGTACTCGTGATGGTCGTGTTTGTGTTTCTTCAAGTAGTGGATAAACCAGAGGACAAATTGCCATCCTTTTGTGACGAGGACATAGAATAGGGCTCCGTAGACCATCTTTAGGACGATTAGTTTCGTCGCTACTACGTAGAAGAAATGGACTGTGGACAAAGAAAACAAAGTTCAGTAAACATTTTAATAATTTGAATAAATGTTTTGGAAAAAGTTCATAGAATATTTTGAAAAGAGTGAGATTACAAAGGCTGTCAAATAACGAATATTTTATAACATTAGTGATAATTTTCAAAATGTTCTGTATTACTTTGTAGAATTTTTGTGATTCTTAAAATCTGTAGGGCATTTCCTGCAGTCCGTTAAGACTAAAGGAAGAAAAATATGAGTCAGGTCAAATAGGCATGATTATACATAGATCTATACACACCTAATAAAATCTACCGTCCCTGCCGTTTCTTGATAAAGTCAGCAATCAAATCTAAGGCCTGATAACCCTCCCTATGATGTGCAAACTGATCTTGATAAGGCGAATAATTATCGGTCCTCTTATAATGTAAGTATGGGTCTGGCACATGTTTGTATATGGTCAATGCCCATACCATAATGAGTAGTACCTTCACGCTAGCTACTGTTAGTGCTATGGCCACAATCAGGTTATACAGTCCAACTTTCGCTGCTAAAACTATGGCGAGGTTGGCTGCAACAGAGAGAAAGGGTGGTATTATTTGGAGGTTAAGAATTCATCATCAACATCTCCTTAGCAATGTAATATTTACTGCTGAACATAAGCCTCCCCTCATTGATTTCCTTAAGCACTGGGTAGAAGCGGCCTGCGTCCAATGCCTACTGGCAACCTATGTCCGATCATCTCGTTGAAACATATACGTTTGTTTACAAAGCTTAACATAGTATCCTCGAAATAGTTCAAACTCTTTTGTGACAGAAATCGTCGAAGAAACAAGTGCAATATTAGTTTCACAATCAAATGACATCCATTAAGTATTACATCTAACTACTTTAACAATTCCTTCCATAATATCAAACTTCACAAATCCAAGTGCAACACGAGCGCAGTTTTTAAGAATCTTAAAATGTTTCCATCTTGGGAGGCTAAGATTTCAACTGAGGGAACTTTCCAATTTGTTCTCGATTCCGATTTAAATTCTCAGCCCAGACTTTTACTGTAATTCGCTGTATAAACCGAAGCTGGACGCTACTGGAATCAGGAATAAGCTTCAGCTGAGATCTTTTAGTTTTCCATTTAAATGTTCGTGTTACAATGATGTTTGTTTACCATAAATATTAAGGGGGAATTCTGGATACGTGTATATTAACTCTACAATTCGCTTAAACGTATTTTAGTGTTGTTTTGATGTTTTGATATACCTACAACCTTACAAACTACAAATAGTAACGTAACCTTTTGTTTCGATGTAACTAACGCTTTTCTAGAAAATATCCCTGAGGCAATCTGGTCTTACATATTTAGGAACTTGCAATAGGTACGCGTGTAAATAAAGAAAAATTCCATTCGCTATCGACACACACATGAAAGTTCTTATATTGACAAAGGAACAATACTATTTAAACTTTTAACTTAAGGTTTTTGTAACTTAAGGTTATTACTATCAAGGCAGCCCGAGAGCCTTTTCTTTATGAGGTGGGAAATCAACATATGTACTGATAACCACCTTTGGGTTCAGCGGGAGGGAGTGCCAGCCTTTTACTGACTAAAATGTACCTTGAATCCCTCTGAATGGGCTGCGGGTTGTTCGAAAGAGATACCGCGGCCCTGGTACATAAAAGGCCTATGACGGAACACGACGGTTTTTAGTCAGTAAGAGTCTGACACTCCCTCACCGCTGCTAACCCACAGCGGGAGGGGTCATTTGATGATTTTTGACGTCGTTAAAAAAAAATCCCTCTGAAGCTTTTTGTTACCAGGGCCTCGGAACCTTTCTCACAAACCAAATCTGGCAAGTCAGTAGCCAATAGCCAGAAATTCCTAGTCAGGAAAAAGTAAAATCGCCAACTACTAGACCATGCAGCTTTGTCTTGCCCTGATCCTGACTCTCTGAACTCGAGACTTTCAGGAATTTATCAATCGTATTTCTTTGCGTTCATAAGATACATAAAGCAATTGTAAGAAATGCTAAATAAACTGACGCAATATATTACAATACGGATGTGAATTCTTAGACCCTATTATCACATACGACTTTCTCTTTCAGGAGTATGAAGTAACAAAAGAAAACCGTGATTCTTCGAGTTACTATTCTTGTTTGTATTGACGCGGAATGTCCCGTCTGTCTATTTGTTACGATTGGAATGGTAAACAGCTGGCTTCATGTCGATGCGATTGGTATGTAATGAGTCATGAAAAGTTGTTCATATTATTAATGCGAGAGTAACGTGATTCAGTGAGTTACGTGAATTATGATGGGAAATACGGCATACGGTGACCATATTTTTATTGTGAAAATCAGAATTCAACTCTTATCTTAGCACTTTATCTTCTCATTAACTAAACAAACAATATTCCAGAAAGTTAATAAAAGAGTTAATTTCCAGATAAACGGACTCGTAAACAAAACCAATACAAAGCTAACTTTATCTATTTACTTTTTGAATGGACACCATTTAATTTCTTGCGAGTTCCAATGAGTTTCGAAAGAGTCCGGTTAAGAAATACAACTCCTTTTTGTTGCAAGAAAAGAGGTTTGTTAAGTACCTAAATTCTTCTGATTGGTATTACTTTTATCTTCTTACGAATAGTAGTTTTTATAGCAATCAGGATTCTCTAAATAGTGATTCAGAATGACTTTAGATTCGTTATTTAATTTTAAATTAAACGTAATTTCAGACATGTTTTAGTACAAGTAATAGTTTTTTTTTTTTTGTATTTAGTTTTCAATATGATTTTACTTTATCAATTTAAATTAATTCACTTAACATTTAGTTGATATAAAATCACAAATAAGCCCTAAAATGTTCGATTATGTGACATCAATTTAAACAACAAAACACTTGAGTCAGAAGGCGTTGAACTTGAGAACATAGCGTTCTAATCCTACTAATATTATAAACGCGAAAGTTTGTATGTATAGATGTATGGATGTTTGTTACTCTTTCACGCAAAAACTACTGAATGGATTTTAATGAAACTTTACAATAATATAGCTTATACATCAGAATAACACATAGGCTACAATTTGTAAACATATTGTTCGAAATACTAAACCTGCGCAGACGAAGTCGCGGGCACCAGCTAGTTATACATACGTAAGATCTTTATTTTGTCAATACCTATGTTTTACAAATAACAATAAGTATTCTATTCTATTCTAAAAAGGCAAGACCTCTTTTTATGGTGTCCTAATCATTATTGAAAATTAAAATAACAATGTCTTTGTACTTACTTATTAAAGCATATTTGGCCTTCCCTCTTGGTTCCACCTCATTTCTACTCTCACTTTCTTCCGAAGCTTGCACTTTACACAATAATGAAATAGTCAATACTAATAATAATCCCTTCATCGTAACAAATTCTATGAAAAAAACTATTTAAAAAAAACTTTTTTTTACTTTTTTTTTCAGAACTTCAGCTCAGTTCAGTGCCGTATTTTAAAATGACATTTCATACCTTGTGTTGTCAGTCTAACTAGACGTGCTAATTTGACAAATAAACACGTCACTGAGAAAGTGTACTAAACATTATTACAACTTATTAACACGAATTTTCGTAACGTAATAGAAGCGAGAGTTTTTCTAAAGTGAAGTAATATTTACATTTTTCTATGCACCTTAGTTTGCATTGAAATATTGGGTACAATTTATTATTAAAACATTTTTTTTCGAAAGGCCCGGTTTGACAAACACGAGCCAACATATCTGAAAAAATATGCATATTAAAAAAATGTTTTGAAATATTTTTCTATTGGTACAACCGAAAAAAAACAGCCAATTTCGGTATGAAAAAGCTTTGGTATTCAAACCAACAGATAGCCTAACTAACGCCAAAACTAGAAAACAAACGAACGCACTAAATAAACATTTAAATCGTCCAATCGATGTTGATCTGTTTGCAATGGAAGCAATCTTTTAAAACATACGCAACTATCAGCTCAATTCATTCCCTCAACATATCGACTGATTGAGCTGGGGGGATATTTTGCTAGCCTTCTATTAACAAAAAATACTGTTATAATACAGGTTTTCCAAAAAAAAATACACGGCATAGGACCAAAACAAACCCATATAATATTATACTTTGTTCAACGAATACGAATTCAGAGTTATATCATACCTAAGTACTCGAGGTATCTGAAAAATGCTTGAAATCGATATTTTAGAAAATGTTTTCATTTAATAAAAAATTAAAACTGTTTGACACTTAATAACCTTGAAAAAACAAATCCACGTGTAAAAGCACAGTTACAGCACGAAAGTTCAGTCAATTCATTATATCGAATGCTTGAGAATAGGTCCCCTGAAACCGAACAATATGTTACAACTAGCGCATCTGTAAATAAAACCTTTGATGGATTATTTGGTGTTTTATTTTACAGCCGCGTTGGCCTACTGGTCACCGTGTGTTTTTGAATGCGTAAAAAGTTACTACTGAAAAGCGTCAAGTCTCCACACTTCTGTTAACTGTGAGGTTAAGGGCAAGGTTATAAACAGCCACTCTTTTGATCACAGGAAGCGTTGACCAGCTTCTTAGGCAAGGCTTTAATAGGACCAGACGTTTAGGGATGTTAAACGACTACTTAATCCATAACTTTAAATAATAAAAAACCTGTTTTCCACCCGAGTGTACAACAAATTCACTAACTACTAATAAAAATGCCTAAATGCTTACAAGATGTTTCAAATCCCCACAGTACACTGAACTTTAACTTCCAATACCTCTACGATTACTCCATAATACTAAAACGATAACGATTCACTAACCATACGCTATAACAGATAATCGATACATAATAATCGCTTCCCATCCTTTTAACGACTTCATTCAAGGACCAATTCTGAAGTCGGTTGAAAGCCGAAGTTTTTCGACGTAAACTCTAATTTAGAATGGTGGTAATATTGTGAAATTGCTCCATTCTTGTGTGCAATCATCGTTAAATATGGAAATAATGAGCCGTTCGCGTTTATGAGTCTAACGATATGGGTTAGTGCTGCGCTGAATATCGATAGACAAACGAATTTATTTCTAAACTTTTGGTACAAGAGAATGAACTTCCCGAATTTGGCACAATTGTTTTTAATGACAGAATTAAGAGAGAGGAGAGAAATTTCGTTTTGTGATAAAGTGATTGTGTTTATTTACTTATTTCAGGCATCTTATCAATTTTATGTATTTTATACCATCCCATAGCTTAGCACTTACTTAGTGCCAAAACCAAATAACTTGACACGGATGCAGCTTAAATCATCTTTTATAGATGTAAAAGGCCATTGATGATAATGATGAGCACTTACTTAATATATACATACTTATAGCTTAGCACACCAGACATATCGACATCATAAGTCTTCATCGATAGAATTATATCGATACTTGACCAGCCCATCCCTCAAGCAATATTAGCGAGAGTAGATATAGTATAACGCGTGTTTCATTTGACGATCGGACTAGTCGGAGTGTAATTAAGTAAACTATATAAATGGCGACACACTCTGATGACTAATGCCGCCTTGATTAAGCCTCATTGTGATTTCATGAAGATAAGCCTTTTGAAAGATTTTGGGATACTGTCAAATTACCCCTCCAGCGCACAGCGGAAAGGAGTGTCAGACTGTAAAATTGGCTGATTGGCGATTTCGGCTTAGCTATCGTCAATAAATATGAAGGATATCTTCTTTTGTATGAAAAAAATATCGTTTAAAATAATGTTCAGCGGCAAATAGAAGAACATATCTATATATATAAAAGAAAGTCGTGTTAGTTACTCCACTTATAATTCAAGAACGGCTGAACCGATTTAGCTGAAAATTGGCAGGGAGGTAGTTTAGAGCCAGGAGAAGGACATAGGATAGTTTTTGTCACCATCCGGCTACGGGAAGCAGTTATCTCGGGACGCGGGTGAAACCGCGGGCGGAAAGCTAGTATTTAATAAATTAGTGCTTAACAATGTACTGCTCCTCTCTGTATCTTACTTGAAAACTATCGCAATTTTAACTCACTAATTTTCCAATTTTGCTGGCCAACTCCCGACAAGTTTTGGTGACTTTTTAAGTCGTAACTTTAAACTAAGTGAGACTTCGAAGTCCGATTTTCCGGGAAATAATTTCCTCGTTCATTCTGAAACAAAGTTTCCTTTTTTGGGAATTTGATAGAGACGAAGTTTGGAAATTCTCTTGTTACAATAGGAATACGTAATAACAGTTAGGACGGAATATTGAACTGAAATCTGATGCACTAGGTATAGGTTCGTATGTAAATTGAAACATATCGAATATGTTTAGTTTAGTGGCAAACTATTATAATAGTATAACTTTAGTTTTTTATTAGGTACTTTACATTATTATGTAACTATATTAATTATTGCATTATTTACTGTATTCCGTGATTCTGAAATACCAACTATATAGGTACAGCAAAATGTGCTTAAAAAACGCAGCTTCCCCTACATAAAGTTTCAAAGAGCAAATCATCTTCATATTATCATAGATCCACATGTCAGTGGCAGGCAAAAGACGAAAATATATGATTTGCGCTACGAAATACGACAGATTAGATAGGCCCGCCGCTTGCCTACAATTTGTCATCGGATGGCCGTCGAGTCCTGACCAATCACCCATAATATTGGATCCTAGGGTTTGAGTGACAGCCCTATTTTTAGCACGCACTTTTGCCATTTATTTTTAGGTAGACTATGGTTACTATAGAATATAGGCCATGTTAAGTGCTCTACATTAGCTAGCTTTGGATTGAATGTTATTTTCATTTCTCGTTGAAATATAAACTGTATCTATGAAATGGCAGGATGATAAATAACTACTTATTTATTTTTTGTACCTTTTTTATATTGCAAACGTTTGACTACTTACTAATAGCACCGTGGATAGCCGGGAACTTTAAAATGCTTTAACTTTAAACTATGTGTCTCATAATCTGTATAAAAAATGCTTGATTTGACGTAAGGTTGTGGAAGATTTTTTTGGCTTAACTCAACAAGCATGGCGCGTTCTATTTAGAAAAAACAAAACGAATACTAAAAGGAGTAAATAATTAGAATACTAACTCATATGCCTAGCCTAGCACTCTAGTCTTTACTATTTCACTTTGCCTACAAAGTTAGGCAGCCTAATGAAACATAAGACATGTGGCAGGTATTTACTTGCTGAAAATAATGCAACATTTGCGTATAGTTTTCGAGATTATTGCACGTTTTAATTATCTAATGGTTTCAAAGTCCATGAGGAGTTAACTTACTATTGTATTCGTAATGATAATTCATATAACTCGAAGCTGCAACTTACAGCTATTTTCAGATCAAATTAAATTCCAGCTTTTTTTATGAAAATATTAATGAAAACGTCTGACTGAACAGACAAGATTTTGTTACGAAGCGAAAGAAATTAAACTTTTTACCAGCTTTTGGTAGACTGCCAGATGCTACTAAACATAATGAAGCCTATCAGAAATCAAATCTTTGGGAACTATTCCTAAAAATCTGGAGCGAAGTGAAATTTTACGACGAAGAAAAACTTTTTTGGAATACGAGATTAACTTTTAATATATTTGGATAGTTACGTCCGTTCGTGGCGGAAATCAAGAATTTTATAAATGAGAACTTTTTAAGATTTTGCGCCAAGTGTAAGGAAACTCGATTTTGGTCACGAGTAAATTTCCGAAGAGCCCATTTTTCAGGAATTCCGTAAGCTCCTTCTCGGTCACTGGTCACGTTGTCGGTAAAGTTTGCGGTAGCCAAATCCAAATTGGAAATGTAAAGTGATTTTAGTTATAAGCGTCTTCTTGACTTCTACTTTAAAAAAAGATTTTCTTTTGTATGGTCTTCCTCTATAAGGCATGGTAAGTACGTTCTTTACATACCTAAGTAAGCTTTTAGCATTGTCTAACTAAAAAGAGGTAACAGTCACAAAAAAGTTTTATTTTTCCTTTCCGCGTTTACCCGTAAAAACAATAGAGGAAGACCTAACAAAACACTAACGATTGGAACAATTTGTCACGTCAAAAACAAAAATGTGTGGTATTGTATAAAAACCGCAAGCATGGCGTCCGTGCCGATATATCTTTTTATTAATGACCTGTGACACGACCGCTTGCTCTCGCCATCAATAGCGCGTTTGGATACTCTCCACCAAAAAACTGAAATCCCATAATACTAGAGTAATTGATGGCTTTTTTAGCGTTGTCACTTGAAGCTAGAAGCCTGCTTATCTTTAAAAGATCATGTTGATGGTACTTTTGGTCACTATACTATCAGGGGTTTTTGCAGCCAGATTTTTCTTCTTCAGGTTATTATCGACCACTGGGGGTTAAGCTTGTCTCTATTGTCAACTTAAGTAAATTTATACATTTTTCCTGTTATAGACAATAGGTTTTTAACTCTGTCAATTCATTGAAACATCATCCTCCGGCCCTTTTTCCAACTATGTTGGGGTCGGCTTCCAGTCTAACCGGATGTAGCTGAGTACCAGTGCTTTACAAGAAGCGACTGCCCTGCCTGACCTCCTCAACCCAGTTACCCGGGCAACCCAATACCCCTTGGTTAGACTGGTGTCAGACTTACTGGCTTCTGACTACCCGTAACGACTGCCAAGGATGTTCAATGACAGCCGGGAACTACAGTTTAACGTGCCATCCGAAACACAGTCATTAGTGTCTAAGATAGACTTAGAAAGTACATACAAACTTTAGAAAAGTTGCATTGGTACTTGCCTGACCTGGAATCGAACCCGCGCCCTCATACTCGAGAGGCTGGTGCTTTGCCCACTAGGCCACCACGACTTTGTGAATTGTTCAAATTCATTGAAACAAATGTATGCAAAACAGCATGAAGCTTCTAAAGGAATAACAATCTTTAGACATCCTACATTTATACCATATTAATCTTCCCTTCTGATAAGAAGTTTCTTGCTTTACACACTGCAGGCCAACAGCTTCTATTATTTTTGTATTGCATTCAGATTTATTTAAAAATGCCATTGAATATTTTATTTCTAACCAGTCTTAAAATAAAACGTACTAAGGTATTCAAGAGAAACCTAATTGTAACAAGCTCGCTTATTATTTAAGTATATTAGAGCGATTCTGCAGCTTTGTCTCGTTTCAGAGATCCGCTTTAAATGCGCTTAAGATACCTTTGTTGCAGTTCTTTGCTGAAGTTACGAGACTGAAGAGATAAACTACTTGAAAAGCGGTTGATTAATAAAGTAGTTTTACAGCAGGTTTTACAGCTGTACACGTCGGTGACTATTGAAAGATTTTTTTGTTCTTGTGAAGGATTTTTTTTTTAAACAAATAATGAATTCATAGAAAAATGTGACTTTTATGTACAAATGGCGTGTAACTAGTAATTTATTTATATGAAATATAATTGATAACAAAATCTATTGACTAAAGCTCTAAAATTAATCTATAATCTCCTTTGCTAATCACGCAATACATTAGAAATTCAGTTTGCATAATGTTTAATTCGTATATGTTAATAAGTGTTAGATTAATCACGAAACAAACAATACCTAAGCCATTGATAAAGCTATCACTATCTCAACTTTTCACATAGTTACAAAAGTATCATGAACCTTTAAGCATAGATTTAATTTAATCGACCTTAATTGATGTAAGTGAGAGATTCGTTCGTTAATTGCGTTAACTTGGCAACTCGCCACGTGGCTGATTTATTTATTTAACTAAATGGTTGTACGTGATTTTGATTTTTAACTTGATGAGTGTTTTCATATGGGTCAATTTGTTTGACCCTCTCCTGTCTAACTTTTACGGTACAACGGCTGAACCGATTGTGGTAAAATTTTGAAATTGATCGATAGTGGTATTTAATAGACTTGATATTGGTTTGAGACTTTAAGTTTTCTTGCTAAATTAAAAAATGCGGATTCTTCATTTCAAAAGTGTTTATGTAGGTAAGTATCACAGTTTCTCCAAAATTATCTTAATTACCGTGTAAAATAGTTATATTCCATTATTTGGACATAAATTCAACACAAAGTCATTTAAACAAGCCAATAATACGTACAATATGCATTGAAACTTAATATAAAAAAACGAACAACCGTAACAAATATCAAAACCAAATAAAGTACAGAACCCAACAATACAGATGACAATAATTCCTAGAAATTCCCTCAAGTCCCCGTGATACGTGTTCAGCAAGTAATTGGGTTCATTTTATGAAAAACGTGGAACGAACTGCGAGACAGATTGCAACCAGAGGCATCTTAGGACATACGAACCGCATTTATAGAATATGAAGTATGAAGAACAATTTACTTAAAGACAAAAGCACTGACGGTTTTTTTGATGGGAAATCATCAAATGACGAATGAATCCCGCTGTGGGTGCAACGTGCGGGAGTATCAGACTCTTGCTGACTAAAGCCCACCATATTCCTTCTGTAGGCCTTGATGTACCAGCGCCGCGGTGACTCTATACTTTTGACTTCCCGCGGTCATTTTGTGGATGGGTGACTTTTTAGTTGGAATGATTATTTTGAGTTTAGCTAAAGGATTAATTTATTTATACTTACAGAAAGAAGAAAGATAACTTGTAGCCGCGATATTTGAAGTCAAATAAAACAGATTAACAACGAGTAAACAAAAGTTTATTATCGTTTTAGTGCAATCAAACCAAATTAATTAAAGTACACTCTTACAACTTATGAAACTTAACACAAAACTTAATCACTTAGTAATTTTAACTTACAAACTTAACTGGCCGCATAAGAACTTTAAATACATACACTTTTGTTTACTTGTTACGGTTTGAAAATATACGAAAAGAGCGGTACAGCTACATTTACAATATACGTGGGAAAAAAATCTTCCTTCTGGCGCAGTCGGGTAAAAAGTGTAGGTACAGTTGCTAAAAGTAAAAAAAAAAACCGGCCAAGTGCGAGTCGGGCTCGCGCACAAAGGGTTCCGTAATAACTTAACCAAAATTACAGTTAAATCAACCTATCTCAAAAACTATAAGAGATACTTTGATCATCACCTCTATTTTTTTTAGAATTTTATACCCCGTAGTTATAAAAATAGAGGGGGGGGGACATACTTTTTACGACTTTGAGAGCTGATATCTCAAAAACCGTTCACTTTAAGAAAAATGTTTTTTAGAAAACTTTATATCATTTTAAAAGACCTTTCCATTGATACCCCACACGGGTATGTACATCGAAAAAAAAAATTTCATCCCTCAGTTACATGTATGGGGGGCCCCACCCCCAATTCTTTTTTTTACTATTTAGTGTCATATTTTTGTAGCGGTTCATACAACACATATTCCCATCAAATTTCATCACTGTAGTACTTATAGTTTCCGAGTAAATCGGCTGTGACAGACGGACAGACGGACAGACGGACATGACGAAACTATAAGGGTTCCGTTTTTGCCATTTTGGCTACGGAACCCTAAAAATGTCACAATTTTTCGCATGATTGCACACAGTTAGCCAAAACTAATATATCAATGGACTTAATTGAATAGTATCAACAATCCTCCTCCTCCGAGCCTTTTTCCCAACTATGTTGGGGTCGGCTTCCAGTCTAACCGGATGTAGCTGTGTTTCTAACCGGATGTGTGTAATTGAATAGTATCAACAATAGCCATTTCATTTTATCATACGATAGCCGATAGATTTAATTGTCATTTAGATCATTTTTCACTTGAAATCAATATAAATTAAGGATCACTTAAAAGATTTTTAGAAAAGTGCTTTTCCAATATTTCTACGCACTTTTATTAGTGTAACTCTTTCAGAAAGCATCATTTGGCAAGTAAAATCATAGCTTTACCGTCCATTTGAGACACCTGTATGTTTCCACGGCAAGTAGCAGCTTTGTTTTGCTTACCGCTTCTTAGTAAAACACTGGGTGGACGGTTAATTTATCGAGCCATTTGTACTACTAGATGGGTGACCATCATTCATAGTTTAATTCAGGATTAAACGATTTTCTCACTACCCATCGAGTATTGCTTGATACTAACTGAATGTGGTATCGACGAACGTGGTAACGAAGCTTGAACAGCCTTTCCAGTCGTTTCGTCGTTCGTTATTTTGTGACAGCCTTTCCAGTCCTTTACGAAAAATATATGCAGCATGCATATTATGATATGAACAACACAAACAACTTAATTTAAACTATGCCGAATGTGTTTCCTAAATTAAACTTTCCTAAAGTAAACTGGTACAGACACAGCAATAGAATGTCTTCAGGTAACTGTTTTCTGTAGTTCAGTTTGATAGTATCGTTTCGGTCTTGACCTAAAAATAGTAATAAACCCCAATTAAGGCATTTTTCAGCGTGCCATCGAAATTACTTCACATACCCGGATAAAATTAAAGAGCAACACTAAAGGAATGTGCGGAGATGCTCAGAGATTAGCGCCTTCAAGCAAACAATCAAAAGGATTAATACATTAATCCAATCGCAACATTTTTCGGGAAAAATATCGTCTGTCACAAAATAACGGGAAACTACTGGTCACCACAAGGTGTATGCAAACCACGTGACTGTTAGTTTTTCTTGCACCGCCGCCGCGGGGGCTTAATGATGTAAAAACTACTCATCTAAGCACACAGCAGGAATTAAACGCAGTAGGACAAACAACTGGCGGCGTTTTTAATTAACTAAGTGCAATTAATTTTTAAGAATTATTCTTAATTGTCGTCTATAAATCTTCTTCCTTGTATTGTTCCTTTTATGGTCTTGCAATATTGCAAGCCTGTGCCACTTTTCGTTCTGTTTTTTAATTAATTTTAAGCAAACGTCCAAAAGTAGTGCACCTCAAAGAATATATGTAAGTAGTGTGGTACAATGATATATTTCGCAAATTTTTTGTGAGTTCATAAGACATTCAATACACAATGTCACTACCTGGGTAATATCAATATGAGGGTAGGTATGGTTTAGATGCAACTTTTAGAAGTACATAGAAATATTTATTTTTGGAGATAGCCTCCAAAAATAAATATTTCTATGTCTATTTTTTTTTCGTATTTTTGGAGGCAAAGAATATTCTTGTTCGAAGTAAATCTACCGACTTTACCACATACAATGTGAACTCCTCAGCTTTATCCTATGTAAACAATAGTCAACTTAGCTTATGAAAATGTATGTGCATACTAATGTGACGTCCTCGCAGTGACGAGTTTGATGCACTTGTGTACATACATAATGTACTTCCTAGTACATACAACTACCTACTAGGCCTAGTAAAGTGACTGTCTTTCCAAGGAATAGTGTGGAACTTAGATATGTATCGAAAGGACCACGCAAGTTCCGCGTATGGAAAGTAGGTACTCTTTTAAGAATATTAACTGTGAAAAGTGTAAGGCCAATAAAATAATTAAAGTAGTTTCAGCACATAATCCAATGTGTGCTACCAAATTGGTTGCCGGCATTATGGAGTAGAGTAACTTTTTGCCTTTCCTAAGCATCTAATACAAAGGGCTCTGTGCTTAGAGTGGTTTCAGAAGATAGTATTAAGTTATTAACAAAAACACACTTGGCACAACAACTTAAAAACACCACTCCACCTTTAAAACTAGCTATTAAATGCCTGTTAAACTCTCGCCTAACTTTACCCATATCAAAACACAACTAAGCCAGTGGAGAATAATCCCGTATATCCCGATATTCTCCATGATAACAATGAAAGCCATTGTTCAGCGCATAAAGAGCCGGTTAGCGTCATTGCGAACGCCCGATGTGTCGATGTTTCGCTGTTACATGTATTTAGCTTAGATTCGTTAATGGTGGATAGTGATTTTTAAAATTATGTAATCATGCAAGTTATTAAAATGAAGTGTTATTGGTTTCACAGTAAAACAGTTAAATTAAACTACTTATTTCAGTAAGCTTGAAAACTACTTTTTGCCTTTAAAAAAATACTACGAAAATTGAGTTAAACCCACCTCCCCAGTCATAATTCATATGCATTTGTGCATTCTGATATTGATTCACATGGTAAAAGTAGTTTTCTCGATAAAAACAAACTATTACTTTGCCAGGAAATAAAAAAATAACTAGAACCGTTAAATACAACAACTGAAGAGTATTAAAACTACACCACTCCATTTACTTAACCGAACATAATAAATAAACTAGGAATAATTTCCACCGCTCCGTTCAATAAAACTTAAAAGTGCTTATTCCGATAACTGGTTCGTAGAGACTCAAATACGGCCAAGTTATGACCATCGAGAAACTTTAAATCTGTTGAAGACCATCCGCAATATTCTTTTGAGAGTAAAGCAAACTTCGCAAATGGCTGCTTCCCATATTATTTTAAAAGGTTTTAAGAAGAGAAAGAAAGAAGTAATTGATTTGATGTTGCAAAGTGCAATTAGTCTCGCTGTGTTTTTGTATTTTTTTTTTTGCAAGAAGGACGTAATAGATTTATATCGAATTAGCTGATCTTAAAAAAGTTTTGTACCAACTCTTGTACCACATTTTATGGAAATAATTGAAATTTACATTTAGCTGTTTTTCTTGTTTTGATCCTTTGATTACTACAGAGCTTTATTACAATTTTGTAAAGAGAGAAATCATTCACTTTAGCCTCATATATCGAGGAAATTCTACTAGTAAATAGTGAATATGAAAAAAAAAATTGTTTGGATGGATGGATGTTTAGGTACGCAAAACCTTCTGTTCGGATCTTGGTGGAACTTAGCAGTATTTTTTTTATTTATGTGATACATATTACACCATTTTTAGCATAATATAAAATACCATTCCTGACCAGTTGAATCTTTGGATATTTATACAAAATGACACAATAGATTTTGAGTGTGCGTGGAAGTCGTTTACACATAGTTTCGCACTTACGGTTCTAATTCAGGCGCATAACTGTTTACGTTATACTGCTGATGACATTAACTGCCTTTTATAGCGAAAATTAGATAATATTATGCCTCATATTCTCTGGACTGGTGGGAATGTAAAATTAAATTGAAATTGAACTTATTGATTGTAGAGAATTTTTATGTATAGAATGCTTGGGATGTTTTCATCTTATTTTAAAAAATCTATAGCGGATGTATTGATTAATCCAAATACATAATCTTAACGAAATTGACTAGCTCGTAGCTAAATATGGCACAGGTTTTAGGCAACACGCTTGCCACGGTCTGTGCGAGAGAGACCATTTTGTCGTGAATAGTTCCCTGTATCTCCAAAGGCACGGCTGTCAGTTTCGGGGTCGTTACGAGTAGTCAGAAGCCAGAAAGTTGGGTAGCCCGGGTAACTGGGTAAAGGAGGTCTGCCAGGCAGTCGCTCCATGCATAACACCAGTACTCTACCGACCCCAATATAGTTGGAAAAAGTCTAGGCTGGTACTTTTACGAAATCGTAGACGCAAATTACATTAGCCAAATTACAAGGAATCATCATAACAATACTACAACACAAAGTTATCTACATAACAACTTTAATATTTATGTTAAAATTAGCCTAATTTCACGAGGTATTCGTTAGCTCGCTTTTATTCATACTAGTTAGTTTGTGGAGTAGTTTTTATGCATCTCGAGGGTATAATGCAGTACGCATGTTTCTCGAGGGATTCATAAACACGCTTTTTATCATATTATTACACCTGGTTTTCGAGTGGGGTAGGTAGTACTTGTTCTAACAGTTTTCTAGTGTTTGATAACATGGAGTTTTAGTTTCAGGAGTCTTTAGGTTTGTATAGTATGGCATTAATTTATATCTAATAAAATGTAGGCTGTTTACGACCAGGTAACTAGGGTTGAAGACAGATAGTTGGAAAAAGGCTTGGTAGATGATGATTACAGGTATATTTATTGATCGTTACTACGAACTTGCACAGAAATTTCTTGAAAAAAAACCGGACTGCAAATAAATAAATAATTTAATAGCTAAAATTAATAATAAATAATTTTACTACTACTAACTAAAATTGAGTAACTTAACTACATTTATTAACTACGTTTAAAAGGTACATGCAGGTTAAAAAGACAAACAGATTGAAAAGTATTTCAAACTAGCAACAGTTTAAAACGAACAGTTTTGTGAACTACATTATTTACTATAGTATTATTTTCAGTTTGCGCTGTAACTTTACAACAATTATTTTATGGCACAATGTGAATTTCACTACAGTTTAATACAATTGTCACAGGTTCGACTTTAAATAGAAAAGATGCCTCTACATAATTAATAACGGGGTGTGATTATGGCACATACATATGTACATGTTACGAAAAGCCTTTGCAAATTAATGACGATGACAATGATGGGTGGGAATGAAGTGGTTAGGTTTGAAAAGTATAACATTAATTTATTAATCATTAGCTATTTCCCACGAACTGCCTGCACTTGAGTTAAAGGGAGCCTACGCCCTTTCTCAGGCTCCAGACTATCTGTATACACGATATCATTTAAATCCGTTCAGTAGTTTTTGCGCGACATAAGTACAGACAAAGTTAATTTCGCAAAATAATATAAATTAGAATACAACTAAATAAATCATCAAATTTTTATCGCTACTCCTACTGATTCTTATTAAACAACCAGCTAATCCCATTACTGACATCTGCAATGCTGGGCAAAGACTCAGGAGCTTGGAAGGGCTCATGATCAGCCGGTTCATAGCTGTACCCCACAGTATTGTAATCCTGGGGAGGCCCGTACATCATGGTGGGAGCTGATGGAGAAGACTGGTTCTTCATGTAGTAGCTGAGGAGGAGGCCTCCAGCGTAGAACATCTTTTGGAAGAAGGCCACGAGGAAGAAGAATGAGGCCACCTTGATCACTGCTAGTTTTGATAGGACTACTAGTGCGAGGATTGCTGAAAAAGAAAAATAAATAGGTTTAAGATAAGTTAGTAGTAGAAATAAAATATATGAGATGACTAGGAAAGGTATATAAAGGTATTTTAATTTTGTTTATTGTATCTATATATATTTTTAAGACACGACCCAGTTTGAAGGTAGGTGCATTTTACCAGGAATTATAAAAATCAACCTCGAAAAGAAAATTATGTTTCTTTAAAAAAAAATCTGTAAGTAATATTTCAATAGAATGCTTCTAGAGAAGGGACGTCGGTTTTGTTCCAGTTTTATAGAAAATAAATAAATTAGCTCTTAATTAAATTGTCGAGACCAAAGCAAATCTTTGGCGATCCGCAAATTGCTTCACAATTTTATTTAATTTGCTCCGTCAGGAAGTATTTCATAATAGTGTCTTCTACAAATTGTAAGATATTTATAACTAGCTGTTTTTCCGCTGTTTCGCCCGCGTCCCCGGAGAAGTTGTTTGCGTACACGGATAAATATAGCCTATATTCACTAGGGATAATCTAGCTTCCCAATGAATGTTTTTTAAATCGTTCCAGTAGTTTCGGAGCCTATTCATTTCAAAGAAACAATCAAATCTTTTATCTTAATAATATTACTAGCCGTTTTCCCGCGGTTTCACCCGCGTCCCTTGGGAGCTACTGCCCGCACCGGGATAAAATATAGTCTATGTTACTCGCAGATAATATAGCTTTCTAATGGTGAAATAATATTTAAAATCGGTCCAGTAGTTTTTGAGTTAACCATTACAACCAAACAAACAAAGTTCTCCTCTTTATAATATTAGTATAGACTAGTGTAAAGTATTTTTTCATTTTGAAATCTTTTTACTACAAAAAAACTAAAAGGTTAATATTATTCAGTACCTAACCAAAATTGTGTGACAACCGAATTTCCGTCTTATTGCTTAGAAAATTCAATCGCATTTTGTCTGTAAGCTACATTTGTGAGACAAACCGTCAATAAATTGTATTGACGAGACGAAACGTCAACCAAAACGTAGTTAGTTTCCATTACGGAAATTGTATCAATTCCGAGTCATCTCGTAGGGCGGGATCTAAGTTAATCTTGATTAAACCTTCCACTTATTCCTTATTGAACAGTTAGACAAATTAATTTCACGATAACTGAAGATTAGATTGTTAAGCTGCGTTACATTTTCACTGGAATAGATTAAACTAAAAGCATTTTATATTACACATTTTATTTATGAATTCCTCGCCGACTTGATAGTCGACAAGAAATGCATAAAATAAAATAGAAAATTCAGTAAACAGAAAAGTTATTCAGTTCTTTGCTGCAGTGCATTAAATTACTTTACTTGATCCCTTCTTTCATTTGCACAGATATTTTATTTCTTTTGCTACCTTTCCTTTAGTAAGAACATAGAAGTATGATTTACGTTCGTATTTTATGTCCCAATGAACAGTGTCGTAAATTCCAGACGATGTTAGGACGACAAAAGATCCCTTTGATTTTTTCGGTTGTAAAAACACTCCAATTAAATGAACTACTCACCCAAAAGCCTTAAAGATCCCTTCTTTTTCTTAGCTCTCGCCTCCTCCGGTAATTGTTCGTTATTTTCCAAACAATAACAACACATCAACAACGATAAAATGACGATAAGTTTCTTTAACCCTTAATTTGGCAAGCATAATGTTTATAAAATTTTATTAAAAAAATACTGTAGTCTAATTATTTGAGGTATAAGGAAATAGAGAAAAATATTATAAAAATGTTTTTTTCAGTAATTGCGCTGAAATAATATGTATCTTATTTTACACATTGCCAAATACGGAGGAATGTATAGTTTTTCGATAATGTATCCAAAAGGATACATTACCAAATTGGGGTTATAAAATAAAATAGTTAATTGGTAAGAAAATTTATTTTTTTACATGAAAATCGTAAAAACAGTTCCGTTGTTTAGCTAGACATAATCTCACATTACATTTTATCCTAATCCAGTGAAGATGTTAAGGAACTATTATAAGAATCATGTTGTATCCCATAAACTGGCAAAGATGTGTTATCTTCCTCATTGTCTGTTGTGTCACTGTCGTCCGATCGTGCATTTCCTGCAGGAATCAACGCTAGAATGCGCTTTGATCTTGCTCGTTGAAATACCTACGAACAAAAAAATTGCACATGCAACCAAACCAAACCCAAGCAAACTGAACACTGAACTTTTTATATGAAATTATGTCAAAAAATATGCAAAAAAAATCGAAATAAAAATTAATTTTATCCTACGGAACCTTACATGTTGTAGGGTCTCACATGCGTGTAGTTAATATTTTTTTTATGTAAACATTACGAGAAATTAAACGTGCGATAATAGGTTAACTTTTGGCAATGTGTCTTTAAAGATACAATGTCGTATAGTCGACATTTGAGCAAAGTATCTTTAAAGATACATTGAGGTTTGACAACGTGTCATGGCTCGATAAATACATTTCTATGCCATAATTTCAGCTAAATCGTTAGTATATTACGTTACACACATAAAATAGTGAGAACCTGACATCATCACATATAAAAAATAATAAAAATCAATAAAACTTACAGCTTTGTTGCTCTTCGTGTCCGTCATTTTTTCAGGTCGACGTAAATAGGGATGTCCAGTTGTTGAAAATGCAATAGACTTACTTTTCCTAGTGATGTCATGAGTCAAACTTTATAATTAAATCGATCGATTCAAAAAAATACAATTACTTAATGTTACAGATTTTTTTAAAGTTGTTGTATCTTTAAAGATACATTTTCAAATTAAGGGCTAACATTTTGATGGCTAAACGACTACAACTCTATATTTACTCTGTATTTAATTTTGAATTTATTTAATCTGTGCTCCTAAATTCTGACAAGTTGACAGTCGTTTTTGTAATACAAAATTATGGAGCAACAAAATTGATATCGAGAAGTTTTATAATAAACTGTGCGGGTAAATATGAAATGTTTGAGTTGAACAACTTTTGGCGTGTTACAAATATATTTTACAGTTTTCCCGAACACCGAACTGTGCGGTTTGCGTTCCCGTTAATAAATAAGTATTGGTCGGGTGTGTGGCATTCGTAAATTCTTTTCTCGAAGAAAGTTTGTTCATTGTTTCCATAACTTAAAGGAAACTGTGTCGAGTTTTCCTTTCTGTGACTAATTTACATGTGAGGAAATAATTATTATGTTCTTTTGTCTAACTTTCGCGTTTTGCTTGTATTTACATTTTTACGCTCAGTTCTTAAAATTTCACCGTTATTTTGCATGTAAATTAGGTAGTTGTGTACTAATGACGTATTGTTTAATTATTGGTAAAATACGTGCCTGAGCATACCAGTAGGGATATTAAAGTAAAGGAACCATGTTAATTTCCTTTCACCTTAATTAATTCCCTAAAGACTTCAAGTGAACATAACATTCCCATTGTTCAAGGGCATCGTTCCACAGATAGGATTCTAAAAATAAACATTTGACAATCTGAGATATTTGTACTAAAACTTATCATAGCGACCGATCTAAATGGATTACAGTAAGAATGGAATTATCAAAGAAAATCTAGCTTGTGTTTTCTACGTTTTATGACCAAGAACCAGTTTATGCCTCGGGCATGTGTTTTTTTATTTTATATTTATATATCATTAGCTTTTAGTGTTCATACACTAACTAAAAAAGTCGTGGTGGCCTAGTGGGTAAAGGACCAGCCTCTCAAGTATGAGGGCGCGGGTTCGATTCCAGGTCAGGCAAGTACCAACGCAACTTTTCTAAGTTTGTATGTACTTTCTAAGTATATCTTAGACACCATTGACTGTGTTTCGGATGGCACGTTAAAACTGTAGGTCCCGGCTGTCATTGAACATCCTTGGCAGTCGTTACGGGTAGTCAGAAGCCAGTAAGTCTGACACCAGTCTAACCAAGGAGTATCGGGTTGCCCGGGTAACTGGGTTGAGGAGGTCAGATAGGCAGTCGCTTCTTGTAAAGCACTGGTGCTCAGCTGAATCCGGTTAGACTGGAAGCCGACCCCAACATGATTGGGAAAAAGGCTCGGAGGATGATGAGCTTTTAGTGTTCATACATTTTGACTAGCGTGAAGTCACTAGTAGGCAACTTCGGAACGGAAAAGTTACGAGAACTATACCCTATACCGCTTGCAGTTTGGACGGACCCTGAATTTACTTCCGACGTTAATTATTATTCTTGAAAACTTCTAGCAGATTTTTGTCGCGCGACACATTTCGAACGGCAAAAGTCTTTCGTCATCTTTCGTAGATACCAGTAGCTGTCAATTGTTTTCTGTCGCTCAAATACGCGCGACAAAGTCATGCATGAAAGCGCTGTCTGTAATAAATATAATTTGCATATACCAACGTAAAATGTCCACGAATATCCAAAATGTAAATACATTTCGGTCATAAATGACAAAATTGGACACTAAAATGGCTGTAAAATTGTCCGTACACCGTTGTTTAGATTTAGTTGGTCATTAGCGCCTGTCTTTGTAGCCGTCGGCTAAACAAGCCATCAACAAGTGTTCATTTTCATTCTAGTTTGGATATATTTTGTGGCTAATTACACTACGTGTCGATGAAATTGGGTTAGCTATGAAATTGTGAATTGTTTGGTATTATGCTACCATTTACAATATTTTGAGACCAAAAGTAAAAATATGGAACGTTGAATAATTTTGCATAAAAAGTTTATTTCTGCATTAGAACTTTTACTACGTCCACCATGTGCATAAAATATCAATTACAAGCAAACATTTTCCATTTTTACATCAAAAACGCTATAAGTATCAAAAGCATTCAAAAGTCGATTACACTGAAATGCAGCAAAAAGTATTTACTTTTGAAGCCAGCTATTTACCCAAAATTCCCGCTATTTACTGACTGCCAATCCCGTACAAAATAATGAAAGCAACAATTTTGTCGGAAATGTGCATTTATATCGCAACGAAGCTAAGCGAAGCGATAGCAAGCGAGCTAATAGAGAGCATAAATTATGTAAGCGTCGCGTCGCACCCAGTGAAGGGGAAGTAGCCCGGGAATTTCTGTACCGGGATTTTGTTCAGTTGGTTTTAATTTGGTGAAAGGTGTTGTTTTCGATTAGGAATAGAAATTAAGAAAAATAAATCATGCGGTTTTTGCCACTGGGTAGGGTTTACTTCTATATCCTATCTAAAAGTTAAGACTACTAATAATAACTCTAGTTAAAAGTCAATTGTTTGATTAATATCTGTTGGATAAAAATAAATATGAAGTACGCTACGAAATCTATAAAACCATTAAACATAATCCCAAAAGCATATAGAGACCGTGTAAGTATTTGCGATATATCACGCTTCTCATAACAAATATTTATCCAGCATTTATCCCGGTATTAACGAATCCCGTGGTCCAATATCCCGCGGTATCCCAACACTGCTGCCGGAGCAAAGCTTACAGATTTTTATTGAATTTCACCTTATTTCGAGCTCATTCCGACCATTGCGAAACGCCTGATTTTCAGTTAACTATTTCGAAGTAATAATATTTTAACCGGTTCCGAAAGAGCACTCGAAATACAATTTTTGTGTTTTTATTTCCATTTTGTTTGCGTTCGTATTAAAAGTATGTGATTTGGTTTACAGACAGACTGAGTTTAAATTACAATCTAACTTATGAATTTTATATTCGGCCAAATGAAACTGGAATGTAAATTAAGTACTTCTGTTGATTAAGCACTCATTTTTTTCGGCTTCATGTGTACTTTCAAATAAATAATTCGAACGATTTTAAGGGAAGTTTGTCCCTATTGGCGCGGGTAAAACCGGTTGCAACACCTACTTTTAAGCGTATTTGTAAAAAAATAACAAAAAATAAAATACAATGGTGAATCTTGCTGTACACGCACACACTACGTAGTGACGTAGCTGTCGTTACTAATTCATAGTGCCCCTCAACACTTTAGTCCGGCGTCTGAATAAAATATACGAAGCACAACTAGTGTGTACTATGTCCAAATTGCTTTTGGGATGCTTTTACGCAAATGTAGATTCTTTGTTGCATTTTAAGAAAGTTGAAAATTACTAATATATTTTTGTTATAGTTTTTTTTTCATTAATATGTAATCTAAAACACTTTTCAATTTGAACATCAGTCTTCAAATCTTATAGTTAATATTTTTGAGAATTTGTTGTAAAGACGTACCTAAGACTTATGTGTCTGTTTTTTGGCAGGTGGGAAACCATCGGAAGACTTCTCCCGTTGTGGTTGCAAGAAAAGGCAGTATTCTTTCTGAAGTACTTGGTGCTATAGGGCCGCTTTCAAACAATACTAGCGCCTCACCAGGTACGTACCTACTTACATACTTAGAACATCAATTAAACTTTATGTATAAAATATATACATTAGCGTAGATAATTCCATAAAACATCCAGTCAACCAAAGAATTTGTCTCTCTATCATCACCAAGAAATCGCAGCCCAACCCGACCACAGGTATAAACATGCAAGCTGCACGGTATCGACATTGCACACATGCAGCAGATTCCCGGTAACCGGTCGACATTCCTCCTGTAATGAGCATGGCATTCCTTGGCGCGCGCTCTAACATAAAACTATAACGCTGCCTTTGATATGGTGGCAATGGTTTGGTGAATTTTGAGGATTTTTCTTGAAGTACAGAGTAAAATAAATTATATGTTGACATTTTTATCTATAACAAATATGCAATGGCAATCCTTGGTTATTTAAAAATTAATGCGAAAGTAACTCTGCCTGGCAAGCTTTTACACCAAAACTACTGAATCAATTTAAATGAAAGGAAAGTTTCATACCTCCCCTAATGATTACCTAAGTCACTCCTTAGTGACGGAATGTCATACAAATCCTTCACTAAGGAATAGCTTAAGTAACCATTAAATGTCTCTGAGTGGGGAGGTAAGTCTAGAACCTGATATAGGGACAAAGGCTGCTTTTTATCAAGGCGCGGGAAGTAGCAATTCAAAAGTACATTCTACTAGACTAAGAAAAGGATTCTAATTAATTGTAACCTTAGCCGATTATTAATTCATCGTAATTAAGTCACTGACTGACTAACTTAATCGAATAAAGACGTTTAGTATCTGTCAATTCGCTAATAATTTAGTAGGTATTATAGTATTAATCCTAGTACCTAACTATAAGCTTTGTAAAGATCTATAAGATTATATTTCTGTGATCTGCTTACGACTTATCAGTAACGATGGATTAAGCTGACGTGGTTTTTAATAAATTACGTATAATAATAATCATTTAAGATCTAGTTCAAAATGAAGACTGAATTTTCAAATTCGCAATTTCAAATATGAAAATTTTTCTTAAGCATGTTTGTAGAACGCTTGCAGAGTTAAGCCAATGCGCTTAATCTTTTATCGATTCACATAATAATAACTAAGGCAAGCGAGAATCTAAAACTTCAATTACAATACTAGAGTTTTTTAAGAGCTTAGATGTAAAACTCGTCACTCCATAAAAAAAACCGGCCAAGTGCGAGTCGGACTCACGCACGAAGGTTTCCGTACCATCTAAACTAATATTATAGATATACATATATATTTATCGAGCAAAAATGAGCAAAAAAATCACGTCTGTTGTATGGGAGTCCCCCAAAATATTTATTTGATTCTAGTTTTCAGTATTTGTTGTTATAGCGGCAACAGAAATACATCATCTGTGAAAATTACTTACAACTCTCTAACTATCACGGTTCATGAGATACAGCCTGGTGACAGACCATAAAGTAAATAACGTCTTTGTAACAGACGGACGGACAAAGGAGCGAAAACAATAGGGTCCCGTTTTACCCTTTGGGTACGGAACCCCAAAAATTACGTACTTCAAACATTATTGTATATTGTCATATAAATAATGCCGGGACTATATAAATAATGCCGGGACATTTTTCACACACGGTCGGTTAGCCCCATGGTAAGTTATTAATTAACTTGTGTTATGGGTGCTAACACAACTGATAAACTACATATAGCTACATATATACCTATTTTTTATAAATACAACACCCAGACCACGGCCAACGAGCATGCTCATCACACAAATGTCGACCGAACCGAGAATCGAACCCGGGACCTCAGGATCGGCAGTCCGGCATGGCGACCATTGCGCCATCGTCTAAAATATGTCTATTTATATATCAAAACTACTGAAACAGATAATTTAGTAGGTATATTACCATCTGTGAGGGGCCTGCCGTGAGGCGGGCAATCGCCATAGATTCCCAGACCCCCTCCACTCAGGCGAGATCGGAGTGCCGCTGGGCCTTTTTAGTGGGTATACCGGGAACGTTTGTACCGGGGAGCCCCACATACCCCTCTCCCGTCCCCCGACGGGAAGGGCATGCGTAATAGAATTTTTTACCCAGCGACAACAAAAAAAAAGTATTACCACCTGTAAAAGTATAAGAAACTTTGATACGGGTGGAGCGACAGAGAAAGGCTAGTTAATTAATTATGCATTTTCAAACAAGAGCTCTCTGATCTAAACCCGTTTAAACTACTCTGTGTTTTCGCCAAACAATAAGATACCTAAGTAGTCAAATAAAAACACTAAAAGCATACAATTTAGATTTCGGAACATATTCCCAAACGCCCACAAAACCCGACATTACGGACAAACAGAGCTACAGACAAAGACTTGTAATTACATAAAATATAAGTCTGTTCTTGATAGTGTTTCTAACGTTAAAGCCCTAGGATGTTAACCAACAGGAACTGCCATGACAACAATCTCTATACGAAGAGGTCTACCAGTGTACACATGGTGGGCGACGTGCATTGCCTCACAAATAACTTCATTACAAAGATAATATAATATGTAGTGACAGCTCACCCATACATTTTTGATCATGTCGTTTTATACGCACACGAAAAAATTTACAAGCAGAAGTATACCGATACTTGACACACATGTGTTATTATAGTAAGAACGGCAGAAGACAAAGTTCGGCAATGACTTATCCAGTTGGTTAATTGTTCCAAGGTTAAAACAGAGGATCTCCAGGGCTTTGTCTCAAAGAGAACAAATATTCGTCTTCCGTACAATCTTTTGTTTGTGACGTAATGTGTTTGTGACGTATGAGTTTTCGTTTTAAAGCAATCTAATTAACGTTTTACTGAGAACTGGCAATTTAGAACTTTGCTTTGAATAGGGTTGTTTCCAATTTTCGAAAATCTTTTTAAATAGCTTCTAAATAATTTAAAGATCACCCCTCCTATAATTTTGCGTCTTAAATCTCTTTACTTTTTATGTATTCGATTTTTTTCTATTTTTCTTAAAACATTGCCCAGAAAACGCTCGATCACGTGACTGTGACGTCAACATGTACTATGTGTTCCTTTACACTTTAACGCACATCTAAAGAGAAGTAACTAATTAGAAAGAACTCATTGATTTTTAAATTTTAATAATGTAGTCTTATAATAAGTGCTGGAGTGGAGACCACGGACTAGCAAGCGCAGCGTAGGACGTCCACCAACGAGGTGGACAGACGACCTTATAAAGGTCGCCGGAAGACGCTGGATGCAGGTCGCTTCCAACAGGTATCTGTGGAGATCAAAGGGGGAGGCCTATGTTCAGCAGTGGACGTCCTATGGCTGAGATGATGATGATGATGATGATTCTTATAATATAGATACAAAAACAAATATTTTAAACATTAAAATTATTTTTAAACATTGGGCACAAAACAAAAATACCTGTAATGTTTTGAGTTGTGTACGCCGTAAAATAAAACTGTGCAAAGGAACGTAAAGTTTGTGTTTGTTATTGTGGTTATGTTTGTGTCATCTTGGTTATTAGCAAAGAATTGAGCTACAATAAAACTATCAGCTTTCATAAATCCTTTCTCCATAATTATTTCCTAACTTTTTTTCGCTCAAATACAAATAAAAACTCTTAAAAACTGAAGAAAACTACACATCAATTCTCTCTCAGGTTATACCTGTCATAGACTGTCACTGTCAAATACTTGTCATTGTCAATGTAAAGTGACGACATCGGACTCGATTCGCCGTTTTCAAGGGCGTGACGTAATAGACGATAACTTTAAAATTCATAAATTATTTAAAAATTATGTGGTCAGTTATAAATAATATAATATAGCTTATCGTGTTTCTAGTTTTGTGAACTTTCGGTGCATATACCTATTTTTAATTGACTGAATACTAGGAAACAACCCTTCTTTGTTTTATTTCTATTTTCCTTTTATTTGTTTTGTGAATTTTGGATTACGGCTAGAAACTAACGTTTACGTTTACGTACTTAAAAATTGGGTATGTCTAAGAACAAAAGTACGTCTACGTGTGTTATAATTATATAATTTGCTGCGCCCCGATAGGGTAATGTATACCTAGGATAAGGATGCATATCTGTTACAATAAACATTTTACAATAAATAAATATAACATTTTAAGGATGCACGAGAGAAAATTATACCTAAACTTTCTTCATGAATCACTCGTCTATGAGAATTATCTTGAATTTATTTTGTCCAAAATCTTACAGAGACATGGTTACACTAGTCGCAAGCGCTTGATAACTCAGCGTGTCTTGACAAAAATTGGTTTCACTATACGCCGCACTACGCTGCCAAGAGGCATTTCTAAATAAGTTAAAAACGAACAAAATATGCCTGTATATACTGTGAAGTCTTTATTCAGAACTGTGGGTGTATTGAATTACTTTTTAAGTTTATATCGCGGGGATCGTTTTTGTATAAGTAATTAGTGTTTAGGAAATCACTATATTTTATAATGTTCACCTAATTATTAACAAACACTAAAAGTGAAATTAGAGCCAGAACAAGAGCATACTTTCATAATATATTAGTATGTACGAAATTTTTCCATCTTAGGAATAAAAGTGGTCTGAAAAACTCTCAATATTATTACTTAATGAGAGACTCAACTTGTTTATTTACTTAACAAAAACAACCTTTAATTGTAATAATTAAGGTTACATTTTATAATTAGAAGTGAGTTTATTAATCAACCTCTTACAACCTTGTCTACATAAGCTTCAAATTTCAATTATATTGATGCCTTAAAGGTAACAAACCTTGTTGACTTAACCTTAAAAAGATAGGTTTAAACAGCCCGTTACTGTAACTAAATCAATAGGTAGAAATACATCTCAATTTTTCAGCACGCTGATTATAAATTCTTACATTATAATATCATCATTTTCATACATTATGAGAGCAATCTTTACACAACAGCTTCGTGCAAAAAGTATTCCATTAATAATAATAAATCTGCAAGTTTGTATGTTCATCCTTCACACTGAGCAAAATGAATTGAGAAAAACAGGTATGCTTTCATCTGGGCATGAAGTACCTACCTAGGTACAACAGGCGAAACCGCATTAAACAACTAGGCATCCAATAATAGGTAGGTGTCGTTACTGACTACAATAACTTGGTATAACGCGGTAACAAAAGATTGAAGCAATCATCGTTAAATAATGTCATAGAGTAGACATGACATGTGTAGATGCGACTTCATAAGCAACAATGTACTATGTAGACTTTTGTTGCCTAAGTATTTTATGATAAAACTTAACAATAATTATGTCTAAAACACGAGTTTTAATCATCTAGTATTAAAGGACGAATATTTTTATTAATATGATACAAACCAAACTAACATACCTACGCTAAGGAGTTTGCTTGTTCATGCTAATTTCGGGACTTACTGATCAGATTTTTAATTCTTTCAAAGTAGATAGCAAATTTATCGAGGCAGATTATTATCCAGATGCGCGGAATGTCCAGCCAATACAACTGAACGTAATATATAGGTACCTACTCTTAAAAGGACTATGTCTATTTGCAGCGTACAAACATTCGCATCTGCAACTTTACCCAACTTTGTCAACGTTGTTTTATGTAGAACGTAAAATGCTTATAATCGTGCCCAGCGGCATCACAGTAACAGCAAATTCGTTAACCCCTTTATGTTCGACAAACGAGTGTTTTACGTCGTACGGTTATTTCGAGGGCAATTTCCAATGTTTCTGTTTAAGTTTTAACGAGTAACAATAACTTTAAAATTGAGAGGTACTGAAATGACTACCTTTTTAAGGTCTTACGATTCCCTTGTGAAGTGGCTTTTAATTTGGGTTATTGGTAAATTGTTAAAAGGCCTTATATTCATTCTTACTAATATAAAAATGCGGAAAGCTGTCAAGCCACTAACTAAACCCATTTAAATGTTGGGTACACGGATGGTCTAAAAGCATTTTTATCCAGTTTCTGGGTATACAAGGTAGTGGGTGAAAGAACAGAGAACAGCTAGTTAAATCAAAATGGTTGTAGCAGAATGATTAGGTAATATTCCAACATCTTTATCGACATTTAAGGCACATTTCCGCGTTCACACCCACGTTTACACGACTGAATAAATGATTGTCCCCAAGACGTCAGTAAAAGGCAAACAGTAAACAAATTACCCATTATTAATCCTAATTGAGTCCCTAATCCTAATTGATTAAATCACTAAGAGAATTATTTAAAGACATTAACATACTTACACTACCTTCTCTTTATATTCTAGAAAATATCATGTTCGTACGCAAAAACTTAAATCAATTTAGTGTTAAAAGTGATATACATTCCATTAATACAAGAAACAAGCACAAGCTAGTAGTTCCAAGATTCAGATTAACGAAATCAAATAAATCGTTTTTAGGGAATTGTGTCCGTTTTTACAACAAGCTGCCTAAGTGTGTAACCGATCTCACGGATATAAAATTTAAGAACACTGTAAAATCCACCCTAATTAAAAAAGCTTATTATAAAATTCAAGATTTTGTTGACGATAAAGATATTATATGGCGATAACTCATCTCTCCATGTGTGGCTTCCCTGGCAATTAAACGACTTTCTGTTCTCCCTTTGCATTATATCGATTTACAGTTTAACTTTCTTGCACTGTATAATTTTGTGAGCTTACTATTGTTATGTAATAGACTGTTTGTACTGTGACTGTATTACTTTTTAAAAAGAGTGTCTATGGAGTTTCTTGCCGGCTCTTCTCCATGAGACCAACTTTTTGGAACCGTGCAACTAATGTGACGTTTCATAGGTGCCTGCAAAGGCCTATGTGAAATAAAAAGATTTTGATTTTTTTTTTGATTTTTGATTGATGGCTATAATGAGACAGAAACACGACATTACCCCCTACCCTCCCCCTCTTAAACCCTCGCATCACACAATACAGGAAATGAAAACCGCAACCACTGACGCTCATTATAAATTGAAAACTTTCAACTGATATCGGTTATTTCCATTCAGGAAGAGCTGAAATATAAATCACGTTTTACAATATCCGCCGGAGATAACTGAAGGCAACTGAGGCAATTTTTTTGGAAATTCAGCAAACAAATGTTAAGCTTACAGTCTTATCGATAGTCAGACGCAATTAACGAATCAGTTAAATGACGTAGTTTATTTGAAAGGTTTAATGTAAGTTTATGTGCTGCGGGTGTCGTTGATCATTATTTGGCGAATTTTTGGGAGTGCAGGGATGTGTTAGGTCGGGAAAAGGGTTGCTTACTGTTGTTTGTGTCAGTCAATAAATAAATAAATTGAATTATTAATTTCATTATGATTACCAGTCAATTCAGTTAAATATAAACGACAAAGTACCAAGCCATCTCGCAAAAGTGTCTCAAAGTCAGCTTAATACCAAAATGTCAGCTATATTACGTTAATAAACACGACATAATACAAAATACTTAATTTATTTTACCTCCAATGAAACGAAAGATGTTAAAGCGTCCATTAAGCGGAACCGCTTGCTGAAATTAGCAAAGTTTTCACATGATTTTTGCACCCGTGAACATTTTCACGTTATTTCCGTCTTGATTGCAAAGTGTTATGTTAAACGAGGTTTTTAAATCTAGTTTAGTATGTGGAAATATATGAAACATCGCGTAGTTTAAACTGATGATGTTTCTGCGAATATGAGTTTCTGTGATAGCGTTTTTATTTTGTGTAGTTGTGTTAAGTGTGTTACCGATGAATGTAAGGTTTTTATTATGATTAAAATCAGTAAGTGTTTGGATATAGTTATAACTTAAAATAAACGAACAAGAAAACGATTTAACGCGCACTTTAATCTAGCTAAGTAATCTATATACATAAAAACTTTTATGAGTGTTAGCTAATTAAACCAAGAAGCGCAAAATTAGGCAAAATGTAAATTGTTGAAAAACGACACCAAAGACCATTTCCTTACACCATTGCACCCCGAATCCGTCCCTGTGCATACGCCCAAAAACATAACCACAAACAATATTTAACGTTGGACCCCTAAATTACAAATTATCACGAGCACCCAGTACAGCCGCCCACATAAATTAATACCACTGTTATACCAGATTTATACGCGTGACAAATCAATTGCGCGCAACTGTACCAAATATCGCGAAATATCGAACCATTGGTTAAATGAAGTTTTATTTTGACAGTACTTCATCTGTCATCGTTTAAAAAGTCAGTTTCTGTATTCCATCTGCATTTTCCGAAGTAATATCAAACTGCCTGATCTGAAATTAGTTTGTTTTGTTTCCGTTTGTCAATTACTATTCTAGATAGTTCCATAAAAATGTAGCTTTACTATTCTCATTGGCTACATGTTTGAAACACACGTGTTGCAAACACATGCACATGCATAGTTTAAATGTAAATATCCATCTGTAAAATAAATTAACTAATTGTAATCCCACAATACTTATCCGGATGAGCGAAGAAGGATCTGGTTTTTACTTCTACGTATTAAAGTCTCATTAAATTTCAAATCTCAGTGGAAAATTAAACTTTCCCTCAGAAAATCATTATCTTTTATTTACTTAGTTTCTGGTTTTACTGTCAATAAAGTCTCAGAAACTGTGTACAGTTTCAAATGAACATCTTAAGTACCGTGCGCTATACTAAAGATTATTAAACCGGCTACGGGCGGTTATAACCGGAGCAAACTCGTTTGATCCGGTTATATCCCGACGAAATTGTTATTTTTATGTGATCTACAATTGGACGAGATGACAGGATTGAATGAGTTTGCATAATCAAAAAGTATAATGTTGTTATGAAGGATTCTTTCACACTTAATGCAGTTATAAAATTGCGCTATCATTTTCATAATTAGTGCAAGTAAAGTACGCAACAACATTCCTAAAATTTCCGCGAAAATTGCAACCTTAGAGCACGAACATACTCGTACATAAGCTAGAAGTGGAATAGCGAAATTTACTCATTTTTGTTTGTTTAGATACAAATATGCATACAATTTTGCTGTAATCTCACCATAATAACACCCATAAAATGTGCTTTAAATATACTCAAATAAGTAAATGAACATGCTTAATTGTCATTTAACTCTGAAAATTACCAAAATAAGTCGGCCATTTTTTATTGACATACTTTTAAAATAAAGTAAAATTAACGTCAAGATAAACCCCCATGTTCGGAACTTGGCACCACAAGTGGCAGGAATCGCCTGGGGGCAATGCTTGTTTACTGGTAAACTAGTGTTTGCACCTGGTGTTACTTGACTAAGATTTTTTTTACCGCAATAAAAAAAATATATGCGTTAACTTTTCTTCATAAGTTGTTTGACCTACAGGTTTCCAATATTTTTAACTGATTATATTTGCCCATAAAATAAAGTTATTGATGTTTAAAAGGTCCTTCATTAATGCAAGTAATTTATTTGTTGCTTTGAAACGAACAGACAAATCCACTCACTGTTTTTATTATTTTATTATGCAAACTTCTTGATAACCCAATATTACAGTGATTTAACGAGCGGTTATTACTGTGCTTAAAAATACATAAAAAATACTTTTCATCATATCATTAATTTTAAGAAAACACCATTACAAAAAATTTAATGAAACAAAAAATAAGAACAAATCATTTTAATGATACCTATTTACAAAAACACAATAAATGACGCTCAATAAATTTCAAACATTCATTTAACTAGCTAATATAAATTTATACTCAATATAAATAAATCTTATTACCCAGTCTGAAGTATTGTCTGAGCTTACTTAAGTAGTCTCAACCCACATCTATGAACTAATTGGGAAAGTCTCAAAATTCTAACATTCACAATAACAATTCAGTACAGACTCATTGATAGACAGACTAAATAATAAAGATAAGTCTATACTCTTATGTAACAACACGAAACTTCAGACGTTTTGTTCCTTCTGGATAACAATATTACTAGCCTACTGGATTTGCTAGGCTGATATTATGTATCAAACCTTTATTAACACAGCTACTCACACACACAAACACATGTACAAGATTCACGTAAGCCCACACAGACAAACATTTTCTTGACAGCCCCTCTCCTCGTATGTCGCTAATTATAAAACAATAGAAAATCAATTGAGTGTCACATACATCTGCACTCCGACATACAATGTGTTAATACGGATTAACATTCCGACTTGGCGCCGAATATGGATTAACAGGCTTCTGACCTCCCCTCCTATATGGCCCATGTGGCCCATACTCGTGGCCATATTCTACGTGATGATGATCATGTTGCCCATGGTACTCAGGCTTCTCCTTGATGTAGCTGAGGAACCAGCCGAAGATGTAGCCAGCCTTGTGGAGCAGCAGCCAGAATGCGAAGGCGTAGATGAGCTTGAGAATGAAGACCTTCTTGATGACTAGGTCTACAAAGTATACTGGGAAAGAGAGAAAGTAAAGTTAGTTGATACTTTCAGATATATTCTTCTTGTGTGTGCTCTACACTTCATGCTTCTAGATACTCTTAGTAATCTGGTGAAAGGTAGGCTGTTTTGGGGCAGTGTTATATATTTTTGCCGTCCATGAACTGCTTATCTCCTGCCTATTTTAGTCATTTAATCAAACTATTTTAAATTTTTTAACATTTTTTTTTTCATTTCTCTACAGTAATAAAATTAAATATAATACCTTCATATTCATACCGAACCCAGCAACAATGCCTAACTTATCCAAGATAACAATAAACTCGGTTTAGCAGAGTAATTGCTTGTCCGTCCGTGCGTGACACAGAATTCAATAAACCTCTCGTATTTACTATATTTATATTAATATTAACGAGACCTACGGAATCCTTGTTTATTGGGATACGGTCAGACTGTACTTACTCGTTATTTACAAGTTATTTGGCTTGTGGAAGAGGATTTGTCTTTATTTTTGTTTTGCTGGATTTTCGAAGCAAATAACGTACTAGTATTTAGTATTTACGTCTGCAGTAAACTATCTGAGCCTTGAAAACTTTCCTTGACTGACAGTTGATCACTTTGCTATTATATGACGGAGTATTTCAGTGGCTAGCTTATGCAGTATTTTTACTGACATTAAAATAATCTAGATTTTAATGAAGTTTAGGTAGTTTTGATCAGTTATTTAAGTCGTCTATTTATAACTCAGTAAACCTAGACCATATTATATGGCTTTGCAATCGACTTATTCGTGAATATACTTAGTATCATTTACATGCTAAACGCAGTTGGTTTGACAAATATAAAATCCTAAAATCGGCCCACAGTAAAACTAATTTCTCTCACAAATCAAAACACAAACAATATAATCCGCAATAATATTAAAACGGTGGCAAATAGCCTCACAATATAGTTATGAGCGATAAACTGGTATTTCATAATCGCTTTCCAATGGAGGCACATTTGAATTTATTGAACACAATCCATTTACGGGTTAATAAAATATTTCCATTGTGCAGCGGGAAGCTGCATATTTGTTTCAGTCGTTCTAAAATTAATAACATCAATTTGTGACTGATGCAATTTGTACTGGCGAGTACAAATTCAATAGTACACAACTATGCGATCACAAAATACTGAAAATCAAAATGATATTTTCTATTTTAGAGCTGTCGAAGATTTATCATAACGTAACGAGTAATTTTTTTATAGTTTTTTGGATAACCCACGTTTACCTCAAGCGCATTCGAATTGAATATATATTTTGATATTTCATTTTTTTTAATAACTTGGGTAAAAAAAAACTTACTAAACAGTCCAATTTTCTTCTTCTTCCCTCTCCCTTCAAGAGCAGTATCTGACCCCTCGCAGAACACGACAAATAAAAACACTAGCAACACTGTCAGTTCACGCATTTTGTACTGGCAACACCAAAAACAATAATAAAAAAGATTTTACGTTTAATATCTATTTTATTGTCTGAACTGACCATGAATCGATCACGTTATGGTACAAAACCATACATACGGGTAATTTTTAGACTCTCAAAACCTCCTACCAGTGCTAATTGAAGGAAAGCTATGTATATGTTTAGTTAACACTTTCTACAGAACTGCTAAACTGTATATAATAAAGTTATGCTGAACTTGACAATGCTGAAAATTATTTTCTCATAGTTAGATAGTTGTTATGTAAGTTGTTTCATGGAATTTCATGACTCGCTCTTTATAAGGATAGTGTAATAATACCTCTATAAAGTATTGGTCTATACGGCTTTGAATGACGGTTAAGATACGGGATTTAAGATTTTCGAACTAAAATGCCCTTTAAACCGTGATCCGTCGCTTAAATACAAAACTATTTTCAAGTGTTTTCACGTTATGTACCATGATGACAGATGTTATAGCCACTTATAGTAAAAAAAGTGTTGTGTCACAAACCCAAACTCCCGGTATTTACCTAACAAATTCAACGCCGATGTCAGTTGATAGAGCGGTGCAAATACCGCCGAACCCCGGGATCATTGTCGATAAATATGACGGTAGCACTAGGGATGGGCAGCGGTAAATATCGACACCAGTATTGAAAGGACTATGGGCTGTAATACCTACTCGTAGGTAACTGAGATTTCTTTTACAAAGTCCACGTGTTGAGAAGACATGACCTTTTTTTAAACCGAGATCCTTGTTTGTATTTGGATCTTGATACTGAAAAATAAGAAAACCTGTTTTTAAGAATTGAATTTCAATATAAACACAGCAATAAGCTATAGACCAGACTAATACAGCGTTGCAAACTTTTAAAAATGATACTCGATACAGCCCTTTAGACTTGCCACAGAAGTTCACAAAATATTGTTTCTCTATGATAGGAAGTGAATCTTTTTGTAGTGGATGTTTATGATAGACCCTTATCCCATATCATGGGCAAAGGTCCCTCGAGTGGTTTCCACTTCTCTTAAGACTTTGAAATTCGCGACTTCAAATAGAGAATATACAAAAACCGTTTTCCTGCACCAGGATAAAAGCAGCTACATTTCTTACTGTGTAGTTTTGTAAAAAAACCATTCAGTACTTTTGCTTGGAAACATTACCAACGTTCATCCTTCTAATCGTGCAAAGTTTTACTGTTTGTTGCTGGAAATAATTTCACATGATGGTCAACGTCATGCGTGTTTTTCCAAAATTACATTATTAAAATTGTGGTGTTACAATTCTTTTTCCAAAATGCTGTTTTCGCAATAAAAAAATACATCAGCGCACGTTATCAAAAACAGGTTATCCCACAAAATGTCCCGAAATAGCGTAATGTGTGCATAAAGTGGAGGGCTCCAGTTACGCTGGGTATCACCTGAGTTAGGGACGGTGACCGTAATCGTTCATTTTTAGGAGCCCTGCGATTATCCCAGCGGCACTAAAAATAGGGTTCACATGCCTGTAAAGTAAAGCTTGAAAATACTGCAAAAAATAATAAAATAATAAAACATAAGGATGACAAAATTGATAGTCTCTCGTATTTTGTGTTTAATTTAGTAAATTAATCGTTTCTAAAATTATAATCTTCATGTTAAGAATTTGACGATCATTTCATCATCATCATCCAGCCTAGTCTTTTCCCAACTATATTAGAGTCGGCTTTGTATGTACACTCCAAACATAGGTAGTTCAGAAGTTACAATAATGTCCTTATGGGTGTGCAAGACAATTCTTTTACAACAGCTATCATCATAAATCTTGTAATTAATATTTAAACCAGTTTCCCAAATAACATATAGGTATGTCAATTTGCCAACCCTAAACGCGAGTAGGTACAGTCGAGCACGGAACTCGTGAAATTTATTCAGTTATTACAGCTATATGTTATGCGGCACTTTTGTGCGCGAGTGTACAATATGGCGATGCCCTGTTTATTTGGTGTTCGACATTATAGTCGTTACGTAAGAAAATAATAGGGGATAAAAAAAGAAGAGCATTTTAGACCTTAAAGTTTAGGCAGAGGTACACTTTTAGCATTACGTGTCATGAGTCGTTATATTCCCCTACCTGGTAATCCAACCCGAGACTCCGTGCACAGCAGCTAACGACCACTGTACCAATGGAGAAGTCGATAAATATCGATCTACCTAATTCAAGAATCATTTTCCGGATACGAATTGCACACAAATAAAGACAAAATGAGTCAATCCCCACTAATATTCACTCGCGGAACACTAATATATCACTTCTTACATTATTCACGACTCCATATTATTTCCCTGACAAATATTAATCCACACAGAACATGGGAATTGCTAATTAATCAAATACCTTCGCCATTGTCGCGTTAACCTTACCCGTAGATTTGCCGGTACTTCATTACGGGATTACAATATGAAACAAATTGAAGCTATTATTATAACAAAATGGCCGCCTTAAGCCTCGGCCAATAAAGTATAACATTACGCGACTGAGTTTCTGATAACGTACTAACGTCCTTTTCAAAGTGGTTCTCAAAGTTTGGTCAGTAATTTAATTTTACAGTTGAAATCATAGACTGCGAAAACACGAGTGGGCCCAAGTTTTTCGGAAGTTACCTGCCTTAAAAAATAATTGTCTTGTCGATATTTCATAAAATAATAATAATTTTAAATCCTTGCAAATAAAAATTGAGAAACTGAGTTTGTAGGTTAAACTGAAATAATTCCCGGTACTGCAAACCAAACCAACAATGCTATTATTCTGTGGCTTTCAACTTCAACATTATCAAATTAACTAGAGCCTTTTCGCCGAACAACACAATTTCATTTTCACAAATTCCTGGTATACTACCATGCCAGGAGCTATTATGAATATAATTGGTTTATGATTTTAAAGTTAAAATTAACTGACGTGTCCACGTACACATAGGTCAATATGTAGAAACAGTGGAGTTTCTTACCAACACATAAATTATTCCGGCTACAGACTTATTTTAAATTTGAAACACAATTTTTTATGCCAGTAGACGACTATTAGGTAATTAAATATCAATCTGTACACAAATGACTTAAAATTCAAAATAGAAAATAGAAAGGCGAATTTTGAGCTAAAAAAAAGAGCACTTTGACAATCACAGCACAAAGCAATTAATTGTTGTATCGGCTTTATGACCATTCCTAATCCCGGGTAGCCGGCCATCGGCACAATCATTACGCGAAAACGCGGGATTACAGCTTAATGAGCAACTTTGGAAACCACTGGGGACAAAAATACCTCCCGATTCGAATAAAAATGTGTTGCTTTTGTTTCTGTTTTTGGGTACCGTGTTTTGTTTTTCCAGAAAATACGTGGGCGTTGTTATTTGTAGGGGAAACAATAGAAAACATAATATTATATGTGATCGTAGAGTTAATTGGCAGTTAGGTAATGATGATACTTTTCCTCAAAACAATGTATTTCGAGTTACATCCTGGTAATCAATATTTAATAGGCAATCATTATTCATCATTCTTGTCATCGTTTATCGATATCTAAGGAACATGGAAAGAAATAAAGAAAGTTATTTACGAGAAAATTGATCACTACAATGGGTAAACCTTTTTTACTTGGAACTTTCCCTTGTATAAAAAAATGGCAAAGATAAAAAAATAAATATAAATTTTATTTTTATATTGTCTGCATCAGGACCGCCGTCACAAATCACCGATCCTCTCGAAATACATATAGAGAGTTGCTACCTAATTGCTACCAGCTACCATTAGTTGCTACCAATTGCTACCCTCGTGGTTTTGAAGATATTCAGATAATATTTAAAAGTTAAAAATGTAATTTATAACTTGATAAATAAATAAATGATAAGAAAAATAAATAGGTCGTGTTTTGGTCATCTGCCTTTTTTTATTGAGAAAACAAATATTTTGGAAATCATAACAGCTGAAACATTTCATATCGAAGCAATAACCTTTACTTGAGCCTTGAGCAAAGTAATAAGTGCTCATATTTGCTCAGTAGCCGATAGAGCCTCTCCTTTCGTAAACAGTTCCAATGCATTCCCACTTTCATATTCGTGCAGTTTAAGTGCAGGCGTATACTACTTACTTACTCACGTTATGTAGGAAATTGCATTAGGTATTGGAATATAAGGTAAATTTAAATAGGGAGGTTACATCATTTAATCGTTATCAACTTCAGTAGTCAGTGTCAGAATACAACAAAGCCGTTTTTCAAAAACCTAATCGTAAATTCCCATCGTAAATGGACATGAAAAATGTATATGTTGTGTTACTATTTCATAGAGGATATGGAAATATAGACTAGCTGCTTCCCAAAGTTTCACCTACTTTCTAAGCAACCTGTCTTACTCATCCCTGTAAAACAAAGTTCCTTAAAATCAGCCAGTTATTATAGTAAAAGTACAAAAAATATACGAAGAAACTGACATACCCATTATATACTATTAGCGACAAGCATGTCTTCACTCTCAAGCTATAACTCACGAAGCAGTTTAGTACTGAAAGTCTGAAATATTTGCCATCACCGAAGTAAGACCCGTTAGAAATATATTCAGTGTGAATGTAAGACATAGCTTCATTCAGTCTCGTCTTCAACTCCTCGGTGTCACGTCCACAACAAATGACGACATCAGTCGTGTCGTGCAGACAACTAGGAATTGATTTTAGTTTTCAGTTGTAAAACATATTACGTGCAACTAGTGTTATAGAGTAAGAAAAATAAATAAAGCTTTTTAACTAGTTTGATTGTTGAATTAAAAAAAAAACTTGTTTAATTAAATGATTTAAGATGACTCTCTCAAATAGTGATGAACTGAGAAAAGCTTATGAGGAATAAAGAAGGTTGCATAAAATATTCCTCATTGGACATAATAAATAATACGAAATCATAGTCACTTTCTTCAGTTATCCTGTAAATACATTACTTACCAAAATAATGAGGAAACAACCCATAACCCATAATTCTCATTAAAAAAAAAACTAGATTTGAAAGGCAATACTCTCCATCATCATCATCATAATAGAGCAGTGATGTACCGCTACCAACGAGCGTCAACCTTTCCGGTCATGGGCAGACCGCAGCCATACACTGCTCGCCATCTTGAAATTATCAATCCGCTGTGCATCAGGACGTCCTATATATAACAAATCTATATTTTTCCTACAACAATAATAAGCAATTCGTCTTCTCACATGTACAATATCAAGCGAGTATTCACCCCTATTTCACAGATGTAGGGGTCTCAATACCGTCACGTCTGATACAAATGGGTGCATCAGTCTACTCCGATGAACTGAACGATTGAAAGATTTTGTGTGTAATCGACGGTGGAATAACGTCATTTGTTTTTATGTACCACGATTTATATTATTGTTTTTCTCATGGACAGTAATTTGAGAGGTTTTATAATCTGTGATGGTTGCACATGGATTGTTAAGGATATAGACGTTTTGCAAAATATGAACAATTAATCATGCCAACGTTTGCTTAGTCTTTAAAAAGTTCTCCGGGTTTTACAGCTAAGCTAATAATTAGGTACTGTTATTTCAGAGACTTGTTAGGCCCTGAATATGAAATGGCTTATCGCCCCATCCACAATAATTATCCAATATATGGTGTGAATACCTATGCTTGAAATGCTGGCCACTTACCTCGGTATTCCTGGGTTGAGTTAATTAACCCAGCTCTTTCGACAAAAAAGGTTGGATCACGTATTTCCTAGCTTTCAATTTCCTGTTCGTTTGTTTATCGAAGACAAGCAACAAGTAGACGTACGAGTATCAACAGTGAGGTATTGGCGCAATATCGCGTCCGATTGCAGCGATACAGATCTATGTATGCATAGACACGGTGAGTCGGCCATGGAGAACAAAATTACTATCGGAGATGTCATAACGGAAAATCACCTTAGAAAGTAAACGCGCCAAAATGCGGGTGTTCGGGGGACGAGGAACGTCACTGTCTCCGCTTTTATACGCCTTTTTTGGAATCCGCCCATTATTGTACTACCAAAAATCGTTGAAAGATGTCCCAAAGAACCCGTATACCTCGCTACGTCGCTCGTAATTGATCGTTTTGGTCATACTCATCGTAAGTATTTGACATAGAAGAAAGTGCCTGATCTATCTGCCTTATGGCATCTCCACTCACCATTCCTTACTCCTTGCTGTCGGCATAGTGCTACAGACCTATGTATGTATAGAGGGGATCTGATTACGTTGCATATTCGTCTATTCGTGTGGTCTGTGCTCCCGATTGATATTGGCATGTCGGTCTTGGTTTTGGTCGTGTTAGTAACATATGCCAGTGTTTATTGCAGTGATTTTCGATATGGCGTTCTGTTTAAGGTAGAACCGTTCCAGGTATATAAAAATCACATTGCCTAAAATTCTATAAAAAAGGATCAACAAATCTACACAAGGATACTGCTGGTACAGCAGTTTTCAATTACCTAAAAGGCTTAATGGGGTGTGTCCTATATATGTATCTGGATGCGAACGCAGAGCGCCGCGACGCAAAAATAACAAACAGTTGGTACCTGCCAACTACATAAACGAGAAAATCTTTCCTAGAAAACGTGGTAGTTATTATTTAATTTCCTCACCAGCTGCTTGAAAAGAACAAACTGAAACTGTAACAGAGCTTCGTATTGCATCAATATTTCACAATGCATTAAGAAAACTTTGCGGACTTGCAGCAATATTGAAGATATTATTAATAGACGTAGGAAATTGAATCCGATGAAGAAACTTTCTAGAAAATTGTTACTGTCAGGCGCAGGATATTGGGGAACAGATATTATATAAATGGTTAAATCTTGGCAATGAATACGTAGAGTTTCTTGCTCGTTTGTATTACTTACCGCTATACTGAGACGTTAACATGAAAGCGATGTAGCTACTTAGTGAGGGAATATTTTGTTTTTGACCATGTTATTCTAAACTAGACATAAGACACTTTACAACACACTCAAACCATAATATTAAGCTTATTTTTTTAAAATCATTCGCAACCCATGGAAATGCCATAAATACCTTTATGGTTTTATTCATTAAATATGTTTTTTTACTATCCCGGTTAAATTAAAAAAAAGTTCAATTTAGTCCAGTGAAACCGAGGGAAATGTATAGTATGTCCATAAAAAAAGTTGTATCCCCGAGTGTAAAAGGTTTAATAATTTTACAAACGCTCGTAAAAATGGCGGCTGGCGTAATAAAATCAATTTATGAAGAATACATCCAGTTTATTATTCAAATATTTTATAGCGGTCTACGGCGAATCTATTTATAGCCGGGTTACATTACTACCAGAATAGGTTTATTAAAACTAAACTTTGAAAATGCCTGGTGATGCAAACACAAGGATAAGAGTACCTACATTATCCTTGTTAAGTTCTTGAAAATATATACAGGTAAGTAAGTACAGACCTATTGCCCCGGTAACCATGTTCAGTGCTCAGACAAACCACAAGCATTACCTTACGAGACATAAAGACAAAAAAACAAAATACTGCAAAAGTCTACAGACCAAAACCCATAAAAAGGACCGCTGGCCAGGAACCAAATGAGACCAAACACCACAATCCATTTCACTCACAACCACACAGTCCACACACCATGAACCGTAAACTCCGACATTTTTAATTAACCCTACAAAATTAAATCCCTTTCAAATTGAAACGCCATGGAATCGTATAAAAATGTATTTCTGTTTCGTATCATTTGAGACTGAGTGGGAAATAAAAAGGCAGTGTAGAGTTTAATTAAACAGTTTTCAATTATATTTTAGAACGGCCAGCTAGTGACAAAAATACGAAGAAGATCTATCTAAGTTATTAGATGTCGTGAAATGGTGATCAATGTGATGATAAAGTAGTTAAATGCGACTTTAAACCATGGTTAATTAAGGTACTATAGGGAACCCGCAGTAAAGTCTTGAATTGAATAATACATCTGTCAGTAAGTATTACCTACCTACCATAGTAGAAAGAATACGACTTCCCTAAAAAAACTATATTCCAGAATGTCTCAATAAGAACGCTTTCACACTAGCGGGTTTTAACGTGCGTAGATATACGCTCGGTTTGGCTCCCGACACTCAAAAACTGTTATGCGGTTTCAGGCGACATCGCTAAAACCGGTAGTTGTCATTTGTTTGTTACCGCGAGCCGCGAGCTACAGAATGTAAAAACCGATCGAAAATATTGGAACCGCTCTCAGTTTTCTAAAACCAAAAAGCCAGCGTGAATAGATGGCGCTGTATTTCATTACAAATTAACCCCTTTCCTCAATTACACGAGTAACAGTTTTAATTTTAAAGCAACTTGTCCTTGTGGGATGTTAATTTAGCCATGTTAATTGCACTTTGATAATTTAACAGTCGTGTCTGTTAAATTATTCGGTGTAATTCGAAACCGCGGGGAATTTTCATAATTGAATTTGAGAAACAAAATGTTTTGGTGTTGGTTTGAGGAAAGGAATTTATCTCTTTCTGTTTATTTTTCGTTTTTTATGTGAACGGGTATTTATTTCAGTCAACGACTTTAATGATGGAATGACAGAATTTGCTAATAATCAATGCCTAGAAGAGTTAGGTATGTTACCAATAAAGGAGATGGCTAAAGACAAAGGGTTCAGTATTGTTTAGATCAGAGAACATTGCCGTGACTTTAAGCCACACACAATTTGTGAAAAAGCCAGACTGATGATGATGATCACGCTTTATTTTCGTAAGTTAATAAGAATGAAAAGGCGTATATTTCTTCATATCATTGCTGACAAACTCATTTAGATATTAAGAAAAGCTGTATATAATTGTAAAATGTTTAATAATTGCTGTTTATAATTACTGTCACATCAACAAAAACCTTAAAATACTTCGTCAGACAAGTCGTTGTATATTTTGACAGGGTGTTGGTACCTGAGCGCAGTATTATCACGGCGGCGTTTTGTTATCTCCGAGACTGAGCAGTGACACTAATCTTATAATTAATTAATTCCCCCGTCGTTGTGTCTCATGAATAGTAATAAGCTACGCTTAGGTCGGCTGTGGTGTGAGTGGCAGCGGGAGTAGGTTGACTTTATGAAAGTGATGTGGATTAATAACTGTAAATCACCCCTGTGAGTATGCCTGGGTTGTGATTATTTATCTTTCATAATAAATATTTAGGTAAACATATATGCAAATCCGCACGTCTGCCACTAGTCTTTATCAGTTTTCCATGAAGTAATTACTATCGCATGTAAAAGCGAATGCCTTTCAGGTGACTTTGAGGGTTGAAAGAATAGAAAAGATAAACATCAAAACGTATGCAGGAAGAGTAGGTAGGTACATTATTATCTTTGTAGAAAAGGAGATTTATCTACTTACTTTCATTTGGAATATTATAAAAAAAAATGTACTCGCCATCATTGGGACCAAAGCCTTACGTCTTACACAACACGCGTGTTATGCGCGGAACAACTAGTAATAATTAATGTTTGCATCTGCTGTCCTCAAACATGGTGCATGGACGCCATTCTTAAATTATGATGATAATCATGTTAATTAATTATAATTTTACTGAAAGAAGTCAAAGGAACTTTAACTCAAAAGGTGATTTATATTGTATACCTTTTTGTTGAAGAAATTAAATGCTGAAAGGAGAAAATTACAGTATGTAACAAAGCAGTGTCAATTTGCTCTTGCGCTTCATGACTCGGGTAAATGGAAAATGTTAATTATAAGTAATAAACCTTCCAAAATTAAGAAAGTACTTTAATATTTTTAAATTTTAAAAATAAAATTAAAATTTAATTTTACGTTTAAGTTTCTTGTTGGAACTATTTTACTTATTAAGGGGAAAAGCTGTGCTATAATTCGCTTAGTGACCAAATCGACGGATATCTAATGTACGATAAGGCTTAGTACCTTATATATTTACTTTCACAATAATCCACCTTCCAGACCACTTGGGTACCCAAATCACTAAAGGTACATAACATACCTTCCTACGTAAACACACAATTATTATGCTAATGGTCGAAAGCTTTCTCCACAAACTAGGTAGGCGATCTACGTCTACTACCTCGCATTGTACTTACGTAGTGGAGTATATGAAAGAAATGGACTTAATAACAGAGAAAGCATTGTAATGTTTGTCTGTTAATCATTGTGGGAGTTTGCTGATTTTACTTTTTTATTATATGGAGTGAAGTACAGTACGTACGTAGTTGAACCCTACTAAAGGTAGGTTTGATGTTGCTTTGGTAGATTTATATTTTTGGAGGTTTACTAAGAACATCATCTACATAGCCTTTTTCTCAACTACGTATGTTGGGGTCGGCTTCTAGTCTAACCGAATGCAGCTGAGCACCAGTATTATACATAACAAGACTCACTACTTAAGTAGATATGTTGTTATTTGTTTCCTTTTTTTATAGATATTTGGTAAATAAATATTTAGAACGCCCTGCTTAAAATTCACCTCGTATATTTCCATTAAATCATAGTGAAGTTACACTATGCTCGTGTCCCGAATATAAATCAATTTAAACTTAACCGGCTCAGCCTTCGTTAATCATAGCTGGTTAATTACTCTAATTATTGTTTACTTTCATTATGATTTGTTGTTTCATTTAGTTTGCTTGAGATTCGTTTTTAATTACATTTTTTGAGTTTGCAGTGAAAAATACGTGAACAAGCTTTTTTAATTAACCTGTCGAAACAAATGCAGGCTTAGTAATAAAAATGATGGATTCGTCTGGTGTTTTGTGTACAGGTTAATATGTTGCAATATTAATTTTTATCATACTGTGGTTTTTAATAATTTTGCATCTCCTAATCTGTATACATACGCTATTAATTATATTCTTTCCTATACTCACTGAACAATTTTTAATTGTGCTTTAAAAGCAGCCAAAAATTCATTTGTAAAATCATATTGTAGCTGCAAATCACACTGAAATTCAAGCGTACTATAGTATTAGCTTAACATCTAGTGTTGCCCGCTGCGGGCCGTCAAAAATAATTTTATTTCTTCTAGCTCAGACGTTCACTTATTGTTATTATACATCATGTTCTAGTCTTTGTTTGCAAAGGCTTTCCACTTTTCCAGTCTGAATCGTAAGATAAAGAATTTTGGTCTCGTTTTTTGATTCGCATTTGAAGAAAAAATCTAGTAATACAAAAGAAATTCTGTTAAAAATTAAATTTGTTTTTTTCATTTGTTTTGTGATTGCATTATTAAGTTTGAAAGTTATTGTTTGTAATGAGAATGATGATCGCTCTTGCATTTTTTACTGTCGAGGTATTTTTAAGCAAGTGATATTGCAGAAAATAATGTACTTTCTAAGTATATCTTAGACACCAATGACTGTGTTTCGGATGTCACGTTAAACTGTAGGTCCCGGCTGTCATTGAACATCCTTGACAGTCGTTACGGGTAGTCAGAGGCCAGTAAGTCTGACACCAGTCTAACCAAGGGTTATTGGGTTGCCCGGGTAACTGGGTTGAGGAGGTCAGATAGGCAGTCGCTTCTTGTAAAGCACTGGTACTCAGCTGAATCCGGTTAGACTGGAAGCCGACCCCAATATAGTTGGGAAAAAGGCTCGGAGGATGGATGGTATTGCAGAAAATAAGCCTCAAGAAGCATTTTCCTGATCAAATCGAAAGTAACTATAGATACGGCTTCACACAAGAATCGAACCAAAAAGCCCATCCATCCACTACATCTTGTTACAAAACTGCAACCAGCTTCATCGCCATCTCACTCACACATCACATCTCATCACTTACTGTAAATGTTTATTTAATTTCCTTCCAGAATATGAACATTATTCAGCAAGACATTGCAACTGGTCTTCAGTCTGTAGTAAATAGTGACAATCCAATTAGGCCACAAGTTGGCAGCATCCGCAGATCACACGGAATTCATTAAAGGGATCGCCAAGACTGGCGTTTACACAGAAACACTAGAAATTTCGGAAAGACGAAGTAGTTACCTACTAAGTTATCACCCTAATACCTACACTTTCATTAATAAGCATGTCGGCATGATAGACTAAAAATAACCTGCCTTGAAAAAGACTAGAAAAATACTACAGCAAAAGAAAGGATTTCATTTTCAGGGTCCTGTGGAAAAAACATAATTTTAGCTAATTACGCCATTTATTATTTTTCGATAATACTAGACACTGTATATGACAGTACTGCGACGCCTGTATAAAGACGTGAACTTCGAAAAACGACACTGCGTGACTGAATTACTTAACTCATGTTACAACAACAGTTTTCTAAAACACTGTTGTACCGCATCTAATCACCCGAATATCGTGCATCGCCGCGGCTAGCCAGAAACTCAGCTGCATGATTATTCAGGCATTTCAGCCAATTGCATAATAAATTGGCACTCTGCATGTTTTAGCGAAGTTACCAGCTTTTTGGAGCTAAACTTAGTTGGAGCGCTTTAGTTAGACGAACGTGCCTACATGCTCTCAGCTAACATAAAACAAGGTTTTTAATTCATGTTGTAACGTTGTACCTCGCTAGCTCTAAGAATAGGTTAGAAATTATAAAACTACAAATAATTACATCAGATTTTATTCTAAAACTAATAACAAAACACCTTAATTAAACTAAAAGAAACACAACTATTACTTATCAAAAACACTACATTATAATATGTATAATTAATTTTATGGAATGTATAAAACATATTATGGAACCCAATATTAATTGTTCACGCAATATACGACAAGATACGAGGGTACTCGAATCTATTGCGCCTACGCATTTCTAAACGAGAGAACTGATTTTGTCGCGCGCGACGGTGGCGCCCTCGGGTGCATTCGTAAAATTCGCCGGCAGACGACTTAAAGGCATCAGACGTGACGGCGTGACGCGACGAGGTCTCAGACCTACATTTGTAATTTCGTAACTACCTACCTAATTAATAGGGGTAAGTTTCCATGCATTGCTTAAGTGTTGCTATTGTAAGGTGTTTCTAAATATCTGTCTAGAAGCAGCTGTTCCTTGTTATCATCGTTTGCAGGGACGCTGTGACCTTCAGACCCGGCTACGTCGTCCAAGCCCTGTTAACGCTTGCCTCGTCTCTGCGCTTCCAGGATTTATGTTCTACCTTAAACCTCGCTACGAAACTTTCTACCTGGCGGCGAGTGGAAGACCAGACCTGATCCTGTCTGGAACCTGTACCTAAGTCCTGCTGAAGACCTGGAACTGCAACCTGGGAAGGAGCAGAGCCGCCGTCAGAGCTGCACCACGGTTCAGCGAACTAGTACGTACTTGATCATAATATTATGCTGTGCTCTTTTCCTGATTTTCTTTTTCATTTACCTCTATTTTCTGTGTTTTTTTTTTTCATTCTGATTAATTTTAGTTTTAGTTTTTTTTTGCGTATTGTAGGGATACGTTATTTTTGAAAGCGTATAACGGTTATTACTTTAAAGAAAATATCTAGGTACCTACATTTTTAAATACTATTTTGAGTACAATAAAACAATACTAATGTTAACAGCAAATTAGAAACTATTATTGTAATTATTATGACTAAAGCTACTTTATGAATAGTTAAATGCTGTTAATTATTGTTATACGTAACAGTTTGCACATTTTTTTTTCTTCCTTTCTTTTCTGTTCTATAATTTTTATTTTTCACCTACCCACTTATTTTTTTTCTCAATTAATTTCATTTATTTTGGGTTTTTTCATTTTTTCATCACTTCATCGTAGTAAAAGGTGGTAGTTAGGTACTTCTAGTTGTAAAGAACTCCATTTCATTTGCTTTCTAATAGTTAGTAATCTATTTCTGTTCTCATTTTCTTAATTTCTACACTATGAGCGTCATGGAAACCTACCCTATTAAATTATTTTTGTTAAGCAAAAACGAATTAGTGTACGAGGTGCTTATTAGAGGCGAGGAACCTGCGTCAACGGTACTTGAACTCCGTGAACAATCAATAAACTTACACCTAGAAGAAAGAAGAAGAAAGAAAGAGCTCTACGCGAGCTATTATCTCGCGTAAAGAATTTTGAGGATAAGTTCGAATAATCTCTTGGAACGTAATAGGGCTTTATCACCTACCTATATCAATTTCCTTTGACTACCTTCTCTGTTCCTGTACCTACTCTACTGAATCTAGATGTTAATATGTATTTTTTAAATCTGCGTATTCGTGCCCAGCAATCAGAATGTATTAAGAAATGTTCCTCATAAATCACGTAGTTCCCTAAAACCAGGACTCCTGAAATACTGAAACTTTCATAATTGCAGCAAATAATCACTTTTACCGTCCTACTAGGTACGACATGAAAATACCATAAATTCGCCATTTGAACAAACGACCAACCATTTAGTTAGACGACGGCGAATATAACTGAATTCAGGTTTTCAGGTCTTAATTCCCGAACATTTGTCGGACTTTATTATTTGGTCTGTGACCTGAACTCGGCGAAACGATTAGCGGTAATGTGATATTTTGCGAAGACGATTTATTTAAAGACTTAGATCGCTGCGGTATAAGTTTCCGTAGAATGTTGTGACTTAGGCTGCCTATTATTATTCTAGGCAGTAAAATGGCCTACTTCCTATTGTTCTCAGAAATATGCTTTGTTATGATGTCCACCACATCAAGTAGATGAAAATTTTAGAACATTGAAACTAGTCTCAAGGTGAAAATGATTCTAAATGTTCCAATAACCCGCTATTTCTAGTAAATACAATAGTAATGTGTATTTAACGGCGATGTTACTGCCAATCTCAATTTTTCGATAGACCCACGTTACTTAATTAGACAGCTCTTCTCAGAAGAACGTTGTCCTAAATACCTGATCTCAGGTCAACAGCAAGTAGATACTTACGTACTTTCTGATTACTTTTATAATTAAACCGTTCTATTTTGGTACAAGTAGTTTTTGAATTATTAGGTACCAACACAGTTCTTGAGTGTCTAAGTTTCATAAGGCCTTTTTTTTTATATATATTTTTTTTTTTTTTTTTTAACGACGTCAAAAATCATCAAATGACCCCTTCCGCTGTGGGTTAGCAGCGGAGAGGGAGTGTCAGACTCTTACTGACTAAAAACCGTCGTGTTCCGTCACAGGCCTTTTATGTACCAGGGCCGCGGTATCTCTTTCGAACAACCCGCAGCCCCGGCAGGCCTTGGCCCTGCTGGGCCCCGCTGGGGTTGCTGACATCTCTTTGAGGAGCGCGTGGAACAACGCGCGCCGTCGACACGGGTCTGTCGTCTAGAAAGACAGAGGGACGATGAGCCACCCGAACTCACCGCCCACAGACCCACGCCTACGGTGGCCGGGAGTCATCTCGCGACACCCGGCGCCCATGGTGTCTACCTGGTCCAGCGCGGCGGCCGGGATGAGAGGTGCGAACTCTCTGGCGATCCGCCTCCTCCTTCTCGAGCATGACCGCTTCACAGAAGGAGGCGACGGCATCCCATTCCCTCTCGCCCCGGACCATGGCCTGAACCAGGGCCGGACGCGAGAGGTCGCCGCCGCCTAAAAAGTTTCATAAGGCCTTGAAATAACATAGGTCGTCACCCTTCTTGGCGGGTAACAAAAACTAAAATAGAAAATAGGAGGAAAATAGGATAAAAAAAAATAGAAAAGTACTGAAAAATAAGAAATATCGTGTAGGTAGCTACTAATTTTTAAGATTCGTTGTGTATTTGGGTTTTTATTATGAAAGAGTTTCATCTTCAAGAAATTGATAGGATGCGTCAATATTTCATCAAACAACAAGAAAAGAGATAATTAGTGCAAGATTACGGTAAATATGGTACGTGATAGGCTATAAACGACGCCTATTCCATACTTCAACTGGTGATATTGAAGAAATCTCTTCAATTATTAACGTTCCGTCCCCGTTACGATGAAACGGACGCTAGTTTTTTATGTTTTCTTTAGATTTACTGGGACGTTTATTGTTAACTAGTGGTCCGCCCTCGCTTCGCTTCGGAAATAGACTAATATTATGCATGGTATACACAAACCTTCCTCTTGAAACACTATCTGATAAAAAAAACCGCATGAAAATCGGTTGCGTAGTTTTAAAGATTTAAGCGTACAAAAGGGACAGAAAAAACGACTTTGTTTTATACTATGTATGTGTAGTGATAGTGATGATGAGTGCTTATAATTATTATTTTAGTACATACCTCAACAAGGTAGTGAAAAACAAAAGAAATTGAATCCATAGGCGTTTGTTGAGAGCGTTTGCCCATCTGTCCTTTCAGGGGCCCGATTCTCCTAAGTTAATAATGTCAAAATCGAATAGTAATCGAATCGCAACATGATCGTAATAGCAGTTTTAACCATATCGGGCATTGTGCTACTAATAAAAGACCAATCGTATTCGATTGACATTTGATTGGTGTGCGATTGGTCTGCTATTTTGGTGATTTTGGTCTATAAGGTAGTTTGGTGTACAATCATTTTGCAATCGTAAATCATTTGCAGACAAAATGATTCATTATTGAATGATAGAAAAGGATAAAAACGTTTATTTAAAAAAAAAATAGCGGAATGCCACATACGCTTCAATCGTAATCGAATCGGGATTGGATCGCAGTCGAACGTGAATCGAATGGCGCTTAAGTAAAATTAGGAGAATCGAGCCCCTGCTCACTAGGAATTATTGCGCAGAGTTAGTTCCGAAAACTGAACTAGATGGCGTTGTACTGGAGAGGGCATTTTCTGAGTCGCGGTGTTAAGATTCTCCGGCGTTGAATGGGATTGCTCTACAACAACGTAATTATCAATATTAGTTCACCAAAACTTTTATTTCACTTATTTTTGAAACCCCACCGTCGGTAAAGGGGTATATCCTGGCAGATATGCAGATTGCAGATGCACGTGCACGTGTCTACAAAACTCAAAAAAGAAGTCGTGATAAAGTTGAAATTGGACATTAGCGATGGGTCGCTGAAGGATTTTCCGTCAACGAAATGTTAACGTTGATTTCCGTTTGTCAACTAGTTAATTTCGTCAACGAGTTAACGTGTTACAAACGTCAACTTGCATCAACGATACACGCCAACGTCAACGATAAACGCCAAAACGTTTTTAGTAGCGTATTAAACGCAATGTTAATTTACGAACATTTTGTTGCAGTTTAATTAATGAAATTGGATATAATTTTTTGATAACTGTCTAGATGAACTTCCCTTCATACTTTTTTCAGGCTTAGGTCTGACTAAATAATTTGCTATTTAGAGCTGCTTATTTAAGATCAAATTATTATGTCATGACTATCGCGTCGTAGCGAGAGTTTACGTTGAAAATAATAAAACGTTTGGGTTCAGTTTCTCGTTTCGTTCGTCAACCTAGTTGAATTCGTAAACGTCGTTGTCATTTTTACTCGTTGACAAATTCAACGCGTTGACGGATTCAACGCGTTGATTTGTTAACGGTTAACGTTAATCCCGTTGAAGTGACATCAACGTTGATTCAACTAGTTCGTTGATTCAACGCCCATCACTATTGGACATGTTGAGAGAGCTTTTTGTGCTGGCTGTCGCGCCCGTACCTCCAACTCTGTTCGTAAAACTAAGTTTTCCGAAAGTGTCATATTTTGTCACGTTCTTACCGACACTCACTCCACTCGCAGGCTCGTCTATCTAGGAAGATCGGATAGGGAATACTGAAAGCGTCTTTTCTTTAAACGACTGAGACTGAGCGCACTACCGATCTATTTTCAGTAGTAGCCGCAAGATTCACGTAAGTACCTACTGAGTATGATTCTAAAGTAGGTATGCTCGAAATATACAATCTTCAGAAGATTCCAGAGACATAGTACTTAATCACGACAGTCGCGAAAATACTGCGGTCTCCACTTCGAGTCAATCAGCAACAAACCTTAGAAACTTAGCTCAGCCGCAATTGTCAGAGATTCATCTGATCTTTTTCCCATTTCATGAATCTTAAGAAATGAAATAACAAAAAAAAACAAATTTTGAAACCCTCAGGGCTATCGCTAACGATATCGCTATAACGCTACTACTTACGCTTTATTTTTCTTTTTGACAAAACTTACAAAGTGCAAAATCATTTTATCTTCCCACCATGACCATACAAACCCACGATCGTCCCACGATATTTCGGCGCTGACGGTTAACCTCGGGCACAGCATCACCATAAAGATCACATCTCATATACAATGTATAAGATATCTACATGATATTTCGCGTTGGATGTCGGGACGAAGGCACGTTCCCCCAGTAACACGGTCCGAGCGATGCATGCACGAACATTTTATTCCCACCTACGAACCATTTTTCGTAAGAATTTCGTGCTAGAATGTGCATATGAGAAATTATTATGATTATGCTTGGATATTCCCGTGAATGGATTTCGTACGGGTTCGTAAGATGCGGTCCGCTTTTGATGCAAACATTATTCGTGCAAGCTCGATTTTGTTAAATGGGCAAAGAGAGCCGACGTTGAACTGGGGCCCGATTCTCCTAATTTTACTTAAGCGACGATCGATCGACGTTCGACTCGATTTGACTAAGTTCCAATCCCGACTTGATTACGATTGAAGCGTATGTGGCATTCCGCTATTTTTTCTTTGAAATAAACGTTTTTATCCTTTTCTATCATTCAATAATGAATCATTTTGTCTGCAAATGATTTACGATTGCAAAATGATTGTACAGCAAACTACCGTATAGACCAAAATCACCAAAATAGCAGACCAATCGCACACCAATCAAATGTCAATCGAATACGATTGGTCTTTTATTAGTCGATCATATTGCGATTCGATTTCTATTCGATTTTGACATTATTAACTTAGGAGAATCGGGCCCCAGACTTTATTAGTCAGTTTTCTTTTACCAAATACCTAAAATTATCAAATACCTAAAATCAATCGTGATTTTAGGTATTTGATAATTTATTCTTAATTTGTAATCACGAACTTGCGACAGTTTACCACGCATTTTTTTATTTATGTATAGGTACGCAGCTAGCTATGTGAAGGGACGGCGTGTTTTTATAAGTATAAAAGAGCTCATTTTCACCAAAATGATATGAACACCATAAAGAGGAAAGCAAATATGACCTTTCTTTGGCACCCCGTGAACCGAGAATGACTAATGGAAGGTGACAGGAAAACTGCAGTTGACTGAAGAACCATTAATCATTGCCACCCTACCACTATATCACGGACTTTGTTCGGTGAGCCGAAAATATTCCGAGCGCCAAAATAATGGACACCCTACCTATTGTATTTATAGGGCTCACGAAAAATTAATTTGCTGAACAAGGTCCCAAATTAATTTGAGAATAGTAACCACATCACTACTTTGTTCTGTACTACACATCAGAAGGAAATTTTTATCGATAATCGTTATCTTCACCATTCTCGAAGCTTCGACTTTGTGAAGGATTCCTTTTCATGGGGATACTATCCTACCATGTGATAAATAAAATACATACACATAAATGTCTCGTATATATTAAAAATTAAACATAAATATTTTTGACATTTGTTTTAATGACGTGTCCATGTAAAAGCATTGAACTATTTGAGCACACAACATAAGAGCACCCTGTCATTACAATTTGTATTAAAACTATAAAAATGGCTTATTTTACACAACGACCGACTATTGAAAGCATTCATGTTTAGCCTAAAGAATCGTCTATTAATTTCAGTTATTCTAAGTTCATACAAAAAGATATAAAAACCACTATAGCACAGAAAATTAACTTGTTTATACAAATTATTATATAATAATAAATGTTGACGGAATACACGACATTTAAATGCATGCAACATGAAATAAATTAAGATTATCCGTGAAATAAGTGACTACTTAATTTCTATAGAATATCTTAGTTTAACTTAAATATAGCACAAATTCAGTTCGGCAGTTAATACTTATGAAGATCATTCTAGTACAATCAATAGAGGATTCTTTAGTGTTGTACAAACTTTGTCCGTCTATAGCATGCAAGCTCACCCAGCACTGGGCACCGTGTCCACGGTCCAAGCTTAGTTCACTAAAACAATAATCTCCTAACATTATTTATATTTAATTCATTCTAAACAATCCGGCAGTTCGCACCTCAGAAATTATCTAAAATAATAGAATTGAAATGGAAGAATTTTAATTCATTGATTTATAGTTTAGTTCATTGAATTCTCAACATAATTGCATAGGATTTTATACTTGTAGTAGTTTATTGCAATTAAAATAACTATAAGTCATTTTAAATTTATTTCGTCAAACGTCAACTTAATCTCGTCACATGTAATACTTACCTATACTTATTCTAATTGCAGTTTATTCATTGAAGTGATACGTAGATTACATGAAGGGAGAAAAGGTAAAAGTGAGGTACCCAACAACATTTCCACGTAGGAAAAATTAGCTATCTAGAATTTATTCATTTGGACTTGTATGGTATTTAAAACGATGTAACATCGTCGACAATTTGTCTAAAACCTATAAAAATATTTGCTAAAATTAGATTTTCGATCAAAACGGGCTATTATTAAGAATCTGTATTATTATAATTTCCTATTAAAATAATCTGCATTATAAAACAACAGTTACGTTTGAGTGTATTACGTTCGCGAAGCCTGCACTTGTAAACTTCAAGCAAAACTCTTTTGTTTATAAATATTTTATTTCCAATGCGTACTGTTCGGAATCAAGACAATTTATCTCGACGTTCATTTCTTAAATAAAACACTACACAAAGAGCTCAAACATAAGCCGCGAATTAATCAGCTCTTGTCATTATTGCCTACACATAATTATTTGCTTTATAGTTCCATCAAGGAATACAATTATATATAAATCTTTAACGCAGCACAACTACGAATCAGTACACATTGAAACGTCTTCAACTTGAAGTGTAGAACAATCTAGAATGATCTAGAACGGTCTATAACTAGAGGGGTACTTGGTCGGTAACGATAGTTGCGAGTACTTAGCGAAGAAGTTCCAGCCTAGTTGTCCATACGCCTCTATGAGTCGTTCCTCTACCTCCTTGGAAGGTCTTTCTTCTTGTATCTTCTGCAGTAACTTGATGGCGCGGCCCCATTGCTTGAAGGTGAAGCAATGCCAGACACCGTAGTGTAAAGCCTGTGGGCAAAATATCATGTAAAAGTTTTATTTAGGTATTTATAAAGACATTTTTCCAAAGTATTGGTTAATCTGAAATATGGTATCTCACTCTGGCATTGGCCCGGAAGAAAAACTAAACACCATGTTTAATATGAGTTTAAGAATGAAATACTTGAAAACTAAAATAATAAAAATAACTGTATTTGAGGCTGATGACAGGGAGTATCGACCCCGCGGGTACACCGAGTGCTTCAGGGAGAGTATACTATCCCCGACCTTCGGCGGGTTGGAATTAGGACAGTTCTCTCTCGGCTTTAGTTCGCTTTCATTGGTTGTTCAGAGTGGAGTCGCTAGAGTAGTCCTTGGAGGGTACTCGTAGGGCGCTTGTAGTAATTGGCGAGTTTGTCAGAAACGCTGGGTAAGTACGTGATCTGAGTCTAAAGTCTAGCGAGGGATTTTTAATCATCACTATGGTACATGCAACGTGTCTCGTACCTAATCACATTAAATGAAATACGTTAATATATGTCGAATATAAAAAAATAAAATATATATGAAAAATTAAAAGATTAATTTTTCAAATAAAGTAAATAGAATAAAAATGTGCGAGAATTAGAACATCACGTAAGAGTGAGTCATTACAAACAAAAAAATTCTCTCTTGAAAACTGACAGTTGAGAACTGGTTAAAACATTCGATATTCCTAGCTTTATCTCTGCCTTACACATGATGTTGTAAATTATGAAAAAGAAAAATGACACCTGTGGCTAAACCACCGAATGGATTAGGTTATTTTTTTTTTACAATTCACTGTAGGTTAGGTAGGACACAGTCTGTACAGGATAACGGTAATGTATGTGACCTTGGAGTCGGTGAGGTCGGTGAACTTGAGCAGGTCGGCGAGGTTGTCGTGCAGCGCGTGGGCGAGGCTGTCCCGCGCGGCGCCGGCCTGCGCGAGGGCTCGCAGGCGGCACAGCGCCGCGCCGCGCCGGCACAGCGCCTCCACCGCCCAGCCGCGCTGCCGCTCCTGCTCCCTGAGGGCGCCGCTCACTATATAACTGTCGCCTTAACGCTTCACTGAACTTAGCTCAGTAACGTGGCGAGAAGTACAGTGGAGCGTATAAGGGTACACTGTAGCGAGTCGCATAAAACATGTTCAAACATACAACGTGCGCTACCAGTTGTCGCTACATTTGTTAACACTGGCGCTCGCTACGGCGTACAGGAACACGCACACCGTAACGCAGGTGTCGTCAATGGACAAGTAAATTCGTGTTCAAGTCGCAAACAAAAATTCATTCATTCATTATCTACTGGTGATTTCTTTCGTCCACTACTGCACAAAGGCCTCCCCAAAGATTCGACGACAACTCAAAAACCACTTTTTAGTACTCAAAAACTTTTCTGCCCATTGCCACTTTTCCTAACCAATTCTTCGGACTTTGTATATCTATTAGTACGACACGCCATCTTAAAAGCATAACCTAATAATACTTACTGTTTAATCTTAGTAGCATCAGTTCTGGTGTCATTTTTCATTCCTAAGTACGCAAGCAGCTTGTCTTGATCTATGGCCTTAATAACCTGTGAAATAAAAAATATTAATAGCATCTCTATTGTAGTACAAACTCACCCACACCATCAATACTGTCACTCTCACACTGACACTACACACCACACACATACACTCCATCACAAACACTCCAAACTATGTAATGTAACTAGTATGTGAGCCCGAATAATTTACCTTGTCTTACTTATTTTTTTTATGTACCTAATTTTTAGTCCAATCCTTAGCTAATAACTTCAGTCCAAAGAACTTGTAATTTCATAATCTCTAATACTAAATAAATTTCGCACTCTGAGCCACAAAATGCCACTGCGCTTAGTTTGTGGCTCAATCATCCTCCGAGCCTTTTCCCAACTATGTTGGGGTCGGCTTCCAGTCTAACCGGATTCAGCTGAGTACCAGTGCTTTACAAGAAGCGACTGCCTATCTGACCTCCTCAACCCAGTTACCCAGGCAACCCGATACCCCTTGGTTAGACTGGTGTCAGACTTACTGGCTTCTGACTACCCGTAACGACTGCCAAGGATGTTCAATGACAGCCGGGACCTACAGTTTTACGTGCCATCCGAAACACAGTCATTGGTGTCTAAGATATACTTAGAAAGTACATACAAACTTAGAAAAGTTGCATTGGTACTTGCCTGACCTGGAATTGAACCCGCGCCCTCATACTCGAGAGGTTGGTTCTTTGCCCACTAGGCCACCACGACTTTTAGTCAATGTTATCAAAAAATTACTTTTAGTTAATAAACATTATTTTATTTTAATTTCATATTTTTTTCAAAATTTAGATTATAGTTACTGAGAAATATTTGTATGAGAAACCAAATATAGTTTTTACCTTTTCAGATATAGTAATAAGTTGTTCACACCACGCCGTCGTCACATCGGGATCTTCGTTTGCATGAGGTAGTCTAAAAAACATAAAACAGAACATATAAATCCAATTGCCATAAATTCCGCGAACAGTTTATGATCCGATAATTGCTACATGATACCGATTATCGATTAAAATAAAAAATATAATTGTTTAATAGTTCACGATAAACGAGAATACGGACAGGGATAGGGATAAACATTGAACGATAAAGGATAATAATTGATACATGGTAATTGATAAACGATAGTTAACAGTAATCGACAATCTATGTACTAACTTCTTAGCATCAGTGGGCGAGTCGAGCGCGTGCAGGTATGCGACGTGGGCGCCGAGGTAGCCGGGGAACTTCTCCACCAGCTCCTCGTAAACTTGCTCCAGCTTATCGCCCTCTGGAAGAGTTAATATTTTGCTTATATTGAGATCTTGTTGACACAAACACACTGACAAGAAACATCCAATCTGATCTTATAATCTAAACCAATGTAATAAAGAGGATTTTTTTTGCTTATGCTTGTTGTTTATCCTAACTAAAGGCTCCAAAATTATTGATCCGATTTGAAAATGTTTATTACTGCTGGAATCCCAGACAATAGGTATACTCTAGTAATATAAGTAGGTTGTATTTTTTCCAAGTATGTTTCCATACTTGAAAAAAATGGATTTAATGCGCGAGAAACCGCGGGAAACAGCTAGTGTAATACAACATACAAAAATATGCTACTCCATCCATTAGTAACTCAGGAACAGCTGAACTAATTTGGTGTCTTTTTATTCCCACTAGGGTACGGGAAATAATTCCCTCAAGACGCGGATAGTTATTTAAACGTCATGATACATACCTAACTTAGCCAGCCAATTTGTAGTGAAGTCCTTGACGGCATCCATGTAGTCGTCATGCGGCTTGGCCTTGTCCTTGTCGCGAGGCGGCTGGCTGCGCTTGGCGGGCTCGCACGGCACGTAGCTGACGCCGTACGTGTCCACCTTGCGGCCCAGCTCGTCCTTCGCGAACGTCACCGAGCCGGAGAGGGTCTGACCTATGCTCAGGTTGGAGCGGCTGATCCTGTGAAATAATGTCAAAAGTTAGAGGTAATGTATATTCGTATTATAAACAATTCGCCGACAATTTCTTCAAGAGATATCTAACCTTATCGTCATAGTAGAAGGTTAATGTTCTATTAGGTATTCAACCAGAACATTTTATTACTGTGGGTTTTTATGTCTATGAAAATTTAACCATCTCCTTTAAGAGACTACTTACGAGATATAGATATCTTGATGAGTCAATCACCATTTGCCTAGCCTCTTCCCAACTACGTTAAAGTAAGCCAACCTCCAGCTGAGAACCAATGCACTACATAGAGTAGCTGCCTATCTGACTTCCTCTACCAAATTACCCAAGCAACCCTGTAGTATATTTGTGTAGGTAGGTAGGTACCATGATTTATGTTGTGAGGGTATATTGAAATAAACCAGTGTTTAACCAACTTGCGTGTGTTTCACTACATGGTGACAGCGGTGCATCGTTTTTAACGTGTTTTTACGGTTAAAACGTGCTCGAACCGATAAAATATTAATTAATAAGTTCAGTGGTGTGTAGTGTTATACAGAATTATGGAACACGCACGTCCTCCAGCGGAATTATCACTCGACGGCGGTCCGGCCGTCCGGGCTATGGCGTGGCGGAAATGGCGGAAGCTGTTCGAAGTATTTGTTAAAGCTTCTGGAGTGAGCAAAGAGCCTAAGGAAGTTCAGGCTGGTTTGTTGGTTAACCTCATTGGACCGGCGGGTTACGAGGCCTATACAACTTTCCGATTTAAAGAAGGGGAAAGTGAAGATGACGTCAGGTGTGTATTGAAAAAGTTTGACACGTATTTCGACGTGAAACCGAATATCACAGTAACGCGGTTTAAGTTCTTTACTCGTAATCAAGAAGAAGGCGAAAACATTGACCAATATGTGACTGCGTTGAGGGTTGCGAGTCAACAATGCGAGTTTGCGGAGCTGCATGAAAGTTTGCTACGGGACAGGATTGTGTGCGGTATCATCAACAATACAGTCAGAGATCGACTTCTTCGCACTGATGATTTAACACTAGCGAAAGCCATACAAATCTGTCAGGCAGCTGAGATGTCTAAAGAGGAAAGTAAGTGCATTGACGGCGCGTCGCAGTCTGTTCAAGTGGATGCAGTTGACGGCAGTGGTGCGCGAAGCAGACCGCAGGGCCCGCGTAGCCGGCCCGTCGGCGCAGGCGCAGGCTCAGCGGGCGGTGTCTCGGTGGCGAGCGATGCCCGGCACGTGAAGCATTGTGTTACGTTTGTGATAAAAAAGGTCATTTTTCGCGAGTGTGTGAACAAAAGAAGGCTATCCGTAAAGTGCTCAATTTAAGTGTAGATGTAGAGAGCAGTGATAGTGAAAGCAGTTGTAGCAATGACATGTTTTACGTGAATACAATTGAGGATCACAAAAAACTACGTAAGTCGTCTAATGAATGGGTTGATGTTGTAAAGTGCAATGGAAAAAATGTTTTGTTAAAAGTAGATACGGGCTCAATGATAAATGTTATTTCTAAAACGGATTACCTGAATTTGGGTTTAGCTATAAGTAACCTTATGCCATTCACAAAACGAGTGCATTCATTTACTGGTAACCGGTTGCCTATTCTAGGTACTGATAAGCTGTCTTTTGTTTTTAATAAGATGCGATATTGTTTATCTTTTGTTATTGCGGATTTAAAATGTCAGAATGTACTCGGTTTGGAAGGTTGTATCGCTTTGGGCTTAATTACTCAGGTTAAGGCTATAAATATTGAACAATATTCAGATTTATTTAAGGGTTTGGGTAAGCTACCCGGTAAATATAGTATTGTTGTAGATAAAAATATACAGCCTGTAGTTTGTCCTACTAGAAAAATTCCACTAGGACTTAAAGATAATTTGATGGATGAATTACGTAGAATGGAAAGTTTGGGTGTAGTTAGAAAGGTCACACACCCAACTGAATGGGTAAATGCTATTGTTCTAGTTGCTAAAAAAGACGGCAGTATTCGTGTTTGCCTAGACCCTCGACCTTTGAACCGTGCGGTGCGGCGGGCGCAGTACTCGCTGCCGACAGTGCCCGAGTTAGCGGCGCGTCTGCGCGGGGCTACCGTGCTCAGCGTGCTAGACGCACGGTGTGGATTTTGGATGATCCAAATCGATGATGCTAGTGCTGACCTTTGTACCTTTAGCACACCATTCGGTCGGTATCAGTTTTTACGACTACCGTATGGTATAAGTTGTGCACCAGAAGTTTTTCACGCGAGACTTAGGCAGCATTTAGAAGACTTAGAGGGTGTGGAGTCCTTTATTGATGACGTCATCGTGTGGGGACGTACTGTAGAGGAACACAACCTTAGATTGGAATGTTTGCTGCAACGTGCTAGGCAAGTAGGTATAAAATTTAATCGGGAGAAATGTAAGTTTGGAGTGCCAGAAATTACATATTTAGGGCACAAGTTTGATGCAAATGGCATGAGAGCGGACGATTCGAAAGTTAAGGCTATTATGGAGATGCCCTATCCGGCGGATTGGAAGGCACCCGAGAGATTTTTGGGTATGGTAAATTATTTGGCTAAATTCATTCAAAATTATGCAGAAAGTGTCAATGTTTTAAGAATGTTATTAAAAAAGGAATCTGAGTGGATTTGGGAATCCCAGCATTCTGAAGCCATAGATAATTTGAAACGCAAGCTAGGCAGTGCGCCGGTACTGGCACTGTACAGTGAGAGCGCCAGTGGTAGTGTCGGTGGACGCGTCCAGCGTGGCCCTGGGGGCCGTGCTGCTGCAGGGAGGCCGCCCGGTGGAGTTCGCCTCTCTCACTCTCACCGATACACAGACCAGATATGCGCATATCGAGAAGGAGATGCTAGCCATTGTGTTTGGAGTTGAACGATTTAGGCAGTATATTTATGGTAGGTCTGATGTAACGGTACACAGTGACCATAAGCCTTTGGAAGCATTATTTAATAAATCTTTGGTCTCAGTTCCAGCCCGGTTGCAAAGGATGATGATGAGAGTGCAAGGGTATGAATTTAAGGTAATCTATACGCCAGGGAAATATATGTATATAGCGGATGCTTTATCTCGGGCTCCTCTGAATGAAATGATGCCTGAACAAGTATCTGATGAAGTTGAAGTGCAAACGTGTTTCATGATCAACAACATGCAATACAGCTATAATAAAATGGAGGCAATTAAAAAAGAATCTGAGACTGGTAATGATTGTAGGTGGTTATTTGGCTACATAAGGAATGGCTGGCCCAAGAATAGGCGTGACGTAGTGGAGAGTGTTAGGGTCTTCTGGCCATATAGCGAGGAACTTCACGAAATGAACGGAATAATTTTAAAAGGTGAGCGTGTGTTTATTCCGCGTGGCTCACGAGATGAAATGTTATCGAGAGTACATGAGGGACATCTAGGTATAGATAGGTGTAAACGTCGTGCGGGAGGTAATGTTTTGGCCGGGATTGTGCGAGGACGTGGAGCGCGCGGTGCGGCGCTGCGATGCATGCGCGCTGCACGCTCCGCGCCCGCGACGTCAGCCTCTGCTGCAGCACAGTGCTGCTGCTACACGGCGACTTTGATTAGTAATGGGGTTAGGAAACCGGTTTCGATAGTAGCACGTGCAGCTCAACCTCGCTCCTATATCGTGGAAGATGATTGCGGCAGTCGTTTTAGACGCACTCGTAGTCAGCTAGTTCTGCGCACAACGTCACCGACAATTAGCAATATGCCGGGGCGATCTAATCTTGTTCATGATAACAAGAGGCCACTATGCCTGACTATGAAAACAAGTGTGCGTAGACGCAGGCAAAACGCGGTGCATGATCAGCAAGTGCAGGTACAGGACGAATGCACTATTGCATCACCGATGAGTGAGGCTGGCAGTACTCAGTCGGTACTACAGGATTTTGGTGACAATTTCGGAAGTCCAACCAGTACCGCGTGCGGTAACATAAGTGATGATCAATCACCGTCGCCACCCACGGTTCCTATTACGAGGTCTACGCAAAGAACCACACGGATGCTTAAAGATCTGCTTTTCGGACGTGAATAGCATAGGTACATAATATGTTAGTAGTTGTACTTTGTGAGATAACACATTGTACACTATTGGTCTTTGTTGTATTATTTTTTTTGTTAGTAGATAACCTAAATGTAGTTAGCTGTAAATATGTATTTTGCCTGTATATGAATATGTAAACATGCATTAATACTTGCTTTGTTTTTCTCTCTGATATAAGTATGCACCTTTGTACTAGTAAGTAAGTATATTATTATTGGTACTAAGTTCATGTGTTCATTGTTTACTATTTTGTGTTGAAGTTTTCTTTTGTTTTTTTTTTTGTTTAAAGGGGAAAGATGTAGTATATTTGTGTAGGTAGGTAGGTACCATGATTTATGTTGTGAGGGTATATCGAAATAAACCTATAAAATATTTATGGTCGCTGCACGGCGCGGGCGCGGCGCGACGGGACGGGACGGCGACGCGACGCTGAGCAGTTGTAATGTACTAGATATTACGGACGACATCACACAGAGCCGTCCCGCTCGGCGCGACGCGACGCGACGATCTAGTACATTGCGTCACGTCGCCGTCCCGTCCCGCCGCGCAGAGACCATTACTCACTTATCTGCAGGCACTGGTGTGAAGTAAACTGGTAATATGTGCCCACTTGGCAGAGGTCCTGATGTGAACTTCTTGCCACCTGTAATCGCCTGAAAACATAAGTACATAGTTACATACATGTAGGTATTTAGAATTAAATATTCCATGAATAAAACTTCTATAGTAATATAATACGGAGGGAAATTTTTGTTTGGCGGTCTGGCCAGTGTTTGGCAGTGCATCATGCAGTTTGCGATGGTATACCATAGCTCGGCTTTTCTCCATTGTTTTAACAAACAAAAACAAATATTGAGTTGAGTGGCATAGGATATGTTTTTATCTGTATGTTGGAAGAAAATCCCCGGGACGCGAGTAAAACAGTTAACATTAATGTTACTGACCAGTGAGGGTGAACAGTAGACGTCCAGCGTGATGGGTTGCTGCAGCCGCTGCTGTATGATGGCGGGCAAGTCCTGCAGCTTCTCCAGCAGAGACTTGTTCTCGTGACGAATGTTCAATCTCAGGGTGTAGTCGCCTTTCTCTAGTTTTATTGTGTACTGAAAATTGAAGAATAACATGTTAAGAGCGTGTATGTCAACCGCGCGCTATTTGGCCTAAAAAGGTACTTTTCAAACCACTGTTTCTCATTAACTACTTATCCTATAACTATGTTAATTTTTAATAACGCAAGGTAATTTCACTGTCTATACACCGTGACTTTTCAGTCGTCTTACAAAGGTGGTCCACTCAATCTATCCGGCATAAAATACCACTAGACACGATTATTAATTTTATAGCCTTACTTTATTAAGATAATAGGTGCAAAGAAAAATACTGAAAACAAAATGTTTACGTATCAAACGGTAGAAAGTAGGTACTTTCCCAACGCGCCGCGCTCCATTGATACAAGATTCGGGCAGCGCTCACAACAGGGTGTTCTTATAATCTACGTCATGCATCATAATAATGAATTAATTTTTATTTTTAAATTATTCAAATCTCATAAATATTTTTTTTTTATATATGAACGTTTACTAGTCATTGGATACATTAAGTAGGCTGCCGTTGTAAGACGACTAAAAAGTCACGGTGTATAGTTATCGGTCTATGTGTCTATGTAGTAATCGGTTAAACTACAGAAACTCTTAACATTGCCATTAATCATCGTCGACTATTTAGTTCTATTGAAAATTGTATGTAATATACAGAAAGTCCTCAAAACCAAGGTTTTCATAGGTGCCCGATTTTTTTGCAAAAGAGTGTAAGTATTAACGACTTATTTTCATGCTTTTATATTTTAGTCATCCATAGACTTACACTATTTTCTCGCTATTAACTATTTACTAAATATTATATTTTTTGTTCTACCAATTTCACTCGAAAGGATCAAAATGGTTTGTGTGACTATACGTGAAGTATGATAGGCACGCAGACAGCCGCGACGCTAGTCTGCGCGGTTTTGCGTTGAATTACCTAAAGTTGACATCGCGCGGCGAGCGTACAGGCTCTTGATATATTTTTTATATTACATCATCATCCTCCGAGCCTTTTTCCCTACTATGTTGGGGTCGGCTTCCAGTCTAACCGGATTCAGCTGAGTACCAGTGCTTTACAAGAAGCGACTGCCTATCTGACCTCCTTTTTTATCCTACTAATATTATAAATGTGAAAGTTTGTGAGAATGTATGGATGTATGTTTGTTATTCAATCACGCAAAAACGGCTGGACCGATTTGATTGAAATTTGGTATGTCGATAGGTGATACCCTGGATTAACACATAGGCTTTTTATCAACACACTACGCGGGCGAAGCCGCTGGTGGAAGCTAGTATTACATATAATATGTAATCAGATATTTAGAAACGCCAAGTTAAATTCACTATGACGAATAGTGAATAAAAATAAGTCAAACAAACCCAGTTATTTCTATACAAAGTGAGATAATAGATTATCATATTATTGATATTTATGATAACTGTTTCGCAAAAGGCATAAAGTGATATACGAAGAAAAGATGATACATATTCTCACTTACTTTCTTTACCACATTTTCCTAGCATTATTCTGTCAAAATAATTATGTAATGAAAGAGTTCTCTTACTTTGCTAGGGTAAGCATCTCCGGTCATCATGAGCTGCTTGTTGCTGTTGTACAGCATCCACATCTGCGACTCGAACTCCGACTCGTACAGCATGTCGCTTAGCAACGAGATTATTGGCGATACCTGGGAATTTGAATACATTCTAAGTATTTTGTAACAAAATAATCCTCATGGATCTGTTTTCAAAATGAAGCTAATAAAATATCGCAAAGGTCGCATTTGCACCAGCTTAACATGGTTTTCAATCGACACTTTCATGTTAAAATGGCTGAACCCAGAGAGATGAATTTTGGTATTGAGACAGCTAGGACATAAGAAACCATTATAATAAGTCTGCATCCAAACTTAAGAGCGTGTACGCTCGCCGCGCGATGTCAACTTTAGGTAATTCAACGCAAAAAATCACGCAGACTAGCGTCGCGGCCACTCGCGGCTGTGTGCGTGCCTATCATACTTCACGTATAGTCACACAAACCATTTTGATCCTTTCGAGTGAAACTAGTACAGCAAAAAATATATTACTTAGTAAATAGTTATTAGCGAGAAAATGGTGTAAATCTATGGACGACTAAAATATGAAAGCATGAAAATAAGTTTTTAAGAGCGTGTACGTTCGGCGCGCGATGTCAAGTATAGGTAATTCAACGCAAGAAATGCGGTACCTACATTAGCATCTTGGTTGTGTGCGTGCGTGTCATACTTCACGTATATATTAGATGGCCGCAATGTATAGATAATAATGGCAACTATTTTGATTAAATAAGTTTGTTAAAAATTAAAAAAAAATACAATTTAGATTTTCAGTACAAATCGGCAATTTCATACTTTAACCCCTATTATATATATAATATGTAGTCAAGCAACCAATTTTAGTCCTTTCGAGTGCACTTATTTATTTATTTATAAATTTTTACAAAAATTAAGTAAATAAATGACACAGTTTTTATTTTTTAATGAAACCACGTTGTTTTAAATGTATACATTAATTTTGAAATTATATAAAAACAAAAATAAAATAAAAAAGTTCGGAATCTTAAAAATTAGTACCTAGTGTCTCTTAGTGCCATTGACCTGGATTTGCGTGGGTCTAGTATCTCAGGCAGCAGACACAGGTTATAGTAATTTACGAGACGAGTTTGCATTTGGCCTTGCCAAAATTGCCACTATGTTGGATTTAAATTGACATCACAAAGATAATCGTGCTTTGTCACCCAAACTGAACATCGAAACAAAATTATGTTTTGATTGCTTAAGTATATTTGCTTCAAAATTAATTTCAAGCTTAAAAAGTCTGCCATATTTGAATGGGAGTGATCGATCTTACATTTTTTTCGAGTTATTCAATACAAGTTCTTTCATTTGATACCCTTATTGTGGAATGCATATTAAAAACAATTGCTCCTCCATCTTGGATATTCCGCCATGTTGGATTTTAAGAAGGAAGTTACATAGTGAATCATGCATTGTCATCCAAACTGAACGTGCATACAAAATTTTAGATCAATCGGTTAAAGAAATATTCTTCAAAATTGAAACGTAAGATTAACCCACATACCTATGATACATACATAAACGCAAACCTAAATCAAACACAAAAAAAAACTAAACTATAAAAAAAATATACTCATCAACGTATCAAGATGTATCGGTCGCGCTCAAAATATCCACTATTCTCGGTATCCACGGCAAAGGTCATTCACCCCACGCGATGCTACGGAGCGATACGTCCTCTCTCTGTGAAGCCGCGCGGCGGTCTGGTTTGAGTTGACTCGCGTGCAGCGTTTTATAGTAGGTTTTAAATAATTTATAAAAAAATAATAACGAAAGATTAAATTATGAAATAAAGTTTATATTTTAAAGAAAGAGTTATATTAATATAATAAATAATTGTTATATTAAATTAAGTAAGATAGGCAGGTGAAAAAAGCATTTGAAATTCATAATATTTGACATTGTTAAAATATTTTTTTCTGAAAGATAGGGACCTGAATTAAAAAATGTTTTCAATTAACTATATTCAGGGGGATTTTGTCCATGAGTAAAAATTTTTTTATGATAAGATTTGTCACTGTTTTCACATCAATTTGAGCTTCGAAATAGACGCTGAACGGGAATTTTATAAAACATATATTACGTTACAGGGGATTTAAGTATTTAAACTACACAAATCGAAATTTTTGTTCAATTACCTATATAGACAGTGAAATTACCTTGCGTTATTAAAAATTAACATAGTTATAGGATAAGTAGTTACTGAGAAACAGTGGTTTGAAAAGTACCATTTTAGGCCAAATGACGCGCGGCTGACGTACACGCTCTTAACAACTTATTACTTATATAACTTATTTTGCAATTCGGACATTACATAACTTGCACACGTCAAGTTATTTAAGAATACTGAGGCCGGCACTTCCTAACTGACTTTAGGAGAACTAGTACCCAATAAAAGTAAAAAAAAAATTGTTTACCTCTGTGGCTTTAGCGATATGGAAGTTGTATGTGTTAATTAGTTGGTAGATCTGTCGGCTGGGCGGGATGACGTCACGCGCCGTCAGTGGCGTCAGCTTTGATTCTGTAGGCCTGGAAAATCAACATTATTAAGATAATCATCCAGTTTTAGAAGATTGGAAAATTCTTTCAGAATAAGATAGTCTATGTATTGAGGAAGGTATATTTATCAGGGTGTGTGGAATAGTAAAGTTCCGTAGTAAAATTACTATGGCAAGTGGGTGAAATCACTTAAGCTAGTAAACGAGAAATCGGAATTTGGTCCAACACAACCTCCTTTCATTTAGAACTGCTTTTCTCACCTTACTCTTCACATAATAATCACATCTCCCATCTAATAGAAGTCCATACCTGAGCACAGGCTCCTGGTACTTGAGCGTAGCAGTGGGCAGCACGTCCTGCTGCCTCAAGGCCCGCAGCCTGACTGCCCGCACGCCGTCCGCAGCGCCCAGCACCAGCCGGGAACCGAAGTCAGGCTTCAACCCATGGAACTCTACGGAGTAATCCACTACTACGTCGCCTATGTTCGCCCAATATTTTGCAATCACTACTTCTAGTGTTACACCGCCCTGGAAGCAGAAAATGTCTTTCATTAATACAGAGGCAGTAAATTAGTTTTGACTTGAATTTATTTACTTCTACGAGATAGTCAAATTCCACACTGACGGTTCGCGGAACATCATTTCAACATAGAGGAGCTATAGACACGTCCGTAATAACATTGTCGGACTATAGTTATTTGTTATACAAGAGTGCAAAGTTGCTTTTTAACCGCGGGCTAAATCCCTCGCTATCGCTCAGGATTCTAATTATTGAAACACTCGCTACGCTCGTGTTTCAATTTTAGAATCCTTTGCTTGCTCGGTCATCAAAATTGAGCCCGCGGTTAAAAAGCAACTTTGCACTCTTGTATAACAAATAACTATTATCAATACATTATATTAATTTATAGCGACGACCTGTCTACAAGAGCTTAGCAAAAAAAAATGTTTTTTTTTTTTAAATATATATCCAAATTAGCAGACCAGCATAAAAAATGACAAGTAAAATATCTTAATAAACATCATCCAACTTACCACAATCTGGAAGGGCAATATTGTAGGAGTTTCAGCCGTGACATTGATCATCTTCTGCATCTCGTGGCACCTGCAGCTCCTCTTGGGCAACAACTGCATGGTGTGTATGAGGAACCGGCCCGTCTTCTCCTTGCTCTCTGTTGAGATCTTCAGCACTGCCCATGTAGCTTCCTGAGGAGCTGTGGAAAATAAAGGTGTAGAACATATAAAGGTAACGTAAATTAGTGAGCCTGTCAGCGAGATTATGTGCATACTACCGTTTTGCCAATATTAAGTATATCTAAAGGGCAATAATTATAACCCATATTGGACCGACCAACCCCAAATAAAATTGGGATAAGGGCAGGAGGATGATGATGATTGGAATAATATTAATGTTGTCGTGTTTGTTGCGGTTTTACCGAGTAACTAGGTTGAGGCAATCAGATAGGCAGTTGCTTCTTGTAAAACATTGGAATTCAACTGCATCTGGTTAGACTGGAAGCTGACTCCAACATAGTTGGGGAAAAGGGTCGGAAGATTATGATGTTGTGGTTCTACTAACATCATGGTCTATCGTTTGTGTGCACAAAACTTCATTAAAGTCGGTTCTATTGTCTATGGGCGTGAAAGCCGGACACACTAGAATTACTTTGGCATTTTGATATAAGGATTTAGAAAGAAAGAAAGAAACATTTATTTTTCAGAATATGGGTATAAATCAGTTGTTAGTTTGTAAGTTAGTAAGGATAATAATACTCACGTATAACAAAATGCCTGACGATAGTAGCGGGCCTGAAGAGTACGTTCTTCTCGTGTAAGCATGGCGGGGCAGGTGCCGCCGCCCGCAGCGGCTGCGGCTGCAGCACCGTCACGGGCACGCGGAACACCGGGCCCTTCTCGATGCACGACACGTCGTACGCCTTTATACTGTAGATTATATTATATAAATATACAAAATATTTACTTCAAATAAACTCTTATGAACATTGTCAAAAAATAATCAGTCATTAAAAAGAAAGCTGAAGCTATTTGAGATAGTATATTCAATGCTATAGATACTTAATTGGAATCTCAATTCCTTCCTAATTTTATAAGTACATAAACATATAAAGTACATACTAAAATATATACTTTATACAACGTTATTTTTTGTTTGTGCGAAATCTGAATATAGTTTGTTCAGAATCAGTAACTGAATCGATTCCAATAGTTTTTACACCATGTTATATTTTTTCCCAAAATTATCTAAAAAACTTTGAATGTTGGACACCACAAATAGGTATTTATTCTCGCACAACGGCGGTGACGGCGAGTTCATAGCGGGCGCGAGCGCACAGTGCTATCGCGTTGCGCGGCATGTGTGCGTAAAGTGGTGATTATGTATTCTTACGGACAGTCCCGTAACTTAACAAGCTTATAACTTTGTGATTTTTCATGATACGGTTTTGAAATTTCGTACATAGATTCTTTACATAAAAATACTAGATAGGTGTATCAGGTTTCGCATAAACAAAAAATAACGTTGTATAGTTAGACTTATAGATTTCGAAAATAAAACTTAACAAATATAATTATGGCTTCAAAAGAATATTCTGTCATGCATCAATATGTACCTAACCATAGCACTCACAACAACACAGGATGTTCAAGTTTTCATATTTCACTAATAACAATTTTAACCAACGTCATTTTTTTACAAGCATCAACACCCAAAACCATGTAAACAAACCAACATTAAAACACTCAACTACTAACCTAGTAAAATGCGGTCCCGGCGGCAAGCCAGTGGTATCGACCCTGACAGTGATAGGTCTGGAGGCGTTCATCATGTCGAGATGCTTGGCGGCCGACAGCCACGCGTCGTCACACGACAGCGCTAGTCGGACACCGAACGCTATCTGCTTCGGGATCAGGGTCTTGTCTGAAATGTTAATTGTATGTAAAGGGCGATTGCAAGTCTGGAGACGATAAGGTAACTTTTTGGAGGGTTAAAAAGTGAGTTATTGAAGCTATGACCCCTGAATAAAAGCGCGTACGCATGACTCATTTCTTGATGCGTGCGAAAATATACCCCAAATAGGCGGGGAATGAGGTAAGAGTTTTGCCAAATGTGCTAATCAGAAATCGCTCTTACCCTACCCCTATTCTACACATGTATTCTTTAAATTCGTGTCAAGCTAAAAACTGCTATTCGTTGGTTGTTTCAGCGGAAAGACGTACACTGGTCAAAGGCCTCTCCCAAAAAATGCTACTGTAAAAATCAAAATTGTCTACATAAAATAATTCTTAGACATACCAGCACATAAACATCCATTTACTATATCCTTGAGCAAAGGTACTTTCGTCCCTACGAATTGAAAATACGTGTCACTTGGCTTTATAAATTAGCAACTAACATTAGGTATATGAATATAGAACGCGAAAATATACGTCAAACTAACCTAAAATATACACATCGAAAAGTGGACTTTATCTACACGGCAACACGGTATATAAAACACTGAATTTAAAAATAGAATATAGCTTGAACTACCACTACACCCCTACACTCTAAATTCACCCTCATTAATGTTAATGGTTGGAATTTGAGTCTTATGTAAGACTCAAATTATAACCTTATGTACACAGCAATAAGACTCACTCTCCATGTCCTGATGGTCGTGTAAGAACTGCGGCTCCACAGTAACGCCGATGTCTTTGGGAGCGTCGTCGTGCTGCGGCCGCAGCAGTATGCCTTTAGCGTTGGAGGCTCCACATTGGATGGAGAAGGTCACGTCACGTTCTGGCTGGTCGTGGTATTTGCAGAGGATGTCGAAAGCCTGGGGAAAACAAGGTTTGCATTTAGAATGTGATACTATATGCTTGAACTACCTCGATGACTACAGAATGTTCTAAAACTTACAAGAAAAATCTGTGTATTTTTTGGGATACAAGATATGTATGTTGTGGAATTCTGCTTCTTCCCTTTATAATTTTAAAAGCTTACGGACATCACTAGATAGAGTGATTAAAGAGGAAGGTTTATATGTATAATAACACACATTAAATAGTGGGGAAATACTATTATCCCGAAGCCGGAAAGGTCGCTAGTACTATTATATACCAAAGAAGTTACTAGAACCTTGTGTGATTAACAGTTTGACAGATTTTTGAGACTGATATTCGGTTTGCGAAGCGAAACAATGAAATGGTGAAATATATCGATTTGATTATGGTATATCTGCAATTGTAAACCCCTTTCTACCCTATCAAAATTTCGCATAAGAATATTGAATTATACTTACCTTCTCAACATTAAGTAATCCACAGCCCTGCGCCCAAGGTTCCACATGCGATAGATATGTAGCGGAATTCTCTAACGCTCGCTTGATAGAATACGGTGAATATGGTATGTCTTGCGCTTTCAGACCCGACATTAGCATTGCTGGGGAAAAAGAATAATTTGTTTAAGTACTGGAACTTGGCCTATTAACATGAACGAGTATTTAGGTTCAAGTACACCAACAACATAAAGGTCAGTCTTTCTTAAAACCACTGTTTACTTTGCTCTGAAATTTAAGGTTACATTTTCAAATTCTGTCGGTTAATTTGGGCCTTTATTAAGAAGTATTTGGGAGTTTTTAGGCGTCCGACTTCATTACGTTGAAAATAAATAAGGAAAAGAAAATATATCCAATTGTTGAACCTTCGGAATAGAAAGAGGCAAATGAGTTGTAAAGCTATAAAAGGTGGCTCAACAATAAATAAAGTAAATTATGGTAATAGCAAATTAGTGTGTACCTATAAGGTTATAAAAAAATAACGAACCTACTGCTCCGGCGACGTGTGGAGCCGCCATTGAGGTACCGTTCATAAGTTGTGACTGTCTTAGAGTGAATCTGGAAGAAAACAAAAAAAATACTTAGCAGCTCTGTAAAATTGGGGTCTACAGAAGTTTAGTTTGCGCAAAACTTGATGTCATTGCGCAAATAAATCCCAAACACAAATGCGCAATGCGCATGTACTTCGACTTTGTTGCATGCAGCAGAATACTATAGACACGTACAGTTGTGGATTGTCAACAGAGTGAAGGTGGGCGCGAGTACTTGCGCGAGCGATGTTATTAAAAATCTAGACTGGCATTGCGTTCACTGGCTTCTAATGCCCAGCGACCCTGCTCCTGGCTCGCCCATGCTCCCGCTTCTGCTAGTGCAGTCTATGCGCAAAACGTATGATAATATTTGGGACATTTTTCGATGTTGTTTGTTTTTTGTTTGTTGTTTTTTGGGGCGTTCTGCGTTCGACCTCTACTATTATTACTTCTACTTATCTATGTGACGTAATATGACACAAAAAAACGCAAAACTGACCCCGCATGAACGCTCGACCGCGTGACCGCTCTGTCTGATAGATCTCTTTGTATTGTGTGGGTGAAGATGAAGCGGGTGTTACCTAGCCACCGCCGCCACCGCGCCGCCCGGGGCGCAGACGGCCAGCCCCGCGGCGCCGTCAGCCGCGGGCCCGCGCGAGCTCCAGCTGAAGGCGCCGCCGCACAGCTTGGCGCGCATGGAGTACGCCGCCGACATCATCTCCGGGGACACGTACGCTCCCACACCTCGACACACATATTGCACATACACATTATACCGATAGTCATAAAATATAACAAAAAAAAACTAATATGTAAGTAACAAAAAAGGGCATTTTGTAATATTTAACAGCTACATAATTATTAAAACGACGAAATATTCAATCAACTGAGCTATTTTGACGAGGAGTTTTCTGCATAACTAAAATATTGCATATCTTTGAAACCTATAGTTATAAAAAAAAGAACTAAAAATACACGGTTTCTTTAACGTTTCTTAGCTAGTCATGTATTTTCAGAGCTGTACACACTCAGAGCCTGTGTAAAATTTCATCTTAATTGAACGCCGGGAAGTGGGTCAAGTTAAAATTCCAAGATTTTCTCACATACATAGTCACGAGTGAAGTTAATATAAGCGTGTTAAAAAACTAAAAACGCATTTATAATATACTTTTTTTTTACTACCAACAACTCTTCAAATTTCCAAAAATAGTTTTTGTTACACCTTGTATAATATGTCGTACCTATAAGTATGGGCTGCACGATGTCGGGCGGGGCGCCGACGGTGCAGAGCGCGGGCCCGTGGTTGCCGCCCGACACCACCCACGACACCTTGTAGCGGTTCACCACCTCGCATATTATCTCGCCCACTCGTCTGGTAATAATGTATATTTCATTAATAGCGGTTCCAATATTCTATCTGTTATTTTGCGTACTAGATATGTAATTCATTCAAGACCATGTATATGTTACAGCCAAAGTGATTAAATATAATATTATACATAATGACTGGTCATTGTATATAATACCCAAATTGACTAGACAGTGTGATAGATTAATCACTTTATCTGGATCTAATTCATAATAGCTGGTCAAAGTTAGCCAAAGTAATAAATATGGTATAATCGTCTGACTACTTACTAATTCTTAGAAACGGCTCAAGTTATTATCGACTCTTTTTATGATAGGTAAATCATCAAATGATTCCTCCCACTGTGGGAGAGCAGCGTGAGGCACTCAGAGAGCGTGAGCGTGCAGCGTGAGGTCAGACTGTTAGTGGCTTAAACCCACGCGTTGAACAACGCGCACCGCCGAGACGGGTCCGTGTCTCCCAGGAGACGGAAGGCCGATAAGGCACCCGAACTCATCGCACAGGCTCACGTCTACGGTGGCTGGGAGTCGTCTCTCGACCACACAGAGGGAGACGATGGCATCCCAATACCTCTCGCCCCGGACCTTGGCTTGAACCAGGGCCGGGTGCGAGAGGTCGCCGCTGCCGACTGCCTCGACGAGGACACGGCGGTGCCCTTCCCGGGCAGGCCACACTTCAAAGAGGGGACTTTTCGCTACTATTATGGGGTGCACTGTGCTAACTAGTCTTTTTCGAATTATGTTAAGGTCAGCTACCAGGCACTTTAGTTAGTTAACATGAAATAATAATCTTTACCTACTCGTTTTATTAAATTATCTAAGTCTATGGAGATATTATATAAAATTGCTAGTTAATGTGATTAATTCTGTGTCAATTATCACTTTATCCAAATTGAGTAGATATTATAAATAATAGCTAGATAATATGTATAATATGCGGACTTATTACTTTGGCTGTAACATATATAAAGTTAAAGCTTCATTAAATCGGTTGTTGACACTTTTTATCTTGTTGACAAAGAGTCAGAAATAGATTTGAAGAAGCTTTAACTTTAATGGAGCTTTGTGCAAGTAACGGATAGCGAAATATTTCCACCATTAATTTCCTAAAAAACATTTCTGCATCAAAACTCACCCAGCATTAGACCAATGCGCGTGTTCTCCGTAACTCATATTGATGGCATCGATCTTCATAGTTTTACTAAGCTCCATGACCTTGATGCAAGCCCTCACGAGGGCTGTGCCAGTCTCCATGGACCCTAGGCGACTGTCCCCAATGGTTAGGGACACTATTTTAGCCCCGGGGGCCACACCGTTTAGTTCGGGAGCCTCGGGGTAGTACCCAGCTGCGATTGCCGCTACGTGTGTGCCGTGAGTTGCTAAAAGGTAAGGAATGTGGTTGTAAAAATGTGGATTAATTAAATTAATGTCTGGTGTATTTCACTATATGAAGTGACACTGTTGATATAGAACTAAATAGTTCTCTTGACTCATTAGCTTTTATAAATAATAGTTCTAAATTAAATGGGAGAGACAACACGCTTGTCCACCCTGCTGGGCTTGCGCACTTTACTAAACTCTCTTCAGAAAATAAGTTATCAGAAACTTTGTACAGAATCTACACAATAGTTTCACATTCAATGAACAAACTACACAATCAATCAAGGGTACTAGTACCTACACCTGCAATATCAGAAAATTAACCAGTATATCAACTCACAGCACATGCCAACAACCTCCAGGGTATTGCCATCATCATGCACGTTGATGCTGACGGTCATCTCGTCGAAGGGCGTGAGGTGCGTGTGCTCGTGTGTGCGGCTGTACTCGCCCAGCAACACGCCGCTCGACAGCTCGCCTGATTCCGTCGTGTCGATGCATGCTCTGGGGGCAATTATATTACGTTTATTATTTACTAGCTTTCCGCCCGCGGTTTCACCCGCGTCCCGAGATAACTGCTTCCCATAGCCGGATGGTGACAAAAACTATCCTATGTCCTTCTCCCGGGTCTAAGCTACCTCCCTGCCAATTTTCAGCTAAATCGGTTCAGCCGTTCTTGAGTTATAAGTGGAGTAACTAACACGACTTTCTTTTATATAAAAGACAATATATTGAGGCTTTGACTCATATGCACATGCAGCAAAGGCAACCTCGCACTATAAATGGACAGTAACTGAATGTACTGAATAGAATACTTTTATAGATTTTCTTCAACAGCTAGTTGAACCTACATAAAAAGATAAAAGAGTACTGCCTTTACATAGCTTTTTTCCTAATATAATGATGTTCTTGATGCTTCAGTCAAGAAATTTGTTACGAATATGGAGCCTAACTTTTAATTAGTTGAATCCAATTTTTGCATTGTTTAATTAGTGTTCTTAGGTAGACAAAAATATTCAAAAATAACATTATTATGGTATCTGTTATATGATTCTAATCTACCAGTGTAAAGGTATTACAGGCTAGTATTGTTACATACCTCCATACAGTTCCATCATGGAAGAGCACACAGTCATAAGTAGGGCCAACATCATTATACTTCTTCTCAGCAGTTTGCAATACTTCTACCCTGGCTTCCAGTTCCTCTTTCAGTATTTTATCCTCAGGGCTCAACACCGGGTTCTTTGCCACTAAAAATAATACATAATTTTACATGTATTAAAATATTTTTGATTCAAATAATGTTATTATAGTTAGTTGTAAATTAACTTCATATTTACCTTCCTCATAAAAAAATATGTATTTGGTAAAAAAAGCTATTTCGTAACAAGTACCTTATCAACTAGTATGAACAAGTCAAAAGTAGGTTTGTAATTTAATTTGAGGAAAATTGTCTTTTCCAACAACAAAAGAATTTCATAGTCATCATCCCAGAATTATTGGGAAAAGATCCAAAAAGCTCGGCTCACTTGAAAAAAGACAACATTCTTTGTGTGAGAATTATATCTCTCATGACTCCGATGAATTCTTTTGGATTTTCCTCATAGTTTTACCCACATTTCAAAGGAAATACCCAGATCTAAATTGATCCATGAGTCTCCTGGACCAAACTATCCTTATATCAAAACTCATAATAATTGAATCCAGCACTTTTGCTAAGTCAAACAAACTCAACAGACAGTTAAAAAATAAGTTAAAGATTCATCTTTAAATGTGAATTGTGCAAATATACGGACCAACATCAGTTTCAAAGTCTTGTAAATTCTTGTTGGCCTCAGCGAAGGCAGGTTTATAGTTGACATCCCAGTCATGTGTCTTCCGGTGCTCTTGCATGCGCTCCTTCAACTTTACGGGATATAAGCTGAAAGGGTATAACACGCCCACTCTCCATACTCCTGATGGGTTCTTCCAAGAATCAGGAATCTATGGAAATTAGTTTGACTTTGTATTTTTTTGTTTTCTAATATGAGAAGTGTGCAAGAAGGTCCAAACACTGAATTGTTTTTATTGAGAAGTAAGCAACACAAAAACTAGATTTTTCATATATTTGCTAATCAGTATTCTTTAACAACTAATGCACTAATAAGATAGGACTTAATTTAGTATCATTTTCTTACTCATATGTTAAATATAGAACAATAAATGCTTTGTTTATTTCAGGATTATAGATTACTCTCACAAACCATTACTTTTGTTACTATCTGAGAGTGATAACACACATCAACAGAGAACAAAGAGATCTGAAATTCTTATCAGTCAGACAACCTAGACTTACATGGAATAATTTAATGAGAAAAATAAAATATATCTTGACAATACAGTAGCGTAGTATAGAATAGTTTCACTAAACCAATTTTGGATGGCTATTTAGTGAGCTATATTGGAAATTCTTGAAATTATATGATTAGGTTCAAGTATATGATTTTTGTAATGTACACAATAAAAGTAGAACGAACGTCAACAAACTTATTCACGTAACAAATTACCTTTAGTTTACGGCCCGTGAGGCCGGTAATGCACCCATCGGTGACTTTCTTAATGATAGTGCTGGTGTCCACATCACCGCAGCCACTGCAGTCGTACCTCTCGATAACCTTCTTCTCTCCTGTGCTGGTCACCTGCAACCTCAGCAACACTTAAAACATCGGCAAAAATTGCAATAAAAGTGCAACTAAACAAATCGTGACATGACAGTTTTTTACCTCAAGACCAGTCGCTGCTGGGTCGACACCCGAATCCAAAATAGCAATAATGGTGCCCCTTCCATCATATTCTGGATGCTTGTTGATAAATGAGACGACGCCCGTCTCTTTTTTCGGCATTAATCCCCAAACGGGGAAATCACAGTCGATCGGTGCGTCTGCCATTTTTGATGACCCGATAACTAGTGTTGCCATTGTTGCCAAACCCAAGAAAAAATACCAAAAGCTATAAAACTAGTTAGATAGTTTTTCTACCAATATTCTATTATTCGGTAATTTATTTTAGTTTAGTTGGGTAGACTTCTAAGATCCGTTTTAAAAGCAAGCTGCTGGTGCTGACGTGCCGCATTGTTCTGTAATCTTCGCTGCTTTATTTTTTAAGTCACTTTCCCGAACAGCTAACAACAATACCTGCAGTCATTTATCCAACAATTTTATTCCTGGACAGGCAGATCGCACGCGCACGTATAATACTTTTCATATTATTATTTTATCACTAGTCTAAACAATTACTAGCAAATTGATTCTAAAAGGACCCAAACTAAAGATGATGGAACTTCTGGCTAGATAGTCATCATGAATTTACAGTAGTAATTAAGTTTCAAGGTTTTCTGGAAGTTTACCTCAAACTCTCAGACTACAACCTTATGCACTAATTTCTCCTTGCTACATTTCTCCTTTTTTTTTTTTTTTTTTTTTTTTTTTTTATGGCAATCTGCCGTATTTGACGGCAATTTCTGCCAGACTCGCGTAGCTAGTGACGACACATGGGAAAATATGAAACAGAAAAAGAAAAATATATAGAAATTAATGTAAGAAAATAATTCCAACTTTTCTGGTGGAGGATATCGAGCCTGCAACAAAATACATACACTATAATTAATGAATTTGCTAAAACTAACTTAGTACACAAGTAATTATATACACATTACATATTACCATTATGAAAGATATAAACACTGTTACAATTTAACATTATTAGAAGAAATAAATCTAACAAAAGCATTTACCATTAGAGGGTTAGGAAAGAATGAAAGAAGATGACGAACATTTACCGGATATTGAATTTTTAGTTTAGCAATGACACGATCAAAAGAGAAAGCATCATTCAGGGGGCAATTAAGAAAGATATGGTCAAGCGTGCCTTCATCTAGACCACATTCACAAAGTGAGGAGTCCCGAACTCTTATTTTGTTTAAGAAAACTGGGGAGCAACAGTGACCAATACGTATTCTGCAGATAACGGAAATAACGGTCTTTGATACTTTTTTATGTTTATAGAACCAAGGCTTCGCAGGAATGGATGGTTGAATAGAGGCAAACAGACCACCTTTCAGCTTACTGGACTCGGACCAGTCAGTTTGCCAGGACTGGAATAGGTCTGATTTAGCTTTGTGGGCCAGGTCATAGATCTGCACCGAGTAGTGTTTTTTATCAGCCATGCTGCTACTAATCGCACCTTTGGCTGATACATCCGCAATTTCATTACCTCTAATACCAACATGACTAGGAATCCATACCAATACAATCTCCACGCCCTTTGTAGAGCACAAAAGCAATACTGATTTAATTTCAACGATAATTGGGCTACGGAGATGGTCCTTAAACGAATTTTTAACAATCGCATCCAGGGCACTTTTGGAATCAGTGAAAACCACTGCTTTTTTAATAGCAGGGTGAGAGGAAATAAATAAACATGCCTCGAGGATCCCAATGCACTCTCCCGTGAACACTGATGACTCAGGAGGACATTGAAATTGGAGAAATATCTGAGAGTTAGAGTTGTATACGGCAACACCAGTCTTTCCATCAGTGGTTAATTTTGAAGCATCTGTATAGAATTTATAATAATCAGGCCATTTGTCATTTATAGTGCAGAGAAAATGGGCATTTGCGTTTGCAGTATCTTTCCTAATGTTAATATACGAGACATTTGGCACAAAGTTACACGTGTCAAAGGAGCAGGAATACAAGGGAAGTTTATCTTGCTGAGAGATTAAGGAATTATCCTTAATTTCAAGGATTTTTCGAAAGGAATTAACTAAAAGAGGAGGGGCTTTATGTCTCCAGTAATCACTCTGCCTGCATAGGCTTTCAAGAGTTGACAGCCTAGGCAGAAGCAGGTGCTCACTGAGGAAATAAGTCTTGTAAAGAAACTTGTCGGCTAAATACTGTCTACGGATGAGAAGAGGGGGGTCGCCACTCTCTACTTGCAAGGTGTTTTTAGGGGTGGACCTCATGCACCCTAAAACGATTCTAAGAGATTTAGCCTGAATGGCCTCCAGCTTAGCAATAGCAACTTTATTGCAGGGTTCAAACAAGAAGGAGCCGTAATCAAGCAAGCTTCTTATTGTAGCATTGTATACCAGTTTTAGGGTGAAGGGGTGAGCACCCCACCAGACTCCTGCTAGCGCACGAAGCATATTAAGTTTCTTCTCGCACTTAAGGCTAATGTAATTGAGATGAAACACCCCTGACAATTTAGAGTCCAATATAACCCCAAGAAATTTCACATTATTAACAACTTCAATGGGAGATCCTTCAATTTTAAGGTTGACATTAGGAACAGTACGCTTACGTGAAAAAACAACCGTAGAACTTTTTGGGGCAGACAGTACAAGGCCATGGTCAATTAACCACTGATTTAAGGAATTGAGTGATATTTGCATGGACTCACTAGCTCTTTCAATAGATGAAGTAGGGATGTACAAACACAGATCATCCGCATATTGAAGAATCTGACAATCCAAGTTGAGGGAATCATGAAGATCCGAGGTGTAAATATTATAAAGTAGCGGACTAAGAACGGACCCCTGAGGAAGCCCACGCCAGACCGTTCTACAGTCAGAATCTTCTCCAGGGATACGAATCTTGACCCTACGACCAGAAAGCAGGTTACATACACAATGTAGCATCCGTTCCGAAACACCCAGCTTCCGTAGTTTTTCCCTGAGAACCGAAAGAAGGACATTATCATAAGCCGCTGTTATGTCTAGGAAGACTGCTAAAACCGATTCATTTCTACTGAATGCTATCCGGATATCAGTTGTCAGGATGCTAACACTGTCCATGGTACCTGCCCCCTTTCGGAAGCCAAACTGCGACTTAGATAAAACACCTCGGCTCTCCACAAACCATTCCAATCGGTTTTTAATAAGGTGCTCCATAATTTTACCTATGACCGGAGAAAGGGCAATGGGACGAAAGTGATCTGGACTATCCGGGGATTTTCCTGGTTTCAATATGGGGATGATCAATTGTGTTTTCCAGCTATCAGGGATATATGACAGAGTGAAGCAAGTATTCATGATGTCCAGCAAGTATTGGCGTCCGCAGGCACCCAACTTCTTATAAAAAGAATATGGATGACCGTCGATACCAGGTGCAGAATCCTTGACATGCTGGAGAACGGCATTGAGTTCAATAATGGAAAAGGGGGCCTCCAACGGGTCTACAGACATGACCTCACTACTGGGAGCAGAAGGGCATTCTGTTACAAAAGGGACAGACGAAGGGGCTAACTTGTAAAGAAAAGAATCTGCTAGGTCAATGGGGATAGTTGAAGAATTTTGAACAGCACAACCACGTTTAAATCTTCTAAAGTTTTGCCAAATCATGGAAGAAGGAGTGGAAGGGGAAAGCGAAGAACAGAATTTTTTCCAACCTTCGTATTTCTTTTTCTTAAATAGGCGTCTGGATCTCGCAACAATCCGGTTATATTCCACCAGGTTTTCAATAGCCATGTTAAGAGCATAGCTCTGTTCAGCTTCATTGCGGAGTTTGATGATGCTGGTGCATTCGCGGTCCCACCAGGGCGGGGATGATATTTTTCCAGAAGCCGAATTCTTAAGAGGTATGCTCTCATCAGCGGCTGATGAAATGGCATCAGAAAGTTGCGAAATACAGACGTCAAGGTTGTCAAAAGACACCTGGGGCAAGGTAGGGATTGCGTCCTCAAGGATCTGAGAGTACAGGTCCCACCTAGCACCAGAGAGCCTGTACTTTAAAAGAGGGGGGCTTTCCTTTTGCGGAAGGCACCTAGTGGTGAGAGTAGTACATATAGGATAGTGGTCACTACCATGTGTTAGGTTAAGCCTTTTCCACACCATATCAGCGGCCAAACGGGCTGAACACAGTGTTAGATCCAAACAACTTATCGATTGTCCAGGTCTAGGAAGGCGCGTGAAAGATCCATCATTGATAACACATAACCCCAAGTCATCCAGCAGATTCACTAATTCATTACCCGCACTATCACAATGGTCAGATCCCCACAGAGAGTGGTGGCAGTTGAAATCACCTAGAAAAATTACAGGATAAAATAAAGAGCAAATAGAACGTATATACTGGAAACAAGAGGAATCAGGAGAGGGTATATAGACAGAAATAACATTAACACCGACAATATTAACACCTACGGCATTAATCTCATCTCCGTGTGGGGGAAGGGATAAGGGGGAAAATGGGAGAACATTATTAACCAGTATAGCCGCTCCGCCATAACCGTCAAGACGGTCATCCCGGAGCACGCTATACCCAGCCACATTAAACACGAGATGTGGCTTTAGCCATGTTTCAGAAATTGCAAACAATGCAGGTTTGTACTGATTAATTAAATGAGCAATTTCATTTTTTTTTGGGATCAGACTTCTGGTATTCCACTGTAGAAGATGGAATTTGCTGAGATTTAATGGAGCTGATTAAATTTGTGGCAACGTGGTCAGGTAACGGAAAGTTAACAAGTAAAGAGGATAGTAAACGTATAATAGATTGGATGGTCTGTACATGATCATTTTCAGAAGAAGGAGAATCCATAAGAGCACAACCATTAGGCGAAGGGGAGAACGAGAAACTATTAATAATATCCTGGTGAGCCCTTCGGTCATAGCCAGGCTGCAGCGAGTGGTGAGGTTTAGGGCGGGTCACAATAGTTTTTTTGTAGGATGAAGAAGTGGAGGGTTGGGAGTGAGAAATGTAATTAGGGGGAGGGGGACGTGGGGAGCGAGGTTCCTGCGTGAGAATCTGATGAATATTCTGAGTGATAGGGGATGATGCCGTAACATCTGCAAAGGAACGGAAGGAAGGGGCATGAATTTTGGCAGCTTCAGAGTAGGAAATGTTGTCTTTGGCCATGGACGCTTTGATATTTTTCTGACGGATAAATTCTGGGCAGTGTCTGCTATTAGCGGGATGAGAGCCAGAGCAATATAAACATTTGGGATCCTCAACAGAGCAACCATCCCCAAGGTGATCCCCACCACAACGGAAGCATCGTGGCTTAGACCTGCAATTGGGTCTAGTGTGCCCGTATTTGCAGCATGCATAACATTGAACAGTAGGGTAGTTATATGTCTCCACAGGGAGCGAATTATAAAAACAAAAGACGCGATCCGGGAGGACCTGACCATCAAATGTGACGACCACGCTTGATGTAGGGACCCACTCCGACTTACCTTCATTGACAACCCTCCTATTTAAGCGTCTCACCTTCAACATTTTAGCATGGGGGGACTTAAGATTATCGATGACCTCTAATTCTGACCAATCAGTTGGTACACCCTTCACTACCCCCATCCTTGTGATGTTGAAGGTGGGAATAGTAGAAACAAAACCTTTGAGCTTAATAGCTGGGCTTTCAATAAAGATATTAGCATCCTCATGGCTTTCAAACTCCACTGAGATCTTATTTCTGCCAATTCTCTTAATACCGCCTAATTTAATATTCTTAATATTTAATTTTTGCATTAATTGTCCAAATCGTATGGGGTGAAGGGTGGATCCAGAAGTAGAGTCTGAATCCGTGAAGGAAACATATACCAGATATGGCTCCCTATCCAAGTTGGTATATTTGGAACGTGACACCAATGATGGAGGGGTGACACGGTCGCGTTTTGTAGCATTAACATTATTAAAATCAGTAACATCCTCGTCCTGACTAGGATGCTTTCTCTTATGAGATGAAGTTTCCGCTTCCATTGCCTCGAATTCAGACAATGGGACGGTCATTACTGTTTCAATTGCAGAAGTACGTGAGGGGTCGGGAGGGCGTCCCGGCGGCCCCTGTTTGTCCGCCATGTTTATTTATTGGCATACGCCGACGTCGCACAAAATTAATTAAAATACAAGACTACTTACAGATGAAATGATGAAATGATGAATAATGAAACACAAATCTACATATAAAACACACTCAAAACTAAGCAGGCACCACAGAAAACACCAAAAAAGCACAAATATAGCTCAAAATTTGCGTTGAGAAGAAAACCACATGTGAACACCACCAACTCAAAATTCGAATCACATTTCTCCTTGCTGTATTGACTTTTACAATAGAAAAAGAAAAATAACAAGTGCTTCACTCACTGTCACAATTATTCACACAATTATTGGAAAGTGTGATTCATTAACGATAATGTGGTTTAATATTCTTCCTGCTTGGGCCATAGTTGTTACAGGAATCTCATTTCCAGGATTCACGTTGTGGTGGGCTCATTATTTAATTTTAGGAAACGTGAGTAAAAATGAGATACCTACATAAAAGCTGAATAGCCAAGCCGAACTATTTGGACTATATTCCGGCTTAGACAGTAGCGGCTTTAGGGTAGGGCGCGGTTGGGAGACGGCCCAGGACGCCGGACAAAAGGGGCGCCGCAGGCGCCCCTAACCCATCCTTGATCAGAATGTTACTCCTATTTTTGTTTTAAATTTCATCAAAGATCGCATTTTATAAGAACTGTATCCAAATGTATGGATAGCATCAGGGCCGTCTTAACCTATGGTGTAGGGTATGCGAATAACCCGGGCGCCGCGGTCTCAGGGGCGCCGCGGTACGCTCCTAGACTAAGAAATATCAATTAAATTAATGTATTGTCGTATAATGCCGGGCGCGTTAGATTTGTCCAAAGGCCATACAGGCCTAGGACATTCGATTCCAGAAGACGATCACTCGATTTGAGAGGATTAGAAGTCAAATAGGTTTTTCAATAACAATCTTTAAAACTACCAACCAAGTCAATTCCTAGTCGGTAAAAATAATAAACATGAGATTGCTTGCGTTATATCGAAGTTTAGCCTTGTCAAAAGTCAAAAAGTCAAAAGTCAAAGCTCTTTATTCTGTGAACATAGGTAGGTTACAAGGTGTTGGTATATAATGTTTAGTTTCACTATGCCCTGCTCGTAGAGCGTACAGATATTAATTAAAATTAGTATACTAGTTAATTAAAATTAGTAATACTAGTTAAAATCTATATGGTAACTTACATTAATCTTTCTAATATGTTGAATTATCACTAACAAATCTTACTAAAACTATAATAAATATAACTAAACTTATAATATCTCTACTAAACTTATAATAAACTAGCTTCTGCCAGCGACTTCGTCCGCGTTAGATTCGTACTTCAACCATAACGGCTGCACATGCGACGAAAGCTTAAAAAATGGAGTAACTTCTCCCGTTTTTCCAACATTTCCCTTCACTGCTCTGCTCCTATTGATCGTAGCGTGATGAAAAGTATCCTATAACCTGCCCAGGAGTATGAAGAATAATTGTACCAAGTTTCGTCAAAATCCGTCAAGTAGTTTTTGTGTCCATAACGAACATACAGACAGACAGACAGACAGACAGACAGACAAAAATTTTACTGATTGCATTTTTGGCATCAGTATCGATCACTAATCACCCCCTGATAGTTATTTTGGAAATATATTCCATGTACAGAATTGATCTCTCTACAGATTTATTATAAGTATATAGATCATAACAATAAAAACTAACTATCATCTAAATATTCTGAAATTGAATAATAAGCCTTATCAATTAAAAATGTTTGTAATTTTTTCTTAAAATCATTTAAATCTAAAGTTTTCAAAATTTTTACAGGTCATTTATTATAAGTACTAGCTTTTGCCCGCGACTTCGTTCGCGTGGAATAGTGATTTTTGGTTTGACCAATAGATGGCGCTATATGTCCGAAATAATTTTTATTTTTATATTTTTTTGTAATAAAAACTATCCTATGTCCTTTCTCAAGTTCCAAACTATGTCTGTACCAAATTTCACACAAATCGGTTCAGTAGTATAGGCGTGAAGAAAAGACAGACAGACAGACAGAAAGACAGACAGACAGACAGACAGAGTTACTTTCACATTTATAATATTAGTTAGGATTAGGATATTCTGGTAGACATTCTAAAAAAACTTTTATCAAAAAGCGCGGTTTTATGCGGTAATGAACTAATTTTTAGCGCATTTCGCCTGGATTGCGGTTTTGCGAACATATTAATATTAGTCTTGACAAAAACAGCTACCTCATAAATATTTAAACAAGGAAAAGTCAATATTTTCAAATTCTGGAAATGAGGCTTACATGAGTCTTGTAAAATGTCAAATAGACAAGCAAAGCTGCAGACATCGAAGAAAAAAAAGCGCTCACTTCGCTCGCGGTTTCTTCCTTATTTCTAATTTATTCTGCGTTTACTTTTAGAGTTCTCAATTTAACAAAAAGTTGGAGCACCGAAGACACAAACACATACAGCTGACTGTCGATCCAGTCACGGTTTCTTTTAATTTGTGTTTAATACCGCGTTAAATTTGAGAAATTCTCGAACAACCACTACTTTTATGTCCCAAAACTCAAAGAAATTCGCGCTCCCTTCGCTCGTAGCTTCACTTCACAGTTGCCTTTTATTATATATGTTTAGGACATTTAGCTTTTCTAAAACTCAAAAATTTTCGGGCTTGCTATTCCTTTAGTACTTTTATTAATAAGAAAGTAACTTTTAGTTTCCATATGAACTTTCTTACTTACGGTCCCAAAATTTTAATACATAGACGCCAGCACCAACCAAGAGATGTACGTTTGGGCTACATTTTAAGTAATTTTTGTTTTGAGTTCTAAAATATAACAAAAAATTTCGCGCTCACTTCGCTCGCGCAATCAAAAGCTATGTTCCCGTGTTTTTACATTCACCAACCAGCAATAACTTATGTACGATTAGGCTACATTTTACGTCAGTTTTGCTTTAACTTGTTAACTATAAAAAAAAAGTCGCGCTCGCTTCGCTCGCGCAATCGGTAACCAATTGTGTCTCTGTTTTTCGTATGGGTTTGAATTGCTGTTGGAGGGCGCCGTAGAAATCTCGCCCAGGGCGCTGGTTGAGTTAAAGCTGGCACTGGGCTTAGACTTTAAATAAGAAGCGGTTATGGACCTAATTGGCTTTCATTCTCATCAGGGGTCGCTAGTGGGTAATAATATAAAATAGTCAAGTCCCTCTATATGCGACTGGATAAAACCTAACAAGCTGTCCTCCCATAATGTGGCTGTCTTGTGGTTTAACGAACGATAACTATTTTGAATTACATAGGGTGAGTGGGAGGAGGATGTATGTTTTTTTACTCTTTTTTGCAAAAATTACGGCACGGATTTTTATGGGACTTTCAGTAGGGCTGATTTTTATTCGCGTTTAGGAAGTGGTTCCTTTGAGTCGCGGGTAAAACCTCGGGCTGTTAGACCTATAAAACACAAACATGATTTAAAATAAAAAATGGCTTTTAAAAACTTACCTAATGCTTCGTCATTATCCACAAACTTTTCCTTTACAATATTTTGGTCACATTGTCGTTGCTGGCAGTGGCAACTTTTCCTGTGAAAATCTGGTAACACACAGCCCACACAGTCCATAACACAGTCTGTCATTCGAATTCCTAACTTGTTACTGTGGAAACTCGGGAAACTCTGATATTTTGTTAAAATGTGGTACGAAATTCTGCCCAGTTTTTTCATTATTACGGCTGGCATAGGCCTGCCAGGCTGGGGCTTATATCACATTCACAATTTAATACTAGGCAATGTAAGTACACTTAAACTAACATGTTAGATAACAACCAGGACAGTACCCCTTTCCATAGATCTACTCAATCAGCTCATGTGTATTTTTGGGACACAGATAATATATTGTGTCCTAAGACCAATTACTTTGTATCAATTTAAATAAACTACAACAACAGGGGCCAATTTACATCTAGATATTGCTTCCAAAGAAACAAAAGCATCAACAATGTACAAATCTGGTGAATAATGTCTAATACTATTCTCCCGAATTTGCCAATTTATTTCTAGTAGTAGCTGTATCCACGACTTTAAGATGCTGTTGGTAATGATTGGTGAGCCTCTGCAATTTATACATAATAAAAGCAGTCTGTAACTAGAACCTGCCTGTAAAAAACCTCTGAATTATTTAATTAGGTGTAGAAATTAGTAGACACTGTCTAAATCTGCGAACCATTTACCATTGTGTATCTTGTCCATCTAATACCTAGCTTTTTCCCCTCAGCTTCACAAATATTATGGGGAAGATTCTGGACAGAATATAGTTAATATCAAATTTCAAGTCAGGATAGTGTAGCTTCCCAACACACATTTACGATGTGTGTGTCTACAACACAATACTTATCTATGTTATTCTTTCCTTCCCAATTATCTTCAGATGGTAATGATTGTGTCAATTAATAAAGTATATGTCATGATATCCATATTTTTTTCACAGCACTTCAGACGCAACCTCCATAGCAGGTGGGACCGCCAAATGTACCAGCGAGACTATCGGTTAACTGGCAATCCCTACAAAGTAGCGGTAAGGCTTTATTGTAACTGACTGGGTAAATTAGTACTTTGTCCTTTATACCCTCTTAGCCTGAAATGAGTCAATAATGAATGAAAGTAGACATTATGCCTACTACTAATTATTGTAGTGCTTTTAATAATATGTAATTGATATTACATGAGATATAATTTGCTGATATACTGTCTATCTATTGATATTCTTACTAGAGATATAATTTTGACATACACCTCATTCAAGTAATGTTAAAGAAGTACGGAGTATAACATTAAATATTGTTATTGTTCCAGGGACTTGAAACAATTGATTGAAGAGATGGTGCATCAGAATAGACCTATAATTAAATTATGTGCTAGATATTTTGTTGGAATAAACTGGTTATTAATGTAATGTTTGTTTTTTTTAAATCTAATATTTAATTAACTGTTAATTAAATTACTCTTTACACTTCTCTGATCACAACATTAGTTGGGAAAAGGCTAGATAGATGATGATCATTAATTATGAATATAATAAATCTGTAGAGAGGTCAATTCTGTCTAACATCCTAACTAATATTATAAATGTGAAAGTAACTCTGTCTGTCTGCCTTTCTGTCTGTCCGTCTGTCTGTCTTTTCTTCACGCCTAAACTAATGAACCGATTTGTGTGAAATTTGGTACAGACATAGTATGGAACTTGAGAAAGGATATAGGATAGTTTTTATTACAAAAAATAATAAAATTTAATCCGGACATATAGCGCCATCTATTGGTCAAACCAAAAATCTGCCGGAAGTCATTATTCCACGCGAACGAAGTCGCGGGCAAAAGCTAGTTGAATATATTTCCAAAATAACTATTAAGGGGTGATTAGTGATCGATACTTATGCCAAAAATGCAATCAGTAAAATTTTTGTCTGTCTGTATGTTCGTTATGGAAACAAAAACTACTTGACGGATTTTAATGAAACTTGGTACAATTATTCTTTATACTCCTGGGCAGGTTATAGGATACTTTTCATCACGCTACGATCAAAAGGAGCAGAGCAGTGAAGGGAAAAGTTGGAAAAACGGGAGAAGTTATTCCATTTTCTTCCATTCCGTCGCGTGTGCAGCCTTAATTATTAAAACTACACAGAAACCATGTATGACGAAAACGTTCTCCTTAAAATTATGTAAAAAATATACCAGAACAGCATATAGTCCCCAGGCCGGCGAACAAATTTTTTTTTGATACATATACATTTAAGACTTTGTGAGTGCCTTCCTTACGATGAGTCCGACAAACTTTTCGAATGCGCAAATTTTGGTGCCGCTGCGTTTTTTAATGCTTGACTCCTGAAATTGTCGATATGACGTCACTATGGCTCTTCGTACATACACGTTTCATTTTTTGAGATTCGTTTAATAAAGTTAACTTGAGAATGGTGGTCAACTTGTCCGATAAAGATCGTGCTGCGTTTGGAGTGTCCACCATCCTGAAAATGTCGGTATGACGTCACTACGACTCTTCGTACATACACGTTTCATTTTTTGAGGTTTGTTTAATAAAGTTAACTAGAAAATTGTGGTCAACTTGTCCGATAAAGATCATGCTGCGTTTGGAGTGTCCACCATCCGAAACATGTCGATATGACGTCACTGTGTCTCCCCATACATACATGTCGGACAAATACAACAATGATAGATAATACTATTCTTATTGCAAATATCGACTTGTCCGACAAATGTAGTGAGTCAAATAGTCAGTTCGACAAGAAAATGAGAAAAAAATATTACGATTGGAAGAAGTTTATTCTTTTAGTCAATTTCTGACTTAAATATTCACGTGCATTATTTAAGTATATTAAATTGGCATAATACTTACCAATTTCAATTACTATTTTAGAAAAAGTAGCCTGACTAAGACGTATTGTTGATAGTTTATATTATGTTAAGGAATAATATCCCACATCTATTAATGGACTATATATCAATCAAAAGGTCTTTTTAAGTGCAACATTTTGTCTCAACATACCACTTATCAATTCTTAGTATTTTAGAAGATATAGCCCAAATAAGGCGTATTATCGATAGGTTTTACTATGTTAGGGAATAATGTCCCACCTCTAGGTATGAACCATATGTCAATCGAAAGATCTTTTTAAGCGCTATATTCCGTCTTAACATATCACTTACCGATTCTTAGTATTTTGGAAGACATAACTGACCTAAGGCATATTATTGATACTTTACATTGTGTTAAGGAATAACATCTCACTTGAAGTTATGAGCCATATTTCAATCAAAAGATCTTTTTAAGCGCAAGGTTGTATTAGCATAACTCCGACAAATTGTTAGTACTTTAAAAGCTAGAGCTTTTCTAAGAATATATTATCGGTAGGTTCTGTCAAGCTAATCCATTACTTCTTTAGTAACAAATTATATATTATTTGAAAAACCTTTCCAAATGAAACATTTCGTGTTAACATACTTCCGACAAATTGTTAGTGGTTTAGAAGCTAGAGCTTATTTAAAATTATAATTATTGATAGATGTTTTCAATTAAATAAATCCCATCTCTAGTAATGAGTTATACATCATTCAAAAGACGTTTTTAAATGCAACATTTCATATTAAAAAAACTTCGGGGAATTGTTAGTATTTCAGAAGCTAGAGCTTATTATTTTATCGATAGCTAAGATTATTTTATCGATAGGTGTTTTCAAGTTAATAAATCCCTCCTGTAGTAATGATACATATATCATTCGAAACGACTTTCTAAATGCAACATTTACTATTAACATACTTCACACCAATTGCCAGTACTTTATACCAAATCTTAAAATATATCTATATTTTCCGGACGGTGGACACTCCATATGCAGCATGATCTTTGTCGGACAAGCTTACCACAATTTTCTAGTTAACTTTATTAAACAAATTTCAAAAAATGAAATAGGTATGTACGAAGAGTCGTAGTGACGTCATACCGACATTTTCAGGATGGTGGACACTCCAAACGCAGCACGATCTTTATCGGACAAGTTGACCACCATTTTCTAGTTAACTTTATTAAACGAATCTCAAAAAATGAAACAGGTATGTACGAAGAGTCATAGTGACGTCATATCGACATATTCAGGATGGTGGACACTCCAAACGCAGCACGATCTTTATCGGACAAGTTGACCACCATTCTCAAGTTAACTTTATTAAACGAATCTCAAAAAATGAAACGTGTATGTACGAAGAGCCATAGTGACGTCATATCGACAATTTCAGGAGTCAAGCATTAAAAAACGCAGCGGCACCAAAATTTGCGCATTCGAAAAGTTTGTCGGACTCATCGTAAGGAAGGCACTCACAAAGTCTTAAATGTATATGTATCAAAAAAAAATTTGTTCGCCGGCCTGGGGACTAATATGTCAAACTTTTATGGTTGGCTCCTCCCTCAGATCAAAGAAATTTGAGGTTGGCTCACAATAACTTACCTTTAAGAGATTGTTACACAAGTATTGTTGGTGAGCCAAATAAATAAAATAACACGTGTAACTCTCGATAGCTTAGCAGTTTCTGATTATATTTGTCTACTATTACGCCGGCTCCACACGTTGGACGAATAGCGTTAGAACGAGCGTTGGAAAATGGCATTCGTCCCAATGTTGGGGCGAGCGTTGGTAGTTGGCCGTCTCGTGTCGGTTTCATCAAAGGAATCTGCGCGCCAACGGTTGGCGATCCGTCCCACAGAGTACTTTATTATATAGCCGTCCACACGTTGGCGCTTTGCTCAGTTCTGCCACAACACGCAGCGAGTGCGTACGTCGAGTAAAAATGGCTTCCTCGTCTAGCAAATCGCCACCGGCATAGACGATTCCGTGTTTTATGATGTGTCGTCATCCACACATACAAACGCGCTGAGAGCAGTTTCGATTTCCGTATCGGATATCTTTACATTGGCCCTGACGGGACAGAACTAAGTTATTGGCCAACGTGTGGACGCCTCACCGAGTTTACGGCCCAACGTTCGAACGAGCGTTGGGGCCAACGTGTGGAGCCGGCCTTACGTTTATAACACCCTCACGCACAGAAATTTTTAAAAAGTTTACCAAAGTTATACATGAAATACGGAAATAAGCCATTGCGCGTGAATACTGAATCATGCTATAAGGATCATTTTTGTGTAACGGTCGCGGGTCGCCGCGCTCGACGCGGCTCGCGGCGCGGTGGCTGCGCGAGCTTCATACAATATTTGGCTGTTGATGCGAGTGATGCGAATAGACGTTTAGAGTGTTCAACCTTATTGACCGAAAATATGATATTGATAAACCTTGCAGCGCGTCTTTAAGTAATTGTTAACTTTCTTTTGTTACAAATTATTAATAGTTTACGTTTTATTTCTTTTTAGGTGAAGTAAAATCTAAAAGTAGTAGGTTCGCAAAGATTTAGATAATTGGATAGGTTGGTGTTTATTATTTCTTCCTTTCTTCGCACAAAGTCCGAATTTAACGCGGACGAATTCGCTGGCAGAAGCTAGTTATGAATATGAATGATTAATTATTTATAAACATAAATAATATGGTCCCCAGCTTGGATGACAAAATTACAAAGCAATGCTAGCAATTTGGTAAGGTATGTAATAAAGAAATCCAGCATGGAATAAGTTATGAGAATGAAGTACAAAGCCATCCGCAGACATCCGTTTTGTTCTTTCGGAACCCTGCCAGTATTATTATAATCTATGGGGTACCTTATTGATTGGGAGTCAACGTAATTGAAATGATTTTAAACCTGGTTTTACTGTAACTGCAGAACCATTAGGTACAGTTTTAGGACTTAAGGCCTTAGTTTTTATTCTATGTATGAAAATAATTCATGTTTCGCTTAAATAAAACTACTTTTACGGATTTTATCGCGGTTATATTAATATTATTTAATCCCGACGTTTCGGATCCTTTACAGCATCCATGGTCACGGGCAGACTAAGGTGTTGGTCGTCTTGATATATTAGTTACAAACAGCTACCCTACTTTATGTTGATTATTATTGACAATCCGATTCACGCAAAACGAGCAGATTTTGATTTAATAGTTTCTATGATGAGATTCCAAGCAGGTGGTATGCACCAGCCATCTTCTCTATTGAAATTTGGATGTTTTTTAATTTCAATAGCCTCGCGAATCATCCTAGGTAGGAATCGGTTTTCTTTTGCAAGGACTTGCGGTTTATCAAATCTGATGTAATGCTGGGCCTTGTCTAGTGTGTGTTCACAAACTGCTGACTGTCTGGAACGGCGGTGTTTGACATCGGCGATGTGTTCTTTTACGCGGGTCCCTATGCTTCTTTTAGTTTGGCCTATGTAAGAGAGACCACAATCACATTCAAGCTTGTATACACCCGCATCTTGTAGAGGTATGTGACACTTGACAGGTGGTAAGGACAGGGATTAAATAATATTAATATAACCGCGATAAAATCCGTAAAAGTAGTTTTATTTAAATGTCTAATATTCGCGTAAGTGTCAGAAATCATGTTTCGCTTTTAGATATTTTCGGTGAAGTACAAGCTTTGGCTGAAAATGTTAGCGGTGTCGATATGTCAAACCGTGTCAATGTCATGATTCCTTATGTCAATCTTGCTTGACAGTTGGTTGCTGTTTTGTTTACATTTTACAAATTAGGTACAAAATTGAAAAGCAAAAATCCAATATAGCCATAAAATTTTAATATTACTGGAATATAGCTTTATTTTAATATATACATTTACTAACTAATCTGTGAAAAACAAAGTGTTCCAAAAATTATCACCAAATCTTGAAATCGCAATGCATAACTGTTTTGTGGATATCACAACAGAATTCTTAGCTGTAGCCTTTCACAACATTCTATATTACACGTCAGTTTATCCTAAGAGTATCTTCGACAGGCGGAAAAAGTATAACATCGTTGTGAACCATTCTATACATCCTGAGGTGAACCAGTACATCAACTTGTGTTTGAAGAGTATAAGCGAGTGCTTGAAGACTGATCAACTAGCATGCGTCGAGTTCGCTGTCACAGACAACCAGTACAAGACGTTATTGAAATTTGTGTTCCAATTTCATCAAAACATGAACTTTGATGAAACTGGCGATGCCTATTTAGTACAGTGCGAACAGAATCTTCGCACTTTTTGTTTAAAGTTGGCTGCTATAAGTAATCACTTCAAGCACTTACCTGATGACTGTAGTTTCTCCATATACATCCATACTAATGAGTCCAATGCTGTTGCCATATCAATCAATCCTGATTTCGAAGAGTTCCCGTTGGTTGAAGTCAGTGACAAGACAGAGGTGACTCAAAAAATTATTCCCCTCAGCGGGTTTTCTATTAGAAATTATGGTTTGGATACTTTTGTAGAGATGAAATGAGAAATCAAGAATTACTGGCTTTGGGATCACAAAACTTAAAAAAATCACAATCTATTAAAAAATGAGGACAAACTGTAAGAGAATGGGTTATTAAAATAATAAAACAATAATTTGGATGGAATTTAGACTGTGCCAACTGTCTTCTGGAAAGTGTTATTGTAAATGTCTAAATCTTGAAGTGTATAAATAAAACACATTTTTTAATGTTATTACATAAGTACTTTTATTTGCAGGCATCAACTGGTTATTCACACTCAAAACTGCATTCAGCAGATACCATCTTCATTCTTTAGTTTAACTTTCAGGCATCTCAACCTTGAGTATATCTCATCCCAGTCCACATAGGCTCCTATCAGTTGTCTCACATTGCTCTTACTGTCCTCATACGCGTTCCTTCCATGCAGTAGTCGAATATTGTCAAAGCATAATATGTCCCCAGCTTTCGTCTTGAACCGCGCCGCGAATTTATGATTCAAAGCCAGGAAGTTCCTGTGAGCTTCATACCATGGCTTCACTGTCTCAATAGGCCCAGGGAACTGACTGCCTCTTTGTGGAATGGAAAAGTTAATTCGCGTTATTTCTCCGTGTCGGTCTAATCGAATAACGGGCTCGCGGTATAACTTAAAGAATTCGTTGCCGTCTTCTACCCCAACATCCCGCCATTCGATTTCCGTGTCGGTAAGCAGCTTATATTGCTCTGGGTGATGCTCTTCCATGTATCTGGCAGTATAGTGACAGTCCGATAGTAAGTTTTCGCCACCTAGGCTCTTTGTTTGAACTAAACAATGTAGTAAATTCGTTCCCGGGCAGTACTCATAGTAGGGCAGGTCAGTGTGTAGCTGCAAGTTACTCGACAGATAGGCCACATTACTCGTGTTGGGTACATTCCGCACAACAAACTTGACCCCATAGTGTGTCCTCTTAGTAAATCCAATTTTGTTCACTATCGCGTCTACAGCTGTTTCCGAGTCTGGAGTATTCTGTATCAACGCGACACCGTAAACGGAAAACTGGTGTAGCCAGTTATACAGGGCCTCGTCTGAGTTTAATATTTCGTTGTAATCATGTTTGGAAAATATTTTATTGAACTCATCACCATGCCACGTTTTCTTCTTGGGTTTATAGATAGTATCGGTGTAGTTCTTCTGATGTTCCGGCGTAAAACCCCTGAGTTTGAGCCAGTTCAAATTATATTGGGATATGTGTCCGTCGTCCCATGTGACTTGCAGGTAGTTCTGGTGATTTGAAACATCCTTCGGTTTAACGTTGACGTCGAATTTGCTCCAATCAAGAATCCGGCTTTTGGCCGTGGTATGATAGCACTGTTCACACTGGCAGTTCTCTCGTAACCACACGTATGGGAACTGCAAAGATTCGCCGCGGATATCTACGTTTAATAAATCGTCCGTTTTATTTTTGTGTAGCACATTTTGTATGTGAATTAGTTTGATAGAAGCTGCGCTTGGCAACGATTGAGCGAAGTGTTTCGCCCTGGTAGCGAGTCTCAAGGCGAACATGTTGACGTGCTGCCGCGAGCGAGCGGGCACGACACTGAGATAAAACTGTGATATAATTCATGTTTGGTATGTTAATGAACCGGGATGTTACGTTATGATATAACAATCATTGTTTATGTGACGGAGTGTGTAAGTGGTCTATTGTTTTGAGCAGCTGCCCAATTAGCTTAGGAATTATTGGTCATAAGTTTTACTCATAAAACCTTGGCCTAGACCGTTGAACTTTATTCAATAACATACTTACGAAGTGGACAAGGCAGCTATTAGTCTATACCGGTTTTTGTTTACTCAGGATAAACATATACATAGGCACTTCGTGATTGCAAACAACAGCGTTGGAATCTACCACAACATCGGCCTTCGCGGTCTCATCTGATTGTCGTTAAAATAATCTTAATTGAACCAAATACAAATGATCGCAGTAGGTACTAATTAAACAGCGACTTTAGGTACACATTCATTATGTTATCTAATTAAATTATGACGTCACACAACAAGAGCATAAAGATCAGCAAATATTTGAACCACAAAACGGATATAGTTATCATCGAAATAACATAAACTAGCCATATTTCATCTTATTAACAACCAGTGGCGGGGCAAGGCCTAAATTTGATGTGGGCAAGACAGATTTCGCGAGGCCCTGTTCTATGGCGACCTGAAGACGGATTCTTTAAAATAATAAAAACAAACAAAACAATTACCACTACCAAGTTTTTATTCACAAAAATACAAATTATATTAAAGTCGCTGGCAGAAGCTAGTACTGAATAACACTATTATACGTTTCTATTTAGTGCTGGTTTGAACTCTACCAGCGCCCTGGGCGAAATTTCTACGGCGCTCTCCAACTGCAATTCAAACCCATAGGAAAAACAGAGACATACGCAGTTACCGTTTGCGCGAGCGAAGCGAGCGCGATTTTGTTTTATAGTTAACAAGTCAAAGCAAAAATGACGTAAAATGTAGCAATCGTACATCGCAAACCAATCGTACATAAATTATTGCTGGTTGGTGAAGGCAAAAATACGGGAACACAGCTTCTGATTACGAGAGCGAAGCGAGCGCGAAATTTTTTTGTAATAATTTAGAACTCAAAACAAAAATTACTTAAAATGTAGCCCAAACGTACGTATAACTCATTGTTGACGCCTATGTATTAAAATTAATGGGACTTAAAGTAGTACCGTACATAAGAAAGTTCATATGGAAACTATAAGTTACTTTCTTATTTCTTCTTCTTTCGTGTCGACGACATGTCTTATAAGTCAGACTACACTTTGTCAGCCCACAGCGAGAGCACGGCCGGATGCACTCATGAGGTCCTGCTGCGAGCAAGTTTCAGGGCACACTTTCTTATTAATAAAAGGACTTAAAAAACTAATTTTAGGTGCATCGGCCTAGAAGTCGGTGTCTAATGGATGTTACTAAGTTAATTTTGCCACCGACTTGTAGGCCGATGCACCTAAAATTAGTTTTTTTTTGCTTTTTAGTGTTTTTGGAAGTCGGTTTAATTTTTTTGTAAAAAAGTTTTTTATTTACTGCTTTTCAGTGATACGAATAGTTGTCACTATCCATATAAGTGGAAAGTTCTCATCAATACAAAGAATATAAGCCCAAATACGAGGTATTTTACATATTCAGTTGTCGAGTCCCCTCGACCTTCTCTGGTCTCCATTATCAGGTCAGCTCCAAACCTTCACTGTTGCAAAGGTCTCGTCAATACAAATAATATAAGCCCAAACACGAGGTAGTTTACATATTCAGTTGTCGAGTTCCCTCGACCCTCTCTGGTCTCCATCATCAGGTCAGCTCGAAACCTTCACTGTTGCAAAGGTCTCGTCAATACAAATAATATAAGCCCAAACACGAGGTAGTTTACATATTCAGTTGTCGAGTTCCCTCGACCCTCTCTGGTCTCCATCATCAGGTCAGCTCCAAACCTTCACTGTTGAATAGTACTTTCAGGCATACACCTGAGTGTCAAGTTTTTACACTATGTATGCCTACAACTTTCGAAGGTTGCCCTCGATTTCTCAGGGTTTCCATCATCAGATCCTGACCTGATGACTATGGGACCATCTGGCAGCTATTTCGCGTCGAACAAAAAAAGAATCACGCAAATCGGTCTATAAACCTCGGAGTAATCGATGTACATACATAGAAAAAAAAAAAAAAAAAAAAAAAAAAAAACAACATACCGGCCGAATTGAGAACCTCCTCCTTTTTGGGAAGTCGGTTAAAAACGACGCTACCTTTTGCTAGGGTAGACTAAAAAATGTTGACACTGACAATGAAAACAACTGTACAGTGAAGCAAGTAGCTGAATGTGTTAAAAAATTTAAGCGAGAGCGCGAAAATTTTTGAGTTTTGGGACCTAAAAGTAGTGTTTGTTCGAGAATTTCTCAAATTTAACGCGGAATTAAACAAAAATTAAAAGAAACAAAATTGATTTATATCAATTTTTTTTTTATTCTCGCTTTAAAAATTTTTGAGGCGCGAGGCCCCTCGTATCGCGAGGCCGTAGGCGGTGGCCCACGTCGCCCACGCCTAAAGCCGCCTCTGTTAACAACATAATATTATCTCCACGTCTCATCCCATAAAGTAGGTAAAGCAGAGACATATCTGAAGCTAAACCAATTGATATGGAATCTGCACAGATATAGAGGACCTATATCTAGGGCTAGGCGTTTTATTCGGGGCTCAATTTCCTCAAAAATAAAATACTTATTGCAATAACACTATTTATTGTAAAAAATATACCTTATTAAAAATAAATTGCTTTAAATATAACTAATAACAACATTTTTGATTCATAGTTACTTGATTAACATTAATAAATACAAGGTGTTGATTTGCATTTGTGCCATATTTCAGGAGGAGGACATAAAATACGTAAATAATCGATTGAAATTACAGTAGACGGGAAATGGCTAATATGCACTGCTTTTTTTTGTCATTGTAATGTCGTAGAATTTCAGAAGTAATCCAATTTTATGAATGAAATTTATGAATGATCGTTGCGTATGCTTTGTGTTTGCGTTTGTGTGAGGGCGCAGCACGGTTTTAAGGCCAGTAACACACACGCCAAGTTTAAATACGGCTAGATGACAATGACGGAATTCCGAAAAAAAAAAATTGAAAAAAAAAAAAAAATTACGTACCAATTTGTTTGTTGATTTGGGTCGAGAATCATTAGCATAATTACGTCCTTGAATATGGCACGGATGCAAATCAACAGCTTGTATAAGGACCTGGTACAATTTACTAGAATCGTTGTAGATTTTTACTTCTCGTCAAATAACTTTGGTCATATAAAGACAGCTATTTAACGACTGTTGCATGCGCAATACTGTTTTGATCATACATTTTGGCTAGCATGAAGCGGGGCGGTAAAGTTATTTGATCACAAGTGTAACTTTCGAACACGGAATCTAAATTAACTACAAAAATAATATTACAGTTAATAAATGAGTATCCTACATTGCTGATTGAATATGCATTGACTATGTGATTTATTGACAATATTTAACATTATTTAATTTAATTAATTATACATAATTAATAATAAAACAAGACATTTTATGCCTACAAAATACCTAACAATATATCCATTCCAGTCTAACTGGCGAAATCTTTAGAACTCCGATTTTGATAAAAGCTGTTGCTATTTTCGCGGTGAATAATATATTTGATTCTATTAAATAAAACAAAGCCAAATATAAAGGCACCACGAGTAACTGGGATTATCATCCGTAGTGATGTACATAATGAATATCGATAGGCTATAACAATTCTTATCGATATTATTTAAGTATTTTGTTCTGGAATCCCAAATGCTATCCACCATTGAATAAGTGCATTATACATTACAACAGTCTCTTTTCCTTCAATCAGTAAAATGACTTAATACTAATGTTTAATCTGTACTTTGATTTTATGGTAAGCGTTGCTTAGAACCCCTCGAATGTTCCAGATGTCGTCAAACTTCTCTGGTTGAGTGTTGAAGTTACTGTCTGTTGCTTTCGCCCATAATTCGAGCTACCATGAAGAAAAAAGTCATTAGTTTGATTGATATTCGAAACGATGTAGGTAAATGTCGATAATTATGACACATCACTATTTATTCCTGTAAAATAAACTGTAGGTGTTTTGTTTAGTTTCGCCTGTTGGATGAAATGTTTGCGATAGAGTTCCCTGATAAACAACTATTCTATATTGTCTGTCTATAGTTTATCTGTCTCCACAAATAGAATTCGTTCAAATAGAAATAGAACGAAATAGAAAAGACATTACCACAAGTAAAATTTTCTACTAAATGTCACTAAAAGGAGAGTAGGTACAACTATTGTTGATACTTTATATATTAGCATACCTCCTTCTGTCCCTTGGCGACGGGTACCCTGGCAGTCCAGAGCGTCCAGGCGTAGTGCTGCTGCGGGGGGGCGTCGTCACACTGCAGCTCGTCGGCCTGCAGCCACGTCTTGCCGCAGTCGGGGGATATGTCTACCCGGAGGATCTTTGCTCCACCGCCGGAGTATGCGTAACCTAAGGGACGGTTTTGGTACATAAAGTGTTACGGATTTAATACGTAATTTACTAATTTTTGGGATATGTTGGGTACCCGGATATGAATTGTTTTATGAAAGTATGTAGACTAAAGCACTTGGAGAAATCCGAGGACAAGATAAATGTCGATACAAAATGTTCATATTCATATAATTTATTTAAGTTATATTATGTTAAGTGGGCATGGCATGATAGTCTGATATACTTTAATTTGTACTTTGTAGATATAGATTTCTTATACATAATAGGTCAATAGCATATTAGAGTTAAATATTACTTTCTATATATAAACTACAGATACTACGAAAATAAAATCACAGGGATATTTTGAAATGACAAATTCGAGTATATTTTTCTGGAAACAACTGCAAAGCATCATAAAAAATGAAAAGCACGACTGGTCATTTTCGAAATCAATAGGACATAAAATACCAACCTCTAACTTCCACCACCCCGTCCTTAGCCAGCACAGCATCGCCATCAGCCGGGTCGCATATAGCGGAGGTGACGGGCAGGCTGTATATCGGCGGTGCGGTGGCGAAGTCAGCTGTCTCCCACGTCTTGGACGCGTTGAAGGATCGGTAGTCTTTCTGGTGCCAGTGGGACGGACTCTCGTCGTATGATATCGTTATTGATTCTGTTGAGAGTATTTTGAAGGTAGGTGGTATTTCGGGGGAAGTAAGTTTTAAGGGGGGTGCGCTTAGATGCTCTCCTAGACCTTTTGGCAAACTATGTTTAGGTCTTGTGTTTTACATAGAGCGACTGTATATCTGATTACAGTATACTAATTCAGGAAGAACCCACAACTCAGGCAAACTTTGACATTGGAGCAGAAAAACAAAATAAATGAATAATACAATTTCCATGAGTCCTTTTGATTCAGCATTTAATTTAAGCGTCAATGTTAAGTTTTTTATATACCTTTTATTTTTATTCATCGATTCCACATGATTCGATTATTTACAACACTACACATTAGTACCTATTTAAAACACAAAAATGTGTAAATGACATACCCAGCCACTTAACACTCCTCACAGCAGGCGCCCCGGGCACTATGACCCTGAGCGGGTACCCGTGGTCGGGCGGCAGCGGGTTGCCGTTCATATGTGTCGCCAGCAATATGCGCCCGTTCGGGTTCAATGCCTGGTCTAATGGGATGGAAGTCGAGAAGTTCACCCCTGTCGCGTCTATGTCTGAGCCTGTGAACTGGAGAAATGGTTCTATTGTAAACAGTTGCAGAATTATTTAAGCCAGTTAAATTGGCATTCATGAAAATGAGAAACCCATGAACACCCATGAAACGTAGAAAGAGAAAAATCAACAAATACGGATTTTTGTGATTTATGTGTCATCGCAACTTGATACTATTTTAACGAATATTTGAAGACAATTTTGGGATTTTTGTGGAAATATACAAAAATTCGAGACAAACTTAGGTATACATATTTTTTCATTTTTCTGCCAATTTAACCGGGCTATTCTCCAAAACCAAAGTATACAATATAAATGAACAAATAATACGGTACAATGACATGTTTGCCGACAGTATTGGCGGTGTCGACGCCGCAGTAGACCAGCACGTCCCGCAGATACACCCCCTCCCACAGCGCGTTGCTGATGGCGCCGCCCTGCCAGCTGATGCCCTTCACTGGCTTCACCTGCTTTGGAGACATAGAGGATATGTTAGTCTATGTAGAGAATATATGCATATAGATAGAATTAGATAGCAAATAGAATGAAAATGTGTTTGAAAAACTTTTAACCAAATTAAACTACACGGGTCAGTCAATTTAATAAATTTCCTGGCTATTTTTGTTCTTTAGCAGTCATTACGGTTAGTCAGAAGCGAGAAAGTCTGACAAACTTACACCCTACAAGAAGTTGCATGCTGCCTAGGTATGTGAGGTAACTAATATAAGTCTAGGTCAGATAGACAAACACTAAACTGCAACAAGTTAGACTGAAAACCAACTCTAATATAAAAAAGGAGAAAGGGCCAAAAGTCTGATGACAAAAAGACCAAACCTCATTCATCTCACTCCGTCTATTCCCGGCACACATGAGGGCAGCTCTCACAGTCCCCTTGGGGAACATCTCCAGCTTGTCGAGGCTGAACTCTTTAACCCTGGTGCTGCCATCTCTGATGATGACGCGAACGCTGTGCTGGCTAGCATCCAAGTCTGGAACAGGCATGTGTTGACGGACGTAAAATAATTCACTGCAAACAGAAGAAGACGTTGTGTTTGAAGAAGTTTAGGAGTTTGGCAACATTTAGAAAAAAACACACTTGTGCATTAAACAATACAATTTATGAGGTGTTTCAATGGGTAAGTTGTTAAACGAGCATCAAAGCAGTAGTGCTTTACGCAGCTCAAGAAGAACCAATAGCCAGTCCAAGTATGGGGTCATTCCAAGAAACTGCTAAAGTGGGCAAAGTATTATTCCATTATACAAGTCAACACAATCTTTACAGATTTTTAAGTCCTTTACTTTACGATTTGCAGGTATACGTTGTACTGTACACTCTAAAAAAGAACCTCAGTAATTGAGTCACACAAGATAAAACAAAAACACATCAAAATGCACGATTCAAAAGCTTGTTAAAAACAAAAACAAATCACACTCAACATTTACCAACATACTTGGGCGTATCAAAGTGCTCTATCTGCAGTTTGGCGGGTATCTCAGCGTTGAACGGCTTGTTGGTCTTCACGATCAGGCGCTTGTCTCTGCTGGGCTCCTTCACCCAGAGCTCTTCGTCTGTATGGTCTACTATGTCGTCTTCGTGCAGGTTACCTGTGAAGATGCTGCTTATGTTTTTATTGGGAACGTGTTGTTGGAATTCTGGAGTTGATCTTAACGCAAAGTATGTATGTGCTATGGAATATTGTAGAACAGATTTTCAAGATTTACGAGCAAGGGAGTTTACGATAGGAATTTCACAGAGTGCTAATGATTTAATACCCACGTTCACGGTCAGTTTTTACGTACTTATAAACAACTAGCTTTTGCCCGCGACTTCGTTCGCGTGGAATAGTGATTTTTGGTTTGACCAATAGATGGCGCTATATGTCCGAAATAAATTTTATTTTTATTTTTATGTTTTTTTGTAATAAAAACTATCCTATGTCCTTTCTCAAGTTCCAAACTATGTCTGTACCAAATTTCACACAAATCGGTTCAGTAGTATAGGCGTGAAGAAAAGACAGACAGACAGACAGACAGACAGACAGACAGACAGACAGAAAGACAGACAGACAGAGTTACTTTCACATTTATAATATTAGTTAGGATATAGTTAGGATTGTTGTTTTAAGAAAAATTGATGTCATTTTGATCAGTGAACTTGGGCCTTGTAATTTATTTTCGTACCCAACAGGTCCGAGAATTATTTTCAAGATGTCCAAAATCTGATTGCATCTTTTTGTAGTCAGTAAAAATCCAGCTATGACCAAGGAATTATTTCTATGTGACCACTCACCTATCCTATAAGACTCAAGCAAGGCATAAACTTCTTGCGTCTTATGCATGCCGTAAACATTCCAGAAGGGTTCAATGCTCAACCCTGCCGCGTTCATGATCTGCTCCCCTCCGGGATGGGAGGGGAGGAATGACGTCACGTCGTAGACGCCATTCTTGTAGGTCACCCAAAAACTCTTCCTGTAGACAAGATTAAAGGTAATCTAGGCTAATACTATAAGCTGAAAGTAAATACATAGGTAATACCTATGAATGTAGTATTACTTTACTTATTTATCCTACTTATATTATGTATTTTGCCGAGGAATGCTATGAATTACCCGATTCTCCTAACTTAATAATGTCAAAATCGAATATAAATTGAATCGCTATATGATCGAAATAGCAGTTTTAACAATATCGGGCATTCTGCTACTAATATAAGACCAATGTATTCCAACGACATTCGATTGGTTTGCGATTGGTCTGCTATTTTGGTGATTTTGGTCTATACGGTAGTTTGTTTGCATTATAATCATATTGCAATCGTAAATCATTTGCATACAAAATGATTCATTATTGAATGACAGAAAAGGATAAAAACGTTTATTTTTCAATCGTAATTGAGTCGGGATTGGATCTCAGTCGAATGTGAATCGTATGTCGCTTAAGTAAAATTAGGAGAATTGGGCCCCAGGACGGACGCAAAACAGCGGGAAACGGTGAGTCAAATATAATTGTTTTACCAATAAGCTGTAGGAAATCACACTTATTAATGGACTTCGAATATAGTACATACTTCTTGGACTTGGAATCTACGTAATCACTGTGGCTCGAGTTTGAATAAATCATGTTCGTTATCAAAATTCTGATTTTAGATAAGGCGATGATGCAATTGATATTTTTACTTTGTTTTATAAAGTCTAGATACAAGATGTTGCTATAAGTATCTCAGTGTTAGCTTTTCTTGCTGTTTAAGAGTATACTTTCGTACTTCATAAGTACCGTATGGCCGCTAATATACGTTTATACAACGTAAATTGTGTACGCAATCATTGTTGACACGGTTCTGTTATCGACTCATTACTTAATGCGTGTTTGTAGATTATGCTTTGAAATGCGTAAGTAATTGACACAATGCGATATTTTGCGTATGTACGTTTGAACTTCAAACTTCAAATATTTATTGTACCATCTGATCGAAGTGTTTAACTAAGGCACATCCTATTCAGCGGGTATTCCCGCTTAGCTTAGGGCTGTAACAAATAAATATAGGTAATTTAATAAACTAAAATCTCGCTATCCCACTGATTATAAATGTGACTTTTAAAATGCACTTAAATATGTTTCTTACTGTTACATTGATGAATGTTTAACACTAACAACTTTTTAAGTCTTTGATTCAATTTATTTACACAATATTTAAATACATAATCATTACACTTGACAACAGTCGAAAGTAGCAAATACTTGTATCTCTATCTATATCTTTGACTTATCAGTTCAAAGATTGTTGGTCAACAGAAGCTTCAACCGTTGTACGTTTATTTATGACTAGCTTCCGCCAGCGGCTTCGCCCGCGTGGAGTGTTGATAAAAAGTAGCCTATGTGTTAATCCAGGTTATCACCTATTTACATACCAAATTTCAATAAAATCGGTCCAGCCGTTTTTGCGTGATTGATTTACAAACATACATCCATACATTCTCACAAACTTTCACATTTATAATATAAGTAGGATTCTTATCAACGTGTGTTAATCTAATCTAACTTGAAGATTGATATTGAAATTAATTTTGTTCTTTGAATTATAATTTTAAAGTTGCCATAAGGAAGAAAAAAACACAATTAGTACAGTACTATAATTTAGTGTTAGAAAAGAAACAGCATTTAAGAAAAATTACATTTAAAAAATTATTACGAACTCAGGCATTTTTACTGCGTCATTGACTCACTGTTGGTACATCATCATCATCATCATCTCAGCCATAGGACGTCCACTGCTGAACATAGGCCTCCTCCTTAGATCTCCACAGATACCTGTTGGAGGCGACCTCAACGCTTTATAACGCTCGAGGCTTTATAAGGTCGTCTGTCCACCTTGTTGGTGGACGCCCTACGCTGCGCTTGCTAGTCCGTGGTCTCCACTCCAGCACTTTTCGGCCCCATCAGCCATCTCTGCGAGCAATATGGCCTGCCCATTGCCACTTCAACTTGCTAATCCGGTGGGCTATATAGGTGACTTTGGTTCGTCTACGGATCTCCTCGTTTCGGATTCGATCACGTAGAGAAACACCGAGCATAGCCCTCTCCATAGCTCGTTGAGCGACTTTGAGCTTTGAGATGAGGCTGATAGTGAGAGACCACGTTTCGGTGCCGTAAGTCATCACTGGTAACACACATTGGTTGTAGACTTTCGTCTTGAGGCACTTGAGGCAGTTTCCCGAAAGTACATCCCTTTGGATATTTTATGTAGACAGTCTGAGTATGCATCAGTCTTTTCTACAGATTCTAACAAAACATGTGTCACGGTACAAATTACAGGCAAACGTTGTGAGGGGATTTTACCGCTTAGGATTTTTTCCTGTTAGCTTCTTTAAAACCATGCTAGAATAGTTTGAGATTTTGTCAGCACTCCCTATTTGTTAACTACTGTTAAACTACTACTACTAAAATATTCAGTTTGTATTTGCAGATAATGCTAAGCCAGTTTATATGCATATCAAATACATGAAGCCAAAATATTCCTTGTTTTAAAACACAAGAGTTCTCTTGAAATTTTTATACAAAAGAACTTACTCATTATCATGTTTGCTAACTTCTTCAGCTCTGAAGGTTGGCAAGTCAGGCCTCCTCTCTCCTGCCTCAATTATTTTGGTGTCTCCATCCTTGTTCTTATTGCTCTTTTTATGGGATTTTTCTGAAATGTAAATGCATAATCTGCAATAAAAATATAGCCAATAATAACATTCTTAGTTATTCACAAAGTTATTTTTAAATATGTTAACCTTACCACATATGACTCAGTACAGTTTAAATATATACTTATAGTATTGAGGAAATATAAATTATTTATCTGACTAACAATTTATTGAAAACATGTATCAATATGTTAAGTTAATTTAAACCAGGGTAAAATAATAACCAATTTTTTCACATAATAACTGTGACTTCCTAATATTAACTTACTATTAACTACATAGCTTGTTGTGATTCCACATTTAATGAATTAACAGTTTGAAACAATAGTTCAGAAAGGTAGAAAGATTTAGCTCTGCTATGAAAAGGTGTGTCACATTTGAGCATAGAATAAATACCTGCAAATACAGTTCCAACAAGCACTGAGCTAAATAATGCTGAGCCAACAATTCTTCTGTAATTACTATCATTTCTTCTTTGTTCTTTATATTCGTATTGTTCTTGATTTGTGAGTTTTACTGCAGTAACAGCTACATTCACAAATTTGTTCTTTTGATGGATTGTTCTGAAATTCAAGGTTGGTAAATTAATATATACCTGATAAAAAGGCACTTAAATAGTTCCTATATATTACGTAAATTACAAAAACATATTTAGGTACTTACCTATTGATATTCCTGAGCATTTGTAAACAAGCTACCAAACTTCAGCTCATACCTTTTATTACCCTGTTCGTAAGATCGTCCTAAGAATCAAACTAGAATATGGTATAGATAATGCACTGTAGAACACATATTAATTCTCACTGACCTACCTTAGCAATATATTTTTCAGCGACATTTTCCTTTCAATTCTTCAAAACACAGCTCGCTTACGACGTTAACATGATAAACTGGTAAAAGTGAAACTGACTGTTATCAACTATCAAAACAGTCTTACAGCCTTGAATAATGCCCTGTTTGTTGCGACCTTTTATCATTTAATCAATTTATCGTTGTTTAAACAACACGGCCAACGCGTAGCGAGATTAAATTAAATTACGAAGTCGATTGATGAAATCGGGCTTATTTTCCCGTGATGACTGATGAAGTGACGACACGGACGACACTAATGACAAGACAATGTCATGACAATGTCAAGGATGGTTTTCAAAAACAGCTGACTGGGAACTCGGGAAGAACTGCGTTTAGTTTTTTTATGCAGGGAGTACTTATACAGGGTTACTGGTAAGTAGACCGCATCCTTTCATGAGGTGATAGTATAGGTAAATACGGACAAATTTGACCCTGGGATACACTGGGCAAAAGTTAACCCGTTTGAAGATAATCGAATTTCGTTGAATTCGAATTTTGTTGTATCCATCGTTCAAGATTTCCGTTATAAAACCCAGGCCTACAAAGGAGTCGAAACTAAAAAATAGGTAGGTAGTAAGGTACTTAGATAAAAAAAGTCACACACAGTGGATGGAATATTAGGGGAGTACTTACCTATGTATTTTCTACCTTCGTCGTAATTAACATCAAAAGTGATTGATGCACTGAAATGCGACAGGTGGTCACTAATAGATATTTATAATTGGATATTTTCGTTAGTGAATATTGTAGCGTTGACATAAAATAATCGATTATGCATCATTTTGATAAAATATGCAGCACTATTATGTACAAACTTCTTGGTCATTTCTTATTTCTTTCTTCAATACCTATCTGCCACGACGGTTTTCGCTTTTGTATTTTGATCTGTAAAATATCCTTGTCGCCCGCGGTCGGTCGCGCAATAGAACAGCTGTCCGCTAGTGCCTGGTCTCGAGGAACGGCTTTACCGAAGCAAGCAAGCGCGGATCCAGCCCTCAAAAAAGGTTGTGGTCACAGCTACTAGAAAATCGGCTAAGTATGAGTGGGAGCATGAACATGCTCATTAATTAACAATCATGCAAGTCGTTTATGAACTTCTGAATTAGATTATTTCCTTTTTCTGAGCATCAGGACTTTGGCATTAGGAATGAAAATAAACTTAGGAGCAGTACCTAAGCCAATATAGGGATATTGGCTTAGGTTAGGTAAGCCAATATAGGGTCATCAGCCTATCGATTTCAAAAGACCGTAAAAGTGTGACATCACAAGACTATTAAGGTTGTGGGCATGCCCATCGTGCCCACAACGGTGGATCCGCCCTTGGAAGCAAGTGCGGAAGAAGCTTCCCGCTGGGCGGATCCTTCCCCGTCCACTTCCCAGGTAAGTTTGCCTTTTTCACTCATTTAGAGGGTCACGGGGTTTCAACGGTAAACAGAACAGATTATGTACCTACCTAATCAAAGAACTAAGTGCGAAGTAATGCTAATAACACATTCAGTAACTTGAACATTGTTTTTAACATAATTAGCAATGGGATGATAGCAGTATTTGTGTGTCCACGTCTAGTCCACGTGAATGATGTGATGGTGTTTACTTTCTTTTCTTTTAATATGGGTCGCTATTTGGGGTTCAGACCCCAGCAAAAATCATGAACGTCCACTAGTAGAGGGAATTACGTTGGTTCCTATATTGCGTTGGGGTTGGGAGTCTATGAACTAATGGTTTACCTACATTTTTCGAAGTGATAGAACGGGTTTCAGGTTTCATTGTGGGGTCCGGTTGCTGTTAGTTATATAGACTATTTGTAGATTAGTGAAAGTCATTACACTAGGACTTGAAGGCATAATTGTAATTGTAAGTATTCAAACCTTAGCCTTCTTCCTTCATGAGACGAATATAAACTAAGAAATTCTCACTAACCTACCAAGTACCTAAGTATTTTATTTTAAGTTATAGGAATTTTTCATGTTTTTTCCGAGCTTGCTAAGTTGCTGGCAAAAGTTAATAACACAAAAAGGCTATAAATTTTAAAATAGGTACCTACACGTTTATAGCTTTTGTTGTAAGTAGTCCTACGTACGTTTGTACGCCGTTAACCTCTTTCTCATGTTCTAATGAGATTTTAAAGACTTAATGCATTAGTTTTATAAGTTTTGCAAATAAAATTGTTGCTGCTGCATCTTTTTCTTATATTTGCATACTATTGGCAAACTTGAATAATTTAGAATATTGACTGCATTCGAAAATAAAACGATGCAGTTCCAATTGTTCCAAATACGTTGTCATTTGTCCCAGATTTTCATATGTCCTGTTCACTAAGGTATTTGTATCTTCCAAAGTATTCCAGTACAACGTTGCTTTGTGACGATAATATTTACTTACGCAATACATACCTCTTTAGAGAGTTTCTCTCTTGTTGTTACACCTATTTATTGACAAGGAACTGCCCTGTTGATTAAGTGGTTTTCTTAGTTTCGATTTCATGGTCGATCCGAAATCACTCTCGAGTTTTAGGAGCTTTCAAAAGACAGTCCGGAGTCTAAAACATGTGGTTATATGTATTGTACCCTCATATCTGAGGTGCAGAGACTTACGAGTCACAATATATGCTGTAGGTTTCTACGTAGCTATACCCATGCCACAATCAAGATTTTTATGAGCTATGTAGGTACTGTAGAGTAGTTAGAAACTCTTTAGTCTTAAGGTTTTAGTCATTATATTTTATACCAGGCTGGACAACTATGTAAATATATTAAAAAAATAATAGAATAGCTTTTTATATTCAAGTTGTTACTTCGCCCCCAATCGTAAATAAACCAAAGTAAAAGTTATTAAATGTTTTCATTGAAATATCCTGAGATCCCCGGGACCGAGCGCGCTACGCGCTACAGTGCATTACCTACAAGTATTCCTCTTTCCTCTCTTAACCCATACCTACATGGGAAAGAACAGTTACATTCCGTCGCGCACAGCAATGCTTTATTGCCCTCCTTACGAGAAATAGCCTCTTCAACTACTAGAGGAATGAAGTTACTTGTGTCCGGAACGTGTAAGGGTGGTCGAGTGTGAACATTGACTTTATAGGTGCCTATAAACTCTGCAGGAGTTAGTATTGATTGGGATTTGCCTTTTTCAAAATTGAGCTTAATTAATTGAGGTTTATTAAGACTCAAAGAAAAATTGCTATAGTCAGGTCATACGTCAAAAAAAAAAAAAAAACCCACCCCTTGTACCTGCCGCTTTGTTCTGGAACCCTTTGTGTACCTACTAAGGCGGGCCGCGGTAAGTAACTCCTTCGAACAAACCCGCAGCCCCAGCAGGTTTCAGCTCATAAGGATTCCCGGTAATCCTCAGCTACCTATGCTAAGATATGCTACTAGCATTCGCTCTTCATGTGCTCCAAAACGGTACCTACATTAAATCTGGAATGACTCATGAAAATATCAAACTTTCTTATATATTTTACGACCCCCTAATTTCTATTTTACGACCGAAATTGCTATCGTAATGGTCTGATTTTTTGAACGAAATAATCGTTCGCTTTTATGTCATTCTTCCATAACGTGTTGAATAGAAAACTATGATTGTAGTATTAATAAAACGCTTTTACGACCTCAGTGATGTGTGGTCATGGAGAACAAAATGACTAGCGGAGGTGCCGTAACGGAAAATTGCCTAAGAAAGCAGCGCGCCAAAATACGGGTGAACAGGGATGAGGAACGTTACTGTTTTCGGCCTTATACGCCTGCTTTGGACCCGACCATTTTTGTAATACCAAAAATCGTCTCCCCGTTAATTCACTTGTAACCGATCGTTTTGGTCGTGTCCACCGTTCGAATTTGACCCAGAAGAAGGCGCCTGACCTACCAGCATTAGGTACGGCATCTCTACTCTTCTTTTCTTACTCCGTGTGTGTGGTAGAGACATATTGTACCTACGCACAGGGCCGAGGCGAACCCCAAAAAAATTGTAAAACGCTGAAAACATGAAAATCCACACAATAGGATATTTAATATAAAGCTGAAGGCTTTATATATACAATAAAGTGCTTAAAGTTATAAAATGTTTGAAAGTTTTCATCTTTTGTCTGTTTCGAGGTGGCAACTATGATTTAGGTGGGCTTTTAAGCATTCAAGTACTACCTACTACCGACTACCGACTTTCTAAACTGTATAGTTATCAGCACGGATATTGAGCTCTCGGCGGAAGAGTGGGGATCGCTTTGCGCACTGTACACATAAGGCAATAAACCAATAAATCGCTTCTGCACAGGTGAAGGTCAGGGCTCAATATCCGTGCCGATAACTATATTTGTATTTTGATTTATTCACTTATATCTCTCGGTGGTAAGATTTTTGAACACATTTTATAACTCAAGAATGGCTGAACTGTTTAAGCGGAAAATTAGATGGCAGGTTGCTTAGAACCGGGAAAAGGACAGGATATTTTTGTCACCATCCGGGACGCGGGTGAAACCGCAGGCAGAAGCTAGTTTCTTATAAAGTCCATAGGTATTCAAGTTTGTGTAAAAAATATCAAAGGCTTTTGAAAAGGAAATGTACCTAGTTTCCCTTAATCAGTAAGTTTACCACAAGTCACAACATTGGCCATTTGTTGGAAATAAAAAAGTCAGCAAAAAACAAAAATAATTAAAGATCTTCCGTATTCCTTAAAGACATTTCTTTAAGGAATAAGTTGAGAAAAATATTTATATATCTGTTCCTCAGTTCAAGACAGTGTAACGAGCTCCTATTTATTACTTCACTTGGGTAGTGTGTCAATAGCAGCGAGCGAAGAAGGCATAAAACAGCTTAAACATAAATGAATTAAGTAGGTAGCCTTTGGACCTTAATACACTGACGAGGTTAATTTAAAACACAGTTATATTTATTTCTGGTGAACAAAAAAGGTGATTTGACCTTCACAAAAGTGTAAGGGTACCTATCTTTAGATTTCTAGGCCGCATATATAAAAAAAAGATAACGAATCGTATTGATGCTCGTCCTTTGTAACTTTTCATATACAGGTATAAATGGAATAAATAAACCCGATATAGAATTTGTTTATTTTTAAATCACTCATAATCAAACACCTGTCTAGTCTAGTTTAAGTTAAACACATCAACAATTTTATAAAACTTGCTAGACAGCCCATGTAATACTTAATTAATCATCCCAAAAGCGATTAATAGTTCAGTAAATATTCCCGCAATCAGTGAGACCCCGCTCCGATCGTGAGGTCCGATTTCCCCGGGACTCGGATCCCGGGGGACGGTTATTGAAAAAGTTAGCGGCGCGGCCGAGGTCTGGCCGTGAATAAATGCTGCGCAAATACGGGAACTACGTATTGAGGGTAGGTACTGGTTACCGGCCGAAGAAATCCAAGGGATTTCGCAATCCGTGTTATTCTTACAGATTAAATATTGGACGACGAATTAAAATGTGTTCGATGTTGATTTCTGTTTTCTTCGCCCATTTTTTTTACAAACCAATACGTTTATTGGTATTGATGATTTTGATTACGTATTGTATCCTCCCACCTTTTCTATTAGGATGAAAATGAAGCCATCTCCCGAATAATAAACAAGATTGAAGGATGACTCATATAATTATGATAACGTTTTCTCAGATGATGGATAAGGTGGGATGGATTTATTGTATAAACTTCGCTTATAATGAAGTTAATACCACCTGACGTGTGGAATAGGATTAAGTTATAAACTGTCATGTTTGAGTTTATTTCAGGTAATTTATTCTGTAATTAAATTCTAAAGTTTTTTAGCGATAGGAACTAGCGATGCCTTAACACCTTAAACTATACAAAGGCATTATATAAATGCTTTAAATTACTTTCTGTTTTAAGTTTTGGTACATCAACTACTAGTCCACCAAGATATATTAATTAAATATTATTAATAGTTTATATACCCTGGAATATATTTTCCATATTGAGTGTACCGACTTGAACAGAGCTTTCCGTTCAAGCTTTTAATGGTCTCGTCCCACTTTCATCTCTTACAGTTATTATAAAACTTTCAGACACGGAAATGATTGCATTTCTACACGTGCCGCCACTTTAAACATTTAACTTTATTTTGTTTTGCAGATTTGTTTTTAATTAAAACAACGTCTTGGAATGTTTATGCAATTTTTTTTTGTAGGGGTAATTGTCATCAAATGAGGCAGAATAGCTATAGTGGAAAAGGGATGATTTCCGTTGAGCTTTATATTTTTCTTGTTTATGGTGGCGATTGTTATGCTAACTTGTACAGTCCTAATCGTATCGGTCCTATGGGACCATCGACAAAAAATTGCGAAGAAAATAATTATTTCGTCGTCATTCACATCGATCAGAAATTTTAAGTGACTGATGATGTAAGTTCTGAAAGCAACAAGCGCGTAAGCAAGGCATATATCATACATACCAGTATATTGTAGTGCAATATTTCATTTGGAATAGTTTGTCAGCGGTCGGACGGTTGGTCGATCTCGTTAAACTAAACTTACGCAGATCTATTACGTATCACTAACATAAAAGGAATAGCAATGGCAATAGAAATTGACAATAAAAGTTTGCTGAACATGTTTTATTTATTGAAACAGATTGGCATTTATGGACAAGTATACGCACCAGTTTCCAAATATGAGAGAATAGGTGGAGTCAGATAATTAGGTATATCTTTACCATAAATAAAATCTAAATGACCAAAAGTGGTATCAGAAAGTACACACACCGAAACATTTTTTAATTTTGATGCAAGATATTTGACGTCTGTTACGTTGGCAACATAATCATTTTCACTGGCGAATAATACCCATGGCATGGTTGTAGGAGATAAATCGTACAGTGGCGGACTCCTCTTTTTATATGTAATGAGATTTTTAACTAGCCCGTAATCATATTCAGAGAAACCGTTATTCTGGATCTGTCCCCATCTGATAAAGTTCCTCAACGAAGTGCCCGAAGGAATGTGACCAACGACCACAGGCAAAACATCTTCAGTAATCTGGAACTTGTTATAACCTAAAACTGCGAAGATTAACACAGAACAGAATGGATAAGATAGATCAGTGGTCCCACATAGAAGTTCTGCGGCGTTATTAACTAAACCATTACGTTTCAGTACTTCTACATTTAGTAAGTTGTCAGTTAGCGTCAATCCTGGGGCAAGAATACTCTGAAGCTTAATTATGATGAATCTAGAGTGATCTAACCAAGCTGTCGGTGAAAGCCCAAAGCCAACTTTGATCTTCGCATTGTACTCAGGTTTCTTTGCGCAAAGAATTAATAACATACTCACTCCTTGTGAATGAGCTACGTACGATAACTGTGTTTCGTTTGTTTCTGATAAAACGTAATCTATAGCTGCTGGTAGATCATATAGTGCCATTTCGTCTACCGAGAAGTCCCAGAATTCTGAATCACTATCGGGATTGTAGGTTGTGTGGTTTCTGCTGTAGAAATTTCCCCTCACATTGGGAGCCCAGATATCATAGCAGTTGTCGGCATAGACGTAGCAGTGAGCCTTACCAGGACCTGGTATGAGGCAGTCGTCGGCGCTGAGGTAGAGGCCGTGGAAGAACATTATGACACCTTTCGAGGCATTACAGCTTGCTTTGATGGGTAATCTGAACAAGCCCAGAATGTATCCATCTTCAGTGGTTACGTGATGATGTTCAGCTGTATAACCGTCGTAGTTTGCCAATTCCACAAAATTTAAATCCTGCCTCGGCGATGTTCCAAAGAGAGATGCCGTGCTGTTATCATCGCATAATACTGTGTGTATTGCGTACCACAAGCTCACTAAGTATAGCAAATTCATGACTGTAGACGAGTATCTGCAAAAGTTTACAATTTTATGTTAACTTCTTAAAAATAAAAAATAAAGGTACCTTATAGCTACGAATATGTTAACGCACACTTTACTGCTCTCGTACTTTGCCGTCAACAACAACCGGTAGAAAATAATTAAACATGTGCGTGCGTAAACCTCTACATTTTAAATGGCTTTTTATCTGTCTAGGATATTTGATAACAGTCAAATATCATATAGCCTAAAACAAGTACCTAATTTAGTTAGTTTCATTATCTTATGCAAAAAAAAAAGTTTATTGGCGTAGTTTTTCGGATAAGAGTGAAATAAATAACGTTTTTATGGAGATTAAGAATATATTTTGTTGCAAGTTGGCTTGTTGTTAGCCAAAAAAGGAGGCCTAGCACAAACGGAACGATGTAACTATAACGTTACGGTCACTGATTTTGAATCGCAATCCAATAATTACTTAATGTTTAAAATGCAAAAAGAACTATTAAACTACATTCATAAAAATGAAGATAGACCTACTGACCTAAGTTGACGAAGATTTTATATGGTACATAATTCTAGTCCACTATAATTAGAATATTTTTTTGAGAGATCACTGATTTCGCCAGATTCTTTTTACTGGCTCTTCACAGAGAAAAAAGTTAAAGCTAAGTTAACAAATACTAACGGCCAGTTTCTTCATCAAAAGTTAAAGTTAAAGTAATGTCTAAAGTAAAAGTAACGGTCAAATTCGTTTTTTCAAGGCTAAACTGACAGCAAAATTCATAGAAAAATTGAATTTAACCGTTACTTTTACTTTAGACATTACTTTAGCCATAACTTTAACTTTAACTTTTGATGAAGAAACTGGCCGTAAGACATTTTGCCAACATATTACAACAAAAAAAAATTGTACTAACCTTTTTCTGGCATGCGTGTTGAGACCCAGTCGTTTCCTCAGGTGATGAACGTGCTCGCTATTTATTTTTGTAATTATTCACCTTATATATATCACCGAAAAATTACCATGTTCATTATCTTGCGATGATGCAGGAGTTTTATAATGGTAAGGATTTTTGCACACGAGTTTGTTTTACATAGTTTTTGAATTACGATTTTGCTTAAAAGTAACAATAGCTTCATTCGCTTTCATTCAGTGAGCCTTTTATATATTTTATAGAAAATTAATTACTTCAAGGACTTTCAAAATTTTCAAAAAACGTTACCATTGGTTATTTTTCTAAAAGTATTATATAATGTTGTCCCATTAAAACCATTTTTGTCAGAATGCACTTTTAAAAAATTATTTTCATATTTTGAGACTTATGCAAATGCGTAAATCGCAATCTGTCAGAGTTCATTGGTAAAAATTTTCTCCTCAACTGGGCTTGTGATTGTCTAACTAAGCGCATATTTTTATGAAATGCATATTTATCTGGAAACCCAGAAACAAAAATTACTTATTTCATAGAGTGATTCAGCAAATGGAATATGTTAAATACCATTATAAGAATAATAAACCATAGTTACCAGTTCTTGTGGATGAGACCTACTTACTTGTTTTTTTTTATTGAATTGAAACTTTAAATTAGGAGTGAAATATAGGTTGATTTCACTACGCTGTTAAAACTATTCAAGCCAGGTAAAGGAAAAAACAAACTTATTTCTTGAACTTTGTAAAATGCCTATACCTACCTACATATAAACGGGTACGGCACTTATACCTAGACAAATGATGATTAAAATAAATTACTTGGTCATGTCGTAAAGATATTGTGTGTTCTCGTTTATTTGAACAAATGTCTCAAAATATAAGTAAAGATCATTATACAGGAATTAATTTTAAGCAGTGCGCAAAAAAAACTGGTGGTTCAGAATCAATAACATATCGGCATCAACAGTATTTCTCTTTTTATTTTTTTTATCCGCCCTAAAATCAGCACAATATGGACACTAACTATTCTTACGCGAGGCGAGCTGCGGCTCGCGTCAGTAAATCGGTTCAGCGTTGCCGCCGCGCCGTGCCTAATATGACGACTGTGACCATATAATCGATTACAATATAAACATCTTTCGCTATCCATAACTTTTGAACTGAAGCCAACAAATTTAGAATCTAAGGCGAACAGCACCTCTCTATTTTATAATACGGCGAGTATTAATAAATTAACTTTAAGACAGACCAAAAAGAGTAAATAAAAAAAAAACAAATTCGCCCTTTATTTTGATAGCCCATACAATTTCTATTGGCATACGTAATACACGCACGCGTGCACGGAACATTAGGGCAACGCAATGGTGCGGCTGAGATCCACTGGACTTCGGTCGCAGGAATATGTTCACGTATAAACATTCATACCTAAAGTTATAGAGGTAGGTAGGTAAGTATTTTAATCAAGCCACAGTTAAGCAAAGAATGTGTAAAGTCTCGGAGTAGGTAGGTATACATAGTCTGCCTTGGAAAATGAAAAATAATGTATTAGGTACACCTGGAAATTAAGATTTCTTCAATAAAAACAAGAACGAAGAAGGGCACGATTAACAAAGACGCAAGTGGAATGTCAACTTAATATCATCTGCTTTATCAGGCAAGTTATAATTCCGTTAATATAACTCTTAATTTAAACTGATAGCTGTATATTACTTTATTATAGCAGCATAATCTGCGTTTATCAGTGCAGGGCACAGATCTTGTCTCATACAGAGAAGAAGTGAGCGTTAAAACCACGTCTGCTCAAGGCGGATTGGTGATTTTTAACCAACGTAAATAAGAAGGTTCTCAGCTGAACCATTTTGAAGCAGTTTTCAGCATAATATTTGTCAGACTTAGAAGAAGGATTTAGGTTAGTATTAAAGTCGGTTTATTGTTTTATTTTGACATTATCCAAGCTACATTTACCTCTACCACTTTCGAACGAAAAATTACGTCGTCGGATCTGCATTTGCATCCACACGCTTAGAGATGCAGGTGATTTTTCCTCTAAGTTACCACATATACCTTTCTGCCACCATAAACAATACTAAGACCTTACAAGGAACCTTGCATTTTCCTCTACCGTTTGCACAAATCTAAGTAACGTAGCTATTCCTTCCGGGTATAAAGAGCCAGGATTGTGCATTGCTACGCAAATAGCGAAGATGCTCACTAGGGCATTAGGTTATAGATGCAATGTAGGTGCAACCAATGGCGTGGAAGATACGCTAGCTTAACAGGATTAATATTAATTGAGTTTGAAGATTTATTGCTTTTTGTGTGCTTTTGGGTTTGTTGGTAAGTTAGGAAAATGCGCGGGAGTAGAGTCCTTCCTTTTTAATATGGCAACCAATAAAATGAATCAGAAATTGCGTGTTATATAATAAATAAAAAATAATAATATAACGAGAAATTTTATGTGAATAAAATTCTATAGACGAGTCATATACTTATATAAAAACTATTTAAATAAATAAAAATGCATCACTGCTTTGTTTTCTTCCTTAAGTTCCTTAATTATAATGACAAGTACCTACAGATTTCAATAAAATTTGTGTTTTTTTTTTTTAATTTTGTTTCAAAAAGCCTTAAGAAAAAAAAAAATTGTAACCGGATTGTGGAAATCTATGTAATATATGAAATATGATCGTTCTATTTGCAATACCCATTTCTTAAATGTTACCTACAACATTTTTATATGTAAGTAAAATCTTACTTAATCTACATGATATAAAGCTCCCTATCATCAGATACTTGTCGTTTTCCCATGTTACATGGGAACTATTGACCGAACAGGGATAAAATATAACCTATGTTACTCCAGAAGACAGCAGCTTTTCAAATAGTGAAAGAATTTTTTAAATCAGTTCAGTAGTTTCGGAGCCTTTAAGATACAAACAAACTAAAAAATGTTTCCTCTTTATTATAACATATTAGTATAGATTCCTACAACATTACCAAGCGCAGTTACTGGTATGTATCAGTCAGGCGGAGTAGTGAGTACTAGGTAAACAGGAATGTTTGAAGGCAGTCGCTACTGCGGACAGTCGAGTGCGAAAGTGCGATGTGGCATGTTGAGCCGAGGCGATGCTTGATGCTGGGGAGAGATCGATAAGTGAAGATAAATACTGAAATGTACAGATGTGCACAAAGCTATTATTAGTAAATTATTTATACATATACAAAACCTTAAAGATTACGAAAAACTCGCACGCTATAGAAAATGTAAATCGAAGAAACACATAATATAAATTGTTTTCATTAACATTTGAAAATCGAACCTCTAGCGCTCTAGTTTTTCGCGCCATACACATATACCATTCAAAAGCAAAACAACCTAAGTGCTTGGTTTATAAGTTTGCGTTTGTTTCGACTCTCTTTGAACCAAAAATACCTACATTATTATGAATTAGTTATCTTAAAGCCAAGTCCAAGCATTATTACATTGGCGCCTGAACTTGGAATCGATAGTACCTACGCACGGAATGTTGCAAATGAAAGCGTTCACTATTATTGGGCAAATTAACCGCCGCGTGCTTCGAACGCGACCGAACCAAGTTCGGAGACGGACAGTTTGTATATGTTTGTTTATTATCTGTGGTATTCTGGGTATGCTAGATCTAGGTCTATGCCAAGTTTACGGAGACAACTATTTGAATTATTTGGAGGCAAAAGTTTGTTATTCTATTAATTCCAGTTATTTAGCGGTAGTGTCGTGATTTGAAGGACTGCTGTTTTTTTTCTTGCGTAACTCAAGATTTTAAGATGATTTTATAAATGTTGTGTTGATTTCTTTTACATAACGAGGATGATTTTGAACAGTATCTTCCTTGTCAAAGGTAAATTAATCAAAATAAGTCTACTAAAAGTTATCATACTTGAATGTACCTAACAAAGTTACTGTTACCAGTAAGTCTCATCAACCAAACCTTTCAATAACGTCATGTTGTCGTATCCTATCTCAAGGAAATATGACGACACCTAATTTAGAAAACTAAATTTGATATTCCGTCGGCGCAATATGAAGTTCATATAGGCAGACTATTAGCTTCGTGGCGTGGCGTGGCGTGGCGAGGATGATGGATGACGGCTTCACATATTGGCTGAGGAAATTGTGTTGCAGCCGCCGATCCAAATTGTATTACGATACCTTGTAATGAGCTCTCAATTTGTATACCTTATTACGTTTCTGCGTGATTGTGGAAGCTTCCTGCTTTGTAAAGGGAAGCATGTAGTTGTAGAGAATTAGAACGTCTAGGTCTAGGGCAATTCGGTTTCTACAGAATTAAGGAGTTGTTTACGGGAAAATATTTGTTGGTACAAGATTTAACGAAGTAGGTAATGCCTTATTAGATTTTTGATGTGTATATGTAAAGTGATAATGGACAATTGGACATAAACTTTGTTCTTTGTATTTTCTATTAAAAACATATAAAGACAAGGGCCTTCCTTCCTTTCGGTTAGTATCTTTATAGTGTTATTTTTCAAGATTAAATTACATTTTATAATTGAATGCAATGAATAAATTAATATCAGGATCCATTTTCCGAGTGTTGTATAGAAACCTGTTATTGAGGAAAATTGGTGTGTACCCACAAAGCTCGTGCTGCTGGCAAGTTGCCAAGGGAATAAATATCTGGATTTCTCTGTAAACTCAAGGTCAAGCTATCAATTGTACACGTGTGAAAATATAAGAATGTAACACTAAATTTTATCACTCGCACGCTTTTTGCAATGGGGAGTTGAACCGCAGAAGGTTCGTAACTCCTTGACAAATGAACACATGCCTTGTCAACACAATATGGATTTTGATTTTGAATATTTTTCTGTGTAATACAGCATATTGCATACTAGTTATTTACTGCTATTTCACTTAAGTATAGCCTGATAGAAATATCTACTTCACATAATCATTCTTCCGCAGTGGAACTTACTCATATTGACTTTTCACAATCAGTACCCTTCTATCAGGTACACCTTCTGGGCTTCAAACTTCAATTTGTCAAGCTTGTTATGATTTTAGCGATTATTATTTTCTCCTTTGTATTCCATCCCCTGGTAAAACGTCTCATGTCGTAAAATGACATTTACGTTTTTTACGATAAACTGGAGTTATTATACTCTGTGGCGGCACTTTTCATTTTTATTTGCTGAGGGCAAACTTGAATATACCTTAATAAAATACATGTTAATTTAAGATTGGCTCAGTAGCGGAGAAGGATGACACAAGTTGAAGCCCTCCATGCCATTGACGGCGCTTTACACTAGCGGATTTACCGGGCTGAAAATAATTGGCAACCAACGAATCAAACGGTGACACGTGAAAGCGCTCAACAGGATTTTTATTGCTCAGGTATTAAGTCGCGTAAAGAAAACCGCGCAGAAAATCCGCTAATGTGAAAGCTATGTATAAGAGGAAAATGTTTAAAGTTAGTACAAAGCTTTGTAGAGGAATATAAAAGCCTTTATAAGCTCAAATACGATTTTAATATTATCAACCAATGCGTAGCTAACTTTATTAATTTGTTAGTAAAAGTGATTTTATTAAAAGTGAAGTGTTCTGTAGTTGGGTTCGACTAAACAATTTATCGTTTGTGGTGGTTGAACAATCAGGTGGAACTTCTAAATTAATTTCAATGTTCGACACTCGCATGGGTTAATGTAACTCAAATACCTATCTATACTAATATTATAAAGCTAAAGAGTTTGTTTGTTTGTTTGTTTGTTTGAACGCGCTAATCTCAGGAACTACTGGTCCGATTTGAAAATTTCTTTCAGTGTTAGATAGCCCATTTATCGAGGAAGGCTATAGGCTACTTTTTATCCCGGTACGGGAAGTAGTTCCCACGGGATGCGGGTGAAACCGCTGGCAGAAGCTAGTAATAAATACATAGCTTTGAATCTTCTTGATGCGTAGGTATCAAATAATAACCTTTTGCTATTATATTAATGTCTGATAGGTAACGATTAAAAATGCTATCAAAATTATTTTACAACTGCAAGATCAAAATCACAAATAATTTAACGTTATTAAACTAATCGTACAAGTTTCTTACATGAAAATCTTGACTGTTGAGAAAGTTTTAAGACATTACAATTCATAACAGTATCCCGGAGCTGAAAAATCTACAAAATGAGCACCATTTTATCGTGTATTTCACCTCATTCCTAACGCAATGGGCTGTGGTATTGAAAACATGGACGATGGTACAAAATCGTTGGGTTATGATGAAGGACAAACGCTTTTTGTGACCCTCCACTGTGACGGACATTAAAAGGGACAACTTATGTGGACGGTATACTAACGGCAGTATATTTTAATTTCATTTTTTTTAAGGACAATCGTGTGATTGACAGTTGTAACGAAAGAATGTCTTTGCCCAGCAGTGGGACAATTCAGTCTAGTCAGCCTTTTTAGAGAGACATGTTTTTAAAAAGAAAAATAATTTTATGACTGTAAGCTTTTGTATATTTTAAAGAAAGCGTCAAAAATAAGAGGTCATAAAAGCAAAAAGCCAACGTCACGCGGTATTCCCAGGCGGTCACCCATCCAAGTACTAACCGCGCCCGATGTTACTTAACTTCGGTGATCGGACGAGAACCGGTGTTTTCAACATGGTATGGACGTTGGCGACTGTTCAGATGAAGTTACTGTTTGGTATCAGTAATATTGGCAGTTTTCCAACCATAATTTATTTTTTTAGATACTCAACTAAAATGCATTCATCGTCTACACCGACTTTACAGTACGCTACAGTGCACAGTTTCATTGTTTTATTAGAGAACATCAATTTCCAAACATGAGCTATACCTGGATAAAAACCTAGGAACCAAACGCCCAAGCGTGAACCGACCGTGAAAACCCGTCTGTTTTCATTGCATATTTGTTTTCAAACTTTAAATCCGTACCACCTGCTTAATTTTTTGTCCAAAGTACATTTAAATAAGCCTTCTTAAACTAAGCACTCACTGTTAAAAACTAGCGTAAACGAACTAGTGTGTGCACCCCTTAGTAGCTACATACTCGTCATGAATGTGCCATTTCACACCGAACGCTGGCGTCTACAGGGTGTATAATAAGGGACATTCTTTATTTTTTCTCCACGATTATAAGGCGATTATTCCTAACGTCATGACGTTAGGAATAATCGCCTTACGTTACGTACGTTAACACAATGTCACGCTAGTCACATCTACAAAAAGGTTAGCTAGTTTTCAGTTTTGTACATGTATTTTACGGAAAATAATAAATGCTCGACAAAAAGGAAAAGCCTTTCATTTATGCATGCTTCCATACAACTCTGTCGTTATCAAAATCGATGACACATTAACCAAGAAACCATGACAAATGGACAAACAATACGTATAATTAATTAAGAAAAGTTTCTCCTACATTTAGAAAACTTATCTACCCACGATTTTCCACGTTTAAAAGTCTGCCATATTATAAACGTCCTGTTGTACTAATCATAATAGTCAGACATGAGAAATTAAATGGATAATGTACTCTAACAATTTCTCTTGGCAACATAATTATTCCTAAAAACATGAATTGGTATAAAATGAAATATTACGTCGTGGCGAATCCCCGTGCCTAATGGACAGACCTTTTTGTGGCCATTAAAACTAAGTCAATATGAAAGAATTTTAAAAACTTTCTTCTACAATAGAGGAAAAAAGAGATCCAATAGTTTTTTTATGGACCTGTGGGTTTCAGATCTTTCAAGGAGTAAGATCGTATTATAATTTGAATATTCTAAGACGGCTGAATCTGCAAACCATTGCCTGAAGTTTCAACCCTGTTCCGAATGATAATGTGCTTTCAACTAGTATTGAGTTACTACTTTCAGATGGAGAAATTCCAGGAAGAAAATAATAGATATAAATCACATGAAGTTGAGGTCTTTATTTCGAAGATAAGTTTGTAACTTGATGTGCAGTAACTTTGTCACATTCATCAAGATAGTAGGGCAATGGTAGCTATCATTTATTTTCTTTAAGGAATTTAGAAAGAAAATAGATAAGGTGAATTAAACCCTGAAAATCTTTTAGTACGTTAATTACTCGCTCCTCGCATAGCCTCGTCCAAAACGTTTTATTCGTGTCACGTACCGTCCCTCTCATATTTTTATTGTCCGCAACAGCTTAAGAAAATGCCCCTCACTGAAAAACAAGGGCTTTTAATGGTTTTCTGTGAAAACAATATGAATTATTGAATAACTCTTGTTTTTTCCATTGTGATGCTATTGTTCAAAGGCTTTGAGTTTTGTGATTTAGAGCCGCGAAGACTTTCAGTCCATTGCGGGAAAATTCCTGTACTTGTACTGAAATGGAACGAGTTTCAGTCATCTTGTTGACGATTATAGAATGTGGGTACAATTCGGTTACAATGTTGGTTCAGCGGAATATATATGCCACTTGTCACAACATATGAGTATACAAGCTGTTGATTTGCATGCGTGCCACATTCAAGGACGTAATTATGCTAATGATTCTCGACCCAAATCAACAAAAAAATTGGTACGTAATTTTATTTTTTTCGGAATTCCGTCAATGTCATCTAGCCGTATTTAAACTTGGCGCGTGTGTTACTGGCCTAAAAACCATGCTGCGCCCTCACACAAACGCAAACACAAAGCATACGCAACGATCATTCATAAACATTCATAAAATTGGATTACTTCTGAAATACTATATACATTACAATGACAAAAAAAGCAGTGCATGTTAGCTATTTCCCGTCTACTGTAATTCCAGTCGATTATTTACGTATTATATGTCCTCCTCCTGAAATATGGCACAAATGCAAATCAACACCTTGTATAGAGAATTGAAGACAAGTTTAGTTATTGGAAAAATATTAGTGGACCCGATCTGGCAAGCGAATTAAGTCACTTTATACTACCAAAGGCTCATGTACCTAGAAGACATTTCGAGCAATGATTTTAGCGTAGAATTGCTATAAACGATTACCCACTACCCGCTAGAAAAAATAACTGAATTCTATCTCTCAGGATTTCACAAGGTACACAAATTCTTTATTAAAACCGTGTTCATGTCCAAAGAATGTTTTATTGGACATGGCGTATGTGTCGCTTACTGCACTGAATGCCCGCGGCGCGACGTGTTTCGTATAAAAGTGCAATAATTTAAACATTCAAGCGGTCAGCGCTGCAATCTGGACAGCTGGACCGCTGGACCGCTGGACAGCTGGACCGCTGGACCGCTATTAAACGTGTTTGTGGGGTAACGCTCGTTCACTATGAGGGAGGTTAGATTTTCATGGCTGAATTGGGATTTTTTGGTGAAAATTAAAATATTGAAATGGTGTTTTGATGAAGCTGACCTTTGAAGGGACATCAAAACAGTAGGTAAGTTTACCAAGAGACACGCACGGTACCAACGTTTTATAAAAAACAGCTGTTTAGAAATTTTCCTGTAATATGCAACTCCGTTCATACCAGCCTGGATTTTTAGTAAGTTTGTCTGATATTCTATTGTCAAAAGAGATATACGAGGTTCCGTAGTCAGCAGACCAGAAAATTTTTAAACTTACCCAGCGTAAAACAATACAACCGCACAGCACGACTGAAAGAAGAACTGGCCAATAAATTGTGCCATTTCCAAGCCATAAATATCAAAAGCTATATATTTTAAATAAAAACCTGGAACAACGAACTTTGCCCGGACTAAGCTCTAAAATATTATAGCGTGCTTAATCCTAGCGTGCATCTGCGATTCCCAACTAAGCCCATTAAATACTAAACTAACTTATACTTGCAGGTGATATGTTCCTTATTCCATTGTAATAAGGACTGTTTTTCTATCTTAATTGGTAGCTCCAAAACAAAGTTGCTTTTGCATTTTACGTAGACTTTATGACGTTGTACTACGGTTGGTAATTGCAGTTGTATATTGCAAGTAATTTTGTCTGAACTTGTTGCATACGACTCCGGAGTTTGCTAGCGCCAGTTTTATATTTACCAAATGGCTGTATGTGGTTTTGTTTAGGATATCTTAGGATTTAAATTGTTGGAAAAATACCAAACAAGTAATTTTGTCAGACACGAGAGTACGCATAGTAGTAACACTACAGACTAAACAGTCCGTAGACTGTCAATCAAAGTTTTCAGTCCATTCGATACCGGACAAATACATGATCTTTATTAAGTGCGTACCTACTTCATTCATCTTCACACTGATACCCAAACCAACTAACGGCCGACTAAAAGTCCGTAAGGATTGTAAGGAACGACTTTTCTTGGCTCATTATTTTTTATGCCATATATATAGTGACCTTTATTTTTCTTTTTTTTATGTGGAAAAACATTTTCTTTTTATAAGATGACCCCTCCTATTGTGGGTGCAGCGGTAGGGTTTCAAACTTTTACTTACCAAAACTCTTTCTCTCTCTTTCTTTCTCTCCTTTGTGTACCAGGGCCGCGATAACTCTTAGGAATAATCTCGCTACAGCCCATAGCATGATAGCGTAGGAGAATCTCTTTCGGCTAAAGAGATTCTTCAGGGAATAAGGCCGTGCACCTTTTTTCCATGTTTTAGATAAACTATTTGCTGAATATTACCTTACATTTTCTTCGTCCTCGAGAAATTCTCAGAAGGTTTAGCCTCTGCAATATAAATGAAAAGTCTTTCTTTTTTATAAATAAATGTTAACATTACTTTAACATTTATTCTTTCGTAAAAACCAGTCTGCTAGGTTTTAATAATATGAAAGGTGACATTTGAAAATGGTCTTTTCAAGAGTTCAGATTTCACACGTAGGTTACAGGTATTTGTACAAATAAATAACTACAGACTTTTAAATAATTAGATGGGTTGGTTCATGGAAATAATTATAAAGTCTTTACTAAGTGTATAGGTAGGTATAATAATTTTTTTCGTAAACAATTTTGGTAAAGAATGCATTTATTCAATTCAAAGTTACATCTCATGACAACCAGACCGAGACCATACTTGTATTAATAAAGGGTTATTTCCACAAGCATCTTACGACCTTTAACACGCCTTTACTTTTCAACTGCAATCCCTAAGTAATGTTCATTTGAAAGTCTCGGCCGTTTTCTAAGAATTTCACGGGACTGCGGTTTGCGTCCAATCTCAAGACGGCAATACCAGGGAACTTCAACCAGTACACTTTCTATACTGTGACAAATTCAACGAAATGCCATTAGAGAACTCGTAAAACTTATTGGCTCTATTCAACCTTTTAATTTCAACATTCTGAACGTGATTTGTTTTCTACGTGGAAAGAAATATCTGGGTAGCCATTCTCTTTAAACGTAAAAAGTTAAACGTAAAAACGCATTTCTCAAAAATGAGTTTACCTAAATTCAAGCACCTCCATTCAAGGATTTCCATCATCAGATCCTAACACTGAAGACAATGGGATAGCCTGTCTCAATGTAGGTAAGAAAAAAACAGAGTAATTTTCCGTTTTTAAAGCAATGCGTTTTTTACACACTTATCACCCACTCTCACTCCATCTGGACAATGCTTTGCATTAGGTAAGTATCATGAATGGCTTACTAAGTTTCTTCTGCATGTTCACTGCATTCTGCTGACTTGTTCGATACGTCGGAATTCTAAGATACACACAGGTGGCAGGTGAACAGGCGGAACTTGTTGATATGTAGGATATATAAATTGTCCGTTTTCAGTCCCCCACTCTTGTTCGCCACTGGGGTAAGGCACAAATGCACAGCACGTCAGCTCAAATGTTATACAGCACACAATTATTACAGCTTTGTAATTCATCTTATGAGGTTCTCGTCCAACTGTGAGACAATTAGAGATATACTGAAGTATGACTACGAAGATCAATGTGAAAATGTTAGTGAGGACGTGGTTTAAATATAACAAATTTCGAGAAAAGTTAACATTTTTATCGTTAATGAGGTAAATACATGATTGTAAGAATAAAGGAAATTTATATTGATTAAAAGCGTATCGGGACCCGGTGTTTATACAATCTCGTCACTACTACGAAATATCTTGGATACAGGTGACTAAGTTTAGTAATGTTGAAGAAAAACATCTTGACCGTAAGCATGCTCATTAACGGTCGTTCGTTCTCTATATCTTTCTTCTAGTGCATTTGGAACTTTTCACGTATGTACGCGTCCTCGCCACTTCTCCTGCGTTTTATATTTCTATGGAACCATAATAATATCATCATTTGTTAGTATCAGTCATCATTTGTTAGTATTAGCCATAACACAGTCAATGTGTAACGAACTATTTAGAAAATATCCTAATTACGTAATTAGGTACTTTCTTTATGTTTAGTTTGAGTTCACGTCACGACAATACTAACAATTAATGATAATTATTGTTCCATAGAAATATGAAACGCAGGAGTAGTGGCGAGGAGGCGTACACGCACTTAGTCACTGGTGTCCAAGATATTTCGTAGTAATGATTAGATTGTTGAATGACACTATTAATCAATGTTTCCTTCTTTCTTACATTAATGTATTTATCTCATTAAATAACGATAAAAATGTTTACTTTTCTCGAAATTTGTAATATTTAAACCACGTCCTCATTTACATTTTCACATTGATCTTCGTAGTCATACCTTAGTATACCTCTAATTGTCTCACAGTTGGACGAGAAACTCGCAAGATGAATTACAAAGCTGTAATAATTGTGTGTTTTATAACATTTGAGCTGGCGTGTTGTGCATACTATTTGCCTTACCCAGGTGGCGTGCAAGTGTGGGGGAATGGAAACGGACAATTTATATATCCTAATTATGAACACGTACCACCTGTTTTCGATCCTAGAACCGCGACGTATCGTGATGCAATGGATGCGAGTTACTGTCCACCGGGAACTGTTAGAGTAAATGGGATATGTGTAAAAATAATGTAGTGCTCTTAGAAATTGTAGTTTTTTGTGGTGATAGTAACACGAGTAAAATAAACCTAAAAATAAGTTTATGTGTGTGTAACAACCTGTTTACTAAATATACCATTAAGTGTTTGTTTTATTTATGTTCAGTTCATGCCACAGCTATTTAATTAAGAATCATTAATTAATGATATTTGGAAGAAGGACTGTTGCTGCTTAGCATACTCTCCATTAACTAGCATAAACTAAACACTTACGTGAAACGTTATATGAAACAAATCATTATTCGAATTCACAACTCGCATTCTTAGATGAGACCATAAAAAATATGTAAAAAAAGGAGTTATTAAAATCATAAATTATTCCGAACATTTATTTAGGTAAAGTTGAGTTTCATCAGAAAACAAACTCGGCATCAGTTTATAAGCTTATATTTTGAGAATTCGGCTTCAAAACCTCTCACAGTTACTTGAGAAACCCGCAAGTAGAAATACAAAACTGTATTATTAGTGTGTTGTATAACATTTGAGCTATCGTGCTGTGAACATGTGACTTACCCCAGTGGCGTGCAAGTGTGGATGCAGAAAGTACAAGTTACAGAAATGAACAGAGATGGTCAAGAAGTACTCCATGCTACCAATGTCAGACCACGTCATGGCTATGGTGCGGGAGCATTCAGCACCAACTCGGTCGCCGCTGGGGCATACTGCCCAGAGGGTATTAGAGTAGGTGCTAGGTGTGTGCAACCACATTAATCCAATTCCACGTATAACAGTATCTTATTTTATAAGGCAATTTTTAACTTCGCACGTATTTGGGATTTGTAGGTATAAGATTTGTAATGGGAATAAGATAATATGAAGAATCAAATCTGTGTTCAAAATAAGATCTATGCTTAAGTTGAAAGACGCTTCATTCAGACTTTATTTATTATCATAATTTATGGTATATTTTATCCAAAACTGGAAAACCTTGTGTCTATGTGTGAGTCATAGACCGGTATCGGTTCTTGAGCTAGTTTATATATTATTCCTTTAGCACAAATCTCATAGTTCTTTGGGAAACTCACAAGATGAATTACAAAGCCATAGTATTAGTGTGTTGTATAATATTTGAGCTGTCGTGCTGTCGATATGTGACTTACCCCAGTGGGGTGCAAGTGTGGGTGCAGAAAGTCAACGTTATAGAAGTGAACGAACACGGCCAAGAGGTACTCTCTCCCAGTTATGGAGATTTCGAAATCCCAGATTTTGATGTAAGAAATGCTGTGTTGCCATTTAACCAGCAGAAAGTTGTAGTTCGGGTGGAAAAAGTTGAAGGGTACGAGTTGTATGAAAAACCGAAATTAGAGGTATACTACGCAGCAGTTGACGCGAGGCACTGTCCAGGTGGAGTGAGAGTGGGTGACAAGTGTGTGAAAAAAATGTAGAAGCTGTTAGTTGTGTAAAATCATGGTATTAAAAACTTACGGAACGAAAACTACTAACGGAAATTTGCTTGTTTTTTATTTTACCTACGTGAAGACAGACTGGATAGGATATAAAATACACTCCCGAGCAAAAAAATGGAATCACCCCCTTGCGCTATACAAATTCAACGATTGCCAATGATACAATATTTACAGTTAAATGTTTATGGTTTCGTTTGAAAGCCTATACTTTTAGCAAGGGGGCGATTCCATTTTTTTGCTCGGGAGTGTAGATAAAACAGTGTTTAAAATAGGCAGGAGGATACAAAATAGTAGAGTACACACTAGTTGTAGGGCTCATGTTAAATACGATCACTTCTAACATTAGTCCTGCTACCTTGGTATCGATCTACACGCGTTAAAAAAGTTTAAAGTTCAACAAATGTCAATGACGATTAGTCATTTTGCTAGTGACGTCACGGTTAAGCCAATGTTTTGTTAAATATTATATTATCAATACGTATAAATAAATATTACCAATAATGTATACCACTTAACAACGGGTAGTACAGTCCTACTAATAAACGAATGACCATGTACTAGGACAATATAACTACTTATATGAGATGATTTCTAAAAACTAGTTTACTTAAATTCGGGCACTTATACAACATGTAACTTAATTAACGCACATCCTGAAATTAGTTTGTTCAGAATCGTTTACTGAATCGATTTATATCATTTTTAATATAGGTAATTTTTTATCCCAAAAATAATTAAAACTACGGAAATTATTGTCATATTAACCCTGTACAGTTAAAACGAATTCAAATAGACCGTAACTCAAAGTAATAAGACTTCGTGTATTGTCGGCTTTTTCCGTAGTTTCGTTATGTTGTGTCGAGTCGAGCGGCGCGCGGCGCGATATTTGCGTGCGTAGTAGTACGACCAAAAAGTTCTCCAAGAATTGGTATAACTAATTTAGTAAATAACAATGCATATACATGTTAAATTAAAAATTCAATGTATGTATTATGATTATAACATAATATTCTAATTGGGGTGTTTGAGGGTGTGCGTTAATTACGTTACATGTTGTATAAAAACCTGATATTACCTATTTATGGTGGAGGTACTTGGCAGGATACAAGGCTCATGTTGATCTGACGTACTTGAGTTATTTCCAAAACCCACTGTCACCTTCCCGATGTTGACAATTTTTAAACCGTCTGAGTGCACACAGGTCACAGATTCAAATGCTATAAATTGTTTATTAACAATTGGAAATGAATAACTGGCCGAACTTAAAAGCCAGTTGTAGCAAACAATATAAGAAGGAAATACGTAAATACCCGTAACACAGTCAATGTGTAGCCAACTATTTACAAAATATCCTAATAACGTAATCAGGTCCACTGTTTTTTATGTTTGGTTTGAGTTCACGTCACCATAATACTAACCAATATTGATAATTATTGTTACATGAAATATGAAACGGAAAGATGTGGCGAGGAGGCGTACACGCATGAAAAGTTCCCAATACACTACATAGATTTTAGGGACTGGAAGAAAGAATATCGAGAAGATATGAGCGTTAATGACCATGCTTGCTCAAAGCGGTCAAGATGTTTTTCTTCACCATTACCAAACTTAGTCACTGGTATAGGGTATTTCGCAGTAGTGACGAGATTGTATAAACACCGGGTCCTGATACGCTCTTAATCAATGTTATCTACTTTCTTACATTAATGTATTTACCTCATTAACGATAAAATGTTTACTTTTCTCAAACTTAATAATATTTAAACCACGTCCTCACTTACATTTTTACATTCATCTTTGTAGTCATACCTTCGTATACCTCTAATTGTCTCACAGTTGGACGAGAAACTCGCAAGATGAATTACAAAGCTGTAATAATCATGTGTTTTATTACATTTGAGTTGACGTACTGTGCAGTTGATATGCCTTACCAGAGACTCATTTGGTTGGAGATTGACAAATACGGACGAGTCATAAATGTTTATCATAAGGATATACCTCCTATAACACTGTACTCAACTTTGAGTGCACCGGACTGTCCAGCTGGTAAAGTGAGAGTTGGGTACAGATGTGTGACAATTGATAAAGACTTCTTTTTACGACGAAACAATTAGTATTTTTATATAGTGAGAAGCCTTTTTTAATGTTGATAACATCACAACTTTGAGCCCACTGGAGTCTTACCGGAATTTCTTCAAACATAGTACATATGTAGCTGTACTCTGTGCTCGCCACCAGCGCAAGCGTGAGATCGTGACACCGTTACATTGTCAGATATAATATTAATTTGTGATACGAAACGATGTATTTGCAAGTATTACCTAATAAGTACGGTAGTTGATAATATGGAAATCCGTAAAAAGGGACATTGCTTCTCCTTATATGTAAGATGAACAATTGTGTAACATGGAACCAAACTTACTTGAATAAAAAAAACTGAGCATCAATATTGTGTATTAGATATTTAAAATAACCAAACCAAACACATAAAAAAAGATTAGAGATTATAAGTATAAGTTTCCTTATCAGAAAAAACTATTGCCTTGTAGGTATGATTCATGGACCAGTATCAGATCATAAGATTGTATAAATTACTGTACATTATAAAAATATCTCATAGTTAATCGAGAAACTCGCAAGATGAATTACAAAGGCATACTATTAGTGTGTTGTATAACATTTGAGCTGTCGTGCTGTCGATATGTGACTTACCCCAGTGGGGTGCAAGTGTGGGTGCAGAAAGTGCAAGTTACAGAAGTGAACGAACACGGCCAAGACGTAGTATATCCTAGTTACGGAGAATTTGAAAGACAAACCTTTGATGATACTGCAACGATGCCAGATAACCTGGAGGGCATGAAAGGAGCTGATGTAGTGGCTCCATTAATCTTCGATGCAACTGCTTGTGCAGATGGAGTCAGAGTGGGTGACAAATGTGTGCAAAAAGTGTAGTGATCTTAGGAAATGTATTTTTTGGCGGATAGTAGTACAAGATTAAAATAAAACTGGGCTAGCTGTATCATGTGCTAATGCCTATAGACAAGTTTAAATGTAACAACCTATTTAATAAATATACCATTAAGTCATTGTTTTGTTTATGTTCACTTCACACAGTGTCACAGTATTAATTAATGATATGCTTAGTATACTTATTATAAACTAGCATAAACTAAACACCTATATTAACGTTATAAAGCAAATCATTATTCGAATTCATAACTACAAGATGTTTGTGGCATTATCTAGGAATGAATCCACAAAAACCTTTGTTAAAAAAAGAATGTTTATTATTAAATATGTTTTACGTGCTGTAATTTATTTAAATCACAAATTACTCCGACCACAACTACGGAACATTAAATTAAAGTTTGGTTATTAATTATTAAGTAATCTATGGTTTAGTTTCCTCAAAGAACAAACAACTCGTAATTATAAAAGCCTTGTGAGTCATACCAGCACCAGTTCATAAGCCTATATATTAACAATTCGGCTTCAAAACATCTCATAGTTCCCTAAGAAACTCGCAAGATGAATTACAAAGCCATACTATTAGTGTGTTGTATAACATTTGAGCTGTCGTGCTGTCGATATGTGACTTACCCCATCGGCGTGCAAGTGTGGGTGCAGAAAGTCAACGTTACAGAAGTGAACGAAGATGGTCAAGAAGTCGTCTATGCGACTAATGGAGATATAGACTTGTCAGTTTTGGATATCAGAGTTCCTAATGGCTATGGCGGCGGAGAATCCGGCAGCAGTTCGGTAGCCACTGGGGATTTCTGCCCAAGTGGTGTAAGAGTAGGAGCTAGGTGTGTGCAACCACAATAATCCAATTGAACGTAAAACAGTTCCTTACTTTATAAGGCTATCCTTCCTTCTTAGTTGTGTAAAATGTTTCTAATTTGTATCTGAAGCTAGATAGTTTTGCTTCACTGTAAAGGGGATAAGATAATATGAGGAATCATATTTAACTTCCAAGATCGATGCTTAAGTAAAAGGAAAATCGATTCAAAAATATTAACTCAAGGTTTTTTTAGAATCGAAATCCTTCTATTGTATCTACATATATCTGTGTGAGTTGTAGACCGGTATCAGTTCCTAAGCCTTTATATATTATGTCTTTAGCATAAATCTCATAGTTCTTTGGGAAACTCGCAAGATGCATTACAAAGGCATATTATTAGTGTGTTGTATAACATTTGAGCTGTCGTGCTGTCGATATGTGACTTACCCCAGTGGCGTGCAAGTGTGGGTGCAGAAAGTCCGCGTTATAGAAGTGAACGAACACGGCCAAGAGGTACTTTCTCCCAGTTATGAAGATTTCGATATCCCAGATTTTGATGTAAGAACTTTCGCGTTGCCATGGAACCAGCCCAAAGTTGTAGTTTGGGTGGAAAAAGTTGAAGGGTACGAGTTGTTTGAAAAACCGCAAGTATACCACTCATCAGTAGATGCGAGGTACTGTCCAGGGGGAGTGAGAGTGGGTGAAAAGTGTGTCAAAAAAACCTAAAACAATTTTGTGTTAAGCTCTTTGTTTTTGTCTTGTAAGACCATTGTATAAAAACCGGAAAGTTACTGTGTGTTTTTATTTGTCTACGTCTTCAACGCATTCTAAAAAAAACTACTGGATCTCTTAAAAATATTAGAAATTATTAAATTTACTAAATCCCTATTTACACATAAGAATACACAGTCGTGTCATTTATGGTCATCAAAATTTTCTTTCTACATAATTATACTATTGTTGGTCATAATTACAAAACTTGAGGTTCTGTCCAAGGCTGCAGTCTCCAACTTATTTAACATTAGCCCTGCTAATCTGACGTAACGCTTTGACCTTGATAGCAACCTATGCGCATTTAAAAAGTTCAACAAATGTCAATGACAATTAGCCGTTTTGCCAGTAAGGTTATGGAAACCGAATGATTCGAGATATACAAATAAGTATTCGATAACCATCAATATGTAAATTACCAATACTGGATATGACATAACAAAGGAGTATACCTACAGTCTTTTGATTGTATTAATTTTATAATAATACTTATACACCTTAATATTTGCCGTATAAGGTCAAAAGTAAAATGTAAAGTGAAGTCTAATAAAATAGTTTCCTCAAAACAATAATGAAATCTTTGACATGCGAATTTATATTAGGTAACATTTTTCATAATGATATATCCAAATGTTGTGTTTTTTTTGCCGTTGCTAAGGTTTTTTTATCATTATTACATCATCTGTAAATCCCAACCGGTAATTTTAGCTTCTTCGGTAAAACACATAATTAAACAACGTATACTTAAGTAGAATTACCATACACCATTAATAATGATGAGTTATTTTTAGAATCTATGCTAATATTGACTGATTTACACATACTTTGGTATCAGAATAGAATTCTATGGCAGGAAGATGAAGTTATGCGGAACTTTTCATATTTCAAAATCAATTGAAGACAAAAATCCTCAGATCTCACAAAACTCGCAACTCTGGGTCGTCGCAAAGATTTCTTTGCGAACTATTTCCGATATCTGTTGGAAATCCTATCCGTTGTAAATAATGAAGTATGGCCGGCGCCGCGGGGCGCAATTAATATTGAGTGGTGGGTCCCGCGGGACTGCGCGTATCGCCTTTCTATGTGTAATGGGGGATAAAAACGTGTCCGTATTGCCACGGCTCGTGTTAAAATATATCGGTATTTCTAGTACATTTCCACTGTAGGAAAATTTTGATAAGTAAGTATAATGTTCAACGGTTACCAGTAATCGATGTTAGCTGATGTTGCTCTTTAACTACATCGGTATTGACACACTGCAAGTTTTACCTAAATGAAGCTAGGTATATTCCTAGGTTATAATCAAAATGGCAAAATAAAATGTTGTCCACAATAAACTCTGTAGGTAAGTAAATACTAGAAATCTTAGTTCTTTTATTTTTATCTCTAACTGGTCAAAAGGATTGATGATTGCAGGCAACTTTTTTCTGTTTTTCAGTATCTCTATAGATTCGTTATTTTTTAGGTCTTAATTCTACAAGTTTTTTCTACTTATAATACCGATAACTTTCTGCTATAAAATATTCTCATAAATAGTGATACACTCGCTAACAACTTTAATATGATATGAGGAACGTGCGCGACATAAATTGGCATCTTGTTACACTCAATTTACAGCGGCGTGCAACCGACGCGAGTGCATATGTGATTCAGTTAGGCCGTCTTGGGTGGCCGGATTCTTGGCCGTTATTGTATCACGATAACTTGGCAATATATGTGAAATATTAACAGTCATCGTTTGATGATGATGCTTGCTAGTGATTTCTGAAACAATTTATTGAGGGAGATGCCCCTTTTTCACATCAAAGTCCTCAACGATATACACTTTGAAACATAGTAGGTCGGACCAAAAACACTCATCTTTTCAAGATATTCGCCACGATGAGGCCTACAAGAGTGCCAATGTAGGCGCAAGTAGCGCGTAGTACAGACTAGTACCTACTGTCTGCCAGTCCAATCAGACGCACTCGACGCTCATCAGTCGCGCATTATATGCACGCCTCACGTACCACCTTGCACGAACAAATTGCTGCTTCAATACCACTTATTACGTTATTGTCTGTAATTGCTGTTACATTGATATATTACATGAATAACATAGGTACTCATCAGTCGACAGCTTTTTGTTTTCGATCACGTTTCTCAAGAATCTTGTAAGTATAGTTAAATAAACAAATACCTATGAAAACAGGAAGTATTTATCAAATCACAAGAAGAGGTTACTGGAATTTAAGACTTAAGATAAAGAAACAGAGGCCATTTTAAATGAAAAGCGCCTAAATCCATATCTAAACAGCGACACGACAAAGCCCACTTGACCTCAGAGTACCGGAGAGTACATTCATACACGTGTTCAGGCTTACTTTGTTAATTGGACTGAACTATCAATTAGTGTATTTGTTCCATTACAGAGGGTTTTGTCGATTGCAAATTGTTTTAAAATTAATTTGTTTTGTTTTAATGGGAGAGTTTGGGTTCTCGGTTGCGGTCGGTCGTTGTGTGGAAACTAGTTATCTTTATAACACATCGTTATCATATTAAGTTGTCAAGCATAAAAAGTTTACCAATGAAACATTTAAAGCCTTTTATGAAAGTAAACGCATTTTTTTGTGCGTCGGCCTATATTAAGCTGACTACGAAGCCAATATTAAGTGCAGAAATGATCCCAAGCTTAAGATCACAAGTATAATGCGGTCATACTAGGTAGTCTAATACGCCTTGAGAACAAGTTCAGGGGGATTCTATGGTTTCAGCTTTGTCTTAACATTGTCTCCAGGACAAAGGTGAATATAATATTCTGTAGTTCAAAGGATGATAGGATTAAGGGTTTAGTCTTTAGAGTCGGAATCTCTTGTACCTAAGTACTAATACAGATATTTCGACACGTTTCTGTCACCTAACAAAGCCTCCATAGCAAAAGAAGCAAAAGTTACACCTCAAAACCAGCCAGATTTATCTCCGAAACGCCAAAAAAATCAAATTGAACCTCATAAAAATTCCGTAGACCAACATATTCCCGCAAAAACGTGGCTCAAATTTAAAAGGTCAGTGGGGTACCATAATGCTTATAAAGGCGCTCTCAAACGCCTGTCAAATAAACCGCTGTATCTTGGCCGCGCATTTCGTAAGCAGAAACAATATTAACCGGGGCTCCGGTTTAATTTCCATAAGAAAATAAAAATGCCCGTTATTTGTCTTCGGTGGGAGGGGATCTTGGTTTTGTGGGGTTACTGTTGGTTTTAGAAGGGTTTCAGGTGTTAGTTGAGTGAGTTTTTCAAGTTTTGTTTTATGGAGGACGAAACAAAGCGACACACTGCGTCTGGCTGGTATATTGAACACGTATATTCTACCCGACACACGCTGAGATGGACTCCTATTCGGTGCAAACTTAAGACTTAGGTACTACACTGCGCACTTTACTGTCCTTCTACCAATCTTTTGATTTTTTAAATATCTTATTGTTATGTTTGTGTCTTTTTGTTTGTCTATACTAATATTATAAAGAGGAAAACTTTGTTTGTTTGGTTGTAATGAATAGGCTCAAAAACTACTGGACCGTTATTAAAAATTCTTTCACCATACGAAAGCTACATTATCCATGAGTAACATAGGCTATATTTTATCCCGGTACGGGCAGTAGTTACCACGGGACGCGGGTAAAACCGCGGGAAAACGGCTAGTAATTTCATTTTGTATGGATACGTTTTTAAAGTCTTATTATTGTAACGAATACAAAAATCAAACGACTCTCAGCCAGTTTTTGGACCCTGTATTTCCCCCAGTGAATATTATTAAGAGAAAGAAATAACGTCAAATTAAATTATTTCACTTACCTACAAGGATGGTAAGTGAAATAAGTATTCCGTATTTTCCTTCTTGTCTCGAATACCAAACATTGGTAGTAGTATCAAAGTCCATAATCCTTAACTTATTATTTCTCATTTGCATTCCCAGAGTCGTGATTTCAGCAAGAATTTCAGTAAAAGGTGCTATTGTTTGTCAGCACTATTTTGGACTCGGTTTAATCCAGTTTTCGTTTTTAAATGATACGGTTTAAATCACTCTTACCTTGTCTCATTTAAGGATTTAAGAGCTTCACGCGCAAATGAAAAAGTAATGAACAGTAGGCAAATCAAACACATAATTTGTCGGTAAGGCCAATTTTATTATATTACTAATAAAATTGGCTTTATATATTACTAACGTGACAATTCATCCAAAAAAAAACTCATTTATTCAGATTTTACGTAGTTAATACATTTGCTTCTGGACTACTTCTTTTTATAACCAAACCCACTTCCATCCCACATTGGATTATAACTATTGGTCTTCCAGTCATAGCTATACTGATCCTTCTTCGTCACGTGGTCATGTTGGTCTTTCTTATCCAGGTGACATGTTGTATCCAGCCATTTATTTAGGTCCATACCCGGTATGTGATCGCACGGCACTATTTTGTTCCTGGAATTGAAAATAACATTACTTTTTATTTTAAAACAAGTTTATAGGTCATGGCTCGACAGACGAACAATCTTGTTTGCTTAATTGGCTCTTGTGCACTATAATAAGATGCCTTCTTGTAGTTTCGTACTTAAAATAGTTTTGTACGCAGAAACGGAATACTCGGAAACTACTTACAAAGTTTCTTCTAAATAGGGAAACGGAGTTGTATTTATGATTTCAAGTCGTGCAAAAACGTGAAGCAGTGAAAATAGACTTTAGCTTTATTGACATAAGACTTACTTTTTGCTGACGTTAAGCAGAGCTTTGGGCTGTATTTCTTCTACGCCGTCACCGTTGTCACAAAGCAGCCGAGCTACACTGGTAGTCCTTACTTCGTTCAGTTGGGCTAAAAGACCAAATTTTGTTTTAAAACAATATTTATATCAGACTTTACCTAGTGAAGGAAGTTTTAATTCGTCTTTCAGCCAAATTGACGTTTAAAAAGGGAAAAAAAATATTTTTTTCCAGATATTTTTTTGGTGTTTTGATACTCACACAGAGTTAAGGCAGAGTGAGTTTGTCCATTTTCAAAGAAGTGTCTGTCGGATCTCCTCCAGTTGACGAGATTCTCTACCATGATGCAGAACAGGGTCGGTCCCACCCACGCACCGTGTAGCAGCTTCTCACTGTATATGGCTACCATTAGCTCCATGTCATCAACTTCATTGTCATAGATACGACGGAGTTGTTCTACTTTCTGGAGACAAAATGATACCATTAGAGAATAACTATAATGTATGGTAACCAACTTGAGAAAAAGTTAGGTCTAGAAAGATAAAGAAAAATCCTACTTATATTATAAATGTGAAAGTTTGTGAGAATGTATGGATGTATGTTTGTTATTCAATCACGCAAAAACGGCTGGACCGATTTGATTGAAATTTGGTATGTAGATAGGTGATACCCTGGATTAACACATAGGCTACTTTTTATCAACACACCACGCGGGCGAAGCCGCTGGCGGAAGTAATACATATGTATAGTGATAATGATATGGGTACATACGTCAGCATAGATGGTATCTTCGAAGTCCTTAAACTTGTGAGCTACAGGCATGCCACATATTTTCCTGTATTCGTTGTACGGAGGTAAGCCCTGGTCACGACCCCTCATGATGTCAATAGCGCTGAGATCTGATGCTGATTGTAATTCTCCAAAGACACGCTCCGCTATCTGTCACGAAACACACAAGATCATTTAAATAACTGATATCTACTACATTGAACTCTCATTTAATTGAAGATGTAAGAAGTAAAATAACAGTAACAACAGTTCTTGAATGGTATTCTTACATCAGGTTCAATGGTGTAATCAAACTTGGCTGCTCTCTGTCTGAAAGCGCCCTGTGTCAAATCTGCTTCAGTGTTGTTCACCTCAAGGATACCGCTCCTGAACTCATCGTCAACTGTGGTGCGGGTGCCAAGGTATTTACCCTTCTTGCTGTATAGGCTGGAAGGACAACATCATTGCTAGTATTTTTAATATTAGTACTAAAAGCTTCCACTGCCATTTGCTAAGCCATTAAATACAGACTGTATTGCAATAATGTTTATCCCACGAAGTTAATGATATAATTCTGCAGTAACTACAACTATGTCTGTTTGTAAGCACCATTAATGTGTAACGCTTTGAAAGAAATGTTGGTTAATGAGGTAATGAGAGTTTTCAACATTGTCTTTTAGATCTTAAAAAAATAACTGCAGTAGCCAGGTCAACTTTTGATAATTATCTACACCACTTTATTGCCAATTAATTTAATACTGGGAGAAAACAGAAGAGGCGAAGCAAAAAATGTTTAGGTATAGACATAGTTCTATGATTGACTCACTCGGTCCTTCCATCCTGGAAGGTATGGAACCAGCGTGTTCCAATCAGATACTCATGGTATACTCCCGGCTTGGAGTGCTCATCAAAATCATTGACGTAGCCAGTCGTCTCATATATTACTCCAGTCTCCAGGGCATTCTTTCGACCTAAACCGAAAGCATCAAGTGATTACGAATTAATAATAAAAAAATAAAGAAAGTTATGTAGCCAAAAATTCGTAATAATTTCTTACCTAAGATATCCGCCATCAGTTCATAATACAGCATATACTGCCATTGAGCTATATTGATCTGGCGAGCGGTCTCAAACAGCTTCTGATCATCCCAGCAGGGGTTGATCGCTGCCAGCTTGCGAGCCAACCTGTTATGTTCCCGGTAGAACCACATCGCAGTGAGGTATATGCCAGATAGGACGTTCCCGTCATAGAAGTCACCTGAAAAACATAACCACCATGACCATTCAAACAATTTAAAATATCAGTATAATCTGGTGCAAGCACATGCAATAAGTATGCTCTGTGATTTGAAGGCATCTGATAAAAGTACATAATAGGGCTCTATGGATATTTACCAAATTCATAGCAGGCGTTCTCAATAGGTCTTCGGTTATTAACGCAAATAGCAGAAGTGCCCGGTGGTCTCTCCACGCCGTCTCTTTCTTCAGACTTCAGCAGTCCTCCCTGGTATGTTCTGATTTGTCTCTCCCGAGCGTCGGTATAGCCGTATACAATTGACAGGTCTTCTAACGGAGTTGGTAGATTGTACTGTGGAGCGGCATATTTTCAAGTACATATTTTATGGATCAGCTCCCATTCAAGTAATTAAATTAAAAGTATTTTTTTAAAGCTTATAAGTAGTGTGAGTTGTTAAGTCCTCAAACTAACCTTTGTATCTGGAGTGTCAAAAGTGCATTTGGGGCAGATGGAAGCCATACTCTTCCATCCCTAAAGGGTAACCCTGGCCATTGGGCCATAATATCTCCAATTGGTAGGTGGACCTCCTCAACTCATGTACTTACTCGTTCAGCAGGAAGGGTATTGGGTATGCACCCCATCTCTTGAAACGTGGAGAATCTGGTGAGGTTCATGCACCTGATGCCAGTTCTCCGCAGGTAGGGATCGTCTTGAGGAACTGGTATGGGTATGCAAAGAGGATTGACTCGGTTGGGCGTGTTGCCCAGGCAGCAGTCGCTGGCAATAGCGTAGCGAACTGTAAAATGAAAAAGAAACTATAAGGAGTAATTAGACATGTATAGCTTATTATATGTTAAGGTCACAGTGATATAAACATTGCACAAGTTTGTTCTAACTGACCTAATATTAATTATCGATATGGAACATATTGTAGTGACTTTAAAAGACACACGATACTAATAAGTGAGTTTTCTAACCCGTGAAGGACACATAAGATTACTAAAAGACTTACGCAACACCGTCAAGTCAGCAACATCCACGATGGAGAAGACAAACACGTGAGTGGCCAGGGTATTGAATTGGTAGTCTTCTGGGAAGCCATCACTCAGGATCTTGGTGCGCAGCAGACGAGCTGATGGTAGCTCGGAGCCGTTCATGGCTGGTCGTAAGCTGTTACCTGAAATGTACTCGTATTTGTTAAGTAATGCGTCCAGACAGGTGCACTCTTTATCATTGTCATAGTCCCATGGAAGGATGGAAGGAAATAATTTTTTATTTATACAACTTAGCCAAGTTATAAAACTGAGATCGATAAAATGCGCGGAACTTAGACCCAGTTTTTTTTATTGATTTCCATTATTTGGTTTATTTATTTACTTAACTTTATGCAAGATATATTACATAGGCGGACTTAATGCCACAGGCATTCTCTCCAGTCAACCTTAGGGTGATGCAGAGATAGTATGGTCGGTGAAGTTAAGAATAGGTTGGGGACAGGCTTCATCACCAGCTTACCGAGTCCAAATTTGGCGGGCCTCAGCCTCAGCATGGGGGTAGGAGAGGCACCACGGGAGGGGTACTTGGGGTTCACGCACGTGCCGTCGATGCGCCGACCCTCGTGCTCGTTGCATGGTTGCACCCGAACTGTGCATTGCCTGGACAGTAAGAACATCAGTAGAACTGACTCTTATTAGAAGTTAAAAACAGTTCTGAAACTAGGATGTGCCTAACGTGGTAGTAGGTGAAGGCCTTTAAATAAAAAAGAAGAGTCGATTCGGTACTTTTCAGATAGGAAATGATTTCCAATCATTTGTCCAATCATGAAGTCGCTTTACTTTTGTTAATTAATATTCACTTACTTATTTAACAGAAAACCTTTTTTAAGTAAGTGATCAATTTATCTGTAATGGAAGCTGAATTTTAATTTATTGAAGCTGGCCAACAATCAGAACAGATTTTTTGCACATTTTAGCAATATTTTCACAACTATAAAAAAACTGTTTTTTTTTAATACCCATTACTGTTTTTTAATATCCACTTAGCATTTACGCTTTATAAGCATAAGGGAGAAAGTCAATCATATAAGAACTAACAATTTAAATAAGTAATACAAAGTAAATAATAAACTCACGTAGTCAAATTCAAGCTTTCCAACAGCTTTCCTCGTTCATCCTTTACTGGTTTTCCGAAATACGCATCGTATATCACTTGGGAAACCACAAAATGGCCGAGCAATAGATAAAACGTACATTTGACGATCATCGCGGCCAACAGACACGATTTCTGTAATTAACTCGTAGCCTATCTGTTGCATTTATTTATGCTTTTCCGTTACTTGGTGCAAATTTAATCACTTAATTGTTAATTGTGCTAATTTATTACGGTTTAGGATCGCTGCACGCTTTGGAGAATAAATTATGTGGGTTTAGTCGGATTTTTTTGCACCTTCTGTGTGGAACTTAGCAATGACTTAATTGACAAATTGTAGCATTTTTGTCAGTAGGTGAGGAGAAACGTGAGTTTTCTACTTACGTTGTGTATTTAGTTGAATTATTTTGTAGGAAACACATAAGTTAGTTGCATTTTCCATCTCTTAATGAAGCAATATTCTGTATTATATAGGTATTACATAGTTGCTATCTATAACCTAACCACACTAGACATCAAACAAAAATCACACTTGACAAATTATTGACGTATCTTGAGATCATCGAAGCGGAAAGAATGATAAGTAGAGAAACATTGCATGCGCATGCACTGATACTGAGGAACCAATAACATAACTACGGCCTTCCGTTTTCTAAAAGAATTAAAATGCATTAGAAGTGCATTGCACTGACTTGAATAACCGATAGAAATAAATTAGGAGTGATATCTGTTTTATAGTTCTACAGACATATGCTTCCGATGTCGAGCAATTTTTGCGAGTATTTTTTATTTATTACTATTATTAAAACAAACAAGCGTAAACTCACTAAGGATATTAAAACGATCATTGATTTAGTAGAAGGAAATGATAGTTAAGTCGTATCTAACTGATAAAAAATGTTTGAAAAAATTACACTGCCTATTATAAAAACTGACAAAGTGTAGTCTCACTACAAGACATGTCATCGACACGAAAGAAGAAGAATTATAAAAAAGGCCATTGATAATTAAAGGTGATTTCTTATCGAATAATATACAAAAAGGTAAGAAGGAAAAATAGGTAGGTAAGTATATAAAATAAATAAAAAAGTATAATCTCCACAATTTAAATTAATAGTGTATTCGTTACTAAAACATTTTTTTAATGGCCAAACATGCCAACAGGCCAACGACCTATCAACAAAAATTTAATCAACAGCTATACATTTGTCGTTGATTCTGACAAAATTTGAAGGACATGGATTTACTTCAAATATTGCTCCAGTAGGTACCTCCGTGATGTCCCCAGAGACTGTTTCTATCGGTTCACGGTAGTCACTGGATAGATGAGACGTAGTCACACTGGCACTCATTACACAGAATAGTACTGCGATGAAATAGAACCTCATTGTATAAGATCTGCAATACTCCCCGTGCTCTATCAGAATACCTAGTATGATGATATTGAATAATTTTCATATTTATATGAAGGAGATGTATTCATATTTATATGAAACGTAAATACGTTATTTACCTGTTTCCACGTTTTTTTCCCCTGTGCATCATTGCTTAACCACAAATCGATTAAAGTAGTGTGCAAACATTAAAATGTAAATTGCCTTAGGGTGAGTATAGACTACAACATTTTCTCGAGCATTTCTGTGTAATGTAACATTCTCGCGAATGGTACAATACAAGCAAAGCTCAGACTCCAAAGCATTTCCATGTAATGTAACGTTCGTGCGAATGCTCGGCGTTATGTTACGGGTAAATGCTCACAGCGAGCGAGTCTTTCGTCCCTCTCCTTTCGCGTCACCCCGCAACCGCGCATCTCCCACACTTGGCTCGACGAAATGTTATACCAATACGCTCGACGAAATGTTACACCAATATGCTCGTTGGTTTGTAACAAACAGGCGAGCGTGCTCGATGTTTTGTTCGTAAAAGGATGATACACTAGAACATCTCATAGAGCGGCTCGTTGTTCTGTTACAAGTAAATGTTGTAGTCTATACTCACACCCTTAGGTAAATAATGTGCCATACTTTACAATGAAAATAATACGGCATATCTTTTTACTTTATTTGAAAAAATAAGTGCAGTGATTATGTAATTTTCGTAATGGCTCTGTAATTTAGCAGGTTTGAAAACTGACCGTGCCTCTTCACCCCACAGAAAAAAAAATGTTTTTAGATGATCCAATAGATGAGGTACATAGTGACATATTGTCATAAATTATTATCAGTTTCATACTGATAGACGATTACAGGTAACATTGTATGATGTAAATAACGAAATAAACAATTGGATAGCTGCCAATATGCTCTGCTTGCTACTATAGTCAATCAGAACTTTAATTTATCCGTCGCCAACGTCCATACCATGTTGAAAACACCGGTTCTCGTCCGATCACCGAAGTTAAGCAACATCGGGCGCGGTTAGTACTTGGATGGGTGACCGCTTGGGAATACCGCGTGACGTTGGCTTTTTGCTTTAAAGCCTCGTCTCTTATTCATGGCCTTTCGTTACAAAATACAAAAACCAAGAAATAAAAAGAGCTTAGTATTTCGGAAAGATCATCATCTCCCGAGCCTTTTACCAACCATGTTAGGGTCGGCTTTCAGTCGGATTCAGCTGAGTACCAGTGTTTTACAAGGAGCGATTGCCATTTTATTACGGAAAGATGCAGATGTAAATAATATTTTCTTAAGTTTATTTTTATCTGACAGACTTTTACATGATGGATCAGAGCTAATAGGGTGGAGTCGTGCCCCATTGTGATGCTCTTGTGTGCCCAAAGGGGTCCAAAATACCTTTATTTTTTTGGTGATTGCTGCGTCAACCATAAAATATACGTGGCTTGTGGAAATTATTTATTACATAATATAGTTACAAGTAAGCTCACTCTTCTGCAAAAGGGTAGGAAGAAAACTTTCGAGTTACGTTGCCTATCTAGGAAGTCTTTAATCAATAAAAATACATTTATTGTTGACTCTCACAAAGTTAGCAGGGCACTGGTCATCTACAAATATTGCTCCATCTTTGATAGTAGAATTCTCTGATGCATCAGGATCGTCACCACTGCCACCCACGTAGTCACTTGGATATACACCATCAAGGTTTGATAAGTTACTCCCCTCCCGGCATCGAACTTATCGTGAATTTGTTTCGTCCTTGCGAAAACTGGTGGAGAAGTGTTCAGTTTCAGTGCAGAAATAAAATAATATTGGAAAGCTGCCAATGCAATACGCATGATACTAAATAGTAATTTAATTCCTATGATCACTCACCAACGTCCATACCATGTTGAAAACACCGGTTCTCGTCCGATCACCGAAGTTAAGCAACATTGGGCGCGGTTAGTACTTGGATGGGTGACCGCCTAGGAATACCGCGTGACGTTGGCTTTATCGTACTTTTATTTTATTATTAAATGCGCCTGATTTATTATTATTGCTCCAAACACAATAACGCTTTAAAAGTATTTTTTTAGCAATGCATCCTTTTGTCAAATAACGTGGAAGGAAACAAAAAACCTTCTCGTATATCATATTACAAGCGGTTTCACCCGCATCCTGTGGGAACTACTTCCCGTACCGGGATAAAAAGTAGCCTATAGCCTTCCTCGATAAATGGGCTATCTAACACTGAAAGAATTTTTCAAATCGGACCAGTAGTTCCTGAGATTAGCGCGTTCAAACAAACAAACAAACAAACAAACAAACTCTTCAGCTTTATAATACTGCCTGCCTGTCATTTTCTCTTATATATCTCATTTATTTATTATACTTATCATCGGATTCCATCGTATTCGTGATGAGGTGACACTTATAAAAAGGTTGTAATACCTATATACTTACGTTAAAACGTCAAAATAAATAAGACTATTGAGTCACAATAATTTAATCAACAGACACACATTTATTACCTAATCTAATATAATTCACGGGACATATGACGTCCGCTTTGAAAATGGCTGGGGGATAGATTGCAATTTCTTCCGAATGCTCTCCTTCAGTTGTTGATTGGCACGTAGTCACGCTGACACTCATTACACACAATAGTACAGTGATAAAGAAGAACCTCATTTCGACACTCAATTGCTCGCCGTGATGTGGTGGAATAATATGACGACACTGGACTACGCTTTTATGTACCTATGTGCATTTTTAAATAGATATAATTTGTTTAAAATCATTTACATGTCACACAGCGACGAGTTGATTTCAAAGATAATTAGGACAACTGCGCTCTATTGATGAACTACATAAATTATGTTTGCACAATGTCTGTCCATTTACTGGGCATTTTTCCCCTTTTTAGGGTTCCGTAGTCAACTAGAAACTTTTATAATTTCGCCATGTTTGTATGTCCGTCCGTCCGACCCGCTAACCTAGCCGTAAAAAACACCATTGAGTAAGTACCAATAATTTAATCAACAAGCACACATTTACTACCTATTCTTACAAAGTGTTCGGGACATACAATGGCGTCCGCTTTGAAAATTGATGGGGTACATTGGATAGTCGCCTCGACTTCCGTAGGACGCTCCTCAACAGTTGTTGAGTGGCCCGGAGTCACGCTGACACTCATTACACACATTAATACCATGATAAAGTAGAACCTCATTTCGACACTGGATTGCGCGACGTGATGTGGGCGTAGTAAGACGACTCTGAGCTTTGCGTTTTAGGTATACCTATATCTACCTATATACTCATGTATTTATTAGTTACAATTTGATTTAATTATATACTTGTCACACAGCGACAAGTTGATTTCAAAGATAATTTGGACGACTGCGCTGTATTTATGTAATATATAAATTATGATTGCATAATATCTGTCCATTTCCTGGGCATTTTTCCCCTTATCAGGGTTTCGTAGTCATTCTTAGTTGACTACGGAACCCTTTACAGTTTCACCAAGTCCGTCTGTCCGTTCGTACCTCCATCCTTCCGCGGAAAATCTCAAAGATCGTTAACTGCCTATCTCCTCAGTCTGAGTTTCAAGCTATTTGATAAGAATGAATAAATTATTTGATTTGATTTGATTAAAAAAACACCATTGAGGAAAAATAATTTAATCAACAGGCACACATTTGCTACCAATTCTTACAAAGTGTTCAGGACATACGAAGGCGTCCGCTTTGAAAATTGATGGGGTGGCAGCTTCAATAACCGACTCGCTGTCTGGAGGATGCTCAGCATCAGTTGTTGATTGGCACGTGGTCATGCTGACACTCATTACACACATTAGTACTTTGAAAAAGTAGAACCTCATTTCGACACTGGATTGCTCGCGCCGTGATGTGGGGGAATAGTAAGACGACTCTGAACTACGCTTTATGTATACCTATGTATAAGTACCTATATACTTTTTTAATTGGTCAATCACAATTTGCTTTAGATAATTTACTTGTCACAAAGCGACGAGTTGATTACAAACATAATTTTGTATCATCATCATCATCATCATCAGCCTATCGCAGTCCACTGCTGGACATAGGCCTCTCCAAGTGCACGCCACTCCAATTTTGTATAGCTGCGCTCTATTCATGGACTACATAAATTGTGTGTACACAACGTCTGTCCACTTCCTGGGCATTATTCGCTTTCGTTTAGAGACCTAGTTGTAAACGTACAGACAAAATGACAAGTCAATCATTATTGGAAAACTGCCAACAGAACTGCTAGCAAATAGCACGTTTGGCTCATCATTCGCCAACATCCATACCATGTTGAAAACACCGGTTCTCGTCCGATCACTGAAGTTAAGCAACATCGGGCGCGGTTAGTACTTGGATGGGTGACCGCCTGGGAATACCGCGTGACGTTGGCTTTTTGTTTTAATACCCTTACTTGACTTTCAACAAAGATTTGAAGCGTCTGATGAGCCCTGTCGCACATTCGGACCAGTTTTCCCGACTGTTATTATACCGTGTAATCTGGGCTGCGGTCCAGGGGCGAGTTTCCCCCTAACCCTGGGTAATAAAAAGCAATTATCTTAGAGAAACAAGACTGACATGGAAAGATGTACATAATTCAGTAACAGTCTAACGTTATCGTTAGTAATCTATTACGGCGCTATAGATGTTGGAATAGGTTTGGATTATTAAAATCTTTTCATTGTCAAATATTTAATCAACAGGCACACACTTATTCACTACTTTAACAAAATTAATAGGACATGGTATTAGGTAGTCACCTTTAATCATCGAATCTGGCAGATTTAATTGTTCAGGATAACGGCTCTCTTCTTGGGCTAAAGGGCAGGTAGTCACACTGACACTCAAAACACAGAACAGTACTGTGACGAAGTAGAACCTCATTTTATCACTCGACTGGTCTCCGTGAAGTAGTAGAATAGTATGATGATGATGGCTTATGCGCTTTCATATTTATATGTAAAGAGAGAACTGAGTAGCTTACATTGTAGAGTATTTGTGTGTACCTACATGTGGTAGAAAAATGATTATATTTAAATAGTGTGTAAGCATTCTTATAAAGGTGTCAGACATAAATTACGATATGTTTAATGAACTTATGCTCAATTTGCATATTTTATTTAGGTAGGTATTTACCTGTTTCCTATAAGTAGATATACGATGTTGTATGCCACTATCCTACCTTAAAGGTCTGAGAACAGGATATTCACCGCAAAGTCACAAAATATATTGTTCAGCAGAAGGTGGTGGGGCTGGTCAGTGACACGATTGACTGGCTCAATTAATTACGGGAAAACGGAGCGTAATACATCAGAGTAAAAAAAAATCTGATAGGTAGTTCATTTTATGAACGAGCGTACTATGTTCTTTAGCTGGTTGAAGTTTTAGTAATTACGAGCCTAATAACTCTACAGAGACATTGCCATGTATCTTCAGGACATACCAACGAGTGTATATTCAGTACAGAAATAAAATAATTTATTGGCAAGCTGCCAATACACTCTGATAGCAAATAGTAATTTAATTTCAGCAGTCGCCAACGTCCATACCATGTTGAAAACACCGGTTCTCGTCTGATCACCGAAGTTAAGCAACATCGGGCGCGGTTAGTACTTGGATGGGTGACCGCCTGGGAATACCGCGTGACGTTGGCTTTTTGAACTTTTTCTTAGTTCCTGCTTTCTAGGTTTTAAGTGAGGAGTAGGTACCTACTCGTAACCCTTAAATGTTATTAACCTTCGTGTTGGAAAGGAAATCATACCACAGCGGTCAAAGGTTAAACCAGTATGTTTAGCATCAACACACAATATATTATTCTGATTACATATATAGGGAGATCTACCTTTATATGTAGGTCTAATTTTATACACCCGGCTGATTTACACAAAAAAAAAAACACGATTTCAAAAAACAAATATTAATTAATCAACAGGAATACATCTATCACCTACTCTCACAAGGTTCACTGGACACGGGTCAGCTTGTATGGCAGCCCCTGAAGGTACAGGTGGGGTGACCATGTCTTCCGTGTCACCACCGCTATCACTTGTTGAGTGGCACGTAGTCACGCTTACACTCATTACACAGAATAGAACTGTGATGATGAAGTAGAAACTCATTGTGTAATCTGAGCTGTTGACCGCACTTCGTGATGTACAAGTATAGACTGTATATTTTGTACCGTCTTTATGTTTCAAGGTCAGGCAAATACTAGCTTGATCATACGTTTTTGTTTGCATTACCGACGTGTGTTTCAAGTGGATTTTGTTTTGGCACAAAAAATGTTACAATCCAATACCATAATAATAGCCCATCTATTTTATTATGTAGATAGGATAGTTTTATCATTAGGGAAAACTGCAGAACATAGGGACCTAGTATGGTATAAATAATGTGACTGAAGTAAGTACTGATAATATTGCTGTTCAGTTGTGAGAGACATACCTACAAAAATTACTCAGTTATTCGTACACACATACAAACAAAATTAAAATGAGTGATTTATTGCATTTACTGGCTTTATTTCTGGACGGCTTATTGTATGCCAAACTACAGAAACGTTTAAATAAAATTGTTCACATAATTTTCCACCATGCTCCTAAATAAATATTGCACAGTGAATGATTTTAATGAATGAAGTCATTATTTCGGTAACTATGTAGCGAAGTGTTTTCCGTACTCTGCTTTTTGGAGTACTTACCTACATAATCAAAACCGGGATTATAAAATAGCACAAAAGTAGGTAAGTAAATAGACCATTACATTCACAAAGGAAACTTAACCGCAGTTCATAAATAAAACCACAAAAGCGCAGCATTTAAATTATATTCGTAAATCACTTATCAGGAACAATACATTTATTACCTACTCTTCTTCCCGTCGGACAGTGGTCACCTGATATTCCTGTATACCCCGTAGAATCAATGATGTTCCCTGTTCCAAACGGTTTCTGTGGCCACCCTGGTTTTCCGGGGTTGCTCGGATACGCAGACCTGATATCTATCAACGGTTCTTCATCATCATAATTATGTGGATGTATTTCTTGACCGTATTCGTTCACTTCGTAAACCTTTACTTTCTGGATCCACACTTCTAAACCACTAGGAAACCTCACGTATCGAGAGCTTGTGAGGTCGAGCACAACACAGATAAATATCACAGATAGGTATTTCATCTTGAATATATTTTGTGTCACTGAGATTTTTATCCTTAATACAGCCTTTATATTTTATGGTCTCGAAAACACACACATTCACAATGTTTTTGAGATTTAAGGAAAAAGCGTATAGTGGATACGTTTGATTAGTCAGAGTGGTTTCGAATAAATTAATGTGCATTCTTAAGAGATAACATTTTACTTTCTCAATATGGCCATTTAGTGTAATTTATTGACATGCCATATATTTATATTCATAGACACCTTTTATGGTTTTTAGGTTGTTTTATTAGCTGCAGATTGTTTTCATATTACCGCTGTCTTATGATCATAGTACCTACATAGCAAATAAATACGAACTCTTTTTATTTAGTCTAACTTATTAAATATTTTTAATCAGCTAAAAGTACTACGAACATCTTCATTTGTTAATTTCTTATCTAGAAACCATTCACCTTTAAGAAAGCCGACGCCTTCCTTCCTCCTTTCACCGGTTTTGCGAATTACGCATTTTTGTTTTTATTATTTTCTGTAACTGGTACTTTTTCTACCATATCCTGGTGGAACCAGGAAAACAAACCACATAGTACAGCCCAGTGTAGCCAATACTTTATGTTGATTATCCTTTGAGTTTATCTCTGATGGCGCGTATTTTTTACTCAAAGATTCAAGGTATTTGGGATTTTTAATTTCGTTTCTTATTTATTTATGTTTACTGTTATGGAATGCAAATTTTGCCGTGCCAACCTCAAAAAAAGGTTGGTCGTAGACGCGTTTTTGTTCATAAATCACCAGTACCTGTTAAACTGGTATGGGAAGCTACGTTTACGACCTCTCAGATGTCATGGTTACTCCTACAACCATATTTGGTTGTTGGCCTTGTTAGTCTAGCAGGCATATAGCACGACTCTGTGCACGGAGTCTCGGGTTAGATTCCCGAGCCAGGTCGTTTTATGGGTTTAAGAAACTTTTACACAGCAGATTCTGCAAGTTGGTGTTCTTCTTAAATCACCTTAATGGCTGACAATCGGCCGGGAAGCCATGATTAATACATATTGTTAGGTTTAATTAACTAAGCTTGTGTAACTAATAAGCCTCATTATCTGGTGGTAGCCTTTTGGGCGCGGAGCATCATGATATCTGGTTATCGTGGTTGATCTTTGAAAGGATCATTTGAGGGCCTCTGAGCGTATTCGTCATATGGTTTCGCATAGTTTTTTTTTGTATTCGAACAAATGGGTTGTTGTTATTAAAACTCAAATAAGTACTTTTTTGTTTTTTTAATTCACGGCGGGGTCATTGGTTCATGTAACACCCACACAAAAAATATATCTCTCATTTAATTTTTTGCTGCATTTGTCTACCTGTTGTAGTATTTTTTAGATTATTATTTTGTGACAAGGAAACTGAAATCAAAGCGTCTCGCCAAAAGATGGGCAGACCAGTTGTTAAAGGTTACCAGTTTTTTTAATAATAATGCAAGAAGTCACCATAATTTGAATAAGCTACATATTATTGCAAATAAGTGTATTTTTTCTATAGATCACGTAAAATGCCGGAATCTGCAGGATTGATAATCGTTCAAGTAACCATCACAATTTCAAATAATTCTCATTTTATTGAACGTGATGTAACTAACTATAGAGTCATCTCAAATGCCAATAGTTTTACATTCAATGTCAAAGGATCATCTTTAATCGATTGATGTATTCTTTGGTCAAAGTCAAAATTATTGCCAAAAATGTTAAACAATATAAAAGATATATGATGTCTGTCTAAATATATGATGGATCCATCTCCTTTTACGGGCTTAGTGCGCAACATAGGTTACGTCATGCAATTATTTGCTAACTATGTTAGAAATAAGTTAATCTCGACGTACATATAGCTTACCTATGTGAAGGTTACGCCTTGACAAAAAGTAACTATAAAAAATAAATAGTAAAAATAATATTGTATGTCAGGCAAATACTTTGACAATATTTACTTATGTATTACCAAATTCACTTTTTCTCGTCTTTTGGACACCAGTGGTCCTTCCACTTGTTCAAGTCGATGCCCGGAATCTCTTTACACGACACCGGTTTGTTCCTGGAAATGAGTATTGTATTTAGTCACGAAATAGAAGAAAAGTTCCCAATATGTAACTCTAGCACTAGCTGATCTTAGATCGCTTTCACAGTAACGGATTTTGTCTCGCGTCTACGCTAGATTTTTCTGTGTAGCTAGAGACATGTCATGCGGATTAAGGTGTTATGATTTGAACTGGTAGTTGATAATCGTTTGCTGTTTGTTCCATCCGAGCGTAGCCGAGCAGAAAATCCGCTAGTGTGATAGAGTTGTTAGTGTAAAAGGACCAAATTATTTGCTTATGCTCCAAGCATGTTTCGTCTTAGACCCTCCAGATAAATGGATAGCTTGTACATTTACTAGTAAAGAAATAGGGTAGGTGTAGGCAATATGTTTAAAAGGTCGGTATCGGTATCTACTGCACGTACGCCATAGTAAATATTTTACGTCCGATCGTCTGTATATTAGTTTCCCACGAAATGTTTTGAGAAGGTTACTTTATCTTGCTTTTATTTTATCCTACTTCTTTTTCGATTAGGACGATATAGGACTTTAGGTCAACCCGTTTGGAGTGGTTTAGTTACTAGCTGAATTTTTAACAACCTGTAGTGATATATATTGTAATTTTTAAGTGTTTGTCTTACCAAGGACCTTGTCTGAAGAAAGCCGCTGGCTGTATATGTTTGACATCATCTCCGCTGTCACACAGCACACGGGCTATGCTAGTCTTCCGCACTTCGGTCAATTGAGCTGAAAACGAGAGCGCTCAACTAGTATCAGACATGTTTGGAGTAGATTCAAGAATGGTTTGTACAAGAGCAGCCCAGATTTTTTTTTAGTTTTTTGACACCATGAATCCTCTGTTACACCACTAAACCTCCAATTTAATTTCTGTTACTCCCAGAGTTATCTTCGCGAAAGGTTGTCATAAATAAATACTAGAATATCATACTCACGGATCGTCAGAGCCGCGGGGAAGTCTCCGTGCTCGAAGAAGAACTTGTCAGAGCGTCTCCACAGCAGCAGGTTGTGCACCATGATGCAGTAGAGCGTCGGCCCGACCCACGTGCCTGGCATCAGTCTCTCCGTGTAGATCGCCACCATGAGTTCCACGTCATCTATGTCATCGTAGATGCGCCGGAGCATCTCCACTTTCTGGGAAATTCCATTCAATTCGTGAAACAGCAAGGCTTTCTTCTTCTTAAGCTACGTCAATGAGGTAACAGGTTTCCCTTTGAAAAATAAAAGCCATGACAAATTCTCACCCAGTGTTCTATGGTTTAATATACTTACATCTTTATCAATAGTATCATGGAAGTCCTCCCAGTGCTTGGCAGGTTTCATGCCGCAGATCTTCCTGTAGTGGTTGTACGGCGGCAGACCGGCGTCACGGCCTCGCATTATGTCAGTAGCTGGGAGGTCGTTCACTAGTTGTACATCGCCAAAGTACCTTTCTGCTAGCTGGAAGGAAGCAAAACACAGCATCTAAAGAAACTGGGTTTGAGGACTATGAAATTATAAAAAATACTTGCTACGGTGGCAATCTCTGAAAGAGGCTTTTTGCAGTAGTTAGGAACCACAAGTTGAAGTCATTTGTCTACTTATGTTCTAACATTAAATTAGCTGCTGGTGTTGAGTGTCCTTCAGAAAAAAAGACAATTTTGAAATGGCACTCATGTTTTTACTTGTAAGCAAATGTTGCTTCACTCCTAAAAGTCAGTGAAATTCATATCCAACAATGTGAACTATAGTGCAACTAAACAAACTTTTAGATAATTACATCAGGCGCCATGACGTAATCGAACTCATCGGAGGGTTGGATGTAGGAGCCCTGCGTAAGGTCGGCTTCCGTGTTGTTGATGGCAAGGATACCGCTTCTCAACTCATCATCAGGCGTGGGCCTACTGCCGAGGTACTTGCCGTTCCTGTAAAGACTGAAGAACAATACGAGTAGTTGTTATTTGCTTTGAAATATTTTACAACATTCAAGTAGTGACTTTGCCGTTTAACCAAGGAAAAGCAACGGGTTTTGTGGATATAGTAGAAGGGTGGAGAAACTTACTCCAATTTGCCCGGCTGGATATTGTGAAACCATCGGAAGCCGATGATATACTCTCGGATGACGCCGGGCTCGTAGTGAGGATCAAAGTCGTTCACATAGCTATTTGTCTCGTATATAAGACCTTCTGCTAGGGAATTTTTGCGACCTGAAGTCATAAGTTATAAATTATGCACTGTTCTGGGCTTTGGACTTAAGCAGAAAATTTTTAGCTCTTACCAAGGAATTCCACAATCAGTTCATAATAGAAGATATACTGATACTGAGCTATGTTGATCTGGCGTGCAGTTTGGAACAGCTTCTCATCATCCCAGCAGGGGTTGACCTTGGCTAAACCACGAGCTATTCGATTGTGCTCTCTGAAGAACCACATGGTAGTCAAGTAGATACTGGAGAGTAAATTGGTTTGGAAATCATCACCTGAAAGAATGGAAGATGAGTCAAAGAATATAGTCTAATCAAAAAAATATTCAGTGTACATATTATTAATTACTGTGTACTAACCAAAATTGTAGCAGCTGATTTCAGGAGGTCGGTTGTTGGTGCAGAATACGCTATTGCCCTGTGGCACCTCTCGATCCCCTTCCATCCTGAATGCCAGTTCTCCTCCTTGGTTTGACCTGATCGTCTTAATCCTCGCGTCCGTGTACCCATACACGAGTGAGAGATCCAGTAAGGGAGTTACAACGGAATACTGAGGAATAAAGCTTGTTTTTAGTAAAAGCTTGTTTTTAGTGAAGGTCTATAAGCGGCCTAAAGATGCATTGTCTAATAAGGAGTGATTTCTTGCCGTTTTTGATTATGATAGCACTAGCTTCTGCCAGCGGTTTCACCCGCATCCCGTGGGAACTACTTCCCGTACCGATACGTTAAAAGTAGCCTATAGCCTTCCTCGATAAATGGGCTATCTAACACTGAAAGAAATTTTCAAATCGGACCAGTAGTTCCTGAGATTAGCGCGTTCAAACAAACAAACAAACTCTTCAGCTTTATAATATGAGTATAGATTTAAGCACTCAATGTCTAGGAAACTAATCAAGGAAGTAAATGACTGACTACTAATTGATATTTTTTTTAAAATATGGAAGTCAACTTACTCTTTCAGCCGGCAACGAATTGGGTAAAAAGCCAATATCCTGGTAGGTGATAATCCTGGTGAGGTTAAGACACCTGACTCGGGCGATTCGAAGGTAGGGGTCGTCACCTGGCACGGGGATGGGGATGCAGAGGGGATTGACTCGATTGGGGGTGTTGCCGAGACAGCAGTCACTTACTCGGGAATACCGATCTGAGGTACAATTAAAAACAATGTGAAAGGCAACATCGTTTTCTTAGACCAAGACTGATTTTTGTAATCGAAACTTACTTAGGTAAAAAAGATCAACGTTGTCAGCAGCCGAAGTGACTAAGACATGAGTAGCCAACGCAGAGAACTCATGATTAGTAAAGGTTCCATCCGCGATCAGTGATGTCCTTAAGTACCGAGCTGATGGTAGCTCAAAGCCGTCTCTCGCTGGCCTCAAAGTGTTACCTGGTGATACATAGAATATCAAGCAAGTACCACAGTTCTAATTAGGTTTTTTGAGACTGGGGCCGTGTTGGCCAGGCGTGATTGCGGTATTTTATTGCGAAAGGTAAGCAAAATAAGAATGGGTGACCGCAGCCATCAATTGAATTCAAGGCAGTAAAACCTGAGTGTTCTTAGGATATAAGCTCTTTTGACACGGTAGTAACTTGTGTATCTTCATACTAACTGCTTCCCTCACATACCTGGTCCAAAACGCGCGGGTAGAAGTCGCGTTAATGGAGACATGCCGGCTCCCCGAGAGGGATGCTTGGGGTTGGTGCACGTGCCGTCCACTCGCCGCCCCTCGTCTTTGCGACATGGCCGCACAAGTATTGTGCATAGGCTACGCGGACATTAATTTCATGTCAATATTAATTTATGCTTCGGCGTTATTTCGAAATTATAACATACCAGCTTCGTATTCTTTTTATGCTACATAGTATTTCAGTAAACAAAACTTTTGTATCCGTATCATTCTAAATATCAAGTTTCGCAAAGGTGTCCTTGTTTGCATTGGAGTGTATGGTTATATAGTTTCGATCTCACATCTTGGTGCTAATGAATATTGACAATAAAACGGGTTTAGATGATTCTTATTTACTCACTTTGTCCCATTAGCAACTCCTGCCAGGTAACCGTTTCGTTTCTCGGTGACAGGCTTCCCGAAGTACGCGTCATACAGCACTGGCATTTCTTGTGCGAACACAGATCCTAACACCACGAAGAAAAATAACGCTATTTTCCAATCCATTTTTTCTATCAATATATTTATTTTTATTTGAGCAACATTTGTTTTGGAACTTTGATTTGTAGTTACGTTTTTTTTTTATTTCAAGTGTGGTTTTGCTCTCGTAAGATAGAAAAACGACCGAAAATTCCCAGTGTGAAAAATCAAGTAGTATTTATATGATTCGTTTAATGAATATCAAATGATTGCCTTGTAGTTTTAGAACAAAGTAATTATTTTTAGCACTGTAATGGGCACGTTTAAATGATTAACCCCAAAAAAAGTGTTAGATAATGATATGAATTATTTATAGTGTTTAAAATTAAGAGGTAAATTCGTTAAGATGTTGCGAATCAATTATTTAAATATCACGTGCAATGTGCAACAGATGCATTTAACATCATGCATCGCAGCTGTTAATATTAGCTCAAATCTCTGCCGTCCACTAACTAAAAGGCCGTTAAGCCACAGTTGGTCGTTTTTCACTTTTTAATGTAGTCTTATACAACTTTCGATGCTCTATCTTTTGCTGTAAGAATCATTTTTCTATGATTTATAGTTTTAGAGATACAGAACATTGCTGAGCAGTTAAACCACATAAATTTCGTTACTCCCTTAATTAAAAAGCGGCTAAGCCACAATACTTCTCTAGAAAGACGTTAACATACTTTAACGGCAAATTGATGTTTAATTTTTTTCTAAATTTACTTAACTAAAAGTACGTTATATAGTCATGCTTGACTAAAAAGCAGCTAAGCGTCTGTAACTACCTAAATGTATTGTGTCATACAAATAACTATAAAGAAAAACTACACTAGAAAGCAGTTATACACCAATAGCGGCTTTTAAGTTATGTATTGAAATTGGTGTAAGCTAAATATCAATCGCTAGAGAGCAGCTAAACGACTATACTAGACTAAAAAGCAGTTAAACGCTCGTGATTTGCGTTTGCGTTTGACCAGCTCAGGCTATAATTCCTGCCTTTTCACTTCGGATGCTCGTAGCGGACGGCCTTGCGGCGCGTCTCTTGATTTTTGGCGCCACAATACGAGAATGGCGCAAAATTAAATGAGTGCTTTTTACTTAAATTTCGAGATATCTAATCAATCAATTTGTGGCTTGATAATTGTACATCTCAAAATAGAAACTGGTTATTGTTTTATATGCTAATCAACCTCAACGATAGTGACTTTTTGTGATGATTTGTGATCGGCACTACTAACTTAAATTTGTTTTGTCGCAGCCCAAAGTACTCATACTCCTCTAAATTGGGTTTTTAAAGAGAAAGGGATATTTTAAACCGCATGGGTATAATATCTAAGCAATAGAACGCTTTACATGAAAATACGAAACTTATAACATTGCCATCAATCATGAGTATAGACCATTTAGAGCAGGTGAACATTTTATCAAATACTCATAGTTTTTTCAAAATTGTTTGATTTTACAGAAAGGTACATTAATGATTATTTAAAACTGGATTATCAGTTTTCTAAAAATCACGTCAAAACCTTTTCAAAACGAAGACGAACTTTCTACCAGGAATTAGTCCAATACGAGGTTCAACCAGTTTCTTAGCAATTCTACAAAATTCAAATTTAGAATATACTCTCACGCATGCTTGGCTAACCCTTTTGATGCTAGTAACATACTACAGTCATTACGGGTAGTCAGAAGCCAGTAAGTCTGACACCAGTCTAACCAAGGGGTATCGGGTTGCCCGGGGAACTGGGTTGAGGAGGTCAGATAGGCAGTCGCTTCTTGTAAAGCACTGGTACTCAGCTGAATCCGGTTAGACTGGAAGCCGACCCCAACAGGATTGGGAAAAAGGCTCGGAGGATGATGAACATACTACAGTCATTAAAACCCTTTGGAATACTGGCAAAGTCCTTAAAACCAAGATTTTGCATAGGTGCCCAGTTTTTTTTTTAAAAGAATTTTATTAAATATTTTTGTTTACTTAGGTATAATTGCTTATTTTCCTAATCTGATTTACTCATTTTGTTAAAGTTTAATTAGTATTTTTTTTTTTATAAAGTCTAATATTTAATTGATTATGACGTTATGTTGTTACACACAATTATATTATTTCAACTTTGCAATTATTAATCTTTGCTTGTGATATGTTTATTTCGTATGCATAAGAATTTGAAACCAATATGTGTCATGTGCCATGAAGCTTTCAGAAACGATACTTACATATTTTGGGTATTTTTATAATATAATTATAATATATTTTTTCCTATGGTTTCGCAAATACTGATTATTATTAAAGATGTAATTGTGATCTCATTACTGAATAAGATGTGTAAAAGTTTGATTAAACTTGGTTTTTTATTTTATAATGTTTAATTAAAATTCAAGTCGTGGTGGCGTGGTGGAAATCGTGGTGGCCTAGTGGAAGTCGTGGTAGCCTAGTGGGTAAAGAACCAACCTCTTAAGTATGAGCGTTGAGGGTTCGATTCCAAATCAGGCAAGTACCAATGCAATTTTTCTAGGTTTGTATGTACTTTCTAAGTATATCTTGACACCAATGACTGTGTTTCGGATGGCACGTTAAACTGTAGGTCCCGGCTGTTACGGGTAGTCAAAAGCCAGAAAGTCTGACACCAGTCTAACCAAGGGGTATTGGGTTGCCCGGGAAACTGGGTTGAGGAGGTCAGATAGGCAGTCGTTCCTTGTAAAGCGCTGGTACTCAGCTGAATCCGGTTAGACTGGAAGCCGACCTCAATATAGTTGGGAAAAGGCTCGAGATGATGTTTCATTAAAATTAAACTATTTGTTAAGTTCCTACACAAAATATAATTAGACGTACTGATTGTCTATTCTTTTTTATTAATAAATAATAAATAAAGTGCTGATTTTCATAGAATAGTTTTTAACTTCTCAACTTTTTACCCGCAAGTGCTTATTTAAAAGGCAGTTAATTGCGAGCGAGATATCTTTAACTGCCTTCTAGTTAAGCAATAGGAGAAGCAGTATAAAAATATGTTTTACAATACCGAGCTTAAAAGTGGTTAAAATCCCATAACTGCTTTCTAAGTAAGCAAAGTTAGTCTTCCCAGTATTAGTTACTAGACTATAAGTCTGTTAAAATCCTTTAACTGCTTTATAACTAAGTATATTTTGATAACTTTTACTATAAGTACAAGACGTGGCAGCTACAAGAAATTGCTTTACTATAAAGCAGTTAAGGTATGGTTAGCGGCCTTATAGTGCAGTATATTATGTAAAAATGAAAAAAATTGCTTAGCTAAAAGTTAGAAAATGAATTTAAATAAAATGTGATTAATATAAATGAATGAAATATATCACATATTGTGCAAAAAGACTATGCCTACGTATATAACTTGCAACCTTGTTCCTAGGTAGCATACTTTTCAAGAGACATCAATTCCCACTTATTTTTGCGTTATCTCGAAAACTACTTTTTGCACTTAGCTGCTTTTTAGTTAGTGGACGGCAGATCTATGAACACAGTTCTACTCGCATCCCGTTCTCACATTTATTGAGTATGTGCAACCTACAGATAAAAAAATATCCTACATTATTTAATCCTATACTTACATATATTCTATGCTACGTTGTATATTATTTAATTTCTACATTATTTACTTTATAAGCGCTCCATATCAATGTAATTGTTTAGCTATTTTGTTACTGGCTGTACCGTTTCCTCATAGAAAAGAAAGTCAATAGCCATTGTGTTGGATCTATCAATGTACTAAACATGAAGACCTTTAACCTAAATACACACTGAAAACTAAGCAGTCGGCCGACTGTTGGCCCGATGCTTAGAAAATATTTTTTTTTTCACTCATATGTCAAATTTTTTTGTCGATCTGATACCGGGCAAATACCTGATCGCTGTTACGAATGTACTTCCATTCATCTTCATACTGATTTATGAGCCCAACCCAACTATCGGTCGACTAAAAGTTGGTAGCGTGTGCGTACTATACAATATGTAGACCACGGAATTACTTAGAAATCGTAGTAGGTACTTCAACTACATTACTTTATGCTGTTGTTACAAAATTCTTACATTTTTGCCGATGCGTGTTGCTCTCAAAGCGTGCATTGAGTAGTTCGTGCAAGTATCTATGTATCGATTGTAAACGTTTAATCATGATAATTGCAACCAAGAGTTACCTACCTATCATGTTACTGTTATAAGTGCCCCTACTTAAAGTTCACTTGATTGTGGAATTTTAATTGCACTCGTAAATCTATTGTAATTTAAAATCCATAATCTTGAAATAATGTTACAATCTGATTTTCAAAAGTTTTATTATCCACTAGCCGTTTTCCCGCGGTTTCACCCGCGTCCCGTGGGAGCTACTGCCCGCACCGGGATAAAATATAGCCTATGTTACTTGCAGATAATATAGCTTTCTAATGGTGAAAGAATATTTAAAATCGGTCCAGTAGGTTTTGAGTTTATCCATTACAACCAAACAAACAAAGTTTTCCTCTTTATAATATTAAGTATAGATTGGGACCAATTGGACATTTTCATTGTCACAACAATTTATTTAATTTTAATGATGGCCAATATGAGATGTGATAATAGGTACAGATTCCTGATTAAGCCGAATTAATTGCCAGTATTTATTTAATTACAAGACAATCACTTTTTCTTGTCCTTTGGACACCAAGGGTCCTTCCATTTGTTCAAGTTGATTCCTGGAATCTCTTTGCACGAGACCGGTTTGTTCCTGAAAAAATTAATAATAAGTGTAAAAATTAATAACTATTGGAACTCCGTGAAAGTCCAAATTATATGGAATCATGTATGTACCGTAAATGACCACTAAACCTCACATTATTATGTGGGCACGTTTCCGGGGACAGTGATGCTGAGGAATACTTCGACGCCTAATTAATGTTCTTTTATGTTTTTATTTCTGTATATATTTTTTTTTTAAGTTAAGTAGTATTTTCAGGTTATATATAGTGTACATATTTGATTGAAAATAAAAACATTAATATATTGCAGTTATGTAAAGGCAGTCGCTTCTTGTAAAGCACTGGTACTCAGCTGAATCCGGTTAGACTGGAAGCCGACCCCAACATGCTTGGGAAAAAGGCTCGGAGGATGGAGGATGATATTGCAGTTATGTAGTTTTGAAGTTGCCTTACCAATGTCCTTGTCTGAAGAAGGCAGCAGGCTGTATATGTGTGATGCTATCTCCGCTATCACACAGCACACGGGCTATGCTCGTCTTCCGCACTGCATTGAGTTGAGCTGAAACACGTGATTTATCGTCAACATCATCATATAAGCCATAGCTCAACTTGTTATCTCCATTGACGAACATAAGATTCCCTTCATCGAGCCACTTCGTTAGTGGCCGTAGCCCAACAACAGCTAAGCAATTTGATGTTTGAAGACAGAGGAGACTATTTTGATTTGCTTATATTTTACTCTTCTTAGTTTCTTTTCACTCGTAAGACCGGGTTCCTGCACTTTGGTTATTTTACTTCTAACGTTGGTGAAATGATTCTAGATGCTATTGAAAAGGATGACTTGACATCAAGGCGTGTTGAATTAGGTAAAACGTATATTAGTACTTACGAACGGTCAGAGCAGCGGGGAAGTCTCCGTGCTCGAAGAAGAACTTGTCAGAGCGTCTCCACAACAGCAGGTTGTGCACCATGATGCAGTAGAGTGACGGCCCGACCCATGTGCCCGGCATCAGCTTCTCCACGTAGATCGCCACCATCAGTTCCATGTCATCTATTTCCTCATAGATACGCCGGAGCACCTCGACTTTCTGGAATGTTCGATTAGGTTTGAACATTTGATATCATGCCAGCTCTTTAACAGCTGTATAAGCAACAAGATATATTTTTATTTGGATCGCAGTTTAATTTTAACAAGTGCGGTAATTGCTGAAAACTGCGCTGTTATGTCCTAAGAGTCTTAAAAAGCAGTACATTATGACCTCATACCTTCATTCAACTTTTATTTCGCAGTAATCCAATTTGGTTGTCATGGATTTACTACCTTCCACACGGCTACTTACATCTTTATCAATAGTATCATGGAAGTCCTCCCAATGCTTGGCAGGCTTCATGCCACAGATCTTCCTGTAGTGATTGTACGGCGGCAGTCCGGCGTCACGGCCTCGCATCATATCAGTAGCTGGGAGGTCGTTTGCCGTCTGCACCTCACCAAAGTACCGTTCTGCTAGCTGTACAAAATAACAACGAGTTCTTAAAAAATGCTGAAATCTCATCGGCAGACGTATCGCGACATTTACAATAACGAAAAGCTATTGTTGCTTTTCGGTAAGTGCAACATAGGAACTGGAACAAAACAATGAAGGGATAATTACATCAGGAGCCATGACGTAATCGAAGTCATCGGAGGGTTGGATCAAGGAGCCCTGTGTAAGGTCAGCCTCAGTGTTGTTGACGGAGAGGATGCCACTCCTCAGCGAATCGTCTGGTGCGGGTCTTCTGCCGCGGTACTTGCCGTTCCTGTACAAACTGACCAACAAAATCACTTAGTGTGATTTTGCCAATATTACCTAAACCGTTAAATTTATATTCAGATAATATATTGGTCCTAGAACCCTGATTGCTTTTTATCTGTAAAAAACAAACAAGATATTGAACTCACTCAAATTGACCAGGCTGGAAATTATGGAACCATCGGGCGCCGAGGATATACTCTCGGATGACGCCAGGCTCGTAGTGAGGATCAAAATCGTTCACGTAGCCAGCTGTCTCATAAACGATGCCTTCTGCTAGAGCATTCTTGCGACCTGCAGAAGTAAAATATATCACGTTCACTCCGATTTTTGATGAAAAAAGTTTGTAAATTCGTTCGGTTTTAGCTCTAACCAAGGAGTTCCACAATCAGTTCATAATAGAAGATATACTGATACTGTGCTATGTTGATCTGGCGTGCAGTTTGGAACAGCTTCTCATCATCCCAGCAGGGATTAACCTTGGCTAAACCACGAGCTATTCGATTGTGCTCTCTAAAGAACCACATGGTAGTCAAGTAGATCCCCGGGAGTAGATTGGATTGGAAATCATCACCTGAAAAACAAGGCAGTCAATTAAGTCAGTTAGTTATTTCATCAAAGTGTGTGTCTGTGGGTTTTGTGTACTAACCAAAATTGTAGCAAACGACTTCGCCTTGTAGGGGCTGGTTGTTAAGACAGTTTACGCTTTGACCCTGAGGCACCTCTCGATCCCCTTCCATCCTGAATGCCAGTTCACCTCCTTGATTAGATCTGATCATCCTACTCCTCGCTTCCGTGTACCCATACACGAGTGAGAGGTCCAGCAGGGGAGTTACTACGGAGTACTAAGAAATATTGGTGTTAACAGAGGGATCCTTCAAGAGGTACATAGGAGGAAAAAGTGATCTAATACAGTCACCGGATCACTGAAGTAATCAAGAATAATATACTTACTCTTTCAGCTGACAAAGAGTTGGGAAGACACCCAAGGTCTTGGTAGTTGATAATTCTGGTGAGGTTAAGGCACCTGATCTGCGGGATGCGGAGGTAGGGGTCGTCGCCTGGCACGGGGATGGGGATGCACGAGGGGTTGACGCGATTAGGGGTGTTGCCGACACAGCAGTCGCTTACTGGGAAGTACCTGGCTGAGGATAATTTTTAATGATAGAATGGAGTCCATACGAATTATTTAACGCAAAAGTTTTCCTCGGACTCAGGTTTTAGTTTTACTACATCTAATTTAATACAAAAAATAATATTGCACCAAACCATGCCAATATACTTACTCAAGTAGAAAAGATCCACGTTGTCAGCAGCCGACGCGACAAAGAAATGTGTAGCTAATGTGGAGAACTCATGATTAGTCAAAGTTCCATCCGAAAGCAACGACGTACGTATGAGTCGAGTTGATGGTAGCTCTGAGCCGTCACTCGCTGGCCTCAAGGTGTTACCTGACGATATTATAGGAGCGGATGTTAAAAGCTTCAAATTCAGTTCAATTCATGAGTTTTTAAAAAGACTTGAATTAACCATTTTTTTGGGGCCCTAATTATTAATGCCATTTGTTAAGGGTATCTACCACATACCTGGTCCATATTGCGCTGGTAAGAGTCGCGGCAATGGGGTCATGCTGGCTCCTCGGGAGGGGTGCTTGGGATTGGTGCACGTGCCGTCCACTCGCCGTCCCTCCTCCTTACGACATGGCAGCACTAGTACTGTGCATACGCTCAGTGGCGGATTTACCAATAGGCCAAGTAGGCCAGTGCCTAGAGCGGCAGATTTAGAGGGGCGGCAAATTTTGCTATATTTTTACAGGTTTTTTTTTTATAATTAAGTATATGAGTACACAATCCATATATAAATAAACGAGTAATAAACGCACTGTAATATATACTTAGGTACTTACGTGATCATGAATTTCTAAATATTCCAATAGCGTTTCAATAAAAATAAAATAAAAAATCATCCTTCCATCATATAATCATTCTTCATCATAATCATAATTCCTGGTTTATTCTGCGCTCTTTGAGTCCTCAATCTAACAAAAAGTTAATGCACCGAAGTAGCAAAAACAACTGACGCTCTACACTGACGATTTCAAAGCTGTTTATGACGTGGAGCACTTTTGTGTCCCAAAACTCAAAAAATTTCGCGCTCGCTGCGCTCTCAGCTTTTTCACTTTACACTGTTTTTTTTTCAAACTTGTTTAAGTATTTTTGTGTTCCAAGACTCAAAAAATTTTGCGCTCGCTGCGCTCGCGCCTTTCACTTGGCAGTGACTATTTTCTGATTTCTTTAGGTATTATTGCGACCCAAAAATCAAAAATTTCGCGCTCGCTACGCTCGCGGTTTCTTCTCTTTGCAGTGGTTTTTTTCCACACTTGTTTGGGTGGGTTTTTTTGTGTCCCAAAACTAAAAAAATTCGCGCTCGCTTCGCTCGCGACTTTTTCACTTTACGGCGATTTTTTTTTTATCTCGTTTTGGTACAAAATTATTGAGTTTTGGAATAGTAACGTTTTTACATTTGTCGTTTTTTTTGGGGGGGTGCTCAATAGGTAGTCCGCCTCGGGTGCCACCCGATGCGACACCGCCACTGTCATAGCACCTGAACGAATGATCCGATTTCAATTTAGTTTTTTTTGTACTACAGGTGTTTTACGGGCAAGTGTTCTTAGACATGTTTGATGAAAATTGATTGAGCCGTTTAAAAGTTACAGAGGTTTTACGCTTCAAAGTCGCTGTCATATAAACTTGTTAACATTAAACTCTTCGGTACATAGAGGGTTGCAAAAATAATCTAGTAACTGACAGAAATACTTATCATTAAGTTCACAATCATTACAGGCGGCAAAAATTGAATGGCCTACTAGCGGCAAATTTGTAAATCCGCCACTGCATACGCTGTATGAACAGTTTGATATCAAACATCTTTGCACTTTTGCTTGCCCTAGATACAATTCATACGACAAGATATATTGTCTTGTGTGAGTTCAAAGGTCCTTTGCGAAACTTACGTCGTCCCGTTAGCAACTCCTGCCAGGTAGCCGCTGCGTTTCTCAGTGATCGGCTTCCCAAAGTACGCGTCATACAACACTGCTTCTTGTGCCAACACAGATGCTAATGTCACAAAGAAAAATAACGCTATTTTCCACTCCATTTTTTGTTGATTTTAGTATTGGAACATCAGTTTAGAGTTTAGACTAAACAAACTATGATGAGAACAACCCAGATTTTTTTTGAATACTTGAAAATAGAAGAATACTCGTCTTTTATTTCGATCGATGTGTTTAAAAACGTCCGAAAATTCACATGTGAAAAAGCGAGCACTATATATATAGGAGTCGTTAAATTAAAATCAAACGGTTGCCTTGTGGAACTAGAACAAAATAATTATATTTTGAGATCTGTAATAAGCGTTATAAATAATTAACCCCAAATAAGTGTTCAATAATGAGTAATAGCTATAAATTATTATGCCCTCGTCAGAACATGAGCATTAGGTTCGTGAAGCTGCTAAGATTAAATGATTTTAGTATAACATGCGATGTACAAATTACTTAACATCATGCACACAGGTACATAGATACTTAGGTTTTCAAAATTATTACTGTAGTTTCGTATGGACACACATTTTAGAATAAAATTATTTGCGTAAACAACTTTTTACAAGCTTTTATTTAACTTGCAATGTATGTATGCATGTATGTATGTATGTATGTAACTATGTGTGTTCGGGTGGAATTTTACAACTCAATTTTAAGGCACTTGCCCTCAACCGATTGAGCTGAAATTTTGCATACATGTTACGTTTGGATGACAATGCATGTTAAGCTATGTGACGTCATCCTAAATTCAACATGGCTAAATATACAAGATGGCGGACTAGTTATTTTTAAGGTACCTATAAAATATGGGTATCAAATGAAAGGGATTGACAAGTAGAACACATTGCACTTTACGAAATAAAAATCCAAGATGGCCGCCGCTACAAAATGGTGAATAACCTATTTTTTTCAATCCCATCCATATGGGTATCCAATGACAGGGCTTGACAAGTAGAATAAAGTGCGTTTTACGAAATCAAAATCTAAGATGGCCGCCGCTACAGAATTTAAACTTAAGAACTTACCAGGTGAAAACTAAAAAGTATAAAATAAATTGAGGTAAAAAAATCTTTAAAAACAAACTTTTATTTAAATGAGCTAAAAAAAATAAAATAAACATTTACTGTAACTTTACTGTCAACTTATAACGACATTTCAAATTTAACATATTTGACACAATTTATATGTTTTAAAAGCTTGTCGCGATTTTACTAAGAAAGTAAATACGAGTACTTAAATCTCGCGACAAGCTTTTAAAACGTATAAATTGTGTTTCTCTGAGTTATTATTTTTAAAGACACGAACGAACTCATCATGAAAAGATGGCCACCCATCCTTGGACCGGCCGCACCAAGTGTAGTTTAACCTAAATATGATCGATGGGCCCGCGCGGCTGTTACTCAGTAAAGAGCTCCTGTAGAACATCCCAGTTGAACGCCATTCGATTTAAGATTTGTAATATGTATGTAAGGTAATTATTGCGTGTTGTATAATTTCCTCTGTTTATAGATCATAAATTCGGAATTTTAATTGCACTCATAAATCAATAAAGCAATCAAAAATTATTTTGTTGTGGCCTTATTTATATCAACTTAACACGATTACTGCTATAAATCATCTAAGTTATGTATCATTTTGTAGTTTCAGTAATTAATAAAAAACACATTAAAGGGAAATGCCCATTCTTGGCCAAGTACTTGCCCATCTATGTGATAAATACAATAAAAATACTAAATAATTAATTTAAATATTGCGAGTATTTATCTGATAAAAAAAACCGGGAAAAAAAAGATGAAATTATTCAGAACTCAGTTGTTAAAATATTTCCGCTTCCGCTGTAACGATCATGTCAGTCTTGTCAAAATAATTTATTATTAGGGAGAATTAGGGATTGAAACCCATATTGAAAAAAGTCGATTTATTAAAAACCGGTTTTTGAAAATCGATTTTTTTTAAATATTTTCTAATAAATTAAAAAAAAATATTTGTAAATATCTATTCATTGTATTGTTATCATTAAACAAAATGTTTGGTGATTGATGTACCTTTAAACACGATTTTATGCGACTCCTTTCAAGGATTCCGTGTTTTCGGTTTATGACAAACATAGATTTTTTGATAAATTGATCCTACGTCCCATCCCTAATGCTCTTGTTTGTTGACGTTTACGTACGTTGGTATTTCACAATTTGGTTTGTGCTGTGCTCTTACGACTTGTGTCTTTTCTTACTGCGTTTCTGATATTTCGACGAATGTTTACGATTATGGACCCCGTACCCGCCCCCGATGACGACCTTGGCTTTACATTGGATTCAGTACTGGATATTTTTAAGTATTGGATTGAATAAAAACTTAAAAAATATATGTATGTATTTTTAGCATTATTTTCTGTTTACAGTTTGTGATGTTCCACCAAGTTCTATGTAAAAATTTTTAGTTATTTCGTTATCTACGATGTCAACTCTAATGCCTACAACTTGTTTCTTTCTTGGGCATTACTTGGCCAAACCTTCTTTATCAAATGGGCATTTCCCTTTGTGATTCATTTATACTCGGCAACCGCATTCCGCAGCGGTTGGTGGTGACACGAATGTTTTGTTGTTTCAACTTCTATCAAATTCGTTCAAACCTTTCTCAATAAAAACGTGCGGAAAACTGCTACGGAACCCGAGCCGTGTATGTGATAGAAGTAAAATAAAATGCGAACAGGATTTTTTAACACGCGATTCAATTGCTGGTACATATTTAATAATGTTTTTTTGTAAGACTAAGAATAATCCATAGACTGGATCCTGTCTATTTACGTTCTCTATTTCTATCAATATCTTCAATATTTCTCAACATATTATTCCCATACAGTTTTACCGGCTTGCCGGTTTTCCTGTAAAATAAGCGTTATACTACAGGAAGCGAGAAACCGTATTTTCTTGCTGCTTTATAGAATAGAGTTATTTATTTATTACGACGATACTGATTGTGTAGATATTTTTTAGTTTTAGGTTATCTAGAGCTAGGTTAAATATTTAGAGCAATTCCCATATTTAATCATCGATGAATAGTTAGCAAGATGTTCTGTTTTTTTTATTGTAGAAGCTAAATTTCCACATAAATTCAAAAGTTTTACTTTAACCAAAAAAGGACTGGATTTGCTGAGTGATAAGTCTAAACAAAAACCAATTGAGGTAATGTTATATTTTCCTGTACACCCATCCGTCCCTCCCGCTTTTATTTGTATTTCAAAGGTTAGGCACGTGTACGTGATCATGTATTAATCTGTATTTTGTGGTCTTTTTTCGACTCAGTCAGCAAAGTCTTTTGATGACAAATGATGACATCTTCTTATTCTTATGAAGTGAACTACAGGTTCGATCACTTAACACGCCTTAGTTTTAGAGACCACACATCAATTAAAAAGATTCATATTTTCCCTGAAGAATTTACCAAGGATTATGAAGCATACATTTCTCAAGAATTCACGAGCTTTCATGTATGTGTCGTCATGCAAAAAGGATATTTGTCAGTTCCGCGTGACGCAATATCCGGGGCTTCCTACCTCATATGAATATGTCTGAGGTGAACATCGCCAGATAGAAATCAAAACGATGTTTGAAATTGCTAGGAATACAAATCTATGAATTCGGTCTCAATGCGTTAGGAAAAAGTGGATCATTTTATTGCTTATCCTAGAAATACTTCAATAAAAGCCTCTCAAGTACGGGTTAACACAAGTTGCCGTAAGGTAACATTAGCATTTTCCGTACCATATTCAAACTCGACTCCCCTTTCAACTTTTCATTTACTAATGTGTATTCGTTAAATTTTCACTACAGACTCTAAAACAGAATTAGAAAGGAATGAAAAACGACTTCTGCGACGAAAATGCCGAATTCTGTGTTATTCGTCTATTTGACATGACATCGCACGGTCGCATCGGTCGGAACTCCCGGATCGCGTCACTACGCACGGTTTGAAGCCGGATTGTGACGTCAGCCGCACTGACAGAAATGTTCGCTGGAACAACAGAATACGACGAAATATTTACGCAAGTTTAGTTTTTTCCTCAGATGAGTTTTTGAGTTCTGAAAAGGTGGATAATGTATAAAGTTGGTTTAAGTTTCTTATTATCTGAACGTGGAAAGGTGGTTCCCTTGGGACACTGTTTAATACAAGGGCCACTGCTAGTGGAAAACGTTAGAGTAAGGAAGATAAATATGTATTTTCCAGTTATGAGGAATTCAGACACCATATACTTTCCTTATTTTACCCCAAATCAAAGAATTACTTATATTCATTAATATAGACCAATTTTATACCTCATTTCTTCCTATATGCGTCCCAATTTCACGGTGGTTTTTCAGGTGGCAAAAAGGAACAAAATGGAAATCTCATGTTACAGGAAATAATATTTGACTGGCAAATAATAATTGCGGCAGGAAGGTTGGCTACCTTCACAACAATGAGTGTTTCCCACACTCCGACCGTACAATTTGTGAAGTTAAGTGGTCCAATCCGTGCCGATATTTTGTATGTACGAAAGAAATACGGTGTTTTGCTTATTCGGGAAATACAAAATTATGGTATTCAATTGAAAGTATAGAAATACATTTTAATTTAGTATACGTACCTACGTGTAACGTTTTAATGCAACACATTAGGAATGAACCAATTACATTTTCCTAAGTTATCTCTTACTTGACTGAATAGTTGTAAATCTTGAAAACTCTGTAAACAGTTTACTAATTTATGAGAATTATTTGCCTGTATCCAAACTCATAATAACTTAATGATATCTAATATGCCATACATAGCTGTCCAGAAAGAACACAGCATTTCGTCCAATCTTCAGCAATAGTAACAATTACCGTTTAGCACAACGCTTATAATCCGTGTAACAACAATTCTGCATGACAGTCAGATCCTCCAATGCACGGGGTCTTAAAGAATTGAACTAACTGGAGACGCCATAGCAGTGCCTTGCGAGTATGAGCTCGTACTTTTAACACAAAAACGGGGCTCATACTTGTTTGCGTCAGCTTTAAGCTTGTGTTTGTCAATTTGCTGCGTGTATATGTAACGATTAAATTGTAAATGTATTAGTAAAATGCATCAGTAAGCTAAGTACTTGTCACTCTACGTTGCCACGTTTACACACGCAGTCTTTTTCGCACAGAAATTTGTGCTCAAGTCGGCTCCTGTTGGTCAAATAATCTAAGCATGAGGCATAAACGCACGTATCATTACGAACGCACAATTAAGCCGGATGGCCCCAGCTGCGAGCACTTGACCCCGGGATAGTGCGGTAATAGAATATACCGTAACATCTCGTGCCGTTTGTGACCATCACGGATATGCCTTTGAGGTTCATAGTGTAGTGACATTTGCGAAATTGGCCAAGCTTTGGCTAGTGAGGATGTTTCTTAGTGTTAAGGGGATGATACCTACCATTTTTTACCCACGACGGAACGGAGCAGGTATATGCGTTTAGGGTGAGAGATGTGCGTTTGTGTGTTTGTGTGTTTGTGTGTTTGTGTGTGCGTTTGTGCAAAGTAATGTTCCCACATATCTTCTATACTAATGATCTGATTTAGATGCGGTTTTCAATAAAGGGTTTGTGTTTGATGAGTTCATGTTCTTAGATAGATGTCATGGCTGTAACTCACTAGGGGGCGCCACAATATTAGTCCAAACAGCAAAGGAATGTTCCCACCTACCTTCTAAGCTAATGATCCGATTTTGATGCGGTTTTCAATAACGTTTTTGTGTTCAATGAGTTCATGTTCTTAGATAGGTGTCATGGCTGTAACTCACTAGGGGGCGCCACAATATTAGTGCAAAAGAGCAAAGTAATGTTCCCACCTACCTTCTAAACTAATGATCCGATTTTGATGCGGTTTTCAATAAAGGGTTTGTGTTTGATGAGTTCATGTTCTTAGACAGGTGTCATGGCTGTAACTCACTAGGGGGCGCCACAATATTAGTCCAAACAGCAAAGGAATGTTCCCACCTACCTTCTAAGCTAATGATCCGATTTTGATGCGGTTTTCAATAACGTTTTTGTGTTCAATGAGTTCATGTTCTTAGATAGGTGTCATGGCTGTAACTCACTAGGGGGCGCCACAATATTAGTGCAAAAGAGCAAAGTAATGTTCCCACCTACCTTCTAAACTAATGATCCGATTTTGATGCGGTTTTCAATAACGGTTTTGTGTTCGATGAGTTCATGTTCTTAGATAGGTGTCATGGCTATTAATCACTAGGGGGCGCCACAATATTAGTGCCAAACAATGTTACAATATAATCAAAACGTCCGATTACAATTCTGTTTTCATCAGCAATGTGTACGTGCTTAATGCATGTTCCCAAATAATAAAAATTACGCCTGTAACTCACTAGAGGGCGCTACAATATCGGTGCAAAATAATATTGCAATAACATATTATATACACTATAATTCGTATATGTTCTCTAAAAAGTCTGAAATAAAATTAAGCAAAATTAAAAATTTTGAAAAAACCCCCGACGGTAAAAATCTTATTGAAAAATAATAAAATAACTCAAAACCCCCGACTTAACCCAATTATATAGGAATAACCGTCGGGGGCTGCCTTTTCTATATGAAATTTCAACAATTAATTGAGTGTATTTTATGTCATCGTTAAACATCTACAATTCTTCAATAATTGTATTCACGACACTAGAATCCTTTAGCTGGTTTAATGGCAGCTCCCGACGGATATTCCTATATAATTGGGTTAAGTCGGGGGTTTTGAGTTATTTTATTATTTTTCAATAAGATTTTTACCGTCGGGGGTTTTGATAATAGACTACATAGACCCTTATAAAATGCTTAATATTGCTATCGCTCAGCAGCAAGAGTAAGTACACACAATACAAAAATTTAATAATGTAAAATCTAAATTTTATATGAAGATCAGAAAGATTGAGCTCGATTAAGAGCTAAATTGTAGGTACTTAAAACGTCTTATATGACTGCGATGGCGAAGAGAACCCCCAGAAATAAATAACATTACAAAGACCCAGCAATTTCTCACACGAAATCCAAGTCGTTATCTTCAAATAACTGTAGGAGTCGCCACAACTGTACGTTAAGTTGCAGAACTAACCCCCATAAGTTACGCGCTAACAAGAAAATCCATGCTAACCAGACCGCTGCCGACCTTACTTCCTATAACGTCACACTTATCATCCGAGACGGTCACCGCCCTGGAGAACAAAATGAATAGCAGAGGTGCCATAACGGAAAATCTCCTTAGAAAGTAGCGTGCCAAATGCCTGTGTGTGGGGGACGAGGAATGTTACTGTCTTCGCCCTTATACACCTTCTCTGGATTCGCCCATTTTATATTATACCAAAAATCATTGATATATCTGATATATCTCAAAAAACCCGAATGTGTTTATTTACTTTAGTCATGCCCACCGTACCTATTTGAGCTAGAAGAAGGCGCCTGACCTGCCTGCATTATGGCATCTCCATGCTTTCCTTACTCCGTGGTGACCACGCGTACCCCATCCTTGTGTAACAAAGACCAATGATCTGCAGCCGGCCTTCCTATCTGAAAGGATTAATATTCCATCTGAGGTAGTTCCCCTGCAATATCGGGCGTCCACAAACAATTAAAGAAAGGTATAAGGAACGGCTCTTCGCGTCAAAACGATAAGAATCTTGTTATTAAATTGAAAAATGTTGGAAGAGTTCAGTTGTGAACTTAGATCTGGTTCAGATGGATTGCTTTGAATGCATGGCTTGTTTGATGTGCGCATTCGTATGAACATTTTTGGTCATGCAAAGGTTTTGAGTGCTGCTTATTTAGATTTTTACATATGTCATTTTTGTTGCAAGTAAAACTAATTACCCTCTGGTGTTTGAGCCTGAAAAGAGCATAGATTACTACGAATATACAAAAATACATTCACGTTCGTTTTCACGACATGTATAAATCTGTGAATCTGTGATTTTTTCAGATGTATCAGATTTTTCGTTTTAGAAAATTCATAATTTTTTGAACAATGTTCCAATAAATAAATAAAATACATTCTGAACTAGCTCCTAAGGAAGAATTGCGCCGTAGACAGCATTATTGAAAGATACTCGTGCAGAACGGAATCGCAGTGACTCGCCCCGTCTGAACTGACCTTATCGACGGAAGACTCGAACGGCCTGACAAGCCAGTGGAAAGAAATGCTCGCTCTTCGCGGAAATACTATTTTTGGACAAGTTTGAAGTGGAAAATGTGAATTCTATGTAAAGTATCAGGTTGTAGATATTTTTGTATGAGGTAGGAGCTATATTACAGTAGGTAGGTATTTAATTTTTTCCAGGAATACAAATTATAGACTTAATAGATATTTTTAAAATGTTTGTGATATTTTATTGCGTAAGTAATACATTTTTATACAAAGTAATGTAATGAATTTTGAACGTATACTATTATTTATTAACGTTTTTTCAAGGTTCCTATCATAAGACCCCTTCTGACAAGTTTATCGCGTATTTGTTTTGAAAAGAAAAAAAAACACTGACCCTTATCCGACATAGGTGTGATCGAAATCATGGGGTACAACAAAAGGCCCGTAAAATAGGTACATTTATTTTCATAATCAAGAAATGTTTTTTCGGAAAACTAAACAAACGGACTTTTTCTTACAAAATCGTTTATACTTGTAGGTATCATATAAATAATGAGTTTGTTTAAACGTAATTATTTCAGGAACTTCTGAACTAATTTGAAGAACCCGAAAAAGCTAGTTGCGCATAAATACGTAACGGTCATTTATTAATTTTCAACAATACGCCTGCATATTTATTTTAAAAACTCATATAGTACCTTCCCCAGCTTCACACCAAAAACAGTATTTATATATAAAATAGTTGTCACACGAGCGTTATTGGTGTTTACTGAAACAGACGGTCGAACTTGCTTCATCCCGTGAAATATGGCGCCAACAGGCTTGAAAGTGTTCCACAAGTTTTTAACGTTAAGCACCGCGACGTGAAAGCTTTCGGAGCTAATTAGAACACAGTTTTATAATGGAGTTCAGACTTTTGGAGGTGTTTTCCAATCGGTGTAAGAAATGAAGACTTATTTACTTTGTATTTGATTTTAGTCGACAATCGGCTATGAGCGTTTTTACATATCTTTCTTCTTTAGTTGGTGTGTCGTTTTTGTGTTTCAAAGTGTTAATAACTATAGCATGCGAAAAATTGGGTTATCAAGTAAAATAATGCTGTTAAACTAATAAAGTCATTAGCATCAATACATAATATCTTCGTAATCGATAAATCACGTGCTTTACCCAATATTATTGCAAATTATAACTACTATTATAAGTCAACCGGATACCTACATTGAATGAAACAGATGAATTCTACAAGGAATACCAAAATAGTTTACATGCCTTCTTCCTACAACCATATCGATATGATTAGTCAATCAACGAAACTAAGAATCGAGACCGAAATGTCTCGATATTTGATAGTAGAAATATATCGACATAACCCGTCCGTGGGCATATGTAAATATACATAACATCGGTTACTATATTGTTTCTGTACAAAATACGTGGACATCTGTAAAGGGTTTTGTCTTGGAAATAGGATTTGCTGATTGGGTCCTCGTTATGTTTGGATTTGGGCTTACTGAGCAATATGTTTTTGTAACGTTTTTTGAAGAAGTATTATTATATCGACTGGTTCTTGCGTCATGTAATAGAATAGTCATTCCGTCTATGCAAGCGGTTCAGTAACATTCCCTACCGCAACGCACACTTAAAACGATACAGTTACAATCCGTTTCCCACTTATATATGATATATGATATCGTGTCCTATGACCTTTACGCGGATATAATAGGTTTACCTATGAAAGTGATGGCGAACCTTTTTTGGCTGCGGTAAACACACTCTCACATTGCACAAAAAAGATTCAGAAAAGATCACTCCGACATTGCAGAATATATTAATATAAACAGAATATACTACTTCTATATAGAAATAGTGAAAGTAAAGCTTTAATAAAATATCTGCGATCATTTATCTCTCAGTCAGCGCCTGTTGTTTACTTAGCGACTCAATTAAGAGACTCATTATCGCCTTATCAGATAATATATCTGTTCCTGCGAAGGTTTTATTTAGAACCTTGAGTTACTGGAATTGTTACTCGTTATTGGAAACTTTAAAGGTCTTGATGCGATTGTATTTATAGCGATTATCAGTTACGGTAGTTATTTATAGATGTAAATAGTAATCAATTTAGCGTGTTTACATAGCTCCGTGAAATAATTCATCTCATCTCTCTTCATCAGATTTCCATATTAAATCGGTTTAGTCTTAAGTAACAAATGTGAAATATTATGTTTTCAGATGGGCAATAAAATGCGAAATATGGAGAAACTCGTCATAACATGGATGATCCCCCATCCACAGACCAACCAACTTAAGCGTCGCTTGACCTCATGATCGATTGAACGTTGCGGTTGTTAGGTACTTAGCTACCAGCGTCTCCTTTTTCCAAATACATGAATTTCGTTCGTATATTCAATAAAAAACCTACATATTGCTTTAATTTCCTACATTCGTTTTCATTCCTGAATCTAGGAGTTTACCCCTTTTACTTTACTTTACATATATACTTTTCTGATCACGAACACAAATACAATTTAAAGTTTTATTCCGAATCAGTTTGTGTGGGCCTGCCGTCCTTTCTAATAAAGGGCTGCTTTGGAAAATTCCTTTTATGTAATTTTGTGTACTTACGTTGTAGTAATAGGGACCTTTCAAACTGTCCCTATCGAGGCAACCTTTTGGAGACTATGAAGGGAAATATAACGGACTATGTATTTAATTAACTAAAATTGAAATCAAAGCAGTCATGTTATTTGTTAGGATTTTGATTTTATTTTGTTAGTTGTCCTTTTATATTTTTTTACACTGGAAAATTCACACTGCACAGTGTCATAGTGTGTGCAAGAGCTGTGAAGTCTGTAATTATTAGTAATACTCCCAACACAAGAAAGAGGTCGAATAAAGATCGCAGCCAACTGATTAAAATAACCGTTCAATCAAATGATGGGCGATGGCATTGTTCAGTCATTTTACCGAGTCGGTGCGATATCTACTGCAAGTTGGAAATGCAACTTGAAAACAAGAAAAAATGAAGTAAGAATGAGGTCCTTCCCAAAAAATATGGATAGTTACAATGCAGTGTCGATCTTGAGTCTGAAAAATCAGTCAAGGGCAACAGATTTTCTCGATACAATTATATTTTCAGTTATAAACTTAAGCGTTATTTTACATTTTTGAAACAAACCTCTAAAAATACAATTTACCCGTAAAATTACCCGTAATATTATTTAAAACACTTATATATCTATTCATTCATAATCATCACCAACGGCTCCTTACCCTTAGTCATCAGCTTTTTACTATCTCACTGCTCAGGCATATGCATACTGAGCAGGAATGAGCGTTAATCACCACGTTACTTTTCGAATAAATCTACCTACATTTTTTTTCTACAGTGTAATATTGTAAATCGCTGTTCTCTTATAACTTGCGCGGGCTCTAAGTCAGCCAATTTGTAAAGGCTTCCTGTTACCGCCCTTGAGGATGGCATTGAGAAGTGTGCTGTGTATCTTGAATTTAAATTGACCGCCACCTACTTTTGTTTGTTTATTCTTCTTTAAACTGATCAAAAAGATGTGGGGAGTTTGTTACTTTACCTGATATAGTAGATTTGCGCTTACCAAATATTCGGGTACAGTATGTACTGTGCATCTTTTATGACAGCTATATTTCAAAACCATTTGTCAACTACACAAAATTCAGTTCCAACTTTCCCGCCTATTATTTACTGAAATTTAGTTGTCGCAAAACCTACATTTTACTTTAAATTTAAATTCCATACAGTCCACGCATAAAGCCCGGGGCCGCTGCGTTCCGTCGCCCATTTATTTTACATGTGATGGAAAATTCCCTGAACGTGGAAAGGGTTTTAACGCGTTTGGTATGGTCAGAGATAAACGCGGGACCCACTAGATTCGCGAATACAGCGCCACGAACACATGCCTGAGTACGTCCCTGGTTGTGCACACAGATGTAATCGATGCGTGATTGGTGGGTTTTGGTGACTGATACGCTTGTGTGTGTACTGTGTCTACGTTTGAACAGGGCCGGTGTGTGTGTGCTCGCGTAATGTTTTCGCTGTATTTGTTACTTCGGTGTGTGTGTATGATGTTTGATGGCAGAGCGTTCCGCATCGTCATCACGACTGATTGGAACCACCTGCTGCCTGTTCGGCGGAACTCTAACGATTATTTTCTCGCTCGGGGATGCTTTGTTCGTTGTTAGTATGCTTTATCGGTTTGAAAGTTGGAAGTGAGGACTATGTGTCTTCAAAATATGCGCTGTCTTTTGAGTATGATATACCTATGAAGTTGTAGAAACATTAACAAAAACACAGACACATCAAAGTTTTTAGTTCGAGTAGAACTCAAGATGTAAGGGTAAGAGTTTGTAAGGAGAGTATGCTTTAGGAGTATTAAATGACGAAATCAAGTAAAATTATCGAACTTTGTGTCCAAATAAGTATTACTTAAAAACATATGACTATTTTAATTATTCGATAGTAACCTGCAGAGCCATGCGTGGTCACGTGCTCTGACAAGGGGCTGACAACCCCCGGCTAACACAACGCGAGTTCATCACTCAATCGAATACCCATTAGGCGAGTAACGATTGCTAGTTATTGGGTAAAAGGGTTGTAAGTAAAAGCGATAGGGTGAATTGCTTTTTTTTTTGAACTGGTAGAATTAGAATGTTTGTGTTTATTGAGTTTAGAGTCAAAGTATAGTTATCTAATGCTTGTATAAACCAGGGACAAAATAAAAGCAAAATAAAGCAGATAACTTGTCATCTAGAGTATTAAGTGTATTTTTCAACAAAATAAACATTGTTTACAATTGAATTCACAACTATAAACTGAGCCGTAAAGAAAGTTGACAAGCCATTTCAGCAAGTAAGAGAGAATTTAAAACTACTAAGAAAAGCTTTATAGTTGAAGTTCTGATGAGGTATAAGCTTTTCTATTTACGAGTTGTTTTCCTCCGGCCGTAAACAATGTACTGTAAATTAAAATAGAAAAAACGGCCAAGTGCGAGTCGGACTCGCGCACGAAGGGTTCCGTACCAGAGCAAAAATGAGCAAAAAAAAATGTTAAAAGGTTTCGGGTTTTTCTGTTAGGTTACCTTAAGCTATTGTTTCATACCAAAATTCAAGATTCAATGTCAGCGGGAAGTAGTCTTTAAGTTTTGATTCCGTTGCGAGTAGTGACGAATTTCAAAATATGCACTATGATTATAGGTAACCTACCCCAGCGTTTTGAATTTTTGCGTTGATTTAGAATTTTTCACAGTTTAGAGGCAATTAGATTTAAGAAGTGTTTGATATGAATTTCAACTCTAATATCTCTACGCGTTCATGTGAAAAAGGGTAGGTAGTAAGTTTATAATTATTAAAACAATATTTTATGTCATGTAAGCAAAAATAATATTTTATGTAACTTCTCCTTTATCTGTATTATATAACGTTGCTTCGTGCCGAATTTCGAGATTCTGAGTTCACGGGAAGTACCTTGTAGGTTTTGATTCCCTAGCGTGTGACGGAAATTCGTCTAAGGTGTCGGTATAAACTGCTGTATCTTTTGATCGCGTTAACTTAGAAGTTTGATTGTATCACTGCTTAAAGAGACAATAGACCTAGGTATTTGGTATAAATTTCAATTTGATACCTTTATTCGTTCGTGAGAAATAAGGTAGTAAGTTTCATTTTATTAAAATATTATATTATATAACTAAAACAATGTGATTTTCGCAATTTTTCCTATATTTGCATTATATGACAATGCTTCATGCCAAAGGACAATGCCAGGGTCTGGGCTCAAAGTTTGTCCAGCAGTGGGAGTAGTTCCAGCTGGTTCCATAGTGCACTCTGAACACGAAATCCAAATATTTTTGAAATCGGTCCCAGAGGTCCCGAAAAAAACCGGTTCAAATGTTCATCATAGATAGTCACTTAACAAAGCCTGAGCCATTTGCCCAGTAGTGAAAGTGGTCGAAATAGGTTCTTTACTGCACTGTTAACACGAAATCCAAATATTTTGGAAATCGGTCCCAGAGGTCCCGAGAAAAACTGGTTCTAATGTTAAACTTGAACAGTCACTTTATAAAGCCCAAGCCATTTGCCCAGTAGTGGGAATGGTTAAAATAGGATCTTTACTTCACTCTTAAGACGGAATCCAAATATTTTTGAAATCGGTTCCAGAGGTCCCGAGAAAAACCGGTTCTAATGTTAGCCAGCCATTGTTAGCTAGTCATTTTAAGCAGCCACAAACCTAACAACCTCTTTTCTTGAAATAACATTCAGATAGTTAGTGGTTTCACTGTTAATAGGATAAAAAAACAGGAATAGACGTTTAAAGGAAATTGTTGTTTCTCTTGCTTTTCAGTCTCTATCTACCACAATCAGTCCTAAGTTCGTGTAGCGTCATGCAATTAATATCCGTAATGGCAATGGAAAAATCTTATCAAGACGAATAAAATAAGCTCGAACACGAGGTAGTAAATAGATACCGTTGAGGAGTTCCCTCGTCTCACTGTCGTCTCCATCGTCAGGTCAGGTTTTAACCTCCACTGTTTTGTGGTGTCGGAGACATATACCATGACAAGTTGACAAGTTTTTAGAATGACAAGTTTTTATTCGATATGTGCTTACAATTTCCGAGAGTTCCCTATTGTTTTAAGGTTTCTATCACCAGACCCTGGACCGAATAACAAAGGAACCATTTGGAAAGTAAATCCTTTCAAACAATAAAATGATTGTTTAAATGGGTTGGTAAACGACGGAGTTATGCACGTACAAACGTAAAAAGAATACAAAGTAACTGAGAAACTCCTCCATTTTTTGAAATCGGTAAAAAAAATTCTCGTTCAATACCTCGTATTTGTCGATTAATATTATAATGTATTTCAATTAAGATAATAAAAGTGGAATAGTTAAGAGTTCGTACGCATATTTTTCGTAATATTGAATAAGAGTCAAACCAGTTTTTCTCAGGACACCTGGGATAGATTTCGAAATATTTCGGTCTGGGACCTATTATAGGCCTATGGAACATAATACACTATGCAGTTACCGTGGACAACTCTTGAGCCCAACTTCCATACAAAGAATAGCATTGTCCTTTCAAGATCTAGACACACGGCAGTGTGTCCGCCAAGTTCGAGCAAAAAAAGCGACACACCGGCCGTGGGTTATATTACACGAACCATTTCGGGCCAAATTCGACCCCCCTGTAACTCAAAATCTATTTTATTTACGCATATCAAATTTCTAGTATCTGTTGAGACCCCCTCACTTATCTAAAATACAAAATTTCATTAATATACCTATTGTAGGTCTTGAGATATTGACGTCAGAAAATCGCAATTTTTACTATACACTCACTGACTGATTCACTGATTCACTGACTCACTCATCAAAAACCTAGACCACTTCCAATGGTCGTATTGACTTGAAATTTGGCATGGAGGTAGGTCTTTATGTCAAGGTAAAGGGTAAAATCTGAAAATGGCCAAGTGTGAGTCGGTTTCAAAATAATGAAGGTGTTTTATACCCGGTGTAAATTTATACCCCTAAGGAACTAAAACGAACTAAATTTATCTATATTTATATAATATATCTTCGAATGGTACAAAGGTTTGTATTTAGTCAAAGTAAAGTAAAAATCTGAAAACGGCCAAGTGTGAGTCACTTTCGAAAATAACGAATGTGTAACTTTGATCCACGAACATAATATATGATAACATGTCATGTCAGTCAGTTGGTAAATCTAGTCCATTTAGTTAATCTAGTTCATTTCTTTGTAAGAAACATAGTGCATATTAAAAAATCTAAAAGATAGTATAAATGAGACATTTCTTTAACTAACTTCATCATAAGAAAAAAATAAAATAAACAACCTTACAAAAATAAATGAAATCCCACCCAAAACAAAAATGTGAAAGACTGCCAAGTTCGATAATATGGGAATGCTTCGCCTATAAAAGAAGTGAGATCTGAATAAGTACCAAGTTCCATACACATACCTCAGTTAAAAATAGTTACTTTTTAATGATGTTACTTGGCAAGTTTTAATAGAAAATTAAATACTTGATTCATTGCGTTTAGTAGGTTTATAACAAGGTGTATGAAAACTTGCCAAGTGACATCATTAAAAACTATTTTTAACTGAGGTATGTGTATGGAACTTGGTACTTATTCAGCCCTGCGATTCTATAAAATTCGAACAACAACTCGCATTTCACTTCGATTCGAAATGTCATTTCATACTTTAGGGGAGGTAGGGGAGGGATGGGCACTTTTTCACAATTTATTGCATAAAAAATCAGATTTTACAGATCATCAACTTTTATTGCCATTTCTTATGTTCGGCTAGATATAATGAAAGAGCTTTCCTAAAAATTACAATCAGTTTCAACATTACGAGATATTTAAACGGTTTTATTTAGCTCACCCCGTTTGTTTTATTATTTATTCTTGGATCAAATTTAGTAATTCAAATTTCACCCTCTTCCTGTCAACCGATTGGTCTGAAATTTTGTATACACCTTTAATTAAATCCAATATGTCCGCCGGCACAAAATGGCACAGCCCCCTCAATATGGGTATCAAATGAAAGGGCTACACAAGTAGAATACTGTCAGCAACCCCGGCGGGGCGCAACAGGGCCAAGGCCTGCCTGCACGTCGATTCTATAAAATTCGAACAACAACTCGCATTTCACTTCGCTATTCACTCTCACTTCGCATTCGATTCAGAACGACCTTGATTTTGCATTCTGTAAACATCACCTAATCACTTGCGATTACTTGCGAAGTGAAGTGAGCTCGACATCGACCAATGCTGTGCTAGTGACTTCCCCACTCGACAAAATGTCAACCGAGATTAATCAGTTTTTAATTTTATCAGTTTTGACACAGAATTTTAGCTAAATATGATGTTTTAATTATAATTTGTTATTGTAAGGAATTTGAGGCAGCTTTTAAGTATAAAATAAACAGAAATCTCTAAATTCGTGCTGTGAATATAATCTATGCTTACCCTACGAAAAAAAATACTGACAGATAGATCAAGATAGATCCCTAGATCAAGTTGGCAACGGTACCTGAAACAAGATTCTATAAAGGATCACAAATTTTCACTGACGAAGAAGAACAAAAATTTACAAATTATAAATTACATGGTACATATGTCCAAGCCTCCCTACCATAGGGAGCATTGGACACTTTTGACTTAGTTTATAAAAAAAAAAACCGGCCAAGTGCGAGTCGGACTCGTGCACGAAGGGTTCCGTAAATTACAGTTAAATCAACCTATCTCAAAAACTATAAGAGATACTTTGATCAAACCAAAAATCGTTGAAAGAGTTAATTAGCATGCATCACCTCTATTTTTTTTAGAATTTTATACCCCGTAGTTATAAAAATAGAGGGGGGGGGGGACATACTTTTTACGACTTTGAGAGCTGATATCTCAAAAACCGTTCACTTTAAGAAAAATGTTTTTTAGAAAACTTTATATCATTTTAAAAGACCTTTCCATTGATACCCCACACGGGTATGTACATCGAAAAAAAAAATTTCATCCCTCAGTTACATGTATGGGGGGCCCCACCCCCAATTCTTTTTTTTACTATTTAGTGTCATATTTTTGTAGCGGTTCATACAACACATATTCCCATCAAATTTCATCACTGTAGTACTTATAGTTTCCGAGTAAATCGGCTGTGACAGACGGACAGACGGACAGACGGACAGACGGACATGACGAAACTATAAGGGTTCCGTTTTTGCCATTTTGGCTACGGAACCCTAAAAATCGGTAAAAAAACTTTTAAGTTAAACGGTTTTATCTTATGTGCACTGAAAACTAGAAAATAAAAAATAGTTACTTACCTGTCAACCTACGTAGGTGGTCCCGGTCATATTAGACTAAAATAAAAACGTGGGGCCCATTAACTATTGCTGTAGTACTCTCTTCTAAAGGTATGTTACTGTTACTGTTACAGCCTTTTTTTTATCGTCCCACTGCTGGGCACAGGCCTCCTCTCACACGGAGAAGGATTGAGCATTAATCACCACGCTTGCTCAATGCGGGTTGGTGATTTCAGACTTTATAGTCCAGGTTTCCTCAAGATGTTTTCCTTCACCTTTATATCAGCCATTGGTGTCTAAGATATACTTAGAAAGTACATACAAACCTAGAAAAGTTGCATTGGTATTTGCATGACCTGGAATCGAACCCACGCCCTCACACTCGAGAGGTTGGTTCTTTACCCACTAGGCCACCACGACTTCTAAAGGTATAATAGGTGTGGATTGCATCGACTTACTATAATTGTAACTGGAGATTTTGACAATCAATAATTAATAATAGAAAGTACACATACCTTTCATTAGTTTTCTCTTTATAACGATCCGAAACCGCAACAAAATATTTAAGTACTTTTACGAGTGTTTGTTCTTGACAACTCACAGAAATGACAGATGAACACCGTTACCAGTCGGTAACGTAAACTACCCAATAAAAAAAACAAAACTATGATAAAATCAGAATAAAAGGACCCCCCTTTTATTCTGATTTGATCATGTCTCCCAACTGCCCATCTCTCCCCTACCTCCCCTATAGATAGACAGATTTTGACAGATCTGTCAAAATCTCGATTTTAATTTAGTTCAACTTGTCAACACGCTCGAAAGTGTAGCGCTAGTGTAGTTTGACAATGTCAATCACGAAACTTTAAGGTAGAATTCCGTGGGTCGCGATTGTCGCAGCCGCGCGCGACAAAAGTCAACCTATGAAAATGTATGGCACCGCTGCCGAGGGCCGCGACAGTCGCGCGCGGACGACGAATTTCGTGAGCCGCTCGCGGCCGTACGCTTCTCAACATGGTCTAGCGCTTAATAACATCTATAGAATTTTAGTAAAACCAGAATTAAATTGTTGACAATGCCGCGAGCAGCTTACGAAATTCGTCGGCCGCGCGCGACTGTCACGGGCCTCGGCAACGGTGCCATACATTTTCATAGGTTGACTATTGTCGCGTCCACGGAATTCTACCTTTAGAACGAATGCGAAGTGAGAGTGATGTCGAAGTGAAATGTAAGATTTTATAGAATCGACGTACAGATCTCACTTCTTTTATAGGCGAAGCATTCCCATATTATCGAACTTGGCAGTCTTTCACATTTTTGTTTTGGGTGGGTTCTGAGTTTACGGGAAGTATCCTGTAGGTTTTGATTCCTTTGCGAGTGTCGAAAATTTGTTGAAAATATCGACATAATCTGGCTGTATCTTTTGATTGGCTTGGCTTAGAAGTTTGATATTTACACAGCTTAAAGGGACAATAGACCTGAGTATTTCATGTGAATTTCAGTTTGATACGTCCATGCGTTCTTGAGATAAAAAGTCTTGACAGACAGACAGACAGACGGACAACAAAGTGATCCTATAAGGGTTCCGTTTTTTCCTTTTGAGGTACGGAACCCTAAAAATAGCATCCAGTACCTACTTATAATATTTTTCTAGAGGTATTTCTAAAAATAAACACGAACCTCCCAACATTTTAATATCAGCATAAAAAACTTTAATAACCAACATTCCTAACGTTCTCAATACTTATTGGGACAAAAACTTAAAATGAAGAAAGTTAACCAATAAGAAATATAGTGAAGTCGATCGTCTCGAATAACTCGCATAATGCGGAGTGACCACGGAGTAAGGAATAAGCGGAGATGCCACATTGCCGGTAGGTCAAGCGCCTTCTAGGGCAAAGTACGGTGGGCATGACCAAAACGATTAGTTAGGAGTGAAGTAACAAGGTGTCCGGGTTCTTTGAGACTTCTGTCGACGATTTTTGGTATGACAAAAAAATATCGGATCCAAATAAGTGTGAAGACAGTAACGTTCCCTCGAACACACGCGTTTTGTCGCGCCACTTTCTTAGGCGATTTTCTGTTATGGCACCTCTGCTAGTTATTCTGTTCTCCATGAAAGTGACGGAGACTTTTAATTAAAGAAACGCTCATGGCAGCCACCTGAAGCCGCTGGGATTAGAAAAAGTAGAACGATTTGTGTATAACACCTGGGTTCCGTATGCGCATAAATATTCACGTGACAGACTATAACTCTTTACTTGATATCGGCTTCGTTTACATACAGGGTTTTAATCATAAATAATTACGGCTAGTATATATATTTTCTTGTTTTACATTTAAAGTGTGTTAATCGTGGCGTTCTTATCGTAGTTTTATGGCAATTTATTGCTGTAATGTGTGTTGCTTATTTCATTTCCCTCGGAATTTTTTTGTTCTAACGCAATTTTGAGGGCTCCGATTCTTTGATATTTTCTTGAAATTCCAATGTATAAAGCGTAAACCACCTGGATTATTAACGTCGACTTCAATTTCTTTCTAAATTAAAACTTGATTAAAATCTAGTAAGTAATGAAATACCAATCACATTCGCAATAATATTTAAAACCCAATTGAAACAACAATACTCATAAAGGTCTATAATAATTTGAAGTTACGTTGCACGTAAGCCTAATTTAACGGTATTTAGTATCGATTTTACTCACGGAACCCTAAAAAGTAGGTTTTAATGGCGGTCGAAATAAATTAATGGCATTTTACGGAAGCGCCCACAAACCACTCGGGGAGGCTCGTAATTGACTTAATTTATATTTATATTTAATACTGAGAGCTTTTTGTTTGTACGTCCTATATGGAAGATATATTTACAAGATAAATACACGCAGATATGGAAAATAATTCAATTATTTAGCAACGAAATAGGAATTTAAATACAGACACACATGCATTTATAATAAGATCTCGTTAAGATTTCAAACTATTGAGAACTAATCTCTAAACAAACCCGCATCGCAAAGCTAGTGATTAAAAATATATTCGCGGAGAGCGACGCCTTCACTTAATTTCCCTGATATCTTTTTAATGGAGTATTATAAAAGCGTTAGTACGGAGCGGCTTCAGCCCCCAGAGGTTATTAGATAAACAGTTCCATAAGTTTACTAGAATTTTGTACAGAGACATACTTAAGTAGATAAATAATTACTAATGCTAAAGTTTCGAAGAGAGATAATGGTATTTGGCGCTTTTCAATCTAGGTAATAGACAAGTCGTTTGTTGTATGGCTTGGGTCGATGACCGACTCCATAGGGATTCTCTAAGCTCTCATAAAGAAAGTTAGCAACCAGTGTCTTTTCAATCTGAAGTGATTTTCCTTCTAGTGTATCTGACGCATTGCCACAGAGACAAAGAGAAAACCGGCAAGATAATAAAGTCAAAACATTTTCAAAGGTTCAAATCGGATCTGTGCGGACAGCCCCGAGGACACGGTGGACCACACAGTCCAGGTGTGCCCCGCATGGGAGGGGCACCGCCGGGTCCTCGTCGAGGCTTTGGGCGGCGGCGACCTCTCGCGTCCGGCCCTGGTTCAGGCCATGTTCCGGGGCGAGAGGGAATGGGATGCCGTCGCCTCCTTCTGCGAAGCGGTCATGCTCGAGAAGGAGGAGGCGGAACGCCAGAGAGTTCGCACCTCTCATCCCGGCCGCCGCGCTGGACCAGGTAGACACCATGGGCGCTGGGTGTCGCGAGATGACTCCCGGCCACCGTAGGCGTGGGTCTGTGGGCGGTGAGTTCGGGTGGCTCATCGTCCCTCTGTCTACTTAGACGACAGACCCGTGTCGACGGCGCGCGTTGTTCCACGCGCTCCTCAAAGAGATGTCAGCAACCCCAGCGGGGCCCAGCAGGGCCAAGACCTGCCGGGGCTGCGGGTTGTTCGAAAGAGATACCGCGGCCCTGGTACATAAAAGGCCTGTGACGGAACACGACGGTTTTTAGTCAGTAAGAGTCTGACACTCCCTCTCCGCTGCTAACCCACAGCGGAAGGGGTCATTTGATGATTTTTGACGTCGGAAAAAAAAAAAGGTTCAAATCGGATCAAATCCCTAATTAAAATGAAACCGCACAACTACATAATCACTAAAGACCTCATAAAGGGCTTGCTTTAACAAGATTTCGAAAAGTAATTACAATTTTGAAGAATAATCTGGAAGTGGGGTCAGACGAGCCGTCGCTATCAGCCTTAGATCAAACAGTGATTAACGGATTCCGACGATGTTTGCACGGATAATAGATCTATGACAGCCGAAAGTTTTCAAACTTCATCAATACCTTTAAACCCTGTCAGTTGAAAATGAACCTTATTTCAAACGGAATAGAATCTATAGCTGAAGTCAAGAGCGTTGGGAAACCAGCACTAATCAAGTTTGTACTCTCGGAATTGGATTAAACGAATTCTTTGATTGAGTTAACGTATCTCATGTCGGTTTTGGTTTAAATCAAGAGTAGTCTTTTGCAGTAGTTTACAGTATCAAGTATTTCATTATTTGCTTTGTTTGATTTCTTAATTCAAGGAGTTAGTGGAGTGTGAAGTTTTTGAGCATTGGTAGTTTATGCAGTAGCTACTTACGGTAAGGTAAGACAGATGTACATACACATTAGGTATAAACAGAGCAATCCCTATATTACTTAGCTACATTATGATGAGATTAGGACACAACCACACAAAGGTTACAATTTTGCGGACATTCAAAAAATATTCGTACGCAATTTGGTAACTGTTTGTTAGAGAACCTCGCATTTGCACTAAGTAGCTTTACTTACAAGCTATAAAATATCAAAAGTTCATACAAAATCTCAAGGTAAAATATGTAATATGCTGTCGATACCAACTAGGTAGGTCATGAAAGTTTAACAAGCACCAGTACATTACAAACTCCGCTAGTTATCATTGACGTACAAAGTGAATGGGGCTTGAAGCTTGCACCAAGGTAGTACGAACTAGTAGAGCTTGTATAATTGGCCTGCTTTCATATTAATGTTGATACAAGGTTTTGTTAAGAGGGAATTTAATTCGAACTAAAATAAATATGAGAGAATTTGATTGAGTATCTATTTACACATACATATTTTGAGGACTTTCTATCAAAGTTTGAAGAAAATCCATGACGATACACTTATTAGAAAAGAAGCTACTAAGCTACAGGCATAACTAGGTACTAGAAACCTAAAAAAAATACAAATGATGCTCACATAAATTATGTTGCCTTTTGATACTAATTCGATGCTCTGTAGCAAAGATATCCAAAATTAAAAAAACCGGCCAAGTGCGAGTCGGGCTCGCGCGCCGAGGGTTCCGTACATATCCTGTATAGATAAAAAGTGACTCTCGAGCAAACCGTTCAGTTTAGAACAATCATAGTTATGGTAATTTCGTGAGAGTCAAAATAGTTAATATTTTTTATTTGTAAAAGTTCTTTTATTAAAGTTATTTATTTACAACATTTTATAGTCATCATTCAGAAATCTGATTGAAAATAACTAATTATGTCTTAAAGGTCATTGGGCATATCTGACCCGCTTTGCAAAAAGTGGCGGACACGAATGAAAGTAGTTTTAAATTATGGGGAATAGTATGACGTTTCATTCAATATAAATATTTTATTAAAATTCCATGGAGAAGAATGTACAGGATCGTTTGAAGAACATAAAAAAACAAGCAGTTTTTTGGATTGTACAGGTCACAATGACAGTTTTCATTGTTAAAATACTTTTCAAAAAGAAGGAAGATCTCAATTCGGATTACCAGGATCTCATGAGGATCTGGAAACCTCGAGAAATCGAGGGCAACTCTCGAATATTGTAGGCACGCATCAAGTCAAAACCAGACATGCGGATGTATTTTTGTGGGAATTGCGAAACAGTGAAGTTTTGGAGCTGATTTGATTATGGAGACCAAAGAGAATCGAGGGAACTCCTGAACAGTATGCTGCAACTACCACGTGTTTGGGCTTATTTTATTCGTATTGACGAGGGCTTTCCACGTGGATAGGTTTGATTGGCATTGCGGGATCTATTATAAAGATAAGATATAGTTCAGGGAACTCTTTTACTATTTATATCAATTACCTTGTGTTAGAGCTTATTTTATAGGAGGTGATGCGAATTCCCTTCTAACTTGGGTTATAGCAGCCATTGCGGGAATGAGATCTTTTCTTATTGAGTGGTTTAATCATCTCACAAGCCCTTATTTCAAGTTTTTTTCCACTCGCCAAATCCACCTGACGGCCACTTACATTAACTTGTAACAACGACTGCTACAAAGAAGGATTCGGGGACGCTGACTTTACGTTCTTAGAGCCTTGCTAAAAGTTGTATTTTGTCCCTTTCACTGTTTCATGAAGTCGGTTTATTTTTCTTTTGTAAATAGTATTTTTTTATTTCAGTGTTTGGGTCCATCCACACCCAGTATACATAAAAATAACACCACAGTTATACCCGCAGTAGCAGTCGTATTGAGGTTTAGAGAGAATTGAGGTTTGGGAAGTTGTTTTTTTTTTTTGTTGTAAAAAGTCTTAATTTTTAACTGTCCATTGAAAATTACTTCTCAATACGAATAATATAAGTCCAAACATGACGTAGTTAAAACATACCGTTGAGGAGTTCCCTCGACTTTATCTCGTCTCCACCAGCAGGTCAGCTCTAAACTATCACTGTTTGACAGTGTAATCAGACATAAATCTGAGAATCAAGTTTTAACCCTATGCGTGCCTACAATTTCAGAAAGTTGCCCTCGATTTCTCAAGGTTTCCGTCATCAGATCCTGACCTGATTACAATGGGCATAAACGGCGAGTATACTCTTTTACTATAAAGAAATAGTTACTCGAATCCATCCCATTTGGTCGTTTAAATTCACCATTGAAGTAGGGAAAATTTTTGATGTTTAAACCTGATTTTCTCTAGATTCCCATGGCTCACGTTGATGCGACTAACGCCATAGTAAATCAGAGCCTTATATCATTATACTATGCTATATTTCGTTCGTGTCCGCCGTGGGTATAGTTTCCATACTAAGGTGCCCAATGACCTTTGAATGATTTAACATTTTTCACAGTTTAGAGGCAATTAGATTTAAGAAGTGTTTGATATGAATTTCAACTTTAATATCTATACGCGTTCATGTGAAAAAGGGTAGGTAGTAAGTTTATAATTATTAAAAAAATATATTATGTCATGTAAGCAAAAATAATATTTTAATATTTTATGTAACTTCAAATTTATCATTTTCGCAATTTTTCCTTTATCTGTACTATATAACGTTGCTTCGTGCCGAATTTCAAGATTCTGAGTTCACGGGAAGTACCTTGTAGGTTTTGATTCCCTAGCGTGTGACGGAAATTCGTCTAGGTGTCGGTATAAACTGCTGTATCTTTTGATCGCGTTTGATTTTTTCACTGCTTAAAGGAACAATAGACGTAGGTATTTGGTATAAATTTCAATTTGATACCTTTATTCGTTCGTGAGAAATAAGGTAGTAAGTTTCATTTTATTAAAATATTTTTATTATATCATATAACTAAAAAAATATGGTTTTCGCAATTTTTCCTATATTTGCATTATATGACAATGCTTCATGCCAAATTTCAAGATTCTGAGTTTACGGGAAGTATCCTGTAGGTTTTGATTCCTTTGCGAGTGTCGAAAATTTGTTGAAAATATCGACATAATCGGCTGTATCTTTTGATTGGCTTGGCTTAGAAGTTTGATATTTTCACAGCTTAAAGGGACAATAGACTTGAGTATTTCATGTGAATTTCAGCTTGATACGTCTACGCGTTCTTGAGATAAAGGGTCTTGACAGACAGACAGACAGACGGACAACAAAGTGATCCTATAAGGGTTCCGTTTTTTCATTTTGAGGTACGGAACCCTAAAAATAATAGGCGTGAATCCAGCTAGGTCTACAAAACACAAATGATATTTAAAGAAAATTGTTATGTATTTAGCAAAACGTTTGTAACACCACCTTGCACTTCTGAAAGCAAAGCCTGCCTTAATTGGCGTAAGCTTCTTTGCAACCACTTCGTTACTGACTTGCAACCTTGTGGCTTTTAGCGTAAGGTTGAAAATTAAATCTCAGATGTGTAGCCTCTGAAAATTATGAGTGTTTTCGCAAAGATACATTAAAAAGGAGGCCTGTTGTGTTTGTAAAAAATTGTAATGACCACATTTTTGTAGTTTTGTGCGATTAAATCATATTTTTTATGTAAGGTAACTTAAATGTTGAGTTAATACCCGCTTGCTAACAAAAAGATCAGTACCTATACCAATACCGTTCAAACGGGTCCCCCTTTTATGGCAGAACTTTTTATGTCATATTCTTATTTTGCATACCAACAGTTGGCATAATCTTCATTTCGCAGAAAATCGTGTGGCATACACTCATTTAGCATACATTAAAAACGCATAATTTTGGCAAGCAGAATCATCTTTAGGCATAAATTTCATATTCATAATACTTAAATAGTAGAAAAATCATTTCGCAGATATGATAGGAATGTTACACGCTCAGTTTACTTGCAAGCATATGTGGGACCTGAAATTTGAAAAAATAATGTCTTCTGGAACCACTGAGCTGGTCTGCTGTTAGGACACGAAGATAGGAGACGTAACCCTGAACTGCCTTTTAGTAAACCCATCGAGTTTGGGCTCGTTGAATTTGTCTTGACTAGTTCTCTTCATGTTTCTTATTGACGAGAACCTGATGCTGGAAATGGCATGTGGCGGATGAAACCCTGGAATGATATATAACCCTGGATCACCAAAGGTTAATCTTTATTGTTTCTGAATCTGTGCAATTCTCCCAGAGCCAGTTTGTCATGAAGATTGTTAAACAGCTTCCTTTGGCCGAGATCGCATATAGCGACCTCATCATAAAAAGAAGGAAAATTTAAGGAGCTCCTTTAAAAACCATGAAATAAAATTAAATTATAAATTTAAAAAAACCCCCGACCCAAAAAAGTACGCAATTATTATGATAAAATGTTAAAAACGATAAACCCTATAAAAAAGGAAAAAATAACTTTTAACACTACGTAAGTACCTACCAACTAAAGCATGTCAGATTAAACTAAATTTTGACGTGTCGGGGGACCGCTTTTTACCTTCAAAAATAGTTACATAAATCAAATGATAACTAACTAATTACAACATTCGTATAAAAAAACACGTATCTAAACAAAATTATATAAAAAGTTATAAGTATATTGTAGTTAGGCTAATAAATTAGAGCGGTCCCCCGACACGTCAAAATTTAGTTTAATCTGACATGCTTTAGTTGGTAGGTACTTACGTAGTGTTAAAAGTTATTTTTTCCTTTTTTATAGGGTTTATCGTTTTTAACATTTTGTCATAATAATTGCGTACTTTTTTGGGTCGGGGGTTTTTTTAAATTTATAATTTAATTTTTAATACAATGTTTTTTAAGTGAAGGTTATAAATGGCAATTTGCTAAATAAATTGAATCTAAATAAAATTCTACTATCTTCATAGTACGCCAAACGAGATTATACCAAATAATAGTTTCTCAAAATATACATTACACTAACTAAACGAAATAATGCGAAACTCTAACTATGCCAAAAGCAATTATGCGAAATAAAATTCTGCCATCTTAAAAGTATGCAACTGTAAATTCGGGCATATAAATATTCGGTAAAACAATAATTATGCTAAATATTTTTTATGCCTTAAAAACATTCGTTGAAATAAAATTATGCCAAGTGTGTTATGCCAAATAAAATTCGGTCAAATAAAATTCTGCCAGATAGAAGGAACCCCGTTCAAACAGTTAAACTGTAAGCAACTTTAGATTCAATAGCTAACAGTATCTTTTACGGTGTTTTTATGTAGTTCACGTGCACTATAAAGTACACTATACAAGTGTACATGTACATGGACAATTGATTCTACACTCGACTCATAAAAACTACTTTCTTAACTCGGTTCAACACGTTAAGGTGATTCTTCACTGTGGTGGTTTTGGTTCCTTAGCTATGTTATGACCAAATGAGCATCAACATGAAGAAAAGTGCCTAATATTTCTTGATTATTAGCTACATTTAACAAATAAGAAACACTGAGATATAACTAATTATATAATACATTATCTATACTAATATAATATTATAAAGCTGAAGAGTTTGTTTGTTTGATTGTTTGTTTGTTTGTTTGAACGCGCTAATCTCAGGAACTACTGGTCCGATTTGAAAAATTCTTTCAGTGTTAGATAGCCCATTTATCGAGGAAGGCTATAGGCTACCCGCTTTTTATCCCGGTACGGGAAGTAGTTCCCACGGGATGCGGGTGAAACCGCTGGCAGAAGCTAGTAAATTATAATAACGAATTGAAGAAGATCTCGGTTCTCAATTGATTCAGGAGTCAAAATATTTTGGAAGATTAATATACGGTACTACAGTAAAAAATTAACCATCTATACTAATATTATAAAGCTGAAGAGTTTGTTTGTTTGAACGCGCTAATCTCAGGAACTACTGGTCCTATTTGAAAAATTCTTTCAGTGTTAGATAGCTCATTTATCGAGGAAGGCTATAGGCTACTTTTTATCCGGGTTCGTGCAGAGGTTCCTACGGGATGCGGGTGAAATCGCTGGCAGAAGCTAGTCTATTATAAACAAATATCATCATTACCATCCTTTTTATCCATCAACGTTCAACCTCAGTGGTTACACACCCCACTCCTTAAGAACTCTACCAAAGAATGTATTGTCTATGCGAGCGCGATCTACCGTGAAGGTGACGATAAAATATTATTTTGTTTTTAGATCGCTCTCATGTAAACAAGGCACAAGGCACAAGGTCGGATCGATCGCGCCTCGCCATTTGAATAAAATATACTCCGTAACATGAAAACGCACTCTGTTTTTTGATTGTGAACTTGACGTTTTGTGTTCGTTCTTTTTTTTAATAGAACATGTATTCCATCTTTTTTCTATGTTTGAAATACGAATTTGAATTCTGTTATTTTAGTTTTGGATGTTCACTGAACCAAACTTGAGTCTAGTATGTTATCATTGCGACTCAAAACAACAAAGGTCGGATACCTGATAGTAGTGCGCAATACCATTCATAACCATACTGATTTATAAGCCCTATCAAACTACCGACCGGCTTAAAACGTGCCCTATGCGGGGGATCTTTAAGTTCTAGAAGAAGTGGTATTCAAACAAATAGTTTCTTTCAGTAGAACAAACGCGTGCACATTGCACAAGACAATACATTCCCTCCACGTACACAACAAATTAAAACAACACTTTGTACAGTTCCCGCTAAGAGGAACATTGTGCATTTCGACGTGAACACTTGTACATTTCAACGTGTACTGTTTCACGACCTACAGTTGTGCCTTGAAGAATATAACTAACTGGAGACGGCATTGCTGTGCCTTCCTCCTTGCTAAAGGGACGAGAACACCGCTCATACTCGTATGTAACAAGTATACTTCAAGTTTTCTAAACATTTTTTCACTGTCGTAAAACTACATTATCCTCAAGTGACTTAGGCTTATATTTTGTAGATGGGAAGAAGTTCTCTCAGAACGCGGGTGAAACCGCGAGTATTGCAGGTAAGACTTGTGCTTGTTGTTCGTAAATGAGTGAGCTAACACTATTAGCCTCATGCCTTCATCCCGGCTAGTACGCAAATTGTCAAGGCATTTGTCTTACATATCCAGTTGGTTAGAAACTCTAAGATTGGTGTAGCTGATCTGGTGGACAGACGCATTAGTCTGGTCGGTATTGGCGCGGTGAGTAATGGCGGGCGGCGCGTGTGCCGAATGAGAATATTATAAACTATACCAGATGCTGACCGGCTCGGCTAATGGCTCGCTTTTATATTGATGGCTAGAATATTAAATAGCTAATGTTAGGTAGATTAGGGGTAGCAAGGCAAGAAAACTTAAACTTAGATTAGTTTAAATTTAATTATAATTTTATATGATTGTGTCTCTGATATTCATCAGTGAGATAGACAATTTCCTCCTCATTTGTAGGTCAAAATATATCTTATTAGAAACACATGACCAGATGAGTCAGAAAGTCAATTCACAACGACAAGCAAAAACAAATTGGAACAAACCTTTTAGAGAGACAAAAACCCTACTTTCCAAATAACAAGTATTCCCAGCTAATTCAAACATACGTTTCCCCTCAACAAATCCGACTTGCCGCAATCTAACACTAAATCTACGAATATTCCTTACCTTTATTGGAACAGTTTGAAATCCTAGCTGTCAGGCTGGAGCCCTATCGTCGTGGTGACAAGGGTTACCTGAACCCCTAACGCCTGCGATAGGGCTGATCGCCTTGATGCGTCTAGGACTGAATAATGTGGTCCGTGACTGATGGATTTATTGGTGATATGAGCGTAAGTGATTATTATTGTGTCTGGTTTTAATTCACAGCAGGAAGCTTTCTGAAAGGCTGACTTTTATCATTATTAGAAAAAATGGCCGTAATACATGAATTAAAATCATTTGTAACACTTCTCGGCTGATAAAAACGAATATGTTTTCAGAATTCGTACAACTCTCATGACCATTTCAAAAGTCAATTCCTATTTCAAAAATTCATTGTGATCGCGGCTCAAAAGACCAGCCAGGAACAAACCACAACATTCATATTTCGAACAACGCTGTTTAACACACGCAAACTTTTTGGATTGCAGAGCTGCTTATAATGCTAAAAATAACGAGTCTCTGCCGACATACTGGCCGCAGAGAAATTAAAAACATTTTTTTGCTCATTTTCCATCTAAGCGTAGGAAATAACTGTTGCTATGCGGCTTTAACTAAAGGCCCACATGGCTGGGATAATTCATTAAGAATTTTTGGTGAGTTGCGGGTGAGATAAGACTTATGTGATGCGAAAAATCGACACGTAATTTATTTCATCTTTCTTGTGTGCCTGTCAGCTAACGTAGATCTTAATTTTGAGAAAAAAAGCTTTGGGCAAAGTAGCAATTAAGGTATTTGTGAACAGATTACTTTGTTTGTATTTCTTTGAACCATAGCTTTGTAAACTCCACGTAAAAAACACAATATTTGTTATCTATATACTAGATTTAAGTGTATCAAGTTTAGCAGACCGCGGTACAAACACAGACCAATCAAACAAGGTTCATCCTTGACTATTTGTATGTTTTCAGGGCTATTTGGTCAGCCCTGTCCCAAAGCGCTTTAAGATTGAAGATAAAAATGTTATTCCATTTAAAAAGGATCTCTCCAAGATTTGTTTCTGTTTGAACTACTGAAGGCAAAATAAAATATTGTTTATTTTTTAAGGGAAAATACAAAACCACTGAAATTAAAATGTCTGGGCTTTTTTCCTGTTGCTATAGACTGATTACTATGTATTTATTTGTTTTATCATTGAAACATCATGGGTTTTTCGAGACCTTTTCTTCATTATTGTTGTTAAGAAAATTGTAGCAGTTTGTAACTTATACAAAATAAGGGTATCTGTGAACAACATAACGAGATTATTAGTTAAACCACATCTCCACTCATTCAGTCTATTTGATACTAACAGCATCACCATTCCCGTTCAATTAAAAGTAAAAAAAAACGATGTCACCTCACCGCTTCAATTTCCAGTAATGTCGTTTGATTTGAGTTCAAAACATCCATTTTATTGTATTTTTTTTTCAAATAAACGTCGTGTTCCGTAATAAAGCGTTGTTTGAACAATTCTTTTTCATTGTATAACTTGATTGTAACGGTTGTTTTTGTTTTTAGGGGTTGATCAATTTGTAAGTGTTATGTAGGTACCTATCATATCACACTAATATTATTGTTTATTTTTGTTGAGCAGACTTTTAATATATAAGCAGTGAATAACGGCAATGGTTAAAACATTATTTTAATATACAATAAATAGTTCAAAGTCAATGCATTAGAAAGCGTGTAGGGACTCTAGTCACTTAGTGACGTTTGCGTTACTTAACATAGATATTAACCTACATATTTTACCAGAAAAATATAAGCAAACTTTTTGCTAAGCTGGTTCACAAATTAACAGCAATAATGTTGAGTAAACCAGGAAACTTGGGAAACTGCGGTCAGAAGATATGCCGTTAATGAGTACTTTGAGTTGCTACCGAGGCGTAAGTTAACTTCTACTCATTTCTGCGTTTTGAGCATTTACTAGTATTTAACTAGGAGTACAGGTATTTTGTTTGCTTAGCCTACTTTGAGCAATACTTCAATATTCACATTGAGTAAATAGGTTGGCAGAATATACGCACTTACGACATGTTTATGATTTAATATCTTGTAGAAGTTTTTCACATACAACAAATATAAAAAAATCTTCTTTATAGTTTTAGTTTTATATCTATACCTATACCTACGCCTATCTCTATATCTATGCCTACCCTTTAAAATGTCATCAAACAACGCATTTCACAAACAAACAGCAGCGACGGCTACCGATCGTAGTTTACACAATAACTCGCCGCATCGAACCAATCCATTACGTTCGTGTAGGGCATGGAGAACAAAATGACCAGCGGAGCTGCCATAACGGAAATGCGCCTAAGAAAGTAGCGCGACAAAATGCGGTAGAGTGAGGGACGAAGAACGTTTTCGCCCCTAGACGCCTTCTTTGGACCCTGAACATTTTTTGTAATACCAAAAATCGTTGACAGATGTCTCAAAGTAACCGAACCTCTCGTTAATTCACTTATAACTAACCGTTTTGGTCATGCCCACCGTACGAATTTGACCTAGAAAAAGACAGTTGCCTACATGGCATTATGGCATCTCCGCTCATCTTTTCTTACTCCGCGGTGTAGGGGCTTTTGGTCAGCTACACGTGCTGGCAAACGTACAGGGTCATGGATTGTTTTGTCTCTTCTCACTTATTGTAGCTTTGGTCGGTGACCTGGGTTAAGTAGGTGCCTTTGTTGGGTTTCGAGGTTACCTACAAATTACAATGGATTGTTAAAGATGTATCTGGATGAAAATTAGTCTTATTTTTTAGCAAGAAAGATAAAATTTACCCGAAATTTTTCTTTCTTGCATTTTTTACTTGGAGTAAATCTTGGTAGATCCAGTAGATCTTGGTTGCACAAAGATTTACATGTTGTCCAGGCAGAATATATAGGTAAAAAGCTGTTTGGACTTCTCCGAAGTACGAGTGGCAAATATATACCACATCTCCATAAATCTGTAGTAGTGGTGTGAGCTTTTTAAACTAGTTTTGAATAAAATAGTACTTATGTAAAACGACGAGGTGTGCGGTACTTCCCCTGGTGTTATTGTCTTCAACACGGGTTGTCATCACACCAATTATTAAACTATTCTAGGGGATTCCCCTAACAATTTTACATAGGGATACTTGACCCATTTTATTTAACCCATTTCAAGACAATTAGCTAGTAATTATTCATAGTCCAGAAGAATATCTCTTCTTATTTAACTCGCAAATCATACAAGTTTTGTTCCGTTGGAACCAATATGGTTATTGAAAAGTTGTTGGAGTCTCGCGGCAATAGCATTCGCTTCGCTTCGGATGTACTTACTAGAGATTGTGCCATTTACAACATACGGCACGGAGACGGAACGACCTATAAATGGACCAATATCCTACCAATAGCTGAGGGCTAAGGAGAATCTTACTAAACGGTTTTGTTTCAAGGTCATAGTTTGTTATATTAGATTAAGATTTGCGGTGAGTAGTATTTAAGTAAGACCTATTTTTTGTGATTAATTAATTAGTAGTCAGCAATAGGGTTTACTGAAGTTCTTCTCAACGGCACGTTTTACTGGTAAGTCCCGGCTGTCATTTGAATATCTTTGGCAGTCGTTACGCTTAATCAAAAGTTAGAAAGTCTGACGACCTGTCTTCTCGTGGGTTGTTTGGGTAAGTGCGTTGAGGAGATATATTTGAGATCAGTTATTTCATCAGATCAGATCTTGAGGCAGTCGCTCTATGTAAAAAACTGGTACTCAGGTGCGTCCTGAGAGTGGAAGCCGACCTCAACATAGCTGGAAAAAAGCTAGGCAGCTGATGGAGTTGTATTAAATACATTTACATTTATAACTGTTACAGTTTAAATATCGTTAGGTATAAATTCACCTGGCTAGTATATCGGGCCCCGGATTAAGTTATAATCGGCGGCTGTTGTGCCGATCCAGATGTACTTACTGAGCTATGCCGAACTCGTTATGTGATCTGCTCCAACTTGGACTTGATAATATGTGCATAGTGGTGACTTGCACGCTGAAGTGAAATGTGCCTTTTTTCACTTTTTCTACTTATTATTAGTTTTCGTAATACATATTTAAAATACGTAATTACGTTTAATAAAAAAAAAAGGTTGGCTTTGGGCAACAGTAAAAAAAACAATTAAAGATATAAGATTATATGTATATAGGTTCGAAGTGGCAGCACGTTGTGCCGCGGGCGCTCACAATTAGCACACAGGAAGTTTGTTTTCCTCTTTTTTGATCTTATTTAGAAGCAAATTAATCGGTATCAAATATGCTGTTTCCATCTTTTTATGTTTGGATCTCTTTTGAATTTTGATCAAAACTAATTGTCCATCATCTAATTGGAGAAAAGCACTTCATTTAATTTCTAACATCCCATTTTTTCATTCTTATCTTTATTTCTAACACAGAAACGTTTAATGTCAACACACATGCGAAAAATTCATACTTATTCACTTGAGACCACTATTTTCACTTACACAAAATAATACTCCTATAGGTATTACAGGGAATATAAGAATTTGATTTTATATCAGAAAATATCGACTGTGTACAATGTAAACGAATACTTTTCGATACGAACTTGCTGTCTTACAGGTTTTTGTAACTACCGCCATACCACACAATTTACAACTTTAACCCACTGTAATAAGGATCATGATGACTGCACTAATAAAGATTTCCAAGACTTCACCAAAAGAACCAAAGGAGTCGTTGTAAAATGATTCTTATTCCATGGCAATAAGGGTGGTAAATTAGATCGATTGTTCGTTTTCCCCACGTGTCCAGATTGTAGTATATTTGTATTGATAGTTTTCAAATAAATATCTTGTTGTATCGCGCGGTTGATATTCAAGATGCGTAGCGGAGGGCCCAATTTTTATGTAGGTATCTTTATATATGTTTAGTATAATATATTATGTGTTGTCACGTAGTTTTGTAATGCGGGCTAGTGAGGTTTCGTGGCAATATGGAATGATTGGTGGACGTTCGGTAACGATGTCACCGTTCCATCATTTTGTACACTTTCCGAGCCTTCGAGCAATGGGTTTATACTCGATATGTTGAAAACTGAAAAAATGTTCTTTAAAATTATCATTTACTTTATCATTTTTTATATATTTTTGAAGTGTAAGACAATACGTCTTATAGTTTTGGGATACTGAGACATTTATATAATTATGTTACTGTTAAATCTGAATAGCTTTCCAATAAAGTACTCATTAAACTAATAACTCTTTGGAAGGAATTTCTGAAAATATTTCTATTTATTTTCTTTAAGTAGACTTTACTGAAGTTTCATTCAAATAAACTTTAAATTCATCTTTACATTTTAATGTAAGTACTATCATTCTGATTATTTTCGAAGTTGCAATTATCGTACTTCTTGTGAATATTATGTAGGTACTTGTAATAAACAATGTTTTACATCGGTATTCAATTTCTTTGGTCCTTTGTTTTTCATTACTTTGATGTGGTATTTACTGAAATAATAATTATAAGCACTTATCACTACATATTATAAAATAAAGTCGCTTTCTCTGTCCCTTTATCCCTATGTATGCTTAAATATTTAAAACTAGGCAACTGATTTTGATGCGGTTTTTTTAATAGATTGAGTGATTGATGAGGAAGGTTTATACGTATAATATGGAGGGTCGCCAATTAAATTGGTACATAGCAGCATCTGAAATAGGTTTTACGTCGTTGTCCATATTCTTTCACTTCACAATATAAACTGACCAAGGCCAACGTATGGACATTTCTACAAAACTCGGTTATATTGGCCATTGGTTTGACAAACGACTTTGTCAAATTCGGAGCAGTTCCACTTGCCTTGGATTAAGTTGACTACACTGGCTTTATTAAAGATTTTGATTTATTACATTAACATAGTTTAACACTCCAATTTCCTTAGTTAACGTAAAACTGCAATAAACACCTAAACATACGAATCTACAACACACAGAATTAACTATTAACACTAATAACAGCCTATTATGGTCATTGAGGCAGTCAATAACTATGTGAAAGCCACCGGGAGCACATAATGCTGTCAACTATATAGAGTAGAGCCTCAGAGGAAGGAAAGCTAGCGGAGACGCCATAAGGAAAGTAGGTCAGGCGTCTTCCTGTAGGTCAAGCAACGAACGGTAGGCGTGATCAGTTACTAGAACTTACGAGACTTCGGGTTCTTTGTCACATCAAAACCAATCTGTCAAAGATTGGTCTTGATTGATTGGGGATTTTATTTTGAAAATAAAAATAATTAGCGAGTTCCACAGATAGAAGGCGTGTAAGGGCGGAGCTAGTTACGTTCCTCGTCCCTAAATACCCGCATTTTGGCGCGCCTCTCTCTTAGGAGATTTTGCGTTAGGAAATGTCCGCTAGTCATTTTGTTCTAGTATTGCAGCTTTGGTTAGCAATAGAACCATTATAGTCGGCAATATATTGTTAATTAACGACCCGAATTCCAATTGTATCTCAATGTGTATGTGTGGGTAATGTAAAGATTGCTCATTGATTTGTGTGAGTGTTGGGTGCATTCTAGGAATAGATTTAGGTCACTATTCATTGGTATTCATATACAATTATACACAATGAGGAAGGGATGACGAAAATGATAAGCTCGAGTTTTGGTTGGGGCACTGCCGTGCTCCCAGATTAGACCTAAAAGACGGGAAAAAGATGAGAAAAGAGTGCATATAGCAGTAATAAGAATGTTAAGATGGATGCGTGGTGTGACAAGCATTGCTAAAGTGAGGAATAATTACATTAGAGGAAGTCTGAAAGTAGCACCAGTTACAGCAAAGATGAGAGGTAAGTAAGAGGCTGTCATGGTATGCTATCTAAAAATACTTACAGTTAAATAAACACAGAGCGCTGATATGTTCATATTAAAATACTATACTTGCAATCAAAAGATAAGCTGTACAGTAAGGATGAAGTAAATAAGAGATTTTTTGGTATGTATTATTAGTCAATAAGTTACCCGAAATTCGGAGAACTAGTCTAACCTGAAAATACTGTTATTACTTAGTAGTTACACTATGTAGGCCAGACACAGCTATCTGTCTTCTCAAGGACATTCTACACATTCTGATTCATCTGAATAAATCCTATTAAAATATGTTTGTATGTATGGATGTTTGTTCCTCTCAAATTAATAATAAATTTTGATGATACTCAGCCGAAACATAGCTTACAGAAAAACATACAGGCTACCGTTAACCGAGACTGGGAGGTATGTCCCTCAGGAAGCGAGTAAAACCGCAGGCGGAAGCTAGTAAATTATATATTACTAGCTTCTGCCAGCGGTTTCACCCGCATCCCGTGGGAACTACTTCCCGTACCGGGATAAAAAGTAGCCTATAGCCTTCCTCGATAAATGGGCTATCTAACACTGAAATAATTTTTCAAATCGGACCAGTAGTTCCTGAGATTAGCGCGTTCAAACAAACAAATAAACACACTCTTCAGCTTTATAATATTAGTATTCAGCTTTATAATATTAGTATAGATAGCAATTAACTATGTAGGTATTATTAGACAGAATCGGAGGTATGGGATTAATACCACTCCCTCTTTTTTACATCGCAATATGGATCACTATTATATATCACAATTTTGATGGATTCATTGTACGTAGTGGAATATTTTAAAGAAATACCTTAATCTCCGAGTTTTAATTAATAACTATTTACTTACTCATTAATTACTTTCTAGTTACATTTTATTATTTAGATAGAAGCTTAAATATTGACTATTTAATAACATTTTGAGACAGGGAGAGAAATTGATGGTTGTAACAGAAAGAAAGGCAAAAGTTTTGTTTTGTTACTATGCCGTGAATAAATGAAGGAAAGCTGTGTTAGTAGAGAACAATACCGCCTTTGTTAGATGTGTAAGATGAGCTATGAGCTGTGCACCTACTGCTTACCATTTCATTATGTTCTTATAGCTGTTGAACCGAATAATAACCGGTATGTCATAAACAAAAGAGACCTTATAATAAAGGTTACCTTGGTTTCCCCGTAGAACCTAAGATCAAATGTAAATAATCAAGTGAGCGGAGCATTTAAATGAACAGTTTGGTTTTGATAAAAGTTAGATGTTATAAAATTAAGACTTTTAAAAGTAACAATTCCAAAGAAATATCAATATTAACTTTTTAATCAGTTGTATTTATGTGGTTCCGTGGTCCATTGATTCTGTCAACTTTGACTCGGGGTTGTACCCGGCTGTCTCATGCTTCCTCTGTTTGAGACTGAAATTCTGACACATGTGGTGGTCTGATTTGATTAAATAATATCAATTGAGGCTTGCTTCTATCAAACGCACAGTAAGTGTAGTTAATGCAATTTATGTAGGAAGGCAAATTACAAAAGTATGCTTAACTCTAGTGAGAAGGTATTCTATATTATAGGAGGAAATATTTTCTTATAAGTAAAGTGGAATCCAAGTTGAAAGCTGGTAATTATAATATGCTTTTTTTTAAACTATAAATCCATTTTTTGGACATTAAGTTTGAAAGGAAATTAAAACGCTGAATGAAATCTTAAAAAACCACGTTTGACCTACAAACGCAGTAATTAAAATAATATCATGAAATTATGCGGGAAACTTTCAAGGGAACTAACGATGATAATTTTAAAGAACTTGAGTAAGTTGAGAAAACATTTCCTTAGTTAATTAGCGGCTCCTATAATTACATTAGCAGCTGCAAGAGATGCTGCATCTCGCGAGATGGCGTCACTTAACTCAAGTTTAATGGTCTGACTTAACTGCGCAGTTAACTTACAACTTTCATTTTTAAAGGAAACTGGGAAAGTTATTGAAAAGCCGGTTTCAGCGTTTGTTTTTGTTTCTTTTGTTTGAATGGAAAAAGTTTTACGATTTAAAATCCTTGGGGACAATCAACTCCTTAAGTGTTTTGTAATGTGGAGAAACCTTTGCAAGTATTTGATTGTAAACGTTTTGTTTTCCCGGATTTTCTTTGTGAACTAGAATAGGAACAGAAAAAGTACTCAGTTTTGACAAGAATGCGGTTTGTTTCTCTTATAATGGACTACAGACGTTTTTTTTACTATTTTAGAACAGATGGACTTCTGATTTTGCCAGGCCATTAAACTTATTCTACCACTCTTTGTTTTTCTTTTGCCGTTAGCAAAACAAAATTTTAAATTTTACCAAACCAATTTTTAATACTAGATCTGATGCAGGGAGATGTAAAATAACTTATATGTGTGCATGTAGTAGCTCTTTCAGGACGAATGTGATATTATGATGAAACTATAGAAAATAAATAAGACAGAGAGCATATTAGCTATCCGAAATCATAAACTTTCAAACTTGTTTCTCATCGTTATAAAACACGGAATATTCATAAATTCGATTCAAATCGATACCTGATGGTCGTAACATTGAAATCAGTGTGTTGCCTAACTACAATGTTGGCTGAGTCGACCTGCCTACATTATGCTAAGTCCGAAGGCTTCGCTTTGTCATGCTAATGCGAATTCGTCACTTTCACCATTTTCTATGAAGTGCTCACTCGTGTATTCATATTTATTTTGTATAAAATGGATTTAAACTTTATGTGTGTAGTCGTTTATCTGTTGGCTGAAGTGAAAGGTCGGTGCTTTGATGGCCATTGTAATAATTCAATGGTAAGTATGATTTAATGACAGACATGCTCATATAGAATGTATTGCACAAACACACACAACACATTTAATGTGAAAAATAAGCAGGAATGTTTACCATTTTCGCTATCGAAAGTAAATGACCACGCAATACTTATTAAGTGTACCTAAGTTTCGTAATTTTTTAAAATGTTTTTTTTTTCTTTTATTAATTACTTAATTGTAAATATTTATCTGGAATGTTTAAATGTAAAGAATACATTTCCAACAAAAATTACTTTATTCCGCAAAGTAAATGTAAATTAAACACAAAATACAAAACAAAAGCAGCACTTTGTATTAACCTTTAGTTTATTGAAACTTCAAAGTTATTTACTCTGTTACGTTAGTAAGCCACAGCTCCAACCTTTCCAAATGTCAAAGTTACCTCAATTTTACTGGACCAGAGATTTCACACTAGCCGATTCTCCACTCGGTTTATCCTTGCGGCAACGCTTGAATAGTACACGCTTCAGCAAACAATTGACAACTACCTGTTCGAAGGGTACGCGTGACAGATTTTTTCCGATTGTGTGATGCATAGCAAAACCGAGCATAGGCGTATGACAAAATCCGCTAGCGTACATCTATTTTTAATAAATATATAAAATAAAACCGTAGCGGAAATCCACCGGTGTCATAACGCTCTCAAAGGACCGTTTCCTAGCGAACGAAAATTACCTTACAATCGTAAATCTCAAAACAAAATTTAGTTGAGATCTCATCTACAGATAATCTGTATCTTTTCAAACGACTAAGAGTGATTTTGATGGAGTTCTCGGGGGCTTTTTAATCAGTAATTAGATTATATTGCTCTCTTGTCCTCCCCGTCGTCAAGCCGGAGTAAATGTTTGAAGATTCTTTATCTAATGAAAATATTTTGTAGGAATTCAAATTGTAAGTCTTTGAATTTCCTTCTTTTAATTGAACATTTTCATGTATAATATACTAAGTTCTGCCTGATCTTTAGACTACTGCATGCATAAATAAAACGTAGCATAAATGATATTCTGATTATAAGCTACATAACACGAAGTTTCGTTAAAATTCAAACAGTAATAATTTTGTTCTAATGTGGAAATGTAGGTAATTAACATATCGACATACATAAATACGTCCATCCATATATCGTTACAAACTTTCGAATTTGTAATATCAGAGGTTCGTGTAGTACGGTTATTACCATTTGCTTATAGATACTTAAGTGCTATGGAGTCACATATTATCAGCAGTTTTTTATTGTCACTATTTACTTTTATTATCGTAAATTTTACATGCATTTTTTATGAGTTTTGAGCACTAGATATAATCCACAAGCATAGATTGAATGCACAGACACAAAAAAACTTTCAATCACTATCTTAGTTCATAAAAAATACTATCACCAATAACCATTAAAGTCATAATTACCTCTAATATCTTAGATAACTTTAAACGCACCAGCATTGGAAAGGAATAAATCAGGTACAGTCGACGACAGTATCAGTCGGGGCCATTTGGAGAAAGAATCAATCCATTAGAGCGCGACACCGCGGTATCGGGCTCCGATCTTAATGTGCTAGTGATGGCGAGAATACAGTCTTTTGTAATTATACAGTCTTTGTTGTGCTGGGATATTTTAATGCAATAACTCGCGAGTGTAATTAATAGGATAGGATATATAAATTGTTTCTTTATGTAGTGTTATGAAGATGAGAAAATGGATTTATGTATTTCTTGTACTTTTTGTAAAAGACTAAAGTTGTACATATCAGAAGTGACGATATATTGTTAAATCTTTCAAGCTGTTTAATGGTTGTTCTTTAGGCAACAAACAAATCTACAATCCTAATCTCCAAATCATATATGTATATTTATTTAAAGTTTTATCTACTTACATATCACCAAAAAAATTGTTACAAGTTGCGAAAGTTTAAACCCTTCAATAATTTATTTTGCTTAATATTCTCCATGCGACTTCGAGTCCCAAGTAGTCACATCACTAGCAACATTCCGCATGCTGTCGCACGAGTTGGTTCGATGACGTACGATCTCAACGGACTCGAACATTGGCATTCCAAATTTAAAATTGAATTTCACGTCGCGCTCCGTTGATTGGCGTCGCGATGATTAGTGCTGAACACTCGATCGATATTTTTTATCGATAGATTGATTGATGAGTAAACAGGTTTTTTGTTCGGGATATGTTTAATTATTGGATTCAGTGAGAATGACTTTGCTATGTTATGAGAAAGGGTTTTAGTCTTAGTGAACATGATTGATGCTTGTATGAGTCTTCCAAAATAAAATAATAATGAAAATAAAAGTATGAACATTCATTTTCGGATAAAATTTAACATCATTAGTCGCCAAACTATAAGATACAATTTTACCCGACTAACCTTAAAGGAGGTTTATTTTAGAATACGCCATTACCTTTAAAATATCGATAAAACCGATGACATTAAGCCCACCTCTAAAGCTATTTATCTCGGCGGTAATAAATAACGGACCGTCATGAAATCCTTCACAGAGTTGAACAACAATATATTATTAGAAAAGCGAACAAAGCCACGGACAAACATGAGTATTATAGTCACGGTTTGATTTATCTTAGATGAAAGGAGAGAGGAATTCATTGCTGAAATAAAGCTTTAGAAGTAGAAAAAACAGCATTTTTTATTTTATACATGAAAACATGTTTTGGTAACGTAACGTATGAGTACACGAAGAAATGTTCAAAGATATATAGTTTTCTACAAACGGAGCCAACTTGATAACTTTTATGAGAACATTCATAACGTGAACATTTTCCTAAAAGACACATTTCTATATAATTTGAAATTTAAAGATGTTGTAAAACATAGATGCGACTCTATATTTTTTTTTGTTTTACTGTAAATAATAGTAACCGAATATTTTTAAACCCATAGAATAGAATAGCATGGAATATCATGTTAAAATACACATACTATGTAATACTGGTCATGTAAATACCAAAACTAGGACAGCCGGAATGTTTCGATCCCGACGTAATACGTAGAAGCTACGCGGCTGCTACGCGTGGGCGTAGACGCTACGAGCTACGAGCGTAGTAGCTACGGCGTGGCGTAGCAACGTTATTGTATATTTTGACGGCGTCTGGCAATCAGCTGATGCGTTTGTAGTATTTGTAATTTACAACAAGTACGTAATAATTTACATATTACAATAACATTACGTTTTCTAATATAAAGAGACGAGAAGGTATTAATTGAAGGCTCAGACTCAAAGAACCATTTACAATATTATTTCTGAGAATCCGTGATGAAAAAAGATAGTGAATCCACAAATGTATAGTAAATAGTATAACAGAAGGTTTACCGTAACGTTTGGTATGGACAGCTGGCGTCAAAGACATTAATCAAGATAATGCGGGTAGGAAGATCAATCACATGGGCGGAATAGTTCTTTGACATTGTTCAAGGTCAAATGGGGATTGGAAAGGTGGAGTTAGGGTCATCTTACGTAAGTTTTTATTGTTACATACTAAAACGAGGGAAGCATTTCTCGACTACTACAAATAAAAACTGTACATAATATTTTCTTATTTTTTTTTTACAGTATACATATTTGTTTACATATTTGAATTTTATGTTGTACCTTTCATTAAAAGTTATAATTCATCTTATTCGTCTTACTTTAACGCGAATGCAAATGCTTAAACACAAATAACAATACCAAAATCTACATTTCCTTAACTTAAAAACAAATATATTCAGAATAAAAAACTACAAACGGGAAAATAAACGTGAACTGTAGCTGTAATGCTGAATAATATCGCGCATTCGTCTAGCTCAAGCCGCGGCTTTGCTCGCGATAACCGGGGACCGTTACACTCTCATAAATATTAGACAAGTCGAGGCGTGTAGAGGTGTAGTGTTTAAAGCTGTATGATCGAAGGAGGTTGGTGTGTGGTGGAGATGAAGTTGGTGTTTGAGGTTATACTAGGGTTTTTAGCCAAGTTTTTGTAGTTGGTATGAGGTCTGAATAGTACTTAGGAAAAGTTATAAAATAAAAAAGAATCCTGAAAGACCAAGAGTCCAAGAGACCAAGAGTTTAAAGTTTTATACAAACTAGCCATTCTCCCGTGGTTTTATCCACCTCCCGTGGAAACAACTGCCCGTACTATGATTAAATATAGCTCATGCTACGCAAAAAGAGTGTAAGATTTGCAACAGTGAAATAATTCTCCAAATCGTTTCAGTAGTTTCAAAGCCTTTGGGCAAACCAATAAGAAAACAAAACAAGAAAATAATGTTTCCTTTTTATTATATTAGTGTAGACAACATATTTATACAAATTACACATTATGAACTGTACTCAGGTACAAAAATTATGCACCAAGATCAAAAGAACTAAAGTTTAAAGAAGCCAGCTGTCTAGCATATATTGAAATTCACGAGCTGGCGAACTTTGTACAAAGAGCTGTGAATTCCGGCGACTTCATCGCAGTGTATAAGAAGCATGCTGCATTGAGAACATCATTTTGTGAACGTGTGTGTATAAAAATATTAATTGCATTGAACTGCAAAATATTGTATAGGACATGTGGGGGTTTTATTTTGTTAAAAGCCTTTTAGAATCAGTTTAGTTATATGTATTACTAATTTAGGGAAATTTAACATGAACACATGTTGGATGTAAATAGTGTGTACACATGCATATGCATATTGTATAGTATGCATATGTGTATTATATGCATGCTATATAATTGCATTGTATTGTACCTAAATACATACAAATTAAAATACTTGCTAATGGTACAAATACAGAAAACCAAAATTATGACTAACAGCTCCATGAAACAAATAGAAATAGAAGGCAAATCAATAGAATATGTAAAAGACTATGTAAATTTAGGAAAACAGATTTCTTTCGAATCAAACAGCAATGAAAATGAAATAGAAAGAAGAATAAATATCGCATGGAGGAAATACTGGTCACAAAAGGAAATCCTTAAGGGGAAATCCAATCTACAGATGAAAATAATAATGGATTCATGCATTCTCCCAAGCCTAACTTATGCAAGCCAAACCTGGTTCTACACAGAAAAGGTGAAAGACAAAATTCAGTCCTGCCAACATGCCATGGAGAGAAGCATCTTAAAATTGAGGAAAATCCAAAAAACACGGAATACAGACATCCAAGATAGAACAAAAATAACAGACACACTACAACACAGTCTTAGACTAAAATGGAAATGGGCAGGACACATAGCTAGATACCAGGACAGAAGATGGACTTATATTACTACAAAGTGAAAAGGCCCTATAGGTAAGAGGAGCAAAGGTCGACCAAGAAAGCGATGGGTAGATGACAACAAGAGTATAGCGGGAGATGAGTGGATGCTAACTGCCAAGAACCGGGACCAGTGGCTTAAGTTGGAGGACGCTTTTACCCTAGAGGGGTAGTCCCTCTAGGGTAAAAGCAAATAAAGCTTTATTGTATTATATTATTATTATAATGGTACAAATGCAAAAGTGATTCACTGTCTCTCTCAATTGGTACAGAAATAGTCTAGAACCCTGAGAAAGGACAGGCTACTATTTATACCCAGGTGTGGTAAGTAGTTCTCTGCAGATATTAATGGAACCGCTTAGAATAGCAAGTTAGAAACAAAAATATGAAGCACAAACCATTTCCATAACACGTTCTAACCCAAAGAAGTCCAATCACACAGTCACATCAGCATTGACCCAAACACACATTTACGAAATAATCAATGTTATCTATTGATGCGGTAACGGTTATAAACGTGTTACTATGGACAAATACGCTTATGTTCCATACAAACACTACCTTTAAACAGTGGTTTCACGCGCTTTATGATATGTCTACTTATGGCCTTTACTAGACTTTCTCGATTTCTCGATCAAATGACATATCTTACTCTTAAAGAATATTTACCACTTTGTTCCTGAAATTAGCTTGTTCAAGCAAGAAATCTTGCAATTTACCATATTAGTTTAGATGTTTATATATAAAAAGTGTAGTTCGATTATTACCACCGAACTAATGATATGACAATCTGTTTTAAGACTCAAAACTACACATTAATTAAAATACGGAATCTGTTACGGAAAAACAAGAAGGAACATTTTTAATTATGAAAATAAGTTGATGTCGGCTTCAGTCCCACGCACTTCAGCAGATATTTTTGGAAATACGCTTTTGTTTTCGTTTACTCTTTATTCTGTTTTGGTCTTCTCCGTAAAGGGGTTAAATTGGGTTTTTCTCACAGACAGTAGTAAAAATCTTTTATGAATATTATTTAATTAAATGTCATCCATATTTTGTAGTTGTTCTTAGTACAAAAGCAGCAATATTCATATTCATCAGTAAATTTTAATCCCATGAATACATTACTTGCTCTATAGACAAAATAATTCTCAAAGAGAACACCAAAAACTTTGATCGTTAATATTCAATGATTATAACTCGTTTTTAAGTAGTTATTTCGTTTGATGTTTTGTAAAATTAATTCAGAATCTCCACTTGAAAGGGAATATACATTTTCATAGATATTTGTTATTATTAACCGCGATAGAGGACTGTAGATATTAAAAATGTTGTTAATGTTGAAGAAATATTTTCATTTACAACAGTATCAGGAATGCATTTAAATTAATCTTCGATTAAAGTGATCATGATACATAGCTGCTTTAATGCTTTTTCACATGAAAATGATGTTTCTAAGCTTGATAATGTGGTACTTAGCTAAGGAACCTAAATCTATGTATATTATCCTACGGGTAGGTAAAATGCTACTTCAGTCTCAAACTAGAGAAAGTCAACTTCAACTCAGATTTTTGTTCAGAATTTACTTTACAGAAAACGCCTCAATAATAAGAAAATTAAATCTCCTTCCCATAAAACAATGTTTTCCCTTACAACTGGCAAATCATTAAAAACACAACCGTCAACCGTCAAGCGAATTCCAAGGAGGCATAAATCCTTTTCCGTCGGACTTTTTTAATAAGCGGCAAGGTGTGGCGGGGTGGCGGGGTGGGGCGGGGGTGTGCGGCCGGCGCTCGCCCAGACGCCCGCCTACGCGCGTCGCTGCGGACGTATCTACGTCCCGGCCCCGAGACAGTCCGCTTGCGGTGGGCCACGCGCCCGCCGCGCCGTCGCGACCCCCAATACATGCACGTTCATATTTTCTACACATTTGTATTTTAATATTTAAGTTACGAGGTGAGTGTTAAGTTTTAAGTGTCATCTAAAAGTATTTTTAGTTTTTTGGCTTATTTTTTTTTGTTGTTATTTTTTTTTAAGTGGACGCTTTTGTTGTGAGTTTTTATTGTGAATAAATAAGTCATGAATGTATTTTGATTTATTATACAATACAGTGAAAAACTATTCTATATTTATTGACGTGTTTAACAAAAATAATATATAAACCTATTCATGTATTTTAAAATAACTTTTTATTCAATCGTAAATAATAAGTCTGCTTACATTTTTTACTTAGTAATTAGAAACAAATGTATTGGCTTCGATTTAAAGTGCAAAACCCGTCAGTAACTTTTTGAATAACAATTCTGATATTGTTTTTAAATATAATCATATTCCTAATTACAAGTGGACAACAATTACATAATTTCCACAAAGTCTTTTAGTCCTAAACTAAGCAGAGCTTTTAATACCTATGTGTACTGGACAACTGATAAACATACTAATATTTTATCCTTTTTATATTGTTCAAACACATATTGACACAAGACATGATATAACCTAATCAAAAATCCATGTTTAAGTTTCTGCACACATTTAAGTGTCTGGTAATTAAATTAAATAAATTAAGGCGATATTTAAAGCTTAAAATTGTTGAGTAAAGTAACATTTCTTCTAAGAACCTCAGGATGGTTTTGATTAACCAAAGCGGGCCAAATAATAAGGCTGTCGTAATTAACTTGAATCGAATTTCAAAAATGTTTTATAAATAGAGTTAGCTAACGAATGCTTTTCAGCTTTTCAAGGAAAAGGCGCCTTTAGTAATAAAACTGTAGATAAACAAAATTAGGAACTGACAAAGCACTTTACTTAGTTTTCATTCGTGTATATTAAAAATGATAGGTTTATTTTAATTCAAATCAAAATCGGCATTTTTCGGCCGACAAAAAGCCGCCGGTAAAATTTTCCCGATTCCCGCGGTTTCTGCCGCATTCTAACGTAATTGTTTTATACAGTTTAAAAATGTAATACTAAATGGTGTTTTATAACATTATCCCTACGTATGTACCATTATCTCATCTTAATAGGTAATAGTCACATAAGTCAGTCAGTTTATAAAAAGTGATTAAGCTTCATAATGCATCTGAGCAGCGTTACTTAGGCATCTTGTTGTTGTTGTTAATAGCTTTCTTATAATTGTTTTCTATTATTTACGCATTATAAGTACTAGTAAAACAACACCGTCTTTATCTTAATTTCATCAAATTATACGCGGTTTTTAGAGACAAAATATTCTTAAGGTAATTAATATAATCAAGCATAGATATTCGTGCGTATAAGTGGTTTGATACACATGAAAACAATATTCCGTCAACGTTTACACGATTCTTTGTCTTAAAGACTAACTAATTACAGAAAGAAGAAGAAAGTTTTAGATAAGTTATATGTATTGTAAATTGTGTGTAAATTCCTATCTTAAAATTAATTGTAAAACAAAGCAGTACAAAACCTTATCTGTTATCAATTAAACTCTCAATATTTGCATTTCGTCTTCTTCTTATGGACTGAGCTGCATGTTTTATTAACACTGATTAATGACACAACTCACTCAACAACCTAACCAGCTCTATCGTCAGACTCTTCTCAAATCCTCCTGACGGTTTCTGACATGGAACAGAAAGGGTTAAAAAACATGACAATCCATCATAGACCAAAAAGTAAGCAATAACCAATAACCAGAATAACTGTCTCAAACAAAACAAAACAAACTTTAAAAACCGAATTATAAGATAAAACAAAACAAATGAAATCTTCATAACAAACCCTGGTCTTCTATACACAAGTTAAAATAGCTTACACCACAGCAGCACAGTACAGTCGCATTCAAAATAGACCCCAAGACAATAGTTGAGTACTATCGAGCACATGTTGCGGGTATTAATGAACGCTTTAATTAATACCGCTTCGGGCGAGGTACTAACTTGTCACTGTACTATGAGTACTTGTAAGCTATGTGTAACTATGTATTCTTGTAGATGTTATAGGTTGTAGTCGGCTGGTTAAGGATTCTTGGTTCTGTTGTGTATTTAATGTTTAGTTTTGAAAGATTTACTTGAAGTTATGCTTCTGTAATGGTCCAATTTTGTTTGAATGGGCTTTTCATACGGACTTATTAGAGCAATATGATATTTCAACAAAATAATCCGCAATTTAATTGTAATTGAAGGAATGTAGATGTTACTTTCATATCGTTAAACAAATATCAAATTGTTTTCAATATATAATTTACATAAAATTGTGGTGTGCGTACATAACAATTGGTACATCATTTTGTTTTATTCATTTTTCTTATGGAATATATTTCCTCGTTGATTTCCCATCTTATTTTGGTCCATTTGAACATTTAACAATAATTAGTTCCGGTTTCTCTTTTCGATATAAAATGAACTCAGAATAATTTTACACAGGTATGATGGTGATTGATGACAATATTTTCTGGACTTAATAATTGCCAAGGAGCAATCACGCTTCTGCGTATGAAATCTCTAATTACTCGCATTGTTTTTTGACACAAAGCTCATAATAATTCACAAAACTGACCATCCGTAAGCAAAACGCAATAAGAGATTTTTGCGGTATTTTATGTATGCGGTTTAATAAAAGGAAAAATTCCGTACGTCCTAACGGCCATCAAATACCGCTGCTGGCTATTTTACAAGGCAATTTTATATCGTGAGGTTTTCACATACAACACGCGGACCCTTAATGAACGCACGACGGCTATTTGCATATTTTCTAGCGTTTTGGATTTCAATATTATTTTTTAGGATTTTTGTAATATCTTAAACATTTTTGTTGTTGTACTAACACCTTACGAAGCTGTATCAGATTGGAGGAAGTCAGATAGGCAGTCGCTTCTTGTAAAGTACTGATACTCAGCTGCGTCCAGTTAGACTGAAAGCTGACTCTACCATAGTTGGGAATAGGCTAGGCAGATGATGATTTTGTTTTTGTACTAAGTATATGTGAATGAGAAAATGGAGATATCATGTGTGAATGGAAACTTCTAGAGGTACTTTTAAGTTCTACGTTGATGTCGGAGAACTCAAATGCTAGTCAACATAAGTTATTTAAATCAAAAGTTTCCTCTTATTAGTTAAGTGCGACAAAGACGCTTGTAGTTTGACATAAGTTAAGTAGTGTTGTTAAGTAGCAAAAGCTCGTTGTGAAAGAAATTATTTTAGTATTATTAAGATACTAGTTTCTGACAGCTGTTTCGCCGTCCCGTGGGAAATATTCCACGCACTGAAACAAGAATTTAATATATAGCTTTTAAATATATGGCTTTTGGCTTTTCTTGATTTTCTTTCTAACACTGTACAGCACAATACTCTTGCTACACAGAATTTTTCAAATCGTTTCAGTAGTTCTTTAGATTAGCGCGTACATATTAACTTGTTGAAGAGAATACTCTAAGACCCCACTGGTTTTCATTAACTCATTTCATTACGTATTTCTTTGTTCAAGTGTTTGTTCTGTGTTCAACATGTAACTACTGTAGAGCGACATTATTGTGAAAGTCATTTCCCATCTGTCTTGAGTGTTGCATAGTGTGATGTTCCCAGCAAATGGATTTATCACTTAGTACCTTTAGTGCTGTGTGTAACACGGTGTTTTTTGTTTATGAGGTATTTGTGTAGGCTGAGGGAATACATATAATAATAACGATTTTCAAAATAATGACATACGGTCCAGATTTTATATGAAACATGAATAAAACATAAATCATGCTACACACAAAACACGATGGCCACAATATTCCCAAAAAACAAATTCAGCGCAATCTTTCCGCCTTCTTCCCTCACGTCACTAATCGCTCACACTCGAGCCCTTCGGCCCTCCCTGTCCCTCGCGTGCTGGTGAGGGAGAGAGATCCCTCGTGTCGAGCCCCGACCCCCGAACGTCTTATTTGGGTCAAGTTCAGCAACCATCTGGGCCGTTTAGTGCTAACTTTGACAATAAATATCGACTTCTTAAGAATTATTAGGTTGCCATAGGTATTAGTGAAGTCGGAATGGCAGTTTGGTTTTGTGTTAGACCAAGTTTGGGAAAACATTGTACTGGAGAAGTTAGACGTATTCACCAATAAATGTGATAGAGAATGTTGTTATCTCATTATGTCTTCAAGGCCTGTACTGTAACGGGAATAACATATTAATCGTAAGAATTTTATATTCTGTACTGTTACAGCCTTTTTTTTTTATCGTCCCACTGCTGGGCACAGGCCTCCTCTCACATGGAGAAGGATTGAGCATTAATCACCACTATTATTAATGGGTTATATTCTGTAACCCATATATACTGGCCTTTAAAATATTCATTTTACAATTCAGAGACACGCTACAAAAAATAGAATAGTTTGCAATACTAAATATTGAGCTGGAACTTAAAAAACTGACAGAATGTTGTTTCATTGAAAACAAATTATATCTCAATTAATCCACCGAGATTTACTGTAAAGCAAAACAGATGGTACCCACAAAGCTGAAGACAGTTACGTATAAGTATCACAGTCACCGGTCAATAAAAAAACCTTCGCGAAAAACAAACGGGTTCTCATTGAATGCTGGCCATTCGTTTGTTTTTTCTCTCTCCACAAAAAAGCAATAAAAGTTTGTTCGAGCAGAAATCTCAATTTGCCCAAAGTTTAAAGACGCCCTCAGTTTATCATCTCTCTAACATTATAATTGGTTTATCGTGAGTTGTGATTCCAAAGATAAAAGACTTCAGTCCGATGTCAGCAGATTTATTGAGAACATTTAAAAAGGTGTTTTTCTTCTATTGTAAGATTTTTTTTCACTGTTATTGTTCTTTCGTAATATTAATGAGTTTATTTTTTGTTTGACGAAAAGAAAAATTCGTACAATTTAATTCTTAGCTTTGCTTAAATCAGCTGAAATAATCGCTTTAAGGAATACCTTGGGAAGTTGGTTTCACAGTGAAAGTACAGTCAATAGGAGTAATGTATTGTTGGTATTCATCGGGGGCAATATATCAGAGCGCCCAGCACCTGTATTGTTTGCGATACCGCTCGTAAATTTGTTTTATTGCTTTGGATATCAATTTTCGATGCAAACTGTACTTTTTGTGGCCCAAATTGGTAACCGCTTGTTTGTTAAATATATTTCTATTTGTCGAATATTTTAATTCGCGTATTTTTCAGCTGTTATTTTCAGATTCACTGAAAAAGATGCCTTTGTCATGCATGATCTTTTGCTACATTTATTTAACCCAGCTTTAGTGTGCAATATTTTTTATGTTACATTGCCTGTACAGGGAACTGTATATCCGTGCACTCATGTGTACATGTGAACATTGATAAATCAATTGGATTTTTCGTTTATTCTCACTAATATAGAAGACAAAATCTTATACATGGAGTAACATAACCTCAGATTACATAGAATTTAATGATTTACATAGTTAGACTAGTACTTAGTAGACTTTTTATGAACCCTCACCCATTATTTTTAGACCGAATTTGAAAATTTATATATGGCTTGAAAAGTACGTAATCTTCAAAGATTTTTCTTTTTAACTGTAGATCAACTGTCTCTTCACATCAAACTTATCATTAACGTGTAAGCATATAAGAGGTTTACAACCTTCTTAGTCTAATTTGTACGCAAAGACAGGCAATCCTATTTGACATTGAGTAATTAATTTCTCTCACGTTACATAAACATATTTGAGGCCTAAACGAGCTTAATGTTATAATACCAGATGTCAGCCACGGTTTCGCTTAACCTCTGAGAAAAATGATTTCTGTATCGGGAAAGCTTATAATATAAACTAAACTAAAGTAAGCCTATCCATATCTTTACTATAGGTACCTGTCAGGTGACAACTATCATCAAAATCATTAAAAAATCTGGTCGCTGGCATAGCATAATGTTTATTATCCATACGCGGGAAGTAGTTTAGAAAACTGGTATGTATTATACTAGTATTATTAATTAGTTAAAACCACTTATCTACAGTAACCCTATTACTAAGTATTAGGTGATGATATTGGTTTCAGACTGTTTAGTCATTGTTATCATGTTTCCACGCCAATACTCGGGTATCTCCGCTTCACACACGAAATACGCGAACACACAGATATTGAAATTAAAGCCGTAGACACGAACATCGATATTAATCGTGATAGTAGAAATACATACCTAATGTAATTGTTATAGAATTGCTACCATATTGCTAGTTGCTAAGCAAATGGGTTCAAATCAAATTGGAATTAGATTTTTTTTGTGGCGTAGACATGTTTGTATCCGAACTACCTTACGTACTGATATTTGGGATGTTTAATTACTATGATTAACTATACATATAGGCTACTTTTATCTGGGTGCGAGAAGTAGTATCATCATCCTCCGAGCCTTTTCCCAACTATGCTGGGGTCGGCTTCCAGTCTAACCGGATTCAGCTGAGTACCAGTGCTTTACAAGAAGCGACTGCCTATCTGACCTCCTCAACGCAGTTACCCGAGCAACCAGATACCCCTTGGTTAGACTGGTGTCAGACTTACTGGCTTCTGCCTACCCGTAACGACTGCCAAGGATGTTCAATGACAGCCGAGACCTACGGTTTAACGTGCCATCCGAAACACAGTCAGGGTGCGAGAAGTAGTATTAGGTAAAAAAAAAGTATTAATGTCGGTAACAATAGTCACATAGGTACTCGCTACACGATGACACGAGACGTACTTAATTACGTAAACCAAAGTAACATTCATTAATCCCTATAAGTATCGACAAAACGTTACGTCAATAAAACGTAAATTACCGAACGACAGTGACGTCAAATTCTGACGAATGCGAATAGATGATCCAGTCAGTGACTGAACAATTGATCAGAAGAACAATTGGCGGAGATTTGAGTCGGAATCCGACCAACTGCGACTGTTGATCGATTCTATATGTACATGGAGACTGAAGCAATCAAATTAAACTTTAATTGAATGATCGAACTATATTTAAGAAGTCTACGATTGGTGCTTCTGGTTATTTGAATGTAAGACCGACATGCTTTTTGATGGAAACCTTTTAGGAACCAATTCATTGACTAGGTTTTGAACTATTGAAATTTCTACCGTCTATCAAATCTTAATTTTTATATCCTGCTGCTAATAGCTTTTCCATTACTGCTAATACAGAAAATGAAAATTTCATAAAAAAACCGTACCTGAGTATATTAAGTTTTCTCTTTCTCAAATAGTGTTTGCTATCCGCCTAACTAACTTATATCGTCTGATATAACATCTTATTGTTTAGAGTATTTGATAAAGCCTTCGACAGTATGACACATCCAAATTAAAGTTCTAAATATTTTAATAGGAAACTAAAATAAAAGACTCGTGTGTTGTGATGTGCAATTTTAGTTATTTTCTAACTGATTGTTAGGCGGCTTTTAATAAGTAAACATACAACACAAACTGAAAAAAAGATGTTTAATATGCCGTACAAATGTAATATTGTTCCCTTTATGTTTTCGAAACGAAATGCCCACATTACATGAGGCAGGTATTCTTTGAAATTAACAAATGACTGCGGTACACTCGCTCTAAGGTTTGCAATCCCGCAAAGTGGTTGCCCGTGACAGCGGGATTTTTATATTACAGCTTGTTCGATGAGAAATGTACATACTTTCATATTATGTGGGTTAACTGTGGCTGTGATTAGGTTAATGAAAGCTGTGTGTGGTAGGAACGGACTTTGGCCCCAACGCACAAGTGATATGAAAGAACTTGACAGATTTTCCTATGTTCTCCAGTATACTATGGATTGACGGGATTTTGTGACTGATAATAATTAGTTCCTAGATATCGTACTTGGAGCCCGAATGTCTTGCCATAGTTTAATGTATTTGTTTTTTTGTATGTGTTCTGTTTGCTTACATGGATTGATTAAACAGCTGTTAGTTTTTGACCTTTTGCCACTTTACAGAGTAATAGATTCTCTGTTCTCTAAATCAGAACTTAAAATACCAAACTTTATAGTAAAACCTGGCTCCTTTATAAATTCACATCACAATTAACGTATGTACGTGCACCATCCCTTGGCTCAGCCACACAGACATACACAAACGCCAAAGGTTCCCAAATTAATCAAGACAATAATTATACGTAACAAATGTATATTATTATGGACATATACGTAAACATATAAACTGTATTGTAGATGAGGATTGTAATAGGGATGTTAGTTGTAATCCTGTTACGTTGTAATGAACATAAGCTGATTCTGCCGGATTGTGGGATGGATTGGAGTAATTACAATGTCTTTTCGCCTTGCCGTACGTTACTGTGCCTTTAGTTTCTTCCCCGACTTTGGTCTAGCCATTCTGTTGATGCTCAACTCTCGATAACTATTTTTTGCTAATACAAAGATAAATATGTATGCAAATGTGTATGTAAAATGTTAAATGTATGAATATACTTTAACCCTTGATAAAATGGTGTGAAGTGTCTTATCTCTGAAATACCCAGTAAAATTAAACACCAACAATTTATTTTAGCACGTCCAAATAAAGCTACCTGCCACTGATATTTTCCTTAAATGATACGATATATATACGACACGATAGTACATATTTACGGTGAGATTTGCAAATGTTTGTAGGTATACAAATGCAATATTATAATATAAGTCAATATTTACTTAATACAAATAGATTGACTTATTAACAGACGCCGAATAAAAGCGTTAATAAGCGTGATACGAATTTATTTTCATGGTGAAATACACCCAAAAAAATACCAAAGTAAATTTTTTTATGAAAATAATTTAGATCCAATATAAACTAAATTAACCAAAATTAACTAAATTAACTTCCCATCTTCCAAGTTCTGCGTGCTGTGCTGCTGCTGCCGCTGCGGCCGCGGAGAACCTCAAGCGGCGGAAATATAGTGGCCTTGTCGGCAACTATATTTTCGAACCGTTTGGGGTTGAAACCCTCGGGTCGTGGGGTCCGAATGCGCATACCCTATTTAAAGACCTGTCTAGGCGGCTGGTTGACGCTTCTCGTGACCAAAAGGCTGGCTATTACCTCGGACAAAGGATCAGCATGGCCATCCAACGAGGTAATGCTGCCAGCCTCTTGGGTACGCTCCCAGTTGACAGCGATGGGGATGAATTTTTTGACGCCTTTTAGATATAGTGTATATATATTTTTTTATTTTATTGTTCTACTAGGATAGTTTTTTTTGTAAATATCTATGTATATAACTATGTAAATAACCAAAAAGTAAATTGACTCAAAAAAAATATGATAAAACACCGTCGAATGGTCCATTATGTCTTCTTTGAAGTCGGTTTTACCTAATTAGCCTGTACTACGTGGAGGAATAGATACCTGAAAACCAAATTAATAGTATCTTCTAGTATCTAGGTATAAATGATTTATATTTTGGCAATAAAAAGACTAACTTTTGCCACCATTACATGTTGGCGTATTAAAACATGTTTATTTACCAAACCTGAACGATAGGCAATTAATTTATAAATTATACATTTCAATAAAAGTGGCGTTTATCTGGTTTTAATTAACATTAAAAGGATTTATTTCCACTCATTAGTCGGCATCATCCATTTAAAACAATTATTTACATTTTCCTTTACCATACGGATAAATATATGAATATTAAACATGAACTGGGCGATGCTACTTTTATATATTTTTTTCTGTTTTTACTCCCATATTTTCCTTAAGCATTTTTACATCGCAATCTACGGTATATATTTATAATTTTGTTGTTTTGTTTCTTTTGATAAGTATCTTCCTTGATACTCATCATCATCACCATCCTCCTGTCCTTATCCCAATTTTATTTGGGGTCGGCGCAGCATGTTATCTCCTTCCATACTCTTCTATCTCTTGCATTTCACAAGTAACATTCTTTCTTACCATATCTACTTTCACACAATCCATCCATCGTTTCTTTGGTCTTCCTCTTCCACTATATCCGTCCACGTTCATACTCATCACCTTCCTCACAACATGACTCTCATTCCTCCGCATCACATGCCCATACCATGACAGCCGGTTTCCACGCAGTTTTTCTGATACCGGCGCCACTTTCAAACTTCCTCTTATATACTCATTCCTCACTCTGTCTATTCCATCTTCCTTTTTACTTCAGTTATTGAATTAAATGTAGTCTTCTTTTGCAGATGCAAACAAAAACACATCTACTTTTAATTTTAATTTACTAACCTACCGAAAATAAATAAGATCCTCTTTTTAAATGAAAATAAAATCTGCAGCGAATGAAAATATTTCAGTTCCAAAAATACTTCAAAATACCTGTTCCATAGTAGTTCTTTCGTTAAGTAGGCATGTATGCCGAACCCCGCGTGAAGGTAGATCAAATTAATGTTTAATTAAGAAAGGGCCCGTCTTGTTCGTGTTTTAATTACATTTAATTAAACACATGCGACTTACGGATTATTTTCAGTGAGCTTGTAGAACGTTTAAGATGTATTTTTTAAGGTAGAAGTATTTTAAATGGCGATGTACTTTTTGTCGTATACTTTTAATCATCATCTACTGATCAGTCTATGCTGGACATATACCTCTCAATATTTTTGTGCCAATAAATACTACCACAAAAAAACTTTGCTTCAACAAAATAACAACATCGCTCAAACGAAAAACGTAATAACAAAATATTATTGGCATTTAAAGATCCCGGCCGATGCCAGGCCGCTATGAAACACGTACTCAGGAAATGAATCTCGCGCCACCGCGCAAACATCATACATTTCGCTTTAACAGCATCAAATTTAATATATTTTAGTGTGCTTTTTTATTAGTATTCTTTCATTTTGATTGTTTTTGAGATAAAGTGGCGCTTCGTCAAACAAAATGACGATGCCAGCTGTACTGTAGGTTTTGTTTTGTTTAGAAACGTTACGATACCTTTGAGTGTAAACCTCGGAAGTGAAAAGGATGAAAGAAAAATAGGATATCCTTTGCGACATTTCCTTTCTAGAAAAATAATTTAAAAGATTGAGCAGGAACTGCGTTTCTGAGGTTTTCACTCTAAGACGATGTAATCTCTTCACGTGGTACTATCCTTACTAATTCTTCTTAACGATATCATTGCTTAGTAACATAATTATGCCATATTTTAAGCTCAAAATACAGCTAAGTAGTTTGTACCGAAAAGTTCCTATAACAAAACGATATTTTTTATTACGAGTCTGCCATAAAGAAGTGTTGCTGAGCCAGCGATATATATCTGAGAAATAACCACACTTTTTTAAAGCACCCTTTGGGAGGAATGAACCAGATCGCCAGCGGCGACGCTTTGAGCCTCTCTTTGAAACGCCGCTCGAGTTATTTAGGCGAGAACTTGGGGTGAGAAATATGTTGAAAACATGCCAAATATATTTTTAATGACGCCTTAAAAAATAAAGAGCCGATAGATCCTAAATCCTATAGTTATTTGAACCTAAATATTTTTTAAAGAAAGGAACAAAACATTTATAAGAGTTACTTTCTGTGCGTGTAGGAAAATAGCCATATATCGAAACAAAACCTAGATCAACATTTGATTATAAATGATAACAATGCTTCACAAGATAAGACATTGTCTTAACAAAATAAATAAAGAAGTAATAAAGATGGATTATATTTTATATTTTTTTATTTAATATTAAATATTTTATTAAATTACATTTTTAAATTTTAAAAATGTAATTTATATGTTGAAAAATAAATAAATTATGACTTAAGATGGATTATACAAATATACAAAATTATGATTTCCCGCCAAGCCTCACAAAGGAGGAATGCCAGCTTAGCAGCGCTCTTCCGTCAAAGATAATAATAATAAACATTGTTTCCACGTTTATTTACATACAAGAAAAAACAGAACATAATGAGAAATACCTATTAACATTCTTTGTTTATTTGTTAGCTACTTTTTCCTTTTCCGAGCAAGTTTCCTTTTCAAATAATTTTACGACTTATGTTTTTTAAATTAATATTTTTATTTAATTTAAATAAAATTTACTTTTATGATGTAAATAAGAAATAACATGGCTCGTAACGTTTGTGTTAGTAAATGTTTTTTCTTTCTTTCTTACATTTTGACTAAATGTGATGTCACTATATGCAACTTGAGCGTGAAGCATCAAATACATATTAAAATAGTTACATATAAAATATTAACAACTGGCAGCTATACATCCATTAACGAGTGTATCTTCTGTTTCCCAGATATCCGCAACTCAAAGTGGCAAGTTCCGCGCGGACATCGACGTGTAGACAGCGGAACTGATAGATGAGAACGGAACGGACGGTCGCGCGGACACACCATGGCGTCTTTCAAAGGTAACTACTTCTAGAACATTCTTATGGTCTTTTCACATTGGCGTATATTCCGAAATACCCGACCGGGGTCGCGTGATAAAAACCGAGCGAACCATCCACGAATGTGAAAAGGCTATACACAATTCCACTTATTTAATATATGTGAAAGTTTGTGGGTTTGGAGATTTGGATGTTTGTTCGTCAATCGTGCTTTGATTTTTCAACGGAATTAGCTGTTTGGCACAGATACCTATAGATTACGACCAAACTTAATAAATATAACTTTTTATCCAGGTAAGTAATGTGATAAAATGCCTAGGATTTGGGTGAAACCGCGGGTGGACGCTGGGGTTTAATTTTTATTTAAAGCCTTTTTTCGGACATGACAGTATTTCTTATTTTTAGCGTTTAATACGCCTGTGCAAAGAATATGAGTCATCAGGAGTCTGTACACATATCTTATACATAGTACAAAGACAATCTATGTGTGGCTCACTCTCTTTTGTTAACATCTGTGCAATTCACCATATAACTACGAGTGAAATGTGGGCGAAGGTCAGGGGTCAACTATGCCTAACCTTTTGGACAAAAAGGGCACAATGTTAGGTACATCCCTGCTAATACATGTCATGAATACGAAAGTAAGTTTGTTTATTTTGCTTCTATGGTAAAACCATCAGAGTTGGTATGAAGGTGGAACCATCCATATAAAATTTTACAAATAGATCAATGAAAGTTACTTCGTGACAGAAGAAATACTGCGTCAAAAGTCTAGTGTATATCTATAGAAAAAAATTACAAGGTGTCCGTGAGAATAGTAACAGGTTGTTCGACAATCTCCCAGGCTCCGTTGCCATGGCAACGCGATCACTGCTCGTCGCGAGATCTCTTAGCAACGCGACATCGCGAGATGGGATCTGACGAGTGTACTCTATCAAATTCCATCTCTATTGAATTACGACGAAGTTATTTATTTATTATGCCGACTTTTTAGGTAAAAAATCCTTATAATATTAAAATAGGAACGATGAAATAGTATTTTGTTTAAAATATACCTGTACCAAAAATGACGATAAACTCATTAGGTATGATATCGACCGCCTGACAAAAACATCAAACCTAAGTATTGAATTAATCAAAGTTATATATTATATTTATTCGCTAGCCAGTTGTGTACTGTAGTGTTTAGGTAAATATTTTGACGGTAATCGTCGTCACTCCCAGAGGAATAGGACAGCGTACTCCAAACAATCTACTCAAAATGTCTACCAGCTCTAGGAATTGGTAATATTTTCTCGTCTAAAAAAATGATTAGTTTTTGATCCAAATGGATAAACTAATAGCAAGATACAAACAAAATTTCAATTCCCAAACCAATTCTACGATATTTAAAAGCAAATCAAAATTAACCGCGTAATTAAGCTTACTCTCGTACCACATTATCTCATGTTAGTCTACTCTCCAGATTATAATGAGAAGTAATAAGCCAGTATTGGGCACTTCGGCTGTCGGCAATTCCTTATCAGTGAGCCGCACTTGCCTGCCAATGTATGAACTTAGGTATCTTTATGTATTTACTTACGTTCACTTAGAGTGTATTATGTTAGGTGATAAGTTGGTATATTAACTGCCTGGTTTACGATCGTTATAAATATTCTTTCTTTCTATGGTTTTGCTTACTAGAAATATAATTTTGACATAATATGCTCTATAAGTACTAGTACATAATGTCAAATTTCCTATCTCCATTAAGCAAAATTACAGATAGAATGTAATATTAGGAACGACCGTTAGTGGTCGCAAAGCGCGACTTATTTACACGGAGACTCGCGTTCGAACCCGGTTCGGTTCGAGAAAGAATTAATATAGCTGTCAAGTTTAAATTTTCTAAGTATTCATTTTCCAATTAAATTCCTCTATATATTTTTTTGTGACAACACAATCCCTGATGTTTCTTCTATACGATGGCGATATTCACAAAGTCTTAGCGTCTGTCGAACTATATAAAATGTTGAGTCGTCACGGCTTACTAGAGGATTTGGTTGCATCGACGCTAGGAATGCAACGTTTATCCACGTTAACGGCTTCAAGCTGCAAGGGATTCCTAACTGCAGTTTAAACACATTTTATTTCGAACTTAACTATTTTCAGCAGCTTTAAGTATTTAAACAAAGCATAGTGAAGATGTTAACTATGTGTAGAAATTAAAGGAAAACTGTGGGAGATATCTTGAAAGCATTTTGCCGATTTTTCTCAATTCAAAATTGCAAATTGGAATCTGAAATCGGGCTTTAAGTAAACGCTTTTGTCAGTCAAATAAATGTAAATAAAAATCTTTTGAATCTGCGTGTAATGGATACCTATTATGATTTTCCCAAATATTTTTCTTCATTACCACAAAGTTATTTTTCAATCTCAAAAATTATAATATTCTTTGAGTCTTAAAATTAATTAAAACGATATTTTCCAATAGATGCTTTGAATATTGAAACATTTTTAATATCACTTGTTAAGTCTGCAAGTCAGCCAGTAAAACTTTTACCGCTAAAACTTCAGCCACTGTAAGAAGTATCTCAAAATCATGGAACAAATTATTTTATACACTTTTTATCAGATTAATTTTATTGACCTGACATGCCGCTTTATTTCTCTGTATGTAACTTTATTAAAGCTAAAATATATCGTATACAAATACTAAGTATGTACACGAAGATAATGATTAGGAAATCATTTTACATAGACCTAAGAAAAATCTTATTGAGATTTTATTTGTGATTTTCTAGTATCGCCCCATAGTCTGTATCTACCACTTTTGTCAATTCACAATTGTTCAAACTTGCTGCTCTTAAACCACAATTAATTTACAATTCATACACCCCCAAAGTCATGTAAAGTCAGCAGTCTAAACATAGTCATTCTAGAGGTAAATAGGTAACAAATACTAATAGCGTATTACTAGCTAAACTGACCTTATTATGAACAGTTGACCTACTACATCAGTATCGGTTTACGATTACTTTGGCGAGTTACCAACTAAATAACTCTCATGTTATCAGGAATCATCCTTTGTTGGTGCAAAATTAATTTCGCTTCAGTTATCGAGTAATCGCGTGGTTATTTATGTTTTCACTATTGATGGAATACTTCCTTGAATCAAGACGAGTAGTTTAAGTTTAGTTATAAAGTTTTAGAACGAGACTAGTTTTTTTAATTAAGTTACGTTTATGTATGTATGTTCTATGGATATTTTAGATTTACGAATACAGAAAGATGACATCCTTATTGTAATAAATGTGAAAGTAACTGTATCTGTAACCTTCTCACACTAAACTGATTTAAATATGATACCTAGATAGTCTGGAGCCCGAGATATAATATTATAGGATAATTAAGATGCAAATCCCTTCATAACTACGTATGTTCCAAACTATCTCCTTCAATAATCGCCATGTCTAAGCTGTTGACCGATGCATCCTCAAACTTGTTCCCTAACACCCAAGTCCTACATTGAATATGCCAGAACAAACTTGTTCGCATAATCACCAGGCTTTCTCTCTATCACATTGCTATCTGCTTCAGTGTGAAAGTAACTGTACTGTGTGATCAGCACGGAGGTTATTAGGTAGTCCTAATGGCCCCTACTCTGACAACTTGTGTAAATATAAACTTACACACTTTCGTGTTGATTTTTATGAAAACTCAGTCAGGTTCTTGCTCTATTTAGGGCTGACTTTTCAGTCGCCAGATAACTTTTATCTGAGGAATATGTTTGACGTTTTGACAGGTTTTGTATGGAAAATATGTTAAACCACCATATTTATTCCTCAGATAGAAGTTAACTGATGATTGAAAAATCAGCCCTTAAGTAACTAAACGATAACATTCAACTTTTTTTTAACTCAACATTACTTTTATTGATACATTCACTTCCAGCTCGATTCTTAATCCAATCACAGTATGTGAAACTTTACTGATAAAAGCAGTTACCTATAAAAAAAAACAAATACACCTCGCTCGCTCTATGGAACTGGATAGCTCTGGGATTCGGCAAAATGTACTGACAGTATAAAACTCTGAGGTGTAGCGAAAAGGGATTTTTTTGATCCCATTCGAAACTATTGAATTGTGATATGGTTTAAAGTTTTATAGAAAACTGAATATGTTACCTGGTTAAATGTCAAGATATTTAACCTTCGTATAGAATACCATAGACATTTGAAAAAATTTGGACCTACCTAATAGTCTCATCGTGACATAGATAGACTCATCCAGAAACAGACCTCAGTGAGCGTTGCTTAACCTCAACTGTCTATACTACTGACTATGGATGTAAAATAGCATTAACAATCTCCCAACTCATTCACAAACAATAATCACATACATCTCTAATTCCTTCAGATCATCTCTGCTTAAAGGAATATCACCTGCACAATACACAATATAACTGAAGCGAATTTAGCTAAATATACAGAATCAACTGCTATCCGACACAATGGCGTTTTAACAATACTGTAATTGACACCCTCTTACGACAATGTAGTCGCACGAATACTGGGGGACGGAATTAGGGTAACACTTCGATAATATGACGAATTTTGATATATTTTGTCTAGATTTTTTTTTTAAAGGGATGTTTTAATATTTATTTGAAGAGTTCTTGGCTAAGTAACAGCTGCACTAGATCAACGATAAGGTGAATGGGTGTCCATATTCTATGTATGTCTTCCGAGGGTCAGCTTGCACGTTTTTGTGGGGCCCATCTGTCATTTGCATATCTCTAGCAGTCATTAAAAGCCAGAAAGTATGACAATTCTATGTAGGTACAGTCTCCATTCAGGCAACAGTCTATTTAAAGAATTCAATCATTGCATAGGTTGAGACTGATTCAATGCATCTCCTCTGCTACAACGGTAGATAGTTTACCAAAACAAGAAACTACCATTTAAGCAGTAAATCATGAAAGACGCAAACCTGTAAACAAGTGAAACAGCGGTGTTCACAAGTTGCGTCCGCAGGACATTGTTTTGTCGCTCCTAAGAAACCAGCATCCCTTCGTATTTATGTTAATTGTTCTTACTAACTTAGTTCTGATGGCCGGTCTGAGGGCGCCCTTATGCCTTTATTGTGTTTTACTTGCGAGGAAGTTTTTCTAGTTTGTTACTTATTTGGTGATATTCTCGTATAGCGATGTTTCTAGATGATTAAGAAGATCTTGGGAGAAATACTTAGGAGAAATACGATGATTATTGTGTAGCGAAACAGAGTGTAAAAGATATAAATCTAAATTCATGAAGTTTTCAGAAATTAATTTTCTTGTTCTAATTTAGCAAAATTCATCATGGAAAATTAGATACCCATTAAATTCCAAAGATATTCCTCTCATTAAAATTTCTGCAATATCAGGTGTTAATTAATTGTATTAATTTCATATAAAATATGAACTATTCAGTACACGCGTATTGGATTAATAACACTAATTGAGAGCATTGAATAGCATTTAGTGCGGTGCACAATTTGCACGCGAGTGTACGCGACAAACGTCGCGGCGCATACGGCTCATATTAATTGAAGATAATCGTACATACATTGCTACTATGTAAGAAAACACAGAAGTTCGAAGACGAAATATTGTGATTCTAAAAAGTTTACTCTTCTTAAAATAAAACTAGCAAACTGTAATCAAATGAACAGTAGTCGTTCCAAATATGTATTACTTAGTTAATTTTATATGTTTTAAGACTTTTAAAAGCTTTATTAATTCCTGGTTATTAGAGTTGTTTCAATTCTCACAGGAATATATTTCATGAAATATTTCCAAAAAACTATGAGTCAAAATACAAGTTATACCTGTATTATCTTTGTTTGTATTAAACCTGCTGTATCTATTCTGTATAGTGACTCGCAGTGAATAAACTGTGGCCCTTAGTGTGACATTCAGCGTAATAAGTTTAGTTCTAATTGAACCACCTGCGAGCTTAGTTATCGTGTGTTTTACTGTTTACTCGGGGATTCTACTAACTCCTGTGAGTACCAACATATTTATAACATTGTTTGGCGCGACTTTCTTAACAAAGATTTGTTGTGTCATTAATACATACAGATACAGCTGAAGAGTTGGTTGGTTGTTTTTTTAACGCTTATCTCAGGAACTATTGAACTGATTTGAAAAATTATTTCAGTGTCAGATAGCTCATTTATTGAGAAAGGCTACAGGCTATTTTTTATCTGGGAGTAAATAATATTTTCTATGAAACGCGGAGGACATCACTGGTAGAAACTATAGAATTTAATAAATGACATAGATTTTGTTATAGTCAAATTGCGTTTTGAAAATTATGTGTCATATTAAGTCAATATCTGACTTTGACATTGAACCAAGACTTATCTTTGACTTCAATTTAACCAATATTTGCTTCAAATAAATACAATTAAGTCACGAAACTTGATTACAACTACAAACAGCAATCGATACAAAATTGCTTACTTAACAATGACGACTATTGTACTTAAAGAATTAATTTAGCGAACAAGTTTGTATAAGACAATAACGGTTATTAATGGGTTATTAACAAAGTGTTGTACAATGGTGATTACAATATGCTTTGTTTGGCTCGCAACTATTTCGGAGTAAGTTCTGTGAAGCCGTACAGTTGGTACCGAAATAGTTGTTGTTACAGAGTTCATGGCGTGACGGTCAGCTCTAACTACTCTCTGTGAACTGTCTATTCTTGAATACTACTATAACATTACAGTTAATTCTTACTTGTTATTTCTCACGGTTTGACTCGTTATCAAAAGCAACTTACATTATTAATGCGATCGTATGATTTTTACGTTGGTTTATTCCGCTTTCATCCTGAAACGGCTGTACCGATTGGAATAAAATTTGTATTTTAAATAGTTGGTACTCTGGAGACGAAGATTTTTCACATTTTGTCCTCTCCCTGGTCTCAGACTGTTCATAATTTTATTAGAATGGATAAATCAGTTGGTATTTTGAAACCATGCCAGATAGATTGAGTTACGATCCAATTTAATATAAGTAAAGTTGTCGAAACGAAATTACGAAACGGATAACCTTTGACATTTGTCGGCACATTCCGCTTTGGAGATGTTTCTCTGAGAGGAACTTATTTGTCTTCTGAAATCATTAGTCAATTCATTCCACATGGAATTGAATACGAATCTATAAGTATATTTTAAGAAAATTTATTCTTCGGTTTATCGTCTTGGAAAATAGAAGGATAAAAAATATCTGAGAAAGCTCATACAGACCAAAGTTACGTTCTTTTTACCGATTTCAAAAAAAGGAGGATGTTCTCAAATCGCGTCTTTATTTTGCCTTTGTAACTCTATATCTTGAAGACGCCTGGACCTATTTGAAGAATTATTTTTGAGAACAGTACATGTTTTGCAGTTTATTTAAATACCATACTGTAAAATGTAAAATACTTACTTCGGTATACATACGTAACTCGGTACGTCCGTAAGCGGTACACACAGATAATGTAAAATTAACCACTGATGTAAAGCTACTTATAGTACGTTATGTACTTCTCTCAAAACACGACCAGTCCCGTGAAAACCAGCTAGTCTTACACAGTCTGACATAAGAACCAGTAAGGTTCTAACTTGTAAGACGACGTAGAAATAGCCTTCGTAACGTTTTTGTTTGCTCCGTTGAGCCTCTTCCGTAAACATTAATATCATGACGCGAGATAGCGAGATGTGAGGTTATATTGGTATGAGAGAGATGCAACATCCCTGGTGAGTTAGCAAGGGTTGCTACACGTAGATTTCGATAAGCAGAGACAGTGTACGGTTAGCAGATTAGTCTTAAAGTTGTTTTTACCTAAGATTAGTAAACGTTACATAAAAAATATGTTATGATGTGTCATTTAATTACATGCATTCTAATTATGGAAAATATATATTTTTTGCTCTGACTGCCATAATTTACTATCAACTGCATCGAATAACGGTTCGTAGATAGATTCACTTACGGTTTCGAATATGATGATGGCGTCCACGGCCGATTTCGGCCACGGCGGCTTTTCTCATTTAAGGAGATCAGCCAGTTGTGCAGGACATATTATAGTGCACGAGCATTTGCGCAGACATAGGTGCACTCCCTATTCCTTCACTCTCATAACCCGATGGGACGGCAATCCGACACGACCGGAAAGAGATCACGCGCAGGACCGACATTTACGTGCTCTCCGATGCACGGGTGGATCAATCACCATCTTCCAGACTATGGGCTGCGTTGTGAAAGTTTTTTTTAGGAAAACCCACAAAGCGATTTCGGCCCGACCCGGGAATCGAACCCGAGACCTCGATCACAGCAGCCGCGCTTGCAACAACTAAACCAACGAGGCAGTTTCGAATATATTTATATAACAGACAACTAGATTTATAATACCTAACTACACAGGGTCAATTTAATCGTTACAAAATAAGCGGTTAATGTTAATAAATCTCGTTGCGCTCTACATTAAAATAACTGTATGAATAAATAGTTAAATGATTAATAGTTTTCCAATAATGCACGCAAATGGTACGTTGAACAAACAGCCTCACAATGGGAGATTATTTCATACAATGAATGAGGAAGAAGTGAATTAACTTGCTTCCATATTTCCAATACCGGGAATAGCAGTGTTACTGTACAGAATATTAAATATGAATTCATATATCGCACTTTTTACGAATTTACAAAGGAAAATATAAGAAGAATCTTTTCTTATTATTAAAAAGAATGTTGAAAGTTGTTCAACGGAGATAGGATATTTTTGGACTACTACCAACTTAAACGTTCTTCTCACTGTTTGATTAGTATCCTGACAGCTAAAATTATATCTAATATATAAAATTCTCGTGTCACAGTTTTCGTTCCCATACTCCTCCGAAACGGCTTGACCGATTCTCATGAAATTTTGTGAGCGTATTGAATAGGTCTGAGAATCGGCCAACATCTATTTTTTGTCACCATCCGACTACGGGACGCGGGTGAAACCGCGGGCGAAAGCTAGTTTAGTATAATAATCTATCTAAGTAAGTATAACCACAATGATGTATAGGTATTCAGTTCCAACTTTACTACAATTGTTTTGTTTACTCTGAAACCAGGGCAGAAAATTTTCAAAAAAAGAAGTTAAAAAAAAGACACTTCTTACTTGTAAAAGAATACATAAAAAAATAGGGGATGGAGTGATATTTAAATGAAATTAATCCATGTAATGTTTCTGCTATCGGTACACAAACCGCTTACGTCCAAAGAATGTCTAAGTCGTGTGTTTCTCTTTCTTTCGACAACTTACAGTCTTGTGTACCTGAGCTTTGTTCCCTAATACTACTAGACGTTTGGACGTTTTCTTAGGGCACACTTTACTAAGGTTTTAGGTGGCCTAAGACCAGGTTCAATAAAAAAAATAGTGCGTATTTTACGAAGAGCGATTTGCAAAAAGGCCTGTAAGGTGCAGACCTCTTTTCAGAAAAATATTTCTTGAAAATAATAAAGGGTTAAATTTTTAATCACTTCCGTGTATTGCTTATTGTTGTTAAATAGTTCAAAATTGAAATTTTAGACTTTATATTTCTGTAAAGAGTAAGATTTTTTGTCCGATACCTTAGTTTTAGTTTGAAAAATAAACCAGTTCCTCACCATTGATCAAAACGGTTATAGCTAATATTATTTCTGCCAATCTTACCACATTGTCTGAGTCGGACATCAGAGCAATTGTGGTAATTCCGTGTGATGGAATAACCCGAGCTGCTCGATTGCTTCCTATTAAGAGAACTGCAATTACTATACAATATACAATGTAGACGTATTTGAACATAAATGAAATATTTGAATGACAAAGACAATTGGAGACGTTGTTGTTAACCTAGTCATGAATGTAAGCCAAGGAAATCATTCACGTGCTGTTTTGATTTCATAGCGATTAGAAATACGATTGGTCCTGTTAAAATTATAGATCAGCCCCATACATAATCTTTTCAAGTCTAACCATTACTTCCTGAGATACGAGCGTTAAAACAAACTTTCAACCTTACTATATTCAATATATAGAATACTAGCCGTTTTCCCGCGGTTTCACCCGCGTCCCGTGGGAGATATTGCCCGCACCGGGATAAAATATAGCCTATGTTACTCGCAGATAATATAGCTTTCTAATGGTGAAAGAATATTTAAAATCGGTCCAGTAGTTTTTGAGTTTATCCATTACAACCAAACAAACAAACAAAGTTTTCCTCTTTATAATATCAGTATAGATAAGATACTCCCTAAATAAATTCAAAGTTCTAAATGAAATAAAATCGTCCCGTGATATGAAACATTCATAATTCGGTATTGCGAAGTGAGAATCGATCGTCTGCCGACTGTAGGTAATGTAATACAATAACACATTTACCCTCCTTAATTGTCCAAGTTACAATCACAAAGGCGGACCTAGGGTTGACAATCTATGTGACAAAATGTGAAAATTTTCATATTATTTAAAGAAAAATGTAAGATTGCGGAAAAAAATGCAGAATGTGCAAAAATATGCCGCAGTAATTTATTAATTTTAAGATGAAAATAATATTTTTTTTTTGTTCTGAGTAAAAAAATGGATTAGGTCATATTAATTATGAGAAAAGTTTTACGAACAGTAAAACAGTACAGCATCTATTTTATCAAAATTGTATTCAAAAATTGAGTAGTAAAATAAGCGTTTGAACATAACTGGTGACAGCCCTAAAATCTTCGATTTGGATTTATTACCGCCATGAAGCTGTGCTGGTGTGTTATTCAGATTGAATTCTCTTACCTGGGAACTTGATTTCATCAAATATTTTCTTGAACACGTAATATCGAAGTTTTACATATAAATTAGACGTTTATAAGATGACTTGTATTTTTACGTTCTAGCAATAATAATTTAAGACCGTCAAAATATCTATGTTTACTTACCTACGAGTTACTGTCACAAACACACAAATGACTACCACTCACACATACATATTATGTAACACAACACACATACGCGCATACACACATACATGAATAAATTTGAAGCAGTGCACAAAAAAAAACTGGTGGTCCAGAATCATTAACAGAACATATCTGCATCATCAGTAAAAAAAAATGTTTTAATTTTTTATCCGCCCTTAAAACCAGGATACCAACCATTCTTACGCGTTTGGAGCAGCGCTCGCGTCAGTTAACCGGTTTCGCGATGCCGCCGTGCCTACTATGACGACTGTGAGCGTACAGTCGGTTACAAAATAAACATATTTCTCTATTAATAACTATTATTTTTTATACTAAAACATAATAAAATAAAAATGTATCTATAAAACTTATTTAACTATAAGTTGACAAAGTTTGCGCACTGAGTAAAATTCATTCCTGTATACACAAAATAATTTATAAATAAATACCTAACTAATTGTGCTACTGTTCGCTAAACACAGAGGGAAATAATTCAAAATATTTTACTACAAAATCTTTGTCTGTACGTGTTTGTGACATAAAAACTAAGCAATATGTAACAATGGAATGTCTTTGTCTTGTTTTCGTTGAAACATGTTCTGCGTAGCTTTTTGATGCTTGTATATTATGGATCACTAATTGACCTAGTTACTTGTTTAATTGATTATAATTATGTAAGAATTTTATGAGCATATGTAGAAATATTTGATTCAATTCCATAACATCCAAGTTCCCAGCAATACATTTGTCAATACAATTAATTGAATTTAGCATTCGTCCGCTTTAGACTGGCATCGGCCTTTATCCATAAAATTATAATTTACATTATAATGCTTATTATTATGCATATATTTTAATATGTTCACCGTTCATTGACAGCCCTATGACAACTAGCTGGCCAGATTTATTAGCATCATAAGGCTTATATTGGAATATCCAGCCTTTGGTCTCCGCCTTAATATTCATTTGAAGCTAATGTATTCAGCCTTTCACTTTGAAAGCCTTCAGTAGCTTGAATACAAGTTTATACTCATATAGGTATTAGTTGGTATAAGATCACTAGATTTGTGTTCTGATATGCCTTAATGTACTGCCCACTATACAAATATTTAATATTTTTTACTTGTAAATTAACATCTTTTTCCAATACGTAAAGATTTAACCTTTTCAAATAATTAGGAAATAAGCCGTGACTCAAGTGAAAGTAATTAACAATTTCTCGCATAACTCGGATCCAATTTGTCGAGTGATTTTGACAAATGAGGTGTCTGTCTGGCCTCGTCAGCGGCGGGTGTCAGAAGACATGAATTGTTTACATAAAAGAATTAACTCCACGTTATTATATTAAAACTGAACGTTAACTATGAAAACTGCAATCACATTTTTCTGAGAACTCTTGTGAAGTTTCTATTTCTTGGTTCATTTATAACAATTATTTGTGCTGTTTTTTGCAATTTTTGCTTTTGTTGAATTGTCGACGTGGATATACTTCAAGAATGGTATTTCTAGATTGCTTTAATAATAAAATACTGCCAACATACCAAAGATGCTTACTAAACTATGAGAGCACCTCTATTTTCCATAGCATTATCCAGTAACCTAGGCCATAAATCAATTATTTTTCATAGGCACTTAAAACAAACTATGCAAACCTCTTTGTTAAAGAACAAAGGCTCGACAGACGCCGCAGAGTTACCTTAGCCCTCAGGTAATATGTAGGAGCATAACTCATCGCTTTGCATAAATCAGCCGGCGCTCAGATTCGATTAAAGTAGGGTCCTTTGCCGACCACGTTATATCCTCCCGGTTCTAACAGCTTTGCTAAATTAGTTACATGATCAAATTAAAGGATAACAGATATACCTGCCTTATGTTAATATGTTAGGAAGGTATTCCAATTTAATCATACTTAAATCAGACTCACCATTTCAAACTCAAACTCAAACTCAAAATTTTTTATTTCAAATAGGCCTATGAAAGCTCTTTCGAAACGTCAAAGTTAGGTGCACGGTTCCAATGAGTTGGTCTCATGGAGAAGAACCGGCAAGAAACTCCATGGACACTCTTTTTAAAAGAAAATAAAAATAATTACAAACATACAGTTTTCTATCTAGTCCTGAGAATGTTATACAATCCAAATTGAGCTAAAAATGTATTAATAAATTATACAAAATAATTTTAGTGCAATCGTTACTGGAAAAATAATTTATACAATTCAAAGAAAAAAAAAAACATATATTGGGTAACCAAGTTCTTATATAATGCAATTTGGGGTCTTGCTGGCTTGGGCTTGACTGGTCTGGGCGGAGGCACTCCCGTGCCCGTGGTCGCCGGGGAAGCCACATGTGCAGAGAAAAAGAAAAAACAATATTAATTTAACGCCAGGCATCACTGTCATTAATGTAATCCTGAATTTTATAATACGCCTTTTTAATCAAAATGTTTTTAACTACATTCTTAAACTTTTTATCAGTGAGATCAAGGATACATTTAGGTAGCTTGTTATAAAAACGTACACAATTCCCTAAGAACGACTTATTTGTTTTTGTTAGCCTAAACTTGGGAACCACTAATTTATGTTTGTTACGTGTATTTATCTGGTGAATGTCACTTTTAACTGTGAATTTATGGATGTTTTTGCGAACAAACATAATATTTTCAAAAATATACAAGGAAGGTAATGTAAGTATATTAATTTCCTTAAAGAATTCTCTTAGAGATTCGCGAGAGCCCATGCCATAGATCGCTCGGATCGCCCTTTTTTGCAAAACAAAAATTGATTGGACATCAGCCGCTGCCCCCCACAGCAAAATGCCATATGACATCACGCAATGGAAATAGGCGAAGTATACAAGCCTGGCCGTAGCTATATCGGTCAGTTGTCTGATTTTTCTGACTGCAAAAGCAGCAGAACCAAGTCGCCCTGATAGGGAGGATATATGGGGACCCCATTGCAATTTACTGTCAATGGTAATGCCCAGAAATACTGTACTGTTAATTAACTCTAATTTGCTCTTATCGAGCATTATATTTGTTTCAACCGCAGTGACGTTAGGCAAACAGAACTTAAGACATTTAGTCTTGGAAGCGTTTAATAATAAATTGTTGGCTGCGAACCATTTGGAGAGAATTTCTAGGCTTTCATTAATGTGACTAACATTGGGGTTCTTACGCTTAACTTTAAAAACAAGGGAAGTGTCATCCGCAAACAAAATAACATCCGAAATATCAGACAACACAAGTGGAAGGTCATTTATATAAGCTAGGAACAGAAATGGACCCAGTATAGAGCCTTGAGGCACGCCCATTTTTACAACTGTCCCCGAAGATGTTGAGCCGCAGACATCCACTTTTTGCTGTCTGTTGGATAAATAAGACCGGACAAGTTCAAGAGATTTTCCACGAATGCCGTAGTGTCTCAGCTTAGAAATGAGTGTATCGTGGTCCACACAATCAAACGCCTTGGAAAGATCACAGAATATACCGACGGCATCCTGCGAACTCTCCCACGCTTCCAAAATTTGAGTGACTAACCGCGCACTTGCGTCCGTAGTGGACCTACCCTTTGTAAAGCCGAATTGACGGTCGTGCAGTATATCGTTTAAGTTGAAATGGTTTAACATCTGATCAAGCATGATCCTTTCGAATATTTTACTTAGAGCCGGGAGAATAGAAATGGGTCTGTAGTTTGACGGGTTTTTCTTACAACCTGACTTAAATATTGGAATGACCTTACTGTGTTTCATCAAATCAGGAAAGGTGCCTTCATCTATACATGAGTTAAAGATTTGACTGAGTGTTGGTGCAATATTGTCAATCACGGAGCTCAGGGCTTTAACAGAGATGCCCCATAAGTCTTCCGTTTTTTTTAAATTTAGGTTTTTGAAAGCTTTTTTTACTGTATTAAAAGTTATGTAATGGAATCCAAAATCCGGTACTTCTTTAGTAAAATTTTGTTTTAGTAATGACTCTGCAAGTGTAGAGGACGAGTTAAGTGATTTAGTAACCTCTACTGGTACATTAGAGAAAAAATTGTCAAACGCGTTAGCAACCTGCACATTATCCGACACAGTTGCATCATTAATCGTTAACGATACTTCAGTATCCCGGACTTTAATTTGACCCGTTTCCGCATTTATTATTTTCCAAACGGTTTTTATTTTATTATCCGATTTAGTTATTCTGTCACTAATTGATTTAGACTTTGCAAGAATACATACACTTTTGAATACCTTAGAGTAGTTCCGTACATGATCATGAAAAGATTTATCAGATGTCATTGATTTTTCTCGATACAGATTATACAATACATCTCTGCTTATCCTAATCCCTTTTGTACACCATTCGTTGAATTTTAATTTATTGTCGATTTTTAGTTTCTTAATAGGACATGATTTATTAAATTCTAGACAAAGTGTGTTAAATAACTTATTAAATTTAGTATTCGGGTCCTCTGATTTAAAACTACTGCATAATTTATTGACAATATTATTTTTAAAGGTTTCTAAGGTTCTGTCTGTTAATTGTCTGTATTTAATTACTATGCTTGACGGAGTGTTTTTATTACCAGGAAAGCTAACAAGCTGCCCCAAGTGATCCGATCTCACACCAGCAATAATGGAACAATGCTGAACCACACAATTTGTAAAAATATTGTCTAAACATGAACTTGTGGATTGTGTAATTCTAGTGGGTTCATTAAACAAATGTTTTAAATTAAAAGATTGGAATAGAGATAACAGTTGATATTTATCAGAAGATTCAGAAGATATATCTATGTTAAAGTCACCGCAAATGAAAACTAGTTCATTTGACTTAAAAATCTTCCTAAGTATTTCCTCCATATTTGTAATAAATAATGAAAAGTTACTTGCTGGTGGTCTATATACACATAAGAATAAATGACTTCCTATTTCTGCACATGCTACCTCGCACAGGCGATTAACAGAGCTCGAAGTGATGTCGCTTCTATCCTTAAATTTTAAGTTATTTTTACACAATATCAATGTACCCCCACCCTCTGCTGTTACCCTATTAAATACACTAGCAACCTTGAAATTATTAATATTAAATAACATTTTCACACAATTTCAATATGTATATTTCATTTGAAAGATAAATCTGCGTTATATTTTGATAAAGTTATGTGTGTAATATAGAGGTAAATTAGAAATAATAATACCTCTAATTCATGCTAATCTCCGGCAGCTGGAGTTTGCTTCTGGGAGTTACCCAAACGTATGGTTTCTGATTGTCACCTTTAGGTATAATTTGCCAAATAATTCTGAGTGTTTTTGTTCATCAAACTAAGTAGTGCTTATGTAGTATTTGTTTCTCGCCAGTTTGATGTCATCATCCTCTGAGCCTTTTGATGTAATTTTGACTATTTTAAAGTTGTAATTAATCTTTACTAAACTTGTACTTGTTTAGGATTTAACTAGATCCTTGAACATCTCTTCACATTTACTCAGTAACAGAAAACAGTTTCAAAATAACTTGTTCTGTAACTTAGGCAAAAGGTTAAACCTCTTTAGTTAATTGTTATGGCCAATTAACTTGGTGTAGGTCCTTATTTGAAAATTTTCAATTTATATACTTTAAAGGTCAGCGTTTTAGTACAATTTGAGGATGTTCGAATTTTGAATAACAGTTTTATTGCTATCTATTCTAATTGAAAGTGGGCGTAGGCCTAATAGTTTGTTGGTAGGTTTTACGACGGATTAGGATGTTTTCTGTAATTAAATAATGCTTGAAGGTTTTTAGCACTAACAATGAACAGCCTTACTTATAAGCATGAATTAAATAATAAGTAATACTCAAGGCTGTTTAAAAAAAATCTTACTTATAAACGTTGCTTAAGCGTGTCTTAAATAATGAACCCAAATATTTAATCACTACTTAAGGTTTAAAGTTCTAATTAGTTAAAATGATGCTTAGATGATTTTTATTATAAGTAAGGCTGTACATATAAGGCCATTCTATTTATTTTACTTTAAATTCCACATTCAAATATATTTTCGGCCAGCAACAGAAACGTCTCATACATTACCTATTTAGTAGGTACCTACGCATACATTGCAATGGCTGAATAGTCAACTGTTCTATGATAAGTGATTCGATTCCCGAATTATTACATGCTCTTGTATTTTTACCCACGACGGAACGGAGCAGGTATATGCGTTTAGGGTGAGAGATGTGCGTTTGTGTGTTTGTGTGTTTGTGTGTTTGTGTGTTTGTGTGTTTGTGTGTGCGTTTGTGCAAAGTAATGTTCCCACATATCTTCTATACTAATGATCTGATTTAGATGCGGTTTTCAATAAAGGGTTTGTGTTTGATGAGTTCATGTTCTTAGACAGGTGTCATGGCTGTAACTCACTAGGGGGCGCCACAATATTAGTCCAAACAGCAAAGGAATGTTCCCACCTACCTTCTAAGCTAATGATCCGATTTTGATGCGGTTTTCAATAACGTTTTTGTGTTCAATGAGTTCATGTTCTTAGATAGGTGTCATGGCTGTAACTCACTAGGGGGCGCCACAATATTAGTGCAAAAGAGCAAAGTAATGTTCCCACCTACCTTCTAAACTAATGATCCGATTTTGATGCGGTTTTCAATAAAGGGTTTGTGTTTGATGAGTTCATGTTCTTAGACAGGTGTCATGGCTGTAACTCACTAGGGGGCGCCACTATATTAGTCCAAACAGCAAAGGAATGTTCCCACCTACCTTCTAAGCTAATGATCCGATTTTGATGCGGTTTTCAATAACGTTTTTGTGTTCAATGAGGTCATGTTCTTAGATAGGTGTCATGGCTGTAACTCACTAGGGGGCGCTACAATATTAGTGCAAAAGAGCAAAGTAATGTTCCCACCTACCTTCTAAACTAATGATCCGATTTTGATGCGGTTTTCAATAACGGTTTTGTGTTCGATGAGTTCATGTTCTTAGATAGGTGTCATGGCTATTAATCACTAGGGGGCGCCACAATATTAGTGCCAAACAATGTTACAATATAATCAAAACGTCCGATTACAATTCTGTTTTCATCAGCAATGTGTACGTGCTTAATGCATGTTCCCAAACAATAAAAATTACGCCTGTAACTCACTAGAGGGCGCTACAATATCGGTGCAAAATAATATTGCAATAACATATTATATAGACTATAATTCGTATATGTTCTCTAAAAAGTCTGAAATAAAATTAAGCAAAATTAAAAATTTTGAAAAAACCCCCGACGGTAAAAATCTTATTGAAAAATAATAAAATAACTCAAAACCCCCGACTTAACCCAATTATATAGGAATAACCGTCGGGGGCTGCCTTTTCTATATGAAATTTCAACAATTAATTGAGTGTATTTTATGTCATCGTTAAACATCTACAATTCTTCAATAATTGTATTCACGACACTAGAATCCTTTAGCTGGTTTAATGGCAGCTCCCGACGGATATTCCTATATAATTGGGTTAAGTCGGGGGTTTTGAGTTATTTTATTATTTTTCAATAAGATTTTTACCGTCGGGGGTTTTTTCAAAATTTTTAATTTTGCTTAATTTTTATGTACTGAATATTTCATATCAGTATAGAAACACAATAACTTCATTTACCTACATAACAAAACACATATTTACTTTTTTATCAAGACTTTATTACTAGCGATCTTTCAATATCTCATATATTGGATTTTTTATATAATGTTCTTGTATGGTATCCAAATTCAATCATATTTACTTTACTGTAACAAATATTGAGTGTTATTTTATCTAGTGAATCTGTAATCTTTCAATAAAACTTACTATCTCTGAGAATCTATGAGGATAAACTGAAATGACTGTAAATATATACTTACATATAATATGCTTACTTTTGACCGAACCGATAGTAATAGAGGTTTAACAAATTACAAAAGCTTATCCGAAATCCACTAAGTAAAACTTATAAACGACTAGCTTCTGCCAGCGGTTTCACCCGCATCCCGTGGGAACTACTTCCCGTACCGGGATAAAAAGTAGCCTATAGCCTTGCTCGATAAATGGGCTATCTAACACTGCAAGAAATTTTCAAATCGGACCAGTAGTTCCTGAGATTAGCACGTTCAAACAAACAAACAAACTCTTCAGCTTTATAATATTAGTATAGATTTATTCTATGCCTACAAACATACAATTATTTATTTGTCACATACTTACTTTGCAAACAGTATTTGTTGGCTCAATCCCATAGACGCAAGAAATAAGTGTGAGTGTAGAAACTATTAAGGAAAATGTCTCCCGAGACGTTTCAATCTACCCTCCTCAAATGTCTGACGTTTGGATTGTGCATAATATGATATGAAAATCTCATAGAACGTTGTATTATAATGTGTGGGATATACCAGTGTAATATGTAAGTTACATGATAACTTTCTTGTGAGACATGTGTGAAAAATATTATGGAAGAGTTTTCTAAGAATTTTTACCTTTAATTCTTAATACTTAAACGTTTCTTTAGCTGTCTTGCTTAAAAGTTTTATGTCGCAGTAAGTTATGTCTAAAATTATATGTTTAAAATCCCAGATTCCCCCCATATCTCTCAAATGTGGAGGAAATCACTGCCCCATATAAGGTAAATAGCATTATGGAGTCTGATATCAACACCATTTCAATGTTACGCTACCTACTGCAAAAGATACAGATAAAAGTTATTTACTGTCTATTTCAAAACATATGTTTCTTTATAAATGTCTTAGGCTGAATTGAATCTTATGTCTTAATAAATAGACATAAATTACGAAAACTTCATACATTTGTTCTACTGTAATATTCAAGTTACCCTTGAAAAGAGATACCAAGGCGTAGTACGTCGTTGGTCAAAGAGAACAATAATTATGTTCGTTGGCGGCCAGCCAACTGCGCACTACACGAGACAGGCTGGAAGTGCCATCGTCTCACTTCTACCCAAGTAGCTTGTACTACACTATGAAACAAGGAAAGCCAAATTAGTCAAACACCTTCGTATCTATACTTATATTCAAAGTCAAATAAACGATGGGGTCGACATATCTATGTGGGTAAAATTCCGAATTCAATAAACAGACAAAAAAATAACAAATAATTTCAGATTACCATACATCTAGTGTTAATATAACTTAACCTTGCGTTAGTATTATAAACCTGAAGGAATTCTTTAAGTATTTGTTTACTTGAAGGTGCTAACCTCATTATCGATATAAAACAATTTCAGAGTAAGATAGTGCATTTATAGAGGAAGTCTGCAAGATTCATTAACCGAGTGCTAGAAGCCAGTTTTTATGGAAATAACGCGAGATTTAAACAATTTAAAAATGAGAAAGTGAAGTAGAAATTGGTAAATATCGAAGAGTAATCACTCTTCATATACTTATTAGGCACCTCGAAACTCAATGTGCTTAGTTCAAATTAAAACAGCTCATTTATATAAACAGATATTACTAAACCTATACGAGTTCGCTTCAAATCCACCTGATATTGATATACAAACGCAAATATCCAAACCCCATGTCACTTACCGTCAACCAGAACATAACTACCGCTGTCAACACAAATAGTCCGACATTATTGCATTTTTGCGAACCGCGATCATCCACTACTTACATACTAGACATGCGTACGTATGTTTCTTGTGTGTAAATTGCGGAATAAGGAAAGATAAGCGGAAATGCCATCATGCATGTAGGTCAAGCTCCTTCTTCTAGGTCACATACATACAACAGCGTACATGACGAAAAATATCAGTTACGAGTGGACTGACGAGGCTTTTGGATGCTTTGAGACATCTGCCAACTATTTTTGGTATCATGAAAGATAATCGGGTCCAAAGAAGGCGTAAAAGAACGAAGACTGTAACATTCTTCGCCCTCGGCACACCCGCATTTTGGTGCGCTACTTTCTTAGGAGATTTTCCGTTGTGGCACCTCCGCTAGTCATTTTGTTCTCCATGGTGTAAATCCGTACGAGCTGACGCGATTGTGCCGTCTCAACCCTTTTCATAGCTGAGTTATGTGGACTGACGGGCAACGGCGCGTTTGTGTATATGTTAATATTTGGAGAATGCTTTTGTCATTATGTTGTGTTAACGCCTTTATTGTTGGGAGGATCATGGCTGGTTAAAGGTGGTCGAACATTGGATGAGTGACTTTTAGCAATGTCCTTGCTGTTTATCACAAAAAATAACCAAATTATACGGAAAATAGAGGCAATGAAAGTCGTCTCAAAGAATTCCGTTTTAATTGTTCTACTAATTACAAAGAGAAAAACAAAAGCAACACTTATTGTAAACTTTTAACAAAGAGTAACAATGTATTGTGGTGTTTAGAAAGGTTTCATAGATATAAAAGTCGGTTTTAAGGTGTTTTGGGAAGTCATGCGTTTATGTAAATAAACAATATTTCAAAGCATTTTATATTCTTTATGTTTTAACTAGCTTTTGCCCGCGACTTCGTTCGCGTGGAATAGTGATTTTTGGTTTGACCAATAGATGGCGTTATATGTCCGAAATAAATTTTATTTTTATTTTTATATTTTTTTGTAATAAAAACTATCCTATGTCCTTTCTCAAGTTCCAAACTATGTCTGTACCAAATTTCACACAAATCGGTTCAGTAGTATAGGCGTGAAGAAAAGACAGACAGACAGACAGAAAGACAGACAGAGTTACTTTCGCATTTATAATATTAGTAGGGATTGTCAACAAACGATTATTTAAGTTAGGAAATTAAATTTCAGTCAGCCTTTGTCTGTTATTTTCTTTTGAAATATTTACTTCTTAATTTATTTATATTAGTACACAAGGATAGACGATGAATAGATTTTGTGAAAGATGATAGTTGGTCGAGAAATTAAGAAGACAAACATGTTCTATTCAACAAATTCTGTTTTCGTAGTAGAAGTAGGAAAATATTAGTTTATTAATTGGTGCTATAGCTTAGTAATATAATTTATTAATAAACTAATGTATGATTTGATGACACTAATATTCATAGTTCTTCTTATGTATTCCACTACTACAAAAAGCTCACTATATATAGCATTTATTGAAATGTATGAAAATATGAGAAATAAAATGTGCTATTTGTCCAGAAGACTAGGGCAAAATAAGTCCGCTTTGAGCACTTAATTTTAAATAATAATATCTAATGAATATTCCTACATTTTTAAGATTTCTCCTTGTCATAATATTCGAAGAGCGTCGCGAGGAAAAATTTCGCCATAATAAAGTTAATATTATCCGCCTTATTAAAATTTGACGAAAATATTCCAGGAAGGGGTGGTACCGAGACTTATTTAATATTTTATTATACGTTTATATTGGAGAGGTTTCTTGAAACCAGAGTTTCCTATGATCAGCAAACACATACATAGTATTGTCAGATTAATGTTCTTGGTTTGGTATGTACATGATTTACTTGAAATTTAAAATATTTCAGTTGGGTACCTATATTAATTCATAAGGATTATTTTCTTAATCCTATATTCCGTATCCTTGAAAGTATGAAATATGGATTAAAGCAAACGCGAAATGAATCCGAATAAAATTATTTCAGAAGAACCTTGGAAGGTTTTATTGAATAAAAACTTTTTGATTTCTTATGAAGGTAGACTTCTGCGAAATCTCCGTATATAGTAATAATGACAAGGTTTTTTTTAACATAATAGAGATCTTTGACAATATAATTAAAATTGTCTAGCCGTTTACCCGCGGTTTCTCCCTTCGAGTTAAAATATAGCCCATGTTAAATGGGACTGACTTGGTTCCAAGTCAGTTCAGTAAGTAGTTACAAAGCAACAAACAAAAAAAAAAATCCTGTTTATTATATGAAATACAGATAACCCACTAACTGGTTCATTTTCCTCTATAACTGTTCACTTGAACACCCTCAGAACTGGCCATACCTACACAGCTCCATTTAACCTAGAAACCTCTTTTATTAAAATTCCTTTTATTAAATGGTCCGGTATATCTTCGCAGTAATATAGAGGAAGTCCTTTTGTGTGAATCGAGTGCCTTCATCCCATTAGCCGTGTTTAATTCAATTATGATGGAGGGTAGTTATCTGGGTATCTCTGATCGGGTACAAAGTATCCCCGATACTTTTTTGTTTGATTCCTCAAGCGTATCTTGCGTGGGAGTTTTTTGAAAAGGACCCCAGTTCCTGCGTAGGGCGTGGGAGATTTTTTTTGTGAAGTAAAACCTGGATTTCTTTGAGGATGTTTGCTAGTCTTTGTGAAGAGTAGTGCTTGATAATCACGTAATTGTGTTATTACAAGGAGTTTGCGTTGGGTTTGTTAACGATTTTTGCTGACGTTTTTCATCTTCAACATCTTAGTTATATTGCCTTAAATAAGCTGTGATTTAAGCAGCAGTCAGTCAAGATTATATAGATAATGTTTAAGCTAACAGTCTATAAAAGTATCTAACTGATTGAAGTGTAAAGTAAAAAGCGATTACAAGTGTAAATCTTTATTTAAACCAAGTAAACATCCTTTGTAAACAGCCCTTTAAATGGTTGTTTACAAGGTTTCAGTTCCTAAATCTACTCTAAAGATCGCCCGCTGAAATACAGGGACGAATTCGAAATAGGGATCAGTTTTTGATTCCGAGTACATAAATAGTTTTCATTGACTGTGTCAGACTGAAATTCATATTAGATAAATAACTGAAAGCGGTTATAATCTTAAATATTTTACTGAATTTCCTGAAATAATCAGTTTTAAGCAATTATTAAAGAACGTAGTCATAATTTAGTTCTATAATTTTTATTTATTCATAAAAACCTGCGAGCGTACTGCAAGAAGTAGTATTGAATATTCGCATTCTTAACAAGGGAATGTCAGGAACAGTTCGTTAACTCTGCCTATTGAACTAGGTGTGCCTGATTTATACACTAAAATAAACTTTCTTTAGTGATAATTTTCAGTAGGACTAGTTTTTACTTTGATTCCTAAGTAATTATTTGAGATAGTAAAGTTATATAATGAGTATATTGAGTTTATGAAATAGAAAAAAAAATGGCATGCAATTATTTTTTTTTCTGTAAGTTTTGATAAAAAATATCGACCTGGCAATCGAACACAGTTTAATTTGCGGCTTCCATTACAACGATGGCATATTGAAACGGAAAATGTCTCAACATGTACAACTTACATAATGTTAAAAAATATTCCCTTCTTATTTTAGCTGTCAACAAAATAACAAAGAAAAATATCGAAAAAGGGAATCCTTAAACTAGGGATCGATCAAGTTGAAGTTTGTTCAATCCATCATTGATGTTACTTTCGGATTCAGTCTGATATTTATCACAATCTATGATCTGTAATGTATTGGGGCTTACAATGTATCTTTTGAATATTTCAGTTTTGAAAACAGTGTAAATAGTACGTCAGACGGAGATTGAGTACTCTGTGAAAAATCTGTCATAAAGATTACCGATTGTTTGTTACTGCAGCGATTCATTGTAAGCATACATTTGAATTATAGTAACCTTGGCTAGGTAGGTTTTGCGGGCCGCCTGCCTTGGTGCAAACATCACTGATGCGCTGGGAATTCACACCGATATATTCACAATACATTCAATCTGACCTCCTGTCAGCCGATCTTTGCGTTTATAGGTTTTCCACGGAGGACGGAAAGATGAGATTTTCCATATAAGTTAAATCTTGAGGTTTTTCCTACCTAAGTATTTATTGTACCTATACCTTGTCTCCAGATTGGCTGACGGTGACGTGGGCGCAGGGTGGCATGCAACTGCAAGGAGACTCCTCAGCAGACGACGACGACTCCGTCAAGGGAAGGTGAGTTCAACACATCTCTGGCTTCAACTGAGGACCTGGTTTTGATAAGATGGCTTATCTTTATTGGCTGAAATACTGTTATTATAATTTTAGGAGTGCGGACACAAAACAGTCTCGTGAGAGCTACTCCACGCGCCCAGATAAAACGTTTTCAAAGGTCTTTCTTCGATAAATAGACTACCTCATATTGCAAGAATGTTAGCGCGTTCAAGTAAACAAACGATTCAGCTTTATATTGTTACTTTTGGTTATTTATGCAGGAAAGAATAGTTGACTTAACTCGTGTTGTGCATAGACGCTTGCAGAAGTTTATGATCGAAATACAAAAGCTTAAGATAAACCTATAAATAGATTTACATTTCGGGTCTTCTGCAGCTACACCAAATCTTATATAAATATTATAGATAGAGGAGCGATGGAGCGAGACCCTTGCCCAATTATGCAAAGTTAAGGATACTTAAGGCTCTTGTGTTGAAATTCGAAATATTATCCTTCAAAGCATTATCTTAGCCGTTCTTTTTTATCTATATAAAAAGGTTAAGCTTCTATGCACATCAGTTTTTACAGGGCGATACTCATGATACTCATAATATTTAAAGTCTTTAATATTTCAGAGAAACACAATACATTGGAGATAGTGAAAATAATGGCTAAGCTAACGGTGGTTAGCAAAAAATACAGTACACTAGTTCTCGGAATACATACTACAATAACAAAGTTATCTAATAAACAATAAGTTATCTCTACTTATATGATTATTATATCTTCCTAAACAACGCTACGTATAAGTAACAACATCGTAATGTTATCCCTTCATAATAACATTACGAATTGCTAATATAATTGTATCATATTTATTTATCAGTTTGAACTGTAGGTCATCGAAACAAGACGGAAGACGCTGGATGCAGGTCGCTTCCAACAGGTATCTGTGGAGATCAAAGGGGGAGGCCTATGTTCAGCAGTGGACGTCCTATGGCTGAGATGATGATGATGATGATGATCATCGAAACAAAGGTTACAGAAAGTTGGAACTTCAGTAATCTAGTTACAGATCTTGTAGAGTTAACTTAGTAAAGCTCCGAAACAACACGGCAACGCCACGCCAACGCGACGGCCGCGCCACGCCGCGGGATGTTCTTGTTGAGGAAACTTTAGTCTTGTGTTTTAATTAAACGGATTCGTTGAAAACTTTATGTTTTATTGGTGTTGTTTAACTTATGTATGTATCGTTTTATTTTAAATATTTTGCGGAATTTTAGACAATATTTATTTGACATAAAAATTCTCTGAAGTACCGACTGGGTACATTATCTAGGCATTCTTCTGTTTCGTATTTTTTTAAAGTTATTGTAGGTATGTCGCTAATTGTGAAACAATAGGAAATCAATTGTTTCTCGCGTATATCTGCGCGTATATCTGCTGTTAATGAAAAATGATCATAAGCTAAATACATAACCAATATATAAAATTGTCGCTCTTCACGAACATGGTAACAAAAATTCATGAAGCCAGAATATTTCCCAACCCGACTGATAAAGTGAAACTACGAAGTCGATTGCAACAGTTGCATCATCGTTTGCCGAGCAAACTAATATAGCAAGACTTTGCCAAGTTTCCAGCAGAACGGACTGTCCGACACAGAAACGTGCCTTATTATTACTCCACGGAAAACCCGATAAGAATATTGTGGCATTTTCTTACTTTGGCAAAATTTTAAGCAAACTACATATACGGTATTTTCTTACTTCGACAAAACAAATACATGAAGGTAATACCAATATTATAAAACTGAAGCTTGTTTACTTTTTTATATTATTTCAGTTTTTCAGTTCCCACGGGATGTGAGTGAAAACTGGGTGAAAAATATTAGTTACAAATCGTGGTTAATATCCACGACCGATAGAAACACTCAACCGCCGTGAATAAAATATTAAAGTACACTGCTGGATACATTTGTATCCCATTTTTCTTCCAAGTACATGTATATCGTTGCAGGTCAGTGACCTATCGATAGAATTCTGTAAATCACTACTTCACTACATAGCATAAAACAAGTCGGTTCTTCTGTCCCTATGTCCCTTTGTACGCTTAAATCTTCAAAACTACACAACCGATATTCATGCGGTTTTTTTAAATAGATAGAGTGATTAAAGAGTAAGGTTTATATGTATAATAACATACATCAAATAGTGCCGACATACTGGTAACTCGTGCGAAGCCGGAGCGGGTCGCTAGTCAACAAATGAAATATACATTGTAACAGTTCATGAAACTGAAGAATATAAAACAATCGTGTAGCTTTTACTTTGTATTGAAACTGATTTACGACAAAAACAATTGATAATATTTTACGATATTTTTAAATCGAAGACTGGGAGGGTGTGATTTTAATGATGTGTGATATCTTTAGTGTAAATATTCACACATTTTGGTGTCATTGTTTTCTTTTCAATTGCATTGTGCAATGTGAAATTGTTATCGTACATGCTAACTAACCCACTCACAACAAATGCAAAACAAATAAATAAATAATAACATTGTTATTTTAAACTTGAGGTCAGATAGTTCCAGAAATACAGTAGGAAACAATTTCCTGAAAAAGTTGCTATCACGTAAAAATGCTCTCAATTTTATCAATCAATACCCCGACACACTACATTGAAACAAAAGCTATAAAACAAAAATAAACATTGTGTGGACAGCCTGCATTCGCTTCCCATTCATAATTAAAAGTAAACAACACCAAAATATTTGGTTATTTTATCAACAACTGATGATCAGGTGAACATGTTCCATGTGAGTTTACTCTGATTGGTTAACTTATTTATATTTGAAGATGAGGAATCAATGTTTTTTATTGACAATGACGTTGTTGCCATGGAAGATGGATAAGCCCTTGGTGTGGGACGCAACGTGCGTCGACACTCTGGCGCCAACACATTTACTTAGCACGGCTGGCTGTGCTGGGGCGGCTGCAGCTTCTGCAGAGACCACCAAGTGGCGAAAATATAATAACTTTGATGGAGATTATACCTCTAGTTTTGAGCCGTTTGGGGTCGAAACGCTCGGACCATGGGGCCCGAGTTCGCGGTTACTTTACAAGGACATGGCGTAAGGGCTTGTCGACGCTTCGCGTGACCAGGAGGCTTTTTTTTTTCCGACGTTAAAAATCATCAAATGACCCCTCCCGCTGTGGGTTAGCAGCGGTGAGGGAGTGTCAGACTCTTACTGACTAAAAACCGTCGTGTTCCGTCATAGGCCTTTTATGTACCAGGGCTGCGGTATCTCTTTCGAACAACCCGCAGCCCCGGCAGGCCTTGGCCCTGCTGGGCCCCGCTGGGGTTGCTGACATCTCTTTGAGGAGCGCGTAGAACAACGCGCGCCGTCGACACGGGTCTGTCGTCTAAGTAGACAGAGGGACGATGAGCCACCCGAACTCACCGCCCACAGACCCACGCCTACGGTGGCCGGGAGTCATCTCGCGACACCCGGCGCCAATGGTGTCTACCTGGTCCAGCGCGGCGGCCGGGATGAGAGGTGCGAACTCTCTGGCGTTCCGCCTCCTCCTTCTTGAGCATGACCGCTTCGCAGAAGGAGGCGACGGCATCCCATTCCCTCTCGCCCCGGACCATGGCCTGAACCAGGGCCGGACGCGAGAGGTCGCCGCCGCCCAAAGCCTCGACGAGGACCCGGCGGTGCCCTTCCCATGCGGGGCACACCTGGACTGTGTGGTCCACCGTGTCCTCGGGGCTGTCCGCACAATGGTGACACCCGGGCGCCTCCTCACGACCGATGCGGTGCAGGTACCTCCCGAAACAACCGTGTCCGGTGAGGACCTGCGTCATGCGGTACGTGAGGGCGCCGTGACTCCTGCAGCCAGTCTTCTGGGCACGTTTCCGGAGCACAGTGATGCGGAGGAATACTTCGACGCCTATTCGGTGTTCTTTTATATATGTTTTTATGTTTATATATGTTTTTTATATAGTATTTTATTTTTAGTTTTGTATAAAGATAAGTAATTTAAGTTTGTTTACATATTTATAGTATAGTACATAATGTATAGTGTGTACATATTTACTCGTCATTAATAAAGTTTTTTATGTAATTTAAAAACATATTTTTGTGGGAAAATCTTAACAGAACTGCACCTTGGATTAGTGAAAGTTATATGTTTTTGCAAGAAAATAAAGTTAAGACCATATTTATGAAAAAATCGAGACATTCTTATTCAAAAGTATAAAAGTATTGCCATAAATCTTTCACCTGTTATTCAAAAACTTTATCTTACGAAACCAATACTAACTTAGTAACCACACTAAAATCACAATGGTCCCACGGGCGTTGACATCTCACCATAATAATCTGTTCCACCTGGCATCTCTCATCACAACTTAGATGGAAATCCTCACCGGACAGTTTATAGCTCAAACAAAGCTCAAAGCTTTTAATTAACTTTGGTTGCACACAGTTACATTTTCAGTATTCTATACATTGTACTACACAATTTTGTGGCCAATGTTGCTACGGCGTAGCTAATGTTGTACGGCGTAGCTACGATTACTACGGCGTAGTAATCTATACTAATATTATAAAGAGGAAAACTTTGTTGGTTGTAATGGATAAACTCAAAAACTACTGGACCGATTTTAAATATTCTTTCACCATTAGAAAGCTATATTATCTGCGAGTAACATAGGCTATATTTTATCCCGGTGCGGGCAGTAGCTCCCACGGGACGAGGGTGAAACCGCGGGAAAACGGCTAGTATAATATAAAAAAGGTTTTAGTGTAGGCATATTTTATCTTTGACAGTCGGTACGGATAAAGAAGAAGCTAGTAAGTCTGACATCCGTCTTACCAAGGGGTATCCGTCTTATCCAGGCAACCCAATGGTTGCCTGGTAACTGGGTTGAGGAGGTCGGATAGGCAGTCAGGAGGTCGGATAGCTCCTTATACAACACTGGTACTCAGCTGCATCATAGCAGATGATGTGGATATCAATTATGTAAAGCTACGTGAACAAAATTAAATAATTAAACATTTTAAATCTGCAACTGAAATGTATAATTTGTGTTGAGCTATTATAGTTGTATTTTACTTTCCAGTAGTTATTTGTTGAGTGACTGACTGCAGCTGAAGTGAGCTCACTGAAACGGTATGCGGTTAAAGTTGAACGGTATTCAGTTAATAGTACTAGTATGAAATTGTTGTTAGCCACAATGTGGCAACCGTTGTAGCATAGACTCTACAGTCATCTATACTAATTTTATAAAGAGGAAAACTTTGTTTGTTTGTTTGGTTGTAATGGATAAACTCAAAAACTACTGGACCGATTTTAAATATTCTTTCACCATTAGAAACATAGGCTATATTTTATCCCGGTGCAGGCAGTAGCTCCCACGGGGCGCGGGTGAAACCGCGGGAAAACGGCTAGTAGATGAATATTTTTGCATATTTTGAAAATCTCATAAAATTAAAAGTAATAACAAAAATGAATTATTAATAGATTTTTATTTTTGATTTGATTTGATTTGATTTATGTATGTCGAATAGTCTCACAATATATTAGCTTAAACGCAAAGTACATTGACCTCGTAAGAGGAACTTATAATTCTGTCAGAGATCCCGCAAAACTCATAGAGATTGGTTTTTCCCAAGTTTTTTCGAGAAATCCAAGATTGATAACAAACTTTCTGATTTGTCTGTTAGGAAAGTTTAAATTGAAAGTCGATAGGCAAATCAACGTAATTCATAGAGTAATCAGTTCCGACAGTTAAAACATTTTACTGTTAAATTTTGTGATAACTATTTTATTGTGGTTACGGTTAGTGTGGGAGTTTGTTGCCAAGCATGTTCCGTCTTGGTATCACTTAAATAGTCGATATTATAAATGGTCTACAACTTATGTTTATGATACCTATTAGTAGAACGAAGCAGTACCTACAGTTTACATACTTGGGTGTTTTCTCTGAAAGTATAAAAAATTCTATATTGATCACTTTTTATAATAAATTCATGGGTGTGTTATGATATTTCTTTTATTACCCACGACGGAACGGAGCAGGTATATGCGTTTAGGGTGAGAGATGTGCGTTTGTGTGTTTGTGTGTTTGTGTGTTTGTGTTTGCGTTTGTGCAAAGTAATGTTCCCACATATCTTCTAAACTAATGATCTGATTTTGATGCGGTTTTCAATAAAGGGTTTGTGTTCGATGAGTTCATGTTCTTAGATAGGTGTCATGGCTGTAACTCACTAGGGGGCGCCACAATATTAGTCCAAACAGCAAAGTAATGTTCCCACCTACCTTCTAAGCTAATGATCCGATTTTGATGCGGTTTTCAATAACGTTTTTGTGTTCAATGAGTTCATGTTCTTAGATAGGTGTCATGGCTGTAACTCACTAGGGGGCGCCACAATATTAGTGCAAAAGAGCAAAGTAATGTTCCCACCTACCTTCTAAACTAATGATCCGATTTTGATGCGGTTTTCAATAACGGTTTTGTGTTCGATGAGTTCATGTTCTTAGATAGGTGTCATAGCTATTAATCACTAGGGGGCGCCACAATATTTGTGCCAAATAATGTTACAATATAATCAAAACGTCCGATTACAATTCTGTTTTCATCAGCAATGTGTACGAGCTTAATGCATGTTCCCAAATAATAAAAATTACGCCTGTAACTCACTAGAGGGCGCTACAATATCGGTGCAAAATAATATTGCAATAACATATTATATAGAGGTAGACTATAATTCGTATATGTTCTCTAAAAAGTCTGAAATAAAATTAAGCAAAATTAAAAATTTTGAAAAAACCCCCGACGGTAAAAATCTTATTGAAAAATAATAAAATAACTCAAAACCCCCGACTTAACCCAATTATATAGGAATAACCGTCGGGGGCTGCCTTTTCTATATGAAATTTCAACAATTAATTGAGTGTATTTTATGTCATCGTTAAATATCTACAATTCTTCAATAATTGTATTCACGACACTAGAATCCTTTAGCTGGTTTAATGGCAGCTCCCGACGGATATTCCTATATAATTGGGTTAAGTCGGGGGTTTTGAGTTATTTTATTATTTTTCAATAAGATTTTTACCGTCGGGGGTTTTTTCAAAATTTTTTCCTACTTATATTATAAATGTGAAAGTTTGTGAGAATGTATGGATGTATGTTTGTTATTCAATCACGCAAAAACGGCTGGACCGATTTGATTGAAATTTTGTATGTAGATAGGTGATACCCTGGATTAACACATAGGCTACTTTTTATCAACACACCACGCGGGTGAAGCCGCTGGCGGAAGCTAGTAATGGATATAGTCCTCAAAAAGTTTCTTCACAAACCCGCGGATTTGCACAAAATGAAATGTTGAATATTTATCCCTGCTCAACTGTTGCATTATTGACAACATAATATCGCAAAAATAAATTGGACACAGAAGTGTTAATTTCAGTTTGTGATATTTGTGCCAAACTGAAATGTATATGTTTTCCAACTGGCATGTATGCATATGTATTTTAAACTTCAAGTTGGCCTGCGTTAATTAACCACAACCAACAATTATTTTGTAAAATAAATCTGCAATAATTGAATACATTATTATTATGCAATTTACGTTTTACAAGCTGTTTCTCTCGCTTGCATCCGTTTCAATTTATTCAATTAGTGGTTCAATTGCTTTATTTTTTACCAGCCGTTTTCCCGCGGTTTCACCCGCGTCCCGTGGGAGCTACTGCCCGCACCGGGATAAAATATAGCCTATGTTACTCGCAGATAATAAAGCTTTCTAATAGTGAAAGAATATTTAAAATCAGTCTAGTAGTTTTTGAGTTTATCCATTACAACCAAACAAACAAACAAACAAAGTTTTCCTCTTTATAATATTAGTATAGATTTACAGATATGACTTAAATAACATGCCGTTTTCGTAACATCCCACGCCAAGTATTCACCCCCGCAGGTATTAACAATTCTAACATAACCTCTGACCAGCAATTAATCACAACTTTGTATTAACGACAAATATCTCCCATTTAGTGACGTCACAAGCCAGGGGGCTTGATCTGTTGGCCCCTGAGTATCTAGGCCAGGGATTTTTTTTTGTATGTATACAGGAACAACTTTTTGAAAGTTTCAAAATAGTTCAAAATAGTATATAAAACAACGTTCAAGACCATCGAAATAAAGATAAAATGCCCACATAGTCAAAAAATAACGTACATAATTTTAGAATGTCCTGTATAGCAAACAACCTCTTGTTTTGCTTATCTTAAATAAATGTTTGAAATGACAAGAAAATCACCCCAAAACGAGGTAAATAAAATCTAAAGAAACACCCGTTCACGATAACCAAATTCAAAACTTCAAGTACCTAATCACAAACAAATTTTGGAAAGTCTCAAAAACGCGCGGCATTTTGCCGGAAGGTACGTGCTCATTCCATTAGAGGCAGTTGGAAGCGCTCCAAGTCATTTACAAGAATATTTGTTGATATTAAATTTACATAAGCCCCACTAGCAAGTTACGCGGTGATTTTAACTTGGAAATATAAACTATGGTGTGTATGATACCGGCAATCTGCGAGGCGCGATGTTTGTGCATATTTTTACCCCGGTTACGGAGAGAGGGTTGTGAAATACAATGATTATGGGTAAACAATACGCAAGTTTGGTTTATACGGAATCAATGCTTCCGAGTGCAGGATACACAGGGATATACAGGATTGTAACTTGTAACATAATGTGTTATATAAATAATATTGATTCATAGTCTGAAAGGGCATAATCCTCTCATACAAATACTTTTTTAAGGTTTTTTTCAAACGTAACTGCATAGTTCATGATACAAAGAGCTGACGTTTTCGGTATTAAGTCACTACAAACACTACCAATACCCATTTTCTTCACGCTCAAAGATAATTTCCACGAATCATTCCATTCGTTTATATTCGTATTCGTTAAAAACATTACAATTATTTATTTTATCATCGAATAGTCGCGACATCGCCGAAACGTCCTCCGTAACATGTTTCTGTGGGAACACGATTAATCACACCAATTTGCGAGCGTTAAGTTTGCCAACGAGGGGGGGGAGCCCCCTTCATGTCTCCGTCTTCTAGTACAGGCAAATTTAATTTTCTTAATTGTTCCACTTCAGGAGCGGAGAAACTTCGTAGTGCGCTAGTGGAATTCTTGATTGGTGTTAAAAAAATCATACCTTATTGGAGTTTTAGATTGTTATTGATATGAACTGCCATATTGAATAGTTATGGATTAACAATAATGAATGTCTCTCCAAAAACATTTAGCGCATTCCCAATATAAGGGTGATTACATACATCCACGCGCCAACTCCCGTGCTACTGTTTTAATCGTACCTACTTATTGATTTCTGACACTTAGACCTAAGGATACAGTGAGCTCATTTTGCGTGAATCAGATTGTCAATAATAATGAACAAAATGTAGGGTTACTGTGTGTAACTAAAATGTCAAGACGACCAGCACCTTAGTCTGCCCGTGACCATGGATGCTGTAAAGGATCCGAAACGTCGGGATTAAATAATATTAATATAACCGCGATAAAATCCGTAAAAGTAGTTTTATTTACATAGCTACTTACATTGCTTCATATTTAAAACACGTGCAGTGGAACACACTCAACGCACTGACAACAATCTCGACTCTCTCTTAGCTGTGGAGACAGTGTGAGATCCGCCCAAGTACTACCCATCTTCCTCCTCGCAATTTACGTCATCGTTGCTTATCATCATCGGCGTGACGTCACAACCGGTGACGCTGTTTAGATTAATATCCTGTCAGACAAAGGGGAGGGAATTAGGCCTGTTAGAGCGGCTGAGTTCACAACTGTCTTGATATATTGTAGTAGTATCTCCAGATGCTAACAGGGTGAGGGGTCCAATTAGTGTATAAAGGAAATGTATTTATTTTGGTACCTACATATTTTACACCTAATTTTAAAAAAAGCCAAACGTTTTTTTTTGTCTTTATTTACCAAAAGGAGTTGAAATAGAAATTCTGAAGTAATATTATTACAAATTGTCAAAGTAATAGGCGAAAAAATTCAGGGGTGGTCCTTGCCTAAATTGTTTTATGTGCACAGAGCTTTAACGCAGATAGAATGTCACATCCCAACCAATCTAAAAAAACAACTTACAAATCCACTGTAAAACCAACAAAATTGATTAAATCGAAGCGCTTGCCGGCCGGCGGTGAAATCAAAGCGGCGGCATTCGATTCATTACGGGCATGTAATCAGCAGCCCCCATTACTCGCTCCATTTACCACCTTAATGGCTGGAACAGAACCTTCTCGAGTTTTCACCGGATTTCTATGTGGTTTTTGTTGTGGTTTTACAATGTAAACAAATGCTTTGCTTAGGAATTCTTTCGTAGATGGCAGGGGACAATTGTGTCATTCATTGTGATAGTGAATTATCTCCTTGTAACTGAATTTTAAAATGGCGAGCTTTTTGCGAATTAAAGTCTAGGAAAAAAAATAAGCATTCACTCATCGTTTTATATTTTTTATTGTTTAATACGAATCAATGATATAATAAATAGAAGTAACTTAGAAAATAAAAAAACAACTTAATTTTATAAAACTGAACTTAAACTTTTTTTCTGGAGTTTCACCACTTTTACAATGAACCACACAATTGCAGGTACTTGCTGTGATACTTTTTACGCCTGTGAGTTGAAATCTGAGTTGCATGCGCAGAAATTAATTGTGTGAAGTTACAATGAAAAAAACCGGCCAAGTGCGAGTCGGGCTCGCGCACCGAGGGTTCCGTACAAATCCTGTATAGATAAAAAGTGACTCTTGCGCAAACCGTTCAGTTTAGAACAATCATAGTTATGGTAATTTCGTAAGAGTCAAAATCTATACTAATATTATAAAGCTGAAGAGTTTGTTTGTTTGTTTGAACGCGCTAATCTCAGGAACTACTGGTCCGATTTGAAAATTTCTTTCAGTGTTAGATAGCCCATTTATAGAGGAAGGCTATAGGCTACTTTTTATCCCGGTACGGGAAGTAGTTCCCACGGGATGCAGGTGAAACCGCTGGCAGACGCTAGTAGTTAATATTTTTTATTTGTAAAAGTTCTTTTATTAAAGTTATTTATTTACAACATTTTATAGTCATCATTCAGAAATCTGATTGAAAATAACTAATTATGTCTAACAGCCAGTTTCTTCATCAAAAGTTAAAGCCAAAGTAAAAGTCAAAGTAATGTCTAAAGTAAAAGTAACGGTTAAATTCAAATTTTCTATGAATTTTGCTGTCACTTTAGCCTTGAAAAAACGAATTTGACCGTTACTTTAACTTTAGACATTACTTTAACTTTAACTTTTGATGAAGAAACTGGCTGTTAAAGATCATTGGGCATATCTGACCCGCTTTGCAAAAAGTGGCGGACACGAATGAAAGTAGTTTAAAATTATCTTCTATACATATAATAAATCTGTAAAAAAACTGTGTCTGTACATTGAATATATTAAAAAAATAATAATTGGGTGGGGTTTAGAAACAGTAATGGAGCACAAATCCAAAAAAAAAATTCTGTCTGTATGTCTGTATGTCTGTATGTCTGTATGTCTGTTTGTTTGTACACGCTAATCTTCCGAACTACTGAACGGATTTCAATGATTTTTTCTTTGTTGTATCAGTATTAAGCCTGGTCAACATATAGGCTATAATTTATCTTCGAAACTTGAAGACCTGATGCAGAACTTCAACAGACCAACAAAACTATAAGAGATACAAGAATGGTGCCATGGCAAAAATTGTTTCATGTGATGAGCATTTTCAGCTGAGATAATAAATTTTAAGATCTGGAACACCTGATGTGGAACCCCAAGAGCCCAGCTTCTCTGTACCATATACAGGTATGACGTTTTAGCAAAAGTTGTTCAATTTGATAAGCACTTTCTATTGACTTATACAAATTGAAGATCTAAACCACCTGATGTGGAACTCCAGGGGCCCAGCTAGACTATAGCATATAGATGTATGACGTTTTAGCAAAAGTTGTTCAATCTGATAAGCACTCTCTGTTGACTTATAAAAATTGAAGATGTAAAACACCTGATGTGGAACTCCAGGAGCCCAGCTAGACTATAGCATATGAAGATATGACGTTTTAGCAAAAGTGGTTCAATCTGATAAGCACTCTCTATTGACGTATAAACATCGAAGATCTGGAACACCTGATGTGGAGCTTCAAGAGCAATACTACACTTGAAATGTATAGAAATGAATGTTATGAAATAGGTATGGTGAATCAAAAAAAGTAATTAGTTCGTCTTTTAGATAACCCTAAAATAATGGACATTGTATGTATTTTTCTTTTCTCTCTCTCTCACAAACAAATAATAACGAAGATACAACCACGCTTGAATTTCGTGTTAAGTTACTGCTTAGTGCTACCTAGACGTGGCGTCACGAGCCCCCACTCTCCGACTTTGTTGCGTTATATCTCATTATTATTTTGTATGTCTCTTCCAGACCTCGGGACTACAGAGTTCCGAATTTTTGGGAGGCAAACGTGGTGCCAAAGCCAACACGCTGAATACGCCCTTTTGAGACAACTTTAATGAAATGGTGACACAAAACCGACGATTATCCCTTTATACACTATAGAAATGAACCCAAGGACAATCCCCGGTGGACGTCGTTAAAAAAAGACAATCTCCGGTTCTGTGCTAAACTATTGCTAACTATGAAGGAAAACTACTTGGGTTATTGTGATGGGATGTTAGTGGATGCCAATGTATTAGGTACATGTAAAAATGGCAGGTGGAGATTCGCCACCTCACTTACTGGGCCCCTGGGTACCAGTCACTGAATAGCAACAAGAGGGCAACAGGGACATGAGCGGCTGAAGGGTGAGAATACCTCGACGGACTTTAAACGCAGAATACGCGCTCCCTGTGCTTACCATGAGGCACCTACCCTCCGAGCAGGGCTACTAATCCTGCTCTAGCGACTCCACTCTGGACGGCCAAGCCAAGCCAGAGGCGTGAGACCTACCCCCGTCATGGCTCACTCCGACAGGCCGGAGATGGGGGACAGTATACTCTCCCTGGAGAACTCAGTATATATAGCCCCGCGGGGTCGCTACTCCCCGTCATCAGCCTCAGATGTCCTGCGGTGCCTATATCTCATTATTATTGTCGTTATTATCTCAAGAGCTTTTGTCCCAATTATGCTAGGGTCGACTTCCAGTCACGATGCAACTGAGTACCAGTGTTTAACAAGGAGCGACTGCCTATCTGACCTCCACAACCCGGTTACCCGCTCAACCCAACACCCCTTGGTAAGACATACTGGCTTCTGACTACCCATAACGACTGCCAAGAATGTTCAATGACAGCCGGAACCTACAGTTTAACATCCCCTCCAAATAACGGTCATTGGTATCCAAAATGTTCTCTACCCACTAAACCACCACGATTTCAACTAAGTCACCAAGACTTTGTCATCTATTTAATGTTTTTTTTTACGTAATAATACGTGTAATATTTTTGCCACACACAACTTAAATGCGGACTAATTAGAATCACTACTTTTATCCCTATGGTCACGTCTATTGCGGTTCAGTTCTCAGCGTTTTATTTAGTCTGCTGTGCTTTTGCCGTTAAAGTACAAAAATTAAATATATGGAACGTTTCTAATGGTTATGCGTATTCCGTTGTTTTCAAGTCAACGGGCCCTTAAAATTCAATATCAGACTATTCAGATCTTTGATTTTGCTGACCCCGTAGTCGCTGGCATAAGGGACAGGATCCGCGTACGAAGTCGCGGGCAGAAGCTAGTGGGGAATATTATGACGTTTCATTCAATATAAATATTTTATTAAAATTCCATGGAGAAGAATGTACAGGATCGTTTGAAGAACATAAAAAAACAAGCAGTTTTTTGGATTGTACAGGTCACAAAGTCAGTTTCCATTGTTAAAATACTTTTCAAAAAGAAGGAAGATCTCAATTCGGATTACCAGGACCTCATGAGGATCTGGAAACCTCGAGAAATCGAGGGCAACTCTCGAATATTGTAGGCACGCATCAAGTCAAAACCAGACATGCGGGTGTATTTTTGAGGGAATTGCGAAACAGTGAAGTTTTGGAGCTGATTTGATTATGGAGACCAAAGAGAATCGAGGGAACTCCTGAAGAGTATGCTGCAACTACCACGTATCAGATCCTGACCTGATGACAATGGGCATAAATGGCGAGTATACTCTTTTACTATAAAGAAATAGTTACTCGAATCCATCCCATTTGGTCGTTTAAATTCACCATTGAATGTATATTGTATGTGAATGTATGTCGCTCAATCCTTCTCCGTGTGAGAGGAGGCCTGTGCCCAGCAGTGGGACGATAAAAAGGCTGGAACAGATTTTATGTAACTTCAAATTTATCATTTTCGCAATTTTTCCTTTATCTGTACTATATACCGTTGCTTCGTGCCGAATTTCAAGATTCTGAGTTCACGGGAAGTTCCTTGTAGGTTTTGATTCCCTAGCGTGTGACGGAAATTCGTCTAGGTGTCGGTATAAGCTGCTGTATCTTTTGATCGCGTTAACTTAGAAGTTTGATTTTTTCACTGCTTAAACTGGAACAATAGACTTAGGTATTTGGTATAAATTTCAATTTGATACCTTCACGGCCCTTTCACTCGGCAGTCCAGTTCTTTGCAGGATACCGTTTTTTGCAGGATCCCGTTTGATCGCAAAAGATATTATATGCTAGTGTTCACACGAGCAAACCGCATGCAGGATCCTGCAAAATGCTGTTCCTGTCGATTTGTGCGATTCGGTTTTGTCACTTGATACTAGATCGTTCGTCCAGTAAAAAGCGGGAATCCTGCAAAAACGGACGCTGTGTTCACACGTAGTTCAGTTTTGCAGGATACAGTAAAATGCCGGTCCCGCAAAACTGGACTGCCGTGTGAAAGGGCTGTTATTCGTTCATGAGAAATAAGGTAGTAAGTTTCATTTTATTAAAATATTTTTATTATGTCATATAACTAAAAAAAATTGATTTTCGCAATTTTTCCTATATTTGCATTATATGACAATGCTTCGTGCCAAATTTCAAGATTCTGAGTTTACGGGAAGTATCCTGTGTGGTTTTGATTCCTTTGCGAGTGTCGAAAATTTGTTGAAAATATCGACATAATCGGCTGTATCTTTTGATTGGCTTGGCTTAGAAGTTTGATATTTTCACAGCTTAAAGGGACAATAGACTTGAGTATTTCATGTCAATTTCAGCTTGATACGTGCACGCGTTCTTGAGATAAAGGGTCTTGACAGACAGACAGACAGACAGACAGACGGACAACAAAGTGATCCTATAAGGGTTCCGTTTTTTCCTTTTGAGGTACGGAACCCTAAAAAGTATATTATTAACATAATTATCAATAAGGTTTTCATTATCTTTGGCGCCAAATGTTATTTACCTATTATAATTCTTCAATAACAGAACACGTGAAGCAACAAAGTGCTTTACCAATGAAGACAATTAGCAAGTGTTTATCATTAGCTTTGGGAGTTAAAGTGTTAGTATGTTCTAGCAAGTTCTACGCAAGGAGGTATTTAACAAATTAACGATTTTGCGCCTGAACTGTCGGCTGTTGATTTATCTGTTCACTAACTTTAGAGGAATACAAAGTTTAGTGTAAAATCAATATTTATTCATACCTGTCTGTGGAAACAATTTAAATAGTCTGACTAATTTCCTCTTATGCGGTTTGATTCATAAACCATTTTAACAACTATATTTTCGCCAAAAAAAAAAATACACCAAGGTAACGCAAATGTTGAAGTTGTAATCCAAAAGTAATAATGATATATATTATATAAGAAAAGATGTGTGAACACAGACACTTTTACATAAAAAGTCGCAATTTAAAGTGAAAAAAGTCGCATTCAAAATTCAATAACATAAAACAACTGCAGTACACACACAAACAATACTCACACAAACTATAATACAGCTGCTCATGACATCAGCCTTACATCCCCACCTGTCCACTGTATATTATTCAGGCACACACCCACTGACAGTGTCCACCACTCCACTGGCAGTGCCGTGTCCGGCTCGCGACGTTCATTAACCGGAACTATGATCACCGGGTGACGTCACGCAGTTCCCGTCCGTCTGATGTATGGCGTGTGACGGACAGTGAGCTGGTAATACAAAGACTGTTTGTTTGTTGTGATCAGTGATGCTGGTGGGTTTGTAGGATTCGTTATGTGCATTAGTAATAATTCTATTTCCCACTTGGTTTTTATCTTCGATTTGACAATATAGCAATCTACAAAAGTTACATTGCTTATCCGCCTATTATATAACAAAAGGAATATTAAGCTTGTTCTGCCTATTATTAAATATTTTAATGAAAAAATATAAACATCTGAATTAGTAACCTCCTCCTCTTTGGCAAGTCAGTTAAAAACTTAGCACCACATACCCAACCAAAGTCATGAAAAGACATGAAGGTATGAATGTCAAAGTCAAAGTCAAAGTCAAAATCGTTTATTGAAAATAGGCTAGATTCTAGCACTTTTTCACGTCAAAAAATACAAAATGACAGCACCCCCAAAACGCCCCCCTTTCACCACTTCCTAGTGTTATGGCTGGGAAGAAGAAGTGGTGAAGAACAAACTTCCCAGCAACACAGCTGTCTATTACAATTTAATTATAATTAAATTACAATTATACAATTCAATATTAGTCACAAAATATATATATATATAAAAAAACACTTGTTGTCCACTTCAGAGCTGCCATCTGCATGTATCTGTGAAATAATCATTAATGTTATAATAAGCCTTTTTAATCAGAATATCCTTAATTTTGATTTTAAAAGAACTGTCCGTTAGTTCTAGCAAATGCACTTTTGAAAGCAATTAATTCTGCTACCTATTCCTGAAAGAAGTTGAGCTCCCATATACGTGTGAGATGAACACATATAATTTATTCCGCACCCCGCTTAGCCGGCGAGTGGTTGAATTGCAGTGGCCTACATCCATTGAGCGGCGGACGTGTACCTAATCGCCGACCGGACCGGCCGAGTGCCGGCCATCCGGCTGTTTGTGCAAGTTTACACTGTTGACTTGGTGGTCCGGGGGTTGAACACTGGACTTGTACGGTTAGGGGTATATTCATAGGTCTAGAGTAGTTTGTCCATCAGGAAGCAATCACGATCTTTGGATAATTTGAAGTTATAATTGATAGTAAAGCAACTTACAGTCATACAAAAAAAAAAGAATAACTTTATTAAAATCCACTGTAAACCTCTAATCATAATAAGTAGTAACAGCAAAACTCATATAGTTGTACGGTACATATTTTCCAGAGTTCCGATCTATTCTTCTGTACCAAATTCTCAAAGTCGAGTCCATACCTTCACATAGCACTATCAGCATGGATTCGGCGATACAGTCGTTAACGGTTCCCGCTGAATCAATACTCGTGCGACGTCAAATGGTTAGATGTAACAATTGCAATGAATTCTATTCAGCTCTGCCTAATGGCGTCCGACGATACTGTTGCTGATGGCATTCCTGTGTGCAGGTTTTAAAGCTTCCATTTTAATGGTTTTCGTTCAATTCTGCTCGAATGTTCGTGCTTCGTTCAAATGCCTTGTATTGCCGTATGCGACCATCAGATAGGACATTTTACAATGTAGTGAAAATTATGTCAAGAAGAATAATGATATTGGTCAGAACACTGATGACAGTAGACTTAATTCTGACATTGTCCCCAGGTGTGGGCGCGCCGGCAGCCTGGCAGCGACTCCAGGCGAGAAACTTCTAGAACTGCTCCGACCGAGCGCCGGCACGCCGCGGCGACACTCCACGGCGGCCTGTGCGCCCGCGCAGCCGCAGCGGCCCGCGGGCTTCGTGTACTGCCCGTCCGACGCGCTGCCCTACTGCCCACCTTCCAGGATCGCACCGCCTAGGCCTATTATGAAGGTACCTACATTATTTGCCAAGTACTAGAAGAAAGAAGAAAGAAGAAGTCTACTGTCCATCTAAATGCTGAGTTTATGTTTTTTGCTGTCCAGCTCCAGCCACCGCCGCAACAAATCCAGCCAGTCCAGCCACAGCCGCCGCCCGTGCCACAGCGTACAACCGCAACAGTCGCGCCCACGCCCCTGCCAGTGCCGCCGCCCGCGCCCCCGCGTCGCTCCTCCCCGCAACCGCCCCGACGCGTGCCCCCGCCGACACCACCTAGACCCCCAACCACAACGCCCCAAACAGACCCCAACGGGAACAGAAGAACAGTCGCCCCAGTGCAACCACAACCCCGACTCGACTGCAACAGAAATCCACAACCCCTGTCCGCCAGAAGAGCACCCCCTCAGAGAATTCCTGATTCAACACCATTCACTCCTGCGCCGTTACCTCCTCAGAATACAGTCCAGCCTATGAAACGGTCCCCTAGTTCGGGGTCTAATATCAGCGTCCGTCAGGACTCCAACGTATCTTCGGACTCGTTTAGCCAGACCTCCTCCCCGTCGTACACGACAAAGACGATGGAGGCCCCATTACTACCGCACCAGCACGTGAACAAGAGCCTCAACGCGAAGATAGCGCGGGGGCTGTTACTCAAGGAACAGCAGGACCGAGACTCAGGGAACGGCTCTATCACCAAGAGTATGTCGACACCGGCCTCGCTACAGACTATCGTCAGATTTCAAAATGGCAGCAACATGTCGTTGCACCATCGGGTGAGTACGACAACATAATAATATCACAGTCTGATAATATTAAGCACAAATTGACTTCAACAAAAAAATACGTCTTTTAAACAACCATGTGGTTTTTAATATGTAACAATTTAAGTGCCACCATAACATTTAAACATTAAAACTGCTGCAGTACACAGAGACAATTAATTCCATCAGTCAGTTTGTATTTTCCACTTCACATTCCGCTCTCCACGGTCCGAAAATGGTTTCAAAAACATCGTTTACACAAACATTTTTGTAGCAAGTGTTGAAGAATCTGTGCGTTTGATAAAGCACCGTAAATGCAAGTCGTTAGAGTATGTTTTCGCGCGACTGTACATATGACACATATGGCCACTGAACAATTAAGTGTCGTTCGCAAGCGCTGCGTCGCCGTCGTAATTAAAATATTGCGCTGCATTAAGCGTCTGCTGTGTTTACAGTAAAAGCTTCAGTTGGTCCGTTTATGTCCAAGCCACAGGAGGTAGCAAACCAACTGATTTATTTGCATATGTTGATATTGTTCCCACACTAACAATTTACTCAACTTATAATAGGCACTTACTTATAATATAATTCATAAGAAAGTATATGACAAGTCATCTTTCAGCAAAAGCTGTACGGTCATATATCATGTTGAATACTTCTTTATTATAAAACCGCATCAGTTTTTCACTTATTCCTGCAACTTCACAATCGAAAGCGGACTTTGCTATATCGAGTCGCGTTTCGGTTACTCGGGAATCGTATCGAAAAATTTCGATTTCAAGATTAGGTTCGCAGCACATTGTGTTCTGAAATGAAAATAGATCCTGTTTATCGCATTCAGTTGCTAGCAGGATGTTACAATTATATTTTAGAAATATTTTATATTATCTTGTTCATTTAATAATTACTTAAGATTAAGTATGAGTTCTAAAGATAACTTAATGGGGCAAATTCTAAACACACATAGATGCCTTGTCTCCTAGTTGATATTCTGTTTAATTTATTCCGGTTTCTGTTCTCATCCGCAAAGTATTTGAATATTTTGACCGGCAAAACATAAACTAGTTCTATGGAAGTAAAATCGATTTCCAATCACTGGCAAGCTGTTGAGTCCTAATCCTGAGATTATAAGATTATATCAAATAAATCGAGAAACTGATTGCAATGCCCAGAGGTTTGCCCGCCTGATGGAGATGGATTGTTATTGGAAAATCAACCGCTGCTACCTTGGAACATTTGTTATTAAAATACTAACTATTTGCTATGCTTCTGGTTTCATTTCAGTTCTTGACGATTTATTATGCAGATCAACTCATAAAAGATAAAATAAAAGTGCATTTTGACTTGCAGGTAGTGAATACATTTGCGATCTATCGGGATATTTATTAGTAGAATATGAAATTAGTTAGGTTTTGTGCATTGTGGTTTTTCTTTCAGAAATAAATATGTAGTTCTGGTAAATCGTTTAATAGGTACTTACAATAATATTCTGCTAAGAAAGCTAGTACATCTGTCAAATAACGAGGATTCACAAAAACTTGCAAATATTTGCTCAAAAGACGAACTCTTGATGAAGTCTTACTCCCACACAAGCAAGTAAAACTTCTCATAAACTCTTAATAAAATCTTAAAGTCCGTCCTTTTAAGTTTTCCACACACAATCTCGAAGTTTCTAATCAGCGTTCGCCACATACGTATCTGCGCGGAAGGGTGTACGCCCGCCCGTACAAGATGTAGGAAGGAGTGTACAGTCCCGGCCACATATTACTGTTTACATGAGTCAAGATTGCGCCCCGTTCTCCGTATAACTTGGGGGAGTAATTCTGTATTGTATTGCGAAAGAGTTGGTTCGTCGTTTCTTTCAGCGGGCTGGATCTGTTTGTATTACATATATTTATTTTGGAGTTAATAAGAGGTATCTCTTTGTATTATACAAGTCTTGACTTTTTTGGTACACTGAGAGTAAGGCGAGTTAAAGTTTTACTTTGTTAAAATTAAATTACGTATACACATAATACGTACTTTGAATTCACTAGCACCTAAGTTATGTGTCCCATTCAATCAGGCTAAGACCTATCGTCGAGGAGAGATTGTACACAATGTAGTACGCGTTGATCAGGTGCAGCCGACCTGACGTATGTAGGTCACTCTGTCGAATGTGTTGAGCATGCTGATGTCCCGTACGGCGCCATTCAGGGATGGCATTACACGTTAGGTGGGTATCAGTTTTGCCTATGTCAATTAAAGTATGCTTATTTTTTTAATCAATTAATGTCATGAAGAAAAATATAAATAACAATCTCCACATTTTATGACATTAGTTAGATATATAGGTAAGTATTATTTTAAAAGAAAAAGAAGATCCATACATAGCTTGTAAGAAAGATTTGTTCCGCACAAGAAGATGAAGATTTGTATTCCAAGTGGGCAAAGTCTTGTTTATCCAAAGTTAAGCTAATCCCGAAAATGAAGACATCCAAACAATCAAAGTTAAGCCTTCATTGTTCGCAAACGTACCTTAATTCCGTATCAAAACCTGGAAACAAGGAGTTATTTGAAATGTGAGCATTGTGAATAGAGTCGACGTAACAATTATATCTGCGTGGAGTCCACAAAGCGGGCTCGTATTCAATGTGAAACAATCGTAGTACGCTCACAGCGCCATTCATGATGTTACTGCAACTACAGATAAATCCTTTTTGCCCAAATCGGAAACCAGCTATGAATAACTACTGTTTGCAATGAAATAGTTTTATTACTATTGCATTTATAGAACGAATTCTTTAGTGGACGACGTAAATAGATTGAAATATGGGTTCCGCTGTGTAAGCAAAGTGGTCATTCAGTCATGCAACCTGAGATGCCGACTACACGGACATGGAGTTGATCTGTTTAACATTAACTGTTCACTAAGGAGCTGAAAATTACCTGGACACCAAGAAAATATATTTCTGCACCTTCACTTGGTTACTTCCAAAGCTAACATATAGAACATCAGCTTACCCAAAGTTCTGCTTAACAATTTGAAAGCTGTGCCCGAAGCCTTTTGTTAGCAGCTACCTACAATCGGGAGCATTCGGAACCATTCGGCATCTGTCGGCTCCAGTCGGCTGCAGGGAAGCAATCGGCTTAGTGCGCAGGACTTGCAGGCTTTAACTTAATCGGCCAAGTACAGTTAGGAAAGATTATAACAGTATCGGTTGCTAGCGAGCAAAGTTTAATAGTTTCCATATTTTCATGATGAGAGTTTTCCTTTGGCGGATGCAGTTACTGTCCCATGAAATGTTGACAAAGAGTAATATATACTTTTATGGTGTGAAAATTTATTCTTTTCGCGATTTCACTCTAGCCTCTCATGCAAACTTCCTTAGGTTTCTATATCACCCAGATAGTTTCATGCACACCTCATCATCCTCCGAGCCTTTCTCCCAACCATGTTGGAGTTGGCTTCCAGTCTAACCGGAAGCAGCTGAGTACCAGCGCTTTACAAAAAGCGATTGCCCTATCTGACATCCTAAACCCAAACACCATCGATACTCCTTGGTTAGACTGGTGTCAGATTTACTGGCTTCTTACTACTAGTTTCAAGCACCTACTTTTCTAATATTTGTTCTTTACAAATTGGAAAACCCTTACTCATGTAGTTCTTATTCCCACCAGATGCTCCGTGACATGCGAGGCGCCAGCACAGACCCGAACCCTCACAAGTTCAGACTGATGCAGCTGGCACTGAATGCAGTGGCACTCCTCGCCATCACCGGCGCGCTGTTCGCCTACTTCAGAGCTAACCCTGCTGTACAGGTGAGGAATTACTTCATCAAAATATAGGTTGTTAACATAAACATGTTGGTTTGTTCAGTTAAACTGTCAAATAATTAAAATTATAAATGTAGGAAATATTCAATGAGTTTAGTAAAATTTAAGCAACTGTTATTATCCGTGTCCTAGTGTACATAATTAGGTTAATTTTATAATTTTTACATGGGTAGTACTTACCTATATTAAAGTTAAAAACTGCTCGTTTTAGTTGTTGTTGTACAGTCGATGTCAAAAAACCACAATTCCATAAATGGAATAGCCCTTTTATATCTTCAAGCTCTATCAACCCTAATACTATTCATGACAATGTGTAAACTTTTATAAATTCGGAACATACCGTGCCAACGTAACTTTTGCTTTTATTTCCCCTGGCTTCAACTCGTTCAAACAAACTTTGAATATTTTCTCACTATGGAGCACGCCACTCCTTACTGAAAAAATCAACAAAAAGAAGCAACTCAATTACTGAACCGCTTGTGTTCAGCTGAAAGCCATTCCAGCCTCAAAAACGTTGGAAAGGTGAAGCTCGGCTAACAAAACAATTATTGTGGTCGTTGCTCAAAGTCGCGCTCAGGCTGTAGCCAACAGTTCCGTCTTACCTGGCGCTTTGTCTGTTTTGTGCGAATTATCACAATAGGCACATTGTGCGCGACGCGTTCTTGTGGATACATATTGTTTTTTGGCTTCCAGTGTAAAAGATTTTCTTAAGAAGGTAGTTTCTTGAAAGTTTTGGCTTTGTGGGAAATTAAAGCTTTTATGCACCTTTGTGTTTCTGTAACTTCTGTGTGTAGGTACTTGTGGTAAATCCCATATTTAAGTTCGACTCAAAAACATCTCATGAATATCTTCTTTATGATGATATTTATCAGGTATTAACCCTTCCTTGTCCGCAGTACGTATCACAAGTGGTGAACCGATCAACAGTAGTCACGTGGCCAGCTCCCACCGACCCGCCCGGCGCGAGGAACCCGGCGCCCGGGGTGTGTCTGCCAGTCATCGTGAACTTCTGCCAGCAGCACAGGATACCATACAACTTCACCGTGTTCCCCAATTACATCGGACACTTCGGACAGAGGGATGCTCAGCAGGTATTGACGGTCAATCCAACACATTCAATCATCTTTGACTACTCTTTTGCAACTTTATAAACTATATAACATTTTTTACATAAATGCGATCATCCTCCGAGCCTTTTTCTCAACTATGTTGGGGTCGGCTGCCAGTCTAACCGAATGTAGCTGAGTACCAGTGCTTTACAAGGAGCGACTGCCCTATCTGACCTCTTCAACCTTTTACATAGAAATGATACATTCTATTTATCAGGGCGAATCATCTGCGATCATCTTTCGCAAATTATTAATTAATTTAGGTTGTGTGCGATACGGCAAAATATTTTGCTTGTATCTGAAGGATTAAAGGCTAAAGACGTGGCGGAGAGATTAATTAATCGAGCTACATAAAGCAAAACAAGTAAGCATATTAAATACTCACTAATAGTGAGGTTTACTTAACAGTACTTAAGAGATTCCCCGAAAAGGGCCTGTTAGCTTAGTGGAGATACCCACAAATACATAATTATATTGATACATCCCCTGGACTTGTTTACAAGACAAATAAACCAAGTCAAACGTTTCGATACGTCAAGTTTGAAATTGGACGAGTTTCGTTTGCTAGTCGTATTAGTTTAATTGCCGTACGAACAAACAAACGACGGGAAATTGAGTTTGCTAAGTGATAAGTGATTCGAGGTTTTGTAAATATTCCGTTATTAATTAATATCGTAAGAGGCGACGTTCTCTTTGTTTAAGAAAAGCTCAATAATAAAAGTAGTCGGAACGTGTTACCCAGCTATAATGTTCTGATAACCAGTCAATTCATGTTACTACTATTCAACTACCTATCTATTTAGCCACAAAGCCACTATCAATAATGCTATCAGTTCCACAATTCAAGTTGAATGTGGATTGCTGTCAAACATCAATGCGAAAGGTAATCCAAATGAATTGAACCTCAGCTCCAGTAATGAGTATTGACGGTCAGTACACGCACATTTCCTAGTACCGCTCTCTGTGCTAACCGAGCCTAATCACTATTGACTGCTATGTGCACTACGTATGTGGTCAACTTCTAGAAATCTTCAAAACTTTAGTCCTGGTACATTATATAAGTACATAATCTTAGGAAATCAATGAAACCGCAGCTAGTAATAAATAATGACGAGAATCAATCAGGCTTCAAGGGGTACAAAGGTCTAAAGACGCCAGCCTATAGCTGGGCAATAAGTTTAATGGCCCGAATCCAAGGTGAATCGTTAAAATACCATTAACAGGCTTAAACAGACATTTGGCGGGCTCAGCGGCTCGTTAATTAGCCGACCTGTGAGATTTTTCATTTTGACGAGAATTAAAATGGTCTTGAATGCCGATAATATTTTAATCTAGCGCTGTAATACCTAACTACTTATTTGCGGAGACGGGATCTTTAATTGTTGACAAAACCGATGAATAAATATGTAAATTACAGTAATCCTAAAATCCTTATACAAATCCAGAGATCAGGAGATACATATAGGTATCTGAAGTATTATTTACCCCCCCCCCCCATTGTGTCTCCCAAAAATGAATATAGGGAGCAAATGTAAATCGTGCGTCGTCTAGATTATAAGGTCGTTATCGTACAATATCAGGATCATTCACCTCCGACCAAACCTATCAAACTCCATACAGCGAAGTTTCTTCAAAATCCTCTTAGTGAAAATCAAAGGGCTTATAGGCCAATTAATTTGTGTGCTTTCCGGCGGGCGCGCTAATCTCTGCTCCAAGTGTCAGGGCACGCCTCGCCCGCGCCGTCATTAGCTATATCATACGAATGTGGAAAATTTTTAACTACTTTTTTTTTGTTTTTGAGTAATTTGACAAGTTTATGCAGAATTTTCTGAATAGAAAATGTACCCACTACCACTTTTGATTTTTTTTTATGTGGAGATTTTTTTGTTTGTTCCCTAGATTTAAAAATCTTTTGGGAGTGTTGAGTATTGGAATTTGAAATTATTGATGCTATAACTTATAGTTGCTTCATCTGATAATTTTTAAATGAAGTGTTTTAAGTAATTCACGAAAGGTGAAACAGTACCATTGATTTAGGCCAACTTTTCAACATCATTATCACCCATACAAGCTAAATGGACTGTGTTTCTTTTAATTACCAAAAACACATTGATCGGATTTACATTACCGCAAACAAAGAATGATACGCGAACGTTTTCATTCACCGCGGTATCCGCAACCGACCACAGCGAATGACGACGCGACATCAATAACCATTAAGTAAACCCTTTTGCGCGCGAATCAATCATTGTCGCGGAAACAATGCTGGCTCGACAAGTAAGATATCAGCGTCAGCCTCCAAAGCTCCCTTTTTAACGAGCAATGTTTATTAAATCGTGGCATTACGTCGTCCTTGCCTCATAAAGGGGAATAAATAAGTGTTCTTATCTGCAACAGTTGAAGTGGAAACACATGGTGCTGATGGGCGCCGGGAATATAGGCGTTCATTGCTTTAAACATGGTTTTGTTGCATACATTTTGCAAAGTTTATTTCAAACTTGAGAATGTTGAGGTGTTTATGGTTCTTTGAAATGATAGAACGTGTTTTATAAGAGGTACGTACAAACGGATTCCAGATACATAGCTGTTTTTCGTCTCAAAAGATTTCAGAAGTAGACTTAACCCGGAAAAAATTGTCTCACCGAAGCATACTAACTTATGAAGAATCTCACTAATACCTACATTCTGTTTCACAATATCGTTCCCCATCTACCCACACAACTGAGGGATTACAGAAATCTTTAAATGTCAGCACGAGATGTATCTTATCGAACTATATTCTGAAATCATGTGGAATAAAAATGTCTAAAACTAGTTTAGTGTGTTGTGTGAACTTTTGATTGTTACTAAGTGTTATTACATCAATGATTCCAAAGCGCAGTGTCTAAAGAAATCATTTTCAATTACATTTACAACAACAACCATAACATTTTTAGTACAATTAAATTCCACGAGAAATATAATGTATATAGTAGGTAGGTGTTACTATCGTAACATAATTTACTTACCTTACACCTTACCTTACATTACCTTTACATTACTCTATGGCGATCCGTGACAGATATTTTTTTTTGCATTAGCCAGCTCCAACATTCCCTTCATACCAGCCCTCTGTCCCCAGGACCTGGAGGTGTACGAAGCCGTGGTGGACGTGCGCTGTTACGACCTGACGGCACTGTTCCTATGTTCCCTGTTCGTGCCCAAGTGTGGACCTTTAGGGCACATGGTGCGGCCCTGCAGGAGTTTGTGTCATGGTGAGGAAATAGATGTTCTATAGGTATATCATTCCATAAAAATTGAAAGTTTAAAAAACTAAAAAATACGCTTTTAGCACGTACAAATTATATTTGACTAGCTTCCGCTCGCGGCTTCGTCCGCGTAGAGTTCGGTTATATCGCGTTTTCAAGAGAATTCTTCAAAAGTCCGGGATAAAAACTATCCCATGTTCTTTCTCAAGGTCAACTCTATCTCTGTGCCAAATTTTATTAAAATCAGTTCAGTGGTTAAGACGTGAAAGCGTACCTAACAGACAGACGGTTACTTTCGCATTTATTGTAATATTAATAGGGATAGGGATTACTTTGATTTGTAATGACATTTCTTAGTTATGTATTGTCATCAGAACTCAGAGCGTGTGCAAAATTTCATCCTAATCGAAGACCGGGAAGTGGGTCACATTAAGATTCCAAGATTTTCTTACATGCATAGTTACAAGTGAAGCTAATATATGAAGCTAATATATAATATAGAAGGCTAATCACAAAAGACACTGGCTATGATTTTCTTCTAAGTACACAAACAGCTAATTTGAAAGTTTTGTGAAGACGTACTGCGAGAGTTTTCGGCGATATTAATTAAATTCTTATATCATAAAATTGTGACTGTAAAATCAATTAATATTTTCCTCCGTATAATTAATTAGTCGGCTGATAGCTTCACAACTGACGATCTAACTATTCGTGCCTCATACATTTTTGTAGTAATTTTCCAAGTAAATCGTTCCTGTGCAGAGACGATGCGTCGGTGTGGCTTCTTCCTGGAGGTGTTTGGCCTGACGATGCCGGACTACCTGCAGTGCGACATATTCCCGGAGTCCACTGACACGGACGTCTGTCTCGGGAACAGGGAGGTGAACGACGCAAGGTTTAGAGATGCTATGCCAGGTGAGAAGTCCACTATTTCTTTGAACACCAATAAAGGTGATTTTTTAGTGAAATGAGAAGCTAGTAACGACGTTTTCGTGCCATTTTGTTATTCTGCCCGTATACTTAAGAAATGCCTCTGATGCAAAAATCATCGATTCGATATTTTGTTTACATTTTCTAACAACGTGTTTAACCTTTACTACTTGTCCTGTAACAGACTACTTTGAATAGGCCTTTATAAACATTGAGCTCATTATGCTTTCCACGAAGGATCTAACAATATCAAGACATGTATCTCATTACTGTGTATGGTAATTCTATGAATTCGACGAGTCTTCGCCCATCCTGACATTTAAAAACTTTTTACAAAAAAGTTCTTTAGTCAGTGTCTTATGGATGTACCTAAGTTTAGTTCGCCACCGACTTCTAGGCCGATGCACCTAAGAATAGTTTTTTTTTTTCTATTCAGTGTTTTTGGGAGTCGGTTTTATTTTTTTGTAAAAAGTTTTTTATTTTTAGCTTTTCAGTGACAAGCATAGTTGTCACTATCCACATAAGTGGAAAGTTCTCATCAATACGAATAATATAAGCCCAAACACGAGGTAGTTTATAAATTCAGCTGTCGAGTTCCTTCGACTTTCTCTGGTCTCCATCAACAGGTCACCTCCAAACCTTCACTGTTGCAAAGGTCTCGTCAATACTAATAATATAAACCCAAACAAGAGGTAGTTTATAAATTGAGTTGTCGAGTTCCCTCGACCCTCTCTGGTCTCCATCATCAGGTCTGCTCCAAACCTTCACCATTGCATAGTGTTACCAGACATACGCATTGGTGTCAAGTTTTTACCCTGCGTATGCCTACAATTTTCGAAAGTTGCCCCCGATTATTTTGATTTGTAGAATAGATATTAGTCTATAATGTGACCTCTATTTGAGATAATAATGTTTACTAAGTTAACATAACAATGAACAAGCGTGTATTTCGGCAAGGTTAATCCCATAGGACACTTAAACCCCATTTTTAACCCCGACGTAAAAATAGAGATGTTATAAAGGTTCGTTTACAAGATTCATGGAATATTTGTATTAACAAATAATATTATTTCATAACTCCTTGTCACCAGTATGTCCCACGGGTTTCCAATGCGACGTGCGCCGCTGCATCCCCCTGGACTGGCGCTGCGACGGCCACGTGGACTGCGCCGACCGCTCCGACGAGCTCAACTGCAGAGTCTGCAAGCGCAGCGGCGAGGTGCACTGCGGCAACCAGCGGTGCATCTCGCAGGCGCACCTGTGTGACGGGAAGGTGGACTGTCCTTGGGGACAGGATGAGAGGAATTGCCGTGAGTTTCTCATTACTTAATATGACTAGATTCATTAACCTACAACTTTTTCGTACCAGCAGATTTTCTACTCGGATTTTCCAAGCAACATAAATATCTAGGTTCAAACAGGTGGTAACGCGAGCATACACGCGACAGAAATATTCGCCAGTGTGAAAATGCTGTTAGAGTCCACCTTTATCTCAAACCTCAAGCTGCTTTTTAAAATTCGTTTTATGTGTTGACGGATCCATTTAAAATAAAAATCGCGTTTTGATTCTACAGTAACAGCTAAACCAAGATCTCTTTAAGCTTGTTCAGAGATTGAAAATGATCGTAAAGGTAGGTGGTCGGATTCCGGTGTGATGATGCTATTATCGTAATGAAGTTTATTATATTTGTCTGTACATAATACTAGATTGCACTTACTACGTCAGATAATGTTATAGGATTAAAAGAGATCTTATAAGGAAAAAAATCTTTTATCAACTTGGAAGTCTTAATTGTTGTTCTTAATGTATGTTCAATGTTGGCACAAAGCGTTTAGAGAGTATTGTCACCATGAGTTGGTCGAGTGCCAAGCTCTTGTACTTATCTGAGATTTTAACCGTAACCGTTTATTTTGCCGGTAGGAACAGTCACTTTGCGGCGTACTTCCATACAGTTTAGATTGTCATGCTATTAATGCCTCTACAACTATTGTGTTTTCTTTCTTTGAAAATAACCTTGCCCTTAATTACTACAGTGCTTAACGCACCAACTATCTGAAAAATTAATGGCAGACACTTTCTCTTACGTTGCATAGTTAAGTAAATGAAAAAAAAAAGGTTTATGCCAATTTTTCCTCATAACCACCGACATATCTATAATATTGTTAGTAATTATCACTAACAACCGCATACACAAGCACTGTCACAATCATCTGATCTCGATGCTCTGTGCATGATGATGATGTGATGATGAATAATTATAATTTCTCCTACCAGTACGGCTAAGTCAAGCGAACGGCGACGTCGGTCGTGGCGAGCTGCAAGTGTACCGCGCCGCCAACCACTCCTGGTTCCCCGCCTGCATCAACACGCTGGACCGGGACACTGCCTTCAAGCTGTGCTCCATCCTTGGATACTCGTAAGTTGACCTTCAATAATAAATTTTACCGCCAAACACCCTGAAAAACCAACCATATAAAAATAAATGTTTACGGCAATCCTTTGGAGATCATACCTATTTTTTACAAGCTTTTATTTATTTACATTACAATTACAGGAAAAGTGACTGCTATTTACCCCTTTTACAAAATTCAACAGCTCCAACCACGAATTTTCGTAACACACGTCAATCGAGTTCTGGAACACAGAGAATGCGCTACAAACAACAACAGCATAATAGCACTCAAATCCTGCACTACGCTCGGATTGGTTAAATGAAAAGCGTTTATCGCGCATGGTGGGGCGCCGACTTAACCTGTGGAATTTGTTTCATTAATACTGTTACTCGCATCACATTGGCTAAATACTTGGCGTCTAATGCATATCTATATGGTTGAACTGGTAATGTTCATAGCGGTTATGAGTAAACGGTTGCTATGTAAACTCACTTGACCTTTTCAACCTACTCGTTTCACCGTCTAGCCTTTCAAATAGTAACATGCACACTTACAAAAACTCTGTATCTAATATAATAGGTAGGTATCCTAAAATGTCCACACACAAACCCAAATGGTGTGTATTTGTTTCTCATGCTGAAAATACTATTTCACACAACTAAACTGTCACTTTCAATCTCAATCTCCAAGCTACCTCTACACCTGGTTATTTCTTCTAAAAACCCTGGAATTTCTGCAGGTTCCTAAACAAAAGCCAAGCGGTGATCAACGAGAGCAGACCAGCATTGAGCAGTATCAAGGCAGCTGTGAACGTGAGCGCGACTCCAGGCCCTCGCGCGAGCTTCATGCATGAGCACGGCGCCGCGCAGACATACCGCGCCTTTCTGAGGAGTCAGGGGGGACTGCTGAAAGAGCTGAAGGAGTGCAGGCCAGACTCGCCGAGAGTGCACCTCATTTGTGATAATTATGGTGAGTTGTTTAACTGATCTATAAAATCTTTTGGGATTGGCGATAATCATATTTACATTTTGGGGACGTACCCGATTCATGACGTGACGTAAAATGGCATCAAAAGGAAACGCACCTATATTCCGATAACCGGTATATATCGTGACTTTTCGCCGCGGAAACGTCCACCTACAAAGAACGTCCGTATGATTGTGTCACCGGCTTTTACGCCCTTATGACTGGGAGACTTGCTACTTGTTAAGCCGGGGCTCCTTGTAAAATTTTTAATCCTAAACAAGGACATAAATTGTTGAAATCGCCATTTTTTCGTAAAACAGCCAAGTAGAAATAGTAAATCTACCGTAAATGGCATAAATCACATTAAAAACAAGCCCACCTCAAATAAGGACAAGAAAAGTATTTAATAATAACTGTATCAATCTAAGGCTTAAGTTTTTCATCCCTAAAAACAACCTACTGAACAAAGGGCACTTGTATCCCATCCCAGTGTTCCCGTTTTATTTTCTTTCTGTGTTATTTGTGCGTGAGTGGCGTCTGACGCTTGTGAGTGCACACGCACTTACTGGGAGCCATCCAATCTTGTCAGTCACGAGGGTGAATCAACTTTTGTTTTATAAGAGCTTTGTAAACTCTACTCGAAAGGTGCCGTAAGGCTTTAATGGCAGCTATTGTGTGTTTATACGTAGGTAAATTGAGTACGTAGGACGAAGTTGATGCTTTTCAAGTAGGTTTGACGTATGAGCAAATTGGTCATATTTACTTCACTTATATATACTTAAGGAAATCTTATTTAAATCATACTTAATACAAATATGAGTGTTATTAGAAAAAAACATTCAGAATAACCTGAATCCTTCTCTCAATTTACCATTTCATAAATTCGATAACTCAAGGGAGGCAATCATTCTCGCTCATCGATTGCCATACATTGCTCAACATACGCTAACATTTGTGTACCGTTTCCTCAATAAAGTGGCGTTATTACAGTGTCATAAATAGCTTTATATTCGGCTGGTGATATAACAAGGAGCCATTACGGGGAGATAGGGAGCTCGGCTAATGTGGCCTGACAAGTGACGGGCCAGCGGCGATTCCTGCTGAAGCCCGCTGAGTCACAGTTTAAATATATTGAGTGCTGCCTAATGCCTTTACGCGTTATTTGTGGAACCACCCTGTTTTATATATTGATGATGAGTAACGTTCTATTTTTTGAGTTTCATGGAATTTAATTTATGTTGATCAAACACACAGTTATGAAGATACACTGGATTTTATGTGTGTTTACCACAAATAAAATAAATGGATATAAAGTTTATAACAAGTATTACTCTTGTGTTTTACTTTGGAACTGAAAAAGGAAACGAGCATTTTACGTCATAAGTTTTTATTGTTATTTGAAAAGATTCGGAATGGCAATTTTGTTCTGTCTTGCTGTTATATTTTAAGTATCCAAAAATTTACAAAATGTGGAAGATAATTCGCAATAAAGCATCGCAACAATTGTATAAAACAAGTCAAGATTCCAGTGACAAACAAACCGAAGGTCGTCCAACGCCAACATAACAATATTCAACGTAATTTGCTAAGACAAATGGCTTTAAATTATAAAATCTGTCATAGCCGAAGAGTGTAAAAATTTATGAAAGGTTTTGTTCGCAATTATGTAAGCCCACTCGACTTATTGATAAACTTGATGAGATTGTTATCTTCTTTCCTTTGGAGTTTCCCGCCGAGGGACGGGCAGCGCCTGTTTATAGGATCAACTTATGTATAGTTATCGGCACGGATATTGAGCGCTCGGCGGAAGAGTGGGGATCGCTTTGCGCACCGTACACTTATGGCAAGAACAAATACACACCCTTTATTATTAATTTTTTCCTAAGTTCCATACATAATTTCATACTGACTCAGTGATTTAAAGAAAGATTTTATATTGATTTATTTAATTGAGAAATGGAAATTGGGATGGAATTAGGTAATCAAAAGTGTTTCTAATTTAAAATATAGGTTAAATTTTCTAGTTTGACAAAAAAAAACTACTACGTACCTTGGTACTTTTCTTGTTAACATTTTTGACCTCGAATTTAATTTATTCTTTAATGAAATGAAAACATTTTTTATAAAAACGAAATATATATTTTATAATAATTGGTGTCAATTAAATTGGCTGGAAGTGTACTAGTCGTCGTGAAGTACGTCAACCGCAGCAAAGAACCAATCCCGAGTGACGGCTATGACGCGATGCGCTGCGGGCCAATCACCGCTTTACCGCCGCCCCCGCGCTTACTTCATACCTCCAAAGGGACCCAATAAATCACTTCTGCGCAGGTGAAGGTCAGCGCTCAATATCCTTGCCGATGATTATACTGCAGTTCTTAGCCCTCACAGCTGTGATGTATTTAAATGCATAACTGTGATATACTGTTTGAAAATATGGCTTTGAATATCTACAGTTAAACAAATACAGAGGAAAAAAACTCTGAACCTTACACGCTTGCTAATTCATTTCATTTAATCTTGTGATTGGAACTGTAAATTGTTCATCCAGTAAGAAAATATATTTTCCAACGAAAATATGCACTAAGTTATGTAGTCTTTAAAATTAAAATGTATTTAGGCTCTGTACAACACAATATTAACCCAAAAAGTATCGCAAGGTTTTTATCATTCAAAGTTGAGCAGAGCAGAAAGGCACACCTATACCTACTTTATTGAATTGTATAATAAAGAAGCGGCAGCTACTGAAATATATTCGAGCGGAATACTAAGCGTCAGTATTTAGTTCCGAACCCACCGAGCCGGAGCCCAAGTATCTCGAGTATTTCATGCAAAATACGCTTAAAATGTATAATTTTCTGCTGCCTTTACAGTATTAAACTAAGTGCCTAAATGGAACTATTTGATACCTAAACCAACTTGAGAAAATTTGGTCGGCGTTGTGGAAATTGTAGGTTATTACAAAGAGACTTTATTTATTAAAAGAAAAGGTGAATTCACTATTCGTATATATGGAAATATATGTAGCTCTGTAGGCTCGCATACGACATACCCACAGGACATAATTAATTCTAATCGACCTCAATATTGTGGTGAACATTTTCCATCGAAAATTAATATTACTGAGTTTCTAATCCTAGACATTTTTGTCCTCGCCCATCAAAGAGGGGAAAGTCTCTCGAAAACCTAAGAGCTTCTTATTTATTGAAAACCAAAAGTTGTTTACAAGAGGCTCTTTTGAAAACCCCATAAGAGGATTTTATGGAAAAATAAAATACAATCAACTCTGCTGGTTTATTCAGCGCGTCTGAATGACGTGTAGGCGGCACACTTTATACTTAAGTGATATCATAGCAATGGTAATTTAATATGAATGGAAAATTTTACGTGAGTCGTGACACACCACTTGTAGGCCTTGACGACATGTAAAAGACCTACATATAAAAGAATCCGCCGAATAAAGATGTAAAAGCGAAACGATTTAATAAAAAAAGTTGCTTAATAATTTCGTTACCTTGGGGAAGAAAACTCAAATTCTTTTATTAAAGCGAATGAAAACGCAACATCTCAAAGATGATCTGGCTCAAAAGTTTGTGGTGTCTAAAAGAATTATCGATCCCACGTAGTGGTACTTACGCAACGGCGCGCCGGGACGTCGACCGGGCTTTGCCCCAATGTTACTTGAAGGTTTGACCGCTGGCCTTGCGTCCTGAAAACAGGCCTAGGAATTGCGGGTTCCATGCCAAAGCTGTCATAAAAACATAAATGCCATTATAGATTTAACAAGACAGCTGTACATTAGACCAAAATATAATACTTCCCGTACTGATATGTGAAACTGCATCTATTTGCTAATTGCCAAAGTTTAAATGGTTCCCATTCAGTGAAAACTGGCAACATCTTACGTAAAAATAATGTAGGTATACATAAAATAGAACAGTAAGTACCTTAATGCACAAGTTACAAAGCCCATTCAAGAGTCTAAGTATAAAATCCTTATAAAGTATCGGGCAGCACTGCACTTTGCTGTACTAGTTATTTGCGAACTCACTCCAGTACCGAGAAATACTTGGCCATCAGGAAAACGATTCTAGGTCATCGACAGTCAGATCAGTTTCATTCGGTTGCTAGGACAACGAAAATGTTGAATACAAGATTTATTAATTAGTGCTCAAGTATTGAAATGTAACTTTTGGTAAAGTTAATATTACATATTTTGGAACAATGTTGAATTTGATACTGTGAATAGCGGTTAAGTTACCATTGATTCCTGGAAGACTTACTTATACTGCAGTATATTATCCCAATTATGGGATAAAAAAAGCATTCCACATTTCTTTAAACAACACTGCCATTCAAAATTCGTAAGTACAATTAACAAAAATACAGTCCTACATGATGAAATCCCATTGCAATCCAAATGCAAATCCTATCCACCTATATCCTATCCTAATTCACCTGCAATGCATGCTGCATCGTACAAAAACCAATGTTATCCTATTCGAGAAGTCAAAAGAGTCGGTCTGCCAACGACAATTTTTTCGCTAACCAAGTGTAAGTACCTTCAGAATTACATTCATCGTTCAATGACGGAATACATTTTCAGAAACCACAGTAACAGTAAAGTACAGCCAAAGCGACTGATCGCTTCATAGAGCTCTGATTGGCCCGAGGTGACCAAGTCAGGTCTGATTTGTTCGTTCATCAGATCTTTGAGTGTTTCGGTGGATACTTACTGTCGTCCTGTTTACGTGTGACACAAAATATGGTATTTAAACGTCTTCCGCAAGAGAACGAACGTTTGTGCTATACATAAGGGCGAAATTTTCCCGGTGTGCGGTAGTGAGTCCGAATCTGTTTGAGTACCAATATTTTGCTTGGAGCGACTACCTATCTGATCTCTTCAGTCCAGTGAACTACACAACACGTTATCCATGGTAAGACTGACAGACTTTCTAGCTTCTGATTAGTCGCAGCAGCTGCAGAAAATGTACAAATGACAGCTTTGTCAGAATCAGAGCATATATACCTAGATTATAGCTGTTTCCTTTGAGAATTACTTACGCACCATACGTAATAGTTTTCCGAATTGGCTGACTAGATCCAGAGATTTCCACAACGTCACAAACTTTAGGTACTTACTTCTTTTGTTTAGCTAAATGGTCACACATCCACAACACAACCTTGATCGATGAATCTGTGCGGCTGCTAAGTAGTAATTCTAATTATATTGCCACGTGAAAGAATGCACCTACGGGATAAGTATTATTTTGACGATTCTACATATTGCCCACGCAAACGAAGTCGCGGGCAACAGCTACTAACGAATAAAAAATAAAAAAGCCTTTACATACAACTTTACAAGTGCATACACACCCTCACGCACACACACATACACAACAAACACACACACAGACACACACACACACGCACGCACACATAATAAGATAAATGTTAATATATTTCATTTATTTTTTTTGTAAGTAATAAGTATAGATTTAATAAAACTAAACTAGGTAATAATGATAAGTACTGCAAACCTCTCCTACCTCTTTATGCTGTGCCCTACCGGGTCCATATTGTTTCTAATATATTGTTTAAACTTTATAAAAATACCACCTGTATTACATATGGAACGCAAATAAAGAATTGAATTGAAACATTTTGACTGCGTAAGTAAACTATACATTCTGTTAACTTATAATGTACGCAACTAAGCTTCTACCAAAAGAATTCAGTCAAACTTACCTTTGTCATACTGGAAAATCACGAATCTTAGGAACTACTTGATCCGATTTTAATAAATGATTGTGTTAGATAGCCTATTAATGAACAAAGGGCTACTTTTTATTAAGGTTCTCAAGTTACGCTGTATTATTATAACTCTTATTTTATCCAAACCATTAAGTAGATATTGTTGGACGGCTTCTTAACTTCAATATTCAGACTAGCATATTGGATTTCTACAAAAAAATCGAATACGTTTGAACCCAAATCAAAGCACGTAGATTCTTTATTTATTTATTTTACATTGACAATGTGCCCTCGTCTGCATATTACAATATACCCCAAAATTGTACAATTCTTTGAATAAACCTATACTACATATTAGAATATCTTTTGAATCCAAATATAATAATGGTTTCAAATCTAAATGATCTATTCGTCTATCGAGATTGATTCTATTGACTTGGAATCTTAAAAAGTTTGATTTTCCAGTAAGAACATTTACTAAGTATCTTAATTAATTATTCAAGATTAAGTAAATAATTGCACAAAGTATTCAATTGTAACATTGAGGGAGTCATTCCAAATATTAATTTCCTTTTAAAATCTTGGTAACTCCTGTAACTATAATTTAAAAAAAAACTGGCCAAGTGCGATTCAGACTCGCGCACGAAGGGTTCCGTACCATTATTAATAAAACGGACAAAAAAATCACGTTTGTTGTATGGGAGCCCCCCAAAATATTTATTTAATTCTAGTTTTCTCTCTAACTATCAAGGTTCATGAGATACAGCCTGGTGACAGACGGACGGACGGACGGACGGACGGACGGACGGACGGGCGGACGGACGGACGGACGGACAGAGGAGCGAAAACAATAGGGTCTCGTTTTACCCTTTGGGTACGGAACCCTAAAAACTTAATAATTCTATGTAAGATACGCAATGCTGTAGTTTAATAACAGATAAACGCATTTTTGTCTTTAATTTGATCCTCATTTTTAATAGAAAATTTAATTAAAATCTAAACTGATGAAATACTTGAGAGCCGTACATCAAAGCTTTGGAGTGCCCATAAATATAATTTACTTTAGTACAAGTGTGGATTTTAAGACTAAAGTGGTAAGGTTGAAATTTCTTTGTGAGTGGTGGCACAGTGGTCTCATTACCTGTAACGAGTGGCCATAACTTTCGCCAATTTAATTCTATCGTCGCATCGCTCATACTGTACTTGTATTTTTATGACGATCGAATAAAAATGTTCTTCTGTACGTATCTGAACGGGAAAGTTTCGAATTTCGTCAGATACAGATTTATAATCAATTATAATTGTATGATGTAAAAAAGTCGTGGTGGCCTAGTGGGTAAAGGACCAGCCTCTCAAGTATGAGGGCGCGGGTTCGATCCCAGGTCAGGCAAGTACCAATGCAACTTTTCTAAGTTTGTATGTACTTTCTAAGTATATCTTAGACACCATTGACTGTGTTTCGGATGGCACGTTAAACTGTAGGTCCCGGCTGTCATTGAACATCCTTGGCAGTCGTTACGGGTAGTCAGAAGCCAGAAAGTCTGACACCAGTCTAACCAAGGAGTATCGGGTTGCCCGGGTAACTGGGTTGAGGAGGTCAGATAGGCAGTCGCTTCTTGTAAAGCACTGGTGCTCAGCTGAATCCGGTTAGACTGGAAGCCGACCCCAACATGGTTGGGAAAAAGGCTCGGAGGATGATAATTGTATGATGTTAATTGCTTGTTTGCGGCTTGACAGAATAACACCCAAAGTACATACACATTAATGATAATATTTTCCATACATTGCCATAAAATTATACAATTGCTACATAACAACAATATTAAGGCAAATAAGATTCCCAAGGTATGATTCCTGTTTTTGTATGTATTTTTACTAAATAAAAGTATTACTTCGTCTATTTATTCATACAGGTAAAGGAATTGTGTCAGTAACAATTTTGTTGCGGCTGTCTCGTCTTACGAACGACACCGGGTTAGCAGGTGGCCGATAAGTTTCGGGTATTACTGGGTAAACGCTGTCATTCACTTCAGACAATTTTGAGCTAGCGGAGAATATTTTGTTATAGATAGGTATTCTGTTTTGAAATAAAAAAGATTTTCAATTATTTTATTTATTTAAAATAAATCCGTTTCCGAAAATCTTATTTCAAATATATAAAAAAATTCGTGGATATTCAAAACACGGATATATTTTGGTGTGTTCTTCATTGACAAACAATCTAATTCGGGATTGTTTAAGCAGTCGTAATGCGTAGCAATTTGCTACGTAAGCGTAGGCGTCGCTACGCAACGCTACGGCGTAGCGCAGCCCATTATTGGCATTAAATCTCTGGGAATATTTTCAGAACAGCATAATATATGAATGGCAATCTAAATTTAGCCATCGTAAAATTATGTTTTAGTGATAAAAAAATCGGGGAAGATATATTTTAATGCGTCCCATTTCATTTACCTCTATAAGGTAAAATAATAGAACTCATACGTTTGGTTTAGTTCACAGGTTTTTGGTTTGTAAACCTTAGATCGATAAAACAATTCAATATAAATACCCAAGTATATTTCCACAAGTCACTATCTAAAGAACCTTCTACCCAAGTTAAAGTCAGCAAAACTAATAATTGTAGTGTTTTATTGAGCACAATAACATGTAGTTTATCTGTTGCAATATCGCGAGAGAGAAAAATGTAACCTCAAAGCGGTTTGTTACGTAACTTCGTTGATTGTTTACTTAGCCCCCGAGCTGTCGCCGATAATCCCAAGCCTTATATCCAGTCGCTGGAAGATTTCTATTCTTGGAAATCCATACAGTGACATTTCTAGCGTATCGGATTATTTTGGAGCTAAAATTAGGTGAATTCTAGAAACTTTTGATTAATAAAAGAAAGAAAGATTACCTATTTTCTAACATATGTGGATTATTTGTTAGTTTTTTTTTACAACAGAGTTCAATTTAAGTTTTTACACATATATTTTTTGAGATAAATCGTTATATCATGACTGGGTCCCTCAAAAATTAACCTACAGGGTAAGACAACGTTATTCCCATTCCCAAAGCCGCGGCCGTTAATGAAATGTCAGAAAAATTCATTAATTACAAAAGGCTAGAGCGATGAAACTGATTGTATCTGTGTTTGTAATTGTGGGCGCGACAGGATTGTCTAAACTTTAATTATGTTTTTGTGGGGCATTCCAGGTGAGGTTGGTCTACGATATAAACTTAGAGCGGTCGTAAATGTTAAAGATATATTAATATAATTTACGAATCAGTGCATACACACTTAGTTGCCATTGTCTTTAGTAATAGTACGTGCTTTCAAAATGAACGGGTGAAATTCTGTTAATTTTCTAAAATTCCTATTGAACTTGGCAGCGTTCACAGATAAAAAAATGTTATGTTTCAAGTCGGTTAATGGTAGTTAAATCTGTGGGTGCTAACGCCCATCGACCTTTGTTTATCAGTCTCGGGAAGGGCTTCACTTAAATTTCAATTTACACAGCGGTGGACGTCAAGTGGGCTGAACAGAAAACTTCAGCTTTACAAGTTTAATTTTTGCTCTCCAGCGTTTATAGGAACAAACAGATATTACAATAGAATTAATATTTACTTGCTTACTTTGTGTTGTGAACTGTTGGTTTGGAAAAAGTGAGAGGAGTTTTGTTTAGCTGTTTCTCTACTGTTATTTAACTTTTTAACCTACTTACAAAAGCGGTTCCAGGAGATACTGTTTGTCTCTATAATTTATGTGACTTAATTTTGTTATTTTTTCAAGGAATTTGATGGCAAGATAAACTAACAGAAATCAACTTCAAGAGAGATGGAAAGATTTTTACGTAAAGAAAATATTGCGCTTTTCCGAAGTCTATTTATTATTTTTGATTTCTTCTTTTACCCTGTCTTGTTGTTCCCAGAATGCGGCAAGCGTCGTACAATAGGCGTAGCGACAAAGCGCATAGTGGGCGGCGTGGAAGCGTCTCCGGGTGACTGGCCCTTCCTGGCTGCCATACTTGGTGGACCTGAGGAAGTTTTCTACTGCGCTGGCGTGCTCATAGCTGACCAATGGGTGCTTACTGCTGCGCATTGTGTTGGCAAGTGAGTATGGCAAATCTATACATATAATCGGTAGAGAAGTCATTTTTGTACATTGAAAAAATAAAAATAGCCGGCATGTTAAAGGATGACCAAGAAGATCCATTTTACCACTTTTGGAATTCTTGTTAAGTAATATACAGCGACAAAAGCAGGAATAAAAAATCTAAAACTTGGTTAACGAACTTCTGCCCAATAATATTATGACGCATCGTGACACACGAATGATATCGGAGATAAATTTAATTGCATTGTGTTGAACTAGTAATTGGCAGGCCATAAGCTTAATTCAAAAATGAAAACTGGTCTTGAGAATACAATTATAAAATCGCTTTAGACCTATATCAGGCTACATGTATCCACTTCTTCCAGCCACACGGACGTGAACGGCTGGACGATCCAGTTGGGCATCACGCGGCGTCGCTCGCACGCCTACTACGGCCAGAAGGTCAAGGTCAAACGCGTGGCGCCCCATCCGCAGTACAACTCCGGCATCGCTCATGATAATGATATTGCGCTGTTTCAGGTATACACACTTTAGATATTTTTAGGGCCCATTTATTGGTACAATTTTTGTTGTGATTGTTTTAGGGTAAGATTGATAGCCTGTCTGTATACGTCCGTCAAACTTGGAGGGTAGCTTAGCCATATTTACAGAAAAAAGTCGTAAAAACTATCTTTTCCCTCAGTTTCTGCCAAGCCAGTTTTCTTCTTTCTGACAAAGGTTTGGTAGAAGGAGGAATCCGTTTTGCCACAGTCTAAGTTTTCATCACATCTATCCCAGTAAATAGACCGCAAAACATTATCTAACTGAGCCCTATTTATCCTAGCTATCAGTCCGAGTCCGCTATCACGAGCAAGTGTCTCCAGTCTGCCTCCCTCCCGCCAACCGTGTGTTGAAGCCTGGCACGCTATGTACCGTCATCGGCTGGGGAAAGCGGGACGATAAGGAGTGTAAGTATCCTTATGTACTACTTGGTTTATCTTAGAAACTTCTAATATGTAATGCTGGAGAGTTTCGCATTGTTGGTTAGAATGTCTTAATTTCTCGAGTATACTACTAAAATGCAATGGGACTACCAAAAGCATTTAAAATCTGGCTAGGGGTCGTAAAATTGCAAGACTTTCGTCAATTAATTTATAAGCTTTATATAAAGCGTAAGGGTAATTAGGTACCTACCCATGTCATTGATTCACGCAAAAAAATAAGCTACAACTATCTTTAGTTGGCAACTTCGGCTATTAAATGCACACTTCTTACAAAACTTCGTCTTTCTTACCACAGTATCAGAATACGAGCCAGCAGTAAACGAAGTGGAGGTACCAGTCCTGAACCGGGACCTGTGCAACCAGTGGCTTGAACATCGCGACCTTAACGTCACGGAGGGCATGATCTGCGCCGGCTACCCTGAGGGCGGCAAGGATGCTTGTCAGGTACTGTATTGATGACTCTGCTTATGTGTATCACCTAACTGAATGGCGGTCCGTAACTATCTTCATATCACAGGTAAGCACATGTGGCTCATTCGCCTCGGGCCTGTGGCTCAAGCTGCTGATGCTTAAAAATGGTCTTAGCGCAGTAATTCTAACTATAGGTACTATACTGTAATGTACTGACGAGTAGATACATGTGACTAATAAATAGGTACTCAATATTTTACTCTGATGTGGTATAGTTTTCTAAATCCTAACTTGACTGTAGGTATCTTATGAACGGAAGTCCCACAAAGTGTAGCTCTTACAAAATGTAATTATTTACTGTAGGAACGTTTAATTCTAAGCATTGTTCAGAAACCATAAACTTCTAAGAATAGCTCGCTTTATGGTCAGTCACTCCCCTTTTCTCAGGAAGTCTTATTAACGCCAAAGAGGGCTTTTATTTACATTGACAATACAACTAAGCGCTAGTTAAATAACATTACATCAAGTTAACTAAAAGCAAGTTCATGGAGAAATCAATAAACAAGTCCTTCTGTACAACATTATGTATTAAGTACCTACTTGTAATATATTGAGGCATAAAGTAAGTATATACCATGCGATAAGGACTAGTCTCTGAAGTCGTAGTAAAAGTTGTACAATAACAATAAATAAAACATACTTAATCTTCTAATTGTGGTTTGGCAAAACCCGTGATATAGAGGGTACCTAAACTAATATTATTATTTCTCAGAAGCCAAATAAAAAACTTCAGGAAAACCTCTCAGCACACTAATAAAGCCGTCAAGAAAGCATCGCAGAGCAATAAAACTAAAAAACTCCGTAATACGTCGCCCAAGCAAATATTTGTTCAGCCAATAGGTAAATCCAATGAGTGGGTGCGATGGAACTCTTCGACAATAAACAGCTCTTAGCTAGTTGCGACCAAGGAGGTATTTACTCCGCGCGCCCGAATTCAGCCGACTTCCTTTATGAACGCTACACTTTAATGGTTCAGTGAAGCGACCTAATATCGAGCCCAGACTTTATGTAGTTTTATAATGTTGTGGAAATGGTATATTTTGTAATATTGTGAAATATGTTACATTTTTCTCTGGGAAATTGTAGATAAAACTACATCATGTCCCTTTCTGGTTGCTTAATAAGGATCGAAGGTTTTTTTTACAATTTTACCATTAGTGTGCAGTGACGTGACCATAAGTAATTCGGGCACTTAAAAAAGGGTCGGAAATGGAACCATGAAACAATGTTTCCCACGTTCAATATAAATCGCTGATTGAGCAATTCAGGATTCGGTAGTTGCTTGTTTAGCCGACGATGCTGAACGTTCATTCTCATGCTATTTTTATAGCCGGCTAAAAACTAGTTGATACGAAATACCTTAAATCTTTGTGGCATACTTTTGTACAAAATAGCCTTTCACTTTTACGCAAAATTCAGTTTTTACTTTCAATAAAATTATACACCCTAACTTTTAAGTATTAAAGCTACTATCATCTGTTTTGAATATAAAATTGATGGTCCAGACCCTAGACTTAACACGTAACACGGGATCAAAATTAAATTGTAGCGAGTCAGCAGTTTGTTGGCGTGACAATGAATATATACGAAGGGCGACGGCTACCGATGTGTGGACAATAACTGACAATACCTAAGCTCTGCTGACGCAGCGGATCTATGGGCTGGTTCAATATTAGCCTTATTTTATACACTAGAAAGGGACATGATTTATAGTTAGGTACATTATATCAAGTAAAACTACAACCACGTAACAAAGTCAAGAAGAAAAAAAATGGGAAGTGTCTCGAATGATTAAGAAAATAGACTATCAATCAAATTTTGAAAATAGACTAGCAGTCTTCCATAGACATAAAGAAGTTTATAAAATCCCTCCAGCATGTACTTTAAAGAGGAAGAGTCATCAAATTGAGTTCCCCGTTAACGATACTTGAGCCGTGACGATGGGATAAGGAAAAACAAGTCAATTTCTCCAACGTAGTCAGTTGATTTGATGTGACAGCAAATATTTGTTTCCTTATTGCAGTCAATTCAGATGGAATCTGTTGCTTTATTTGGATTATGGACTTCCTTCGACTTAGATCTAATAATTGCAAATACAAAAATGTTCGAATAGATCAAGTTTTGAATTAGAAATGAAATAAATTGTGCTAACAGTTTATCGTTTACTACCTCTAATTTGCAGGGTGACTCAGGCGGGCCCCTGCTGTGCAAGGACCCCGACGATCCCATGCGCTGGTACGTGGGCGGCATCGTGTCGTGGGGCATCAAGTGTGCGCACCCGCGCCTGCCCGGCGTCTACGCGTATGTACCCAAGTTCATACCCTGGATACACCAGCAGATCGCGCACTACAACGACGATAACGCCAAGTCAGAAGACATCTAAGATGGAAAATACGTGACATCACTTGCGAATATATAAAACACAAATGAAGAGGAATATTTCCCAAACATGAAATTAGCGACAATATTTATACACTTACCTTTTATATTGTTTTAAAACTTTATACACATTCGAAGATAGTAATGAAAATAATTATACTTTTAGAACTTAAGTAGTGAAATCAAGCTCATAAAATATTGTAATTTATTATTCTTAAGTGGTGTCAATGTAAACTTGACAATAAAAGACTCCGCACGTTTTGCGGAGCACTAAAATTATGACAATAAATGTTTTATAATGACAATAAATTAATTAATGATGACAATAATAAAACAATTACTTATATACAATCGTAACATATGGTAGGTAAGTCAATTTTTCAAGAAAATCTAAATAATTGACAATAAATATATACACGAGTTCCGGCTCTATGTTGTGTCTTGGGGAGTTGACTTAAATATTGCTTTCGACTACGTACGACATATGGCTAAATATTTTCACATATCACTCGTATATCGCGTGATGTAAATTATTTGAAGCTGTGATAGTAAATCATTTATTATGAAGCGAACAAGTCGATATTGTATTAAAGTTTACCCGTGACTTGAGAGTTCACTTTACATTGTGGCTGGGCGCGCTCGCGTCCCTCGATACTTTTTCTCGGGGTAGTCAGTCATTATATCGGTGACCTAGATATTAATTATAATAATTATATACATACATATATATGAAAAATCTGTTTTAAAATTTTATATGTAAGCTGCTTTTATAAGTAATGTAGTGTTCTCGAAGCTTTAGCAGACTTTTAGGGAGATTGATTTAATATTGACTTTCTTTTCGTTATTTTCTATTCTGTGTTAGTGAATAGTGGAGGGTGGTCCTTATACGCGACGCGTCTGTGGACGACGCACGAATGTGGACCATCAAATAACTTAAGTGTATGTTTGTTTGATGTTTGATGTTAGTAGTTTAGGGGAAAGTGCTTTTATAGAATAAAAATAAATCCCATTCACATGGATGCAGGTTAAAAAAATAAATAATAGATGATCACTGTTTAATAAAATATTGGTGGTAAAATATGCTGTTCTAAAGTTCTTCCTTAATGACAATAAATTATAAAATATGTTGAGTTTATATAGGTGCGATATAATCGTCACAAATGAGGAATATACATAAATAATAAACAAAGACAATAAAATTTAAATAAAAATTGTTTTGTGACATTTGGTCGAACGGTTCAACAATGTGAAGTCAAAATGCTACTCGGCAATGACAATAATAATTTTTGACAATATATTTACCAACAGATGTAGTATAAGCTTTGTTGTTATACAATTTAGATACTTCTGTTTCAGTATTTCGTAAGTAGTGTGACTTTTTTGAAAACCTTGAAATTAATGGATCTTGTAATTATATTAGTGAAATAGCTTTAATAGATTTTAAGAGATCATAATATTATTAGATAACAGTAGACGTAGGTGTGGTAAACAATTTTTAAAGTTAGGAAAAAATATACTTAGTTCCTTTTATATGGGTAATATTTTAATTTCTCGTATGGTCTGTAGATATCCTGCGGTCCTTCGGGGTGTCTTAAGAGACGTGGTTATAGCACAAAGCTATGCTCAACGTAACATAGGTATATTTATTATAAGTATAGAATGAAGGACATTATGCGATTATCGATGTGAACATGAATTATTTTACAACTAATTTCAAACACATAAAAAATATCACTTCAAAAATGTCTAAGGGTCCGTTCAAACAGACCGGAGCCGATCGGCTGCGCGAGCATTAAAGAGCATGCAATCGGAGCCAAACGTCAAGAAAAAGTGTGCGATCGGAGCCGGCCGGCTCCTCTTATTATTTCACACCGAGCGCCTTCGAGCATTCTTAATGACAACAAAAGCAGTGCACATCCAAAAATAAACCTTAATACAAATACTAAGTACTCGATTTTCAACGCGTTAAGAATTTGCTCTTCTCTCCGAGCCGGTCTGTCTGAACGGACCCTTATGCTGACTCTGCAGAATAGCTCTCTGTTTCTGCATTTTAGAACAAACTAAAGTTTGTGCAGTATACAGGGTGTGTCGTTCACAATGATATTAAATCCTATCGCATATACTTTATGATATTCTATGGCGAATTGTAAAAAAAATAACCTAACCCATTCAGTGGTTTAACCACAGGAGTCATTTTTCGTTTTTATAATTTACAACATCATTGTGTAAAGCAAAGGTAAAGTTAGGAGTGTCGAATGTTTTGATCAGTTGACAGCTGTCAGTTTTCAAGGTAGAATTTCAGTTGTTTGTAATGACTGACTTTTATATGGTGTTCTAATTTTCGCACATTTTTATTGTTTACTTTGTTTGAAAAATTCATTTTTTTTTTATTTTTACGTATTTTTCTTTTTTCTTTGTGTTAATCGACATATATTAACCAGTATATTAACGCATTTAATTTAATGTGTTTGTGAACGACTCACCCGATGTAGGCTGCGGAACGATAATTTTAGACTATTGAATTTTATAATTGTAAAGTATATAATATATGAACAAATATAGTTCATGTTCACATCGAGATAAATACATATATAATTCTACATTTACATGGAAGTATGGTTGTTGACTTCTTATGAGTCTCCTTTTCAACTCGAGCTTTCAATTAGTATTACGAGAGTAAAATATATATTTGTCAAAACAAAATATATCAGGTGTCTAAATTATCAGTTTTGTTAATATAAAAGGAGTTAGGTTCAAAAAAATATTTATTAGAAATAAAATGTCGGACTTATCCTTTTCTATGTAGTGACTGAATTAAAATAATTTGATTATGAGAACAGACTGAAAAAAACTATAGAACCCAAATAATGAGGCAGTTGTAAAGTACCCATAGCCAAAATGTTTATAATAACTAAATTAAAATATTTTGTCTGTTCTCGTTTTCATTAAAACTAGGTGTAAAAAATAGCTAGTAAGTTAGGCTAGTTATACATAAATAAATTAGTATCTATTAGGGCCATGCTTTAGTGTTCTGTGACATCTTATGATACTTGTGATCTCTGCATTATGAACTCTGCATTATAGTACTCAGTATGTTTGCTAAGTTTATTTTCCACTCGCCTTTATGATTGCAACTTTCTAACGACATTTCTTTTAAGCACAATTTCTTCTATTTAAATAAATATTGGGTGAACTGGGCGGTGGACGTGGTAGCGTAGAAGTACAAAGACTGATAAAAGAACGAAGTAACACTTATTTATGTATGAACATCAATTTCCACCAACCGGTGGCGAGGTGCATAACATTCACTTGATATTTGACTTTATCTCCACTTCCCCTAATTTCAATTCACAGATATACATACATATATTTACAAAAAATATAACAGAATAACTCGATTCAAATGGGGATGAACATCACTTTTACTATGATTTAATTTGAAACAGGCGAGCACTTTTCATTTGTTCTAGTCTGTCCAAGTAACTTCTGTAGTAGCGAAGCTTACTTTATAGAGATGTGTCTCAAACGATACTAAGTTCGTTAATGAATTATAAATAAACATAAAAATGCATTGGTATTTGGCTTTATATAGAACATGTGTGGAATATGCATGTTCAGCTCTAAATGTTTATATGAACGTAGTCTTACATGTTTAAATGTACATGTATTGCGTATATTGTATACTGTTGTAGATTATAATTGCTGTTGGAAAATAAAATCTATGGTAGACTAAATTGTGTCGTGTTCAAAGCATATCTTCTCCGAGTCAGCAGGTTTGACTCCAACCCATAGTGATAGGTAATAAAATTATTAGATACATACGTATTTGTAAAGAAATAGTGACTATCGTAATTAGCGACAATAAATATTTTGATAATGAACAAATATATATATAATTCTAAATTTCTACTGGTTACATAGTGGTTAAGTTTTCATATAATATGAATAGTACGAAGGAGTTGTTTGTAACAAAAAATATTAAGTTGCACCTACGAAAGTGATGAAGACCTAACCACTAAATATCCCTGAACTTTATATAAAGCTTGGAACTTGAATTACTATGCTTTATTCAACTTAATTTACTTACTCAGTCCCATCGAAGCCATGCATTTCAGGCTAAAATAACGGTTGTGTATTTTTAATGTTTAGTGGTGAATACGTCACTAGTATGACGTCACTGTTTAGTGCTCGCATCGGTGTACACTGGCCCCTATTGAATGTTGATCGTTGTAGAAAAATATTTATTAGAGACTAATGAGTATTTCTTTCCTCTTTATATACTGTATACTAGCTGTAACTCTTTATTTTACAAATTTAACCTGTTAGTACACTGCCAATGAAATACTTATCTGATAAGGTTGATAAACTTACCATACTAAGAAAATTCATGTGTTTTTCAGAATCTATACAGGCTGGTCCTCGAATGTTGTTCATTTTAGATTTATAAGTATGGTATGAGAATTATTTCATTGGCAGTGTGCAATATTTGATTTGAGACTCATTTCGAATTTGTTGAAATCTTTAGATATTTTTATACCTATGTAAGTCTTACGAAAGCTTAGATATTGTCAATTTCTCGCCAACGAGTATTATATGCGAAAAATATCAATTAAAATCAATTACACATATTTCGTATCTTAATTGATTGATTTTACGTATCTCTTACTAAAAATAAATATCTCTTTCGATCTATCGAGACATCAACTAGCTTATTTTTTATAGTAAGAGATATTTCTAAAGTAGTCAAAGACAATAAAAGTGAAGAGACAATATATCGATGGAAGACAATTCCGTAGTCTATTATTTTGTTGAATTTCTGTATATTCCCAAATTCTAGACTTATGAATCAACCTTCGTAGTTTAGATATTTGTCATTAAGAAATTAGATTGGAGTAATATAATTGGGACTAGGGTAATGTGATAGAAAAATAGTTACAATAGTAATTGTCTTTGTCAAAATTATAGTTATTGTAGAAAAGTTTTGTCTGTCAGGACTACCATTATTTTTTTCTTAAAAAACCGTCATCTCATCTGCATATGTATAGACTTTGTTAAACCCCGAATAGCTTTAGTCCCAACTCTATTACTAAAATCTACAAAAAAAATATAATTATTTAGAAACGTAATAGATACGCACAAGTTACTCTGTACTATAAAGCCAGTATTTTAGATTTTGGTTTATATACAAACTCATTACTGTGGAATACGTGTTTATTGGTGTTACGTGTTAGGGAGGTGTTGCTTTCACAGCTCTTTGTGATTCCTGTTTTTATACGATCCTGTAAACTTATGTGCTTCATATAATTAGTGTTATCATAATTAATTGTAGTTTTGCAGTCTTATGTGATTTGTTTTGGTAAAGATTTTGGTGTTGCTAATTACTTGATTAAGGCGTCCAAAACCATTTGTAACACAGTTAACCAAGTATAAAACCCAACCTCTATAAAGAGCCAAAAAAACAGTTATCTAATAAAGTCACGAAAAGGATTGCACAATTTAAATATTATTTTTTTGGTATGTACAAAAATTGCCACAATCTTTACCAAAGCCATAGTTTTGAACTGATTCTCACAAATTGGACATAATATGAGTACGTCATACATAAGTGTATATAAGTCCTCAGGCACGGTGGAGTGATGACTTGCGCAAGACGGCTGGCAGGAGCTGGATGCGAGAAGCCGAAAATCGATCTCAGTGGCGTGCACTTGGAGAGGCCTATGTCCAGCAGTGGACTGCGATAGGCTGATGATGATGATGATGATGATACATAAGTGTAAGGTTGTTGAGTTGTCTCGTACAGAACATTTAGTATCGTCGTTAGTTTGTGGCGAGCTCCGCGTGCTTCTACCCCTTTGTGTAGCTTTTACTTTGTTCCTCAAGCTTCAATTAAATATTATAATAAATTGCGAGTGTTTTCATTTATTCTTACTTACAAAAATATACTATGTTTATGGTAAAAGGGAATATCTTTTAAACATAGCATCCCTTGTCCATGGGAAAGAGGCAGCATTTTTCAAACATTAAGGAGGGTGCTTTTCAATTCTTGACAGGGTAAAATTCTGAAGGATTTCAATAACGTGTTAAAAACGACTTTCTATTATACATATGGCAGGCACTGAAACATTAATAGCTATCACTTTAAAGGAGTCGCAAATTTGAAAAGATAGCTAGGTAGGGTAAGTTCTAATTCACAATCAAACGACAGTATAATTGAATTAATATTTTACTAATGGATACAATATAGTTACATTAATCAACAATAGGTATAAATAACTTGGCGTTAGCCACTACCTACTTAGACATGGTACATTCCCTATACACTTTCGGGCTGATAATGAGACGGGTGATCAAATGAATGGCGCCAACATCGCCTACAACCTTTTTCAAACAAAAAAAGTAACATTTATAAGGCCTTTTATTAAAGGCGATGACGGCACCCATATTAATTATAGCTACTGTTGAGAAAACTATGATAGGTAATTTCGATAATGCATTGTCTTACCCAACAGTAACTATGTAGTTACACGAGACTTACGCTTTGGATAGTTAAATTGATGAATCTGCGCTAAAACTGAGATGTACTTCTACGCCGAGATTATTTTGTAGGCTGAAGTTTATTTTCAACGAGAAAGTTTATTAACAAAGAGGAACGAGAAAGAGAGACACAAATCGACTAAGGACTTGTCTGACCATGAAAATTCATCTTAAAAGAAACATAAGTATCACAATAATAAAGATTCATATATAGAGATTATAAAATAAACCAGCGTTGGATAAACTTCAGCCTTTTTTGTTTAATTTTATTTGAACTAATTAGATGTAACTCGTGAAATACAGCTACAATCGAGTAATGACTAAACTAAATTATTTAATACACAGAGGATCGTTTTGAAGGAATACTGGTTGCATTAAGTTTATTTCGAAATTATTGAGTTGTATTTATATTTAGGTAATTGAGTTTCAATGATTGACTTTGTTAATTACTATTTCAATTGACTCTTTTATGCAGGAAGTTAATGATTATTTAGTAATTGATGATTTTTAATTTCAACTTTTAAGTTTCATTAATACATTTGGCGTAAATGAAGTCGTTAATTACTAATGTGTTATTACCAAAAGGTATCTTTTTTTTACCAGTAGCTACCTAACAAAACGGCCCTCTTATGAAGCATGAGTCTAAATTAAATTGTTCGCGCACAACATCCAAGTTCAGTCTTGAGTATTTTCTCTAAATTGACTAATCGATTGATCTGTTACAGTAATTATTACATTTACACACGACTTCAAAGTAAAATAAGTAACACAACGCATGCTAAGTATGTTTACATGTAAAATACGAATATACCTACTTAAAAATTAATATATTACAATTGTGAATGTGGTGATGGAAAACTATATGCAATGTCTATGGTGATGTACTATGAAAAGTATTATGAGCATTTAATATTCATTATTTAAAAAATAAGATCTAATCGTAACATAAGCAATTTTATTCAACATAAAAAAATATATTAATAAGTCAAAATATTAAATAACAAACTAGGGTAAACTTACAGTCTCAATAGAGGAGTATTATGACAATCACGTTACCTATAACATTGAGTATAATATCGTACATACAGCTGCGTACGCGCGGGAGCGATGACGTCACCGCACACAAAAACATTCCACTACCTGAATTATTCATCTACTTTCCATAATGTTCGACATTAATATCTACAAAACTAATACATAAGTAACGTTTTAGTTATTATGACAATGAAGAAATAAAATCCTAAATGTGCATAAATGCCTGAAGTTTCAATATAGTTATAATGTAATACTGATTACATACAAAATTGGTCCATATCTGTCACACACCTTGTTAACGATAAAAAAAAAACAACTTTAAATACAAAGTATAAATATTACATGAGGGGGTTTTAAAAACCGTTCAGGCCCCTCTCATATCCATTAATATAGGCCTATAATAATTTTCTATAGCAAATTAAAGTCGTTGTCAAATCGCGAAGGAAATACAAGAAGAGCATGTGAAAGATATAGTCCTAATTTAACACCCGACCACCACCGTAAATATCATAGACGTTAGTACAAATTGACAGTACACAAGGCTTTATACAAACAACTATACAATATACAAATGAAACAATAAAATTCTTTAGCCAAACACCTACTTCAACAATTACTTTATAAGTATACATCTAAACAAATGTGTTAAATCATTTAGTTTTTTATAAGAAACAGTCTGGTAGTAAACAATTTTCCTTGGTAAACGTAATGTTTATTTTATCGACTTGACAAAAGTCGATAATTGGTTATCGACATGGTATATAGTTGACCAGATACTTGTACAATATATAGCTTCCAAATATCAGTCTAGTTAGTACATATTATTGTCGACTAACGAAGACTAGTCGATTTAATGGTTCTCCTAAACTTGGGCCTAACTATACACTAATTTTAAATTAATAATGTGCATCTTAACCCACCTTTTTAGGAGCCTTCTTTTTCAACTCACTGTATCTTGTTAACACATTGTGTAAACACATTTTGTTTAAATCATAAAACTGTGATCCAGACGATTTCTTACGCAAATCAATATACTATAGTACAGTGTTACACATATAAATATAAATGATTAATAAAATAATATTTTTATCCGTTAAAATAACACATAAATCTAGTAACTACTATGTTAATAGAGCCTCAAGGCAGATTGCTTTACAGATAAAATATAACATTTTATATCAACAAATTATTTAGAGTGGTGATTAGTAAGTGGCTGTTTAAGGTACTTTTCAAGTATATTCTAAAATAATATTAAGTCTCTTAAGCCGTAGAAGCAAAAAATATGTTTTTCTACAGAAGTTTGACTTCAGTATCCAATAAAAAGAGTACATAATTTCCTGTTTGTCTAATATAATTTAAAACTCTATTTTCATACATTAAACAGCCACTAAACAATACCCTGTATAGGAAAATCTATGATTTCGATAACATATCAGTGGCGACGATATAAATTCATTTACTTAAATTTAATGATATGAAGCAAGCGCAAAGTTTACCAATTTCAAACAATTTAAAATGTTTCATATTTTTTATAATAATATAACTACTATGCTCTACATGCTTAGCCAAGATATCAAATTAATGTCGATAGTTGATTTGACAGTCCAAGTTACCACTGAACACGTCATAAGACCAATTAAGGTGTCTGCCCACTATCCCGTAGCATACCATGACCGTACTAGGACCGTTTCAGACAAAAAACTATTCTTTGTATTGAGAAGTATGAAACTATGCCCACTAGACCGTTCCGTCACCGGCCGACACCGTAGCGTGCCATGCACGGGCCGTCAACTATTCGTCGGAGGGAATATTTTGCCGGTGCGGATACGCTACGTGCATGGCACGCGACGCTGTTAGACCGCTGCGCGCAGGCGGCTAAACGGTGACTGACCGGGGAGTCCAGTGTTTTCATTCCTCTTCCTCTTCATCAAAAATGATAGCAATCATTGCCAGTTGTTCAATCGTTCGTTTCCTTATAGCCATAACTATTTCAATATTTTACCACTCTTACGTGTCTACGCAACACTGATATTTGTACGAGAATTAACCGATGCTTTACAAGGGTATTGAAAAAAATCCTGCCGTGTTGCATACGGGCATCATACAGATTAAATACGGGTTGTAAACGGGTTCAGAACGCTGTCGGCCCGCTTCAGTGGGCGAAATAGAGCGTATCGGATGGCTTTCCGTGCTGGATACGTTCCTATCACGGTCATGGTATGCTACGGGATAGTGGGCAGACACCTTTAATTTTAAGGGCCGGTCACAAACATACATTCTAATTTCAACATTATTACCATACAACTAAGTAATATTTTCACTCATCACCTAAAAATATCGTGCCGCGGCATACAGCCGGACGGTGGCCGGCCCTTATTCCATCATCTGTCGACTTAATACGATGTCTGTGCTAAAACCTTCGATACTTTTCAGTCGTTAAATAGCCTCTTTCGAGAAAATATCACGTACACAATGTCTACCGCTAACAATATTGAATCGAACGTTAAAAATCTTTGGTGTGTTGAGTATAGTTGACTAAATTAGTATTTAGTCGATGTTTTTAACATTCACACTTCTTATTACGCTACATTGTAGTTACCGAGTATGATTTTTTACGCAAAATTATGAGTACTTTTGGGCGGACAACCGACTCCAATAAATTTTATCTTTTATTATAAACTAAGCTTTCAATGCTATGATATTATATTGATTATGAACTAGGCTCATGTTTTGAGCTGAAGGTTGTCAAGCGGTTTTGATTAACAATAATCGCTCATTTGGTTGAAAGACGTGGAAATATTAGTCAAAAGCGATCGACGATGCATTTGGCTTGAAAAAAAAAGAATTTTTTGACAATCATATTTTTTTATCGGTATTAATTTAGTACAATATCAGATTTATCATGATTACAGTAGGGATGTAGGTAAGAATGAGAAACTGAGAATAGGATCATTAAATCTTGTGAATAAAAAATCGCGTCTCGCTAATATTTCTGAAACGATTATTTCATTTACACTGTAGTCGAAAATTCCTTCGCTAACAAGGACAATATACGATATAATTAGCAAGTTATTTATACATAGTTATTTGTCGTTCGTCATTGTTAAGATAGAGATATTTAATTAACAAAGTGACTCTAGATAAGCAGTATTTTTTATGAATTTGGATCGGAATGGACAACCTTAAATTAATAGATTTATTGGACTGATAAGATTTGTAAAGATTTGGGAAGTGTGCAGAAATAGGAAGATCGGAGAAATGACAAGACTCGAGATGTAAATAAAATTGATAGTAGTAAGTCACACACTTCCAGGTACATTCTGAAAAATGCACAAGTTTCAAAACGCGTATTATTTGAACATTAAATCGCTATTCTGGGAAAAAATATTTTCATAAATAAACTCCACGCAATAAGTAAATAGAAGAATCTAAAAGTATGTACAGGGAAGACTAGGGCAAGATGTAAAATTTGCATTTTTACGAATTTGACCCTTATAACAATAGCAGAGAGATTCAAAAATAGATTTGTAAGGGACAACAGTGCTACATCAACATTTTGTTTTAGTCTTTCAACATTCGCTGTTTGGATTCGACGTTTAGGCCTCTAACTAAAATATCCTTTTATACTTAAACTCAATCATTCCCAAAATAATGATTGGAATTGCTTTGAACGCAAAAATCTTATCTATGCAATTTCTTTACTACACGAAAACAACATTTCAAACGTTTCGGACTCCCTTATTTCAATTACACTCTCATAATAATACAATTTGGTAATTTAATTTAAAACCAGTAAGATACACCATTTACGGCATTTTAGCTTTACTTAGTCATCGTATAAATTTGAGTTTGTCCTAATTTTCTACATATGTATTTATAAAATTTTATAAAACTGTTTTATTGCGCTAGTACAGCGAATTTCTATTTTGCTGTAACTAATTACCAATCAATGAAATTACATTTAAAAAGGCTCGGGTGTAAAAGAATTGTACAAAACGCTAAAAGGTAACTTAGATCTCTAAATTATATAGTAACCATTAATTTATTTCGCTTATGCATCGCTATCATTCTCGCACTGTTCACATTTTCACGACAAACTTCTCAGAGAATAATCTAGAAGTCCGTGCTGTCGTAACCGACGGGTGTAAGCTCAAGGAATAATGAACCGTATAGTTACCGCGGCAGGTCTAGTTGGACTGCTGGATGGAGGCGAGGAAGGCGGGGTCCACCGACGCCACCTTCGCCGTCAGGAACGCGTGCATGCAGAACAACAAGCTCTGCAGGATCTGACATTCTAATTCCTGGAAAACATAGAATTCGACCCGTTATGTTGAAATTTATCATTACTTTGCTAAGAAAAGAATTCTTCTTCATATAAAATTATATTTACCTTAGTTTCTATAACTTTGGTCTCCGAGTCTTGGAAGTGTAGTTTGAGTTTCGATTTACCGTCATCGCTGGACCCTCGGAGCTGAGAAAATCTGAGAATATAAATGCAAACTGAATATATGTGTATAGTTACTACAAACAAAGGTACATTTCGGATACGGGTGACCTAGACTGACTTGTCAGTGCATAGAAAGAGTCAGCGCTGCCCTCGATTCTGACTCTTTGCAACTTTTTGTTTGTAACTTGGCTTTGCTAGTTGAAGATTTTCTATCGGTAATGCGGGACGAGTTGAACACAGTACGCAGTTATCTTTGAAGTCCCCCATCCAAATAAATAAGACAAAAAAAGACAGTATCAATATGATCAGCAGCGGGTACCTGTACGCCCAGACGGGCTTGGCGCCGGGCGTGCCCTCGCTGAGCGAGAAGCCGGCCGCCCAGTCCAGCGTCAGCCCCGCCGCGCGGCCCATGTGCACCACCGTGAACGTCTTCTTCTGCAACAATATACATATATATTTTTTGAAAACCGTAGTTTAATATAATACAGCCGTTTTGCAGTTGGTGTGGTGTGCTTTAGAGTTCCATTAATCGATTCCATCAATTGTCGCATCAGGTCTTTTTGTGCGTGCGTGTCGCGCATCATCAGCGCGAAATAAAACGCTTAGTGTTACTCAAGACCACTGACCTCTATATATAGAGGTCAGTGCTCAGGACGCACAATTAAAACTTGATATTATAAAACTTTTTCGTGATCATCTATCAACGGATTTGTCAATGACGTTTGAAATTCGACATCATTGACATATTATGATTCTAAGCTCGATGTTCGACATCAATAACCAAAAATATAATCGTTATCAAAGTTGTCTCTTGGAATAATTGCACAATTAAAATGTATGGAGACGGTAAACATGTGTGTACAATATGGCATACACCCGGGTGTGCTGATGTGCCGCCAACTGCAAACTTTTTCTATAGACAGGCAAGCGGTTTCATCATTTACAAAATATTTGAAATCTTTACAAAACTACCATATTCTGGGTGATTGTTGACATGTACACGTACTGGTTTAGCGTCGTGTGCAGCGCATAATGTTACCGATAATTATTTCCATACAAGAGGGCTTGTCGGTATCCTTCTCCGTGTGAGAGCAGGCCTGTGCAGTGGGACGATAGAGGGCTTGTCGGAGGCAGAATAGTTTAATAGGCAGTCGTACATACTTTTCATTTCAATAGTAAATATTTTTTGCCTGCAATGGAAATTTACAGACCTATAATATGATAGGTATTATGTTTGTCACTGCAGCGCTGCGTGGTCCGCGCGCTGGTGCTGGCGGGCGGCTGGCACCACGGCACGCGGCTGTTCATCCGCAGCCTCAAGCGCCTGCAGCTCGAGCGCGACCGCCACACGCACTCCTACATCTGGCACCCCTACAGCCCCATCAAGTTCTACTGGGACTGCATACAGCTGCTCTGCGTCTTCTCCGCCTTTCTATATATGCCCGTGCAAGTTTTCATCCACTGTGAGTGTCTTCGTCTACGCATAATTACTATACAATTTCTTGTTTTGGTCTACCCCAAGATATCACCGACAAGATATTTCTCTGACAAGTAACATGGACGTATACTTGTCTTCTTCCAGGCCCGAATCCCGCGGATCCTCTTATCCTATTTACGGACGCGATGGCGTTCCTGAACGTGTGCACACGCTTCATCACGGGCTACCTCGAACATGAACACAAGATTATCATCCTTGACCCAAAAAAGATTGCAAAAAACTACCTCACAAGTAACTTCTTTGCCGACCTAATTGGTTGTTTGCCTTTACAACTCATAGTGCCTTTCGATGAATGCGAGTACCCGTCACACACCATCATGTTCATGTTCAAGCTGCTGAGGTGCCAGTCATTAGGCGCTCAATGGAAGAACGTCATCGGGCAGCTTCAATTGACCTACATCAATTACGTGGCGTTAAAGATCTTGGCGATGTTGATAATGTTCTTTCATTGGATGACGTACATCCACTACCAAGTACCAATATTGTGCTATCACGTGTATGAGAAAGACGTGGCTTTCATATCTTGGCTGAAGCATTTCAATATTATGAGAAATAAGCAGAGCGCTTCTTCACTATTTCAGAAGTATAGCACGAATTTCTACTTGGTGTGTGGTTTGTGTATCGGCGCTGGATACTACACGCCGCTGGACACGCATTTCATCCCGGAGCTGATGATGTCGTCCAGCATGGGGCTCATAGGGCTCATGTTCCTCACGTACGCGGTGACAGCGCTGCTGCGCTTAGCGATATACCGCCAGTACGAGACCTACTGCTTCAGCGGCAAGGCCAAGGAGTTGGCGGAGTACATGGAGTTCATGCGATTGCCCAAGTATTTGCAGAGAAAGGTACGACTGTTCATCAACTATAAGTTCAACGAGCACTTCTTCCACGAGGACGCGATCCGGAACACGATCAACGAGCAGATCCGCCAGGACATCAACATGCACTGCTGCCAGCGCCTCGTGATGAACGTGCCCATGTTCCAGGACATGCCGATCGCGCTCATCAACTCCATCATATTCAGTTTAAGACAAGTTTTATACATGCCCGGACAGGTGAGGATCGCATTATTTTCTTAACCGTCTTCTTTATAAAATTTATAAATAGGTGTTTTTATCTGAAGGATATGCCAAATCAAATAAATATATTTAAAAAAATATGTTGACAGACGGTGGTGGAGTTTAACAAACCGGGCGACTCCATACACTTGATTTCGTCTGGAACTGTTGCCGTCATGGATGCCACGGGTCGAGAGGTTAGATTTTATTGAATTATGTTAGATGTTATTGTATTATGATAGATGTTATTGTATTACACGCAGAAGGTGCTAAAATGGTAACCAGAGCTACAACAATAAATCAAATAGCGTCTGTTTGGAAGAGATTTAGAATTAAGACGCACCTTTGTAGCATTTTATGTTATGATTTCTTCTACTCGGCAAACCCCTTCTGTGTACATAAGCGGTTAGAGAAATAAATAAACAATGTTTAAGCTTTGAAGTGCTCGTGACTAATTCAACCCCAACATAGTTGGGAAAGGGCTAGGCAGATGATGTTTACATGTTGAATGCTTTTGTTTAGCGCGTAAAGTACAATATTGTAAAAAAATTGCCAATGTGAACTTAGGATCATAGGTTCAACGGGTAAAAGACGTATATAAAAGGGTGCTAATTAAACAGGCTTCTTTTTAATATCATTATTCGCCCCCAAAAATGTATATTGCCTTCTAAATTACTAAATCAGCCACAATTAACGAGCATCTAAATAATACTATCTTAGCCACTAGTTATCTTCTAAGTAAACCACTCTAACTAAATACAACTCAGCATGATGGTTATTTTTTAGCATCTAAATTTGAAGCATGCATTCTAACAGTAAACTTCTAAAATACTATTAAATAACTTCATAAAATATATTTATTTAGCTTCTAATTTTTTAACTCAGTACGTTTAAAATGTAAGCAAGCAACATTCAGCAAGCATGGCTTCTGTCACGGCTCCGGCGCTGCGGGGCTCCGGCGGTCCCATGCGAGCTGATCGTCGCAGATGCTACTAACTACCTGCGCTTCAACTCGCAGGCCGCCTCGCCCCTCCACGCCTACGCGGTTTTGAATTTCACTCTAGGGCAGGCAAGACTACGTGGAGTCGGTTTTGCAGCGATTCCTTTTCGTCACTAACTTCAATTTTTAATACAATGTTTTTAAATTGAAGTTTATAAATGGCAATATGCTAAAAACTAGAGTTAGTAAATTAGCTGACAATGTATAAATAAGAAGGACAAGTCACAATAATTGATGACCTTTACTTGAAGCTTTCTATAGAATATTTAGTTGGCGTTGTAAAAAAGACGAATTAGTTTATTAGAGGCTATGTCATTTCTCCGTTGCTTAGTTATAAAATTAGAAGTTTAATCATGTGTCCAATAAATAATTTTGTGGCTAGACTTATAATTTCCCTATATAAAACTGTTTATTTCCTGTATTAGTAGTCAGGTAGGCTTGGTTCCCGTGGTAGGGGCAAAATTCCCACTAGTTATCTTTATTCTGATGTATTGGATATATCTGTAGGTAGCACATCTCCGCGACGGCGCGTTCTTCGGCGAGAACGCGCTGCTGTCGCCCGGCATCCTGCGCACCGCCTCCATCATCGCGCTGGAGATCACCGAGATATACATGTGCGTACTATATTGCAGGTCATTTGTCTGCGTCTAAAACTGTAACGATCTTTGGTCTTGACGACTTCTATGTATATAGCTACGTTTGAAACGTAAATCCATCATCCTCCGAGCCTTTTTCCCAACTATGTTGGGGTCGGCTTCCAGTCTAACCGGATTCAGCTGAGTACCAGTGCTTTACAAGAAGCGACTGCCTATCTGACCTCCTCAACCCAGTTACCCGGGCAACCCGATACCCCTTGGTTATACTGGTGTCAGACTTACTGGCTTCCGACTACCCGTAACGACTGCCAAGGATGTTCAATGATAGCCGGGACCTACAGTTTAACGTGCTATCCGAAACACAGTCATTGGTGTCTAAGATATACTTAGAAAGAACATACAAACTTAGAAAAGTTGCATTGGTACTTGCCTGACCTGGAATCGAACCCGCGCCCTCATACTCGAGAGGTTGGTCCTTTTACCCGCTAGGCCACCACGACTGACTTGAAACGTAAATCCAATAGGAAATAATACTTCCTAGTTCAATTGAAACTTTGAAAATCCTTTGCGTAGTATGTACGAGATAGCTTTTGAGGTCGCACTACTAATTGTAACCCATTTTTTTTAACGACGTCAAAAATCATCAAATGACCCTCCCGCTGTGGGTTAGCAGCGGTGAGGGAGTGTCAGACTCTTACTGACTAAAAACCGTCGTGTTCCGTCATAAACCTTTTATGTACCAGGGCCGCGGTATCTCTTTCGAACAACCCGCAGACTAATTGTAACACCTTATATTTATAATACATTTCCTTTATTAAAAAAGAAATATTCTTTTCTATGAATAAAACAGTAAATAATTTTATTTCGTCCTAGCTTGGATGCGAATTCATTCCTAGCATGCCTGCAGCCGTACCCGCACTTAAAGCGACGCATGGAGGATGTGACGTCACGCCGCACATACTTCACGCCTCGACCCAGGAAGAAACAAGAGCGATCACGTTAGGATCAGAAGTGATAGAGTTAATTAAGGGGAAATGTTATCATGGTTCTTGTGTTATATTTAGAATTTTTGGAAGCACAATAAAATTATGTTAATTAGCTATATGTATGCGGTAATCTATTTTCTCAGATCAAATGGGCTATAATGATCGCCTTAAGAAATGCCGCAAGTCGTGTAAAATCCAGTTACTATCAAGCCGTTAAATATTCAAGCCGATATGCCATCGTGGTGTCACCTAATAAAATTTTGGTGACATTTTGCCATTCTAGAGGTCTGTAGCGTCTCGTACTTTATCAAAAACAATATTCACTCAGACATGAAAGTCACTCAACTGATATATTTCAATTTTGGACTCCATTAAAAATCACTCTCTACCGATCTATCTTTACTTAAAACTATGCATATAACTTAAAAAACACTCACCCCAAGCCTGACCACAGAGCTAACAATATTGTTAGTCCAGGCAGCCTCAACCCTGAGCAGGTCCCGCCTGGTCTCGGCGCTGAAGTAGCGCGGGCCGGGCGGAGCTGCCCCGGCGGGCCCGGCGGCGCTGGACTGCACGAGGAAGCAGTGCTGGCGCCAGTCCACCGTCTCGCTCTCCTTCACCGTGCGGAACATTGTCTGGTACACCTTCAGGGTCTCTGGACATTTGGCTAGCTCGGTTATGTTCATCTGGGGATCAATAAAAAGGTCTGTTAATAAATGGTGCAATTATTAGCACATAATTATGTAATATTAGGTAAACGGGGTTTAATCCTTCTTGTTGGGAAGTCGATTGGAAATACTGAAACTTGAAATTTAACATAGTTCAGGAAAAGTTAAACAACTGAGTTTGACTGAACCACAAAAGTATTTTAATCCGTCCTCTGGGACCCAACACAGCAACTAACAAGAAGACAGTTAAACTTAGCTTATTTTCAATTAACACAAAAAGTCCTTCAGCATTTTAACTCAAAATTACAAACAAGCAATTTTTTTAATAAATCGCGACGAAAAAGAAAACATATCTTTGTAACCGACTCCCCACAAAGTAGAATGTTCTTAACTGAAATATTTTCACTATCACACTTTGACAATAATACATACGGGTGGCACATCGAACAGCATGACGTCGGTCCCCTTGAGCACGAGGAACTTGGGCCTGTAGGTCTGCCACGGCTGCTGCGGCGCCAGCACGCCCTCGTGCACCCACCCCATGTACTCGATGCGCTCGCCCACGCCCAGCTGACGGTTGAACAGCTTCATCTGGGGGAGGATGGACTTTATTGCTAAGGGAATAAGGTTCAATTTTGAGTGTGAGAAGTAGTTGAGAGTAGTAAGTGCGAGAATGGAGACTATAGGTATGAAGAGAAGGCATGCATTGGAGAATGGACTTTATTTGGTAGTGGAATAAAGTGGGATTTTGAATGTGAGGAGTGCCGTAATGGAATGGTGAAGATTAGTACCTAATGCAAGTTGAGGTATGAACTACATTGCGTTTGGAACAAGTTTACATATTTAATATTATTTGTGACCGAGTCGTTGATAAAAATTCATATAGTAGATAGTGTATTGACCTGAAGGTTTGTAAGTCCCACGATGTTGTCAGAGATGCTCTTCAGCCAGTTGGATAGCGCGGCAGGGTCTTCCGCATGTATGACACCAGTCGTCAAGTGCGGCCGAGCACCACGGACCTACAAGACCGATTTCGGCCATTAATTTAGTATGTTTACAAAAAGGAGTGTGAATGAAATTGCTAATCGAATACGTACCTCAAAAGCACCAGGTCGCAGTTTGTCAGTTCCTAATACATATCTCGTTACGTAGCCCATCATTAAAGGTACTGAAATTAAGAGACGATATATTTTTTTATAAAAAAAATATTCACCTTTATTGCTTTTTAACAAGCGGCCAATGCCCTTTTGTAACCAAAATCAGTGCAAGAAACATTTTTTTTATATTTTTGGAGTTACTTCCTGACCTATTTGTGATATTAACAAGGCAATAAGTGTATCGTACCTGAGACAACATCGAGCCACTCCTTCCCGTTGTCGGTGTGCGCGTCGGAGGCGACGGAGGGCGGGCGCGAGCGCACGGAGCCCGTCGCGCTGCCCGGCCGGCTCCCCGCCCGGCTGTCCGGCCGGCTGTCCGGCCGGCTGTCCGGCCGGCTGTCCGGCCGGCTGTCCGGCCGGCTGCCCTCCGAGCCCTCCGCCCACGCGCTCTGACATCAACAAAATACTGATTATAATGTAAAAGTATTGGGTATAAAAAAATTGTAGCGACTGGAACAGGGTGTTACAAAATATGCAGTATTTAATATTCATCAGACGGAAAAAAGTAATGGTTATTCCTGCTTTCACAATTTTACGCTGTTGTGGCTAGTTTCGTTAAGTCAGTTCTGAATAAGCCGATGGTACAAATTCGATTCTAATTACATATGATTATTGATTAAATATAGGGAAAGCTTCTTTCCATAAACTAAAAATACCCTTAATAATTTATTAATTAATATTTAAACAGAGCTATTCACATGAAAACTGTATTTAAAGTAATTTATAAAAACTAGGCCTTAAGGGAACTTAATATAAAACTTTTTCTTAGACCAAGATTTATAACCAATCTAACATTGCAGGATTAAAACAAATGTATAAAAGAACAAACCTGCCAACCACCATTGGTTTGTTCGGTATTCTTCTCAGTATTGCAATTGGCGTCAACAGTCTTATTGTGAAGCGAGGGATGGTCGTCCCCGGTACTACTGTCCGTGTCTGACGCACCATCCGCTGAAAAAGTATATTAAATGTTAGAACTTGTGGTGAAAGAGATTTGAAGACTTTTTCGACAACTTCCTTTTTTTCGTTATATCACAAAGCAAAAGTATATTGCTTGATAAAACATGATATTTGCAAAACTTGAGATTGAGACCAAGCTTCAAGTCAATGAAATAGGTTGAAGGAGCAAACTGCATTTTTTCAATCTTCTGCGATTTGTCTTTTCATAAGTCGATTAACAAACTAATGCAGTTGTTAATGCTCAATCAATATTGGTGTCTCACCTTGCTTCTGTAGAAACGGAGTGGCAGCTCTATAGTGTTTAACAGTAAGCACCACTATATCACCAGCATTCCGCAATATATTCACCGCGTCGTCATGCTTGCACGCCGTTATATACTCTCCGTTCACTGAAATAAAGATCATTTTAGCTTGACAAGTTCACGATTATGGAGTACGAAAAAATCATAACGAACCTACTTGAAGATTGCAATATAGACTTTGAATTCACTTTATTATTGTTCCGCATTCTACCGTGTTCGTATTTATAGCCCGGCCGTTTGATCCCGTCGCCTAATTATATTAACTGTTGCACAACAATGCCGTCACTTTTGTTAAATAATCTTTGCTCCAGATCTCTCGTTATGACCGTTTTATAAGTGTAGATCCAGCAAGTTATTAACAGTCATAGTTATGTTATTGTTGCACATGTTATTATTTGTAGTCCAGATGTGCGAGCTTCGTGAAGACCAAAAATGCGCCAGCCGAATATCTTTCAAGAAGTGTATAATTATTTACAACGTTGTACCGCTATACAATATTGTTATTCATTTAAGTTATTAATAAATTAGCATAATAACATGCATTCCATTCCTAAATACGCTTCAATCATTCGATTAAAATTCGCGTGGGTTTACAATCGCCAGCTTTAATTAAATGTTGCAAATTCATGCAGCGGACTAGCTGACTGGAAAGTCTCAAGAATCTAATTTTTAGAAAATCTTGGGTGGCCACTAGATCTCCGAAGATGTTATCTCATATCAGCTGCATTCTCTTCAGCGAGCTCGATCTATATTCCGACAATCAAGATAAACCCAATATTGCTATCAATCACGATCGAACAGATAAGTAATAAGACAATACCGAACAAACAACAGTAGCAGTAGAGCTAGCTGGAAATTCGATAACCGCAGCCAGTCTGCCAATCCATCAGGCTTACGTTATCCAAGTGATCCTAGATCGAAATTCCCGCGAGTATTTTCATTATCTTTAATTAGTGGCGCAACAGACAAAGTATTTGCATCCAGCGGCTTCTAATTGCAACTTGTTAAGCAATTGGATGGGAATGGCGCAATGCAACTAATTCCAGGAATTAACTTTAATCTACAATTGTGACAATGAAGCTTGTACTGTACTTACCTATTGCTCGATACCAAGTTTTGCTGAACTACAGTACAAACCCTTCATTTAGTTGCGTATGCAATAGCATTGTAAGTCAAGATTTACAAGAGGCCGAACATAGGACGAGCGTAGATACGCACGCAAGCCACGTACGCAACATAATGCCATCGCATCTCGGCACGGTCTAGCATAAATCATGGCCAATCTGCCAGCATTCAGCCAAGAAAATTCACCTGCCTTCTAGGTATATACCTCGTGTGTTCATAAGTTTTGAGACAAACTTTTTACTTATAAAAATAAAATAAAAATTACTGGCTGCTGTTTATTTCTTTTTTCTAATTTTGAATTTGGAATGTTAACTTTTAATATCTATGATTTCGGATTATTTTATTTAAATTTTCTCGTAATGGAGGGAACAAAAGAATTACGTGCGACCGTCATTTCACTATTTAAGGTGGGAAGAAAACCTATGGACATTTTCCGAGAACTGAAAAGTTTTGGTGTGAGCCGTAACTTCGTGTATTACACTATTAAACGATACAAGGAGACAAGTTCTTTACAAGATCGGCAAAGAAGTGGTCGTCCACGCTCTGTGAGGACGCCTGCGAACATTAAAATCATCCGAGAGCGACTTCGCCGAAATCCATGTCGCACTCAGAAGAAACTCGCTCTGCAGACCAATATTTCGCGCGTTTCAGTCAACAGAATACTGAAATATGATCTCAAGGTTAAGGCGTATAGCCGTAGGAAAGTACACTTTTTAAACGATCGCCTTCGTCAATTGCGACGCGAACGTTGTCCAATACTGCTTAGGAGACACGATGCGAGGAAGATACTCTTCACCGACGAGAAAATCTTTACTGTCGAAGAAAAGTTCAACCGACAAAACAATAAAGTGTATGCCAAAAGTAGCAAGGATGTCCCAGCTTCAGCACGGAATGTCTCGCGTACTCATCATCCGGCTAGTGTCATGGTATGGTGGGGAGTTTCGTACGAAGGTGTGACTCAGCTTCATTTCTGCCAACAAGGCGTCAAGGTGAAAGCCAAAAATTATCAAAGTGACATTCTAGAGACTGTTGTGAAACCCCTGTCTAATACCCTATTCCATAACAAGTATTGGGTTTTCCAGCAAGTCTCGGCGCCATCCCATAAGGCTAAAACCACTCAAGCTTGGCTGAAGGAAAATGTGCCGGCCTTCATTGCGGCGAATGAATGGCCCTCCTCCAGCCCCGACCTCAACCCGCTAGATTATTCTCTATGGACCGAATTAGAGCTCAGAGCCTGCCGAAAGTCCCACCCAAACTTGGAGTCACTTAAGCGAGCTCTTGTCCGAGAAGCGAAGCGAATTCCTCTGGAAAAGATTCGTGCCGCCATTGATGACTGGCCAAATCGTCTAAGGGCATGTATTAAAAACAGGGGTGGTCATTTTGAATAATAATTATATTTAATTTTTACTTACTATTTACTTAATGTTTACTATTGTTTTTATAAATATAAGTTAATTATTTAAAAAGATATGCAACTTTTATTTTGTCTCAAAACTTATGAACACACGAGGTACTAACTCTGCCATGCCATAGATAGAACTTTGTTTATGATTTCAGCAGCTTATTAAGGCCTATGTTCAGTAAGGTGTAAATAATGTTCGTCTCAAAGGACTAGGTCGTGAAAACTTCAAAGAAAGGTCATCCCATCATATACTCTGTGTAGGGTACCATCTGGCTACCTGTTGATATTTGTACCAATTTGTGTTTACGTCCACTAATCCCATTCTGGATAGGCCGTAACCTAATTAACGAGCACAAAGGGTTGGTTATGTATAATTTCGTCCGTAACGAGATTGTGTGAGAAAATACACATTGTGAAAATTCTGTTTTTCTCTTAAAACTTTTTATAAGCAGTTTTCATCAAAAAGGCGCGGTAGCCACTAACATTTACTTTGAGAAACAAAAGAACGAAAATAAACATCTACAAGCATCATAAATACAAGAGCTAGGTACTATTTTTGTTTCCTTCGTCTCACATCCGGATCGTCTTAAAATACAACGCCTGTATCCTGGTTGCGGCTACTTCAATCGATATTTATTAACATTCAGTGACAGTCGGGAAGATCGGAATAGCATCACTTCTGTATCGTTAAAGTATCCTAATACTGAAAATTAGAACTGGTTTTAAATATCCCGACAGATGCACAGGCTGATATACCTATGCTCTGACTTGCTTACACGTAATAAGTATACCTATTCACGAGTTTTGTTCTAAAATATTTTTATCCTAGAAGAAAATACGGAACCGCAGTTATTTTAGAAATAGTGCGCCTTAGGAAGGCATCGTTACCCAAAAAATCGGTATGCTCCCCGAGGGAATGCGCGTGAAACCTGTGAGGAAATTTGGCACATACTAAACTTCGACTGCTAAGCTTTTTATCTCGAACTGTTACACATTTTGGGAAGAGCATTTTTTTCATCTTCCTTTCTATTAGGTACTGGTCTACTGCTGGGCATAGGGCGACAACCATGGTTTAATAACTGTGTGTAATTATAAACTATACCTTTAATAACGGCGTCTCCAACAAACAGCTGGCCAGTCTGGTCAGCAGCCTGGTCCTTGTATATCTTGGAGATAAGGATAGGGAGCTTATGTTCCGCACCCCCTTTTATACTGAGCCCCAGTCCTCCAACTTTCTGCCGCGTTATTTGGACCATTCGCTCCTGAAAATAAAGTTATGTTGAGGAAAATGTGAACAAAGATGGGTTCTTATTCGAACCTGACTCAAAACTAGGAAAACTTGATTTGATTGCCAAAATGGTTCAATACTACGGATTGATATTATAATAAACGAACGCTAGAACGTTTTAAAATATAAAAGAAAATTCTTATTGCAGAACCAATAAGAATTTTCGCTCGGTGTTTGTCACGATTCATATTTGTTTTGCGTCAAAAAGTTAATTGGATTCGTCCGATTTACATGTGTCAAAACTCCGTGGGCGTCGTGTCGCTAAATTATGAATATGTTATCGATCAATAACAGCTAAGCAGGATGGCGCCTTCCTTCACCTCATAAATCATGCTGTGAACACTGTATTATTTACTCTTGAATTTTGAGGCGACATATTTTAATTCTTGTAAGAGAACTTCTAAATAATTGGGACTGGCCTTTTTTTCCACAAAAGTAAGTAAAGGGTATCCCAAGCTCAGAGAAAACCCAATTATCTAAACAATGGGAAATTTAAACACTGTCGGCTTTATATCCACATCTCGCGGCTCAGCTTCACTGAGATACCACAGGACCTGCACTAAATGTTTCATTGTGCGATTAATAATTCACAACTACCGCCCATTAGCCTGCTCTGGGCTTCATGCAAAAATCATTATCCGCGTGGATTTATGTTGGAATTGTTATGGTTGCTGCCCGCGCTCTTTGAGTATCTCCTACCATAATATTTTATGGGAAGTTATTCTGATATTTTTAACGTATGAACCAGACCTTTGTTATAACATGAATGTGTGTTTAGATTTCGTTGAAAATAAATAACAGGACAATCACAAATACGATGTCCCAACAAAATTCCACAAATAGCGAACGTTGGGTATTATGAGATATAAGGCTATAATATGAAGCCTAATAGGCACATTCCGAGGAATCAACAGCCACATTTATACTCCAGGATATTATACCAGCAAAGCCAAATACTTCCAGCTATGTGTGACTATTATGAGCCCGTATGCCGTATTCATAGTCTAGCTTATGCTGCCAAATACCACGAAAATAATTTCTGCTTGAAAGTTCCAACTTTCATTAAAATACTGGAGCACTTTTGGAAAACTTCAGAGAGGTTAATATCGAATCGGGCACAGTTCGAAATGACCTCGATGCTTTAGTGCTACGAGATTATGTCACGAGCACGGCTATTGTCTCGGAAAATAAAGGAATGTTGTCTTGTAAATAGTGATGCCAATGATAGCCAACCAATTGGTACCTATCACATAGTCATGCACTGTTACATTGAGTGAAATCTGCATGACTGATAAATATTCTAGAAGTTCTAGTCAGGCAGTTTGACCCAGACTTTCATGATGGACTACGGTGCCCTCTTGACTTCTGAGTAGGTACGTGACCTGTGGGTTGGAAGCAGGTCTGACTTTAGTGCAACGACTTTAATGAATAAATGTCTGCTTATTACTGATTGCTATCAATTCAACTACTTATCAGAAATTTCCATCAGTGTTAAGTATTAACCAACCAGCATACCTACACACGTGATTCGCGCATAAACATTCCGCGCGGCCGTGAACTTTAAAACTTGAGCAAAAATAAAAGTATTTGTTCTAAACCTAGATTGGCTAGTTCTGTACAGCCAACATAAAAGGGTTGGGTGAGATATAAAATCTTTTCCGGCGTACGAGGTTAATTTACAGTATTTATGCAAATTAACCATGAAATAAAGCCGCGGGGAAATCAGCAAATGTCACGAAAGCTTTCAATCGTAACATTTTTAAGTGCTGAAATTAATTCAATTACTGGGAATGGTTTTAAAATTATTGTTTTTGCATAAAATTTTGTCCTCGCTTATTTTCTCTCTTAGCTTGCTGTGCTCTTTTGGCTTGTAGGTCAAAATTTAGTATAGGATTATGTAAAAAAAAAATATTCTCTATCTTTTCCTGATGAATTAAAAGACATAAAATCCCAACCTCTTTGGATAGCATTTAAAGGATCTCTCTCTACTACTTACTTACCCTTGCATGGGGCACACTTTTATCCTTAATCGGCTGTGTAGGCACTGGGGCCTCACGCTGTACGGTCACCGCATCCATCGTGAGCACCAGCCGGGCTGGCCTCGGACGAGACTTGCCATCCGAGACCTGCACCATGCCTGTACGAATCTGGAAAGAGATGAATCATTAGCCAACATTCTTATCAGGCTTTAAAATAGGTCGAACAATACACCATACCTGAAACATAATTTTTGGAATACAATCAAATTTATATAAAGAAAAAGGTAGATGAACACTCATCTTCACAATTAAATGACCATACTGCAAGCAAATTATTGCCAATAACATATGGATTGATAAGCAACCACATTTTTATGTGTATTTGGATTATTCAGCCTCAAGCCAACCTAGTTGTCAGCCTCATACTTAATACCACAATATTTTATAATTCAAACCAGTACAACTTACTTCCTAAGATTTACAATATTAATAACAATAGAATAAAATTTTTGCATTGTTATTCTGATTTCATTAGTAAACAATACAGTAACTCCAGTGCTAATTCTGTACATGCTTTGAACACAAAGCAAACATAAAATTAATGTATCATTGTGCGGTCAAACAAGGGAAGTAATTAGTAATCCATTAATTAATATTTTTGGCAAACATTTTGTCATTGTTTACTGTGTGGTGATGCTACGAGTGAATTGACTTATGTTTGAAAATACAAAGGAAATGAGTGCACTATGCTTTCTCGATTTAAACCAATGTCATATAGAAAGGATATAGGCTGCTTTCCAAGTGTTAGAAGTAGTGTCTTAGAGATAACATAGATTTCTTCTTCTATTCATAAAACAAATGAGGGGTATAGACATAATTTTAACTACATATTTACTACATAATGTTGTGGTGGCCTAGTGGGTAAAAGACCAACCTCTCAAGTATGTATGAGGGCGGGGGTTCGATCCCAGGTCAAGGCAAGTACCAATGCAACTTTTCTAAGTTTGTATGAAAGTACATACAAACTTAGAAAAGTTGCATTGGTAAGTACATCTTAGACACCATTGACGGTGTTACGGATGGCACGTTAAATGTAGGTCCCGACTGTTATTGAACATCCTTGGCAGTCGTTACGGGTGGTCAGAAGCCAGTAAGTTTGACGCCAGTCAAACCAAGGGGTATTGGGTTGCCTGGGTAACTGGGTTGAGGAGGTCAGATAGGCAGTCGCTTCTTATAAAGCACTGATACTCAGCTGAATCCGGTTAGACTGGAAGCCCACCCCAACATAGTTGGGAAAAAGGCTTGGAGGATGATGATGATGATTTAAATCAAGGGTTATGTGGAGGCCATTTAGGATGAGAAACCCTTAGAAATAAGTTAAATGGTTCAACAAGGATACCAAATGACCGGGTAGCTAAGAGTTTAGAAACAGATGCTGATGGGAAAGAAAATTATCCAAGAGAATAGAGACTACAAAGTTAAATCTTTTAGTAAGTATCATTAATTTTAATATCATTAGTTTTGGCTCAGAATAAATAATATTTGACCTGACTAACATTCAAAACCAAGGGAACTAAGGGGAGCTAATGGGAACTTCTGAATTAAAGAGGGCCCAAACTAGAGATCACTTACCTTTTCATCTTTCTTCTCCTCAATAGGCGTCATCATTGTAGAACATGCACACCATTACGATATAAAAACTTTTGGAACGTTCCAAATTTTATAACACTTCCTCCACACAAAAATCAAACAAAAAAATCGCGTACCCCTGCCAGTCTCACGAACTTCGACCTCATAACGATTACTATCCAACAATTAACTATCAAAAGTCCATTTCTAATTAGCCCTACTGTTGCTTCTAATGATAATATTAATTATTTATGGGTTACACATTACAAATACTAAAAACAGGTCACTGGCATACGATAAATCAATATAGGTGAACGGCATCAAAACAATTGAAATACGGGAGATTTACTCCGGGACCATTGGATTTGCTAATAACTAATAACTGATTAGATAGTAATCCTCATTAGTTAGAATGTTTTCATTGATGAAATTGCTATTTTATAGTACAATAACAAATATTTTAAACGAAGATTGACGACGGACGACACCTCTAAGTGCGCGCGGCTAAGTAGATACTAGTGTTGTACAGCGGTCGAGAACTGACCACAGATTTGACAGATTAGTGAGATTAGTACTATTGTCCGACTATGACTAAAATAGATCGAGTCTGTTTTTATCGAAAGGGATGTGTTATCGACTAAGAACAATCAATAAACTGAATAATAATGCTAGATTTCTTTAATAATTTCAAAACTTATACACAACCTGTGCGTCAAAGTGATTTTATTCGTTAAGTTCTATTACAATTAATTCACCGAGAGCAAGTTCGAATAATATGTACCTACCCAATATTAAAGCGTCGTATAATATCTTATACAAAAACGAAGAAATGGTATGTGTTGAAATTATTTACATCCTTATTCCAAAATAAAGTAAAACTTGCCAGGCTCGCTAAGTTCTGTGTAGAATGAAGTGCCTTTATTAACCGACGTTCTGATAAGTTTTAATAGATGGCGTTAACTTCAATGGGTGAGTGTGTTTATCAGAGACTTTCTTCTCGTTCTCCAAATAACATTATGATTTGTGAGGAAAAAAGCAACTAATCCTTACTGTTATAATATGTTTGTAATTTTTAAGAATATAAAGTTATTTTGTAACTTCCGAACTATTATAAAGTTCGTAGTATCTCTCTCCAGTCTTTTCATAGCGGTTGAACCGATTGAGATAAAACTTGGTAGTTACTCGGAAGATGGTAATTTGCTTGGATAATCAATACCTATATTTTTTATGAAGTCAAAGATTTTTATTTCTTACTAGGATAAAATATCCTTTCCATTTAATTAGAAGCAGTAGGGAAGTGAATTTGTTTGTTACTGTTTGACGCTAAGCCACTATTCGGTAATACAGAGAATGAGACAATTCTGGATAAGTCATAGCTTTCACACTTCCTGACACGGTGAGGCTTTTCTTGAGTAGGTAGGTACCTACTTTATGGTTCAACCTCGGGATATATAATTAAGGTACCAAAAACTGACACACCGTCAGAGTTGATGTTGGTTTGAAAATGAAAATGCAACTCGCTGAGCACGCAGATTCACTAGTTGAGTTTTGGTGGGCTAGATAGGTAGACAAAAACAAAAAGAAATCATACCACAACACACATCTTTATTTCTTTCCTCCGCACTAATATCAATAATTTTATTATTACACAACATGTATATAGAAAGATTTTTATACAATAGTGTATAATTAATACCTATTAACTATATTAATCAACAATATAGTAAAAAGAATTACGAATTACTTAAATACTGGCAGTCTATTTTAATGATATGTATCTTTTGCAGTTTGGAACAGCCGTTTAACATTACTTAAGATCTATAATTTCATAAATTAATTTAATTTATCTTTAAAGTTCAAAAATATTTTACGTTCATCTGACTTTAAGTAGGTATGCGCCACGCGGAAACATTTTTAATTATTAAGAAATCTTGAAGAAACTCAGATGCGCGTATTATATTTTTATAAAAGTTTGCTGTGAGATTGTTAGAAGTATACAGTAAAGTACCTACCTATTGAAATTTAGCTTGTTTCTATGGACCGCCAAATATCCTCTTGTATTATGTATTTTGTTAATTCATCTATTTATGAATCTCGCAGCAAACGAGTAAATATCCATTACCTTTACTTAACATCTTCTAATATTTACAGTTCATTAGATGCCATTTTTATAAATCTAAACTGTCATAGATTAACAGCGTTTAAATAAATCACATTATTATAAATAATTTATTTAACAATGTAACATTAAGTAAATGGGGATTCACAGTTTGTGACGAAGGTAATCACAATGTATATGAATTAAGCCCTTTTTACAAACAATTGACTGACGAGCCGTTTAATTTTGTTTTAATGTTGTAATTTTATACGAAACGTTTTTATTAATTTCACATAATATAGAAAATGTCTCATTATTAAGTAGAAAGACGTTTAAATTTCCTACTGCACGGCTGGACTCTTGTTCAGTTCGAAAAATGTTCAAAAACACTAAACGTTACACGTGTATTGTACACTCCCGCCGTTCTTGCTCTTTTCTTTGTTGATATCTGTGGAAAGATAATAAGATTTATTAACATTAATGCTGTATTTTTAATGAGATGAGTATGATCCTTATATTAAATATCTCTTACTTGTCAATTAAAGAAGATATATCAGCGGGGACTGGGGCGAAGCTCCCCGAGAGGCCGTCGCTGCCGTTCGGGCCTCCACTGTTAAAGATTCGTTTCTTATTTTTATGTCACAAAAATATATCAATACATATTTGTTCATTTTTATTTATTTTTTAGCAAAGCTGGTTTGTAGTAAGCTTTATGTTGGGTAGTTTATAGCTTCAACTAAACTAAATGCTTAATTAACTATAAAATGCAAATGACTATGAAAGTGAGAAAAAGTAATATTATGATAATGATAAAACAAACTTACTTAATATAACAATTGCTTACGGTGCAACTTGACGTAACTAATCAAAGAAAAAAATACAAATTAACCATCAGTTTAATAAATAGTACCTAAAATAAAGAAAGAAGCTAGAACATAACAAGATTAATATTGCATTTAGGAAGAAAGATATTGGCCACTTACTGCTACTTGTCAATGTTAGCTTGATTACTGAAATGAAAATAATCAGTATGACTGTTAACGATGGAGGTGCATGGACTGAGGTGAGCGGTGAGGCGAGTGGTGAGGAGTGAGCGGGGGAGGTACCTGAGTTCTACCTGCTGGTCGTGCGGGCACTACGCCGGCCGCTGCCGTACGCACTGTTGCAGGGGGATGTGCCTGATCCTAAAAAAAGATATCGCACAATTATGAAACCACACCACCAAAAAACTCCGGGCAAGATTTCGTAAACCAGCAGCAGTTCACGTATACATATACATTACCACCACTTTATCTGGGTGTATGTCTATGTGTATATATGTCATCGCAGCTAAACAGCGAACTTCAGACATGCCAAGGTAATTAAACTGTACAGTACACCGGAAAATGATGAAACAGCTCATCATACCTTTTGTGGTAGTATTAGCAGCGCTGTCGCTGTTATCGTCGGAGTCGGTGTGCGTGTCGCGCCAGACGGGCGCGGCGCCGGCGCTGGCGCAGGCAGCACGCATGCGGTGCCGCGCCTCCACTGTCGAGGATTTAGACAGACTCGATTCATCTGCCGGGGCAACAGTCATTCATGGGAACCAAGCCACGCTTGGCATAAGTTCAACATTATGCTTGTGATACTTGATTTTATTTGACCACATAGATTGTAACAAATTGATATCGTAATTTAAAATAATGTCATACTTTAGTCGATTTTTTGGTCATCGACAATCCCATTAGGTAGTGCAGTTGCACATCACTATTTTGCTTGTTTAGGTTTGATTTGGGTCTATTATTTTGTATGCATAAAAAAATATTACAAGAAGTCGGTTAAAAACAAATGAAGAGCAAAATTAATTACAACGGCTGGCTGTCAACTAATAGCAATAAAGGATTTCAGGTCAGTGGGTATATTTTTTATAGTGTGGGAAATTCAAATATCAGATAGTTGTAAAATTAGGGTTGTTGCTTTAGCATTGGTTCTTAGCTGCATCCACGGACTAGTAAAAAAAGTAAGGACTCCGCATCACCTACATAAAAGTGAAGCACCCAAAACAAGCCGGCTCCGTGTAAATACGAACCTACACGCACACACTTACATAAACATAAGCCGATAGACCGCCATTACGCTCGCGACCATCATCGGTGACAGTTCATATTTTTCGCGTATAAAAAATTGACATAATGCCGTCATGTGTCGTGAAATGGTGCAAAAATAATACCACTTTACACAAAAAGTGCCAAGGGATTACTTTTCACAGGTAAGCCAGTTCTAATAACATTATTTTCTGTCCTTTTTTAAATAAAAATGATAACAATATTTGGAACACAAAAATAGCCAGTGTGGCCACGAAAAAAATAAGGACTTTACCCGAAAAAGTGGGTAATCCATAATGTTCTTGGTAGATACATTTTCTTTATTTCTTTGTAGGTTTCCTACCGGAAATGAACCTTGGAAAAATGATTGGGTGAGAATAATAAGGAACTCTAGAGGTCAAGAAGATTGGACCTCAACCAAGAGTAGTGTGGTATGCAGCATACATTTTGATCAAAATGATTTATATACCACGTCAAAAGGACGCCGTCGAGTAGTTACCTATGCAGTTCCAAAGTTGGTAGGTATTCTTGTTTGTATTATATCAAGCCTCGTTGGTCTAGTGGTCGCAAGCGCGACTGCTGTTCATGAGGTCTCGGGTTCGATTCCCGGGTCGGGCCGAAATCGCTTTGTGGGTTTTAGAAACTTTCACAAAGCAGCCCATAGTCTGGAAGTTTGTGATTGATTCACCCGTGCATCGGAGAGCACGTTAATGTCGGTCCTAATGTATTGAGCCGTTGATGCGATTGATGCGAATAGTAGAACATTGTTACGATTAGGATTACCGAATGTACTTATTTTATTATGTTTTTTTTTGTGTTGGTAAATGGCCTTACTTACGTGTCAATTTTCAATTTCATTTTCACTTGCATTTTTATTTTATTTTATAAGTACTTTGAAAATAAATCACTCAAACGCACATTGTATTATTATTATTAATTGTATTTTTTTGTATTTTTTTTCTAAAATCTACCTCCATATTTATTGCACACCGATGGCAAAGAAGCAAATTAATTATATTATTACTTCCTTTTACTTTTCTTTACATTCAGATGAAACCAAAAAAACTGAAACTCAACCAAGATAATTATAGGTAAGTAATTTATATCTCAATTCCGATATCAGATTGGAGGCTCACCAATTTCTTTTTATTTAAACTTAAACTGTGTGTGTCAGAAACCCGTCACTTTGATGCACACAATGATGGGAGAATTATTTGTTAGCTGGCATCCCCGTAACGCATACATTGACAGAACAAAAGTTGCTTCACTTTCTAGTATCGCGGCGCGGAGTCCTTACTTTTTTTACTAGTCCGTGGCTGCATCCATAGTACTGGCAGCTGAACCCAACACAATGTTTTTCAATCCAATAGAACATAAAATATAATTACCGTATCTGTAATGATCGCATGCGCGGTGTCGGCGACGATGCGGCGGCGCGGCGTCGTCCTCGCGCCGCGCTAGCGTGCGGAACTGCAGCGAGTGCGCCGCAGACACGCCGAATGTCGCGTACGGACTTATTTCGTAAAGTTCCGCTGACCATCAAAAACATTACATCAATTAAAACCAAGAAACACTAGACAGAGGTTTTGGTATGTTCTTTGGCATATTTATACCAATTGATTAAAATAATTGGCACGGACGTATGAACTTAATTTGCAGGAAAGAGGTACCTGAAGAGTCATCATTAGACTTTTCATTCCCGTTGATGGATGACGACGAGTAGAGCTTTTGTCCTTCTCGAAGCTTCTCCCTTTCTGCTTCGTTGCTTTCGCTGAGTTTCCTATCATCCCTCATGTAGTGGTCGCTTGATATGCAGAAGAACCTGCAAAGCGAATGAGTTGAGTACCAATTCAGTTATTTAATTACGACACTTAGGTCAACACAGCTCACGATCATAACTTTACCCTTTCGATAATGGCTGCTAAAGTATGCGTAATAGTCGAATGTAAGAACAAACTACGCCTTAAGTATCAAAATGGTTGAGTTCAAAAGAGGAAAGTTATTGGAACTGAGCTGCAAATTGTTGGTTCTTACTTCTTCTTTCCATGGACGAGACATACTATAGCAGCTAGAGTGACGACTATGACCACGCCACTGGCTACACAGGACACAAGCACGGTGCGCAGTGAGGCCGGGCGAGACGCACCCGACAGAGGGGATGATGGCTTCATTGGTGGAATACGCCCTTTAGATCATAGATGAAAATACATTAGGTTCGGTATTTTAAGGTATTTGTGCTTATCTCTTCATAATATATTTTTAACTATTTACCTCCAGCAAGTGTATGAGTATCAGCAGTCAGTGTGACTCGCTCCAACCCTGCGTCACTGTAGGCTTCCACCGCCAGCTCGTACCAAGTGGCTGGCGTCAGTTCTCCTATCACGTGGCTTGCTGAGCTCAGCCCATCGCCAACCTGGAATAACCACGATTAAGGCTCATATAATGAATTTTATTCTAGTAATACAATGTACCTACTATGTTCTTGTATCAGGATATACTCTATACGAAATAGAAGATCATAAAAAAAAATGGTTACTAGTTTTACCTTTATCCAATGCTCAGAGCCAGCTCTACGGTAGGACACCCTGAAGCCAAGTATTGGGCAGCCGCCGTCTCGCCATGCGTAGAAGTTTATTTTTATTGCCGTTGAGTTCATGTGCACGTGATCTTCTGGTTTCGGGGGTTTCGGACCTAGACCAAAAAGTGGCAATTAATGATAGATACGAGTTTCATTCTCATGAAGGTTGAACAACTCTTACGTCCGCCTCGAGTAGTCGCCGTAAGAACATCGCTAGGTGGTCCAATGGATATCTTGTTTCGCGCCTGGATCTTTGCGTTGTAAGTGGAGCCACATTTCAGCATGTCCATCGTGTACGAGTTCACTTCAGGAGAAAGGTCTACTGTGTGCCATTCGCTGTCAGAAGCTTGCTTGTAGTTGAGAAGGAAGCCTGCAAGACGAGAAAAGCAGTTAGCAGAAAGTTTCGGTGACCATAAGATCGGAACTAATTAGGGAAAATACATATATGGATCCAATGCTCCAGTAATAGTTAATGTTTCTTACCTAATATAGGTTCCGAGGTTTCTCCAGGGAGTTGCCAGTGGAGTTTGATGCTAGAAGTAGTAGTATATTGCAAGGATAGCGCAGGTGCAGCGGGAGGCATGATGGCTGCTACCACATATACTATCGAGTCTTCACCGATTGTGTTACTTGCTGTACACGTGAAGTTCCCTGAAGATTGCTCGTTCACTTCTGTGGGTAGAATCATTCATTTATGTAAGAAGAAGTCGGTTTTTTTGCATAGTCTTGATGGTTTTGGATAAATTAAATAAACTGTGTATAAAATACCTATATAAACTTATAAAACAATTGGCTCGGAAATATCAATGATATTTAAGCCATTATGTTTCTGCTTCACCAACTGCATGATGGGATGATTACAGAATGACTGTCACAGAATTTCAAGAACACATACCCCGTATATGCAGGTGTCCGCGGTGCGTGACCTGGTAGTACTGGTGGTGCGTGACGGGCAGGCGCGCGTGCTGCCAGCGCGAGCGCGGCGCGGGGGCGCCCACGCACGAGCACCACAGCAGCGCGCCGCGCCCCGCGCCCACCGACACCCAGCGCCCGAACGACGCGATGCGCGCCGGGACTACGGTGAGAGACAAGGTGTTTATATTAACTTACGGTTAAACGAATTTAAATTTAGGGTGCGTCTGCACAGTGCATGTAGTTGGAGCAAGTTAACATTCGCAAGTGCCCGTGCGCACGCATCAGAGCACGCGGGGGGGTGTTTTGTTTTGGTACATGCACGAGTTGCTTGATCCACACGTTTTTAAAATGCATGAAAACTGCGCATGTGCCTCAATATGCGCAAGCTACTTGCACCGTGTAGACGCACTTTTAGAAGTCTTATATACACTGGAAGCCAAAATGTCCCGCAATCTGTTTTCAACCGACTTTCCAAAAACGAGGAGGTTATCGGTTCAGATGTTTGTAAGTTTTTTTTTATGCCTTATTCTGTGGGGTAGTGATTCAAAATATTAATACCACCATCCTACTCACTTCTGGAGCTAGGTCCCTGACCCACGACGAGCGTAGACTCTCCCTCCCCGGAGCCCGTGGTGGCCGACACCCAAAACTCGTACAGCTGATTCTCCATCAAGTTGCGCACTTGGAACATCAGCTCCGTGTCCCCTTTCTTGTCCGCTGGCACTGTGAAGCTCGAGTGCTTGCCTAGGCTGAAAACATTATAAAAGACCAGCGGTTTCACCCGCATCCCGTGGGAACCTCGGCACGGACCCGGATAAAAAGTAGCCTATAGCCTTCCTCGATAAATGGGCTATCTAACACTGAAAGAATTTTTTAAATCGGACCAGTAGTTCCTGAGATTAGCGCGTTCAAACAAACAAACAAACTCTTCAGCTTTATAATATTAGTATAGATAAGTTAGTATTTTAAGAAGTTTCTGGAATGCTAATAATGGTAAAAAATTACAGAATTAGTTTGCTTCGGAATGATAAAACTGACTTGGAATCTTAGGCTACTCACCGTCCAGCTTCTCTGTAGTAGACTGTATAATGTGATATGATGCCGTTAGGATTCAGTGGAGGTAACCAGCTGACCAGCACAGAGTCGCTAGAATATGCTAGTGCTTTGATCTTTTCGGGCGCTGAAGGAACTGATGATGAAAATAAATAATTATTAAGCATTTTATAGCATAATTTGTTTCAAACAGAACCTATTAGATGATCTCTATATACTATTAATTACCATCTTCTTCTGTCATGCAATAGACTGGCGTACTTCTTTTGCCGTCTCCAGCATTTGTGAAGGCGAGTACTTGTATGGAATAGTTCGTATATTTTCGAAGAGTATGTAGATAAGTGTCTGTTGTTGTCACTCGTTTGATCTCGCCTACGTCTACTGCGAACAAGATTTCCATTGAATCATATTGTCAACTATGGCAAATATTTGTCTGCTCATATTTTTCTAATCAATGTATTTAAAGGCTGCTTACCATGATCTGTTGTAAGTGGCGAATAAATGACTTTGTATCCCTGAATGAGTCCGCCATGTTGTCCAATAGGTGGCGGATTCCACGATACCTTCACGCTGGAAGATGACAGGGCTGAGCAGGAAACTCTTGTAGGTGGAGACTCAGGCACTGGAAGTGGAAAATATTTATCTTTATTTTTTTTTATTCTTAAAAGACGATTTGTTTTTCTGGGTTGTGGCAAATATAACCATCTATTCTTGATTGTAGTATAAAGGATAATGTTACCTCCTTCTAACGTGGTAGCAGATACTGGCGCAGAGGCAGGTCCCGCTGCCACACCGTTGAATGCTCTGACTCGCACTTCGTATCGAGTAAACTTTCGGAGAGCTGATAAACTTAGCTCGGTTGCTGACCATCCGTTGACTGTTAGTGTCCTGAAAATACATAAAGCAAGAAGCTATTTTATATTTTGATTAATTGGCGATTGGAAAAGGACCTAAGAACCTTACATACATAAAGACTTTCAATATTGTAATAGTATAAAATATTGGTACCTGGTAGAATTTCTCATAGCTGGTGAAGCGGGACTAATTTCCGAACAAGTAACGGAGTAACCCAGCAGTTCTCCATGCCAGGCGTCTCGTGGCGGTGGTCGCCAAGATACATGAAGTTCTCCAGGGCCACCAGGAGTTACGTGCACGTTGGTAGGTGCTTCTGATGGGGCTGTAAATAGAATTTAAGAGAGTTAAATGCGTGGCAAAGTAAATGTCAAAACCGAAAACTGGGATGGGTTTTGGTTGGTTTTCTTGATTAATCATGTAAGTTCTTACCTTCTTCCTGTGTCTTTACCACTACAGGTTCAGTGTAAGCGCTCCTGTCGATCTGGTTTATGGCTCCTATTCGGATCATGTATGCGGTATGTGGCTTCAAGCTGCTCAGCAGGGCCTCGTAGTGAATGTCTCCTTTTTTGGTTAAACTGAAAGTTTGAAAAAGCATATCTTTGATAACTGAATTTAGAACTTATCTTGGCAAATTATCAAGGTTGTAAGATTGATTATAGAGCTAAAGTGTCTGTGTTATGAGAAAAACATTCACTCACGTGACATGTGAGTGCGCGATCCCATGGACGGACACATTGAGCGTGACCGCGGCGTCCCACTGGTTGACCCTGATGGCGCCCTGCGCTGACAGCGCGCAGTACTGCAGGGTGTAGCCAACCAGCGGCGAGTTGCCGTCGAAGCCCTGGCTCCAGGACAGACGGACTGCACGGCTGAGGATTTCTGTGACTGATAGCGAGTGAGGCGTGTCGGGTTTTTCTGAGGAAAGAAGAAGTTGAAAAGGATTTATTAGTCGATTGTTTTCGTTTGTTTAATTTTTGTAGGAGGAGTAGAAAAGTATGATTCTATGGCACTTACCTTGGACGGAAAGATAAATATAATGGTCGCTATGGCCGTACGCGTTGACGGCCTGACACTTGTACACTCCGGAGTCCTGCCGGTCCGCGCGGCTGATGTACAGCTGCGATCTTAATCCACTATCAGTCTTTGCTTCTGAGATACTTAGCCTGGAAACATTAGGAATATTGATAATCATGTCTCTATTGAAGTAGTTGATTAAGGAACTTTTTCGGTCGTTGTTGAGTGATGCAACTTTCAGTCAGATCTAATATTGGCAAAATAATTGAAGTTGTCTTACCTATAAGTATTAAGATCTAAATGGTTCATATTGTGCGCCCACGTGACCCGTATGGGGCTATCTCCGCGCACATCACACACGAGCGTCGCGGGCGCATCGCGTCGGGCTGTCATGTTGTGTGAAGTCAACTCGAACCTAGCCGGTTCTGGGACAGAAGATTAGTTGTTTATGAGATCATTGGTCATCATTGGTACTAATTTCGTAAACATTTGAGCTTTGAACGCTCCTAAATACCCTGTGTCGTTCAAATCAAATAAGAAAATAAAATAAACATAGATCATATCCAAGGATAAAACATTTTGTATTCAATTATGGTACGGACTTTAAACTTACCGTTGACGGAAACGAATATAATTTTGGTAAGTGGAGATCCAACTCCATTCTCTGATTTACACATGTAGTTTCCCTCATCATAGGGGAGAGCTGACTCGATCCACAGCGTTCCATTTGAGAGGAACTGAAACCTTCCACCTAGGTTGATCAGGGGGACGTAGTCTGCTGACGATCCTGGAATTTTGAAAGAGTTAGATGCGGCACGACAGCATTAGCTTTGTAATTTCTGGTATTTAAACAGCAAGATGTCCTAGATGACATTGTGTGTGGTGCCTTTACATGTATATCGTGATGGACGACAAATCTTTGTATTTCAACCTACCTCTTTGTTTCAGCCAGGTTACTTGTGGTGTTGGTGAGCCAGTAGTCTGGCAGTGCAGGGCCAACTGTTCTCCAGCCAGCACTGCCTCATCCTTCGGTTCCACCACCCATTTGGGCGAGACTGCAGCGTGCAAGCAAGGCAACTTTCTTACATTTTTGGACCCAATGCAATATTTCACCATAGCCACGAAAACATTAATTAAGATTCATTGCTTACACTATTTACAGAGCTTTAGTATGTAAATCGTTGTTGCCATAATGCGTTTGCATACATATAATTATACTATTTTTACCTTTCCCTTCAGCAGCGAAACATTGTTAGAAATGCATATTAAGAGCTACTTAACTATTTGTTTAAACTTAAGAACTTTAATACTGCGACTTATGTTAGACAGTCTTTGTTACATATTTTGATGTAAGTACTTAATATTTATTTACTTTTTTAAAACTGGTTCTGTTCCTACACGAAAACGAATATACAGAAACACTGTGTATTTTTGCATTTTCACAACATTTTGTGGATACCAATAAACCCACATCTTTCTGCGAATTGTGTGGTTTACACAGAATTTTTTCATACTGTACGCACCGAATAAAATGATTCGTTTCATGAATTCAAACTTCAGGACAGGACATCCAAAACATAAAAATTCTTACAAAATAAAATTTACCATTTTCGTAAGCCATCTGAAATCCAACGCTGTGCAAAACAAAAATGTTCAACAATTTATACATTTATATGACAAAATATTTTCCGTGGGAAACAAATGTGCGCTGTGAAAAGTGCTTGTAAAAGTGCATTTATTTTAGATGGCATTTATTTGAATTGCGTGATTAAAAATTCAAATTGGAAACGAGAATTTTATAAATTGTGAATTTATTTTAAACATGTTAGTTAGAAGTTTCGCAATTCTAATAAAGCCATCATTAACACTTTTTATAACAAGGGACTACACATTGTGGTTGTTAGTGATCCTGCAAAGAAACCAGCATACAGACAAAATAATGACAACTCGGTGCTCTGTGCAAGCGTGATTAGCCTCTTTGATGGTGGGAGCGCGGTTGTGGCATAACTGTGTTCTCTACATCTGTGTAACTTACGCAATAGCTTTGCCCGAGTTCTATCGGTTTAAATCTTACTCTAGGTATAGATACTTATTTGCCTTTATTATTTTTTTCTACAAGTTTATTTGCTTTCGTAAGCAGTAATAAAGTAATTTTGAATTGCGTAACTATTTGAAAGCCTACTTGCAACTTACAAATTGACGAATTTAAAAAAATAAAAAATGTTTAGTTCATATTTTTTTTAAATAAAAAGTATAATTTGAATGAAGATATGTGTATCTAGCATATAATTTCATTGCTATCTCGCCGAAGTATCTCGTAATGCCACTACATATTGCCTTCCCGCGCTTCCCCATCAACATGAACATCATGTTAGTGCTCGGTGCTGTTGTGCATATTGACTTGGTGGTTACCTTTGACCACCAGTTCGGCGGTATAGTTAACCTTGGCCGCGGTATTGGAGGCCACGCAAGTGTACAGCCCACTGTGGCGGGCCGACACCTCTTTGAATACAAGGTTGCTGAAAAAATCAGCACCCCGCTCTTCCACCTATACAACCAGGCGGGATGTTGAAGATTTGCATGGTAAATAAGTGGTTGGATTTAGAGTTTTGATGCTTTGTCAGATATTGGAAAAGTAGGAACAACGAGAAGAGAGAAAAATATAACACCATAATCAGGAGATCAATTAAGGAAGACTTAGCAATAAAGTAAAAAAAACTGTTTTTTAAAGAGATACGGTACTCGATCTAACGCAATTAGTATCAATACTCCAATCCTCATCTATGTATAGCTAATTCTCATGATCACCATTAGTACTGACCTGTAAGCTAGAAGGAATGGGCGAGTTGTCTTTGAGCCACGTGAAGTGTACAGGCATGTCGCCTGACGTCACGCTGCAGCTCACCTGAGCGCGCTTCCCTTCTTGCAAGTTTGCAGAGAATGAGAACGGCTCTATTTCTGGTGGATCTGAAGAAATACGTTGATTTACCTAATAGTTGAACCATAACATTGCCACAAAAGTGACTATAACATATTATATTCACAAGAAAAAATCACTAAAAGCACATAATGTAACAAGAAATGGACCTTAGATACTTAGGTATCAACGTAATTTGATTTTGCAAGTTTTTTTTCGATTAAATATATATTTGAGACCAAAAAACTCACTGCTAACGACAAGCTGCAGCTCTCTCCTGGCTATCTCCCCGTGCGGACCCATCACTGCGCAAGTATAGGCGCCCGCATATGACGGCTCCACTTTTGACACTTTGAGAGCACCATCGATACTACTATCCCATTCCACTGGGTTGCCGTCACGCTCCCATTTTACTGAACTAGAAGAATAGACACGATTAGAAAGAACTTTAATAGGAATTCAGAAAAATCATTTTTAATTTAGATACTTACCTGATCGGATAGCCAGAGTAAGGACAATAAAGAACCAGCTCTCTACCAGCTACTGCTCTGATTGGTCCTATGGACCTCACGTATGGTGGACCTGAGACAAGAGATCCAGATTATTCGAAATTTTGGTAAACAGCATCACCTAACATCACCTAATGACGGCGACTTACCATAAATATTGAGTCTGGATGTATGTGACACTTCTCCAAGAGAATTGGCTGCTCTGCAGGTGTAAAGGCCTCCATCTTCAGACCTTACAGCTGAGATATTCAGGTAGCTCACCACGTCATTTGTTTTAGTCGCAAACTGTTCCACGCTGTATCTGCCAGACAGAATTTTGTCAATAAAGGAAACAATAAGTATAACCACATTATTGAATCTTTATTATGTAAAAAAATCTAAAATAAGATTTGGTGCCCAACGTACCTGTGTCCCCTAGCCATGGTATTGAGGGGTTGCCCGTCGAGCATCCAGGTAAAATGAGGTGGAGGGGAGCCAGCTGCCGAGCATTTGAGGGTCACGACCTGCCCTGGTCTTAGCACTTGTTCTATGAACGTGTACTGGAGCTCTGGTGCTGTGTCTGGGTGGCAAAGAAAGCATTTTTATCTACTTAGTCTTGACTGAGTGGAAAAAAGTTTGCAAATAGCGTGAAGATGATTAATCTAACTCTTAGAGGTCGGTAAAAAATTTGATATATCGATAAATTTGATTGATCGTCTTCTATGAACGACACAAGAAGTCGATAACGCTATTTTTTTGGGAGTTATTAAATTAATGAACCTTTAACGTTTAAAACTGTGATTGTGTACATTCATGATTTTGTTTGTCTCATCTTACCTCCTAACCGCAGCTCCGCGCTAGCCTGCGCGGAATCCCTCTCATTCCTCGCCATGCACTGGTAGACTCCTCTATCAGCTCTATGCACGGAGGATATCACCAGCTGCTCCCCGTTGTTCTGCACCCTCACCCTGCCCCCCGCCACCCCCGCGCCCAGTGGCACGCCGTTGTGCAGCCACTCCAAGCGAGGGGCTGGCCAGCCGCCCCATGTGCAGTTGATGGTGGCTGTACCACCGCTGTTAACCACCTGAGGGAAAATATGAAAGCTGAAGAATTTGCTCAAACTATAGAAGTGGAAACTAAGCTGGTTGAGGAACTCTCTCATGTCCAGGAGAAATACTTCACACATGAGACAGCCCCAAAACTACCCGTTGTGTATTGGGGACGCAGTTAAGTCCTACTTTTATACGCATATACCTTAATGGTAATAAAAAAAGCTCCCTATTACTTTATACATCTCGAGTAACATAATAACATTACTTTAATTTTAAAAAAGTATAATTAACTAGCAGCCACTGTTTGTATGTATTATTTCCTTTCCAGTGAAGCTCCTACATACTGAGCTCTGAGTACTAGGCGCTCATAACGGAACAGAAGGTTTATTTGCTAATAAACGACACTATTTGCTTTTACGACGGCCCGTTTAATTAAACCGAATATATACGCACACGAATATCAATAATTTTGTTTCATACGCCGATCTACAAGTAAGGATGATACACATGAGAAAAATAACTAATATAGCCCAATAAATACATAGTTTTTCGCTCGGCTGAATATATATTATTTTGTTACTACAAAGCTTTGTGAAAAATGTGTATTTTTTATCAATCAACTCAGACAAAATATTTTTATCAATATTTATGGCTACATATTTCTCAGCTGGCATCAAGCAAAACATTCTACAGAATATGACATAGATAAAGCACCCTTTTACCCATATTTATGCTGTAATAAATCAAGGAGTTTGTCAGTGTATCTTCATGTTTTTTTTATTTAAACAAATTTCGGTCTTTGTCACGAACCCTACTTTCAGCTCTAGGCCGTGTTGAAAATAATTGTTTTTTCTGTCACCAAATTAAAATCTTTCCGCGAATTTCCTTTGAGACTTGAGGTGCAGGGAGTTTAATTAAAAAGTTGAGACTATTTTGGTTTAACACTTGTTACAAGAACTATACCTAATTATTTTTTTTTGCCGAGGAGTGATGGCATACTTAGTTCCTAAAGTAAAGCGTGCCAAAACATGAATATTAGTATGTGGTTGAGTCAACCCTATCTATAATTGCGCGCGTAATGTTTGCGGCACGGTATCGGGACGCATTTATTTTATTTTACGTCGCAAATATCCTGCGAGCCATAACTTCGTGCAGCTACAATGCTCGAAATGCCCGGTTTTTTTAAACAATCGCCGGTGATTGCTGTTTATTTTTCTGATAAAATACCACATGGACTTTTAAAATTGATTGCTGTATTCGATTAATTTTTATAAATGAATTGTCGTTTATTTAACGGGGACATGTGGAAAATCTTATACCTCTAATATAAAAATGAATCGCAAAATGTGTTGGTAAGCGCATAACTCAACAACGCCTGGACCAATTTGGCTAATTCTTTTTTTGTTGTGTTTGTTATTGTCAGGAGAAGGTTCTTATGAAAAAAAAAGGTAAAGTGGAGAAGTCAGTTGACGGGAGCGAAGCCGCGGGCAAAGGCTAGTTAATCTTAAAAATGTCAATGTGCATTGCGAAATAAATAAATAATACGTGACACACTGACATTGTCACTTTATAGCTTCTATTAAAATACTAAAAAAACGGTAAAGTAAGACTTGACGCTGTTTTTAGTCGATTAAAAAAAAGCTCTTATCCATGACAAAAGTATCAACAACTAACTAATGGTCACTAAACACAGCATAACACTAGACTGGCTGTTAGTTAAATCAATAGGAACACAGCGTTCGGAATAATGACAGCGATTGAGCCGACACGAGGCTGCAATCAGCAGCTATTTCGCACATTCCGCCGATCATTTTGCAAAATTACCAGCACGCCTGCTGATTGTACGCCGATTATCCACATCGATAGCTCTTTATGTGCCAAAGCAAGTTATTGTTGTAATGCCATGACCTGCTTGTGAATTGTTATTTTATCTAGGTTCATAAAGTTATGGATACTTACTTCGAATTAATATTTATTTTACCAAAAAAAAAAAATAAGTAGGTACCCATAGGTATCTATGTAAAAAAAGATGGTCACTATGCATAATTCAATCTGATATAAACAAACATTAACCTTATTCCATGCAGTTGTTATAACTGTTTAAAGTTTACTCAACATGTCTGAAATTTAATGTAGCTAAGATGTAAAGTTAGGTACATAAATACACTCTTACATAGGAACCTTCTATATAGTACGTAGTTAAAAACATGAAACTACTCCAAAGAAGTGCTCGTTCTGACCTAAGATTTTATCTCGAAGCAGGCATAAAGCCACCGACGGCCGCTATGCGCTACATTTTACCCAAAATACTCTGCATCCAAACAAAATTGTCGAGAGCCAAGTTTATAACGCCCGCAGCGAAAATGAGCACATAAAAAAATAACATCTACAAAAACATTCTTGAGATTTTCTCTCATAAATGTTGATTCCAGGGTCAGAATGTCTTACTGGGGACAGTTGAAACAACCTGATTTGTAATTCAAGACCCTTAAAAGGGTTAGCGGTAACAAGTCTCAGGACTCAGTGTTGACCTCATACGGTACAATGTGAAGCAATCAAGGTAATCCTTTGTTTTGTAATACTGTCCACTTTGATCTTCTATAACAGTATTCTTTTATGTTCTATAGCACTGTGTAGTATGACTCCGAATAGCTGACTCTGATATACTGTTTGTGTGAAAAAATACCGGAACACTGATCCTCCACTCCTTAATTAAAAATACCGGTGTGTCTTTCCTGAATCTCCATCAATATTCGGGAAACACACAGCCTTCACACGAATTTTCTGATCCTCGCGTTATTTTCTCATCGGCAACATTCCGTGACAAAAACGAGCAAAAACCCAGTCACACGTTATTCGCGTCACGGATCACAGCTCAACGCTCGAAAAAGCAAACACCAGTCTTCCGCAAAAAACGCAAAATTCTCAGCTTTTAAAAATCGGATTTCGTATAGAAATAGCCTCAATATTTAATTGGATAAGCGAGGTTAATCTTGGGAGGCAGTTTAGGTCCGCACTTCCAACTACAATATTTACAAAGGTCTGCAAATAGTGGAGCTGTTGAAGAAAAAAGTTGGTTTTATTGAATTACATCGGGGCCGTAACGATGTTACAACGATTCGGGATTGGATGGCGCGTTCAATTGGATTGTATCTAAGGGCGCCGGAATCAGCCAGCCTACCGAAATGGACTAGGCCCAGGCATCCGCAATACACTGTTGACCGGAGCTCTTCGCTAATAATAAAATTATACCTGGTATTTCAGGTTTCGAGAATATACGTCTTGCTGTACAGTATATTTTATCAAAGAAACTGCGAATTTTCCTTTTCCGTCACTAATAGTTTATTGAAAAGCCAAATGTAAAAAAAAAACATACACAATATTCTATTCTATTTTTATTTATGGCAATCCATGTCGATGCAAACGTCGACGATTCTGTCAATGACAAGTGGGATGAGAAGCAAGTAGTGCTTGTGATTGACAAAAGGATAAAATTAAATTGATCACCTATATCAGAATAAGAGACTCCATGGTATTGACAGGTAAGTACATAACACAATGTATCCTTCACACTTCGTCAGAGTAATTGGGTAGTCCCTATGTGCTCTTTATGACTGAAAAAAGTAGAATGCATAATTGACTTGCAAGAATTCAACTTTGTAGGATGCTTGAAAGACAATTAAAAAGTGCTAGTAAAGTAAGACTTCATTTTAATACTTGCTTCGTTACAAAACACGATTATATTTTTAGGAGTTTAATTAAGATTAATGGCTTTAATTTAGCGCAGGTTGTTTCATTTATAAACTGTCACAGGGTTCGGCTTATTGTCCGACTTATCTTATAATTTTTCTTCATTATGAAAAGGTGTGGCTACTACTGCAAAATGTGTGCGTAAAGTGATATCATTGATTCGTATTATTGGATGGGTATTGTGTTCATAAAGGAGTGAGATTATGAAACATTTAAAAATCTAAAATAAAACAATATTTTCTAACTCAAGTACGTTCTAATTTATAATACATTTAATTATTAACCGAGTAAACCAGAAAAAGCAATTTAACATAGTAATTTCACTGGCAATATATCCCAGTACCTGGTAACCTCAAACACATCAAAGTAGTCTGATGACGTCACAACCGCAATTGGCTGCCACCACGACCTATTAAACGCTGCCGTTGCAATACTCCTTTTTGATAAAACTACAGCTGTTTGCTTTAATTAATCAAAAAGCTTTTACTAGCCACCTCTTAGCATGCGCCATCATTCCGATGAAAAATATTCCGCTGAACGTATCGAGTTTATTGGTGATATTTCAGCTTCGTTACTGCAGACTTCAAACGACGAAAGAAAATAAAACGCAGCCAATTAGATAATTCGAAATAGAAGCACTTCAAAGAAGCACCAATATTTTCCGCCAAGAGTTATTACCTATTGGGTAAAAATCAAGTCGAAATAAAAGGGTTCGTAAGTGAATTTGTTTTATACTTTAACATGAAACGTCTTTTTAGAAGCTTATTACAATTTCTTTTATAAGGCAATTGTATCTTTTACAGAGAATATTGTATTATTGGTATGATATAACAATTTTTGAGATGCTCGTTGAACCCACCACTTCTCACTTGTGTACGTGCTACATTTGTAGCCTACATAAGATTATTGGTCCAAACAATATTTTCATAGCTTTCGATAATTTCATCTGGTAGGTCTACTATATTCAAAAGATACAGATTATTGTATTTTGCAGGGTTACACAGGTAGATCGAGTTTTTAAAAACAAAATAAGCCAACTGACCTGCGTATGCGGCTGTGCATGTGCGGTAAGATGCGCGCGCACCGCTAGATGCAGCCGCAACGTCAGATGGCCATGCGCGTTAGCCGCTCGGCAGGCCCATCGGCCGCCGTCGGCAATCTCCGCGCGTCGGATGCCGAGCGCGTCGTGCGTGCGACTGTACCGGCCGCCACCTTCTCCGTCACGGATCTCACGGAGAACTCCTCCACCAGTCTCGCGGTACCATCTAGGTAGAGAAAAAAACATAAGTGCAACGAAGTGTGCCTATATTTAACCACATGTAAAATTGTTGTGTCTCTCAAACTGAAAAGTTAATGTTTGCGTGTCATGTTCTCAAACTTTTGTGACAACTTGAAAACAAAATTTGCAAAGAGATTTGCTTTGTACCTACAACAATACACTTTTGTTTGCTAGTTAAAGTTACAACATAACTACATAATCTTACGTTGTTTACTAGACCAGTCCTAATCGCCAATCTGGTGTAGTAAACGATTATTTACAGTATACCTAAAATTAATAACTGCAAGAAAAGAGAGAATCCTACTACAATATAATTTATAGAGCCAAATGCCAATACAACAAATTTACAGCACAACGGTACATTCGTATTAAAAATAATCCGCTAATAACGCCACCGGCCCCTCTCAATCAGCGCCAAGTGTCAGGCACCTTTATGCCTCATCCCTCACAAAGCTCCCGCTGAATGGCCACATCCTTCTTAACAGGCTCTTTGTACGCCAAGTGCTCACATCACTTCCGACAGACGGAAGTCCTCATTAAATTTATATAGCTAGCTGACGCTCACTGGAACTCCCAACTCCTCTAATTTGCCGTATAATAAAATTACCGAGGATTTTTGCTAAACGTAGCTTTTTCAGTAATGATACGATCAAATGATTTCTTTAGTCGCAATAATTATTTGTTAGATTGAATTTGCTTTGTACTCATTAATCGTGATCATTATTGAGATTTAGAATATTTCCTGAAAATGCCTGCCTTTTATAATAATTATGTTGGTATTTTGTTACAATACGCTATCATGGAAAGTTGTACCTACCTTGAACCCCAGTTTATAAGGCTAAACAAGGCCTTATTTCGTGTTACTCACATACAGTGGTAAACTCCTAAATATGAAAGCACTAAGTTCGCGAACCGAATTCTTCCCTCACAGACTAAAAACTCCCTCGTTAATGCAATATTTTTCTCATAAGGCGGTTGCTAGGCAACGTCACGCCTCTCGGTCATTACCACAAGACGGAGAAACTGCGAATGTTTTCAACAAGGATTTACAGCGGGATTTAAAAGACTGGAGCTGTTGTTTTCCCAACTGGATTTTAGATGAAATGAGTAAAAAACTTAGAGCAAGTAGTTTGGAAGTTGTAATTTGAAGGATTTGGGAAAATAAATCGCTTTTTTTGTAGGAAAATATTCCTATGCTTTCCCAGCAGTTACGGGGTTGATGACAAGGTCGTGGTGGCCTAGTGGGTAAAGGACCAGCCTCTCAAGTATGAGGGTGCGGGTTCGATCCCAGGTCAGGCAAGTACCAATGCAACTTTTCTAAGTTTGTATGTACTTTCTAAGTATATCTTAGACACCATTGACTGTGTTTCGGATGGCACGTTAAACTGTAGGTCCCGGCTGTCATTGAACATCCTTGGCAGTCGTTACGGGTAGTCAGAAGCCAGTAAGTCTGACACCAGTCTAACCAAGGGGTATCGGGTTGCCCGGGTAACTGGGTTGAGGAGGTCAGATAGGCAGTCGCTTCTTGTAAAGCACTGGTACTCAGCTAAATCCGGTTAGACTGGAAGCCGACCCCAACATGGTTGGGAAAAAGGCTCGGAGGATGATGACGGGGTTGATGACATGAAACGCGAATAAAACTTGAGAATGAGTAAATACTGGTGAGAAATCCAATATAATCGTATCATCCAGTTAGTAATTAAAACAAGATAAGTCAGATCAAAATAGCGAAGGTTCGCTACAAATAAATGATAGCAACATTGTTGTAAAGTTGTAAAGCAACGCTTTGTAACGCGACCGAGCTATTTTGTTACTGTAGAAAGGTACCTCATCTTCGTACGTCCAAACTTTCGTCAAAGAAACTCACTTCAATGAAAAACATTTTGTTTCCGAACTTAAATCAACGTGATTAAATCATTTGATCTTAAAAGGGCGTGTTCAATAGGTAATTTTTATATGTTAAAGGTAATTTTGGTACAAAGGAAGGTTTTTGAAAGCTGCCATTTTGTAATTACTGAGATGATACAAGTTTTAACTGTGAATCGTATCCAGTTCAGTTTCCGTTGCTGAGATTTAACAACTTTATTTTCATTGTCAATAGCAGTTACAATACCTATATACAGTCATGGTCACATAATTAAAGACACCCCCAACTCGAAGTGAAATAAATAGTTATGGTACTGACATGAGCTTAAGCACAGTATAAAATGTAATGTAATTATTATTAAAACAAACATTACATTGTGTTGTTTAAATTAAGGACAAAAAATATTTATTTTCTTTAATACTTTAGACATAACGCTCTATGGGAACTGAACACTAACTTTTGTAGCTGATACTTGGCTGGTCAACTAATTAAAGACAGTTAAAGCCCAGTTAAGAAAAAAAAACGCAAGATAAAAATAGTTGCCATACTTTTTTTTAGAAGTGAGTAAAACACTTATGATAACTCGAATTAGGTAATAATTTAGGTTTCTTTCATTAAAAATTTTCATTTTAGTCCTATCAATAAGACTAGAACAAAAATTCTGGTAAGTAAAATGTTTTGGGCTTTTTTAAATTAAGTTTTGACATGCGGATTTATTCATACCACTTAATCTGTAGTAAGAACATAGTAATAAATTTATTATTAAAGATTCCTTATCAATGGCACTAAAAAAGGCAAGGTTTGAGAACAACTGAAAACCGACCCAAAGGAAAACTTGTCCTCAAACAGACTTTAAGGCGGTGCTATAGGCAAATAGTGAACCATTTACATGATTCGGTACTGGTTTTTTTGGGAGTCATCTAATGCTAAAAGGATGAAAATTGTGTCTGCAGAACTTTTAGACTCAACCGGGTCGGGAAAAGCTGTAAGGCATGGGTATCGGAAGATGTTACTTTTGGAAAAGCACCGCGTGTCCATACTGTAGTTGGTGTTTTCTATCAAAGGTGAAAGTTGCTCTGAACAAGTATTGAAAAGTCACTTTTTTATCTGATAAAACAAAGGGATTTGATGAATTCTAAAAAACATAATTGATTTTAGTCACCTCCAAAACATGTTATGGAACCAAAGTACACCAAGAAAGTTCTCAAGCATAGGAGGCGAAAAAGTAATAGTGTAGGGCTTCTCTCCACTACTTGGTGTGGTGATCCTTTAGAAAGATATTATTAAAAATAGGCGAATTCAAGTACTATAATATTTTAAAAATAAGCATCTAGTTATATGCTAAGCATAATTGACAGGTCCTTAGCGCTTTCCAATTTAGAAATGTTCTGAAAACCACTGTAAGAGTAGTAAAAAGGACTCTTTGATTGAGCAACTTATGACGGTTTTGGTTTGGCCCATTGCAAATTTAATAGAAAAACTGGTAATCGGCCAGAAAACACAATGGCGATAAGTCATACAATTGAAACATTGGTCAATTTTACAAACATTTTTATGAAGCATGGAAGAAAATTCCCGTAGCGACTTAAAACAAAACTGACCGCTTGCACTTTTAGGGATGTCGTGCTGTCATTGAGGTAAAAGGAAATAAACCAAATATTTGTACTCATTAGTATGCTTAGTTATAGTGTAGGAAATGTTGTTATAGAAAAGTACCATCAATAATATTAATAATTTGTATTTCTTCCTCTGAGCAAATTGAGTGTCTTTAATTATATGGCCAGGCCACGTTATGGTTCATACTGCTCGAGATTCGGATAAAGCGAAAAAAAACTTGTCGCGGAGGTTCACTGAAGATAGTTTTTAGTTTTAATATTTCACAATGCCCTCTTAAATATTTTAAAATAGAAAAAAAAGTTCCAATAGCAATCAGAAAAAAGGAATACAGATAAAATGCGGCGGCAATTTAAGATTCCAACAGTGTCTTTAATTAGTTGACCACGACTGTATATGTATCTTAAATTTGTATCTAACACAGAAGCTACACCACAGTTTATGTTCCTGCCGATTTAAGTATTTGCGTCATTATTTTCCTCTTAAAAAATATCACTTTTTCAGCTTGAGAAGTTTGAACTATAAACTTCAAATGCTGCCGTATCATATTATATTAGACATGAGTAAAAAGGTTATTTTTATCTCCTATGTAATAAACCTTACAAAATTTACTTTGCCAATCATAAAATAAACGATTTTCTGATCGTTTATTTTCGTAACTGTGCTTCTACGAAAAAAATATAATTACTCAAACAAATTAAATAAAATACCTTTCCGCTTTGATAAAAGGTACATTAAAGCAAATTGAACAGAAACGCCGTCCGTAATGACTTATTTCCAGAATTTTCTGGGACTAAATAAATTCCTTATTAAGAATAACCCGTCGCTGCGACTTTCTTTTTGTCGTGGGTCGCAATAGCCGGGTCTCTGCGACCCACGTAATTAGGTTTTAGAGGTCAACGGGAGCAAGGTGACGTGTTGACCATGAATTAGTAAGAAAGAGCTTCATATTTTTTTGCAATTATGTTATTTACCCAATGTCTGCCAAAATAAGTAGAAACATATTCCGAACACGCACAAACCATACTTAGTACGCCAAATATTAAATTAAATAAAGATATTAATACTTGCTCTTATGTAGCCTAAAAACGTTTCCTGTTTCAGAATAATGAAGCAGCATTTAATTTAATTATGAAATAACTATGGCAATTATACGAATTTTCAGAACATAGTTGAAATAAGATCGTTAAGTTGTATAGGATAACCATGTCTCTATTAAATCCACAATCCTTTCCCAAAAAGGAATGAAAACAAAACTTAATACTGTTGACTGTGAACAGTTCTTTAATTAACAGCGTGGGCATTTAATTACAGACTAATTCAGCCTACCGAAGCCTCAGGAACCAATTCCTTTCATTTGCATAGATAACTAGATTGTGTCGACAACTTCCAGCAATTTACTGTGTTTTTCATTATCTATGGAAATACTAGAACTGAAAGATGGTTTATTTTGTGTTTACATGACGGAGCTATGATTGTATGAATTTGAATATGAAATTAATCCTACTTTCAGGTAACTGAGACCGTTTATAGATCCACATAAGCCTTAAAACAGATTAAGTACGATCGTATGATACATTTAAACATGAAATGTCCCAATTCCAGCCGTATCGTGGTGCCCCTACAAGTCCACTACTCGTACCTGCTCTAACAGGGTTAATTCTGCTTACCCAGAAGGCTCAAAACATTTATTTGTATTTGAACTAGAAATGAACTCCTTTGTGACGCACACATACGCACGTATTGTTTATTCAGTGTACGGACACACATGCCCGACGCACACACGCAAAATATTTTCATTAAGGGTCTTACAGGCCTGTAGCGGACTTGCTTTTAATTACTTGTTAGTTTATATTAGTTAATGCATTGTATTGTAATTAAATGAACTTGGTTAATGAAGTCGTGTATTGTTATAGTTTCGTGGAGGCTTTGTTTTGATATTTGGTGGGTCGACTTTGAAAAGTTTGCAGGAGCACCTTAGCATTTGAAGCGGAACTGTAGTAAGGTCATCAAGAGAGGCAAGTTTGTTTATCAGTGTTAAAACTTTTAATGTCATTACGATAACATTGATTAATGATGTCCACCCATCGATGATTCATCTATCTATTTTATTTGACGTCTTCACAAATCAAACGCGAAAATTAAGTCATAAACAACCGTAGCGCCCCATATCCTTCTGTCCTTCTGTCTAAATTATTAATGAGAAACAGAACTACGTCAGCTGGTGCTCACAATCCCAGCACACATAACACGCAATCACAACCACACATTCGCAGAAAATTACTCCAACTCGTACATATTTACGTATGCAAAATCGTGGGATATCGCATCGTTTCTCAAATCAAACGCACGTGGTGTAGGGATGGGAAGCACCGGGACTAAGGCACTGCTCCCCGGGGACAGCACTCAACGCGTGATGGATACAGCCTTGACTCGCCCCGGGATAAATGTTCATGTAAGTCTTAAGCGATAGCGATTTACGCATATGATGTAGAAATGTATAGCAGTTCAATCTGCAAATAATCTTACTTATAGCGAATACCTGATACAAAACTAATACAAGATAGGTATGGACAATGTTCCACAACTCTCATATCAGAATTCCAAACTTCTCAAACGCAAATCACTGCATGCCCCAGGTTGTGTATTTATGTATGCAAAATCCGGTCAAATTGCATAGTTTGCAGTATTGAACACACGTAGTTGTTTTGGGAAAGTCAAACGGATCATAGTGCTTCGCCGGAGGTCATAATTAGAATTTTGCTTCAATATACATTCACGTGGATAAGTATACTTACCTAACTTGTATCAGTACCTAAAATATCTTCATTTAGTACTATTTCAATAATTGTAACATGAGCATATTTATTTAATAAGTAAAAAGTTGAGTAAAAAATTATATATTCTTAGCTACATAAGGAGAGTACGTATATTGGTCACATTTGGTGCGAGCATGACAAAAATTTGGTGATGATCGTGTCCCTCGGGGCGTCACTTAGCATGTGGTAGATACAGCCTTGACTCGCCTCGGGATATAACACACGGGGTCTACACTATGAGCGTTAGCGATTTTAAGATATACCTCTAATGTTGATGATTATAGAATTTTCAGTCTGCATTGTCAAGAAACGGCATATCTACTAGGTACAATTTCAGAATTTCAACCACTGATAAAAATTTTTGTTTTCCCCTATCGAATATAACTTGGGAGGTTATTGTAACAATTTCGCTAGCTTTATTATTATTCGGCTATTGTTGAGCTAGATATAGGATAGCTGACACAAACTAGGGAACCTACTCAAGTACCTACCTACTACTTTAATAGTTAATCCATTTAAAACATAACAGAAAGACTTAAAAAAATCGCTGATCGCTAATGAATTGCGTAAGGCGTCTTTTTCAACATTATTTAGTATGATCGCGGCAAAATTCTCGTTTTCACGACCCCGGGGGAGCGTGCGTCAGCGTGTGGTTTTTACCCGACTGCCAAAGAAGGAGGGTAATGTTTTTCGAGTGTATGTAAGTATGTATGTATGTCTGTTCCTTTGTGACCTCCTGTAGCCTAAACGGCTTGATGGATTTTGATGTATGAGGTATCGTTAGATTTGTCTTGATTACGGGAGTGTCATAGGATACATTTTATCCTAAAAGTCCCACGGGATATTTTTTCTAAATTTCCCTTTAAAAAAATATGTATGCGGTATCATTAGATTCATTTCAATCACGGGAGTAATTAATATAGGATACGTTTTTTCTCAAAATTCCCACGGGAACATGTTAATTCTGCGTCAACGCAAAGCAACTCATGCGTTAGCAAGCAAAAAGATAGGGCGTGGCCTGGCATGCGGCGCGCGGCGCGGTGCGGAGGGGGATATGCTCGAGTATACAGCCAATTCAGCCATGACTAAAAAGTTGGGCAAATCGTTAAAGCTCTACCAAATAAACGCTGTTGACATCTCCCTAGAAGCTAAAACCTACGGTCAGTGCCCTCGCAAACAATACATTTCTGACGACCCGAACAAAACAGGGGGCATTCTCGGCACACTAACTATTGGAATTGGATCTCGCGTGATGTTACGCCGCAACATCAATGTAAACCACGGTCTGGTGAACGGTGCTATGGGTATCATAAGAAGAATTGAGTGGCCTTCTCTTCGCAGAGAGCAGTTAGAACCAGGTGAGTTACCGCAGGCAGTATTCGTAGAGTTCGACGATCGTTCTGTTAAGGGCAATGAATTGGGTGTGGGGGTTCGCATAGAGCCCTCCACTGTCGACTTTGATGCGCTTCGCGGACAAGGGAAGATTGAACGTCGGATGCTGCCTTTGATACTTTGTTGGGCTGTAACGGTACACAAACTGCAAGGTACCACCTTGGATCGGGCTGTCGTGGACCTATCAAACGTGTTTGCAAAGGGCCAGGCTTATGTAGCCCTAAGCCGTGTTAAAACACTTGCTGGGTTAGCAATAAAAACACTTGACCCAAAAAAGCTGTTGGACCGGCCCCACGACGAATGTTCTTTAACTGAACTTAAACGTTTGCGGGATCTTCAGCAGTAATGACTCACCTAATTCTTTTTCTTCTTCACTACCAACAGTCCAGATTGGCGGTAAATTTATGTTGCGGAGTAACATCACTCGTAATCTAAAGCCAAATGTCGTCGAAATAATTTAAAATGGTACTTACATATACATAGTCTTCTACATCTACAACATTTTCGTTAAATAAAAACAGCTAAAAAGTTATAAATAAAAGAATTATTATTAAAAAAACAAAATACCCGACTGCACACTAAAAAAAGAGTAAAACAAGCCCCACAATAATATTGATCAATCAAATGCTAAAAACTAATTATGTAATACCGTTTAAACAATACCTATATTAAAATACACTACAATATGTGTTCGTAATCGATAGTTAAATAAACAGAAACTTATTTTGAATACAAATTTACTGAATATAATTTATAAATATTGTTGGAAAGCATCGCAGGCGGGGACCACCTTGACCGCCACCAACGAAAATTCTGCTAAATGGTGCACAACCGAAATGACTATAAATAAGCCTCTGTTGGTCCCCGCCTGCGATGCTTTCCATCAATATTTATAAATTATATTCAGTAAATTTGTATTCAAAATAAGTTTCTGTTTATTTAACTATCGATTACGAACACATATTGTAGTGTATTTTAATATAGGTATTGTTTAAACGGTATTACATAATTAGTTTTTAGCATTTGATTGATCAATATTATTGTGGGGCTTGTTTTACTCTTTTTTTAGTGTGCAGTCGGGTATTTTGTTTTTGATCTTACGCCTTAGTTAGATGGATGCAGAGATCACTGAACACGGATAGAAGACTGAATGGAAATGCTACAAAGCATAGATACGTTTTATAATGGAAAATGAATGAAACATGTGTCCCAGGTGTGGGAAATTAATTTATCCGAAATACATAATAAAATTATATTCAGAGGTTGAATTATGGTGTTCATTCTACAAGCCCCTTATAGGTATTATGATACATAAATATATTTTCCCTTGTATACCTATCTATTTTAACACCCATAATACAGATATATTTACCTACTACGTCAGTGTTTTATAACTAAAACATCATTGATATTATGGGACTATTTATCACATTACCTATAATAAAAAGTAGATACTTATCCAACAGTCGAATTTTCTCCAACATCGGAGATTATGTAAATCCAATAACAAATAGGAACTTTCCCAATATTCTTTGGATATGGCTAATCGCTTTTCACATGCGCCAACAATTTTATACACATCGGCGATGTTCGGCGGCGGTAAATTTCACGTTTTTATGAGTGCGTTGATGCGTGATGTCGACAAGTCGCCATCTTGAACGTTTTTGTGAAATATATTATCATGTGTAACGTTAGAAGCGAAGAGTTTAGTTAGCAGTAATCCGGTACCTTAAAGTCGTAGGTAAATATGTTACGTAAAATTATCTTGCTGAAGAAGTAAACTATTACCAACAACATACTAAGCATGTACCTACATTGTACGTGAAGTATTAATTAGCGTTTGCCTGAAAATTATGTTCGATTTTTCATTGAACAAATTACTACGTTATAGTGCTATTTAAAAACTTGTAGCCTAAAATTTGTATGAAAATCAACTAAAGATAGTTTACTCTCGGAAAAGTGGTATGATAAGAAATAACTTTATCTACCTACGTGAAATTATTTTAAGCAGATCTTAATGAATTTATAAAAACGAACTTAACACGTAGGTACGGAGCAAGCTAAACCACTTTCCTATTAAAGTTGTTTTTCTTAGAAGTTATTTTACCCTTGACATGAAATGTTAACGTAAACAGACTTGTCATCGAGGTTTTGAAATCAAGTGCCATTGGCACCAAATAAAACGAACATGTAAAAATAGGCCATACTTTATTCAGGTGTCAATTTTATCAGCAGGTAAATACATGGAGTTTTCAAAATAACAATATGGCTCGTTATTCAGAAGAACAAGTTCGATAGTGATGGCTGCAAACTTGTTAAGAACAAGAAATACTTTTGGAGCACGTGAAAAGTTTATAACAAGTTTGGCACTTAGTATTTCTTTCGGGTTTGCCACCTGAAAATGTGCTGTACGGTCAAATAAATTCTTAAAATATGCGTATTTTGTGTGTTTATTTGGCACGTGAGATAATAAAACATAGCCCAGTAAGTAAGTAGTGCACATAATATTGCTGTCTAGAACTGCATCGAAAAACATAATTTTCATCTCCTATTCATCAGCAGCAGAGGCGGCGTAAGGCGTGGGCGACGTGGGCCACCGCCTACGGCCTCGCGGTACAAGGGGCCTCGCGCCTCAAAAATTTTTAAAGCGAGAATAAAATAAAATAAAAGATATAAATCAGTTTTGTTGTGAAACATGTTTTCTTAGTCTGGCATGATTTGCCGCCGACCAGAGTGCGGGGTATCCCTGGTTTTATTTGTTTACTTTCTTTACTAGGAAGCCAAGCAATCAAATCAAAGTACGCAACGCAGTCGCTAGGTGCATAACAATAGAGTAGCGGTTTTAGGGACAAGCAAATTTGCTGCAGACGTCGAAGAAAAAAAAAGCGCTCACTTCGCTCGCGGTTTCTTCATTATTTCTAATTTATTCTACGTTTACTTTTAGAGTTCTCAATTTAACAAAAAGTTGGAGCACCGAAGAAACACAGCTGACTGTCGATCCAGTCACGGTTTCTTTTAATTTGTGTTTAATTCCGCGTTAAATTTGAGAAATTCTCAAACAAACACTACTTTTATGTCCCAAAACTCAAAAATTTTCGCCACCAACCAGCAATAACTTTTGTACGATTGGGCTACATTTTACGTAATTTTTGCTTTGACTTGTTAACAATAAAAAAAATTCGCGCTCGCTTAGCTCGCGCAATCGGCAACTGCATATTTACGTCTCTGTTTTTCCTATGGGTTTGAATTGCAGTTGGAGGACGCCGTATAAATCTCACCCAGGGCGCTGGTAGATTAAAACCGGCACTATAAAATAATTACACGTATAATTGTGTTATTCAATACTAGCTTCTGCCAGCGACTTTGATCTAATTTGTATTTTTATGAATAAAAACTTGGCAGTGTTAATTGTTTTGTTTGTTTTTATTTTTTTAAAGAATCCGTCTTCAGGTCGCCATAGAACAGGGCCTCGCGAAATCTGTCTTGCCCACATCAAATTTAGGTCTTGCCCCGCCACTGATCAGCAGATCAACAATATTGTGTATTGGATTCTCGCATCAAAACTCTACATATATTACCCAATCACACACCAATATATGAAAAAGCCTCCCCTCATTCGCTGTCACTTCAGTAATTCATTCCAAACTTAAATCCCTCAATATCGAAACTGCAAGCCTTATTAGAACAAGTCCTTGAAAGCCGCAAATCTCCTGGCGCTGCACTTGTCCAATATCCTTAAAACTTGGTCGGTGGAGCCTCACTTAGTTTATCTGTGGTAATGGGAAACGCTCATTGTAACCTCCCGGGAGTGACATGCTCTTTGTCATCTGTGTTTGTGGGAAGGAGCGACGGTTGCCGTTCGAAATATCATTTTTGAGTGTTTAAGGGACCGTTATTTGTAATGGAGAAATTATGAGGCTGCTATAAGTTGGTTTCACACACAGTAAATGTATCTAGATTTTAGCAAAACCGAGCGACCGTTATTTTTGAGATTTTATTTTCATAAAAATAAATATAATCTTGGCATTTAGAAAAGTAGAACCTAGAAAACATTTAGCGCTGAATAAAAATTTTAACCTTTCTAGGAAGTACGTAACAGTAATTCATAACCTTACAGAGAGCCGGAAACGGTAGTGGCGACGGTAGCACGGTGAGAGCGCGGCGGATACGGCGCGGGCGCGCGGATTTATTCGTTCCGTCCGGAGCAGTGACGTCACCGCCCTTTGCCAACAATGGCCTCCTAATCATAATGTGGTTTTTGCCAAAAGATAAGCGGACGCTAATGGGTTTTAATGATAAATGAGTTCTGACCCGGATAATTGTTTATTTATAGGTACTGTCGAATAACATGAAATTACTGTGTACCTACCTACATGTTTCTTTCAACGAGTGTAATTTCCTGTTCCAGGGGATATGGACGTATTACATAAGTAAGGTGTTCTAAAAATCGCCCTAGCTCACACATTTGATAAATGAATCGTGCCATACATTTGGCAAAAGCACCGCTTACTCAGCGCAGTCCAATTCAATAAATTATGGCGACACGCTACATATACAGTCGTTCAGACACCCTGACAACTACATAAATCAATCACAAGAAAATCCCTTAGATTCGCGACGCCATGACTCGCACACAAATAGTTGGGAAATGTGACATTTCTCATACTACCTACCTAAGGGATTTGTAAAGCGGTATGTTCACCAGGCGTCGCGACGCCGACTAGCAGTCAATATCAAGATATTACTGTCGGAGAACTTGCAACACTAGAGTCCAACTTTGACACAGTCAAGTGTGGAATGCTCTCGAAACTTCTCGCTTAATAGGTCAAGTATGACATTGATATACCTAAACCATTGGCTCAGTTTCTGATAGGTACTTGACAAGGAAACTGAAATCAACACACTTTATGTGAAATATACTTCCATATCACTCTTATTACCAGTTCTAGTAAAAAAAAACAGTAATTAATAATATATCGGGTGTGTCATACCTAATCACATTAAATCCTATCACTTAAATTTTAGAGTATTCTATAACGAATTCCATGAATTAACTAAATCCATCAATTGGTTTAGCCACAGGAATTCTATTCTATTTTTTTTTTATTTATGGCAATCCACGTCGATGCCAATGTCGACGATTCTGCCAATGACAAGTGAGATGAGAAGCAAGTAGTGCTTGTGATAAAAAAATAAATACTTAAATATATTTAATTTAAATTGATGCTGTAGCCATTATTTTTCGTTTTCACAATTTCGAACATTAAGCACAGATAATGCTAACCCACAGCGGGAAGAGTCATTTGAAAAAAGTACGCAAGTGTCAATGACCCCGACTAGCGATCAAAATAAGGTTGGTTCTTAGCAAAACCTTTAATTAAAAGAAGAAAGAATATTTAACAAGTCAAAATGAAACTTATTTTAATAACAATAATAAGGTCATACGTTCAGGTCATGAGCGAAATGAAAAGAAATAGTTTAGTGTCAGCGGGATCATTACTGCCAACCTAACTCTTTGGATATCAAAGGCACTATTTATGTTTTAAATACCTACTGTTTTCTAATCATTAATAATTGTAATAAAATACTGTAATAAAACTAATAGACATTTTATTTTATAGACTTGAATAATGCGTAATTCTTACATTTTTATTTGATCTTTCTAGCCGTCACTTGTTTTTAAAAAGTTTTTAAGCTTTCATTTGACTAAGATTTACTTTCTGCTAATTTCCGTGTTCGGGAACGTGTTGTGTGAACTGTTTACGTTTAGTGCATGGCCGCCGCGCCCGCCGGTTTCTTTGATGTCCTTCGATCAACAATACTATGTTGATCGAAGTTGATGTCACTACGTTTGTGTTACGAAAGATATTGTTTTTTTGCGATAAAACGTGTATTTGCGACAGGAGCATTGTTTTTATAATTATATGTTCGTGATTTGTTGGCAGTGTAAATAAACAATCCCCTAAGACGACCCACTGACCAATGCCACGAGTACACCGACATGGTGCTTATTTACGGCGAATGCCACCAAAACGCTGCTCTTGCTTTGCGGACTTTCATATCGTGAGCGATTCGCGTTTGTCCTACAGATTTCCGAATCTTTGTAAGTGCAGTGCAGTCAAAGTGAATATTGATCTAGTGATTCATAATAATCAAAGTAAAAGTGATGTGGAGTGAGGTGACGTGATTGTAAGACAATTGAGATGTTAAGTTTGCCGTGTTTGATTCGCCGACATATTGTTGCGGTCATAAAGTAATGCGGTGCAACGTTGCCGCTCCTACAACTCAGGTCAGTGAATAATGTAGGTAATGTCTTAAGTACCTACTTATTGAAATGGTATTCTAATTCTTGCACATTTTATTGTATGTATTTATTTTTCCGAATTTTTATTTTTACTTTGTGTTAATCGACATATTAACCAGTAGGTATATACCTACCTACATATTTAATTTAATGTGATTAGGTACGATACACTTTTGTGTAGCTAAATTGTTTCCCACCAGTCTTCGATCTAGGGAATATTTTCAAGCTATGCCGTACTTTGAATAGAGCTTAGTGTCATTCTGTTCCGATGTCATACGAAATAAATGGTGTGTTTGACGTATCGACGCAGTGGACAGCCGAGATCGATGGCTGTATGTATGACAGTGGCCAGCAAGGAAAATATACACGCTTCCACGAATATACATTCGTACAGGACTTTTTCAGTTTCTGTTTATTTGTAATTGGAGCCAGAGAATATTGCGGACGAAAGACAAAAAGCTCCGATATGTTACCGACTTTATTTCTCATCGCATCGGTCAATTCATTGTTTTTCTTTATTCATATACCTACTTACATACTTTTCCAGTTGCATATCAAAGTCAGCTCCATAAATCGATATGAATCATTTACATATGAAACAAATCAAAGTGCCGCCTACACAGTTCTTCAGTGGCGCACAAAACTGCAAGTGCAAACTTCAGTAAACATTGAGAAGTAAGAATATACGATATGTGCCGATAAGTAAAGGAAACGTGCTAAAGATTTGCCGCCGGCGCCGACGCTCGCTATTTATCGATACAAGTTTTCAACTAGGTACATGCTTTTCAGTTCATACGATAGATAGCCGCAAGGCATAAGCGGTAGCGGAAATATATAAGTATTTCGATATTTATAACCAACTTGTTTATATCACGGGTTTATATAATCCTGCTGCTTGAAATGGTTTTAGTAGCTAAGCCATAAAATGACATTTTGGTAATCGCTATCAAAACAAAGATTTTAAATTAGAAGCGACTTAATATGTATTCATGGGTTGACGAAGTAATTGCAACCAATTAAGTAGGGGAAGCCCGGGCAAGAAGCATAGTGCGGGTAAGAAGAATAATTGTTTTTTCCATAAATCTATAATAGAGAGCGCTTTGACAAATTTTCTAGTCGTGTCTCGTGCGACCGGCGACGCCATGACAGTTCAACCAAAACAATACGCGAGTGCATTTGTTGTGGAAAGAAAAAAAAAGAAATTTCGCTGTTTTCTTACGATTTTTGTGAAGGTCTGTACATGAAAATTTTGTATAAATCATAAGTTATCTATGAAAAGTTTTATTTATCCAATTGCACGTTTATTTAAGTATTATTTGTGAACGTTACTTTTTGTTTACCTACTAAAATTATTTCGAGCCTTGACTTGTTTCGAATATGAGCGCGTTGGGCAAAATGGATATGGGTAAAACGGATACCTATCCGGCAAGGTAAATAATAAGGCATAAGGCAAATAATAAAAAGACCAAGATTTCAGAGTAAGCAGGCCCCAGCAAGACTAAAACTAAAAGACCCTCAATCAAACAACATAACAAAAACCCGAAACCAGGGGCCCGATTCTCCTAAGTTAATAATGTCAAAATCGAATAGAAATCGAATCGCAATATGATCGTAATAGCAGTTTTAACCATATCGGGCATTCTGCTACTAATAAAAGACCAATCGTATTCGATTGACATTTGATTGATGTGCGATTGGTCTGCTATTTTGGTGATTTTGGTCTATACGGTAGTTTGCTGTACAATCATTTTGCAATCGTAAATCATTTGCAGACAAAATGATTCATTATTGAATGATAGAAAAGGATAAAAACGTTTATTTCAAAGAAAAAATAGCGGCATGCTACATACGCTTCAATCGTAATCGAGTCGGGATTGGATCGCAGTCGAACGTGAATCGAATGGCGCTTAAGTAAAATTAGGAGAATCGGGCCCCTGATTTTTACTGTTTAGTGTGCGCTGAGAAATACACTGAACCACCAGACGAAGATTGGATTCACTGTAATCAATGCAGAAGCTGGGCTCATGAAGACTGCACTTCTTATGTAGGAGTTGGCAGCTACTTCTGTGATGAATGTGAAGACTAATCTTAATTAATTAAACATTATTCTTTTTGCCCTTGGAGCGTATCCGTTTTGCCCGACCCCTCCGGGCAAAACGAATAATTGATACTTTTTGTTAATGCTCATTATTAATATAGAAATCGTTAAAGTTTTTAAGTTTATTTGATTGTTTTCCAAAGATTATTAAACATAGTACAAATTAAAAGTACAAAGAGTTCTATTGATTAACAGATTGTGGTTTTATTAATATTATCCCTTAACATATGCGTTTTGCCCGGGCTTCCCCTACCGTCCCGTGACGTATCTATATGTTTATGACGCATGTGTTTGTAAGTAACATTTTATCACAAAAACGTGCCAACAAAACAACAACCCACTCTACATACAACTCATAAGCATACGTGCAGTGACAATAACAGTCGTACTGACTTCAAACTTTTTGCTAACGACCTGCAAACTCACGTCGATACACAACTCCTGCCAAGCACCCAACTACATGCACGTACTATAATGCACTTAATACTTAATGAGAACGACTAGTATTATTTTGTCCCAGTTTTTGCTAAGCTAGCTCACAATTGGGGAGATAAGGCTAAATCTAGGGAACATATTGACGAAATATTTTGGGACTGTTTCAAGTGTTGCTGTGGAAAAGTTGCCAAAATGTAGACGAAAGTACCTAAGTTACACTAAAGATGTCGTATGACTGAGTGCTATAGTGGTTTAAATGTACAAGATATTGGACCAAAACATGATTGACGTGTTATGGTTCCAAAACAACTTAAGGACACAAACTACAAATTCACAGCTCATAAATCTCCCCCTTTAAACTTGGTAACCGTCCATCAAATTCACATATCTTCTCACCGTAACCCCTCCATCGATGCAAAGGGCACATTAAGGCGTAGGCGCGCAGTTCTTGATATATACCTACGTTTCAGAAGATCCATTAGCGTCTGACCTCTCGCCTGACACATGACAAATGGTCGGGTTATGGCTGAGTTTTGAGCTGTGGCGCCGCCGGGGTCGGATCGCACAGATTTCAAATTAATTATTGATAAGTTTCGTGAAGATTTTCGTTGGGTAACGTCATAATTTGGTTAGTATTTTGTGGCTTTTTGAGTGTTTCTTGCTTTCTTGTGATGTTGATATAAGATTTAGAAACTTGGTAGGCCCAAACGTATGAAATTGTACTGTGCTACAAAAATGTATTCTGTTAACTACTTTTACTCACAATGTAAACTTTTTGGGGGTGACTTTCCTAAAAAAAGTATAAGCAATGGTGAACTTTGATGATAAAGTACTGACCTGGGCTTTCAAGCTAACGTGCCTCGAAGTCTTTATGTTACATGTAAATAACAAACATGTAAATGTTTAACCATTAGACGAACTTCAAAAGCTTGAGCTTAGTAGTAGTAGTAGCTATTTAGATTTAGCTATGGTTAAATAAAAAGTAATGAGTTTTGTTCTGAGAAATCACAAACACATAACGCTGAAGTATTGTTTTTAACCGACTTCCCAAAAAGCGAAGGTTCTCAATTCGACCGTATTTTTTTTTGTATGTTTGTTACGCGATTACTCAGCCATTTATTAATCGATTTTGATGATTCTTTTTTGTTTGATAGCGTATACTTCCGAGGTGGTCCCATTGTCATCAGGTCAGAATCTTATGATGGAAACCTTGAGAAATCGAGAGCAATCCAATGTGCAGCGAGTACATTTTGATAAATTATTTATTAAGATGTATTTTTTTTTATTTTCAAGTTTGCATTTTTCTGTATTAATTCACAAGACAAAAAACTTACAAATTGAAATACATATATTTTCATGCATAAGAAATCTCCACATAACTAACCGTTTCTGACCTTAACTAATAGGTACCTAAAACCGCTGAAACCACCACAGTACTAAACAAACCTACGCTACGCTTTCAATTCAAACGACAAAGATAAGTCAGGTGGACATTAAAAAGGGGTGTATCCGTGTATTTAAAGTGGGTCAGCGTTCCGGGTCACCCGGACCTGTCCCAAACATAATAAGTATTGTTCAGGGATGCACAACACAATGCTTCGTCCGCTGTGCGCGACTGTACGTCTTTATTTCTTTGTACAAACATGTGGGGATAAAGCATGGTCGACTCTCGTTAATTCGAAACTCGAGGGACTCTTAAAATATTACGAATTATCGAGTTTTTGAAATATTAAATGGTTCGAAATTTGTGAGAGAAAATAAATAAAACTTCGAATTATTAAGTGTTGATCAATTATTATTTGTTAACTGCTATTTTATACAAAAGTTTAAAGACACATTTGTGTGTATTCATAATGTGAATTAATTAATCTTTCGAATCAGCTCCGTCATACTGCTTCAAAACAGATTGCTGCTACTCAGACTGCTCTCTGACTCTGACTTACAATCTTTCCGCCTCTTTCTCTCTGCAACTTTGAATTCTCGAGTGTTGGACGACTAAGAATTCGAATTAACGCGTCGTTTTGTTATACAGCAATGCTTTTTTCGTTCGAATTACCAAGTGCATAAAAATGTATTGATTTAGTTCGAAATATAAAGAGATTTTGTAGGGAACTCGTGATAACTTTGAATTAACGAGAGGTTCGAAATATCGCAGGTTTGAATTAACAAGAGTCGACTGTATTTATTTTAAAGAGGAGCATAACTCCTACCTGTGTTGTTGGAAGGGGAAACACAAATGGTTGTACACCCTCATTTCGACCTCTACCTTTCCACTGGGGAACTCTAAAGTGCTACTGACAAATTCTACTTATTCTGGGGTAACTAACGTGATCATTATTTGTTGTCCCCCACAGCTTACCGATACCTACAAAGATCGGTTCACCAAAAAAAAGAAACCTTTAACCTTGCAACAAGAAACAACTGTTCAGTTTCAAATATTAGTACTTATAGATTATGTTAGACGTCCAACCTATATTAGTCCCTAGGCTTAGTAATTGTTGACAGAAACTTAAAAGGCAATGTTTTCACATGTTTAATATAATCTTAAGTCTTTATTTTATTAGTGACTACTTAGAATATATTACCTCTTATCTCAAGAGTGAAATTACACGTATTATACTTGAGGTATTAAATAAGAGTCATGTGTGAAACCGGATAAGTAAGAAAACAGGGTAGTTAGTTTCGAGCGTCACTAAAATATTAGTCAAGCTACATAATATAATAACTTCATGAGTTTACTGACTTCAGGTTGTCATACTACCTTTGTGGACTTTAGAATAAGGGCAGATAGTATGATACTAGCTTAAATCATATATACAATTTCCGTTAAATAACTTAGCTTCCCCAAAGTAAGTCATTTGATGTCTTGCGTATTTTGTTCATAAACTGAACTATCGTAGTCTTTAGCACCCATAATTGGATAAGCAAATCTACGATAACACTGCACCTTTTTGTGTTTCATTCTATTAAGTCGTATTTCAAAATACAGTGCGAACTGGTAACATCGAGTACCTTGATCTTCATAATTGGATTCACAGTGAACCTATGTATAATGAGAAGATAAACTAAGCCCCGCTAAGCGTATTACATTCGTAAGTAATATATGTTGTAAATAGAAAGAAAACTCTAATAGGATTACTTATAAATACTCACTTTTATATGCCCAAGGATCGCATTTACCTCAGTTATACAAAGAAAAACACAAGCTCTTTACCTTTGTAATACAATTCTAGCGAGAATTTTATCTTTATAAAGTAAAAGATACTATCGCAAAGATATAATGGAGCCGCCTAATTATTTAATACGGCTTCCACCTTTGTTCGGTAATTAAAACATAACCGAAGGGCTTTCCAATAAAATTATATTGCTCGCACGAGCGCGTAATTACTCAGAAAATAACTTCCTACGTGATAAAGATATTTTGTTAATATAAGAAATTATTTTGTGATCATGCGCAAAAACGGTAGGCGACCAACCAAATCAACAACATTCAAGTAAGCAATGTTCTAATAAAGGAAGACTTAGCATCTTCGTGGAAATACGTATTTAAAGTGTATGTATATAAAATCAAAAGTAACATAATGTTGACCGAAAATAAACAGCAGTCACCCAGTAAAAGATCTTTTCTTAAGTACAGATCCAAGACTGCATTATGACACTCATAAATTTACGACAGGATATTATGAGAGATCCAAATTGCTTTGCCAGCTCTCCGCTTGGGGGGATGTAGGTCAGCAGTCTCACTTAATTATCATACTGTTAAATGATGCATTTCTTAGAGCTGCTAGTGGCAGCAGAAAAATTAAGTGGCTGTGCCTTTGGCGCATAATAGGTTACTGAAATCAGTTTGCAAAGTCATTTATAAAATCTACTAGATTAGGAAACTCCATGAAATATAGTTTAGTTACGACTATTACTAACGTTTAGTAAGATATTCGAAAAATTGGGACGAACTAGTTTAACATTTCCTATCAAACACGTCAACAGTTCAACACGTCTTCAACGCAGTAGAACAAATTTTTATTGAACTCTAAAAATGTTTGAAACACCAATAAAACCGCATAAAAAACTTCACACACTAATAACTCGTATGTTTCCGAACCCGCAGGTTAAAACTTAGAAGGGCTTGGGTTAACGAGAGCCCTCGTAAAGCTATACGTTAACTACCCCCCGGCGTTGCCTGTTTACCCACTGTAATTGGCTGCAAAACTTGAAGACCATGCAAATTGAAGGGCTCTAGCATACTGTTGTGTGTTTGTTTTACAGTAGATACAATACACTACTGTTTAGTATTGCGAATGTTCTGCTAGTGCAATGATAAAAGATGGATGAATGAAAAATCTTTTTGGTTGCTACACATGAACGGCATGGTAATTAAACTATTTACAGGAATTTTAGCTGGAACTTGAATTTGGGAGAAAATCAAACTAAAACTGTACCCTAACTTTGGGATTCCATAGAAATCGTACTATTGCTGCATGTAGGTACATATCATGCTTTTAGTTCACGATTTTTCAGAATTCTAAAATTCTTTTCGCAACTGATATTATCTATACCCAGAAATGGGATTGCATCTCCATGTTCTATTGATTTAGTTACGCAGAAAATCTACCAAAAACAACAATTTAGGCTGTTAGTATTTTCTGCGAAAAGGAGCTTTCGTTACGAGTGTGAGTTTTCTTTGACAATTATACCTACACATCGAAGTATATATGTCACCGTAAGATTACAAACATCGTTAGATTACAATCTATCTCGAAAGATTGTAAACTGTCGAATTATTGTGAACCGTAACATCTGATTGCAATTTAACGCATTATTTTTCGCTATATTATAATCTATCGATGAGAAATTGTCAAATTGTCAACTGTCCGAAAGCTCTCCCTGATTGGTCAGTCTTTTTGTAAGATCGACCAATCACGACTAGCCGTTCTGTTCCCATGGAGTTCCCGTAGAGTTAGGAATGAAATAGAGGTGTCAGTTAAATAAAATAAATGCTCTTCAAAAATTCTTCAAGTATTTATTATTTAGTAGGTACGAGTATGTAATTAATATTCCTGACATATGGAGGGAACAAATTGTAACGAAATATTTATTCTTCAAACACAAATTGAAATTGGAAAATTATAAGAAACTATAAAAAAAAAACAAAACAATTAGGTAGTTTGTCTTCAAACACAAACAAATATTAAAAAAAAAAAAGCCCACTGTAATATTTTTGTAGCTCTATGGTAAATTCGTTCGGATTAACAATATATTTTTTTTCTGAATTATTTTGTTGACCAGGCTCAATATCCGACATGGCTAATATTATTTAATGAGAACACGTAAGTTTCCACGCATATACAAATATTAAAACACGAGAAATTAATGTAATTTAGGTTATGTTCGGAAACTAACACTAATTTGTTGGTTTATCGTTCAAACTGCTTTTCTTTGGTTAATCACAGATAAATTTTACATCCTCAACACTTTTATATAACTAATTCTAAAGATATAAGTTATTTTCAACAGGAAATCAATTTATAATCACGAAAACACAGTTGTTTACACAATCGACAACAAACGAAATAAACAAACAAAATGGCGAATGCCGGAGCGGCGGGGGCACATTACGTTCTACCAATCAGCGCGCAAGATGCATTCCGTTCTACGCCAGTTGACAATTTGACCGCTTTACATTGATAGATTATAATATAGCGAAAAATAATACGTTAAATTGCAATCAGATGTTACGGTTCACAATAATTCGACAGTTTACAATCTCTCGAGATAGATTGTAATCTAACGATATTTGTAATCTTACGGTGACATATATATACAAATATGTTCCAACAATGTCCCAATAATCTCAGCGAACTATATTGTAAACTAAATCTGGGTAGATCCCCAGTTGTGCTGAAGCTCTTGGCATCTGTTTGTAAAGTTCAGTAATTGCCCGAGCCGGGAGTCGACCCCGCTAATTGAAGGGGTACAGTTGTGATACAATGATAGTTGTGATTGTCTTTGATATGCAGTATTCGGGTTATCTGGTATTGTATTGTGTGTAATGATGTGGATGTTGGATTTGCTGAGTAGAGTTTTGTATCGTGTATCTCAACACTATCATCCTCCGAGCCTTTTTCCCAACCATGTTGGGGTCGGCTTCCAGCCTAACCGGATTCAGCTGAGTACCAGTGCTTTACAAGAAGCGACTGCCTATCTGACCTCCTCAACCCAGTTACCCGGGCAACCCGATACTCCCTTGGTTAGACTGGTGTCAGACTTACTGGCTTCTGACTACCCGTAACGACTGCCAAGGATGTTCAATGACAGCCGGGACCTACAGTTTAACGTGCCATCCGAAACACAGTCAATGGTGTCTAAGATATACTTAGAAAGTACATACAAACTTAGAAAAGTTGCATTGGTACTTGCCTGACCTAAGATCGAACCCGCGCTCTCATACTTGAGAGGTCGGTCCTTTACCCACTAGGCCACCATGACTTAACATAGTGTTGACATGTATCTCAACACTATGCTAATTATTATAAAGAGGAAAGATTTTTTGTTTGTGTGTACCTGAAAGACTCCAGAATTACTGAACCGATTTGAAAATTCTTTCACTGCTAAGAAGCTATACTATTCACGGATAATAAAGGCTATATTTTATCTGAGTATACTGCAAGAAGTTTTACCGTGATTCGGGGGAAACCATAGATATACCTGATAAGTAGTTTGTATCATGTAAAGTTAGTAGTTAGTAATATAATTTCATAAAATTGAAGACTACACCTAAACGACTTAGAGGTATAACCTTCAAAGGATACGGTTTAATCTAGATTAAATTATAGTATTTCTATAATAGGCAAAGTTTACCTATTAGGTACCTATACAATGGAGGACTTTGATGTGAGACAGAATTCCACGTATTCAGTAACTAGTATTCAGTATGTGGGTAATTTGAGCAACTATTTCAATCGAGACTAGGCTTATCGGATCATAGTAGTGCTTAGTTTAGCCAGTCTAATAAGCATTTATATTCACGTTGTCTCTATAGTCGGTGTCTATAGTCATAATGTGTATGTTGGAGAGATTCATTCGCGTTAATTAAATCCATTATACATCTTGTACCAACATTAAGTACTTGCAGTTACAGGGCACGTTTGTTGACATATTAGAACAATTTTCTGGTGATATAAACGTTCGAGGTTTGAAAGGACCATGCCCATCTGTGCCCCAGTAACGCCCAGAGAAAGTAATTACAAGATAGCCCTAATAAATAAAAACTAGAATTATGATGATAATTTGAAGTCTTAAAAAGCACCGGTTAAAAAATAAAAAAATAAGACATTCTTGTTGACATTGCAGTACATGACAGCGTTTCAATCATGCTTTATTTATTACGGTCTGGAATCTCGTCCTTTGGCCCATGTATATATTCATTTGTTGTAACAGTTTTGTTATTATCAATGTTATTGAATGCCTATTGTTATAGTGTTGCGTTCTTATTTGCATATATTATTGATGCGATCGGCAAAATATAATTCGACATGATTGATATTAGTCGTAAAAGTGATTACTAAGTAATCGAATAATAATATACTGCTTTATAACAAAACCAAATAAAAATATGATTTAAAATAATCGTCATAATGTAAAGATATGGCCCAGTTACGTTGATAACAAAAGCCAGGGACGCTCGTATGCTATTTAGTGACTTTTGTCCTTTTTTTCCCGTTGATCGCTCGATCGAACTTTGGTTCCTTTTTGCAACACGTATCGTATACGTCGTCATAATACATCTGTTTCATTTCGGGTCTAAATAATCTGATAACATACAATTAAGTCATGAGTTCATGATGATCATGAAGTTCCTAGTGAAAAACTAATAGCAATGCTGTCTATAAACGATAAAATGTAAAAAAAAAAACCAGTAGGAAGTTATCATGTTTAATGTCCAATATCTTTTGAATCGGTACTTTATAGAATATTAAATCTAGATATTTTACAAATATGGCTATAAAGCTATCGTATGACATAGAACTGGAATTTGGGTATTGCATGGCGTTACTGACTTTTGACTCCATACTAATATGGGCATGGTCCTTTCTTGCTCCTGTCACTCAATTATTCATTCACAAACCATAGAGAATTAGCAAACGCGATAATGAGTTACCCATTGAGGAAACTTTTGGGTACCTATCCTTAATTTAATTCAACGCGTAGGCTTTGTCTGCTTCTACGTAATGTAATATATTATTTACGTGCCATTGGTATGGTGAACTTGTACTTAGGGAACTGGTAAATATGTTTTTGAAATAGTCGAACCTCCTATATAGGTACCATCCTAATAACCTAAGAAAAAAAGGATTGGCTGGGTCTTATTAATTGTTTTTTACTTAATTGCTGATGAAGTGTTTTAAAAGGTTTCTAAAGTTTCAAGATTAAGAAAAATCAATAGAGATTAAAGACGATTAGTCCCAAGAAGTGTTAAAAATCTGGAGAGATTTTTATCTTAACCTAAACTTGTACCACAGAATTCTTTCGCCCTTTTTCACAATTAATTAATAATATCTCACAAAATAATGGAAAAGTTCTCGCATTTTCAAACTTGTGATTAATAGGCGTTAGACCGTTCTTTACTTGAAACATTATAGCGCCTGTTTTGAAACACATGCGTGTCATTATTTATCTCTTCATTGTTAGGTAAAATATTATGAGGTACTGAAAACTACCTTACTATGTATATGTAAAAAGATTTATACATACCTGCCATTTATTTGATAGATCATTCGACAAGCAGACAGGCATGACCGCAAACTAAATTAAGACATATCTCATCTTTTAATAAAGTAACTGAAACGCAGATTCTACTAACACTTTCAAGGATCAGATATACCTAGTGTTATGTTAGGCTAGCTTATAATACAAAATATTCTAGCCAGTCTGAAAAGAGACAATAGAACGTCCAAATATATTATTATCAGTAGGTTGTTGTTGGTGTAGATAAAGCTGCCAAGCGCGGTAATACCCGCTGTATGAGCGTTGTATATAGCTCCCCTGGGGTAGGCCTTGTGTACCGACGCTGTTTGCCGTGACGTCATTACGTAGCCATACTCATAGTACAAACACTATATAGCTTATAATGTGGAATGTTCACGTGAATTATGACCATTTAATTATGGACATGTTTTACCTTCGTTTATGAATTTAGGCATCTCTTTTATGGTTTTAACTGAATGTCTATTATACTAATTCGGTCTTAATCACAGGTGAAGTTGTTTTAGTACAGGATAAGTTTTCTCAAAATGCGTATTAATTTACCAGTGTTATATTAAAGTTTTCTTTGTAGATTGACCAGGAACGGTCTATATTCTGTTCGTGTCATTAGCTTGCCCATGGGACTAAAACATAACTAGCGTGATGTGGGTTTACCTAGTAACGACCTTTTCCTCACATTTTGGGAGAATCGGGCGTCATAGTAACGTTATATTATTTCAAAGAAACTCTCTATTGCTTAAGGTACATATCATGAAAGGCACCTTTTGATTAAGTGTTCGATAGGTATACGAGGTACAAAGTGAATAATGTAGTTATAGGTAGGTATAGGATCGTAGAGGTCGCTGTTGTTCTCAGGTTAATGAGGATACTTGGAGGCGCGAGGATGATAAGGAACTCTGTTCTATTTGTAGTGAAGTCATTGTATGTTAACGCAAGACTAAAAAGTAAACTTATAAAAAAATAAGAGCACCCTAATTTTTGTACTTACCGTGTTTATAAAAAACGTAGGTATTACTTTACTAGTTTAGGGATGTAGGTAATACCTTGTCATTCTATTACCAAAGCCTTAATAAGGGTGACTAACCCACACTTGATCCAAGGGACCAATGTGCTTACCCTTTCAAATGAATAGCACACAAATTGCGTATAAAAAAATAAACATGAGTGTGTAACAACGGGTCCTTAGTCACCATAATTGGGAGCGACGCGATAGGTACACAGACAAGGGTTAAAATCCTCAAAATAAAAAAGTAACACCCTTGTGAAGGGTTCTGCGAGCTTCATACAAAAACCCTGCGGGACACGCACGTATATCTGTCACACTTGACACGAGCGCGGCTTACACTGCCGCCGCGACAAATGTACCTACCACACATTATTTACAATTACACATTTTGGAATTTTGGATGGACAGTTTGTTTCTAAACACAGATAAAATCAACTGCATTTCTCTTTTGAATGGTAGTATGAAATTAGTTTCTTTTTAGAATGTCATAAGTTGTAGCTATAATCACTTGGCAAAGAGCTTCGTAAGAACCATTTATTGCCACAAGAATAACCCGTTTAAAACCGAAACATTTTCCCAAGAGGAGCCATGTAGTGCTCATAAATATATCAAAGCACCAAATAAGACGTGTTTAACACCAAAGTTTAGCTATTATTCGTTTATTTTCGAGCTGGCTCGCTTGTTTTCCTAAAGAAATGATTTATTGCTGACATCCTCGCAAGCTAAGCACGAGTTTCCTGACAATATTTCGATAAAAATGTTGATAGCCGACTAAAGAGTAATGGAAATAGCCTGTTAGCCGTAATTTAGAAGATCGTACCTAATATTAATCAACTTTATCTAAATGGGGAACAGATAAAACTCATTTTGTGTAGGTACTACAAATGTTCGTGACTGTAAATTATTTATGATGATGTGTACGTCTGACAAAGAAATAAAAGAAAATGATTTGTTTGGTACTATCACAAAGAATACTGTGTTCGAATATGAGTGGGAAAATATTACAATGTTTTATAGATTTTGCGATGAAATGGAGAGACGCTTCTATTTTTATTTTATTAAAATATTAAAAACGTTATTTATTAAGTTTTTTTTCATAAGAATAATAGGTAGGTACACAGGTAAACGATTTTCTTTTTGTAATCGTCAGTATGATATTCGTAGAATTGAGTGAACTTTAACAAGAAAATTTCAATTAAAACATATTGAAATAACAGTTCATACGCGTAATACGAATAAACAACAGTGAACTATCTTTATAAATTGGATGCAGCGTTGGGTAGTAAAAAAATACCTCGTGGATCAAACAACGCATGCTCCCGTATCGGAGAAATAAAGAGAGTATATTCCTATTGAAGTATCGAGCTCCTAACAATAGGTATCTTGTTATAAATGTTTTTTTTTATATATGTTAATGTTCGAAACAATACCAATAATGATTACTCTATCACAGTTTGTGTAAGATGAAATTTGATGACATCGTGGGCAACTTACTTTGAGAACTTAATCCAGCTACTGATTTCGTGTAACCTAATAACATTTTCCTGACTTAGCGAGTTTTGGAGTTAACTGGGATCAATGACCTCGGTTTGGCAAAGGGAGGAATTTTACGCAAATAGCCGCGATGTGGGTGACCGCACTCCTCGTGGCTGCACATAACAAAGCGCAGTTAGTTAGGTGTGCAGCCGGGTGCACTTGTCTGCCTCTGATTTAAGTGACTTTGAGCACTAACGCTCGCGCCACATTTTATATTTTTGTGAAAAATATCCGACACTCGTGTTAATTAATGTTTATTTTCAGGCTTCGTTCCAAACGGTGCTTCTTTTCCAATTTATTTTTATTTGAAATGTAATATTTTAAAAGCCAGGCGGTGAGGTGAACAGGGACGTTACGCATCGGATCAATACGGGATGGATGAAGTGGCGACAGGTAACTAGCGCTATTTGTGGCCCGCGGATGCCCCTCAAACTGAAGGGCAAAATTTACAAATCCGTCATTAGACCTGTCGTCCTGTATGGATCGGAGTGTTGGGCATTGAAAAAGAGGGACGAGAAGAGAGTGCATGTAACAGAAATGAGAATGCTGAGATGGATGTGTGGTGTTACAAGAATGGATAAAGTGAGGAATGATTACATTAGAGGAAGTCTGAAAGTAGCGCCAGTTACAGAAAAGATGAGAAGTAGAAGATTGTCGTGGTATGGACATGTAATGAGGAGGGATGATACGCATGCAACAAAGTGTGTGCTAAGTATGAATGTAGATGGATGGAGAGGAAGAGGAAGACCTAAGAAAAGATGGATGGATTGCCTGAAAGATGATATGAATAGGAAGGGAGTGAGTGTCAGTATGACGAGTGACAGGGGAGAATGGAAGAAAATGACATATTGCGCCGACCCCAAGTAAAATTTGGGAACAGGGCAGGAGAAAGAAGAAGATTTTAAAAGCCAGGCCTTAGGTTAAAATAAATTTAATATATGCGTTTTATTTTTATCTAGCAAAGGTTTATTAGTGAGTAGTTACTACACTTACTACGCTTAATCGTTTTCAATAAATAATTTACTTTAGATATCGTTATTTACCCAAATTCATGTAAAATAATCGATTGTGTCTGACATTGAAAATATTTCACGTAAATTATAAAATTCGGTATGGGATAGGATTAAGCCGCAGTAACAGATGAAACACAAGTGCAAATGTAGAAAAAAAAACTATTTCTTAAAATACCAAATCTAGAACAATCGAAAATACCAGCACAAATTCTAGCAACTACCTATAGTGAAGCTGTCACGTAGTAGTCGGGTAATTATGTTTTAGTGGGCGCCAGTTTACGAGTGTCGGGGGCTTGTCGGCCGGTCGCGCTGTCGTACGCACACCGCGCTTACGACGTCTGGGCCCGGCTTTATGTGTTCCTAGCGTAGGTTCCTAGTGATGCGCAATTTGTGTAGGTATGTGTGTGTGTTTTGTTCTTGAAATGAAGTTGAGAATAGGATGCTGGGTTCTGCTGTAGTTAAGGTTCTAATGTATTTCATTTCGAACGGTCTGTTGATAGGTACAGGTTTACAAAATAATGCGGATGGTCATAGCAGTTTCTGACTTAAGTTTTGGAAGATTCTTCGATGTCATTTTATTTTCTACTAATTTAATAGCTGTTTCTTAACAAAAGGAATAACATACTATTTATAAAACCAAAGGGAAATGTGAGGAAAACTATTCCTTAAATAATTAAACTACTACTCTACACTACGGAACCCTGCACTGCTTGTAACACGAAACTTTGCTGGATTTTTCAAGATAGTTTTTTGCTACTTAAAATTTTCTGTTTTGCACGAGGAGGCTTTGTTTGCATATCTGTCGCTGGCTGGGGAATAAACTGGGATGTCAAATGCAGATTATAAAAAACAAGAGACTACCTTTACAGCGCTTTCAAACCGGTGGATTTTTGCTCGTTTTTTTTACGCGTGACATATTCCGAGCGGCAGAAAATCAATTAGGTATCGTATTGAAATATTTAGATGCAAATATTTTCGATTTTTGACATATTACAAAGCTGGTTATCTCATCACACTTTTGGGGCCAATATTGTAGGTAGCTACATCAGCTGACTTATTCTTTCATACATTGTTATCACCTTAGTATTCACACCATCCAACATAACATAATCCTCTGATACCAGCCAGTCTTTAATCCAGTTCGTTACACAGTAGTGTGGAACTATTGCCTCGGTATTACCTCATTATTTTTCCCAGTTTTCCTGTAAGCCTGTAGTTATGGGTCCCGCGGGGGCCATCCCTGCCTACATTAGCTGAACCCTGGCCGTCTGCTCGGTAACACAAATGAATAGCTAATATCAGTCTTATTACCCGTCAATGTGGTTAGTTGGACTAGTATATACCTATGTATATGAATTCTTCAGTAAAGTACATAGGTATTCATACAATATAATTAGTTCAAAACTATCGTTTGCAGTAAAGCTAGCATTCCATTTCTTTTTGAAAGGACAAGGCTGCCCAATTTGTGTTAGTTTTGAAGATGGTTGTTAGTAAACATAATTTAAGGCTAGACAAGAGTATTAGACCAAGTATTGCACAGTGTAATACCTAAATCAAAATTAACATTGTAGTTCAAGTCAAAGTCAAATAAAATAATAATAGTTCACCTCTATTTTTCAGCCCAAAGTTATAATATGATTACGTTTCGCAAAACAGTATAAATTATGTTAAATTAAAACTAAAACATATAATTTGAAAATATAGTTCGGCGGTCGTCTGCTTTAGTTATCAAATCTATTTTCTACTTTATAATGTAGTTGTCCAAATTAAATGAATAATTCATTTTTAAAAACCCACTCGACGCTTTGTACGTTCAAATTGCTTTAATTAACGACCGAAATTGTAATGAGACATTTCTATAAATTAGTGTTTTGAGATAGAAAATTAATCTACAATTACGGAAAATTGGAACTCGCAATTTTACCTTTATTCCTGAAATTATAACAAATACAATTATGGGGCTGTATCTTGGACTTTTTGAGGACATTTCAAATATTTCTCCGAAGTAATTTTTTTGTCAAAGACTCGTGTAAATGGTCACCCATCCTCGGACCGACCGCGCCAAGCATTGCTCAACCTTGTGATCACTTGACCACCACGATGTCCTAATTTCACACTGGACGAAAAAATGCAGAAATTGAGATGTTCATTAGGATGAAGTCTAAAATACTCACGTGATAGTAGCTTGAGGGTTAGCATGCACCAGACACGGGAGGATGACATCTCCACCCCTCCGTACCGTGGCCTCCCATTGGCCGTGAGACACGCCGCGTGGTGCTGATGATACGCTCATGGCTACAAGAGAAGGTACCATGGTAATTTGGCTTAGTTTTGAAAATGGAACTTATAATATTGTAACGGATAGAAAAGAAAAGACGAATCCATAATGCAACCAGGAATTATTAATTGGCATGTTCAGAAATACCTAGGTTACCTATAGGTAAAAAGTGGGATTTGGAATGAGTACTTCATTTTAATTAAAATACCAGCTGTATTTTTTTCTGCTGAAAGGCTGTAAAAGTCAGGTATCATTCTGTACATTAATTTTGATTTTACGAAACGAATTCTACGAAACTGATAGGTTTAGCCAATTTTTATTATTTGTTTTGTAGATACTAGACTTTCCACACATACAGTCAGTCAGACAGTCGTAGTGGCCTACTTAGTGGGCAAAGAACCAACCACTCAAGTATGAGGGCGCGGGTTCGATTCCAGGTCAGGCAAGTACCAATGCAACTTTTCTAAGTTTGTATGTACTTTCTAAGCATCTCTTAGACACCAATGGCTGTGTTTCGGATGGCACGTTAAACTGTAGGTCCCGGCTGTCATTGAACATCCTTGGCAGCCGTTACGGGTAGTCAGAAGCCAGTAAGTCTGACACCAGTCTAACCAAGGGGTATCGGGTTGCCCGGGTAACTGGGTTGAGGAGGTCAGATAGGCAGTCGCTTCTAGTAAAGCACTGGTACTCACCTTAATCCGGTTAGACTGGAAGCCGACCACAACATAGTTGGGAAAAAGGCTCGGAGGATGATGATGATACTAGACTTTCCACGAAGACTATTCAATTATCGTCTAAAACTCTAAAATGTACTATAAATATATTTCTTCGAATATTGAAATCAACTTTTGTAGTGGTAATTGCGTCTAGATAACAATCAATATCTACAACGATAAGCCGCATATTACGATAGTTTGACCGATCTCGATACACCAATATTCAAGATTGTAGCCGAGCCTGTATATTGTATGCTGTTGAGTAACCAATATAGTTGAGTATCGGTAATATACATTGATATTCTCAAAATGACCAATTTACCAAAAAGTACGTTTATTGTTATACTGGGTATACATAATCAATTTTCGAGCGACTTCCGAAGTCTTACTTTGGGATATCAGTCACAGAATTTTTCAATCACCATAATAATAACTCGTACAAATTCAGTTAAACTAGCTATTTACCTACTTTACACATACAAGAATTACTTACGAGCAACATCAATATTGACAGGCGTGCTCCTGCGCCGCTCGCCGGTGAGCGAGTCGAGAACGGAACACGAGTACTGCGCTCTCGAGTCCTCTATCCGAACTGATCTGATGATCAGCCGCCAACCCTCGTCCGTTAGGAGAGTGGCTCCAGCTGGGAAAAACGAAGTTATTTTGTAACAATTAAAGCCTCGATACATAGATAAAGTAACAAATGTCCTGTGGGAACTACTCCGTCTACCAGGATAAAAAAACTAGCCCATAGCTTCTTGAAGTTTTAGTGGGTCCAGTAGCGATCACAGATATTTCAGTTTAAGTTTGAAACTTTAGAAAAAGTACATACTAATACATATTTTGAATACTGTGCAGGCACCTAAAAGGTTCCAAAACTACATATTTAAACGTGCAAAGCAGGGATCTTTAACTTCGGCCACGTGACATTAAAACTGAAAGGTCCTCATAAAAAGCGAATCAGACTTAGACGATGTTTTAATGCTTCCCCAGAGAGTTGATTTCGTTGAATTAAATTCGCTCGGAGAAGTTTTTGGTGGAAATGCTTTATTGTAATGGCTGTGGACAGCGACTTAGTTGAACGTGACTAACTTTAATAAAACCTGACTCCCGCTCTTTTAGAAAATGTACATCAAAATACACTAAACGGAAATCCTTTACTTTCGCTTTTGTTGCTGTTTCCTCGCGAACAATAGCAATGAGATGCATGCAACGTGAGAAACGCACAAACTGTACAAGACAGTGTGCGTCAGATTCACGTTCTCAACTCCCAAATAAACGTTGTTTTCTCATCCCTTTAACTTATTTTACAACTCAAGGTATGATCGTGTCTAAGATTTTTTTGCCGCAAGGAAGTAAGTTCTACATTCATTTAACTGTGGATGACTTACCCATATGATCAGAGGAAGGCAGCACCGAGTCGTCTCTGTACCAGGCAGCCACAGACGCATGTTCCCTCAGCGCCGCCGGAGCCACGCACGTGAGGAGTGCCGGCCCTCCCGCCTCCGACGGAGTGGAGGTCACGTGCACCTGCCACTCTTGCCATACCACTGTGGAAGGTCACATGCTGTTAGAATATTGAAAACGTGATGAAGATGAAGCTAAATTAGGCAATGTTGAGGTGGTATTACGGAAGAGTTGGGGCAAACAGAGGAACACGGTTATATTCCGTAACAATCTGCTGTGAATAGAAGTCTAGCGCTGGTTCAAAAAGAAGGCAATTATTATTGTTTCCCATCACATCCTAAAGATGAAAGCTCTAACGTAAACGATCTGAAGTCATTGTCCAGTCTTATTTACTAAATTATATTTCACAACAAAAATGAACTGCTAACTCAAAGAAACAAACAAAACAAAAACATATGTAGGGAGTAGCCCCACATCAGGAGTTAGATAAGTACTAGGAATCTGTTACAGTTAAAATAAACCTCCTTAGACGATTCCTTTTGCACCTAACACTCTTCGGAGAACCACCACTATTTATCGAAACACCGTCACACATCAAAACAACCAAACATCGCCTCAAAATTGTAGAAGTATTAATTTCAAACCAATCAAAGGATCGTTTTAACTGGAATAACTGCAAAAAACAGTAGCTTTGATACCGCTTAATTAACCGTAAAGCTGTGTAACTCCGAACTCGATGGGGTTGCCACAGAAACATTTGTAAACGAGTACAGGCCTGATTCGCGACGGCGAATAATTTCTGATTTGCTCATAATGTATTCGACACAAATTGCGGACGCTTCTCTAGGACTTTCAGTTCAGGCTCCGATTTGCTTCAATTTAAAGCGAGAGCGCTTTAAACTTGTATTATGGGTAAGTGTTACTGTTGCTGTTGTGATTGTTTTGATAACTTCATTTATTTAGGTAGTTCTCGTCTGTCCTGATTAATCAAGTTGTTACAAATTAGTATCCTTAGAATGAACAGGTAGATTGCATGCGATGTTAAACAAAAAGCTTGGCGGAAAGAAAATTCACAAGTGCATAATTTTCTAAATATAATTACCACACCCAATACGCTTCCTTTTTCAAACGGAGTTAGCATTAGCCAGAAGTTTCGAAACTTCTCCTAGCTTGTTATGTTTTTTTTTCGAAAACTTTTTCTTGCATGCAGTCAAACTCGTGTAGCAGATGCTTTAAAACTTTTGTGTTTCGTCCCCTTTGCTAACAGGATAACTTTTTAAGCGTCGCTCTTGGGAAATCTTCATCTTATTATATACTAAATAGTAGATACCCAAATAAGTGGAGACTCGTGTAAATTCAGAAGGGAATAGCAACATTTGTGACTGGGACGGCCGGACTGGGAGTTTCTCTTATCACTGTTTATACGCAAAATGCGTACATTTTGTACAGTTTTTCTTTTTTGTTCTAGTACAGTAGAAGTTTTTGTTGATATCCAGATTTAGAAGTAGTGATAATATATTAAAAATTGTTGTTTGCAAAATCTAATCTAAGCAGACATTAGCACGGACCTATTACAGATATTAGCAAAGCAGGTCCATAAATTAAAGTGTGCCTACTTCTATGCATATTATGCACTAGCTTCTGCCAGCGGTTTCACCCGCATCCCGTGGGAACCTCGGCACGGACCCGGATAAAAAGTAGCCTATAGCCTTCCTCGATAAATGGGCTATCTAACACTGAAAGAATTTTTCAAATCGGACCAGTAGTTCCTGAGATGAGCGCGTTCAAACAAACAAACTCTTCAGCTTTATAATATTAGTAAAGATGTTGCAATACATGCAGCTGCAAAGATGCGAGATGCGAGTACTCGGCAGTCAGACGTCTGGGAGCCGTCAGGGCGTCTACACGTTGCATCTTTAATCACGTCTAGTTAGAAACGGCAAAAGGCTCACTATTTGCTCTCTCGTGTTTCCTTTCTTCTTGGGCGAGAAAAACTGTCGGAACTTTACATTTTTTACTAAGAGAGTCGGAGTTGCAATTAACTAATTGCAGGTTCTTAGAAGTGTGTCAATGTTGTCCGTAATGAGGTCCTAAAGAGAGTTGTTTAGTTAAACTGATGTAGGTAGTGGTACTTTGTAAACCGTCGGTCAGTTTAATAGGCATATTAAGTTAAGTGATGATATACTTGGGTTGTGTACCTAATTATGTAATTGACCAGAACAGACAGAACAAATTAGTTCATACTTCAAAACCTCTCAGTGCACATTATTTTTTTATTTTAACAGCCTCTAGGCGTACTGCCTCCACACTTCCTTTCTACATTATAACTTTAGAACGTATTAAGCTAATAGAGCTACTTCACATTCACGACACGATCACGACACGATACCAGTCGATGTTGTTTCTCCAAACGCGATCGATGCTAATCATGATCAAATTTTCTAAGATACGGCATTAAATGCGCTCAACGTAATTTGAAACACGTTTAAGGGACGTTTAAAAGCATCTCCAATATTGGTATTTGATTATTATCCGTTTAACAGGAATTTGCTATTCAAGTATCGGAAGATATTGTTCAATGTTTACCTGGAATTTTCAAACGAGAATATTAGTTTAGTCCAGTTAGAGGCTAGGGTAATTCACAAACACAATCCGCGCATCGGCGTTGTTGCCGCTGAAACTGGGCTCATCTTGTTTTAGCTTCAGGCCATCCGTCTATCTGCATTTCTGTGACCTCCGTAGTATCCTTTGTCAACTTTGAAATGAACGAGTAAAAAGGTTCACGCGGAAACAGGAAAGGCTACGACAAAAACAGCGCAAAATGACGAAAGAAAATTATAATTCTCAGTCAGCATGCAAATAAAACGGGCGAGATAAAACCGAAACGGTCTTTGACAAACTTTTGCTAAGTTCAATAATAAAAGCATTCGTCTCGCGAGCATAAAGTCGGGCACTATAAAGCGATTGCGACGCTCCGAGCATAACTCGAGCACTTTAAACTGATTGTTATGAGAACAGGTTTAATGCTCGGGGATATGAAACTTCTTTTTAACGTCCGAAACGGCTTTTGTACTTAAGTTCATTTTGAATTTTCTAATATCTTCTTCCACGACCTTTATTGCGATCGTTTTATTCGGATTTTTAATGTAAATGCGCCTTCTTTTACTGTGAAGGAATGTTTTACTTACGTAAGTAGTACCGTATTATAATGTTTTATAGAGCATTTTGCTTTCAGAAACACGGGTAGTACATTGATTTTTTATAACACACATGGAACTCATCTATACTACCTCTAATATTATAAAGAGGAAAACTTTGTTTGTTTGTTTGGTTGTAATGGATAAACTCAAAAACTACTGGACCGATTTTAAATATTCTTTCACCATTAGAAAGCTATATTATCTGCGAGTAACATAGGCTATATTTTATCCTGGTGCGGGCAGGAGCTCCCACGGGACGCGGGTGAAACCGCGGGAAAACGGCTAGTGTAGGTATAAATATGTAATTTCACTCCTATTCCGTAGATATTTTAATGTGTTTATAATGATTTCGAGTTGGAGTTTATCAGCGTAATTAAGCGTCATTACTCTAGTTTCCGCGGTCCAAGAAGTGTAAGTTACGCGAGCAATTTACGCTTCCCTAAACCAAGCGTAAGATTTATTAAGAGTAATGTACATAAAATGCGGTTTGTTGGAACGCCTCCGCTGAGGTCTGCAAATACTCGTAAAACTGTCAGTACCCAAGGACCATTTAGAATATTACAATGATTTACTTGAGGAAAAAATGTTATAATAGATCCGAAAGTTGGTTTTTCCTCTTGCCTTTAATGGGTGTTCTTGTGATATAATTTGTATTTTATTTTGTATTAGTATTTATTACAAGGCAATATTTTGTTATGAAGCATCGCAATATACAAAAACAATTCAAATTTTCCGCGAAATATTTTAAATTATAATTTTAAAATAAACATTGTAATTAAGAAAAGATTACGACGGAACTTAAATAAGTTGTCGTAAACAGACGGGTCCTGTATTTATGTAGAAAGTTGTCGATCGAACGTCTTGAACCTCTTTCAATTAGAATATCATTTAATTAGCTGTCTGTCGGTCCTCTGAGGCGTACAGCTAGGGGACACTCGGAGGTAAATTCGGATGAAGTGAAACTTTCATAAACACTCGCAGAATTTAATGAAAACTCGTTAAGTCGGCTGTCGACTGAAATACACGGACGTTTTGTTGAACTGACCCGGTTGCTTCTGTATATAGACTGATTTGTTTTAGATGCTGCTTTATGTGTTTGCATGCTCTGACGATACCTGTATGTATCTTGTTATACGAAACTTTACTTACACGTTTTGAATAAGCAAAGTTTTTTCGATTCACACATTATTCAAAAATAGTTTCTAATTGTTGATATCGAAATAAAATCTAAGCAACATTTGTAGAAAAACATTCACACAACTTCGTAATTTAAATAACCCTCCCCTTTTGCCGCTCTTTTAACGGAAGAAAAGCTTTCCACCAGCCATGTCTACGCGTACACTCCTCAAAAACGTAGCCATACGTTTACAAATCTTCTAAATTAATATGAAGTAAAAGTTTAGAATAACCAAAATGACCCGGTCCCAGTGAATTTCATCTCTGGGTCTGCGTCTTGCTCCTGTATACATATTTGATTCAATTAAGTCGTCCCGATCCACCCTGCTGAATATTTGAAGCGACTGGCGATTAATGCAGTCTCTGGCCTAATCACATCTACCTACACGCTAATGAGGATCACAAGGTTTTTGGAAGACTTTTGAGTGCAATTTGTGACGTCATTTATAAAAAGATGTAAGTACACTGTTTAAAAGGGGTCTATTTGTGTTTCGGATATTTGAAGCGTCGCACTTCAACTGTCGAAAAAACTGCAATTTTAAAATACTGTTTTTCGGTGATCGTAGATTTTAATGAAAGTTTGAACGGTGCTCATCTTTGTAACGTAACACTGCTCCACTTAACCCTTGGCTGCACGTAAAACGTTCGTTAGCGAATAAATTGGGAGCACTCTAAAGCAGCGCTAAGTTCGTCTGATGAAGCATCGTGCCGTCAATTATTTCAGCTGCCGTAATGATAAAATTAATAGCCGCACCCGCCGGGATGTATTTCACAGATAACTTTATTATACCTAGCTGTATTGTTGCTAACTTAATGGATGAATTTATTTGTGGCTATCATTATTCCTACCTCTTAATATTTCATGTACAAAAATTCTTTGATAAGGATTTTTATACAAGATTTTACACTTGTTTTTGGCTTTGTACGTGCTACGTTACTTAACGCCGCAAATCAATCTAATTACTGCTGTTATTCAGTGACGAGGCCTACCATTAACATCAACACTAATATTCCAGTAAATTATACCTTGTAAGCGTTCACGGCTCATTAAACCGTTGCGTGTGCCCACAAACACGCGTTTAAGGAATTAAAGCGAGTATTTTAATAAAATAATAACACAGGAAAAATGTTTTTCCTAATTTATAAAACCACCACGAATTATTTAAAATCAAGAAAAAGTTTGATCGTAATCAAAAGCCAATTTAGTCTATAAGACAACTGCAATAAAGTACAAAATTAATAATTTACTGAATGATATCGCAAAAAAACTGCAAGCCTTTTATGCGGTCAGTTATGATTATAAGAAACTTATATTAAGTATGTTGCACGTATGTACTTTAATTTAGATAAAAGCGTTGAAACAATTTTTGTTTAGAAAAATTGTATGCTCAGATGTGAGCCAAGTTCCCACGCTGTTTGTTCCGTCAACTGGAAAAATTAAAATCTAAAGCATTGCCAAGTTTTGGAGAATAAGGAATTTTTATTTGAAAAACTGACTGAAGTTATTGTACTGTCGGACTTGTGTGTTATAGTTTCAAGTACCACTAGGTACTGTATTATTTTATTACATGACGTCCCACAAAAAGGGGTTACTTTTTAGACTGTTAATATTTTTATTTATCTCAATATAATGTTGTGATTGATGGGAAAACAGTATTATGAATGTAGTAATTGTTAATTCATATCAAAAGCCGTCAATGACAAATGTTGTTAAATAGATTTTCCGTGTTAACATTCAATCAATTTCAATTATCTGAAATAAAAATTGTAGCGAACTCGGTGACCGAGTTGAATGATCTTTATTACTGTCTGGCAAAGGAAACAATAAACTTTTTATCTTTGCTCTTCTTTTTCCTTTATTTGACTTTCATTGCTGGTTAGTCATTGAAGGCCACCATTTTTTGTTACTTTTAGCGAACATTTACTTCATTAACAGTTTAATTTTTCATGCATTTCAAAACGAAGCTCTTGTATTAGAAAAATGTCGATGAAATGATTTTATCGTTTCCGGCGTTCTTAAATTAGGCAGCAACCGCACAGCCCAAACGGTCAGTTGTAAAAATTTGCATACACCAAAACCTTTTTGCTTAATCACAAAGTGCATTTGTATGCAGTCCGGAGCGCCCTTATCTGCGGGAACGGAACCTGTAATGCAGTTGTCAGACTTGAATTATTGGCGGCACGTCTAATGGACTCGCCCGATATACTCTGATTTACTCCCTGTTTTGCCAACGATGGGAATGTCCACTCCGTTCATTATTGAGGGAAATCAGTTGATTGGTTTTGGGAGCAGAGGAGATATGTGAAAGGTTTATGCCTATTTCTGATACTGGTTACAAAGTGAGGAATGACGAGGAATACACCTGCATAAAACCTGTATCTTTGTACAAATTGGAATTTGTCGTTTCATCATGAAAGTATAACATATAGATTTACTTGCATATTTATAAAATCATAAAACGAATGAGTAAGGATATTAGAACGGAAGTCCATACGTCGCGCAGACAGTCAAACATTACTTATTTTAACTGAACAAGGTGTAGAAACTAATTTGATGTCGATTCGTCGCCTCTGTTTCCGTTTAATCTCCCACAAATTGGCGAACAGTTCCTTCCTCGGAATATAAAGCTGTAGTATTTTCACATTTTCAGACTTTCAGGTAATATTCAATTCATGGCAGTTGCCAGTTATAAATAGGTATGTCGTATCATCCCTCCCGGGTGCCATGCGAGGCGTGCGGATGGTACCCAGGGGGAGGAAACCATCCATTTGTGATAATAATAGCATTAAAATACGATTGTGGTAATTTGGTATCGCGAAATAATGTGCTCTTTTATTGTTTTTTGTGATTTTTATTAGCTTTACATAATTTCAGTTTTACATACACCTATGGCGAGAAAATCACTCTCAGAACGTATGAACCATGACATGCTCAAACATATTTATCGATCATCACCTCACCCTCCTCGATGAAGTAGGGCACATGAACCCCTTCAGCCATAAAGCTTGAAGGCATAAACATCAAAAACGCCTGATTTTTGCCTTCGTGACGGCAACGCGTGAACGCTTCCATTTCGAGATTGACTCGTTAGCGCTCGATGGCCGGTCTTCTAGCCGAAAATAACCGAATATCCGCACTGAACACCTCTTGGTGATGTGGAAATTGTGCTCGGACTCATTCCATCAGGAGGCGAACGACTGTGTACGAAAATAACGGACATTACATAGTACGACAAATAGAAGTGAGTGAATAACTCATTCAAAACTACACAATAAATAATGCAGGAAACAATAAATTAGATTTATCAAAATTATAAATTAAAACCGCACAGGAAATTGAAACATAAATTAATCCTAACTCGTTCATTATCCGAATCGGCGGATATAATCCGCTGAATGGCTGTAACTTCACAATCGTGTAACATCAGTGATCCGGCGTCCGGTGTCGGGTGTCCGGTGTCCGGCCAGCCGAGAGCACATTGAGCCTCCATTACACGTATATTGAACGAATTAGGAATTTAGATGCGATCACTCATAACATTTTGATTGGTAAATATCAGGTTCGAAGTCATCTTGTTTATTATCCTTGTAAAGTCAAAGTGATATCGATATACTTTTGATGTGTAAATCATATTTTTTTCTTGTTAAGCTTTAACTGGTGTCAATTGTGTTTTTCCTGCTTGGGTGTCTATTACAGTGCGACACCAATCCTTTGATTATTTAGGTTATTTATTTGGCTGTAATTGTGTAAGGTTATAAGTCGAAGCCTGTAAAGGTCAAGTGGCAATTGCCGCTGGCGTAGGCCGACAATAATGTCTTCCTTAAATAAATATACCGACTGTTTCAAGAAAATGCTTACCGAAATATGATCTATTGTCTATTAGAAAACTTCTTTAAGACTGTATAGTGTGTACTTAATCGGCTTCCAAAAATACTGAATACTTTGCAATAAATCAGATTACTTAAAACAACAACTTAACGTAGCTTTGGCCTCTTATTCTGCATCAGCATTTAGCGAATTATTAACATAGGTACCCGAATTGTGATAGTCAAAAGTTGTAACATAACATAAGAAGAAACTTTATCAATTTTCTTTTCGTTGTAAAACAGCAAGCAAAGCACTCGTATTTGTGTGCAGTCGTGTAAACAGCAAAGTTATTTCTATAGTAAATTCAAAACTACAAACCTCTATTTGCAGCTCTCAAGCTAATCGTAAAACTGAGTTCTGTGATGTTTTCTCCCGAGAGTGGACATGAATAGGAACTCGTTAACGTAATGGTTAAGTTTACACTTCATCGTAAAGATTTACTGTTCCCCGGACTTTGGCCGCGAGTGTAACGTGACGCTTATTGACAGTTGAATATCTTTGACAGAAGGTTAACACTGAACCTGACAGAAACACACATTTTTTCTGATAGATTTTTGTGGATATTATGACATCTGTTGAGTATTGTTCAACCGAAATAAAAGGATGAGAAATGACTACTATGAAATTAAATATTACCTATGCGTCCATTCTCGGGAGATTATTGACACAAACTTTATCATACACAAACATAGAAACCTGCTCAAGCACACCCAATGACCCAAAGTGATATATCACTAAAGACAAACAGATTACCGTAATAATAAACCGCGACCACTAATTTACGAGCCTGTCATTACGCATTAATCACAGTGGCTAGTGTTTGTCACGAGCTCTCCCGATCACTCACGAAGGCAGCCGAACGTCGCAACCTATAGCTCAGTGGAGCACGTAAATCAATTGTCCGGTTGATTCACGACTATGTACGGAGTTCGGATCACCGAACTGGACATGTAAACTGGCTGTATTATCTGTATTAGTACTGTCAGCGAAATTGTTATTTATTTGACGGCTGTTTGCGCTTCAATGGGCTTGGTCGTTGCAGCTGTTGTTAGGTATTACGTAATAAGACATCCCCATGATTACTTAGTAGTCTGTATTGTCTGTAAAAATAATGCTCTATTTTGAATGTGCCATAAGGCTCGATCGAACACAGCTCAAAATGTCCGTCTATTAAAACATCAACCTCTTTAATGAAATAACTGTAATGCTTGCACGAAGTAAAGATAAACTGACGTTTATTAAAAGGTTCTTTTAATTACAAAGCCTCATCAATCTGACATGACCTAGAAATACATATAGTACATTGGAAATCCAATCTTCTGGCCTACGAAAATAGGTTTATTTTTCTACGAGCTTATTTTTGTTTGATCCCGACGCGAGCTCCGCAACTGATTAAGTATCGAAAAGCCACCGGTAACCGTCACTCACGCAATGGAATGTTACAGTAAATTAAACGGAGCTTTTACTTTTGGTCCATGTCAAAACAATCATTATTTTGAATTTGTTTTTTCGAGAAACTGTACCTACGAGAGTTGGAGTTGATATATTATCTATACTATAATATAATATAATATATAATATAATTAATATTATAAAGCTAAAGAGTTTGTTTGTTTGTTTGTTTGAACGCGCTAATCTCAGGATCTACTGGTCCGATTTGAAAATTTCTTTCAGTGTTAGATAGCCCATTTATCGAGGAAGGCTATAGGCTACTTTTTATTCCGGTACGGGAAGTAGTTCCCACGGGATGCGGGTGAAACCGCTGGCAGAAGCTAGTGTATAATAAAATGAACTTTAGACGTTAAGCAGATATTTCAGTTATTTTATTTATGAATCATGAAAGGCTAAAATAGTAATCATAAAATAAGGTATTAGCTTAACAAAATATCCTTGATAACGACCGCATTTGACGAATTTGAAAAAAGTACTTTTAGTCATTAACCTCAGTAAGATGAGCGTTCTATTATTTTTAATTAATTCTTATTGTAAATGCGAAATGCCATTACAATAACATTGAATTAAGTTGACTGCGGTCTTTCAATTATAATTAGATAATTACATTCGGTGGCCTAAAATGGTGGTTAACACAATTCGCCTGATAAAAGTTATTTTCAAGTTAGTTGTTACAGACAGATTTTCAATTCACTTTGTACTTTATTATTGTTTTGCGGCTTCTCATTTGAATTTGTATAAAATATGAATTTAGGCTCTTGTTATTGAGTTTAATTGGTCACGTCAATTTCTAGTTGTTTTGTCAGATATTTGAAACCTATTTGGACCTATAATTTCAAGACTAGTAGACAGAATTTTGGAGGAATAGCCAATTAACTATTGTGCTTCATTCTCCCACGTCTTCATCAGTTTATAATTCATGGCCCTCCTACTTATTTTATGACTAGCTTTTGCCCGCAACTTCGTTCGCGTGGAATAGTGACTACCAGCAGATTTTTGATTTGACCAATAGATGGCGCTATATGTCCGGAATAATTTTATTTTAATTTTTTTTTGTAATAAAAACTATCCTATGTCCTTTCTCAAGTTTCAAACTATGTCTGTACCAAATTTCACACAAATCGGTTCAGTAGTTTAGGCGTGAAGAAGACAGACAGACAGACAGACAGACAGAGTTACTTTCGCATTTATAATATTAGTAAGGATGAATACCGAAAGCTCGCCTACGATACACGAAAAAAATCCACTAAGTCATCACATAGCAATATTAAAGTACAAATGTGTGTTCCATGAAGATTATATCAACATGTTTACTGAAAAAGTTAATAACAGACTTCATAATAAACTGGCGTTAGGTACAAACATGTAACATGAAGGAAAAAATGGTAAAGTCGGCTTTCCAAGAAGTCGAAATATATTCCAAGCATTGCTGGAAGTGGAATATTTTTGATAATATGCTATTATGTTACAGTCATAATAATATCCTTTTAGTAGACATTATACTGTCATCTGTGAGTGAGACATATTGAGAACGACTCAAATAGCTTAACTCAAATACGTTACTGTTAATACCCACCTACCTACTGTGCTGGTTTTTAGGGTTCCGTACCCAAAGGGTAAAACGGGACCCTATTGTTTTCGCTCCTCTGTCCGTCCGTCCGTCTATCCGTCCGTCCGTCTGTCACCAGGCTGTATCTCATGAACCGTGATAGTTAGAGAGTTGAAATTTTCACTGCTATAACAACAAATACTGAAAACTAGAATCAAATAAATATTTTGGGGGACTCCCATACAACAAAAGTGATTTTTTTGCTCGATTTCTATAAATATACTCGTATATATATAGAATATTAGTTTGGATGGTACGGAACCCTTCGTGCGCGAGTCCGACTCGCACTTGGCCGGTTTTTTTTATCAGAAAGTTGATATTAATTGTTAGACAGTAATGAAGTAGCTAGGTAATGCTTTAAATTATTGCTACAAACCAATAAACTCCGGTACACCAAATATCCATAAGGGGGAGGGTATTTGTTGTTGGTACATAACCAACAACAAATACCCTCCCGTAATAATTCTGAAATTATAGGTCCTCATTAATCACACGAAACCGAATATCAAATATTAATTAATGAACGTCCATTAAAAATATCAGGTGCATCTCGCAAATTATTTATTGAATCAACAAACAACGATAAGCCTGTTAATATGAATAAATCGGGATTGTTTACACGAGCTCCGCCGACAATCATTGCAATTCACAAAACATTTCCAATCAATTCCATGACGATCATTGTTCTACTAGTTTGTATTCTTGTTTTTCAATGGTCCAAGAGAAGAAGACAGGACGGTTCAGGAATTTCTGAGTATCACAAATATTTTTTTCATCTATGTTAAGTATCTTAAAAATATTCAAAGCGAAACATCTTATTACGCTATTGAAAAAACGAGGAAGGAAAAATGAGAGTACATAACATTTTGTACGTAGATCCATCGAGCACTTCAAATATCTTGGACGGCTTGAAAAAAACGCACTCATAAACTTAACTTTTAGAGAGATTATTTAGGTACCTACTTTATAGCTATTTATTTGTAAATTACCAAAGTATTGCAACAAAATGTACACAAATAAAATCTTTTCAACATACATAATCCGCAAAATTACCAGTATTAGTTTACCGGCATTCATATCCTCGGTTCACGGCACTGAGAAATTAACCAGGAATATTCTTACTCCAACACTGGCTGATTTCGAGGTGCCGTATTTAGCCGAGGCTATGGATGCATGGAAAATTACTTGCCCGAACGAAAATTTACCCAGCAACCCGTCTTCCCAAAGACAGTGGGATGAGCCGCTCTGCGGAGTAACCCGGAATAGTTTGATAGAAACGGCAATTACTCCTGCTGAGCGAGCGCGCCTACTGGCTGTGGGTAGATGGGAGTCGGGGCTTTGGCTTCAGGCACCACCGTCGTCAAACATTGGCACCATGTTTGACGATACAACTTTCCGCCTCGCTACTTGTTTACGTATAGGAGCACCGTGCTGCTCCCCTCATCGCTGCCACTGTGGTGAGGCTGTCACCAGCCTCGGACACCACGGCCTGTCGTGCAGCCGTAGTGCGGGCCGTATTGCGCGGCACGCAAATATCAATGACATTATTCGTCGGGCTCTTGTTGCCGTCGGGGTGCCAGCTGTACTGGAACCAAATGGCCTGGCGCGCGACGACGGTAAGAGACCAGACGGCATGTCTTTATTCCCTTGGAAGATGGGTAGGCCTTTAGTATGGGACGCAACCTGCGTCGATACTCTTGCGCCATCCCATCTTCCAAGTTCTGCGTGCTGTGCTGCTGCTGCCGCTGCGGCCGCGGAGAACCTCAAGCGGCGGAAATATAGTGGCCTTGTCGGCAACTATATTTTCGAACCGTTTGGGGTTGAAACCCTCGGGTCGTGGGGTCCGAATGCGCATAGCCTATTTAAAGACCTGTCTAGGCGGCTGGTGGACGCTTCTCGTGACCAAAAGGCTGGCTATTACCTCGGACAAAGGATCAGCATGGCCATCCAACGAGGTAATGCTGCCAGCCTCTTGGGTACGCTCCCAGTTGACAGCGATGGGGATGAATTTTTTGACGCCTTTTAGATATAGTGTATATATTTTTATTTTTTTTATTGTTCTACTAGGATAGTTTTTTTTTTGTGTTGTAAATATCTATGTATATAACTATGTAAATAAAAAAAATTGACATACATAATTCTACCACTTTTCACGATACCCCGAGTGTTCCCTAAATACCTAAATCCGCAGTAAACCCTGAAGCTATATCCACGAACAAAACAATGACCAATCAGATTGTGTTTCAGCCGCTTCAGAAGAAGGCTGCATGATTTACCTGACGCAAATGAAGATGTGTTTCGATACAGATATTACGGACCCCAGTCCCGAGCTCACTGCGACTGTGATTGATAAGGGATGCTGGTATAAATTGTTTGTTAATAATGTATAATGGCTGTTTAGCTATTGTAGTTATTCAGCTCGTGGCTAGGTAACAGCCACACGAGTCGAACGATCGTAACTGGACTGGACTGTAATTTGAACATTTTTGGCAGTCGTTAGGTGTAGTAGTAGTTATTTTCTGAAATAATTAAGTTGCTATATTAACAGCAGTTTTAGTTTCTATGGATTACTATACATGTATTGTGTAAGCATTGTGTACGACTCAAACACATAAATTACTTAAATGATAATGAAAATTACTTAACCCGAAATTTTGATTTGCTATCCTATTCACGAGGGTGCTTAATTCCTAGAACAATTTCCAATTCATTACATTGCATTCTATTTATTACGAACAAACCAAACTTAATGGCATCAATCTCATATCGAAATAGAGGTAGATCTATTGTACCTGTGATACCTCCGATATTCAGAATAAGTAAGCTTGAGGCGAGAGACCAGATAAAAAAAACACACAGCAACAAAACACGCTCTCTAATATTATAGAAAACCTAATGTTTTATAACTGGAACTTATAAGTTCTAGCTTCTTACAGCTTTCTTTGTGTTCATATATTTTCCTGCGCGCGTTACCAGCGCTGTCAAGCGCCGATAAGCGCTTATAAGTTTTCAGCTTCTTCCAGCTTTCTTTCTGTATACGGCCTAAGACTATCAATACTAACTAATTATAATATTCTGTAAACCTAAACAACCTTCAGCCCTATGGTAACCACGGTGACCTTTATGTTACCGTAATGTAGATGTTCATGACATTATCATACGTCAGTGTACGCGACAGCTGATGTGCCGCGGTATGTGGTTGTTATTCATAGCTTGTTTATACATATGCTTGTCACAGCAGGACCTTGGTTATTTAAGTGTTATGTTAAATCAGAATTAGATACCTAAATACTGTTATACCTCAGCCTTTTACATAAATGGTGGCGGATTTTCCGCTTGGTATTTCTAGAGATACCGCTCGGTTCGTACATATCGTGTCGTGCGGTTTATAAGGTAAATTTTATAAGGGCTGTTGTCAATTGCTTGCTGTGTTTTTCCGCTCGAAAAATCCGCCAGTCTGAAAAGGCTGTAGGTAGAGTTTGTTACTTAAACACCCATCTTAGAAACTTCTTTAAAAATATTTCACCGTTAGGATGATAATATTGACTTAGATCATTTATTTCTCAAATTATAGAAGCTTCGTAATTACTAGTTCCTTTTATAGGTACATATAACTGTAGCCAGTAGCCAGTGTGTGAGTAGCAGTACCTTGGAGCAGCAATTTATTTGTGAGACGAGGGTGTGACGCCTGAAGGATACCTTTGTCGATGTTCATTTTGTGTTCGTTTTCTTTTAAACTAAACTATTGGGGATTATTTACAGTAGGTTTTTCATTTTGGTTGAGGTAGCTTCATTGTTTGACATATTTATATAAATACTTAGTTAGAAATATAAACAGATTTATTTCCTAGCAAAAAAATGTTATAAACAGAATATTTGAGACAGTTGAGAAAAGTTAAAATTTCTGATAGCTCGAATTTAACCAATACAGTTTCAGTTTTTAAATTGAGCTTTTCAGTTAGCACTTTGAATTCTTTATTGTTTTTTGGAAACAGTAGGTAATATGTGTCTACATAAAAATAAATTGTCAAAAGCATACACATAACTACAGCTTGCAGATGACAGTTTCATAACCACTCCGCATTGACACAGAACAAATAAAATTGTGTCTTTTTAAATGGTCGCGAGTGTAGGCAGGCTATAATTCCCTTACTTATCCTCCGCGACGAGGGTCGACACTTGACACACACCTCCGTTACCCTTCTATCTCGATGTGTCACTTTTACTACTATTCTACCGTAGAATTACTATCGAATAAGTTTTAGGCTTCGTTTTCTAGAATAAGGGTAACATTCGGAATAGTTTTTTCACTTAAGACCATTTATCAAAGGGTTTAGAGGACTTTAGGTGTTGTTGTGTTACGGTTGATATATGACTTTTTTTGGGTTATTCTTTACCTCTGTGAATCTTAAATATTTTTTGGGGTGTAGGATACAGAATACAATTGGCAATGCCTAAAGCTACGGCACTTTACTAGCTACTACTTTTTTAACAACATTTCATATGGGTATTTTGTTTTCTGACAAAACCGTAGACTTCTCTAGGTCTGGAGTTAAAGAGAATAGTATAGTTACAATTATTGTAGAAGTAATGGTCCTATTACCAATAATAAATATAAGAGGTAGAAGTAAGGTTAAAATAGTATTTAACTTCATTAAACTCATTTGTGTCGAACTTTTTTAATGCTTCTTTACCGACAGAATAAAAAATCTCATTGCATTGTTTCCATTTAACCAAAAACAAATTTACTTACTGTATCGAGTCCCACTGTATTACGTATAAAGCTAATTGATTATGTGTATGTGATACATCTTAGCTTTTATAAATTTGTGACATCATGAAGTTAACACTCTCAATTCATTACAGGCAAACAAAATGTGTTTATTGAGTTCAAATAGGTGACGGATCGCAACTATAACTTAGACATTTTCCCTCATGCCTAAACACTAATAATACCTTAAAAATATATTTTTGATTATTTACATGAACAAATTGAAGACAATTACTTCAATATCACCACTTGAGTTCGCAAAAACAGCAAAACGCTAAGACCGTTGCCAAGTCTTGAGACGGTCCGGGTTCACGACAGTAATGAAACAAACTTCACTAGTACCTGTATTATTCATCTCATCCCCTTCACTCGGTTACAGTAAAAATTTGATTAACCTCCTCGTCCTTTGTTTGTACTAAGATAAACGGGCTTAGAGGTTTTATTATGAAACTTTCAGCTTCAGAGAAGAATATCGTCAAAGTATAACCAGTATGTTGATTTAAAGTTGAAAGGGAATAAGTTAGCATAAAACGTTTAAGCTAAGAATGCAATTAGTGGGTATTTTATTCAGAAAAATTTCATAGTTAGAATGTGAGTAGGTATAGGTACATACATATCACCAAAAGTACCAAATAAGAATACCAAGATGAAACTACTGTTTATTGACAACATAATATTATACTTATGTACTCCTTAATCGCAAGAAATATCTTTTAATCAGAGATTATTTTATGAAAATGTACTTGGATCCAATAAATGTTTTATTACGTTCGTAAACACGATACGTACGTTAAGATAGTTGTTCCTTATTAGTAGGATGAAACAAAACAACAGCAGCTCGTTAATAAGCTTAGGTTAGACGTAACAAGCGGTGAGGACATAATGCAAATGTGCTCAGAAGGTCCATATGATGTATAATAAACCGAAGAATAAAATATAAAAAAAACAATCGGCAACACACTTGCGACTTGTCTGGTGTGTAAAGGTGATTATAGTTAGGGAAACTATCACATAAAACAAAATTCAGACATCCTACATTGTAACCGTTGGTAGTCCTCTAAAAAGTATTATAATTCATCTGAAGTATTTTTATTCAAGTGTACTCATATTTTAATGCCCTTCCTAACTTTAAATGAAAATTGAGTTTAATTATATAATATACCTAGATAAGTCCAAAGCATTAGTCTACGCCTTCTGAATCTCCCTGCCTATTGTAAGTAGTGAAGCAATTCTTTACTAGCCCCGAGCCGCCCATAAATGTCACGTGTAACGATAACAGTGCCTTCTTCATAACGATCTCTAAATGTATTGTAGCATTCGATTCTCGTTCTTTGTACTGAAGATAATTACCGTAAAGGATCGATAGACTACATTGTGTTTCTATAGCTTTGAACTATTGGAAAAGGATTTTTTTCAGATCCCAGCATCTTCCTTCGCTAGATGAAGATGATGAAAGTTAGGAATATGTATCATCTCTTCTTATCATGTTTGCAAGATCACCTTTAAGATAGAGCCTCATAAACAACCTACATGCTTGCCTAGAACCCATAGAACCCTTTATTAAATAATTTAGCTAACAATGTGGCATGATCTATGGAGCCCTACAATACCTGAGCTCCGATACGGAAGCTGCACAACAATAGGTGTCGGGTTACGGATGTCCTATTGTAGTCGGAGCCGAGAGATATACGCCTGTCTCCCTCACTCCCATGAATTTGCGTGCAACGTCAGAAAAATGTTTTTACTTTCCTATTGAGTGTTTTTAACTGAATACAATAGGGCTTTCAGTATGATTTTTCGCTATTACAATGCTGTTATTTTTTACAAAGGTTATGTTTTTCATGAGATATTTTTAACTTGGTTAAATTAAGAATATTTTTGGAGCGAGAAGAAAAAGTAATTATTTTCCTTTTGAAGTTGCTCCTTGCAATTATTGCGCTATTTGTCTTAATTATCTACGCAATACACAACACGAACATTCCCTACCTGTTTTCCGATAGTAAATAATTTAATTACAACTCACGCCAGCAAATTCACTTGTCTGTACTAACGCTAAAACTACGTCAATTCTAACGTTTACGTACAATTACCGCATTAGATGTATGCCGTCGGTTTTATGCCTCACTCTCCTAGTTACTTATTAGCTAACGGGCTGTGTGATTAAACCGTTCCGCTACCGCCACCGCCACCGCGTACCGCTACCGCTGGCGGTGAAAAGGCGAGGGCTGGGAACTGTTAATTACTAGACCTGAAGTGCGTTTTTGTGTAGAGTAGAAACAGCAGTAGGTCAATAGTGATGATGATGTAGAAAATAATACCAATAGGTTTTCTTAAATATTGTCATGTTTTTTCAGTAAGTACAAGTTTTTATAAGTTAAGGAAATGTGTATTAAGTAAATAATTAATGAAGTAAAAATTCTACGAAGAGAATTAATGAAAGCATCTTTTCCTGATAACTGAAATAAGCAGCTTTAAATACTCTTCGAAGTTTATATTTCTGAAAGAAACAGGTAAAAATATATTACGTATGTTTTTGATGTACATAACCGACTTACTTCAGTTTCCCCCTGCACTGTGGCAGCATATGTGTTTACCTACCGTTGGCAATAATAATTAACGTGTGACGTAAGCAGGGCCGCGGGCGAGTATCACGGGGTACTGCAATTGAGGATATCATCAACGAGTTATGGCGTTCCAGGTTGAGTAATGACCAGAGTAATAGCTTCGTCGTGTATGATAGCAACATCTGGCATAGTGATACCTGTGTGGTCGCCAGGGAAGGTTATATGCAGAGCCTAAATTGGGTTTTACTCGATTTAGGGTATAGGGAAGTGTGGGTTTGGATGTTTCATCTGTGTTTAATTTTATAGAGTATGATAAATCAAATGAAGTAAACAATAATGTAGTCAAGTTTCTGATTAAAATAATAATGTTAATTATTTGAAAGTAAGAACAACAAACATACCTAAGCTCATTGCTATTAGTAACGTGACTGTAGCGCTTTTTTTCACGAAAATGGCTAAGGATATTATCTAGACCAATAATAACCTACTTCGTTTTTCTCTTGTGTAGTATTGTTAGTTCGTTAAGACAAAAAAACGTATACGTAGTCTGAAAATAATAACTAAGAAACATTTATGGACGGGCTCACATACATTACGTACGACGAAAAGATTTATCTATACTAATATTATAAAGCTGAAGAGTTTGTTTGTTTGTTTGTTTGAACGCGCTAATCTCAGGAACTACTGGTCCGATTTGAAAATTTCTTTCAGTGTTACATAGCCCATTTATCGAGGAAGGCTATAGGCTAATTTTTATCCCGGTACGGGAAGTAGTTCCCACGGGATGCGGGTGAAACCGCTGGCAGAAGCTAGTACATTATAAACTTTTTATTTAAAGTGAAACTTGCCACAGCAATGAACGGACCAAAACATCAGGTTAGTCACCTATTCCTCTATATAAAGCATACCTAAACAATATGTTCACAACTTTCCTTCAAAAATGGTAACAGCCTCAATTGTAAGCGCGTGCACACTGCACCCAATCTATCAGTTCACTCGCTCACTAACGAAGCGTTCGTAGTGAACTCGAGCACATCTGTGGAGTTGTGAGTTCCAACCGCTTAATGCAATCACATGTGCACTAAGCTTTATGTGAACTTCTGTGTTCTTCCGACTTCGAGTTTTTAAAAGTTCGTAAGTTTGAGAAACTGTTGTCTGGTTTGAAGATTATCTAGTTGACTTGCTACAAAAATATTTGAAAATCTCTTTTGTAAGAGGACATTAGCTAGTATTTCAGGCGGTAATATTGTTTTTTTTTTTTTAATCTACAAAATGTTAAATGACATAACTTTAAATCATAATGCTTTTAAATATGAACATATTAAATCATGACGATGAATTGGTCGTTTATGCAACTAGACTGTAGAGTAAATTATAAAAGGGAAATTATAAGTCTAGCCACAAAATTATTTATTGGTCACATAATTAAACTTCTAATTTTATAACTAAGCAACGGGGAAATGACATAGCCTCTAATAAACTAATTCGTCTTTTTTACAACGCCTACTAAATATTCTATAGAAAGCTTCAAGTAAAGGTCATCAATTATTGTGACTTGTCATTCTTATTTATACACTGTCATCTAATTTACTAACTCGGCCTCGTTTTTAGCATATTGCCATTTTTATTAACCTTCAATTAAAAACATTGTATTAAAAATTGAAGTTAGTGACAAAACGAATCGCTGCAAAACCGACTCCACGTAGTCTTGTCTGCCCTACCCCTAGAGTGCAATTCAAAACCGCGTAGGCGCGGAGGGGCGAGGCGGCCTGCGAGCTGAGGCGCAGGTAGTTTCAGCGCTAGCCGCCGCAGCTGACGCTGGCCGGCAGAGCCAGCATTAATTTAATTAGCACCCATTATGAAATATCATAATTACTCTCATGATACCAAAACTTCTTCATCAACTACGAATTCATGAAAAATATTTAAACATTAATTGTCTTTGCAATGAGTTAAATGTACATTCATTTAAACAGAATTTACAAAAATACATATTCATTGATCCGTTTCTTTATGATCGACGTTCACATCGGGTCTAACTCGATTTGACTGGAGCGCAGGAGTGGCGGCTAAGGCAATGGTTACATAAGTTATCTCGTAACATTATTACCCGGGAATGAGTGGAGAATTGTGACGTCACAGCCGGTACACTTGCCAGGAAGTGAGGAAACGTAATTCGATATTTTTATTGCGGAATTTCTTGGTCTTCAGTTGTTTTGGATGATTAATTATTTGTTGGTATGGTGTTTGTGTTTGAGGTATATGTTTTCATATCATTTATCAAAAGTCGTTTTTTGCGTGCTCTTGTCTTTTTTTAGTTTGGAATATACTGTTGTAAAAATTTGTCATTTGACAAACCAAAGTGTTTTAGGTTTTTTAACTCGTAAAAAATAAGTGTAATTAAGTGTAGTCTTACTTGTACGTATAATTATAGTTATAAAAAGTTTAAAAACATAAAACGTTCTTTTTGGAGAAAAACAAGTCATAAATGGAACGTAGGTAAAAACTAACATAAAAACTGTAAAATATTGACGCTAAGCCTGAGCCAAGCAGGTGTATACTTACAGTAATCACACACATAAGCAAACACCCGCAAGATTTACTCCAATCCTTTTTACGGATTCCGAAACCACAATATTGGTATAAATAAAGTACTAACATTACTTTCCCGCAAACATGAGAAAATAAAATACGCATTTCATACATCATCTGTGGTCCGTGTGTGTGTGAGTGTGGTGTGCCTGTGTGCGTGCTGTCGGCAAGAATGTAATTTTGCCAGAATCTTTGAAGTTCAGAAGCTGGAAACGTAATCGCATATTGGTGTTACATAATATTTCGCTTGTATTAGTGAGTGTTAGTGAAAGTTTGCGGATTTTCGCTTTTTATTTTTATCTGTAAGTGGAAAAAGATGCCTGTTTTGTAAGGATGTACGTAGAAATTTAAAATAAGCTTATCGTAGGAAAATTTATTTGTAATTTTTACAGATTTTAACAATGTATTCATTTTATTATTCTTTTTATGTATTTATAACAAAATAAGCTAAATAATACTTAGATTTAACATAATGTTACACATCACATTTTGTAGCTCTAGCCACTAGCTACATAACACCTGATTCACGCATCCTAAAATAACATAGAAGTCTGTAAAACTTCACAAGTTGCGCAAGATTATCCCGTGAGCTGCTTAACTTTATGTTGTGCTTTCTAAGAAGCCACTGCGTAAGCCGCCCCTCTTGTTGTATCTTAGCTTAGTTTAGTTTACAAAACTACTCTGCGAAGCGTTCTAGACAACCTAAGCATAGAAAGGAAGAAAATTTACCTCTTTAAATATGCAGAAAAAATATTTGGTGAGTGCACCTAACCTTTTACGTGAAATGCATCATGGCACCTTGCTATGGCATATGCAGCGAAAAATACGATAAGATACCACGGAGAAAAAAAAAAAATTGCAATCTATCGTCACATAACGATACCGGGTTCCTGACGTGTGGTCTACCTACCTATTATTATATGGATATTGAACATTACGTCTTATGTTCCAAAATGATTCCAATAAAGAAAACTAATGTTATCAGCAACCTCCAATCTTAATCTAGATTAATATTATAAAGAGGTTTTGCTCATTAACTTAATATGTAGGTGGCAATTTAGTACAAAAATTCGTTCACTAATAGTGTACTACATTATCTCTAAGTGCTATAGGCTATTTTTTATCCAGGGAATAAATATGGCTACCAACTAAAACTGTGAGAAAAAATATCTGATATCGTGGAAAAATACTGAAAGATTTGTTTATGTTTTTTATAACTTTTTTGTTGCTATAGAAACATAAGGCATAAATAAGATACATAAGGCTTGATAACAACGTCCCGGTGGTATTTAGTTATCAACGTAAACTTAACGACCACTAAACGTAAAACCATTAAATTACTTTAGCACAAAACTAAAACACGATTTCGATAATCCCCCACGTAACACAATAGTTACCATTACGATAAACACAATATAAAGTTAGTTACACAAACATGTGTAAAGAAACTTAGTACCTAAGGTACGTAAAGAAAATATTATTGGCCCCGCGCCGGGACCTCCTACTCCCAGCAATTTGAACAGAAACGGCATTAACGAGCGATAAATTGCCTACGCACTACGCACCGTGACTATATGTACAAACGCAATATTATGTATGTTCTAAGTTATGTTGTTTGTGGAACATTAAATTAGGTTTTAGGCTCATTCATTAAGGATTAACAAAGCTGGTCTAGTAAGCCCCGAATGGCTAAGGTGAAGTTATCCAATAGTAGGTATAGCTTGTATTGTGAGTTTTTAACGTTTCTTATTGAGAAGCATTTCATTGCTCGGTAACTTAAAAATCTCTCACCTTTCCATAAAATGTAACCTAAACTTAAACACCGAATCAAGAATACGATCGATACCTGTATGCAAAACTCTTCAGGAAAAAACAGAGTGATGGAATGTTAGTTTCATCATAAAATCATCTTTTAAATAACAATCACCAAATACTCGTATCATCAATAAAGGTGAGCGTCCACTAACCTGCCTGTGTCCGCATGTCCCGCGACACGATGGTGCCGTGTGCGTTGTGCGCGCGACACCGGTACACCGTCGCGTGCACGTCCTGCCGGTACTGAACGGCACTGAACGGCAGGAACACTAGTGTGCCGTTGTCCAGCACTTGCCTGGGGAAGAAGGTGCAGGGTTAATGCCGTTGACAAATGCCGTCTAAGATTAGCGTAGATTTAAAAAGCATCTAAGTAAGGTTTAGACATAAAAGTACATAATATAATTGACAAAGATTGTAGCTGTGGATAAGAAAATACAACGAAAATCCTTTTTAAAACCTTCCAATACACACGAAAGAAACAATAAAAGTCCGCCACAATATTTTAAACGCAACCGATTGCCCATTCGGAACTCGTAAAAGCACCCAAACTCAACACCTCAACCCGAAACAAAAACAAAACGGCCAGTATCTTAAAAATTTAACTTGGAACCATAAACCGCGGGATGCTTAAATAATTCCTGACTTTAATTTCCCCAATGAAAAAAGGATAAGACCGAATTAAGGAGGAATTGCAGTGCCTTTTAAAAATGGAATGGCAGCTCGTAATTGGCGTCGGGATCGAGCGGGAAATTTTGAGGAAATATTGGACAGGCACGGCCATATTGGAGTGAGCGATAGAAATGAACGTTCAGGTAAAATGGCCGTGTTAACGAAAGAGTTTTCATTCGACGTGCAATTGGCTGGATTGCTAAATCCTGGTTTGAATTGCATTTGTCGGCAGAGTTAACAGTTTATAATCGATAGATTTTTTGCTGTGATAAGTCTTCTAGTATACAAACATACATTTAACATTAGGTTAGAAAATATTGCTAAAAGGTAGATTCAATGTTATATAAACTAACATATAAACAAAGTATGTAATAAATAAGTTATAAAAAAGAACCTTTACCGTCATAATTGGATATGTTATACGACTTACGAATATCAGATAATATAATGTAATACTTTAAGGAAAAACCGAATATTATTCGGTAGGAAGCTCGCGTCAAATCAAATACGCTGTAGGAATACAAAACAAGTCACATTGACACCTGGCCGTGACGTCATCACTCCTGCCTGACACCTATCAATCTATCATAAAGCAACTGACATAATTCACATTTCCCTTATTTTCAAAATGCCTGAGTTAGTTTGATTGTTCCTTTGGGGTGTGGTAAAGCCACGGGATAATACGACAATCTATAGGGGTAATTTTGTAACAAGCTTATTTTCCATTTAAAGAACCGGACTATTAAACTTTTATGATACACTTTCATGCATAAAGAAAAAATATTAAAACTGACGCGTGGCAACGATGCGCAAATATACGAATATTTTTGTTGCAAATATAATAATTTACTAGATTATGTTCGTTATGAATTACGTAGCATTTTATTAAATAAAGCGTGGCTTGAGGCTGTTGTGAGATTCATCGTGTTGATGAGGAATATTATAACGACCTACCTACATCCAATTGGTTTTACTCGCGAATGCGTCAGTAAAGAAGTGGGGAAATAAAGGAAAATGTTTTTTAGAACATACCTATCTCAAGATTCTAAAAAGTTGTCTAGATTTACTATAGCGTATAAATTGCTTCTGGAATGTACAAATGAGTCCAGATATTGTTAAAGCAAGTGTTAGCTTAGTTTAACTTTTAATTCCATTAGATTCAGCTGCATTGCGACTGGCTAACGCGTATGTGGTGGTTCTTTTTCCAGAGTTTTGACAAAAGATACTTACTAGATCAATTTGTTTAATAAAAGTAACGAGCTTGTTTTTAGAGTACGAGATTTAATTCATAATAATCTCTAAAGCTAAAATGGCTGTTCATAAAACAACTGCAATTATGTCAACAGCAAAAATAGAAACACTGATATTGGAAAGAGCTCCTTTCCATAAAACTTGAAATAATTTAGTTTGTGTATCAAACGTAAGTACAAACGTGAAAAATATAGAACTAAACATACATTGGTACATGTAGATATATGTACAAGTCCGTGGCAAGCGGCGAGTAGCCCTTTGATGTAACATGTAATCGTTTTACGTGCGAGCGCGGTTGGGGCCGACCTTTCACTTCGGCTTTGTAAGATTTTTTGGTCAATTACCTCAGAAGCTCGAGATTTCGATCCTATTGTGTTTGTTAATATTGATAGTAATAGATGCGATATGATTCGACAACTGGAATTGAAATTACATATTTGCCATTCGCAAATAACAGGTAGAGGAATTTGCCGTAAAATACAAACAATAACACACCTTGCAATTTACCGGAGAAAAAACAAAATCCTTTGTTTGTCAGTAATAACTCCGGTTTCATACCGCCATCATCCACAAGGGACACACGTTGATACAACACTGACAACAAGTTTCGCACATAACACAATTTGCCAACTCCAAACGATACTCATTCATCTTCATTCAACAAAACGAAAAAATCCAAACACTTTGAAAGTTCACCGTCACCTGTCACTTTTGAACTTACTTTTAAAGAATATCGTGTTTTTGGAACAAAGGAAAACCTCCATTTTGTAGGAAGTCCCTAGGCACGTGGCATTTCACTTCTGAGAAGAGTTTCGTATGTTTCATACTGTACAGTTTGATTTTTTAAGGTACTTGATTGATGCTGGTGTTCATATAACTATCTTATATACCGCGCTGTTATAACATTCTAATCAGTTATTTGAACCTGTAAAGTGAACCGATACATTTACAATAAGGTACTTAAATTTATCTTGTAAAATGGATCTTAGGAATTGTTAAATTAAACAGTCGAATTAAGTCGTACACCCAAACCCTCAAATTAACATGCACAAAATATTCATGAAGCAGGTCTACAGAGAGAGCTATATATTCAGCGTGTGACGTCACGGGCCGTTTCGTACATTATGTAGCCACATTCGTAACCCTAGCCCGGTTCATATTTGTATAATAATCGAGGTAAAAGTCGTTCCACATTTTAATTAACGAGCGTTTTATTTTTGCTGAGCTGTGCGACCCAAAAAATACAAGTTTTAATGTAGTTGAATATTTTTTTTATCAAGCAATTATTTATATGCGAAACCAAATGGAAAATGTAAATATCATATACGTTTCATTTGGGGATATTTTTGAGAAAATATTTTTGTTTATTTTAGTTTTCTTTTAACTTTTTGTTATGAATGTTTATACGATATATTTTGGATGAATGTCACCTGGAATTGACAAACGTTTTCAATATTGGATTTCATAATATTTTTATTTTTACGCAAAATATGTTGCTGTTCGCGCCAGACTTGTTTTTTTGCAGGCTATTTTTGTTATACGTCTGTATAAAGGATTAATGTTATTCTATTTTCGTAATAAATCAGTCTAACTTTACGTTATTGAAAGTGTGATTCGTCGCGTCGAGGATCGGGTTATAAAAGCATAGCTGAGAGGTATTGAAAACTTTTACTATTTCTAAGTACGACAAAAAACTACGGTTTTTATATATATGTATTGGGGATAAATGCATATTTTACCTATATAGTTTTTGGAACAAATACTTAAGTATGTACCGCTACTTCTCCCACTCGATCACAAGGAGTTGGAGCTTTACATACATGTCATCATTGAGCAGGAGGTATATTCTCAGGGGAAATCTGCGGATAACTCCGACCTAACAATATTATAAGAGTTTTGCCTAAATTATACTAGCAATTTCTTTGTGGTGCGTTTGGAGCCATATTGGGAGTTCTCTAACTGATTGGAAAACTTGACGCAGTTGGTCATATTGACAAAGTTTTAATATACCTACATGATACGCAATTTTGTGGCAATTAGACTATGTTAGGTGGTTCAGTGAGTAACTCATACAACATTTTCTTTGTTTGAATATTATACTACTTTTACTGAATGTTCTGGTACGATGACACTATCTGTAAGTTGAAAGCTTGGTTTTATTCCGCTTTCATATTTCTTGGCAGAACTAATATATTCATATGGAGGTATTAATCAAGCAAGCTGTCGTCACGCAACACAAGCACGTAAGTAGTACAAACAAAATAATTACCTCTAATCAAACACCTGGGTAATAGGCAAATATTATTATAATAATATCAATATTTGGCGGAGCGTCGTCGCGCAATGCAAACATTAATCATGTCATAGCCTCGCTTGGACAGGGAGTACGATGTATACTGGAGATATATAAAGAGTATGTAGGTCAGTTTGTATGTATTGTATTGTGGTATTTAGTTACCTCTACTACTATTATATTGCTTAGAGTTTTCCCTTAATAGGACTCGCAAATATTCTATCTTGAAATAATCCTGTCCACGGGATCCACGGGGGTCGTACTTATGTACACCTATCCAAATACGCTGGTACACAAAAAGTAAAAAATAATCGTAAATAATTGTCTTTTCTTTCCATTTTATTCGTGCAAAAATCATATTTATATTTAAATTCAGATGTTACCATTTATAATTTCATAAATATTTGATTGGTAAGCTTTTTGCAAAACACTGATTTACAGTTCAGCGAAGGAAAACATCGGAAAAAATACAGAGACATTTAATGCTATAAAATATTGCCTTCCAATTTTACAGTTTATCAATTGGTGAATTAGGTTAGTTCAACTAACGATACTAATAATATTTTAGTTAAATTCCTCTTGTAGGCAGGAATTTGAAAATTACAGCCAAATTAAAAATGTATCCTCACGGTTCATCTTTTTATCTAAAAAAGGTTCTAAATAGAGACCTCGAGTCATGACTTTATAACAGAAAGCTGTCAATGCAAACGTTACGATATATTAGTGATCGATAAATGCTTAGATTGAATCTCGGTGACCAGCGCGAACTAATCACGACTGATTTGATTACACTGCTCGCTTGTTATGCTAGCTTAGTACCTCGAGTGCTGGAGTATTATTCTAGTTTTAGTGATGGTACATGTTTAACCGACTTCCCAAAAAGGAGGAGGTTCTCAATTCGTCGGGATCTTGTATGTTCACCGATTACTCGAAGACGCCTGGACCGATTTGCAAATTTTTTTTTGTTCGATAGGGTTTACCTCCCAGGTGGTCCCATAATCATCAGGTCAGGATCTGATGATTCTGCCGGGGCTGCGGGATTATTCGAAAGAGTTACCGCGGCCCTGGTACATAAAAGGCCTACGACGGAACACGACGGTTTTTAGTCAGTAACAGTCTGACACTCCCTCACCGCTGCTAACCCACAGCGGGAGGGGTCATTTGATGATTTTTGACCTCATTAAAAAAAAAATCTGATGGTGGAAACCCTGAGAAATCGAGGGCAACTTTCGAAAAGTGTAGGCATATGCAGGGTAAAAACTTGATACTAATGCGTATGTCTGATAACTCTATGCAATGATGAAGGTTTGGAGCTGACCTGATGATGGAGACCAGAGAAGGTCGAAGGAACTCAACAACTGAATGCGTAAACTACCTCGTGTTTGGGCTTATATTATTCGTATTGATGAGAACTTTCCAGTTATGCGGATAGTGACAACTATGCTTGTCACTAAGCTAAAAATAAAAAACTTTTTCCAAAAAAATAAAACCGACTCCCAAAAACACTGAAAAGCAAAAAAAAACTATTCTTAAGTGCATCGGCCTAGAAGTCAGTGTCTTATGGATGTACCTACCTGAGTTTATACGCCACCGACTTCTAGGCCGATGCACCTAAGAATAGTTTTTTTTTTGCTTTTCAGTGTTTTTATGTGCTAATATTATATTTTTTTTTGTTAATATTGAAAACTAGCTTTCGCCCGCGGCTTCGCCCGCGTAGAGTTCGGTTATATCGCGTTTCCAAGAGAATTCTTCCAAAGTCCGGAATAAAAACTATCCTATGTTCTTTCTCAAGGTCAACTCTATCTCTTTACCAAATTTTATTCAAATCAGTTCAGTGGTTTAGACGTGAAAGAGTAACAGGCAGACAGACAGACAGACGGAGTTACTTTCGCATGTATAATATTAGTAGGTATTAAGTTATTTTATCTGGGTAATTAACATAAAGAAACTATTGTATTATTACTACACTCACTAACACTCTTACTACCTCTACTAAACAAGTGCACGACAATTTTATGTGATTCTGACTCATATTTTACAGGTGGCAGTGACAGAATGATACCTGTATCTAAATTACCTTTACCCATAAACTTAAAGAATAAATTCATTAATATGTAAAATCAATTTGCAGGTAAGTTTTATTTTTGTTCATGTTTTTAATGCCATGCGTATCTTCCCACGTATTTCACATAGGTGTTATCAGTGTGTTTATTTATAGAAACCCAAGTGTTAAATCAATTCATAGGTTATGAATTAATACCACAGTTAATAGCTACGTGTCCAATAATAGGACACATAACTACTGATATCAATACACTAGCTTCTGCCAGCGGTTTCACCCGCATCCCGTGGGAACCTCAGCACGGACCCGGATAAAAAGTAGCCTATAGCCTTCCTCGATAAATGGGCTATCTAACACTGAAAGAATTTTTCAAATCGGACCAGTAGTTCCTGAGATTAGCGCGTTCAAACAAACAAACAAACAATCAAACAAACAAACAAACAAACTCTTTAGCTTTATAATATTAGTATAGAAATACCACAGTTAATAGCTACGTGTCCAATAATAGGACACATAACTACTGATATCAATACACTAGCTTCTGCCAGCGGTTTCACCCGCATCCCGTGGGAACCTCAGCACGGACCCGGATAAAAAGTAGCCTATAGCCTTCCTCGATAAATGGGCTATCTAACACTGAAAGAATTTTTCAAATCGGACCAGTAGTTCCTGAGATTAGCGCGTTCAAACAAACAAACAAACAATCAAACAAACAAACAAACAAACTCTTTAGCTTTATAATATTAGTATAGATAATCAATAATGAAGAGCTCACATTGACACAGACAATGTTTGTCCGATATTAATAGCCAATTACTGTCCATACACTTCCTTGCAATATAAAGTGCAACGGCAATGACCACTCTGTTTATTTTCACTGAAAAATTCGCTCGAAAAAGCATCACCATGTTTTTCTTTAAACATTATTAATATTGAGTCATTATTATGAGTTTCATATTGCAAAATGCAATTGTGTTTTCCTTTTAATGTTGTATAATTTTTTTTATTTCATTAAAAACCTTCTGTAAAATAAATAAAACTGCAAAAAACACTATCAGGTACTTTTGTCAAAATTGACATAATGAGACATCTCCAATACTGCCAGCCGTCATTACAATTGTTATGAATAGATCTCAAAAGTGGCTAAGTATTTTGAGAGAAATTAATTTTGTAGATAAGCTACTTCATTCAGTTATCTAAATCTTATATTGAATCTTGGTTGCAGTTATTATAAAACTACACACAGAACAAAAATAAAAACAAGGAGCAAAACTATCTAACCAAAGTTCATGTTATTTGAAAAACAGTTTGAATAAGCAAAATTAAAAATTTTGAAAAAACCCCCGACGGTAAAAATCTTATTGAAATATAATAAAATAACTCAAAACCCCCGACTTAACCCAATTATATAGGAATATCCGTCGGGAGCTGCCATTAAACCAGCTAAAGGATTCTAGTGTCGTGAATACAATTATTGAAGAATTGTAGATGTTTAACGATAACATAAAATACACTCAATTAATTGTTGAAATTTCATATAGAAAAGGCAGCCCCCGACGGTTATTCCTATATAATTGGGTTAAGTCGGGGGTTTTGAGTTATTTTATTATTTTTCAATAAGATTTTTACCGTCGGGGGTTTTTTCAAAATTTTTAATTTTGCTTAATTTTATTTCAGACTTTTTAGAGAACATATACGAATTATAGTCTATATAATATGTTATTGCAATATTATTTTGCACCGATATTGTAGCGCCCTCTAGTGAGTTACAGGCGTAATTTTTATTATTTGGGAACATGCATTAAGCACGTACACATTGCTGATGAAAACAGAATTGTAATCGGACGTTTTGATTATATTGTAACATTGTTTGGCACTAATATTGTGGCGCCCCCTAGTGATTAATAGCCATGACACCTATCTAAGAACATGAACTCATCGAACACAAACCCTTTATTGAAAACCGCATCAAAATCAGATCATTAGTTTAGAAGATATGTGGGAACATTACTTTGCATAAACGCACACACAAACACACAAACGCACAAACGCACATCTCTCACCCTAAACGCATATACCTGCTCCGTTCCGTCGTGGGTAAAAAGCGGCCCTTTGTCTTCTGCAATATTAATAGAAAAAGGCTTTTTTCGAAAAAGTCGATCGCTCTATCAACATTCGACATTTCTCATTGTCAGTAGGCGGTGCACGACAACAAATTATTCCTCCGTCATCCATACTCAGAAAATGGGTCAACGATGTAATCGAATCTATTAACATTAATGCACAACAAACAGGTCGATTTAGTTATTAATATCCAATTAGCAGACAAGAGCTCATTACCGGTATCAGGTGAAGAGTCTATTGAGCCTTTAAAATAATGTTGTCAAGCCTGTATTCAATCACCGCTTATTAATATTATATTACTTTATAATTAACCAAATGACAATGATACTCACCCCAGAAATACATATAACTGGATGGTGCAATATAAGTAAATTGATAACAGTGTGCATTGTACAAACTACGCCTATATGGCAAATGACACGCTTCATGTGATGTCTACTTTAAATATCTGTGTGAGTGTGATCAAACAAATACTGTGGAATTGTTCGCAGGAAAAGACATGTCGCTCCTCCCACCGAATAATATCGTTATCAATAAATTCAAATTTTACAGGAAAAATAAAACAGTGTTTTTTTACGATTATTGGAAAAAATGCGCAACCTAAGAGAATGATTTATATCTATACTAATATTATAAAGCTAAAGAGTTTGTTTGTTTGTTTGTTTGAACGCGCTAATCTCAGGAACTACTGGTCCGATTTGAAAAATTCTTTCAGTGTTAGATAGCCCATTTATCGAGGAAGGCTATAGGCTACTTTTTATCCCGCTACGGGAAGTAGTTCCCACGGGATGCGGGTGAAACCGCTGGCAGAAGCTAGTATCAAATAAAAGCTATTTATTAATAGAATCATTCTAAACAAATTTATTTACTGTTTATTTTATTAGAACGAAGTTATTTAAGAAAATAAATTTTACTGGAAACGCTAGAAAATCATTATTTCGCAAAACAACATTACGATATTATTCATCATCATCATCATCATCATCAGCCTATCGCAGTCCACTGCTGGACATAGGCCTCTCCAAGTGCACGCCACTGAGATCGATTTTCGGCTTCTCGCATCCAGCTCCTGCCAGCCGTCCTGCGCAAGTCATCATTCCACCGTGCCTGAGGATATTAATATGGTTGTCTTCGTTTAATGAATACCATTGTAGTAGGTATACTATTATTGTGCACACTGTCTGTTTGTTCTTACTCGAATAATATCGTTATTGTAACATATTGAAAATCTTATTTGCAGCGCTATCCGTAATCACTACTAGTGATGTTATTCACGTAAATAAGCACAATAAATCTGTAACGGAATAATAATGCTATGGTTATTATAAAAATTCTAGTTTGTAATATACTTATAGGAAAAATGTTACATGACAAATATGCAATAATACGAAAAGCATCGTTATGTCACATTACGATATTATTCGGTGGGAGGAGCGATGTGAGTTTTAATCAGGAAAAGTCTGAAACTCCCATTCACTTCTCCCACAATGGGTTTCAAATAAATTGGCATCGAATAACCAGTTCTACATAAGTCATAATACCTAATCCTCCAAATAAATATCTTATCCATTAGCCATTTAAATAGGCAATTACCAGCAGGAGGCGTCATTACCATCCTCCGAACAAAAGTTATGGGTGTTAACTTTTCACATAAATTTTTGTCGTCCCCATTAAAGTAGGTAATGTAATTCTGTGAGGCTGAAGCTTCGGATATCGTCGTCTGTTGATATTTGTGGCTTGCTTAATGTTGCGGATAAATTATAACTTAAATAATAGACACTTCTTTACAGTCGGGCTTTGTTTATATAAGAAAAGAAACTCAAGGAAGGTCATCTGTATCCTAAATGAGCACCAAATCTAGTATAATAATATATTACTTAGCTAAAACGGTTGTGCGTAGGTTGTTTGTCAACTATGTATATATATAAAACAGTTTGGTTATTATCTCTTGGGAGAAGCATCGCCATGGTTCAATTAACAGCTCATTAGGTTGACAGATAAATGCCGTGTATATTCATACTAAAATATGAACAATTAAATATTCTCATAAGATACTTTAGGTTGAATGCATTGAACATAAAATAAAGATTGTGATTTATTAGAATTTAAAGGTTAACCTAAACATTTTTAATTAAACGGTTTTATTTAGCTCGACCCGTACGGCATTTATTTATTTATTTGTTTGTTTATTTATTTATTTGGGTCATAATTAGAAATTGAAATTTAAGTACCTTCCTGTTGTCAGATTGATCTGAAATTTGGTACACACCTTTAATTCCGATGACAATACACAATATAGTAATATCAATAACATTGTAAAAAGATGACCACCGAAAAAAATGGCGGATTGCATATTTTTCCACAACCCCCTCAATTTGGGTATCAAATGAAAGGGCTTCACAAGTAGAATACTGTGATTATGACAAAATTTAAAATCCAAGATGGACGTCGTTACAAAATGGCGTATTAGGTACACATACTAACTCCACATACCTCTCCATCCTTCTCTTTCATGGCTCACCACAACACTTCCCGAGGCACCATATCATGAAAGAATGATTGTTGCCCTTAATTTTGTCATGGGCATCCACCGTCCATAAAATGCAGGGCAGCACAGTTGACCATGCAGTAGTGTATTTGGGTTCAAAATTGTTTGAGGAAGGGCAAGCATACGTGGCTCTAAGTCGAGTCAAGTCTCTGGAAGGGCTATGTATTGAGGAATCAGATTGTAATAAATTATCCGGTAAGAAACCATGTAATAATGATGCACTAAATGAGTTAAATAGAATGAGGAATATTCCTTAGGCATTTTTTAAATACTAAAAACTAGAAAATAAAAAATCTGTAAAAAAAACGGGAATAAATATTTTGACCACCATAAAATGCTTTGATACCCTTAGTTTTGTAACCAAAAATATCTACTGAACACCAGAAAAATAAAGTCTAAAAATATAATAGTACCAGCTATTTTAGTCACGACTCCACTTTAATTTGTATTTGACCACCAAATTTAGTAAATGATCACCAAATCTTGACGACCAAAATAATGTATTATTTTTCCTAAATAAATCACTGTGGTTGCCTTAAAATGTAGGCTTACTATTAAATAAAGTATTATGATGCCATATTGAGTTATGTGTATATAGACTCCACGTAGGTAGTCTTGTTTGCCCTACCCCTAGAGTGCAATTCAAAACCGCGTAGGGGCGGAGGGGCGAGGCGGCCTGCGAGCTGAGGCGCAGGTAGTTTTAAGGCTCGCCGCCGCGGCTGGCCGAAAAAGCAAGCCGAAGCTGCGGTGGTGAGCGTGAAAACCATCTGCGACGATAAGCTCGCATGGGACCGCCGGAGCCGTGACAGAAGCCATGCTTGCTGCATGTTGCATGTTTGCTTCCATGCTGCATGCTTGCTAACATATATGTATATCAAGTTTGGGATAAAAATGATTTATTTGGACTCATTTTGCTAAAATAGGATAGCAGAATTTAATTTTGGTGATCATTTACTAATTTTGGTGATCATTTACTATTTTTGGCTTACACATGATTTACTTGGAGTAATTTTACTTAAATAGGATAGCAAAGTGTTAAAACTTTGGTTATCATTTTGAATTAAAATGCGAGTTTCATTTTGGTGATCATTTACTATTTTTGTCCGCTATTTGTTACTATATCTGGTGGTCAGTTAAACATAAGCCAAAAAAAACTTTTAAGTTAAACTGTTTTATCTTATGTGCACTGAAAACTAGAAAATAAAAAAAAATTGTTACTTACCTATCAACCTACGTAGGTGATCCCGGTCATATTAGACTAAAATAAAAACGTTAAGATTTTTTGTTATCACCAAAAAGAGAGTAGATTACAACCAGTACAGTAACACATTGTTATAAAAAAATTTACGTAAACGTTATAATTGTAGCTTTACGATAACCCTCGTTATGCCTTGCAGTGTCTCCACGTTTGGTACAAGTTAAAAAAAAACACATTTATTTACGTAACAGTATGAAAATTAAAATTTCCCGGAAAAAAAATGATTGGCAGAGCATCGATGTCTTTACTTAGAATAGTCTCGTTATCAGCAAGACCATTCTTCTCCATACTATAAAAGTACAGTAACACCTTGGAAACTTAAAACTGTCTTCATAATTAATCTTATTCGCTCGCCGCCGCTCGCACCTCGCGTCTCCTACATTTTCGCGGGCCACTGCTCAAAGGGTAGTCGTGTTCGTTAGGAGTAAACTGTCTACTACCTAGCTCTAAATATGAGCGCTTTTTATACCAATGTGTTATGGCCGTGTAGGCGAGAATATTTGTACGAAAGATGGTCTGATAGAATTTTAGTTCTTTTTATGTAAAGGAGTTATCTCTTAACACAAGACGGTGAAATTTATTTTTTTACCCCCGACGCAAAAACGACGGGGCGTATAAGTTTGACGTGTGTGTGTGTGTGTGTGTGTGTGTGTGTGTGTGTGTGTGTGTGTGTGTGTGTGTGTGTGTGTGTGTGTGTGTGTGTGTGTGTGTGTGTGTGTGTGTGTGTGTGTGTGTGCGTGTGTGTGTGTGTGTGTGTGTGTGGGTGTATGTGGCATCGTATCCGATTGTAATGGTCATTCGGGAGTGTTCTTAGCTATGTTTGGTGGAAATCGGTTCAGGTCTTCAAGGTCATCAGCTCGTTTGTAAGGTGTGATAGGAATGTTACACGCTCAGTTTACTTGCAAGCATATGTGGGATCTGAAATTTGAAACACTAATGTCTTCTGGAACCACTGAGCTGGTCTGCTGTAAGGGCACGAAGATAGGAGACGTAACCCTGAATTGCCTTTTAGTAAACCCATCGAGTTTGGGCTCGTTGAATTTGTCTTGACGAGTTCGCTTCATGTTTCTAATTGACGAGAACCTGATGCTGGAAATGGGATGTGGCGGATGAAACCCTGGAATGCCGGAATGAAACGGATAAACCGATTTATATTTTTGCTGAAAATCTAGAATGACCAAAGGTTAATCTTTATTGTTTCTCAATCTGTGCAATTCTCCCAGAGCCAGTTTGTCATGAGGATTGTTAAACAGCTTCCTTTGGCCGAGATCGCCTATAGCGACCCCATCTTAAAATAAAATAAATTAAATGAAGGAAAAATTAAGGAGCTCCTTCAAAAAGCATGAAATAAAATTAAATTATAAATTTAAAAAAACCCCCGACCGAAAAAAAGTACGCAATTATTATGGCAAAAGGTTAAAAAAGGCCAAACCCCGACACGACAAAATTTAGTTTAGTCTGACATGCTTTAGTTGGTACTTACGTAGTGTTAAAAGTTATTTTTTGCTTTTTATGGGGTTTAGCCTTTTTTAACCTTTTGTCATAATAATTGCGTACTTTTTTTTTGAGTCGGGGGTTTTTTTAAATTTTTAACCCATGCATTTAAGGTAGTGCATGTAGTAACACTACTTTGTTGGAGTGGAGTTTCTTGCCGGCTCTTCTCCATGAGACCCAAGTTTTTGGAACCGTGCAAATAGTGTGACTTTTCATAGGAGCCTGCAATGGCCTATTTGAAATAAAAACACTTTGACTGTAATCGTGTCTCAATTGTAACGAAAGACCTATTCTCTTATTTTTTACAAGAAATGTTCAGTTTTTGCCTTAATGTTAATGATATATAATTTGGCGTCTACTTTGTGTAAGTTTTTCGCAAAGAATAAATCATTGAAAAATAAGTGTCTACAATGAATCACAAAGTGGAAAACTGCAACAATCTAAGAGCAATTTCACTTGGAATCTTGTTATACTCGCAGAAGTAGGACGAACTATTTTCACGGCGTTTTCTTTCATTGTTCGAATTTTGTGTTTTGAAACTTTGTACGAGGACTTTAAAAATTTTATATGTTACGTGCTTTGATCTGAAATTCTTATAATGATACATGATGATTTTTGATGTCTTTATTTACTGTAGGGACAGCTGTATATGTAATAGTAGGTCCATAAAGCACTACATTTTTTATTTATTCGGAATCTGTTAAGAAAATGAATATAATAATACCTACTATTATAATTTGAAACGGAAAATATAAAAAGTAAATCACTTTGTATAATGTACTTCATTAAAATTAAAAATGTAAAATGAATTCAAAGACATTTAAAATATCTGCGGAACTCTGAATGAAATTAAAATTTAAAATACTTGTTTGCTAAATTAAAGTTACCTCAATTTCTTACCGGACGTAAAAACCGGTAACATTTACATTTTATTTATTTCTTTCTTTAACCGTAATTCGGATATGTTCTCATTTTGTGAGTTAGCTTGAAAGTTCAATTTTCTTATCTGACGCTACAACTTGGATTAGTTCAGTAAAGTATTGCAAACGTTACATTGTCTTACAGATCAGCTTACTCGACGCATTTGTATAATCTTACTTATTTGACTTTGGAAATTGATCTTTAACTTAGTTGAGATAAAATCTGCTTTCTATTTGTGTTTTCTTTCTCAAAGTATTGACAATTTGTCTGTAAACGATTAAAGTTCCAACTTTCTCGGAACTATTTAAATGTGAATAGTTTTCATTCAAATCTAATTCTGCAGTGATGCGAAACTGTAGCAACTCGTATATAGGACAGACATAAAACATAACTATAACATTTGTACCGATTCTCAAATACTCGACTTGAATATTTTCATACAATAGAAGCAGACATAAAATGCGCATATTTTGTTTCGCGGATTTTGTGAGACACGATTCCTTCATAACATTAAATAAAAATATTCATATCTGATATTATTACTAAGTATGTAGTTATGAAATATCAAAACCTAAGCTCAAGCTTACTCTACAAAGATTCTATTACGTTACTGTTGGAGCCATTAACAATAGTAAAGAAAACAAAACAATAGCATGCTACATGATTATAATCTCCAGACTATCACACCCACATACACATGTAAGTTGATTAGAAAACCTCGTAACATAACCCACAAACACAAGTCTAAACGATTGTAAAAGAAAATAGAAAAGGAAAAGTAAAAAGAGCAAAGTACGTAATAGAAAGACAATTTGGTTAAAATCCGATTAAGTACGGACTTCTTTGCTTTATTTCTTTGGAGATGAAAAAAGTAAAACATTCCGCTATCAGGCGGGTAATGACTAATAGGCCAGGAGCCGGGAGCCACGGCACCGCGACCGACTCACACCAATTACTTTGTCAACATTTGAAAACTCCCTTAGAGGAAAATGTAGCAAATAAACATACCTTCCAAAACGAGGAAAATTTTTAATGCATTTCGATTGATATGACATTCGCATGACAACTCCATTAGATAAATCTCTTCCAATCTTATTTACTTGGAATGGATCACAGTTCTCAACTATTAGGTCACGAGTTTTAAAACATTCTTATCACTAAGACTTTTAGAGGCACTAAATCTCTAAAAGACGAGAATTAAGAGGCTTTAAAATATTTTTATTTGAAAGCGGGATCAAAAGTTTAGGTTCCAGTGGTTACTGTCACAGAACCAGTTACACAGCGTGTTAATCTTCGCCGCGAGTCTCGTAAAAGCGCGGAACAAGAATGGTCATAACCATTTTATTTACTTTTATAGCTTGCAAGCTCCTGCAACGCAATGATTTACGTCGCCGGGAACTTTAGCTCCGCCAGTCGTAAAGTAACACTGTTTGTACTTAGGTTGCCTATCTGTGCCGTGAATTGGTCCCTATCGACATTTTGTCGAGACCATGCACGTAAAGGTTTTCAGTATAAGTTACGTAATATCTAAAATACGTACCGAAACGTGGTCTCTCACTATCGGCCTCATCTCAAAGCTCAACGAGCTATGGAGAGGGCTATGCTCGGTGTTTCTCTACGTGATCGACTCCGAAATGAGGAGATCCGTAGACGAACAAAAGTCACCGATATAGCCCACCGGATTAGCAAGTTGAAGTGGCAATGGGCAGGCCATATTGCTCGCAGAGCAGATGGCCGATGGGGTCAATGGGGGCAAGCGCAGCGTAGGACGTCCACCAACAAGGTGAACAGACGACCTTATAAAGGTTGCCGGAAGACGCTGGATGCAGGTCGCCTCCAACAGGTATCTGTGGAGATCCAAGGGGGATCCCTAAGTTCAGCAGTGGACGTCCTATGGCTGAGATGATGATGAAAATACGTAATATTGATAACGACATAATATATTATAATGGAATTCAATACATTTACCTCTAATGGTCTTGCAAACCAACGTCTGAATAACAAGAAAACATAATGAGCAAGCGTGGTGATTAATGTTCCGCTCGTGCCTTCGAAAAACCTTTGACATTTTCCTTTTCCTCATAATATCAAAAGTACACATTTTTTGGTACGAGTATTTCATACTCGTAATAATTTAGACAACTGGATTTCCGAAAAGAAGATAATGAATGACTATTCGAATATTTCTGTCGTTTTGTTCATGTTCTTCGAGTGAAAAGTACTAAACTTAATTAGATGGGTTTGCTTTGAGCGCGCTGAAATAAACCAGAGTAAGCTAACGAAGGTATTCCAAGATGGGGATTTTCACTTGAATAAAACCGGTAAATATGATGGAAAATAATGAGGTCTTGAATTGGAGGTCTCGGAGTCGACGTCTGGCGATTATTACGCATGGACGTCCTAACGATGTAGATTATCTGTACGGAATCACTTGCCTAGTCAGCATTTTGTATCAGTTACTATGAATAATGCCGCATAGCTATTCAAAAAATATCGTTGTGTAGGTGGAACTATTATTACTTAAGTTGGCCTAAATATAGTTTTATATTTTTGGCGACAATCCGACGTCTCCCGGAATAAGTAGGCTGAAGGTTTTTGAACTGTTACTCTTTTAGCGTTTATAAATACTTCATACTACATTCTTTTGTTGATTTTTCAAGCGATACAATTGGTCAATACTTTGCATAAACTGCACTATTAATACTGTAGAACCGATACTTACGTACCATGACATGGAACTAAAGTTACATATTTTAAAAGGCTCGAAGCCATTAAAAAAGCTACATCGCACTGAAATAAAAAGCTTAATTAAATTTTTCTTTCATTACGAATTCGCATGATGTAAAAAATAAATAAAAGTCACCGGCTGGCGGCTCAACTTTCCGACTGACCCGCGAAATATATTAAAACTGGTCGCTCTGAAAGACTACAAATTATGTAAATTAAAGAAACTTTTAGTCAGATGAACTATTATGAAAATTAGGAATTCATTGGGAGGGACTACGTACTAGAGACAACCTGTTCATGGGCAGTCGAGCGTGGCGTGTCAATTGGGGTTTCAGTATATCTCAGATTTGAAGCTTTTCTGTTTAGATGGCGACCTTTTTGTTTATAAATGTTTTAATTTGATTTATTTTATACACAAGTTAATTTGGCCTAGGCTTTCTGTGTGTTACTTACTTACTCACACCCAAACGGTTCCAAGTTTTTTTGAGACTTAGCAGTAATTTATAGCTTGTATATGTTACAGCCATAGTGATTAAATATATATTTTACATAATCACTGGTCATTATATATATTACTTTATCCAAATTGAGTAGATATTATAAATAATAGCTAGATAATATGTATAATATGCAGACTTATTACTTTGGCTGTAACATATACATACATCAGAATAACATAGATACCGATACTTTTTAACCGGGTGTGGGAAGCGATTCGCTTAGCAAGGTAGTTAGGGCGAAACCGTTGGCATTAGCTATTTTCTTTATAATCATAAGTTTTCTACGTCACAATAACGAGAGATTTCAACGATGTAATTAATATAATAATAGGTATTATAACTGGACATAGTACTCGCCAAAACACACAAAACATAAACAAAAGGTAAAGCGGAGTAAATAATATCTGTTTTATACGTTTTAGAACTGACCATATTCAACAATAAAGTGGTATTTCGAGCTTCCATTTAACTAACTGTGGTTTACGTCTGACAATACCAGCAGAAAATGTTATGTAAATACCAGCTAGTTATGTACTAACGCTATATAAACAAAGTGTTGGGCTTCGCTGCTTCGCTGATTCTGTCATGTTAATTAATGTAAATCTTGTTTTATTATCAAAAATGTAACTATTACCATATAAATATACCCCGAAGAACTACTGCTCTCATTCGGATAAAAAGTATGTTTGCCCTTAAGCAGTCTCAAAACTGTTTTTCTACCAAATTTCATATAAATCGGTGTAGCAGTTTGACAGCAGTTGAGTCAGCTACTGCTGACTAATTTTATAAATGTGACTTTTGTCACTAATGACTAATGTTATAAATGTGACTTTTGTCACATTTATATACAGGGTTATAGGTAAAACACTAACAACCTCTCGGGACCATATTACTAATATCATAAACTAAAACTTTTGTTCTATGACTTTTAATAATTCTCAGATTTTAGTTCATAAACATTTTCACACAAAAATTAAAATATGTCAACTGTACGCTCTAAAATTTACGAAGTCTATGCGAAGCAAATGAAAGCGCTAGTTAGGTAAACAGTAGTACAAAAGATAGCGGAGGGGAGCGGGGCTCGGGCGGCGGCGGGGGGGCGTTTGAACTTGACCTATTTACGAGCGGCCGTCAGTCGTTTTTATGCGCCCGCGTCGCCTCATACGTGTCCTTGTAACGAAATTCGGTTGTGCGAACGTAATTATCTTTACAGTATGGCGTATCGATATTCAAATATCGAGTACACGGAAATGGTGCGAATGCTTGCTAGGTGTGATGACAATGTTTCGGAAGCCTGTCGCCAATACGCCATACGATTCCCAAACATCCCTACACCGAGCCGAGTAACAATGCTAGCCGCCACACAGCGGTTACGAGATTACGGGCAATTCCGGCATACCATCAGGGATAGTGGTCGAGGCACACAGTACGTGAAGAAGACGATATTTTGTTTTTTTTTTTATTTGACTTTTCGTAAAAAGGCGGAAAATCGTAGCGTAGCGAGTTACCAATTCAAAAGTATGACTAGGTACGAGAATAGTGCGCGGGAAGCGTGGGTAGGTAAAGATCTTGCATTCATTCTAAAAGTGCAAACCCTCTAGTTGGTGAAGAAATGGTAGTACGGGCGTGCAAATTTTATCACTATAGCAAAATAGAGTTGAAATGTGTTAGATAGAACAATGAAATCTTGTAGGTTTGTTTTTGGCAAATGTATTATGTTTTGTAAAAAGTCATAGAACAAAAGTTGTAGTTTATGATGTTAGTAATACAGTCCTGCTAGGTTGTTAGTATTTTACCAATAACCCTGTATACAGTAAGGAAGTTAGGATGTAAAATTGAAATATTTTTTGTTGCCAAACAAACGAAATAGTGTAAGTGGGATGTCTCATTTCTCCAACAAATTGAAATACTTCTTGGTAGAATGAATAACAATGGTTATACAACTGCTTTACATTCCGTCCACAACTCAGCATAAATTGTACGTTTCAGTACTGAAACCTTTTCAAAGTATCCTATGATTGATTACGTTTTGTATATTCTTCATAACTCTGAGTATTGATAGCACTCTTACAAGGACCTGCGAATCGCGATCATAAATATCACAAATGTTGAAGACCAAATGGCTTTCTACATCTGTGTATATATTTCATGTTTTCATACATTCTATTCTTTATAATTTGAATGCTATTATTAGGTATGTTGAGTTAGGACGATCTGAACATAAATTAATGAAAAGTTAGCATTAAAAGTAGTACGGTCGGGTTTATGCTGAACAGCTTTTGGCGTCGGCTAGTCCTTGTTTAGTTTACATAATTATTGTATTATTACTGCGAATATTATGTATTTTACCACATGTCTGTAAAAAATATTTCCTTAGCTAGAAATAATTGTGTGTGAAAGATTTATTGTACGCTGACGATGCAAAGAATTGCGTTCTCAGCGCCAAGTGACCATTAGCCATTTATTCGGCAATCCACAAAACTGAACTCTGCTGAACTAGAGTTCCTCGGTCCCATAGCTGTCCGGTCAGTCTGCCCGCCCCGGATAAATCAACCGTCACGCCGAAGATTTACGAGCTCACCCGAACGCGGCCGAAGCAACCGCGCTGACGCGTTTTACTCGCTTATTCGATAATTTTAACGCGAAGTGTAAATATTTTGTCTTTTCAAGGGGGGCGGGAGATTGAAGAAATTAACCGGTTTTTGGGTGTTGTATGTTTATTAGTGAGGTATGTTAAATCTCTGACAAAAGTTTCTTGTAATTTGTTGTTTATTTTATACTAGCTTCCGCCCGCGGCTTTGCCCGCGTCGAGTTCGGTTATATCGCATTTCCAAGGGAACTCTTCAAAAGTCCGGGATAAAAACTATCCTATGTTCTTTCTCAAGGTCAACTCTATCTCTGTACCAAATTTCATTAAAATCAGTTCAGTGGTTTAGACGTGAAAGCGTAACAGACAGACAGAGTTACTTTCGCATTTATAATATTAGTAGGGATGTACGAATTTTCCGGATACTCTTTTATATAGTAGTATTATTTTATGTACGTAATTAGCGTTGCGACATTTGCTTGATTCTAGTTTATTTTCATAGCCTTGTCCAACTAGGTTGGGGTGTGCTTCCAATATAACCGGATGCTGCTGAGTACCAGTATTTATATCTGGCTTCCACTACCCAGTAACCCGGACAAACCAATACTATCGACATACACATAGCTGTGATGATTTTAATTTCAATTCTAAGGTTACACCAGTACAGTAGGTAGTGTAAACTCATCTTAACTAGTTGCTATATCAATACACTAAGACATGAAATGCGATCATGATACAGAGATATTACGTAATTTAGGCATATACATAAACTAATTAACACAACCGCACCTAATTGAATACACGGAGGTAATTAGATTATGATAATGCGTACAGGGTATTCTGTTAATTATCTTCGTTCTAGAATCAACAGTTCAGTGTATTACTCTGTCTCATCTTAGCGGTAAGACGATTTTGATATTTGTTACTGAGCTAGAATTCTACCTATGGGTGAAGCATTTTTTTTTCAGCACGCAGGTATAGGTAGGGTATACTAGCTATTTATCCTTCCAAAGGACAATGCTATTCTTTGTATGGAAGTTGGGCTCAAGAGTTGTCCACGGTAACTGCATAGTGTATTATGTTCCATAGGCTTATAATAGGTCCCAGACCGAAATATTTCGAAATCCATCCCAGGAGTCCTGAGAAAAACTGGATTCACTCTTATTCAATATTACGAAAAATATGCTTACGAACTCTTAACTATTCCACTTTTATTATCTTAATTGAAATGCATTATAATATTAATCGACAAATACGAGGTATTGAACGAGATTTTTTTTTACCGACTTCAAAAAATGGAGGAGTTTCTCAGTTACTTTGTATTCTTTTTACGTTTGTACGTGCATAGCTCCGTCGTTTACCAACCGATTTAAACAATCATTTTATTGTTTGAAAGGATCTACTTTCCAAATGGTTCCTTTGTTATTCGGTCCAGGGTCTGGTGATAGAAACCTTAAAACAATAGGGAACTCTCGGAAATTGTAAGCACATATCGAATAAAAACTTGTCATTCGGGTATATGTCTCCGACACCACAAAACAGTGGAGGTTAAAACCTGACCTGACGATGGAGACGACAGTGAGACGAGGGAACTCCTCAACGGTATCTATTTACTACCTCGTGTTCGAGCTTATTTTATTCGTCTTGATAAGATTTTTTCCATTGCCATTACGGATATTAATTGGATGACGCTACACGAACTTAGGACTGATTGTGGTAGATAGAGACTGAAAAGCAAGAGAAACAACAATTTCCTTTAAACGTCTATTCCTGTTTTTTTTTTATCCTATTAACAGTGAAACCACTAACTATCTGAATGTTATTTCAAGAAAAGAGGTTGTTAGGTTTGTGGCTGCTTATAATGGCTAGCTAACAATGGCTGGCTAACATTAGAACCGGTTTTTCTCGGGACCTCTGCGACCGATTTCCAAAATATTTGGATTTCGTGATAATAGTGAAGTTAAGAACCTATTCTAACCATTCCCACTACTGGGCAAATGGCTTGGGCTTCATAAAGTGACTGTTCAAGTTTAACATTAGAACCAGTTTTTCTCGGGACCTCTGGGACCGATTTCCAAAATATTTGGATTTCGTGTTAACAGTGCAGTAAAGAACCTATTTCGACCACTTTCAACTACTGGGCAAATGGCTCAGCCTTTGTTAAGTGACTATCTATGGAGAACATTTGAACCGGTTTTTTTCGGGACCTCTGGGACCGATTTCAAAAATATTTGGGTTTCGTGTTCAGAGTGCACTATGGAACCAGCTGGAACTACTCCCACTGCTGGACAAACTTTGAGCCCAGACCCTGGCATTGTCCTTTGATTGAAATGTGAAACGAAGTGAGCGTCTTTATCTGTTTGTTGTGCTTTCATGCTAAAAATATCCAAGCGATTGAGATAATCTACTTATTTAAACGACTTTAGTTCCCTTAGCACAGCACGCGATGACGCGGACAAAATCCTGTTTGTAATACTTTCATACTTTGTGTTACTATGAAGCCAATAGTCGAGTGCTAGTTACAAACAAATCAAAGAACTGAGTTCTCAGCAATCAGCTGCTTGCGAATGCGACATTCTCATACAACGAGACCTGACAACACAGCACAAAGACAAAAGGAAATTGCAATAACTACAAACCACACTGCAAAGCATAATACATTCTCATGATGATTCAATTTCACTTGCTAAACAATACTAGAACATTTGCACCAATTATCTCCACGGAAACCTGTAATTATGCGGTCCCTTTAATTCGAGATATATTTCTCAGTCGATTGTTATCTTTATGTGGTTGTTATAAAGATTATATTGGTCTGAGGTTTTGTTATCTCATTTGCTATAAATATTAATATTCTTCGTAATTGTTTCTGCTATATGAGGTTGGAATCTTGAAAGATGAAATATTAAAGACGTTTTATTATTATAAAACGCTAGTTTAAGAAACAACATCAACAGAAACTTTTGAGAAAACTGAACATATACAATAGAATTTAACATATTATATCCTAAACTATCATTGTTATCAAGACACCCATACACAAACCCGAAACTCCTAAAACATTAAAGCATTATTCCTTCGTAAAATATAGTGTGGCGTTAATTCGTTCGACAACGACGTCCCGGGCTCGGATCAGCGCCATGAATATGCATGAGGAGACAAAACAAGACATTATGTGAACAATACCACCCTCACCTGGGCACGTGACGTCACTAAACCCCGGACAAATATGACTGATTTATACCCGGACAAATTGCTCGCAGCAATCCGCCGGACGGTGCTCACCGGACATTGGCGGTTGACATAAATACGCGACTTTTTTAGTGAAATAAAAATCTGTGTGTTTTAGTCAAGGGTCGTTGTAGCGTGCTTAAATATCTGTGACGCTCTACAAATCTGTTGGACTGCGGCGAGTGTATTTTAAAATTTCTGTTACACTGATATAAAATAAAGCGGACCACTCTAAAAATAAAATTCTTATCCATTATTGAAATGGTTTGTTGTTGATACGATGAGTTTCCACAGACCTGACTGTAGCTCACAATCGGCCAATATTAATTTGGGATTGTGAATTGATTAAATATAAAAATATTTGGCGTTTTTGACAGTAAACCACGTACAAAATACGAGGTTATTATTGGAATTATAGCCGCAGTCCGCAACACAAACCAAGTGCAGTCCAATAGGACATTGTCATAATTCTCACGGAGAGCTCGCTGGGAGCCGCGGCTGCGTCTGTGGACCAAACAAATTAGTCCGTGCTATGAAATAATGTCAAATGCGATTTTCTTTATGTCGGACGTTGCGGTTTTAAGTTTCGGACCACGAATGACAAATTAATTTGCTGTGGTCCGTGGTTTTAGGTGTGTCATGTACGTGAAATATGTATTATCTGGCGTCTATTTACTGACCTAAATAAAGTGGAATATGATGCGCGTTTGACCCACCTTTGGATATTGGCTGACTAATAAGCCTGATAACATCATCGGCGATTATGGGATGTCGCTAAAATTTTACACGTTTTCAGAACCACTTCAAAATATTAAGCTGTTTAATACCTACTTTTGGCCCGTACAACCATAAAATTTCTCTGACCTCTGTATAACATAAAAAAAAATACAGTTAAAATGTCAACATAGAACATAGCATGAATAAAGAATAAAGTTTTTTGATTCGCAAACTGTACGTAAAAAACAAGTTTCGTATTTTTAAGGTTTATATGCAACAGTTATATTGTTTTGTTTGTGAAACTAGTGCGGTTACGATCTCTATATGTATCCTGCTACATACGTTTAATTATATTTAACTGAGAAGTTTATTCAGTTAGTTCTGTCCACATTTTCTGTAAATTCGAATTAGTTTGAATAGTACTTCCTTTAAACATTAAATTCCGAGAATAGATTATCCTTTTGAGTTTCTATCCTTTTGAATAGAGAGCTTAATACTAAGCTTAGTAAAGTTAATGTTAAAACTAAGAAGTTCATTGAATGTGAAAACTGAGTGTACAAACCAACTTTACGTACTTCGGTGTTGATTTTTTTCTTTCTATTCCTTGTTGTTTTTATGATATTATGTTATGTAGTTATACTACTACATAATGTGAAATACTTTGGTATCTCTTATAGCTGTAATCATAGTACTTTTACAGCATGATCTGCTTTGAACTGTTATCACAACTCAATAAAAAAGCTTTTATGTTACAGATAAAAGCCACTTATCCTAAAAAAAATAAGAACCTTATAAAACCTGAGTGATTCATTTTAAAAATTATTTGACATCATCACCAAGGCCTATGTCCTCCATGGACCATGGTCATATTACGATGGGTACGCACTATCATTACCGTTAAATGTTACCTCACTGTTATGACACCATTAGCCAGTTTATAGGCTTTTGTGACATAAACTAGTTATCTGCTCACATCCTATGTGCTGATAGTTTGAACTTACGGTAGGATGGTGTTAAAGACTTTATTATTTTTTGTTGTATTAGGCTAAGTACCTGTAAAGATAAAGTTAGCTGTGTTTTAATATAAACAAATAAATAAAACAAACATAAGCTTCACAAATTAAATAGGAACGATAATGACCAGTAACACGTGTACCTATTTAATTTGTAGATGTAAATAAACTTTTCCATACTAAATATAATTAGATATGGATGGTATATACTGTATCTCAATAATAATCTTTGGTAGAACTAGCTATTGTGGCCAAATTATGCATATAATTACAATCAAATCAATTACAAAATCTTATTTAAGTTAACATAAAATAATAATATCTTTGTAAATAGCACTTAGCTAATAAAAACCTATTTCATAATACATATTATTATTTTGTCTACAAATATATCCGTGCTGACAATTTAACTCTATGGAACATTTTATAACTTTTTTTTGAAGATTAGTGAAATTGTTTTTGTTTCAGAAGGCAGCGGTCGTTGGTCGGTGACCTAATTCTCGCAAGCACGAGATAATGTTTTTTTTGTTGTTGTTAAACTTTATACTTTACTGTACGGTCAAAATAAAAATGGTAGAAGTGCAAAAGTGGGTAGTTAAATAAAACATAGTTTCAGTTTTGAAGTTTGAACTTTTTACTTCAGAATAAATTATAGGAAACGATTGATATTTGTTGGGTAAATTCTAGGCAGATAATGAAGTTAGTAATACCGAAAAAAATATAAGCTTCGTATGAAATAAATTCCTGGCACTCGTTATAATACATATTTATAATGCAACCTAATGCTTAAGGAGATATAATCTAACCCTCGTACCATAGCAGGCTTTTGTTTCTAAACAGTCGTTGTTGTGATCGCATTTCACGTAGTCACAAGCATCTGCAAGTTCTCAAAACAAAATAATCACAGTTTGACTTCAAACTGGGTCGAATTAAATAGGCCACTTTTGTACTGTCTTTTTATTTTCATATTTAAATGTCACTGGTGTTTTTTAGTTTTGTTTGTACATTCTCTAGCTTATGATTAAAAAAAATGTACAAACAAAACTATAAAAAATAACAGTGATATTTTACTCTGAATTACACTGCAATTACGATTACAAATACCACTCATGAGCAAATAAATGCTTTTATAGCTAGATAGTTGAAACCATTGAATATAAAACATATTTCTTGCTTTTTCCTGGCGTCACTACTACTAAAATAGACCCCGCTAGATGTCACAAACAGCAAAAATGAAATACGAAAGCCAGCAAAAAACATTCACAACAAAATTGACTTATTCAATGAAAAAATATCAAGAGTACATTTCTGACATGAAAAACGCGAACAAGCTTGATAAATATCAAACAATTTGTAGCCAATAACTAAGTTGAACCTCCAACTAGTTTCCAATTACGTCCGCTGCAAGTTGTTCAATCAGTGGCGCTAGTGTAGCCCCCCGATTGCCCAGGGAACTGGGGGTATTTGCACAAAACACTTTATTTGCCAAATACAGAACGATATTTACCCTTAACGGTATTATCATTTGCCTGAAACATATTGTTTGCTTGTTACAATGTAAGCTCAGTTTAATGAGAAAATTATTATTTATTGAATGCCCAATTATTGTTAAAATTACTGGCTGTTTTGTGAATAGTTTGGAATAGGTAATTGTGGGATGCCTAGATTTTGTAGTTTTGTATGTTAAAGTTATTTAATACATTCCAGTATATTGTTCTCTAATGGAATAAATCATTATTGACTTACGACTCGCTTGCGACTTAAGTTTGCATCTCGCTGCAACAAACTGCGTAATGTGCCGAGATTGTTGCTGTTCCACGATTTAGCTTAAACACTTCAATGTTATTTTAATGAGGCAACGTTATTTTTTTATTTCTTTGAGTTGTGGAGTTTATTATGGTAAAGTCGGCTGAATACTAGTGTTTTTTTAATTATAAACTTGGCTCATGCATACATTAACTGATCCTGAAATTATTTTTTTAATTACCTACTTGATTAATTTATATCGTGCGTATTCAATCGACGACGCCAACATCTTACTTCGAAAATTAGTATTACGATGTGGTTAAATGACAAAACAAAATTAAGTCTGACCACTACAAGCTTCGTAGCATACTACGATATAAGTGCTACGCTGCTACGAGCTTGCTACGCGGCTACAAACGTGCTACGCGGCTACGAGCTTGCTACGTCGTCTTTAAATGTCATACAATGATGTGCTAATGGTGACATAGCATAGGGAACAAAGGATGCACTCTAGTCGTGTTTATTGCGTAAAGGAATATCCTTCTTTCCATTAGTTCTGTTACTGAGTACAATAGCTATTGTATAATGAAATGAAACACTACAACAACTGTTGAAGTAAAACAAAATAAGTATTTTGAAAGGTTTCGTTAAAATTGTATATTTTGTTTATTGCAAAATTTTATATTTTCGTATTTTATTTGCGTTGCAAAAAAACGCAAATAAAAATGAAAATGAAAAATAATAATTTTGTCAGTAACCCACTGCGCCGGTATAACGTTTGTCATGAAAAGTTATATATGCAGCTGAAAAAAAGGCCTTGTGTTTTTATTTTAATACTGTATTAATACCATACTGAAAGTAATAAATTTAACTTAATAGATTACACAGCCGGTTTGACGTTTTAGCTTTCGTTAATTTCAAGCTTGTATGACACAAAATTACAAAATATCCGTAATCTGGGTTATCACAAGTTACTGTAACAGCTCACAAACAAATGTCTCAAACAAAGAATATCTATGCACGCTCGTCTTTTGTTTCTCCTATTTATGACGCCATAGCTGTGACGTCACGATTGTAAGTACAATATGTTACTTACTGTCGCTTGTTAGCTAAGTTGACGAGAGTTTCAATTGTTTTTCAGTACCAAAGGATACCGTGAATATGAAAAGATTAGGAAACAATTGTATGCAAGTTATGTAATGACTTGTCCGTTATGTATTGTTATGTACTCCGCGTGGTTCTTGTGACATTGTTGTATGATTTTTAATACTTAAATGTGTGATACATATAGTTAACAGGACCGAAGTTGGGGTATGTTGGTTTTATATCGCCATACTTTTTATAAAAATCATCTCTGCTTGATTTCTTGGTTTACAGACAATGGATTTAAAGAACAAAAATATTTTATTTTATCATTTCAGTTTGATCCCATTAAACAAAACACATAACATCTATGACACTTAGAAACCAAGAGAAGGCTTGAAGTTAATTAGTTTTCCTTCGAATCACAAAGGAACACCTTCGCATGGCCTTCACAAACAATCCTGAACTTAATCGAACTATCTTCCAACTTCACGTACATACGTAATTGCTGTTTGTTTTAGCGATAATTATAGAAATCCAGTATCTAGGTACCACATTGGATTTAGTAATTTTGACTTAAAAGCCAGACAGACAATTAGATTTATTTCTAATAGGAAATAGGTATTAGTAGTACTTAATATTTTTCTTTATAATAGACATCACAATACCTACTAGGTAAATTAGAAACACATAGTCTTGGCCTGAAAATTCTATATGGTGGTTGTGTATTAGAATGTTCACAAGCGAGTACAAGTAGTTGTTACAAGTAATTTGTAACTTGTTGCGCAAATTGCTGAGCCACTACACCAATTTAGTGTTTAGCTATTAATGTTCTACTGCAAAGTACCCTCTCTTTCTACCTATAACGTAGATAGTCGTTTAAAAATGCTGGTAGATAATATATCTCCGAATTTTTATTTCAAAATCTGCCTATATATTTTTTTTATCATCGCACCATAACCTATACCTAGTAATTTCATTCGTAGTTTCTATTTAAAACAGGTGATGATTTCACTGACAATTATGAAGTGTGAAAACCTCGTTTGTCATAAATATTTATGACGGCTAACCACCGTAGCGTTTTACCATCACCCAAAATAAACAACAACTAAAACTTTCAACTAAACTAAAACTTCCAAACTAAAAATTAAGCAAAATTAAAAATTTTGAAAAAACCCCCGACGGTAAAAATCTTATTGAAAAATAATAAAATAACTGAAAACCCCCGACTTAACCCAATTATATAGGAATATCCGTCGGGAGCTGCCATTAAACCAGCTAAAGGATTCTAGTGTCGTGAATACAATTATTGAAGAATTGTAGATGTTTAACGATGACATAAAATACACTCAATTAATTGTTGAAATTTCATATAGAAAAGGCATCCGTCGGGAGCTGCCATTAAACCAGCTAAAGGATTCTAGTGTCGTGAATACAATTATTGAAGAATTGTAGATGTTTAACGATGACATAAAATACACTCAATTAATTGTTGAAATTTCATATAGAAAAGGCAGCCCCCGACGGTTATTCCTATATAATTGGGTTAAGTCGGGGGTTTTCAGTTATTTTATTATTTTTCAATAAGATTTTTACCGTCGGGGGTTTTTTCAAAATTTTTAATTTTGCTTAATTTTATTTCAGACTTTTTAGAGAACATATACGAATTATAGTCTATATAATATGTTATTGCAATATTATTTTGCACCGATATTGTAGCGCCCTCTAGTGAGTTACAGGCGTAATTTTTATTATTTGGGAACATGCATTAAGCACATACACATTGCTGATGAAAACAGAATTGTAATCGGACGTTTTGATTATATTGTAACATTGTTTGGCACTAATATTGTGGCGCCCCCTAGTAATTAATAGCCATGACACCTATCTAAGAACATGAACTCATCGAACACAAAACCGTTATTGAAAACCGCATCAAAATCGGATCATTAGTTTAGAAGGTAGGTGGGAACATTACTTTGCTCTTTTGCACTAATATTGTGGCGCCCCCTAGTGAGTTACAGCCATGACACCTATCTAAGAACATGAACTCATTGAACACAAAAACGTTATTGAAAACCGCATCAAAATCGGATCATTAGCTTAGAACAGTGGTTCTTAACCTTTTTGTCATGAGGGACCACTTTACCAAAATTTGTCTTGCCGGGGACCACCCCATTGGTTTGCCTAAATTGAGATTTTAATTTAATGAGATTTTTGTGACTGTATTTTCTTTACTAACTTCTGAATTCTTGGTTCAGTACTACTCAAAGCTAAACGCATGTCGTCAGTGGCATACAACAGATTTCTATGCTTGTTTTTAACAATCAGAAGCGTTGAAAACCCACGGACGAATTTATAGCTTTGACATGGGGGGGTCCACTAGGTAAAAAAATCAGTTTTAGCTCCGACTAAATCTTTCACTTACAAACGCAATGTTCAGCGTTTACAAAACGCAAGTACTCTATTCTTTTGTAAGTAAGTAAATGTAAAGAAAGACATACACATGCCTATGTAGTTACAAATGCGCGAGTTACAAATGCGCGGAACCAAAATTACGTACAATGTAGCCTAAACGTACTTTTACTTCTTGTTTGTTGACAAATGTAAAAACAAGGGCATATAGTTTCTGAATACGCGAGCGAAGCGAGCGGGAAATTTTAATTATTTTTTAAGACTCGAAACCAAAATTACGTAAAAGGGCTACATTACAAACCTTAATTTTTTTCTGTTGGACAAGTAAGATGGATAGCAAAGTCGCGAAGCAAAGCTTCGCGGACCACTTGGAATGCCTCCAGGGACCACCAGTGGTCCGCGGACCACCGGTTATGAACCACTGGCTTAGAAGGTAGGTGGGAACATTACTTTGCTGTTTGGACTAATATTGTGGCGCCCCCTAGTGAGTTACAGCCATGACACCTATCTAAGAACATGAACTCATCGAACACAAACCCTTTATTGAAAACCGCATCAAAATCAGATCATTAGTTTAGAAGATATGTGGGAACATTAATTACTTTGCACAAACGCACACACAAACACACAAACGCACATCTCTCACCCTAAACGCACTCTAACCTGCTCCGTTCCGTCGTGGGTAAAAATGAACGTGACAATTAAAGAATCTCCGTCACTTATCACCGACTCGCATGTCGCGGTGATTACTCGCGGTGTCCGGTGATAAGCAAGAAATACGCGATGCCTAAGCCACGATACGCGAGCCATCCGTCTTTTTGACGCGATACGAGAATCGAATAGCTTTTGTTTTTCGTTTTCGTCGGAGGACACAAGAAATAGTTTTGTTTCGGAATTTCGGAATTTCATTTGTTGAATTTATATTTAGTTTAGATGGTATTATCTTTAAGTGGTTTATTTAAGGTTTTGTAGCTTCGTTCAAATGTTTTGTTTACATCCGCTTCCGCTTTCAGTTGCCTCAGGTCACATCCGGATAAAAAAGAGCCTATATTTTATCTAAGCTTATTACTGAGTTTTATGAAAATTTAACTAGTCGTTTGAACAAGTAACAAACAAACTTTCTCCTATATATTAGTATCATGATACTTTATCATGCCTTTTGTTCTTATATTTTTATAATACATTTCTTTTGATATTGGTTGTTGAAGCTGAAATTCGGTCTAGACGACATTATTAATTGCCTACAAAAAGCAATAAACCAGGGCCTAAACTCGAAAATTACTGTGTATTATTGTGTTTAGGTTTATTTACTATTACTACAGTTGGAATAAACCATATTATTCGCAAAGTGAGGCACAATATAAGCGTTAGGTCCAGTAAGCTTATACTTTGGCTTTAGATGGCTTACCTCCTCCAGAGAATATTGCCTCTGAAATATCACTTGTATTGTACAGAAAATAGAGGTTATTTATGTTGACACATGGGCTCCCCACAATGTAATATAATTTATATACAATTTAGTGTCACCTCTTGGTGGTGTCTCCAAGAAATATTGTTCTAAATATTTGATTCGTATCTCTTCAGGAAAGAATTTGAGGTCAAAGTTGAACAGCAAGGGAATTGAAAAAATAAATTGTTGAGAAGTTACCGGACCTTAGATACATGAAAAATAATAAAATAACTCAAAACCCCCGACTTAACCCAATTATATAGGAATATCCGTCGGGAGCTGCCATTAAACCAGCTAAAGGATTCTAGTGTCGTGAATACAATTATTGAAGAATTGTAGATGTTTAACGATGACATAAAATACACTCAATTAATTGTTGAAATTTCATATAGAAAAGGCAGCCCCCGACGGTTATTCCTATATAATTGGGTTAAGTCGGGGGTTTTGAGTTATTTTATTATTTTTCAATAAGATTTTTACCGTCGGGGGTTTTTTCAAAATTTTTAATTTTGCTTAATTTTATTTCAGACTTTTTAGAGAACATATACGAATTATAGTCTATATAATATGTTATTGCAATATTATTTTGCACCGATATTGTAGCGCCCTCTAGTGAGTTACAGGCGTAATTTTTATTATTTGGGAACATGCATTAAGCACGTACACATTGCTGATGAAAACAGAATTGTAATCGGACGTTTTGATTATATTGTAACATTGTTTGGCACTAATATTGTGGCGCCCCCTAGTGATTAATAGCCATGACACCTATCTAAGAACATGAACTCATCGAACACAAAACCGTTATTGAAAACCGCATCAAAATCGGATCATTAGTTTAGAAGGTAGGTGGGAACATTACTTTGCTCTTTTGCACTAATATTGTGGCGCCCCCTAGTGAGTTACAGCCATGCCACCTATCTAAGAACATGAACTCATTGAACACAAAAACGTTATTGAAAACCGCATCAAAATCGGATCATTAGCTTAGAAGGTAGGTGGGAACATTCCTTTGCTGTTTGGACTAATATTGTGGCGCCCCCTAGTGAGTTACAGCCATGACACCTGTCTAAGAACATGAACTCATCAAACACAAACCCTTTATTGAAAACCGCATCAAAATCGGATCATTCGTTTAGAAGGTAGGTGGGAACATTACTTTGCTCTTTTGCACTAATATTGTGGCGCCCCCTAGTGAGTTACAGCCATGACACCTATCTAAGAACATGAACTCATTGAACACAAAAACGTTATTGAAAACCGCATCAAAATCGGATCATTAGCTTAGAAGGTAGGTGGGAACATTCCTTTGCTGTTTGGACTAATATTGTGGCGCCCCCTAGTGAGTTACAGCCATGACACCTGTCTAAGAACATGAACTCATCAAACACAAACCCTTTATTGAAAACCGCATCTAAATCAGATCATTAGTATAGAAGATATGTGGGAACATTACTTTGCACAAACGCACACACAAACACACAAACACACAAACGCACATCTCTCACCCTAAACGCATATACCTGCTCCGTTCCGTCGTGGGTAAAAAGAAAATATTAGATTACGCTGGAGTTTTTCAAGTTTATCGTGAGCTTGAATTAAGATCGATTAAGACTTGCTTGTACTAAAATACTGATGAAATAATACTTGTCAGAAGGATTCTTTTAAAATAATTATGAAAAAAATATAGGTCATAGCAGTATGCTTATATGACATTTCTTTAAAGACCAGAATCATATTTTTTTGAGTATGTTAAAGTTTTCTTGTTAATATACCTACTTGTGAAGTCCACATATGTCGTGTTTATAACAACCTATTTTATTTATGTTTAGCAATTGCAATGATATTCAGAAGAAGGCTTCGTCTCCGAATATAGCGTGAACTATTGATCGAGTGAGATCAGCCGCGCGCCGGATTTAGATGAGCCGAGCTATACCAGCTCATTGTGCGCCTAATGTTAAGTTGTAGCCTTATAGCTGAATATATTCGGGAATAAATATGTGAAAATACAATATTTTACCGAGTCTTTATACATAGGTTTGTGAAATATAACATTTGCAAGGTGTTAGAAGAGGAATATACTTATGGTTTCAAAACTAACCTTGTTTTGTTTGTGTAAAGTTTGCAATACTGATGTACATAGTTTATGTGACATACACCATGAAACTTCAGAGATTGAAATTAATTGGCTTAGTTAAACAAAGTATTTCACAGTAAAGTTTGGTTGAAAACAATCATTACAACAATTGGTGACTACCACTTAGCAAACAGTCCCCTATGAATATTGTGGTTGTTTCTTAGCAATGTTTAGTAAATAATAATACAGGTATGCCAAACCATCTGATAAATGTTACATATCACCTATTGTCCTCAAACTAAGTTTAAGATTGAAACCTTCGACTTACTCGCCTAACTAACACAGTTGAGACCCCAATACACAAATAGAGTTTACAAATTAAACTTTGTTGGAGAAACTTTAATGGTGGCGGACATATTGGATAGAAATGACACATTCCCTGCAGAGTCGGCTAAATGAATACGATATCATTGTCTATCATAAAAGTTATGAAAAAAAATCCTGTTAGTATTCGCACACAATTTATTTTTATTAATGAATCAATTATTTTTATTATATTAATATTGTTTTTTATGTAGTAGGTACATGTATTCTCATCAAATATTGCAGTTTTTCTCGAAAGAGATGTCGCTTTCAGTCTTAAACAGATTTCATAGGAAGGGGTGATTCAATCAGGACTTGTAATGACATAAATCACTTTTGAAGTTACTATCAATATCTTAAAGATGAGTTAAGGCTTTTTTTACCGGAGATGAGCTCTGACGGTAGCTTCTACAAAAACTTTCCTCTGTAATAACATTTACAAGCAGTTATTTGACACGTTGTTCACCGCAATAAAAATAGTGTATTTTTGTAGAAAATTATCTCAAAGAGTACGTGAGAGTGTAATATAAACAGTAGGTTACGGTTTATGTTTATTTGTTTAAATGTGGGATCGACCCTTATTTGATTATTCAAATTGTTTTTGTACCCTCCAGCTATGGTTAAATACTACTTTCATAAAACAATTTCGTCCATATTGATATGAATGACTAAAAAACATAAAATAATTCTTACATATCGTGCAAAAAACACATTAGGTATATCTGTTTATTTTTATACACAAATATTACAATGTTGTCAAAAATTACGAAATTAAACAAAAAAGTTTCGCTACATAATGACTACGCAAAAGAATGACTAGTTTATTTTCTTTGTGTTTAATTATGTACCTTGTGATCATAGCCTGACGCTTCATTTTACATGTGAAACGACGTACAAGGTCAAAGACCACAGTTCATAAATGATGTGTCAACTTGACGTTAATTCTAAGTCAAATCATCCTGACTAGTGTAAAGTATGAACTAAAATAAGTACCTAGCTTTGTTTCTAAACCATGACGAGTATGAAAAATCTGTATTTATAATTTGTCTAAAAATCTAGAATTCAAAATAACATTGCAGGTCGATAAGAAACGTTAAGGTACGGACACACTAGGTCACTGCCATAACTGTCACTGTGCTTTATTTTAATTTATTTTCAAATGAGCTAACTACACCTTAGTCTAAGTACCTAAAGTTTAAGAATGAACCACCATAAGCACAAATAATAATAAAAAACAATTTTGAATTATTCATATCGCAGAACATCATATAGGAAGTATGAATTAATTTACTGTAGCAGCTCATTTATGCCTATTAGTAGGAGGATCACGTGATACGGTCTTCCTCTCCTGAAACTGGTTAACAACGAGTAATACGTAATATTGTTTGTTCTTGTCACTCGATTAGCCGAAAGTCGCGAACAAGAGAATTCGATCAGCTTATTACTTGCTAACTTAGTTACCAGAGACCAAGGCCTTAATGGACCCCACCCGAAGGTTTAGGATACATTATAATATTGAACGTTAGTTCAAGCACTCACCAGTGAATCGAAAATTCGGATAAAGGGCACAGGAAGGGAAATATTAATGTGAATTTTGATGAAGTTAAGTGGTATAGTGTTATTGTATTCAGATTTTGTGATAACGAAAGTTGTTCAAGTAATGTTATAAGGAGAATCATGCTGATGCTCTCTTACTTAATACTGACTATTTAAACATCAGCAACATGTTTCTTTAGATTTTTATTGCAACTCATATCTTCTGAAGAAATACACCTTTAATTTCAGCAAGTCTAATAAAAATAGACAGCTCTCCATTCTTCATTTCAAATACAACACAAAGGAACCTCAAACGAACATTCGCAAAAATTCACAAAAGATATATCAGTACAGAGTACAGACGCGGGCGAAAATAAAGGAATGTGCTCACTAGCGCCGCGCGGTGTGCGCCCGACCTGCCCGAACTATTCACATTGTCTGATACATATTTCATGACGCTCACGAATCGCGCCAACACTCGGATTATTTTAAAGATATACCATTTGTACCGCAAACTGTGATATTGAAATTCAAGGTTTAACGCGGAGGGCACTTGCTAATTTTGTGATTTGCATCGCCTGAATTTAAGATATTGTGGATGATCTTCATTTATTTGGTACGAAAATTAATTTTACTGCACACAATAGAAAGCATTTTTTACACAAAGAGTAGTAAGTTATTCAAGCGTCCTCCTTTGGAAAATTAACAAAATTATTTAACAATTTAAAGTTCTTGAAATTCTTACATGACTTTATTTTCAGTACATACTACCTACCGCTACCTGCTTAGGTATGTTAAGTAATTAACAGTATAAAATGTATATATTTCTATCTCTGATCAAGATATAAATGTACCTAGCATCTCCAAGTGTACGTGAGACAAGTGAGTATATTGTACTCGTCTAAGTACACTAGACAGTGTACTCATACGAGCACACTACACAGTTTTCCACTGAAGCACTCTCTGTTAGTAATACATTTACTTGTAGCTGGAGAGCTGCTCGACTAGCGACCTAGACCACATATGACCACTGTCTTTGTATATACTAATAACTTCTAAGTTAATACATCAGTTTAGCGTACTTTTCATAGCATTCCAGTAGTAAAGAAATACTACAATATAATCCGAAGCATTTTTTTGAGGAGCAACGCACCTAATTTAATGGTAGAAAACCACTGACTGTCACTTACATATTCATTAAATCAATGAAATAATGCATACTGTCTCAATTTCATTGATTTCAAGTTTACCTTCACTATTTTAATTAAGTTAAACTCACTAACAGTAAACTCGGGTCAGTTACAAAAACGTTTAATTCCAGAACTGTGAATGTTTATTACGAACTGTACGAATAACTCGACAGTGTAGTGAAAGGTAAATGTATCTGTAGTATTGTTCCCGATTCATTGCAAGCAAGTGTACGTTGTTGCGTGATGCATGCGATCTGCGGCGCTTTTGAAAACGACAACATTTCATTTTGTAATATGTTTATACGTAAATACTATGCATTCAAATATTTTTTTCATCGAAGCCACTTTAATAAAAAAACATGCTGTGTAAAACTTGGAAAGGAGTTACATGTAGTTTCTTTTCAAAGTGCTGTCGGAATAATTTATTGTGACTCGTGGTATCTGTGACGTGTGCCAAATGGATAGGTCTTTGTGTGAAGTTTATAAATATAAAACAGACAAGTTTAGTGCACTGTTACAGCTGCTCCAGAAAGTGTGTTTTGGTCGCAAAGAAAAAGCCTATTTTTACTTAAATAAGAATATTTAAATTGACAAGATTTGACGTCTAACTGATTAAGTATTCACACATCCAATCAATAATTCTTAATGCATTTGATTTTTTTAGCTTGAACCTAATTTGTTACAGGAATTTTCTTACATCGTAACAAACAAAATAATATTTCAAAACAAATCTATGTATATTATATCGTCGAACGCATGCATAAAGAAACATATTTGATTCGAGAATATTCTCACCAAACCAGTTGGTATTGTAATTCCCGACACTTTCTGAAGTAAAACAGAATTCTTATAAAATTCAGAGGCATCAGGTGGCGCTTCACCCCTCTTATATTATACAAGACTTGCCAATACGTGTTTATTTACTTTTCTACAAGTAACTTACATGTATTGAGTGTGTGGGTTAAAGTACAACTTGAGTACTATGTTTGTTTTGTGTTTAACTTATAATATTGTTAGTAATTTACTTGCGAAACTTAACTTATGTGCGTCAAAGTGCCTGGCTAGTTATTTATGAGACTGATTAAAACTTTCAGGTAGGTAACTTATTTTGAGTTAAGCTTTCATAGATTCTTTCATGTTTTTATAATACTTTTAAATGCTATCAATTCGTCCGCTCCTCATTTACAAACTTACATATACGAGAGATTAAAACAAGTGTGTTTCCAAAAGCGACGATACAAATCAATACACTATTCATGATGACTAAATTAATTATTTAAAGAACGCATAAGTCCTATCTTGCATTAGCAATTTACCGCATTCTTTAAGAAAACGTCGTGGCAGGTTTTGGACGTTTCATAAATCATATGTTTTTCAATCCGAACAAAAATTAAATCGGTAATAAGGTAAGCATCGAAAATAAGGTAGGTAATTTTGTCCTGCTAAAAATATAAACTTCTACTTCACCTACCTCAACCCCGGCACATCATCAAGTTGGGCGCCATCAGGCTGCTGCCACGCGATCTGCGGCGAAGGGAACCCGTGCGCGGCGCACGATGCGCGCGCGCCGGTGCTGTTGGAGAACACCAGCCGTGGCGGCGGCTCCATCAGGAACACCGGCCCGTGCTCCTGGCCTTCACCACCTGGGGAACAAGGTTAGGAGGTTAGAACAGTGATAAAAGTAAGACCAGTGAGAGTGAGGTTGAGTGACGAAATTCGTCGTGGTCACTTCAATCGACTCGATAAGACCCCATGAAAGATGATCTGATCTTATAGTATGCCCAGGTACTTAAAAAAATAATAATATATAATACTTTATGAAGTAATTTTGTTTCGTACATCGCCTAATATATTTCCATAGCGTAGGTGTATTAACTCAAGTATAATAATGAATGTTAAGAAACTCAATGTCAAAATATCAATTTACATGAGATTGCTTAAGACAATTACTTTGGCAACCGTAGGAGTTTGTTACGATGTTATCATCCGTGTAAGCTCATACCTAAATATATCTTATATTTTGTCTTTAAGGATCACATTGTCAAATAATGTTATTCTAGTGCTGTGTAAAAACTGAATGGTTCTTAGAAACGTGTTCGTGTATGCTTAGCCAGCCAGACATTGCAGAGGACGTTATATTGTTACCTCTTTTGTAGATTTATAAATATAACTACTATAAATAGACTTACCGTGCCCGCAAAATTGTCCGGGATACAATAACTTACTTACATTTCAGCAGGACTTCGAAGTTGGCAATTCTATCGTATTTTTATTGGAGGGAATCCTATTATTTTGCTCCGACAGACCTTCCAGGAACTTGGTAATTGTTATTGGGTACTTCGCAAAAATTCTGTCTAAACCAAAAATATAAAGAGAGCTATAAAATTCTTCAAAGGGCTCTCGAGTGGATTGCAAATTTTTAAACTGCCATTAAGGTTTAATTAACGCAGTATAGTTCGGCTAGCCACAAGGTTAAACTACGATTAGGTTCCAAGTTGGCTCCTAACGAAGCAGTTATCTAGATAAAATAAGTTGTTAAAACTAAGTTCGACTATGAACACTTAATTTTGGGTCTAGTCGTCGAAAAGGTTAAGTTGCTCATTTAGAACTTTTAGCGCAAAGTGATGAATAATTTGTGAAAGTTATAAACGAACTGTAAATCACTTTATTCCCAAAGCTCCAAAAGCGTCTGAAAAATATTTACTGTCCAGTACGCAATTATACTCTCTCCATTCAGAATACTTTTAATTAAATTGTACAGCATTTATTTTATACACTGGTCATACAAATTCAAAAAAAAAAATCAAAATTTATATAAATTTATGTAAATATACATAGATAATATAAATAGATCATTAGAAAGGTTTCCAAGAATCTCTTGTTATTCCATAATTTCTGCACAAAGATACATGTAGAGGAACAATCGAGCAATTCGCATAGACTGTGCCCATTGATACTCTGACTATGTAGGTATCTACTCTGTGTCACGAAGCACATTCATTGTGTATACATCGGTGTTGTGCTCGGCGTAGTGTGAAGAAGTTCGACTAAGTTTCGCGTGTTGTGTTAATAAATCATTGTGTGTATGACGAACTTGTACTTCTCATTTTAAACTATTTATGTTACTAAAGGATGCCGCTGAAGTGTGGGTTTGCTTGTTTTCACTGTTCAAGATAGGTTACAGCTAATCTAGAGGTAATTTGTATAGAAATATGATCTTACATATAAATATTTTTTTGTCGTTTTTTGTAGAGGTAAATAAATGGCCATTAGCAAAGCTGCAGTTTTCACTGTCCTCGACCACTTGTCAATATTTTCGGCCACCAACAAGTGAGCAGCAAAATGTTTTCCATTGGATCCGGTGCTTGTTATCGTTCGCAGATTCCGGGTTAAACCGAGATTTGTCAAATTAGACATCGGGTTAACTGCCTTAACGTGGTTACCGCCGACAGACAGACGGCTGGCTTGATATGTATAATACGCCATTTGAATTTCAAACGCCACTCCTCCGTGAACTGGTTTCAACTAGCGTTTGCCACAATGTTATGTTGGAATTAACATAATAATGTGTTATATAGCTAAGTTTGGATTATGGGGGCTTGGATTGGATTATTGTTGGTTCGAACTGAACTCCCATACAGGTACGTTTATAATCTACATACTACAGCCATGTATTGTCTAAATAACAAAGCGTTGTTGCGACTGCATTATAATGTTTGATCAGTTGGATAAAGATATGGTTACTATTATATACTTATTACTAAAATTATAAAACGCGTCTCCAACCCTTAAATAATTTAAAAAGGTATAATTTAAACAGGGCCAGTAACACCCATTCAACTCACTCAAACGATGCAAAGTAATGTTTACCGACACAAAATTAAATGAACAAATGAAATACTTTGGCTACATAAAACAAATATTATTTCAAGATCTGTGGGCTTATTTTCAAATCCGTAGGATACTTTCAGGAACGTGAATATTATTCAGCTTCACATATTCTCGTATTGAAGTGCAAAGCCCTACTTCAGCCGCCAATCATCTAGATATAGAAAAGACTGAAAATTCGCACTTTCCTGGTAGCTTCGGCAAAAATACGTGCACACTCGGGTTGTATTTGCGCGCGCATAAATATGCAGTTTTAAAGGTAGCTCGTGACGTTACTCTGTATCGCAGCCGTTTTGGAGCGATCCGAAGCCGAATGATCTGATTTTGCTATCTGTACTAGATACAAGAACGAATATTTAATACACTCTCGCAGCTCGTGCAGGGACGTATGTCAGACACTTTTGTCACTAAATATTCGTATTTTTCTGAGAGTTGTTTGAAAACTTATGAAAGTAAAAAAAATATGGCTCACATAAGATAGATATAATTTCTATAAAAAAGTAAGTACTTTTGCGTGCACTTGTTTGTCAAATGGGACACATGCATTGTTTTTTTCACCACACTATATAACATCAAGCTAAAGATTTAGCTTAACAAGTTTTATTTGAGAGGTTAAACATGAAAGGCCTCCCTCAGAGCAGTTCTGTGGCACCAGCGCTCCCCTCGCTCTCACGAGGTCAACGCCTTACTCATTCTAAGTACTTTTCTATTTATCCTTTTTTTACTTTGACTTTACTTTATCCATCATAGTTTTTACAGTCATCAAAATTGCAACATCAACGTATTTAGACTAGATATTGGGGAAAATGACAACTCATTATTCCGAATAAGCCCAATTCAACTTTCGCAATTCACTGACCCAATATTCCTAAAAGCAAAACAAAAACACGGCAGCCGTACTTTTTTACGGATAGCAAAAAAGCCTTGAAACTTGGAACGTTTAATACTTTTATCTTGGGCGTCTTTTGTTCAGTTAGTACCTGTGACGTCACGCTTTGTGCCTCAAAGAACCTGTCGCCTCGATTGTCTACCGCTATGAAATCTAGGACACGAATTAAGGTTCCCCCTGTGAGAATTTTAGTTGGATCGACAACATATGGGAGTTTTGTTTTTGCTGCAGAATCATATTCTGCTATGCGTCGACGTCTAATTGGAACCTTCATTTGTTTGCATAGAGAAAACATATTCTTGCATGCCAAGTAAAGATTGGGTTTGAAAACTTTCTACATTTTCAGTAGATGAAATCAACACACACACATTCAGCTACAATTTTTCAAAGCCTTTTAGGCACATATTTTTTAAACACTACAAAATATAGAAATATCATTCAGAAAACTATAGGATCTACAGAATGTTGGAGTTGTAAGACCTCGCTAATTTATTAAAGTGGCGCGCCCCTAGAGTGCAAGCGCGGTTATGATGTTATTGCCCACTTTGACAACCCTGGAGCCTGTAGCTGCCTGATGCAGTTTAGGTAAAGAATATGTCACAATATCGCTAGGTGGATGTATTGGTTAGGGTACCTATTAAATATGAAAAAGAGCTCAAGATAATCTTCTATCTTTTTCTATATTCATCATGTTTTTGTAACTTGATCGTTTGTTTTTTTTTAACTTCACTGTATATTCTGTTTAATGCATTAAATAAGTAATCAGCAAACTTTATTTTTGGTTTCTATGTATCTATGTACTGCTCTGTTTTATTCTATGTTATCCTTTGATAAATGAATATGGTAGAAATTGCCACTGAATATAAAATACAAGCTGCATTATTATACTGTCACCTAATTAACCTACCCCAACATAAAACAACTACATAACATAATTTTGAAATAACAGTGCAACGTTAAATACCACGGCAAACGATTTCAGGCTCAATTAAGCAATGCTATTTACACTGTAAACGAGTGTCCGCGTGTAACACCACTTTACGCAATAATTCCTACAATACATGTTCATTACATAAGTCTAGTTTATGTGGCTTTTAAGATCGTTCGTCATAATGTTCAGCATGACAGTTACGCTTTGTTTTAATGAGCTCCGAGACGGCCTTGATGTCAACTTGCTCAAGTTTAAGGGCGAAATATTTCAAATTGTAAAGTAACTTGGCCTGTCCGTAATGTTATATATTACTTTAAATAATGAATTGTAACTTAAAATTAAAGTTACCGTGGTTCAAAGTCACATATATGAATGTCCTTTGATAGGGTTCTATAAAAAATGCAACCCCCAACTCCACTCAAAATACAGGCACCCACATTGTACTGCTTTGTCATTATTTACTTTTCATTTGGCCTATTTTTTAGCATTGTCAACAAAAGTGTTCCAACTACCCACAGTTCACGTTCAAATTGAAACGAACAGCGCAACAACAACAATAGGGGCAGCAATTCAGCTCGTCATAACTCTATGCTCTTTTGTTTTTGATTTTTTAAAACCTCCGCGTACAATGGGGAATGCAAACATATATTTTACCCAAATAAAAGTTTAGGAGTTTTGAAAAATGGCCAAGTACGATGTTAAAATGTTGCCGGGGGCGCAGTGCCGCTGCCCCGCTGGCCTGAGCGTCACTTACCATTTATTTGGAATTACATGCAGGTTCCGTAGCTCTGTTTTTGGAGATAGCATATGCTCAAAGACATGTCACATGAAATTTAGGAAAACTGGAGTGTGCGAGCTTTGAGTCGGTAATAAGTAGACATAGTACTAACGGAATCCAATGCGAAAAATTTGAGAAACATTAATGATACAGAGAAACATTTTTCAATAATTGTTAAATAATATTTTGTTTGCTGCATAGTATTGGAATTCCAACTCTTTGAAGCCTTATTGCAAAAACAGTATAAACGTAATAAATTACAGTGACGCTGAACAATGCAATGTTACTATAACGAGAAATAAATCGCCCGCTCCGATGAAATGCATTATATTTTGCACTTGTGTCCTGTTTAAACAATTTTAAGCTTGTTTTATGTGTTGTGTGCAATTTAACACGTAATTTATGATAGTTTCGATTGCCGAATCTATCAACAATTTTGGGAATCGTTTATGGGATATTGGTTCATACATGAATTAATGTTATTACTATGTATTTTAGAATTTCATAATAGTTCTGGTTATTTTGTACCCATCACACAATTTATTTATTAGTTATTGTTATTAGAAACACTGAATATATTTTACTATACATTTGTAAGTCTACCTATAAAACAAGCAACGCTTTATATAGCTGTTTTTTTTTCCTTACCGCAAGTCCTTAAGAATGCAAGAGGCAGAAAGCATCCAATATCTGTGAAGCCTCACAAAGACCTCGTTGTTCTTGATAACCGTAAGTTTGCTGAGCATCCTCCAGCAGCCAGGGCTACGAAGCAATTTCAAGTCCCAACAGAAACTAATTTTAACTAAGTGTATATTTTTTACAAGAAAGTCAATAGTTAGAAACTTTTCAGCAAAGGCTTTATGTGCTCGGAATATTTTACTGATTTCTACAAGATTATGTAAGGCTTAGTCTTGTTGTCTCAATAGTGCTGTGTATTTTTATTTTTATGCTAATTATGTTAGTTGGTCGACAGTTAACCAATACTACGTGCTGTTTTAATTATATTTCTGAGATGATCAAGCTATATCTTAAAGAAATTCAATAAAACACTATTGTGACTATGATGATTTAATACAACGAATCTTCACTGTAATAAAAACTTCACTCCTTTAAATGGCGTCTCTCAGTTTTATTCTGTATAGCACAAAACACAGCTTTCAGAATATTTCACAAACAAAAATGGCGCTTTGCAGACTTTCGTCACTTGAAGAATGGAGTTATTATGATTATGTTAGTGCTAGAACGGTTTGCTTTAATGAAGAGCTTAAATTAAATGAACAGTCTCATAGTAAGGAATTTTAGTTATTGTAGGACGACTCTGATTTGGTTTGTACGTCTTTTAACTATTAAGGATATATATATACGCGACATCAATGTTTAAAGATACTGCGGTATTACTATAGAGTTAAACTTGTAAGTCTTGTTAACTAATACCGTGAGTTCAAAGTTACTTTAAAATTGATTGTGGTAATTGGTTTACAGGTACACACTGAACCGGAGTTTAGGAAGTCAACCAGATGCACTGTTGACTTAAATTATGTGATTTTAAAGTTTTCATTACTGAGTTAAGTGACAAACTAGTTTGTCACTTAAGTAAATTATTGATAGGGTACACACCATGCATTTACTTTGAAAAATACGGCATAGGGATTGACGGTAAAGTGATCATCGATTGTCTAATTAAAATGTCGTTAAACCAATGACCCGTGGATTTATTTTAAGCACACAAACTAGTATAAAGTTAAAAATAGAAATATAGTATCGATGCGATGGTCACACCAACCGACACTTACCTACTTGTCTTACTCGACACTGACCACTTAGCTACTCTAGCAATCTATCTCTGGATTTGCAAAGATCTTCTCTATAAAAGTAACATTGACGAAATACTCGAGACTCGCTCAGTTTTACAGATAACTTGGTTCACGTCTGCTCGTCCAACTTACAAGTAGCTGATGTACTTACTATGTATATTGTTCTTTCATCGTGGCTTCCATCTCGTATGGAGTTCTTAACCCGATTTGTAGCCAAAAGCTACAAAGACATATGAGCTAAGCTATGCACTGCGCTATTGCTTATCTGACTCTGTCTGGATGAATATTCTTGCTGAAAACCATTAAAAATGCAAACAAAATGTAACTTTGACAAATAACTATAGCTTTCATATTTACGTAGGTATGTAGAAATATTCTCCTCAGCAATCCATAAGTTTTGTTATTACACACCAAACGTCAGAATGAAAATCTAACATCAAAAGTGAGTAAGGGCCTCGATAAATCCTTTACCTTTGATAGCCAACTTTATGCTATTTTTAGGCTTTGTAACCGCCAGCCTTTAAGAAAATAGGCTTAATATTTTCCAACGGTTACCCGAGGAATCTAATAAGCTGGCTGGGGCAATCCGATTGTCCCGGCAGACGGACGGGGGGCTAACGCAATTTGACGTGGAGCCGAATTGACGGCCGACACGTGAGTCTGACGAGCTGTTCCCGACAGTTTTACACTGCGAGGCAACTACACTATCTCTGAAGCTGGTGTACACTTACACGTGTGACGTCATAGAGGATAGATGAATTGCGTCACATTGTTGTTGAACATATACGTTGTAGAGTAGCTGACGGGCTGACATTGGAGGAAGAATGTAGGTGCATACGAATGTAGATATATCTACAAGTATACACGTTTTGCTATTTCTTGTCTTCATTGTTTGAGAATCTTATCAAACAATGAAGGTTGCTTAAATGGTAAGATTTTATAAAAGTTTTAAGGATTCACGCTCAGTTGTTGATCTTGAGTAGACCAACAACTGAGCGTGAATCCTTGTGAAATGTAGGTATTATAAATTTGCATAGAAGTTAAGTAATATAAACATTTATGTGTTAGCGAAATCATAAAGTTTCAGTTACTTCAAAGATATTCAGCATGGGAGTAAATATTGAGAATATACTTAAGATAAGTAGATTTACATAAGAAAAATGTCACTTCATAACCAGGAAAAGGGAACAAACAAAAAATTCCCGAAATCCTTCTAATTCTGGCAGTCGTTTATCGCAGCTTATTTTGAGGCTCATGCCATTGGAATATCTACCTTAAGTTGCAGTCACACGATCTAAAATTGTACAGGTAGAAGTATTGTGGGGGCTGCACGCCAACACATTAGCATATATACAAGACAACAGCAAGTTCCGCGTCTTTCGTTCTAAAGTTAATGAAAATGTTTAGCAAACTCATTATATTTTAATAACGTGCAAAGGGGATCAAATGTGAGAGATGTATGTTGTACAGCACTTTATAATAGAACTATGGCTTTGTATGGAAATAAATGCGAGTGTAAGCTTCCTCCAGCGTTTTCGTTGCATTTCGTAAAGTGCTTGAAAATATAGACGTGAAGTCTCGGCGCGCTATATTTAAGTGCATACGTTTGTGCAAACTATAGCACTTTTGTTTCGCATGGAGTATTATATCAGGTTTCTCTTATTGTTAAACTATATCGGAAATTATTGCAATAATAGTATATTTCTATGCATTTTCGATTCATGTACCTAAGTAACTTAAAATTGTTACCATACTTACATAACACTTCTAGAGCATTTGTGCCAGAAAATAATTGACCATTAGGTATATTACAGGACATCCCGTCTACATAAAACGATCTCTTAATACATCCACACTCACATCTGAACTAAGTACGTCATTACATAGCAAAAGCTTTATAATTATCAATGTGTGAGTATGTTTACTACTTTAATAATGTCGTGGGAACGAGGTGCGGAACCGATTGAGAACAAAATGGCTTCAAAACGATCCCCGTTCCGGTTTATAGTTATTATTGAAATAGCTAAGTTATATTATAGTATCGTTACTGTGAGGTTAGTGGGGCTGTTAAAGCGTTAAAAGGCTTAAGTTTAGTGTTCAAATAATATACGTGTTTCATTAAGCAGGTAAGGTTTACGTTGAATCGAGTTTTGTTATTCGAAAGCTTAATCAAAATTGATGATGATGCGCGTTTTATAGGGATAGGGATAGGGAGGTTTTTTATAGTTTTTGACTATTTCTTTTTAAACACTTTTGTTATTAGTTACCTCTAAATGTTAAACTTGTTACGCAGATACGTGAACATTGTATTTTCTTATGAAACCCAGTAGCAACTATACAAAACCTTCCCAAATACGACGTATCGACAATAATGTGTTTGATAACAAATAAAATATAGTAAACAGATTCGATGTCTGCGGGATAAGTCCCCCAATAAAAATATTATAAGAGAATTAGAACTAATACAAATAAAGCCGCAGGGAAAGGCTATGTTGTAGAAAGATTCCTTTCTCAGCATTATTGCTGTCCTAGAAAAACAATAATAAATTGTGCTAGATTAGAAATCAACGAGTAGACCGATAAACAGATATATTATGTCTCCTTTATATAGTTTTGTTGACAACCGATAGTAATTGAACTTGTGAATAAAATAACACTCTTACACTTATGTATAATCAACGAACTAAGACATAAAAATAAATAACTTATGTAAAGACCGCTAGAATCGCCAAAAATAATAACAATCAAATAGATGAATTAAAATGTTATCACTGTCGTATAAACTATATTATCAGATTTGGTATTTTCCCAAGCAAACAAACTAAATAAATAAGTTAACAAGTTTACCAACATGTGGTTCCGTATAATATGTGTAAGTAAATCTCCTTACCCCATGTCATGTTATCTTTTTACTGTCGGATATAAACCGAGGCGGCCATAATAAAGTTTCGTTTATTGATGCCTGATTGGCTCATAAAACATAAATGATTGCAACTCGTACACTTACACAACATGAGAAAATGCTGCTTCTTCGACAGACCCACACTCATAGTAAAGAAACTAGGTATAGAAAAATATATGCCATCATCATCATAATGTACCGAGATGCGTAAATATAGTTCGCGCATGTACCTACAGTTCTTGTCGAAAATGTTGGATAGTCTGAAGCTCTTGCAATATCCCCCTTTTTATATCCTAAACCTTTACATAGTATAGAAAAAAACTAAAATGCCTAAATAAGCTCCTTCATTTAAAAAAAATAAGGTATAAATGCCGTTTAATTAATGTGAATCTTTAACGTTTTTCAAAAACAACGGCTACTAGTGCGTATATAACACTACAAAATTCTGCCATCATCGCTACAACCTTCACAATATCAACTTGCCAACTTAATTAACTAGCACTTACTAAGAAAAATCAAAGCATACAACCTCTTCGAAACGAGGCGTCGTGTCGCGCGTGTCGTACGTACAAAGGGTGTCATGTGTCGTGATTTTTCATCGGACGTACGTCAATTAACATGTAAATTGGACTCGCCGGCTGATGAGTCCCCGACCTAGGGTTGCCAACATTTATTAAGTGATCTAGGAAGTACGTGTACCTACAGTACACGTTTTACGAGTTAAGCAGAGATTTTTAAGCTTAAAGAGGCGTTAGTAGCATATTTGTTTACTGAGGAAATCTTGAATGTATGACAATATTCGTATAATCTCCTATTTATTATAATGATAATAAAAAATATCGTTGGAAAAATAATCTTCTTTTCGTAAAAACAAGGGTCTTTTGTCTGTTGACATAACATCCGAGATCCTTAATTAGCAATTTATTTCATAAAAAGAATAATGCGGCAACCCTACGGGCTTGTATGTATACAGGGTGTATATGTTACAGCCATAGTGATTAAATATATAATATACATAATCACTGGTCATTATATATATTACTTTATCCAAATTGAGTAGATATTATAAATAATAGCTAGATAATATGTATAATATGCAGACTTATTACTTTGGCTGTAACATATATACATTTCCGTGTACACATTTTAAGCGGCAAAGAGGATTTGCTTAATAAAACAACGGATTTGTTTAATTCCGCGACCGACGGCTGTTCACAGTTCATACAAGATTTAATTAAGTTCACGAATACATATTTTGATGTGCACACTGCGGTGAGTGGCGGTTTTGATTAACTAATAATGTATGTAAAGTATATTGGCATTGAAGCAAGGCTTATAAATATATATAGGCCTTAAAATAGTATCAGTTATTTACGCGGCCTAGACATCCTAGGCGCTATTCCCGCAAGAGTATCAACGTCTGCGAACATCGTAATAATGTCATTAGATAGCAGGTGAGAGATATCGCTCCTGCAGAAGAAAGCAGCAGTTCCCATAATCCATTAGTTGGGTACAGCCCCCGCGGGACACATCCCACAGCTTTATACCTCAGCTGTACGAGGAAAAACGAACCATAATTGCACAAACGTCTTAAAAATGGTAATAGAATTTTTCTTCAACTGTTTTTGGAGACAAAGGCGTAATAAAGATAAAAGGAAGGCTTTGTGCCCTGAAATATAACGGTACAGAAGTTCAACTGCAAAAATGTCAAGGTCACGACGTAATCCATTACGGGCAATGCTTGCAACAATACAGGTAATGTTTTGCGGTTGCTTGGATATATTTGCGTGCGTTCTACAGTTCAGTCCTTTTGCGTTTCCTTGCGCAGTGTCACGATAACTGAGATAAGTTCAAGTGAACTGTCACGTGGCAAATTGAATGGGAGTTGGGTTGGCTTTTCGTCTGCGCTTTGTCTTGGCCAGTCTTTGTTTGCTCCAGTCCGAGGTGAAAGGTCTTCATTTAGGGAACGATTTCCTTTCGAATATAGACTGGGATGTCGGAGAAAAGTTAAGGAAAATTAATCTTTGCTTGAAAGATAAGAAATGCTGACAAAGAAGATATGAATTAATCTCATTCCGACATTTTTTTCTGCGATAGTTGAAAATCCATTAGCCTGGAAATATATCGACGCCCTAGTTTGATTTCCAGTTAAGCAATAATTTTATCATACAAACAATGCAGAATTTCTCTGTAAAAGCTAAAAGCCTAAATGGAAAATGCAAAATGCTTTAATTTTAATGGGACCCAAAACAAAAATAACATTTCTGACTAAAGGGGATATTAGAAAACATTTATTACTATTTAAATAGATTACAAATAAACCTTTTGTTATCCTCCGAGCCTTTTTCCCAACTATGTTGTGGTCGGCTTCCAGTCTAACCGGATTCAGCTGAGTACCAGCGCTTTACAAGAAGCGACTGCCTATCTGACCTCCTCAACCCAGTTACCCGGGCAACCCGATACACCCCTTGGTTAGACTGGTGTCAGACTTACTGGCTTCTGACTACCCGTAACGACTGCCAAGGATGTTCAATGACAGCCGGGACCTACAGTTTAACGTGCCATCCGAAACACAGTCATTGCTGTCTAAGATATACTTAGAAAGTACATACATACAAACGTAGAAAAGTTGCATTGGTACTTGCCTGACCTGGGATCGAACCCGCGCCCATCATACTTGAGAGGTTGGTCCTTTACCCACTAGGCCACCACGACTTTACAAATAAACCTTTTAGTAGTGGTTTAAATAATAACAAAATATATCGTTTTTAAATAATGTAGTCGCGATCTTTCTTGCTGCACTTAATAAAAGTGGTCAGGGACTATTTGATTTGCAGTGCGATTAATCAATTTGCCTGTGCACTGCAGGTCCGAAGTCGAGTCAACTGACAAATATTTGTATAACCTAGAAGTACTTCATGTTTGACTACGTTCCAGCTACGGGAACATTTCCAAGAAATCTTACTGGCACCTTTTGGAGAGATTCTAGTTAATCGTTCAAATGTGGCTTAAATGTACACTAGCGTGATGGGTATAGTAACTGCTTTCTATTTTATTAAATTGCTAAAAAAAAAAACAAAATAGCTGGAAAAACAGAGAAAGAGTTTGTTAGGGAGAGCTCAAAAGCTAAGAACCTTAAGTTTACCTTTAACACTAGCTAGCTTAACTTAGTAAACGACGTAACAATACCTACTGTATTATGTAGCAAGATGAACTCGAAACTAACTAGCATGAGTAATCCACGGCGGCGGTAACTTATGAACAAAAACTTTACCTCATGTTAATCCGGTATAACCTGTGAACTTCTAGATTGAACCATTTACTATGTATGCGTCTATTGTACTTAGTTATAAATTATGAGTTGCAGAACATAAACTATTGTGGTAAATTCTGTTGTAATAACTTAAATGGTTTTAATACGTGTAGGCGATTATTGGTGCTGGCTACAAAACCTAATAGAAACCGACTGCTTAGTTTGACAAAAGCAATTTAAATCAGCCTAAATTACTAGCAATAGTGTTGTACTGAATTATGTCTATTGTAGTGAAATCAAAATGCGATTGATAGCGATAATCCAGCCGATTGTATCAGCGGGTACATTAAGCTGAGCACGTAAGCCGCTAAATCCCACTAAGTGGTATAATGATTCATTGAACGATTCCACTGAGTTTACTAGATCAGGAATAAGTGGAATGTAATATAGTAACACAATTTAATTTCGAATTTAAGAAGGCCAAGTTTAAGGTTTTCATCATTAAGATAAAATTATCTTTTTATCTTAAGGTCTTCTTTAAATATTTCTGAGAATCACTTCTCAGAACTTAATGAGGAAATAACACGTGTAGGGAAATGTAATAGCAGTATAAACGAACACAGATAATTTATATTTTTTGAAATACTTAATTTGAATATTGCTCTAGCTTTAGATTTCAAGCAATTAATTCAAGAGTAAGATTTTAATAAAATTCGAAAATAATGACGTAAATAAATTATAGAAAGACACCTGAACTTATACGTTACTAAATATGTTATTTAATTCTGTTATAAGTCTGTTAGCTTTCATTAAAATGAACTGCTTGAATGCCGTTAATTAGAGAATATTGTTCGAAAATCAATTGTGTCTCGCGTGGATCCGCGCACCGGGGTTAAATAAATAAAAAAAAATAGAAAATCCATTTAAGTCCAACTTACCCATGGCAAACAGGATGATGAGAGCTGACACGACCCAGGAGCACATTGTGACGTCACTGCCGGCTCCCGTTACATTGTCTAGTGACGAACCTCCTTTCTTTCACATCGGGAGGATGGGTGCTGCAACAAACAAAAACTTGTCATTATGTAGCACCTTTAGGTGAATGTGTTTCCGGGAGTGCAGTCGTTAGGTTAATCGGAATGTTAAGTGCTGTTTGTGTCCACTTGTGTATTAAGGTAGGTATTCCAATGATCAGTAGAGATGTGTGTAAGTACATATTATCTTGACATTTAGGTTTATCAAAAGAGAAGTCAAGTCCAAATACCTAAGTACAGAGCGGAATAATACAGATTAGGCAAAAAGCCGAATGGAGTCCAACAACGGAGTACACTCGAGTGAATCATCGCATAATTTTTGTTGATAAAAATACTGAATTTATGATTTCTTGTAAATATTTATCCAAGAAAGATAAAAGATGTATCTACAAAGGGAAACTTGAGCGGATTTAAGAGAAAAAAGTTAGTCCAAGCCTTAAGAAAACTTAAGAACTTTTGCAAACACTTTTTCTGTTCCGTTGGCACTTGCGGAGTTCTTTTTAAAACAAAAATTCTTCGGATTTATTTATTACCTTAATGTTTGAGTGATCGCTAGCGAGGTAAAATGAGGTGGTGAGTCTCGTTTTTATAGCTTAGCAGTAAGAATGATACCGGTGAGTTTTGCTGTAATACGGATCATTAAATTACATACGTTAAGTTTCGTTGTAGGGAGATTAGTATTTAGAGAATTGTCTTACACAAAACTGAAGCGGGCTCTTGTGATTATGTAAAGACATGGATTATGAAATAACGATGTACTGATGACGACAATAAAAATCACATGCGTGTAATTTTGTAACATCAGTTTATAATTATGTTGTGATTGTAATGTTTACGAAATTGTATTAAATTAGCTGGCATGGCGCGGCTTCGCGTGCGTGGAGCAGATTTACCCCCGACTTATGGGGATTAAAGTCCCCCAGCTCATTAGACACATTACGCGAAGTGAAATTGAGGGAATAACCATTAATGCTGTTACAAGTTTTTTTGTAACCATTTGTTGCTTCACGTTTTTTTTGGTATATTTTTCATCTTCATTCTCGACTTGCCTGTAACTTCTAGCTTTAGGTCTCAATTATCAATAAGTGTACTTCTTACTGTACTTGTGATTTCACGTCAAATATTTTAAAAGAGACGAGTTGGTCCGATAGGGCGGTCGCTCCTTCTAAAGCACTAGTACTCAGCTCATCCGGTTAGATTGGAAGCCGACCCCAACGACCGACCCGATGGATAAGGAATCAAACAGTAAGTTAAGAAAACGGTTTTGTATATATTATTCGAATATAATGTAATCACATTATCTACATTACTTGTCTCACTTCAAGCATTCATCATCATAACTCTCTTACATGACCGCGCTCCTAAGCGCCGCACATACTCTCAGAAAGTGAGTCCACTTTATTTCCTAAGTGAAGCTCCGAAAAGTATAATTATAAGTCGTAACATATTTTTACGTGGCAGTCATAAATCTCGGAGACAAGTTGGTAAAGTGAGCCGAGGCGTTGATAAATGAGCGCCATCTCCCCGCCGACTCTCCGCTTTACGAGTGGCCGATTATAAGCTTGTCGCGTAGTTTCGACATGTCGTAGTAAAATATAAGTTTGTTTGGCCACTAAACAACTCGCACTTCACTCGGATTTCGTCTTCGTGGGTTTGTTCCAAATTAACACATGACGCATACATACGTTACTTCATGTCATTATTAAAATGCGTTTAATCTCTCTGTCTATTCGACACAATAATAAAATTAAAAACAAGAAAGTAGCTCCAACAAATAAGTAAAATTAATAATGCAATATTAAAGTAAAAGTTGGTGAAAGTTTTAAGTACAATCCGCGAGGAGACGTTGACCTGCAAGGAGCGAAATTATATTAAAATATTGTACGCTTCGGTGGGACAATGCATCGCTAAATTGTTTTTATCAAAGTTTTGATAACTTTGTATCTTTTATGCGTTTATTTAATAAGCGGAGCGTAGTAAGGACTACTTATTAATTCTTCTTGATAATTGAGATCTTATATCTTAATTTCACAGGATTTGATAAAGTGACTGTCAGATATCTTTAAATGGGGATAGAGTAACATGGTTCAAGCGAATATGAAACTTGTTAGTTTTGAGGATTGAAAAAGTCAATACAGAAAATAGGATTTGGAAATTGTGGAATATAGGGGGGAGTACTTAAAGCAATAAATAGCGATATATAAGGTTGTACCAAAAGACTTGCATAAAGAAGTTTCTTGGGGAAGTACATAAGTAATATGTGAAGGAGAACATAAGGAACTATACAGGGAAGTACAGCACATTGGCAAGATATGCTGAAAAAAAATGAATACGCTCAGTATTTAGTTTTTTTATGCCATTAATAAAGAAAAACCCAAGACAAAATCCACTCCTAACTTTACGAAAAACAAAGCCACTGGATGCAACTCAGAGTAGGTACCATTTCTTTGCTTCAAAACATCGTAAAAACTAACGAAACAAACCAAAGGAAAATATTACTGCAGTCTTACTGAAGTTTGCACAACTTTTCTGAATACCCATATTTGAAGCGCGCTCTTGTCCTTTTTCTTAATGACGTCACCACTTTAGAAAGTTCCAGCAACTCCAGATGACTGATTTAATTTCTGAAGTGTAATGTGATGGCTGACCGAAGGTTAAAGCTATAATTCGTTGATAAGATCAATTTGATGAAGCTGGCAGGTTCGCCAACTTTCATCAGAGCCTTTTGTTTTTATTACAGCGTTTCTGGTTCGCTCGAGCTCGTCAATTTCGTAAAATAGTCATTTTGATTACAAGACCTTGTGTCAATTTGGGAAGTTCTTGCTTAAAAAGTGCCTTTAATCCGGCTAGATTCATTATGAAGAGATTGTTATACAGTTCAACTTTAATCTTGAAAGATAATGATCAGACTTAATTGGTGATCAATTCCCCTTTGTATTGGTTTTGGATACAAATGTGACTCTCTCAAACAATATTTATTTATTTTTCTTAAAGAGTAATGTTAACTCTGACCTATGCTTAAGTATTAAAAAAGAATATATTTTGAATTGCGACAATGTTTCGTATATGATGCACTTTAGGCTTCAGTAATATTCAATACATGTCACCCATGAGTGCTGGGAGTGCGATTGGTCCTGCAGGGTAACATTTCAGACGTCTAGCTGATCCAAGGATGTAGGCTCGATTTACAACTGAATCGAATTCGTCGAATGTGAGACACAATTCTGTATCGAACATCTGCAATGCATTCCATATCATATGCAGTATTCATAGTGTTTACTATTAGAGCTACATATCAATGAAGCACAATCATTTATGAGTCGTAGGGAACTTCTGAATCATTGGATCGATTATTGTGTTTCACCCACGTTGTTTGGTCAATCCAAGTATCGAGTACAAGAAGTAGTTCTCTATGATCGTGCTAAGCCGCGTTTGGTAACCACTGAGCTATGTTTGAGTACTTTTGCCATATTAGTTTTTTCGTTATATTATAGCTCTCAGTAGTAAAGTTCGTTATCTAATAACAACCGGCCATGTGCGAGTCGGACTCGCGCACGAAGGGTTCCGTTCCATTATTTATAAAACGGACAAAAAAATCACGTTTGTTGTATGGGAGCCCCCCAAAATATTTATTTTATTCTAGTTTTCAGTATTTGTTGTTATAGCGGCAACAAAAATACATCATCTGTGAAAATTTCAACTCTCTGACTATCACGGTTCATGAGATACAGCCTGGTGACAGACGGACGGACGGACAGAGAAGCGAAAACAATAGGGTCCCGTTTTACCCTTTGGGTACGGAACCCTAAACTAGGCACACTTTTTATGTTTTATCTCTACAATAACTTAAATAAACTTGAACAGTGAAATGGTTTGCCTAAACCATTTAATAGTTAATTTTATATTCTAGGCAAGAGCCTCACAATTTATGAGGAGGAACGCTGAAACATTCACAATTAGTTTGGAGGATTCCTAATTTTAGGTTTTAGAGGTGTGAAGGAAATGAAATGGACTTATATTTCTTATTCATTTAATGTCCTAAGATTTTTTTGGACTCTAATAAATCATTATGAAGATGACTGGTAGTAGGCAAATTACAAAGATCAGGTATTTACCCGGTATCAGACCGACTGAAAACTTTGGTTAGAATCAAGAATATCCTTAAAGAATAATTGGCCGACCATTGGGTCAACTGTCTGCCAACTGTTTAGTCTTCAGTGTGCGCGTACTCTAAAGGTATAGAATATGCATATTTTATTATAGATATTATTATTCGTGTATTACTATTATTGCACGAGGAAAATGCATTTAATAAATAATTAATTAGCACAGAAAGGTTCTATTTCATTAACGCGGTATTATCTTTCTGTCTTTATAATAATGTGAAAAAAGGTATTTTAATACTAGTGGAGTTCTTTGTGACGCGTTTGCCCGGGGACATAGTAGAGTACAACTATATTTCTGCCAGTAATTAGCATTGCTGTATAAAGGGTGTAGCCTCCGGGAATTACAGACACGTGAGATATTTCTACTTTGTCTTTATCCACAAAGCATCCACAGGTTTGTTTTCCTCTTTCTATAGAACTTTTTCCTCGTAACTGCTTAGGTATTCTAAGAATGATGTATTTTTATAAGGTATCATGAAAATTAGAGGCAGTCGGTACTTCTAAGAAATATATTTGCTTCAGAATTGATCGGGCGAAAAGATTAGGAAGATCAAAATAAAAGCATTATTTTTGGTTTCTTATAATAGATCGTTTATTTTGACGACATTTATTGTCATTGTTACCTACTTTACTTTTATTGATGTTATTTCTGTATTGAGTTCTTATAATCTTATAAGTACATACAATGTATGTGAGAATGAACATTTTAATACAATGTTTATTTCTGACTCAAATGATAGTGACCACTGTCAAGAACAATGAGAAGAGTTGCAATGAGCATGTGAAAATGTTCCAAATATGTACAATGAACCACAGCATCATATTTGCAATTATGTAGTACACTGCTTTGTATTTATACGAACTACCCTGAAATATCCGGTATTACCCAGAATTAGTTATAATTTTAATTACAGGTATTTCATTATTTTGCCGATGTAATTTGGATGTGCTGTTTAATGTTAAAAACCAACAGGAATAAAAATTAAAAACAAAACAAAGAAGGAAATTGGCAAAATTTCGGTTTGCACAAACCCATTGAAATCGGAACCGTACAGAGGAATGTACACAAGGAGCCCAGTCAAACGCAACACACCAATTGGCTCACTCTAATGCACCCTCACATCAAGTGTAAACTCAAACTTCCATACACGGTCACACGCAAACACACAGACGCAAAAACGCACACAAACAACCGCAGACAGTCTGAAAGACTTTTTTCCTTTTCTACTCCAATCTGCTTTTGCAATGTCTCCTATTTGTCTAGGCTGCGAACACAAACATAATACTGCGTCCCACCTTGATCTTGACACCTTCTGATAAAGGTCAAATTGCCCTGATCGGATCGCCGGTAGTCCGGTATAGACAGGCGGGCACTCGTGAGCCTGAGAGATCAATTATGCATGCCGTGACAAGAGATGGGGGTTTAAATAATAAAGGGGATCTATTCAAAGTGACGGGAGATTTGATACGACTAATTATTTAAGTCTGGGATTTGGCTTCGGCATTAGTGCTCAATATATACTACCTGCGTATATATTTTGAAACAACTTGCAACTCGCTCTATATTACCTACAATTAGTTTTTTCCACATAACTTCATATTTCTGAAGCCTTTAAAATAGAAAGAAAGCTACAAAAAATCCATTACAATTTAACTTTCTATCAGATAACTTGTAAAGATGCCATAGCAAAGCACGGGAAATTGCCATGTCCATCCCATGGGAGCTATCCATTCAATGGTGTAAAGACTACCTCCCCCCACCTTCGTCACTATGGTGGAAAAAAAAACTTGTCGTGTATTCCGTGAATTGAAACGGACTGGCGACTTGGCACATTCACGCCAAGAATGATGGCTCAAGTTGCCATTGTGTCGCAGATGGAATGGGAAACTTTAATTCGGTTCGTCGACGTTTGACCCTTCACGAGTAAACTTTCAGCTTTATAATAATGAAAGTTTTATTAACCGATACTTTTATAGAGAAGACAAACATTGTTAAGTTTCGTAAGTAACTGTTATTTTGGGAGATTTTCTTTCACATGCTGAATAAATTATATATTTATTTTATATAGGTTATAAAAAGTCACTCGTGGGTTTTGTAATTATATTTATTATACGAGGATCGCGCACGCCTAATGTGGGGTCAGCCTTACCATAGTGAGTAAGTGCACAGAAAATCCCCAATTCATACAAGTCATACAAGTGTTTATCCCCAGTAGTGAAACTATCCTACCCTATGCGCCTGCTGATGATGATGTCTCATTTTATCATCCATCCAGCTATTCCCCAACTATGTTGGTGTTGGCTTCCAGTCACCGAATCTGTTTGAGTACCAATATTTTGTTTGGAGCGACTACCTATCTACCTATCTTCAATCCAGTCAACTACACAAGACGATATCCATGGTAAGACTGACAGACTTTCTGGCTTCTGATTAGTCGCAGCAGCTGCAGAAAATGTACAAATGACAGCTTTGTTACACAAATGACAGCTTTGTTACAGCTCAAAGCATATAGACATAGATTATAGCTATTTCCTGTGAAAATTACTTACGCACCATACGTAATAATTTTCCAAATTGGCTGACTAGATCCAGAGATTTCCACAACGTCACAAACTTTACTTCTTTTGTTTAGATAAATGGTCACATCCACAACACAACCTTGATTATTGAATCTATGCGACTGCGAAGTGGTAATCCTAATTATACTGTCCCGTGAAAGAATGCACCTACGGGATAAGTAGTATTTTGACTATTCTATATTACCCACGCAGACGAAGTTGCGGGCAACAGCTAGTATTTATTATATGATAATAGTTATAAAAAAAAAAGTATTTGTTATTTCGATAATATTAATATGTTTTACTTGCTATAATTTAAAAAAATATCATAATGGCGAACGGCAGGCTTGCATGGGACTTTCGTACCGCTAATAAAATATCGTGTTTTAGGATATTTTTTGTTAGTGGGTAATATAATAGACAAGCCCTTTGTAAATTCTTAGATTTTTAGAACTTGGGAAGTAAAAGTTATAACCAGTTTTGTTTTTAAGGTTATGTACTACAGTGTACCCAAGAAGGTTGTTTTAGCTAGGTACATAAACATTGTTATGGTAATAAAATAAATGTTCTACCTAGCTTGTCTCTTAATCTTGGCGTGTTTTAGGTACGTACAAATAGGTATGTAGGGAGATAGGCAGATAATTTGCTAAAATTGCTCAGATGCAGTTACAAACCACAGTCCAAAACAACAGCAAAGAACTGAACAGAGACTCGGAAAGATTTTCGTTACCTGTCAATAAAATAATTGCCAATACAAAAAGAACATTGATGGTGAAAATAATTTATATAATTAAATTGTTAATTATTAAGATAGTATGCTATAATTATTCATTGTAAGGTATAATATGCAATTAGTTAATTATATTTACTGTTATTTCTATCCTACTAATATTATAAACGCGAAAGTTTGTATGTATGGATGTTTGTTACTCTTTCACGCAAAAACTACTGAATGGATTTTAATGAAAATTTACAATAATATAGCTTATACATCAGAATAACACATAGGCTACAATTTGTAAACATATTGTTCGAAATACTAAACCTGCGCAGACGAAGTCGCGGGCACCAGCTAGTTTTTAAATAATTATTTATCATCTCGAGCCTCGTGCTATTTTACAAATGACAACTTCTAAAAACAGAACTACGTTTAGTTGCGTTTAGTTGAAGATTATATTACGTTTAATTACCTGAATCTTTTAATTTGTATAATTAATTAATCCGGAGTTCTAAAAATACAACACTAACATGAAAATAAATGGCTTAGTTGCCTTAATAATTGGTGCAAATTCTATAACTGAACAACAACAAAAATATGCGGTACGAAATCTGCCGTTCGCCTTTTATTGGTCTCAATATCAGTTGACTGTAAATATACAAAAAGAACTGACTTTTATTTCACCAAGTGAAAATATAATTTTTAAAAGTATGTAAAACAAGCTTAATTCTTATCACTTCCAACAAGCTCCAGGCATTCTTCCAGTTCCTTTATTCTCCAAAGGGCTATAAACTGGTCTTGACGAAAGCATTTTCAAACAAAATACATATTTTATCGCAAGTTACCAAATTGTATTTTGTCTCATGACGAATTCCCTAATTACTCATTTGTGTTCGTAGACGCGTAGTCGCTACGGCGTAGCAGCTACGAGTGTCGTAGGCCTTGAATTTTTGGGTATGTTAGATTACTAGGAAAATTAATTAATGAAATATTATGCCAGTTCTTTGGGGTATAATTGTTAAAATATTTCTTGTATGTATATTTACACGAGCCTCATCTTATACATGGAAGGTATGAGCTATAAGACCAGACCTGCACCATCTATATTAATATAGGTACCTCTTAATAATTTCCTCCCAGAAAATTAAGCAAAATTAAAAATTTCGAAAAAACCCCCGACGGTAAAAATCTTATTGAAAAATAATAAAATAACTCAAAACCCCCGACTTAACCCAATTATATAGGAATATCCGTCGGGAGCTGCCATTAAACCAGCTAAAGGATTCTAGTGTCGTGAATACAATTATTGAAGAATTGTAGATGTTTAACGATGACATAAAATACACTCAATTAATTGTTGAAATTTCATATAGAAAAGGCAGCCCCCGACGATTATTCCTATATAATTGGGTTAAGTCGGGGGTTTTGAGTTATTTTATTATTTTTCAATAAGATTTTTACCGTCGGGGGTTTTTTCAAAATTTTTAATTTTGCTTAATTTTATTTCAGACTTTTTAGAGAAAATATACGAATTATAGTCTATATAATATGTTATTGCAATATTATTTTGCACCGATATTGTAGCGCCCTCTAGTGAGTTACAGGCGTAATTTTTATTATTTGGGAACATGCATTAAGCACGTACACATTGCTGATGAAAACAGAATTGTAATCGGACGTTTTGATTATATTGTTGTAACATTGTTTGGCACTAATATTGTGGCGCCCCCTAGTGATTAATAGCTATGACACCTATCTAAGAACATGAACTCATCGAACACAAAACCGTTATTGAAAACCGCATCAAAATCGGATCATTAGTTTAGAAGGTAGGTGGGAACATTACTTTGCTCTTTTGCACTAATATTGTGGCGCCCCCTAGTGAGTTACAGCCATGACACCTATCTAAGAACATGAACTCATTGAACACAAAAACGTTATTGAAAACCGCATCAAAATCGGATCATTAGCTTAGAAGATATGTGGGAACATTACTTTGCTGTTTGGACTAATATTGTGGCGCCCCCTAGTGAGTTACAGCCATGACACCTATCTAAGAACATGAACTCATCGAACACAAACCCTTTATTGAAAACCGCATCAAAATCAGATCATTAGTTTAGAAGATATGTGGGAACATTACTTTGCACAAACGCACACACAAACACACAAACACACAAACGCACAAACGCACATCTCTCACCCTAAACGCATATACCTGCTCCGTTCCGTCGTGGGTAATAAATAGAACAGATTTGGAAGTTTAGTTTAACAAACAGTGCAACAAATTAGTAGTATCAAAAGAAAAAGCCATTAAGTACAAAGTAGTGAGTTGACCTGAATGTGGTACATTTGCTTCCCCGTCGCGTCTCGTAAGACGCATGGGGTGCATCCGTTACTGTCGCTGACAACATTGTGACTCGAACACTGAGTATAAAAAAAGAAAACTGTTTCTGATTTAATAAGCAAGATGTGAAATAGTTAAGGTATAATTAGATTAAATACTTGAAGTAAAATGATCGTATTTTTTCGCAAATTATCTTCTTTGTTGGTAGGTTTAATACTACTTGGCCTTTTCATAGCTCAATGTAGCAGCTTAAATAAAAAGTGTTTTTATATCTCCCTAATAATCATCATTCTTTTTTGTTCAACACTTCGAAAAAAAGCTGTGATTCTACACTAGCTCTTCATTTCCATAAACACAAATACATTTCCTGAAGGTATCTCCTCTACCGTCCGTCAGTACGTCCGCTGAGCTGATTACTGCAGGAGTTGTCAGTCGCGTCACGCGTTCCTCGATACTCAGTGTACTTGTTGACAGACCCTCACTAGTGCTCCTGTCACTAGAGGTTATAAGACGACTGGTGAATAAGGGGCAAGGGTTTTACAATGTGTAGGTCGGTTTTTTTTAAATGATGGAGCCTTTTTGATTTATGTTTATTCAAAATTATCTGAAGTTATCTTAGGTTTAGCATGTAAAAAGTTTAAGTTTTATATAACACCTGGTGTGGTGGGGTTCAATCTTTCTCCGTGTGAGAGGAGGCCTGTGCCCAGCAGTGGGACGATAAAAAGGCTGTAATCGTTTATATAACACCTAAAAGGTATTTCATGGAAAGCTTTGTTTCCGAGAAAATCCAACGAATATAAACCTTCCACGTAAATAATAACACCAAACAATGCAGAATCCATTATCATCGCTTAGAGGCAAACGTTCGTTATTAATTTAACCGTTTGGTATTCCGATAACCCTCTAATATCAAAATGATATTAACATTATCCACAGATACAAGCATTACTGTAAGCCTATCCTCTCCATTATATATCCATTTCAGTTGGGTGACTATCCCAGCCGTGGGAGACCTCACATCTGCTGTTTTTCTTTCCCTTCACATTATTCAAATTACGTAAGTAATAATACATGTAACACTTAGCTCGCACAAATATTATGTGAGCGAAGTCAGAATAAAGTACGAAGTTATTCCGAACTCGTATTAAGTGGGAAAGAAAACATGGAAGTCGGAATATCTCGGAACGGAACTAATGCGGGTTCCGTACGGTATTGAATGCTATTTTGTAACATTACTTTTTGAAATAGCATTTAATTTTTAGAACTATGTTTTGATCGTTTAAAAATATCATTGTTGTAGGATGTTAGACGATTTATCAATCGGTACTGTTGCTTTCAGATTGCTTATCTCAAAGAGCACGAGTTTAGAGCAAACATAATGAACCAAATTAGCTTATAGAAGTATTATTGTCAGTGTTGTGATTTAGGTCCCTGAAGACTTATTTATGTAAATGACATACATACGTAGCTACTATACTTAGTGATGCTTCGATGAAGTACAAATGGCGGCTAGTACACTATTTACAAAACTATCTCTTATCTAGATTGTCGTCTAAATTATTTGAAAATTAAACCAAGTCTCATAAAACGGGCTAATTAAATAGAGCTTCATAAATCATACAGTTGCCACATACTAACATAACTATATTATAACATCAGATATTTTTCAGCAAAAAGTTTTTTTTTTTTTTTTTTAATGGCATGGCATTCTAGCCTTTGTGCCAAATCTTCATTTTAATATATATATATATTTTCCTTTGTTTATTTGTTATCATATCTTCAGCAAAAAGTTTAATACTTCTCAGTGTTGCCACACTGATAAAAACAAAAGAATACAGTTAGTTATTGTATAAGTGGCAACACTCCAGGTGGATAGTGTCCCGTAATGGTGTGAAAGCATGGCTATTGGCTGCCTCGGGCTGATTACAATCTATGGCGCGTACACGTGCTTGTTTGAACATGGTGTTATTTCGACGGTGTTTGTTATTCATTGTTACTTTCATGTGTTGGAGATAGTGTCCGCTGATAAATTGAGTCGATGGCCATTATTATGGTTTTGTAAATAACTTTTCAATGTGGATGGAAATTTTCATATTTTGAAGTATAAAACCATAATTATATCAAGCTAGTTTCCCATTATGACGATAATACAATCCAGTACAATTTGCACAATTCGGAACTAAATGCAACTAAACTCGCACAAATCCATGTCGTAATTCATCTTGTTTGTGCGGAACATGCAATGTTTAGAAAGTTAGTCAAACCCTGTGCTTCGTGTAAACAGCGGTTACAAATTACATACCATTAGCCGGCTGCGCTTGTTCTAGTCATTAATGACGACATATAGCTCTAGCTGTGATGCTGTGCCTGACACACTTCCCATACATACACATGCTCTCAACTACGGCTAGATACATTCCGAATATCCGAATACCTTCTTTGTTTATCCGATTACACAAAGCTACAGAAATATAATTCTACTTATGGATAAGAAAGATACAAATTATACCAAAATAATGGCCCACTTTGTCAACCAATCGGAAACAATTAATGTCAGCTGACAAAATGTACAAAACATTAAAGGTAACCTCACATTTCCGACAATCGACGCCCGAGTACATTCCTCGTACATGAACTCAACATCAAAAATATAATTAGGGGTGCACTCGTAAAGACTTTAACCCTGCATTCCGCCGGTCACACTTAATTACTACGTACCTATTTAAACGCGATTTTTTCGTGCCTTTCTTTCGCACAAACGGTGGTATCGGTTTGCAGGAGAGGGATGGACACAGTGGATGGTTTGGAGCGCGTTTGCCGAACACCCGCCGGCGGTGGCGGCGCGAGGCTGACTAAATCTGTGTCCCTCTCAAGCCAGGTCAGGTCACCGCCGAGCCGCGTCCACACGACGACCATTTCCTCAATAAATTGTGTAAATATTTTAACATGGGCCCGGTGTTTTCAGCGGTAATTTGACGGGACGCGGCTCGTCCTGGCACTTTGTACCTGTCGGTACGAATTTTATTGTGCCCGATTTATTTAGCCGCACGTGTAAACACGTGGGGATCAAACGCGTTCTAATTCTGTTTAATGATTCAATTTATAGCATTAAACGATGTGATAACATTTTTAAAGGATTTTCTATTCACTTAGAGTGCTCGCTAGACCGTTAGATTGTGGGAAAAAGACTAACAAAAAAATTGAATGATGTTATACGCTTTTGGAAAACTAACTCCAAAAAAGTTAATGTGTTTACGTTTGTGTTTTAAGGACGCCACAAAATCGAATTCATTAAACTTTTTGAATGTCAGTCAGCAGACCACAAAACTCGCTACGTACTGCACTAGAAGCTCAACATATAAATATTGGATGCACATGTCGAACAGCAACCGCCTGCTTAATGTAAGGAGCACTCAAAAGACGTGTCAAGAATAATCAAAAGTATTCCAAATCTTTGTCTAAGCACTCGTCGTCAGCAAACAGTACATAATCCTGTCGGCGCCCAAGCAAACAATCGTACCAACTCAATCAGCCGGCACTATGGACGCGGCTTTACTCAGCATCCGACGCACACACGCGCACCCAGCACCACGCACACTAACAACAAATCCTTCGGAAAATTTGATACATGCTCCCTAGTGTGCGTAAGAAGAACCCGCGTCCATACACAAGGCTTCACAGTATTGGTTTCCCTGAAAATGGCCGCCGTGAACACCGCGCATGCGTGTGAAAACCATTCACTGGTGCAGTAAAAATGTTATGGACCATTTTAATTTGGACTTTATGTGATAGGAAATAAAGGGTATTATATATTTTATAATGGTTGAAGAGTAAATTGGTAGTAAACACGGCGGGTTTTTGAAGTTCGGACTTGAGTAAGGTAAAGGACACTTCTTGACGTTGGCGGCGTATAGAGAATTAAAATGAGTGCTCGTACAGCTACAAACTTACAGCGGTTAGCGATAGATGCACTACACTGTACGTACACTGTGGCTGCGATAGTTGGAACCGCACTGTTGTGCAGAAAAGTTATAACAGAACTTTATAGTATAAAAGTCATTAAAATAACAATGTTGCTTTGCAGTTAATTAAACTAAAAATCTATTTATAGTATGGAAAATAATTTCTACACGACTGTAATTGATAGTGGGAGGTTTAACTAATAAAGTAAATCCAGGTTACTTGATTAAAATAAACACCTACTTCTGACCTATTAATTAGCATCATTTTCAATACAATATCACATTAATTTATTTAATTAACCTAAAAGTGACTACTGTGCAAATATATGACCAGAACGTATGATTATAATGTTGTCTCTTTAAATGTCAAAAACTTAGCAAAGTTTCCAAGAACCCGGCTAGTCTTACATCTATAAACTTGAAGAAACTTCTATCGAAGCAATTGAATAAGCAGCAATTTTCCTGGAATTCCATCCATTTAATTAATGAACATCTTGCTGACACATAACATCACTGAGTGGAACGAAACGAAACCGCACAGATGCAGACATCAAAGCGATGGAGCGGAGATTGTAAAATTTTACGTTTGATCCCCTTTGACGACTTCACAAGAAATCGTTTAGAACCTCTACTGTTGAAAAACTTTTCACGACACGATTTAAAATAACTCCTACTATATTTATATTCTACATCTATTTAGTAAATATTTCAAATTTTGCTATATATCTAAGAAAAATGTATAAAGCCTCTGTTTGGGTTCCTAGAAATTATACCTTTTTTTCTCGCCTCAAAATCAAAGCAGCTTAATAAGATTTTTTCTCGGGTAGTATTTGCCTTTAGTACAACTTTTCATATGCTTTTGTGAAACTCGAAAGCAACTCACTTGTGTTCTCACCTTGGTAGGTATTCACAAATTGAGATGACCACTAGCGGCCACTCTTCACGACGAACAGAATTGCAGACAAGTGCATATAGCGAGCGGCTTAGCATTCAAGTCACATGCTGCACTTTTGAGTCGCGATGATTGCTCCAACGTATCGAGTGACGAAATTAAATCGCTTGTTTAGTGGACGTGCTCTAAGGGTATAGTTTAGTGGTAAGGTCAGCAAGTACTAAGAGTGAGAGAAATCTGTTAACAACATTATAGTAATTGGTTGAAAAATCAATGTTAGTTTCTAGTCTTCGGACTTCGATTGATATCATCATCCAACTATGTTAGGTTGGCTTCGAGTCTAACCGGATGCAGACTTCGACTGATATACATTTTTGAATTATTGTAGACAAAAGCTCTTATTTTTTAAAAGGAGGGTGAAGGAATATGTAGATTGATTGATGGAGGATTTTTCTTTCTTTAAGCTCATTCGCTGCACTAATGTGCGCTTTGATTGAAAGTTTGACTTTTGAATTGATTTTTATCATTTTTTATTTATTCAACCTTACTGAACTAGAATTTGTTTCCTAATACGAGGACTGTTTTTATCCAGTAAATAAAGTAGACCTACAGCACTAATATATCTGCGGTATTCGTAGTACAGTGAGCTGTGGTGGCATATGGCAGGAGCAATTTATCTCGCCGCCGCTGCTCTGTGGTCGACCAATTAGTGCATACACACGTGTAGCGGGGGGGAAGGGGGGATATGCGCATTAATGGGATACTGAGGATTATCCTATACATGCAGCCGAATTTTGATAATTCGAACAAAGTATTCTTTGCAAAATTAATATTTAGTTACTGTTTTTACTGTCTGTACTCGGTAGAAGTTCCTTCTATTATACAACAACTAATTGTCCCTACACGCTAAGGGAGGTTCAAACACAAAACAATACAAAGCAACTCCGACCATGATTTAGGTATTGTTTACTCAGAAGTTTATTTCGCTAACAACACAAACTTGAATTTTACCTTGTAAATCAATACTTGGAGGATATCAGGTTTAATTAACCTTACAACTAAATGGACAGTGTTTACCATCTCGTTTGTTCACCATTAGTTTAATAGAATACTCAGTAGCTCTCTATTCTATAATAAGAATCTCGTAGCACCGTAGCGTCATAGTACTACGCCGTCTACGCCTCGCTACGTCGTAGCAAATCGATTAGTATCAGCTATTCCGCTGCAACAAATGAGTTTTAAACCCTCATATAATCGTAATATAAGGCTACTAAACAGTATTTAGGAATATAATCTTTTAATAAGTAAGTCGTGAAATAATATATAACGGAATCGTGACGTAATAAAAGGCGAGTTAGTCGCCAATTATACGTCGGGCAACGATCCAATGTTTTTTATAGACCCGCTAAATCAAGTTCCTTGTGCTTAAAGACCAAGTATTGTTCTTAGATAACAATTTATCACTACCATATCCATTGTTGTATGGATGTTAAATTATGCCATCAGTGAGTCAGATGATATGAAGTAAGATCTAAAAGGATAATCAAACTATTTTATGTGATTTATCAAACGGATAGTTATGTGTTCTTTAGATGCTCAAACTTAGTTCATTCTTTCAGTTTTACTGGCTATTTCCGTTCAATCTTCATTTCATCAACACATTAAAAATAAACCTAACTGTTTCCCCTTTTGCATAGCGTAATCCTTTTATACCAGATCACCAATTCTGTGATAAGTGACCACTTCATACTACACCATACTGTAGTAGAAATAGAGACCAAGTGAGAATACTAAATGTTAAACTTGTATGGCCTTACTACAAAAACTTAACCACCTGTTTTACACTTTTCTAAAAAAATTGTGGCTGCAAAATGAACCATATGTCAACGTCATAATTTGTCATTTTTTTAGACAAGTCTTAAACTGACGTTTAAAAGTTTTTGTGGTAAGACGGGTAATATTTAAAGCCTTGTTCCCGATCTCCCGCGAATGATCTGCACGTTGCCATGGCAACCTGCCAGCCAATGAATTGAAACATCTTGGTGCCGGGAGACGCACTTGACGCCAACTTGCCAGCAAAGTGGCAATGCCAAGACAACTATTGATAGACGATGGAATATTATGTGAGCTCCTTAGTTTGTCTTTATGGGGATAGATAACTGTGTGGTCGCAGTAAATATGAACAGTTTATTGTTGTGTTTATATTATCTTCTTTTAGGATTTTAGTTTGTGTATTGTGATATCAATAGTTGACGTAATACTGTAGTAAAAAGTTACTATTTGGTATTCGTGACATACTGTTGTAGCGACATGGAATACAACCTTCTTTTGTTATCTAGTCTCAAGCTAAGCGGTTCTTGTACTAAGTATCATGGTCAGTAGAGAATTGATAAACATAATTACTTATATGTATATAAACTTTTTTTGTAAATATGGTATTCGATTTATAAAAACTTAGCCTTAATCAAAGTCCATGTTCATGCACATAAAACTTTGACTCATGCTGGAATTGAATCCGCAACCTCTAGCGTGGCATGTTGTTACACCAATCGCTACAGGGCTCGCTGGACCTATTCCACAATTTACATTGTCTGTAAGAACTGGCTGAAAAATAAAATACTAAGATACGAATCAATCGGTTTTATTTTTGTTTCCTTTCAAAATATTTACATTAGCAAACACGCAGGCAGTGACAGTTAACATAAGATTTGAGTAGTTATTGCTAAATATGGTAAACCTACGGTTCAAAAATTCACAAGTATAAAACAAGGTTTCATATTAACCATAAATGTCTGAAAAGTGGCTCGTTTAGATTAAATAGTATAATTGATTACTCAAAAACGTAAAAAGGTATATTCGAATTGCTTATGTGCACTCTTAACACTGTTTAATGGTGTTCGAAAACAAGAACAATTTAAGTAAAAGCAATATGTTTTTATCAAATACCTGTTATTTACGTTTCTATTCGGAACAAATTGGCATATTTTTAAAACTATTTGGCACACATTTCCATAATTTATTGCTACAATTTCATGCCATAATAAAAACCCATTCAATATCGATCATCGCTCACGTTTTGTTTCAATTAAAAATATAACATTAAAAACCATCACTCGGCAAAATGTATACAAAGTTGTAAGACATATAAAAAAGTAAACTTAATAATACTTTTGAGCATCTTAAAGTAATTCATAGCACATTGACTAGAGAAACCATTAGTTGAAAGCAGTGCCATCTATCGAGCCCGTGTGTCAACAGGAAAATCGTATTTTCTCAACTCATCCATAACACTAACAATAAAAATCTTGTACTTATCATTATTGACATCTTATTTATACGATATCTATGTTCTACTTTATACAATTCGTCAGATATGATCAGGGTTTGTTTAGTCCAATAACTATTGATAAAGTGTAATGAGTATTTTAACTGATTATGGATTAACTACAAAAGTAGGAGTTTAGAAGAAACGCTCCGTTTCACTGGTACGTATTAAAATTATCTTTTGACTGATACCAAATAGGCCGCATTAATTTTTCAAATCCAACACAGTACAAAACATCCTAAAATATGTACAATTTTATTTCCGTGTTAAAATCTCTTAGAGCTAAAACGGTAAATTAGCTAGTTAACAATTAATATTTCGCTTGTAGCAGTCTTTATTGTCGTCGTATTTATACGTGTATTGTAAAATCTCTTCTCTCCTGCTCCTGCCGCTGCTGGTATCTGAGGAAATAGAACACTGTCATCTAGTTTCCAATTGCAATACAAATAAGGCCACGCCTAGCTTGGGAAAATTAGGGTTTTTTGGAAACGCTTTTGGTTCAAACAACGCCATCTACCAACTGTTACCATTATCAGTACAAAAAGCGGAACATGTGACTTTTGAAAGCTACTTTTACCCTTTGCTAGATGGCTTTGTGAGTGACGACCTTTTGGGGTAAGGGGATCTTCACACTGCCCCGCATCACGCTGCATCTTGCGTGTCGACGCACCTACGCGCGTTCCTGCGGGAGTGCAGATCTGCATCATCGTGCGGGTTTTTCACGCACTCACGCGCGTAGGTGCGTTTTGTTAATTCACGCACGGCGGCTCTCATCGAGTTCCATTTTCAAACATACACGTCACGCCCATTCAAAATCACGCGCGTCACTGCGGGATTCAGTGTGCCATACCTTGCGTCTCGCCCCGCACCTACGCGCGGGGGTGCGTTTTTCTCCGCATGTATGTGCGTGATCCGCATGAACGCGCGTGGATGCATTTTCAGTGTGTTGGACTATGCGTGTTTTCCATACAAACGGAGATATTTCCATACAACGGAAAAAAACGCATCCACGCACAACGCTGCATCATGCGGGGCAGTGTGATAATCGCCTCAGTGTGCCATACCTTGCGTCTCGCCCCGCACCTACGCGCGGGGGTGCGTTTTTCTCCGCATGTATGTGCGTGATCCGCATGAACGCGCGTGGATGCATTTTCAGTGTGTTGGACTATGCGTGTTTTCCATACAAACGGAGATATTTCCATACAACGGAAAAAAACGCATCCACGCACTACGCTGCATCATGCGGGGCAGTGTGATAATCGCCTAAGGGGATCTTCACACTGCCCCGCATCACGCTGCATCTTGCGTGTCGACGCACCTACGCGCGTTCCTGCGGGAGTGCAGATCTGCATCATCGTGCGGGTTTTTCGCGCACTCACGCGCGTAGTTGCGTTTTGTTAATTCACGCACGGCGGCTCTCATCGAGTTCCATTTTCAGGGGATCTTCACACTGCCCCGCATCACGCTGCATCTTGCGTGTCGACGCACCTACGCACGTTCCTGCGGGAGTGCAGATCTGCATCATCGTGCGGGTTTTTCACGCACTCACGCGCGTAGTTGCGTTTTGTTAATTCACGCACGGCGGCTCTCATCGAGTTCCATTTTCAAACATACACGTCACGCCCATTCAAAATCACGCGCGTCACTGCGGGATTCAGTGTGCCATACCTTGCGTCTCGCCCCGCACCTACGCGCGGGGGTGCGTTTTTCTCCGCATGTATGTGCGTGATCCGCATGAACGCGCGTGGATGCATTTTCAGTGTGTTGGACTATGCGTTTTTTCCATACAAACGGAGATATTTCCATACAACGGAAAAAAACGCATCCACGCACTACGCTGCATCATGCGGGGCAGTGTGATAATCGCCTCAAACATACACGTCACGCCCATTCAAAATCACGCGCGTCACTGCGGGATTCAGTGTGCCATACCTTGCGTCTCGCCCCGCACCTACGCGCGGGGGTGCGTTTTTCTCCGCATGTATGTGCGTGATCCGCATGAACGCGCGTGGATGCATTTTCAGTGTGTTGGACTATGCGTGTTTTCCATACAAACGGAGATATTTCCATACAACGGAAAAAAACGCATCCACGCACTACGCTGCATCATGCGGGGCAGTGTGATAATCGCCTTAATATTTCGAGAGTTAAATAGGATAGGGACTGTACCTACTGATGTATAAAATGACTTTTTATTGAATTGAAAAAAATATATAAAATTAATATGAAAAATAATGTATGAAATAAATGGGGTACCGTAATGTTTACCTAAAGCATAGTTTACCTCGACGCGGTGGGCGCGTGGTGGCGGCGCGGGCGCCGGCGCTTGTCGTGCGGCCGCGCGCACAGCGACCGCGCGTCGCCGGCGGACTCCGCGCTCGAATCCGTCACCGCGCGGAATACTTCCTCTGCTACTACTTTAAGGGAAAATAACAAAAAAAACATTAAAAATTTTGAAAAAACCCACGACGGTAAAAATCTTATTGAAAAATAATAAAATAACTCAAAACCCCCGACTTAACCCAATTATTATGTAACTAAATATTATAATAGACGTAATAATAATAATTTTATCATGCAAAGACGCTCCACAACCATGAGGTGTGCAGCCTCAGAGAATATTTTCTCAAAAGCGACGTGGGTATGCACCGTGATATGGTGGCAGTGGACAGAGGACTCACCCCGCTGTCGTTGGCAAATGAGAACTGGCGCAAACCTGTCGTACTAACTACCCACGATCGCAAGGAGGTATGGCAGAGCAAACAGCTACACGGACGCTTCTTCGGGGCTCTTCATGGCCCCGATGTAGACTTCAAAGCGTCCGTATCTTGGCTACGCTTCGGTGACTTGTTTGGAGAAACCGAAGGGTTTGTATGTGCAATTATGGACGAAGTTATCCTTACGAATAACTACCGGAGATATATCGTGAAAGACGGGACGGTTGACATATGTCGGGCATGTCACCATCCGGGTGAGTCTATCAGACATATTAGAGGTATATCTGGTTGTTCTCGTTTGGCTAATGGTGAATATTTGCACAGACATAAACAAGTGGCCAAGATCATCCACCAGCAGCTTGCTCTGCAATACAACCTTGTAGACCTTGAGGTACCGTACTACAAGTATGCGCCCGACCCAGTTCTCGAAAAGGACCATATCACGTTGTACTGGGATCGATCTATCATCACTGACAGGACTATTGTAGCCAATAAGCCTGATATTGTGGTGACAGATCGATTAGCGCGCCGCGCGATGATAGTCGATGTCGCCGTTCCGCATGACGAGAACCTTGTGAAAGCTGAGAAAGAGAAACAAATAAAGTATCTCGACTTAGCGCACGAGGTTGTCGCCATGTGGAGTGTCGACACGGCTGTTATTGTGCCGATTGTAAATCAAATCAAATCAAATCAAAACATTTATTCGCGTTCGTGACGCACAAACAAAAACGAATATACATATAAAATCACACAGAAAACAAAAACAAAACAAGAATAAAATAGAACAACAGAAGAATATGGTGAAAGGAAAATATGCGTCACAATCACGCGAAATGGCCCTCGCTCAGCATATGCAGCGACCCTATCCGAAACACAGTCACGGCGCTGGTTTTCAGCGATGGCCAACACTAACATGTGACGTCAATCGGTGTGTAAACACTAAGATAATACATATTAAGTAAAATAAAAATAAAATATTTATAAAAGATAATATACTACTATAAAAAACACACTAAATATTAATAAGAAAGAAAAAATAATAAAAAAATAGCTAACAAAACAACTTTCTGAACGTTTGTCGTTACGGTCAATGGTTTAATAGCCAAGAGCCTCGACGAACACCTCAGGAGGCTCTCGTTGGGCGGCTGGATCAAGGGACTGATTCAGAAGGCAGTACTCCTTGATACGGCACGTATTGTGAGGAGGTTTCTGTCTCTGGGACCCTAACCACCGGTACCTTGGACCCTGTGCCCGATATCGGTGGCAACCTATTTTATATATTTTTAAATGTTTTTTATTTTTATATTTAATATTTAAAAATGTGAAATGTACCTATGTTTAAAAAAAAAAAAAAAAAAAAAAAATATCATAATACATAACCGAGCAATATCCGTCGGGGGCTGCCATTAAATCAGCTAAAGAATTTCTAGTGTCGTGAATACAATTATTGAATAATTGTAGATGTTTAACGATGACATAAAATACACTCATAAGTATGATTAATTGTTGAAATTTTATATAGATAAGGCAGCCCCCGACGGTTATTTCTCGGTTGTGTATTATGGTAAAATTATTATTATTACGTCTATTATAATATTATATTTAGTTACATAATAATTGGTTTAAGTTATTTTATTTCGGTTTTAAGTTATTTTATCATTTTTCAATAAGATTTTTACCGTTGCAGTTTTTTCAAAAATTTTAAATTTGCTTAATTTTATTTCAGACCTTTTAGAGAGCATATACGAATTAAAGTCTATATAATATGTAGGTAAGATCTCGCAAAACAATGGATAAGCATGATTCATCCTACCACATAATATTAAGTTCCATTTTAAATATTATACAGTTGCTTTCTGTTGGTTTTTGTTCAGAATTGGTGTCAACACTCTTGAGACTATTATTTGTGTTTGAACTCTGAATTCAATGATGACACAATTTGAAATTTTACTCAGATTATTACTTATCTGAGAACATGCACCAATCACCCATGAACTTGTTGCTGAAATCTGCATTGAAATGAAATCAGACAATACGTTATAATATTAACGCAATATTATTTTGCACTAATATTGTAGCGCCCTCTAGTGAGTTACAGACGTAATTTTTATTATTTGGGAACATGCATTAAGCACGTACACATTGCTGATGAAAACAGAATTGTAATCGGACGTTTTGATTAAATTGCACTAATATTGTGGCGCCCCCTAGTGAGTTATAGCCATGACACCTATCTAAGAACATGAACTCATCGAACACAAACCCGTTATTGAAAACCGCATCAAAATCAGATCATTAGTTTAGAAGATAGGTGGGAACATTACTTTGCACAAACACACAAACGCACATCTCTCACCCAAAACGCATATACCTGCTCCGTTCCGTCGTGGGTAAAAATCGGTTTCTTTGCATGTGGAATATAGCAATTTAACGCCGGCTCCACACGTTGGCCCCAACGCTCGTCCCAACGCTATTCGTCCAACGTGTGGATCGAGAAAATGGCATTCGTCCCAACGTTGGGGCGAGCGTTGGTAGTTGGCCGTCTCGTGTCGGTTTCATCAAAGGAATCTGCGCGCCAACGTTGGCGTTCCGTCCACACGTTGGCGCGTTGCTCAGTTCTGCCACAACACGCAGCGAGTGCGTACGTCGAGTAAAAATGGCTTCCTCGTCTAGCAAATCGCCACCGGCATGGACGATTCCGTGTTTTATGATGTGTCGTCATCCACCATCTTCTTTGACGTGGTTTTTTATTTTTTCTCAGTAACAAATATAAATTTGCACTCATCACTACAAACGCGCTGAGAGCAGTTTCGATTTCTGTATCGGACATCTTTACATTGGCCCTGACGGGACAGAACTAAGTTATGCGCCAACGTGTGGACGCCTCACCGAGTTTACGGTCCAACGTTGGAACGAGCGTTGGGGCCAACGTGTGGAGCCGGCCTAACCTGTACTTGCCTATCATTGGCATTCTTTGGAACTTTGTGAACGGTGTAAGAAAATGTTTCGTACGAGGTAACATGTTCATAATACATATGTATTTAAGTTCCTTCAACTTTTCTTCTTCCATAGTGGGCTTATGATGCCTCCAGAATTTCTACTTTTAACTAAACGCAGCAAGGTCCCTCTGGGATCAGGAGCCTTGACCCTCGGTAACGTGTCGACAATAACAGTGAAATGCAAGGCTTTTCACCTTTCCCGGGCGTGACGGGCATTCTGTAGGAGACGCTGGAGTTGCACTCGGCGCAGGGCGAGCCGCTCGAGTCCGAGTCCGACTCAGAGCGACGCACCATCAGCGTCATCGCGCGGGACAGCGTGTACTCGTCTGCAGGAAAGAATTATAAGAGTATTTGATAAGCTGCTTAATAAGTACAAAGAAAATGTAGAAAATGTAATTAGGTAGTAGCCGTCTTTCTAGTAATGCCCACTAGGCACTGTGGGCATGCCCACTAAACTAAACTTCTTTTTATTTTATTTTTTATGTGCATACATGCTCCCTAGCCCCTAATGTACTTCTCTATATACTCCTCTATACGTCTTTATGTCTGTTCTTATGTACCACCTCATAAGTGATTTATGTAGTCCCCTGTATGCTCTCCCCATATACCTACTTCTTCATGTATTGCCATTAGGTACATCGCACTTTCAAAATTGGTTCGAGAACCAGATTCAGAATCTTCAGCCATATTAGAGGTAGATTGTGATAGTGTTCGCAATTATTTTTCGTCCCACCATCTCGGAAAGAGTAGTTTTACCCTGTGAAACTTTAATAGAACTAAATGAACTTTAATAGGTACTTCTTTTTAATTTGATACTCATATGTGCGCGCCATTTTGTTTTTTTTTTTTTGCATTTAGTAATTTCCTGGATTAAGTAGGATGAAATTATTATTTTTTATTGTTTTGAGGTAGATTTTAAACCTCATTACATTTTTAAACTGAGTTTTTGCATAAATAAATTTTAATAGGTACATCTTTTTAATTTGCCATGTGTGACGAGCGTGTCATTTTCTTTTTTTGAGTTTAGAAATTTCCTCGATGAGGTGGAATGAAAAGTTATGTGTTGCACTCGAGTGCAAAGATTTTTCACCTTGTGCTCTTTTGATTCCTTCGCTTGCTCGGCCATCAAAATTGAGCCCGCGGTTAAAGAGCAACTTTGCACTCTTGTATAACAAATAACTATTGTCAAATTGACTCCTAAGATGAGTCGATTTGACAAAGGAAAAAAAGGCTCCAGAAAATTATTATTATTTAGTATCGAGTGATGTCCGTACCTGCGTGTTCATGATGCAAATGATGATGCGGCGGCGCGGCCTGCAGCGGCGCGGGCTCGGCGCGGCCGAACGTGCGCAGCGTGCCCCCCGCGCCCGCCGCCCCTGCGCCCGCGCCCTCCTCCCCACCCGCGCCCGGCCCTGTCGCACCGCCTGACATGCTGAACGTCGCGTACGGACTTATCTCGTACATCTCTGGAAGAGCCGTCATGTTCATCAGATCATTATATGTTACTTGCGAGATGACGGCATATAGAAAAGTATGGAAGGAGAAAACATGCTGCGCCCACCCCAAATAAAATTGGGATAAGGGCAGGAGGATGATGATGATGATAAAGTTCATCAGATCATTATAACTACATATTATGTCTAAATAGTAAAAAATCTAATGCATCCGGTAACCTAAAGCCTGCCGACTAAACAACCAACCCGCCTGTGTTCTAATAGACAACTCAAAATAACAAACACGAAAACTTTTAGAATTCATATGAAGTAAATACATACCTTGTTGGTCTTTCTTCCCAATAGGATGTTTGATAGGCGATGAGGTGTACACTTGCTGGCAGTTCCGTCGGTTGTCTCTCTTCTCTACTGACTTATCTTCCTCTTCTGAAATGTCTCCCTGTTCGTAACCTTTTCTGAAGCATGTCGTTGATGGACTGAAATGGTTGAAAATAAACCATTTGTTATTTTGGTTTTTCGAATAAAAATGTTAAACAAGTAGTCTTAGTAAGTCAGGAGAACTCTTTGAATGTTAAGCATAATAATTACCTCCGCTTATACGCCAGTGCTGCCAATAAAAGTAGCGCAGCCAATAGACCACAAGCTGCCGCTACTAAAACAGCAGTTGCCCTCTCTTCGCCCTCTTCACCTCCCGGCGGAAAATGGGCTGGTGCTGGTATACGATCTGAAACAGGAACAAAATATTTAGCACCCAAAGAGTTCCCTATACAAATAAACTGGAGAAGTTTGGTAAGTCTCATAAAACACTTGCCTCCTTCTTCAGTCAATGTCGAAAAATAATAATTCCCCAACGTAGTCCCCGCCGCACTTGTGGCCACCACCTTTAAATGGTACCAGGTTGCTACTGCTAACCCACACATGACCGTAGGTTGTGCAGCCGGAGATACCGTCTGTGTGACCCACGAGGACTCTTCAAAACTCCTCACGGAGACCGCAAATTGAGTGAGAGGACAACCATTGCTGTCCCAGGTCAGCAGATTGAGACGGACGCAGGAACTGTTGGTTGTAATCAGATCCTTTTCTGTTGAAGCCTTAGATGCTGTAATCATATGAACATGATAGCTGTTATAAAATGAAAATCCAACATTTATTAGTTATTGTTTTATAAGTTATCGTAATTTCTACTTACGTCCTCCTTTGGTGGAAACTATCAGCTCTTCGCTGGCTGGAGAGGATCCCACCGCGTTGTATGCAGTCAGTTTTATCTTGTACAAGGTACCACAGGCTAATCGCTCCAAAGTGTGTGTTCGTGAATCGGCTGGTAACCGTGTTGAGTGCCACTTTGTTTCGTCGGACCGGGAGTATTCTATTAGGTACCCTGGAATTTTGTATACATTATTTTATTAATACAGGAATGAATTTTATCCAGCGCGCAAACTTTGTCAACTTATAGTTAAATAAGTATTATAGATACGTATATTTTTATTTTGTCGTGTTTTAGTAGAAAAAATAAAAGTTATTGTTAGCGAAAGATGTTTATTTTGTAACCGATTGTACGGTCACAGTCGTCATAGTAGGCACGGCGGCAACGCGAAACCGGTTTACTGGACGCGAGCGCTGCTCCAAGCACGTAAGAATAGTTGGTATCCATATTTTGCTGATTTTAGGGCGGACAAAAGAATGAAAAAAATTGTTTTACTGATGATGCAGATACGTTCTGTTAATGATTCTGGACCACCAGTTTTTTTTTGTGCACTGCTTAAAATTCATTCCTGTATACTTACTAAAAGAAACGAACAGCGGTTTTAAGTTTTGGGGTATTTTTTACTCTTATCGTCTTATCAAAGTGAATTATTTTATAGGAGACATTCGTAAGGGCAATTTTGAAACAGTTTTGGGAACAACAAAGACATCTCTCGTCTTGCATCTCTATAATATGTATCTTCATGCGTATAGATTTTTATTCGGCGGTAAATATTGTTTATTTTTATTTCTTGCTTGACGGAAACTGCCATTACCATGTAAGCTAGATCCCCCAGTATGCGGCTTGTCCCAGGCGAGCGTGAGTCGTGCGGGCGCCGCAGCAGCGAGGCGCAGACGTGGGCGCGCGGGCGGCGCCAGCACGCGCAGTTGCCACGCCGCGCGCTCCTCGCCCCATGGGTTGCGTACCGTGCACGTGTAATTGTCCTCCGAACGAGCGTCCACCGCTGAGGGGATATAATCAGTTCATATTTTATGAACTACCCATTTGGTCAAGAACCTAAGTTCTCAATTTGATGTGCCTGTCAGTTTTTTAACGAAAGTAGTCGTGGCATTATGAAGACATAATTGCATCATCGTGTCACCAGAGGCATTGCGTGAAATCCAGGTGACAGAATATGGACTATTTCAAGTAAAAACCTCAGAAGACGTTACATACCTAGTATGACAAGGTATGATCCATCGATAAGATAATTGTCGTCATGCGCGAGTGGCGGCGCGGGGCGGCGTCGCGCCCAGGCGCGGTGCGGCGCGGGCGCTCCTGCGGCGCCGCAGCGTAGGCGCGCGCGAGATCCTGCTTTTGCTTCTATGCGACGACCGAATGATGTTATCTTTGCGGGTGCTAGAAAGTTAAATATAATTAGTTATTTTTCAAACTGTCGTCATATTCGTGTCCGAAGTTATCCAACAAATCAAATCGATCAATAACCAATACAGAGATGTCTCCAATAAAGCATTTTGATAATGTAAAATTCACCTCTAGCGTTAGGCTTCCTCGCCACAATAGCACTCATTTCTCCTTCCCCAGAAGCAGTAGCAGCCGTCACCCAGAACTCATACACCTGGTGCTCCTGCAACCCTCGGACCTCCACCTGGTACTCTTCATCTTCATCCTTGTGGAGTATAGTCATTTGGGAGTGTTGGCCTGTCCTGTCAACGTTAATACGTCAAAAATATCGTAGTTGAAATGAAAGAAGACCAATTAATATGAATATCATAAATTAGGGACGTATATATGTTTTGTACCATTTCATATGATCAATACAAGGGTCAGCAGATGGCCCTCAATAACACCGACAGTAATAATCTCGGATAATAACCTCTGTGGTCTATTGTAGACGGTGTAGTGTTTGATCTTGCCGTTCTTCTGCAGAGGAGCTAACCAGCTCACAATCACTGTGTCTTCAGAGTTTGCTGCCGCTTTGATGTCTATTGGTGGTCCAGGGACTGGAATATTTTGCAATTATTTAGAAAATTAAAACTAAAACTGATAAAATCAGTATCGCCCATTAAATTATGGAGAGTTTTTACTACATAAATTATGAATTACTTACTACATGAATTACTTACTATCTTCATGTGTGATGCAGTAAACAGGTTCAGAAGTAGGTCCAGTCCCGGCAGCAGTTCTGGCGCGGACAGCTATGCTGTAGTTGGCAGCTCTCTGTAACGCCTGCAGCACTGTCTCCATGCCTCCCGAGCGACGGGTCTCCACCTGGCTTTCTAGTTCGTCTACTGTCTGTGGAAACCGAATAGCCTGGTTACTAAGTTTGATAGAACATGGGGATCATGAAAGGCATTGATTTTCACTAACTGTATACTTGCCTCATAAAGCACTTCATACCCCAGCAGCACTCCTCCCCTCAGTGCTGGAGGTGGTGGCTCCCACCACACGCGTATGGACTGCGCTGACAGCGCTTCACAACGAACACGCTCTGGTGGAGCTTCTGGTGCTATTACATGAAAATAATATATGGTAAATGATGAAGAACTTGTGGTTTGACAATAAATAAGTTCCTTTCTAACTGCCCAATCAAGGACTTTCTAGCTTCACCTCCTTCTAAAGTGGTGGCAGTGAGCGGCGAGCTCGGTGGTCCGGCGCCCACAGCATTAAACGCGCGCACTCGCACTTCATACTGCACGTGCGTGCGCAGCGCGACCAGCACGGCGTGCGACGCGCCCCACCCCGCCGCCGTCAGAGCCGACGTCTTGTTGTCCGCCACCATGGACGCCTCGTGCCATGTCACCACGTAACCTAGCAGCTCGCCGTTCCAGGATTCTTGGGGAGGTGCCTGTTCACATAAAAGTAAGGTTCTAAATTTGACTTCGGAATTACTGTGGTAATTGAAATGTTGAAAACAGACTAATCCGAGGAGTATTGTAACAATTAGAAAATTATGTAAGTACCAACATAATGCAAACACGTTGATAGGCGTGTGTAAGTTTACTGTATTAGAAAAAAATCGCAATGTCTTTGCTAAGAAAAGTATATATACTATCACTACTAAACAATCTATCACCTGCCATTTGACGAGCAATTCTCCTGGGGCAGTCGCTTGCACTTGTACGTTGTGAGGTGGTTCAGATGGAGCTGCAAAAATATCATAGTTTAGTTGTTTTGCATTAATGAACATCTATACTAATATTATAATACTAATATTATAAAGCGGAAGAGTTTGTTTGTTTGTTTGTTTGTTTGTTTGTTTGTTTGTTTGAACGCGATAATCTCCAAAACTACTGGTTCGAATTGAATAATTCTTTTTGTGTTGGATAGTTTAGTTATCGAGGAAGGCTATAGGCTATATAACATCACGCTACGACCAATAGGAGCAAAGATATAGTGGTAAATGTGTAAAAAACGGGAGAAATTATTTCATCTTTGAAGCCTTCCGTTGCGTGCGCCGTGAAAACGGTTCAAGATACACAAAAAATATGTATTAAAGAATAATAGCTCTTTTAATGATCTAAAAAATAGTCCGCGACAGTGTATGTCTATCTTTTAAGATTAACTCACAAAAACCGTTTTTATTACATCTATGTATATAAAAGAAAGTCGTGTTAGTTACTCCACTTATAACTCAAGAACAGCTGAACCGATTTAGCTGAAAATTGGCAGGGAGGTAGTTTAGAGCCAGGAGAAGGACAAAGGATAGTTTTTTTTACAAAAAATAAAAATAAAAAATACAATTTATTCCGGACATACAGCGCCATCTATTGTTCAAACCAAAAATCTGCCGGATGCCACTATCCCACGCGAACGAAGTCGCGGGCAAAAGCTAGTGTTAAGATATTCTGCATTTTATTTAATGCTAACCTTCTTCTAAAGTCTGTACAATGACAGGATCAGAGTAATCACTGTCACCGATAGCATTGACCGCAGCCAGTCTCAGGGCGTATGCAGTGGCTGGTCTTAAGCCTTCCACTCGATACTCCAGATGAACTTCTATTGTAGAATCTAGGTCATGTCTGTAATCAGAGATTGTCATCGATGATGCTTCTGGGACTTTGAATGTGAATTGATTGTTATCGCCACCAGAATTTACACAAAGAACTTAGACTATAGATTTAAACCTAAAAAACAAATTCATCTCAAGGTCTCACCTCTCCAGCACCCTGTCAACAGGCACATCCCTCGTAGGTGCATCTGCCCAGTCTCCCGCATCAGGTCGCCTTGCGTCCCCAACAACTCGGTACTGCAGGCGATACAGTAGGACACGCGCGTTGCCGTCGTACCCGCGCCGCCAAGACAGTGAGGCACCGCGACCAGAACGCCTCGATACATGAAGTCCTAAGGGAGCTTCAGGGTACTCTGAAATAATAAAAGAAGTTAATGGAGGACGCAACAGTATGGTTACATTAGACAATAGTGAAACGATTCGAGTCTGTACAAACATGATGCATCCACTGTTAATAAGTTAATGAGTGTCACAGTTACATTTGCTTTCAGACCCCACTACAAAATTAATAAATATGTGATACATAAATATTTGATCGGCGTTACCTTGAACGGCCAGATAAATAAGAAGCTCATCTCTTCCGTAGGCGTTTTCAGCACGACACCGATACACTCCCGAGTCATGGCGCTCCGCATGTGCTATGCTTAACTGAGAGCTCACCCCGCTTTCTGACCGCTTTTCTGATACTGATACCCTGGAACAGAACATTATACATTTGTGATAAATTTACAAAGGAATCATTTTCTTAATGTTAAGCGGGTAACTGAATATACACCTATATATACCTGTAAGTAGTTAGGTCCACTCTTTTCATGTTATGTGTCCACTGCAGCTGTATGGGAGGGTCGCCACGAGCATCGCACTGTAGTGTCGCTTGCGCAGTCCGTTTCACCGTCATGTTGCGCGACGAGAACTCGAAGTGCGCTGGTTCTGTTAAAATTGCAATTGTAAGTGATTGATTATTTCTGGTTGCGATCTATTTTTTGTGAATATTACCTACCATTGACAGAAACCGCAATAATCTTGGACAATCCCCTTCCTATCCCGTTCTCTGATCGGCACATGTATTGACCTTCATGATGATGAGCTGCCGGAGCTATGCTCAGAGATCCATTGGGAAGCATGGAGAACTGAAGGTCCAAGTTTGATACTGGTCTAAAATCACTGACTCCTGAACCTGGAAGAAGAATCAAAATCGTGATCTTGAAAACGTCATCGGTAGCACCTTTTTGTATTATTTTGTTGAGGACAAAACTTACCATGACCTTTCAGCCAGGACACTCTTGGTTCAGGATATCCTTTCGTAGCGCAGTGTACTAAGATTTGAGTTCCTAAAAGAGCTGATACGTCTTGAGGTTCATATACCCATGATGGGGCCACTGAAAGTTTATAGATAGAATTACGTTCATATCAAAATTTGATGAAACCTTAAGAGCTCTGCCTCATTAGGACGCCAATAGCGACGTCGCCGACTACGTATCCAAGTAGCTTGTATTTAAACGTATGGTGCCTAACTCACTTGGCGACGGTATGGCAACGTCGCCAAATTGGGAGCTTGGCTACAAGCTACAGTTCCCTACGTGGCTTCTGGCTACTCTGGCAGCTTGGCGACGTTGCCGCGGTGGCCACTATAATGTACGCGGTAAAGTGCACCTCCCTCACTCAGTCGCCAGTGTGGTAGCCAGTCAGCCGCCATTTTGGACGCTCGCTCGAAATATAGTACTTATTTGATTGATGTTGTCAATAATGACGTAAATGAACTGACTGTCGAGGCGCCATGGCTACTCGACTTGGCGACCTCGGATGCCAGAAAGACGCCATGACGTCGCCAGCGACGCAGGTCTGGCTAAGACCTGCGTCGCTGGCGACGTCATGGCGTCTCTTAGTGAGGCAGAGAGTGTCCTACCTACATATGTAACTTGGAAATTACCTTTCACGGCCAACCTGGCCGTATGATTGACTTCAGCAGCAGAATTGCTTGCAACACAAGTATAGTCTCCGCTATGCTTCGACGTCACATGAGAAAATATCAGAAAACTGAATTCGTCGAGGGATTTTTCCTGAACCTGAAAGTTAAGAGCAAAAAAGGTTACACTTCGGTTAAAATGTTAAGATCTACTCTTCCTATTGATATACCTACTATACTAGAATTACTCACCTGTAAACCAGTAGGGATGTGCTGGCCATCTTTAAGCCAAGAGAAGTAGACTGGTTTGTCACCAGACGTAATCCCACATAGTACTTGTATCGAACTGCCTTCTACCAAATCAAGTGGAAACGAAAACCCCGCTATTTTTGGTGGATCTGAAACAAATGATTCCTTATACCTTCTTACATCAACTTTGACCAGAATAAGTTCTTATCCGGTGTGCACTTTCAGAGTTACATTGTCGGGGCCGAATCTAACCACCATCATTTTCTTACTTCTAACAAAGATCTGGACATCCTTCTGAGCATATTGTCCTGAAGGTGCAGTGACCCTGCAGGAGTAGACCCCAGCATCAGCGGGCTCAGCAGGCCACAGCAGCAGCTCACCACCGACTCCTGACAGCGCGCGCCCGCCGGTCGAGCTCACGTCCATGCCTCCGCGCTGCCAGCGAATCTCACTGCGGAAATGTAAGGGTTATTTATGATGTCGCCAAATTCGTTGGTTAAGTTATCTTCTACTATTGATTGCCTTTTCTCATAATTTTTGATGTATTATCTGGTTGCCACACAATGTTTTATGTGTCACTTTCGGTTTGTCCCACAAAAGCCTTTTAACCGTTTCCTGGTACCATCTGCTTCTATACATCATGTGGTTCAGTCATTTTACCACGAAAACATAGCAGACACAAAATCTCCTTTCGCATTTATTACAAGTAATTAATAACATTCCATGAAGATCAACAGTTTTCTTGAGAAGAAAATGGAGAGTAGGGAAACACTACCAGAAGAAAAATAATACTACAAGTCATTACGTTGAAGTTAAGGTCACAATTAAATTTCAAACTACGAAAACAAAACAAAATGAAACTTATAATTTTACTAAGCAAATGCACCTCCATCAACCTGATTGGAAATCCGGAGAATGGGCAGTAGATGGTGGTGTTCACGCCTGCCACCACGCGGATGGGTCCGATGCTCCGTATCGATGGAGGTCCTAGAAAGAGCAAAAAAATACATTAGTAACCTATACCTGACATAAAAAATATACATGTTAGCATAGTGGTGGGCAATGGCGGTTCCAATTTTTTTAGAGTAATATTTCAATGTTACAGTTTCGAATTCGAATACCACTGAGTTTCATTGGTGCGTGAAATAAGGCATGTGCCTACCATGGGGGAAAAAACAGGTCCTTGTTAAGAGATTTCAGATGCTTACCGTAAACGTTAAGCCTAGTAGAATGTTCGACAGCGCCCCTGGAGTTGTGTGCCCTGCAGGTATAGCGGCCTCCATCCTCAGGTCGTACGGATGTAAGGTTCATGTAGCTAACCACGTCGCCGTTTGAGTTCATGAACTGCGATATACTTCTGTAAACAGAACATTTTTGAACAATTTTAAGAACTTCCTTTTATGGAGACCATTGAAGAACTGCTTTGAGCTCAAAATCAACTTAAATGAGCATCTTAAACTTCCACGTAAACAAATATTATTCCTACAAAGACTCTAGTCCAACAACATAACAGAATAACATGTAATGTAATTTTATGCCCAAATAGGAAAGTTAAAAACCCTGGGGAATCGTGCTGGGAAAATTGAAAGAACTTTTTATGTACGAACCTTTACTTAGATTTGTTTTTCCAATATGTTGTGTGCCTATGATTCAAATATTTTTGGCTTCAATTGATTTGATTATACCACTGAATTGTTTGCTGATATTCATAATGGAGGTATGAATATAAAGATCATTTTCTTCCACAGTCCTGGCCGTGACATAAATCAATTATCCCCATAAGTTGATCACAAGGACATATACAGCAGGACTGATAAGTTATCCCGGCCTTTTGAGTATTATCCTTTGGAACACAGTATTAAGGTTCCTTATGTAACAAAAACATTATTCTCATGGTCCTACTGACCTTTGCGGCGTGTTATGCTCTTCAACAGCCTGCCCGTCCAGCAGCCAGGTGAACCTGGGCGGCGGGCTGCCTGATGCAGCGCAGTGCAGCGCCAGTGACGGCCCCGGGTGCAGCGCCTGCTCGATGAATGTGTAGTGCAGCTCTGGTGCCGTGTCTGGAATATATAAGTATGCAATTGAAAATATTTCAGAAATAAATATGGGATATTCATAATGCGTATAACCTTAATAACAAGAACGATTTCTTCAATGCAATTTAGATTGCGGGAGTGAGACCCAGAGTGTTTTATTAGGTATTCTGTCTTTCGAAACCTAAAATGTAGTATGTTGTCATTAGTGCACCTGTTTCTTTTTTCATCACTACACAACACCGGCTGGTGTTGCCATTAGGTGTAGATGAAAAATCAAGATGCCAACTTCAGTAGCGTTTCTCTATTTGTTATCCTAATAGCCGCACAGGCTTATAATAAGTAGCAAACTAATATAATTCCCGCAAACAAGTCTTCCATCACAACAGAATCCAATCAGTGTGGTTGGGAATGTATGGCGGTCGTTTGTCACGGATCATAACGGGTATCAGCCATTAGCGCGGATTTATCGCACTCCTGACGCTCACACATCATTGTTTATGTTATATGTTCCATACACATCATGTACTGGACCAACGGGACTCCCAAGTAATCATTTGATTGTAGTAAATATCTGATCATATAGTCTCTAGATCATAAATATAGTACCTAACATATCAGACCTGTTAAGCATGATACTGCGGCAGATGCGTCGATTTACTCAGCGCATTTTATCATGTTTCGTGTTCATAGATGTAACAATTTTACGGGAGTCGTAACAGCGAGTATTAAACGTTAAGAGGGTAGTTAATGGAATGCACTAACCGCGTGCATTACTAATACCCGAGCTGCAGTTAGGTCCGCGGCCACGAACAAGCTGTAATGTTGGGAGTGGGCTCGTAACACAGCCTGGTATTTGAGACGCTACTTGGTGTGAACATGTTTTTAATTCCTTATGGTTTATGCATGTTTTAGGTAGATAAGGCTATAGATGACAACCTTCAGCGTATAATTGTTGTTAGAAAGAAACAAACGTTAAAACAAAATAAATTTTGCAAAAGGCATAATAAGCACAGTCAATAATGATCACCTATCATAATTATTTTACCTCGTGGAACAAATATTCATACGAAAATAACCTACAGATGTTCAAACAATTATTGCGGCAATTAAATTGTTAACAACGCCTGTTATAGCAGTCTCTGAATCCCATTTAAATATAAACCTTCATATTACTTCAAAACCCAAATTATAATTTGAGCAAGAAGTAGCCATTACAAAGCTCCGTTAATCTGGCTGCATCCAGCTTCCAAAACATTTCACTAAGCCCCGCAGTCCGCATCCAGTCATAAATCTTGGCAAATAAATTCAATTAGCCGCAACACTAACATAATAACGAATGAATACAATGGCTGGCGGAATTATGAGGGTCTAAATTGTGAGCGGCCAGCGTTTCTGAGAGCTTTATTACAGGCCGTACCGGACGCCGTGACAGACAATATGTCAGCCGGTGGCGCAACGCTCTAGACACAGCGGGGACGAGGCCACAAAGTGGGGGATATGATGAATTGGACTAGGCACCGTTGAGAGAACTTAGTGATAAAGGCTGAAAAGAAGAAATGGTCAAGTGTATTTTAGGCAGTGAAAATAAAGTCAATTTAACTATTTGTATAATTAATAATGAAATTGTGGTTACCTGTCCACACTATTTTACTACATGTGTGGTAGTGACGTAGGTAGTGTCATATCATCATCAGCCTATCGCAGTCCACTGCTGGACATAGGCCTCTCCATAGAGGTATTTAGCCTACTGCTATCACGCTGGCCAGACGGGTTGATAGAGGGTTTTTTTTCCGAGTTTTCCTTCTCTCGCACTGGTGTTCGGTGAATTTTTGACTCCATTAGTCGACTTCTACGACACCCACTGGAAGAAGGGGTAGCGACATATGTATTCTTAAGCCGTCGCTACACGGCTAGTGTCATATAATTATTATTAACCCCTTGACATTGTAATCTATTACCAATTAGGACCATTCACTTATTTATTCGAGTATTTTATTTTTAAGTAAACAAGTACACACCGTTTTCATGTACAAACTTAATCTAGCTTATCTTTTTTAAAAATAAAATACTATACTTATAAAAAAGCATATATAAAAGAACATTGATTAACTATTTATGATTCCGAAAAACCTAATGATTAATCCTTTATCCTTGTATAACATTCCTATAGGTCTAGAGTCAATTAACTTCATAACTATCATAGACTTCAGCAACATCGCTACCGCTGATCACTCAGGCCGCAGCCAGTTGGCAGAGCGCCCGCTCACAATGCTAGCTCTTGTAAACGTTGCATCGTTTTGCGCGAATTTATATCAGATGCCGCTGATAGTCGGCTAATTGTATAATTGTGTGCGACGCGCTTATCTGCCACCCGCTGGACGGCGAGCCTTATGTGCCCGGATGGGATAATGTACGGCCGTTTACACGTTATTGTATCGTTTTTAGGTAAACCTTTTAATACACTGGTTATGGGAATTCACGTGTATTGTGGGCCTTATATTGAGATTGGATTAAGTGGCTTATTTTGGTAATTGAACATTTATAAACCGACCATTTGACAAAAAATAATAATGTCTAGGTATTTTTATAACTCCTATCACTTGCAAAGAGAGCGATGGCTATCTCTAAGAAACCCCGGAAGATGGTAGAACCGAAGCCTTAGAAACGAGTAGTCTGGATTGCGTCTTGCGAGATTGAAAATTATTTATCGTTTTGCGAACCTGCATCCAACTTTTCTGTTGAGCCATAGAAACCCTATTAAATTAACGTTAATTTACTCTACAATAAAAATCTCATACAAGAACGAGTTATTATGCGAAAGTATGTAGTTCGTAGACGCATTTTAATAACTACAATTATTCGAAAGTAAAAAATCCGGGTTATAATATCACAGAAATGAGCGATTTTATGTTTTCAAACGAGTTTAATTTTAAGTAGATTTCAGAAGCTTGAAGCTGTTGCCAAACTCAAGCTTCAGTTTGAGTGAAAATATTTAAAACAGGGCCTCGCGAAGTTTTCGCGCGAGAAACTATCCGGCGCGACTGTAGCTCTTTCCCAAGAATTAACGGCAGCTTAGCTGTAAACTCTGCTGCAGATTTTATATAATGAGTTTATTTTTATCATGTAGGAATAATTAGGGACACGCATTTTTTGGTTGATTGTGATGATATGTAAATTGCAAAACATGTTTGTCAGTCTATTTTTGTTTTACACGAAAGTCTCATAACAATGTTAAAGCACCCACAGAACCTATGGTAGGCCTATAACATTTCTATACCAGCCTAAATTCCAACTAAATTGTTAGAGAATTGTATTACATTCAATCCGGCCTAAACCAATGTATTCCGAATATTGTGTGGAGTGTAAACCAGACCATAGTTATTTTAATCCTTTAAAAAGCTCCACTATGTACAATTCTACTAAAACAATAAAACAAAATAACAAACTCCATAGCTGTGATACTAATCCCTGCAGTAGGTAAAATATATGACGTCATAGATCGTCTCTATTATTCCATTAGAGCTATCGGGATTATCCTAGAGTTTGACTTACGGGCTGTCCGCGACATTATGGCGCGAGTTATGGCCACCATAACCGGGCGGTCTACTTAGCTATACGTAAGTTATTAGCCATGGTGATGTGGTTCCTGAGGTAGGAAATTGTTGGAATCCGTTTAGATGTCAGCTGAACAAAGACTGATAAAATATTTGTGATTTTGGTCATGAATTAAAGTTGTCTGTAACAATTGCGAGACACAAGCAAAGATTTATCATACGTATACTAAAAAGATTTGTCAATTTATTTCGTACAGTTCAACCAAAACGTGGCCGACGAAACAAAAGATGCTATTCAGTAGCATACATGCTTTTGTATATCAAGCTGACTTTTAGTTAAATCTAAAGTTATTTTACTCTCAAAATGTTCTGAAGCAGTTTTACCCACTGTGCATTTTCGTTTGCAAGCGAATGACAAAATTCCAACAAAATAAGACCGTTTGCACAGTGTGTAGTTTTCCTTACATTTCATTAGAATACACAGTAGCAGTATTGTAGAGTAGTTCGCTGCACAGAGGAGGTTTTACTTAACTAAAGGCTTAGAATGTCTTAGTTTTATGCACTCTTTTCCTTTATATGAAGAGAGCGCGAGAAGTGAGTACGTACTCGCTAAAGATGTAGCCTAGAATGAAGCTATGCTACTAAGATTTTGTAGCGGAGCAAAAAGGTTTTTGATCTTAAAGGAGTTCTTTTGCTAACGCGGCTTTTGCAGTCATAATTGCCTTTCTTCTGCGTGAAAGGAAATAGGATTTTTGTGTGGGTACGCTAAGCGTCACACAGAATATTACTACCATAGCCAATGAGATATAGGTACTGTGTAAGCTAGTTTATGAAAAATTGTGGTCACTATTTTCCCGTATAAAGAAAAGCTCATTTGGCAGAGTTTCAGAAATTAACATGGGACAACAATAAAAACTGAAACTCTTGTTCATTTGTAAAAATGTATGCCTTTATGATGTAGTAAAGATATGTTTATGTCTTTTAACGTAATATTTCCATCAGTAATATTCATAAACAGCGAAGTCGCAAAGTTTTTGAAGCAAGGCTTGAATAGGATTATAGGCCCGGGCCGCGCGTATATTTCTTACTTTGTGGTATTAACTCTGTCACGCTGCGTATTTATGATATCGGCTATTTTTTCCTGCTGCTGAATATTTTACAGCTGCTTCACGAACATAAGCCAACATCATCATAATGTATGGTTAAGGGTTGAAGGTTTACACAAAAAACTTATACACTTTATTTTAAAGCATTTTACAATGATAAGGAAAATGTACTTACCTATATCTATTATACATTTCATTTTGAAATTACTGCTCTAAACACGTCTGATCAGTTTCGGATTAATCTTTTCTGTTTGTATGCATCCAAAAGACGATTTCCAGATATTACCAATTTACTTTGATGTGTCGAAAACTTTATCCCATATGACCTAGTTTGAGTACATTCTCAGATTTCAGGTATGTCCTAGTATGGACTATGTCTTTGTACAAACATGTTGATGCCGGCTATCTGTAGCCAAGAGAAATGAACCGTATCAAGTTATAAACCAGAAGAGACATTTCTATAGCCATTCAACTGTAGAAGTGTACCTAATGAAAAACCATTATATGAAACATTTGTACAAAAGTGTTGATGGCAATAGAGAGTATTATTTTCATTTAAATATTTTGGTTAGTTTCTTATTGGCCTCGTAAGACAAAATGAAAAAGAAATGTAACTGCATAAGTATGTGTAAAATGCTATTAACCTGAAAATCTCTTTTGATCGATGATCCAAATCGCAGAAACAAAAAGTCTTTAATTGGCTACAGTACCGAAGTCACATGTGGCAACAGCAGCGATGGTCAGTCATTACAGCTGTCGTTAATCAATAACCTACGACACACGACTGCACCGCACTGCACCGCGCTGCACTCCGCAGAATTACACCAGTTGTAATTACACGGCAAGTGGCCAATCGACTCTCAAAGGAAGGACGTTAATCGACCAATCAGAGACCAATTTTCGATTCGAGAAACGATTTTTTTGTTGTTGCGCTCTGTGCGGTATTTTGATTTGTGACATTTGCACGGGTTGCATAATTTGGTGCCTTTGGCGTGGAAATGCCGTTAGCTGGCATTGAGAGAAAAATTTGCGGAGTACGGAAAGAAGCAGTTTACTTGTATATACAAATCTATTAGTCGTTCTGGTTGCTTTTACTGGTACGTGTCAGGAGATGGTGAAACTTACTACCATATGAAAGAACACAACATTTCCATTAACGATATACATACTCACCGAAATTATAATACATTAGGTAATATTTAATCCACATTCTTATACTACTAATACAAAAATAGAAATAAAACTGATCTGGTAATCCCAAAAATACAATACCAAAACTGGCAAGTCCTAAATAAATACGTGAGCATAGCCTTGAACCGTCCATTAATTCCAAATGGACCCTCGGCATGGGGCTAAACATTTGTTGAAGGGAATTAATTCCGTAAGGACTATCGAGTTTTTCTGGGACGAAGATAAAATAAATAAAGCTGTTACGGATACCGACCTTTTGTATTTGCTCTCAAAGAGTACTTAACACATGTTTCTTGTAGTTCAAAACTAACTCATATAAATATATTTTAGGTACTAACGCAGCTCTTGTTTTTGTTAAAAGAAACTAGATAAATAAACAAATATTTACATCTAAATAAAATATATAAAAACAGATGATTGTAACGTAGGTCGTCGGAAATTGAGACTTCATAATATCAACGTGACTAAAAGAGGTTTTGAACGAATTTCAAACTGCGAAGATAAAATAAATAGACAATTTCTTGCTGAGTCAAGAGTGCTCGTAGAGGCTCGCGCGAACAAAAACATTTCAAGTGGAATTAACACTTTATGAGTAGGCCTAACAATGAATGACAGAATTGGGGCGAAACTGATTAGGGTACAGGTGTATATAGCCTTCTAGATGTTTCTATCTGGGTTTATATTTTTATCCAAAAAATCAATCAAGTATCACGAATTGGTAAAGCATGAGTGACGGGTATTGTCATGATTATGACGGGATTTCATGACCAAAATACAAGAAAAGCTTTTAACTCGGTTTCGGCTTTCAATGACCTCATTTATTTGGAATCTATATTTGGGTGCTAATATTACCTAGAAAGGCAGTTAATACAACTAAGTACAAATATTTTGTCTCCTTTTTGTTATATTGAAATTCTGTATCCTTTCCCTATTTCCAAATCCTGAAAGTACTCGAGGACTTGTAATAATATATTGTTTTAGGAGTGTGTACACACTGACCAAGCCACTCCTACGCCCACAAACTTTGTTCCAACAAAGTGCTCTCGAGATACTCACAGCTGTTCCATTGAAGGGTACCAAGTGTGTTTTTCTTAAATATTTCTTTACCTCCGAGCCTCAGTTCAGCAGCGGCCTGAGCGCTGTCCAGGTCCCTCTCAGCGAAGCACTGGTACATGCCGCGATGTGCCCTCACCACGCCGTGCACTCTAAGGACTCGCTCCCCTCCTCCCACAGGCACTCCATCATGCAGCCACCTGACACGAGCGTCGCCACCTTCCACCGAGCAGTTGAACGTTACTGAGCTCCCTGAGTTGGCTACCTGTAGAAGATTAAGCATTTCGAAAAATAACACATAATAAGTAGGTTGTGAAATTAATTCTAACCACAAAAATTGCACATATTTCATACATATCACACACATAAAAACCCTGCTTTTGTATTCGATCCAGACCCAAAACAATTCAAATATTCCACCTGCATTGTATATCCGGGTCAAGCCAATAGTCCACGCCCGTAGCGACAGGTGACAAAAAAGACGAATTAACCCAATTACCCCAACTGTTGGAACTCGATAAACACGCGACAAATACGAGCGAGTTCAAGACGATCCTTCGTGTTCGACTTCATGAATAATTCAGCAGGACATCACCTAGTGACTACGTCACGCGGCGTGTCGGCTCAAACTGGATTATTAGGGCTGCTAGCAAATGGTAGGGGCACGTGCCAAAGTCTTTGTTGCGTTGCTGGATTACTTAGATTCAATTATTCTTAGTTTTGTTGTGATATTTTTCGAAATAAGTAACTTAGTTCTAGTTTCTAGACACGAGATATTTAAGTTCTTTTTGGGTAGGCATTTAAATAAATATGATTGCTAAGTCGAACATACCGCGCCACATCTAGGTTAGTTCGAAATGTATTTTTGTGAGCTTTGAATGTGATTTCGTATTTCTTGTGTAAATGTCCTACTATTGTTGTTTAGGGTTGGTATATTTTTTCGTAACGACCTATTCTTCTACAATATTATGAAAGTATGTTGTAGTAGGTATATACCAACATAGTCTGGTTCCTGAGGATGCAAGAGAATGGCTTACTCTCTGTCGGGGCACGGCAATAAGGAAGTGAACAGGAAAGTCATAGTGTAGTCTACCGATAGTTAAGAAATTCTCAGTTCCAAAGGTTTGTGTCAGAGTAACGATTGTGTCGGTGACAGCCCTGCGACCGGGATATTGGCTGGGAACGCTATTCAACATAGTACGTGAATAATTTATTGTTATGGTCAAACATATCTACGTTACATACTCTGGGGCTTAGTAGCCTGGATAAACTTAGTAGCACTATGAGATATACGGCGGATACACTTACTGATTAATAAAAACAGAGAAAACCGGTAAGCAAGTAATAATATTGATTTATGCTTTGTAGCAAGAATATGCACAGCTTGTAAAGTTATGCTACAGTTACTTATACCCTAATCAAGTGAAGTTCGGTTGTTTTAAGTTCATCAATTTCTGAGCCGAGAGCTATTACCAAACTTTTGATCTAAGATAAACTAATGAAAACACTTTTGTTGAGTTCTTAATCAAATTATGTACAAGCAATATTTACTTGTGAATTAAATTACACGAATCAAGCTTGCTTTATTAAATTTGATGGCCTGCGTAACCAGAATTAATTAAAATCCAGAGTAAAGGTTTTATATCTGAAACAATACTCTATGGACTGTCTGCTAAGATATTGAAGTGTAATTGTTGTTCTGACTTGTGTTTACTTATAGTTCTTAAGTTGCTTCGGTCATTTAATTAATTAAAAGTCAAGTTTTTTCTTGAAAGTATTGATAGAGACTTTTAAAGCCCCAGAAATTTTAGTTTTTAGTATTATGGAAAATATTGGCGAATGAATAAAACCTGCACGTATTGTTCAATACTTTTGTCTGTCAGTCGTTCAATGTTCAAGTTAACAGTTTAAATTTTTTTTCCATACAACGCATTCCCAGAACATTAAAAATAGACAAGTAAATCGTGTCATTCAATCCGAGCGCTTGCAGCGAGCCGTCCGTTGTGGAACATACAAACATTTTAAATATCCTCTGTATTTTATATCGAACAGAGAATCGCCCGAAATCTAATAAATGTTAACGAATTTTACATGGAATATTAATTAATGTTCTACAATTTCCACGTTTTATGCAGCGGTTAATTCGAAAAAAGAATGATGCTGCTGAAAATTCAGTTATTTCAACGTATAATTCCACTTTGAATTGGTTCAGTTTTTGTGAGCTTTCGATGAAAGTTATTTTTTTTGGATTCATGAGCAATGGAAGTAAACTAAACCGATTTCTAAATGAATGCAAAATATTGATTTCCAATAGATAAAACTAGTAGAATTGAAAACAGTGCTCCGCTTGCACAAATAGTGCGGGCAACTTGTCTATATTCGATGAGCGAGCGCGCCGGGATCACATCGCGCTATGTGTCTCGTCTGCTCTGTGATCTGAATACTTATTTTTCAATTTTGCAACGTCACCCGCCGCTGACGGGAATTTAGCTCCCCCAAATACAGATGCTGGGACGTTCGGGACAATTGTGTTTTCTGTTAGCCATCCTTATGTAATAAAAGGAAATGTTCAGAGGTTATTCTTGGCCTGAAACGTACGCTGTTTATTTTCTGACAAGTCGGTATAATGCGATAGAACTGTGCGAATTGGTCACGTTCTAAACGTAGAATGTCTGAACAATATGAGCGTTTTAGCACTAAGTTCTATTCAGTTAAACGTACGTGAGCGATGGTGACAGAAGAAGAATTCAGTCATATATTTATTCACGGTTCGTCGCTTACCTGTAACTGAGGATGCACACTAACAACCAGCCTGGATCTGACCCTGAGCCTGGCATCCCGCCGCTGTTCCCCGAACTGGTTGTGAGCCCTGCACGTCCACACGCCGCCGTCAGAGAGCTGGGCGCGGCGGATGATCAGAACTTGGTCTGACACCGATATCCTGATACTATTGGAAACGGGGCTTAGACGACCGTTTGAGTGGCGGAACCAGCTGAAAGAAAGTATACCGTTTGTACCTTACAAAAAGTATCAATAAAACAACGAAATATCAATTGTAATTGTCACAACAAACAGCTGCCCGTCGGGTGGGAAACACGCCACGTAGGGTTTCTTACTACAGCAATCTTTCTTGAAACATTTTCCTTAAAATATAGATGAAAAAATTACCATTTGATCAACGAAGTACTTTCGTTTGCACAACAAAACATACTTCAAATTATTGTTGGTCATCTGTCAAAACCACGATTCTTATTCCGCGAAATAAAGTTTAGTTACTCAATTCAATATGACTTACCTATATGTTGGTGGAGGGCTTCCGATTGCACAGCACACAAGTCGGATGTCTCCGCCTTGGGGAACCATTTCGTCTTCCGAAACTGAGAGCATACGCGGCGCCATACTCGATGAGGCATCTAGAAAGATTTCAATTTTTCAGATGCCCATAGCCAATAACGTAACTTACTACTAAGCTATATTTTATTTGATAAATAAAATACAACATATCATGATTCATGAACATTTACAGTGATTAAAGGAATATTATACTGAAAAAAATTGCCAAAAGCAGGTGATATCTGCAATGATAAAAAAATATTTATATACCATGGATCAAACTCTATATTGAGATCCAAAGTTTCATAACCATTTCACCATTGATGGCCTTCAAGGTAAGCTCAAAGGCCCTCCTCCCCTATAGTTCCTCCTGATGGACAAACAACCACATTTAGTTGAGCATATTTCCTCTGTACTCACGTGACACGGTGACCATAGCCGAAGGACTCCGGCGCTTGTCCCCCGTGAGTGCGTGCTGCGCCTCACAGGAGTATGAGCTGACGTCATCAGGCCGCGCGTCCCGCACCACCAGAATATCGCTGCGACTGCCTCCCACGATGTAGCGACCACCTACGACAAGTAGGCAATGTTACTTCTGTGAAGGTGTTCATGTCTGTTCCATCGTTATTTTGTCTGACTGCGATCAGTGGATTGTGCGGGGGATTAAATCGCATACAGAATGCCAGTTTAACAGTAAGATGCTACGGTTAAAATCACGTTTCTCGTGAAATAAACCAGGCACGAAGTCAAGTAGGTACAGAAGTTCTGTCTTATGATAAAAATTCTTCAGCAAACATTGCAACAACCTTTCAAATCGTTAAGACCAACAGCATTTATATCCCTTTCATTTCTCAAATTGCATCAGAAATTTAGAAATTGTCTAAGTTTCCGGGTGAACAAATTGAACAAAAGGGCAATCGCTGCTTATACGCCGTCCGTCCGTCTGTTTGTCCGGATAACAACGTGCGGGTCAAAGCACGGCGCACACAAACAAGCTTTCTATTTGATTAAACTGCAGCATTCGCTTTCGATACATCCATCAACATCCTACTACCACTACTACTGGGAACTGGAAATGACATACAATAGACACGGATTCCAAGAATAGACGACGTACATTATACATACATAGGTACTTTGAAAGTAAGATTTTGCAGAAGGAACACTTCGCAAAAATGTCGTGCGTTCTTAACGCTAAAGCCATTTTTTTTATTAAATTTTCTATAATATAGGTATTAAAAAGGTTGAGACGTTTAAAGTGAATTTAGGTATAGCTAACCTTCTTTATCAATAGTTTCGTTATATGATTATAGATCCGATGAAGTACCATTGTTTGGTATGCTTCTAGAATAAAGTGCATCTAGCTATAAAACTAAAGATGCCTATCTAAACTTGAAGTTCCCCTTTATCCTTTAATTCGTTTCTCCGTTCAAACGAATTAGATGGCGCAAGTTTATGACGGAGGAGCTTCTGAAGCCGTTTTATGTATAAGGTAGTAAAACGCTCATGACTTTGAAATTAGGAGACAACTTCGATCGAGTGCACTTACTCATTTATAGCGCGGGGTGACACCATTTGACCGACGGCGACGTACCCTCGTGACGGACACTCGCACACAAATGCCTTTGTAAGTTACAACGAATAATATACCCGTAGGTATGTAATATCCATATAGATAGGAACGCTTTCTGGTGCGGTGAAATGAAACTTAGCATGTTACAGGAGAGCAAAGGAGAACAACGGACGATCATGTTTATAAAGCGATGTTTTACGTAAAATGAGTGGTTGAATGAAACTAGGATTATTTTTGGAAGTGACTAGGTACCTAGGTATTTGAATGGTATGTTCAGAGTTTTTAGTCGTTGGAGTCTTCTTGGACTAAATACATTCTAAGACAAATTCTTGGTATGACAAGATTTTATTATACAACATATAGGATCTTTAATTACTTTAAATACAAGTCCTATTTTTATGACCGAATTGTTTATAAGTATTTTTAGAATTAACAACCATATTGCATTTCTATTATTTCTCAATATTAACTAATCAAAATCACAGTGATTATTTTAACTAAAAACGCACCTTTAAAAAAACAAATTCTCAGTAAAGTCACCTCTAGCGCTCGGTCGCGAGCACTTGTGTGCGGGAGCGTACAGCATCTCGGCGCGCCGTTTACGATCAGATAAGTTTGAAGCGAGACTTTTTCAATGAATTCTAAATGCGCGACTACCTCGGCCATCCCTTCGCGCTCGAGCGCTTTGTTTCACTATTGTACATGTTAACTGATCCAGTCGATACTATTGTTACTCTGTTTGGCTTTTCAGTGTATTTTCGTTTTTAAATAAAGTTTTTTTTTGTATGAATAATTTGTTTTGAAGTAGGAACTTAGGACAAAATTGGAGTTAGTTATGATAAGTTTTCTGGTACGCGTTTCCAACTTTTTTGTCAGCTGATCCAGATAAGAATATGCGTAAAAATTACAATATTATAATTACAATTACCAAAAGAAACAATCGTGTCACAAGATAAACAAGTAACTACCTATTTTATTTTTTACCCAAAAAAAAGTACAGAAGATGAATTATGTTCCAAACAATGCCTTAATTACAACGTGTCAAAAAGAAAGCAAGTGCCTCCTTCAAAATTATATAAAAATAATTGCTTGGTTCCCCTTCCTGAGTACAATTGTATCAGTGCTTACCTTGTGACGTCACAATGCATGACGTCACCTTGTCCGACGGCGCGGAACAGTATAACGAAGTTTTAATTAACGCGCCCTTTTGAGCCCTTTGTTTGTAAATATTATTGATTGTCAGTACAATAAAATAAACTCGTAACTGAGTTGTATGAATGGAAAATATTCGTATTTTTGTTACAAAAATGTTTTAATTGGACTTGTAACTGTTTTACATTTTCATACGCAAAGGGAATATATATATATATGAATGAGTAGTAAGTGAACGTTCAAAAGTTTTTACCTCATAAACAAATAAAGGGAAACTCAGAGCGTATTTTTTTATTACACTAATAATTATTTTTAAGATTAAGTAAATTAATAGATTGAACTAAAGTAAGAAAATTAAACTTTAGCGGACTGGAAAAATAACATCGAGTACAAGAACAAAAAAAACAAGTAGATTTATTGTAATTGTTTAACTTTCAATAACTCTTTCTTGTATAAACATTTCGATTTAACTTTAATCAAGTTAGGATAACTTGCAGATAAGGCAAGTTATTATCTTGAACATTGTATTCATGGTATCTGACACTCGTTTTGAAAAAAATACTTTTTTATACTAAAGGAGAATCATGAATATCAATTTATTATTTAAATTAGTTTCTTTGAAGAAATTTAATTAAGCAGAGACAGAAGTGGGCCATGAACAACAAGAAAACTCACTCTTGAATAAAATAAGAAAGTCCTGATTTACTTTTAATTTCGTTCTGCAACTTGTTAAATTACTTTTAAGAGAATAATTTTATGGTAAATTTTGTAAAGTGTCTGTCTCGGTAGGCGATGTCGCTCTACTGTTTAAACGTTTCTGTCACAATTTATTTTCAACTGTTGACTACATTAAAATATTTTTAGTTCTAACTAAGTAAATTCATGAAGTTGAAATATTGTATACAGTAATAACGTAAGGTGTCTCAAATATAAAATTATGACAATACTGTCGAAAAAAAATTCTGCAAAAAGAAAACAACAACTTTTTCTTAAGGAAACACTAAACCATCACCCCATAATGGATAAACAGCAACCATGGCATCCATATCGGCGGTAATCGAGCATCTCATACATTTTCCTTGAACCCCGAACGTTCCGCAACGGCCTCAAACACACAACTTCGTCCAGAAATTAACTGATCCTTTATCGCAGTCTTAACTTGTTTTATGTTCACTTTACGTGCGGTACGTCATTCAAATAACCATAAAAGTGAATGTCTGAGCTGTTAAATGAATGTATATAGTTGTCTGAAGGCGACGCGATGGGTTACGCGAGATAAGCTGCCGGAGCGTCTGCTACAACTCGATAACACTACAAAAATACACTAAAAGCCAAGATGTTACCTTTTTAATTTGACTTTGTAAACTTCGCAGTTTATGGCAGTTGAGGGGAATATTTAATAGGATTTTTTATAATCACGGATTAGGGTTTTAAGAAAATCATTTAGATTAGGATGAAAAAGTTGGTGATGTTGAAGATGGAAATTTATACGATTAGGTTATATTGCACTTTAATCCTGTAAATACTCCTCAAATCCCCACTATTCTATATACTAATTCGTCCAAAGTACATAGAATACATTGGCTGTTTATTTTTCGGAAAGTAGTAAAACTGAGGGAGATGTGTTAAATGACTCTTGTACTAAACGAGCTCGCTCATCATGTATTGTAGAGGTTAAACCACGCGGCTCACTGAGTCAGGCTTCATCTCAAATAATTTAGGCAATTTCGTTAAGTAAATATCATTATGTAAACGTATATAATGTGGCATAATGCTAAGTATCTATCAATACCAAAATTATTCGCAGGTAATTGGATCTATGCTACCCTTACAAAGCAGTACCTGAACTTTCAAGTTCCAACAATCTGAAACTTCATCTCAGCAAACAAGCCGAAATTCCGGCACAATATCTCAAGCTCACCGGTAACCCGAGACAATTTCACATTCGACACAGCCCAGCTGAGGACCAAAATGTACGGGTTGTGTGACCACGATACATAAGATGTCAATCTCGCGATGAGATGATGTCAGCTAATCAGAGGTGGGTGTTGTCAAGAGGAAACGACCTTTATTAGCGAGTGTCTTTAATTCACTGATCATACAAAATTAACATAAAATAAAGTAATATAAAATGTAGGTCGCGCATGAACAATGCTATGCGATGTCATCAAGATTAAATTATGTATATAAAATAAATGTACGTTCGTCCGTACATACTGCCAACACAAAAGAGAACCAACTTAATTTAAAAGTACAACTATGTCTAACACTACATAAGAATTAAGTATAAAAGTAACAACACATGTATTTATGTAAGTAAAGTGCATTGATGAATATTGGCGCTATTGTTACTATTATTAGTTATCATTAACTACACTGAAGCTAACTGTTCTGTTCATAGTTGGCGATGTAGCCTTATTCACACTTGTCACACTATATGCTTTGCGCATCACTGGTGAGAACGTCTCACTATTGTTTGAGTTGTTCTTTTGTCCCGGAGATGAGATCGGCTGATCTCTGGTCACCCTGATATTCTCATCTCTCTCCTGTCTTGTCATCGATGCTGCTATTCCGACCCCAGGCTCAGGAACTGATATGGTGTCACCTGAAGGTTTCCGTGTCTGTGTATTGATTCGCCATTGGTTCACTTTGTACCCCATGACAATAAGAACGATCAGAAGTACAGTACCCAAGATGCCGTAAATTATATAGTAATGCGGAGTATCATCTAGTGGGCTTTCTTCCAATTTTTGTTTCTTCAAATTGGAAATCTGTCGCTTTATTTCATGGAATTCTGCCGTGTGGTTGGTAATCTGAATGATGTCTTGTGGAGTTACAGATGTATTCAAAATGTTGTTTAATTGAGATATGTTCGGAAGTCTTTCCACAGTGGGTTGAATGAACATCTGATTCATATAGTTATGATGACTATGTATTGTAAACATATCACCTTTCAAAACACAACCTTGCCCGATGGTAATGACCCCACTACCAATTAATTGTTTAGTCACTAGGCCGTCTGGGCATAAAATGCGGACTGAGCATTCCTCGCAACACGAGAATAGCCACGAGTCTCGGGTGTGTAATTTGATCCAGTTGTATGTGCATTCCTTGATTTCAGTATGACAGTACTTATTGTCACTATTTTGTGTATATTTGATTTTACAAATGGATTCTCCCATTTTTAATGTGTAAATGGGATGATTTAATGAACAGATAAATTCATTTTCAGCACGCATGGCGCACGATTGTACGTCTTGTTCTGTCATGGGTATAACTGTATCCTTATTAACATTGACTGCGATGTATTTTGATTCAGTTTGAGTATACACAGTACTGGTTCCTTTTTGCAGTGGAATAGTGATGATTCTGTCAAGTTCAAATTTATCATGGTTCAAGAGAGGAATTCTGATTTCCATTAGCAAAAGTTTGCTTGTCACCCTCGCTTTGATTTGCATTAGTCCATATAACTCTTTGCTGTTAGTCCCTGGTATTTTGAGTTCGCCGTGTATTTGACTGGCGATTATGGTGAGTTGTTGCTGAATCTGATCCGGAGACAGTAAATGTGAATTTATTCTGCCATGGTAAATGTCAGTTACGGTATCTATTAAGTCATCCTGTAAACGTTGTATGTGGGAAATTATAATATTAGCCGACATGAGTGCTGTCAACAAGGAAACTTTTTGTACCGTGGTTTGAATCTCGTTTCGAAACTGGTGCATGTCAGATGTGATACGTTGCATATGTTCAGTGATAGCGATAAAGTTTTTATTCATTACAGCTTCATTTCTTTTTATGATGTTGTTTTCTGCTTCCATTATTGACGTCTGATTTTTGAATAACGAAAATAAATGATCTTCTCTAATTTGTATAAGTTTGATGTCTTTTTCATACCTTTTGGCAAATCTTTCATCCAAGACTCCAAATAAACTATTTGCAACATACCCAACTCCATTAATCAGACCTCTTTTCTTCCTCGACGTTTGTATGTTCGTCAATAAATTGTTACGATGTGTTATTTCTTCCAACTGATGGTACAACTGTGCTGCAATAGATGTGAGCATAGGTTCCTCTCTACACGATTTGTTTATTTGCCGCAGGAAAGACTCTATGTCGACAATGCTCTGCCAATAGGAGGTCATATTATAGAAAACCACCATTTTCCATTGGTCTTGTACAATATTTATGTCAGCAATTTTGTCAAAATACAGAGAGTTCGAATTGTGCAATGACGTCACGTGTACTGTTTGTTGGAGAGAGGGAGTTACGAATGTGAGCAGTAATAGAAGAGTGGTTGCGAGAAAGTTCCGCTTGATTCTTCTCGCAGCTCTTGGTTTTATTTTGTCAGATTCTTGAGTGTTGTCAGATTCTTGAGTGTTGTCAGATTTACATATCGTCTCGTCTTCCTGTACGGGAAGAGATGATAATTTAATAATTGGCCTTTTCACTGTGCCTGATTTTGTTTTTACAGTCACCACTCGCACATAACCATCTTTTCCGGGATGCAATTCCATTATTCGCCCGAGAACCCATTTTGAAGGTGGCAAATTGTCTTCTTTTATGAGCACTATATCATTGATGCAAGGGGCCTTCTTAGGAATATTCCATTTGTATCTTGATTGCAATTGTTGTAAATAGTCTGAAGACCATTTTTTCCAGAATTGTTGATGCATATGTTCTGTTAATTGCCATCTTGTTTTTATTCCGCATGCATCATAAACTGTCAGGGGTGAAGACAAAATGTTTCCACCAGTTAAAAAATGTCCTGGTGTAAGATATTCATCTTCTGGATTTTCTGTCATAGCGTAGAGAGGTCTCGAATTTAAACAAGCTTCGATCTGAGTCAAAAGTGTCGAAAATTCCTCATACGTCAATTTTTGTTCTCCTAGAACTCTTTTAAGGTGATGCTTCATACTTTTTACGGCAGCTTCCCACAACCCACCTGCACTAGGCCACGCAGGTGAGTTGAAGTGCCAAGTTATGTTCATGTCAGCTATGTCATTTAAAAAGTGTTCATTGATCATCTGTAAGGCTTCTTGATATTCTTTCTTGATGACACGGGAAGCTCCAACAAAATTCGTCCCATTGTCACTATAAACATGTTTAGGAACGCCTCTTCTAGAACACATCCTCTTAAAGGCGGCGAGGAATGTTGGAGTGCTCAAGTCAGATACGAGCTCCAAATGTACAGCTTTGGTTGCAAAGCACACAAACACTGCGATGTATCCTTTTGTCATTTTTATCCCTCTGCCTTTATTCGCTTTCACATCCACGTGTCCAGTGAAGTCAACACCCGTGTGAGTAAACGGACGTGAAGGTGTCACTCGAGGTTCTGGTAGATTCGCCATCAATTGATTTTTTTGTACGTTACTAAATCTACAACACGTTATACAACGACGAATATGTTTTTTGACTGTTACATATCCGCTTATAATCCAAAACTTCTGTCGTAAATACATCAAGGTAAGTCTAGGACCTCCATGAAGTGTCGTTTTATGTGCCTGGTTAATAAGTAATTCTGTCAGTCTTGATGTTTTCGGAAGTATGATGGGATGTTTGGTGTCGTTTGTCAAGTTTGAATATTCCAGTCTCCCACCAACTCTCAAAATACCTTTCTTATCCAAAACCGGACTCAGTTTAAGTAGACTACTACTGCTTTTTACCGATCCTGTTCGTTGTATTTGTGCAATGTCATCATGGTACTCTTTAACTTGTGTCATCCGAATAAGTATGTTATATGCATTTTCTATTTCAGACGATGTCAGGTAATTATTGTCGTTAATTGTTGGTGACTCATACCTTGCCTTTTTAGTTATACGATACCGAGTATTTGTTATGAAACGCGATACCCAAGACAAGACACGTGCCGCATGAGTAATAGAACTGTATTTTTCTAATATGTTTTCAATAACTTCGTATTTTAATTGTGTAGTCATTACTTGGGGATTTCTTTTGATTTCAATCTCCGGGTCTTCTATATTTAGAGTATTTTCTTTAACGTCATCCTTTAGCCACGTAGGTCCCTTCCACCACAATGAGTGCTCTCTCAGCTGGGAAGGGGTAAGGCCTCTAGTTGCACAGTCTGCTGCATTGTCAGATGATTTTGTATGTCTCCATTGTACTGCGGGAATAACGGCTGTAATTTGTTGTGTACGATTTGCCACGAACACATTCCAACGTGACGGATTCCCATGCAACCATCCAATCACCACCATGGAATCTGTCCAAGCATAAGTCTGTGCATGAATTTTATTGATTGCAAAAGTTTGTAAGACCTTTGCAACAAGTTTTGTCAATAGTAGGGCTCCACAAAGTTCTAGCCGTGGTAATGTCAGTTTCTTCTTGGCAGGCGCTAATTTTGTTTTAGCTGCTATAAGTTGTATTGTTGTCTGTTGAAACTCATGTCGGGTTTTGGCATAAATAACACATGCGTATGCCTTTTCTGAAGCATCACAAAATCCATGTATTTCGATGTCAGTTTCTGTTGTACCAATCCATCTCGGTATCTCAAGGTAGTTGATATTGTCCAAGTCATCCCTCAGTAACTTCCACTCTTCCTGGATTTCTTGAGGAACTGTATCATTCCAGCCTATTTCGGTGGACCACACGCGTTGAAATATGAGCTTTGCTTTCAATGTGACAGGCGATAACCAACCAAGTGGGTCAAAAATCTTCGATATATCAGATAACATAGTACGTTTAGTGTATGTCTCGGTTGCGCGATCTATTTTGTTTTGATATGTAAATGTGTCGGTAACCGGATTCCATCTAAGTCCAAGTGTTTTAGTAGAGTCAGCGTTCTTGAAGTCCAATACCGATGGATTTAATTGGTGTTCTGTCAAATGCATTAGTAACTCCGGCGTGTTACTCGACCATTTTCTTAAGTTAAATCCTGCTCCTTTCAACATGTCAATTACTTCCGCTTGTATATTTTTAGCCTGCTCTATGGTATGAGCGCCACTAACTAGGTCATCAACAAATAGGTCATTTTCCAAAATTTTGCCTGCAAGGGGATATTTCTGTGCGTCATCACTTGCTAACTGTTTTATCGTCCTCATTGCTAAATATGGCGCTGCTTTTGTACCATAGGTTACTGTACACAGTTGATATTCTTCCAGCGGTTTCATTAGTTGGTCCCGCCAGACAATTTTTTGCAGATGCTGCTGGTCTTCTTGAAGCATCACCATACGATACATTTTTTCGCAGTCTGCCGTGAATGCAATTTTATATATTCGCCATCTCAGAAGAAGAGACAGGATATCTTGTTGGAGCTTCGGACCACATTCCATCAGATCATTCAGACTGAACCCTGATGTAGTTTTGCTCGACCCATTAAATACAACTCTAAGCTTCGTTGTAGTAGAGTCATTTTTAATCACTCCATGATGTGGAAGTATGCAGCTTACTTTTGTCTTAGTAACACACTTCTTCATGTGACCCATATTAATATACTCGTCGATAAATCGTTTATAATTGTCATATAAAGTGTCATCGTTTTGGAACCTCTTTTCCTGCTGTTTGAACTGAGCCACTGCTTGTGGTTTGCTATCTCCCAGCTTACTTTCAAACCCTTCCTTCATTGGCAACCTCACTTCATATCTTCCACTAGGTAAACGTCGTGTTGTTGTCATGAATAAATTTTCGCAGAATCGATCTTGCTGCGTAAGATTTTTCACTTCAGTGTCAGATGGAATGTCTTCTATCTCCCAATAATTGGCAATGTCTTCTATGTTATTAATGACGACATGACAATTAAATGATGGTGTAATATTTCCCGATAGAATCCACCCCATTTTTGTCTGCTGTGCAATGGGTTCTTGTGGAGAACCTTTTACGAGTCCATTCATTATTATTTCTGAATATATTTTTGCATCTAATAAAACGTCAATCGGCTTCGATATGTTAAATTCCGGATCTGCAAGTGGAAGGTTATTGATATGCTTGTAATGAGCAGTATCAAATGAATTGTTCGGCAAATGATTAATCATTTTTGGCATAATCAGAACATCAGTATAAAATGTATAATCGTCATGAATCGATTTGCACTGAAGGTTAATTTTCCCTTTACATTTGTTTGATAAAGTACCGACGCCAGAGATCGTACCGTCAAAGTGACGTCTGGGTAATCCTAGTCTTTGTGCCGCATTCTCTGTAATCAAGGATATTTGTGAACCCTGGTCGAGAAGCGCTGTCAATTTAATATATTGTCCGTCTTTGCATAACACATGCATTTGAACCGATGGGAGTAATATCTCGTTACTGATGTCCGCTAAGTGATGAACAGTTTGCTGACGCATCTGTTGCTGTTTTCTTGGTGTGAATAGCTTGGTAGAATTTGAGGTCACATCGGGGTTGACGCATGCTTCATGCAATAATGTATTGTGTGCTGCGTTGCATTCTTTACAGCGTTTTGTGGAATTGCAGATATTTTTTTCGTGCACAAATAAACAATTTTTGCACACATTATATTTCGAAACTGTTGCCAATTTAACTTCTGGTGACATAGATTCAAATTTGCTGCATTGGTATAACGCATGGTTGGTATTGCACAATACACAATGAAATACGCTAGATGTTCTAGTAAATGCTGTTTTCTTCCCAGGCACATATGATGATTTTTCCTTGTAAGCAAATGATTTAGAATAACCTGGGTTATTCATTGTTGATGTGTTCTTGTCATGTTTCTTTACAGGTTCCAAGGCTGTAAATTTAGCCTCTAAGAATGCAATAGCTTCCTCAAATACTGGTAATTTACGAGGTTCTTTCCTACTTTCCATGTAATCGCTGTATGTGTGCGTGTCAAACTTTTTTATCAGCAGATGAACCAGGATAGGATCCCACGTCGTGGTGTCAATTCCTAAATTATGGATGGCGTGAATGCATTCCATAGTAGTATCATGTAATCTTCTCAACTCGTAAGAATTTTGTTTCTGTATATTAGGTTGATTAAGAAATATTTCAATTTGTTTGGTGAATAAAATTTGCTGATTGTTATATCTGTGGTTGAGAATTTCCCAAGCGGTGTCATAATTTTCGGCTGATACATGTAGATGTTGCACTAAACGTTCAGCTTCTCCCTTTAGTTTACCCTTAAGATGTTGCATCTTCTGAGCCTTTGTTAGTAGCTTATTGTCATGTATACCACCTTTAAACAGGTCGAGAAAGGTAGGCCATTGATTGTAATTTCCCGTGAAGACAGGTACCTCCAACTGTGGGGTAGAATGTTGCAGATGTATAGCGGACGACAGCTTGTTGCTTAATTCCCGTTTACTCTTTTTAAATTTGGTTTCGTACTCAGTATATTCCTTTTCATAGAACATATCTGACCCTTCAACTATGTTGTCAATTTTCCAATGCAGAGTGTCAATGTTATTCCATCTCAATTGCAGGTTACGTAATTCATCTTCTATTTCCCATTTGTTACTCAACTGCTCCATCTCAAGGTTTTGGATATACCGCTTGAACGCCTTAAAATTCGTTTTCTGTTCAATGATTAAAGCATTGAGCTTTTCATCTGGTTGCGTACCTTTGTTTTCCTGTCCGCGGTACGAAGTCAACAAGTGAAGTACTTCTTCATACGTACGCTTAGTGTCATCATAGATGTTCTTGACGAAATATTCACTCGTAATATCATCATATTCGACAAGTTTCTGATGATTCATTTCAAATTCACCCCAAAGATTGTGTAGGGTATTCACTCTCGAGGTTATATACTCTGAAGACTTCCTGCCCGCACCATCTTTTTTAAAGTTGATTTTTATAGTCTGGATTGTGGAAATAATATCCTTTTGACGAGTATAAAGAGTTTGCGCTTCCATCTCGATTGTCAGGAAGACTTGTCAAATACCGAAGTAAGAAAAACTTGTCAAATACCGAAGTACAAAAAATAAATGGAACGATCTTACTTGAGATTGTCCAGATGAGAAGGAGATACTTATGGCTGAGATGCTCGATCACTCTTCACACCAGCTGGTGCCAGGCCTGAAGTTGCTGTCAGAAATCACCGTTCACAGATGTGAGCTGCGTCAGTCAATAAGAGTCTGCTGTTGACTCAATATGAATGTCACGGCACTGTACTTTAATGTCACGGCACTGCACTTTTACTGTCACTCTCCTGATTTAAATGTCATTTGCCAGGAGCCACGATGTCACTTGTCAATGTTCGTCAAAAACGCGGTTCGCGATGTCTCGAAGGACCAAAATGTACGGGTTGTGTGACCACGATACATAAGATGTCAATCTCGCGATGAGATGATGTCAGCTAATCAGAGGTGGGTGTTGTCAAGAGGAAACGACCTTTATTAGCGAGTGTCTTTAATTCACTGATCATACAAAATTAACATAAAATAAAGTAATATAAAATGTAGGTCGCGCATGAACAATGCTATGCGATGTCATCAAGATTAAATTATGTATATAAAATAAATGTACGTTCGTCCGTACACAATTATTCAAACCCGCAGCTGACAAACAATAAATAAATGTGAAGAATGGCGCGTGCCGTGTCCCGGTGAGTTCTCCAAGTGGCGGATATTAAATCAGGCGCGCGGCTAATCTGCATAAACGCCCGACAGGCGCTGCATCTGTCACGCCTCACTAGATGCGGCAAATTAGCCTTTTTTGTTTTACTTCTACAAGTTTCTACTAAGTGCTGCTAAGATATACTTATAAGATTAAGTTTAGTAAAATTAGGTAAGCTAGAATAAAGATAAAAACTACTTCATTTTAATTGGCATTTTTTAAATGTGTAAGTAAATGTGCCATAATATTCAAGTTGTCTGTTAAGCGTCTAGTGCCGTAACCAAAACTTACTAATTAACTTAAAGTCCCGCACAAAATGGATCATTAAGCAAATCGCTTCCAGCAGAAGCTGCACAATTTTATCTGTTTAAGCAAAGAGTAGTAATTCGTCGCAACTGCATCAAAAGCGAACATTAAACTTGCATTAGCGGCGCTTAACTTTTACGTAAAGTTTGAATCTTATTGCGCCGCGCACCGACTATTGAGAAAAGTTCTCTATTCAATTTGTACTGTTCTTCTTTATTAACGGACTGTGCAAAGAGTTCAGTAGAACCGTGGAATGCTAATGTGCAGTAACTGCTGGCAGACACAATGAATTCCTTTGCTTTATATGAGACTTAATATCTACGCAAATCTTGAACGAGATAAGAAAAAATGTACAAGTATATTTTATTGCTTTGATACGTTCTTTTGTTGAAGACAAAGGACTGAAGACGTAAACAAGGTTTAATGAAACACTCAGAGCCCATTAACGAAAAGTAGGTGACTTTGTTCTGCTTACTGATTCTCGGAAGAGATGTTAAGTTATCGGCTCTCGGGAGACGGATTAGCAGTCAGTGTTTACTGAACAGCCAACTTTGTTATTATTGGAAAGGTCTTTGTCTCAACATTACATTGAACGAAACTAATTATACGCGATGATAAATAGGAGATATAACGTCATAAGTGTACTTGATTAGGTAATAACCGTAAACTGAACGCTACAAATATTCACTTATAATACCACAAGAGCTTCAAAATTATCGGGTATTTTCCGATAGGTTCGTTGCAAACAAATGAAGGAGTCAAGTTTTTCAGGTTAAAAAATAACGAGCGCGAAGCGCGAGTGATTTTTCCTGAAAAACTTGACGACTTTATTTGTTTGCAGGGAACCTTGAGGGAAATGCCAGATAATTATGAAGCTCGTGTGGTATTCGGGAGATTATTTTTCCGTCCCAAATGTCGGCCACAACCTGTCAGTTTGACGTAGCAACGACCAGAGAAAATATTCAAAAAATTTTCAGTATAATACCATGTAGGTTGTACCACGTGACGTCGAATGGTGCAATTCTATTGGTCGATATTTGGGTCGGAAAAATAATCTTCTTTATGCCATCACAATGGTCTGAAAGAATTATGGCGTTGGAAAGTAAAATGTACTTAAAAGTTTAAGAACTTACATTAAGCAGGCAATCCTACATTCCGTCGGATTAAGTATCAAACTGTATTCCTCATTAAGTTTGGTCTTCTTATCATTGATTGATGCTACTTCCTACAGTTTCCTCATCTCGCTGTATCATCCTGAAGGACTGTGGAGTTCAGTGAGCTGCGCTGATACCACACTTATTAATTAGCGTTATCTTTTGCACGATTATTAGTTCAGAAGACAATACCAACCGCTAAGATAATCATGTAATATTCACTAGCGCGGGAAAGTGATGTTATCTGATTTTGAGAATCATTTGACGGCACTAAAGATTTTGATACGGGGACTAGAAACCCGCTTAGGTAATTTTGTTTTTGGATAGGAAATATCGATCATCTGGTATAATATCTTCAGACAATAAGTTTCACCGGTAGATAATAATTTAAGTATATAATAGTTAATAAATTAAAGCTATTTCAACGCTACCTATATCACACGATCTTAAGAGCCGTCATATTAATTTAGATATTTGGGTCAAAGACGGACTTAGTCGATAATTGTGTAATGCAGCACTCACTCGACGGTGTCGACCCTTATCGTGCGCAGTCGGCTAAATGGACATTTTAGTGGCCTTTTTGTGAAACTGTTTGTGTTTCGCTGCTCGTCGAGATAAAGCCGAGATGCTGTCTATTTAGATTTAAAGATTGCTTACGCTTCGTTATTATCTCGCGGAAGTTGTAACAGCTAACAGAAGGAGATTGTTTACATTTATAACAGTGCACTCGACAGATAAGCGGAAAAAACAATGTTAATTGCTTTCGGCCCTTCTTAATGGAAAATATTGTAAACTAAAGTTGAGAGTTTTTCTTCTAAAGATAACAGAGATTATGTAAACGCAGCATGAATAAAAATAAGCAGGAAAGATGAACGCAAAATGCCAAAACCGCAGAACATTAACAAAAGTTCGTAAACAAAATAACTTGATCTCAAAAAACAATCTCCCGGAAAAATGTCCAAGAAGTTGAATGAGTCATTACCTCGAGGAGTAATCGAAAAAGAGCGGAAGCGTCCGTAAATGAAAACATTAATCGAATTTTCTGGTTCTAATCGAGAAGTCGGAACTCATAAAGCAAGTTCAAGTCCCTTGTTCCTGTCGCCGGCAGCCGCGCTACACTCGGATTAACGAAAAATTCTTAATTTTCTCCTTTCGAAAGCAATAATCGGCCGTTTGGCCCGCTCGCTGAAATTAATTTCGATTTTATAAGGTCCACGTCGCTATTGTTGGAAACTTTCCAGACGAACGTATCTACTGGGAGTACCGGGACGCTGCTATTGGGAAACATGTTTGACAGCAATGAATTCCCTTGTTTGGAATCAATAAAAACGTTCTCGGATTGTAAATAAACATAAAAACTTTGGCGCCTATTACTCAATTCATTTATACTTAGTTCTGATGAAAATAAAAAGTTTTATCGAATTCTGAATCATATTTGACGGGTTGCTGAAGTTCTTCAGATTTATGATTACAATAACAGAACTCAAATACTTTTGTTGATGATTGAAATTCACGAATCCCTTGTGTTCAATGTTATTTTCTCTATATTTACAGAGAATAGTTTGCGTAGTAAAATTGATATCACTGATAATTTCAAACTTTCTATTTCAACCATAATATATAGAGTATATTTTTAACTGTATAGCAAAACTTATTAACACGATCTATATGTAGCGAAGTCACATAAACACGCATATTTAAATGATTTTCAAAACTATTTACAGAGGTTATTTCAATGATCGATATTCGACGTTAGGTAGGACATTATCAAGTTGCCGTAGAACATTTCTGATAATTTTATCCCTTACACGGACTTTATAGTACCTATATATATGCACAATTAGTTTTAAAATAACGGTAAGTAAAATCGAAGTTTAATATATTATGTATTCTTTATTACTTCAATAATGCTTGATTCAGCTATTATTACAAAAAGAAAGTTATCTATAATCCACTTACCAGCCTCAGCGGCTAGTGGCTCCAGCACCACTCCGTCCTTGAACCATCGGGAGACGCTGACGTGGTTCCTCACGATGGACGGCACGGTGCAGGTGAGGAGTGCCGCCCCGCCCGCCACGCCGTGAGACGACTGCACCCGCACGTCCCACGGGATGTCCATTACTGGAAGATAAGAAAATGGTTAGAGGATGCTGGTGGAGAAGTAGCAATGTAATGTGATGGAAGGAAGGTAGGTTTACATAAAAAGCCTAAAAAGGAACATGATGGGCTCGCTGCTAACCCATCATTGATGATTTTCCATAAAAAAGTAGGAATATTTTGATCATTGTAAAATGCTGTGTAAAACAGAATGACGTCCAGCGATGTTTTATGGACGTTTTTGAATACCACAGTGTGTACGAAAATTGAGAAAAAAGTTTTATCTCATCGTTTTTTTTAATATCAGCACAACCATGGTGAGTTTTACTGCTCAATTAATTGTTAAACTATTTATTATGAAAATATTGCATGTGATAAAGTGCTGCCAAAATTTTCATCATAATTGCCTCATTTGTAAAAACAATCCTGATAATAAACCAAACAGAATCGGTAATTAATGTCTGGGAACAGCCGATCAGTTCATTAGCGTCATACATGTGTGTGTGTGTGTTACGTCACAACCAATACACGATGCAGGTTAGGTTACGTAACCGAGTACACAGAATTGTTGTAATTACTGAGATATGCCAGAATCTAGGACAAATGAGATGCTCTTAGCTAAGCAAACAATGGAGTTCGAAAATAGGGGTTGGTTACTTAGATTAGTTCTCGAATGCTTAATTGGTTTTTGAACCTCGTAGCTGGCTAGCTCGAAGACTAAAAACATTATTTTTAAGATGACAATATTCGCTACGTTTCAACTGTATGATGGTAAAAGCTACAACAAAGGTTCAGCCTAACACACTTATGGGCAAGTGTTGTCGCGTTACGTCACAAACGCAAACTCTATCAGCATAATCCTTTGATAGCTCTCATAGATCAGTGTGTCACTCATTATCCGACGCCCCCCCCACCCCCACCCGTACCGCTTCCCCTCCCCCCGTAATGATGACATGACATCGAGTGACGTCATTAATTAAACGCGGCCCACGTCCAGTGGAATTGGGTTAGCGGTTACTGCATGCATCAATTATGTGTAGTTTGGACGCCCATTGTACGGTAGGCTTCCGAGTTTACGTAGGACCTAGTTACTTTATTGTTTAATAGTTCATAATGGCCTACGGTGTTGTTTGGTGGTGAATAGAAATACTTTGGAAGTTTAGAATGGTAATGGCAAATAAAATATTTTTGATAATTTTTGTTATCGATTGATAAGTGATGTCATTAGTGTTGACAAACGTCAACACTAACTTTCTTAAAAAAGACGTTTATATGACGACACGCAATCTAACAAAAATTAAGTTTCATTGAAAAATATATTGTTGTTTTAAATAAAAAGTTTTAGTAAAATTTTATGAATTGTTTGAAGGAATATATTCTCTATTTATTAAGTAACATATTCTTACCATAAATTAAACACATTTACTTGTATGATATTTTAACGCGAAACACTTGTTTCTTTATAAATAAACTGGATAAACATTAGTCAAAAAAATAAATTGATCTAACAAAAGAAATACCACTTGTTTTTACAAAAATAAATAAAATAGTTCTAGCAGCTGACAGAGGTCCTAAACCCTGAAAATAAATATTTATATCTGTTTGGAGAGCAGGAATATTAGTCACGTATCAACAAGAAAGTTTAGCCTCGTTGCCGGAAACAAGACAGATGGCTCTCACCTCATAACTGACGGAGTTGTTTCTCACCAAAATTAAATGATAAAAACGTATTTACTATTCCTTACTTATGATTTCTCGTAAATAACACTAAATTTGACATTATCGGATTCAGCAATAAGTACTAGAATCTGCACAACTCGTTTGACTTTAGGATACTTTAGAAAGGCGATTATAAAGTTCTACATTATGTAACAGAGTCTAAGTTAAGATAAGATTCATTTATTTATAAACACGAGTAAACATACATAAGCAAGCAAGATCCCAAGCATGCAATAGAGTCATTACCACATTGCCATATTCGATGAAAAAAAATCTTGGTCGGACCATTTAATGTCGAAAATTCTTGGTTAATTTGCAAAACAAATAATAAAGTACGATGTTAGTATTACTAGCTATTTTGTGTGACTCAATAATATCAAACTCTTTAGCAAAAAGTATCGCTGATACGATTATGTAGTAAATAATAAAAATAGTTTTCTCAAATCAATCTTACTTTATGAACAGACATACATATCAAGCTGTTAGAATATTGTTTTGCTGCTATATGTATATCTTTAGTACTTATAGATGTTTGTTTACTGCAATAAAAGGTACAAAGAAGTGTTAACGTTTGCTTTGAAGTGGTATTAGAAAAATCTGTAACAGTGTGTAATCGGATTGCTCCGGCGGTTCCTACTAATCCAATTATAAGGCTGGAGGTGAGGCGGCGCGCCGGGAATTCTGTTTTGCTGTCTGTCCCGACTTCAGTCGTCATACAGATGTTAGTTCCTTTTGGTTTTGGTTCTCTCACCAATATTTTTGATAGGTATCTGATTTTAAAGTACGGTACGTAGTACTAATTTCCCACAAGTTACATACTCTGAAACATTTAAGTATGTTAGGTAATTCTGATCATCAAATAACAGTACCTATTGTTGATCTGACTTAATAAGTAAAAATAACAAAAATATATTATGTAGTATTGCATTGTTTACAAGATTCAAAATCGCAGCAGCATCAAACTGCCACAACTCAAGGAAACAGATAAGACATTATCTCACCGTCTGTCAGTCAGGCTATAATCAGCTTACCCCCATTCGTCGTCAGCAGTGCGGAAACCATGAAATTAATTAAAACTCCAAATTGAAACAGAAGCGAGATGCGTGGGCGAGGTGACAGCAATCAGGTAGCACATTAGTGGAGGATCCCAGGAATTACCCTCCTCATGCCGTGGGTGCCAAGAGATGTGACACACAATTATTTATACTGTGTTTCGACAATTTCTTGCTGAAAAGGCATTTGCTTGTTGTTGTTTGGCTTTGATTTACTGATAATCTGTAAGTGTTTATCAGTTTTAAAACTGTACATCTTAGTTTTTACATCAGTTCTTTGGCCTCAAGCAATGCATTTCTATCTGTAAAAGTTAAATAGTATTCCATCCGACGACATCAGCTGTTACCTACTGCGATTAGTAGTATTAAAATACTTATTTAAGTACAAAAACTTGTGTCAACGTTTCCCTTAAGCCAGCACCATCACTCACATGCCCAATTAAGGCCACATAAACATAGCAGTCAGTCAAAAATAATAAGATGTCACGGCCAACTCGCGGGAGATCCGGCGGTAATGAAATCCGCGGCGAGTCCGCCTTGAATAATAAACATCCACCGGACTGTGATTTCCCTCGCCGCCGATGGTTGCAAACAAAATGTTGCTTAACTGAAGCATTAGTCTGTCAAGCAAATGAGTATGATACTGTATCGCGCCAGCCAATTATCGCTGCGGTGGAACTTCCAGCTGTTTCGTTTTACGAGGTAGATCTCTGGGCGGTCGTTACGAACAGTATCTACATACAGCGGTGGAAGATACAATTCAAATTGTCTGTTCTGTATTAAGGTGCGTTATAAACTTGATGTATGGACTGGTGAATGATGCTATTAGAATATGTTGGTGTATTAACTACATTTAATGTGATTTATCGTTTGATAATTGATGTTTAGGATATTTTTTTAAAGAAGACGAATATTCAATTTTCGATGACCGACACCTATAGAAAAATGAATTTCGGGACCTTTTGGCAACAGTAGTTGAATTTTTTCCCCATAAAAATTGTATTTATAGGTATGATATACAAACATCACAATTATAGAAATGATTTGTCCTCGTAGTCGACATAAAAGCTTACGACTTAAAAATATATTTTCTGATCGCGTGCACCTTTTTATCTCGGGCCAGTCAAAGTAAGTACTATGACTTTTATGGATAAAGGAAAAGGGTGAAGATGGAATTATTTCTTACGAAAACAGATGCTTCAAAACGACTTTCATCCGTGAAATGAGCAAGGAATCTGCTACAAGGACCCATCCATTGATTGGATTACGAATTGTGGAAACGAGTGTTAATCTTTTTCTAACCGAGTTTGAATAAACATTGAAATGCCGCCAGAAAAAACGAACAGATTTGAAATTGGAATTTTCTCTAATCGGCTCTTCGCGATTTATTCTTACCGGATAAAAATTCAATACTTAATTTCCTGAATGGGCGCTTGTGAAATCGGTTTCTTTAATTAATTTCTTTTTGTGCGACATCAAAGCCGCCTAGTTGTTTGTAAATTAAAAACGTGTTTTCTGCCGTGCTCCGAGGATTTACTCCATAAACAAACTCGATTAATTTTTGTATAAGAAATAAATAGGTTTTATAAGACCAGTTTTCTTCCTGTAAAGGAGCAACGTTATTTTTAATTATTCATAATATTTATTGGGTTCTGTTTCGGGAAAACAATTGGGCTTAAGGATATTGAATTTGTGGTGGGCGGAGAGACGCTAGCACGGTGAAGGCGTTTACTTGTACATGTTTTATTTCAAGATATGTGAGCCGGCGATTATAAGAGGTTTTAAGAAAATATATTACGGCTATTAGCAACTGTGTCTAAACTTACAAAGAGAGTACGTACATGACATGTACTATACGTTATAAAGATATTTCCATAATATGAAAGCTATGCATATATCCATGCCTCGCCCCTATAATCTTATGGGTTTGTAAACGTTTATAGCGCAGTCCCCCTCACTTACCGCGGGTACTCCATTACGATACGGGGCCATTAAGGTTGCTAACGATAAAAGTTCTATTAGAAAACGCTTAGCTATTTGTGGATAATGCGCGAAATAACTACGGAATATTGCTCGGCACAACTTAAACAATTCTTGATAATGGTTGGTTAAGTAACTAAGTTATAAATTATCGTGCTGCCATCGAATTTAAACAAGTAATTTTAAGTTTAAACTGCTATAGAAGATATCTTATTTTCGAATCAGGCTTCGTCGATTACTAAAACATTCAGAATTGGAAATAGTTTAAGTTCTCATTTGTATGTAATAGTATTGTTCCCGCATAACGATCAGAAACCCATAACCACCTCATACATATTCAAACACTATACAAACGAAATCCCAAAAGGTTTGCTCATATTTTTACGACATGGCGACGCGTAGCTGCATACAAATACTATAATAATATCTACAAAAGCCGAAATAAGGTGCTATACAGACAATAGTAGGTTTTACCTCAAAACTCGGCGGACATCGTAATGTATGTAAAGCGAGCAGCAATAAGGAACATCTGGCGGGGCATTACAGCGGACCGTCGACTTTCCGACTAATTAACTTTTCTCGAGGAAATGTTACAAAAACTCCACTTAACATTCTAATCACATTTTTTTCAGTGAAGAATAAATTTGGTTAAGTTCAATACGAAGTTGAAATGTGCGGTCAGTGAGTTAGGACTGGTTTACAGATGCTTTTTTCTCGTAACAATAACTTGGTAATGGCTGTTTCGGAATTGTTTATTACCTGCCCTTTGGTTGGAACTTCGCGGAATAATAAATTGTATTATGAATACATGTATTACTTTTGTGAACTGTTTTTGGCATTTTCGTTTCAGTCATAACAAACTTTTGCGTTTAATAATTTGTTTGCTGCTAGGTATATGGCTACCAGATATTCTACCTAAGTACATCATTATTACCTACTAATGTTGTATTAATGTTTAATACTCTCTCGTATACTACACAACATTACTAACCACTGCAGCTGCTTTATGTGAATGACATCAAAATGTGATCAGCATTCCTCCACTAGCTTATAATTTATTTCACTGGGTTTCTATGAAACGTTTACAGCCATTGATTAAATCAAATCAAATCTCTTTATTTTCAGGCTGCATTGGCCCATAGAAGACAACTATTACATAGCATAGAGAACAGGAGAGGAAAAATGATAGGACACCTTATACGTCACGACGATTTTATAAAAAACATCGTGGAAGGGAAAGTCGAAGGAAAGAGGGGAAGGGGTCGTCCAAGGTACAGCTACATCAAGCAAATTAAAGAGAAGGTGAATGTTGTGACGTATAAGGAAGTTCAGGAGTTGGCGCTAGATAGGCGTAAATGGAAGGAGCTGCACCGACAAGAGCTGGGCTCTTAAATTGAAGAGAGAGAGAGAGAGATTGGCCCATAGGTATACCATATACCTTAAAGACTAACATACATATTATATTATACAAACAGTGTATATTAAAAAAAACTTAAATCTATGTTAGTAACACTAGTACAACAACAATTAAAGTAAACGAGGCTCTTACAGAGTTGCTAGTTCACTTTTAAGGTATAACAGCATTTTCATCAAGTAGATAGGTTTCACAATTACAATTCACACATTGCCTTATACTCGTAAAACTAGGGCAGTCTCATTAAATCCTTACTCTCATACAATCTCGAAATGTCTCCTCTCTCCCCGCAGCGTGACTCCGCCACACACAACTACACACAGCTACACACAATCACACACACAGCTAGACAGGGCGCACATCGGCCCTCAGCCCTTACGTGACAGTTGCTTAGTGCGCACACCCTTCAGGCCACGGAACAAAAGCCCTTTTTACTGAACAGCTGGAGGGCCATTAATTCCACTCCCAGCAGAAGGACTTTTGGAAAACGCTCAACTTCATTTGTTTAGTCCCAGTTATAAAGCGGGATTATGTTTTGTGTAATTTCAATAAAGTCCCAAGTTTAGAGCGCTTTGATTTCATCATCATCATCATCATCATCTCAGCCATAGGACGTCCACTGCTGAACATAGGCCTCCCCCTTTGATCTCCACAGATACCTGTTGGAAGCGACCTGCATCCAGCGTCTTCCGGCGACCTTTATAAGGTCGTCTGTCCACCTCGCTGGTGGACGTCCTACGCTGCGCTTGCTAGTCCGTGGTCTCCACTCCAGCACTTTTCGGCCCCATCGGCCATCTGCTCTGCGAGCAATATGGCCTGCCCATTGCCACTTCAGCTTGCTAATCCGGTGGGCTATATCGGTGACTTTGGTTCGTCTACGGATCTCCTCATTTCGGATTCGATCACGTAGAGAAACACCGAGCATAGCCCTCTCCATAGCTCGTTGAGCGACTTTGAGCTTTGAGATGAGGCCGATAGTGAGAGACCACGTTTCGGTGCCGTAAGTCATCACTGGTAACACACATTGGTTGAAGACTTTCGTCTTGAGGCACTGAGGTATGTCGGACGAAAAGACATTGCGTAGTTTCCCGAACGCTGCCCAGCCGAGTTGGATTCGGCGGTTGACCTCTTTCTCGAAGTTGGACCTACCTAATTGGACTACTTGTCCTAGGTAGATATATGAGTCAACAACTTCGAGTACCGAGCTTCCAACAGAGACTGGGGTGGGCTCAACATGGACATTTGACATAATTTTCGTCTTGTCCATGTTCATTTTCAGGCCCACCCGTTGTGAAACTCGGTCGAGGCCCTCGAGCATCATACTGAGTTCCTCCATCGACTTTGCCATGACTACGATATCGTCGGCAAACCGAAGGTGAGTGATGTATTCGCCGTTGATGTTGATGCCAAGTCCTTGCCATTCCAGGAGCTTGAAGGCGTCTTCCATTGCGGCGGTAAATAGTTTCGGGGAGATAACGTCCCCCTGTCTTACGCCTCTTCTCAATGGAATCGGCTTTGTGCTATGCTCCTGTACTCGGACCGACATGGTGGCGTTATCATACAAACACTTCAACACCTCGATGTACCGATAGTCAATATGGCATCGTTGGAGTGACTCAAGTACCGCCCATGTTTCCACCGAATCGAAGGCTTTCTCATAGTCCACAAACGCTAAGCATAATGGCAAGTTATACTCCTCGGTCTTCTGTATAACTTGCCGCAGCGTATGGATGTGGTCTATGGTACTAAAGCCTCTTCGGAAACCGGCTTGTTCGGGAGGCTGGAAGTCATCAAGCCTGTGTTCGAGACGGTTCGTGATAACCCTTGAAAACAGCTTATAAACATGGCTTAGAAGTGTGATGGGTCTGTAGTTCTTCAATAGGCTGTTGTCACCTTTTTTGAAGAACAACACCACCCCACCCCGGCTCCATGCTTCAGGCGTTTTGCCCTCGGACAGGACGGAGTTAAAGAGCTTCTGGAGGACTTTAAGTACCGGTGTTCCACCCGCTCTCAGAAGCTCTGAAGTGATTCCGTCCTCACCCGGCGCCTTGTTGTTCTTAAGCTGCTTCAGGGCCATCCTAATCTCGTACAGACTGATGTCCGGGATATCTTCGGTATAATGTCGGGACAGCTTGGCTCTTGTATCTCCTGCCAAGTTGTCAACGGACTTTGCGACCGAAGTGTATAACTGTCCATAGAACCTCTCGATCTCGCCTAAAACCTCTGCCTTGGTCGACGCTATGCTGCCATCCTCCCGTTTCAGCTTAGTCATCTGGCTTTGCCCAATAGACTTGTCCTTTGCGAACACTTTGGAGCCTTGGTTTCGCTGTATGGTCTCTTTAACACGATTCGTATTAAAGAGACGCAGATCGTGTCGCAAGGACTTGGATATTCGTCTATTGAGCTGCCTATATGACTTCGCATCGTGGGAAGACTGCAACTGTAGCAAGCGTCGTTCAGCCATGAGGTTTAAGGTTTGATCGGTTAATTTTTGAGGTCTATCTTTACGACAGGGTCTAAAAAACTTAGACCCTACCGTGCGGACAGTTTCCACTAGTCCGTCGTTGATCTCGTCCACTGACACTAGGTTCTCGAGGCAAGCAAAGCGATTAGAGAGCTCGAGTTGAAAGCTTTCCGGGTTTTGAATATGGGACCGAGTAGGTCGGAGCGTAGACTTCATCAGACTGGACCTTTCAAGTTTAACATTGATATTCAGCGAGGCTCTTACGATTCGGTGATCGCTACCGGTTTTTACCCTGTTGATCACAGAGACATCACTGAATATCCGTTTCTTGTCGGTCATGAAGAAGTCTATCTCGTTTCTCGTGAAACCATCGGGACTCAACCAGGTCCATTTCCTGTGAGGCGGCTTCTGGAAGAAAGAGTTCATCATGAAGAATTCCTCTTTCTCCAGAAAGTCGGCCAGCCTCTGTCCCCTAGGGTTCCGTTGCCCATATCCAAATTGCCCCACTCTCAACTCATCACCACTTTTCTTGCCCAACCTAGCGTTAAAGTCCCCCATAACAACAGTGAAGTGGGTTTTGGAACTATGTATGGCCCTACTTACGTCCTCATACATAGTCTCCACCTCATCATCGGAGTGTGACGAGGTCGGTGCGTATACCTGAATGACCTTCAGCGAATATCTTTCAGATATTCTGAGTATTAGGTATATCACCCTGTTCGACACACTGTCGATGGTTGTTATGTTGTTTACGAGGGACCTGTGAACGAGAAACCCGACACCACCTTGGGACTTTTGGTCGCCCTCCCGGTAGTAGAGCAAGTTACCAGACTTCAGGGTTACGGTGTCCTCTCCCTCTCTACGGACTTCGCATAACCCTATAATGTCCCAATGCAACTTGCTCAACTCCTCTTCCAGCTCGCAGATCCTTTCGTCAGTCCTCAATGTGCGTATGTTGTGTGTTACCAGGGCCAGTCGTCGTGGGGGTGGGTAGCTGGATCTCTTCCGGAGATTCTTAGCACCCCCTGCTCCGCCGTTACCTTGACCGCTACCCGCGCCAGGGATAGCGGAGCTGCCGGGGACTGGGGGCCTGGTTTCTGTGTCTATCATTTGGGGGGTATTTGCCGTTAATCGCCACGCTTGGCAGGCGGGTTGGCGATCGCAGTGAGGGTGTGCAGTACGCGGAGGACGCTGCTGCCCGACCTCCGGTTTGTCCCTTAGTCGCCTTTTACGACACCCACGGGATGATTTGGGGGGAGCGCAATTCTAAGCCGGCGTCCCACGGCTTTGATTTACTAAACCATTATTCGGATATCATTTCAGTAGTGTCAATAAAATTGTTCTCAAACGACCCAAAGATTGTTCATTACATTCGTTCCTGAGATATTAATTTGAATAGCATTCAGGTTTTCGTTTGCTCTCTTCTGTAACAGATGTTTAATATAAAGATTTTGCTTGCTTTAAAAGACCTTTAGGTTGCTGAGGTAATTAAAATTAATTAAATATTCGTTACGGTATCTCTAAGCTCCAGACATGAATTAGAGAGGTTTGCTTGAAAGAACTGCTTTAGTTAGACGAACTTAAATAAGGTTGGCAATAAAACGTAATTAAAACTGCTTTCGCGTTTATATTAAGCTTTTTGTTGCCTAAATATTCAATATACTCTGAAAGAATCCGGCAGTGAAATCGGCACACACGACAAAACAGCGTTCAATCTCCGCTGGTTGGCGTAAAGCGGGGCTTACACCGTATCGCTATAGTGGCCGGGTATTGTTCGCGGAGCAAAAAGAGCCGTCGAGTGGTCGTCGAGATACCGCGAGTGGCAAATCGGCTGATACAAGAGCGGCCGATAAGTGTTGCGAGAAAGCTGACGATGGAGATTGTGTACCGGCGCGGCCGACCGTGTTGTGCACAAGTAATGGTTATAGCTGATGGATTTTCTACACTGATTAGTGATTGAGTGTGATGAATTACTGTAGTAGTATATAGTTGTTTCTCGATATTAGTTGATCAATGAACAGTTCAAAGTTAATGCTTTGTGTTTCAAAAAATATGTTGAGCAAATCTTTAAATCTCCGAAGTGGCAATATTTCCACTAACAAAACATTTGTAAATTTTTCGCCATACGAGTTAGGATCTACCCGCTTACCAACATAAGCCATTATCTCCATCCCATCAACAAAAAATCGACTGCTGACCCAAATCTCGATCCCGCCTAATTCCTATACCTTAACATCAAAAAAATCCCGACGAAAATTGGACTTTCAAGCACCGCCCGTATTTCGCGGGCCTTATTCCATTAACGGACCTTTTTCGCGCCTTGCACAAAGCGAGGATATTGAGGGGCACAGACCTCAATCTCGGAGGTTTACGGCGGCCCTCCAGACCTCCTCCATAAAGAATTGTATTTGCATTCCGAAGGCAGAGAGATTGATCCCGACTTTACCATGTCAATACTAGAGGTCAAGGGCTGCAATTTACAGCGGAATTAAAACCGTATTAGCTAGCGGTAAAGCTCTTATTTCAGTGATAAGTGATATAGGCCAGTGTTTGAGGATCATTTGTAGGCACTGGCTCTTAGCTCAAATGGTAATGTTCTTGAGAAAAAAAGGTGGACATTGTGGAATTTAAATTCTGAGTGAAAAGCTATTTGTTTCTATTTACACGATTTTAAGAAATTACGTTACCAATAAACGGAAATTATGCTCATAGTTATTAAAGCGCGCTCCGCGTCCGGCTTCTGTAGCTAAACTTAAGCGTCGTCTATCGCGTCCTGAACAAAGTTGCGCGTCATATCGCGAACAAGCCACAAGTCGGACAAAGTTGCGATGGCTGCAGGAATCGCTCGGCATCTCCGAGCTCCCCCGATGTCGCGACTTCGTTTCACATTCCCGTCACACGCGGTCCCTTCAGCCGTTAGATTGAATATAAACATACAAGTCACGTCGCTACGTGTTTTTCTACGCGACAAAGGAAGGTCCTAACCGTTTAGTGCACGTAATCAAATATATAAATTGAAGGGTGCTGATTCGATAATACTTCGGGAATTGTGTCGACTTTTTATAGGGAATCTCATGGGACGCTTATATGCGCTATAGTCGTTCGTAAAGCGATGGGGCGGGTGTAATGGCTTCTATAGTTTTGTGTTTTTTCGATGGTTCTATTTTCCTTATATATAACGTTATAACATGGCGATTTAAGTTGTGTTTAAGTTTAGAAATCGAACTATAGTTTAACAGTAACGTTTAACGGCATTTGGACAATATTTTTCAATCAGTAGGTATGCGTCGTTTACATGAACAGATTAACATACACATCCATGACAGCAAACAAACTTCTCGTAAATATTAAATTCCATTACGGAGTCCACTGGTGTTTTTTTCATCGGCATCTATAATCGTTGAGCTGGATAGCCGGCAATGTAATGTTAAACAAAACAACTGGGATAGCTTTGAGCAACACGTCCTGAATACATTAGTACATCTTATAGTACGCTTTGCTATCGACTTCACTTATTCAGCATTCTTATAGCGATTTCTGCCTCGTTGGTCTAGTGGTCGCAAGCGCGGCCGCTGTACCCGAGGTCTCGGGTTCGATTCCCGGGTCGGGCCGAAATCGCTTTGTGGGTTTTCTTAAACTTTCACAAAGCAGCCCGTAGTCTGGAAGTTGGTGATTGATTCACCAGTGCATCGGAGAGCATGTAAATGTCGGTCCTGCGCTTGATCTCTTTCCGGTCGTGTCGGATTGCCGTCCCATCGGGTTATGAGAGTGAAGGAATAGGGAGTGCACCTGTGTCTGCGCAAATGCTCGTGCACTATAATATGTCCTGCGCAGCTGGCTGATCTCCTTAAATGAGAACAGCCGCCGTGGCCGAAATCGGCCGTGGACGCTATTATTATAACGATTTCTACTTATTAAATATATTATTTACACTACATTGTCACTGAAATAATAAAGTTTAGTGCGATGTTTGTTTATTTAAAGATGAAAAATAACACCACTATTTCTCTTTTTTGTCAGTTTTATTTCATTAAATCACCGGGTATCTCTTTTCTATCAAGAAGTTTCAACTTCCTCTGTGGAACCTTGATCCCTGTCGGAAATTAAACAATAAAGTTTTTCAGGAGAAACACAATTTACCGGGGATGTGGCTCTAAACTTGCTTAAGTGCTTATTGCCAGAAAAACCCCGCTAATGGAATAGAGAGTGACGTCATGATGGCGTGATGACATAGACTAAGCAGATTAATAGTGCCTATTATTTTGAGTGGGATTTATATTTTCGACAAATATCTGTTTGAAATACTCCTTAGAGAAAGCAAATCAAAGAAAATGATAAATATAAAATAACAATAAATAGTAATACAGCCTTTATGTAACAGGCAATAATCCTAATACTAGCAATCCAGATTTGCCGAAACAGATTTAAATTATGCATGTGTGAAGTCATCAAGTTGGGATTGAGTGAAATTACATAGGTATAGATCGAGTCGAGCGCGGTGTCACGTCTGCCGCATAATCTGTGCGGTGAGATTTCGCGGAGCGTTCGGCGCGCTCGGCGTCAGATTACACGCATTGTGGAGTGACGGCAAGAGACGCTGACTTTATAGGATTAACACAAGTAGTTCTATACTGGAGTCTTCTGTTTGAATATTGAAAACACATTAAAATGACCTCATATTGTGATCAAGTTATAGAGTATCACATAGATTTATAACGCATCTAATACTTTTTCTTCTACACTATGACTATGGCTTCCATGATTAAGACGCCCCTTAACAACAAAATAAAAACATTCAGACCTTAATTTTCTTTGTTCACCTACTGTCTCAACATTATATTTCACTTTCACTAACAAAGAAAGTCGTGACCTCAAACAAAAGGAACAAAAAAACGCAGCATTGAATAAAACATAGGAAATGTATCGCATGGCATCCATGCGGCCGACCGCAAGCGACCTACATGTCTCTAAGCATAGCCGCATGATTTGTTGCGAACAGCCTGCTAGCCGAACTGGGCTTGAACCTGTTAAATGTAATTGGGAAATTGTTTGTTTGTCTCACTTAACCAATGAAACTAAAGGATGATGGGCAATTTTGTATGAACCCTGGCCTGATAACCAATAAAGTTCTAATGTATATTAGATTATTGCTTATACCCTACAGTTACTGAAATAACACAGATCATGTCAAGAATCGACCGGAAATAAGTACAGTCGGGCACAAAAGAGTTATACTTTTTGCACCCATTTTTTTTAGTTAAAATAAAATCTATAGTAGAAAAATGTATTGTATGATGTATTTTCGTCAACTTATCACTTATTTAAATAAGCCTAGGGTACACTATCAATAAAAATCGATCTTAACTAGGCATCATCGTTTTAATAGCATAACAAAACATTAAAACTTTTACTTCTACCACCGTATACTATTTCCATTATTGGAGATAGCATTTTCTCGTTCTGCGGCACCAGGATATTCGGCCCTGGGCTGTTGAATTATTAGAAAAGTAGCGACCCACCCCAGCTTCGCGCGGGAAAACAGTATTTCCTCACTGTTTAACGGATGTTATTAGACATACAAACCTTCCTCTTCAGTCACTCTATCTTTGAATATAATAATATATTTATATATTCAAAGTTATAATTAAGATTAAATAAAGATTATAATTAACAATGTTCCACCCAGGACAAAAATTGAAGTTTAGGGTATAAGCTATCATTTGATGTGCAAATGGATATTATTGGTTATGCCGGTTAGACTCACTGGAACGGCGGAATACGTACACCTTTTTTTTTATCGACGTTAAAAATCATCAAATGACCCCTCCCGCTGTGGGTTAGCAGCGGTGAGGGAGTGTCAGACTCTTACTGACTAAAAATCGTCGTGTTCCGTCGTAGGCCTTTTATGTACCAGGGCCGCGGTATCTCTTTCGAACAACCCGCAGCCCGAATACGTACACCTTACGTTGTGAATACGAACTGTTATTTTTTATGGACACATGCATCTTCTGTGACACGTCCTGACTGATATTGACAATAATATAATGCACTTAAACATCCCTCCCATACAAAATGTAGTGGTTCAAATCCATAGGCTGTCCTATGCTATCAAGTGTCATATCTTCGTTCTCCGGTGGTTTACAATGTTTTGCCCATAATAAAAAATGAAGCTTATGACATAAGCTATCATTTGATGTGCAAATGGTTTTTATTGGATATGCCGGTTAGACTCATCGGAATGGCGGAATACGTACACCATACGTTGTAAATACTACCTGCTAAATAATCTTTTTTTTTTATAAGCTTGGAAAATATGGGCACTGACACCTTGTGTGATACGTCCTGACTAATATGGACAATAATATAATGCACTTAAACATCCCTCCCATACAAAATGTAGTGGTTCAAATCCATAGGCTGTCCTATGCTATCAAGTGTCATATCTTCGTTCTCCGGTGGTTTACAATGTTTTGCCCATAATAAAAAATGAAGCTTATGACATAAGCTATCATTTGATGTGCAAATGGTTTTTATTGGATATGCCGGTTAGACTCATCGGAATGGCGGAATACGTACACCATACGTTGTAAATACTACCTGCTAAATAATCTTTTTTTTTTTCAATAAAATTGGAAAATATGGGCACAGATACCTTCTGTGACCCGTTCTGACAATTATTGACAATAATAATGCACTTAAACATCCCTCCCATACTCAATGAAGTGGTTCAAGTCCATGGGCTGTCCTATGCCATCAGGTGTCATATCTTCGTTCTCCGGTGGTTTACAATGTTTTGCCCATAATAAAAAATGAAGCTTAGGGTATAAGCTATCATTTGATATGCAAATGGTTTTTATTGGATATACCGGCCAATTTTACCCATCATCCTTTGAAGGACCCTGGATATACGTTTTACTAACTAATGTAAACGGGGTAATTTCTGCGGGATCCCGGTGAAACCGAAGGCAAATCTGTACTAATATTATAAAGATGAAGAGTTTGTTTGTTTGTTTGTTTGAACGCGCTAATCTCAGGAACTACTGGTCCGATTTGAAAATTTCTTTCAGTGTTAGATAGCCCATTTATCGAGGAAGGCTATAGGCTACTTTTTATCCCGGTACGGGAAGTCGTTCCCACGGGATGCGGGTGAAACCGCTGGCAGAAGCTAGTTTTAGATAAGTGAGGGGGTCGCAACAGATACCAGAAATTTGATATGCGTAAATAAAATAGATTTTGAGTTACAGGGGGGTCGAATTTGGCCCGAAATGGTTCGTGTAATATAACCCACGGCCGGTGTGTCGCTTTTTTTGCTCGAACTTGGCGGACACACTGCCGTGTGTCTAGATTTAAGAGAAAGTCATGAATATGAATAAAAACATAATACAATACAATACAATATATATATATGTCGGAGACGGTCAATAGTACGGACACTAAACGTCACGCAAGCGCGCCCTCTGGTGGCGTTTCCGGTGAAACAACATTTTGGCGCGCTTGGCAGAGTCGTGGTGGTCAGCGTGGCGTCCGCGGAGCTCAGTCTTCATCGAGTCTTGGTCGAGGCTTCGTCGAGTCTTCGTGTTGTCGCGTTACTGCCCTACGTCACGTCTAGTGTACCTAGTGTTATTGCCTAGTGTTGTAGTACCGTTGTAGATCCATATTGTAAAGTCTTTTGAAATTAAAGTGTAAAGGTTCTTCTAACCTAACAGACAGACATGTGTTGCTGGGGAGTTTGTTCCGCCACTTCTTCTCCCCAAGCCAAAACACATAGGAAGTGGCGAAGGGCGGGCGTTTTGGGGGATGTCTTTTGTTCTGACTAATTTGAATAAACGTTTGAGTTTTGAGTTTGTTTGACTTTATAGTTTGTTTGAGTTATCTCTTTGGTTGATTACCCTAACTGATGTCGGACGATAGTGCCATCCTGATGTTCCCTCCGACATCAGAAGTGGGATGTAATCCGAATGCCCACATGTGTTAGGGATTTGCCACGTGAAGATAAATTTCTACCCACTGAAAAAAAAAAAAAAAAAAAAAAAATAGAACGTCGATAATTTCAAATGTGAGTTTGTAGTAGAAGATTTATTAAGAATTTCAGCGAAGGTACAAGTATGGTAACCACGGTTATGGTAATGGTATCGTTTTCCATTGTTACATGTCAAGCTAGTTATTGAGGGTATGCTAGAAAATTAACCGAATTTTTCTTTTTTTTCATGTTTCAACGATGACGGTGGTTATTGTGCAATATGGCGACAAAATTACTGCGGAGCATTCCAGCTGCCTGCCAGGAGCCCAACGTGTCATCGTGAGGTCCGAGTGTTGGTGCTTGTGCATCTACGTGGCTTCACGTCCGCAAAAGCCTCGCTGTACTGAGCGCTACAGCGATGTGCGCATCGTCACGCACGTTGAGTGGAAACCCGGTGAGACCGATCCATTTTTGGTTTATTTTTGTGGTTATTTGTCATATGACATTTATAAACTTGAGAGGCAGTCTCGGTCTCGCTAATTAGTGTTGGTTATGAACTGCCTGGGTTCAAGGAGCATTCATTGCCACAAGCTTCCTTATAAAGCTGCTGTTAGGTTTGTTTTGATTCGAATGTGTCCAGGAGCTGACATAATGTTGACGTGACCTTCATGAATTGCATGGTTGGGAAAATCGTCAGTGAAATTAGATTTTTACCATGATGGCAATATTGTCATCATTGTTATGAAAATGTTGTGATAAAATTAACCAATTTCCGATTTCTTTTGCATGTGATAATCCCGTGAGCCTCTCCTGCTTCGATGCTGTGGTGTCCGCGAAGCGCGACGCCTGGCTTCTACTGCGCGACCGGATTTTAGCATGAACATACACGAGGCGCTATGCACAGAGATGTTAAGAGACGCCTGAATGATAAACCTGGTGAGATCAATCCAATTTTATTGTAGCTTGTCATTGTACATTGTGCTGTTTGACTAACTTGTTGGCCTAGTGGTCGCAAGCGTGACTGCTATATACGAAGTCTTGGGTTCGATTCCCGGGTCGCGACGAAATCGCTTTGTGGGTTTGAGAAACTTTCACAAAGCAGCCCTTAGTCTGGAAGTTGGTGATCAATTCACTCGTGCATTGGAGAGCACGTAAATGTCGGTTCTGACGTTAACGCAGTATCAGTGGCGGCAAGAAGCACTTTTAATGTGCAGGTGTTGGGGCACATTAGGCAGCATCGTTTGTGGTGCGGCACTACACCCCCATCTGCGGTCGTCAGCATAGCCTCTTGCATCTGCCGACTGGTGTACTTAGTCTGTTAGGGACTTCCATATAGGCCACGCTAATTGATAACTGACGGGAGTCGATCTACGGGTGGTATGAAATCGGGTGGATCAAGTTCTTTCCACCGTGTAACGCGACTACTCGTTGTTACTCGAGTTCACCTTTTTCTTGACATTCTCGCAGTTGGTGTTGTACGTCAGTGCCCTATCCAGGTTTACGCCCAGGGACCTTGGGCAGTTCATGTGCGCGATACGTACGCCTCTCCATGCGACATCTATCTCGTGGTTAGCCATGTGGTTGCGTAGTTGGGAGGCACAAGACGTGAGTTTTGGCAGGATTGGGTATTAGGGTGTTTTCCTTGTAGCAGCAGTCTCGTTCCTTCAGAGCCGCAGAGAGCCCGGTCTCAACCTCTTCAAACAATTTAGCCAGCATAGATATAGCTGAGGGTATTAGGTGGTTTCGGCTGATCGTTTGGTTATATTTGCTCTCAAACCATACAGTGCTTGATGGAGGCACTGTGTAGAATCACGATATGTGTTAGGATGTTGATCTGTGATTAATGAGGGTAGTAGGTTTTAATTAATGAAATCGTAGATGATGAAAGCTAGGTTCACAGGGTTGACATGTGTGTATGCTTGTGTGTTGCGCTTCAATCACAGGGTTGATTGACTGTTAAGTTGGAAGTCGCAGAGATGACTGCCGTTGAACACTTGTCACAGGGATGGCTGAAGTGTGTATCTTATGTTTGGTCACAGGGATTACCTGGTTTCTGTTTATCAATTAAAACCTCAAATTAGAATATTTCAGTTTTGCGTCATTTGATTGAATTGTGCATCAGACTATAGATTTTTGGTAAGGTGTTACGTTCACCTACTCGGTAATTTCGTTGCGTTAAGTTGTACCAATGATGGATACCGGGGTGACCTGGAAGAGACTCGTTGGCCTGTGTGACGGCATCGGGGTGACCAGAAAGAGACCCGTATACATCTGTGGTACAGTTGGTGTCATGTCACTGTAGTTGTGGTTGTGGTCCCTAGGAGGCCAGGATGGGCTGAGAGCTCGGCTAAGGGACACAACGGTCATGTGAAGTCTATCGAGTAGAAGGCGTTGATGTGAATGACAACCGTAGCTGTAATGATTTAGTAATTTACAAGTTCAGTCTGACTAGCAATTCGATCTTTCTTTGATTTCGTGCTTACGATTTAATGTATCTAGTTTCTTCATTTGAGTAGTGATTGCTATTCTTTAAATCTGTATCGTGTGTAGGTCTTACTATCTTACGTAACGAGAAGGTCAGTTGCTGACCCATATGTTGTCAATATTTGATCGGTTGCCTAAGCACTTTCTATTTGTGGCTTAACAGATATCATCATAGGTGAACCGAGCCTGGAGAACAGAACGAGATCTACTAGGCAAGCGGCGACCGAGATATGCTGCATTTCCCGTTTGCAGCGTCGTCCTTCCCCGGATTTGTCGTGGAGGCCGTGTGAGTTGCGGCAGGCCAGGACATCGCGTGTCATCGCATAAGGTGAAAGCCATCTATTATTAGACCTGATATATCTTGCCTTACCTAACAAACGTTGCATTGTAACTGTTGAGATTGATCAGACAAACTTGACGATAACTGAGTAGAAATTGTTTTAATCCTTTGAATTATTGAGCTGGTCCATAGTCGTGACTGATTTTGAGAAATAATTTGTGACTTGTATTATGTCACTTTAACTGTTTTAGATTATTTTCAATGCTTTCTTATTCTTTATTGTACACAAAATAAAATTTGATTTTAATTAAAAATCAATTTAAAGGTCAATAACGTCAATAAAACGTTCAAGTGCGTACTTGATGTGTGCGCACATGATAGGTTGCAAAAAATGCCGGAACATCAAAGTATCACTGATGAAATTGAGATAGAACGAAGTAGTTATGATATTGAGTGTTTAAGTTTGCATGATGATCGGACCGATATTCCATGACATGTGACAGATCTTGGGGACTGGCTCGCAGGGCCAATGTCCCATGACACGTGACTAGTGTGACTGATGAATGACTGAATGAATGACAGGAACCGGCCCTCTGGGTCGATGTTCCACGACGTGTGTTGACTGTGACTGACTTTCGTGTGTGCTCGCTGGGACGCTGTAGCACGGCATGGAGTCATGTTAAGAGCTGGCCTATCTTGGTTGTAGGTTCTGGTGACTCTAACTATGTCGCTTAGCACAGTCCAGTGGGACTTGACTATTTGACTTGGCCGCGAGGCGGCGTGTGTGGCCATGTGAGTTGGCGTTGTGTGTTGGCCACGAGGTGGCGTGTGGTGCCATCATCATCAGCCTATCGCAGTCCACTGCTGGACATAGGCCTCTCCAAGTGCACGCCACTGAGATCGATTTTCGGCTTCTCGCATCCAGCTCCTGCCAGCCGTCTTGCGCAAGTCATCACTCCACCGTGCCTGAGGACGTCCTACACTACGTTTACCGAGGCGTGGTCTCCACTCTAGAACTCGTTTACCCCAACGGTTATCGGTTCTTCGGCTAATATGGCCAGCCCACTGCCACTTCAGCTTGCTGATTCGGTGGGCTATGTCGATGACCTTGGTTCTCTGACGGATTACCTCATTTCTGATGCGATCCCTCAGAGAAATGCCGAGCATAGCCCTTTCCATAGCCCGCTGAGCGACTTTAAACTTGTGAACCAGCCGTACCGACAGTGTCCACGTTTCGGCTCCGTAAGTCATGACAGGTAGGACGCACTGATTGAAGACTTTTGTCTTTAGGCACTGTGGGATCGACGATGTTAGGACTCGACGTAGCTTCCCAAATGCAGCCCAACCCAACTGAATTCTCCTATTCACCTCGTCCTCAAAGTTGTTTCTACCTAACTGCAATGTCTGCCCGAGGTATACATATTTCCGAACAACTTCGAGAACGGCGCCGTGTATCGCAATCGGTTCCGGTAGAACATGTTCATTAAACATGACCTTGGTTTTGTCCAAGTTCATCCGTAGGCCGATGCGTAGAGAAGATTCAGCCAGGTCGTTCAGCATCTGTTGTAGGTCCTGCAGCGTTTCCGCCATGATGACGATATCGTCAGCAAATCGCAAGTGAGAGATGTGTTCGCCATTGATGTTGATGCCGCGTCCTTTCCAGTTCAGCGTCTTGAACATATCCTCCATTGCATTAGTGAATAGTTTCGGGGAAATAACATCCCCTTGTCTCACTCCTCGATGCAACGGTATGGGCCTTGTTTGCTGATTCTGTACTTGGACGGACATTGTAGCGGCTTCGTAGAGACATCTCATCACTTGGATGTATCGCCAATCTACTTGACAACGCTGCAGGGACTCCAGAACAGACCAGATTTCAACCGAGTCAAAGGCCTTCTCATAGTCCACAAATGCTAGACACAGGGGCTGATTATACTCTTCGGTCTTCTGTATAATCTGCCGCACTGTGTGGATGTGGTCTATGGTGCCGTATCCGCTCCGAAACCCAGCCTGCTCCGGTGGTTGGAATTCGTCGAGTCTTCGCGCAAGTCGGTTCGTGATCACTCTTGAGAACAGCTTATAGACGTGGCTTAGGAGGGAAATGGGTCGATAGTTCTTCAGCTGGGTTTTGTCTCCCTTTTTGAAGAACAGGACGACAACACTCCTACTCCACGCCTCTGGAGTTCTCCCTTCAAACAGGACGGCATTAAAAAGCTTCTGGAGCTCCCCCAGTAAGGGGTTTCCTCCTGCTTTTAATAGCTCTGTTGTAATGCCATCCTCGCCAGGGGCTTTTCCATTTTTGAGCTGTCTCAGAGCGATCTCGATTTCGCCACTGCTGACTTCTGGCAGGTCTTCGGTGAAATGGCGTGTTAATGTGGCTCTAGAATCCTCATTTCCGGGATCAGGTCGAGATGCATGCGATGCGTATAACCGGCCATAGAAATTTTCCACTTCCGAAAGGACTGCCGGCACCGAAGAAACGACTTCTCCACTTGTTGTGGTCAGCTTCGTCAAGTGGCTTCTTCCAAGAGATTGTACGAACACCTTTGACCCCCGATTCAGCTCAATTGCTCTTTCAATGGCAAGAGTATTGGAGCACCGGAGGTCGCGTCGTACGTGCTTGTTGATCTCTTGGTTTAGAGCCCGCTTAGCTGACGAAGTGACAGGCGGGTTTTCACGTCGTTTCTTCATAAGCCCTAATGTCTCTTCCGAAAGCTTTGATTTCTTGCCCTTACGCTGCATGTTACAGAATCTCGAACCTTCCTCCCTGAGGATCCGAACCACATATTCATGGTTCTGGTTAACGTCTGTTGTGGTTTCCACGGCGGCAAATCGGTTCTCCAGATTTGACTGGAACGTTTCAGATCCTGTCATGGTTCGGAGCAGTGTTGGTCGGAGCCTGGCCTTCATCAGACGGAAACGTTCGGCCTTGAAGTTGATATTCAGAGAGCCTCGGACAAGTCGGTGATCGCTCCCGGTATTAAACCTATTGATCACGGAGACGTCTCTGAATATGTGCTTCTTGTTCGTCATGATGAAGTCAATCTCATTTTTAGTCATAGTGTCGGGGCTTTGCCACGTCCACTTCCTTTGGGGCTGCTTTTTGAAAAAGGAGTTCATCAAAAATGCCGTGTAGCGACGGCTTAAGAATACATATGTCGCTACCCCTTCTTCCAGTGGGTGTCGTAGAAGTCGACTAATGGAGTCAAAAATGCACCGAACACCAGTGCGAGAGAAGGAAAACTCGAAAAAAACCCTCTATCAACCCGTCTGGCCAGCGTGATAGCAGTAGGCTAAATACCTCTATGAGCAGCACAAAAAAGCCACGGCCCCTAGTTCCCGGCAGTCCCGCTATTCCCGGTCACGGTGGCGACCGTGGTTACGGCGGGCCAGGGGGTGCGAAGAATCTCCGGGTTACGGGAGGCCACCAAACACAACTGACTCTTGCGACGTACAACGGCCGCACGCTACGGCTTGACTCGCATCTGGCGCAACTCGAGGTGGAACTTGGGAAGATTAGGTGGCACATATTAGGGTTATGTGAAGTTCGAAGAGAGGGGGAGGACACCATAACCCTCGAATCAGGTCACCTAATGTACTTCCGAGAGGGAGACCAACAATCCCAAGGTGGCGTTGGGTTTCTGGTTAATAAGTCCCTAGCTGATAACGTTGTGGAGGTGTCTAGTGTGTCGAACAGGGTAGCGTACCTTATCATAAAGCTCACCGACAGGTATAGCCTCAAGGTAGTGCAAGTGTACGCACCGACCTCGACACATTCAGACGAGATTGGTGCCATGAGAGTTGACATTGTGACTTGGCCGCGTGGCGGCGTGGACAGAGTTTGACGACTGAGAACAAGAGACAGAGTTTGACGATGGGGTGACATGTGGTTCGGAGTATGATGACAAAGGACATGTGGTCCGAGTGTGATGACTTAGATTATTGTAAGGTTCATGAAATAAACGAAGTGTAGCCATGGTCACATGTAGAGCTTAAATGTTTTGTTTTAAATTTATCAGTTTAGAGTTTATTGTCTCTTGTAAGAGGCAGTGATCAGTTTTACTTTGAGTTTCCTAATTTTCATTCTGAATTATTGTAATGAAACGATTATTTTCTTTCTTTTCATTGACCATTTTCCAATAAAATGTAGAGTTTGTTTTGTTGCTTGTGAGAGTTTAGTACTCTGTTGCTCTGGGTATAGCTTTTAAGAACTAGTTGTCACCTAGATTGTTTGTTAAAGACCTAATTGAGGCCATTTGAAGTTTGTTTAATTTCCTTGAGAGAAGTAAGAGCGTAAAACAAAGATCGAGAGTTACTGTTGTGGTCAGGAGTGGCCGAGGCTGTACTGTGCATACTGTGCTGTGTTTGTGTTGTTGCAGATTAAACCCACGAGGACGTGGGTCTACGCAGGATGGCCGTGTCGGAGACGGTCAATAGTACGGACACTAAACGTCACGCAAGCGCGCCCTCTGGTGGCGTTTCCGGTGAAACAACATTTTGGCGCGCTTGGCAGAGTCGTGGTGGTCAGCGTGGCGTCCGCGGAGCTCAGTCTTCATCGAGTCTTGGTCGAGGCTTCGTCGAGTCTTCGTGTTGTCGCGTTACTGCCCTACGTCACGTCTAGTGTACCTAGTGTTATTGCCTAGTGTTGTAGTACCGTTGTAGATCCATATTGTAAAGTCTTTTGAAATTAAAGTGTAAAGGTTCTTCTAACCTAACAGACAGACATGTGTTGCTGGGGAGTTTGTTCCGCCACTTCTTCTCCCCAAGCCAAAACACATAGGAAGTGGCGAAGGGCGGGCGTTTTGGGGGATGTCTTTTGTTCTGACTAATTTGAATAAACGTTTGAGTTTTGAGTTTGTTTGACTTTATAGTTTGTTTGAGTTATCTCTTTGGTTGATTACCCTAACTGATGTCGGACGATAGTGCCATCCTGATGTTCCCTCCGACATATATATATACACGATACATACACACACCGTTTTTATCCTCTAGAGCGGCAAAGTGATTTGAATTTAGAACATCGTGTGCAATACTCCATTTGTGACAATCTTGATAAGACTTTTCAAACAAATACATATTAAACAAATAAAATACTGCTTAAAATAATTTATTAATTAATGAAGTAATTTTTAGCATTGTTTTTACATAGATTTTTAACCTCGTTTCATTTTTAGGGTTCCGTAGCCAAAATGGCAAAAACGGAACCCTTATAGTTTCGTCATGTCCGTCTGTCCGTCTGTCCGTCTGTCCGTCTGTCACAGCCGATTTACTCGGAAACTATAAGTACTACAGTGATGAAATTTGATGGGAATATGTGTTGTATGAACCGCTACAAAAATATGACACTAAATAGTAAAAAAAAGAATTGGGGGTGGGGCCCCCCATACATGTAACTGAGGGATGAAATTTTTTTTTTCGATGTACATACCCGTGTGGGGTATCAATGGAAAGGTCTTTTAAAATGATATAAAGTTTTCTAAAAAACATTTTTCTTAAAGTGAACGGTTTTTGAGATATCAGCTCTCAAAGTCGTAAAAAGTATGTCCCCCCCCTCTATTTTTATAACTACGGGGTATAAAATTCTAAAAAAAATAGAGGTGATGCATGCTAATTAACTCTTTCAACGATTTTTGGTTTGATCAAAGTATCTCTTATAGTTTTTGAGATAGGTTGATTTAACTGTAATTTACGGAACCCTTCGTGCACGAGTCCGACTCGCACTTGGCCGGTTTTAAACTGAGTTTTCAAATAAATGAACTTTAATAGGTACCTACTTCTTTTTAATTTGATACTCATAGGTGTGCGCCATTTTGTTTTTCTGCATTTAGTAATTTCCTCGATGAAGTGGGATGAAATTATAATTTTTTACTGTTTCGAGGTCGATTTTAAACCTCATTACATTTTTAAACTGAGTTTTTGCATAAATAAATTTTAATAGGTACATCTTTTTAATTTGCCATGTGTGACGTGCGTGCCATTTTCTTTTTTTGAGTTTAGAAATTTCCTCGATGAGGTGGGATGAAAAGTTACGTCTTGCACTCGAGTGCAAAGATTTTTCACCTTGTGCTCTTTTGATTCCCTCGCTATCGCTCAGGATTCTAAAATTGAAACACTCGCTACGCTCGTGTCGCATCAAAATTGGGCCCGCGGTTAAAAAGCAACTTTGCACTCTTGTATAACAAATAACTATTCATGTATTTAGGTAATATGTGTGTAATGTGTGGAACTGGAAACATATTCATTCTTCTGTAATGTCTAGATTGAATTGAGTTTTATCGAATACATGACAGCTTGTTAAAAAAGCATAATAAGATAGGGTTGGTTGAATTCAAGCAATAGAATTAGTTGTATCTAGGCATGTGCACTTTGCCTCTTCTCGTTTTCTCTTCTCATCAAACATAATAATTACTCTATCACTTGAATGTTTGATGTACGTACAATTGATTAATTCACTTGTCAAAAGATCGTTGTTCCGTCGCAGTGCAGCTATGCGTCGCTGCGTTACGCGTTCTATGACGGCTTATGATTTACGAGACCCCCTTATTTTATATTTATGTGCTATAAACAACGTGCTTTATACGGGTTGTATGGACCAGAGTGTGTTTTATGGGAAGCCATTAATTTTTACAGCCTTTCAGCGTCAATCATTTGGTCATGGATGCTTTCTAATTACCTACTACATAATGAAACCAAAGGATGATGGGCAATTTTGTATGAACCCTGGCCTGATAACCAATAAAGTTCTAATGTATATTAGATTATTGCTTATACCCTACAGTTACTGAAATAACACAGATCATGTCAAGAATCGACTGGAAATAAGTACAGTCGGGCACAAAAGAGTTTTTGCACCCATTTTTTTTTAGTTAAAATAAAATCTATAGTAGAAAAATGTATTGTATGATGTATTTTCGTCAACTTATCACTTATTTAAATAAGCCTAGGGTACACTATCAACCGCCTGCATCACAAGGATCAACCCCTGCGCTCCGGCCATTATAAGGATCCATCCCCACTAGGGGGAGGAATGAGGGGCCTGCCGTAGGCGGGCAATCGCCGGTGGGGGACTGGATGCCATAGATTCCCAGACCCCCTCCACTCAGGCGAGGTCGGAGTGCCGCTGGGCCTTTTTAGTGGGTATACCGGGAACGTTTTTACCGGGGAGTCCCACATACCCCTCTTCCGTCCCCCGACGGGAAGGGGATGCGTAATAGCATTTTTAGCCCAGCGACAACAACAAAAAAAAAAAAAAAAAAAAAAAAAAGGGTACACTATCAATAAAAATCGGTCTTAACTAGGCATCATCGTTTTAATAGCATAACAAAACATTAAAACTTTTACTTCTACCACCGTATACTATTTCCATTATTGGAGATAGCATTTCCTCGTTCTGCGGCACCAGGATAGTCGGCCCTGGGTTGTTGAATTATTAGAAAAGTAGCGACCCACCCCAGCTTCGCGCGGGAAAACAGTATTTCCTCACTGTTTAACGGATGTTATTAGACATACAAACCTTCCTCTTCAGTCACTCTATCATATAATTATAATTAAGATTAAATAAAGATTATAATTAACAATGTTCCACCCAGGACAAAAATTGAAGTTTAGGGTATAAGCTATTATTTGATGTGCAAATGGATATTATTGGTTATGCCGGTTAGACTCACTGGAACGGCGGAATACGTACACTTTTTTTTTTATCGACGTTAAAAATCATCAAATGACCCCTCCCGCTGTGGGTTAGCAGCGGTGAGGGAGTGTCAGACTCTTACTGACTAAAAATCGTCGTGTTCCGTCGTAGGCCTTTTATGTACCAGGGTCGCGGTATCTCTTTCGAACAACCCGCAGCCCGAATACTACGTACACCTTACGTTGTGAATACGAACTGTTATTTTTTTTTTATGGACACATGCATCTTCTGTGACACGTCCTGACTGATATTGACAATAATATAATGCACTTAAACATCCCTCCCATATAGGGTTACCAGATGAAAAAATAAAAAGTCCGGAGAAAAGGCCTGATTTCCATGGAAAAGTCCTGAGATTTTCTACAGATGAGAATTTTCTCTCAAAAACGTATTATTATCGTTGTATACACTGCGGATCTTGCGCACGCGTTTTAATTCAATTGTTACCAAAAGAAGATTATTTTAAGTTTGTTTTAAATTAATACATAAGTATTGATTTTAACTACAATTGTTACCGAAAGAAGATTATTTTTAGTAGTTTAATAAGAGAGATCTTTAAAATGTAACCTGGTTTTTTATTCAAAATCCTGAGCTATCACTAGATTTGCTAAATCCGGCCGGAATCCTGAGAAGAGTCGAAAAATCCTGAAATCTCAGGACAAATCCTGAGATATGGTAACCCTACTCCCATACAAAATGTAGTGGTTCAAATCCATAGGCTGTCCTATGCTATCAAGTGTCATATCTTCGTTCTCCGGTGGTTTACAATGTTTTGCCCATAATAAAAAATGAAGCTTATGACATAAGCTATAATTTGATGTGCAAATGGTTTTTATTGGATATGCCGGTTAGACTCATCAGAATGGCGGAATACGTACACCATACGTTGTAAATACTACCTGCTAAATAATCTTTTTTTTTTATAAGCTTGGAAAATATGGGCACTGACACCTTGTGTGATACGTCCTGACCAATATGGACAATAATATAATGCACTTAAACATCCCTCCCATACAAAATGTAGTGGTTCAAATCCATAGGCTGTCCTATGCTATCAAGTGTCATATCTTCGTTCTCCGGTGGTTTACAATGTTTTGCCCATAATAAAAAATGAAGCTTATGGTATAAGCTATCATTTGATATGCAAACGGTTTTCATTGGTTATGCCGGTTAGACTCACCAGAACGGCGAAATACGTACACCATACGTTGTAAATACTACCTGCTAAATAATCTTTTTTTTTTCAATAAAATTGGAAAATATGGGCACAGATACCTTCTGTGACCCGTTCTGACAATTATTGACAATAATAATGCACTTAAACATCCCTCCCATACTCAATGAAGTGGTTCAAGTCCATGGGCTGTCCTATGCCATCAGGTGTCATATCTTCGTTCTCCGGTGGTTTACAATGTTTTGCCCATAATAAAAAATGAAGCTTAGGGTATAAGCTATCATTTGATATGCAAATGGTTTTTATTGGATATACCGGCCAATTTTACCCATCATCCTTTATTTTTATCCCTTATTGCATCCATTCTTTTACCCCTAATTATTGTAACATGTTCGTATAAAACCTCCTTTTCCTAGTGGCATTATAGTCTTTTGTCAACGCTTGTCAGTCCTGAACGTCATACTGTGTGAATACGATGCGTTTGCGGTCTTCACTATTTCTGTATACGCAACCGCATAACAAAACATAATAAGCGATCTTTTTATCGGTGCGCTTCTTATTTTTTTGCAAAATCCGTTGATATTTAAAAAAAAAAATAAAAACACGGTTTTACCACCCACCCTAAAACTTTTGGATTAATTGGATTTGTAATGACGTTTCATAGGTAGTCATGTATTGTCATCAGAACTCAGAGCGTGTGCAAAACTTCATCCTAATCGAAGACCGGGAAGTGGGTCACATTAAGATTCCAAGATTTTCTTACATGCATAGTTACAAGTGAAGCTAATTTAAGTGTGTTAGTAAAAATAAGGCTATGTGCACACTCACCTGCCTCAAGCCGCATGTCGCGCGACAGTATGGTGCCGGCGGCGCTGGCGGCGCGGCAGCGGTACACCGCCGCGTGCACGTCGCTGCGGTACTGCGCCGCGGAGAACGCACCCAGCCACAGCGTGCCGTTCGGTAATGCGCTCCTGTTGACAGTGTACACTAGGCTTTAGTATAAGCATAATAAGTAATCAAGAGGCAAAATTCGATGGCAACTTTGTATGTGACGCTCACTTCTTATGATTCAAACTCAAAAATATTTATTCAAATTAGGCTGATAAATCAGCACTTTTCGAACGTCAAAAACAAAAGACAGCCCCCAAAACGCCCAATTATTTTTATAATTTAGAACCCCAAAAAGAACATCGATGTATTGAGATCGATATCGATGCCCACAATTTTTTGGAAAAGGATCCCAGTTACTCATTTTTCGAATGTAAAATCAAACAAATAAATGTGCATGTTTGTTCAAGCACCTTATTTAAGAATAGTAAACCCCAATCATTTTGCGGAATATTTCCTAATGAGCTGAATTGATACACATTTAATTAACCGATAGTTATAGTAGAATTTAGGCGTAGCCTGCTTCAAATATTAAAACGAGTGTCTTAGTCGTTCCTCGGCTCTATTATTATTATCCTTTTTAGCTCTATTAAACGCGTGATAGAGGCGTATACATCATTTCTGTTCACTAGGAATTATTGAGCAAAGTTGGTTCCAAAAACTGCACAAGATGGCGTTGAATGTGGAGAGGGCATTTTCTGAATCGCGGCGTTAAGATTCTCCGTCGTTGAATGGCATTGCTCTACAATGTTTCTTCTCTTCACTCAGGAACGTACACCAATTTGTGATTAATAATTTTTGAAAACCCCTTGCTGAAGAGCACTGGTCTCCTCCTTAAAGAACTTTTCTGTCTGCAACTACTTACCTAGCTTCTATCATACTGTGCCCCGGTTCGCCTAATCGCTGCCCAATTTGTCTTCCCGCACCCGCTACGGTCTTACGGTATAGCCATACGGTGGTGCCAACCGCCACACCATCAGTCACTATCCGCACTAGCGGAAAGTTCTCGTCAATACGAAGAATACAAGCCCAAACACAATAAAACATACTGTTGCGGAGTTCCCTCAACTTTCCCTCGTCTCCATCATCAGGTTAGCTCTAAACCTTCATGGCCTTACTACAAAAACTTAACCACCTGTTTTACACTTGTCTAAAAAAATTGTGGCTGCAAAATGAACCATATGTCAACGTCATAATTTGTCATCTTTTTAGACAAGTCTTAAACTGACTTTTAAAAGTTTTTGTGGTAAGACGGTCAATGTTTTATCGTGTTATCAGACATACATCTGTATCGAACATCGCAGGATTTGATTTGTAACCGCACGTGCACATAAACAGCCAACCTCTGGATTGTCGTGACTAATCTAGTTAAAAGTTTAGAATTGGAAACTTAAGAAGCATTGCGTGTTGAGCAGTAAGAAACATACTGGTGGTACAATATCGTCACCTGTTGCAGCTGCTTCTGTTTAACTTAATATAAAACTTATGCGGGCTAGTTGTGAACATGTTCTCCGATCCAGTCGCTTGTTATTACGTAAACTAACTATCTAAGGATCTCGATATCTTTTTAAGAACATCTGTGTTTTAAATAATAACATTGTCACTGAGGTCTGTGCAAACGATTCGCTGAACAACTTTCATATGGTGCAAATGACAACGCATCATTAATAAATTATCGTAATATTGACGATGGATTATTACAAACATTTTCCCGAATATGTAACAAAACAGATAGTTGATAGATTGATCCGTGGGAAACTACCCTTTGATGTTATCCTGAATTACAACGTCGATTTAACTGTAACCACAATGGTAACGCTATAACATATTTCATCACAAAATATATTATTAAACTCATTTAAAATGATGAAGGTAATATACCCGTTGGACAAATTGTAAGTAATTATATTGTTCGTATGTAGGTATATAATGTACGTGGATTAGAATTTTGTTAATAGCTCGATGATCACGAGCTATGTATTATATTGAAATTTAATTAATTTGCTTTGTTAAACGCAGTTATATGTACAAGTATGAATTTTATAATAAAAATTATGTCACACGGGCAGTTTCATGATAAAATAATGTGCACACATACCTACATACAGTTTTACACTCTGAAAATCAGTACTATAAAGTATATGCATAAGCACAAAAGCCAGAAATTAAAAGCCTAAATTCTAAGTATTAGTAAAATGAACTTACCGCTAAATATAACACCGTCATGAACGACTTGTCAACTTTACCGCTCTTTTACGGTCAAAATCTACATTTTACAATAAAAAGGCTTAATTCTGTTAACGATGGACCCTCCTTCACGGACCGGCGCCCATTATGACACGAATGAAAAGAATTTCAAAAAATATTTGTAAAAGGAACTATTTTCTAAACGTTAAAGTTAAGATTTCCTGCAAGTTATCTCCTTTGAAGTATCGCGGCTGTTGGGAACAATGTCGCCGACTTCAGTCAACAAACTAACTGTTACTTACTTGTTATAGTTCGCTTTGACTTTGTTTCATAAATATAGAAAGTTGTACCGTGATTGCTCGGTAAACACTTATAAGTTCTTGTTATAGGAAAATGCAACATTAGTTTGGATTGTGTAAATTTTAAGAATGTAGTTCTGACCTTTTTTATAAGCCAAGACTTTCATATAGTAGAGCCTTTTAGACCCAATACGAAAAATAACTTATTTAAGGCTTTTCACTCGTTTGAACCTAAAACTCGTTTCTAAGCCCGCCATACAAAATTTACGAGAGATAAAAAAGGTTATTCCGTACCGGGTCAGGTGGAGGTTCCTCAATCATGGGTTTAACGGCTCTCATCGACTTTTGAGTTCCAAAAGAGTTACGATAGACCTTATTTTACGTAATAACTTGCGATCAGTTAGCCTCACTGCGGTACGCTTACTCATAAAAGGTGTCATCAATGTTTATAGGTTTCATGTTAAGCTTCGACCCATATCGTTATTTTACATTTCACAAAATTGAGCTTCATGCTGTATACCGTATTTCACCCTCGGAATTATTTAATTAGAGCAAAAACTTCACGAAAAGATTTATTTACGTAAGTTTATGTAGAGTAAGAGTTATTATTAATTAAATAATCCGCAGTCAACTCAACCGCATTGTATATCAAATCAACTCAGATGCAGACTCATCCTGGCTTGACTCGAAGATTGCTTTTATTTGTTTACTAGATGTGTCATGCCGAGCACAGTATTCATAAAATCTAAGCAACCTTATCCATTGAGATCATGATGGCGTAAGATACAATTATATTGTAATCTCTTTACAAAATTGATCTACGAAGCAGTTCCGAAATAACTAAAGTCAGTCAGTAATTATTCCAAAGATTCTTTTCAACACTTCAAATTCAAAACGATTTTTCTTAGCGGCCTTCAAACACAGTCCTATTCATAGTGTCCACAAGTCCAAACTTTTCATTGAATAATCTCTTTGAATACAAATGACAAGTTGAAACAAAACACTCACTTTTGTGACCGTCTTCGTAATTAATCACGCAGATACTGTTCCTTTCCATTCCGATTCAATTCCTTGGCGTTTTTGAATAAGAAAATCTTTTTAATAGAATCCGCGGGTTTGTGAATAAGATAAATGAGCCACGATTTTTGGTTTGGATAAAAAATGTCGGTGAATGTAAGAAAAATAACGTTTGAATGGAAGTCGGGTCGGACTGTGGTTCGCGCCATTTATAACCGTCGCGTTTAAAACGATAGTGTACGTTATGCTCGCCCGCCATAGATCCAGCGCTAGATTTATTGCAGCTCTTAAATTTTGATCTTATTAAAAATATTCCTGTAGGAAAAGTTATTCCGTTTTGGAGTAAATCAAATAAAAGTTAATGGCTGTTAAAGTATAAAACGGCTTGAACCCATCGCCTCTTATTGATATTGATTAACGTTACTTAGTCGACTACGCGGGAAATATTCATTACGCGCTCAAATATTTAATTAGTATAAAACATTACTTCACTAAACAAGATAGTAGGAAAATATTATTTGATTGTATAAGCTCAAGTAACTCTTCAAATATAATGTCACAATCTCAGATAAAAAGTCTTCTATAATTATTAGAAATAGAATATCTTCGTTCGCAACTAATTTATTCCTTGAATATTATTCACAATAGCCGTCCAAATCCACCCGTTTATTACCGAATTCCCCAAAAGGAATTGACAATATTTTCAATTCCCAATTTGCGTCAATTGTAAGCATTTCCAGCCGATATTGATAAAATCGAACACTAATGATGTTGAATTTTATTTCTGAAACATATTTCTGAGAAATTGTGAAGATTTATATCTGTTAAGTCTTCCTTACTTTATAACGACAAAAAAACTAAGAGCTGTTCTATAAAGCTTATAAGCTCGCTTTAAGCTGAATTAATTAACAAGCAATTAACACGAGCAGAGTTAATAGTTGAGTGATAGAGAGCGCACTCGTATCGCGCTGGGTTTATTTAACATTATTGGCGTCGAGAGCGTCATCAATTACCAATTACACTAATTTCAAAATGGATTTCATTTAATTTTGACCATTAATTTATATATCACTCTGATTGTTAATTTGACTAAGAGCGCGCGCACACTACAGAGAATTAGTCGGCCGATAGATGATTTTTGCTCATAAATCAGTATGAAGGTGAATGGAAGTACAAACGTACAACGATTAGGTATTTGTTCGGTTTCAGACCGTCTAAAAAGTGATTGAATTCACGATTTTCAAAAAAAAAATATTTTTCCCACCAGGGTCCAACTAAATAGTCTACAGTGTACGCGCAGGCCAAAGACATAGACTAGGAGATATTGAACCACAAAATATGGCCAAGATATAATTCTAAATGTACTAAAACAGTTGTAGGTCAAGTGTGTAGTAACATAAGTGTGTGTATGTCATTCTCCCGGCGCAGGAGTCGTGAGCCGCCAATAAGAGTGGGGTCACAATAAAATAATCATGGCGGTGTTTACGTGACTTATACCGCATGAATATTGCATGGACACGGAATATGTCGCGAGAACGGAGCTACGAATCAAGGTGGATATGATAGAAGAACTGAAATGGAAATCTTAAATCAATTTAAATGTACACGAAAATTTATTTTGACTGAAAAAAAACACAATTAAGTAAATTACGTAGGCGAAAGGGCACCGGGCGATGCAAATTAACACGAATGAACAGTAACCAATATAGAAGCGATTATAAGTTCCAGGAACATTTGTACATATAAGTACATAGTTTTTTGAAATACTAATCATCAAATATTTGAAATATATAATTTCATATCTGTCTTGATTCGTCAATGAAGGTCTCGCTAGTATCGCTCACGATGCGACTTTTTATGTGTCACGTAACGTTCGTGTGACGAATGTATGCGGTTTTCATTACGCTGTCAGCATTTGCTAACATTCAGTAGGTACCCACAATACTCGGTATTGCCGTGTCCCTGAATAACTTGGAAAGCCTCCACAGCGCTCATATTGAGCTGTTCCTCACATTGTTCAATTGTTTTTTGAGCAGAGCAAAAACAAAAGGAGTGGGTTGCATTCAAATCTGTATTTGCGTTAGAACCTAGTTGTGGGTGAAATATCTCCGACAGTTTCATTCAATTATCAACTAATTAATAGGTCAAGAAAGTTATTTTGAACTTTCTCAACAACTTAACTTTTCTTTGAATGAGGTTAAACTGTTTATTTTTGTGGTGTTCTCGTTCATTTAAATCAATATTTTAAATTCAAATTATGAACATTTTATAGGTATAACTTAACTTGACTATAAACCAAAATAGCTATTTTAATTAAGATATTCGTCCACTTAACGTCTAGATCCTGCCTAAAATAGTTTGTAAAGGTTACTTATCTCCCACCATCACCATTACATAACTAAGCTGTATATAAATGAAAGCGCAGACATACAGGGTGCTACTAATGACGTGCCGCATGTGAGCCGCGCCGCGCCGCGTCGCGCCGACACCGATACACCGATACTGGAATATTCCACATAAGGCCCAAAACATACGAACGCTGTAATGATACTAATAACACATGTTCATGAGAGCCTAACGTATTATTATCATGTACTAGTCACCAGTTGATGGGAAAATAATTCACTGAATTCGGAAAATGATGATAATTTTCAGCCTAAATTAGTGGAGTGATTGATGATGGGGATAACTATTTATTTTCAATTTTAAAGTCATTATATATAAATAATGTGCGCCGACCCCAAACAAAATTAGGATAAGGACAGGAGGATGATGATGATGATATTTAATACATAACACGAACAGAAAAAACTGAACGAACTTACAAGGTAAAATGTTCTTTAACTTAAATACATTTGCAGATAGTTCTGCAACTAGTTTCTATTGCATTTGCTTTAAGAAACATTGTTTAAATAAAGAGATACACAAATGTGTAGGTATATTCAGAGTTATAAAATCTTGTAAACTCTACAGACTAAACAGAAGATAAATTCTCGAGGAGTGACGTGAAGCGCAGCACTTCTGCTTAACATTAAGTACATCCCAATTAGTGCGCGTCAAAGTAACCGAGACTTACTGTCACTAACGCTCCGGAGGCTTTGATACACACGCTGACTAGCTCAAACTGCGAGCTTTGCTAATCATTTACATACGACACACACCTGGCATATCACCAAAATGCCGCATTGTTTAGCGAATTTCCAGTCGGAACTCCAGCGAAAACTTTCAAGTCTAATACCATAATTTGTGTATAGCTGATACGGTCGCTCTCAATTTTAATTCCCGTTTAAAAGTTGCTGTCTACACGCTACGAAAATTGCTACGCCGTAGTAGCCTACTACGCCTATTCGTAGCAAGTCGTTATTTTCCTACGGGTTTTAGGTTGCTGAGTCGTCATTACGCAAGTACATTTTTGTTATTGTTTTTTTACGTTTTGTGTAGTTGTAATAAACTTACCATAAGTCTAATCTAGACATTGCTAAGATTCTCTAAATATTTATGCTAATTTAATCCATTTATTCAGCCAACAATTTGTCAGGAAGGCATAACAATAATAGTGTTTACCAATTCATATATACGTAAGCTGTGATCCTTGTATATTTGCAATTGTAATTCGCTTGAGAAGGGGAAATAAAATCTGATGTACATCCTAATCGTATGTCGGTAATACATGAATAATTCAGAGCGGAATATTGAATACGGCACGACGCCCGAGTTTGCGTTACAACGGAATTAAGGGATTAGACGACCGGAATTAGGATCCTTCTTCAGTGTTCAGGAGCCTGTACATTCGGAGATAGTTTAATAAATGGGTTCGCAGCTTAACGGGTATCATAAGATAGTGGACTTGATTTGTAGGTACTATCCACTACCACTATTATGCCATTGTCTCATATAATGTTTCATCAGTCGCTAATAGATTATGAATGTTGCTGTGACAATTCGAATAGATCATGTTATCTTTATTTATTTTTTTCATCTTAGAAACAGACACTGCTGGGCACAGGCCTCCTCTCACACGGAGAAGGATTGAGCATTAATCACCACGCTTGCTCAAAAAAAAAAAAAGGCTGTAACAGTAACAGTAACAGAAACAGACAGATAGAAGTCGTGGTGGCCTTGTGGGAAAAGGACCAGCCTCTCAAGTATGAGGGCGCGGGTTCCATCCCAGATCAGGCAAGTACCAATGCAACTTTTCTAAGTTTGTATGTACTTTCTAAGTATATCTTAGACACCATTGACTGTGTTTCGGATGGCACGTTAAACTGTAGGTCCCGGCTGTCATTGAACATCCTTGGAAGTCGTTACGGGTAGTCAGAAGCCAGTAAGTCTGACACCAGTCTAACCAAGGGGTATCGGGTTGCCCGAGTAACTGGGTTGAGGAGGTCAGATAGGCAGTCGCTTCTTGTAAAGCACTGGTACTCAGCTGAATCCGGTTAGACTGGAAGCCGACCCCAACATGGTTGGGAAAAAGGCTTGGAGGATGATGATGATCTTAGAAACAGACACTTTTATACATAAGTACTTTAATACTATTTTGACACACGACACACGTCATCCTACTGTCATCCTACTAGACCTGAGACCTGACACACAAGAGGCTCATCATCCTCAGGTCTTAGGCCTCATCAAGGCGAGTTATCCTCTTGAAGTGAGTCTGACAGTGTGGAGGTGTGACGAGCGTTAGGCGCACATACATATATGAAGATGCGTTATTAATATACGTGAATTAAGAATGTTCATTAATGCTCAATTAAAGTTGTGCCCTTGTATTTCTATCTTCTATTAAATATAGCTTGTAGAATGTTATTTCGTAGGTCATTAAGCTAAAGTTACATTTTGTCATGAAACGTGGTTTTTAAGTAGTTCTTTGAAATATTGAAATAACTATCCATATTTTCATGAACTTTGAAACAAACAGAAGTTTGTGTGCACAAATGTGTACTAGCCCCTTAAGTCTCAGTAAACAAAGCCTACAATTCGTCGAAACTATAAAATAAATAAAACATATTTGACCCTTCACATACAAAGTCAAAACACCGGCCTTTATTCAGATCGTCCCGAAAGTTGTTAATGCGGCGTGACGGCTCGCCCGCACACATTCATCAGGGGTATCAATCGCTGTAACGAGGGCGAGGCGGCCCGGCAACGTGCGACGACGTGTGGCAATGTGTGGCAATGTGCGGCAACGTGTAGGCAACCCCCAGCAGCCCGCACGGCGCCGGCGCCCGCAAATATTTGACGGATCTCGGGCAAAGCGTGTTTGTTAGGCGACCAAGTTTGATGACCGACGATTGGTTATCGGTATTGTGAGATTGTGTTTGAGTAGCCAATGTTTACTAAAAAGAATGATATACAAAGTGAGAGGAGGATGAGCGTAACTACATATTAAAATATATTTATAACGTTCCTAGAAGTATTGAAATTTATAATAACTTCTTTACAGTACCTACATGCACATAAATAAGGACTGAAATCATCATCATCATCCTCCTGCCCTTATCCCAATTTTATTTGGGGTCGGCGCAGCATGTTTTCTCCTTCCATACTCTTCTATCTGCTGTCATCTCACAAGTAACATTCTTTCTTACCATATCTACTTTCACACAATCCATCCATCGTTTCTTTGGTCATCCTCTTCCACTTTATCCGTCCACATTCATACTCATCATCAAATAAGGACTGAAATGTTTTTAATATTTTGTATAATTCTTTGGTTGATTTGGAGGCGTTTGTGACTTGCACCATCGTGGAACAGTTCCGATACACATAATGCAGGTAGTGCGTAGGACTCACTGAGGAGGCCGGTTTTACGAGCGGACCCAAAGGGCCGATTGTTTGCTCGACAAGCGCACACGAAACAATTCTATGTAAAGCCAACATTATTAATATTAGCAGGAGTTTATCGAGTGTACACCCGGCTTAGTACGTCAGCGTTTACGATAATCCCGAGATTATTGTATGCCTTCAAGGTTGTCGAGTGTTGCGACAACTTGATCTTAGTTTATATTCTTTGTTTGTGTTTTGAAGCACACGTACTTATGAAAATCACCCGTCTGAAATGTTGAGATGTCGGATAACGTGTACTGAAAATATTTAAATTGTTCTGTGCTTACAGTAGTATATGTAAATCAAAATGAGATATAAAGTGAATATTTTTGTAAAATGTATTTCCAATAAAATATCCGCAGACTGGTAAAGGTTACGAGTAAAATAATAAAACACATTTTCAGTTATCCTATGTGAAATGGGATTGCTAAAATGGCACTACACGTATGGTGCAAAAGGTTTCCAGAACTGACGCCCACGTACATTGTACTTCAAATCAAATAAGTTAGTTTAGGCGGAAATAAATGACTGTAATCCTACTAAGATTATAAACGCGAAAGTTTGTATGTATGGATGTATGGATGTTTGTTACTCTTTCACGCAAAAACTACTGAATGGATTTTAATGAAACTTTACAATAATATAGCTTATACATCAGAATAACACATAGGCTACAATTTGTAAACATATTGTTCGAAATACTAAACCTGCGCAGACGACGTCGCGGGCACCAGCTAGTCTATAATAAAAATAGCGGTTATTTGCCAAGCCCACGTGTACCGGTGAAATAAATTCCTATTTATAAAAGTTTTGAAATAACACATACAATGATAAGAGAGGATCATACACCTTTAATACCGAATGGAAAGAGATAATAATGAAGCTTTGAGTTTCGTTAACGACCTTTAAAAACCAGATACATATTTCGAAAAATTGAAAATAGCGATATTTATTGGACGGAAAATTAAATATTTCAACAAAATTAATATTTGTGTTTCACATATAAGATATTTTTAAAACCATTTACAATTTATGTATGAAAAAGTAGGTACATTTAATATACATTTATATTTACAAAGTGAAATTCTTTTTGAATGCGAACAATTTGGCCACGGACAAAGGAATGTCGACGCTGAAACGAGGGGTTGCTACCGCAAGACATTATTTTTAACAAACCCAAATCTGGTGCCGAGCCCTGGCCACTTCATAGCAATCAACCTACTCACACACACACAGAACACCTTTCAACATTGACGTCTTTTACCCACACTAAGATTACTTTTGTTTATGCTAACATCCACCACACGTTCATGTCTTCAAACGTGTCTCAGTGTACCTCACTGATATCCTGTAAACTCTTTCAGTGTGTGTTCCTAAACGGTCACCTTTCGAAAATGTTGCGTGTGTGTGAGTGGCATTCCTCGCATCACAAGTACGAAATGAGACACGGACGGTTATCCTCCGATGCCTTTTGTCCGCACAATTTTCCATCAGGCTCCCTGGGGTACACCCACCATTACGTAGGTACTAGGATAACGACTGCAAACACTTGCAAAGTATTTCAGACACTGCCTCGTAATGAAAAGCAACCCACCTTCATAAAAAAGATTAGTTTGAACGCTAATTTTAATGGAGAAATATCTTTTGTTGGTACAACAATATTTCTAGATTACGTGACAACGTTTGCAAAGCAGTCGAGAGATAAGAAAAAGTAAAAGAATTTTAACTAAGGTTTGGCGGAGGACAATATTGTGATTATTTGGCCTTGTGTTCTTTTATTACGAATACAATTATGCATAAAACGCGGAGATAAGCAATTTATAGGAGAGAAAGTAACCGGAGTAGAAAAAGGACTGTGAAGCAAACCATGGATAATAACATGTTTAAAACCGGAGATGGTTTTATACTTAGACGCGGATTTGTGACTCATAAAGTAGCAAAATACAAAATTGCAGCAGAGAATAAAGCGTAATGCAATAAAATCTTTTCTCATAGAAAAATCAAAGTGGAAATCCTTTTATTACGCTCGCGAAGTTTCTCAGTTTTACAGCAGTTCAGTGGCGATTTTCATTACTTCGACTATTGCTCACGACTTTCTAAGACTGCTGAGCAAATCACGTTTACATAATAATCGACAATACTTATAGTCCCACGCCGCATCAACAATGAGGAAGTATTAAGGTTGAGGTTTTTTTTCAGTAGGTACGTGTAAGTTTGTAAATGTAAAAACCATCATACATCCCAATATTAACTAGTTTATAAGTAAGTAGTAACAACACAAACCTATCATCAACAGCCTCGAGCAGACCAGTGAACAAACATTCCCTCATACAAGTTATATTGCGTCTCAAAAACTCGGCGTCACAGTAATTTAAATGTAAGCAAATAACAAACGAAGCCCGCATGAATTACACGCAGGAACAAATTTCACAACTGAAATTAAGGCTCGGCACACAGAATAAAAGTTAAATTAGAGGTCCAAACAATCGCTGTCTGTCTATAGCGACTCGACGCTAGGAGTTATGTCTCGCTACTCAATGGAGATGCATTCATTTGGAGTTGGAGATTGTATGAATTTGCTAATTACTTTATTTCACATGAACTAAAGCTATTTCTAATTTGATAGAGTTCATTAGGGAGATCAATTTGAACTAAAGTTGCTCATCGAAATATTTGAAAATCAAATGGCAACTTGTCTGGAATTAAAGTTCATTCATTAGGCAAAGTTTATCACAACTTAGCTTAAACATTAAAGCTTAAACGATAACACAAATTGATCTCGTACTTTCCAGGATTACCTCGAACACAAAGTTGTTGATGATTTTACATAGGTATTGTAAATAGCCCAAGGATTAGCCGAACTAAGTCCACGACGCGCCGCCGGAGCCTCTCACTACGTAAATGGGTAATATTTAGAGAACAATGTTTACTCGCTATAGCAACTAATGAGAGTACCTACTATAACTTTTCTAATAAACGGCCACGTGCAGGTAAATTTTCACTGTAAATGAACATAGTGAGAAGTCGTAAAAATGCGCTTTGAAATGTTGTGAATGCTTAGAATGGGTCACACGTTCATGATTTAATGTTTAGTTTAATAAGTAAATTTAAAAAAAAATGTGTTTTCATCCGTACTTTCATGACGTAGAAAGGCATACACGAATTCATTAAATAAACACACATAGGTACTACTTGTATTTTATTATCACAAAATAAAATAATCAAATAATACGAGAAACAAGTGTACTGTAAACTAAAATACCGACAGCCGACATTCGTAATATTCCATAGTAAAACTTTGTTTAGTGGTTTATAAACATAAACTCAAAATACGCGAAAACTTTTAACTATATTCGCGGAATGTTCGCGAAACTTCACAGGCAAGGTTTAGTACAGTGCTCAACAGTCGGGAAGATACTTTTGACTCCAGTACATGTGAATATTTTGTATCTACTGTGAGATGTACCCAAGCAGTTAATGCTGTCTACAGAAAAGCAGCTCAGTCACAATTATTAGTTAAAGCAATGATAGACACAACAAATAAATGTGTTCATATCTTATTAAAAACGAAAAATCGCTATTATGTTATTTGAAATCAAGTACGTAGAATAAAGATTTTCATTTTCATTTTAGATAAAAGTAATGTATGAAGGCATACACATATCATATGACAGTGCATGCAGATACGTATATTTTTTGTGGAAGGATTTCAAAAAGCTGAGGTCAAGTAACGTGGGGCAGGAACAAATGTATTGGGCCGGAAGAGTGACGGTGTTGCACAGTTTTTCCAAAACTGAATTCCTAGCGCATACGTCGAATTTCAGCGGACTTTTGGAGTTAATTAAAAAAATGTTTGGAGAATATCTATCTATATTTGGCTTGATTAGCTAATTAGTTTAATAATAGTTGTAAACGGAATTAGCGTCGTATATAAAGGAGCTTATAATCTATTCGGACGGCGTTCAAATGAAACAAGCGAACAGCAATCGGTTATCAGTCGCCGGCGCGTGACAGAGATATATGAGGCCAGTGACGTCACGGGACACACTCGTGTTATATTAATGACGTCACAAGTTATACGCGCTACTGCTATGATTGATCGTCCGACCCACTGCCGCTAATTTGTTCCTAGACTTGCTTTAAATTGTATCATCGTTATATCATGTCATACTTCTTGTTTTATGGTATAAAGAATTGGAGTAAAATATAATGAGTATAATATGTATGTATATATGTCGCTATTTCCGTGGAAGATGGGTAGGACTTTAGTGCGGAACGCGACCCGCGTCGACACTCTTGCGCCATCCCATCTTCCTAGAACTGCGTGTTGTGTTGGCTCCGTCGCTTCACAAGCAGAGGACCTCAAACGGCGCAAATATAGTACCCTTATCGGGAATTACATGTTTGAGCCGTTTGGGGTTGAAACTCTCGGGCCGTGGGGTCTGAGTGCTCACGCGCTTGCGAAGGAAATTTCTAAGCGCCTTGTTGACACTTCTCGTGACCCAAGGGCTGGCTTTTATTTCGCCCAACGATTAAGCATTGCCATTCAACGTGGCGATGCAGCCAGCCTTTTGGGTACACTGCCGGGTGATATTTTTAATTTTTTATGTAAATATAGATTTAGTTTATTTTAAAATATAATGTACTTACAGATTTTATTGAAAAATAAACATTCTGGATGTATACCTTTAAAGATATGAAACTCTTTATTTGTACAAAAAAATCGAATTACATTTTGCAGGCATAAAGCCAATACTCAACTATTGTAAACAAATAATACTATGGAACAAAACAGTATCTGGCCAGTCAGGACTGCTGACGAAGAGGTTTGGGATCGCATGCAGACAATATCATAACGTTACTACATAAGTAGATACTAGAGTGCTCCCTAAGCCAGCCGAGCAAGAACCGACCCGTGGGACTGTTGCGACAATACGCTTATTATGGCACCTAATTGAGGAATATCTATTCAGTAATTAGACTTCAAGAATGATGGAAAGATACCGATAGTTCTGAAATGATTTCAAAGAAGTCGATATTTTTGGCAGTAGCATCTGTGTGAAATTCAAATAATTCAAAATGGCGCTCGGAAAAAAGCGTGGAACATTGAATGTCGTGTGACGTCACAGCACAGCACTGTCCGGCGCGCGTCCGGCGTCTGCACCGATAATTGTGCACACGCGTCACCGGACGCCAATTTTCATGTAAATTGTAAAAATTCATCCGACGATCGAACCGAACAGACTTACTGTCGACAAAGAGCCGCGGCTGCAGCATGCGAGCTATGGGTGCTATCGGCTCATATCGTAGAAATATTGATGACTAGTACACACCAGCTGATTGTTTTTTCGGTTGAATGTGCAATTGGCTTTGTTTCATGTTCCAGTATTTACACTGACAACTGTACTGCGAAAATATTCAATCATTACTTTGTTATGTCGAGCTAACCAATTTTCAATTTTCGTTTTTATTTTCTCGCGTTAAAATAACGAGTAAGTCAAACTTACTCGTTTAATATTGTTGAATTTTGAAATGGATTTCAATGGAGCATACACGATAATGTGATAAGATGCGGGATCATCGATAATACTCACTTTAAGCTGAGAGAGATTCGTCTGACGAGACTAAGCCCTTATGTTGAAAGATTTTCACAAACCTACGATAAATAAATCGTCAAGTAAAAGATACTATTTATCAAAAATATTTCTGTTAACGATTGCCATAGCAACAGTATTACCTTTGTCCAATTATTTTGTGGCATGATTTAAATAATTTTGTAGCAGATAAAATTAACAGAGATATAAAATTACACAAAATAACTTTGTAACAATTTTTTTCAAAATATAAAGTACAGGGTGTATGTTATAGAGATAATAAATCAAGTGTTGCAAAGCAGATGTGTTAGAAGATATTTCATTCGGTTGGGCGGCGATCTTGTTAAGATTGAGGGTAGTCGGACGTGACGTTTATGTATCACTAGCTTGCGCCCCTACTGCTCCTGCACAAGCAGTCTGTTGTTACTGACACAACATGGTTATTACCAAGTAAACACTTTGAAATAAATCGTTTTTGTGAGTACTACACATACATATTTAAATTACTAGCTGTTGCCCGCAACTTCGTCTGCGTGGGCAATATAGAATAGTCAAAATACTACTTATCCCGTAGGTGCATTCTTTCACGTGACAGTATAATTAGGATTAGCACTTAGCAGTCGCATAGATTCAATGATCAAGGTTGTGTTGTGGATGTGACCATTTATCTAAACAAAAGAAGTAAAGTTTGTGACGTTGTGAATATCTCTGGATCTAGTCAGCCAATTTGGAAAATTATTACGTATAGTGCGTAAGTAATTTTCACAGGAAACAGCTATAATCTATGTCTATATGCTTTGAGTCTGACAAAGCTGTCATTTGTACATTTTCTGCAGCTGCTGTGACTAATCAGAAGCCAGAAAGTCTGTCAGTCTTACCATGGATAATGTCTTGTAATGTGACTGGATTGAAGAGAACAGATAGGTAGTCGCTCCAAGCAAAACATTGGTACTCGAACAGATTCGGCGACTGGAAGCCAACACCAACATAGTTGGGGAATAGCTGGATGGATGATGAAATGAGTCATCATCATCAGCAGGCGCATAGGGTAGGATAGTTTCACTTACTCACTATGGTAAGGCTGACCCCAAATTAGGCGTGCGCGATCCTCGGGCGTGTGAGTAGCGCGGGCGTCGCGAGCGCGCTGCGTGAACATCGCGTTTTGCTGCCCTGCGGCATGTGTGAAGAGTGCAAGCGACGCGCTCGCGGCGAGCACGCGGCGCTCGAGTTGCGTTCTTACCCCTTCGCCCGCTATCCCCACCGCCCGCTAAACGCCTTAGCAGTTAAACGTCAAGGAGAGCGGCGCGTGCGCGCCGCGAGCGCGCTACAAATGCCGCAGGGCAGCAAAACGCGACGCTCACTCAACGCGCTCGCGACGCACGCGCGGCGCCCGCGCTACTCACACGCCCGAGGATCGCGCACGCCTAATGTGGTGGCCTAAGCCGGGACTCCACCGAAATGTTTGCATTAGTTCACGAATAGGCAAAATGTACGTATCTGAGAGAGTCCACTTCATGTGTTCGTACTTGAAACCTGCAGTTTTGCCAAGATTTTCAAAATGTACGCTCGCAATTTGTCATTTCTTGGTGGAGCCAGCAAATCAAAAGAAACATAAGTGTTGTAGGTATACTGTGCGTCACTACCGCACACTGCGAAAATTTCGCTCTTGCGGAGGACGTTTATATACCATATTTTGTGTCACACGTAAACAGGACGACAGTAAGTATCCACCGAAACACTTTTAAAGATCTGATGAACGAACAAATCAGACCTGACTTGGTCACCTGGGGCCAATCAGAGCTCTATGAAGCGATAATACGCTTTGGCTCCTACTGTTATTGTGGTTTCTGAAAATTTATTCACCTCATTCAACGATGAATGTAATTCTGATGGTACTATTAAGAACACTTGCTTAGCGCAGAAGCTGACGTTGGCAGGTCAACTCTTTTGACTTCTCGAATAGGATACCATTGGTTTTTGTGCAATGCACACCTGCAATGCATTCTGGATTAGGATAGGATATAGGTGGATAGGATTTGCAACAGAGAACAATTCTGTCTTTGTAATTGAATGATATCAAAAGTCGTGGTGGCCTAGTGGGCAAAGAACCAACCTCTCGAGTATGAGGGCGCGGGTTCGATTCCAGGTCAGGCAAGTACCAATGCAACTTTTCTAAGTTTGTATGTACTTTCTAAGTATATCTTAGGCACCAATGACTGTGTTTCGGATAGCACGTTAAACTGTAGGTCCCGGCTGTCATTTAACATCCTTGGCAGTCGTCACGGGTAGTCAGAAGCCAGCTAGTCTGACACCAGTCTAACCAAGGGGTATTGGGTTGCCCGGGTAACTGGGTTGAGGAGGTCAGATAGGCAGTCGCTTCTTGTAAAGCACTGGTACTCAGCTGAATCCGGTTAGACTGGAAGCCGACCCCAACATAGTTTGGGAAAAAGGCTCGGAGGATGATGATGATATCAAACGTAGTTTTATATAAAAGGTTTTTTTTTAGACTTGGCTCGGGTCTAACTGAGACTGTTCGTAATCGTGAACAGTGTATTAATTGCGATCGGAAGTTGAAAGTAAGCATGTCTCTGGTATGCGACGCGTATTTTGTACGTTTTCAGACGCGATAAGGCAGCTCCCATTTCTTATCTGCACTTTGTATCTGGGCTGGTTTTTAAAGCTACAGAAGCCTACATTATCTCACGCTTAGCAGCGCTTGCGAGAGATAGATCCTGATTTCTTCTAGGATTAAGTTTTCATATTTTGCATCAGAAAAAATAATACTACTCACTCAAAGTAATTTGTTTAAGGCCACCACATTAGTGGAAGATAAGCTAAACTATGTTTATGAAAAAATCCTGATATGAACTCCATCTGTAAGTTTAAATGATAATTAATTGTTCCACTAAAGTCATCATTTTTGATATAATTTTCAAAAAATAATTTAGATGGCACCGTTTTAAATTTGGCTGAGATCTATTAATTTTCCTTTCATCAAGGTAATAATTATAGTTGGATTTTGATGTGGCACGGCAAACTGACAAACACTATTGAAATGTCTATCGAAAAATTACACTACGTGTTAAAATATGGTGAATTACGGAAAATACACAACTCCATCTATTGAAATAATAGTATATAAAGAATGTAAATGGTAATTCATTGTTATTTACCACCTCGCTTCTTGATGTATTTTATTTACCACAGATGGAGCTACTTTAACCTGTACTGTTTTGTCAAACAGGTTGCGTGTCGTAATATTTTACATCTTGAATTCACTAAATTAATCATATCTTTTGATAGAGTGAACCGATTTCGATGAAACAAAGCCTAAGTAATACCCCAAGTTACGTAGAACTTTTGTATATAAGCATTGTCTGCATTAAATTCGTAGATTTTACGTGAATCCCGAACAAACAATCACTTTCTACAGATTTATTATATGTATATAGATGTGCTACCTAAGTTATGAATGATACTACGGTTAAAATGCTCTACATAGGCCGTAGTTTTATAAGGGTATCAGATGAGTTTCCTTGACGATAAACATGAATCATTTTCATGCAAAAACAATAACTTTTCCGTACAACAATCCAATTAATTCAACATACATGTTATCATAGATTCCGTCATACATATGAATGATTTACACATGTATGGTAATTCCGCGTGGCTTCTTCCATAGCTCGTAAAATGTTTTATTGAATGCGGTCTCTATGGTGTGACGTCATCGAATGACACATCTCTGTGCTTTATGACCCCAGCTCGAGTATAGATATTGGCCACAATAGGGGAAAGGTCATTTATTCAACAATATATTTATTATTATACTATATTTGTATCATTCGAAGTCTCACATTGTGAATATTCTTACATCTGTCACTTTGTCTAGACAGATAGTTATTGGCTATCTTTTGACTGGCTTTACAAGAATTGTGTACTTCAGTAGGTATGATAAACACCCTGACTCTCACATCAATGACTGTGTGTGATAGTTTATTGCCCTCGTTAATTCGGTATGAATTTGTAAATTAAATTCTCTCTGCCACGCACGAATACAAAAGCGAATATATTTTAAAATAAGTCCTTTCACCGCTAATAAATATCAATAATAGTATTTGAAATAATTCTATGATACGAAATGCTTATTAATGCTTAATTATAATCTAATTAATGAAATTCAAGGTATCTACGGTAGTCCTTAAGAACCACGGTAACATTTTGTTCGGCAAGTGTCGGCTCGTAGTGAGACGTCGACCTTATCGCCTTCACGCCTCAATAGCGCCCACCGCTGAAATATGACGGTCCCCACCTCATTACCACACACACACCCCGACAACCGAAAATGAACCCTATTACAAGTAGAATAAATGTCTTAACGCATGCAAACATGAAGTGGTCCGGTCCGTGACTTTGAAAGTTTGTTTTGTGAATACGATTAAATTTTGTCGGTACCTACTTGCAAATCACCTCGAAATTATTGATAAGTGAATTGTTCTTTTGAAGGTTTACTTTGTTGAACTGGCAAATGGTTTTTAGGAAACTTTGTGACTTTGGAACTTTTTACCTCAAATATACGATTGTTTTAGAGTTGTTCATCGGGAGGATTAAACACCGCAAATTGACCGTGTCGCTACCACTATATTACTAAGTAGACTAAGTATTTTATCTGTCTTCCCGACATACACCAAGAACTAAATATTTATTTAAATTATTTATTGGAATAAAGGCTTATGAACTATTCCAGTAATACCATAATACTTAATATTTTTTCTGAAATTCTATATTCTTTAACGCTCGCCGAGTACCTACCATTACTACAAAAAGCGAACAATTTAGCGAAACAGTTATAATAAATCCAATATATCTTCACCAGTCCAAATTTAAATTGCAAAAATCATATGAAAAACGCAAATGAAAAACATTACGAAGTACCATTCCGACTCAATTTAACCGGATATGTTTGGTAAGTGAATATATTACCGCGGTAATGTTTGCGTTGGTTTAAAGGATAATGAGCTTTACTCCGTTGTAATAGGGGATGTTAGAGGTGAGTGAGTGTTGTGGTTAGTGGGTAAATACATCATCCACAATTATTGGCGCTAGCACATTATTAGAGGAACGAAGATAAACGAGAGCGGTACGTGGCCCCGCCGGGCTTAGTTCCGACGCTGGGAACTGTTCTACACGCCGAACTCGTACCAGCTATTATGACGGTAATTCCACCGCAAGAAACAAATAGTCAATGAGCACTGCAATTTATTGTGTTTTGCTATTTCATACTTCATTTGTTGTGCAATCGTTCACTTTATCTTGAGCTTAGTAGTTAATAGTGGGATTTAAAATCATTCTTATTTGCTATCTTGATAGCAACTTGACTTTTATAGAAATCAAAATATTGATCCCATTCTTTTTGAGGACTGTTAAATTATTATTAAAGATGGTGGTAGATTCTAAATATTTAGTATACAGGAATGAATTTTAAGCAGTGCATAAAAAACTGGTGGTCCAGAATCATTAACAGAACATATCTGCATCATCAGTATTTTTTTTTTTTTCATTTTTTATCCGCCCTAAAATCAGCAAAATATAAACCGGTTTCGCGTTGCTGCGCGCCTACTATGACGACTCTGACCACACAATCGATTACAAAATAAAATCTTTCACTATCAATAACTATTATTTTTTGCACTAAAACACAACAAAATAAAAATATACGTATCTATAAAACGTATTTAACTATAAGTTGACAAAGTTTGCGCACTGAATAAAATTCATTCCAGTATATTTTCAAAAAAACTAAACTATCGTTCTTATATTATAACTTGCAAGAAAGTTGTTCTGTTTTGAGTTTCCCCAAGACAACGTCCGCTATAATTACCAAGGTGTCAGGATATTTTCGGTGCGACAGCTAATACCACTAAATATCCTGCGCGCGTGACATCAGCTGAAGCGGTATTCCGGAGACGTCACGAGGTTATTACGTCAGAAGGTTATTACGTTAACGAAGACAAACGGTCGTCCTGACGCGAATATGAACTGCATGCGGAGAGCCACAAGGCATCAGAGACAGCGGCTATACGCGGGCATGATTCATTTGGCAAATTCGCGTCGTTTATCACTCCTGTATTATTAAAATCACTGATATGATCATCATCATGTTTTGTGCCAGTAAATAGCTTGAATAATAAGGTAAGAATGAGACCATGTCGATTGCCATTATGAACGAAATGAAAATGCAGTGTTTTTTTCTTGTAACCACTGGCAGGTGCAAAGAAGAGACCCATCTTATTAGATTTACTCATCTATGAGTAACCCGCTGTCCGCTCACTACTCTCAAGCGTGGCTTCGCACCGTTCATGTACATAATTTATCAATCATTTATCACGCAGCCTGTGCGTCCCTCCAGCGTTGCGCAAAATTGCCCGGACGCTAATGAAAATTGAAAATTGCTTCAGAAACCCGATCAGCTTGCTCACTGATGACTGTGTCATTCGAATTATGTGCCAAATTGATTTTTCCTGTTTTGATTGATAAACCGTTAATGGCTCAAACGATCCTAACTTCGAAAGGTTTGAAATGCATTGAAAGGCGATTTTTGAGCCTAGCTGACAATTTTATCAGGCTCATAAAATAGTATGTAAATGAATGGTAGTGCACATACGACAAATATCGGGTATTTGACCAACCATCGTGCTAACAATTCAGCCTGCAGTGTGCAGAAACTAATTGCCACATATTTATAATGTAACAAGATCCTTTACAAACAGAAACTTCAATTTTACCATTCAAAGCAGAGGACACACGTTATGTAGTACTAGTAATGAATAAACAGTTCTTGGAAACATGTATGAGGAGTTGAGCAGCACATTTTGTTCAGAGTTCAGTGGAGCGGCGCGTAAGTGACGGCGCACGGCCCATTGAGCAGCGCGCGGGACCCGTGTGTCGCGATACTGTTGCTGCTCATGTTCCTGCCAAATACTTCACGAATAATATATTGAACGGAGCTCATATACCTCTAAACTTCGTTAAGTTTTTATTGTGAAGTTCTGCTGCTGTATACCAGTAATGTAGGTCGTGTTTCAATTAATGGAGTACAGAGGCAAGTTGACACTCAAAACATAATTTATTACCAAATCCCTGTGGCACATGACACATACGTAATACGTATATGTCACCGTAAGATTACAAACATCGTTAGATTACAATCTATCTCGAGAGATTGTAAACTGTCGAATTATTGTGAACCGTAACATCTGATTGCAATTTAACGTATTATTTTTCGCTATATTATAATCTATCAATGTAAAGCGGTCAAATTGTCAACTGGCGTAGAACGGAATGCATCTTGCGCGCTGATTGGTAGAACGTAATGTGCCCCTGCCGCTCCAGCATTCGCCATTTTGTTTGTTTATTTCGTTTGTTGTCGATTGTGTAAACAACTGTGTTTTCGTGATTATAAATTGATTTCCTGTTGAATAACTTATATCTTTAGAATTAGTTATATAAAAGTGTTGAGGATGTAAAATTTATCTGTGATTAACCAAAGAAAAGCAGTTTGAACGATAAACCAACATATTAGTGTTAGTTTCCGAACATAACCTAAATTACATTAATTTCTCGTGTTTTAATATTTGTATATGCGTGGAAACTTACGTGTTCTCATTAAATAATATTAGCCATGTCGGATATTGAGCCTGGTCAACAAAATAACTCAGAAAAAAATTATATTGTTAATCCGAACGAATTTACCATAGAGCTACAAAAATATTACAGTGGGCATAATGAAAATAGTAAAATTATATTTTTCATTTTCATTTGAATTGCAGGATAAAATGATTGTTTATTATTTTAAAGTTTTTTTATATAATTGTCCAATTTAAATTGTTTGAGGACAAAATTAAGTACCCTTTTTTATGTAAGAGGCTTTTTTTTTTGAATATTTGTTTGTGTTTGAAGACAAACTACATAATTGTTTTGTTTTTTTTTTATAAAAGTTTCTTATAATTTTCCAATTTCAATTTGTGTTTGAAAAATAAATATTTCGTTACAATTTGTTCCCTCCATATGTCAGGAATATTAATTACATACTCGTACTAAATAATAAATACTTGAAGAATTTTTGAAGAGCATTTATTTTATTTAACTGACACCTCTATTTCATTCCTAACTCTACGGGAACTCCATGGGAACAGAACGGCTGTTCGTGATTGGTCGATCTTATGAAAAGACTGACCAATCAGGGAGAGCTTTCGGACAGTTGACAATTTGACAATTTCTCATCGATAGATTATAATATAGCGAAAAATAATGCGTTAAATTGCAATCAGATGTTACGGTTCACAATAATTCGACAGTTTACAATTTCTCGAGATAGATTGTAATCTAACGATGTTTGTAATCTTACGGTGACATATATATTACGTTCAAACAACAAAATTCCAGCCTCCATTTTTAAAGCTAAACAAATTCAAACAAGGCCTTATCTGAAAAACGTTCGCTTGAGGCAGCTCGGCTAAGCCCATCGGTCAGGCACCGGACGGCAGAGCCGATGTGAGTATTAATCTGGCCCGCAGGATTACACCAACTGAACGCTAAGCGACTACCACACGGAATGAGATATGACGTCAGCTTCTGATATCTGAGCCCTCTTTGTGACGTCATCGCATTCCGGTTTTAATTCCGTTTCAAATGGGATTCGTTTGTTGAGTACTGATAAAGATTTTTTTAAACATTTTTTGGGTTTCCTGTGAAAGATGGAAATAACCAGATTTCATGATATTATCGACGTTCAAAGCTGTGCGTAAATATTTAAAGCTTTCAATGTTGTTTTGTGTCTTTTGGTATTGAAAGTGACATCAAATGGAACGTCGTATTATCCCTTCTACATGGGTTCAGATGGATGTGATGACACCGCTAATGTATCAATAGAGCAGGAGTTTATCTCGGGGAACAAATGAGGCGTCGTGCGCCATCCGTCACGCAGTATTCACGCGCCGCTGCGTCCGTACGGAGTCGTCACCGGTCGCACAAGCATCACGCTAATCCGAACCGGGGGCAGGCATTAATTCATTCAGAACCAATGACGCGGAAGGGTCAGACAAGATTAACGACCTATAAATTTGGGGTTTAAACCGTTTGTATAGAGATGACCGGTCGGCTTAGTGGCGTTCGCCCTCCTCTGTCAACTTCACTTTACGCTCAAGGAATTTTCAAATGCATTTCGGCTTAACAACAATCTCGTTGCTACTGCTCCGTAGAAGTTTGTGCTCGTTCTTGATCATATTTTGTATATGACGAAAAGTTACACATACAATAAAATCAGGAACAGCAGCTAGCATGACGATGGTGATGCACTTACCTCAGTCCAGGCACATCAGACACCGGCGCTCCGTCTTCAGTGAGCCAGGATACGACGGGCGCGGGCGAGCCGTGCGCCGCGCACGACACGCGCGCGCCCGTGCTGTTGGAGAACGACAGCCGCGGCGGCGGCTCCATCAGGAACAGCAGCTGGCACGACGATGGTGATGCTGGGGACAAGGGGGAGACAGTCAGTAAAGAGAACCATAGGGTATATATTTGGTGCTTTTGGTTAATGATGACGCAATATAAGAAGGTGAGCAATATTGCGAAACATACCTAACATGCTCATCAATGAGGGTTTATCGTATACGGAGATGAGAGATAGATACGTGTATTTCAGAGGATTAACCAGGCTAAGCTATTAATGCAATATTGGAGCCTACTCACAAGGCTAAATCAAATTACCTCTAAAATCGTTACGGTAAGCCTCCTCAGTCTACATTAATAAATAACTCATCGTACACATAATTAAGATCGACAAGGCCAAGAATAAAATTGAATGTTTAGATAATATTAAATCAGTATTATTTTAACCTTGGCGCGTCCCGGATGATTTAATAAAGCCGGCCCAAAGTTTTATTTTATGCAAACATGAATAAGCTTTCCAAAATAAGTTTCTTTGTATTACACCAAATTATCCGCAACAGGGTGATGCCGCGATCACGCGATTACTTGAAAATTATCACAACATGGCAACCACTTACAAAAGCTCATAACCCAACCCTACTTATGAGACTTCATCTCAATTTTGGTGATTAAAAAGGGGCTTAAACAGCAACACAATTAACTCTAAGGCTGTCAATAATTTTCTTAATTATTTGTCTGAAAATCATTAACTCGTACGTCTCAAACGTTTCATTTAGCAAAATAAAAGGGAGTTTCAAACGGTAAGTCAATTAATGTGAGCCGAATGGCGTAAACAATTAGCCGCGCGGAGACGGCACGGCGCGGCGCGGTGTGACACGGTGCGGTGCGGCGCGACGCGAGCTCTTCAGCATCAGCATGTGTCTGTCGCCGACTGTACGTAATTAGCAGCTGCCTACCAACTCGTATGAGTTATTGGATGTGCCTTTTGATTACGGAGTCAAAGGGAGTCGCGGGAACATTCACGCACGCTGCGGTTCATTAGGATGTCACTAGGAAATAGCGCTCTGTTAATAAGTGCTCGCGTATAAGTATAATAACTGCTATGATTTAATGACTGCCATATATCTTGTCAAAACAAGTCGGAAGTGAGTTATATAAAGGTTGTTGGAAGCTTCCATTCAGATTCGCTTTAATCTCATGATTTTTAGATACCTACAATACAAATGTTTTATTTTGTCCTCGAATACTTCTTTTACGTAGGTATAATTACAAGACACATAATTCAGGCGGCACGGCAACACCTGGCCTGAACATTTCGGCTTACAGATTTATGAGTGTCGCGTGCACAGAACCGCACCTTAATCTCACGACACGGCGACGCGAGACGCGCGGCATCCCCGCTATTCGTTACTCCATGTTCGGGCGCTTTATTAAAATTCCAGTGTTGCGTCAGTTTGTCGTGCGACCGCGCTAATTGTCGCAAGTCGCACAACAATTCGCGACGGAATCTCCTTTGACGCAACTCCTTTGATGTTCACTTATTATTGTAAGACGTCGTGTAAATTAGTTACACTTGATATTATTTCTACGTTAAACATAGCCGTGTGCTTAAATTAAGTTTGTTGGTGTTCAGGGATGTACCAGCTGGTGCTGTTTCTATTTGGGTTTATCTTGCAACATGTGTTAAACCAAATTAAATTAGGATACGGAGATACTAGTCGCTACATAAAAAGAAATAACAACATTACATTAACCCCGGAAACTTATATTGGCTGCTCAGTAACAGCTACAGTTATGGGGAAAACGAGCTCTTCGCTAAGAATTTCGCTACTGAGCTAGTCCCCATAAATAGTAGACAACAAACCGGCAACAAATAACACTACAATAACTAACATCCATATCAAGAGGCTGACTTTAATATAGTGCGAGAGAGGAACTTAATAAAACGAAATTACACGTAGTGCGGCTTACAGCGGCTTAGGCCAGCCACCACTCAAATTTACTGGCCGTCTCCGCGACGATAAAAAGAGCATTTAAGCGTGTTACGCGGACGTAAAATATACGAGCTCCTGGCCTAGCGCCCTGCTAGTGATGCGGTTAATAAGATCGATGCACTGTTGGTGTCTTCAATGAATTTATGATTTCTAATTATTATCGTTTTAGTGTTATGAAACATGTGATAGTGTAAAAAGTGGAACATATAATGGTAATAACGTATGTTGCTTTGCTTGTTATGGTTTTAACAATTTCATTATTTAAATATCTTGTACCGTGAAAACTTTAAAGCAAGGTACACAAAACATTGTTACATCAAAATTCGATAATAGAACTCAAATCGATAACTATTCGCCCCATCACTACACACAATGCCAGGTGTTCGGATATTGTTTTATGGCAGTTCCAGTTTGAGGCAAATTGCACAAGTTGGCCCACCTATGTGTTTATCGATGGCTCAGATAAAAACTCGAGGAGATCAGCGTCATTGGAACCGTTCCTCTTGGATCGTATTTACGCGTTCCAAGGTAACGATGGCATGGGTACTTCGGTTTATACCTCATTTCGTGTTACAGCCTGCGACGATCTGATACAATATTCGTAAACGGCTACACCTGGAGTGATAAAGTGAGGAATTTACGTACTCGGTATCTGCTGCTCTTTATTGGAAGTTACGTCAAGAAGTAATCGATTGGACTGTTAACTAAGTAGGGTATGGTGATGATTGGTGATATTGATTATATTATGTATGGACATTTCAACAAAGACTACATTCCGAGATAGACACTTTATTCGGTGTCCATGAAAAACAACTTGGCATTTCAAACAATTCGTCACAGGTTTTCGTCCCTAATTTGTGTCGTTTAAGAAATTCTCTTAATAAAGATTTTTCTGAACATTGAAAGCACCATGAATTCGTTGGGACATTCTTTTTTGTTAATAAAAGTGTCGGAAACAAGTGAAGTTCGCCTTTGTCAGTGTCCTTAATAGAAGTAGACAAAAGACAGGCCGCCATACTACTGCGCCTCCCGGATGCGGTTGTAGTGAAAACTTTTTAAGTACTTGTATTCAGTTAGCCGCGTTTTTGCTCTAGTCGCGAGGGCTCAAAGTGGTTCTTATCAAATTTGGCTCAGGGCTTTTAAACACGAGGGAGATACATTGATGGTCGTCGGGCATACCTCTCAAAGGAAGAGTTGCACGTTACTAGGCTAAAAATTTTACCGTAAAATAAAATATAACCAACGTCGAAGTAAATAAGTAATTATTCGTATTTAATTTCTGACAAACCCAACTCAAGTTTAATTCTGTAAACATAAACGTTATGTTAGATTCGTAGTGTGGACCCTAATGAGTTTGGGATTAATTCAGCAGTAAAAGAGTTTCGGTCAGAGGTCATTGTGATATCCATATAGTTAAGTTTAATCCACAGCAGCTCATTAATAACTACGTAATCCATTCGGGCGGCGTTTAACCCTTTCAGACCTTAAACAAGGCTGTAACTTCAGACCGGCCGTGATGACGTGTGGTACAAGTGATGAATAGAACTAAGAAGTGTTAATTAATTTTAGTGTCTTGAACAAAGTCATTAAGAATCAGGATATTTTTTAGTTTATTGATTAAATGACAATTAACATATTTATTACCTATAATTATTTTTGCGTAAAATCTCTTTTATGACGTAACCGTTGCTTTAACACTTGACTTTTCTAGAATTACACCTAGAAATTGATTCCATAAATAAAGTATTTACTAGGAATACGAAATAGGATCACTTATAATTCTCATAATATAATTTTCACAGCTTTTGTTTTACAACATCGCTGACGCTTATAACTTGGTCCACACCAAAAAAGGTCTTTGATATGCCAATATGCATGCACGACAGACTTCTCGAGGCAAATTGAAATTTGCCAAGACCCACCTCCAGTGGGTCACCGGCCTGCTGAGCTTGGCGCAAAACGGTTATTGTCAGAACGATCGCTTTCATTGCGCTCCATGAATGGAACATCGCCCAATATTATCATTATGCAAATCCAATGTATACTGTTGCTATGGGAGAAACCTTTCCAGGAGCGTTGTTTTTATTTCGTGTAACTTCTCAAGGTAATCGAGTTTTTAAATTGTATTGCAATAAAGTTTTTCATAATTTTTAATCTAGCAATTGGTATAAAACTAACTTAATAAAGATTAAACTCAACTTCAACAAACGAAAAACGTTCTCACAGTCACTAAATATGAATTAAACATGAACTCTTTGAATGTTTCTCAATAAAAAAGTAAGCAGTGGAAAAAGCTGGAAAGTTGGCAACTCCGACTATGTACAAAACAAGAACGTTTGTCCGTCCTCACAACTGGGTCAGCTCATATAGCGTCACTTCGGAAACTAGCTAAACAAATTAATAAACGAGTTTCATATTATTTGATGTTTGTACTTGACACCTGAAAACAATATCTAAGTATAGCTAAAGTGTTATATCAAGAACTGTGTTTTTAGATGAAAAAATAATTTATTTAATAACAGCAGAAGGTTAAAAATCACTATGTACCCACTCCTTATAGAAAATTATGTGTCGTCTACAAATCTCGACTATTTTCTACCATCTTTAAAATCTCCAAGAATTTTCACACATAAATTCTCCAACAGTTTTACAATGCAGCAGAAATTTAAATCGAAAGTCTATTAAATCATCTTTAATATTTGTTAGCGACAGTTTTTTCTCTCGTTAAGTAGATCATTAAGAGCGACGTGGCTCGTGGCTGGTGGCTAAGTGTTCAGGCGCCTGTCAGCTAATGACTGAAGCAAGTTAAGCTCCAACTAAGTTGACCAACAAGCCAGAGCGGTATTTCTTGTATTAGTTTCAGTTTTTGGAACTTTTCAAGTCATTAGAGTGAACTGATATATGGTTTGTATGTTTTTGTCAAACTTGTATAAAACAGATATACCTACGGAATTACTCGTATTTGAGGTAGTTAATACTATTATTGACTAAATCTCCTACTAACTACGTGTGCAATGCAGAATCAATCATCGTTACTGTATCTGATGCGGTAGGTACTAAATTCGTTTTCCGCATCCCCTCTGCACATGGATTACCTCAGTCCTCGGAAACGTCCATTATTTAAATAATAACACTTATAAAAAGTGTCAGAGTGTATTACTCTCGCAGCGTGGCAGTAAAACGGAACGTAACAGCTACAGCGCCATAAAACGCCCATACGTTTAAACGCTGAGCAGTAAAGCGGGTGTTCGCTCGTCGATACCACGGATATTAAATTAGTTTATGCCCCCTTATATTGGATAAATACTGTCTGAATGGGAGACACGCCTTGATGGCCTTTAAAATGTAGCGTAATGTCGCGATGTGTCGTCTACGTACATGCACGTCAAACGTAACGTACCTACTCACGCGTATATTCACTCAACATCACATTTATGAGACGCGTTTCGCGTTGAGTACAATCGTAATTTAAACATAATTTTCATTATTCTATGTTTCTATTATACCATCATTGTTTTTCTCAGGCAGAACAAAGATTTCCAAAACTACAAACTTTTACTAGTCATAAAATGTTAATGATTGTTCGGTATCGTTCAGGCTATAATATAGAAGTAATGTCCGGACACGAGATGACCTCGTTTATGATCAGTTTTACTATTCACACGTCATGATACCGGACGTTAACTATCCTTTAGTTAGAAGGACTCTCACAATACGTAATTGAATAGAGATATTTCACAACATTATATACCTACAGGAAATTATCAGTTCGGCACGAGTAATTTACTTAACCATTATCCCGAGGACATAGTTACCCTATCATAAACCTAGAGCCTAACAATGTACATACCTAATTAGTAAACACTAACCAAACAGCTGACACACACAAGTATTTACATATACAGCATTAATACATAATGTTTGTACAAGTCTATACATACTGACGTAGTTAGCTATATGCCAGGTGCGCAGTGTTGCGGACTGGAAGGAATGTCTTGAACGTTCGCGTCTGTGGCGAGTGTTCACTGATACCGTGCTTTTGCAGTCGGCGGATTAGATCATCCTTGTGGCTCAGACTGTTAGTGACTTGTGACAGTATATCAGGTCGTAAGCAGGTTACAGTTATTAATCTGCGAACTTGTTTGCTTTATAAATTATTTTTTTTGGAACACTAGGATTTCATGGAGACGTCCACGTCGGAAGGAAGAAGGTCCTACGTCCTGATAAAAAGAAGGTTATCTCCGTCTGTCTATAAATTTTGGCCTACCTCCTCCGTACTTGTGATCTCAAACCATTTAGCCGTTTTAGAGTGAAATCGTAACAAACATACAGACTTTCATTTTAAACTCAATCGTTTTAGTTAAGGTATTATGTAAGTCTACTTACATATAAATGTATATATATATATGTATTTTATATATACATATTTAGGTTAAGTTAGTGATTATTGTATTTTAGTTATAGCTTCTTTTCTTTTTACGCACTCTATCTGCATCTCTTTCTATTCTAACTCTCTCATAACGGGCCAGCTGGAAGAGATTTCTAATGAAATAAGCTGTGCTTTTGTACTATCTGTTCTATTTTTCTACTTCTCTGTATTCTGTGTGTGTACATAAACTATTAAATAAATAAATAAATATAAACTAGGTCCTTGAATAACTGTTGCTAATGTCAAGAAACATATAGCTATAATGTGTTATTTCAAGACACCGATTGATGACCCGTTTAGCTTTGTAAGTTACTTACAAAATATTAGAGACCAAAGAGAGAATTCATAGAGACTGAAAGTAAAAATAAGCATTACATAAATCAGCTCACCGATCAACATTACAATTAAGTTTCGTTGAAACGCTACCTGGAGAGCATTTAAAAAGTCAGAACATTGGGAAGATTTCCCCCGGGGTCAGTGACCTGGCCCGATAATTGCGCGTCGCAATTACACTTGCATTTAATTACGCGCCGCCAGAGGTCGCCGGCCGCGCCGCGTCACTTCCGCAGTCGCGCCGGAAGCTGCGCACACTGCCGCTTTGTTCCCGCTCACATTGTGCCGCTATATATTATGTGGTATGTGCTTGTGTGGGTAGCGCCAAGTTCGGTAGACTTCTATCATTTTAAGCAATTATTTGAAAAACAACGCATTATAGATCTAAAACAAATAAAACCAAATGTGCACTTGGAATGCTATGATCAAACAAGCAACAGCGTAGTCACATCTTCGTAGATGCAAAGCTGCGTAGGCGCATAATGGCGTAGTAGTGAAGCTCGTAGCGGAGTAGCGTATGCACGTAGCCACGTAGCAGTAACCGCGTAGCAAAGGATCATTACATTAAAGCTTACATCAGAATGTAGATAGTGCCAACTTAATTATTATAATTTACGGTAAATACAAATACACACAAAATTATTATGACTCATTCTCTATATTTACATATCATCACAGAACACAGTCTCAGCTAAAACAATTGGAATAACACAAACGAAAATCCTTAAACTTTCTAAACAGAACGAAGCTTGTCGTATGTTTTTCATTAACAAAATACGGCAGTTGAACAAAACAGGCGTGTATCTGGAGGCTCCATTGTGCTCTGTCCACATACCGTTGTAGGCATGCAGTACGACGTACACTGCGTTGACAAAAATCCGGGCGCACTTTCAAACGAATAAGTATTCAAAATAAAAATGTTTTCCGTGCACACTTTACAGGCACTTTGCTCGAGCCTACTGGCTCGGAATGTTGATTACTGAAAGTAAAGCGGCGCGGCTACAATTTATTACGTATTAAAATATCAGATTTATTTGTAATTGGGTATTTTGATAAATGAGGTTATCCATATTGGTGACATGGGTCATTACAAATTAAAATCCTCAATACAATATTTGATTAAATACAAAATGATTCGATAAACTACTTGTACCTTCACTATGATGGCTAGTTATCAACATTTTATATCGGTGCACAATTTCGCTGCATATTCAGGCCAAAAGAATTCGGTTGTTTTAATTTGCTCGCCTGCAGGTACACAAAGCAGCCTCGTAAGCAGGAATGTGAGCAATGCTGTTGGATATGGGTGCAGGAGGGTGCAGGTGAGACAAAGAAAACACATGTATCCTGGAGGACTGTTATATTTCGAATGATAGAATGTACAATTGAAGTGAACATTGAATGAATGAATGTTTGACGAATGATTGAAGTAGATATGCTTTATATAATCTTGGATATTTGTAAAGGAGGTATTATACGTACATCATGCGTATATTCCAACAAATGCCAACAATCATTTTAAAACCAGCAAATTGTTTCACATAGTCGTTTCACCAGACAGTTGTAGGGATATTAATAAGAACATTGAAATAAATAAACAAATGAATCGTTCGAGTAAACATTTTCATTCGATTTATGATGTAGGTAAGTGTTATTTGTTACAGCAGTTTTATTTTTCCATGTAACGTAAGGTAGACGTATATTTTTTGTAAGTATTTACTAAATTCAATACTATATCAAAACCGGCAGTTCTTGGAAATAAATAATAATGGGCGATCAAACATAAAAACAAACAAAACATCCGAATTGAAGTCGATTAAAAACAGTTTTGTGTTTTGATAATATCTGTTGTAATAAATTGACTTTTAATAAATTAACGCTAGAAATTATTTCCGTCCGTAATCCAAGTCGAGAAAACTTAAAAAAAAAAACAAAAAGTTCTGAGAAGAAATCTAAGCTTAGTATAATATTTCACAACGGCTGGCTGTACCACCTTCATTATATTTTCATTACGTTTTGCCGCCGAAAACCAAGCAGCTTGCAGTATGAAGCTATCGCTATATAGTATAAAGTACGTGCAATATCTGCTTAGAAGCAGTTAGAACCGGCTCAAGTAGCTTGGAGCTAGTCTCAGGCGATGCATACAAACGAAGACAGCGGCACTTGTATGTAGTGATGAGGATCTCATTGCCATTCAAATTTGCTGCGTCTCGAGTGTAGCTGCATGGATGATGAGGTAATTGGTAAAAGGTTATTGGTAGTGTTAAAGTCAACCGTGTGACAGGTGTATAAAAGAAGTCTTAAAAACGTGTTAAACGTCCGTCTAACTTTTAACTTATGTAATAACACGATTACGTCATCCCATTTCAACAATTTAAAATGTCACTAAAACAAATAAAAATCATTTTTATATTTTTTATTTTTGTATAGTTTATGATAAAGTTATGCTAACTCGCGGCAATTTATTTTGTTTTGGTTTTTATATACACGGCATTTTAGTGACAGTAGGTATAATATCAAAATGTATTGTTAATTTGAAGCGTTAAGCCTTCTCCCTCTCAACCTAGTTACAACTAGTTATCTATTCTACTCCTTGCATAATGACACACATGTAGTTCTCCGATATTAGTCGAAAGTGCTAATTTGCTGAAGTTACGCTCGACGCTGCGAGTGCATAATATTTGTATTTTATATACCAAGTACTCGCACCGATGCACTCATTACTGAACTAATTCACTCTGCTTTATGTGTCCTGTGTCAGTGATTCTGTATTTTTTTTTAAATGAAGGTAGTGTTTATGTTAAGTCATCTGGATAAGTGTATGTTTGCAAGAAACTCAAAGATTTTACGTGTAATCATTTTGTCGTTTCTTATAGTTTCTTGTTAGGAGATAAAATACTACTTCACTCTTTGAGTTACCAATTAACTATTTCTAACGAGCCTATCCCTTCTCCTAACTAAAAATATTTTAAACTAGTCGTTTTCCCGCGGTTTCACCCGCGTCCCGTGGGAGCTACTGCCCGCACCGGGATAAAATATAGCCTATGTTACTCGCAGATAATATAGCTTTCTAATGGTGAAAGAATATTTAAAATCGGTCCAGTAGTTTTTCAGTTTATTCATTACAACCAAACAAACAAAGTTTTTCTCTTTATAATATTAGTATAGATATATAAGTACTATATATTCACAGATATCACCAGGCATTAATAGCGTATAACCAAGCTAACACTACCACAGCGTAATTTCCGAGAATCACTAACATGTCACATAATCTCAAATACTCATAAAGTGATCCTAACTGAGGGGGGAGGGTCGCCTACTTCCGGATCCGGAAACGCGCTAGCGACTGTTATTAACGACGCCCGGACGACGGCAATTAATAACTTGTGCGATTTATATGCGTTTAACTTTAATCCTAAATATATATTGTAGGGAAATGCTGTAGTTTTTAGTAGTGAAATATCACAACTATTGAGAAATATTGTTTAAAATCCGATTAGCTATGAAGATAAAAACAAAGTTTCAAAAGTTATAATCCAACTGTACTTCTATATAAATCTAAAAATATTTAGATAAAACAAACAAAACAATGCTAAAATTAAAAAAAGAAACATCTATTTTCGTTAAACGCAATCTGGTCGGAACTTAGCGACAAATAAAACGCTAACATAATTGTGCATACAATGTATACTGTATGTATGTATGTACATTGCTCTCTACATTAGCCTCCAGTAAATAGCTCTGCATGCTTGACATTGCACGCGGCGTTGTTTGCAAGTGCTATAAGTATGTACTTGCTTTTGATAGCTTTTCTGCTGCTTAATTATTTATAAGTGATTGAAATAAAAATTTATTATTATTATTTTCATTATTTTTAGCCTTTTATCAAAAATAAGAATCTTTCAGTAAATTATATCTTCGATAATATGTAATTCATACTATCCCAATTAGCAATATTTTGTAGTAGAGTAAAACCTACTATTAAATGAAATTAATTAATAACAATATTATAATAGTGATACTTAAGTGTACATATCAAAAACCTTAATATATAATATACCATTGAATAATAAAAATATTTTTATTTTAGTTTTAATAGTTATATAATCTACAAATAAAAGTACATAAATGGAAATCGATTGATCCCTCAATCCTGAAATAAACACTCATCACAATAGTTAGAGCTAATAAAGAAACAGTTTCGATTCACTTAGAGAGCTCAAAGACCCAGTTCCAGCAAACAATATAAGATGCAAAGCGAGTTAGAGCATCGCCCGCATTAGCATTGCAAACTGCGGCCACTGTGCGCCGGCCTAATGTCACGCAATGTGGGGGCTGGGAACTGGGCACTTTGAACACAGACCTACCGTTGATGGACTAACATCTACAGATAACAAAGGGAATATTGTACAAGTCCTTAATTTGATTTTCACTTATGTGAAGACCACTTCCCTTTCAGATGCTATCTACATATCAGTCTTTTCTCTTTTCATCGTAATTTCTTCTTTGTATTTGTTTGCTTAGCTGCAGGTAGAGAGCATGATATCCTAACTCGAAACTTTATTTGTTTTTATTAATATGTAGACAAAAACGCTTAATTAACTGATCTATTGAGCACTTTGTCATCGTTGTTTCATACGTCGTGTAATAACATTCAACATCCTTTTACCAACAAGAAAAACTGTTTCAATTGCAACAAAAAGCGGTTGACGTAAATCTAAATTCTGTGCCGGGGAAATGACATTTGAGCGTACGTGAGCGACTGGAAGCGGCAACAAGCGGTCACAAAGCGAACAACGACATTACAATAGAAAGGTTCTTTATGTCGCCGACAAATTCCGTGTGTCAAACACAAGCCGCGCCCGTGACGTCACAGCCACGCTCCAAATATAAATAGACTGTACTTATGTGGATTGTATTGTTACCAACCATTCAAATACGAAAAGCCGGCAGGATCAAGTTTAAACTTTCGAAATCACAAAACCATACGTGACCAACAATGAGCCAATATTAGCAGTATTAAAATTCAGCGCCATGGAACGTTACTATAGCCCAGTACATTGCAACAATGTTAAGTTTCCACGCACATCACTAATTTAATTGAAAGCCAAAATTGTACCGCTTACGTGGGAAGTACGCCGCTAACTGTAATTCGATCTCCCGCTAATCAAGCTCAGCGAGAAGCTTCACTTCAACTACTTACTGAGAGTAGTCCGCCAGTAGACGGGTAGACGAGTAGACGAGTAGACTGCACCACGCTCGGCAAAGGGCTCCAACTTGGGATCCTCGGCTTAAGTGCAAAGTTATGATTGCTAAGCCCGTGGCCGCGTTACAGTTATTTAACTTAGTTATTAGCTCGGCATTGATATAGTGTTCCGCTTCGTGACCTCACTCGCTCCAAATGGAAGGATTTTTGCTGAAAGAAGTTTTTCTAGTATGGCTGGGAATGTTGCAGGTTTTATTAATCTTTTACGTTCTTTATTTTATAACGTAACGACTTTAAACTGTAGTTTTGGTAACATTTCCCAATGCCTCATAAACACACCACTACATTTTGTATGTATTTAAGTTTTCGTATGATAGGACATTTGTACATTTTGCACAATGTACATTTTGTTATATAGCTATAAGATCTCATTGCATCCATATTCGTTAAAAATAAATGATTTTGTATATCCCTTTCTTTATAAGCATGTTGGTTTAGTTGGGTGATACTGCAGTCACTACAAGTCTCTGGCATTTCGCCCCTTGCCACTACACGATGGGGTTCGTGTACTCCTCATATTCAAATAGCTGATATGTCAGCACTAAAACCGCTTATCCTAATACATCTAGGTAATCCTTGAACAATCAATCCGTGCGGGGCAAGTCGCGAGCCAGCTGAGCGCCAAATTAATCCGGTCGCAGGTACAATGCGCGCATTGTTCGTCTACAATTGTTTTCCCCACACGTTGCGTCCCGGCCTTAATAACGCTCGGTTTATGAAAAACTCTCCTTGTTTAATGTTCGCGGCGGGTTCCCGTTGTGTCGCTTTGGGGTCTGCGACAGCATATTGTGTTCCAGGTTTCGCGGTTCTAAAGATTATTTTTCATTCGCTACTACCTATAACGTTTCATTTAATAAAGTTTTAAGAAGCTAACTGAGTGCCTTTGTTGGTGATTTTCTTGTTAACAATCTTGTTGATAATACCTACTTTGTATATATATTTACTTTCCCATAAAACACAAACTGCTGATAACGCTTCGTTCTCGCTAAGTAACAGAAGTAAATACAAAACAGCGTACACTTAGGTTCAATAAAATCGAGCAGTCTGTAAACACGAGAGCAAATTAATGCGAACTATCTCAAATCCGAGTCGTTTCCTTAATGACTGGAGAATTGCCACTAAGCGGTACTAGCAAGTGCCAACTAAGGACGACTGCCGGAAAATGTACATCACTGATAATGTACCGACTGCTGGAATTTGTGTTGGCGGCTTGGCTAGCCTCGACGAGTACTGAGAAGGTCTTAGACTAGTCTTGAGACTTTGCCATAGTAAGAGACAGTCGCTTATGTTTGCGGTAACTGTTTCGTGGAGAAGCATCATATTCAACCACAAATCGAGCTGTGAAGCGTTCTCTCGTGTAATATTTCAGCACAAAGATTTATCAAAATTAATCACAATTAAAAAAAGGGAACTTTTTACTTCTAAATGTCCAATTAAATTAGGTTTCAATGGTTTGAAAGTGTTTCGTGTCAATTAATCAAGCGAAGTTAAATTTTCAATTCGAAACTATTTCGCGCGTCTGGGCAAAGTCATTACTTTCATTGTAAGGCGGCAAGTTAATTAAAAGTTTCTAGTTTGTTAACTGAAACTCCTTCCTTCTACCGTTATTGTTGCGTTAATTCAAGTGGCGAAAATTTAATTTAGAAAAAATCTCCAAGTTTCTCAAGCAAAAGGGGAAATATCGCCAACTTATTTAATGACAGTATCCAACTAAAATCTTTGATCTCATCATTATCGCAGTGACTACAAGAAGTAGTTGTATATTTAGTTGCATCATAATAATCTGATTATCTTCACTTCTTCAGCTCTATAACCTATTGCCCTACTTTGACACACAAAGCTGCTTTGCATAGAATTTATAACACATCCATTAGGGAAGCTGTTACAGTATTAGTAAAACACAAGCACGACACATGCTTAAGTAACGTAACTGTTGCTAAACCAGCACTCGAGGGTATCAGACTAGGAACAGTCTAGAACAAGCTGGAACAGTCTGAAACATTCTGGAGCAAAGCGGATTCAAATTCCAAAGCCGATAGTTCTTTTGTTTCGTTGCATTGGAATCGTGTGCACAAAAAGACAACGACACATTAGCTGCTTAGCTAACCGCACACTCACGTAACTGTGCAATGTGCTTGTTTACTGACGGTACTCGGAATAAGATCACTGAGTTTAAAAGTAGCTAGTTTAGAGTTTAAAATTATTATGTAGTCAAAGCTCTGCCGCTATAATAAAAACTGAAAATTATAATAAGACAAATCTGAAAATAAGCTCCTTTTTTGCTCGATATTGATCATGGTACGGAATCCTACATGCGCAAGTTCAATTCGCACTTGACGGGGTATTTTATAATAGCTCGTCGGGTTATTTTTAGTATTGTTAACCATATTAAGTGTACACAGTACACATTTATGTCATAATAATATTTTGCTTTATGGGCAACCGTCGCAAATGGTTCAAAATTTGATACAGCAATAATTTTGTTAGGCTAATCATATTAGGACATTCTAAGAGCCACTTAGAGCTAATTATAGAACTCTCGGTCGCTTTCTAATTACCTCTATTTCGGGAGTGAAAACATAGAATAAAATGTAAATACATGAAAAACGAAAAACTTTGCCAATTACTACTATAACATGCAAGGACATATTATTGTATTTATTGGCAACTGTAATGCCTAATTAGAATAACGATTAATGGAACAGTAACATCAATAGTTCGGTACAGCATCCAAGCAACTACAATGTATTGGAGTCTCGTGTGTTTAAGTCGAGCGGCTCTTGTTCTGGTGACGTCATCAATTAGTGGCTAAGCGGCGACACTACTAACGAACTGCATGTCTATTGACGGATTAGTTCAAGCGATAGACGATGCGGGTCTAATGGATGGCGCAATGTATCTCAACGTGGCATTAAACTAGTAGATGAGCAAGATAAGTTTAACGCAAATGTGTATGGATGTGGGATCCCGTGTTCAAGCAATTGCATATGGCTCTCTGTTTGATTCTTAGTTACTCAGTTTGTCTTTGAAGGAGGTCTCAGTGATGCCCAAGAGTTAACATCTGTGTCTGTTTACAGCTGTAGTGTAGTCGACCTTTTTTGTAGGTGAGTTAAGACAACACTTTTAAAAACGTCATAGTAATTTCACTTCTGATTAACTCCTAGCTTATTTTTATTTTTAAACATCGGGACCCCTTTTCACACATGAAAGGTTAGCCCTAAGGTAAGTTATTAACTAACTTGTATTATGGGTTACTACAGTTCTAGTTAGTTATTAGCTACTTACAGTTCTAACTAGTAAATCCCAACACAAATCATCTCAAAACACAAACTCACAATGTTTAGAACTACAAATACCAGAAAGAACACAGGCAACTAGGTTAGTTGGCAACTGTGTATCCACACGCGCCGCGACAATAGTTCAACTGTTAGAATTTGTCGAGTTCAAGTTGTCGAGTTTAGTTGCGGCCGCGTTAACACGAACCTCTTAATTGCTGCTAGTAATGTTGCTATACTGACTCGATTGTTTGATTGGTTTAAGTTTCACAATAAAACAATAAAGCTATAGCGGTTTAGTAATGAGAGTAAAAAAGAAAATAAAAGTAGTTTGAGATATATTTGAACAATTCAAACTAAATACTGTTTTAAAACACTAACAGATCCAAAAACGAAGAAAATAAATATAAAATATTTGCACAGACTTTTCAAATCCGAATAAGAGTAATGTAATTTGTTATTTGTTTTTCAGTACCGTAGGCAAAGTATACAGCAAAACAAAATTCTCAGTTTCACAAATTACGTAGGATTTAAAGTGAACCCTCCCCCGCAGCCAGCCGGTCGTGATGGGCTCACTTGCCCAAAAAATTGGCAAATATTAAAGGATTTGCCGCGAGCCGCGACCAGGGGCTACGGGCACACAACTCAATTTGTTATGTTTACACACCGTGCTTGTTTGTGCTCAGTATATTTATATAAAACACTGTTTAATATTGTTGAACATTATCCTTTATTTTACCGTATTGAACCAGTGTAATACACTTGAATGAAACCGTGGCTATTAACGGAATTTCCTCTGTCCATGTGTGTTCACAGTTCTGTGTTTAATAAATCGACACGAGGGATCATCGTAAGGAGATGCCATAAACACAGTGCGTTCGGGTAGATTGATGACGGCAGTTGGCTGCCGCTTAATACGTTCATATAATAGCCGCTCCTTACTGCACCCGGGGGCACTGGCCGGCACCACTGTAGCCGAAACTCAATGCTCACAGAATACCGTAACTCGGCAATTTGTTTCCTACTTTATTGTTTAACTAGCTTTTGCCCGCGACTTCGTTCGCATGGAATAGTGACTTACGGCATATTTTTGGTTTGTACCAATAGATGGCGCTATATGTCCGGAATAAATTTTATTTTTTATTTATTTTTTTGAAATAAAAACTATCCTATGTCCTTTCTCAAGTTCCAAACTATGTCTGTACCAAATTTCACACAAATCGGTTCAGTAGTTTAGGCGTGAAGAAAAGACAGACAGACAGACAGACAGACAGACAGACAGACAGACAGACAGACAGACAGAGTTACTTTCACATTTATAATATTAGTTAGGATTTTTGCTTCGTGCTTCGAAGATAATGTACCTCGAGACCGCTCCACTCAAAGACAAAGACGGATATTTCTCACAAAGTTCCGCCTCCCTATCTCATTGACGATGAATTTGCAAACAAGCATCAATTTAAACTTTGCCGAAGTTTTTGCTGTGTACATTATAACTGACAATTTAAAATATTCTATGAAACTTACTGTCAAACAGGGCTACACTAACTTAATAAGGTAAAGCGAACAATAATTAACGACTTGTAACCGCGAGCCGCAGTTCGCTATACATTGTCGGCGTAACGGTATAATATTCACATTCGGGTTATAGCCAGCCAGCATTATTACTGCAACATTGTTAGATTTATCGCTCGCCAGCAACATTGAAGTTAATTGCTGGCCGAGTAGTTTAAAAATTATGAAAGTGTTGCTCATGTAGTAAGGAGCCACGAGTCTTCGTATAATGTAATCTGAATTCTGGTTTCATTGTTTTACAAATTCTAAGACTGAATTATTAAAATCCTCTCATTTACCCGTTTATTCTTACGTAGTTAATATGTAACTTATCATATAAGTGTAATTTATATCAACAACTGAAAAGCAACAAAATCTACCCTTTTCCATCGAGCCGTGGCGACAAAACTTACAACACATTAGTTCGTCACGTCCCCCTATAATTAGCAGCCTACAGGCTGAGGGCGAGCCTGCATTTAGCACGTAACTAACAATCCCCCCCCCCTCACCCCTCCACTAGGGCTCCGGCAGAGGCACCCACCGGCGACCACTTCACGGGTCATTACATCTATTACAAGTTGTAGGGTCACTACACGACAGACAACTTTCGGGGATTAACTTTACGGACTTTCCAAAAACATTTGAATTTGTTTTGATAAGTTGAGTTTGATTTCTGATGTCTTGTTTCTGAAAACTTTTCTCTGAGTTTAGTTCTAAATAAACCGTTTAGATTTCTGTGGAATACAGCCCCTTTTACATCAGCTTAATATATAACTCACATTGGCTAAATGCAAATATAAAACCCACCCTGCCGTAGCTACTAAAACTTTAATTAATTATTGAAAGAGCTCCATTGTACCGGACGGGAGCTAATTTATTCAAATCCTTCAGTGTGATAATATTTGGCGCATAAATGTTACATGTGGAACGTATAAAAAGCGGGTATTAACATGCAATTATTCAGCAGTCCAAACATTCCGCGCCGACGAAGTGGAAACTACAAAGAAACTATGATCAAAGTGGCACATTTCACGACCCGGGGGACACGCATCCCCGCCGGGCCGCTGCGGGGGTGCGGGGTGCCGGGGCGGAGAAGGGGGGGACACGTGCTCTACTCAGTTACTTTTAATTCATCCGGTGATTTGTTTAGGGAAGTTTGAAGAGAAATTAAGCTTGCTTTTGTATAAAAATACAAATCTGAAAATGAAACTCATTTATTCAGGGTAGGCTGAAAATCAGAACTTTTTGAAGGTCAAGTTTACAAAAGACGTCCGCCCTTCACCACTTCCTATGCTGGGAAAAAGAAGTGATAGAACAAACTCCTCAGAATCACAATTCTCTATCGACAAGATACGTCTAAGTTTAAAGTTTTTAAATAGGATCAGTATTCTAAAGTTAATTTTTAATTAATTTAAGATAACTGATAGCTCCGTATCGAAGAAGATGGTAAATGAGAATGTTTATAATACTTAAGTTAACTTTAATAGCATTCAATTATCTAGATAATGGAACAGTCTTCTATCCCATGACACATGATAGAGAAAGACGTTAAAAATTTAATCAAGCCGTCGTGTATCGTGACATAAACGTTAACGGTTTAACTATCGGCCGGAGCACGTGTCGGAGGATCAATGCTCATAAACTGACGACATTACTGCCTCGCTACATCACCCGGGTGGAAAGGGCAGATATGCTATACAAAGCTAGATATCTCCACACACTATCGGCTAAAATTCAATATCAATTGGATAATTACATTATACAGAGATGGGCAAAAATATTGAAAAACTTACCCACGAGGATTGGTTATAGTCGTGGTGGCCTAGTGGGTAATGGACCAACCTCTCAAGTATGAGGGCGCGGGTTCGATCCCAGGTCAGGCAAGTACCAATGCAACTTTTCTAAGTTTGTATGTACTTTCTAAGTAAATCTTAGACATCAATGACTGTGTTTCGGATGGCACGTTAAACTGTAGGTCCCGGCTGTCATTGAACATCCTTGGCAGTCGTTACGGGTAGTCAGAAGCCAGTAAGTCTGACACCAGTCTAACCAAGGGGTATTGGGTTGCCCGGGTAACTGGGTTGAGGAGGTCAGATGGGCAGTCGCTTCTTGTAAAGCACTGGTACTCAGCTGCATCCGGTTAGACTGGAAGCCGACCCCAACATAGTTGGGAAAAGGCTCGGAGGATGATGACCCACGAGGTTTGGTTATAAATAACACAAAATGCTAATAATAGTTTTTTCATCCCACCATCTCGGAAAGAGTAGTTTTACCCTTTGATATCTGAGCGCAAAAGCCGTTTTTATTCTCTAGAGCGGCAAAGTGATTTGAATTTAGAACATCGTGTGCAATACTCCATTTGTGACAATCTTGATAAGACTTTTCAAACAAATACATGACATATTAAACAAATAAAATACTGCTTAAAATAATTATTCAATTAATTAAGTAATTTTGATTATTGTTTTTACACAGATTTTTAACCTCGTTTCATTTTTAAACTGAGTTTTCAAATAAATGAACTTTAATAGGTACTTCTTTTTAATTTGATACTCATATGTGCGCGCCATTTTGTTTTTTTGCATTTAGTAATTTCCTCGATGAAGTGGGATGAAATTATTATTTTTTATTGTTTTGAGGTCGATTTTAAACCTCATTACACTTTTTAACTGACTTTTTGCATAAATAATTTATTTTAATAGGTACATCTTTTTAATTTGCCATGTGTGACGTGCGTGCCATTTTCTTTTTTTGAGTTTTGAAATTTCCTCGATGAGGTGGAATGAAAAGTTACGTGTTGCACTCGAGTGCAAAGATTTTTCACCTTGTGCTCTTTTGATTCTCTCGCTATCGCTCAGGATTCTAATTATTGAAACACTCGATACGCTCGTGTTTCAATTTTAGAATCCTTCGCTTGCTCAGTCATCAAAATTGAGCCCGCGGTTAAAAAGCAACTTTGCACTCTTGTATAACAAATAACTATTGTTACTGTTATGGCTAGCACCAATCAACCCAGTAAAAGACAAACAGACACTAATATCTTCTACTATAACAAGCCAAGAATGTCTTAACTATTGATAAACAAGAGCGCTACAAATACTTGAGAAGTAAATATTTCATTTATCCGACCTGCTTGGAGCGGTGAGGTATGGCCGCTGGTCTCCGCGGCCGGGAGAAAAATGTTTGTCGGCCGCAGTCGCAGCCACAATACCGATCATATTTTGTTGTACTCCAACAGTCGAATATTTTTAAAACAATTTTTTCTGCAGCTTAAATGGCTGTGGAACTTGGCTTTGGTTTATTATTTTAAACTAGCTGTTGCACGTGGTTTCGCCTTCGTCGCGAGGCAGCTAGATAAAAGCAAGTCTGTGTCCTTTCTCATGCTCTGGGCTAGCTTTGTGCAACACTTCATCAAAGTTAGTTCAATAGTTTTGTCGTGAAAGCTTTACAGACAGACAGACGGAAGCTATTTTCTCCTTATTAAATGAGTTAAGATTTGCAACCCATAATACTACATCAGCGTCTTAAAAAATTATCTTTCACAAGCAAAAATCTATGTAGGCCTGTGTTTGGTCGAAAACATATTGGAATTTATTGTTTTGTTATTATTTTCTAAAAATGTTAAGTATGTTATCCCAACTGTTTTAATATGAAGATAGCGAGTGTATGTGATGGCAGCAGTACGTTAATTACGAGTATGTCGGTGACACATCGGCAGTTCATTAGCGCGCCACGAGACGCACTCATTACGAGGACTGCACTTCTTTAATTTAGGTTACTTCGCCATGAATGCAGGTTGCAACTGCTACCAAGATATATGCGGGAGACATACTTCTGTTTTTAATTTTATTATGCAAATGGAATAGAATATTTTCGTTGCCACATAGAAATAAAAATTAAGCAACAAGTTGATTTTACGATTTCACATGCTAGTACTTAGTTATAATATGTATACTTACATGGAAGCTTGTAAGCAATATATATCAGATCATAATAATTAAATATGATTTTACTCGATCCTGTTAAAAAGTTACCTATATTTGTTTTTATTACAGAGTGACGTGTATCGTGAAACACTAATTTAATTAGGTATATTAGCACATTTCCAGTTCAGCGAGTTCACGCTTGGCAATATTCGCGTAATATATTGTACTATACGTAGGTACAGTCGGCGCCCGCAAACTCGGCCGCACAAATTATCAGGTCACAATATACTTGCGGCACAAATGGGCCCGCGGTGCAAGCGGCACCCGTGCACCTGTACTATATAATACTATATTATTTGTGTATGTACAATATAAATACATATTTATATGCTCGTAGAATGTAGTCCTAATGACACAGTCTCATATACTGCTAGAATGTTAACGACTGCACACTAGGGTACATTTTCCTCTTATTGTGATTTGATAAAAAACGAGATAAATAATACAGGCATCCCATACAGTGATGATGATCTTTGATAAAGCATATATTAGCTATCTCCGAACTCTGAATAGAGCTCATTTATTAATCGGAATGTTTAACGCCAGCTTGAAACTAGGTCATAACCTATTTTGTAAGTCAAAGTTACTTGATGGGTTTCTTCATATTCAATATCAAAATTCTTAATTATTATCCAAACAATAAAGATATTTTATGTGAACCGTTCAAATAAAGAAAATATTTTTGAAATCAGTCAGCAAAATATAATAACTATCAGAATGTTTGTCGTTTCATCACTAGTAACAACAAGTCTATAAGATAACAAAACAAAGTCAATATTCAGAAACTTAGACAACAACTAAGTTAGTCAAAATTAAGATAAATGTGTTTAATAAAGTTCACGCCACTAATATATTCAGAGGTCGCTTCCATATAATTACAAGTATAAATTTAGTGGAAGCGTTAACTTGGTTTTAAATAAATATTAAACCACAGCTTAACGGCAACTTTAATAAAGGGAGCTTAAATCTTTATTAAAGGGAACAAATTTTAAAGATCGTTCGAACTGCAGAAATATTTCACAAGAATTTGTTAATTAACTCGTCATATTTCGCGAGACTTTCCACTTTCATCAACTTGATGTTTCATTAACTGCCTGTATACACTGCTTCTGACATATTGAATAATATTGATTTGTTTATTCAATAAAGGTAATAATAATGTTTTCTTGGTTTCATGAATTGTTTTGGTAAGTTAATACAAGGTAGTGCATACAAATCTTATAAGCATGACGTGTATCTCATCTGCAAGTAACATTAGTGCGGCACCGGGCGCGCTGGGCGGCGGGAGTTCATTTGATTTGACAGCTGATCTCAGCGCGCTCACTGCCACGCCGCCACGCCGCCAGACTGCCAGGCTGCCACGCTGCCACGCTGCCATCCTGCCAGACTGCCACGTTACGCTGCGCCCGGAAATTGGACAAGTAACGTTTTTGTAGTAAACGAATTACATTCATTTACTGAGGAATTCTTATTTGCATTCTCCTCTTCATTAGGTGTAGGAGAGAGCGCCTTTTATTTTTATTACTCTTTAACTGTATGTTCAGAAGCTGTTAACTTTTAAGTAAACATCACAACATGAAGTGCTCAAACATTTACTGAAGCTGAAGTTACGTTTATTTAACTTCATATAACAAACACTAAATAATTACTAGTTAAGTTGAGTACGTTACGTGGAAATAACAGAAATAGTGCCATTTGTTCTCCGTCAACTTAGTTGGTATAAAATCATCAAATGTAATATAGTTGATTTATTCGCAGTATCTTGGGCAAGTTAAGGACTTAGGTAAACACAAACTGTGTACATAAATCTCTCGCGAGTCACATTAAGCGCGCTGGGCTCCCGGCGGCGGCGCGCGGTTCATTTGACAGCTGATCTCGCCGCCACCTCCTGCGTCAGGGTATCGTCATTACTGTTACACTGACAACGTAATTGGACAGCCAACGTCTTGCCATTACCGGGTAACCTCAGCTGACAGATCCAAGAAATTTTTATGTAGGTATTATTTCCTGTTTCGACATATTATACCTACCTACTAGTTTGTTACAAACTGAAATAATACTAATCATACCAAACAAATATTCATCTAATTTCAAAGGAACCCGTTTTTTGCAACAAAGCTTATCAAGCTCATCAGAAGTTAATGGCAAAACATGGTGTAGCAACCACAAGAGCAGCACAAAGTTCCGATAGTATTAATCTGGTCGGCACAGACGCCGCTCGGCGTCGCGACATAATGCGGCGACGCTATCGAGTCGCGCCGCCCGCGCCGACGGAACACTCCCGGCCTATCTGATGCCGCTGACAGACGCTAAGACACCTCCATATCTTGCGAGCTATTCAATTAATAACTTAACGCACACTCACAACTTCAACATTTTGCTCGACGGAAGATATAAAGAAATAAGTAACCAAGAAAATTTTAAATACACTATTAACATCTGAAATTGTGGGAGAGTAAGCGTTACGGTTTACGATTTTTATACACCCACAGACTCTTAATTAAAAACAGAAATGCCTTCCTTCAGCTATGTCTATATTAAAATTCATCCCAAATACCACCGAAATAGTAACAACAAAATATGTAAGTATAAATAAAACGTAATTTTGAACCGCCATTAAATATCCCTTAAAGTGTCGCGCGCACGCTCTTTTTGATCTTGAAGGGGTATCGAGGGTCTCCCGAACTTGGCTGAATATATCCCCATAAGTGGCGGATAAATCCTTTGTTAAAACAAAACATGGCGGCCATTGTTCGTCCCCGGCGGTCGGAGGTTCCGGCGGGAAGTATCTCAGACGATTATCTTTAATAGGATCGGCTACTTCGACGACTTTGCTGCGCATACTCACGCGGATACTTCTCAATGGAATGTTATGTTGTTCTCAGTTACATACCTATATCAACGATTTCGAAATCTAGACACACGGCAGTGTGTCCGCCAAGTTCGAGCAAAAAAAGCGACACACCGGCCGTGGGTTATATTACACGAACCATTTCGGGTCAAATTCGACCCCCCTGTAACTCAAAATCTATTTTATTTACGCATATCAAATTTCTAGTATCTGTTGAGACCCCCTCACTTATCTAAAATACAAAATTTCATTAATATACCTATTGTAGGTCTTGAGATATTGACGTCAGAAAATCGCTATTTTTACTATACACTCACTGACTGATTCACTGACTCACTCATCAAAAACCTAGACCACTTCCAACGGTCGTATTGACTTGAAATTTGGCATGGAGGTAGGTCTTTATGTCAAGGTAAAGGGAAAAATCTGAAAATGGCCAAGTGTGAGTCGGTTTCAAAATAATGAAGGTGTTTTATACCCGGTGTAAATTTATACCCCTAAGGAACTAAAACGAACTAAATTTATCTATATTTATATAATATATCTTCGAATGGTACAAAGGTTTGTATTTAGTCAAAGTAAAGTAAAAATCTGAAAACGGCCAAGTGTGAGTCACTTTCGAAAATAACGAATGTGTAACTTTGATCCACGAACATAATATATGATAACATGTCATGTCAGTCAGTTGGTAAATCTAGTCCATTTAGTTAATTTAGTTCATTTCTTTGTAAGAAACATAGTGCATATTAAAAAATCTAAAAGATAGTATAAATGAGACATTTCTTTAACTAACTTCATCATAAGAAAAAAATAAAATAAACAACCTTACAAAAATAAATGAAATCCCACCCAAAACAAAAATGTGAAAGACTGCCAAGTTCGATAATATGGGAATGCTTCGCCTATAAAAGAAGTGAGATCTGAATAAGTACCAAGTTCCATACACATACCTCAGTTAAAAATAGTTACTTTTTAATGATGTTACTTGGCAAGTTTTAATAGAAAATTAAATACTTGATTCATTGCGTTTAGTAGGTTTATAACAAGGTGTATGAAAACTTGCCAAGTGACATCATTAAAAAGTAACTATTTTTAACTGAGGTATGTGTATGGAACTTGGTACTTATTCAGATCTCACTTCTTTTATAGGCGAAGCATTCCCATATTATCGAACTTGGCAGTCTTTCACATTTTTGTTTTGGGTGGGATATAACAGTACGTAAACTAATTTATACTTGCGGCCAGATTTAAACGTACCAGCTATGTGTAAACCTTTGTTGTTGTATTATCACGTTGATGTCAATAAATCATATAGCATTTAATTTAAAAATCCAATTACTGAAATCCCAATTAGTTGATACGAATAATTGTTGTCATTTTGATGAATTTATATTTATATTTTATAAATGGCATTTCAATTAGAAATCTGACATTATGAATCTGTTGATACGGCTATCATTTTCAATTATTGTATTCATTCGTGAACCTACCTATAAATTAAATGATGGCTCGTGATACTTAATGATAAATCGAATCATAATTTAATACCTACTACTAATTAGAGGATTTGTTGGTAATTTTTAATTTCAAAGTCGACATTTATAAGTATAATTTTGAACATAGGTACCATCTATGCCAGTACTTTATTCGAATTTTAAAACAAAAGTTACCCAGTATATTTCTCGAGTCAACGATAAAAATAGATCTAATCATATTATGTTCAAGAACTTCTTCCATTTCCGCTCCATTACAGGTAACAGATCCCGTGTTTCATAATACCAATTATCATAAATTGCAACAAGAAACCGAGTTATATTGCTATTTACCCGTGCTCAGTGTAACAGTGCGACCAGTCGACGACGGCACGCTTGCACGTACAGGTACAGTACGACCGACAATTTGTTCCAATTCGTGCACCGGGGTCACCGCACGTTATCAAAATTTCACATCACAAATAGCGCGCGCAGCCAACATTGAACAGATTAAATTCAAATGAGATGTCAAATACCAACAGTTGCTTTGAAATGTTAACAATGGAATCCAAATAGAAACTCAGCTCCTATCGCTTGTTCAAACTGTGTCCCGATAAAGTATTAATGTGGTGACTTTTAAATGTTTACACACTCTATTGAACATTTATTGTATCAAAGGGCTTGTTTGGATAAAAACAGGGAATATCTAATCTATGACGTAATTATCATTACCTGCTCTTGCCTGTTGTGTTACTGAATGGGTATTCAATCACGTCATTGTCAACACAATGGGTGATTATTCAAGAAAATGTAGAATTGTGATCAACAGCAATTCAAAAGCCACAACTCGTCCAAGTGTAAACAACGCTTGAGAAAACTTGAAGCACAATACAGATGTTAATTGTAGCGTTGTTTAACGACATCGTGTGTGGAGAGCTCTCGTCCGTCTGTCTGATGCAAATGTGAGGCAAGCCGCGGTTCCTCAACTATCGGAGCCTTCGAGAATTCGGCCACGTCTCGTCTCTCGTTCACTAATGAAGCACAAGTTTTGTGCGCCGCTATGTGGTCTTGTGGTTAACTTTGAGAAACTTCAAATCTGAATAGTTACATGTTTTTGGTTTGTGACTCACATGGTTTTGAATTTCAGTCAACATTATATTTAAAACATTTTATTTGTGCCTTATCTGAATGTGAAATATTTCTACAGCGTTATTCTTATTCCGTAAAAAGTTTATCTCCTGTAGTGGGCACGGCGTCGGCACGTAGCTACCGTGACAGGGGCACGTCAGAGGCGTGCACGTCACTACAACATGGCGGGCACGCCGGGAGCACGCGGGCGGCACGCGGCGGCCACGCACGTCTCACGCTAACTGAGACAAATACGCGCTCACTTGTTTACTACACAAACTGTCGCTGCGAGGCACGAGTGTGCGCGAGAGATTGCCCCCCATATAAATCGACACTCCACGTTCCTTAGTGCCGGAATTGACCACTTTATCACGCGAATAGATATAGTTAAGGTTTGATATATTGATGTTACAGTAGTAGAGAATTAGATAAACCATAATTTGAGGAGCTTCATCTTTAAATCTTTTGGTATTTTTCGACAAGTGTTATGAAGTTTTTAATTAAAACTCGGTTTACTTCTATACTCACACAATTTTTAAATTCAATTATAAAGACGAGATGTTCCTTACAAACTTAATTAAAATCTTCTATCATGCTTAGCACTAAAGGCTAAAATTTCCAGTCAGGAAAGTGTGAGTATGATAGCGCGATTGCAACATATCGCGCAAACTTAGGGAGTTAGTTTAATGACATGTCTTGCATCCATTACTCAGGCGGTAGGCGAGCTCGTGAAGCCTGGCAGTGCGGCGCGCAGTGGAGTGTGTCTGCGGATGGCGGCACGATTAGCAATTCCGATGCGCCAGTGTTTACTGCACTTCAGTCGCACTCCGCACGTCTTGCCGGCATCGAGCCGCAGCCGTGCATTCCTCCGCATCCGCAGCTGCTACACATCTAGCGACCTACACCACTCATACTAATATCTTATAGTTTACCAAACATAAGGTGGTGACGTGAAGCTTTGTATTTTTTTAGCTTTCTGTGTTTGCATTATAGGCAGCTCCCCCAATTAGCAGACGGGCACTACTTGGCCTACTTTATCGTATGTGACATTTGTAGTACTCACGAATACTTGTGTTTGAATGCAACTGCATTAGATTTTGCCTTCCATCGTAGTAGTGGCTGCAGTCTAGTTTTCCGGAGCGATGGCCACGCGTCTCCTAATTAGTGTTGTAATTATAACGCGTGTGTCAGTTCGGGCTCCTTTGCGAAGTAATTGGAGCTTCAAATCTTTTGAAAAGTCGTCAGATGAGAAATGTCAGAACTGAATAAAGTGAGACGGTAGTGTAGTGAGTTGCATTGTATAATAGCTGTATATTTTGTATAGAGCAACTCATTTTTCTCAGTCAAGTCTCGCCAGCTCGGAGGTAAGCTTTTAATTAAACTTACTGAGTGTATACGCGAGACAGTACCCACTGATACTGTGAAAATGGGTCACAATCCGTATGTAACATGAAACTGATTTCACAAATATTCGCAAAACGTATAAAATTAATGTTCTTTGAAATCATATATAGTAAATGTTGAACGGAATAACCGACAAATTGAATTATGTTGTGACAGCCTCCGAACAATGCACATTAGATTTTGATATTTATTTATTGTACTAGCTGTTGCCCGCAACTTCGTCTGCGTGGGCAATATAGAATAGTCAATTATTACGTATGGTGCGTAAGTAATTTTCACAGGAAATAGCTATAATCTATGTCTATATGCTTTGAGTCTGACAAAGCTGTCATTTGTACATTTTCTGCAGCTACTGCGACTCAGCAGACGCAAGAAAGTCTGTCAGTCTTACCATGGATATCGTCTTGTGTAGTTGACTGGATTGAAGATAGGTAGATAGGTAGTCGCTCCAAGCAAAATTAAGCAAAATTAAAAATTTTGAAAAAACCCCCGACGGTAAAAATCTTATTGAAAAATAATAAAATAACTCAAAACCCCCGACTTAACCCAATTATATAGGAATATCCGTCGGGAGCTGCCATTAAACCAGCTAAAGGATTCTAGTGTCGTGAATACAATTATTGAAGAATTGTAGATGTTTAACGATGACATAAAATACACTCAATTAATTGTTGAAATTTCATATAGAAAAGGCAGCCCCCGACGGTTATTCCTATATAATTGGGTTAAGTCGGGGGTTTTGAGTTATTTTATTATTTTTCAATAAGATTTTTACCGTCGGGGGTTTTTTCAAAATTTTTAATTTTGCTTAATTTTATTTCAGACTTTTTAGAGAACATATACGAATTATAGTCTATATAATATGTTATTGCAATATTATTTTGCACCGATATTGTAGCGACCTCTAGTGAGTTACAGGCGTAATTTTTATTATTTGGGAACATGCATTAAGCACGTACACATTGCTGATGAAAACAGAATTGTAATCGGACGTTTTGATTATATTGTAACATTGTTTGGCACTAATATTGTGGCGCCCCCTAGTGATTAATAGCCATGACACCTATCTAAGAACATGAACACGTTGAACGCAAATCTGTTATTGAAAACCACATCAAAATCGGATCATTAGTTTAGAAGGTAGGTGGGAACATTACTTTGCTGTTTGCACTAATATTGTGGCGCCCCCTAGTGAGTTACAGCCATGACACCTATCTAAGAACATGAACACGTTGAACGCAAATCTGTTATTGAAAACCACATCAAAATCGGATCATTAGTTTAGAAGGTAGGTGGGAACATTACTTTGCTGTTTGCACTAATATTGTGGCGCCCCCTAGTGAGTTACAGCCATGACACCTATCTAAGAACATGAACACGTTGAACGCAAATCTGTTATTGAAAACCACATCAAAATCGGATCATTAGTTTAGAAGGTAGGTGGGAACATTACTTTGCTGTTTGCACTAATATTGTGGCGCCCCCTAGTGAGTTACAGCCATGACACCTATCTAAGAACATGAACACGTTGAACGCAAATCTGTTATTGAAAACCGCATCAAAATCAGATCATTAGTTTAGAAGGTAGGTGGGAACATTACTTTGCTGTTTGCACTAATATTGTGGCGCCCCCTAGTGAGTTACAGCCATGACACCTATCTAAGAACATGAACACGTTGAACGCAAATCTGTTATTGAAAACCACATCAAAATCGGATCATTAGTTTAGAAGGTAGGTGGGAACATTACTTTGCTGTTTGCACTAATATTGTGGCGCCCCCTAGTGAGTTACAGCCATGACACCTATCTAAGAACATGAACACGTTGAACGCAAATCTGTTATTGAAAACCGCATCAAAATCAGATCATTAGTTTAGAAGATAGGTGGGAACATTACTTTGCACAAACGCACACACAAACACACAAACACACAAACGCACATCTCTCACCCCAAACGCATATACCTGCTCCGTTCCGTCGTGGGTAAAAATATTGGTACTCAAACAGATTCGGTGACTGGAAGCCCAACACCAACATAGTTGGGGAATAGCTGGATGGATGATAAAATGAGTCATCATCATCAGCAGGCGCATAGGGTAGGATAGTTTCACTACTGGGGAGAAACACTTGTATGACTTGTATGAATTGGGGATTTTCTGTGCACTTACTTACTATGGTAAGGCTGACCCCACATTAGGCGTGCGCGATCCTCGGGCGTGTGAGTAGCGCGGGCGTCGCGAGCGCGCTGCGTGAAAGTCACGTTTTGCTGCCCTGCGGCATGTGTGAAGAGTGCAAGCGACGCGCTCGCGGCGAGCACGCGGCGCTCGAGTTGCGTTCTTACCCCTACGCCCGCTATCCTCGCCGCCCGCTAAACGCCTTAGCAGTTAAACGTCAAGTCGAGCGCGCTGCAAATGCCGCAGGGCAGCAAAACGCGACGCTCATGCAGCGTGCTCGCGACGCACGCGCTACTCACACGCCCGAGGATCGCGCACGCCTAATGAGGGGTTAGGTCTAAACCGGGAGGGACTCCACCGAAATGTTTGCATTAGTTCACGAATAGGCAAAATGTACGTATCTGTGAGAGTCCACTTCATGTGTTCGTACTTGAAACCTGCAGTTTTGCCAAGATTTTCAAAATGTACGCTCGCAATTTGTCATTTCTTGGTGGAGCCAGCAAATCAAAAGAAACAGAAGTGTTGTATACTGTGCGTCACTACCGCTCACCGGGAAAATTTCGCTCTTGCGGAGGACGTTTATATACCATATTTTGTGTCACACGTAAACAGGACGACAGTAAGTATCCACCGAAACACTTTCAAAGATCTGATGAACGAACAAATCAGACCTGAGTTGGTCACCTGGGGCCAATCAGAGCTCTATGAAGCGATCATACGCTTTGGCTCCTACTGTTATTGTGGTTTCTGAAAATGTATTCACCTCATTCAACGATGAATGTAATTCTGATGGTACTATTAAGAACACTTGCTTAGCGCAAAAGCTGACGTTGGCAGGCCGACTCTTTTGACTTCTCGAATAGGATACCATTGTTTTTTGTGCAATGCACACCTGCAATGCATGCTGGATTAGGATAGGATATAGGTGGATAGGATTTGCAGCAGAGAACAATTCTGTCTTTGTAATTGAATGACATCAAACGTAGTTTTATATAAAAGGTGTTTTTTTAGACTTGGCTCGGGTCTTACTGAGACTGTTCGTAATCGTGAACAGTGTATTTGCGATCAGAAGTTGAAAGTAAGCATGTCTCTGGTATGCGACGCGTAATTTGTACGTTTCCAGACGCATAAAGCATTTTACGTGTGTATGGTATTAAATCGAGAAAGCTCCCATTTCTTATCTGCACTTTGTATCTGGGCTTGTTTTTAAAGCTACAGAAGCCTACATTACCTACCTCACGCTTAGCAGCGCTTGCGAGAGATAGATCTTCCTTTCTTCTAGGATTAAGTTTACATATTTAGCATCAGAAAAAATAATTAAGGTCTACTTAATACTACTCACTCAAAGTAATTTGTTTTAAGGCCACCACATTAGTGGAAGATAAGCTAAACTATGTTTATGAAAAAATCCTGATATGAACTCCATCTGTAACTTTAAATGATAATTAATTGTTCCATTAAAGTCATCATTTTTGACATAATGTTCAAAAAATAATTTAGATGGCACCGTTTTAAATTTGGCTGAGAACTATTAATTTTCTTTTCATCAAGGTAATAATTACACTAGTTTACATGACTTTTGTTCATGAAATGGAATACATACGGTTACATTACTTTGGGTATCTACATCTCGGAAAAAATATTGAAAAAAATCCAGCACGTCAGGTTTTTGAAATATTTATTAAGAAGATTTTTACAAAAAACACATCTAAATAAACGATAGACAGTTAAAAATGGGTAATTTTTGCTCTTTTTTTATAAATATTTTCATCTGTATCTCTCACAACAGTCCAACAATAGTCCCCTAGCATGTTTTCGTCCCAAAAACCTTGATAATTTTGCTCAAATAATTTTAAATCTTGGTGAAATCGCTCACCGTGTTCATCACTCACACTACCAAGATTTTCTGGAAAAAAATCTAAGTGGGAATGCAAAAAATGAATTTTTAGTGACATATTTACACCCATACGCTCATAATTATGCAATAAATTTTCAACGATCTCTTTGTAATTATCACTTTTTTTATTGCCTAAAAAATTTTTAACGACACTTTTGAAAGAGTTCCAGGCTGCTTTTTCTACATCGGTTAAAAGGCTCTCGAATTTTGAATCGTCCAATATTCTCCTGATTTGAGGACCCACAAATATTCCTTCCTTTAATTTAGCCGCAGAAAGATTCGTAAATACAGAGCAGAGATATTGAAATGCAGGCTTGGACTTATCCAAAGCTTTGGTAAAATTTTTCATCATTGGTTTACCAAATTTCAGTGATCTATTTTTACCTGAATACCAGGAGCTGAGGAACAATCTGCAATTAGTGCAAATCACTTGAGGAACCCAATTTTTATCTTGATTTGACACCGGAAATCCAAAATATTGTAAATAGGCTTCTTGCAATGGTTTTGTTAAAGGGAAACCACGATTTAACTAAACAATTTTCCCAAAAACATAACAAAATCGATCTGGATGTAGTTTACACACTCTAGATGTCATTTTTATATAAAAATGAGACTTTTGATTCACACAGTTGTTTACAAAACAGAACGATAAACGCATTTAAACAATTGCGGGTATATAAAAAAAAGTCATCGATATCTCCGAATTGTGACGTGCTACGAAAAATAAAAAAATATTTTTTTAGTAACCGTCCATAGCCTACTTAAATAATATAGGTTTCATTTCATGAACAAAAAAAAATTTTTTTTTTGTAAACTAGTGTTATAGTTGGATTTTGATGTGGTACGGCAAACTGACAAACACTATTGAAATGTCTATCGAAAAATTACACTACCTGTTAAAATATGGTGAATTACGGAAAATACACAACTCCATCTGTTAAAATAATAATCCTCTATAAAGAATGTATGGTAATTAATTGTCATTTACCACCTCGCTCTTTTGACAAATTTGATGTATTTTTACCACAGATGGAGCTACTTTAACCTTGGCTAAACAAAATTTTCATATTTTTTTTTCTTCCGAAGTTACTTATAAAGGTGTGATTTTCTGTGTAAAGATTAATAATAGGCCGAACAACTAATATAAGTGCAACATTCAAATGTACAGTTTTGACAAACAGATTGCGTGTCGTAATATTTTACATCTTGAATTCACAAAATTAATCATATCTTTTGATAGAGTGAATCGATTTCGATGAAACAAAAACTAAGTAATACCCCAAGTTACGTAGAATTTTTGTATATAAGCATTGTCTGCATTGAATTCGTAGATTTTACGTGAATCCCGAACAAACAAACAGATAAACAGACAAACAGACAAACAGACAAAAATGACAAAAATGATAGAAATGGGTTCTGTTAGTTATCCTTTAACATGCCGGCTATTTTTTTTGTCAATTTCTTCAATGTACAAAAATTACTTTTCTACAGATTTATTATATGTATAGATAACGATGTATTAGTTATCTTTTATTTTATTATGTTCTTTGTTTCATTTGAATGAATAACTAGTTTTTGCACATGATGCGTATTCTGTGAAGTAGAATGAAAGTCTGTAGTAAAATACTTAGAGAAGCATATATAAAAGCATAAATGTTTAGCATATGATATGATCGGCAGCTCACATGCATATTATCTGCACGTATGAGGCGGTGATGCACGACGCGCCGTGATCTGCGGCGGCACTCCGCCTGATTGATTCATTAGTATCTGCATACAGCGATACTAATCACAACCAACCACTATCTGCTCAAATTGCCTGCATTGCCAACTATTCATGTTTTTACCTAAGCTTCAATATCGATCTTCCATATTTAGGTCATGCAAACTTAGGTAACAAAAACTTAGGTACAATAAGGCAACTCGTTTTTTCTCTTATAGAAAGAAACCGATTAAGGAACCTTCTCATGAATATTCCAAAACCATTTGGCTGTAGCATGCATTTTCTTTTAGTGGGTAGTATCATAATTACCAACATCTCGTAATAGAGTTTATGACTTGGGAAGAAGGTGTACACGTCCTCAATAAACTGAACATTACAACGGCGCCCGGAGCCAACGGATATAACAAACCATTTTTACTGGCAGCTATACACTGAACAGCTGGTAGGCGCGCTCCCTATTGTCGTAGGAGCCGAGCGCGCAATGTATCGCGCAGAAGTCGCCTCGTGCAACATTGATGAGAGCTCAGCGGACGGTGCCTGCAACTTTGATGCCGATGACAAATGAATTATGTACCACTCGAATGAGAGGTTTTTCCTGAAGTTCTACTGACCGAGAGCTTCCACAACCTTTTGGGATATCGAACCGTGCTTAGGGTATTGAATGTGTAATGAATAGTTAAAGTAATAATGTAATGTAATCTTATTTTTTTTATTTAGATTTACCGTTATTTTTAACAAAGTTTAGACACAAATGGAAGCGCTCCATTAAAAAAATCATGGCATGTTTTACTTGTGCAAAATCTCTAATTAAAAAACATATTTTCGGGCAACGTACACGGAATTACTCAATTACTCGCTAAGCCGCACATTTCCCCGCGACGTCGTCAGTACACTGGAGTAGTTGTGCAGTTGGGGAACAGCTACACTGCCGTGCACCGCACCGGGCGCGCGGAAACCTATTAGAACAACTGAGACGTGTAATGAGTGACGCGACGCAGCGCGATGCGTCGCCGCCGCCGTTGCGTTACACTATAGATGACGAGTGCACCCGAAAATTTTCTAATTTTCTCTCTTAACTATACATGGAATCCACTTCCTATGACTTATAACTATTTATGATAATCAGTCACATATTTTTCAACAATTCTGCTATTCATATAAAATAGTGCTTATAACATACCTCCCCCGTAGTTAAACCATCAGACTGACCAAAGATCTTCAACTGTATATCCATTAGTTTCCCCCGAGGGAGGTCGCAGACGTGTTGGTTTAGCAATCAATTTCCCAAAAGAAGCGAGAGGCAGAGGGTCAAGTATGGAAATTGCGGCCCGACTCGAGCTGACCGCGTTTAGCTACGAGATGGTTTAATCCACCCCCTAACACTTCAGATTGGGGTTAACACGAATATTTGCTCTCCGAACTACTTCTATAAAGTTGAATTGAAAAAGCGTGATGTGTACGAAATAATTTAATACCGACGAGGCCAACGAACGGCTTAGTATTATAACTGATGTATTGTAACAACTGTTGACAGTACACACGATGTTATCAAAACCAAACCGCATCAGAGAGCTTATAACAAAGCATCAAATTGCTGCATAAACTAGTGCGGTCGTTGGTCGTTCTTCGTAAAACAAATGAGGAATAATTCCACGTAGGCCTTAGCTACGTTATGCTTGAGTTTATTCCAAATATCGCGCTCATTATAGAGCTCGCAATTAACATAGCGTAATGATATATTTCTGAAGTTGATCCGCTTTCAAAAGTAAAGTGTTGTTTGCGCTGCAATTTTAAAACAACGTTGGAGTGGAGACAAGAATTAACATGTAAACTGGAAATACATATTTTTGATGAATCTCCTGGATGAAAAGTTTTTACGATGGAAAATATTAACGATGCTGGGATTTTAGTTTCAGGTCGAACTATACCGCAGAATATGAATAAGAAATACAAATTGTATTATTTATGTCACCTAGTACAAGTTTTTTATCGATTTATTCTTGTACTTAAGTAGAATATGAAAACGTCAAACTCCATACGAGACTGATATTGAAATGGCGAAAAACGTGGCATGCAACAAAGCGGTGCGCTCGGCTACTTGTGAACAAGCCGACCACTGCACTTGATCGTATGGCCCGAGTTACAGGGAAAAGCGATTCCAATAATTAATGTTACCACCGTGAAGAATTCATTTAAATTCCGGAGATTGAATCAGTTACCGCTTGTACCGAAAACTGTGTATACTTTAGGCACACACATATACTTTAGACTTTAGGCAAATTAAATGATTAAACTTGTTTTTTGTAGTTCCGAATCTTAAAAAGTGTTTTTTTTTTAAGAAGGTCCAAAATCATCAAGTGACCCCTCCCGCTGTGGGTTAGCAGCGGTGAGGGAGTTGCAGACTCTTACTGACTGGTCTACGACGGAAAACCGTCGTGTTCCGTCGTAGGCCTTTTATGTACCAGGGCCGCGGTATCTCTTTCAAACAATCCCGCAACCTAAAACTGTTTGTCTTGATTTATATTTTTGCTTCTACTGCCTACATACTGTCGGTCATTGTTATCATTTAGGCAGTACATAAGAATACTACCCTAATAACTTGGCCAGTAACTATGTAGAATATTTTATTCAGAGCTATAAAATTCTATATTTAAGGAGTTTTTTATTCATTTTGTACCATGAAGAGACGCAATAAAAAACAAAGCTACACCTGTTTGTGCAGTATCGCTGTTATGGCACAAATTGCCCACTTTGCTCGAACCATTACATTTTTGAGTGGCTTTAATTGCTTCCGAAGCTGGTGTCGTAATTATAACACAGTTACTTTACACTGCACTGAACTGCAGGACGCTATTCACCCATGAATTTAATGGGGAGCGAAATACACGTTGCTAAAAAAGTAAATATTCAATGCATATTTTTCTGATGTCTAATTTTTATGGTATTTGCGGTTCTTCTGTGCTTTTTATATTTTTCTACATATGATAAATGATAATAAATATGATGATAATAGTCTTTATAAAAAATGATTATTTTTTACAACATTCTCCAAAGTGTTTTCTCAGTTTAAACTTTGACTGAACTGAATTGTTTGGTGACTGAATAAGACAGATCTCTCTCAGACACTGAAATAAAAAAAAAACATTGACTCTTACCCCTAAATACAATAAAAGTGAAGCTATATCACAACATATACATCTGTGGTACAAGTGTAGAGCGGGCGGCGGTTTCCGTGGCGCCGAGCGTTGCGCCCATTATACGTTTGAGTGGCTCTAATTGCTTTCCAAGAGGCTCGGAGGCTGGCTCGCGTTAGTTGCACGTTCAGCTATCTACTGCTGAAATTACTAGCCTGTTTATGTACCCTTTGATGATACATGCTCATGATTTTACTGATCGCTCAGCTGATAACGTGGTTACATACTTTTGGTTGGTTAGTGGGTCTTTTCATTTTCATATTTGGTTGAATTAAAAATCTTGAAAACATAGAAAAGAAAAATATTAGGTATTGAGATGGAAAATATGGATAGAAAAAGAGATGTGCCTAATAACGTTTTAAGGTTATATATTCGCAAAAGATAAATCAAACTGATAGGTAAATGGTGTCTAAGGTAATATAACTGCTTGCAATATCTGACCTTCGTGTACAAACTTATTAACCTTGACGAAAATAGTTATATACATCTTTACGTTACAAGTTTATAACTTACTATTATATAGTAGGTAGTAAATGTGTCATGTTGTATTACCGCGGCAACAGTGAGACGATGAACACGTCAGCACAATTATATCGCGCGGCGACACCCGCATGATTTATAACTGAACTTAACTTACGCACATTTGCATATATTCGTACGCCAATGTATGCGACCCGAAGGCGGCCGAGTAATATGCTTCACAACAATTTTGATGTGCTAAGAAATAAAGATCAACAATTTCAATATGTGACATGAGTTGGTTTACGAGTCTTCCGATCGATTCGGTTTTGTTTTTTCTCGAGGTATAGTTAGATAACTGTGTATTCTAAGCAGATATTTACTTGCTAGATTTACTGGAACGGCAATAAGATAACATCATGTATTCCAAGATTCTCGCCAGTAATCTAGGAATTAACTTTATAATAAAAATTAAAATGCAAATTGTATAATTTATGACTGTACTATATTTCGGTGTAAAGCCATAAAGCCATGTAATGAGACGCGCTCGGCCGGGGGCTCCTGCGGCTTAAATATTATCATACAATTCGGGTTCAGCTTGTTAACTACACTGCACTTTAAAGGCATCAATAGTGCGTAAGTAATGTGTATTTGCTAGGCCGCCGCCCACACTACTGACCTACTTGCCTAAATTAAACATTATTTCGCAATAACTGGATAGTTCAAAACTGATTGTTAAGAAAAAGGAAGCGTGTATGCTTAACTTAAATTAAATATTCATAATTCCAATGTAAATAAATATTAAAGTTAATAACATTGTATTTTCCATTCATAGTAAAAAGAAACTTGAGATTACTTAAAGCACAGGAAAAAAATATCTCTTAAAACTTCATATGACGAATACGATCTAATGTTTTAACGATACATGCTTACGATCGACGGTACACAAGGCATAATGCCCCACAAAGTGTACTGTCAACTAAGCCGCTGAGTAGCAGCCGTGAGTCGCATTCAAAGAAAGTGCTGTAAAGCGCACTAGTGCTGTAATAACACTGAACACGGTGTAACAGGCCGTTCTGACCAATAACAGAACGTCTGCCGCACTAATAAAGGTATAACGTCCGATGGAATCAGACGCGGCCCATGCTGTAAGCGACAGCGGGGTCGGCTAATAGCGTCGTAACTGAAACTGTAAGGATAAAAGTTGCGTACTATGCTAATAACAAAAGCTGAATTAGAATGACGGTAATTGCGATAGCATATAACGGTCATTTTAAAAATAAAAGGTTTGTTCTACAATTTCACGATAAAATTATGTGATAGTAATCGGTACATAGTTTTTATGACAGTATCTCATTGTTAAACTGGCACGGACATAGGTAATCAGGCAATAATAATTAAATTAAACGATCACATGACGTTTGTATTCTGTCTTGCCTTCAACTTTAACTTGCCTTTAAATAAAAGAAAATAATCGTGGCATCCTTACAGCATGATCTGAACTATTAAGATGGTCATTAGTATAATTGGAATCGTTAATCGCTCTCATTTTCTCCGTGTACCAGCCGACACTCCCTTTATACCGCACGTAGTGATAGAAATTGAGTAGTGTTGCGTAATTGGTGCTCCCAGTAATTACAGACCAGGGCTACCGCTAAATATTACGCGTTGTACGCACTGTGTACCTCCACTCGGTATAACAGGAGGCGTCGAACAACGCTAAAGGTGGGACGAAAAATACGTGAAAGGAGGTCAAAATATTAATGGCCGATTTATTGGTCAGTTGGGCGAACGTTTAAGCAGTATTAAGGCCGATATTGCTTTTTAGATTTATTCAATGGGATATAATGCCGGACGCCCGCCTCGCTGATGGTGTAACACAACGTGGAAATATCGAAAATGTTATTTTTATTCTTTCTAAATTGTTTCTAAATCCTTCTGCAGTGCGAGTTGGTGACTCGACATTGTGGAGTCGACGCGAAGTTTTAATACATGTTGATAGTTATAGTCGCGCTTGTGTATGCTCGCTGACTTTAAACTACTTTGATGTGGAAGTGTTACTTGTTACCTACTAAATAATGCACGAACAAAATTTAGTCCTTTTCGCGGAACAACTAAAATCTGGAACGGAAATCAGGGAATAGCACACATGCCTCGTTTATCACAAATTAAATAGGTTCCTTTGAGCTTCACGTGAAGCGGGTAAGCACATCGGCGTGACTGCTAATCTCTGTGCGTTGTCGTCTGGGTGACCTCCGGCCTCCTCAGCCGTACCTACAAATACGAGCCACAGCGAAAATCCAATTATTTCGCAATAATTCTATTGAGCTTAAGACTTTTTGCGCTTCTGACTTTTATGAATTTTCAGTATTTTCCAGCTTTGAGTTAAACAATTGTGAAAATAAAATGCGATGGAGACTTCCCAATAGGTATACTTATAGGTAATCTCGTAAGTAGTAAGTCTGTGGAAGATTTTATATAAATGTTTTCGTGTGAAATACCTAGTTCTACAGTCATAATATACAACTTAGCAAACGTATTTCTAAGGAATAAGTAGTTGTCGTAACTTTGTCACAATCATTGATTAATTCGTAAAGGCTGTAAATGAAGTTGTATTCCTGTCAATTTAGCTTCACTTCGTAAATTCTATTGTAAAAAGAAGTACTTATGCGACCGCGGCATGGGGACGGCACGACTCTGGTCGTTTAATATAAACGTCAGTCGCGGCGGAAATCCCTAATTTATTTTGTTGACAATCGCAGCAGACGTGCCCTTTTTCAGATACTCTGGGCTCACTGATTTCTAATTAAAGTGTTATTCAAAGTATACACATAGCCCCATGTGCCTACAAGTTTTAGGGAGACCAGTACAAATACAATAATTACTCAGTTTTAATCAAACTATATACCTATACATTTAAGTTTAGCGATAACTATTGTTTCAGCCTGTCATAGCAGTTACCAAACTATAACCCAGAATAATATCATCACATAATTAACACTAAGTTAAGTCGAAGTTGAGCACTGAATCAAGATAGACGGTGTTACGTCGACGTCCCGCGAGCGCCGGCGCCGGCGACTTCCCAAACTAATTAAAATTATAAACACGGCCGTGTAATCTCGCCGCCAGTGATTTGATTACGTCATAATTTCGGCAAGAAAGGGCTCGCGATGAATTGACTGCACAGCTACAGAACAAGTTTGCCGGAGTTGCGAGTCCTTGTATCAGCGGTGTTGATGTGCTGCGGGAAGTACGCCAACAAGCCGAACAAGTTTTAAAGCGGGGAAATCTCTAGTGTGTTCTTTTACAGTTGCGAATATTTAGTATCGAAAAGTCACAACTAAGCAAAAGTTATAGTGAGTTGTTCCCTCTTATATTTGAACTTATTTTCAATGAGACTTGTGCAACCAGTTAAAAAACATTAGAAGCATTACATAAAAAACATTACATTTTATGCATAGAAAATGTTCGTACAGCAAAATCAATATTTGATGCATTGTCAGCAGCGATAAGTCTCACAATGGATCGGGATCCTGCAAACAGAGGAATGGCTTTTTATTTTCACTCTTATTTTTATAAGTGTAGAGTGGAAAATGCCAGAGCAATTAGTTTTAGCGTCCATTATTCTCGCTCATACAACTGGAAATGTTCCCCAAATGCCCGGCACGGCAGGAATGCGCCAACACGTCAGCTTGGCTTAAATACATATTTGTTTTAATAACAAAACTGTTTTTTCCCCAGAATTGGACCGAATTTTTGTTCAAATAATATGAATTTTGTAAAGAGATAAATTTTATTTGTAGAAGTTGTGGAAAATATTCGGAAATAGCAAACTAGTTTTTACTATTAAATTGCGCAAATGTTAAAATTCATTCGTTCCATATTAAGCATAAAGGAATTTGAAAGTTAAACGATACGAACTTTAATTGTGTAGCGTGTGGTTATCGACGTCGCTTCGCGTCGTCACTAGTCGCTGCGTGCCGGGGGACCATTAGTCTTCGTCGCGTCGTGACGGAGGACACTGGACCCCCTGTAAATCCTTATTATAATTTGGACTTCGTGGTGACAATATAAATGAAAGTTTATAAGTCGCACAAAATCTCTTCCTTTATATGGTTGTAAATACAAGTTATGCATTTTTAGGAGCACAGAAAAACAGGATTCGCGCATATTGAAAAAGTTTGTTGAGAATAAGTAGATGATGGTCGCGGGTACCAACAGCTCCCCATGGAGTTGATGAAGAGGAGGACGGTCCAATGTGCGCTCTTAAATTTTCCACATTACTTATGTGTTACTTATTTCGTATTTATCACGTAGGTACACTCTATCACCAAGCGAACTGTAAACAATAAAGGGTCAGCTATTGTGAATTTCAGGCAGTTGCTGAGCTGAACAAGATTGGAGCTTGCTAACGTGAAAATATTCGGGGACATAATACAATTCAAAACTACATCGTAATGGGAGTAAAGTAATTAATGGAAACTAACTCGTAGAATTTAATTAAATTGAAATAATTTAATGTTGACAGAGGCTTTCCAGTGATATAGGTCGCGCTGAACAAAACACAGCTGTAATAATTGGTAGGAATTAATTAAACTGGCGCGCAGTACCTCATTAACATCTCGCAGCTCACCAGTAATTACGTGTGTGCTATCCTCTCTACATGCCGAGTCAGACGTTCTCTGAGTTCGTTCTAACAGTAAACAACAATACATTAATCGGCACGCTAGCCACTCAACTTTGAGTTTAATTTCTGTGTCAAGTTACAAGTTCTAATGAACCTCTTCAGGTATCCAGATATAGCAGTACGTACGTCGTCAGTATCTTTTAAGGTTTCAAACCAAAAATCTAAGCAAAAGTTATACTGTGAAAACTTCAGACAAGCAAACCCTTCTATATTGTAACTCTATAATTACAACTCAATTTTATGACTATTACTAACTACACTTCACTATTTCGGGCCTATTGTTATAATGTTTTACATTAAGTTATGCCAAAACAACCTTCAGGCGCCCGGAGGAAGCCTTCCAATTTAATATTCGAAATTATTTTGATTCAAATACATTTAGTTATTACCTTAAAGGCACCGACTCTTTTACCTTTCACATTCGTACTCATAAAGTTTAATATTGGAGAGCAAACGAAAAATCTCCCGCAAAACGCGGAGAAATCTAGCATATTAAGAATTCACCATAAAATTTCGCGCATTCCCGGCCTGCCCAATACCCAACCGCTTTACCGTCTAGACCTATCATTCCATTCCGTCCGAAATTCCACTTAAAATCCTAATATATCGCACAATGGCCGTCTAGGATTCCAGCAGAACAATTTAAAGTTAAACAGAGCCAGTAATATTATATGAGAGCGGGCGCGAGTGGTAGCGTCGGCTGGCGGGACCACGCTCAACACTTACTTTTCATTTACGACGAGCTAATTACTTCAAACATCTTTTAGGTTTTTTCTTAATAATAAAGATATTAAGAAAATTACTCATTAATAAGGGTCCTTGAAAAAGTCAATTTGGATTTAATGGAAAGCCTAAAACATGTACAGTGATAGTAATTACCTAAGTATATACATTTTACCTCCTTTACCTGTTTTGTATACTCTATTGAGGCATTTGTGAAACGTGGATCCAATAAAATCCAACGAAATAAAAGAATCAGCTTTATTTGCCATCATTCATGTTATTAATTGATCATACTATTCATGTCAAATGGATCCCATAGAAATTCAATGCAGGAATATAGGTAGCGAATAGATACATACAATCGGGCAGTTCGGCACAAAACGTGGGGCAATCTGCGGTTACACGGCTGCAGGCGATTAATCGCGCCGGACGCGGGAGCCTCACACATATACAAAACAATGTTTGCCAAATAGATTGTTAGAAAAAAACTTGACGATTTACGCTCACAGTGACGCCTGAGCACGAGGTATGCTGGAATGTACCGCCAGTGCTTCACCGGCGGCAGACAATCTGTGGTTCTACGCTGGTATTAATGATACAAGCTATTTTTTTTATTAATATTCCAGTTACCTGCACAACACAGTACTCAGTAATAAGAAGAGAACTTCACCAGACATGAAACTAGTATCAATAATACGATAGATCAGTTGAAACGTTTTCATAATCTTGTTAGAAGTGTTGGTTAATGTCGGCAGTTTGGAGCCGGTCGCAGTGTTTAGTGTTTGAACGTCAGCCAAGCAGCGCCACGTGCGCGCATACATTCAGCTGAATGGCACTGACTGACGTAATGACCGCCGATAGCTGAAGCTGGTGCGAAGCGCCCTACATACTACCCACAGCTAATTTATTATTTGATAGAACTATGTTATTTTTGTAATATATCAAACATTATTAGTATACTACTGTTTGAGGAAAATTAAATGATTATTGTTCGAATCTTGGTACTTGCTAAGTCTCTACAGGACTGACTAAAAGTTTAATAGCTTTTTTGCAGTCAGTTATTCGTAGCAAAAGTTCCTTCTACATTTATACTGCTTTAGTTTCGATATCCTTTTGAAACCCATCCACTGAGTTAGTTCGGTGGGAAAATATAGCTGAATCTGTGATAGTCGATGTGAGTGTAACGCGTCGACATCAGTGGCTGGCATGTACCGCGTCAGGGCGGCGTGAGCGACTACCACAATGCCAGTCACGGGAGACGCGCTCAGCGCGGTGCGATAATGTTGCTGCTCCACCATTTATACTTATTACTTTTTCGGTTGGCTTGTCTCTCTACCATATATTATGTTTTGGATAAATAATCTTAATATGTAGGTATCATATGCAGTGTTCACAGAACTGCTGAAAATGTAATAGAGCAAGGTATGTTCAATTCTAATACACTTGGTGGTAGGTAAATATAGTAATGCTACACTGCTCTTTAAGTTTCATCAGATCTTAAAACCAAATGCAAGACTAAGCTCTATTGGCAATATGTATATTCCCCCATAGTAACGAAACAATTTTGAAGGGACGTATCGACGGAGTTTGTATAATGGCTGATGCTTGTAAATCTTTCAGAATACACCTGAACAAGTAACAAAACAAGCCATCGCGTCGCACAAAACATACATCAACATAATAGCGAGCAAAAACGTTTTCCAAAACAACATTTGTAACAGGCGTGCTCCGCGTCAACAATGCTACAATGGCTTGTAATCTGGCACCCGGTAACACAGTGTCGTATTGTGTTTGCACTTCGGAACGGCGAACCGTTCGCACTGAATTTAATAAAGGAGTAAATCCGACAGACATCGTTAATGTTGGAATGGGAGTCTTGAAAGAGGATTAGAGGTCCATTCACTGCTCTAATTTGACTCCTTGTTATAGACGATTGAAGTGGGACCTGGGATTGGCTCCTCCACCAAAATTATAAGAATTCTCCAGAGAGCTTTCATCCCCGTGTTACTTGTTTTCACACATCGTCGAGATTTTTTAAACTCGCGTAAAAACAATGTTCAACGATTGTCGACAACATGTCAATGCTTTATCCTGTTATTATATTGCTATTTTACACAATTTTGTGGTTACAAAGAAAAACATTAACAAATGGAACAACGCTTTTCAAGCAAATGTTTTTTTTTAGATATTGAATTTGCATCACTTTGTTCTTGGAATAAATTGACGATAAACATAGATAAATTCTTATTTTTATACTTCTCTCTTGTACATAATAATATGCCTCTTGACCTATTTCGTTGGGCAAGGTAAACGAAATCAATTTTACTTGAAGGTGTACACTCGTGAGGCTCTTAGAATTTCCTTATTATTACGTTTGCGAGTCACGCGTGTGTAAGAGCCCGAGCGTCACCGGAGGAGGACTCACGAGACACGATTATTGGGAACTTCGGAAGCATTCGGAAACACTCGGTTTGGATCGGTTACCGTTACATTTTTAATTTGAAATCCTTTTAGGCAATGCGTTGCGCACGTATGGAATTTGTAATGAATTTTTCATGGGTTTATTTTGGGTTTTCAATGGAATGATGCAAATTCGATAAACATTTTTAGCTGCAAAAATAAAAGTACTTTTCCCTATCCAGTTACCGGTTATTTAAATTATTCGCACAATTTTAACACTGCCAAACAGTGTATATAGGAGATTATTATGTAGGTATTTGAGGCTGAAAAAGTATTTTATATAGGAATGAATTTTAAGCAGTGCGCAAAAAAAGAAACTGGTGGTCTAGAATCATTAACAGAACATATCTGCATCATCAGTATTTTTTTTTTTAATTTTTTTATCCTCCCTAAAATCAGCAAAATATGGATACCAACTATTCTTACGCGCGCCGAGCGCCGCGCGGAGCTCGCGTCAGTAAACCGGTTTCGCGTTGCCGCCGGCTTACCTACTATGACGACTGTGACCGTACAATAGGTTACAAAATAAACATCTTTCGCTATCAATAACTATTGTTTTTTGTACTAAACTTAGACAAAATAAAAATATACGTATCTATAAAACTTATTTAACTATAAGTTGACAAAGTTTGCGCACTGGATAAAATTCATTCCTGTATATCCGAAACAAACCCGAGGCTTTAACATGGAAGGAGCATTAGTCTCCTGCGATTTGACGATGAAGTGGAAAATATCTTACCTACTTGTGGTTATTATTACAGGCATGATCTATATTTTGGATGGAACCAGACAAATCCATAGAAAGCTATCAAGTAAGTGATCAAATTGGAGTGTGGATCTAATTTCTGTTGACAGAAGTTGCGCGGAAGCCTAAGGATAATGGCATAATCACACAAATGTTAATCACGAATATTATGTTCCATTTGTTTGTGTAATACCTGCCGATGGTTATTCTTATAAGCGTTTTGGATGTGTCATCTGTTAGCTTGTAAGATTAAATGAAATAAATAAATAAATTATTACTCATTTGAGACAGACTTAGTCCCAAGTTATTTTTACTCCATTCCTTTTCACTCTTTATTTTTGGGTGCTATTTAAACAGGCTTCTTTTTAATATCATTATTCGCCCCCAAAAATGTATGTTGCCTTCTAAATTACTAAGTCAGCCACAATTAATAAAGCGTCGAGCATCTAAATAATACTATCTTAGCCACGAGTTATCTTCCACTCTATAAATACAACTCAGCATGATGGTTATTTTTTTGCATCTAAATTTGTAGCATGCATTCTAACAGTAGACTTCTTAAATACTATTAAGTGCCATCATAAAAATATTTATTTAGCTTCTAATTTTTTAACTCGTACTGAGTTTTTTGTTTAAAATATAACACATCCCATATTAATTGACCCAGCATGGAAGTAAGCATGCAACATGCAGCAAGCATGGCTTCTGTCACGGCTCCGGCGCTGCGGGGCTCCGGCGGTCCCATGCGAGCTTATCGTCGCAGATGGTTTTCACTCGGTTAAAACTACCTGCGCCTCAGCTCGCAGGCCGCCTCGCCCCTCCGCGCCTACGCGGTTTTGAATTGCACTCTAGGGATAGGGCAGACAAGACTACGTGGAGTCGGTTTTGCAGCGATTCGTTTTCGTCACTAACTTCAATTTTTAATACAATGTTTTTTAATTGAAGGTTATAAATGGCAATATGCTAAATAAAATGAATCCAAATTAAATTCCACCATCAAAAAAAAAAAAAACAATTGGAAAAATGAGGCCGAGTTAGTAAATTTGATGACAATGTATAAATAAGAAGGACAAGTTACAATAATTGATGATCTTTTATTGAAGCTTTCTATTAGTTGGCGTTGTAAAAAAGACGAATTAGTTTATTAGAGGCTATGTCATTTCCCCGTTGCTTAGTTATAAAATTAGAAGTTTAATCATGTGTCCAATAAATAATTTTGTGGCTACACTTATAATTTTCCTTTATTTTTTATAAAAAATATTCCAAACCAATATGAGCCCCCACTTCTTTTGTAATTACATTTTGTCTAAGAAACTGTTCGTGGGGAGGGTATCAAAGCGTCCTCGCCGATCTGGTATTAATGAAGCCGTATCTATCTTCGGGTAATAAAGTAAGATTACAGTCATTGTAAAGCCGCTTTGCGGATCTGTACTCAGTTAATATCGAGCCTCTCAGCCTACATGAGAATCGGAAATCGATATAATGTGATAAAAAGTATTATTATTATATTCATGAACTTTTATGGGCTCGTAATCTGAGTAGGTTATTTATTGTGCGAAAAGTCTGTCTTCTTAAAGAAATTCTTAATGAAAAGTTCACGCACATTCGATATGAAAATAAGTTGTTTTATATGTAGGTAATCAGTATTTGCATCATTTGGGGGAGCAGCATTCTTTAGGGAACATAAGTTACACAACCCGAAAAAGGTCTGTAGAAAACAATACAAAATTTAATACGCAGAACAAAGTAAAAAAGAGACGCCAATTAAATGAATTAGAGCCATTATACCAGAATGGACACGTCACAAGGTTTTATGGAACACCGTTTTTCCGCAGCGAAGCGCAGTAAATGTAAAGTGTGAAATATTTAATAAAATTCGGCGTATCATCTATACTAATATTATAAAGCTGAAGAGTTTGTTTGTTTGTTTGAACGCGCTAATCTCAGGAACTACTGGTCCGATTTGAAAATTTCTTTCAGTGTTAGATAGCCCATTTATCGAGGAAGGCTATAGGCTACTTTTTATCCCGGTACGGGAAGTAGTTCCCACGGGATGCGGGTGAAACCGCTGGCAGAAGCTAGTGTTTGATATTCGAAACGAATGAAAAATACCGGCCATTTTTTCCGGTGACTACCGACGTGTGACAAGGACGGCGTGTGACCGCTAAACAGGTAACACCAGTATATTAACTTGTAAATAAAAGTAAGTTGAAGAAAACGAATTCCATTTTTACTTCGGAAAAATCTCAGAACACGTTTCCACACTGCATGAGGTATTGACCGTCGATGTAAATGATTGTTAAAACTTAAGTAACAATATAACACTGTTGTTCTGGTTTGACATTTAGTTAACACGCTCAAATTATAAGGCTTAAACTTTTCCAAAGAATATGGTTTAGAAGAGTGAACCTTCTGCGTGTGAGTGTAAGCTGTCAGCATGGTAGTGTCGTGGCGCTCGCCGGCGGGAGCTGGCGCGGCGCCAAATCGCGCATTGGCCCATATAGGCCATTACCTACCTACCATTGTCACTAATTGCCTTTATAGCCTGTTGTGACACCCAGCCTACACATAGCTTAACATTTTCAAACGAACAATTAATTTTCACTACTGACAATCATTTTATTATTGGATCATTATACTTAAATTTTCACCGCCACAAAATTTTATACATATTATTATTTATTCATTTAACCAAGTTCTTAAAACTGCGGTTCGTGACCTCTTTTAAATTAAAATCCTATTGGACAGTAAATTATGAGCGTGTTGTTAAAGCAGTCGCGAGCTCAACAGATCCCACTTGTAGTTTGTAAGGATGTCCCAGATTTACCTCCGAGTACTACAGAAAACGTGGCCTGAATAACTTCTTCTTATTTAACATAATAAAGATTGACATTTCAACTATTTTCCAGTTTCCAACTTAATTAATTCTCAGTTAACAAGAGGTTATGTTCCAAGACGCAATCATTTATCTTGATGTAGGTACAAATTAATTCTCCTAGTTTTTACAAAATGTAAACAAGTCAATAAAAAAAACTAACCTTAAGAGTAATTTTCAAAGTACATATTGTAACTCAAGTAAAACAAATATTCAGCTTAACTGAAATAAAAGAAGAATCGTTGTGATGTAAAGTAGTGAGGCTTCTCGAGCAGGTGCTCGTATTGCTCGAGTGGTGGCAGTCAGCTGGTGGCGGCTTGGAGGCGCGCCAACAGCTTAGCGGCTACCAGCTCGGGAGGAACCAGCCACTGATCGATGTATATGTGGCGTCATTGTTGCACACTGTTATGACTCCTTAGATAAATGTTGTTCCTTCAATATGGTTGAAGTTAATCTGTTTGCCCTGTATCACTTGGCCTACATTCAACGGTGTGTGTCAACCTATTGTGTGATTAGGATACGCGTTATCATTCCAGGAATAAAACCCGTTACGGTAGGCGACTCGCAATTAACAATAAACTCATTGACAATAAGGATCGCTGGGGCACAAAAACAAATTAATTTCCTTTATTTACACAATCCATTCGGAGCGCGTTTCAAATAAGTTAAATCAACATTTTGGAGCCGTGTGACGCTCTCCCCCCCCCCCCCCTCACCGGCAGGTCGCAGGCGTGCGTATGCGAGGCATCCCAATGAACCGACACGTCCCGCTTTCATTAACTGGAAACTGGTGTTTTTTCATACGACACGCCAGGGATTTATCGCTGGAACAAATTAAAACTTCCAATATTTCGATTGATGCCTTCCTGTACAGAACGCTGTTAAATCGAGTTGCCGGAAACGAATTACTCGAGCTGTCGTAAATTTTGGATAATGGTAATTAAGCGCGGCCTCCGGTAATTGCAGTGAATGCAGCAGCTGCAGTATGTTCCAGCACAACTTCACTGCAAACAAATCTTTAGTTTGCAAATGTTTGAGCGTTTGTATTTGTACTGTAATAAAATTTTAAAATAAGCTCAAACTAGGGCAAGCGTTTATAAAAACGGACGAAAATGGGTTAACCGAATCACCGGACAATACGCGAATACGCAAAGCTCGAGTGCAGTGAAGTGCGGTCGTAAAGCGGAATGGTACGACACTACGACACTGCTGTATGTTACAGAAATGTCAAAAGTTCCATATTCTACAGAAAAGTTTCCAGTTAGTCCACTATTTTTATGTAACTTAGTACACGTGCTTACCAAGAAAGGTGTCACATATGATTACGAAACTATTTCATACACCGACAGAGTAAACGCATTCTGGTTTCCTCCTTGCAAATGTCATCTAGATTGATAGAAATAATTTAATTATCTCATGTGACCAAAATACTGAACCTTCTACATTAAGCCTGCGTGGTGTCAGCGTCCAGTCGCATCAAAGGGTTTATACGCGGTCCGGTCGGACGTTATTGCCCAGTGGACAGTTTGTGACGTCACAGCCGCACGGAACGTTTGCTCGTTTATCTTTGATTCTTGAGGCGACTCATAAACGGTGACGTCATCATTAGCTCCACCACCAATGGTAACACTGCTACACTGAATCATTTAGGACTTCAGATTATAAAGAGAAAAGCGACGACACGTGGTGATTAAAAAAAAGGCTGTTTTACCCATTATTATTTCCAGTAGCATTTTTCTAATAAAATTATTTTGGTCATAAGCTCACTCTGTGAATTTCATTGATGGTGGAAATAGCATGCTACTGTAATAAGTACCTTTCAGAGATTTTAACTCCCTGAAGTACTCATGTGAAAATCAAGCCACTACTGAATTACAATGGACTAGTTTCCGCTCGCGGCTTCACCCTCGTGGTGTGTTGATAAAAACCGGCCAAGTGCGAGTTGGGATCGCGCACGATGGGTTCCGTACCATTGTTTAGAAAATTAGCAAAAAAAACACGTTTATGGTATGGGAGCCCCCCAAAATATTTATTTTATTCTAGTTTTCAGTATTTGTTGTTATAGCGGCAACAGAAATACATCATCTGTGCAAATTTCAACTCTCTAACTATCACGGTTCATGAGATACATCCTGGTGACAGACGGACGGACGGACAGAGGAGCGAAAATAATAGGGTCCCGTTTTACACTCTCTGGGTACCGAACCCTAAAAAGTAGCAAATTTCAACCAAATCGGTGCAGCCGTTTTTTCATGAAAGAATAACAAACATGCATCCGTACATGCACTTCACATTTATAATATTAGAAGAAAGTAGGATTTATTGGATAACTAAAACTATTAACAACTTAATGATAAAATAGTATATTTTCCAATGTTACACTTAATGTACAAAACATCGTCATGTAGCAAATGAATAGTAAACCAACCGTGTTGTCTCCAGAGGTGGAAATGCCTCACAGATAACTACCGCCGCAGTCTACACTCGTTGTGTGCCGGTCTTCTAAGGCAATCTTCTTTTTAATTTCCTTCTAATTTGTTACATTCTTCAACAAAGTTAAATCTCAAAAATTGTGACAAAGAAACAAATCTGAAAAAAGTATTACCTAGTTCCAGATTTGTATGATTCTGTGAAGGACTTGCATGTACAGGATTCTATCTACTGTGCTTGCAAATACCGCGAACATATTAAATAGCATTATTTATTACCAAGTAAAATTATTGTTCGAGAGTTTTGAAAGAGTTTTGCTCTTACATCTTCTTTTTAAAAGATTTATAAATAGAACAAGTGGACAAGCCATCGATCAGCAGCAGAATCCCCAGTAATGAGCGCACAACTTATAGGATTACCGTTGTTCCAGTGTTTGTCGCGCGGCACCGAGCCTGCACCGCGCCAACTATCTGCAAACAACCTGACGCCTCGATACCGGACCTTTACGTAAGGCTTTATTGGAAATTGTAAACTTTATCGTGATTTGTTTTTGTTTTCTTCTTTCCTATTTACTTCAAGTCTCTGGGGTCCCATAGGTATGGGTTTTAGAGCCACCTTCAGACGTTTAAGATGTACCTCTTCTGAACTGCTGCATACAATAGTACCAAAAGACATAAAGTATCTAAATCTCACAAATATCTATGACAAGGTATATGACGATGAAGCTAGAAGATTTTCCACAAATCGCTTTTGTAACGTTCTTTGGAAACAAACGACCGCATCGCTTTAACAATTTTGTTTACAATCTGTGCGTCTATCGTCTATCGGTGGAGGCGAGACGTGTCGATAGGTAATAACGTGTTGATCCCGCAACGCGAGTCTTTGTCGAGGTTTGCATTACCGGGCGACGGCCGGGAACCGGGAAATACCCGGCTTTTATCACGTGTGCTGCACAAGTGATTGTCGTCTGACAGGAATCTAATGAAAACAGCCTTTTACAACGCTTTCTATCGCTTTTTGTAACGCAGTCTACGTAGTGGTAATTATTTATTTGAGATTAGCTACTTGCAATGGTAATTTCCTCAGTATAAACCAATATTTAGCTGAAACTTGATCATAATTATTAATGATAAGTAGGTAATACATATTGTACTAAGTGAAGTGGAAGGAAGCGCTGTAATTACCGCTGTTAAGTAAATTACTTCAATCAATCATAATTAACATCTCAAATGGCGGTGATAATGAGATAACATGGCTAATTAATATTAATTTACTTATTAAAAATGTGATGAAGAGTTAATCTTCTAGGAAAATGGATGAAATCTACGCAAGCCCTATGCCGTATAGATCCAAATAGTCCAAATCTTTCAGTACAAGTAACTACAGCTCAACTTAATGTTTTTTTAAGAACCTACATACAGTGCTATGTATCATCATTCCTACAATAACGCGAGTAACGTGACAGATAAAATTATTCAGGCTAAAAATTACAGTAAAATCGTACATCTAAATTTTCCCTTTCCTATTAATCCCAATGTAATTTGAAATAGTGTTGGAGTAAATCTGGCGGGTTTCTGCGACCCGTCAGCGTCGGGCGCGTGTTAGGGACAAACGGTTTGACGGACATTAGTCGCCGGACAGGTAATAATGGCGTCGTGAGCCCGGTCGCGCGGGTCGCTCGTCCCAACATATATCTACATTGTTTGACGTGAAGAATGACTTACTGCCTTTAAAGTTTTACGGATATTACTTACCGTTAGCATCTACTAGGTATCTCATTTTCTTCTATTATTTGTTATATTTCAGTATATTTTCTTTAGGTCTTTTAAGAAGTTAATTAAAAAGCCTATCTATGTATTATTTTATGAACGTGCTTACATTAAAATGTCTAAGCTAATTTCAGCTAGCTCTATTTGAATCTCGACTCTATTAGCAAGTTGTTATTAACTTTATAGAAAGACCTTCTGGCCAGAAATAAGTGTATAGGTATTATATAGAATCCTACTTAAGTCATCATATTTCACTGATTCGAAATAATGTTTTCATATATAAAACGCAATACGATGACAAACGCCTATCGAATGTAAACGAATCTATGTTGTCTACTCTTTATCGTGTTCGTATTCCGTCTGATTGATCGCAATCCGGTTTGATCCGGCGCCTCACCTCGCCGGTAGCCGGAGCGGCCCGGAACAGCGCGGAACAAACAATTGCTAAAATCCAATCAACAGACAAAGGACAGTTTTTCTCGGAGCACAATTGTATCCGGCGATACCCGCAGGGGTGCTAAGAGATCGCCTTTACTCTCATCGCTAGCGGCTTTGTTTGCTGGAATGTGTTCTTTCTGTTTTGATTTATATTCTTCACAGTTGTACGTACGTACCATACTCATAGTAACAACATTCAGGCAGGTGTGTCGACCCGGTCAATAATTGTACGATGCCAATTTCAACGTACCTATGCATAGACTTTTCACAGATATCATAATTTCAGTCAAATTATTTTGTTAGATTTTCTACAAGCTATTGTATAACTTCTTGCAAGATCGCTAACCCTGGAATACGTGCAGGCCACAGCAGCGCGCGCGGTGCCAATTCGTCAAAGGGCGGGCGTGCCGCCGCGTCAGCACTCCACTGCATTTGAATTGCAGCCGGAGGAACATTGCCCAAAGGGTATTGACAGATTTCACTCTCAGGTTATTCCTTTATTGTAAAAGACGATGAAAACTTGCTGTATTTACATTGCAATCGTTTGAAAGCAATTCATTTAGGTATGGTTGGCAAGTGCTTTGTGATATTAATCATAAGTTCTACGAAGTTTAGTTTCCTAGTTTTCTCAACTTCTACACAAGCGAATTGCGCAAATAAAAAACTTATAAGCACAGCAAAGTTAGAGTTATACCTGCAGCGACAGCGTAAAGTATGTATAAAGCGCAAGCGTTACAGTGAATACCGTGCGATCCCATTGTGTGCAACTTTGCGACTAAACAATTTGCAAGCCAGCAGAAGTCTTCGATACAAATGTTGAATGCTGAACACGTAGAGGACGCTGGTCCGCGCTCCTGGCGCATTCAAATGCACTCACAATGCGCACCCGCCGTGTATTGTGCTCCGCTGTGCACTCAAATTGCGGACGTCCTGCGCGCTCCTTGTTGCCGCTTTGTGGACATTTAATATCGTTTAGGTGTCAATACCACGATTTGAAAACGTCTTCAACTTACTCTAATATTCAAGTTTTATTGTGTGGTTTGTGCTACAGTCTATTGAACTACAGTTTAGATAAAAATGTTTCATTCATAATTTGACAGTCACTACAATAGCTGATTTATGGCAAATATTATTTAATATACTCGCACATTTGATCAAATGCCTTTGTTGTAATAGATATATTACGTTGATTCATTAATTTAGTGGATTTACTGCATGCACAGTGACCCGAATAGCGTGCAATCCGCACGTAACACAGCTTTGTAATACAGATATATGCGAATGGTCCGCAATAATTCCGCGTTCGAGTGGGCAGCGCGTTAAACACAGCACTCGCGTGCTTCGAGTGCCCTTATTGATTTTAGATTAATTACCGCGCCACAGCCACCCAGATTTGAGCCGTTCGCGATCCTTTTCATTTGTACGTGGACCGCCGATATTTTGATTAAATCTAACCCGTTGTCAGGTCATGTGTGTCAGGTGTTCGTGTGACAGTAACGTCCGATGCTGGCACGTGATGTGCTAATGCCGGCTGTGTTGTGTTTAGTACCTACATCTTTGTGTTTAGAGATATGATTGCTCACACAGTGGACAGCACACGTTGCAATATAAAGTCCTTCGCTTCAGATGTTATACATATGTAAATACAACTGTAGAGCTACAGGCTAGCATTTCTATAAGATAATAGAAATGAATAGAAAATTATCCAAATAACATAAAACAAGTAGTGTTTTCAGTTCAACATGATTAAACATAATAACATTAGAAAATAGCACTGTGAACTATATATTTCTTAATTAAAAGTGTAAACACAAGAGCTGTTATAATTACGAAACAGTCCATTGCAAAGCTGTCACGTTATATAATAATAATTGAAGAGAAACAGTTATTTGCCACAAACGTAATACAAGCTGATACCTCGTTTAATTTCGTTATGAAATAATTTATATGCGGGTCGCCGCAAACCATATCTGTGCGAACCACTTGATTTGTATGTTTGTTAATCCGAGCATACTGTATGATGGCGGTTACGCTCATCTGCTGGCGAATATTCCACAGGAACATATGTACCAACGAGCAATCGATTCAAACACTCAAAAAATATTTATTAATTTCATCCAAATGCAAAATTTTCCGCTTACATAACAGTTTGATTAGGTTAAACTGTTTCACATTGAAATGTACATAGATTGCGTGCTGAAAACAATAATGAGCTGAATGCTGTACCACATTGTTAATTTGTACAAACAATAAAAACACGATAACAAACTGATTGTTTAATGTTGTTTTATTAAATAACAAGAAAGAAAGAAGAAAGAAAAGAAAAAGCATTTATTCGGAAAACATCAATCATAAATTCTTAAATTATAAGTCTGCCAAACTGCATGGCAGTTTGTTGGCAGATTTAGCACGTTTTATCATAAATGTAAATTATACTCGTACAACTCGCTTATAGCATTGAGTATTTTACAGTGTAAATCCTAAATTATTTAGTAAATACTTTCTTAATTTATTAATATATGTTCGTTTCGTTACATTATCCTTATTAGTTATCAGGGCTGAGGGTAATTTGTTTAGTAACTTTGGAACTAGATGATTCCTATTTCGTTCACCAAAATAATTGTTACATTTAGGCACTTTCAATATATTGTAATCCTTTCTCCTTTTAGGTCTCGATCGTGTTAAGTAAACCTTGAACTCTTCATTATCCCATTGCTCAGCTGCTATCAACAACATTACCCTCTCATGAACCGGCAGTATCTTACATTCCGAAAATAACTGTTCGTAATCAGTACCTTTACAGCGAAGTTTTGTGTTCTTGTCAACTAGAAATTTCATGAATCGAATCTGTAATAATTTTAATTTATCTAGGTACGTTTTAAAGGTACGTCCATAGCTTGCCAGTCCATACGAAAGCAGTGAATCAATAAGAGCAAAGTACACAGAATACAACGTCCCCCTATCCAGAACTAAACTCAGGTGGTGAAATTTTACTAACACCAATCTGAGTCTATCACACAGTTTTTGTATTTGTGATTTCCATGAGAAATGTGAGTCGACCACTAAACCTAAGTACCTATATTCCCCAACCACTTCAATACATGCACAATCGCAAGTTACACTGGTGTTATGTAAACACTCATAGGTATGGCCTACTATGTGTGGGAGCCGCAAACTGCCTCTAAGATAAGGGGAGTGGATGTGCATACACTTGGTTTTATTTACATTAATAATTATACCATTGTCATGAGACCATTTAATGATGTTGGTTAAATCTTCTTGTATTTTACTTTCTATCACACTAATATTTTCATGCATGTATACCAAACAAGTATCGTCCGCATACATATAAATACGACAGTTTCGAACAACATTGCACATACTGTTGACGTGCATTATGTACCCCACTGGACCGAACACTGAGCCAGTCGGCACGCCGCAGCTAATACTAGTCGATTCACCAACGACGCCATCAACTACGGTACGGAGCGTTCTGTTTGCGAGATAAGCCCGAAACCATCTGTTTAGCGGTCCAGCGATCCCACATTCTTCCAGAGCTTGAAGCAGCTGGTGGTGTTCTAAAGTATCAAACGCTTTTTTGAAATCAATGAACACTACCACCACCTGCTTCCTCTGATCCAACCCCTCGTTTACGTCATCAGTGAACCGCCCCAATAGTGAAGCCGTATTTCGGCCCTTACGGAAACCATACTGAACTTCTGACAAAATGCTGTGTTTCTCTAAAAACGTACTTATCTGATTCACAATATATTTTTCAACAATTTTGTTGATTACTGACAAAATTGCTATTGGCCTATAATTAACGTAATCACTATGCGAACCTTGTTTGAAAATCGGTCTTATTCTAGCTGTTTTAAGCTTTTCTGGATACAATCCCTTTTCCACACACAAATTAATGAACAACGCTATTATAGGGCTAATTGTGCGTTTTAGTGACTTAATTTCTTTTACTCTAATGTTGTCTTCTCCTTGGGACGTATCCCCGCTTAAGTTATCAATGATTTTTTCTATATCTCTAGGCTGAGCCTTAATAAACCTTACACAAACCATACTATTCATAACATAATCTGATCTCTTAAAGAACTTTTGACAGCAAACATGTTTAATGTTCAATATTTCTCTAGTGAAGGTATCCGAAAAATTATTACAAATGTTAATCGTACTCTCGTCTTTACCTAGATATTTTAGTATTATTCTATCTATTTTCTGTCTTTTGTTTCCTATCCAAGAATTAATCAACGTCCAAATTTTCTTAACATTTTTATTGCATTTCTTTATTTCCTCTATTCGATATCTATTTTTTGCCCTATTAATACGTTTATTAACCTTATTTCTATATTTATTATATTGCAATCTTAAATTCATATCATTAGGTTTACTTTTCCACGTTTTAAACAATCTATCCCTAATTTTAATCATCTGTTTTAGTTGTTTTGTTATCCACGGCTTACATTTTCTTTTTGTATTTGTATTTATTTGTATTTTTGCCTCATTATAAACATGTGAAAACAAAAAACACATCCTATCATACAACTGTAAAGGGCACTTACTGTCCAATAAATCTGTCCACGATACTTCTGCAAGTAATTCCACCACTTTTTTGTCACTTATAATACACACATTATGTTTTTCACTGTTATGGCACTGAGATTTATAGTCTATGCATATACCTATTAGGTAGTGGTCCGAAATTTTACAATTCAACACATACGCCACAGTTGATTTTTGGGTTCGAATCCACGCATGGTCGATGCAAGTCCTCGTCACTAAGCTACCGTAGACTTCCTCTCGCGTTACATCATTAATAGCAGAAACCATACCTAATTCAGATAAGTTGTTTGTATATTGACTCAGGACGCTCGCAGAACCGGTTTTGCATAGTAAGTCAATGTTCGTGTCACCTATCAATAACACGTCACAATCCTTCGGAACATTGGACAATATGCGATGCAATTCCTCCACAAATCCGTGCTTGTTTGTTTTAGGAGGTCTATACACTACAATTACATGAACTGGTTTTCTCCCCTCGTGTAACAGCTTGCCATGAATTATTTCCGATTGGTTTGAACTGATTATCTCTGTAGTAAAGTTGTGCTTACTTTTAACATATAATAGTATACCACCACCCCTTCTATTCTCTCTGGTGTTTATATAAGCATCAAATCCAGTTAGTTGGAACAATGGTAACTCGTGCTGCTTAATATTTATTTCAGTCAGTGCCAAAATATCCAAGCATTCAATAGAATCCTGTACAAGTACCTCGAGTTGATTAAAGTTTTTTCTAAGCGATCTTATGTTTAAGTGTATAATGTTAAGACTAGTATCGTACTTTCTAAGATCATTATGCCATGCGTTAATGTCTAAATATTTATTATATTTAATGTTTGATTGAATTTGTAAGGCCTGGTCTTCGAATGTTGAATATTTAATTAATCTGAGTAGGTAAACAAAGATTTCTATCTTACATATTTATCTAAGTATATTATTGCAACCCTTCGTTGCTATTAGTGAACATGTTAATGTCAGTTAACGAACGAATTACCCTTATTTTTGTGTCATTTGGGTTGTCTTTTTTTATAAGTACTTTTCCATTTTGTACCCAAATGTATTTGTATGCGGGTTTGAGCTCATTCTTGGCCGTCCACAACAAGTTGCGCATGTATTGCGTTAAATCCTCATTTATATAAATTCGTTGATTATTTCCATTGGCCAACACGTCATGATTGGTGAGATGATTATTTTTCCTCGTAATTAGCCATTGGTCTCGAGCATTACGGGTGCTCAGTGTGATAACTATAGGTCTTGGTTTCTTCGGGTCTTGCTGATTTGGCGTAGGGACCAGCTTTTTTATCTGACCTACCCGCTTAGCTTCACAAATTTTATTAGGATCCATGCCCAATTTATTTGCTATTATTTCCACTGTACTGATCAAATCTTCATCCTCCTGTTCGGCCAACCCGTATATTTCAATGTTCTTATCCTTCTCCCGCGTCTCCAAATATACTATACGTTCTTCAAGGGCTCTGTTAGTAGTCTCAAGATGTACATTCTGGTGCTCCAGAGCTTTAATTTTTTTATCAGTTTTCACCTTCTCCTCTATTAGTTCCTGGTATTTCTCTGCATAGAAACTGATATCTTCAGTCATGCTCTCAAGCGTCTTCTTCATGTTGAAAACAATTGCTAATTTTTCGTTGACTTCTGCTAATATTTTTTCTGCTGTTGTCTTCGTTACATCTATTACAATAGGTGAATTCATCTCCGGCATGATCTGACATTCATCACACATTCCTGTGTCATTAAAGGTCTTTATTTTTGACGAGCATTTTTTATGATATGCACCCCCACACGAACCTTGGCATTTTATTATGCTGTCTCCTTTCACTCTTGCCAATGATAACTTGCACATTTTACACTGAACCATTGTAATATACAGACAGACAGCCACGGCAGAAAATAACAATACTAATTAATACAAAGCGAGTGCACAGCAACATAACCACGTCAGTACGTCGTGAGCGTGCGCACGAGACATGTAAACTGGATCAATATTACCTCTACACAAAAATACATTCTGGATAATAATTGAGAACTTGACAATGTTGTTATGCTGCCTTTGGATTACACTCGACAAAATGCTGCTTAATTTATTATCAGCATTTTCAGTCATATAAAGGTCGCCGGAAGACGCTGGATGCAGGTCGCCTCCAACAGGTATCTGTGGAGATCTAAGGGGGAGGCCTATGTTCAGCAGTGGACGTCCTATGGCTGAGATGATGATTATGATGATGATGATTTTCAGTCACAAAGGGATGCTGCAAATCAAAGCACAAGTGTACTAGCTAATCTGTCTTTAATAAATAAAATATTTTTTTAGTATTATCGCAGTCTGTCTGCAATTAACTAAAACGAAATGAACATTACTCAAGTACCTCTTCTCTCATCAGAGACGACTTAACCGCCTTTTTATATCATCTAAGCTACAAAGTAGATTTACACATCATAAGCAAATGAAATGATTGTGATAATAATCCTGGTTTGTATGTAAACTTTTTTAATTAATTTGAAATGCTTCGCTTAATATCCCGTGCTTGCCACTTGAAACTTCACTTATTTCCCGAGGGCTACATGCAGTAAAAATAAGAGGAGAACTTACATTTAGTGCATCACATCTACCTGAGAGTACTTAGTAAAAGCATCGACTTTTAGTTCAGCACTCTGTTTGAACGTATGCTACTATAATATTATGATAATTTAAAAGGGAACTCGGTCACTGCGTGTTTTAATTAGTTTCGGGAGGGCAACCCGCCCAAATGCTGGAGGCTAAAGTTATGAAATAATATCGAAATAGTTTGTCTTAGCTTTTATTTGGAGTTCAAAATACGCCACTTTGTAGACCCGTAGGTACTCATTTAATATAATTCAAGTGTTACTGAACTGTTCAGTATTAATCAATTGAGTTAGAATTAGACCGATATAATACACCCAACAACTCAAAAGAGGTAATGTCGCCTCTCTCATATTCCAGTAACATGGTTTACGCTAGCAGGCCACATTTGGGCTTGAGTACTGGAAATGGCCCGGCGCACAGTGGTCCGGATTTTCAAAAAGGTGGACATAGGATCGAAAATGCATATTTAACTCAACTAAAAATTGTTTCGTATAGGCAATTTAACACTGATTAATACTTATTACTACAACTTTTCAAAAAAACTGCTCCTTCACATAAAAAAAAAATATCGAAAATAAAAATGTATGGGAGAAAATCTATTTTATTTTTTTTCTCCGTTCAGTATCAAAGTATAGCAACCAAATCTTATATTCTGGTAAGTACCTATTGTTCTTAATACGACAACATATAAATTGCTTGCGTATCCCTGCGGCCTTGGCGCCTACGATGCTTCAAAGTTCAAAATTTTAAAGTTGAATTATCTTAACATTATTAATGAGTTTTTCTGAGTTTTTCTATTGGAATTAATACAAAATATCATTTTTAATAAAAAAGCCCCCCGCGCGTACCAACCATGTATTAGATTCGCCCCCTACTACTTGGGACTTAAATATACTACTGGCGAAATGACAGTATACTTTTGTGTAGAGTGTGTGTAGTTTAAAATATCATTTTTTTTTTATTATATAAGAATTAAAACGGTCCGCATTCAAGCATTTGGCAAGTCAGTGACAAACTTAATCTACTTATCTTTATACAAATCTAAAAATAAAATACTATATACAAAATATATACAAACATAAAACAAATATAAAAGAACATCGATCAGGCGTCGAAGTATTCCTCCGCATCACTGTCCTCCGGAAACGTGCCCAGAAGACTGGCTGCATTGCCACGTTGAATGGCAATGCTAATTCTTTGTCCAAAGAATTAGCATTGCCATATATATTATATTAAAAAAATAGAAATAAAAGTCTTCAACTTTAGTTATGTAATTAAAGACACGTGCTGATTCGTTGCCTATTTGTAACTGACTAAAACGACTCCTGTGATAAAATAGTAATTTACCCCCACCACCGGAGATATCGACGACGCTGATTGGCTGCGGTTCTAATTTTGTCCGTCACTACTTGCGCGCGTGTGTTTGTTATAAATACCTGTGCATGAAACAATTAAAGGTAATTGTTTCTCAACCCTTGAGGAAGCAACATACCTAATTATCCGTGCTGTGTGAGTTGAAGTGAAGTTTAGTGAGTTTCGTTATGGCTGCATTTGTTACAAACTTGGACATTTTTAGTTTCCTTCGTGTTGCTGGAGACTTGAAAAATTGGGAACGACTCTATGAAACTATTATTCTACATATCCCAGTTGAAACATGTTCAGAAGATTTAGAAATAATCAAGACTTTTTTGAAGAACTACATCAGCAATATCAATCGCAGATGGGCAAGTGCTTATAGAAATCAGAAGACTTTCATAAATAGACATGCTGCGTGGTTACAATCAAATATTAGTTGGCCAAATTGCACGACTGTTAATTTAACCGAGATTTTTCAAGGCCAAGATGAAGGTATCGAAACCATTTCGTCAGACAACACTTCTTTTGACATCGATACTACAGCAGCTGTGATTCCATCGACATCTAGTATTACTGTGGGCACATCTACCGAAGTTCAGATTAGGAAGCCTTTTGTTGACCTCAGCAACAAACAGAAGAAAAGACGTTCAGAGTCTCTTTTGGACTATTCGCCGGAAGAACTTACTTTTGCATTAGTCGAAAGACTTAAGATAGACCAGAAGAATGACTTAGCTTGTGTTATTGACCATATAACGAAGAACCCTGATAGTGTTCCTATTGTTCAAGCCACATTGTTTAAGAAAAATAGGAAAAAAACTTTTGACGAAGATCATGCTCTTGGTCTTTATACATCGTTGAACCTGTCAAAATGGAAATACTTGTGTTTAAGGAAAGTGCTGTTAGATTGTGAAGTTCCAGTGTTGCCATCGTATCACAAACTCCTTGAAGCTAAAAAGAAATGCTATCCACATGATTTAGAAATTAGTGAGAGAGGAGCCAGAGTGAAGCTTCAAGCCCTATTGGATCTGACAGTCCAGAAGATACTTCAAATTACCGGTACCCAGATTGATTCGTCAACTGAAGGATTGAAGTTAATCAGCAAATGGGGTTTCGATGGAGCTTCTTCACAAAGCACCTACAAGCAAAGGACTGAAAATGTAGACTTCAGTGATTCATCGGTTTTTATGTAAAGTCTTGTCCCTCTTAAATTAGTTTCTAATAATAGCACCATATGGGAAAACCCAGCACCTTCTTCAACACATTATTGCAGGCCCATTAAGTTCGAGTTTTGTAAAGAGACAGCAGAATACATCAAGCAAGAAGAAGCTGCATTGAAGGAAGAAATAAAAAACATCGATTCTACAAAATGGGCAGGGCTAGAGATTAGTCACGAGCTTCATATGACAATGATCGACGGAAAAGTGGCCACTATTATAACGGATACTTCGTCTGCATCTGCCTGCAATATTTGCCTTGCAAAGCCGACCGAGATGAACAAGCTGTCAGAAGTATTTTCAAGACCTGTTCGAGAAGATGTTTATAAATATGGACTTTCTACTCTTCATATGTGGATTCGTTGTATGGAGTGTATTCTACACATATCTTACAATATGGACTTTGAGTTGTGGACTGCACGAGGTGCTAACAAGCAACTAAAAGCTGCGAAGAAACATTTGACACAAGAAGAATTCAAACAGCAAATGGGAATACTTGTAGATTTTGTGAAGCAAGGCTTTGGAACCACAAACGACGGAAACACAGCCAGAAGGTTTTTTAGAGATTATGAGAAATCTGCCGAAATAACCAAAATTGACAAAGGCCTACTTAAGCATTTTGCGGTTATTCTTCAAACGATTTCATCAGGATGTGCCATAGATATTGAAAAATTCAGGACTTATTGCAGAGAAACAGCTGAGATCTTTGTGCATTTATACCCATGGTTTTATATGCCCGCAAGTGTACACAAGCTACTCATACACGGTGCAGACATTTGTCATCACTTTGGCCTCCTACCAACCCTTTTTTGATTAGTTCAGACCCATATTTATCCCATATTCGCCCAAAATACAGCAACTCTAAACAATTCGATTTTTTTCCAGATGTTAAAGAGCTTTTGTTGTTGCCTGAGGTAGTAACAGAAGAAACAGAGAATATGGATCTACAGGAGTTGCAGCCTGAACATGATCCATTAATGTAAACGTGTCAGATTTAGTAATTTTGTTATTGTCCGAATTGAGTTTGTTAGTTAGTAAAAAATTATATATTTTTTAATCTGTTTCTTGTTACGTAAAAAATATTAGGGTCGTGGTGGCCTTGTGGGTAGAGAACCAGCCTTTCGAGTATGAGGGTGTTGATTCGATTCCAGGCCAGGCAAGTACCAATGCAACTTTTCTAAGTTTGTATGTACTTTCTAAGTATATCTTAGACACCAATGACTGTGTTTCGGATGGCACGTTAAACTGTAGGTCCCGGCTGTCATTGAACATCTTTGGCAGTCGTTACGGGTAGTCAGAAGCCAGTAATTCTGACACCAGTCTTACCAAGGGGTATTGTGTTGCCCGGGTAACTGGGTTGAGGAGGTCACGCTCCTTGTAAAACAAACACACACTACACTGCTACATCCGGTTAGACTGGAAACCGACCCCAACATAGTTTGGAAAAAGGCTCGAAAGATGGTGATTGTTATATAAAAAATGTAATATATTTCTTGTAATATAACAAATATGCCTATTTTTTCATAACACCACGCTTTATATTCCCCGAAGGGTTCGGCAAAGTTGTATACTACACAAAAGTATACTGTCATTTCGCCAGTAGTATATTTAAGTCTCAAGTAGTAGGGGGCGAACCTAATACATGGTTGGTGCGCGCGGGGGGCTTTTTTTATTAAAAATGATATTTTGTATTAATTCCAATAGAAAAACTCAGAAAAACTCGTTAATAATGTTAAGATAATTCAACTTTAAAATTTTGAACTTTGAAGCATCGTAGGCGCCAAGGCCGCAGGGATACGCAAGCAATTTATATGTTGTCGTATTAAGAACAATAGGTACTTACCAGAATATAAGATTTGGTTGCTATACTTTGATACTGAACGGAGAAAAAAAATAAAATAGATTTTCTCCCATACATTTTTATTTTCGATATTTTTTTTTTATGTGAAGGAGCAGTTTTTTTGAAAAGTTGTAGTAATAAGTATTAATCAGTGTTAAATTGCCTATACGAAACAATTTTTAGTTGAGTTAAATATGCATTTTCGATCCTATGTCCACCTTTTTGAAAATCCGGACCACTGTGCGGCGTGCTGCACGTTCGGCTTAAGGCATTGTGCACACGAGCGCACGCAGCGTCAGCTGTCATTGTTGCGCGACCCATTGTCCCAGAGCGCCTGCTTATTTTGCCCAGGTTCACTCCGCACGTTGCTGCCAAACCATAAAATCCATGGACAGGCATAGCACTGTAACTCGTACATTGTTTCTTTTTAATGAGACTGTACCACAGGTACGTTAATGTCTTAAAAACTCCGTTTTCCCGCGGTTTCAACCGTGTCCCGTGGGAACTACTGCACGTACCGAGATAAAATATATAGCCTATGGCACTCAGGAACATTGTAACTATCTATCAGTGAAGAAATTTTGGAAATCCAACTAGCGGTTCCAAAGATTACACCCTACATATGAACACACAAATTTTACCTCTTTGTGATATTAGTACCCACCCAAAACAAAAATGTGAAAGACTGCCAAGTTCGATAATATGGGAATGCTTCGCCTATAAAAGAAGTGAGATCTGAATAAGTACCAAGTTCCATACACATACCTCAGTTAAAAATAGTTACTTTTTAATGATGTTACTTGGCAAGTTTTCACACACCTTGTTAAAAAACCTACTAAACGCAGGGAATCAAGTATTTAATTTTCTATTAAAACTTGCCAAGTAACATCATTAAAAAGTAACTATTTTTAACTGAGGTATGTGTATGGAACTTGGTACTTATTCAGATCTCACTTCTTTTATAGGCGAAGCATTCCCATATTATCGAACTTGGCAGTCTTTCACATTTTTGTTTTGGGTGGGATTTCATTTATTTTTGTAAGGTTGTTTATTTAATTTTTTTCTTATGATTAAGTTAGTTAAGAAAATGTCTCATTTATACTATCTTTCAGATTTTTGAATATGCACTATGCTTCTTACAAAGAAATAAACTAGAATAACTAAATGGACTAGATTTACCAACTGACTGACATGACATGTTATCATATATTATGTTCGTGGATCAAAGTTACACATTCGTTATTTTCGAAAGTGACTCACACTTGGCCGTTTTCAGATTTTTACTTTACTTTGACTAAATACAAACCTTTGTAACGAATTTCAGATCGGTACGACCATTCGAAGATATATTATATAAATATAGATAAATTTAGTTCGTTTTAGTTCCTTAGGGGTATACACCTTCATTATTTTGAAACCGACTCACACTTGGCCATTTTCAGATTTTTTCCTTTACCTTGACATAAAGACCTACCTCCATGCCAAATTTCAAGTCAATACGATCATTGGAAGTGGTCTAGGTTTTTGATGAGTGAGTGAGTCAGTGAGTGTATAGTAAAAATAGCGATTTTCTGACGTCAATATCTCAAGACCTACAATAGGTATATTAATGAAATTTTGTATTTTAGATAAGTGAGGGGGTCTCAACAGATACTAGAAATTTGATATGTGTAAATAAAATAGATTTTGAGTTATAGGGGGGTCGAATTTGGCCCGAAATGGTTCGTGTAATATAACCCACGGCCGGTGTGTCGCTTTTTTTGCTCGAACTTGGCGGACACACTGCCGTGTGTCTAGATAGATAACTCTAACAACATTTTTGGTTTAATTAAAAACAAAAGATTTAAATATCTCCAAAATAGCCACGTCCTAGACATGAATAAATCTCTCATGTAGTAATAAAGTATGGTAGCTGGAGTGAATGGAGTCCATGGTGCAGCACAATGCAAGTCGTGTTGAACAAGAGTGAGCACTTTTGTCAGCGCGGAGTAATCCGGGTTTGATTGCGCCGGGATCGTTCACATCGCCTCATTAATATCGGCGACTAGCGTTTTTTATTGCGAGGGACGCCAATATGGGGTATGATGGCTTATGGACCGTTGCGGTTACCAGATGATGAATGGTTTAGGAAACGTCTTCGGTTATAATTTAAAGTTGTGATCCATGATAATTAATGACGCCAATGAATGTCGAGTTTTGTTTTTAAATTGTTTTCTTCTTTGACTTTGGACCAAAATTGATTCAGAAATGAGCTAGCAATTATTGATTAATTGTTGATGTGTGGTACACTAGTACAGCAATATTAGTGTAAGCGTGCGCCTGCCGCACAATAACATGTACTATAAACAGCTGGGCAGCGCCGCGTAGGCTCGTGTTTACTCACTAAACAGTTATACAACAACGTCATTTACATACACATACAACATCTTACACTAAAATAACCTTAATTAATACACAATGTGTATTTGTCTTATTCTGAAGCCTCCGTGTTGCTGCAAACGTCCGCAACATTCCCGTAACTTTTGTAATTCATTGGGCACAAGGTCGCTTAATAGTACAAATTAATTATTACGTAGATACGAAGGAAACATAAGAACATAATAATATACACATAGAAGATAAACAGTGAAGCCATATTCAGAAAAGTTAAATTGCTGTGACATTCAAAACCGAACCGTTACGATTAGTTAGATTAGTACGAATACTCACAGGAACAGTCCCAATATCTACATAACAGTTCCGCGCAATGATTACCCAACCCACAATTAGCAACATTTGCGCAAGTTCCACCCTACCGCGTTATCTGCGCTATAACCGGTAACTGGCGCAAGTTTACACGCCACACTCCCAATAAGACAAGTATCCGAGATCGAAGAGGCAGTAATGCACGGATCGCACTCCCGAGGCCAGATATTGTAAAGTTGCCATCAAACTGCTCCCGGTATCAGCAAGTCAAATATTAGGCAGAGCCCACGGTGCCCGAGGAGCAAGCTGCTTTACATAAAGTTAATGTGAGCTCTGCTCAGGGACTCCGAATGGGAACTTATTTACAATCGCGTTGAGATGTATGAATCCAATTGAATGGGGTGTGTGGTATAATTTTTGAAACAATGAGGGATTATGCAATTGTTTTTTTTTTTTGTAGTGGAGGAAAATGATGAACTATTTTCGATAAGCAAACCGTCAAAAATGTTTAATATACCAATTAGAGCAGCTGCAGCCATACATATGTAGATCATTGCAAGATTTACATTACGACCTAAGATCATTCTTGTACTTTCTAAAGTATTTATTTATTTATTTAACAATTTATGTACACACACAGAATACAGTATTTCAGGAACAAGAGTAGAAAGGTAGCTTTAAAAGTTGTGTATTCAAAGCCATCAATTTTAAAATATGCAGGATCAGTCCTTGTAAATCGCTATCAGTGTCACCGCCGCCTGTGATCGCGCCGGAGTCCCGGGCGGTCCGTGGGGACGCATCATCGTTACACTTGCCGGAATAATTTCCATTGTAAAGCAAACAGAGCTTACCCGGGGATAACTAATGCGAGTGTGGAGCAACACTGACTGATGCCCTTGTGAGATCTTATATTATAAAGTGTTAATGTGAAGTGGCGGGCCGGCCCCAACTTTGAACTTAATAGGATTAACATGTTGGAGATTGTGTAGAGGAAGACAGCGATGGAAATTGGAATTGATAGGTGGAAACACTTAGCTTTTTGCAAATGGACTTTGACAAAACATTCAAGTTTTACGCTGTTCTTTTGAACTACCTTTTGACTTAATAATATGCTTTTGTACGTAGCCAATACATGAGGTTATCTAAGTACGATGTTATAGTCTAATTACCAAAAAAAAAAATACAATGAAACGATGACTTTGATCCTGAACAATAGTATACCCTGTTTTCACAAGATGCTTAACTTAGCGACAAGCAATCACAATTAACAACATTATCAAACAGCGGCCGAAGTGCGTCGTCGACGTGATAATCCGGGGCTGGTCTGTCCCCCCCCCCTCCCCGCCCCCCGGGCCGGTAGTCCGGGCACAAAGCCGGGTGTTCGCAGTCCAGTCACGTGGCACTCTGAATTTCTAATTAATCCACTGATACTAAGGATCCTGCTTATTTATCGCTTATGATCGTGTGTCTTGTGTAAGATGTTGGTCTTGGGGATTAATCTTCATTTTCTGCTGAAATTTTCAATAAGCCGACATTCTAAACATTCCAAGTCGTTGTCAGTAGGTATTTTTCTATTTATATATGTATATATACAACATGTAACGTAATTAACGCACACACTCAAACACCCTAATTACAATATTATGTTATAATCATAATACATACACTGAATTTTTAATTTAACATGTATATGCATTGTTATTTACTAAATTAGTTATACCAATTCTTGGAGAACTTTTTGGTCATACTACTACGCACGCAAATATCGCGCCGCGCGCCGCTCGACTCGATACAACATAACGAAACTACGGAAAAAGCCGACAATACACGAAGTCTTATTACTTTGAATTACGGTCTATTTGAATTTGTTTTGACTGTCCAGGGTTAATATGACAATAATTTCCGTAGTTTTAATTATTTTTGGGTTAAAAAATTACCTATATTAAAAATGATATAAATCGATTCAGTAAACGATTCTGAACAAACTAATTTCAGGATGTGCGTTAATTAAGTTACATGTTGTATATTTATATTTTTTCTCTCTCATAAATTGCCTAAGATTCTAAAATTGTATCAGTGCCATTACATTTTGACAATATTTTAAGCTTTGTTGGTATCATAGACGTAAGTAAGTAATGTCTATCAGACCTCATGTCACTTTGTCAATCCAATATATCACTGCGATTAATGAAGCCCGAGAGACATATCATGTTGCTCCGACTCAAACAACAAAGTTCATAATGTCGCCATCATTTTAATGATGTTAGGACAAACATTATTCTAACAGGAATCAACGTGATAATGTTCCTGGACGTGACAGCTGAAGATTCATTAGTTTTACGTAACGTTGGGTAATGTCACGCGCGTGGTGTCCACGGCGTGACGTAATAACATACAGTCGATCCATCGATCACTGTAGCCATCAGCGGGACAAGCTCGTATCTATAGTGTCACTTGTCTGGCTATTCATCATTAACGCTCGGCTTGTCCTACTGCAAGGAATGGCTTGTAACTGTATGTACCTATATTTTATATGTATTTGTGAACACTGTATTTATATCAAACACTAGCCGTTTTCCCGCGGTTTCACCCGCGTCCCGTGGGAGCTACTGCCCGCACCGGGATAAAATATAGCCTATGTTACTTGCAGATAATATAGCTTTCTAATGGTGAAAGAATATTTAAAATCGGTCCAGTAGTTTTTGAGTTTATCCATTACAACCAAATAAATAAACAAACAAACAAACAAAGTTTTCCTCTTTATAATATTAGTATAGATTACTATAGATGAGGTATTCCACGAAGCACACCCAAACGAAGCACACCTAGACGAAGCCCACCTAAAGTATTCCACTTAGCACACCCGTAGGTGGGCTTCAAATAAAAAAATAAATAAATTAAATTCCTATTCCACGAAGCACACCTAAGAATATCACTCGCATAGTGCGGGGACTAAGGAATAAAAATGTCGATAGAAGAACATATTTATTATTTAAAAGACTAACTTAAATTTCTAACACCATTCAGTTACATTATAATAATGTAATACAATACTTGTAATTTTCATAATGTTCAAATATAAATCCCATAGATAAGACGTATACATGATGCGCTAATAGTAAACGCGTGCGCCAGCCACTAGATTCCCGAGCCAACCCGAATTTAGCCGAGCATTTTAAATGAAAAACTTCGATAGAGGTAAAGGTTTTAATAGCTCTCATATAAATATAATAAATTAATAAAATTTACATTAAAAAACACAGGTGAAGACAACATGGGCATTTTATAAACCCGAAAATGTGACTCGATACTTTTTGTACCGGTTACAAAAGTACCAGGAGCCCATAACTAGCAAAGAGATTGTATACATAAAAATATTCATAAACAAGAAAATAAATATAAATTTTAATTAACAAAAATAATTTGAATATAGTCAGCAGTTGTGTTACACTTCCAGGGCACTCAACAACCAACTAATAATGCATTTACACCACATGTTTTTTTGCTAATACCGATAATTGTAAATAGTTACACAAAACAATAGAAACCGGACCATACTTTGCCCCTTCTTCTATATTTTGTCTCTTTCTAGAAAACAAAAGGCTTCTGTTTTATTACCTGATTTTATATATAAAAAAAGTTATACCGTGATTTTAAAAAAATTGGTTGACATACATAAAATACAATTCATCGACATGGTGTAAATTGGTATGTTTATCTACAATTAGTACACATAAAACATACAATCCTGACACTCTTGACTGCTATACTTCTGTAAGTTATGCGGTCCTAGTACATGGTGGGCAGTTCCATGGACACTCGTTGATTGGTATATTACTCATCTGATTTATGCGATCCTGGTATTTTGGTTTTGGCCGTGCGTTGTGTGACGCCCAGTTGAAATCGCGATTTTATTAATAGCGTCTTGCCATATTCGGAAAAAAACATAACCAACATAAATAAAAAAAAAACACAATTACAATATTGTAAAACTTTTCTTGTTGACAGTACTTTTTACAAAATAAAGTACGGATGACGAATTGAAACTAAGCAAAATAAAATATTATATCGAATGACAAACTGAGACACGTTTTTATGGATGCCAAATCACTAAAATGACGAATTCGGCATAAGTCTTCCCAACTATGTTGGGGTTGGCTTCCAGTCTAACCGGATTCAGCTAATAATTGCGAAACAATCTGTGATTTTAAATAGTAAGATTACAAAAATGACAAATATTGTGTCACATTATTATAATGAAACTAAATGGTGTTAGAAATTTATGTTAGTCTTTTAAATAATAAATATGTTCTTCTATCGACATTTTTATTCCTTAGTCCCCGCACTATGCGAGTGATATTCTTAGGTGTGCTTCGTGGAATAGGAAATTAATTAATTATTTTATTTATTTGAAGCCCACCTACGGGTGTGCTAAGTGGAATACTTTAGGTGTGCTTCGTCTGGGTGTGCTTCGTTTGGGTGCGCTTCGTGGAATACCTCCTATAGATTCAGGAACTGTTAACACAGATGAGAGATTACTCTTCTTTTTCTTTGAAAGATTGCAAGAATAATAGGTATCTATCGACACTATCACTGATAACGAGATTGTAGCAAATCGAATCATCCATTACATGTAACATCGTTGCAGAAATGACGTCTGCAGAAAATAGCACATAGCGCAGCAGTTCGTTAAGAACGTCACGGAGGACACGCGAAGTGCCGATATCTACACAATGCATCATGTTATATCCCATGTCCAATTGTCGAGATATTGCTCTTCGTAGTTGCTATGTCAAAACTACTGGGAAATATTTTAGAGGTCTCATTCCAGCAATATGCAGAAATTACCTGTTAATAAATGTATCCTTTTCTTAAATATTGCTAAGTGAAAAACAGTTAGCGGGTAGTATGTTTGGACAGTACTGCGTCATCTATCATCCTTTGTTAGATGACACCAGGGTGTCACGTCGAATGCGTCACGCGGTTGACCTTTCACCTACTATTTGTCTTTTTTATCATCGTACAAAATTATCGAAGGATTATTTACTAGTCTTTTCTTTGTTGTGTTTAATTTTAACTTTCCAATTAAAATGTGAAGTAGATTAATAACATCAATCACGGTCCGTCACAAGATAGAGTCGCGAGTCTGGGCGCGAATCCATCATGGTGACCCTTCGAATATTTGTTCAATTTGATTGAATATGAAGAGCCAACAGATTATTTTTATTAAAAATGCTGTTAAAAAAAAATAAAAAAGGATATAACGGGGAACCAAAGAGACACGTATTAAAATATTCTATATGTTGTAAATGTAACTGAAACTGCAGTGAATAAAGAGATTAACGGTGAATGTTCATTCATATTCCATAGAAAGAGATTATACATTACTATTTTTTTTGTAACAAAGGATTACGAATTCTCAGTAACAAAATAAAGGATATTCAACAGAGATCAGTGGCAGCAGCGTGACGCGTCTCTGTCACCTCGCAGCGTACACTGATGTATCGCGCTGACCCGAGCTTCTTCGAATAGACTGAATATGACTAGTCAACGAGTTATATTAAAATACTAGCTGTTGCCCGCAACTTCGTCTGCGTGGGCAATATAGAATAGTCAATTATTACGTATGGTGCGTAAGTAATTTTCACAGGAAATAGCTATAATCTATGTCTATATGCTTTGAGTCTGACAAAGCTGTCATTTGTACATTTTCTGCAGCTGCTGCGACTAAGCAGAAGCCAGAAAGTCTGTCAGTCTTACCATGGATATCGTCTTGTGTAGTTGACTGGATTAAAGATAGATAGATAGGTAGTCGCTCCAAGCAAAATATTAGTACTCAAACAGATTCGGTGACTGGAAGCCCAACACCAACATAGTTGGGGAATAGCTGGATGGATGATAAAATGAGTCATCATCATCAGCAGGCGCATAGGGTAGGATAGTTTCACTACTAGGGAGAAACACTTGTATGACTTTTATGAATTGGGGATTTTCTGTGCACTTACTTACTATGGCAAGGCTGACCCCACATTAGGCGTGCGCGATCCTCGGGCGTGTGAGTAGCGCGGGCGCCGCGAGCGCGCTGCGTGAAAGTCGCGTTTTGCTGCCCTGCGGCATGTGTGAAGAGTGCAAGCGACGCGCTCGAGTTGCGTTCTTACCTCTACGCCCGCTATCCCCGCCGCCCGCTAAACGCCTTAGCAGTTAAACGTCAAGTCGAGCGCGCTGCAAATGCCGCAGGGCAGCAAAACGCGACGCTCACGCAGCGTGCTCGCGACGCACGCGCTACTCACACGCCCGAGGATCGCGCACGCCTAATGTGGGGTTAGGTCTAAACCGGGAGGGACTCCACCGAAATGTTTGCATTAGTTCACGAATAGGCAAAATGTACGTATCTGTGAGAGTCCACTTCATGTGTTCGTACTTGAAACCTGCAGTTTTGCCAAGATTTTCAAAATGTACGCTCGCAATTTGTCATTTCTTGGTGGAGCCAGCAAACCAAAAGAAACAAAAGTGTTGTATACTGTGCGTCACTACCGCTCACCGGGAAAATTTCGCTCTTGCGGAGGACGTTTATATACCATATTTTGTGTCACACGTAAACAGGACGACAGTAAGTATCCACCGAAACACTTTCAAAGACCTGATGAACAAACAAATCAGACCTGAGTTGGTCACCTGAGGCCAATCAGAGCTCTATGAAGCGATCATACGCTTTGGCTCCTACTGTTATTGTGGTTTCTGAAAATGTATTCACCTCATTCAACGATGAATGTAATTCTGATGGTACTATTAAGAACACTTGCTTAGCGCAAAAGCTGACGTTGGCAGGCCGACTCTTTTGACTTCTCAAATAGGATACCATTGGTTTTTGTGCAATGCACACCTACAATGCATGCTGGATTAGGATAGGATATAGGTGGATAGGATTTGCAGCAGAGAACAATTCTGTCTTTGTAATTGAATGACATCAAACGTAGTTTTATATAAAAGGTGTTTTTTTAGACTTGGCTCGGGTCTTACTGAGACTGTTCGTAATCGTGAACAGTGTATTTGCGATCAGAAGTTGAAAGTAAGCATGTCTCTGGTATGCGACGCGTAATTTGTACGTTTCCAGACGCATAAAGCATTTTACGTGTGTATGGTATTAAATCGAGAAAGCTCCCATTTCTTATCTGCACTTTGTATCTGGGCTTGTTTTTAAAGCTACAGAAGCCTACATTACCTACCTCACGCTTAGCAGCGCTTGCGAGAGATAGATCTTCCTTTCTTCTAGGATTAAGTTTACATATTTTGCATCAGAAAAAATAATCTAGACACACGGCAGTGTGTCCGCCAAGTTCGAGCAAAAAAAGCGACACACCGGCCGTGGGTTATATTACACGAACCATTTCGGGCCAAATTCGACCCCCCTGTAACTCAAAATCTATTTTATTTACGCATATCAAATTTCTAGTATCTGTTGAGACCCCCTCACTTATCTAAAATACAAAATTTCATTAAAATACCTATTGTAGGTCTTGAGATATTGACGTCAGAAAATCGCTATTTTTACTATACACTGATTCACTGATTCACTGATTCACTGATTCACTGACTCACTCATCAAAAACCTAGACCACTTCCAATGGTCGTATTGACTTGAAATTTGGCATGGAGGTAGGTCTTTATGTCAAGGTAAAGGAAAAAATCTGAAAATGGCCAAGTGTGAGTCGGTTTCAAAATAATGAAGGTGTTTTATACCAGGTGTAAATTTATACCCCTAAGGAACTAAAGCGACCTAAATTTATCTATATTTATATAATATATCTTCGAATGGTACAAAGGTTTGTATTTAGTCAAAGTAAAGTAAAAATCTGAAAACGGCCAAGTGTGTCACTTTCGAAAATAACGAATGTGTAACTTTGATCCACGAACATAATATATGATAACATGTCATGTCAGTCAGTTGGTAAATCTAATCCATTTAGTTAATCTAGTAAAAAAAAAAAAGTCATGGTGGCCTACTGGGTAAAGGACCAACCTCTCAAGTACAAGGGCGCGGGTTCGATCCCAGGTCAGGCAAGTACTAATGCAACTTTTCTAAGTTTGTATGTACTTTCTAAGTATATCTTAGACACCATTGGCTGTGTTTCGGATGGCACGTTAAACTGTAGGTCCCGGCTGTCATTGAACATCCTTGGCAGTCGTTACGGGTAGTTAGAAGCCAGTAAGTCTGACACCAGTCTAACCAAGGGGTATCGGGTTGCCCGGGTAACTGGGTTGAGGAGGTCAGATAGGCAGTCGCTTCTTGTAAAGCACTGGTACTCAGCTGAATCCGGTTAGACTGGAAGCCGACCCCAACATTGTTGGGAAAAAGGCTCGGAGGATGATTAGTTAATCTAGTTCATTTCTTTGTAAGAAACATAGTGCATATTAAAAAGTCTAAAAGATAGTATAAATGAGACATTTCTTTAACTAACTTCATCATAAGAAAAAAATAAAATAAACAACCTTACAAAAATAAATGAAATCCCACCCAAAACAAAAATGTGAAAGACTGCCAAGTTCGATAATATGGGAATGCTTCGCCTATAAAAGAAGTGAGATCTGAATAAGTACCAAGTTCCATACACATACCTCAGTTAAAAATAGTTACTTTTTAATGATGTTACTTGGCAAGTTTTAATAGAAAATTAAATACTTGATTCATTGCGTTTAGTAGGTTTATAACAAGGTGTATGAAAACTTGCCAAGTGACATCATTAAAAAGTAACTATTTTTAACTGAGGTATGTGTATGGAACTTGGTACTTATTCAGATCTCACTTCTTTTATAGGCGAAGCATTCCCATATTATCGAACTTGGCAGTCTTTCACATTTTTGTTTTGGGTGGGATTAAGGTCTACTTAATACTACTCACTCAAAGTAATTTGTTTTAAGGCCACCACATTAGTGGAAGATAAGCTAAACTATGTTTATGAAAAAATCCTGATATGAACTCCATCTGTAACTTTAAATGATAATTAATTGTTCCACCAAAGTCATCATTTTTGACATAATGTTCAAAAAATAATTTAGATGGCACCGTTTTAAATTTGGCTGAGAACTATTAATTTTCCTTTCATCAAGGTAATAATTATAGTTGGATTTTGATGTGGTACGGCAAACTGACAAACACTATTGAAATGTCTATCGAAAAATTACACTACGTGTTAAAATATGGTGAATTACGGAAAATACACAACTCCATCTGTTGAAATAATAATCCTCTACCTCGCTCTTTTGACAAATTTGATGTATTTTTACCACAGATGGAGCTACTTTAACCTTGGCTAAACAAAATTTTCATATTTTTTTTTCTTCCGAAGTTACTTATAAAGGTGTGATTTTCTGTGTAAAGATTAATAATAGGCCGAAAAACTAATATAAGTACAACATTCAAATGTACAGTTTTGACAAACAGATTGCGTGTCGTAATATTTTACATCTTGAATTCACAAAATTAATCATATCTTTTGATAGAGTGAATCGATTTCGATGAAACAAAAACTAAGTAATACCCCAAGTTACGTAGAATTTTTGTATATAAGCATTATCTGCATTGAATTCGTAGATTTTACGTGAATCCCGAACAAACAAACAGATAAACAGACAAACAGACAAACAGACAAAAATGACAAAAATGATGGAAATGGGTTCTGTTAGTTATCCTTTAACATGCCGACTATTTTTTTTTTGTCAATTTCTTCAATGTACAAAAATTACTTTTCTACAGATTTATTATATGTATAGACTTTAGAAGTTTTATATAACGGCCTGTAAGAGATAAAATAGTGTGTGAACGTAGTTCAGAAGTTATATTATGTAGTTGTTTACAAGTACTTTAATTTAGTTACAGTTACATACATAACTTGAGTGTTTAGTGTGAGAATCGTTTACCTACGTTTATGCTGGCGTAGTTTAAATTCCCAAACACGACGTTAGGGAATTTTAGCAATTTAGTTTGCTTATTCGAGTTCACGAGCTGTTATTTATAATATTAAATGGTTGGGAATTATGACCAACGCAGGTATTTGTTTTGTCGATACGGCTATATCAGCATGCAAATGGCGAATGCACTAGGGTTCTATCTGCTGTACCTACATTAAATTATTTTGTACTAAATCATGTGTGTGGATGTTACATTGTAAAAACCCTTATTCATAACATCTTTCAAACGTAACTTAATTTTTTCTTTCAGTACAACTTATGTTAAACTAAGTAGAAGATACTGAACCGGCCACAGTACATTCCAGAAACAATATTTTCGATGTAACATACTCATTCTATTAGTATTATGTGCCAATATGGCGTCCAGATATTTGGCGCGAACGGCGGCCATGATGGGCGTCCGTGTGACTGTTAATTTAAACTGACAGCGCAGGGACGAGTGTGATTACGTCAGCGTATCACCTGGCAACTTGATCACTGGCTTTAACGAGCTTTGCCTATTATTTGCTTACTCTTACTTTAGTTAAACTACTATAGCATAATTTTTATTTGTAGGAATAGATAGTGTAAGTACCTATATCTTCAGTTTTCGAAGGACTCAACAGCAAAATTTCATGTTACTTTATTCGTTTAAGGGACAAAAAGATTTACCGTCATTATTCCCCAGTCAATAACTTTGTCTTGTAATGAACAATCCAAAATAACAATTATTATAATAAAACAATTATAAAGTCTGTTAAAATATGAAATTATTTGATTAATTTCCAAACGAACACAATATTTAAGCATAAAACCTCGAAATCCTTTTTAAAATTGCAGTCGGGCGGTATGATGCATGTAATTAAAAAGTGGGGCAATGTTACATGCATGCACCAGCACTGATGAACCTCCCGCGGAGGTGCGGTAGACCAGGCCAGGGCTCAAGTAGTGTTGGGTATGTGGGAACAGGGTGTAGTGGGAGGTGGGGTTTCCGTCGATGAAACCGCGAAGCTTTGATATTCGCGCGCCGGCTGCCCGTGATAGATATGTTGCTGCACGGACGGAATGTCGGAATTAAAATTTATATTAAAAAATCACGTGTTTTTTCAATGAGAAAAATCATTAGCGGGGCGCTTTTTAAAATATCGTCCGACGATTGGTATTACGTGAAATTGTACAGGTGGGTAATAGAACAGCCGTATGCGGTGTTTCACCGGCCGGCGTCGGTCGAATGTAGCTGACTGCAGTGATGCGTGAGGGCACGATGGGTTTTTAAGAGATGCTTTGGCGATTTTTAATCAGAAGGCTGTTTCAAGTAGTCTATAGAGTACCTCACGCAGGTTCATAGGATAGCAATCAAATATTAATGCATGCACGGAATTATTTCCGAACCTGTACATGATTACATACATTGCAGGTATGATTGGAAATCTTTTTGAGCATTCAATTCTCAACTGTTATTTATTAATAATGTAACACTACAGAGTATCCCTCTAATATTTCAGAGGTGCTTATTGAAAATTAATTTAAAAATTCTTCCGCAAAGCCAGGTTCGGGAAAGGTATTACATAGCAAGTAAACGGTAATGCTCACTTTGAGCTAGGGAAAACACGCAGCAGTACCGGAGGTGCTTGCGTTGGGACCTGGTAAATAAAAGCGGTGATAGTACGACGGTTAGATTGAAGCTATTGAAGTTCGTTATAGTTGTTCATGGTAAACATAATTCAGAAACTATAACTCTGTGATGAAATATTAAGAAATATAAAGTTGTGCAAGTATGTTTGTCACTGTAGCAATTATCCCTACTAATATTATAAATCGTCGATTAGGTAACAATACCGCGTAAGTCAGCAATTGGTCATATAACGTTTTATACTTCATTTAAGTCAATTTTATACCGATACAGTATTAAATACACATTTTAATATGTGATATTGTTAAATATTTCTCCTACCCACACATTCGAAACAAGAGGAAGGGTATAAAAGGCGTCGCGCACGTGGGACTTGGGTCATTCGTTGCTTAGCTTTCGGATGCAACGGACGTTTCGCTGTATCATTTTGTGTCGGTTTACGTACTTTAGCAGTAGTTTTAGAGTAGTTAGTGTAATTGTTGCTTTTCTTTATTCAAATTAAATCGTTTGTAAGAAATTACAACTGGTGTTGTGTGCTACTAGTTCTTTCTTTAATTAATACCGCTTCTGATTCATAAGATCAGAAGTGGGATTGCCACGCGTTTCTAGCCGTTTTTGCCATCTGATTCGATTAGGTTAAAAGTGAGTTCTGTGTTGATCAGTGTGTACTGGACTTTTGATCAGTCTCGTGATCATCGTCACGGTTCATGTAACACCGCCATTGATCAAATTCTTACAAGTTTAGAAGTGATCAAACGTAGATTTCCCATGACTTCTAGTAGCGATAGTCCGTTGCATCCAACTAAGCAGTTACTGTCGTCGCTCCCAGTCGTGTCGACACGTGACTGTGAAGTTCTGGTGTGACCACGGTTGCTAATGAGTTTATATTCATGTGCACTTTTATTAAGTGGATATGACGGTGGAATAAGTCGAGAATAGCTTGAGCTTAGTATGCCGATGCTGTAGGGGCTCTCGTGTGTTTCGGGTGGAATGAGTTTCTGCCTATGTATTGCTGTGGTGTCCGTGAACAACATGCCCTGCTCCTACAATGCTCGAGATGTTACGGGAAGTATCCTGTAATGTACCTACCTGTATGTAAATGGTGAGATCAATCCGGTTTTGTTTAGCCTTTATGTAATACATGACTTGTAATCCATCTTGGTGGCTTATTGGTTAAAAACATACTGAAGTGTATGAGAACTTGAGTTCGATTCTCAGGTGCCATCGCCAATAACCAACAGGTTGTTTTTTGCTTTTTGTTGTTTTTACAAAAATGTGTTATACAAAATGAGCTCCGGTCCAAAAGGAACTCCGGAAAGCTAGTGGATAGTAGACCTGGTATATCATGCATTGAGGTCAGGTGATCTGTTTTATTGTTTTGATTACACATCGGAAGTAATTATGCTCTTAGGAGTATTAAGTGGAAAAATGTGTAATAATGTACCAACCATTGGTATTGTCCCCTATGAGTATTCTGTGTAGCAAAAAGCTGAAGTGAAGTTAACTACACGTAACTTATCAAACCGTAATGGTAGTTGTGTTTTGGGCATTGCTGACACATGATTAGTAATAATGATATTTCTGAGACGTAGTTTCAAAGTTGAATTTGTTTGTCAAAGTTATGCCTTGAATTTATTTCTTTGAGAGCGAAAAACTTTCCAGATTTTGATGGTCAGAAGTGGCCGAACGAAATGTATGTCGTCAGTGCTTGTTTGCAGAGTTGTATACGAGAATGTGTAGCGGCCGTGTCGTGGCACAAGCGCTGCTGTGCCGGTGCTCTTGGTCGTGGCACGAGCGCTGCTGTGCCGGTGCTGCTGAATGCGGCACTAGCGCCGCTGTGCCGGTGCTCCTGGTCGCGGCACAGGCGTTGTTGTGCCAGTGCTGCTGAATGCGGCATTAGCGCCGCTGTGCCGGTGCTCCTGATCGCGGCACAAGCGTTGCTGTGCCGGTGCTGCTGAATGCGGCACTAGCGCCGCTGTGCCGGTGCTCCTGGTCGCGGCACAAGCGTTGCTGTGCCGGTGCTGCTGAATGCGGCACGAGCGCCGCTGTGCCGGTGCTCTTGGTCGCGGAACGAGCGCTACTGTTCCGGTGCTGCTCGTCGCGGCACGAGCACTGCTGAGCCGGTGTTCCTGCTGGTTCTGTTGACTTACCGGTTTTGAGCATGCAAACGTTAGGGCCTCTGCTCTGTTTCACGATCGCGGTCATACGAAGGGACATGCAAACGTTAGGGCCTCTGTCTCATGACGCGAAGCGTGTAATTTGTTACAAACTCATAGTATGCAAACGTTAGGGCCTCTTCTATGTGTTTGTAAAACGACAAGCAAACGTCAGGGCCTCTGTCATTGACAATGTATAACGACTGTCGGAAGTCCGGATTCTGTCTGTAGTTATGCATTGAATGTTCTCTTGGGTTTCAAGCTGTTTCAACTTTAAATCATTACTCCTTTCTGGTCCTTGTTACTGGCACTTGAGTGCACGCTTGTGCCTGGGACATTGACCTTTGTTGACCGTAACCTACAAGTTGTTTCATGTTGAATAAGCTTCAAATCGTAGTGGTTACGTTATTTTGTTACTCGTGTGTTGTAATGTTTCAGAGATTGGCGACGATCAACATAATGATGAAAGCCAGGTTGTGACGGATGAGCAAGGATCTGATGCAAATGGGAGAAATGCCGCGGTCGAGGACGCCACGCAATCAGGAACGGCCGTGTTAAATATTTCTCCTACCCACACATTCGAAACAAGAGGAAGGGTATAAAAGGCGTCGCGCACGTGGGACTTGGGTCATTCGTTGCTTAGCTTTCGGATGCAACGGACGTTTCGCTGTATCATTTTGTGTCGGTTTACGTACTTTAGCAGTAGTTTTAGAGTAGTTAGTGTAATTGTTGCTTTTCTTTATTCAAATTAAATCGTTTGTAAGAAATTACAACTGGTGTTGTGTGCTACTAGTTCTTTCTTTAATTAATACCGCTTCTGATTCATAAGAACCTAACTATAAACTTAGGTACCTGTTTATGTATTCAGTACACTTGTCGGAAGAATTTCGAAGATAATAATCAGATTTTTATCTCTCCTGGAATCTTGTCAAAACTTGCGCGGTATTGTTACCTAAGCGACGAAATGCGAAAGTAACTCTGTCAGTCTGTCTGTCTGTTACGCTTTCACGTCTAAACCACTGATCTGATTGTAATAAAATTTGGTACCTACAGAGATAGAGTTGACCTTGAGAAAGAACATAGGATAGTTTTTATCCCGGACTTTTGAAGAGTTCTCTTGGAAACGCAATATAACCGAACTCCACGCGGGCGAAGCAGCGGGCGGTAGCTAGTAGACCATAAAACACCGAGACCACTCAATGAGTGGATTATCATGTCGAGAACAATTACGTGCAAACAGTTTTAATCCAAGCATTTAATGTAGTATTCATTACGAGCGGACTTCAAACAAAATAACACATGTCGTCGGCTTTGAGTAACAAGCGTTCGTAACACCCTTAATTCAACAAACGCTTTAAACTTCACGACCACGTGACGTCACACAGATGAATGCTCAGAAGTTTCATTTGTGACAGCACTCGAGATATGCGACAGCGATACTGTAGCTTACAATAATTAGTATACTGCACATCTGTCGTCTTTCAGATAGGAAACACACTTTGAGTTGTAAGACATGCAGTGGCTGTAAAGTTTTAATTTAACAAAGGTAAATCAACAAATCAAGAAATAAAGAATCTCTAAAATCAACAAATAAAGAATATCTAAAATATAAAATCTGTGATGGGGCTGAAGCCAATAGATGGATCGAATCTGTATTTCATGGCTTATGGTAGACAATGCATAAGAAAACAGTGAAGTGTAAATATGTGATTCCGTCAAGGTCGTTCGTCTGATAAGAGAGGATCTATCCTTTATCCTCGTGCAACAAATATTTGTTTGGGTCTCGGACTGTTTACCCAGAATCTGGTTGTTTATGTTCCTGCGCCTATCTGTCACAAATATAGAACATTTTATTATGTGGCAAGTGCTTTATTTATATTGTCCCTTGTTAGCGATTGTTTGATAAGCATATATTCGTTTGAATTTAATCGTTTATTATAATCGTATACAATTTTATTAAGACGAAATAAAAAGCGAAAGAAAAATTTTCCACGATGACAAATGTGACAGAAAGAAGTTCAGGCGCGCGCAGCGCGTCGCAGGTTCACATGGCGTCGTTTACATGGCGGTAACATGGCCCCGGCCTTGGAAACAGCCGGTTCCAACATTTTCAACATTCCGGATTAGCAGACACATCGTCTGCTATGGTGATACTGGCAGGGGGCATATTTTCGAGAATGCCCTACGTGTGATGCCCGATGACGTCAGTAGGTCGGCCACCCTTGAGATACCATCGGTTCCAGGATACATTCGTATGATTCTCCCTAACTTCCATTTTAGTGGCGGCAGGTTGTCGTCTTTTATCAAAGCCAGTTGATTGATCGCAAGAGAATCTTGACGAGTTTTCCACTTAGTGCGCGTCTGCAACTCCGCCACATATTCCTTCGCCCATCGTTTCCAGAACATTTGCCTCATCTGCTCAATAACGTCGTAGCGCATTAACCGATGAATCGATATTTCAGTCAGATCTCTGCAGGCTGGAGCAGTCAATGGCCGGCCGATAAGGAAATGGGCTGGTGTGAGGGGTTGGAGGTCGTTAGGATCAGTGGACAGGGCGGTTAAGGGTCGGGAATTGAGGATGGCTTCAATTTGTGCCAATACCGTACTGAGTTCCTCGTAAGTGAGATTAGCTGAACCGATTACGCGTCGCAGGTGGTGCTTACACGATTTCACCCCTGCCTCCCACAAACCGCCAAAGTGAGGAGCATACGGAGGAATGAAACTAAATTTAATGTTGTTATTTGAAGTGAAATTAACAATATCGGTACTGTTATTTTCAATAAATGAAACAAATTCTCGTTCAGCACCTACAAAGTTTGTTGCGTTATCTGACATAATTTCAGCTGGTTTACCCCTACGGGATATAAAACGTTTCAAAGCAAGTATATAATCTTTCGTTGATAGACTTGTAACTAGTTCAAGATGAATGGAACGGGTACATAAACAAACAAACAAGCATATGTAACTTTTAGTGAGACTTGCACCCCTCCCTCTTCGATTCAATATCATCACTGGACCGGCATAGTCTACCCCACAACGCATAAAGGGGAACCCAGCTTCCAGGCGTTCAGCGGGTAAATTACCCATGAGAGGCTGGACAATTTTTCCTTTAAGTCGCGTGCAAGTGACACAATCGTAGACAGTTTTCCTAGCTAGGTTTCTCCCACCAAGTGGCCACCAAGTCTCACGCACAGAAGCCAAGAGTTGCTGAGGCCCACAATGCAATAACTGTTTATGTTCATGCGCAAATATCAACATAGTCAGTCTGTGTTTACTACACAACAGAATAGGATGTTTCTTGTTGTTATCAAAAGAATTACAGTTACTCAACCTTCCGCCAACGCGTATTAATTTAAATTCATCAAGAAAAGGATTTAAACCTAGTATTCTTTTAGATTTTACAACCGATTTCTTATCTAAATCGCTATATTCGCTATTAAACGATTGCAGTTGTGCAAGCCGTGCTACCATAATAGTTGCAGCGTCCAACTCAATAACAGATAAGGAACCGGATTTTCGGTCTTGTTTACTAACACGTGTGTTACCGATGAACCTGAGTACATAGGCTGCCATTCGACGCAGCCGATTGAATGAAGAAAATCTATTAAAATCTACTAAGCAATCACTATTCTGATTTCTACACACCATACTCGCATGTTGAACCTTCAATTCAGGTAATTTTTCATTATCTATGACAACATTATTTGACCATTCAATGTCATGGCTCTGTAAAAAGGCTGGCCCGTGCCACCACAGATCATTGTCTTGAAGTTCGTTTAAGTGGAGGCCCCTCGACACAATATCTGCAGGATTATCTGTGCCTTTAATATGCAACCAAATCGCGTCTCCCGTAAGATCGTTTATTTGGGACACTCGATTTTGGACAAACGTTTTTAAATTATGAGGAGGCATTCTAATCCAGCCCATGACTATGGTGGAATCTGTCCAAAAGCAAACTTTTGTAAAAGTAAGCCTTAACGAACTTGTAATTCTACGATATAGCCGCGCGCCGAGCAAAGCACCACAAAGTTCAAGCCGCGGAATAGTACACACTGTTTTTACGGGGGCCACTTTGCTCTTTGCACATAATAATTTGACTGATACCGATGATTGATCCGAGTACGTGCGTATGTACGCACAAGCCCCATACGCATTTTGTGACGCATCAGTGAAAATATGTAATTCGCAATTAAGTACATGTTCACTCATGACGTAACGAGGGACCCGGATGTTCTGTAAAGACGACAGGTTTTGAATAAATCGGTTCCACAAACATTCAATATCGGTTGGGACCGCATCATCCCAATCGATTTTACAAAGCCATAACTTCTGAAGCAATATTTTCGCTATAATAATTGTCGGCGCTAAAAGACCTAACGGATCATAGATTTGTGATATCACAGACATCATTGTTCGTTTAGTGACCTTTGACGTATTTTCTACGTTGGTGGTAAAATAAAGCATATCTTTATCTACTTGCCATCCTAAACCGAGTGTTTTATTCTGACAGTGTTCACCGCTCGATAACTCCTTAAATACTTCTTTGTTAACATTAAAATTGAATGTCCATTTTCGTAACGGAAAGCAAGCAGACTTTAAAATCTCTGACGTTTTTTCGCATATATTCAACAACACTTGAGGGTCGTCTTCTCCTGTTATTAAATCGTCGACGAAGAAATCCTCGTTTATTACTCTGGCAATGATTTTATCATCCGTGTCTAGTGCTAGTTGACGCAAACAGCGCATACTTAAGTACGGAGCAGACGCCGTTCCGTATGTCACAGTATTAAGTCTATATACGCTTAATTCATCCGATGCGGTTTCCCGCCATAAAATCAGTTGTAGGTCACGCTGATCGGGCTGAACAAGCACTTGCCTATACATCTTCTCCACGTCAGCACTGGCAACATATTTATACTGCCGGAAACGAAGTAAAATGGAAAAGATGTCGTTTAGGAGAGGAGGGCCTATCATCTGTATGTCATTTAACGACTTATTAGATGTGGTTGCGGCACTAGCATCAAACACTACACGAAGTTTTGTTGTAGTGCTGTGCTCGCGGAATACCCCATGATGTGGTAGGAAATAATGCGGCCATGCGTATTCGTTTATTTTAGACATATGCCCTAGGTCATTATATTCCCGTAAAAAGTCACTGTATAACCTTTTATACGAAGGGGATTTATCTAATTTGCGCTCTAATGACAAGAAGCGTGATTTTGCCCTCTCGTATGAATCACCAAGAACATCAGCTGATTCCTTCAATGGTATTCGAACTGAGAACCTGCCACTATTATCCCGTGTAGTCGTTTTAATAAAATATTCCTCACACTGACGTTCTTCTTCGGTTAGTACCGAACCGGGATTTACAACTTCTTCTAGCTCCCAAAATTTACGTAAGTGTGTATCAACATTCGACTGTTGTGTAAAATGACAATGAACCTTATTAGCTCGTAAATTGGTTGTAAATATAGGACCTGAAATTAGCCAACCCACCTTCGAGTTTTGTAGGTATGGACCGTTTGATAATCGAATTCTATCCGCTTCCAATAAATCCCCATAAACGTCAGCACCAATCAGCAAATCGATTTCTGATGGGATGTTGAACGTGGGGTCCGCGAGACATACGTTGTCCGGGATGAGGAGTGTGTCGTAATAAATATGAGATGCCGGCAAACTCGTTGTAATGCTCGGCAAAACATAACATTGCAATTGAATGTTAAAGTTACTCGTTTTTGATCGCATGGTAATATCGCATAATTTATTACAGTGTGAAACCGACTTTCCCACACCTGCAATTTGTATAGTGGACTGTATTAATGATACGTTTAAACGTTGGCAGAGCCTTTCCGAAATGAAAGAATTCTGACTACCACCGTCTATTAATGCGCGAGCCGTATAGTATTTGTTATCACTACCAAGAACCTCAACTATCGCGGTCGACAATAACACTTGTGGTACTGAGACACATTTTCGATTGGCGAGGCACTGGTGTTGTCTACAAAATTCAAAGCACATGAAACGACAGAAACCGGCTCCCTATCAACACTCGCCGTTGAAGCTGCCGGCACCGATGCAGTAACATGGCTTTTATCCTTGTGTAATAAAGTATTGTGTTTGTCCTTGCATTGCTTGCATGGCCCAAACAAACACTCTGAAATTATGTGACCTGTTCGTAAACAATTACGACACAAATCCCTCGTATTATCAACGAATTTAATTCTGTCAAAAACTGTTAAATTAAGGAATTTAAAACATATAAACAATGCGTGCTTTTCACCGCACATAACACAAACATTCTTCGATTTTTCGGGTTTAATCGTATTGTTATTGTTACGCGTGGACACGAAACTATGTAACTGCGGTATATGGGCGGCACTAGTATGTTTTTTGATCTCAGACGTATTACTAGGCTTGTTATTCGTATTTCGAGTATGATTGTTATAAATCATGTCCAACATGTCAGCCCGATTACGTAAGAAATTCAATAAATCATCTAATTTTATTTTAGGTTTATTAAGATCCGATGATATTGTGCCCTTAAAGTTCTCCCATTCACGCTCAGTAGCTGAATCGAGTTTTGATACGATAATATAAATTATTAAAGTATCCCAGGTGTCCGTCGGTTCGTCAAGAGATTTGAGCGCTCGCAAGTTACGTAAAACTAAATCGATTAATTTTCTAATTAACGAAGGAGATTCCTTGTTAATAGATTGTGCAGTAAACAACGATTTGACATGGTTGTGAATAAGCAATCGGTTATTATGGTACCTATTTTCCAAAAGCTCCCATGCGTGAGTATAATTGGCTGCAGTGAACTCCAATGCACTTATTATTTGGAGTGCGGAACCCGTAAGCGAAGACTTTAGGTAATGGAACTTCTGAATTGAATCTAAATCGGTCCGCTTATGTATCATAGATAAATATGAATTTTTATACTCGAGCCAGTGATCATACGAACCGTCGAATGAGGGAAGGATAATTTGAGGTAGTTTAATTGAACTTTTATTTGGCATAGACTGTAAATTATCACATTTACCTGAGACTTTTACAACATCGGTTAAACATTTGGCAATTGCCATAATACTAAAATATTGGTCCTCAAAAGCTTCTCTATACTCAATTTGTTTGTCTAACTCTACCTCATCTATTAATTGCTCGATTTTATCTTGAGTTCTATTAAAAGACGAAAGCACATTTGTAACCGATTCCATTCGTAAACTAAGTTCAGCCTGCTGTCGTTCGGATAATGTTACATTTTCGTACTTGCTAATATACTTTTCAAATAACGTTAATCGCCTTTTCAAAGAACCCCTTTGTTTTTTGAGATCACCTACATTTGAACAATTACTTTCACCGTATTCCTCGTCACTCATTTTGGCGGTTCACAAAGAGACGGTTACTCACGTATAAACACCAACAGCGAAATACAAGTTGACAGGCACCACATACTGCACACCAACAACTTGGTAGGTTTACGAACTGCAATTCTGAAATACAGCACGATATTAGACACAAACGGAAAGGATAGGAAGAAGAGGAACGACCGGCCTGACCGTTTCTTGCTGATTCGATGCTCGATTCGATGCGAGGCTTCATGCGGCTCGATGGACCATGTTTGATAAGCATATATTCGTTTGAATTTAATCGTTTATTATAATCGTATACAATTTTATTAAGACGAAATAAAAAGCGAAAGAAAAATTTTCCACGATGACAAATGTGACAGAAAGAAGTTCAGGCGCGCGCAGCGCGTCGCAGGTTCACATGGCGTCGTTTACATGGCGGTAACAGCGATGTTGGCACATTATTGTAGTGGTTCTTCTGCAGTGAACGAACACATTAAGTGCATGCAGAACATTCCGTTCACCGGAGAACAATCCGAGCGCCTCCGAGGCGGATATAAGCCTTTAATATTAAAACCAATCTCTCTCGCGACACGTTCAAACTACACGATTGTGACATGGGTTTTAAACTATTGCGTCATGCTATAAGTTGGTAGCGGATACGTTATGATAGATTACGACTTAAATTATTACTGTCATAACCTATGTACCTCTATTTTGACATGTAACATGGATAAGTGTTTCATTGTCTGCGAGCGTTTCCGATATCGTCCATTGAAAGTTTTAAGCTATGATCGTGAAAGTAAGATCATATATTTTTTTTTCAGGTACGCGAAGCAGGGCGAGAAAGTCACAGTCAAGTAAGTCGTTGAACATAATTATAATCTTAAGTTAAACAAAAACATGCTCATGTGCACACCCGCTCTCGCTGCCGCGCGCACCTTACGCCCCGTGCACACTATCACGCACACGACATGAATCTGCGACACTTACTTTATATCGTGGTAATGCACATGCAGATGTCCCGCGGCTTGTAATGCCAATATTTATGACGCATCTGTTATTCAGCTGTCCGCGGCCGCTTGTGTGCGCACGCTATTATGCATGACATCTGATACCGACTTGCTCTATGACTTCCGATTCGAACTTCGTGCTTCAGCTTTGAAATATTCAAGGGTTTCAGTAATGGTTTTAGATCCACGTATGTTTGTAAGTATTTGATGCTAGTAAAAGCCCTATTGTTAACTGCCTGAAGGACTTATTTATGTGTGTCTATAGAAGTACAATATTTACAAGGTCAACGCTTTGTCGGTGTTACCAAAATAGACCAAATACATTGTCTTACTTTAGTTGAAGTCATGAGGCTAGTGCTCAGAAACACACTGTCTTATACTTCGGTTATTGTTACTCGATAGTATTGAAATAGTTTCACCACAAACACAATACAAGTGAAACAACGCTTCAAAGTGAACCTGCAAGTGCTGTAAAGTAAATTGAACCAGATCATTGTGATAGCGATTACAAAAGGTTATGTAAATCGCTTCGGCGACAATATTCCGCTAACACCGCGTCCATTACTAACTGAATTATCAAAACAATTCCAACTTATTACAATATGAATACGCTGCTTTAATGGACGCAATAACACCTCCATACTGGAAATCGAAACTTATCTTTATATACTTTAAGCTGTTATTTGAGTATCGTAAGTGCTACAAACTTTTTCCTTGCCGTCGCATTCATTTTTATGGCTGGACATTAAGGTTGATTACCGTTTGTGGTAGTTAGTTGAAGTTGGTCGGGAACAGTGTGCCCAACTATAAATCAGGATTGATGAATGAATTCGCGGAATGCGACGGAAATGTGATGCGGTTATGTGTTTGTGTTCTGCTGAAGCCGAAGGGTTAATAGCTCAATGTCCCGGAAATTAATGAATTTATTTGTAATTATTAATGAATACTGTAACGTGGTCTTTCTTCGATGTACCTATGTTCTTGCAGGACTTATTAAAATGTGTTATTGTTTGAGTCTTTCAAGTTTTTTTTTTTTCATATTTTTACTACAGGGTTTTGCTTCAGCATTTTCTTTGATAGACAGTTGTGTCTATCATAATTATGAACTCTAACAGTCTTACTACAAAAACTCAAACTTTAAAACGTCTTTTGAACACTTGTCTAAAAAAAGTGTGGCTGCAAAACGGACCTTATTTCAACGTCATAATTTGTCATTTTTTTTAGACAAGTGTTCAACAGACGTTTGAAAGTTTTTGTGGTACGACGGTAAGCATCGTGAATACATTACGTTGAATAATGGCGCACAATGTTCCTCATCCTTGTATAGTATCGTACACAGACAAGTGGTTGCTAAACAAAATGTGAGCTTCCTACTGGAGTGACGTCCGCCGGTGAACTAATCAATTAGGTACTGTAGTGAAACTGTCGACGGGCCGCCGGCCACGGGGGCTGTGCACCCTATTATAATTATGTGATAACGAGCCCTAGGGCTACTCATAGGGTTATAGAGTTACACCTATAGGTTCCTACTGTGCGCATGTTAAGTATATAAATATACTTACTCTGGTATTAGGAGTATGAGCACCGAGTCTGTTTAAAAGTTTAGGTTGTTAGTAAGAAGTCTAATTTATGTTTTCTGCAGTAAATCTTTTACGTAATTCCAATTTGCACTAAGTAAGTGATCGTTTGGTTCATTAAAAGAGACCAACTGTGAAGTTTAGTTGTCTCTCTACTTTATTTTGGCTGAACATGAGCTTTTTCTTCAGATCCATAAATATTTAATTAATTTGAAATCGTATTTAATTAATTTTATTAATGAGAAACTGAAAATGCATATCAATTATTCATATTTGTTCTTACAAGAGTAAGATATGTACGTAATTAATGAAACTTCGGTGAATAATGAATTGTATTGATGAGTGAATACTGAATTATTGTCAGAAATGTTATGATTTAATGAGTACTCACCAGCCACGACGATGAGGAGCAGTGCGGGCAGCTGGCTGGACCACATGCTGAGCGAGCGAGACTACCTGGACACGAAAAATAAATGTATTGAGATCAACATGTTGCATGTAACTTGATACCAATAATATGACTTCTTTGCATTCACTATCTACGGACTGAACCACCCTAACCGTTGCCTAACCTATGCTCATTAACATGTTTTTCTTTAAACTGTAAGTTTCGAATGTTTTGAAGAACTTATTTATTGAAATAATTATATTTTCATCGATCTGTAAAAAAAAATTGAAACACACACATAACAATTTGTCGCTTAACATAAAAGTTGTTCTCAACGATATTCTATTACCTACATACAAATACCTGTTCGCAAGTATATCGTGTCGAAGACAATTTTAACTTTGTGTAATGTCTCGTTAACTGCTCAAAGTGACACGCGTTCAGCAAGACCTTTGTAATGTTCATAATTTTGGCGTGTTTTATAAAAGTTTACCACGTTGGTGTATATTTCGTGTTTTCTCCGGTATATTCTATTTGTCCGTGGATGTATAGTTGCAGTACGTTGATTGATACGCGTATATTTCGGCTATCAGAAAACCTAGCGCGTGAAATTACTGCAGTTCAGCTAATTTGTTCGTTTGTAAACTATTGCAATGTTTTCAGAAAACAAACAACGATCCATCGACAGGGTTTCTGATAGTTTCATAACTTTATCCATTCATCTTTGAGGCTTCTTCATAATTAGCGTGTTTGGGTAATTTTTTTCCTTACACATTCGAAAGTTTTAGTGATTTTACGAATAATTCTGAGGGTATGAAATAAATGCTTATGCAATGGGAAAAGAGTCGGGAAATGATGATGATGATGCACATCAAAAAGTAATTTAATCTGTATTTTTAAGAATAAATAGGTACACGGTTTGTTATATTTCAATGAATACTACTCAATTGATACTCGCATGTTATTAGTATCAAAACAAGGTTAGTACGACAGGATATTATTGAAAAATTATCCAGAAAATATAAATTGTTCGAAGCCGGGACGGTCAACTTATTACATAGATACTTAATATGTTAAGTTTCAAAGTATTTGTATAAAGAAGTAAGAACATCGCGGTGTCCGCGGTCGCTCGGTACTCGTTTATTTGTGTTTTGTTTCTCGCGGAAGTGAACGCGCGACTCCTCTACTTAAATACTAAGTATTTTCTAACAAAGCCTTTGTGCTCCAACTTTTTGCTTTTTAATTGTTGACAGTTGTATTGTTTTATTTTTAGGAAGTTGTTCAAGTAGTGCCGCTTCGCATTTTGTTTTAGTACTTTCGTGGGTAAGTGAAATCGCGTACATGGGACGTAAATATTTTTCGAGTTCAATTAATTCACAAATAAAGTAAAAAAGTATCTAAATAACATTATAAGAGTCTCTGCGACTAAACTACATGTATTGGATTCCTGATAATTAATTATAGTTTAACTTTTTTATTGATTCTTGTTTTAATAGTATTTCATTTGCATTCTCATAAAATGCAGATTCCTGTCACTGTATGATATTCTCTCCAATAAATATCAACTCAATAATTGTTAATTAATTTTGAATGGGTCATATTGGTCAGCATATGATCGTATGAGTACATAACAATACTTACAGGTACAGTATGAGCAGGGACTAACAGCGCTCAAGTTCCCGCCAACATCGCGTAGCACTCAGTCATAATCAACTATTCAACACCAAAATTCACGCGCGAAATACTTTCCGACGCCGTAGCCGTAGACGCCGCGCTACGCCGTAGCGGAGGACCGCGCGTCTACACACCGAACCCGCGAATGGCGGGAGATGCCACATACCGCTCCGCTACGCGACACAGTCTAAAATATTCACAGCACAGATGTTCCGATAGACCAGTGCGCCAATTGATCCTCTGCTACTGAATGTTCGTGTTCGAGTTTTATAGGCGTTTCGTATAGGTAGCAGCCTTATTTCGTATTCGCTTGTTTCGGACATAATTGAATATGAGACCGTGTTTTGCACAGATTAACGTGGCTTTGTTTCATTCCTATTGTGCGAATTTCGATTAATAATTAAATTAGGCAGCCGGGTTGTAGGTGCTTATAAATGTTTGAAATTAGTTTTCGGTCGCTTCAGGGATATCGTTGCTGAAGAATTTATGTGAGAATTTTACGGAACTATGAACCGTATTAAGTTGTAATAAAGGCAGTAATAATTTGCTCGGATTAAACTAGCGCTATAATGAGAACAAGGGTGTTTTAATAGTGGTCTTTCTATTAAAGCAGTTCATATTTTATGAACGCTGTTTGCTAATTGAATTCCGAGTATTTTATCTCATTCTACTTGTACGAGTGTGTACATGATAATTGAAATCAGAGCACTTCTGGAAAATTATATTATTACATAGAAGTCGAACACAAAAAAATGTTAACTTATTTTTTATTTCTAGTAATACAAAAAAAGTAAGTAAGTTCGTTATCCATCAACAATTCCGCTGTCTAAGCTACACCTTTATAAACAGAACACAAAATCACGTGGCACAGCGTTTGTTCGGCACCGCGAGACTTATCGCAACAAACGATACCGCACTTCGTTTAAACTCAATTAAAAGCTTAAAACACAATAAAGGCACTCTTAAATAAATTAAAATGCAAATCCTCGAGTCGCGGGCGTCGATAACTTATAATCCAATAGAATCATAATCGCTGGGAACTGGATCAAACTGGGACTCGAATTCGGGACAGCGCCACAAAGGAATGCGCACAACTTTCACCAACTTCATTCAGCGGCAATCGTTTGCGAGTTTGTTGCATGCTATATATTATATTGTATGTATTTAGCGAGCTTTGTTTATGCAATGTTCTAGATTTGAGAGTAAAATAAAATATTTTACTTTAGTTTCTAAACATGGATTAAAGAATCGGGTAGGCACTTCATATTTTTACAATAGCATGCGCTTCTCCTCGCATAATCATATAAAAATACCCGTCAAATATAAAACGACAGCCAAAACATACGTACTTGACCATTAATCTTAAATCTTAACAAAACTAACTCCAAATATAATTTAAAGCAATTTTAGAAATACAATAAAAGTGTGTTTTAGAAGTTATTAACGCAATGAATGATAGCGTTGCACGGCGGCGACATCTGACGGACTGTTCCCGCGCTCTCACACTTGTGACTACTTTCAACTGACAATGCGAATATTTCTTCAATCCTCCTTGTTTTGTTAAAGCAGTCTGTGTGAAAAGGTGTTACGATTAAAACACAATTGATTTTGACTACATATTTAACTTCTTTCATTATTCACCGGTTATGAGCTCCAACAGTAGGTGGTTACGTCCTTTTGTGAATACTATCGCAAGTAAAAATGATTGTTTGCCACCTGTTTATAATTTATAATCCGTTGTCTAGGTACATGTAATTTATACGTCTGTAAAAGTGTATGTCATTGCTATACAAATATTTTACTTTCAGGTTATCAAAGTGTAAAACCAACCGTACGCACACACAGACCTCATAACGAGTTATTTATTTAGCGCATATTAACTGTTAGGTAGAAAGTGGCAAGTCAGCTTAGCACGGCCTCCCAGAGGCTCGAACACGGAATCCAGTAAACTCGCGGCGAGCTTAACTCGCGCCGTCTCCTGCCTGACTGGCGGAGACCTGACCGACACTGCACGTACACAAATGCAGAAGTTTATTAATTGTCACAAAGTGCTTGCCCTTAATGGACACTATGGCGATAATTCAAAGCCAGATTCCTTTGCTACCATTACATATGGTATGCAAATATTTGTTTTGAAACCTTGAAAAGCTGCAAAAATTTCACTTTCATAATACAACTTAAAACAATAATATGTACAAGAATGGGTGTCTTTTCGTAGTTGGTTTACTGCATTTCCTTGGCGTGTAGTTTTTATCAGTGCCTGACAGTGGCTGCCGGCCGCAGATACCGCGCTAACCGAGCGGATTCAAAGATATTTCAACTTTCAACACTTATTTTATACACTGAAGGATTCGCGCTCATTCTAACTGACGACCCTGTAAAGCGATTAACTGCATCCATTATGGAGTTTTCTAAAAGGCTGTCGTTGTGAATTTTTATGAGAAGTGCTTTCATATTGTAGCTAGTGTATATATATAGTATAGTGATGTATAATCCTTGGGATTTCATGCAGGAATGGTTAAGTTGAGAACTGTCAATGAATTCGTAGGCAGTAAGAAATATTTTTATTAATTTTCTTTAATCATTGATGAAACGAAATAACTATAAGTGTAAAACATCCTTATAATCCCTTTCACTGGAACCAGGTTTGCTAAACCGTTTTATTGTCGACTTTCGGTCGGTTTCACATCGTTCGTCCACATCGGTGCGCGGCGCGGCATTCGGCGGCTTAGCGCGAATTATGTTCAATTTAAAGTTTCGCGCGATTCAGCCTTCCCCCTGCACGATCCCGCTACCCCGCGCCGCCCACACCTAGCGGCACTAGAAGCTAATCGTATTTTTCGTACAAATCCCTGTAATTACCTACGAGTCACAGAAGCTCCTAGCTTTGCTATAAACGTAATCGACACCAAGAAAAACTTCAATAGACAAATGATCTGTTTGGTGTTGTTAAACCAAAAATCTGATTACGTTATATTAGATCTCTGATTCCAATTATTTAGAAGTTTATTATTATTTATACTCTGAGGTTTTATGATCAACATGACTGTAAGTTGTAAGGATAAAATATCTTCAGACATCTCTGACCTAAAATATAATCTAAGCCCATAGTATGCATGTAGGTATAGCTTATTCCTTCCCGAAAGAAATCTCATCACGTTGCGGCTGTAAATACGTAAATAAAATGCTGTATGCTTAAGGCCTAAGCCCGCAATCGGGAAAGTGCCTACATTCAAATTTACTTATACGTCGACCACTCTAGCTAAGGGTGTGTACACACTGTACACTGGATACTGCGAGTCCATCTCATGATTGACACTTTTGGCAACCATGTCGTAAGCATAAGTCAAGAAATTCGGCTATTTACAAAATTCTATCCGATTTTCAGCGTCAATTTACTACCAAGCAATGGCAGACTCATGGAGGAAAACTTACTCTTTTGAAGAATAATGGCGATTTCTAGTCCTTGTCCTATTTGCTGAATTAATATTATTCAAAAGTCGAATAGGTTCGTCTGTAGTCGCTAAGCATGAAGACCATCATACGCTAAAGAGATGACGCGACACCTCGTACCGTCTGCTGCTTGCGGTGCGCGCGCGACGCGACGTATCGTCTAATGTTATTGTGTCGCGTACTGCACAAATACCGGCTCTCACTGAATGCTGAATATTCATGATTTGTGGCCACGGCGGGGACCGGCCCACTTACGGCGGCAATACTAGAGAACTGACGGGTGCACTGATAAGGAGATATTAGAAGGAATTCTAATCCACTGTACAAGAGATACAGCTGTCATTATTTACTACATGACCGATAAATATGATAGTCCCCAGGCCGGCGAACAATTTTTTTTTTGATACATATACATTTAAGACTTTGTGAGTGCCTTCCTTACGATGAGTCCGACAAAGTTTTCGAATGCGCAAATTTTGGTGCCGCTGCGTTTTTTAATGCTTGACTCCTAGAATTGTTGATATGACGTCACTATGACTCTTCGTACATACCTGTTTCATTTTTTGAGATTCGTTTAATAAAGTTAACTAGAAAATGGTGGTCAACTTGTCCGATAAAGATCATGCTGCGTTTAGAGTGTCCACCATCAGAAAAATGTCGATATGACGTCACTGTGTCTCCCCCCCATACATACATGTCGGACAAGAATAACAATGATAGATAACATTATTCTAAATGCAAATATAGACTTGTCCGACAAATACATTGAGTGAAATAGTCAGTTCGACAAGAAAATGAGAAAAAAATACTACAATAGGAAGAAGTTTATTCTTTTTGTCAATTTTTGACTTAAATATTCACGTGCATTATTTAAGTTTATTAAATTGGCATACCACTTACCAATTTTAAGTACTATTTTAGAAAAAGTAGCCTGACTAAGACGTATTGTTGATAGTTTATATTATGTTAAAGAATAATATCCCACATCTATTAATGGACTATCAATCAAAAGGTCTTTTTAAGCGCAACATTTTGTCTCAACATACCACTTATCAATTCTTAGTATTTTAGAAGATATAGCCCAAATAAGGCGTATTATCGATAGGTTTTGCTATGTTAGGGAATAATGTCCCACCTCTCTAGGTATGAACCATATGTCAATCGAAAGATCGTTTTAAGCGCTATATTCCGTCTTAACATACCACTTACCGATTCTTAGTATTTTGGAAGACATAACTGACCTAAGGCATATTATTGATACTTTACATTGTGTTAAGGAATAACATCTCACTTGAAGTTATGAGCCATATTTCAATCAAAAGATCTTTTTAAGCGCAAGGTTGTATTAGCATAACTCCGACAAATTGTTAGTACTTTAAAAGCTAGAGCTTTTCTAAGATTATATTATCGGTAGGTTCTGTCAAGCTAATCCATTACTTTTTACCCACGACGGAACGGAGCAGGTATATGCGTTTAGGGTGAGAGATGTGCGTTTGTGTGTTTGTGTGTGCGTTTGTGCAAAGTAATGTTCCCACATATCTTCTAAACTAATGATCTGATTTTGATGCGGTTTTCAATAAAGGGTTTGTGTTCGATGAGTTCATGTTCTTAGATAGGTGTCATGGCTGTAACTCACTAGGGGGCGCCACAATATTAGTCCAAACAGCAAAGTAATGTTCCCACCTACCTTCTAAGCTAATGATCCGATTTTGATGCGGTTTTCAATAACGTTTTTGTGTTCAATGAGTTCATGTTCTTAGATAGGTGTCATGGCTGTAACTCACTAGGGAGCGCCACAATATTAGTGCAAAAGAGCAAAGTAATGTTCCCACCTACCTTCTAAACTAATGATCCGATTTTGATGCGGTTTTCAATAACGGTTTTGTGTTCGATGAGTTCATGTTCTTAGATAGGTGTCATAGCTATTAATCACTAGGGGGCGCCACAATATTAGTGCCAAACAATGTTACAATATAATCAAAACGTCCGATTACAATTCTGTTTTCATCAGCAATGTGTACGTGCTTAATGCATGTTCCCAAATAATAAAAATTACGCCTGTAACTCACTAGAGGGCGCTACAATATCGGTGCAAAATAATATTGCAATAACATATTATATAGACTATTATTCGTATATGTTCTCTAAAAAGTCTGAAATAAAATTAAGCAAAATTAAAAATTTTGAAAAAACCCCCGACGGTAAAAATCTTATTGAAAAATAATAAAATAACTCAAAACCCCCGACTTAACCCAATTATATAGGAATAACCGTCGGGGGCTGCCTTTTCTATATGAAATTTCAACAATTAATTGAGTGTATTTTATGTCATCGTTAAACATCTACAATTCTTCAATAATTGTATTCACGACACTAGAATCATTTAGCTGGTTTAATGGCAGCTCCCGACGGATATTCCTATATAATTGGGTTAAGTCGGGGGTTTTGAGTTATTTTATTATTTTTCAATAAGATTTTTACCGTCGGGGGTTTTTTCAAAATTTTTAATTTTGTTGTGTGTGTATTTTGTTTTATATTTTATTATTTTTTTTAGTAACAAATTATATATTATTTGTTGTGTGTGTATTTTGTTTTATATTTTATTATACTTCCGACAAATTGTTAGTAGTTTAGAAGCTAGAGCTTATTTAAAATTATAATTATTGATAGATGTTTTCAATTAAATAAATCCCATCTCTAGTAATGAGTTATACATAATTCAAAAGACGTTTTTAAATGCAACATTTCATATTAAAAAAACTTCGGCGAATTGTTAGTATTTCAGAAGCTAGAGCTTATATAAGATTATTTTATCGATAGGTGTTTTCGAGTTAATAAATCCCTCCTGAGTAATGATACATATATCATTCGAAACGACTTTCTAAATGCAACATTTACTATTAACATACTTCACACCAATTGTCAGTACTTTATACCAAATATTAAAATATATCTGTATTTTCCGGACGGTGGACACTCCATATGCAGCATGATCTTTGTCAGACAAGCTTACCACAATTTTCTAGCTAACTTTATTAAACAAATCTCAAAAAATGAAACAGGTATGTACGAAGAGTCATAGTGACGTCATATCGACAATTCCAGGAGTCAAGCATTAAAAATTAAGCAAAATTAAAAATTTTGAAAAAACCCCCGACGGTAAAAATCTTATTGAAAAATAATAAAATAACTCAAAACCCCCGACTTAACCCAATTATATAGGAATATCCGTCGGGAGCTGCCATTAAACCAGCTAAAGGATTCTAGTGTCGTGAATACAATTATTGAAGAATTGTAGATGTTTAACGATGACATAAAATACACTCAATTAATTGTTGAAATTTCATATAGAAAAGGCAACCCCCGACGGTTATTCCTATATAATTGGGTTAAGTCGGGGGTTTTGAGTTATTTTATTATTTTTCAATAAGATTTTTACCGTCGGGGGTTTTTTCAAAATTTTTAATTTTGCTTAATTTTATTTCAGACTTTTTAGAGAACATATACGAATTATAGTCTATATAATATGTTATTGCAATATTATTTTGCACCGATATTGTAGCGCCCTCTAGTGAGTTACAGGCGTAATTTTTATTATTTGGGAACATGCATTAAGCACGTACACATTGCTGATGAAAACAGAATTGTAATCGGACGTTTTGATTATATTGTAACATTGTTTGGCACTAATATTGTGGCGCCCCCTAGTGATTAATAGCCATGACACCTATCTAAGAACATGAACTCATCGAACACAAAACCGTTATTGAAAACCGCATCAAAATCGGATCATTAGTTTAGAAGGTAGGTGGGAACATTACTTTGCTCTTTTGCACTAATATTGTGGCGCCCCCTAGTGAGTTACAGCCATGACACCTATCTAAGAACATGAACTCATTGAACACAAAAACGTTATTGAAAACCGCATCAAAATCGGATCATTAGCTTAGAAGGTAGGTGGGAACATTCCTTTGCTGTTTGGACTAATATTGTGGCGCCCCCTAGTGAGTTACAGCCATGACACCTGTCTAAGAACATGAACTCATCAAACACAAACCCTTTATTGAAAACCGCATCAAAATCAGATCATTAGTTTAGAAGATATGTGGGAACATTACTTTGCACAAACGCACATCTCTCACCCTAAACGCATATACCTGCTCCGTTCCGTCGTGGGTAAAAAACGCAGCGGCACCAAAATTTGCGCATTCGAAAAGTTTGTCGGACTCATCGTAAGGAAGGCACTCACAAAGTCTTAAATGTATCTGTTAGTCCAGGCGCTAGAGGTAGTTGAGTATGCAAAATCCGAGTGACGGCAACTGTGACCGGATTCTTATACCTGAGACCCTAAATAATGACAAAACACATCTTGCCGCCAGGTGTTATGGTCCTTTCTCGGTCCCTTCACATCCCCTCTCCGCCCATACAGTAAGCATAGCGCGCTCACTTGTTTAGTGTGTTTCTACATCTATTGACGTACAGACGTTGCACTTTTAAGTCGTTTTTTTATGTATAATATAAAATAATAATATTTTCGTAAATTCTTAGTGTCTGTTCAAAGTGTACTGTATTGAAAAACGTAAAAAATGTCGTTAGAAGTGGTTAATTTGAAAAGAAAAAAACCTAACGAACAATTTTGCTTATTCTGCGATAATTTATTTATTTATTTATTAAAAGGTTTACCAACAGCTTCTGTGTAGATAAAGCATAGAGTACAATTTCTGTTATTACTAGGACTTACACAGTCGCCAATTACAGGTTAACCAACATACGCTAAATAATGACAGAACTTGAACTAGAAAAATTATACAAAACAAAAAAAACACTTCTTATTAAAATTACAGAAAACTAAACTTGTTGCAATAAATAACATATAAACTTATGAGAACAATAACAACTGTCTTAGAAATACTTACAACTTGTAAAACTATATTTTGTGAGAACATCATGAGATCAAAACTTAGGGTAACTAAAAAATATAAATTAAAATAGGGTGATAGAATAACATAACATCATAACATTTTACTTAACATTTTGTCGATGTTGCAATTTTTGGGATTCCAGTAATTGGGCCTTAAATATATTAATCGAGACATTGTAAATGTCGAGATCTGGAGCTGATTTAATCACTGAATAATTCAAGTGATTTAGTGAAGAACCCAAGGCCAAGTACGTTTCTTCATATCAAAGAAGCAGCAAATAGGAGAAAGGACAGGATTAGTGAGAAGTTTTCAAAACTATATGATCCAGACTCCACAAAACAAGAATTTTCATGGCATCAAGACTGTTTAGCCACTTATATAAGTGAGGAGAAAATAAGGCGTCGAGAAATTGCGTTGCATAAAAAAGAAGAAGAAGTGTGTGAAAAATGCTCATCAAACACAATTACCACCCATTGATTTATTGTTCATTTGGTTACGAAAAGCTCAACGGTGACTTACGTCCACGACAAATGACGAAGCCGTCTTTACCAGAGTCATTAATTCCACCATGTAAATGTACTTCAAATTGTCGCACAATGTCTTGTAATTGCAAAAAATCGGAATTGTTTTGTATTTCATTATGTAAATGCATCAATAACAAATCTATACTTATAATAAATCTGTAGAGAGGTCAATTCTGTACATTGAATATTTTTCCAAAATAACTATTGGGGGGTGATTAGTGATCGATACTGATGCCAAAAATGCAATCAGTAAAATTTTTGTCTGTCTGTCTGTCTGTCTGTCTGTCTGTCTGTCTGTATGTTCGTTATGGAAACAAAAACTACTTGACGGATTTCAACGAAACTTGGTACAATGATTCTTCATACTCCTGGGCAGGTTATAGGATACTTTTCATCACGCTACGATCAATAGGAGCAGAGCAGTGAAGGTAAATGTAGGGAAAACGGGAGAAGTTACTCCATTTTTTTTGCTTCCGTCGCGTGTGCAGCCTTAATGGTTAAAGCTACACAGAAACCATGTAGGTCGGAAATGTTCTCCTTAAAATTATGTAAAAAATATACCTTGACAGTATATGTCCATCTTTTATGGTTGGCTCACAATGACACGTTTAACTCTCGGTAGCTTAGCAGTTCGGAGCTTTCTGATTATATTTGTCTACTATTACGTATAATACTCTCACTCACACTAACTAAAAAAGTTGACATTATTACGTATTCAATAAAGAAATACCAAAGTTATACATAAAATACGGTAGCCATCGCGAGTGAAACTGAATCATGCTATAAGGATCATTTTTGTGCAACGGTCGCTGCGCTCGACGCGACTCGCGACGCGGTGGCTGCGCGAGCTTCATACAATATTTGGCTGTTGATGCGATAGATGCGAATAGACGTTCGGAGTGTTCAACCTTATTGACCGACAATAATTTTATTGACGACTTTAAATAATTTATTTTTACTTATCTTTTGTTGTTATTTTATAAAATAGGTACTTAAATATTAGTTATTTTGGTATGGTTTAAAAATTCGTTCAAATTACAAATTATTAATAGTTTATATTTTATTTCTATTTAGGTAAAGTAGTAGTAGATAAGCATAGATTTAGATATTGGATAGGCTGGTGTTTATTAGGTATTTCTTCCTCTCTTTTTGCACAAAGTCCGAATCTAACGCGGACGAAGTCGCTGGCAGAAGCTAGTGTGAAAATAAAAATGATTAATTTTTTACCTACTTTAACTACATTTATGCTTTAATTAGCTGGTTTTTACCCACGACGGAACGGAGCAGGTATATGCGTTTAGGGTGAGAGATGTGCGTTTGTGTGTTTGTGTGTTTGTGTGTGCGTTTGTGCAAAGTAATGTTCCCACATATCTTCTATACTAATGATCTGATTTAGATGCGGTTTTCAATAAAGGGTTTGTGTTTGATGAGTTCATGTTCTTAGACAGGTGTCATGGCTGTAACTCACTAGGGGGCGCCACAATATTAGTCCAAACAGCAAAGGAATGTTCCCACCTACCTTCTAAGCTAATGATCCGATTTTGATGCGGTTTTCAATAACGTTTTTGTGTTCAATGAGTTCATGTTCTTAGATAGGTGTCATGGCTGTAACTCACTAGGGGGCGCCACAATATTAGTGCAAAAGAGCAAAGTAATGTTCCCACCTACCTTCTAAACTAATGATCCGATTTTGATGCGGTTTTCAATAAAGGGTTTGTGTTTGATGAGTTCATGTTCTTAGACAGGTGTCATGGCTGTAAATCACTAGGGGGCGCCACAATATTAGTCCAAACAGCAAAGGAATGTTCCCACCTACCTTCTAAGCTAATGATCAGATTTTGATGCGGTTTTCAATAACGTTTTTGTGTTCAATGAGTTCATGTTCTTAGATAGGTGTCATGGCTGTAACTCACTAGGGGGCGCCACAATATTAGTGCAAAAGAGCAAAGTAATGTTCCCACCTACCTTCTGAACTAATGATCCGATTTTGATGCGGTTTTCAATAACGGTTTTGTGTTCGATGAGTTCATGTTCTTAGATAGGTGTCATGGCTATTAATCACTAGGGGGCGCCACAATATTAGTGCCAAACAATGTTACAATATAATCAAAACGTCTGATTACAATTCTGTTTTCATCAGCAATGTGTACGTGCTGAATGCATGTTCCCAAATAATAAAAATTACGCCTGTAACTCACTAGAGGGCGCTACAATATCGGTGCAAAATAATATTGCAATAACATATTATATAGACTATAATTCGTATATGTTCTCTAAAAAGTCTGAAATAAAATTAAGCAAAATTAAAAATTTTGAAAAAACCCCCGACGGTAAAAATCTTATTGAAAAATAATAAAATAACTCAAAACCCCCGACTTAACCCAATTATATAGGAATAACCGTCGGGGGCTGCCTTTTCTATATGAAATTTCAACAATTAATTGAGTGTATTTTATGTCATCGTTAAACATCTACAATTCTTCAATAATTGTATTCACGACACTAGAATCCTTTAGCTGGTTTAATGGCAGCTCCCGACGGATATTCCTATATAATTGGGTTAAGTCGGGGGTTTTGAGTTATTTTATTATTTTTCAATAAGATTTTTACCGTCGGGGGTTTTTCAAAATTTTTAATCATATATAATTTTCATTTTTTTATCAATAAAAAAAATTTATTACTGTAATTTTTGTTTTTTTTTTTTATTATTTAAGAATCCATCTTCACTTATAACACGAGAAAATACTATAAATTATTACGAAAATAATCATTGAAGCGATTTTATATCATGCACTAAATACATTCCCTTTATTAATAAGAGAAGAGGGGGTAAAAAAAAAATGGACCAAAAAATTGACCGGCAAGATCCACATTATTATTCTTTGACCTTTTCCTCACCTAAATCCGTTGACGAAATTTGGTACTCACATTTTGCATACTCACTTACCTCTAGCGCCCGGTCTATGTATCAAAAAAAAAAAAATTTGTTCGCCGGCCTGGGGACTATGATGTCATAAATATGCATGCCTAAAAAAATTTTGAAGCTTTCAGCTTTTGTCAGGTACTGATTAGAAATTGTATGGTTTAAATGTATTTAAAAAGAAAAATGTATCTGCAAAATTAATTATAAACAACACAATCCCGCCATCAGTGGCGCCACTCACACTTGGCCAGGAGTTTGAATAATAGAGCAAGCGGTTGTAATCCGCGGCGATTCGTGTCGCGGGATTCAATCTAACCGATATTCGATCCGATGCGATCTGATCCCGCAGTGATTGGACGCTACGACAACTGCGCTAATCACCATTGTGCCGACGTGCCGTCAAGCCCCAACACTCATGTTATAGAAACAAATCGAAACGGTTGCCACACTGACCGCTCCCAGCGTTCATCATTGACCTGTTATGTAATCCTTCAAATATATTTCCCAGAGTTTGTTTCCAATACAGTAACCGCAGCGACCAATCAGTTCATGGTAGCTAAACATAAAATCTACGAATCCTAATGAGAAATCTTATTTAGACAATGAATTTATTTACGAATTTGAACTCATACCTCATCTGTGAAAGGTACCAGGAATCAATGTAATCTGCGTTGTGTATGTTAGTGTGTATGTGGGTTGTGTGTGTGCTTGCTCACTTGGCATCACGCAGCCGGCGACGCCCCGCGTATTGTTTAAAACGAGAACATTTAACCGTCATTGTGATTGTGGACCTACTAGGGCTGACACGCTCTATATGAACACAAATTATTACTTTCCACGTATTCGTAAAATTATCTTATGATTGCAATACAAGTAATTTGTTATATTCTTTTAATAAAATAGTGGAAGCAACTGCAGTTTTTATTACCAACTAGCTTTACAGTGTCGAATTACAGAAAAACGATGATACACAATCCCTTCAGCTTAAACTTTTCTTAGAATAATGTTACAAGCAACGTTAGATACCGCAACACAAACGACTTTGTCTAGTGGAACCTTTTGATAACTTAAAGGTTTAGTTTTTCTTGTCCATCATACTTCAACATTTACTTTGAGATTTTTGCGTGATATGTTTGTTGTTGTGACAACCCTGTGAGTGCGTCAATAACTCACGCGCGAGAGTCGCCGCTCAGTACAGCACTGAGCACACGCAGTCTGTGTGTATTGTCTCAATGTAAATACATATAATAACGTTAACCATTGATTTAGGGACATTGCGGTTTGCTCCCCACATACAGTACAATCGTCTGTTGCCAATATTGAACACTTAACCGTTGATTTATCCCGTAAATTAAACTATTTTCATATCCTTTTATTTAGAATTGCTTTTTCAGAGTCATTGACACGATATGTTAAATGAATTGAATATCTAATCTCATAGTCTTGTTGCCATTGTAATGTAGTTGTTCATTGTAATTTAGTTGGACAGAAGTGTAGAAAGTTACAAGTTACGAGTGTGGTCCGATGTTAGCTGATACCTGAGTGCGAGTGAATGTGAGCTCGTGACCGGAGACCGCCGCGCTGGCCATCACGATGGTTTCACATAATACTTGACAAACTTGTTTCAAACATAGTTTGATGGTTTAGGTTCCTTCGTGTTTGTGTTAGCGAGCGAAGCCCCTCTCATTATCATAAATAAAGGATATCAAATAAATGATTCCACAAATTTCCAAATTCCTACTTGTGTCCACAATTACGCTTGTTAGCAGTAGACGAGTGAAAGTTATGTAAATAATTGTTTATTCAGTCTTCAACTGCAACACGAATTCCCTTCAGAGAATATTTTGTGGTTTATTTATAGCATTTATGCTGAAATGTTCTTCCAGGTAATATTCGTTAAAAGCATTTCGAAATTCAAATGTAAAATGTAAGTTCTTTTTTGAAAGCAAAAAGCTGTTTTTAATTTTATTTGTTCTGTCTGCGACACAAACTTTAAACAATCTGAGGACATAATCAGGTAACTTTGTATACACGGAGCATTTAGCCGGAGCCGCGGTACGTGGCTGGCGTGTGACGTCACAGAGGAAGCGAAAAGATCCGAAGTTTGCCGAACAAACAGCGCTGTTATGAGGTGAACAGCAAGGCAAACAGTCGCCACTGCCGCCCGATACCGAGTTAGCATACTTCGCGAGGCTGCGTCTTACGCGACGAGGGAAATGAAGCGAACCTAATATTGGCATGACGACTACACGTACAATAGCAATGCAAATGACATGGTAGAGGACGGTTACAAGAAACCTTAATAAATAAGTACATAGGTACATCTTACTGTTTATCTCTGAAACGGATCAAGGGAGAAAAGCGAATGTGATAAATAATAGACATGTACTGTTGAGAGGAGCATTTGGTTTAACTTTGAAGTGGTATTTTGTGGTTACATGAGCCAAGCTTTGGTCTGCGACTTGGAGCGATGCTCGCGAGTGCACATTGCGCCGCGGGTGAAGATGTCCTGAATAGCCCGCTGTAATTGAGCTTATTTTTACACAGACTACTTACGGCAAGATGCTGCTTTTCTAAGGTTTTTGGTCGAGTTTTCAAACTACGTAATTGACTTCAGAATAAGGTTTCGTTGATTTTATGCTGTATTTTTTTTTGCTGCTAAGTATAATAATACTTATCGCACCAATGCTATAAAGGCGAAAGTTTGTGTCTTGTTTCTTCTATATGCGCAAATAGCTTAACAGATCGCGACAATATTTTATGTGTACACTTTGGCTACTTTTTATTCGATTGCGGGAAGTTGCTGATGGAGCGGGTGAAACCGCTGGCGGAAGCTAGCAAAATAATAAATACTTAGAGCTACCACATCATCAATCTGCCATTTCCAGAATGGCCAAGCCACACGTAAACGTAAATATCGTATATTTGTTTTATAAAGGTAAATGAATGGGTATTGATTGTGCATTAAACCCACAATTGAACTCATATGGAGCTTTGTGGAACACGGATTTAATTCCTTTGTCTGTTGGACGGAATACGCCATTATACTTTATCAGTACATACGTCATTGTGAGCTTGTGAATAGCAGCTGTAAATAGGCAACGCCGAGAGATCGATGAACACAATCCTCTTATGCCCAATTAACGGATAAGATCTTTGCTTATTGAATTAACTTGCTTCATATTCTATACTATTGTTGGGAATTAGGTAGGTAGGTACTCTTAACATGTGTTTGAATTTTAATAATAAAAACTTTGGTCATTTTGACGTCTGTGCAAGGTTCTACGCAACTACCACATCACGTTCCCAATAATCCTCGATGCAGTAAAATATATAAAATGCATCACTAGATAAATATTCGTAGTGTACTGTCACATATGCTTTGCAAATACGCACGTGTGACAGTAGGCGCAGCAGTGAGCGGTGACCGCGAGCTCACTCCGCGCCGCGCGTGTAATCCGCGCTGTGTGCGCTCGTCGTAATGCCGGATTACCCAGCTAAATAAACGACTGCCTAATGAGAATTAACGATAGGCACACAGTTGACACTATTATATTATCGGGAAATAAACACATTATTTGTTTCTGAAAAATTAAATTCTTTTCACTCTTACTAACAACTTATTCACAAGTTGGTACAATGTTAGCAGTTAAGTTATCTTTAGCACTAAGTATTCCTGAGAGTTAGTTGACTCTTCTACCGAATGTTTCAGATAACGTTGGTGCTCAGTTTCACTGTGAATATTATACTTGAGGAAAATACGATGAGCTTCTTGCAGGACAATTATTATTTTACGGACGGTATAATATTATGTAGATACTTAATAACACTGTACTTTATCTGTACTGTATCAGTATTAAAAAATCTTGCGCTTACTTTTCATGTTATGTACACTTAGGTATTGAAACGCTTTGCCATTCGCAATACATTCACCATTTCATGTTTCACACATTGATTTCATATTTATATGAATGCAGTTAAATGTTATCAAGTTTTCCTGAAAAGATAAGTAAGCAGCTTTGCAATGTGAGCTTTCAAACCCACGTGTAGGTATGCACGGAACAAAACCTTTAAACATTGTACGGTTGGGTATTACCCGAGGTAACGTCCCAAACTGCGAGAATGTCAAACGCTTTGTAATACAGACATTCCATTCGATATGCCTTCATACGCAAGGCGCAGTCGACTTGTCACGACCTTTGTGAATTCTGCTCTTTTCTGTGCTTGACAACCGATCTCGTCGAACAATTCTGTCTGTTCTCATAATCCAGATAAAGCAGTTTGTTCCGATGGCAAACATTTACAATAATAGGCAGCGCATAAGCTGCGACGTCACTTACGAATAACTATGAACTTACAATATTTACAATCATGTTTGATTGAAACGACCATTTACCTACGAGCATTTTATCCATCTCGTGTCACATTGTGGTTATTAAATAGATAGAAATGTATTGAAAATTCGTAGCTCTTTGTTTTGTTTGATCATTACCTACCTAATCTTCAGTAAAGTCAGACCGTGACCTCGTATTATTTCAGCACACTTAAAATCTCTGGTAATATTCCTCGCGAAGTAATCCGGCGACGCGAAACACATCTCAAACAAGGCTTGTCTTATTAACAAACTTGTTAATTCCGAGCCAACTGCCACTCGATGGGTAAACAATACCGCCATCTGCTATCTCTTGCGCACGTATGTTAATTTAACCTAGTTTCACAAATTACACCACTTTGTGGAGAGAGCGTTCTTGCGTATTTTCTGTGACAACAGGCAGCCGGTGCAGCCTTCCCACTGATGCGAGCTAGTGCTACTGATCCCCTGCGCTAATGACTTCCCCGAACTCGCGCGACGCATTGATACGATAGATGAGACATAAATGCACGAAAGTTTTAAATTGAAATATATGATAGTACCGATTACTCCTGCATTAATCAGACGCGTTATCAACTGATTGTTTTTGCGTCTCTAAATGCCTATACATCAACTAGACAGTAAACGCTGTATTTTCATCGTACCAACTTACTAAGAATATTCATATTCATATTATTTATTTGCATTCCACAATGTATAAAGTAGGTGTTACAATTAGGCTTAGAGCTAGGTAAAATTGTGGACCATGTAGGGCACAGCAAAATAAAATAAAATAAAACTTACAACTAAAATTATTATTATTAAATCTATAGAAAATAATATATATGTATATATATATATCTATACTTATAATAAATCTGTAGAGAGGTCAATTCTGTACATTGAATATATTTCCAAAATAACTATAAGGGGGTCATTAGTGATCGATACTGATGCTAAAAATGCAATCAGTAAAATTTTTGTCTGTCTGTCTGTCTGTCTGTCTGTCTGTCTGTCTGTCTGTCTGTCTGTCTGTATGTTCGTTATGGAAACGAAAACTACTGGACGGATTTCAATGAAACTTGGTACGATGATTCTTCGTATTCCTGGGCAGGTTATAGGATACTTTTCATCACGCTACGGTCAATAGGAGCAGAGCAGTGAAGGTAAATGTTGGGAAAACGGGAGAAGTTACTCCATTTTTTATGCTTCCGTCGCGTGTGCAGTCTTAATGGTTAAAGTTACACAGAAACAATGTATGACGGAAATTTTCTCCTTAAAATTATGTAAAAAATATACCTTGACAGTATATGTCTATCTTTTATGGTTAAGTATAAATGAAAAATGGGCTTAAACTTCAGAAAACACATTTATTAACTTTTAGCAACACATGAGCAACACGCAACCAAAACGCCATGACAGATAGAGAGAGAGTAAGCAATATGTGTCTCACTCACACCAAGACCATTATTACATTGCACTGCATTGCAACCTTTTATAACACCCCCTCTCAATGTAATAAACTGGATACATATCTACTATTAACTTAAACTAAATTATCTACTGAGAAAAGAAATTTTGCAACTACTATAACAATAGGTAGGCATCTAACAAGATTCTATGCACTTGAGTTACTTTAAACCACACATATCAACAAATTTTAACAGTGTATTATTTTTCAAAGCTTTAGTCAACATATCAGCAATTTGCTCCTCAGTTTTCACATATTTAATACATACTTTTTGTTTCTCAATAAGTTCCCTAATAAAATGATGTTTAATGTCTATGTGTTTTAATCTCTTTACAGTGTTGGTATTAGCAATAACCATGGCAGACTGGTTGTCACAGAATAAGATAGCTGGAGTTACATTTTTAATATTAAAATCACACAACATGTTGCTCAGCCAACATGCCTCAGCTCCTGCCATACTCATTGCTACATACTCAGCCTCTGTGGATGAAATACTAACTGTGCTTTGCTTCTTTGAGCACCAAGAAATTAAGCAGTTTGCATACTTGAAGCAGTAGCCTGTGGTAGATTTCCTATCTGTGAGGTCTCCTCCCCAATCAGCATCACAAAATCCCACCAACTCATCTTTATTACATTTATAAATCAATTTATAGTCTAATGTGTGTTTGATGTAACGCAGAACTCTTTTCAAAGCTACTAATAACGTGTTACTAGCCTTATCTTGAAATCTACTTAAGATCGATATTGTAGCACAAATGTCTGGTCTGGTACCACAAGCTGCATACATCAAACATCCAATTATTTGTCTACATATGTTTTCAGTTTCTGTTGTACACTTATTATTTTCAAGTTCTTTTACATTAAAATTTTGGTCCATAGGTGTGCTAATTTGTTTACATTCAGACATATTGAATCTCTTAAGTACATTTTCCAAATAATTTCTTTGACATAATACTGTAACATGTGTTTCTAAATTTTGCTTTACATTAATTCCTAAAAAATCAGATACCAGTCCCAAATCTTTCATTTTAAACTCCTTTTTTAATACTGACTTTAAAAGTGAAACAAAATTTTCATTGCTACCAAAAATCAATAAGTCGTCAACATAAACAAGTACATAAATCTTTTCATTTTCATTACACTTAGAATACAAACAAGGATCGCATTCAGATCTTTTAAAATCTTCTCTAATTAACACAGAGTTCAATTTATCATTCCAGTACTTTGGAGACTTCTTTAAGCCATACAAGGCTTTATTTAGCTTTACAATACAATTGTTATTTTCATAGGCTCCATCAGGTAATCTGATGTATACACTTTCATTTATTTCCCCATATAGAAATGCTCCCATAACGTCCATTTGATAAACAGGTAAGTTGAATTTTGTTGCAATAGCTATAAACAGTCTAAAAGTAGCCAACTTAGCCACGGGGGCATATATTTCACTATAACTTAATACATTTTCTTGCTCAAAGCCTCGTGCTACCAACCTAGCTTTATATTGAATGTCATTGTTGTTTTGTTTAATTTTAAATACCCATTTAGTACTAATTGCTTTCTGATTACCTGGTAGTTCACTCACTGTCCATGTATTATTTTCTTTTAATGTCTGTAGTTCCCTCTGGATTGCTTTCTTCCACTCAGATGCCTCTGGACTCCTCATAGCCTCCTCATAGGATTTAGGCTCACAGTCTTCTACCAAAACATTATTACAGTTAAAGAATTGAGTCTGCTTTCTGACACGCTTGTTTTCATGGTTTATGGGTGGATTTTCAGAATATTCACCTTCACTACTATCAGTTGGTTCATATAAGCTGCCCTCAGAATCACTCTGTAAGGTATTCACTGTGTTATCATCTTCTTCAACAACTTGCTCTTGAACTTCAGCATCATTCGGGTTGAACTCCTCTGCTTGGTTGTATACACATGGCACCATTGTCGACTCTGGTTCTTGTTCTTTATTTTCTTTTACAAAAATAATATCCCTTTTTGTTTCTACAGTATTCATGTGTGGGAAAAATACCCTGTATCCTTTAGTTGTCTCTCCATAACCAACTAAAATACCTTTTTCACCTTTAGGGTCCCACTTACGCCTCTTTTCTTTTGGTATATGGACATATACGGGAGTGCCAAACACTTTAAGGTTGTTGATATCAAATGTTTTGTTTGACCATAATTCATATGGAGTTTTTCCATCAACTGAGCTTTTTCCAGTTCTATTAATTACATATGCAGCTGTATTTATAGCCTCTGCCCAAAGATTGGTAGATAAATTTTTTGCAAATAACATTGAACGGGCCGCTTCTACTAAAATACGGTTTTCACGTTCAGCTCGACCATTTTGTTCCGGAGTAAAGGTCACTGATGTTTGGTGTACTATTCCTCTTGCCTGAAACATTTCTCGCACCTCGTTATTTACGAATTCAGTTCCGTTGTCAGTACGAAAAATCTTAATTCGATTTCCAGTCTCATTTTCAGCCCGAGCGATAAAATTTCTAATACACAGTTTAATTTCATGTTTTCCTTTAACAAAACACACTTCCCTGTATTTTGAAAAATCATCTTTGAACACGACGAAATATCTCGAACCCCCAATAGAACTCACTTCCATCGGTCCGCATGTATCTGCATGAATTATTTCACATGTCCTGGAGCTAACATTTTCACTTCTAGGGTAAGGCAGACGGTGAATTTTACCCTTCATGCAACTTTCGCATGTCGCCGAGTCGGACAATTGAGTATTAATATCAACTTTATTATTCTTCAACACTTCTTTCACATAAGTCATGTTTTGATGCGCCATTTTCTCGTGCCATTCGTGCAAACCTGAACGCTTTGTTTCCGCAACGTTGGCTTCGGACGTATTTTGATAACGAAAGTTCAAATAGTACATGCTTCCATTACGCTCAGCAATTGCCATCACCATATTATTTTTATAAAACTTGCATTCATTTTCACCGGTTACAATAACGTAACCTTTACTTGTTGCGCGGTTCACAGAGAACAAATTGGTTGACAGTTCGGGAACATGTAATACGTTGTCTATGGTAGTGTCGATCCATTCGTTCCCGTTCCATACCTGTACAGCCACTTGTCCGCTGCCTTTGACACTAATTTGCGTTCCGTTTCCCACAATTACCGATTTACCTTTTACGGAACAATACGAATGAAATAGTTCGTAATCACAACACATATGTTCGCTTGCACCCGAGTCCACCAGCCATTTTGTTTTATTAAAATATGCACCAGATTCACTAATTTTGTTCATGACCACGAATGCATTACCTTTCCTTTCCTTGTCCTTTCTAAAACGGCACTGATTTTTTAAATGTCCTGGCTTATTACAATAGTAACATCTCACTTCCAAATGATGATTCTTGGAATTACGAAAGTCATCAGTCTTATTAAATCGGCACTCACTTGTATAATGTCCTAGTTTATTACATTTAAAACACTTGGCAGTTTTCCTGTTGTTTCTTTTAGCCACAAACGCTGCCGATGATTGCGAGCTTCCGCCTTTTTCTTTAATTCTCTCTTCTTCTATTAACAACCTAGCGACTAGATTATCATAGGTTTGCTTATCATCTGGAGCGGATTCCCACGCCGAGACAAAATGCTTATAATCTTCCGGCAACGACATCAAAATCTTCGTTATAACAAACTTATCGGATATTGCTTCGCCGAGCTGTTTCAAGTGGTTTTGCATCTCCTGTATCTTCGATAAAAATACGGACATATCTGAATTTTCATCGTATTTGAATTGAAAGAAACGTTGTTGTAGTATGTGGATGCTGGTTTCAGACTTCTGTTCATAGACGCTCAGTAGTTTCTGCCACATACTAGCTGAGGTCTCACACGAAATGATATGTAACATGACTTCTTCCGACATTCTTGTGACCAACAACGTTTGAGCTTTCGCATCCTGAGCCATCCAACGATTTCGTTGTGCTTCATCCTCAGGTTTAACCGAAGTTCCATCCACTATATTGTAGACGCCTTGACCACGCAGTAATACGGACGTTTGGAATTTCCATATGTTCCAATTTTTGGCACCTTCCAGTTTTATAGTAAAATGATTGTGCTGTATGGGCTCCATTTTCTTCCTTCCTGTAGACTCTCCTGCCTTGTTGAACTTTTTCAATCAAGTAATTTCCTTCCCGACGTAACCTCAAAATTTTTTCCGCCGACGCTCGCCGGTTTTTGTACTTTTACACTACAGTATTTACTTTCCTCTTAAACTTTTATAATGTTCTGTTTTAGTTTATTATCTGGGCCCATAACCAGATAAAGTATAAATGAAAAATGGGCTTAAACTTCAGAAAACACATTTATTAACTTTTAGCAACACATGAGCAACACGCAACCAAAACGCCATGACAGATAGAGAGAGAGTAAGCAATATGTGTCTCACTCACACCAAGACCATTATTACATTGCACTGCATTGCAACCTTTTATAACAGGCTCACAATAACACGTTTAACTCTCGATAGCCTCTCTTTTCGAAGTTTGTATGTACTTTCTAAGTAATCTTAGACACCAATGGCTGATAAAAAGGTGAAGGAAAACATCTTGAGGAAACCTTTTTTTTTTTTTTTTTTTTTAGCGACGTAAAATCATCAAATGACCCCTCCCGCTGTGGGTTAGCAGCGGTGAGGGAGTGTCAGACTCTTACTGACTAAAATCGTCGTGTTCCGTCATAGGCCTTTTATGTACCAGGGCCGCGGTATCTCTTTCGAACAACCCGCAGCCCCGGCAGGCCTTGGCCCTGCTGGGCCCCGGCAGGCCTTGGCCCTGCTGGGCCCCGCTGGGGTTGCTGACATCTCTTTGAGGAGCGCGTGGAACAACGCGCGCCGTCGACACGGGTCTGTCGTCTAGAAAGACAGAGGGACGATGAGCCACCCGAACTCACCGCCCACAGACCCACGCCTACGGTGGCCGGGAGTCATCTCGCGACACCCGGCGCCCATGGTGTCTACCTGGTCCAGCGCGGCGGCCGGGATGAGAGGTGCGAACTCTCTGGCGTTCCGCCTCCTCCTTCTCGAGCATGACCGCTTCGCAGAAGGAGGCGACGGCATCCCATTCCCTCTCGCCCCGGACCATGGCCTGAACCAAGGCCGGACGCGAGAGGTCGCCGCCGCCCAAAGCCTCGACGAGGACCCGGCGGTGCCCCTCCCATGCGGGGCACACCTGGACTGTGTGGTCCACCGTGTCCTCGGGGCTGTCCGCACAATGGTGACACCCGGGCGCCTCCTCACGACCGATGCGGTGCAGGTACCTCCCGAAACAACCGTGTCCGGTGAGGACCTGCGTCATGCGGTACGTGAGGGCGCCGTGACTCCTCCCAAGCCACTCCTCAAAGAGGGGACTTACCGCCACGATGGTGGCGTGCCCTGCACTGGGTTGCGACAGTCGCTCCCTCCAGGCCACCATGAGATCGCGCCGGAGCTCCGCCCGCTGCGCGACAACTTGCCGCGGCAACGGGGTTTCTCCCCGGCGCTGAGCCTCCTCGCGCCAGTCGTACAGGCGCAAGAAGACCCTCGCCTCCAGATCCCACGGTGGCAGTCCAGCAAGTAGGCCAGCTGCTTCGCGGGAGATCGTGCGGTACCCCCGGATTAGCCTGATGGCTATCACCCTTTGGGGCACGTTCAGGTATTGTACAGCCCGCGGCCGTACCGAACGTGCCCATACCGGGGCCCCGTAAAGGGCCATGGACCGCACGACCCCCGCGTAGAGTCTGCGGCAGGGGGCGTTTGGGCCGCCCAGGTTGGGCAGGAGCCGCTTGAATGCAGCACCTGCCTTCTCCAGTTTGGGGCCCAAACGTCGGAAATGCTCGACGAAGTTCCACCGGCCGTCGAGGACGAGTCCCAGGTACTTCATCGCCCTCTCGACGCCGATGGTAACCCCCCCCACCGTGACTTGGGAGCCTGAAGGTGGCGCGTTCCGAAGCCCATGAAAGCACATGGCCTCGGATTTGTGCAAGGCCACCTCCAGTCCCAGCAGCTGGATCCTCTCGATGACTATCGCAACCCCGCGCGTCATTAAGTCGGCCGCCTCCTGGTGCGACCTCCCTTGTGCCAGAACCAGCGTGTCGTCAGCGTAGCAGACCACGCTGACGCCGCTAGGGAGGTCGGCGCGCAGCACCCAGTCGTAGCCGATGTTCCACAAGAGCGGCCCCAGTACCGACCCCTGCGGAACACCGCACGACATCTCTCGCCGGTTCCATTCCCCGTTGTGACCAGGGTAAATGATGGACCTATCCGACAGATAGGCCTCGACCACGCGACGAAGGTAGGTCGGCACCCGGTGATACCGGAGTGCCTCCCTGATGCAACTCCAGGGAAGGGTGTTGAAGGCGTTGGCGATGTCAAGAGACACCGCCAAGACGACCCCCCCCCCGGGACACAGCATCCCCCGTCGTGAGAGCTCTCACGCGCATGATGGCGTCCACCGTTGAGCGCCCCTTGCGGAAACCGAACTGGTGGTCCGCAAGGTCCGGCCCTATCCCCCCAAGGTGCGCGACGAGGCGGTGTGCGACAACTCGCTCAAAGAGCTTGCCCACCTCGTCGAGCAACACGATGGGCCGGTATGCGGACGGAGAGTCCGCAGGGCGCCCCGGCTTCCGAATGAGGACCAGTTTCCCCGTCTTCCAACGAAGTGGGAACTGGCCCCTCTCCAAACATGCGCTGAGAAGCCCCCTAAGTCGAGGCCCGAGAGCCTCAAGGGCCAGGACCCAGGCCTTGCCAGGCAGGCCGTCAGGCCCTGGGGCGGTGTTTTTGGCTTTCAGCCTAGCCACCGCCACTCTCAGGTCCACCCCAGTCACCTCGGGGACATCGTCGTCGTCGGAAGTGTGGTCCGTAGTTGACACCGCGGGTTGCAGAGCCATGGGCGGGGGAGAGTGTTCCCCGCGCGAAGGGAACAGAGCGCTCACCACCTCCTCCACCAGCTGAGGCCGGAGACTCTGGGTCAGCGGGGGGGCCCATGGGCGGAGCTTGCCCCGCACCATTTTGTACGGGCGCCCCCACGGGTCCCTGTCCAGAGACCCCAGCAGCTCCGCATTGGCCACCTCCTTGGCCTGGACGATGGCCAATTGGAGGGCGGTCTTCGCAGCTCTGTAACCCTCGTACAGCTCTGCTTCCCTGGCTTCTGCATCCGGAGGGCGGATGCGCAGCCTGCGGTGTCTGGTGTACAGGTGCCTCGCAGCGACGCACGCCTCTCGAAGGGCCGCGATCTCGCAAGACCACCAGTACACCTGGCGTCGGGCGCGTCCTGGCGGGACTCGGGGCATGGCCACGTCACAAATCTCGGACATGGTCTCCCGGAACCACTCCGCCTCGTCGTTGATGTCGGCGGGCCTGTCCGGTGATGACACCCAGGCCTGCACGACTGAGGCTTCCAGGAGAAGCTCCCGGTCAAGGTGCCTCAGCGCCCAACGTGGACCACTCGGGGTCTGCAGGACCGGCGCGCTAGGGTTCTGGGCGGAGACGTCAAACCGGATGTACCGGTGATCGGAGTAGGTCTCCACCCCCTCCTCCACGCGCCAGTCAAAGACACGCGGCAGCAGAGCGGGGCTGGCGAACGAGATATCCACCACTGACTCGCCCCGCATCCGTACACACGTGGGGACAGAACCCCGATTGAGGACGACCAGGCCTGCTTCCAGCGCCCAGTCCTCCACCATCCTACCCCGTGCATCTGTGCGTCGGGAACCCCAGGCCAAGTTCTTGGCGTTGAAGTCCCCTAACACTATCACGGGGAGGGAATAACTTCCGACGACGACGGACAACTCCAGAAGGGAGTTGTGGAACTCGGCGAGAGTTCGGCTCGGGGAGAAGTACACCCCCACGACGACTATCTCCCCGAACCGTGCTGCGACGCAACCCCTTCCACTCTTCACCCCTTCGAGGGAAGGAGTACCAGCGGCGGCCGACGATATGATGGTCACTGAGCCGCTAAGGTCCTTAACCCAGTCATCCCTAGGAAGGACAAAGTACGGCTCAGCGACCACGGCGATGTTGATCGACCACTGCGCCATGCTTTGGAGCAACAGATCCTGGGCACGGGCGCAGTGGTTGATGTTCGCCTGGAGGAAGCGTAATGGAGCCAGACTAGCACTCCATCACGTCTTCCTCCTCTTGGGACCCAGAGACGGGCGCTGCGGCAGCAGCAGCGGTGACGGCGCCAACAGCGGCGGCAGCATTGGAGGCGGCGGAGGCTGCAGGAGCTGCGATGGTGGCCACTGCGGAGGTGGTGGTGGTGGCGGCGACAGACGGCCGGCCCTTGCCCTTACCCTTGGTCTTGGCGGGTGGGGCACAGGATTTGCTCCCTGCCCGGTGTTCGGCCGGCTTGCCAGCAGCCGCGCATGCAGTGCAGTGCGGCGCGGCGCTACAAGCCACGGCCTTGTGTCCGGGCTGACCGCAGCGGAAGCAGAGGGCGCTGCGGTCGACCTCCGAGGTGCAGCGAACACCCACATGATGCCCGACGTGGCATCGGAAGCACCTCAGGGGTCTAGGGTCCAGCAACTTGACCTGTGCCGACACCCAACCAACCAGTAGCCTACGGCCGTCCACTATGGTCTTGGCCGCCACCACGGGGCAGCTCACCGTGACGGTGCTCGTGCCCCTGAAGTCGGGACGTATGGTGCCCGCCTTCACTTCATCGGCAGAGCACCCACCCGTCCTAGCGACGGCGGCCACCACCTCCTCCGCAGTGACTGAGTCGTCCAGGCCCATAATGCGCAGATCCGCGCACTTGCAAGGCCTGGAGACTCGAGCGTCGTCCGCACTTATGGACGCTCTGAGCCTCTCGGCTAGAGCGTCCGCGGCGGGCCCACTGGCCGCTCCTGGGACCTCCAGCATTCGGGCGCCCGTTGCGGTCACCCTGAGCCGGAGGCCCTCGGTGATACCCAGCTCCTGCAGGTTCACCGCCCCCTTTGCTTGGGCGAGCACGTCGCGGTACGACACGCCCCTTTTGACCGCGTCTGGCTGTAGTGTGACTACTACAGCCGCGGTCTTGGGGGCGCGGAGTTGCGCCGCGGCGGCTCGCTCCCTGCGCCGCCGTTTCTGGGCCTTCTTTTTGGCCGCTTTGGCCGCCCTCCGTTTCTGTTTCTTCTCCCCCACCACCTGCCACTCGGGCTCAGTGGCAGAAGAGGTAGGGGCCGCTGACGGTGTCGGCTTCGGAGGGCGTTTCGCCACTGGTGCCGACGACGGGACCGGTGCTGACGTTGGCACCGGGGGCCTCTGCGCCTGGACCGCCGTTGCGGTCTTGGGCTTTGGCTGAGCGGCCGCCCTCCTGGTCGGTCCGTTCGGCGCCGCGACAGGGGGCTTGCTTGGCGCTCCCCTTCTGGGTGGGGGTGCCGCTGCAACCGCAGCCGCATAGGAGGCCCTTTGGGCCGCTGGGGGCTTCGACGCCGCGAGGGGGGGGCGCAGAACCCTGCCCTCCAGGACTGAGAAGCGAGCCTGGAAGGCCGCCATCTCTTGACGGACTAGGGCCAGGATCTGGCTCTCAGCCGGCGCAGTCTGCGCCTGTTGCCTGGCCCCGCCGCGCTCCGCCTCCTGCTCGCGCATCTTAGCAAGGTCCGCCCGGAGACTCCTGTTTTCCTCCAGGAGAGACTCCAAGGCGGCCGTGAGACGAGCCACCTCCCGCTGCAGTTTGGTCAGCTCACTCACGGGAGCCCGGCCAAAGTGGCTCACCGCTGCGGCGGTGATGGAGGCGGTAGCGGCCTCGATGGCGCCGTCGCGGCTGGCCTTCTTCCTTTTTAAGGCCACCTGCCTGAAGGCGGACTCCACCGTCTTCTCGAAGTCCGCCTTCCGCTCCTGGTCGGAGCCGACGGCCGACGCCTCCTCCTCGGAGGAGCTCGAGTGGATACCCCCAGAAGCCCCAGCGGACCTTTCGCTAGCGGGCCTCCTGGCGACCTTTTTGGCCGAGGCCCCGCTACCACTAGAGGAGGACCCTAGGTCTTCTTTCTTCCTCTTGAGGAAGGCGTCGGCCCGGTGGTCCTTCTTGTTGCGGGGGAGCTTAAAACCCCCCGCGACTCCCTCGCTGGACGCGGACTCGGAGTCCGAGTCCTCATCCCACTCCCTGTCGTCATCTTTGTTTTTTTGTTTTGTTTTTAAATTTTGTGAATCCATATACGTCCCACGAGTATGAGAGCAAGTAACCGTCAACCCCGGCAGTGGCCTCATACCGGGGCAAGCCTACATACTGTTGGGGGCGGCTGGCCCCAACAGGTGGGAGCGCTAACGACCGTGTCCCCCACGGCCATTCATCCCCTCGCCGCGCTCCCGAAACTTGGGATTGGGTGGTTTTTTATCTTAGAGGTGTCCTTCCTCTGGGCCGGGCGGTTAAGCCAAGCCCTCGGCGGCGGCATTAGGCATGCCTCCGTCTACTGTCCGGCCATCCCGGCTCAGCAGACCCGCCAAAAGGTTTGCTCTTCGTTGTACGAAGAGCAAACGAGCGCCGCGTCAGTGCGCCTGCACCTCTGCGGGTATGGCCGCATCCTTGCCATGTCCACAAACGTCGACTGGTCAGGAGCGGCCCCTCCCTGGGTCCCTCTTTGTCTGGCCTCTCACCTGAACCTTTCCGGCATGAGTATCTCTACCGGCAGAGCTTCAGGATCATTGAGGCACGCAAGCCCCACCACGACGACAACGTGGGGACCCCCTCGGTGGGGATCTTGAGGAAACCTGGAATATATAGTCTGAAATCACCAACCCGCATTGAGCAAGCGTGGTGATTAATGCTCAATCCTTCTCCGTGTGAGAGGAGGCCTATGCCCAGCAGTGGGACGATAAAAAGGCTGTAACAGTAACAGTAACAGTAACAACAGCCTCTCTTTGCACAAAGTCCAAATCTAACGCGGACGAAGTCGCTGGCAGAAGCTAGTATATAATAAATAGGTATATGCATGCGATCGAGCTCCAAAGAACAGTAGCATGTGCCAAACATTTGTGTTGCAGCAGCTCAGGCCGGCCGTGACGTCACAGTTAATTCGCTCAACTCTCACAATGCAAGGATCCAATTCCCAGGGTTACTTGCAAACAGTTTGCTGGAGACGCTTAGAGTAGTTGCTGCTGGACAACCACGTTACTAGGTAGTCTAATAGGTACTCTAGTCTTGAGAGAAAACAATGAAAATACTTATTATATTTTTTTTTGGAACGGGGTGAAAATCAGGGACCTCTATAGTCTACCTACATGCTTATTTACACATATAAAATGTGTATATGCTTGTATGTGTTATATAAGCAACCGTTTGTCATCAATTTAAAAAAATATATATTTATTCATCAAAAGACTTACAATAAATGTTTGGCAATGACCCTCAAACTAGGCTACATCCTGTGTCTTGAGGGCTATATTCATCAGTTATTGGCATCGTCCCCTCTCCAAACTTTCAAAGCTTATTCAAAGCCAACAAACAAATGATGACTTCTTTCCAATCCTGTCTTCGTATAATCTAAGATTTAGAGTAAACCTCTTTGAATAACATAAGTGTTCCAGTAGCGCTCGGCCGCTAGCCTCGTCCGAAGGCCTCGGAGGTGAGGGGGGGAGGGTGCGGGGGGAGTGTCACCATATGGGTCACTCTTTTACCTATGGTAGCCGATTCATGTATTTCAAGCAATAAATAGTCAGACGCATCTCTGGACTGTGAGCGGGATGTCTGGCTGTTGTATATTCTCACGCAAATTGGTTCGTGCGAGGCGAGCGCCTCCGCGGCTCTGCGCTGGCCAACGCTGCACGCGAGTCAAACACTTCTCAACGACCGAACTGGGGCTTAAGCTTCAGCCCTGTGTTGTAGCAACAGTGCATCGTTTCATTCTGGACATTATAATAAGCCAGTAAAATATTATTAGACAAACACCCAAATAACTTAATTGGCCTGCTAAATTGAACCGGTGGGTTCAGTATTTTGCTAAATACTTGCATCACTTTATTTTCTTACTTCTGAAAAGTTTCATTGTCATATGGCAATATCCTTGGGTACTGTCTGAGCTATTTTTCTGCACATCTTCGCACCATAAAAGGTATTGTAATAAATTGTTTGTGTCTCGGCGAGCCGGGTAAAGTGATCTGCGATCATATAATTAGGTTAGCGCTGCACTTACGATACGAAGCAATCACGATACTCCCCTTGAGATAAAATCTCTAATATTATAGTTAGCGCTGAGTAGTTCTAGGATCATAACCTCAGCAGAGTTCAACACAGTTTTTATTAATATTTATAGGCTCATGTTTAACTGACCACCAGATATAGTAACAAATAGCAGACAAAAATAGTAAATGATCACCAAAATGAAACTCGCATTTTAATGTAAAATTATAACCAAAGTTTTAACACTTTGCTATCCTATTTAAGTAAAATTACTCCAAGTAAATCATGAGTACATACCTAAGCCAAAAATAGTAAATGATCACCAAAATTAAACCAACATTTTAAAGTAAAATTATAACCAAAGTTTCAACACTTTGCTATCCTATTTAAGTAAAATTACTCCAAGGAAATCATAAGTAAGCCAAAAATAGTAAATGATCACCAAAATTAAATTCTGCTATCCTATTCTAGCAAAATGAGTCCAAATAAATCATTTTTATCCCAAACTTGATATACATATATGTTAGCAGGCATGCAGCATGGAAGCAAACATGCAACATGCAGCAAGTATGGCTTCTGTCACGGCTCCGGCGCTGCGGGACTCCGGCGGTCCCATGCGAGCTTATCGTCGCAGATGGTTTTCACGCTCACCACCGCGGCGGCGGCCTTTAAAACTACCTGCGCCTCAGCTCGCAGGCCGCCTCGCCCCTCCGCGTCTACGCGGTTTTGAATTGCACTCTAGGGGTAGGGCAAACAAGACAACCTACGTGGAGTCTATATACACATAACTTAATATGGCATCATAATACTTTATTTAATAATAGGTAAGCCTACATTTTATGGCAATCACAGTGATTTATTTAGGAAAAATAATACATTATTTTGGTCGTCAAGATTTGGTGATCATTTACTAAATTTGGTGGTCGAATACAATTTAAAGTGGAGTCGTGACTAAAATAGCTGGTAGTATTATATTTTTAGACTTTATTTTTCTGGTGTTCAGTAGATAGTTTTGGTTACAAAACTAAGGGTATCAAAACATTTTATGGTGGTCAAAATATTTATTCCCATATTTATAGGTAGGTACTATACATATATTGCTAAAACAATTTGTGTTATGTTAGTTTATTCCACATGTGATCCACAAGAGGCTGGCTTGGCATGAAGGTGTAATGTTAACGAGGTTGGTCTCGTGAGCCGCCGCCGTCGCTCGCTGTAAACCAATTCGGCGATTTTAATACGGTTTGCTGCAGGACGCGCCTTTGTACGAATACCTTCAGTTATTGTGTTACTGTCGACATCTTACCGGTTTCACGGGAACTGTCGGTTTGTTGCCTTCGCTCGACTGCAGGCTGTAACACTACGAGCTGAGAGATTTGTTTTTGATACAGTGTTTCCTTAAAGCCGTGTAGCGACGGCTTAAGAATACATATGTCGCTACCCCCTTCTTCCAGTGGGTGTCGTAGAAGTCGACTAATGGAGTCAAAAATGCACTGAACACCGTGCGAGAGAAGGAAAACTCGAAAAAAAACCCTCTATCAACCCGTCTGGCCAGCGTGATAGCAGTAGGCTAAATTCCTCAATGTGCAGAACCATCTCAGTGGCGTGCACTTGGAGAGGCCTATGTCCAGCAGTGGACTGCGATAGGCTGATGATGATGATGATGATGGTTTCCTTAAACTATAGATTGTTTCCATCTCACGTTTTACTTAGCTTTATAGCCAATACTAAAGCAGTATTCGGTTACCTAACTCAGAATTTATTTGTATGATGCCGAGTTAGATGACCCAAATTCCAACATTTTGATTTGATTCGACTTCGGTAAACTCATCGAATGATTCCAATCGCGTGTGTTTGTTCAAATGTTGAATATTGCCCGTAAAAATACATGAACATAGATTAATTTATTTAGTCTAAACAAATAAATAAACATTCGTTTAAAAGCCTGGTATCGGCACGGAGCATTAATTCCGTATAACGTTATATGCATTGGTCTGATAATAAGCGCCTGCGTTAATATTAATGTATTGAATTATAACGCGGCTCACGAACTCGCGACACCACTCCACAAAAAAGGGATGTAAAGGGAAAACGGAATGACTCGAAGAAAATTCATAACGTGTTGTGCGTCGCGTTTTGTTTAGCATTCATCATCGACATCTTTGCTTCCTTTGTCTTGTTTCAGCGGTAACACACCTACACATCTTTGTTTGTTTCTTCACAACTGTAAAGAAACAATAGGTCAATAGATTTTTTTATACACTGAACTGAAACAAAAGATTGCTGATATTTTAAAGGGTTGTTAAATTCTCCACCTTCTGCACCGCATTATCATATAGTGTAAATCCCGCGGCGAACAAACACGCCGATGCCGGATAAATAATTATAAATCGCTGCGAAATAATAATTATCTCACATTTCCATTATTACACAGGTATTGTGTGCAGCATCGAAATAGGTCACGCCAAGTTTATGCATATACGTGCATGTACGCTGTGATTGTGCCAAATATTATTCAGTCTTAATCCAACCTGCTACGGCCTACAATGAATAAGTAAATATGTGAGAAGGCAGTAATAAACCCACTATGCATTAACGCCCACACATATAAATACATACAAGATTCTTAATCTCTTACGTTCAATTCTTTGAAACCTCAAAACCACAGCAACATACATGTTAGAACATTGTACATATATGTGTTGTACAGTACAGCAGATGGCTTATATAACGACACTAGCGGTAATTAACTAGTGAATTAGATTAATGTGGTGATCGTATGCAAACAGCGTGACGTCACTCGCACACTACTGCACTTCTGCATAATCAATAGTTTACTAACACTGATTCCTAATCTACAAGATGATGTTCGAATCTTGTGACCTACATTTGTAATATCGTACCTACATTTCATCATCATAATCAGCCCCGTCACACTGCTGGGCACAGCTCCGTCCTCATACGTTCATCGCCACGCTTGTTCATGCGGCTGTGACTGCATTTATGTGTCATTAAGTTCAGTTTTTCCCACCAAAAGCAGCGCGGAAAGTCTTACATAAAACCGACTTCCAAAAACACTAAAAAGCAAAAAAAAAACAACAAATTTTAGGTGCATCGGCCTAGAAGTCGGTGTCTAATGGATGTTACTAAGTTAATTATGCCACCGACTGTGTGTTTGGAAGTTGGTTTAATTTTTTTGTAAAAAAGTTTTTTATTTACAGCTTTTCAGTGATACGAATAGTTGTCACTATCCATATAAGTGGAAAGTTCTCATCAATACAAATAATATAAGCCCAAATACGAGGTATTTTACATATTCAATTGTCGAGTTCCCTCGACCTTCTCTGATCTCCATCATCAGGTCAGCTCCAAACCTTCACTGTTGCAAAGGTCTCGTCAATACAAATAATATAAGCCCAAACACGAGGTAGTTTACATATTCATTTGTCGAGTTCCCTCGACCCTCTCTGGTCTCCATCATCAGGTCAGCTCCAAACCTTCACTGTTGAATAGTGCTTTCAGGCATACACCTGAGTGTCAAGTTTTTACCCTATGTATGCCTACAACTTTCGAAGGTTGCCCTCGATTTCTCAGGGTTTCCACCATCAGATCCTGACCTGATGACTATGGGACCAACTGGCAGCTATTCCGCGTCGAACAAAAAAAGAATCACGTAAATCGGTTTATAAACCTCGGAGTAATCGATGTACATGCATAGACAAAAAAAAAAAGACATACCGGCCGAATTGAGAACCTCCTCCTTTTTGGGAAGTCGGTTAAAAACAAAAAAAAACACAAATTCCACAGTTGCTTATTAATAATACACAACGGTATGATGATCGCTTTCGCACATCATCACATCAGGTTCATAAGCATTGCTCTCAAAGTGAATTATCTTTGTCGCGCCACCGCGGGGTACAACAACGTAACCACTGTTATCTCCGCCAGGTGGCGCCCGCATACACTGTGTCACTCACACGTGGAGCCTTTGTTGTTCTCAAAAACTATTTATTTCAATTTTTATTTTTATTATTGTTTTTTTGCATAATATGGTAGTACTTAAGCGGTGCGCGGTGTGAGAAGCAACCCAAAAATTCATCAGAAATTGATGATCTAAACTTTCTTCGTTGTGTAGATGTAAGTTCAATTAGGTATAGGTATAGTGCAGTAAACTAAGAGATATCAAGAGTTTCTAAAGAAAATAAGCCCTACTTTATTGAAATCTTCAATTAGACGTATTTACTTTAAAACTCTCTAAAGTAGGTATTTGTGTGTGTTGTCAAAAAAATAAAAGGTATCAGTTCATTTCAATACAAAAGCTCTGTTGTATAGGTAACGTTAGATCAGTACATAATATGGTCACGGGAATTAAGGTTTTTCCAATCAGTATTTTTTTCAGAATTTCATCTCTGTTCTACATATTTTAGGCTTCTGAGCATTCCTGTATAGACAAAACGTGGTGTATGTGTGCGTGGTGTGGTGTGCGTGTGTGTGAGGCTCACGTCATGTCGGCGTCATCGATCCACTCGCATCCAATTATTCATGTATGTACATAGTTATGTGCAGTGGAGCTGCCATGCGATTGCACATCATGAGACTGCACTCACTTTCCGAGTACTATGCCTTCAACCAACTGGAGTCGGCCTAGGGTGAAATTGATAGGTCGGTAATAAAATATGTGTCTAATATGGAGATCTTAATCTCAAATCGTTAGGGCAACAATACAGAAGAATGCTAAAGGTTTTGTTTAGAACACACTGACCCTTAAGATTACGAAGCTGGACTGTATGTGAATGTTAGTTGATTTATCAAAATTTTATTTTGCAAAGCGAACAAAGCGAAATATTTAACCTAATCTAAATATCCCAAGATATCCAGATAATCATAAAAAGATTGGCTTCCAAAAATAACAGCATCGTTTTCCAAAATCCACTAAGTAATTTGAAAGCCACTAGACGACCGACTGGTAGACAGAATGAAGACAGCTGTGAACTTACATACAATCTCGCAAATGTAGTTACATAGATTGATATTGTGTGCGCTGCAGAATAATCTGGAATTTCCCAGATTTCATTAAATTATCAGTGGTTTGTCGAATATTTGTGAAGCTTGACAGATGGTCACCGTACATCCAGTTTGGGCGCACCATACATACCAACATAATGTGGCACACGTTGGTTGGAACAATATGTGCCACACACTGTCTTCAAGCTGAGGCCGAAGGAACTGCCAGCGAAGGCAACCTTGTCACCGATTAAATATATTTTCTTACCAAAGTCACCAACATGTTCACAATTCTGGAACAAATTAAAATATAAACTAGCTCACCATGTAAGTAATTCACGCATAATGATTCGACGGCCCTTTTCGTTATAAGTTTATGACTTGGCACACGATCCGATACAAATTAGGTACCACTTATAAAAAAAAAATGAAAAATGTTTTTGGTAAGTACATAATGTAATTGCAAAGGCAGTTTTTCTTTACAGGTACAGGATGGGTAGGTATAAAGAGGTGTTGTGACGTGTTCGTTAGTGGTACTCTAGAGACAAGATGATTTATCCTCACATGGCGTAGGTGCGTTCATCTCAATATCGTCGTTCATCTCGTGGGCTAACAAATCCGATCCCGTATCGATCGCGTCGGCCCGTTCGTTACGAACATCGCAAATGACTTAAGACCGTCCATCTATCCTTTGTCGGGCTCAGTTATGTTAGACCAGCGTTAGGTCATACAGGGCTATTGTCCGTTAGTCTTCTTATTTGTTCCACATTTATGGTTATTGCATTTTCTTTAGTAATTAGATATTTTCTCGCTATCGTGTCGTTAATATATTTTATAATCTGAGCATAGAAAAACTTTTACTTTTGCCAAAAAAATATGTTTTCGTGCACAACAGCAGAATATACATTCGCAACAGTATGTATAAGTGTTCCTACGAGAAGGTTAAACTAACTCACTCGTTAGAGCCTGGTAGCTGTTGAGCTATTGCCGCGGAATTCAGTGTGTGGAATGCCACCGTATACATGAGCACGAACTGGGCGAATGCCCCACATTAATGTACGTAGTTATATTTATTAGTGTGTAATTACAACGGCGGTGGCTTTGACAAGCGAGCCGCGTAATTGTCTGCGCTCAGTGCGAATCATTCCGGATCATATCCCCCACAAATATTGACCGCGACTCGCTTGTACTCAATGTCTATGAAACTACTGGACCGATCCCGATGCCATTTCCTGCATGAGAGTGGAGGAAATATCTGTCATTATGTAGTAGTTGTTTGTGCCGATAAATTTCCAGATTGTGTACGTACCTGTGGCCAATATGTCAGTATTATCTTCGCTCCAATTCCAAACCTGTGAGTTACTGTTACACCAACCTGTGAGTAAGTAAAGCGAAAAATTGAAATCATGACGCGGCCTTTTGTTCCCGCGCTCATTCATGCTCACGTGATGTAATAGTGCTCCTGCCACATGTGACGACTACCTTCAGGGAAATTTCATAACTATGGGCGTTACAAGGGTTAGGGCACACCTTACTCGCAAAGTAGACTATCTTACCTATACGATTTAATTCGTGATAAAAGCGCCGTTTTGCAAACTAAATCACATTGCTATATCATCAGATAAACTGCTGAACAAGAACAACATGCATCTCGTTACTTGTCTCACGTAACCCCAAAAGAAAAAAATCAAATCCAATTTTCTTGTTCACAAATTCCTTCGGCATTCGTATTGAAATTACGTATTACGTTGTTTAATACAATTCAATAAGCGCGAACTTAATACCGTACTCTCATAACATCGGTACGATAAAAAAACGAATGCATGGAGTTTTGCTTCGGTAAAGATGCATCTGATTGCGGAGTTTATTCTGCGATGGCAGTGGATCATGTGTCAATATGTGCAGTATAAAATATTGCACAACACCGTAGATTCAGTTCAATGAGTCATTTAAAAAATTTGAATTTGAAAAATGTTCCCACCCATTGTCTTGTATAGAAGTCGGTTAAAAATGGACCTTCTGTCAGTCGTAGCTGTCGTAAGATCTCGTATCGTGAAGCGCACATAATGTAACAAAATATTTCTTTTTGATTATGTGACGAGTTCGCGCGCTGAATACTAATTCACAACTCGCTGATAACTGAAGGCGCGACGTGATCTACACCTCGAACATTGTGTATCGACAGCAAACTATAGCTAACTAGAATACTTTAACATTATAAAGTGAAACAAATTCACGTAGTTGTAGTTTTTGCGTAAACCAAGCTTGTTAGCGTCTGTGTTGAGGATCGCTTTATTGTGACAAACTTATACATGTCTAATATTCTGACGAGCTTTGAGAATTTACACGACAAAGTCAATTTGCAAATATAATCCAGGACATAGTAATGTAGATACACACTATTGTTCTTAGAGTATAATAATAGATTGCATGGGCTTACTAAATTTCAAAAAAAGTTGGCTTTTAGGTTAAAATGCAAGTATGTAGTTTATGCGACAAACTCAAACTCGATCGAGGTGACACGTCGATAATCCAGTTCCAGCGTAAAAATATTCCAATTGAAGTAAAAACATGTATTCCTAATGAATCCCATTTGCAAATTGGATATGAGTGTCGGTATCAAATCGTAATGTATTCGCATTCCGCGCGCTAATTATATTGGCGGCGGATCGCGGCGCGCGTGGGCTCGTCAAATTGTTAATTAGCTCCCCGATGTATTTGATATTCGATGGAACTAATCACGTGCCTTTATGGCCCACGAGCTTTAAATTTGACCAAAATCAACGCTGAATTTGACAAACTCCACTAGGGATTTTGGCATGCCATTTTCAGTACCTAAATTGTTTAGTAACTATGCTGCAGTAGCAAGCATCATAATAACGGATTACTTCCATTTAATTCTACCGTTGTGATTTTGTTAACATTGGTAGCAAAATCAGTAAAGCCACTGAAAACATTGCACTGTGACACGCAGCAGGTATACCTGAGTGAGCGCGCGCCAATTACCGGCACTAAATGAGAACATTGAGCAAAGCGACACATTCGTGACTGACACGCGACTATAGGCACTATACTTGTGCTCCATCACTGGACCTTTGCAGTGTTATTCTAACACTAGCCGAATTTCACCCTGTTTTCACCAAAACCAATAAGCTAACTATGTAGTTGGTTCGTGCCAAGGACGATATCCCACGCAGAACTAAGTTGATGCTACTGTATGAACAGTACTTTGTCGATCAGTCGTGAGAGGAAATGATTAACTCTGTGAACTTACACAGCCTCCTCGCCAGCTCGTAACTAAAAGCTATTTGGATAACTTTTTTGTAGTGTTCAGGTTTTCGGCAAATATTTATAATCTGAATATTTTTGGGCCATAGTTTAAACTGGAGTAATTAGTTATAGTCATTGAATACTTGAAAATTCAAGCAGTTTTCAATAAATTCCGAATAACTCATTCGAGACGTGTGAATATTTGTCTAAGAACTTACCAATTCGTTTGAATAGTTGAATGTAGCTCCATGTTAGGTTCATCGATCTTCCAACAGTTGTGGTAGTGCGTCCCGAGGGTCGAGCACTCCGGCTGAGTTAGCTCGGCGCTGCGGAGCTGATGTGCGCCGAGCGGGAGTGCAGCCACCTGAACAAACACAAGCGCAGACACAAGCGATGTCGCGACAACACTACCCAACTCTGGTAAAGTTAACACGTGCTATATCCCTTAAAGATTGTCACACGCGACTATCACAGTACTAAAGGGTTGCTTGATTTATAATCTTGTGTGTAGGCAGACTTTTTTCTGTAGTGTTTTGACGTTCGAAAAGTGCTGATTTATCAGCCTAATTTGAATAAACGTTTTTGAGTTTTACGTTAGCAACAACATTGCTGACTTACATCCCTACTTAATATTAGGTATAAATGCGAAAGTAAATCTGTCTGTCTGTCTGTTACGCTTTCACGTCTTAACTACTGAACTGATTTGAATAAAATTAGGTACAGAGATAGAGTTGACATAAGATAGTTTTTATCTCAGACTTTTGAAGAATTCTCTTGGAAACGCGATCTACGCGCGCGAAGCCGCGGGCGGAAGCTAGTCTATATATATAAAAATGAAACCCGCTTTTCGTTGTCACGACATAACATGAAAACCGCTTGACCGATTTGGCTTAAAATTAGAGGGGATGTAACTTAGACCCGGGAAAAGGTTTTAGGATAGTTTTTGTCACCATCTGGCTGCGGGACGCAGGTGAAACCACGGGCGAAAGCTAGTATTTTATAAAATTTTCAACATTAAATAGCTTCTTTTGCAGCAAAGTTCCTTTGAATTTTAGTGCAGGTTGCAAACTACTCGATTGACGTTCAACTCTTCTCTGTATTAGAAGAGGCCTTTTCTCTGCCGTAAACAGCTTCTTAATATATCAAACACCGTTTTCTGTTGCCTTAATAAATAAATAAATAAAAGCACCTCCACCGTACAGCTGCAGAGCGCTGCGCTGCCTCACGGAATACTAGTTGACCTTAAATGATAAGCTCAATTATAAAACCTAAATCTTTTTTAAGGGCGTTTACATTGGATTTTCATATGGTAAATCTTTTTACTTAAAGGTACGAACACGTAGGGTGACAAGTATTGTTAGTTTATGAGTGAAATTATTGTTTAACGAGCACAAATATCTGATTTATCTCACCGTCTGAAATAAAATTGCGTTCAGTACAGCAAAAAAGCCATGAGGTTTGGTCTTGAAGCAACAAAGTGGAGGATCGCAATTGAATCGGCGAAGAGCGTCCAGCGCAGTCGTTTGTCAGCGTCGCGCTGTCACGCCGGACGCGCTTTAATTAAAATTTATTCATTTCACACCAACATTTTACTCAGTCCTCGTGTGACGCTTCGGAAGGCTTTATGTGGCGTCACACTCATAAAACTACTGGAATTATACGCCGCACCTAGTACTTATCTGAATTACAGTAATGCAGGTGAAAAGGTAGCTCCGTGGTTCGAGTAGGTATATGTAGTCACACGTATGGAAGCAAGACGTGGGCCGTAACAAAAAAAACATGGCAGTACCATCCAAGTTGCCGAGATGAAGATGTTGCGGTGGATGTGCGGAGTAACGAGGCTCGATAAGATCCGTAGCGAGTACGTACGCGGTAGCCTTGGAGTACGCGATGTCGCTGACAAAATACAAGAAAAAACTTTTTTACAAAAAAATATAACCGACTTCCAAAAACACTAAAAAGCAAAAAAAAAAAAACGAATTTTAGGTGCATCGGCCTAGAAGTAGGTGTCTAATGGATGTCCCTAAGTTAAGTTTGCCACCGACTTCTAGGCCGATGCACCTAAAATTCGTTTTTTTTTTTGCTTTTTAGTGTTTTTTGGAAGTCGGTTATATTTTTTTGTAAAGAAGTTTTTTATTTTTAGCTTTTCAGTGAAACGGATAGGTCACTATCCACATAACTAGAAAGTTCTCATTGCTACGATGAATATAAGCCCAAACACGAGGTAGTTTTCATTTTCAGTTGTCGAGCTCCCTCGACCTTCTCTGGTCTCCATCATCAGGTCAGCTCGAAACCTTCCATGTTGCAAAGGTCTCGTCAATACGAATAATATAAGCCCAAACACGAGGTAGTTTACAAACTCGGTTGTCGAGTTCCCTCGACCCTCTCTGGTCTCCATCATCAGGTCAGCTCCAAACCATCACTGTTGCAAAGGTCTCGTGAATACAAATAATATAAGCCCAAACACAAGGTAGTTTACAGACTCAATTGTCGAGTTCCCTCGACCTTCTTTGGTCTCCATCATCAAGTCAGCTCCAAACCTTCACTGTAGAATAGTGCTATCAGGCATACATATGAGTGTCAAGGTTAAACCCTATGTATGCTTACAACTTTCGAAAGTTGCCCTCGATTTCTCAGGGTTTCCATCATCAGATCCTGACCTGATGACTATGGGACTAACTGGCAGCTATTCCGCGTCGAACAAAAAAAGAATCACGTAAATCGGTCTATAAACCTCGGCGTAATCGATGTACATACATAGAAAAAAAAAAAAAAACATACGGGCCGAATTGAGAACCTCCTCCTTTTTGGGAAGTCGGTTAAAAACGGCTGCGATGGTACGGACATGTAAAAAGGAGACCACCTGAATACATTGGCAATGCGACACTCAACCTCGATATACCCGGTCAAAGGCGCAGAGGCAGGCCAAAACTGCGGTGGTTGAGTGTCGTAAAAAAACATATGAAAATCTGCGAACTCGAAGAGGAAGATGTCCAGGATAGAGCGAAGCGGAAGAAGAAGATACGGAAAGCGGACCCCGTCACAAGACGGGATAAACGCTATGAAGAAGAAGAAGAAGAAGTCACACGTTTTATTCATAATGAATTAGGATTGGAATGTGAATTCATTTCACATTTTTTCTGTAATACGTCTTTAAAAGTTCTTATTGCAAATACTAATTGACTTGAATTTCGGAGAAACATTTTAATCCTACCGGTGCAAAATAGGTACGTACTCGGATACCCAACATGTGATACGTAATACCTATAACATTTTTTTTCCGACATAGCTATCGTACATAGATCGCTCGGTCATTCTCAGAATGAAAACTGACACGAGTGCACCTCACGTCCGGCTAGTATCGGACGAGAGCACTCACACGCGCGGTCAGTCCGACACTCGTTTGGCATCCCCCACGCTACTCAATTATTTCATGAGAACACCAATCGCACAGGTAAAACTGAGCTAATTTAGTGCAAACTTCCATTGTTACACACACATGCGTACTGCAATAGGAGGTTTGATGTAAGTTTTGAGCAAAGTAAAGGCTACTCGCGGGGATAGAACCAACAAGCTTCCCGTCTGTGTACTCTAAGCACTGAGTATGAAGTCATTACATAACGTTTTAGTTTCCAACTCGTATTAATGCAGTATTAACTATCAATAACATCTACTGGAGAAGTTGTAGCTTGGTCAGCTTCGTTACATTTAGCCAAATGCTCGCAAATTGTATTTGAGGAGCTCACGGCAATGTAAAACCCAAGTGACGTCTTTGGTAATCGTTTCGGCTAGTCAGAAGATAGGAAGTCTGACAACCAGTTTTTCCGGGTTGCCCGGGGAACTTCCCGATTGAGTAGTAGGCTACAAATATTTCCTATAACCTCTAGCGCAACTGGGGGTTACAAATTATCAGTTTCAGCTAATAAACTGATTATTATACAATCCCCAAGTTGAGAACTATAATCCATTGACCTAGTTTACGATGACTTGGAAATCATACTTCACATCCATCCAGATGAGATTAATTCATTATGCCATCGGAGTAGAGACAAGATAAATAAAGCTCTTCATAATAGCTTCATAACCTACATTTGCACAATCCGCAAGAACTTTGAATTTAGAACAATATGATTTTAGAACAGTTTCTCACAATGTCACTGTACAACGCCATCTATAGTTTGATGGCAGAACGATTATATAATGCTGAGTCTCCACATCTCTTGCTGAGTTACCCTTCTACGAACAATTTGGATACAGCACCATCTGGCGCAGGGCAGCGATCACAGCCGTTTCGTTTATTTTCATCTGTTTGTTGAATTTCCATGAACTGTTCATAGATGTCACTATTTACGTTTGTGTTAGCATCGTGGGTGGCAAGTGATCGTTCCGAGAAAACTTAGAGCCTTAATAGAACGGAGAGTTATTGGAAGATGGAGTCGAAATCGAGTGAATGTACGTTTTACCTATATTAAGATAAGTATATAACATAATGTATAGAGTGAGCAACAAAGTTAATTATGATATGGAATGCCCTAAGAATATTCTATTGTACCTACCTTATCTTTATACCTCATAAATAATTGCGGTATTTAGTGAAAATCGAGTAGGACTCATGCATCGAGGGTTCTATACAATGCGTACAAAATATATACGATCTCTCAACCTTTATTAACTGAAATAAGAAGTTTGTAAGAGTTTACTGTTCCACTTTTCTTCCAGAAGAAAAAAATACATGCGTAGGTACTACTTGAAGTGCATGATGCCGGCAATTTCATTCTTGTGTTGATTTTAACGCCAAACGGGATAGTGCAGTTTTAACGTGTTTTGGTTTTACAAGAACTGTTTGCAGAATACTATATTGGGAAACCAGTATGTCTACTTATCCAATATTTCATAAGCATAAGTGCAGCAATAACAGCTGTTTACTTCCGATAGCAATTCCGTCGGTTTTATCACTTACGAGTGTTACTCAATATACTGGTCGCCCTGCGCGCGTACTCAAGGGAAATTATACTCGTAAATATTTATGCTCTGCGCTTTCATACTAATAATATTTGTAGCAGTTCGCCGCAACACTACTATACTACAATTGTTGTCGGAAGTTTACATGGAGTGCAGTGCTGTTGGTGCTGCAGTAACTACAATTCAGAATAAACTAGTATTTGTCGCGACTTGCAGCTCGAACACAGCTTAGCACTCGCGAGTCGCGCAGCTGCGCTCGCCACTGCCCGCTCAACCGGGAAAGCTATTCGATCCTCTGACACTCCCAACTGATAGCTACTTATTTTGTTACAATAGTATTTTTCTCTGCATTTTCATTCAGCAGAGTAGCGTACCAAAGAAATACACTAAGAAATTTCAAAGATGGAAAGTTTAAAGACTGAGACTGAAACAATAGCCAGTAAGTTGAAACAATTAGAACAGTCAGAACAATAAAACATCATCTAAAAGCTCAGTTTATTACGACGTGGAGGGTTAATTTACCAAGGATTGTTTGCGGAGCTCTCGTCGGGCGCACAATAGCTCCCCACAGCCGCCGCACGTGAAGCCGTGTGTATCGGCGCCGCGTGCTGTCGCGTGCGGGCCGGGAGTGCAGCCGCCGCACAAACTTAGTTAAGTAATGAGAGCCGACGCCGGCCGCTCTCACCAATTACTGCACGCTGTAGCGATGCACTACTTAAACTTAGTTATTGTCAGGTTTCTTTAGCGCAACTCTGCCGCAACTGCAGACAACGTCTAGCGACAACGTATATTGCTTCACCTGTTAACTATCTCCTACGTCCACGAGTACAGTCTACGAGATATTTCCTGTGACATAAAAGTATCTTACTTCCTGAAATCAATTTTGTAAAGTGTCGCCGTCGTTTTCTTGATTGCCTACTAAAAATATAACAAAAAGTTATGAAAATTTGATGGCAAGAAGCTTACGAAAGTGGAGCATGTTTGGCTTTGCAGACACACCTGACTGATCATGAAAAATGTCACAAAAACGTTGGTAAACAAAGTATATTGTACGTATTGTGAGGCTGTCAGTAACAAAGAGGTCTGGGAGCGGTCGATACGCTGGACTTCCCTACATGACATCGATACCGGGAAATATGTATTGGCTTCGGGAGCGCACTCGAGCGACGTGCTTCTTTCAACTTTTCATGTCTACTTCATAAATATAATATTACAACGACACTTTGTAGGTACCTCTATAAAAGTTCCCTTGTGTTTTTGTAAAGTTACTGACAAATTGATAGGGACAGGTATTTGTTTAGGTATTGCCTTCAAAGTTACGATATTATCATTAGCTCAGTATATTATGAAGATAACAATAGACCTCTATAACAACAAAGCAGCAACCAATTCTACACACATACTGCCGTATACACATACACATAATACCTACATAACAATATCGAATCGAATTCCTAATTATTTGTGATATCTACAGAACAATGCATTAGGTACAGTACGGCAGCGTCCACAACATACATAATTAGTGGAACAATACGCGGTACATAGGGGCAATATCGACGGCACGTATGCTCGGAGTAGCCCGGCCCCGAGCGAGGATGCCTCTCCGAGCACACACGGAGACACACAATAAGATACCACGTAAACTTATACGCGTCGGCTACCGAGCTCAAACAAAAATAGCTTCGACTTATGACTATGAACTATGTAAGTATTATATTTGTTACTGTTGAGTCTTCTAAGCATTGAGCTAGCAGAAATAGTAGGAAACTTGCTCCTGTTGGAATTCTTTATTTAAATGTTATTTAGGGTAAAGGCGGGATAGATGCCGCAGTGGGATAGATGCCCCATTTTTAAAAAACCTAACTTCCCATGCTCGCGATTAAGAAACAACCGTTTAACTAGAAGCCGCAAGCACCCCGCACCTAAGTTAGCCACGCACCGTCGAGGGTTGAGGTCGCGTTTCGCTCGTGTGTGAATTCATCTCCGCGGCGAACTTAAAGCGAGCGTAAATTTTTTAAAGGTGAGTATTTGCTGTTGTATAACTTTATAAGTAGATATAAATTCCGTCTAATTTTTTATTACGTATGTATATTGTTTCATGAAGTATACATTTTGATGTAAATAGTTGGTCTATTGTATTTATTTATTTAAAAAAATACTAGGACATCTGTCCCTGTCAAAAAGGATAGTTGCCCTGATTTTTTACGGTATAGGTGCCCCTAGGGGCATCTATCCCTCCATACACCACGTATACCATGAGTGTATTATAAGTGCTTTGAATATATATATTTAATATATTTTTGTGTGTTTTTATAGTTTTCATGCATTTATGTATAGGTATTTACACTTTTTTATTGATACGAATGATTTACAGTTCAAACAGTGAAGATGAAGACAATTCACCTAAGAACAAAGTAAAGGGAAAGAAAACTAAAGGTTTGCCGGTAAAGAAGACTAAAAGAGATGGTCAGGATGAGCCTAAAGTTACAAATAAAAATAACTGCATAGAATGCTTTGAAAGCTATGAACAAACAAAATCTAAATCCGACTGGATTCAATGTGTAATGTGTCAGTACTGGTTACATGAAACCTGTACACTTTTCAGAAATTTTTGCTCGAGATGTGGAAAACTTATAGCACTGTCCGGTTAAATATTATGATGCTAAGTATATTGTGTTATTTTAGTTTTTAAGAAAGAATGATTTTTATGATTTGCGTGTTGAAACTTAATAATTAATATTTTATAATAAGGGTTTAAAATTTAAAATACATTATTTTTGTTGAACAAATACTTTTAGAATTTTATTGTGTTAATTTTAATTAATCTAATAATGAATATAAAAAGATTTATAAAACTGAAAAATACTTTTCATTTCAAATAAATTAAAGTTAAAAAATATATAAATATTATTAATATCTCTTCCAGACCTCGGGACTATAGAGTCCCGGATTTTTGGGAGGCGAACGTGGGGCCGAAGCCAACACGCTGAAGCCCTTTTGAGACAACTTTAATGAAATGGTGACACAAAACCGACGATTATCCCTGTATACACTATAGAAATGTACCCAAGGACAATCCTCGGTTCTGTGCTTAAACTATTGCTAACTATGGATGAAAACTACTTGGGCTATTGTGATGGGATGTTAGTGGACTAGGAATGGGGAAACTACGGGAACTATGGCACCTGCCGATGACAATGTATTAAATACATGTAAAAATGGCAGGTGGAGACTCGCCACCTCACTTACTGGGCCCCCGGGAATCAGTCGCTAAATCGCAACAAGGGGGCAACAGGTACATGAGGGGCTGAAGGGTGAGGATACCTCGGCGGACTTTAAACGCAGATCACGCGCTCCCTGTGGGTCCAGCATCACCGGCCCACTCGCCACTTACCACGAGGCACCTACCCTCCGAGTGGGCTGCTAACCCTGCTCTAGCGACTCCACTCTGACCGGCCGATGAAGGCAAGCCAAGAGGCGGGAGACCTATCCCCCGTCATGCTTCACTCCGGCAAGCCGGAGATGGGGGACAGTATACTCTCCCTGGAGCACTCGGATATATAGCCCCGCGGGGTCGCTACTCCCCGTCATCCGCCTCAGATGCCCTGCGGGGCTTATTAATATTATTAATATAATATAATTATACAGTATGAAGGGCATCTATCCCGCACCGTAGGCATCTATCCTTGCTAGTATTTTCAAGGTGGGGCATCTATCCATAGGGGTAGGCATCTATCCCCAAAAATTGAGTTCTACAAAAAGCTAAAATCTGCAAAACGTGTAGTATATAGGTCCAAAAAGACAAATCACAAATAAACATAAAGGATTAAACTAGTTACATTCATAGGTGTTATTAATGTAGAACCAATATTTATTAAATTAGAAGCATATTTCAAAATGTGGGGCATCTATCCCGCCTTTACCCTATTGATAAACCATTATAATAAATTAATACACATGATCCCCGCAGGACACAACAACGAACGTATTTATTTTTGAATCATCAAAGAGTTCACTTACAAAGGGCATATTTTATTCTTCTTAATGTAAGAAAGTATTTGAGCGTAGATTTGTGTCGACATGTCATAGCCGGCGGCCATCTGTGCAAGACGCTGCCGTCGAGCGGTGAACTTGACGACACAGAGATACACGACGAGTTGAAACTTATCCACTGCCCTCCACTGAAGCTGTGAATAAACTGCTGTAACTTTTACCGTCGTTGTAACATGACAAGTTGCGATGTTCCCGGGAAGTTACACACCATATCATTTGCAGCTAGTATGTACTGGCTCTTCATTATACAGTGGTAACATTATAAGTCAGCTTAGCCGCGCGATTGTTATGCATATATGCAGGATGTGCTGATGATTCACTATCTTAGACACAAACAGCGACGTTTGCATATGTGTTGGCATTCATGATAGCTCATCACACTGTATATATTGGTGTGTAGACATGCTGTGCAATATCGTCAGAGTTTAATTCCTAAACAATGTCGAGAGCCCGAGCATCCATTCAGTATCCGATATCTGTCGTCATAGAGTAGTGGTCGATTGTACATCTGAAACCTATGGAAGTGCCAGTAACAAGGGTCACAAGTATATTGTAGTATATCGATCGTATAGCAGTCAGATAGCTCCGACCCGCTATATTACTAACCTGTTAGAGATGGAATTTTAATACAAGTATTGTCAAATTCGTATCTCTATTAAGCAAAGCAACAGATATAGGTAAAGAATATAAGCGGCCATAAGACTACCCAGTATGATGAAGAACAATCGAAAAGCGGTACAATCATAATGTTCTGTCATCATATAATGTTTCTGTTGCAACGGAAAAGGCAGTGTTTTTAATGCATCATAGGATCGCCTTTATCCGACTACGACAAAGGACTTTCAAGTACTGGTAGAATAAAGCAACAAAATATAGCATTGTGCAGACTAAACAATGAACCTGCAAAAGAACACCTCTCGACAGGTCCCGTGTCCGTGGCAGCGGCTCCTGCGGACATCAAACGGAAATCACTCGCAGCCATCGAGTGCGCACCTCACCCGTCATCCGGCACACTGTCCCGCCCCCCGCTCGCCAAACTCCCGCCTCGCCGGGCGCCCGCACCGCCCCGCGTGCCCGGAGCTTGCGTCTTATCAACAGACAATAAACTCGTCAAGTAGTGCTACACTATTAATGAACTGGGGTGAGGATCCATTGCACGACGGGACCTAAATGATTACGTTACACCGTTATTTCCTTCAAAGAGATAGGTGTTTACTTTACTGCTGGGAATTCAGTTAAAAGTTACGAGGGAAAGGACCCATTATCGTATCGGATGGACAGACATAACGTAATTATAAGGGTCCTCTTTACTTCGCTGTGTGTAGTGAAACATCACGCTCTGTCGTCAACCGCCCTCTGCCAGCTGATCGCATCGCTGATCGCTGCGTGTACAGTGAATGGTTCCCGCGACGGTATTCCTTCAGCAAACTGGCGGAAAACAAGGATTTCCTGTGGGAAATATTTATGCAAACATCAGCGTGCCGGGAAGAGGTATAAGTAAATTAATTTGCTCGTTATAAAGCAGTATTTGAGAAATGTATACATGAAGCGGGTATTATACTCGGTTGGTTTAACTATTTGCTGCGAATCACTGCTTCTTCGCAAATACGAGGAAACTATTTTATTTGATATTACTGTCTTTGATCCCACGGTGGCACTCGGCCGAAATTCGTATTCTGTGGGAGTAAACGTTTAATTTCCCTTCTGGCCCAGTCATGTGTCCAATGTTCCCAGGAAAGGTAGCGGAGCACATTATTACATAATTTGAAAACAGTCAGTGATCTCATGATCTGCCGTGAATGCTCCTTGTATTATACAGACATTGAGTAAGTAGACAAAGCGCAATTTGGTGAAGACATTACGTACTAACATGTCAGTCGGTGCGAGGCCCGCGCTCTTTCTCTTCACTAAAGTGTGAAACACACCATATACTTACCTAACATTGAGGTATTTTGAAATTGTGGTAGATAACCATTTGCGAAATTTAAAAACTGCATAATATGGTGAACATTTCTAATTTACACGAGTTCTGCTGAGGGACAAAAATTCTTCCTTTGAAAAATAGTTATACCGACCGTTATTGCGTAGGTAAATAGATCAATACGTTTAAAAATTAGTAAAATCGAAATGTCACCAGAGTACTCAAAGTATTAGGTGTGTCACTGCCCTAACAGGTCTCGAGCAGGATGCCGGCGACGGAATCCAATTATATTGTTCTCCAGCGCGATATCAGCGCGGTGCGGTGCGGTGCGGTGCGGTGCGGCGCGGTGCGAGGCGGCGCGGGGCGGTCCGCTCCGTGCCGCTGTCGAGCTGATACCGCGCCGATGCCGAGCCGCTGTTTATTGCGGAACTCGTTGAATGATTCGTGACGACAATGAGCCGAGATTGGAAATGAAATGTTTTGTGCTTCTTGCTGCCTTCGGAGCGTCGCGCTCTAATGAGAGACGCCCGGCACCGGGACCTATTGTTGCACATTGTACTGCCATTTGTCTTCTACTAGGATAAGCAATGCAATAGCAAACTAAGTCAATCCTAACTAATATTATAAATGTGAAAGTAACTCTGTCTGTCTGTCTTTCTGTCTGTCTGTCTGTCTTTTCTTCACGCCTATACTACTGAACCGATTTGTGTGAATTTTGGTACAGACATAGTTTGGAACTTGAGAAAGGACATAAGATAGTTTTTATTATAAAAAAATATAAAAATAAAAATAAAATTTATTTCGGACATATAGCGCCATCTATTGGTCAAACCAAAAATCACTATTCCACGCGAACGAAGTCGCGGGCAAAAGCTAGTAAAAGACTAAAAGTAAGTACTGCTAAACTCATAATAAAGCGAAGGTAACACGTGCTGCTGTAGAAATAATTTATCTTTTAATGAAATTTTACTTAAATGAGGAAAATGACAAATGTAAATATTGACCCCAAAAAGGGACAGAGTCAAAAATTATGTAATTTAATTAACGAAAATGAATTCAAAAACCTAATGAAAAAGTCAAATGCGTAAAGAGAATGATTTAACCTTTATATCGTTAAACAGAAAATGATAATATTGAGCTGTAAGCTGCATGACTGAATTATGTGCTCTGTGCTGGTGAGAGGCACTAATCCATTGGATTAGATGAAACGAATGAAATTCCCACACACAGTGACAGGGGGGGGGGGGGCACCGTGTGCGACCTACAATACAATGGTTTGATGGCCGGGCGGCTGTAAACTTCACTTTACTGCGTCAATGTTATTTACTGCAGATGCTCTGTCTCGTAAAATAACACGGTTTTACGTTTTTCCTGACATTATTGTTTGTAACTAAAATCTACAATCGTAAAATTCATGAGATACATTGGCGGGTTCTCTTACACAAAATGAAATAGACAGTTTTTATGGCCCCCCTAAGATCCGATGGAAAATGTTTCACTTTAATTCTTCTTCACGAATGTTTCAGTTCTTAAGACAAACTTGACTTTGCAATTAAAATATTTGTAAAGAGCGACGTAAATAAACTCATAACTCTTTGTTAAGGATGTAATAAACGAGTTTATGACAAGCGGCAGACTGGCGAGCCTTTTCGTTTGATATTATTCTTTATCCCTATCTAACTGTAACTATAAAGTTGTGATGCTGTCACAATAAAGCGGCTGACCGGATTCAGATGCTGCAGGTAATTTCTTGAAGATATAGTCCACCAAAAGTAGCAGCAAGTAATATAAAACAAACCAAGGCATATCTGTAAGACGCCTCGCTCCATGTAGCGGGTGTACACAGCTACAATAGCGCAATCAGAAGCGCCCGGCGCGGCATCAGCCGGCCAGCATCGCACGCTCTCCCTGCGCTCTGCACACAACATCTACAATTATATTTACATTTTTAGTCGCTTCTTGGCTTCAACTTTGAACAGTATTTGTGGATTAAATGTACAGGAAGTGATATAGGTAATTGGATACCCATCGGGATTAGAATGGTAAACTTTACCTTCGAACGAAACGTCGACGTATGTCAATTGGGAAAATGACTAGCTAGTATTCTGACTTAAATCTGAACTAAATACAACTTTAAATAAACTTTTTGCATGTGTGACCTCAGAGCTACCTCATATACCTACTTGTGAGGATGGACAGGATGTATCTCGAAATTCTTGACAAAAAATGACCCCTTAATACTTGTTCAGCGCTATTCAGAAGTGATGTTTCTGCTCTATTGTCACAAGACGTAGCCTGACGATACATCCTCCAGGAGACGGTGGGGGGCGAGGGACGCGGGGCTCGGGGGGGGGAGTGTGCCCCGCGTCGCAGCCTGCTTTAATTGAATTCGTTGCAACTCCTAAATGTGGCGCGTGGTACGAGGACTAGCGAAGAGCGGATCGTTTCGAAGAGTCCTTATTTGAACTTGATATATATATGCGTCTTATGTTGAACAATAAAACTGATTTCCTTTCTTTCTGTATCGGTATCCACAATTACCCAGCATGACTGTATGTATGCTGTCATCTTCTCTCATAACCGTCGCAGACATTTTGCAGTATTTTTATATTTGCGGTTTTTCAAAGTTTCACCCTTACGAGTGTGAACAACCAGAGACATTTTGACACTAAACGTTTCCTAAGTAGAGCTCCGCTCCGCTCGTGACTCACACACTCAGTAACCACTAATACGTTTGTGCAGTTTGTGTGCAGTTATTTAGTACTCTGCGGACGCGCGATCAACTCCGACGGAGACAGGACATGTGGGTACTCAACTACTAGTAAAGGGAAAATAGCTTTGAAGTCAAAAGTTATGCGCAACTGTGAAATACCGAATTATGTATAAGACCCTATGAGTGGGGAGGCCACTCAGAGACATTTAATGGTTACTTAAGCCATTCCTTAGTGAAGGATTTGTATGACATTCCGTCACTAAGGAGTGACTTAAGTAATCATTAAATGTCTCTGAGTGGGGAGGTATGAGTTTTGTGTTCATCGTTCTTAATAAATACCTATATTTTGAGTTACCATGGGTTGCTTTGTTTAAATGCTCCTATGTTAAAATAAAAGCCAACAACAAAGTTTAAAAAGAAGCGAAGATGCTCAGAGGTAGTGAAAGAGAATTGAACACGGAGGACAAAAGTCTTTTCTCCTCCGTGGAATTGAATGACTGTTACAGAACGAGAGAATTAGTAATAATAATCGGCTTGGGTTCCATGTGCCAAGTGCTAGATGTGTAGAGATACGTATGCTTGTAACTAAAACTAAAGCTCATTGTTCATGTTAATTTGCGACGAATTATGATATATTATTGGTAGCACGCGATATGTCGAGAGGAACAGAGCGTCGTTAGTGAGCGAGTGTAATATCTGAGATAAAAACACAAACAATGGAATCTCAGTGAACAACCGATTCCAATATAAATTCCGTAGTGTTGAATAATTCGGTGTAATATCAGCGTGTGTCGGGCGGTGCTTGACGGAGCGACGATTATCCCATCATTTTTATCCGTCGATATTCCGCGATGATACACAGCTTATTGCTGCCGTCATGATTTAAGCTCGGGATTATTTAATATTTCATAATGCAGAAACATTCAAAGCCATTCCTAAGTGTTCATCTTTATATTTCAAATTATTATTAGAAGATACTCAAAACTAAAGTGCTATCAAAACTTATTCAAAGCATAAATGATAAAACAAAAGAGAGTAAAAAAATATTATCTTTCTATTACCGATACTTTTAGGTGAGACGGCCATTTTATTCCCATTGAGCATTAATGAAGTTATGAATATTAATAGAAAAAAGTAATTACCCACCCTGCTAAGAGCTATGATATCAAAGCAAGTTCTAAAATACTTCATCGAGCCGTGAGTAATTCTCTCGGAACTCGTTAGCAAGTGAAATTAAAAAGTCGCGATTAGATCTCACAGGGTCGGATCTGTGACGTCACGAGTGCCGGCTCCGGAGCCATACAGACACACGCACCACAATGACTGGCTGCAGTAGACCCGCCACATGCCGGAAAATATTCTCTCCTTAAAAAAGGTCGAGGGCACATCCATCCGTTCTGGTAGAAAATCTGTTTTTTAATAGACTACTAATATGACTACAAACGATGAACTTAACCAATTTTGACATTTCGTGTGACTACCTGATCTTGCGCCCGTGATCAGAGGCTGATTTGTTATTTTGATTTTCTGTTTTGCTGAAACAGAAAAAAATAATTGTATTTGTGAAAAAAAAAGTATTGTGAGCTAGTTTTTGTTAGAAGACATCTACTTTTACAAAAATCTACATAATGCAACGGTTGGCGATGTTCTTGGATATAGTGAGTGGAAGAAAGTAAATGAGAGGAGTACATAATGGAGTTCACAGGAGAAGTACATAAGGGAATAAATAGGAAATCTACTCCACATAGGAAGAATACAAGGATACAGGCGAGTACATAAAATAGTATACAATGTATAGGGGAGTTTATAATGCGGTTTCTCCCACAGACACCGTGTACGACGCGAAGTGTATCTTCTGTATGTGCGCTGTGCTGTGGCAGCCAGGCTGTAACTTTGTGGCGCTGAAAGTCGCAAGTTAATAAACAAATTACACAAGTTAGCCAAAGTCTTTGATAAGGGCTTTTGTGTCATTAACGGCTTACAGACATATTTAAAACGCGATGCTCCGGAAGTTTGCTTGCCTGTTCTAAGATAAATGTTATCTTAATTTGGGCTGAAATTATAATATAAATAATTTAAACGATAGCTGAAGGAAAAAATACTTAATGTTTCATAATCTTAGGAGGTCGCTTAGTGCAGCTGATGCGGACCCGTTATTATTCTATTATGTCAAAACGATAACAATTTACAACACTTAAATCAGAAAAATAATGCAGGTATCTTAGAGAAAAATAATCTGAAATGCAAAGCTAGTGTCCCAGTCTGTAGTTTGACCAGTCTGTCAACTTAGCTAATAACTATTGAAGCGTGTAGGTATGTCCCGGGTCCGCTACTCCGACATGATACAGTAGACGTTATTATCGTGATGATATTATCTCGCAAGATGATTATATAGCAAACGCTGTGTAGTTAGCGCGCAGATTACCGCGCTCCGCCGAACTAATCGGATCGCCTCCGCGCCGCTGCACACACACACACACACACAGCTTACACGGAATTATTTTTAGCGTGCTTGTACTGCACTGTGATGAAAATACTACACCTTATTACTGAACACGGGTATTACGTGCAGCTTTAAAACGTAAGATACGAGGTGGTTTTTTGATAACCAAATAAATATTATCATGTGATGTAAAAGTGAAAAAGCTTCACGTAAATAGGTATTCCAGGCCTATCACGGTGACGTGGTCGTTGTTCTTTCAATATAGCTCTTACTTATCCTCTTTACTACTTAAGTGTATTCCCCGTGCGCTTCGTTTTACAACTTGGTTATTACGGTACCTAAGTACTTTCTTAGGCTTCAGATGTTCGGCGGGTGAGCGTCGTTAAAACTTCCAATATTAATAACTTTTAATGGTAACGATGTACAGCGCACGGCAGTCGACAACAATATCTCGATACGTCTCGTCTACAGTCCTGTTACATTTATTTAATGAAGCAAAAGAATATTCGCGAGTAATTCCCGCACCGCGCCCGCTCCGCACCGCGCCGCACCGGGACGTTCAAGTGTACTCGTTTGATATTATAATAAGGAGTTTCCGAGAGCTCGGCCTCGTTACAAATCGGGAAGAGGTTTATTTTCCTCGTATTTGCATGTATGGAGTACCAGCTATTCATAAGACGCGGTGGCTTATTCAGCTAAAGTGGTAATTCGATATTGTTCGCATATACTGCGTCATTCTATGTTCTCCGTTGGGAACACAACAGCTCTCAAGGCTTTCATTAAGTTTTTTTCTTATATATTCCTGCCATCTGGAAACTCATTACATTACTTACACAGGAGTAATCCGTGTTCTCATTCAATTAACTCCGGAGCCAACATATTCCGTTTCCTTACTCCGCGCGCAGGAGACGCGAGCGAGCGGAGCGCGCGTCTGCGCTCAGACACAATAAACATTAGCGCTCATTATTCGCGGCGAACAATGCGCGCTCCGAGCTCATATTTTTTCCTTTGTGATATCATAACAACAGGTGCGTCATTCATTTCTTCTTGTTATCCGTAGGACATACTTTATTAAACGCCTCGTAAATATGAGCCTGAGGTGATATTGTGTACTAAATCTATTTACACCAGTAGATAATGCGCTCCATTGTGACGTCTACAATATATTACAGTAATACCCTCGTACCTGCCTCGGGACATTATTAGGAAACGAATTATGTTCCTAAAAAGCGCTAGTCCATGAACAGACACTCGAATTTAAATTTGAAATGTGCTTTTTAGATGAATGCCAGGAAACAGTACCACACTGTACAATTCACTAAGTTCTTAGCGAAGTTCTGAGAACTCGTTACATTTTCCAGAATAATAATAGGTAGTATCGGTAGTCCGAGCACAATATTGTTATCGGAGCATTAACGCTTGGTGCACACACAATGCTGTGACGTACAGTTCGCACGTACTGCTACGTAATTGCTGTTGTGCTATTTGTTCAGACGTCTTTGTTCGCTCAGTCGCACGACACTTTAAATGGCTTGCCTTTACCGTGTGAGGATGCGCTCTTTCTCATTGGCCATTGTGTCTTTGAAATGCAATGCGGTGTTCTATTTTGCAGTGCATTATTCAGTTTACGGGATTTAGTAATTTCAAAGTTTCTGTTAGTAGTTTTAAAATTCATAAAATCATGAATTTAAGATACACCATGATTCTTTTCAAATGTTTTTCGTTGCAACTAGACTGAAATAGAAAGTACAAACCCTCTTCTGATTACTATTAAGAACCATTAAGAATATGAGATGAAAACGCCGAACCTGTTCCGTGCACGTTACGGGAACATCATGTCCATAATTTCGTGCGGAAATGTTGTGAATACCGCGCCGCGCGCCGCCCCGCGCGGTGTCGTGCGGCGCCGAGACATTCGCGGTGGATAATACCGCGCCGCGCCGCGAGCTGGTATTATAATCTTATGCGGTGCGATGCATACCATCAACGTGATTATGTTAAGCTCGAGCCGCTATGCGTTACATAGCGAGCAAGCTTCCTGTGCTATTGTATCTTCTGAATATACTTTCCGCAACGACTATAATGAACACCTACCTAAATGAGATTTTCATTTTCTGAGTTTTGTTTGAAAAACGATTCTAATTTTTTTATACGAATTGAATGTGATTTGCATTCGCAATTCAGAAATACATGTATTTTGAACAATTATTAAGCATGCTAACGTAATATAATGGTAGTAAAACGCGGCGCTACACCGTATGATTCAGTAGGCGGATTACGTTGTGGTTCTCCGCGCGGTCCGGCGGGCAGCGTGCGGAACACTTCACTGTTAATTTCCATATACATTAACTACTTCACATACGAAAGACTCGGCAATTGCACGGTGCCCCGTCTGTCCAGCACGGTTGAAAGGGAGATAGAAGCTAGAACAAGATAGCCACCAACTGCAGCACGGTGACGAGTGTGTATTACCTGTCCAGTTTTAATGCAAACATATTGTTCTCGAACATTACAACAACCGAAGCATAGTGTATGTGTCTGGAAGTGACTGGAAATATTTCCTGTAAGCAGTAAGTGGCAGCTGTCCAGCGGTTACAGCAGCGAGCGCGGGCGGCGCCGCGTGCCAATGTTTTGACGACCTCGATGGCACAATGGTCACTACGCCGGATTGCCGAACCTGAGGTCCCGGGTTCGATCCCCGGTTCGGTCGACATTTGTGTGATGAGCATGCTTGTTGGCCGTGGTCTGGGTGTTACAATATGTATTTATAAATATGTATTATGTATATATGTAGCTATATGTAGTTTATCAGTTGTGTTAGCACCCATAACACAAGTTAATTAATAACTTACCATGGGGCTAACCGACCGTGTGTGTAAAGGTGTCCTGACATTATTATTATTATTTATGTATGTCTCTACCAGACCTCGGGACTATAGAGTCCCGGATTTTTGGGAGGCGAACGTGGGGCCGAAGCCAACACGCTGAAGCCCTTTTGAGACAACTTTAATGAAATGGTGACACAAAACCGACGATTATCCCTGTATACACAATAGAAATGTACCCAAGGACAATCCCCGGTTCTGTGCTAAACTATTGCTAACTATGGATGAAAACTACTTGGGCTATTGTGATGGGATGCTAGTGGACTAGGAATGGGGAAACTACGGGAACTATGGCACCTGCCGATAACAATGTAATAAATACACGTAAAAATGGCAGGTGGAGACTCGCCAACTCACTTACTGGGCCCCCGGGAATCAGTCGCTAAATCGCAACAAGGGGGCAATTAATGTCAGTGCTACTATAACGTTTGTGTTCGTGTGTCATTACCTATTACTGCGTTGGAAATGAGCGGTTTTAATCAAAATAACTTAATTACACTTGAATACATATATTAAATAGAAATTGTTAGCGCAGCACACAGCTCGGTTTGTTCACGATATAATTATAATGGGAGTTGTGTGCCAAAAGTTATCTAACTAGTTAATATTCCTAAAACGCTAACTGGAGCTGGAGTTTTCACTAAAGTTTAGTGCCAAAATAAAATTACAAATTACGCGCTCGAACCGAACGATATTACTGTGAATGGATTTTAAAAGTCTTATTGCTGTATAAATATTGTGTATCTTTTGTTGAAAAGGTTTGCCCAACTATTTTATAATACTTATTTATTTTAAACCATGGAAGATACAGACAACAATATTGTTTTTCCAAGGAGCATAAAAATCTAGTAAAGTTTACAGATTGCTTTCATAGTTTTAGTTGAAAGCTGAACAAACAGACTGAGAATATTGTCCGCATAATTCTGCTACACACACTTGTACGCGGAGCAAGCTTCCCACGAGCTGACCGCCTCCACCGCCTCCGCCGCGCGACGCGACCGAGCCGGCGCATTGCCTCACACTTGAATTATTTCACGATTATTTGTTTTGTTCTGTTATTCTTAGTTCGAGTTGAAAGTAACGTTAACATTCGACGTTTCATCCATTCCAAACACAATTATTGGAATTCAATTTTCGGACCAATTCTCGGTGTCGCGAGGATCGCTGAGTTTCTCGTAATAAGCTGAATGCGGTTACTTGGAGTTGAAAGGAACAAAACAAAATGTATTTGATGTTTATTTTCTCACGAAGTAGAAACGCCCGGGAAAAGTTGGAGGCGACTTACAATCCTACACATTATTGGTCCTTCCCCGAGCAAACACGCCGTATATTGGTAATGGAGTTTCTTTTGTGAGATAACCGAAGTTCCCAAGTACCTACATAATGAGTAAATCTAGGAACACTAATGGAGTGTGCGGCACAAGTGAGTCCGCACACATTCCATTAGCTGTCTGGTTATGTAAGAGTGAATGTAGTGTACGTCTGTATCGCAGCGGAGCGCATTTATCTCGCGACTCGCTGCCTCTGAACAGAGTCAGAGTCAGCAAGTCGCTCTTGTCTCACTCACTACTGATCAGATTAAAGTAATCTGGGCGCGAATCGACGCGTCCCTGCGGGTCACTTATCTGATAAACTAAGTTCCGTGTCGCGCTCGGGATTAGCGGTTGACCGAGGCGTCTGAGTAATCCGTAGCGATACGTACTTACTTTGAAATGTTATTCTAAAATCAACATCTATTTTATGCAAGCCAATAAATATTCGTTGGTAGTTGAAAACGATCAGATCAGTTTAGTCAGAAGCGAGTAGCAGCCGAGGGCAGCTCGTACAATGTGCAGTGAGTGATATGCGCGTTGTGTTAAATTGCAACAGTATTCGTTACAAGCGGCCATTGTTCAGCGGCCGCCGCATACCGCGCCGCCCTCCGCGCCAGCACGACACGAGCCGCAAGTGATCTCATATTATGTTGTGCTGAAAATGATTTTATACTCAGAATTCAGATTTAAGAATTGAAGTGACAAGAGCTAACATAAAACTCTGATTCCCCTGAATACATTAACATGAAATAATAACTTTTGACGACCTATAATTAGATTCTCACAACATTGTCGGTTTGTTTTTTCAGCGTTAATGTCGGTACGACCTTTTTGCAGCATTGTAGAAACACACATAAAAACAAGGACACGCACACTATGAAGGTTTGTAGTAGGCGCACATACTAGCACAATTAGTTACGATGTGCTGACGTCAAGAATCCGAAGCCGCGTCGTCGAACTCGCCGAGTGGCCTCGACTCGAGTGTAACATGACGCGGAAATGTTTCGTCTGTTGTGTCCTCGTGACGGCCCGCCTCACTGGACCGCGTGGGGGAGATGACACGCCGTCGTTGTTCCTCGTCGAGCTCGTTATTTTCGAAACGAAACCTCTCGACAGATTGAGGGTTACTAAAAAACCTTATGAGCGTGACGAATGTTCAATACTTACAATATTCTTTATTTATCGTGAAAATCTCTTCAAAGCGACCTACCTAATAATTATGTACAAGATTTATTTAAAAACAAACGATATGTACGTACATGCTTACTTACTAGTTTGATATGTATACTTTAACTTACTAAACAACCGGGAAAACTCTGACAATTGTAATAAAATTATTAGTAGGTACCTATTCGTTATACTGGTACACTAACAGTTTGCCTGGAGTGTTGCAGGTAACTTCTATATTGTTCCGTGCTACAAGCTGCTCTAGTATTTGCCCGTATTTTGAACAAGTGTACTCTGTTAAAAGGCTCTTTGTAAAATATTTTGCTTTTGTAAGTCGTTGCCGCACCGCCGGCCCTGCGAGTCCTGCGACAGGTGACAGGGGGAGAGGTGAGGGCCACCCTTAATTAAACTGAACAAAATTTGTTCATAAAACATTTACCTTTTAGGAAATTTTCTATTTAACTAATCAACACAGCGAGCGATACCTGCTCCTCGCAGTATTACAGAAGTGGAGCGTTTGTCTTGCGGACATTAGGTTTCCAATAATATAAGATGCTTTTTTTATGTCTAGTTTATATGCAGCGCATGCAAAACCGAAGTTTTAATGTGCACAGTAACTAGTAGCATTCATTGCATTTTCTTAAACTTAAGCTAGGCTCCGATTATCGATAAAATCAGTAAACTTTCAAACTGTAAACTTCCCCCTTTTAGCGAATCAGTTAATAATGAAAGCAATATTAGATGAAAAAAAATCTAGGTATCAAAGGTCCGTAATATCACACAATCCCCAATCTTAAAGGAAATGGAAGCCCAGCGTCCCCGTGCCGTCGGGTCGGTGCGGGGAGCGGTGCGGCCCGAGGGGCGGGGGGGAGGCTCTATTGTTTCATACAAACGTGCGGAACGTAATTTTGGTGCGAATTGCCTTCAGGTGTTTACCGGTGTCTAATGGGTTTCTTTTGTGCCGCCTCCGCAAACGAGATGACGATGAATTACTTATTCCGATAGACATGCGCTAACGCCACTCGGCGACACGTACGTGCATCTTATTGTGTCGCTCTGTGTACACGCGAGACCTGCTCCTCGAAGCGAATGGCTGTTAACACTGTTTCAAATTCGTTAGATAAAAAGATTTCTTTATGTGCTAAGAAAAGAGGCTTTTATAAGGTGCTATGTATTAACGTTTTAGTTAATTACAATAAATTATGGGCGACTTTATGAGGGACGAAATCATAAAACATCCTTCTGATATTCATGTTCAGTAAAATGTGCATAATATCGCACAAACTGCTGTAAGATGTATATTGTTCGTTTGGAGAGCGCAACAAACTGCACGCGAGGTCATTACGGAGCGTATTCTTGAAGATAAGCTGCAGACGTATGTGGGCCAGGGATTAGCATAATTCGCGATGTATGGCGTCGCGACGCCAACTGCGCCCACAGCGCTCTCATGTGCTATTGTGTACTTTCAATTACACCAGTTTACAAAACGCCTACATAATGACAAAAATACATTCAGAAATTCAGCCCACAGCTAAAAGCTTTCCTCGTCACATTTCGAAAATAAATCTGTTTCGTTGAAATTCTTTGCAAGCAACGACACACGGAAATACTGAAAAATGTTCGTTATGTTCCGCTAGGGTGCGCTAGAGGCGAGGCAGCGCACTCGCCGGCGCGACGCCACAGGTTAACCGACCGGCCACGCCGTGCATTACCTCGCTCATTAGAAAACAAACGAGTGCGACATATTCAAACCATACAGGGGTTTTACATTCATTTAAATACAATGAAATATGAATGAGAGTACCAACAGAGTATTCTGTGCACCTACTCAATGATAAGATAACACCGTAGGTAGCTAATACCCATTGAGTGGAGCGAGTAATATCCGAGAACAGGAGCTCTCAACTATCAGTGTGCGCGTGTGTGGCCCGAGCCCCGCACTGTGCTGTAGATATTAGGCCTTGTGCACACATCATATAACTCCCTGAACAAGACTTACTACTTTATAACATTGCGCTCTTGTTCACACACTCGGTTGATCCTAGCTCATCTCATCGCGTACTTACGATCCTTCATATTCCAGCGATATAATAATGTAATGAGTGCAGCGCGGGGGGTCGAGTGTGCCCCCGGCCCGAGGCGCACGCTGTCTGCGATGCGACTAAGCCAATAAATTCCAGATTCCAGCTTAAAGAGCTCTCCGTAGGTAACTGCAAGTAAAGTATTTATTAGATGCAATTAAATACTGAATTGAATTCTGAGCTCAGCGGATAAGGAATGTTGTTTGTGCCAAAGATTTCCTTCTTCTTCTTCTTTCGAGTCGATGACATGTCATATATTGAGACTACACTATGTCAGCCCAATATGCCGCCACAGCGAGAGCACGGCCGGATGCGCTCATTAAGTCCTCCCGCGAGCAGGTTTCAGGGCACAGTGGACATGCGATTAGGTGGGACATCGTCTGCACGGCAGCCCCGCACTCGCACCCAAGGTCCGCCCCGCCCGCGAAACCCCACCTGGATCGATTATCTTTGCTCCGGCCTACCTGTGTTCGGAGTCTGTTTAGAGACTGCCAGACTCTTCTCGGGAGATCGTGTCCAGGAGGGAGACTTTCTAAGAGCGGGACAAACGGGGAGGGCAGTAAACTCCTCGATCGCCAAAGATCCCGTCTGGCTCGAGAGGCCTCACCATCGACAGGATTCCTTAGTACCGCGGAACTGAGGGCACGTATAAAGAGCTAATTAAATAGTTCTGAATTTCTGTTGGATAGCAGAAATAGAAAATAAAGAGTCAGCATATTTTAACAGCTAATGAATATGGTTGTATGTTACTTATTGTATATGGTTTACAAAGGCGAGGCAAACTAATACTTAATGTGTACCCTGCCTTCGTGCTGGTGATTTTAGTACATTGTTAAGCTTAATTTTTATTATAACCAAATCAAAACTTTCTTCGTGATCATTGTTATGTAAAGATAGATAGATATATACTTTCAGAGTCATTAAAATTTTTATCACAAACGTCATCCACATAAATACCATATTTTGGTTGTATTTCGGAGTTACTGTATTTTATTTATATAAAGAGATCGCTGTGATGAAGGCTACTATACACTCCGGCTAAACTCAGTCTCTATGCATCTATAATATACTTACGAAGTGTATGTGAAGGAGCCAGTTGTTACAAAGCGAGGCGTTCGATTCCTTATCCCCACGTTACGTCCAGCACCGTACCCTCGCAGCCGGCCGGCGCGCTCCCGAGCCGTGTCGCCTCGCTGCCTCCACACTCACTCTGTTACTTAATACCATTTCAGTTTCCAGCTGGCCTGAAAAAATCCGATCGCTTGATCGCCCACATCTGGACTACGTACAGACAAAAAACTATCTGGCGATTCTACATCAAAATGACAGTCTTGCAATTTTGCAAATTGAACTAAAACATAATATTACAATAATCAAAAAAAACTAAATGTATAAAAGATAATAAGAAAGATTTAAATAAAATTAAGTCATGAAACCGTAGTTAGCTGCACAGCTGTCTGGGATGAGATTCATTACGGACCCTGCAATACTAAAATTATTTGTAACACTGGTGAAATAAGGTTTTTCTAATCTTGTAAAAGTATTATTTTATGTAATACTAGCTTCTGCCAGCGGTTTCACCCGCATCCCGTGGGAACTACTTCCCGTACCGGGATAAAAAGTAGCCTATAGCCTTCCTCGATAAATGGGCTATCTAACACTGAAAGAAATTTTCAAATCGGACCAGTAGTTCCTGAGATTAGCGCGTTCAAACAAACAAACAAACTCTTCAGCTTTATAATATTAGTATAGATTGTCAGGCAGATAATCTCTGTTATGACACATTATAATATGTAATTTGATAAAGGAACCATTATATAAGGTAGTAAAGATGTACTTACCTAAAATCTAGAAGACTCACGAAAAATATAATATCGATGTGGAATGGCAGTTTAAACCCGGGTGCTATCTGTTTCTCGGTCGAGTGCGCCGGGATCGAATGCCGCCGCCGTCCGCTGTGCGCCTGTGTGTGTGTGTGTATGTGTGTGTGTGTGCGGGTTATTTACTGACCGCTATGTACTGATACATGGAGGAATTGTAACCGGAGCTCTTTGACTCCTCGGAGCGACCGGAGCGAACCGTTTCTTTGTGCGCTTTGTAACATGATCTTTACATCGGGGCTTAGATTTATAGCTCGAACAATTTCAAATAGACCACGTCTTTTAATAATCTTTTAATAAAAAGAACAACAAAGGTAACTCCGGCGTACAATCGTTTTCGTATTGTTAAGACTTGTTATCTACCGTTAGATATCCGCTACTGTTGAAACGCAATTCAGAGGAGGAGAATAATTAACATTTTCTTATTACTACAGAGGCAGATTCCTAGAAAATACAAAATTATCCTGCATTGTAGAAAATATTGTTATTTTTCTAGACTAGTCGAGACACAGTTAGGCCTAAAATAATGGTCAGTAAAAATCAGCATGTGTGTGTGTGTGTACTTGTGTGTGTGTAAAGCAAGGTAAATGTGACGTGTGTGTAATAGAAACAGCATTCGGGCCATTACACAACATCATATTAGTTTGGCGGACGAGAGCTCGCCACCCCCCACCGACACACAACACTTTAAAGAGAAGATCCACTTTTAGCAACAATATCATATTGTATTCGGCTACATTTTGAAGAACATTACATATCATTTTTAACCCCCGACGCAAAAACGACGGGGTGTTATAAGTTTTACGTGAATGTGTGTGTGTGTGGGTGTATGTGGCATCGTAGCTCCCAAACAGATGATCCGATTGTAATGCGGTTTTTTTTTGTTTAAAAGGAATGTCATTCGGGAGTGTTCTTAGCTATGTTTGGTGGAAATCGGTTCAGGTCTTCAAGGTCATCAGCTCGTTTGTAAGGTGTCATAAGAATGTTACACGCTCAGTTTACTTGCAAGCATATGTGGGATCTGAAATTTGAAACACTAATGTCTTCTGGAACCACTGAGCTGGTCTGCTGTTAGGGCACGGAGATAGGAGACGTAACCCTGAACTGCCTTTTAGTAAACCCATCGAGTTTGGGCTCGTTGAATTTGTCTTGACGAGTTCTCTTCATGTTTCTAATTGACGAGAACCTGATGCTGGAAATGGGATGTGGCGGATGAAACCCCGGAATGCCGGAATGAAACCCTGGAATGCCGGAATGAAACGGATAAACTGATTTATATTTTTGCAGAAAATCTAGAATGACCAAAGGTTAATCTTTATTGTTTCTTAATCTGTGCAATTCTCCCAGAGCCAGTTTGTCATGAGGATTGTTAAACAGCTTCCTTTGGCCGAGATCGCCTATAGCGACCCCATCTTGAAATAAAATAAATTAAATGAAGGAAAAATTAAGGAGCTCCTTCAAAAAGCATGAAATAAAATTAAATTATAAATTTAAAAAAACCCCCGCCCCAAAAAAAAAGTACGCAATTATTATGACAAAAGGTTAAAAACGCTAAACCCTATAAAAAGCAAAAAATAACTTTTAACACTACGTAAGTACCAACTAAAGCATGTCAGACTAAACTAAATTTTGACGTGTCGGGGGACCGCTTTTTACCTTCAAATATACTTACATAAATCAAATGATAGGTACCTACCTAATTACAACATTCGTATATAAAAAAACACGAATCTTAATTAGATAATTAGAGCGGTCCCCCGACACGACAAAATTTAGTTTAGTCTGACATGCTTTAGTTGGTACTTACGTAGTGTTAAAAGTTATTTTTTGCTTTTTATAGGGTTTAGCGTTTTTAACCTTTTGTCATAATAATTGCGTACTTTTTTTTGGGTCGGGGGTTTTGTTCAGTACGTTTGGTCTGAAGACAAAATTATACATTCATATTTCTTTTTTTTTATCATACATACTTTAAGTTGCAAAGGACTAACCTAACCTAACCCAACTGTAATGTATTAAGGAGATTATATAATAATATGCTTTGCTGATTCGTCGTTGTGGTTCTTTACTGCAGCGTAGTGCACCTTCTGTACCTGTGTCATGGCGCGCGCGGTGTCCGCCCCCGTGAGATTGCGTGGTCACCCGAGCGCCGCGCAGCGTTATATTAATGATGATACGTCTCTTCGCCAGTAACTCCTTATTGCGATAAGTTATTATCTACGCCACTGACATCGAATTATTATGGATAGTATGGAGAACCCAATCAGGGGTTCTCGCGGAAAAAATATAATACTTACATTTATATTTTCTTATTTGTTTCTTAATTATTCACATAGCTTAATAACTAAAAACTTTGTAAAAGCGAGTTAAAAGGCTTATTTATTTATTTATTTATTCTTCCAATGTTAGCTATGTCCACGTATACTATATGTCAGATGCATATTAAAGTAATACCTAGTTGTAGCAGTAGTGATGAATTCGTTAATGACACTTACATGGTTCGCGGGAGGATGTAGTACAGCGAATAGAATTACTCGTATTCTCAATTTGTACTTGTCGACTTAGCTGTGCTATAATTTCAGATTGTTTATATGTTGCACTGTTACAGTTAAAACTAAACTTATACGTCACTATACAGTATGCGTGGACACAGTCTTAATTGTCAAACTTTATCGGAAATCTTCTACGTCTAAGTTCGTAGCAAACTACAAGCTACGCTTTAGCCCGTAGCAGAGTTAGCTACGCCGTAGCTTTAGCAATGAGGACACGTAGTCACTGCTACGCGGTAGTTCGTAGAAATAGCTACGCCACACCATCTTTCGTAGCAAAACGATTTCGTTAAATGTAATGGCTACAAAGAATTTACAAAGGTAAATCGACACCACAAATAATATATATTTATTCATTGGTCACGTCTCAAACATGCCAAGCGTTCTCGGGCAAGTAGGAAAAAATCGAGCTACCTACATTATTATAGCTTTTGTAAAATGATGCTGCAACAAGATGAAGCAAGGAACAAGAGTAGGTATATGATACTCGTAGCAACACTAGAGGCTGCGCAGGTCGTTACGTGGAACTGCCCCATAAACAGCCACACAACAGCAGCGGCTGCTCTTACTACTCAATGCACTCAAGTTGTTGTAAGTCACCTTGTAAACAAATAATTTACTTGTAAACAAATAAGACATTTTTTTTCCAAAAAATTAAAACTGACTTCAATATTTTTCTACGACAACCGCATCAAAATCGTTTCAGCCGGGTGTGAGCTAAACGCGTACAAACATACATACTACACACTACTAGTCTCTCTCTCTCGAGAATCTCTGTTTTTGGCCGTCGGTTAAAACATTATTGAACAGTATCGTGTATAGCAATCTACCCAATTTTATGAAGGTTGAAATAACTACAAAATTCGTTGAGTAATCAAATAAATATAAAGCTCATAAAAAAACACTATGAAACAAATTGCAAAAAAAGCAGTGCAAATACGGGGAGGCACTTTACGTTGTATTTGATGAGCGCTCAATATTGGCGCTCGCTAATGAAAAGCTCTCTCATTGTATTAGATACAAAACACGCGCAATAACAATTATGAGCGCACACAGCATCATTCCACGTCCCGATATGCTAACCAACTAATATTAGCTCAGCTTTCAAACCACAAGCCGAGCCTGTTTATTACTTCTGTATTGCGAGGCTAGTCGGCATTGCCTCTAACAGTTTTGAAACAATAAAACAAACCGCTGCAAAATAGAATGAACTACGTGGCATTATTTGCTGAGGAGTCAATATGCCGCACGAGAAGCGTGTTCACATCGATGTGCTGGTGTCAGTGCTGGATGTGGCTTCTCCTCTGGCGAGCCTCAGCAGGCACTCCGTATGATGCGTCTCCAAGGAGGCGCAGCTTTCGTGATAAGATGGTAAAAGTTCATTTGGGAAAATATTACTTCTGTAATTCATAACAGCCTGAAAGGTTAGAAACAATAGCTTGAGTCGATGTAAATGTTGATACAGAAGCTGAAGTAAACTGTGCAAGTAGTGAATGCCTCGGCTAATTGGGATTCAGTGAGCTCGCCTGTAGAGCCTGTTCTAAAGTTTCACGATGTAATAATTCTTCAACGTCAAGCAAATTGAATTTGTTGCCGGATAGTTGAGTTAATTCCAGCTAATAGACTCCCTCTGACGATAACACGCGCTACACAAAGTAAACAACAGAAGGACCAAAACAATCCTTGTAAATGCGTAATTTAACTCACGGAGAGATATAACTGGCCTGAACAAATTCCACATATTCTAAGCGATCCCGGTAGATACAACAGAAAACACGTCATAACAATAATACTTGGTTCAGCTCACAGGCAGTACGTTAATGTAAATCCTAGTGATACTTCTGCGTGACGTTTGTACGTGAACTTTATTAAAGCAACTTTTATCATTAGGGCCCTCCTTTATTGTATGACGCTTTGTGCTCCCTCGCCTCCTGAAGTAATCAGGCCACTGTAAGATATCTATGAACTGCCGCTTTGGATAACAATGGCCAATTGTCTGGAAATCGAATATTCATTACTGCCAACTCTGAAGACTTCATAAAATCTTGGTATAACCACTTCTTGTAGGAATTGACTCGATCCCTGAAATTAAATATATTCAATTGAGTGTCGCAATTTACTGAATAGAATATTCCGTTATAGAGTTACAAGGAGGCAAATTGTATAAGTGTAATTATCTTGGTGATGGTGCTTAATAAAGTTTTATTATAGGGAAACACAAGTTATTTAAGAAAATAATGGAACTTGTTGTCCAATTTCGCTCGATCGTGTGGGTTATTTTCTTGTCCGTTTTCATAGAACAACAAACAGTAGTCGTTGCGAATATTTTTCTTACATTCCGGGAAACAAATAGAAATTCCTTTTGTTTTATGAAGGCAGTTATTTTGCTGAAGCCGTTCAATTACAACGTCTTTAACGCTGTTTGTATATAAAGGCAGTAAAAATAAAACGTTCGTTGTTTCGCAGTAAGTCTGTTTCAGTATTTACGAGCGTCGACACAGGCGCACATCGCTACACACTATAGAAGGATCACTTGACACCATCTGCTTTTGTATTTAGAGAAAGCCTACCATACAAACACAGTTTTTATTTAAGCTTTTTTTTCATATAAAGCTGTGATATCACGTACATAGAAGTATCAGGAACACAAAGCGGTCGGACCGCGGTTTCATAAAGTTGTTATTTAAAATATAAACCATTTCAGTCGCATGTGGAGGCACAAGTTACAATGTTGCACAACTTTTATCTATTGTGCACATTGCAGCGGACAGCGGGAAGTCGCACAACAAGTGCAACAGTCCCGCGCGACGCGACCGACGCGCACTACCTACTGGTGTAGCGGGACATAGCCCGCTGTCGTCTGAACTGGCGGCTCCTGCAGTTTGTTACAACTTGGAAATCTATTAAATATTTAGTTTAGTACTGCGTTGAGACAAACATACTCGCGGGTGGCTGCCGCCGTCGGGACCAGTATAGTTTGCATAATACCTAACTGATCTTCTTTCTTCTTAAATTGTTTATTCTTGAATCTTGGTAGAGCGTTATTACAGCAGGTGACTTGGTGAACACGGGACTACTCCCGGCTACTACTACAGATACTGATGTAAGAAAGCAGACCGCGACTATATATAAAGTTGGGTAATAACATAAACTAGTAGCTAGTAAAGCGGCGCAGTTTGTCTCGGGGGGTTAGCGACTGCAGTGATATTAACTTGAGAAGTTATTGCGACTCACAACTTGCAGCAATAACAGTGTTCCAACAATCCTATACATTAAGTTCTGACGGTAATACGATTGCCGATATAGAGAAACTACTTTGAGAAAACTACACTTTTCTCAAGAACAGTAGTCTCCGAGTTACTAAACTTCTCGTATGAGGAACTTATGATAATGTTATGAGGGTTGCCTTATAGGTAATAATGTCATAATATTATGTTATCTAGAGGCAAACTAAATTTTAGAATGTGCTCTGAACGGTGACGTATTTAGAAATTACTAAAATTGTTACTTCTTTGTTTGTTAAGCTCATGACTTAAAGAAATGTCTAAATTGATAATAATTTTTGTCCATAATTTAGAGATAAAGTCAAATCTAAATAATGGTTCGACTGAGACATTTGTAGTAAAGTTGTGAGGGTCGTTTTATCTTTACATCAAGCAATGGCTGGAGCAGAAAGTTTAAGCGCAGCTAACGACCGACGACTGTGAAGTAGTCGCCCACTGTGACACGCCGCGCCCGCGCCCTCGCCCGCGCCCGCGCCCGCGCCCGCGTCCTCGCCCGCGCCCGCGCCCGCGCCCGCTCGCGCTGGCCTGGCCAGTGGTGACCCTCGCGATTGAGTTTGACTTCACAATTAAGTTACCATCTCGGTGTAAATTAACTTTGTTGACGTCCACTAATTACGCCTCGCAAACTTGATATATAACTTACGGATCCCTTACATTAGATACTAACATTAAAGTATATTGACAGGTAGGTACATTATACCTATATAGGTACCTTTATTTAATTTAGAAGTATATTCTGTTGTAAATACAGCAAAATACTGCCAACTAAAATCGTAAGTAAATACATAGTACCAATGTGATACAATAATTGTAGTGATACAAATTTATCTTTGAGTACAATTTCTCATTTCCTTCTTTAGTACCAATCAACACATTGTTTAAAGCAAAGTAGTTTCAAAGCATTTAAAATACAATATTAGTACTGAAGCAATGTGCAGGGAAGAGCTTTACGCACTCCAAATAAAGACGATGTACACTGTGAGCACATAACTTCATCCGCATCGGAAGCCTTCAGTTCTATCGTTCCAGAATTTGTAATTAGCTGTATGTGTGTGCCAGAAGCCGAGAGCGCTGCGAGCGAGCGCCGAGCGGCGAGCGGGGGCGGGAGCGAGCCGACGTGTCTGCACGACCGGACCGGCGCAACCGGCGGCGACGCCTCGGCTTAAACATTATCTAAAAGGAGTTTAAGCGTATTGAACTTCTCTAGACAGCTTCATTGGCTTCGTTGGCTTAAAGGAAAAAGTTATTTACCATGGAAATAATTGAATGATTTTGTTTTCATTATTTGTGTGGCGAATTCGATGTCCATTCAAAGGTATCTATAGACACACATAGCGCATTTATGTGACCCAGTTAAATAAAAGATGGACAGCACGCGGCCACGCGCTAACAATAGAATGACCCGTGTCACACAAAGCATGTTCACCACTTTGAGCTGGCGACAGGGCGCATCCCCGCGGTGCTCCACTCCACGTAATTCAATTAACCGTTTAGTCCGTGGATTATAAAATTAAGGAGCGTGAAAAACCTTTCCCTGTCGGGTAAAAATGAGACACTTGACAAAACGGGACCTTCATTAAGGATATAAATTTAATCAAGAGCTGACCTTTTGGGTGAGGTATGGCGAGCGATGCGGGCGCGTGCGGGCGGCCGCAGCACAAACATGGCGGCGGTGTGTCACACGTATCGGTTGGACTAATTACTCACGTGATTGCTGCCCCCGGGCGCGCGCCGCAAGTCACGCGCGGCCGCCGGCTCGCTAGTAGACCAACCTCCTGCTAGTTCACTTATCACTTTTCTATCAACGTATAGTGTAAACAAAGTCTTCTCAAACAAATTATTAAATCTCTTTTTAACCGACTTCCGAAAAAGGAGGTTCTCAATTCGTCGGGATTTTTTTTTAACCCCCGACGCAAAAACGACGGGGTGTTATAAGTTTGACATGTCTGTGTGTGTGTGTGTGTGTGTGTGTGTGTGTGTGTGTGTGTGTGTGTGTGTGTGTGTGTGTGTGTGTGTATGTGGCATCGTAGCTCCCAAACGGATGATCCGATTGTAATGCGGTTTTTTTTGTTTAAAAGGTGTGTCAGTCGGGAGTGTTCTTAGCTATGTTTGGTGGAAATCGGTTCAGGTCTTCAAGGTCATCAGCTCGTTTGCTAGATGTGATAGGAATGTTACACGCTCAGTTTACTTTCAAGTATATGTGGGATCTGAAATGTGAAACACTAATGTCTTTTGGAACCACTGAGCTGGTCTGCTGTTAGGGCACGAAGGTAGAAGACGTAACCCTGAACTGCCTTTTAGTAAACCCATCGAGTTTGGGCTCGTTGAATTTGTCTTGACGAGTTCTCTTCATGTTTCTGATTGACGAGAACCTGATGCTGGAAATGGGATGTGGCGGATGAAAACCTGGAATGCCGGAATGAAATGGATAAACCGATTTATATTTTTGCTGAAAATCTAGAATGTCCAAAGGTTAATCTTTATTGTTTCTCAATCTGTGCAATTCTCCCAGAGCCAGTTTGTCATGAGGATTGTTAAACAGCTTCCTTTGGCCGAGATCGCATATAGCGACCCCATCTTAAGATAAAATTAATTAAATGAAAGAAGGAAAAATTAAGGAGCTCCTTTAAAAAGCATGAAATAAAATTAAATTATAAATTTAAAAAAACCCCCGACCCAAAAAAAGTACGCAATAATTATGACAAAAGGTTAAAAACGCTAAACCCTATAAAAAGCAAAAAATAACTTTTAACACTACTTAAACTAAATTTTGACGTGTCGGGGGACCGCTTTTTACCTTCATAAATACTTACCTATCTAAAGTAATGAATTAGAGCGGTCCCCCGACACGACAAAATTTAGTTTAAGTAGTGTTAAAAGTTATTTTTTGCTTTTTATAGGGTCTAGCGTTTTTAACCTTTTGTCATAATTATTGCGTACTTTTTTTGGGTCGGGGGTTTTTTTAAATGTATAATTTATTATATAATTATGTTCACTGATTACTCGAAGACGCCTGGACCGATTTGTATTTTTTTTAACCCCCAACGCAAAAACGACGGGGTATTATAAGTTTGACGTGTCTCTGTGTGTGTGTGTGTGTGTGTATGTGTGTGTGTGTGTGGGGGGGGGGTGTGTGTATGTATGTATGTGGCATGTTAGCTCCCAAACGGATGATCCGATTGTAATGCGGTTTTTTTGTTTGAAAGGAATGTCATTCGGGAGTGTTCTTAGCTATGTTTGGTGGAAATCGGTTCAGGTCTTCAAGGTCATCAGCTCGTTTGATAGGTGTGATAGGAATGTTACACGCTCAGTTTACTTGCAAGCATATGTGGGATCTGAAATTTGAAACACTAATGTCTTCTGGAACCACTGAGCTGGTCTGCTGTTGTCGGTACGAAGATAGGAGACGTAACCCTGAACTGCCTTTTAGTAAGCCCATCGAGTTTGGGCTCGTTGAATTTGTCTTGACTAGTTCTCTTCATGTTTCTAATTGACGAGAACCTGATGCTGGAAATGGGATGTGACGGATGAAACCCTGGAATGCCGGAATGAAACGGATAAACCGATGTATATTTTTGCTGAAAATCTAGAATGACCAAAGGTTAATCTTTATTGATTCTCAATCTGTGCAATTCTCCCAGAGCCAGTTTGTTATGAGGATTGTTAAACAGCTTCCTTTGGCCGAGATCGCATATAGCGACCCCATCTTAAAATAAAAGAAATTAAATGAAAGAAGGAAAAATTAAGGAGCTCCTTCAAAAAGCATGAAATAAAATTAAATTAAAAATTTAAAAAAACCCCCGACACGACAAAATTTAGTTTAGTCTGACATGCTTTAGTTTGTATTTACGTAGTGTTTAAAGTTATTTTTTGCTTTTTATAGGGTTTAATTGCGTAGTTTTTTTGGGTCGGGGGTTTTTTAAAATTTTTAATTTAATTTTATTTCAATTTTGTTTGATACGGTTTACCTCCCAGGTGGTCCCATAATCATCAGGTCAGGATCTGATGATGGAAACCCTGAGAAATCGAGATGATCTCCAACAAAAGATGCCTTTTGTTGGAGTCTTAATTCCCAACAGTGATGTTGATGTTGGTGATTGCGAAGAGAAAAGAACACACGTGTTAGTTCTGTTAAGTTGCGTTTAGTGTGTCAGTACAGAAACCGTGCATCGTCGGTCCTGCACCTCATTTCTCTCCGTGTCGGATTACCGCCCCATCTGGCTATGAGAGTGAGTGCACCTATGTCTGCAAATGCTTGTGCACTATATAATATGTCCTGCGCAGCTGGCTGATCTCCTTATATGAGAACAGCCGCCGTGGCCGAAATCGGCCTTGGACGTATGATTATGAAAGAAACCAACTATAGAACTCATACTAATATTCAGTGTAAAGTACTTACAGTAAGCTAAAATAATAGTGCCGGACGGCGCGAGCCGTGTCGGCCGCAGCGTTAGCAGGAAATGTGCAGTCTAAGACTGAACACCGTTTTAAAGAATTTAAATTATATGGAGATTGTTATAAACTTCATTTGTGTTGATAATACTTAAAATAACATCCCACATAGAAGCCAACGGCCATTTATCTGCCATCAATGTTCAATCATCAACCGGCAACTACAGGGTATCGGGATTTTGAGGAATATTATTTTATTTTTAGACCAATCGCCAAACAATGTGCATCACATGCGATTTACATCTCTATACGCATACAATAAGATGCAAATTCTTCTGCAATTACATGCCGGATAGTTTTACAGGCTAGCAGTGCCAAGCCTTTGTCGTGGACTGGCTTCCTGATGGATGAAACTAATCTATTATTCTGTCTGGCTCATAAGTCCGGATCCGTCTGCCATTAATACAGTTGGCTAGGCGTCGTTCAACATCGGCCGACATCGGGCGACATCGTGAGAGATTGTGCAGCATCTTGCGGTGCCATGCGTTCTGCCTGATTGATCATCAAACTGTGCGGACATTTTAAAATTAATCGTCCGCATGTCTAGCGGGATTAAGTAGATGTATGTTGCATCTGTGCAGTTTAGTGAATTACTCAATTTATTACTCGTCTTAAGGGGAGCATCTGGGGCACGGAAATTAATTTGCTTTAGAACATTTCGTGTGGCTAAACAAATGGAGAGCAAATGACTTCTCTGCTTGTTCACAATGCATTTCAATTGAGATTTATGGGTTCAATTAATTGAGCCTTTCTTATGTCATTGATTTTTTTTACTCTGAGGAATGATCATGACATCATCTGCAGATGTACTTTTTTATTCATAATTTTTATTAAAATATGATGCTCATGTTTAACTTTTAGCAATATATTTGTGGAGCGCAGTGTTCACCTGTGACCGCGTGCATAATCAGTGTGACCGCAACTGGCGCTGTTAAATCCGCTCGTTGGCTGATATAAAATGTTTAGCGCAGTGATTGGCTGATTGCGCGAGCCGCACCGCTCCACCGCATCAAATGAATCCTCGCTCGTCACACATGTGCTCTACAATCGATAGATTAATCTGATGGTTTATCAAATGACCAACGAATGGGATAGTGTTCTGAACAGTACGCTCGATCCGATCGTCTCTCCGCGTATTATTTAAGTTTTTGCTGCAGTAGTGCCGCGATGCACTGAATAAGCAAATGAGCATATTGTGTCTAGCCGCGCCGGAGCGGTAATAAAATATTCGGTGCGCCAGACACGCAATTTTCACAATTGTCTGTAATCCATTATTTTATATATTCAAACGAGCAATTCTTACATACATGAATAAATATTGCATCCTCAGAATAAGCTCTCACAATTAATGTGAAATTATTTTGGCTTTAATTACGGTTTTATTCCTAAGTTTAGATGTCGGGAAAGTTGATGTATGAAACAATGAACCGAACTGTGATCAAGGTTTTTGTACGCAAATGACCAATATAACATCAATCGTTTTGCTGTAGGAAGTGATTGCGCGATGTGTGTGCATGTGTGAGCACGTGGTCAGTACTCGCGCCGCGCGGTAATGCGCCGGATCAGTTGCGGTGCGGTCGTTTGCCATCCGCGATTGTTTCGCTATTGAATTAGCTATGCACAGAAACAGCCATTTTACTGAATATGTGCCGTCAAGCTAAATGCTTTCAAATTGTTCCATATTAGTCACGACGATTCCTAATATTGAATTAGTTTTGCACGAGTGCACAACGTTTGTGCGTCAGTGAGTAATTTCGGACCATTGATTGAAAATTAAAATTGAGAACTAGAGAATAATATTTCCTCCCTTACATGAGCATACTGACAATAAAATTTGAGTACCTACATTAATGTCGTAAACAGCATACTAAAAATCTGTGTGCACTATAAGGGTTATTAAATCCCAGGTTTGTTCATTAGATCTGTTTCGTAGTACGTGTTTCATTAGAGCTAATATGTAGCGCGAGTGGAGTGCGGTCGTGGCGCGACGCCGCAGAACAATATCGTGCGACGCGCACGACACGTGCGACGTGTGCGACACGCCGCCGTCGCAAGTAATACAGCCGCATCGACACTAATGTGAGCTCCGTTTGGACGCGGATTACGGTTTTAATTAACGTTTTGTCTCTATTGGAAGTTTAATAACGCCGCGCCGAGCGGAACCAACTGCCGCATGCCGGCGCGACACAGCGGGTGAGCGCTTACCACTCACGACCCACTTCAATACTAAATGTTAATGAATAGATTTTATGTCGAGCGTTTCGTGTAATTTGATTGCACCAATTTAATTAACCTTCGCTTTCTCGCAGGAAAGCTCTTGTTTCAAAGACAGTTTGACTCCAGCTAAAGAAATTGAAGTCCATAGTTATGTAGTAAGAATTTTTCAGCAAAACAATGTAATCCGACTAACAAATGAAAAATCGGCCGGCTTTGTAGTTAATCTCTCAAAGCCAGTTCGTTTTTAAAACGTTATTTTCAGCATGAGTGGGCAGCGGATTGTAGCAAGCGCTGCGGGTGCGGGCGGAGGCTGGAGCCGCGCCAGGAGCCACCGCTAGCATTATATCGCGGGTATCGCTAAACCGACGGATATTACGCTCTGTGACGCCACGGCACATAAGCCAACTCATCACTTTATATAATACTAGCTTCTGCCAGCGGTTTCACCCGCATCCCGTGGGAACTACTTCCCGTACCGGGATAAAAAGTAGCCTTCCTCGATAAATGGGCTATCTAACACTGAAAGAAATTTTCAAATCGGACCAGTAGTTCCTGAGATTAGCGCGTTCAAACAAACAAACAATCAAACAAACAAACTCTTCAGCTTCATAATATTAGTATAGATTCAGTTTAACTTGTTCTGTGCATAGAAGTGTAACACAAGCGACATTAAATCACTTCATAATACGTAATCAAGAGGTCGTCGTCGACTTGCTTTAGAGTCATCAGGCCTTTAGTCAAAGCGAAAGTCATTAAATTTTTAATAAAGTACTAGTGAAGTATTGTTTTTTTATTTTATTTGACCACCTCATTATTTATAGGACTGCTTAGAATAAGATTTCTAACAGACAAATTCCGATTTACTACTGCCCACGTCGTAACTGCTCATTCAGTAATTTTTACCGCTCATTTATTTATTCATTGATCCATTTCCTTATTATTTATTAATCATTTTTGTTAAGTTTACTGCTTAGTTTGAACTGCTGAACTAGTTATTAAACGTGCCAATAATAATTTTTACCTCACCAAAACTGCAAGTTATACCTAACTAGCTCTTTAAGGGCCTATGCACACTACGTTTTTAAACGCGCCGTCGACGCGCGTTTGTAGCGATACAGACGATGGCCTATGCTCACCACGTTTAAAAACCACGTTTAAAAAACGTGGTGTACATGGGCCAGCGTCTTAATCAGTGCCAACATTTTTTACGGCGATATGAAGCTAAACTTATTGGATTGATTGTATTCTATTGCTCTGTGCTATAGACTCCAGGTGGAACTGCTTGATTCAGCTGAGTGTTTTTAATAAAAACACCGTGATTTTCATTGACTGAAAAAAATATACGTAGGTACACTTATCAAATCACGCAAATCAATCGGTCAATGCAAATCACGAGCTTTTGTTTTTTGTTAAAAATACACAAACAAGCTTATGATTGATTGTTTGTGTGCACTTTAGACGAGTTCTCGTTGTGCAGGTGACGTGTTGCGTAAGGCGGCGTGTGACGTCACGTCGGCCGCCGGCTCGTGTGTCCCGCCCGTCACGTCACTCACTGCCACACTCCGCACGATCCGTCCTCGTTCGCCGCAACATCTTACAAAAGTTCAACATTCATCTACTTGCTAAACTTATTCAACCCGATTATTGTATTTGCAACATTTATATTATAGAATTGCGTCTATGTTCAGTCGAATATGAGCACACTACATTCTGTTTTGTTTCACTGGTTCAACAAAATACATTACATACAAATAGTTATTGAGTATTCAGTAATAGTTCTCTGAACTGGAATTGCTTTGAGCAATTAAAAATCATAGGTGGGTGGGTATAGCTTATTTGCGATTATTATGGGAAACTTTATTGTGTATATGAGGTAAAGTTATGGTAGTCGAGTGGTGATGTGGTTTATTTTTCATGGAGATATTTAGTGAAATCTAAGTAAGTATTTGTATCGGATGCCCAGACTTCGGCGTCCGGCATCACCTGGCTACTGACTCTATGATGTGAACCAGTAGGTACTACTCGCGAATCACACTCACTTATATTAATTAGAGCATCAATTTTGAAATTATATACACACACAAGTTATGACAAGCCTATTTTTAAACGGTTTTATTTAGCTCACCCAGTTTGTTTTATTTATTCATTCTTGGGTCAAATTTAGTAATTCAAATTTCACCCTCTTCCTGTCAACCGATTAATCTGAAATTTTTTATACACCTTTAATTCCGATGACAATACAATATAGTAATATCAATAACATTGTAAATCCAATATGGCCGCCGGCACAAAATGGCGGATAACGTAGATTTTATCAATCCCATCAATATGGGTATCAAATGAAAGGGCTCAACAAGCAGAATACAATATACTATAAAAAATTGAAATCCAAGATGGCGGCCGCTACAAAATGGCGGATAACGTAGATTTTATCAATCCCATCAATATGGGTATCAAATGAAAGGGCTCAACAAGCAGAATACAATATACTATAAAAAATTGAAATCCAAGATGGCGGCCGCTACAAAATGGCGGATAACGTAGGTTTTATCAATCCCATCAATATGGGTATCAAATGAAAGTTCTCAACCAGTAGAATACAATGTACTATATAAAATTAAAATCCAAGATGGCGGCCTCTACAAAATGGCGGATAACTTAGGTTTTATAAATCCCATCAACATGGGTATCAAATGAAAGGGCTCAACAAGTAGAATACAATTTACTATGCAAAATTGAAATCTAAGATGGCCGCCGCTACCAAATGGCTGATAACAATTTTTTATCAATCCCACCAATATGGGTATCAAATGAAAGGGCTTCACAAGTAGAAAACTATCAGTAACTCCAGCGGGGCCCAACAGGGCCAAGGCCTGCCTGGGCTGCGAGATTGTTCGAAAGAGTTACCACGGCCCTGGTACATAAAAGGCCTACGACGGAACAAAACGGTTCTTAGTCAAGAGTCTGGCACTCCCTCACCGCTGCTGACCCACAGCAGGAGAGGTCATGTGATGATTTTTGGGGTCGTTAAAAAAAAAGTATCTGGAAGGGCTATGTATTGAGGAATTAGATTGTAATAAATTGTCAGGTAAGAGACCGTGTAATAATGATGCACTAAATGAATTAGATAGAATGAGGAATATTCGGTAGGCATTTTCATTAAATACTAAAAACTAGAAAATAAAAAATCGGTAAAAAAACTTTTAAGTTAAACGGTTTTATGTTATGTGCACTGAAAACTAGAAAATAAAAAAATAGTTACTTACCTGTCAACCTACGTAGGTGGTCCCGGTCATATTAGACTAAAATAAAAACGTGGGGCCCCTGTGAAATCCTACCTATGGCAAAGCATATCTTTATTCTTTGGTAGATCATGAGCTACGGCTGATTATTGATTGTCAAAATCTCCAGTTACGATTATAGTAAGCCGATGCAATCCACACCTATTATACCTCTAGAAGAGAGTACTACAGCAATAGTTAATGGGCCCCACGTTTTTATTTTAGTCTAATATGACCGGGACCACCTACGTAGGTTGACAGGTAAGTAACTATTTTTTTATTTTCTAGTTTTCAGTGCACATAACATAAAACCGTTTAACTTAAAAGTTTTTTTACCGATTTTATATACCTATGTACATTCTTTGTAGTTAAATTGGTTTGCTGCCAGCAAAAATACCTCCACAATTGCGTTTTTTTCTAAAGGTTTTTTCTTCCACGACTCACATATATTTACCGGTATTTATGACTACCGTTTCCTTGGCTTCACTATTACCATATGAAGTGGAAAGTGCTGGTGTATCAGAAAGTATATTATTGAAATGGCCCGTATTACCGGGGCCGGTGTGGCGCCCAAATTGATACGGCCCGTCCGGATATTAATATCCGCGCCGACGGATGTGCGCGGATATTACGCCTGCCACACGCAGCGCTGCCGCAGAAAAACCACTCTGCCTGAAAACTATTTGGCTATTTATCATAACACGCGAAGTTCGTAGTCCTATTGGAAGGCTTAAATTGAAGGTAAAATAAAAATAAATTGAAGGTATTGCAGAATAATTATGTGTCCGATGAAATATACTCACATCGTGCCTTAACTTCAGTTTGTTGCTTTATCCTGAAATGTCGTCGTATAGAATATTTGTAACTGGCCTTCTGTGTACATTTCTATACGTTTCCTCACCCGCTAGCCACCATATAGTCTCAATCTCAAAGAAACATAAATACTTGTGGTTTGTGGCGCTCATAGTCGTAGAACTACTGGCACACCGCGGCTCCTGCGCCGCTCCTGTGCCTACAGTGAGGTGTCGCCGCGTGCTTACTATTGTTTCTTAGATTTTCAATTTAGAAAGGAGACTGGATTCTGATTGTACTTGCAAATTATGAGCCACCATGTTGAGGGTCAGGGTGACGAGAAGCGGGGGTGAGGGGTGGGGTAGCGTGTCGCGCGCGGGGGAGGGGGAGGCTTCACTTGTGCGATATTTCACTGTCACAAGTAGATTTTTTGTTTGTAGACGTGGCCTCGGGCAATATGTACATGGTTCAAGTTAGTGCTTGCGCTTCCTTTCTACGCTTTTGCAGGGGTTTTTTTTATTTCCCACAGCAATATTGTTGCAGATGCGATGCGAGCAGATGAGATAGCTTACCACTAAACAAGCTAGAGAGGCATTATGTCGTGTGACGTCAAGATATAGAAGGAAGCCACAAGGCTGCAATATCCGGGTCACCCTGTAAGTAGTTTTAATGTTGAGTTTAGCTGTTCCGCACTGATCAGTGTTGCTCTGAGCTCTGTGCTTGTTGCGGCGGCAGCACAAACACTGAGTGATTGCCGTGACCGCGCTCATTGTCGCCCCGTGATTGCGACACCGTGTGCGCTCGCCACGCCGCCCGGTTGATCCATAAGTACACAGCGATACTCTAGCTAGACCCTATCCCTGAACATCTCATATCGAGCATTTACAAGCCTATTGCTATTCGGGCCGATAAACTGAGCCATCTGAATACATTTGCAGAGCAGATTTCAGTCTATTCACGTACGAACATTATTTTCAATTGCGTTACAATATTGTTCAATTGTGTTACAGCGACGAGGCGAGCCTCACTACAAAACGTTGCTGTTTTTATATCGTGTACTCTATTTGTTCTCGTATTTCTTTTGGCATCCCTTTGTGTTTTATCTTTTTATCGCTTGGTTGAGTTGTATCTCAGATTTATGTCCACTTTATCTTTGTGGCAATACCGAGAAATGAGACTGTGAGTCATGTGCATGGCAATGAAGATTGCTATTAAACCTTATAATAATCGCACAAAGCGATAACACGACATTGGTTGTAGGAGTTCATACAGCTCGCTGCAGTATAATAGCGGAATGGCAGCTTTCTCGACGTAGCAGTGACAGCTCGGAGGCAGTCCAGCCGCATTCCTCCCGCGTCAGCTATGCGACTGCACGGGAGCCAGTCACTCAGTCAGCGCCTCGCATATTACACAACACTAGGAATAACTCAACGCTGCACACTCCCACTGCAGCCGACGACGAATCTGGATTCATTTCACAACTGAATTTCATTTGCTCAGAACAAAGGGCACCACTCAGATAATATTCTTAAAGTCTTTTCAAATCGTATTCCCTCCAGCACGGGCTGAATCGCGAACGATTCAGCGAACTGTAGAGAGAACCGCTCCTTGCGCCCATTGTGCCGATACTTAATTGAGTTCTCGTCTGTGATGTACCGTGGAAGCCGCGAGCCGAGTCAGGTCTATGTGACGACCATTTATGTTCATAATAGGTCTACTTTCATTTATTATATTTCAATGTCTTCTTTTTCTAACACACCTACCTTCTATCGGATAGTATGTAAGTATTACATAATACGGTTCACACGATGATTCCGAATGGAATAGAATGATCACTTTACCATGTTCTGATGACAAATCCTCTCTATCTATAGTACTTACCTACCTAATCAATAGTTTATAGGTATGATGTGTGAGGCGTCCATTGTACCTGCAGCCAATAACCGCAGGCTGCGGATCGCTTTGTGTTAGTATTTGAGCTCAAACAGCGCTGTTTGACAACACGTAATTGTTGTTTTGGCCGCGCTTTGATTTGCGGTCGCCGCTGGCACGGCTACTCCGCGCGCTGCCCCGCACGATGCCCTGCACGCCGCCCCGCACGCCGCCCCGCATGCCGCCCCGCACGTGGCTCCGCACGGCGCCCCGCACGCTATTTGAATTATCTGACAGAAGTCTCGTCACCACTCTTTAAAAGGTCTAATGAACTGAAAATTCTTCAAAATACATATTTATTCAATTGTAAGGATAAGTCAGCATAAAAGAGCGGCGTTTGAGTAAAATGTCAGTTGCAGCAGTTGTTGCATTAGACATTAAAACGATGTTATAATGGATTCTACACGGTGGAGTTCACTCTCACTCGACAAAACAGTCTCTCCATTCATAATGCTCATGTTTTCGACATGATGAATTCATAACGCGCGCGTCACGAGTACGCGGCGAGGAAGCGCCGCATTTATTCACTTGTACTGTGAGCGACAAATGATAGACGTATGCTGAACAGAACCCGCTAAGCTCCACTACTCAACGAAAATTGCACCGGGAATGCAATTTGAATGTGAGTTAACGAAAAATAAAAATATCTGCTTTAGTCTTAAATTGTAAGCTAGTGTCTTACAATTTAAGATTCCCCAGATTCCCCAAAGATCTAGCTTCATAGCATTATGAGCGTCTCGACTGAACTGTATTCTGGGGAAAGGCGATCCAATTCGTGAGCAGCGAAGCGTGAAGTAGGTAACTAATCTAATGAGTTAATCGTGTGCGAGGTTGTCGCGCCGCGCCGCACCGCCCCGCACCGCACCGCATCGCACCGCACCGCACCGAACCGCGTCGCGCCGCACTGCTGGCCGGGCATTGAGTTATGGCGCGGTTTATCATTCGCAGCGCTGCACAAACCAACTTATCGAACAAGAGACTTTACTACCGACCACGATTTCGCTGCCGTTCAATTTAGTTTTCGTATGAGATATTATAAAAATCATGTTTTATTATCTATTCCCGTTCGTAATAAAAGGTCTGATATCGTAATCTGTGAAACAGAAATACATAAGATCCGAAACATAAATCATTCCATAATTCCAAAAGCGAGCTACACAACTTAAGCAGCGGCATGCAAGGATCGCCTGAGCGTCGACTGTCGGGACCAGGGGCGCAGAAATCGTAGAATATTCAATATCTACGTTATTGTGTCCCGAACAATGCGGCCACAGACAGAAAATAATAATTGAAAGCGGCTCCTTGGAGCATCGGATGGCACTCGTGTCGATACATTGTTCCGCTGCAGCTGAATTGAATAAATTGCTCGAGAGTACTCCACTCTGTGCGACCGCTTACAACAATGCGCTTCTACTCTGTATGTTATTTGCTGTGCACGGAATTGAAAATACTAAAGTTGATTCCGATTTAAATTGAACCATATAACGTTTGTATTTAAGTAAACATAAATAGTAGAAAAAACTGCTATTCTTTTGTACTTTTAAGAGTTTTAAGAGTTGAACAAACTATGAATAATTATTTCTTACAAGCTACATCATATGTACTAGCAACTACATATCGTTTTATAAGTATTTACCTCAATATTGTTCAAACAAGCAATACAGTCAGCTCTTTGGGCACAATCATCGCTGATAGCGATGCGTATGAGTTCTTTGATACACAGTTGTAATTTAAATTTTCTATTTGTTAATGTCTTGGTAATCGTTACCCACCCAAAACAAAAATGTGAAAGACTGCCAAGTTCGATAATATGGGAATGCTTCGCCTATAAAAGAAGTGAGATCTGAATAAGTACCAATTTCCATACACATACCTCAGTTAAAAATAGTTACTTTTTAATGATGTCACTTGGCAAGTTTTCATACACCTTGTTATAAACCTACTAAACGCAATGAATCAAGTATTTAATTTTCTATTAAAACTTGCCAAGTAACATCATTAAAAAGTAACTATTTTTAACTGAGGTATGTGTATGGAACTTGGTACTTATTCAGATCTCACTTCTTTTATAGGCGAAGCATTCCCATATTATCGAACTTGGCAGTCTTTCACATTTTTGTTTTGGGTGGGATTTTATTTATTTTTGTAAGGTTGTTTATTTTATTTTTTTCTTATGATGAAGTTAGTTAAAGAAATGTCTCATTTATACTATCTTTTAGATTTTTTAATATGCACTATGTTTCTTACAAAGAAATGAACTAGATTAACTAATCATCCTCCGAGCCTTTTTCCCAACAATGTTGGGGTCGGCTTCCAGTCTAACCGGATTCAGCTGAGTACCAGTGCTTTACAAGAAGCGACTGCCTACCTGACCTCCTCAACCCAGTTACCCGGGCAACCCGATACCCCTTGGTTAGACTGGTGTCAGACTTACTGGCTTCTAACTACCCGTAACGACTGCCAAGACAGCCGGGACCTACAGTTTAACGTGCCATCCGAAACACAGCCAATGGTGTCTAAGATATACTTAGAAAGTACATACAAACTTAGAAAAGTTGCATTAGTACTTGCCTGACCTGGGATCGAACCCGCGCCCTTGTACTTGAGAGGTTGGTCCTTTACCCAGTAGGCCACCATGACTTTTTTTTTTTTACTAGATTAACTAAATGGACTAGATTTACCAACTGACTGACATGACATGTTATCATATATTATGTTCGTGGATCAAAGTTACACATTCGTTATTTTCGAAAGTGACACACTTGGCCGTTTTCAGATTTTTACTTTACTTTGACTAAATACAAACCTTTGTACCATTCGAAGATATATTATATAAATATAGATAAATTTAGGTCGCTTTAGTTCCTTAGGGGTATAAATTTACACCTGGTATAAAACACCTTCATTATTTTGAAACCGACTCACACTTGGCCATTTTCAGATTTTTTCCTTTACCTTGACATAAAGACCTACCTCCATGCCAAATTTCAAGTCAATACGACCATTGGAAGTGGTCTAGGTTTTTGATGAGTGAGTCAGTGAATCAGTGAATCAGTGTATAGTAAAAATAGCGATTTTCTGACGTCAATATCTCAAGACCTACAATAGGTATTTTAATGAAATTTTGTATTTTAGATAAGTGAGGGGGTCTCAACAGATACTAGAAATTTGATATGCGTAAATAAAATAGATTTTGAGTTACAGGGGGGTCGAATTTGGCCCGAAATGGTTCGTGTAATATAACCCACGGCCGGTGTGTCGCTTTTTTTGCTCGAACTTGGCGGACACACTGCCGTGTGTCTAGATTTCTGGCACTGTATTAGTTTTAAGGAGTTATTCCCAATTTGTCATTAGTACCGATTGGTCACCAACTATTTTTGCCATACACCAAGTCCCAATTGGTCATTCGAGCAAAATAAATAATTTAATATTTAATTTTTGAGTTTCGTTTCGTCACCCGCATAAAATTTCACGTAGCAAAGTACCGTCAGAAATAAAAGTGTTAGAAGAAATTTTATATGAAAAACTTCGATGTAGGTAAAGGTTTTAATAGCTCTCATATAAATATAATAAAATAATAAAATTTACATTAAAATACAGGTGAAGACAACATGGGCATTTTATAAACCCGAAAATGTGACTCGATACTTTTTGTACCGGTAACAAATGTACCAGGAGCCCATAACTAACAAAGAGATTGTATACATAAAAATATTCACAAACAAGAAAATAAATATCAAATTTAATTAACAAAAATAATTTGAATCTAGTCAGCAGTTGTGTTGCACATACTGCAGTTTTTTTTTTTTTTTTTAATTGGACCTTGTTCGTATAAACAGAACGTTTCAGTTCAATTATCTTATTAAACTTCTTGTTCTTACTATTTATTTAAAATACTTTTTGCACATTGTACGACGGCGGACTTAACGCCTTAGGCGTTCTCTACCAGTAGACAATTACCATCCATACACAATTAAGAAAATATATTTTTTTTATTTTATTTATTTAAATGTGCTTAAGTTTTGGTCACAAATTGTGCTATTTACTGTTTTTCCGGTATTAATTTTTACTAACTCACATGCAAACATTCATTTTTACTAACTCAACAACCAACTGATAATGCATTTACACCACATGTTTTATTGCTAATACCGATAAAAGTAAATAGTTACTTACACAAAACAATAGAAACCGGACCATACTTTGCCCCTTCTTCTATATTTTGCCTCTTTCTAGAAAACAAAAGGCTTCTGTTTTATTGCCTGATTTTATATATTGTAAAATCGTGACACTCTTGACTGCTATACTCCTGTAAGTTATGCGGTCCTAGTACATGGTGGGCAGTTCCATGGACACTCGTTGATTGGTACTCATCTGATTTATGCGATCCTGGTATTGGTATTGTGCGTTGTGTGACGCCGTTGAAATCGCGATTTTATTAATAGCTTCTTACCATATTCGGAAAAAACATAACCAACATAAATAAAAAAAAAACATATTACAATATTGTAAAGCTTTTCTTGTTGACAGTACTTTTTACTAAATAAAGTACGGATGACGAATCGGGACTAAGCAAAATAAAATATTTTATCGAATGACAAATCGGGACACGTTTTTTATGGATGCCAAATCACTAAAATGACGAATTGGGCATAACTCGTTTTAAGTTGTATATATATATATAAGTTTATTTTAACCTTCAGTATAATAAATCTATTTCTGGTGTTTAAATTGATTGATTTGTATACTATCATATCGACACGTCCTACGCATAAGTCCGTATGTGAAAAACGTAAATTTTACAGGAGAGCAATTACAAAGTTATCATAAGTTGGTCAAGTTATAACTCTAAAACTACTGAAGCGATTGTTTTGAAACTGATTAATTATGATAATTGTAAGTCAAATTTTATACTTCAATTTTTATTTCTTTTTAATATTTCTTAAATAAATAATTATTGCAGATACGCTTGGAATTCATAACTTACCATTTACGTAACTGGTAGTTACGGACTTATACAACATGTTTTAGTAAAGTGATTTTTTGTAAGTGGCAGATACGATGTTTTACTGTTTTTACTTGTTTTTACTTGTTTTTTAACCACGTCTATAAATAGTTTTTGTAATGTGACTAGTAACAAAGTATAGATACGACAAATTATTTTTCTTCAAATAACTACGAAAGTGGCAGATACAAGTTGAACTCCTAGTTTGATTTTCGGTGTAAAACTCGGTAACTAGCCTCATACGGCTTTCTTAGGCGGAAAACAGGAATGCGTTTGCTTCAATATGATTCCATGGACGGTAATAACAAAATCTGCTCCCATTCTATAGTAATACTAAGTAGATGCATATTTCAGTTAAATCTTATAAGCAGCCTTATCAGATTCAGTAATATAGAAAACTAACCTTATACGAAAAGTAAACAAACAAACTTACCTCGACAATTATCATCTTTTTGATTTGTCCTTTGTCCAGTTCCGGCGTACAACTAAGCAACTGTCATATGCGCGTGGTAGACATTTCTCCGTTGCCGCGTAATAGTGCGTAAGTGATGGATAGGTACTTTTACGTCGGACTTCTTTTTTCTATTTTGCAGTTATTGAGTTATACGCCTCGCATAAATCGGTCGGAGACAAACTTTTGAAAAAAAATTTTTTGCCAAGTTATAGATTCGGATACGTAGATTACGAAAATGATATAGTCGTATAACTACGTATCTACCCGATACGGACTTATACGTAGGATGTGTCGATATTTACTTAAAGTATCTACCTAGGTAGCCCGACATAGCGATCGGCACATAAGCGGCGGCGGGCGGCGCGTAGAATGAAGTGTCGTCCACCGCGCAGAGCCACCGTAACAGGCACTTTATCACCCACACGTGAAAAATGAACCGCACCGTGAGCGAGCGCCGCGCCGCATCACACCGCACCGCACCGCGCCGCGTCCGCGAGCTCACATGCTGGGTACTCACATTACGTACACATTCAGGATTGAGGTATTTTCTTAAATTAAAATTGTTCTTTGATAGGAGTAGATCCAGTTCTCGCTAACAGCGGCCGGAACGAGCTTGTGCACGACCATACCACTGCGCAGCAGTTGGCTTTGACTCAAATGCGATTCGGACTGTATGAAGTATGAAGCTCGCAGCCGAATTACGCGCGTAGTTTTCGAAAGATAAATGGAGCGGAAAAAACGAATTAAATCCCGAACATAAGGCAGTAGGTATAAAAACTGCACCACGTAAGTACGCAAGTGCCAGCTGAACATTGATAAAGGCAAATATACTTTCATTTTGAAAGTTGGGAATGCTCCTATCTTTGTACGTCACGAAATCGTCTAAATCATATGTGTGTATATGCTGTGCCTCTAACTTATCCCAAAGAAACCTTATAAATATATACAATACAGTTTGGCTGGTCGCGTCTGATCTACGGGAACACGAGGGCTGCTCGCATGCTGTCAGCAGTTCAGCAGCATGTGCGATAGTGTGCATTCGTTTGAGGTGGATTCAGTTTGGCATTGCTGTGCAGTTGCAAAGCTATAAGTATGTCTGGTAATACTGCGATATGATGAGCATGAAGCACACAGCGGGCAGCACTCACGTCGCAGCCATTAGCCACTGTAAACTCATTAGAGTCGCGTCGCTCTCACGCTGCTTGCTCTCAGCGCTCGGCGTCGCTCTTGTTTTAGGAACTGCCGCTATAAGATGTGCGCCGTGTGTCGCCATACGCTGCTGTATAACACCAGTCACGTTAATCAAGGCTTATTATTTTCCGCGTGACTAATAACTTAAAAGTCGACAAATGTTTGCAACAAATAAAATAACTTGCCAGCGATTAAATATTTTCGCGACTATTATATTATGCAAGGTTCAAAATGAAGGGTGTTATAAAAACTTAAAACTAGCAGCTGCGTTTGGGTAGCAAATAAACTATACCAGTCAATTGAAATATTAGGTGAGAAGCTATTTATAATGACTTGGCGACTAATAATGTTAGTAGGGTGGCAAAGATAATATATTACTTACCAACTATTTCGTGCCGACTAAAAACCCAGTTTCAGGCTTCGCTTTGCGGATAGCTCTAAATGTTAAAAGGAATACAATAAAAAGGAATAAGAGTTAATTATTAATATTTTGTTATCATAATTTCATGAAAACGGCGGAAGGTGCGGTGGTATTATCTCACTTGGCGCACTATGAAGATGGTAGAATTTAATTTGGCTTCATTTTATTTAGCATATTGCCATTTATAACCTTTTGCCAATTAAAAAACATTGTATTAAAAATTGAAGTTAGTGACGAAAACGAATCGCTGCAAAACCGACTCCACATAGTCTTGTCTGCCCTACCCCTAGAGTGCAATTCAAAACCGCGTAGGCGCGGAGGGGCGAGGCGGCCTGCGAGCTGAGGCGCAGGTAGTTTTCCAGGTTAGGCCAGCAAGCCGAAGCTGCGGTGGTGAGCGTGAAAACCATCTGCGACGATAAGCTCGCATGGGACCGCCGGAGCCCCGCAGCGCCGGAGCCGTGACAGAAGTCATGCTTGCTGCATGTTGCCAGTAGCGGCGTAAGGGGGGGGGGGCGGGGGGGGCGGTCCGCCCCGGGTACCACATCGGGGGGGGTGCCATCTCGGTCGGCTCATATCTGCACTACCAGAATGATCGAGGTGGGACTGAAAGGGGTGTCACCCCTCAGTCCATCTGTCACCCCTCTCTTGTATTTTTGCTTTTACCTGATTACATAAATTAATTCCTCAACGTTGAAAAAAAAATCCGCTCGCTTCGCTCGCGGTTTTTTACTACTTTCTAATTTATTCTACGCTTACTTTTTAAGTCCTCAATCTTACAAAAAGTTCAAGCACCGAAGTATCAAAAACAACTGACGCTCGCTTCAGTCACGGTTTCTGTTTATTGCTCATGTCTGAGTTTTTGTCCTCAAACCAACAATTAGAAAATTCACTTGAACGGTGGATATTTCTAAGCTTTTAGCGCGTTTAGGCGCTGTTTGTAAGCGGTGGAGGACTTTTCTGTCCCAAAACTCAAAGAATTTCGCGCTCGCTACACTCGCAGCTTGTTCACTTTACTGTGGTTTTTTTTTTCAAACTTGTTTGAATACTTATGTGTTCCAAAATTCAAAAATTTCGCGCTCGCTGCGCTCGCGCCTTTCACTTTTCTGTGGTTTTTTCTCACTTCTTTAGGTATCTTTGCGTCCCAAAAAAATCAAAAATTTCGCGCTCGCTACGCTCGCGGCTTCTTCACCTTGCAGTGATTTTTTCAAACTTGCTTAGGTGGCGTGTTCCAAAACTCAAAAATTTCGCGCTCGCTGCGCTCGCGCCATTCACTTTACAGTGTTTTTTTCTCATATCTTTCCGTCCCAAAAATCGAAAATTTCGCGCTCGCTACGCTCGCGGTTTCTTCACTTTGCAGTGACTTTTTGAAACTTATTGGGTACTTATGTGTTCCAATACTCAAAAATTTCGCGCTCGCTGCGCTCGCGCATTTCACTTACACTGTTTTTTTCTCATTCCTTTAGGTATCTTTGCGTCCCAAAAATCGAAAATTTCGCGCTCGATATGCTCGCGGCTTCTTCACTTAACAGTGATTTTTTTCTTTAAAGTTGTTTGAGTACTGTTGTGTTCCAAAACTCAAAAATTTCGGGCTCCCTTCACTAGCGCTTTATAACTTTGCAGTGATCTGTCTCCGGTTTCTTCATGTTAAACCTAGCTAAAAGCACCATGAATGATTTCTACACCATTTTTTTTACTACGTGATTTTATTTGGTCGTTTTTTTTTTTGGGGGTACTCAATAGGGTAGTCCGCCCCGGGTGCCACTCGATGCTACGCCGCCACTGCATGTTGCACGCTTACTTCCTTGCTATTCACCTACAATTTTGAAAATAAAAGCCGCAAAATATTTTTTCTTCATGCAATTATAGAGTTTATTTAAAGCTATTAAAAAGTCGTACAATATATGTATAATCTAAGCTAGTTTATATTTATTCTTCATACAAACAATTTTAAATAGAACCTGATTTGTATTATTTATGAATGCCCATTTTCTATTTTATTTTCATCATTAAGTTATCGCTTAGATATTAATTCAAGAAAAACTTAATGCTAGTTTAAATTAAAACGGACCTCATAACTGACATATTAATATGCTACCTTTTACTTATTATGATACTCCTTATTAGCTGCCAACCCATTATAAATGGTACCCACTCAATATTTTTTTTAAAACTATATTCGTTTTACTTAGTCGCCGCGTTAAATACATGCCTCCATTAGAATTAGCTCCATTTAGAACTACATAAAATACCTACCTATATAAAAAGTGAGAACTAGACAGACAGAATTTTTCATCTGGACTCATGAAGTGGATTCCTGATGTGTTCGTAATTGTAATGATTTCGAACGAAACTGTTGCAAACAATACATGCACCTAGTTGTAGATATTGCAACAATATAATATAGTACCTACCTACATTCTAGTGATGATCATTTGCACACAAGACCTCGTGTAAAAGTAAAAAAAAAAAAACAATATCCTAAACAATCACAATGGCAGGCATATTTGAGTCGACCGCATATTCGTTCTCATAATTGCGGTATTAAAAGGCATGGAGTACAGGACGAGTGTAATAAAACTAAACTTTAAAAAATTTGCATCCGATCGCCTTATCTCGCCGCCTCTCCGACATAATGAAACAGTTTAATTATCCTCCTTCAGCGACCACTCTCCCCCGGGGCGGCGGGCGCGCGCCGGGCACGGGCCGGGGCCCGGCGGGGGCCGGCGCGGGGCCCGGCGGGGGCGGGGGTGCCAGCGGGCGCGCTGACCCGGAAACGATGCGGCTCCCGGCCGGATATTAATTTCTCCACTCGAACGCACTTCGCGCAGGTGACGAACATCGGAACGCTTTTCAGCTAATTTTCATTGACGTGTACGCGCTTTGTTTCGAGCGCAACGCATATCGTTGGTAATCACCACTGCCGCTGTGTCATACACGACCTAATACCAGATACACCTGTCAAACAATTTGAGCTTCAATTATTCAAACAGTGGAGTGGTGACAGAGCTCACAGTCAGTTATGTAATGTGAAAATGTTGGGACACCTTTTCACACACGGTCGGTCAGCCCCATGGTAATTTATTAATTAACATGAGTTATAGTTTCTAACACAACTGATCAACTACATATAATAACACCCAGACGACGGCCACCAAGCATGCTCATCACTCAAATCTCGACCGATCCGGGAAACGAACCCGGGACCACAGATTCGGCAGTCCAGCATGATGACCATTGCGCCATGGAGGTCGTCAATGTAGTATTACGTATAACAGAACGCAAGCGGCGGTAACATTAACAATGCAGCGTGCATTACGCACACTTAGCGATTATACTAATGCAAGGCAAACACCTCGTGGAATTACAACAGATGATTGTTAAGCTAAGTACACACGCGGTACGTCATTAGCGCGGAGCGAGCGGTCCGAGCGCTCGTTATTAAAATTAAACCAGACGACGCTCGCGTGATGCATCACTTATGTAATTGTACGCTCGCTCTTCCCTGATCTTGTGTCGACTTTTATTCATAAATAAACAGCGCTATCTCCTTGTTTTCTATATACCGAGATTTTTCTCATTGAGCGCGAGGGAGGGGGGATGTAAGCTGTGAGCCAATAGTAATCTGTTGACATAGCGATCTAATTGCTAGCGGCTACGACGAGCTTATCGTAACTCTCTGATTCAATTCTTACTCCCCTGAAAATAATTAATCAGAGGCTGCTACTTGCTAACTCGGTTTGCATCTTGAAATACGAATTATTACAGATTTATAGGTTACTTTAACTGAGACAAGAAACTGTCTATATTATCTTATCTGAGATTAATTGGTTTCCGGGGCTGCGGGATTGTTCCAAAGACTTACCGCGACCCTGGTGCATAAAGGGCTTAAGAAGGAACAGGATTGGTTAGTTAGTAAGGTAAGAGTCTGACTGGCTTGATGATTCCCACCAAAAAACGTTGAATTGTTCTAAGAAGAAATAGTTAGAAGTATTGCTTGACAATTGAATGAAATAGGTATTGAGCGTTTGAACTATTTAATGGAATTGTTACATCGGTAGTTAAGAACACCTGAATCGATTCAAAAAATAAACTGACTCCTTAGGCATAATTTTACGTTTGTGTAGTACTGTTTGTTTATTATACTCTACGGGATTATTGTATTGGTTTTTTTAGGGAATAGATATAGGTAAACACAACTTCACATTTATAAGGTAAGCAGCTTTGCTTTATCTATTGTGCCGCTCACGGTAAATGGCTATTAAAGAAAACACTAAACCGATTCGGAATTCAAGTTTCTCGTTTAGGCAAATTTTTTTTATATTCGCATCTAGCATAATTAAACAATATTTCATCCTTGTTGTTATTCTTAGAAACAATCAAGGCGAGAGAACTGTGTTCCATCAAGATAAACCATCACGTAATAAATAAAGCGAGTCAATGTGTATATGCGGCGCGAGATATACGGCGCGGCTGCGGTCAGCAATCCTGCGGCCAACACAACTTAGATGCTTTGTGAATCCGAGCGCTGCGGGCGACGACCGGCGCCCTTGGCCCTAAGCCTTCGCCCGCGCTGGCGCCCCACATCCGGCGCCCCGTGGCCGGCGCCCCATGCCTGGCGCCCGAGTCGAACGTGCGGGAAGCCAAGCGAGTGTTAAGTTATCTGTGTGCATACGACCTTCGAAAAACAAGAAAGCGATATTAAAGATTCTCAACCCACAGTATCCAGGTAAAATATACAATGTCATATTTAACATTCACCTCATTAATCGCCAAAAGCGCGGGGTCACGAGTAAAGGTCGGAAATCGCTTTGTGGGTTTTAAGTAACTTGCCTAAAGCAGCCCGGAGTATGGAAGTTGACGGCGGTACACCAGTACATATAGAAGAGCACGTAAAGCTTAGTCCTGCGCGTGATCTCACGTTTGAGCGCTATAATTATGTCCTGAGCAGCTGGCTGATCTCCTTACAGAGAATAGCCGCCGAAGCCGATAATTGGTCTGGACACTATTATCTAAAACCTAACTAAAAAAACGCCTCGCTACTTGTTTACGTATAGGAGCACCGTGCTGCTCCCCTCATCGCTGCCACTGTGGTGAGGCTGTCACCAGCCTCGGACACCACGGCCTGTCGTGCAGCCGTAGTGCGGGCCGTATTGCGCGGCACGCAAATATCAATGACATTATTCGTCGGGCTCTTGTTGCCGTCGGGGTGCCAGCTGTACTGGAACCAAATGGCCTGGCACGCGACGACGGTAAGAGACCGGACGGCATGTCTTTATTCCCTTGGAAGATGGGTAGGCCTTTAGTATGGGACGCAACCTGCGTCGATACTCTTGCGCCATCCCATCTTCCAAGTTCTGCGTGCTGTGCTGCTGCTGCCGCTGCGGCCGCGGAGAACCTCAAGCGGCGGAAATATAGTGGCCTTGTCGGCAACTATATTTTCGAACCGTTTGGGGTTGAAACCCTCGGGTCGTGGGGTCCGAATGCGCATACCCTATTTAAAGACCTGTCTAGGCGGCTGGTTGACGCTTCTCGTGACCAAAAGGCTGGCTATTACCTCGGACAAAGGATCAGCATGGCCATCCAACGAGGTAATGCTGCCAGCCTCTTGGGTACGCTCCCAGTTGACAGCGATGGGGATGAATTTTTTGACGCCTTTTAGATATAGTGTATATATATATATATTTTTTTTTTTATTGTTCTACTAGGATAGTTTTTTTTTGTAAATATCTATGTATATAACTATGTAAATAAATAAAAGTTAACTAAAAAAATATAGTTGTTTTTCTTCTTAAAGTTAAGTATCATGTTAGTTGTTTTTCTTCTTAAAGTTAAGTATTAAGTATCTTGAAAATGTGTCACTTCATATGTTATGAAGTGACACATTTTCAGGTGACTACATTTTGGTTTCCAGAGGGGTAGCATTGTGATTAGTAAAGTAGGTTCAGGCCCGAGCGCTGTCAAGGGCCGTAAATAATTTACATGGAAAACGTTGTCAGGGCTGCTGTGCGACTCGCCTCTGTAACGTCACGGTTTATTTACAACATTCGAGTTATACTTGAGCCGCAAGAGAGGTGTTTTCAATCAGATAACTGTTAGCAATTGTAGATATGGAGCCAAGTGTAAGATATCCAGGACCTAGAGCTGTAGTTAATTAATTCATCATTTTTAATTACTACTTGTGCTACCTGCTAACGCTGAGGAAATTGTAAACAGACTGAAGTTTTCAGTCTAAGTAATTACGTTTATTCTATTTTTTATCAAATTATCCCTTAATTTCGTAGATATCGTTGTCTTAACATTGGGTTCCTTTATTTGTACAGCTAGCGTGTCGCGGTAATCTGCACGCGGTATTACATTACGTGGAGCACTAATGAAGTCTCGTCTACTTTATGAGCGCAATTCCCGCCGCCATGTCCACTCGCTGTGCGGTCGCTTTACCGCTAGCGATTTATTTTCCGCTACGTTTCTAATAAACCATTTACTTCAATTTTAATGGTTCTTTTTTAAAGTTCAATGTATGGCATGTTTTGAAAATACCGGCTCGTTTGTCGTGCCACTATATGTGTAAAGCGACTGGACGCTTACCTACAAATGCCGTTGAGGGTCCTAAACGCTGAGCGTTCTGTGTGGGTACTGCTTGTACTATCTGTCGTTGCTTCGCTTCAACTAGGCGATTTCTTACGGCAAATACATACTTTTCCTAGTACATTAGTAAGTTCACGTGATATTTTTTGAAGCATGAATTTGTGGAAACTATTTTTAAAACTTTTAACTGTCTCTTGGAGGGTCGTACATTATGTAAAGCAGGTGAGGTGGCCGTCACTCCGACATTATCTTGAAGGACAGCTGGCTCGGCTGGCTCGCTCCAACTCATTTCACGAAACTTATCACAAATCGTTCGACTGTTTTTAAGCAAGTAATGCCTGTCTTAGAAGACTCCGCTCTTCCATTTTAGCTTTGACAGAAAAAAAATTAAGTTATTTACAGTTTTCATTTATTTAACTATATGTGTGTGGAGTATGCGCATGAATGTGTGATGTATGTGTGTATATTTTATGTGTGTGTATGAGTGTGTGTGGGGAATTGTATGGTTGCGTGTTTGTGGGTAATGTGTGTGCATGTGTAAGAGATGGCTTATTTGACTTGTTGTAAAAGTAGCTTCACACATAAATCTTTTTATATAGTCCATGAGTATTATTTTGCAGTCTCGTAAGGTTTATCGTGTATATATATTTCTTTGTTTACCTTATTGTATATTTGGGCTGAGCGTGTAGTATATTGAGCAGCGGCAAATCCGGTTTTTGTTTGAGGAATTTGGGTAATTTTGTCTTTCCTTCTTTGTTATTTCTATCATAAGGAAGAGTTTTGTGAAATTTTAGAACCATAAGAATGATGTATAATTTTCTCACAGAAAGCAGGTCATTTATTTTATAAAGACTATCAGTGGGGTGTCTGATCTTTTTAAAATACATAATTTTTATAAGAGCTCGTTGTGCACGTTCCACCGATATGAATTTTGATTTTGCTGCGCCTCCCCACACAGGTATGCAGTAAACTATGATACACTGTCCAAGGGCAATGTAAATCTCATTTATTAGATTTCTGTTATGACTAGCTTTTCATAATTGAGCTTGTTGGGATGACGTGTCTCAGTGTTTTAAAAATGCAACATAATTTTCTTATTCTTCGTGTAACATGTTCCAGATGGCCGTACCAAGATAAGTTTTGGTCAATTATTATGCCCAAATATTTAGTCTGTGACACTTTAATAATTTTAGCACAATTGTTATTTGTACCTTTGTCACATGAGTGATTTAAGTTTTTAGCCAAAGAATAAAGATTCTCTTTTGACGTAAGTAGGGTACACTGCCACCACGAGAGCTCATCAATGCGATGGTCGTCGTATTCAGTTATATTTTGCTGAACGAGTTGAATTTGTCCAAGTGTAAGCGCTTTGTCGTGTTGCGCGCGACTTAATATAAACGAGATTTAATTATGAGCCTGAGCCTCGCCGTCGCTAGCCGCCGCCTCCCGGGTGCGCCCCCATCCCGAACAACTAGATATAACAGTTTTGTTGCAAATAATTATGACATTTTAAACCAGGAACATTAGTTTCCATTAGGTTGAATCTGATACTCAAACTCAAATACCTATTTTTAAACTTCTATTTTATTTATTGATTTATTTAATAAATAAATAATTTCACTATTAACCGGGAGTCGAGTGCGAGCCGCATAATTAATAAAAATAAAATAGTGAAATGTAAATGGAATGCAATGAAACCATTCCGGCTGACTGGTCCCTGGCCGGTGAGGGGCCCGGGCCCCACCTCCGGCCCACTACTGCAGCACAGACCGAGTGCTCCGTTATTATTTTTCAATTGTTCACTAAAAGGAGTGTTATCTTCTATTTGACATTAGCATAATAATTAAATTCAGACGTTTATCGAACAGCCTGCGCTTGCATGATCGTTTGGAAGTGTTCCGACAGCGGTGTCGCTCGGTTACCTGGAAAATTGTACCGCTGCTGTTAGAATTCTCGGTAAATAAGACTCAGTGGGGACGGATGGATACAATGGGAGAAATTCTACTACTCGAAATATTGACTTTTTAAAATTTACAAAAGGGACATTTTTAATTATAGAAATATTTGTACTTACGGGCTACTTGATGAAGAGCTGTAGGTAGGTGACTGGAATGACAAAGTACATTTTAATGTGAAGACTATTGGGGTGACGTTTGTCACACTATGTAGCGAGAATATGGCCAGGTTTATGAAATGAATATGAAAGGAATAAGGCTTCTAAATAGGTTCACAATTCGTCTAGTGTGTTGTATCTAATAGTTGTCCTTATATTGAACTCGCAAGTCTTCTGCGCGTAGCTGCAGGTTGGCGCTGTGTTACGAGTGATTAAGGCAACGTTGATCCGAAGCCGGCAATGAGCCCGCTTGTAATTGAATGAAAACTATTAACTTGAGCTGTACCGCGCCCGCCCCCGCGCAAACAGCTAGCCGCCTGCGGTTCACCCGTGTCTAAGATACCTCCCCTCTAGTTTTCAGCTTATACGGTTTAACCAATCCTGGGTTAAAAGTAGTGTTACTTACAAGTTATTAATAAGTATTAGATATATATATGTCGGAGGGGCGAACATCAGGATGGCACTATTGTCCGACATCAGCTAGGGTAATCGTACAAAGAGATAACTCATTAAACCGACTTCCAAAAACACTAAAAAGCAAAAAAAAAAACTAATTTTAGGTGCATCGGCCTAGAAGTCGGTGCCTAATGGATTTTACTAAGTTAATTTTGCCACCGACTTGTAGGCCGATGCACCTAAAATTAGTTTTTTTTTTGCTTTTTAGTGTTTTTGGAAGTCGGTTTAATTTTTTTTGTAAAAAAGTTTTTTATTTACTGTTTTTCAGTGATACGAATAGTTGTCACTATCCATATAAGTGGAAAGTTCTCATCAATACAAAGAATATAAGCCCAAATACGAGGTATTTTACATAATCAGTTGTCGGGTCCCCTCGACCTTCTCTGGTCTCCATCATCAGGTCAGCTCCAAACCTTCACTGTTGCAAAGGTCTCGTCAATACAAATAATATAAGCTCAAACACGAGGTAGTTTACATGTTCAGTTGTCGAGTTCCCTCGACCCTCTCTGGTCTCCATCATCAGGTCAGCTCCAAACCTTCACTGTTGAATAGTACTTTCAAGCATACACCTGAGTGTCACGTTTTTACACTATGTATGCCTACAACTTTCGAAGGTTGCCCTCGATTTCTCAGGGTTTCCATCATCAGATCCTGACCTGATGACTATGGGACCAATTGGCAGCTATTTCGCGTCGAACAAAAAAGAATCACGCAAATCGGTCTATAAACCTCGGAGTAATCGATGTACATACATAGAAAAAAAAAAAAAAAAAAAACATACCGGCCGAATTGAGAACCTCCTCCTTTTTGGGAAGTCGGTTAAAAAGAACTCTAAACTCAAAAACGTTTATTCAAATTAGTCAGAACAAAAGACAGCCCCCAAAACGCCCGCCCTTCGCCACTTCCTATGTGTTTTGGCTTGGGGAGAAGAAGTGGCGGAACAAACTCCCCAGCAACACATGTCTGTCTGTTAGGTTAGAAGAACCGGGTCCCACCTTTATGGCAGAACTTTTTATGGCATAATCTTATTTTGCATACCAACAGTTGGCATAATCTTCATTTCGCAGAAAATCGTGTGGCATACACTCATTTAGCATACATTAAAAACGCATAATTTTAGCAAGCAGAATCATCTTTAGGCATAAATTTCATATTCATAATACTTAAATAGTAGAAACATCATTTCGCAGAAAGTTGCCAGTCAGTATTTCCTTTTGGCATACATTTCATATAAGTAGTCATTAAAAGGCAGAACTATCATATTTCAGAATGCTTATAGTCAGAATCATCTTTTGGCATAGTTTTGGAATTTTTATTTTCCTGTAAGAAGCATGCAAACAAGCCTGAAGCATGCAAGCAGGCATGCAGCTTGTAAGCAGGCATGCAACATGCAGCAAGCATGGCTTCTGTCACGGCTCCGGCGGTCCCATGCGAGCTTATCGTCGCAGATGGTTTTCACGCTCACCGCCGCAGCTTCGGCTTACTGGCCGGTAGAGCTGGCCAGCCTCAACCGCGTCGGCGAGCGTTAAAACTACCTGCGCCTCAGCTCGCAGGCCGCCTCGCCCCTCCGCGCCTACGCGGTTTTGAATTGCCCTCTAGGGGTAGGGCAAACAAGACTACGTGGAGTCGGTTTTGCAGCGATTCGTTTCTGTTACTAGCTTCAATTTTTAATACAATGTTTTTTAATTGAAGGTTATAAATGGCAATTTGCTAAATAAATTGAATCTAAATAAAATTCTACCATCTTCATAGTACGCCAAATGAGATTGTACCAAATAATAGTTTCTCAAAATATACATTATGCTAACTAAACGAAATAATGCGAAACTCTAACTATGCCAAAAGCAATTATGCGAAATAAAATTCTGCCATCTTAAAAGTATGCAACTGTAAATTCGGGCATATAAATATTCGGTGAAACAATAATTATGCTAAATATTTTTTATGCCTTAAAAACATTCGTTGAAAAAAAATTATGCCAAGTGTGTTATGCCAAATAAAATTCTGCCAGATAGAAGGAACCCGTCTCCGACATATAGAGGTAATTAAAATTTAGCATAAGTACCTAGAAATGTATAAAAATGTACAAACGTTGTTCATTGTTAAGAACAAGAGCGCATCTCCCTATCAAACGTAAAAGTTTGCCGAGTTTAGACTTAAGATACACACATATGTAATTATTAAAATTTAAATAGGTAAAAAGGAATCTATAAAAACAAGCTTTTATTTAAATGCGCTAAAAAGAAAAAAATAAACTTTTACTGTAACTTTACTGTCAACTTATAACGACATTTCAAATCTATACTAATATTATAAAGCTGAAGAGTTTGTTTGTTTGTTTGTTTGAACGTGCTAATCTCAGGAACTACTAGTCCGATTTGAAAATTTCTTTCAGTGTTAGATAGCCCATTTATCGAGGAAGGCTATAGGCTACTTTTTATCCCGGTACGGGAAGTAGTTCCCACGGGATGCGGGTGAAACCGCTGGCAGAAGCTAGTCTATACTAATATTATAAAGCTGAAGAGTTTGTTTGTTTGTTTGTTTGTTTGAACGCGCTAATCTCAGGAACTACTGGTCCGATTTGAAAAATTCTTTCAGTGTTAGATAGCCCATTTATCGAGGAAGGCTATAGGCTACTTTTTATCCCAGCACGGGAAGTAGTTCCCACGGGATGCGGGTGAAACCGCTGGCAGAAGCTAGTAAATAATAATTGTGTCAAATATGTTATAAAAGTAGCTTCACACATAAATCTTTTTATATAGTCCAGGAGTATTATTTTGCAGTCTCGTAAGGTTTATCGTGTATATTATAAAAAATGTCGTGGCGCTTTGCACATGGAGCAACTTAAGTTGAGGAAACTATCAACATTTTAAAAGTTTCTTGTAAAAAGTTGATAGTTGCTATAACGTTTACGTTTGCCGCAATTTTACGGCAATCTGTGAGCAACTTTCATAGCCGAGTTGCTAAATCCACGCAGCGATCAGCGTTCAGTGTGACAGTGGATATCGAAGAAGCAGCACTTGCTCTCATTTTATTACGTCGTCGTCAACGGCGCCAACAAAGACGGAATAATATTTAACAGTTGCTAGTTGCGGCAATTAGGAACTATCTTAGTCATCGATTACAGCAACTGAAAACTGTTGACGGTTACCGGAACTCGAAACTCGAGTTGCTATGTGTGCGCGGTTCAATTGAAATATATGTAAACAGCTAGTTGCCAGTTGCCAGTTGCTCCAATAGTTGCTCCATGTGCAAAGCGCCTATGAGTTGACAGTAAAGTTCATTTGATACCCATATTGTATAGGTACCTTAAAAATAACTAGTCCGCCATCTTGTATATTTAGCCATGTTGGATTTAGGATGACACATAGCTTAACATGCATTGTCATCCAAACTAAACATGTATGCAAAATTTCAGCTCAATCGGTTGAGTGCAATTGCCTTAAAATTGAGTTGTAAAATTCTACCCGAACACACATAGTTACATACATACATACATTGCAAATCTATACTAATATTATAAAGCTGAAGAGTTTGTTTGTTTGTTTGTTTGAACGCGCTAATCTCAGGAACTACTGGTCCGATTTGAAAAATTATTTCAGTCTTAGATAGCCCATTTATCGAGGAAGGCTATAGGCTACTTTTTATCCCGGTACGGGAAGTAGTTCCCACGGGATGCGGGTGAAACCACTGGCAGAAGCTAGATAATATATATAAGCTTGTAAAAAGTAGTGAAAAAATTGCGCTCGATTTGTCAGGGTCTCATCATCAGATCCTGACCAGACGAATATAGGACCTGGGAAGTATACCCTATTAGTCGGTGAACATTTAAAAAAAAACGCTGATCCCGACGAATTGAAACCGGAGGAGGATTTTTTGGGAGGTCAGTTATAAAATATTGTTATCGAGAATATATGTATCACAACATGCAAAAATGTCATACTCCTGACATGAACGTGTCGAAGCCCTGACGGCGGCAGCTATCACTTGCTAAGATGGAATATTAGCTGAACAAGCAGCTCTAGTTGGAACAAGACAAATTCGCGCCGCAACTTATTGGCTGACACGAACACACACACACACACACGTGCGGCTCATGATACCTGAAGTAAGTGGCGTGGCTTGTATTAACTACCGCAACTGTTACACCTTACATAGTGCTGAACGTAGCAACCCGCACCGGCCGGATTGTGCCTAACTTATCATCGTTTCAATATTGGTTTCGATTCATGTCTTACTAAGTAAAATGCTGGTAGGAACTCATTTTGAACTTTGCACACAAAACTTTATTTGAGTAATCCATTGCAATATACCTAAGTAATTCTTTACTCTACAACGCTGTATTGTTTTCGTGATGTTAAAAATCTTAGTAGTTTCCACAAATGTAATTCCTACTTATAGCTGGGGTTTCTGTATACTTGCAACATTGGCTAAACCGGCACAACCGTATGCGCAACAACAATTAACTTGGCGAATAGTGAGCGCCCACGTACCGTGCCGCACAGAGCCGCGCCGCGCCGGAGTGCGGTGAGCGCGTCACGTGCGCGCGCCTTATTTAATTCCTAATGCTCGGAAGTTGAAGCGGCACGTGCCGGACCAGCACAACTTCACCGGCACGCAGACTCACTGCTTCCAACACATTGCACAGTTTCATAGCTAGCAGCAAATGTCACACTTACACGAGAAGAGCAAAGTGCTCTGAATGCAACTATGTTCATACTCTTCTAAATGCAGATTAGCAGCGTTTACTAGGAACAACTGAACCCACGTCAGGTACGATAGGATTGAGATTTAAGGCGTTTATGTCATAAACATTATAAATGCTTATCTTAGAAGTTGTTTTGATACCTAAAAATCGCAGATTTCAAAAAATCTAAGGTCGGTAATAATCTCGTGGTTGCTATCTTCATAGTGTTGTGGTAGTCATTAATCATTTGGATTCATAACTCGTGACTCATCAATTCCTGTTGAATCATATTGTATACTTTGATAAATGGGCTATCTAACACCGAAAGAATTGTTCAAATCGGACCAGTAGTTCCTGAGATTAGCGCGTTCAAACAAACAAACTCTTCAGCTTTATAATATTAGTATAGATTACCATGGAACATATCGCGGTAGATTTGCCGGCTATCCTCATTTGTTTCAGTTGGCATTGTTTTCGACGCGCTAATAAATCGATCGGAACAGCTGATGACTTATACTGGTAACCATTATTCGATTTATTAATCTACGTGCGGATTTGATGTCCACCGCACCTAGAGTAATAAATTTAGATAAAGCCTAAATTATGTCACAGTCGACTTAATTATACAACTCCGATCTATTCAGACAATGTTTGAATCCTCTCAATTCATCGATGAAGCGAACAGCGCCGCTGCATGTTCATCGATCTCGTGAGCCATCGAGCTGGTGGTGTGTAGCAAATGTTCACCTAGTAACATTATTTTGTTTACGTGCCAGACACATAAAGCTTTATATTCGATTTCAACGTACGTCTCGTGAATTAATGTTTCGAGTACAGAGAAGTTATTCGGTTTATATCAGCAATCAAACCGTATTGTCTACCGTCTGTACTATTTCGGTGTCTCCGAGAGCTACATAAACTCGCCGAGCCCATAAACAATGTTATAACACCACAGATAATGACCCAAACCAACACTCAACTCCTAACAATCATGGCGCTCGCACGCACACAAACGCTGAAGTTATCCATACAAACTCTAAAGGAAGTGAGTAGGATACCCGAGTGTCCCGGTATTCGTGTTCCCTGTAAGGCCGGGTGTGCGAGTGTGTGCGTGTCGGGGGCGACATGCTCTCTGTGGGCGCTCACAATGGCACAGTCGACACTATTATATTCTTTCTCGTTTCATCTGAAATGAATCGCGCTCTCGGCGTGTAATTAATTGCACTCCAAGTTAACGCGCGCAGAGAAGCGACGGATCACTCCGTGTAATGAGAAGAATTCTTCCACAAGCTCGTATTTACATTTGGAGATTACATTCCAGTGTCTGGGCTTTGTGAGCTCTGCTCTCGTACTTGTGACTAGATATTATTACAGAACGAGTTCACTCAACCAAGCAAGATACATAATACATACTTATATAACGTCGTCACCATATCAGGCACTTGCCGTCTCCTGCTGAACATCGGTCTTCCCCGACGCTGCCGGAAACCAACTATTCATAAATAACTTGCTGTAATTACATATTTTTTGTGTAAGAGAACAAATCATAAAGTCTGCACACAACAACACATTGTGGACATCCTTCTTACTGGACTACTCCAAATGCTGACAACTACGATACCGCTATTATACTCACTTCAAATACTGACATGGTGAGGATTGTATATTTATATCTACTTTGAATAAACATAACATGTGTGAGATAAATATCTAGAGTAGAAAGTGTGCAGAATTCATATCCGAATAGCGGTACTCGCGTAAGTACTTATGTGTGAAGCGTGTTTATTGTTACTTATTCATCTTTTATTTGGGATATCAAACAGGAATACAAACAGGAGTGTATTTGTTAAGTTCGAACAATCGTATTTATTATATACAATTCTGTTCAGAAACATTGCTCCGAAAAACAGTCTACTAGATTCTATAGTCAACAGTTTGTAAGCAGCATATGTGAACGTTGGTTGTGATAACATATGTAATGCAAAGTCAGTAGTTTTTTTGCATAGCCACAAAACAATTATATATTGCGACAGTAAATATGAAACAGATCCCAAGCTGTATACTTTGATCTAGAGATATTTTTTATTTCATTTTGTGTAGAATTAATTCGGCGTATGTTTGGGATGACGGCGCGCAATAGTGTGCGTGGCTCGGGATAAAACGTGAAGTTTATTAGGAGTGCCAGTTAATCCAGTCGGCTGCTCCGAACTTGTTTAGTTTACCGTTAGAGTCGCCGCACAACTTTGTTAGAGACGCCACACACTACCAGCCGAAACGATGTCACCAAGTTATTTGCTTAACAGCACAATTACGCCTGTAGAGACTATCTCGCTTCCGAAGTCATTGTCGAGTTACAGAAGTAAATATCAAAAACCGCCCACGCTCAATGTAGAGTTCCGTTGTTTCTCGAGTATAGCCCATACTTATCCCGACCCCATCAACTGAGACTCTAAATCTGTACCTACATATTGGTACAAATTTCAGCTCTCTTATGCAAACGATCACTGACATTAACCGCGGAAGGACGGACGGACAGACAGACATGGCGAAACTATAAGGGTTCCTAGTTTACTACAGAACCCTAATATTAAAAGGAAGCCCTCCCGTGTATCAGTATCGTGTATCGATGAGGTGTGTGTGTGCGTGTGTGTGTGTATAAGGGTCGCTGGCGGATGATGTAGTTAAGAGTTGGGTAGCTCCGGTGCTTTCGTGTACGTGTTCCATCTGTTTGTGTTGTTAAGTTCCGGATTAGCAGGTAAGTACTCGCCGACTGTTCACATGCGTTCCTCTGTGTGTACACGAGTGGATACGTGTGCAGCTCGACCACATCATCATCAATGATGAAATTGCCAAGAGCGGTAGAAATGTTCTTATACCTTCATGAAAACTATATAAAAATGTACTTCTACTTTAAACTATATAAAAATGTACTTCTACTTTAAACTATATAAAAATGTACTTTTTATGTACCGTGCACTTTGAAGCTATGCGTTATCTCAAAAATGCTTTGCTTTATCGAAGTGTAAAGAATCCGACATAAAAGAGCAGGCGCCGCCCGGTGTTCACCTCATGCACACTTGTGAAGTAGCTGTGCACTCAGTCGTAACTATGCGGTTACCCCCAAACTGCTTACACGAATATAACGATAAAATGGAAACTATACAGGTATGACAAAATGCTGGGACACTCAGGACTGGATGTGCTGTTAATACATATAATGACGTGTAGCGTCTTCAAGCGAGAGCATACGGATTACATATTATACAACTACACTCTTTTGCAAAAAAAGCGGGCACCTACTTATGCGAAATCTTTATTCTAAATTTGAATTTTGGAGAAATGCTAAGAAACTGGTTAAACCTTGCTTGGGTCTAATTCCTGGTAGAAAGTTCGTCGGCGTTTTGAAAAGTTTTTGACCTGATTTTCAGAAAACTGATAATGCAGTTTAAATGAATGGTAAATGAACCTTTCTTGTACATCAAAACATTTTTTAAGAACTATGCGTATTTGATAAAATTTTCACCTGCTCTAAATGGTCTATAATGATGGTTTATGGCAATGTTAAGAGTTTCGGTATTTTTGTGTAAAGCCTTTTATTGTTTAGATATTGTACCCACGCGGTTCAAAATATCCCTTTCTCATAAATAAACACAATTTAGAGGAGTCTCAGTACTTTGGGCTGCGACAAAACCAATTTAAGGTTAGCAGTGCAGATCACAACTCGTCTCCTATCATTTAAATATTCCTTACTAATAAATCATGTTTATTTATTAGTAAGGAATATTTAAAACCACCTGGGTACGATATCTAAACAATCGAACGCTTTACACAAAAATACCGAAACTCTTAACATTGAAATCGTTCATCAGTGTGTACCATTTAGAGCAGGTGAAAATTTAATCAAATATCCATAGTTTTTAAAAACTGTTTTAACGTAACAGAAAGGTACATTAATCAGTTTTCTGAAAATCAGGTAAAAAACTTTTCAAAACGCCGACGAACTTTCTACCAGGAATTAGTCCCAAGCATTTCTCCAAAATTTAAATTTAGAATACACTCTCACGCATTCCTGGATAACCCTTTTGATGCTAGTGACGTCCTACAGTTATTAAAACCCTTTCAAAAGTATGTAAAGTCCTTAAAACCAAAATTTCGCATAGCTTTTTTTGCAAAAGAGTTTGTTATAAATATTATACATACGGATTACACTAACTACATGACATAACTATTATAGTAATCTGTGACATTACCGGAACCAGTTGGCGGCGCGCGCGCACCCGGCCCGCGCGCCGAGCGGTACATCACTTACGTTGAGTAATGTGCTGCCTCGCGACTGCACGTCGCTTTATTGGCCACTTCTGCCGCACTTCACAACCAGACAGTTTTATTTCCCCGACATTGTACAGCCTTATCGCTACTTCAGACTGTTATGCATGTGTACGATACGTTATGCAGACAACTGTTCCACTTCTCGGACATTGAGAGTATGCCAAACACAATTATAATAATCTCTGTAATGTGTGCCTACGTATGGTAGAGTAGATCCCATATAATTGTACACATAAGAGTATATTGATTGAATGCATCGCTTGTATTGGTTTTAATATCGTAATGGAAATGAATATCCGTCGTAGAACACAACAAAGAGTCAATACCGCGCTCGGACCGGATCGCGGCCAGCCGCCGGACGTCGGCCGGACATCGGCCGGACACCGGTCGCAGCGCGAGTACACACCCACTGTCCAACAACCAGTGCTTTGTTACTTGTTGTGGTTTCTATCATCACTAACGAACTCTCCGACGTGACATCTCTTGTAAGGAAGCACAATCACTTCTGTAAAGCGAGAGTACCTATTAACTCTCCGACGTGACATCTCTTGTAGGGAAGCACAATCACTTCTGTAAAGCGAGAGTACCTATTAACTCTCCGACGTGACATCTCTTGTAAGGAAGCACAATCACTTCTGTAAAGCGAGAGTACCTATTAACTCTCCGACGTGACATCTCTTGTAAGGAAGCACAATCACTTCTGTAAAGCGAGAGTACCTATTAACTCTCCGACGTGACATCTCTTGTAAGGAAGCACAATCACTTCTGTAAAGCGAGAGTACCTATTAACTCTCCGACGTGACATCTCTTGTAAGGAAGCACAATCACTTCTGTAAAGCGAGAGTACCTATTAACTCTCCGACGTGACATCTCTTGTAAGGAAGCACAATCACTTCTGTAAAGCGAGAGTACCTATTAACTCTCCGACGTGACATCTCTTGTAAGGAAGCACAATCACTTCTGTAAAGCGAGAGTACCTATTAACTCTCCGACGTGACATCTCTTGTAGGGAAGCACAATCACTTCTGTAAAGCGAGAGTACCTATTAACTCTCCGACGTGACATCTCTTGTAGGGAAGCACAATCACTTCTGTAAAGCGAGAGTACCTATTAACTCTCCGACGTGACATCTCTTGTAAGGAAGCACAATCACTTCTGTAAAGCGAGAGTACCTATTAACTCTCCGACGTGACATCTCTTGTAAGGAAGCACAATCACTTCTGTAAAGCGAGAGTACCTATTAACTCTCCGACGTGACATCTCTTGTAAGGAAGCACAATCACTTCTGTAAAGCGAGAGTACCTATTAACTCTCCGACGTGACATCTCTTGTAAGGAAGCACAATCACTTCTGTAAAGCGAGAGTACCTATTAACCTAACATCAAAACCAATATGGTGCTGAACAAATGTTATACATAATATTTTCTTTGCAATATGTGTAGTACCTAGCCCAGAAATGTATTTCATTATGTTTGCCTTATTCTTTTATTATTTCAAACAGGAAATATGGCTTACTATTTCAAGCAGAAATAACGCTGGAGTCTAGAGCACATTTTTTTACTAAAATTTAAAGCTCTAAAATCGCCGAATCCACTGAATACACGCAGCAGGCAGCTACGCAGTAGACTTCAACGCTATCACTTACTTTAACATAATAACACGATAACAATATGTCTAGAATTAATTACGACGTAGTGGTGTGTTTTCTGAAACAATTAGCGCTCACGGCTGGCAGTCAGCTAATTAGATGCCTCTCTTTGTGCTCATTACTTTAATGGCGCCAAGATTAATTACAGTAAAACGCGTCGCTAGGAAACTGGCCTCAGGTCTAGCACAATATACGCGTTATTAATAACATGTACATAAATGGCGGCGACCCGAGACTATCCCGTGAATGTGGAGAGCAGTTTGCTTTTAGCATAGACAGTTTCAACATTCTGTGTGAGCGCAGTATGCATAAAGTAAATAACGTAAGCGTGGTCCCGGTGCCGGTGACGTCACGCGGGCCCTCGCGACCTGTTGTCACGCCCCGAGGCTCACATTGTATGAAGCTCAGAGTTCAATTTCACTAATTGAATGCGCGTGTGAGTGTCACCCCGAGTGCACACACCGGTGGTGTCGCGCCTGTTAACAATTCACTCGCCAGAGGGCGCCGCTCCAAAGGTGACATTTTTCCGAGCAATTAGCTAATGGTGGTGACTACAGACGACCCACAGTACGCGGGCGGCGATGAGCGACTTGCAGCGGGTGATGCCTAGAAGACATCGAGGTAAGTACTTTCCTTTTTAGATTAATATCAGATACCTATATTACCGCCCGCACCTTGTATTGTATTTTTTATAATATTTTAGATTGAACGGGGTGACGGGTTACTGGTGAACTTATTAAAGCAAATGACTGGAGATGTCCGTCCGTGGCGCACAGACGCATGCCAATTTGATTAGTGTTTGTGTTGCGGCGCGGCGTAGCGTGGCGTGGCGTGAGCGCAGCCGCGGGCTCCGGCTGATGTGAGTCACATGCACGGCTCAAACCTCCACAGACACTACAGGCTACAGTCATTACGAGGCATGCACTATATGTTCATCGCTACTTGATCCTATTTGATTATTCAGCGCGACGGGGCATTTATAGATAGGTTTGAGTGTCCGCTGTGAGTGCGGCGCCCGATTCAATGCTTTATAATTGAGAGCGACTTCCCGCGCACAACTCGCTCAGCGCTTCATTCTTTAATCTTAATAATGCGCCCGACAGTGTCTCGCGCCGCGGCCCCGCCCGCGCACCTGACTGTGTCTGACTGTCTGTCACACACCCTACCGTGTACCAGCGAGTGAACAAAGACGAACACTTTATTATGGCATTGAGATGACACTGCTCTCTCATATAGTATTTACGTTAAATTGTAAATATTATTATTCATGTAGATATTAATATTATAATAATCCTGTCTCATAAATTATTATCCTGAATATTGTAGTGGTTGCCAAACGACAGTCACAAGATAACGCAGTAATTACATTTGATATGCTTACATAGATTACAATAATGATGTGATCTCAACGTCACGATTGCATTATGTACTACATAGTACTGATGTGACGGCCGCGACCGCACTCACTCGCGCTAACATACTCGTAGCAACAGTATTTACTTCACGATATCGCTGTACACGACCGGCTAATATAACGCTTAGAATATACAGACGTTATATCAACCGGCAATGTATTGCGAGAGACACTGCATTCAATCTCAACAGCCAGTATGCAATATCGACAAGCGATTACCCGGCGAGGCGGCGGCGCAAGTCACGAGCGATCCGTGAGCGACGTCACTTTGTACGTCAACTCATATGCAGCTCTTGGATTGCCGAGCTTTTGTACACACTGCTTGATCGCTTCCATGCATTAGTCAGTTTAATTCGCTTTTATAGATCAAATATCTAAAATATAATACGAAAATAGTTTCATCTAGGATGTGAAAAAACATTGAGGCTTCTCAAAGTCAAAAACTTTTGATTGCAAATGGGCCTATGAAACTCTTTCGAAACGTCAAACTAGTTTCATTGACAACAATTCCACGCCTTGTATAATATGAAAATAATGAAAGTATTTTAACAAATTATTTAACAATTAGGTACCTCATAGCGAATAATAAAGAAAACAAGCGTAATATAAAGGAAATCGTTGTATTCAGCAGCATAAAGCGTATGAAATGAAATGAAATGATTTATTTGCTATGAATGTAGGTACAAAAATATGGTGTTAAGTGAAAGTAGAGTCCAATAAATTCTACCATGAGGCATGCAAAAATTTATAAAATATAATTTAAAAAAAAATGCAATTATTTATCTTTTATCAAATTGTGTTAAAATATAGTCCAAAATGTTCAATTTGTAGTTCAAGTAATACAATGTCAATAAAAAAAAATTAAAAAAAAACGATGGTACAATGTCAATAATAAAATAATACAATAAAAATCAAAAAAAACAATGGTAAGATTAAAATAAACAACATGAATAATATAAATGGTAAAAATTGGGAGTCCCGAAGAAATTATTTTTTTATAAATAATCATATACATTATATGTTAAGCATAAGCTGGTGTTACGCTAGATTCTCGCCATGCTGGTCCCGACACAGGCACGCGCGCGCTCGCCTCGCGCCGCACGGGCAGAGGCCGCCGCACACACGCCAAACACAATAAGTCATTTAGAAACTGCTCCCTAAACATATTGCATGATACTGGCCGCACCACCGGTCTACTCAAAACGCTGCGAATATTGCACCAAACAAGCCCTAAAACACTCGCCAAGACTAGGCTTGGGTCTCTTTACTAGGTACTCGTGAATTTACTCATATAATACTTGAACACTAACACATTTAACAAAATACTTGTTTCAAGCATGCATACGATTTTGTCGATTAAAAGAATAATAATATGTATTTCACTCATCACATCCACAAGAATTACACTGCGTAGACTAGAGCAATAAAACACCAATCCCACTACTACGATACTACGCACAGGCTACGAGTGCTACGACTCGTAGCACGTAGCACTAAGTTTCGTAGTCCTTAACAGTTTATATTAGTAACGGGTTTTAAAGTCTTCGACATGCAAGGAATTTAAAAATATTTATTCAGAGATGTTGGTTGATTTTTCTGGAAAGCCCGTTCTTATAAACTTTACCTAAATAAAAAGCTGAGTAGCTATACTTTCATGTCAATATACAGCTGATGTGAAAGTAAAGCGCCTCGTATTTTTTATTTTCATCAAATATTGTGTAGCCCTTTCAGAAGCTCTGGAGACGAAGACGGATACAATTAAATACTTTGCCGTCAGGACTAGCACAGTAGTTAACTATGCGATATGCAGCTCCGGACAATTTAATAACCGTGTCTCTAGAGGAGCGATGCGATACAGATCTCGGCCAATTAACGCGTTGTCGTCCGGCGGGATTGCACGAGAGGCCGAGTGCGGCGCTCTCAAACATCACAGTACACAGTACACTGTGCAGTGTGCAGTGCAAACACCGAATAAACCGATCAGCGTCCGTCGGGTCGAGCCGCGCACGAGCGTCGAGCGGGGGGCGCCGGGCGCCGCACAAACATGAGTTATCCAATATCAATTCATGTTTGTCATTTACACTGGATCTACAAAACAAGAATTGTCCACACACTACTGACGCCGTTACATCAACTCAACATTTAGACCAGTTTGTCACTTTGTGTATATGTGTGAGTGTCCACAAGATGCGGGCGGTGGCGGTCTGCGCTGTAGATAACTTCGGTCGTTCGCACGACTGATAACAGAGTTCAAAAAAATCATTTCTATTAAACTAAACTATTAACAATAGTTTTCATGTATAAAATTACAAGCTCTTTCCCTCGCCTATTATGGAATTGATATTAAACACCAGAAAATTTCATACTTCTATACAATAACACTACTGAGACTGGAATAAGTACTAATTAAACCTTACAGGGCGCTACTTCACACAAAAAGCGCCATTAATTGGTCGCACTTGAACATTACGACCGTGCATATTGTAACACGTACCACCTTGCTCACTCAACATTGCTTTTAATAGATTTTTGTTACTAAAGAAAAACCCGTTAATGTAATACATTATAGGCTATTATATAATTAATGTAATATACTATAGGGTGAGATGTTATTGTTTGTCTGATCGAATAGGCTCCGGATCTACCGAACCGATATGAATATTGCTTTCACTTTCACTGCGCTGAACATGGACAATTTTTCAGCCGAACAAAACAGTAAAGTATCAGGCCAGCATAAGCTATTTGAATACAAACTAATCTAATCACACTCTAACAACAATCTAAGCATAACTTGACCTGAGTTCAGACGAGTGAACGTTCACTCCAATGAACGTTCACTCCAATGAACGTTCCACTTTTATTTCACTGCAAGTTCACAAGATTAGCCTCGAAAGACAAGAAATTTAACTGGTCACTTCATATTAGTACGTGATCGCGCAGGTCACCTGAAGAAGTTGTCAACTGCTTAGCCGGCTTTCCTGTGGAGTGCTTTATAAAAATAGTTTTCTCACCATCCATCCTCCGAGCCTTTTTTCGGTCGGTTCGACTTCCAGTCTAACCGGATGTAGCTGAGTACCAGCACTTTACAATGAGCGACTATCCCTTGGTAACCAACCCAATATCCCTTGGTAAGAGTTTTGAGTTAGAGTTTAATAGTTTTCTCAGCAAGATAGTATAAAGAACATGAAGTAGATGCCTCGGTACTTAGCATACTCGTTATAAGCTCGGCAAAACGCGGTGTTAATGCTGGAACATCTTAGCGAGGCTCGACACAAAAGCCAATAATAGTTCACTTAACGTAAGTCATTGCAAGCCAGACCTTTTAATATTTATTTCCGTGGACACAGGTTGGACCGTTTTCTCGTACATAATCATTCAGCGGGTTAAACGTTGATTCGTCGATGAGCGATGCGCTCGCTGCGAGTCGCTGCGGGTCGTGTTTATTATGTTGTTCGCCTCGCTTTGTGTGGCGCGAATGGCTAATGAAAACTTGTACAAACAATATTTTACAATACAAAAGTATTTTCACGATGTAAATAATGGGTGCCCCCTTTATGGCAGAACTTTTTATGGCATAATCTTATTTTGCATACCAACAGTTGGCATAATCTTCATTTCGCAGAAAATCGTGTGGCATACACTCATTTCGCATAATTTAAAAACGCATAATTTTGGCAAGCAGAATCATCTTTAGGCATAAATTTCAAATTCATAATACTTAAATAGTAGAAACATCATTTAGCAGAAAGTTGCCAGTCAGTATTTCCTTTTGGCATACATTTCGTATAGTCATCAAAAGGCAGAACTATCATATTTCAGAAAGTTCATAGTCAGAATCATCTTTTGGTATACATTTTATTACCCACGACGGAACGGAGCAGGTATATGCGTTTAGGGTGAGAGATGTGCGTTTGTGTGTTTGTGTGTTTGTGTGTGCGTTTGTGCAAAGTAATGTTCCCACATATCTTCTTAACTAATGATCTGATTTTGATGCGGTTTTCAATAAAGGGTTTGTGTTTGATGAGTTCATGTTCTTAGACAGGTGTCATGGCTGTAACTCACTGGGGGGCGCCACAATATTAGTCCAAACAGCAAAGGAATGTTCCCACCTACCTTCTAAGCTAATGATCCGATTTTGATGCGGTTTTCAATAACGTTTTTGTGTTCCATGAGTTCATGTTCTTAGATAGGTGTCATGGCTGTAACTCACTAGGGGGCGCCACAACATTAGTGCAAAAGAGCAAAGTAATGTTCCCACCTACCTTCTAAACTAATGATCCGATTTTGATGCGGTTTTCAATAACAGTTTTGTGTTCGATGAGTTCATGTTCTTAGATAGGTGTCATGGCTATTAATCACTAGGGGGCGCCACAATATTAGTGCCAAACAATGTTACAATATAATCAAAACGTCCGATTACAATTCTGTTTTCATCAGCAATGTGTACGTGCATGTTTCCAAATAATAAAAATTACGCCTGTAACTCACTAGAGGGCGCTACAATATCGGTGCAAAATAATATTGCAATAACATATTATATAGACTATAATTCGTATATGTTCTCTAAAAAGTCTGAAATAAAATTAAGCAAAATTAAAAATTTTGAAAAAACCCCCGACGGTAAAAATCTTATTGAAAAATAATAAAATAACTCAAAACCCCCGACTTAACCCAATTATATAGGAATAACCGTCGGGGGCTGCCTTTTCTATATGAAATTTCAACAATTAATTGAGTGTATTTTATGTCATCGTTAAACATCTACAATTCTTCAATAATTGTATTCACGACACTAGAATCCTTTAGCTGGTTTAATGGCAGCTCCCGACGGATATTCCTATATAATTGGGTTAAGTCGGGGGTTTTGAGTTATTTTATTATTTTTCAATAAGATTTTTACCGTCGGGGGTTTTTTTATATAATTTACAAATGTACACGATTATGATTTTTTCGATTTTTAATGGACCTGTAGCGACATGGAATACAACTTTTGGTATGCAACCTTCCTGAAGAAAATGGAAGAAAGAAAGTAAAGGTGTTCATGCACCACTCGGTACTACTGAACCACTTCACTACTGGAAGACTCAATAAAACACTTTGTGTCTATGAGAGTACATGATTTATTTTTGGCAGTCAAAGGTCTTATATAACGAGCGGAGAATCTTAACACCGCGATACAAAAACATGACGTAATTGCACAGCTCCATCTATGGTGTAGCGAGGGAAACAATGCACTACGTGGCGGTGCGTTAACTATATTTTACTTTAACGCCATCTATACTTTGGCATATGAACTAGTTACGTGGTTGACGTTTACAACTAAACATCCCGCCCACCATGGACAGATTGTCCATAACATAAATTGTTACAAACAAAACAAATTGAGTAACATAAAAAATTAAACAATTGTGACAAAGTTTACAAGCAGCCCACCGTGAAACGAGTGGATCCAAAAACATTATGCAATTGCTTACAACTCAAGATTTTGTTACAATGATAATTCGAACGTGGACTGTAATATAAATTAACAAAATCAATAAATTCTTATACATTACACAATTTTAACATCAACTAAATTATGCAATAACAAAAACATGACATTAAATGAAATGTATCAAAACCCTTTGACATAAAATTAAACAAAGATAATCAAAGAATAAACAAAAGATATACACAACACAAAATTATACACAATACAGACACAAGATTTACACATTATTTAAGTGGTAATAGGAAGAACAATTAACCTTGACACAGGTCTCTTAATAATTGTGCCCTTACAGCGTAGTGACACTACTCGTGTGACCTTGTCCGAGCCAGGATGCTTTTCTAGAATTAACCCGTGAAGCCATCTCGCGGGAGGCAAATCATCCTCCATTACTAACACTACATCACCTAATTTTGGTTCTACTGTGTGATGAGTCCATTTGTTTCTCTGATGGAACTGAACGAGATACTCCCGGGACCACTTGTGCCAGAAATCTTGAACCAAACGCTGTGTCAATTGCCATCTTCGTAAATTACCTATGTTTGACATTTCGAAGTTCGATTCTGGTGCAAGTAGCAGCGGTTCTCCTACCAAAAAATGTCCCGGAGTGAGAGGACATGGGTCTTCTGGATTACTACTTATAGCAGAAATTGGTCTGGAGTTGAGGCAAGCTTCAATCTGGGCTAGCATTGTTGACATCTCCTCAAATGTAAGAGTGTTGTTTCCGACAACTCTTTTGAGGTGATGTTTGCAGGACTTCACCCCTGCCTCCCAAAGTCCCCCAAAGTTAGGCGAATGAGGTGGGATGAAGTGCCAGGTCGTTCCGTTGGTTGCCAACCATTCAGAAATGTCAGCCTTCACACCCGATCGTTCGTGAATGAATAACGATTTTAATTCCTTATTAGCTCCGACAAAAGTAGTACCATTATCGCTCCACATTTCCTGGCAATGACCTCTCCTAGCAGTAAACCGCTTAAAGGCAGCTAAAAAGGCCTGTGAGGTCATGTCGCTCACAACTTCTAAATGTATGGCCCGAGTGGCCATGCATATGAATAAACAAATATAGCCCTTGGTGGCATGGTGACCACGACCTTTAGCTGACCTAATACTAATGGGTCCTGCATAGTCAACACCACTTTTAAGGAAAGGTCGACTAGCGTTGACTCTAGCTGAAGGCAATGACCCCATCATTGGAGCTACAGGCCGAGCAGAATATCGCATGCACTTCACACATTTGCGAACATATTGCCTAACAACTCCCTTTGCATTAATGATCCAGTATTTGGATCTCAAATAATTTAAAACTAACTGAGGACCGCCATGCAATGTGCGCTCATGAGCGTCAGCAATCAAAAGATTGGTTAAATGCGAATTATGAGGAATAATAAGAGGATGCTTAGTGTCTTCGTGAAGATTGGCTTTATGAAGTCTGCCGCCAACTCTTAGAAGCTGATCTTTATCTAAATAAGGACTGAGTGAGTTGAGTACTCCTGCCTTATCTAATTTTCCCTTTGCTGTCAACGTTTCAATTTCTGCTTTGAAATGATTTTGTTGACATAACCTTATGCAAGTAAATAATGCCTCATTAATTTCAGTGTGTGTCAAAAACTTATTCAATTTAATAGGATTATTTTTGTTCTTAAAATTTAAAAATCTTTTACAGTAGGCGATTACTCTGGTAAGTTTCCTCAAACTCGAATATTTTTCTACAATAGGATCCCTATCTGTTTCCTTTGTTACCACATTGCATGCTAGTACCCCCTTCTCCTCTAAGTTGGTTTCTTTGATCAACCTTCTGTTGTAGTTGATTTCTGCCCTTTGTAGCCAACTAGGTCCCTGCGTCCACAGTACTAACTCTGCGCACTCTGAAGGATTCACGCCGCGCGAGGCGCAATCGGCGGGATTATCTTTGGACTGAACGTGCGACCATTGATTACTGTCCATAAATGTAAGTATGTCGGACACTCTATTTGCAACAAAGGTTTTCCAGCGACTGGGATGGCTGCTTAACCAGGCGAGCACCACTGTTGAGTCAGTCCATGCATGCACGTTTTCCTTACATACGCCCAAAGTGTCTGACACTTCCCGCAGGAGTTTTGAAAGAAGCACTGCACCACATAACTCCAAACGAGGTATGGATACTTGTTTGACAGGGGCCACCTTGGTCTTTGAGGCTACAAGACTAACTTGCACATGCCCATCAGAATCAACGCACCGAGTGTAAACTACTGCTGCATAAGCGATATTAGAGGCGTCAGAAAATCCATGCAACTCTAAAAGGACGTCACTTTTACTTGTACGGATCCAACGCGGTAATTTAAACTCTTGCACATGGTAAAGGTTGTTTCTAAACGTGATCCATTCCTTTAAGAGCTGATCAGGAAGTTCATCGTCCCATTCAATTCCTGCTAACCACAGACGCTGAATAAACACCTTGGCTGTGATGACAACAGGTGCCAACCAACCGAGAGGATCAAATAAACGAGCGATATCTGACACTACCTTGCGTTTAGTCACGGGAGCTTCAAGCGGAGGAAGATTCACAGTATATTTGAAAGTGTCAGTTAGTCTATCCCAAGTGAGACCTAAGATTTTCATAACTGCATCTGATTTTAATTCTAAATTTTCAGTTAGTGGTCCATCCTTTATTTTATTATGCAAATCAACGTTACTGCTGGACCACTTCTGAAGCTGGAAGCCTCCGCGACTCAACAACTCATTCATTTGTTGATGTATCTGTTGACCCTCATCAATAGATTCACAGCCCGATAAAAAGTCGTCTACATAGAAATCCTTAATAATTCGATCGCCTATCATGCTATAATTGCTCCCTTCATCATGAGAAAGCTGCTGTAGTGTACGGACGGCCAGGTAAGGAGCGGAAGCTGTACCAAATGTGACACGCACGAGTCGAAAATGTTCCAACTCTGCATCTGGTTTATCACGCCACAGGAAGCGTTGGTAATCGGCATCCTCTTTACTTACCCTAATCTGGCGGTACATTTTGACTATGTCCGCAACTAAACTAATCGGATGGCGGCGCCATCGCATAATAACTTGACGCAAATCAGGTTGTAGGGTTGGGCCCACCATTAATTCCTTATTTAAGGATACACCATTATGGCCAGAACATGAAGCGTCAAAGACAACCCTAACCTTGGTGGTGACCTTGTCGTCACGCACCACTGCGTGATGTGGCAGGTAGAACGCATCAGCATCTAATTCCGCCGGTGGGACAACTTCAGCATGTCCCAACTGAATATACTCATTGATAACAGCCCTATACTGTTCCCTAAGTTCTGGTTCCTTAACTAATCTTCTCTCTAGGTGGATAAAACGTCTGCGAGCAATGACCTCGGATGACCCTCCAAGTGAGCATTTGGGGTGTTCAATTTTGAATGGCAATTTTACAATATACCGCCCGGTTGCATCACGTTTGGTGGTTTTAGAGAAGAAATCTTCGCACTTCAGTTCTTCCTCGTTCAAAATACGTTGAACTGAAGGCTCCGATTCCAACTCCCAAAACTTGCGCATGAGGTCATTGACATCTGCTGACTGTACTACTGTATGATAACATACAGGCCTAGAGACAGCTGAGGATTGGATTTCGCCTGAGACGATCCATCCAAGTTTGGTCTTCTGTGCGACTGGACTTCCAGGCGGACCCTTGACCAAACCTTCTAAAAGAACTTCTCCGACCACTTGTGCACCTAATAGCAAATCAATCTTTCCTGGTGTGTGGAATGAAGGATCTGCTAATTGCAAATTTGAAAGCGACGGAGGAACTTGTATAATCTTCCTTTCAGGAAGATTTGTGGTGAGTTTATTCATAACATATGCACTGACATATGAACAATAGTTCGGATCTAGACGAGACTGTAATTTGAATGTCACCATTGACCTAGAGGGGACTGAACTTCCCTCGTCATCGCCTAATCTATGTATGCCAGTTTGAGTGGGTACCTTGTGCAACCCAAGAAACTGTACTGCGGCTTCGGTAATTAGTGATACCTGAGAGCCCTGATCTAACAAGGCTCTAAAAGTCTGCACAGTACCGGTTCTATCGGATTCAACTTGGACCAGGGCTGTTGCCAGCAATCCGAGACTGTGGTCCAGTTGACCTAAACAACAAATGGGTTTCGACTCGTTGGTACCCTCCCCACTTGGGGCTGTAGATGTGACGACCGCAGCTGTCACAACCTTGTCTTCTGCTAACCTATTGTTAGAATCAGAGAAACCTACAGTAGCGTCTAAGTGAAGCAGTGAGTGGTGCTTTTTCTTACAAATTTTACATTTGGTTTTTTGTCGGCAATTATAGACAGAGTGATTTTTACCTAGACAATTGAAGCATAAGTTGCTGACTCGGACGAGGTCACGACGTTCATTGCAATTCTTTTTTGTAAACTCTTTACAGTTTAACAATTTGTGATCTCCAGAACAAACGACACATTGTTGGGTTGTAACATTAAATGATTTTACAATTTGAGGTTTGCTAGACTTATTGGTTTTTGGATCTAAATATTCTAATGATCTGAACCTGGATTCAAGGAATGTTTTGAATTCGTGAAATGTTGGTAAATCATCTAATGCACTAACTTTCGTTTCCCACAATTTACGAGATTCACAATCTAACTTTTCACTAACTATATAAATTACAATGGCGTCCCAAGAATGAATGTCTATGTCTAAGTTCTGCAACCCTTGCAAACAATCTACGGTATTGTCCAGTAATGACTTAATATTGGATGCTGTTTCTTTAGTTATATTTGGTTGCGTCATAAATCTTTTTAACATGCAATTGGCAAGAAATCGTTTGTTATCATATCGTTTGACTAAAATTGACCAACACTCTTCATAATTCGAAGCGGTTACCGGGGTATGGCGCAGTAGTTGCTCTGCTTCCCCAGTTAAATGACCTTTCAAATAATGAAGTTTTTGAACATCATCCAGGGCTTCATTTTTATGTATTAACGATAAAAATAAATCCCTGAACGAAGCCCACTCAGTGTATAGCCCCGAAAATGTTGGCAGTGTGATTTTAGGTAATCTAATATTTGACATGACCTTTGAACTTGAATTTGAACTGTTATTACAACTAGATGTGCCTTGAAATTTAACTATGTGTTCTTTTAATTGAGACTTGTAAGTAAAATATAATTCTTCTATGGTATCGTATACCTCTTTGGTAAAGTAAGTATTGCTAGCTATATCTGACTCTGTTGCTTGTATCAAAATACTTTTGTGTGTTTGATTGAAGTCCTTCCATTGACTTTCTAATGACTCTAACCGAGTTGTTACATAAGTTGGGGTAAGCCTCTCCTTTGGAGATTTCTTAAAGTTCACTAACCCCTTTTCAATTAAACTTTTATTTACTAACTGTATTCTGATCAAAGACGAAAAAGACTCCATAGTGGATGAATTAAACGAAATTTATAATTTAAAACTTATTGAAGTGGAAATAACAAGAATTGTAACAATAATTACCAGTCAATAAATAAACAAGATCTATCACCCAGAATTTTAAGTAACAGGTCAATAAACTTAAGTAACCGGTCAAGTAACAGGTCAATAAACTTAAGTAACAGGTCAATAAACCCAATTACGAAGCAACAGAGGTTCACAACATATACACAGGTCAATAGGGACCAGATACATGTGAATGTGCAAGGCCAATAGTGACCAAGACATGCATACAAATAGGCCAATGACCCAGACACATACAAATAGGCCGATAGTGACCCAGGCACATAGAAATTGGCCGATAGTGACCAACAACACATATAAATTGGCCGATAGTGACCAAGACACACAGAAATAGTCAAGTCTAACTACACACATATATAAAAGTCTTTCAGAGTTCAAAGTCAATATTAAAGTCTACTTACAGTTCTTTTTCTTGATTACCTTCGCTGACCGTACACTGCGATTACTTACACGAACACACACGAACATATACGCGAACACTTATACGATGACACTGGTATGGTGTGATTATGACACCGCAACACTGCAATCCAGAAACACTGCTACCGAAACACCGCAATCCAATATGGCCACTGGAGAGAGGACTGGCACGCCCTCTACCGTAGAACGCTGCAACTCCCGGCGGGCTGCGCTGACACCAGCGCTTGCACCGCTCGGCAGGTCCGCTTCTCAGCAGCTCCGCTCGAACCTCGAACGCCAATCTCACTACTGTGTGAGATTGTTATGCGGCACTTCAGGGCGATCCACCCTGGTTTCTATGCCGACCTGTCCGACTCGACAGGATCAAATGTTCATGCACCACTCGGTACTACTGAACCACTTCACTACTGGAAGACTCAATAAAACACTTTGTGTCTATGAGAGTACATGATTTATTTTTGGCAGTCAAAGGTCTTATATAACGAGCGGAGAATCTTAACACCGCGATACAAAAACATGACGTAATTGCACAGCTCCATCTATGGTGTAGCGAGGGAAACAATGCACTACGTGGCGGTGCGTTAACTATATTTTACTTTAACGCCATCTATACTTTGGCATATGAACTAGTTACGTGGTTGACGTTTACAACTAAACAAAAGGATTTGTTGTCACAGGACGTCAGTACAACGTTAAGTTGAAATATCGTTTTATTATGTTGAGCAAAAAACATTTAATATGGAAAATTCAGAAGCAATTAGTTTAAAAGTGCTTAAATCAAGCAAGGGTGGAATAAAGCTAGAAATTGATGGATATATTTATGAAAAAAATAAAGTGGTATGTGACAAATACTATTGGTTGTGTGAAATGAGACGGAACAAAAAATATAATTGTAACGTAAGAATAATAACCACATATAATACAGAAAGTAATGTGCATACGTTAATAAGCAAAAAAATACTTAACCATAATCACGATTTTGATGTTATAAAGTCAAGGGTTGCCAACACTATAAACATGATCAAAGAAGAATCGATTCATAACATTGGGAAAAAACCAAGTCAGATATTAAACGATTGCTTATCAACAACATCCGAAGAAATTTCAGCACATTTACCGTCAGTAAAAAATTTGAAGCAAATCATATATAGAAATAAGAAAAAAATAAAACAGCCAATTACAGAACCAGAAACAGTAGATTTTGAAATCGATTTGAATAAGTTACATTGTGAATATTTGGAGAATCATCATTGGCCACAGAGCATCTTGGTCAGATGATTGTGGCAGTGCTTGTCTATGCGGTTATTAGTGCCGCAAGCACTTTCTTTTATGGCTAAATAAGCCAATAGCTGCACGGCACTTCTTGCCGCATTTGTCGCAGGTGAAGCGCGGGTCATCCACGGGTGCAGCGTTCTTGATGCGAAGCCTTTTCTGCTTAATGTCGTCGAGCCAGGCTTCGTCATATATTGCAGTCCCGGTGCGCAGGTCGCGTCTCCATAAGAGCCTCTCATTGGCGCGTGCTTCCCAAGAATTAGCGTTGATGTTGAAGCTGTCCATGTCACGTTTGCAACAATCCTTGAAACGTAAGTTTGGGCGGCCCACTCGTCTTTTTGCATCAGCAATCTGCCCGAGCATGACTTCACGTGGCAATCTTTCGGTGTCCATACGATGAACGTGTCCCAGCCAGCGAAGTCTTCTCTGTTTCAGAATTGCTAGGATGCTGTTGCAGTTGGTCTTGCTTAGGACAGTTTCGTTAGTCACCCTGTCCTTCCAGGTGACACCGAGTATCGCGCGCAAGCAGCGCATGTGGGAAGCGTTAAGGCGACGTTCTTGCTTGGAGTAAGTGGTCCATGTTTCCGAGCCGCAGGTGAGTACGCATAGGGTTACCATATCTCAGGATTTGTCCTGAGATTTCAGGATTTTTCGACTCTTCTCAGGATTCCGGCCGGATTTAGCAAATCTAGTGATAGCTCAGGATTTTGAATAAAAAACAGGTTACATTTTAAAGATCTCTCTTATTAAACTACTAAAAATAATCTTCTTTCGGTAACAATTGTAGTTAAAATCAATACTTATGTATTAATTTAAAACAAAAAACTCAAAATAATCTTCTTTTGGTAACAATTGAATTAAAACGCGTGCGCAAGATCCGCAGTGTACACAACGATAATAATACGTTTTTGAGAGAAAATTCTCATCTGTAGAAAATCTCAGGACTTTTCCATGGAAATCAGGCCTTTTCTCCGGACTTTTGATTTTTTCATCTAGTAACCCTAAGTACGCAGGTTTTGTATACGAGGATCTTGGTAGTAATGGTAAACTTGTTGTTGTTTTTATTATATTTATTATATAACTAGCTTCTGCCCGCGACTTCGTACGCGGATCCTGTCCCTTATGCCAGCGACTACGGGGTCAGCAAAATCAATGGTCTGAATCGTCTCATATTGAATTTTAAGGGCCCGTTGACGGGAAAAAAAACGGAATACGCATAACCATTAGAAACCTTCCATATATTTAATTTTTTTGTACGTCAACGGCAAAAGCACAGATTCTAATTAGTCTAAGTTGTGTGTGGCAAATATTGCACGTATTATTACGTAAAAAAACATTAAATATTACTAAGATAACAAAGTAGTGGTGACCTAGTGGAAGTCGTTTTGGTTTAGTGGGTAGAGAACCGATCTCTCAAGTATGACTTTGATTCCAGGTCTGGCAAGTACCTGCCAATGCAACTTTTCTAAGTTCGTATGTGCTTTCTATGTATATTTTGGATACCAATAGGGGACGTTAAACTGTAGGTTCCGGCTGTCATTGAACATTCTTGGCAGTCGTTATGAGTAGTCAGAAGCCAGTAAGTCTGACCAGTTTTACCAAGGGGTGTTGGGTTGAGCGGGTAACCGGTTGTAAAACACTGGTACTCAGTTGCATCGTGACTGGAAGTCGATCCTAACATAATTGGGACAAAGGCTCTTGAGATAATAACGACAATAATAATGAGATATAAGCCCCGCAGGACATCTGAGGCTGATGACGGGGAGTAGCAACCCCGCGGAGCTATATATACCGAGTGCTCCAGGGAGAGTATACTGTCCCCCATCTCCGGCCGGCCGGAGTGAACCATGACGGGGTTAGGTCTCACGCCTCTGGCTTGCTTTCATTGGCCGTCCAGAGTGGAGTCGCTAGAGCAGGGTTAGTAGCCCTGCTCGGAGGGTAGGTGCCTCGTGGTAAGTGGCAAGTGGGCCGGTGATCTGCGTTTAAAGTCCACCGAGGTATCCTCACTTCAGCCGCTCATGTCCTTGTTGCCCTCTGGTTTCTATTCAGTGACTGATTCCCGGGGGCCCAGTAAGTGAGGTGGCGAGTCTCCACCTGCCATTTTTACATGTATAAATAATACATTGTCATCGGGAGGTGCCATAGTTCCCATAGTTTCCTATGTCCTAATCCACTAACATCCCATCACAATAGCCCAAGTAGTTTTCCTTCATAGTCAGCAATAGTTTATCACAGAACCGGGGACTGTCTTTTTTTTTTAACGACGTCTACCGGGGATTGTCTTTGGGTTCATTTCTATAGTGTATAAAGGGATAATCGTCGGTTTTGTGTCACCATGTCATTAAAGTTGATTCAGCGTGTTGGCTTCGGCCCCACGTTTGCCTCCCAAAAATTCGGGACTCTGTAGTCCCGAGGTCTGGAAGAGACATACATACAAAATAAAAATGAGATGTAAAATTTATACTAATAAGTGACTTAACACAAAATTCAAGCGTGTTGTATCTACGTTATTATTTGTATGTGAGAGAAAGAAAAGAAAAAATACGTGTTCATTATTTTAGGGTTATCTATGTAAAAGGCGGACTAATTACTTTTTTTGATTCACCATACCTATTTTGTAACATTCATTTCTATACATTTAAAGTAGTGGAACTCTTGAAGTTTCACATCAGGTGTTCCAGATCTTCGATTTTTATACGTCAATAGAGAGTGCTTATCAGATTGAACAACTTTTACTAAAACGTCATACCTTTATATGCTGTAGTCTAGCTGGTCTCCTGGAATTCCACATCAGGTGTTTTAGATCTTCAATTTTTATAAGTCAGCAGAAAGTGCTTATCAGATTGATCAACTTTTGCTAAAACGTCATACCTGTATATGGTACAGAGTAGCTGGGCTCTTGGGGTTCCACATAAGGTGTTCCAGATCTTCAAATTTATTATCTCAGCAGAAAATGCTCATAACATGAAACAATTTTTGCTATGGCACCATTTTTGTATCTCTTATAGTTTTGTTTGTCTGTTGGAGTTCTGCATCAGGTCTTCAAGTTTCGAAGATAAATTATAGCCTATATGTTGACCCGGCTTAATACCAATACAACAAAGAAAAAATCATTGAAATCCGTTCAGTAGTTCGGAAGATTAGCGTGTACAAACAAACAGACATACAGACATACAGACATACAGACATACAGACATACAGACAAACAGACAGATTTTTTTTTTTGGATTTGTGTTCCATTACTGTTTCTAAACCCCACCCAATTATTATTTTTTTAATATATTCAATGTACAGACACAGTTTTTTTACAGATTTATTATATGTATAGATTTGATTATAAAGGATCAAATAACTAACGGACGTCGTATAATTATGTTCACAACAAAAACGCTATTACAACATTTAAGTCGATTTAAATATTGGCTTGCAGACGGCACATTCAGAATAGTTCCTAAAATATTCCATCAACTGTATGTGATACATGGATCAGTATATCATAATGTAACTTTCCCAATGGTTCTTGCACTAATGACTAATAAGGATAAAACTAGCTATGATACATTTATTGCAATGTTATTGGAATGTTGTGCATCAGCTGACATAGTCTTATCACCCCGCTATGTAATTATGGACTTTGAACAAGCGCCCCAAATTACTTTTAAAACTTATTTCAACAATGTTTTAATCAAAGGGTGCAATTTCCATTTAGGGCAAATCATATATCGAAAAATTCAAAAAAGTGGGTTCCAAAAACTATACGGAAATGATGCTAAATTTGCCATGGAAATGAAATGTTTGTTTGCTCTGTCGTACTTATCACCTAATGAAATACCAATTTATTTTGATGCATGGCGCAAAAATATATCCCCTGAAGCAGAATCAATTGCACAGTGGTTTAGCGATAATTACATCTGGGGAACCAACTCTTCGCCACCAAAATATCAGCCTAGCCACTGGAGTACAAAGGATTTAATGCAACACGATCTTCCTAGAACACAGAATTATGCTGAATCGTGGCATCGTAGGATAAATAGCATAGTGAGCGCAAATCATGTGGTATTCTATGCTATATCAAATCACATTAACCAAGAAATGAAATATTCAATTATAGAAATTGAAACATTAGGAGCAGGGACTCTATTACCAGCAAAAAGAAAAAAAGTGTTGGATAAAAAGTATCGCATAGAACTTTTATTAAAGAATCAATCAGATTATACTGAAGTTGGACTATTAATGGCTATTGGAGCTAATTTGAAATTAATTTAAGGGGCTGAATCACGCTGAATGCCTAAATTGGCTTATCTCAAACATTTTTTGACCTAAAAAAAATATATATTAATCTTGAACATATTTTTGAGAATCCTGTCCTTCTCTCTTGTACGTACTTACGTACGCGAGAGTAAGATAGTATTTTGGGTGCATTCAGCCTCTTAACGTAAATTGATTGTTTGTTTTTTTTTTTTGTTATTTTATTCTAATTAATGCATATGTTACAAGCATGTTTTGTTTGTTTTTTTTTTTGTTATTTTATTCTAATTAATTTATATGATTGAAGCATGTTTTGTTTTTTTATTGTTATTTTATTCTAATTGATTTATATGATTCAAGCATGTTTTGTTTCTTTTTTTGTTATTTTATTCTAATTGGTTTATATGATTCAAGCATGTTTTGTTTCTTTTTTTGTTATTTTATTTTAATTGATTTATATGATTCAAGCATGTTTTGTTTCTTTTTTTGTTATTTTATTCTAATTGATTTATATGATTCAATAATATTTCGTTTCTTTTTTGTTATTTTATTCTAATTAATTTATATCATTCAATAAAACAGTTGGTTGTCAAGTATTATATGATTTTTATTTTCGGGTTCCTTCTATCTGGCAGAATTTTATTTGGCCGAATTTTATTTGGCATAACACACTTGGCATAATTTTTTTTCAACGAATGTTTTTAAGGCATAAAAAATATTTAGCATAATTATTGTTTCACCGAATATTTATATGCCCGAATTTACAGTTGCATACTTTTAAGATGGCAGAATTTTATTTCGCATAATTGCTTTTGGCATAGTTAGAGTTTCGCATTATTTCGTTTAGTTAGCATAATGTATATTTTGAGAAACTATTATTTGATATAATCTCATTTGGCGTGCTATGAAGATGGTAGAATTCTATTTAGATTCAATTTATTTAGCAAATTGAAAAAAAAAACATTGTATTAAAAATTGAAGCTAGTAACGAAAACGCTGCAAAACCGACTCCACGTAGTCTTGTTGGCCCTACCCCTAGAGTGCAATTCAAAACCGCGTAGGCGCGGAGGGGCGAGGCGGCCTGCGAGCTGAGGCGCAGGTAGTTTTAACGCTCGCCGACGCGGTTGAGGCTGGCCGGCTCCGCCGGCCAGTAAGCCGAAGCTGCGGTGGTGAGCGTGAAAACCATCTGCGGCGATAAGCTCGCATGGGACCGCCGGAGCCCCGCAGCGCCGGAGCCGTGACAGAAGCCATGCTTGCTGCATGTTGCATGCCTGCTTACATGCTGCATGCCTGCTTGCATGCTTCCATGCTTCAGGCTTGTTTGCATGCCAAAAGATGATTCTGACTATAAACATTCTGAAATATGATAGTTCTGCCTTTTAATGACTACTTATATGAAATGTATGCCAAAAGGTAATACTGACTGGCAACTTTCTGCGAAATGATGTTTCTACTATTTAAGTATTATGAATATGAAATTTATGCCTAAAGATGATTCTGCTTGCCAAAATTATGCGTTTTTAATGTATGCTAAATGAGTATATGCCACACGATTTTCTGCGAAATGAAGATTATGCCAACTGTTGGTATGCAAAATAAGATTATGACATAAAAAGTTCTGCCATAAAAGGGGGACCCTTTATTTTCCTGTAAGAAGCCTGCAAACAAGCCTGTAGCATAGATGCATGCAAGCAAGCAAGTAGAATGCAAGCAGGCATGCAGTATGGAAGTAAGCATGCAACATGGAGCAAGCATGGCTTCTGTCACGGCTCCGGCGCTGCGGGGCTCCGGCGGTACCATGCGAGCTTATCGTCGCAGATGGTTTTCACGCTCACCACCGCAGCTTCGGCTTACTGGCCGGCGAGCCGGCCAGGCTCAGCCGCGTCGGTAAGCGTTAAAACTACCTGCGCCTCAGCTCGCAGGCCGCCTCGCCCCTCCGCGCCTACGTGGTTTTGAATTGCACTCTAGGGGTAGGGCAGACAAGACTACGTGGAGTCGGTTTTGCAGCGATTCGTTTTCGTTACTAGCTTCAATTTTTAATACAATGTTTTTTAATTGAAGGTTATAAATGGCAATTTGCTAAATAAATTGAATCTAAATTAAATTCTTCCATCTTCATAGTACGCCAAATGAGATTATACCAAATAATAGTTTCTCAAAATATACATTATGCGAAACGAAATAATGCGAAACTCTAACTATGCCAAAAGCAATATGCGAAATAAAATTCTGCCATCTTAAAAGTATGCAACTGGCATTTAAATATTCGGTGAAACAATAATTATGCTAAATATTTTTTATGCCTTAAAATCATTCGTTGAAAAAAAATTATGCCAAGTGTGTTATGCCAAATAAAATTCGGCCAAATAAAATTCTGCCAGATAGAAGGAACCCGTAAATAATGTGTGCATTAAAAACGTCACTGTAAGGTCTGCTGTTAACGAAACTGCCCGGTTTTTATAACAGGTGATTTTATAAGAGGCCTTAAAGTCCAATCTTTAATAATCGCTTGGACGCTAAATAAGGTTAGAGTTTCCCATACAAACCCTGAACTGTCTTGCTGGGCTTGTAAAAGACCGACCATCAGATAACAAAACTAAAGCATCCGCGACTCTCGACAAATACTGTATCAGTCAACAATGAATTCGCCACCGCCACGCCACCGCCACGCCCTCGCCGCGCCGCATCTCGACACTCCCCCGCTATACAGTCCACAAAAGTTTAATCTCTGTATAAACGCCGCGAGATAACATTTAGAGCCCATTTAACTACGATACTCGGCACATTAGCCTTGTTTATTCATTTATTTTGGAAAAGCTTATAGAATAAACTTGTATGGCCCCAGCTGTGGGTGTCTATGTTAATCATTTGTACCATAACATTCATTTCAGTACTTAAAGTTGAAACGCCCACTAGAGCGTGGGAAAGTTTTTACGTAAGTCAAAGTCAAAAACGTTTATTAAAACTAGGCTAGTTTTTAATACTTTTTCACGTCAAATTTATAAAAGGACAGCACCCCCAAAACGCCCCCCTTTCACCACTTCCTAGTGTTATGGCTGGAAAGAAGAAGTGGTGAAGAACAAACTTCCCAGCAACACAGCTGTCTATTACAATTTAATTATTATTAAATTACAATTATACAATTCAATATGAATATTCTATTTATTCACAAAATATTTACATTAATTGAAAAAAAATAAAATAAACTTATATATACAACTTAAAACTAATACAGTGCATCAAAAAATTGCTCCTCATCGCTGTCACTGGGTAATGTACCCAAAAGGCTGGCAGCATTGCCACGGTGGATGGCAATGCTCAACGTCTGTGCGAAATAACAGCCAGCCTTTGGGTCCCGGGAAGTGTCAACCAGGCGCTGGGAAATATCCCTGGCAAGAAGGTGGGCGCTCGGACCCCAGGGCCAGTTTCAACCCCAAACGGCTCAAACATGTAATTGCCTATAAGGTTACTATATTTGCGCCGCTTGCCGTCAATATCGTTTCAAATTATATTCCTTTATTTAGAAATATATAAAAAACACTTGTTTTCCACTTCAGATCTGCCATCTGCGTGTATCTGTGAAATAATCATTAACATTATAATAAGCCTTTTTTAATAAGAATATCCTTAATTTTGATTTTAAAAGAACTGTCCGTTAGTTCTAACAAATGAACTGGGATTCTATTATAAATGCGTACAAATGAATCGTGCACTTTATGCAATCGATAGTTGGATGCGGTTAATTTATATTTATTTCTAGTGTTGAAATTGTGCACGTCACTCTTTTTAACCCCCGACGCAAAAACGACGGGGTGTTATAAGTTTGACGTGTTTGTGTGTGTGTGTGTGTGTGTGTATGTGGCATCGTAGCTCCCAAACGGATGATCCGATTGTAATGCGGTTTTTTTTGTTTAAAAGGTATGTCAGTCGGGAGTGTTCTTAGCTATGTTTGGTGGAAATCGGTTCAGGTCTTCAAGGTCATCAGCTCGTTTGCTAGATGTGATAGGAATGTTACACGCTCAGTTTACTTGCAAGTATATGTGGGATCTGAAATTTGAAACACTAATGTCTTTTGGAACCACTGAGCTGGTCTGCTGTTAGGGCACGAAGGTAGGAGACGTAACCCTGAACTGCCTTTTAGTAAACCCATCGAGTTTGGGCTCGTTGAATTTGTCTTGACGACATCTCATCATGTTTCTGATTGACGAGAACCTGATGCTGGAAATGGGATGTGGCAGATGAAACCCTGGAATGAAATGGATAAACCGATTTATATTTTTGCTGAAAATTTAGAATGTCCAAAGGTTAATCTTTATTGTTTCTCAATCTGTGCAATTCTTCCAGATCCAGTTTGTCATGAGGATTGTTAAACAGCTTCCTTTGGCCGAGATCGCATATAGCGACCCCATCTTAAGATAAAATAAATTAAATGAAAGAAGGAAAAATTAAGGAGCTCCTTTAAAAAGCATTAAATAAAATTAAATTATAAATTAAAAAAAAACCCCGACCCAAAAAAAGTACGCAATAATTATGACAAAAGGTTAAAAACGCTAAACCCTATAAAAAGCAAAAAATAACTTTTAACACTACGTAAACTAAATTTTGACGTGTCGGGGGACCGCTTTTTACCTTCATAAATACTTACATAAATCAAATGATACCTACCTAATTACAACATTCGTTTAAAAAAAAACACGTATCTAAAGTAATGAATTAGAGCGGTCCCCCGACACGACAAAATTTAGTTTACGTAGTGTTAAAAGTTATTTTTTGCTTTTTATAGGGTTTAGCGTTTTTAACCTTTTGTCATAATTATTGCGTACTTTTTTTTGGGTCGGGGTTTTTTTTAAATTTATAATTTTTACTAAATAACTCTATGTCATATCTGTATAAGGCGCGATCTTATCATTAGCTTTAATGTCAAACAAAATATAAATAAGTAATTTTGTGTTCCACTGCTGAGCATGCCTGAGGGCGAGTGACACAAGCCTGGGCGTCGTGTGCGCGGAACCTGCTCCCTCTGCGTTACTAGCTGTGCGGTGTTGCTGCTAACAACATGACAAATACGAAGGCACCTCGTCTATTTATGTCGATATAATCATTTATCGTTGTCTGGGGTTATAGTGAGCTAAATCTGTCCTACAGCAGTTTTAGTTTCTAATGGCTTCTGAGTAACAAGTTAATTAACAACAAGGCAAAAATATCCGCTGCGTGATGACGTCATTACCTGTTGGCGCTTCACTATTGTGCCGCCAGCCGATATCCTGACAGCTACACCACGTGCACCTACTACATACCATCATACATATATAGGTAATAGTATGAACACAATAGCAGAATGTATGTATACATGTACCGACGGGTGTTGACCCAACAATAATGCCTCGTCAATCAGATTATGTGCTGAACACCCAATCCAAACTATGAACATTATACATGTGTGAACATCCACAGATATGTTAGTACATATGTACTTAATTTGTACAAACACGTCACCTCCAGTCCAATTTATAATATAACTAGCGACCCGCTCCGGCTTTGCACGGGATAACAGTATTTCCCCATTATTTAATGTATATGTTACTATATATTTAAACTTTTTTCTTTAATCACTCTATCTATTAAAAAAACCCCATGAAAATCGGTTGCGTAGTTTTGAAGATTTAAGCGTACAAAGGAACAACGGGACATAAGGAAAAAAAAAAGCGACTTTGTTTTATACTATGTAGTGATTACTCAAACACCCAGAATACATAGTATTCTAGCAAATAACACTAGCTGTTCACAACATTAGTTAGCTCAGTGGACTGGAATTATTACAAGTGATGACTTGTTAGTATCAGCGATCTCAGCGAGACCTCTTCGGAACACTCCATTAAATGCTAGTATCCGATATCAAATGAACCTGCAGTAATATGTATAAAACCCTTTGCTAAGCCAATTATATGGAAATCGGGCCGACCTGGATACTCGATACGTCTGGCGAGGCTCGTCTGCCAATAATCGATTGAGATGTAAGCCAGAAACAGGAGACACTAATACAATATAGCTCGGGGATATCTCTGAGGTTTCAACATCTCGATATAAACCTATTCACTTCTAGGCATCAATATTGTTTCTCTGTTAAGCCCAGCCATAATAATAATTCTAGGATAATCCGGGTAGAAACGAGAAAAATTGAGGTAAAAAAATCTTTAAAAACAAGCTTTTATTTAAATGCGCTAAAAAGAATAAAATAAACTTTTACTGTAACTTTACTGTCAACTTATTACGACATTTCAAACTTAACATATTTGACACAATTTATACGTTTTAAAAGCTTGTCGCGAGATTTAAGTACTCGTATTTACTTTCTTAGTAAGATCGCAAAAAGCTTTTAAAACATATAAATTGTGTCAAATATGTTAAATTTGAAATGTCGTTATAAGTTGACAGTAAAGTTACAGTAAAAGTTTATTTTATTCTTTTTAGCGCATTTAAATAAAAGCTTGTTTTTAAAGATTTTTTACCTCAATTTATTTTATACTTTTTAGTTTTCACCTGGTAAGTTCCTAAGTCTAAATTCTGTAGCGGCGGTCATCCTAGATTTTGATTTGGTAAAGTGCACTTTATTCTACTTGTCAAGCCCTGTCATTGGATACCCATATGGATGGGATTGAAAAAAAAGGTTATTCACCATTTTGTAGCGGCGGCCATCTTGGATTTTTATTTCGTAAAGTGCAATGTGTTCTACTTGTCAGTCCCTTTCATTTGATACCCATATTGTATAGGTACCTTAAAAATAACTAGTCCGCCATCTTGTATATTTAGCCATGTTGGATTTAGGATGACGTCACATAGCTTATCATGCATTGTCATCCAAACTAAACATGTATGCAAAATTTCAGCTCAATCGGTTGAGGGCAAGTGCCTTAAAATTGAGTTGTAAAATTTCACCCGAACACACATAGTTACATACATACATACATACATACATACATACATACATACATACATACCTACATTGCAAGTTAAATAATAAAATAACTAAGTATGTTTTGAATGTTGCCAGTCTGTAATTCTATCGTAACTTTTTTACTCGTTTTCTAATAATTATCGAGTTTGTATCGGCATAAGATAAGCACGAGTGCGTCGAGGCGCCGCGCTACAGAGCCCGGCGCTCGAGGCGCCAGCAACCCAAGATAATCACTGCTGCGCTAATTTGTACCATTGCACACGGTCAAACGCTGAACTGAGCAAATTAATCACGTTCATTGACCACACATGATTCCCCGCACACCTACATATAATACCTACGTAACTGCGTGCCCTGTCAATCATCCCTCATCGATCGTGAATGCTCCCCATTGCTGAAATTCCTCGAACTGCAGAATATGTTCTTGTCGGTTACCTCAGTATTTATATGTCACTACTTATTTACATAACAATGTACCTACAACTACAACATAATTAAATTTTCTTTCTGATCGCGTTGGTGCGCGGTGACTTTATGTCACAGCCTTATTCCTCTGGCTTGTATCGGGAAACAATGGTTTATCTCACAGAGAGGTACATCAAAACAGAGACCTGTATCTTTACATCACAAACGCTACGACGATTCTGGATTTACTTTGTATTGATCATTATGATTATTAATATATTCTGGAATTTGTAAATGTAGTCCAAATGTTGTGTTTCTTCACATTAAAGAGCCTGTGTATATATTTCATTTTATCGTTTTCTCGTGTAACCGAAGTAAGCATTCGTGAGCTTCTGTGAGCTTTATTTTTATTAATATTTCGTGGGCTTTTAGCAGAATAATGTCGGCCTTAAGGTAATTGTATGTGCGAGATTATTTATAGTTAGTAACCCCCCCCCCACACACACACCCTACTGCACCCCCTCACCGCAGCGGGCGTCCCCCGCCGTCGCCTGCGAGCACTTTATGAACCGTCCTTTTTGTGTACGCAGTTATGATTGTATGGTTGTTTAACTTCATATTTTAACTAATATTATTAGAATAAAAAAATCAAAAAAATACCTTTAAAGTATGAATAGTCGCGCGCTGCAGTGTAGTTACACATCTGCATGGAGCAGGTCTCCGCAGTAATTTCTGTTCACGTCTCAAGTTCAATGTGATCTAAAAGCATTTTCCTTCGCACGAGAGAAAATCGTTTTCTAGCGAAATTTTACAATATCAACGAGGAAAACATTTTCCTTTCAGAAGGCCCATGCCGAAAAGCTTCGGATTTTTGAGACGAAACACATTCGCGCACTGATAATCTCATCCGGTGACTATAATCCCACAGAGCCTGTTGAATTCCCACCGTCGAAACCTGTCAAGCAGGTGACGTGTGTCTAGTCACTTCTCATAAACCTACAGTGAACACTTTCAAAATATTATGTACTAGCTTTCGCCTGCAGTTTCACCCGCGTCCCGTAGCCGGATGGTGACAAGAACTATCCTAAAACCTTCTCCCGGGTCTAAGTTACCTCCCTTCTAATTTTCAGCCAAATCGGTCAAGCCGTTTTCATGTTATGCTATGACAACGGATAGCGGAGTTCATTTTTATATATGTCGGCGCGTTGATAACATTAAAATTATGAGCGGGTAACCCCGATTTTTAAGTGTCACGACGAGTAATGGCAGCGGTCATTCTGGTGACAGGTGCCAACTGAAGTGCGCACATACTAACCTATTGGCTCGAAATCTCATTCCATCTTACTGATTGTGTGCGATTGTGAGTAAAATGGTGAGGCAACCAAATAATGGAACATTGGACTATACAAGCGTGCCTTTATTTTTGAATTCCGGTAGTTGCAACGCAAACGATGGAAGGTAACAGCCAGGACCGCCGCGAGGCTCCTTCTGACTCTCCCACATATACATGTATAGATAGATTTTTTTGTAATAATGCCTAAATAATAATACATTCTTGATTCAAACTTCTGGGTCCAAATATAAACCTTACAAATCACCAAGTACTTGGTGATTTCTAATGATACCTATACAATTCGACTTTACACGCGGATGTACAAGCCAAAGGCATCTTCTCATAGCCAACATATTTCCGACCTTACGTCCTGTACGTTAAAAGCGATATTATTGGTCTAACTGGTCATGATCTAGGTTCACCATCACATATCGGTGCTTTTCCCGACTTCAAAGATGCTGCTCCAGTTATATATGTTTGATCTGAGTCGGTGCAGTTCATTACGGGCGTTACTTACACAAACACACAAAAAGAAAACCTTGATTAACTCTTCGATAGTCTCTCACGAGCTCTCGAATTGGCGCCATGAGGGACTTTGTACAGATTACCGGGAGATGCGAGACTTTCACGGACAACTCACTACTTTTCGTTTTTATAGAGAAGATAATATTTCACAATACGAATGATTAGGATCTGTATCTACAAAGTTAGTGGTATGTAGGTACCAATATAAAAACAGGAATAATAGCTCTTCAAACTGGGTAAACTGGTAACAGTTTCAACTTGCTACAACATCATTTATTGCATATGTATTGATTAGGTAAATAATTCGGAGTAAGTGTACAAGTAGTGGAATATGTGTGCATGATATGAGCACATTGTGCGGCGCGGAACTAATCCGATAGGCGGCCAGTCCTGACTCGTGATAGATCGCGCGTCGCGCGTCGGGCGAACACGTCGCACGACGCGCCGCTCCGACGGCGACGCGCGATTTATGACAAAGTCGGATGTGCCGATACATCGGACCTTTTATGGAAACGCGCTGATTGATTGAAAACTAAAACATATGATGATTATCTACCCATTTACACTCTATTCGGTGTTTATTTTAAAATATTTACGGATATTAATCTATGTCCAATCAGATTTCGATAGTTCCATGATACAGTTATTTGTCTTGCTATCATACCTTTTAATTAGTACGTCACAATATATATTACACATATATGCAAGTCACAATACTAAGGCAGCTCATCGCGTAAGACAGCAAAGAGCTTCAGCCAGTCAAGTAGCGTTCGCAAGTTGCAAGCTATCGCAGGTACTAGCGGAGTAGCTGACTCGTCACGTATGCTGTGCACGATCTCAATCCGACGATGAATTAGATGGCGCGAGCACGCCGCGCGACACGAGCGCATCGCGCGACACGGAGCGAGTGCGCCGACACGCACTCATACACACTCATTCGATAAATTATACTTCTACTTCCTCCATCAGTAGACGTCTCACTTCATTTTCCATTGAATTGGATTGCTACCCTATTAATAAATGCTTCACTGGACATGGTCCGGTAATATATTGTAACCTAGATTGTATCCGCCCAATCGCGCTTAGTCGGAGTACTGTAGTAATCTTCGCTTGACTGTAATTAGTTTCATGCTATCGTAAGTTCTAAAGGTGGCCATGTTGATTATACTTCCAATTTCACGGGCGACGCTCACTGGCGCCCAACGTGGGACTCACGGCGTGACGACCTCAACTATTTCATTTGTGTTAATAGAACTTGCGCTCATTGAATCACGACTGAATACGTGACATTAAAAAGTACGCAGCTATTATGACAAAAGATTAAAAACGCTAAACCCTATAAAAAGCAAAAAATAACTTTTAACACTACGTAAATACCAACTAAAGCATGTCAGACTAAACTAAATTTTGTCGTGTCGGGGGTTCTTTTTTGGGTCGGGGTTTTTTTTTTTAATTTATAATTTTATTTTATTTCATGCTTTTTGAAGGAGCTCCTTAATTTTTCCTTCATTAAATTTATTTAATTTTAAGATGGGGTCGTTATATGCGATCTCGGCCAAAGGAAGCTGTTTAACAATCCTCCTGACAAACTGGCTCTGGGAGAATTGTACAAATTGAGAAACAATAAAGATTAAGCTTTGGTCATTCTAGATTTTCAGCAAAAATATAAATCGGTTTATCCGTTTCATTCCGGTATTCCAGGGTTTCATCCTCCACAACCCATTTCCAGCTTAAGGTTCTCATCAATTAGAAACATGAAGAGAACTCGTTAAGACAAATTCAACGAGCCCAAACTCGATGGGTTTACTAAAAGGCAGTTCAGGGTTACGTCTCCTATCTTCGTGCCCTAACAGCAGACCAGCTCAGTGGTTCCAGAAGACATTAGTGTTTCAAATTTCAGATCCCACATATGCTTGCAAGTAAACTGAGCGTGTAACATTCCTATCACACCTTACAAACGAGCTGATGACCTTGAAGACCTGAACCGATTTCCACCAAACATAGCTAAGAACACTCCCGAATGACACATTCCTTTTAAACAAAAAAAACCGCATTACAATCGGATCATCCGTTTGGGAGCTACGATGCCACACACACACACACACACACCACACACACACACACACACACACACACACACACACACACACACACACACACACACACACACACACACACACACACACACACACATACACACACACAGACACGTCAAACTTATAACACCCCGTCGTTTTTTGCGTCGGGGGTTAAAAATGAAGAACCTTACGAAATGCTATCTGTGTAGTTTACCAACATAGATGGCACGCATGAGAGGCCTCGTGTCGGTGGTCCGGGCGCACTCTCGCCTGTAACGAGCTGATCCTATTGCTGAGTGTAAGGCAATGCTCGTGTCGCTCACAAATAATGTATGCGGCGTGTCTACGTCGTTGTCGATTTGTTTTGCGCGCGGAGACGATATTAAACTGATCAATTTTACATTTCATTACGTTACCAGCGCACGTGAAATAAAATATAGACCCATGCAGATTGCAAATAATGTACCACATATTAGTTGTACTAGTTATAGTAGGTATATTGTTTATATTCCTGAATGTATTTGTAAGTCATGTAAAAAGGGTGCCATAAATATCTTAATACTGTGTGTTGTATTTGCTTTAAGTTGGGCTCACCGCTCGCTGTGCGTACATCGGATGTCGCGGCGGGAGCTGATGAAATTGCACTAAGCCGTCTCCGCGCCATAACGCCTGCGCCCGCTACGCTATGCTACGCGCTACGAGCTGGTACATGCTGTGCTACGTGCTGCTACGAGCTGCTACACGCTAGTCGTGTCTGTCTACGGCCACTCTGGCATACACCGGCAGTTTGGATTCAAACTGCTTTAGTTCATAGTTTCAAGTCATACAACTTTAGGCAGAAGCCACAATGCACTAGACACAAGATTAGAGCATTGTGTTGGTGTAGCTGTCGACGCTGCCGACTGCAAACCAAAAAGAGAAATAAGATAACACACTCGGATGCAATGCTAATTGTGAATATATGTACACGTTGTGTGAGGCGCTCGTGTCACGTTTACGTTTCTTTACAAAACACAGTGTTGCCCTCGAGGTTTGACTCCGCGATGCAGAAGGTGACCTATTTTTAACGAGATTATATTCGAATATTTGAAAATGGACGTAGTAAAGTTCTACATTTAGGTCAAGATGGGACTGTGCAGGTACATATTGCAACCAGTATTTTCGTGACATCAGCAGCAAGTGAGCGCAGAACAGGCACAGCACATTAACCACCAATTTGCTGAAGATTATCGATACACAATTTCTTCATTTATTCGTCAAAAGCTTCCAGGTATTATGTATCTTCAACAAATATCATTGATGTAGTTACACAAAAATAATTACAAAACCTTAAAAAAATATACAATGAGAAGGTTTCATTGTATATTTTTTTAAGGTTTTGTAATTATTTTTGTGAAGTAAAGTAATTATTTCTCGAGGGAACAGACAGACACGGTTTGGGACTTTGTTTGATAATTGGTTTGGAAATAAACGCAAATAATAAAGTTTTAAGTGGACTGTATTTGGTTGGAGGATGGCTGGTTATCGCCAAGAAGAGAACGAGCGATGTGTAGGCAATCTAGGAAATGCACGCGTACCTGGCTCTCCAGCGTTGGGCTTCACAAGATGGCGGCTGGCGGCGGCGGTCTTCCCGATCACACAACACAATAGTCACGTTCACACCCGCGGGCGGATTATCACAATAGTTCGCTATCCTACAGTAGGGTCGAGGATGCGACACGGGAGAAGCACGAATACTTCCTCTCGGCGATGCGTTTACTTCCAGCGGTTCAGCAATGGAGCCACGGCGCGCGAGCGCGTGTCACTCTCACTCGCCAGGCGTGCGGAACGGAACAGGAGCGGGAAGCAGGGGAGGGGGTAGCATCGCTCGCTTGATTTTAGTCAAACGCTGTACTATTTCATTATTTGGATGCGTGGACGTAGTCCGTTTGAAAACATATAGATGGCGCTACCAATAATAATGTTAAATTAAGTAAAAACAAGATAGGTACTGTAAAAATGAATAATTAGATAGCAAAGAAAAGGCAACCTGAAACTGCATTTAAGAAGCTGAAGTGTTCTCTATCGGTTCCGGCACCGCGCCGGCGACCGGGACTCACTGCTGGGCTGCTCCACAATATAATCTCAATGCAGGCTTCTTCTCAAACAGCGATGAAATCAACGACATACACTTAGAAAAGTTACATTTGTACCTGCTTTACCTGCCATACCTGGCATCGAACCCGCGCGCTCGTGCTTTAACCATTACACCATCATACGTTCATGCCAATTTAATATTTCGCAATTTATATTATTCAGCAATATAATAAAATACTCCAATTTTACTGTACTTACTAACTAAAACTGTCACGAGCAGACATGATGCGGGGTATTACTCTCTGTTTGTGTAAAGTAAATAAAATCGGTTTCAGTGCAAACAGCGAACTCCTCAGACGACCAACTGTTATATTTCGGTTAATTTTTTATGTCATTTTCATCGCGTGGCGTCCCCCGCTGCGCTATCATACAAAAATGTATAAACTGTAACTATTTCTATTAAAACTTGGGTGTTTTCTTCCTTTTGGTATTCAGTACGACGATATTTTAATGAAAAGTGAGCTCAGAGATGTAGTACAATGTATGATACCAGTGTTCGTGTATCGATGCAACACGGACAGTGCCCCCCCCCCGCGCTCCGCGCCCCGCACGGCGGGGGGGAGCGCGGGCGGCTCATTGCTGTTGCTGATCGCTTTGTAATGCGTGCTCACAGAACCACTCAAGCGATTCATTCCTTTGTTCACTTATTTAATACAATAATTTATGATTTATTTTAATTTAATTTGCGAGTTAACATGTTTCTGATGTTTCATATACTATTTGATGTATGAGATGAACATTACGGTTGCTGCAATATTATCTATACTGTTTAATGGCGTATTGTGCGCGTTCAGCCCGGCCAGCTGTTGCTGATCCAACAATAGCGAGTTTGTCAGCATTTCTCACAAAGTCCTTTCTTTATGGTTTTAAAATAAATTGTTAATCATAATGAGTGCAGCAATGTAGCAGGGTGTCACGGCGGCACGACGACTGTGGACGACTCTCTCGACAGGTTGCACACATTGTTCGGGTGTTTGTTCATTACCTACATATTTATTGTTTTCCTTTACCTCGTTGTATACAGTGCTGCCACGAGGTTTATACGATAAATGTCGCAGTAGCAAAGTATTCATTACGTAATCATAACGTAACAAAGCTACGTATTTATAATTAACAAAAACACAGTATGTTCATAGCCTCTGGTGGTAGGTAAGGGAGCCTCTGTCGCCTTACTTTACATTCACTTCCGTGACAGCTTCTCACCAGTTGTTATTGTTATGTTTGCAATGATTCCATCCACTAAAAAGCAAACGAGAGTAGTTAGTCATATTACGTAGTCAACAGGTACAGGCCGAGCGGCGATGAATAGCGACCACTCGCGCTCACTCACTGCCCTGACTTCAGTACAGTAGGTACACCACAGTATTTCATTAAAATATTGAATTTTGCATAGAACTAAAAAAAATATGATCAATATTCTTAGGGACTTATTAAATAGGTAGGTAATAGATAGTTGTGTTAGTCGGTGACCGCGAGTGACGTCACGCGCCGGCAGCCGCGACCTGCCTCACTCCACTACATTGACGGCGGACATCAACGACTCATCACCCTACTTCTGTACACGACATACCGCTGCCAGAATGTGACCAGCTCATGACTTGACCACGTTGCACACTGCACAGTCTCCAAACCACGAAATGTATTTGTATATTCAAATATTTATTTGAATTCTATGTTATTTTATGTCACAATAAGTTTAATAAAATTGTGTACAATTATGGACCCTGTCTTAGTCGCAACAATGCTACATTGCAGTATCTATTAGGTACTCATACGAGACATGTTTTTATCATATACGTAGAGTGTAAATACGACGTAACATGTATTTAGGGATGTCTGTACCGCTCTCGAGAATTCTCATCAGATAGGTAACGAAGTTATCGCGAATTTTGTATGCGGGCTGCGGGTCGTCCGCCGCGACTTAGTGTTCTCACGGTGGTCGCACACCATTCAACGTCTCGTTAAAATTATAAAATAAAAACTCCGGAAAGCTTTATGCAAAATATAAAAACTAAGAAGAATAGTGAATGTGAGGGGCGGCAGGCGGGGGGCGCGTACACTGTCTGCGCTCTATCATCTCGGTTTCATTTTCTTTTCATCACGGTGTGTTCACGCTCGACGGACGACGTCTCCGCGTGAGCCTCGCCCCCTCCCCCCGCCGCCCGCCGCCGCCCCGCACGCACCTCCCTTGCCTTCTCGTTTTGATAACGTTTTACATTTTTTAAGTTTATTAATGCTGCAGTGAAATAAGAGACCACTCGAAGCGGACGGCTCGCTCGCTCCACCGCGACAACGCCCCGACATCGCCGCGACATCACCGCGACACTCGAGCGACACGCCACACGCCCTCTGCTTTCTTCAAATATTAATATTTGTTAAATGTTTCATTAAATACGCGTATTTATGAGCTTCATTTTATTAAAATGAATAATAGAAAACATCACGATGGGCGAATTATTGAAAAGATGGTATGACGATACACAAAAAAGTCTTGAATGAATGATGTTGATATGCCAGAAATTTTTAAAAATTCTGCGGAGAGTTTTGGGGTGAGTTCAGGTCCCTATAAACTATAATATACAAGCTGTTGATTTGAATCTATGCCAAATTCAAAGAGGTTGAAGTAAAATACGTAAATAATAAATTGCTATAACTGCCTCGTTGGTCTAGCTGTCGCAAGCGCGGCTGCTGAGCACGAGGTCTCAGGTTCGATGCCCGGGTTGGGCCGAAATCGCTTTGAAGGTTTTAGAAACTTTCACGAAGCAACCCGGAGCCTGGAATTTGGTGATTGGTACACCCGTGCATCGGGGAGCACGTAAATGCACGTAATTTATGAATGATCTTTGCGTATGCTTTGTGTTCGTGTGAGAGCGCAGCGCAGTTGTAAAGCTAGTAACGTGTGTTACTAGCTAGCACCGAGTTCAAATACGGCTGGGTGTCACTGACGGATTTTCGTAAATAATAAAAAAAAATACCTATTGATTTGGGTCGAGAATCATTAGCATAATGACGTCCTTAAAGGAGATCATTCAAGTCTCGAACATTTTGTACCCAAAAATGAAAGTGCCGGCCAGAGTTTAAAAATAATAGATTCTTGTAGAGAATAATGTCCTGAAGATTTTTTACTATTACAAGAATCGTCTACAGTTAACCCTCAGGCTGCTATTTGATTTTGAAAATACAAAAAATCCAACAATGTTTGAACACACTTTAAACTCAAATAGCATTCTGGGGGTTAACCGAAGACGTTTCTTATAATAGTAAAAAATCATCAGGGCATTATCCTCGACGAGAATCTACGATATTTTTACTCTGGCGTCAGCAACCCCCAGTGGGCCCCAGTGAGGCTGATACTAGGGTCAAGGCTTGCCGGGCCCTTACTTGTTCGCGCGAGTTACCGCGGCCCTGGTACATAAAGGGCTTAAGAAGCACATGATGGGTTTTAGTCAGTAAGACTTTGACTTTCACTCACACTGCTAACCCACAGCGGGAGGGGGGGGGGGTCATTTGATGACTTCCCAGGATAAGCAGGAGTCGTTTGAAGACAGCGCCTGCCTTCTCCAGTTTAGGAATGTAATGCAATGATCCAAATATTGTTGGATTTATCATATTTTCAAAGTCCAATAGCAGCCTGGGGGTTAATTGTAGACGATTCTTGTAATAGTAAAAAATCTTCAGGGCAGTGTTCTCTACAAGAATTTACTATTTTTTTACTCTGGCCGGCACTTTCAGTTTTGGGTACGAAATGAATGATGTCCTTGGCACGGATGCAAAACAACAGCTTGTATATGAAACGGCCAGTCACTTTGGAAGAGTTCAGAAATGCTTATGCATATGGTCAGGGTTCTAGATTTATAGGATAACATCGTTGTCCGTCAACAGTGAATGTCCGCCGATACATGTTCGCACAGAGATATAATATTATACAAGATGTAAAGCTTTACAGGAATCTATACTAATATTATAAAGCTGAAGAGTTTGTTTGTTTGAACGCGCTAATCTCAGGAACTACTGGTCCGATTTGAAAATTTCTTTCAGTGTTAGATAGCCCATTTATCGAGGAAGGCTATTCGCTATGTGCAAAGTGGGTGTTGGGGGACGGCAAATCGATCGAAGCGCACGATGTGGCAGAAATGTGAATTAATTCTGGGCTGTCAAGTGTCAAATTGCTTTATTTTCATAACTTCCTTTATAATTTTAAGTAAAAACGTAAAACTTTGCGATATGGGCCATAGTACATGCTGTGTCGTAAATTGTAAAAACAATGGGAAAAACAGTTCGTGCAAGTTTTATTCGTTTCCAACATCAATGTGGACATTACAGCAAAGACAAAAATGGATAGCTGCTGTGAAGAGAAAAAAAATAAAATAATTTAACCTAGTACACTATAATAATAATAATAAGCGTTCCAAAATTACAGTCCTTTTATATTTGTTTTAGTGCTGATGGGTCCCCATGGCACCCAAAACGACATGATACAATATGCAGTGAACATTTTATTGGAGGCAAAAAGTCAGACGCAGAGGCGAGCCCTAGCTATATTCCAACAATATTCCCGTCAATATATCGGTGTAAGAAAATTGACCATTCTCAGGTCACTGCTAGATATAATCGTTTTATGACACGAAGATATCCGGATCAACAATTTATTGAAAAATACGAACAGAATCAGTTACCAATCGAAACAGTTACTAAAGTAAATGAAAGGTAATTTACTATGATGGCCGATAAAGGATGCCAAGCAGATATTTATAATCAGTTCGAGTTGAAAGAAACAACATTTATTTGTAATAGGTACGTTCAAAATAATAACTGTGATGCTGAGATCCAAGTAGAAATACCAACTACTTCCAAAATTGGGCTGACAAGTCCTAAATAGTTGTGGCCACTAGGGGCGCTGTCATCGCGCACACAGCGAATAGGCTACTTTTTATCCCGGTACGGGAAGCGGGTGAAACCGCTGGCAGAAGCTAGTTTAAAATAAACAAATAATTTTACGACAAGAAAAAGATACAAAAGTTGAATCGGAAACAAAATAATGAGATACGTGAACCCTTCAAGCCAACCTTGAAACAAATCAAATCCCAAGAAGTTTACTTTTTTAGAATTATAATTATTTGGCAAGGTGCAATACCTTGTAGCCCAAGCATTGAAAAAAACTAAAAACTAGTAATGTTACAGTAACTCATTTACTTTTAGGAACTTTTCAGCAGTTGGTGCTCATCTCACATTTCTTACAGAACTCAGCTTCCCACTCAGCACATGCAAAGTGTGTCGTACCTAATAACATTTGATTAAATACGTTAATATATTGATTAGCGGCAATAAAAAAATAAATACGAAAAAAATAAAGTAATGTTTTTTTTTCAAACAAAGTAAATAGAATTAAAATGTGCGAGAATGAAAACACCATTTACGAGTCAGTCATTACAAATAATGGAAATTCTCCCTTGAAAACTAACAGCTGTCAACTGATCAAAACATTCGATACCTAACTTTATCTCTGCTTTACACATCATGTTGTAAATTATGAAAACGAAAATTGACTCTTGTGGCTACACCACTGAATGGATTAGATTATTTTTTTCACAATTCGCCATAGAATATTATAAAGTATACAACATGTAACTTAATTAACGCACATCCTGAAATTAGTTTGTTCAGAATCGTTTACTGAATCGATTTATATCATTTTTAATATAGGTAATTTTTTATCCCAAAAATAATTTAAACTACGGAAATTATTGTCATATTAACCCAGTACAGTCAAAACAAATTCAAATAGACCGTAACTCAAAGTAATAAGACTTCGTGTATTGTCGGCTTTTTCCGTAGTTTCGTTATGTTGTGTCGAGTCAAGCGGCGCGCGGCGCGATATTTGCGTGCGTAGTAGTATGACCAAAAAGTTCTCCAAGAATTGGTTTAACTAATTTAGTAAATAACAATGCATATACATGTTAAATTAAAAATTCAGTGTATGTTTTATGATTATAACATAATATTCTAATTGGGGTGTTTGAGGGTGTGCGTTAATTACGTTAAATGTTGTATATGATAGAATTTAATGTGATTAGGTACGACACACCCGATATATCCAGATGTTTTTGGCCTATACCTGTTGAACGACTATTTGTGAAAAATAATAAATTATCATGTATTTTTTAACTAAATGAAAATAGCTTAGCAGCGTAATATCGTAATAGCATAGAAGCTTGCTTCGTAGCGGCTGGCGTAGCATGACAGCGTCGTAGCTGCTGGCGTAGCATGGCAGCGTCGTAGCAACGTAGCGTGCCAACAAATAGTTTGGTCGGTAAGATAGTGTGAGCGGCGGTGGAGACAAAGGATTAATGAAATCATTGAGCAGGCAATATCATGTCACAATTGGTAGGTAATTACGCGCGGCGTGCGAGCCGAGCGCCTCACCGGCTCGCCAGTCGGCGCTCGGGACCCGGCGGCGCGGACGTGTCGTGCGGCGCTCTCGCGCGCTCTTCGCGGCAACTAGTTCACGTGCGTCGAGTTTGTCGTGTCCTCATCAAGTGTGCGCTGCTATTCATTATTGCACTACTAATCTATATTAACATATTTAAATTAACTAAACATAGAGTTTACGTCATCATCTCAGTGAAAAAGTTTATTGTAGCCCAAAAATATTGTGAAGTTATTCTTAAATCTGTTGCTCTTGTTTTTTAACATGCTTATTTATAATCGCACATCACTTTAGTAACAGTGAATTCAATATTTAAAAAAGTGCAGTGAAATCAGTTTATCAGGCAGTTGCTTCAATGAGACTCACAGTGATGTTACAACATATATCTCTCATTCACAAGTTTAAGTTGAGGTGTGCGAGCATCAGGTTGGCGTGCTGAGCGCCGCTGACCGAGTGTCACACGCTCCGGGGTAGGCTTCAATCTTGAATCATGAATTCATAGGGTATGCAAAAGAAAATACGTACCTAGTTTAAGATTTCAGCATACATAGAGACGGACAGACGACGACACCGACTTTGCTTTATACTATACTAGCGACCCGCTCCGACTTTGCACGGGATAGCAGTATTTCCCCACTATGTTATGTTATTAAACATATAAGCCTTCCTCTTTAATTATTCTATCTATTAAAAAACAGCACGAAAACTGGTTGCGTAGTTTTGAAGATTTAAGCGTACAAAGGGACAACACAGAAAAACCGGCCAAGTGCGAGTCGGACTCGCGGACGACGGGTTCCGTACCATTATTTATAAAACGGACAAAAAAACACGTTTTTTGTATGGGAGCCCCAAAATATGTACCTATTTAATTCTAGTTTTCAGTATTTTTTATTAAAGCGGCAACAGAAATACATCACCTGCAGCACCTGACAGCTCTCTAACTATCACGGTTCATGAGATACAGCCTGGTGACAGACAGACGGAAAGACGGACGGATGGACGGACAGAGGAGCGAAAACAATAGGGTCCCGTTTTACCCTTTGGGTACGGAACCCTAAAAATCGACTTTGCTATAAACTATGTAGTCATATAAATAATAGTGATGATCGAACGTTTTTTTTTTTAAAAATATGTATACATTATTAAATACAAAATTGAAAAACTTATCTTTACAAAAAAATACGCTATATACAAAAATATAATTAAAAACGTTTATAAAAGAACATTAATCAGGCGTCGAAATATTCGTCCGCATCACTGCACTTCGGCAGCGTCGTCAGAAGACTGGCTGCATTGCCACGTCGTATGGCAATGCTAATTCTCTGTGCGAAGAACAAGCCAGCCCACTGGTCATGCAAAGCATCGACAAGCCTTTTCGCTATGTCCTTGTATAGGAGCCCTGAATTCTGGCCCCATGGTTCGAGCCCCATTATACCTCCATTATATGCATTATGATTTGGAATACCCTACTAATATTATAATTGTTAAAGTTTGTGAGAATGTATGGATGTATGTTTGTTATTCTTTCACGCAAAAACAGCTGGACCGATTTGGTTTAAATTTGGAATGTAGATAGGTGATACCCTGGATTAACACATAGGCTACTTTTTATGAACACACCACGTGAGCGAAGCCGCTGGCGGAAGCTAGTAAATAATAAACTTGACTAACGATTGCAGTTTTTATTTGCATAAGCAAGTGTTCCAACGAACTGACCTTAACTGCAATAATTGTGTTAAATAAATAGTTGTAATAAAATATTTATTTATTTATTTACTTTCTTGACTTTCGACTACACAAGTCAATTACATAAATCACAGTAGTTAAGTAAGTAGGTACATAACTTAAAAATAAAGATAATATCAAAATTTCTAAAAACTTAAAATAAAATTTCTAAAAAATAACTAATTGACAATAAAAAAATGAAAAAATAAAACTTGAACATAACCAAGTAACAATTAAATACCGACATGAAGGCACGGAGCGCAGCCCGTGCGGCGTCTCCCGTACCGCGTGTGTTCAACACCATAAATAAGCTTGTGGAAGCCAACGCGGACTGCGATCTCTTCGAGGACAATTTTACTCATATAATAGTATTGTGTTTCAAATTTTGCGAAAGTAATAATATTTAGTTGTCATTTGGTTATGTTAAAGTTTTATTTTTACTGTTAGTTCACGCTTGGCTTTACCTTATATGTCATACGTTACCATTATATCTATTGGTAAAGCGTGTATTTTTCGCATCTCGTAGTACCGACTGCTACGGAAAGCTACGACTTTCACAAGTTTAAGTTGAGCTACGACTTTCCGTAGCAGTCTGCAGCAAATGTACGTGGCGAGGCGGCTACACGCGCTACGACGCTACGTAGCACGTGTAGCCGCCGGAGGCGCTCGGTGCTGAACATAACAACTGATACTTACTACACTGCCGAGTCTACGTTTGATTGTTGTGTGCTTTCTTATAACGTCGTACATTCCCGAACCACTCTGTGCTACTCATGTCACACAGTTCTAAAATGTTACCACTATACAAACACCAAATTCTTGCTATAAATTCCGTCACTGTTATCTATCGCATAAAAAAATGTAAACTTACAGCTCGACTACGGTAACTAGTCACGCCGCTTCCAAAATCACCGACCAAATGCAATAACCATCTCGGCCAATCAAACGATTTTTTAATGCTTTTAGTTTTAGGTTCTGTACAAGAATAGTTTTTAATGTAAATATTTTTATGGACTAGGTAAATAAAAAATATTGAATGAACTAATAAATTATCTAATCAGGTTAAGACAACACTGCAAACTTGTAGTCAGCCGATAGTTTGTTTGAGCTCATAAATCAGTATGAAGGTGTATGTATGTAGTACTTTACAAATGATGATGATAATATAATCGGTCACGGCGGCTGTTATCATTTAGGATTAGCCAACTGCGAAGGGCATGTTATAGTGCACAAGCATGTGCACGAACACAAGTGCAACATCGGAGAGAGATCAGGCGCAGGAGCAACATTAACGTGGACTCCGATGTACGGGTGTATCAATCACCTGCAGACTCCGGGAAACTTAGTGAAAGTTTCTGAAACCCACAAAGCGAATGCGGGCCGGTGCACGACCCGGAAATCAAACCCGATCCCTCATGTACAGCAGCCACGCTATGCGACAGCTAGACATACATTATAAATATCAGGTTGTTTTAGCATCAGCACCCGCAACACAAGCCAATAAATAAGTTTATCATGGGGCTAACCGACCGTGTGTGCAAGATATTATATTATGATTATTTCTCGTTACTTTTTAAATACCTCACATCTATATGTGGCTGAAATTGGCACGGACTGAAGCCAGGTACGGTTAAGTAAAATGAATTGTTGTTATTAAGTATTTAATAATGTTCTGGTTAATCTGCATGTGTTTACAATAGCTTTTTTCTGGAATAGAATATAAGTACCTATAAATAGATATAAGTAGACAGACTAATAATCAATGACTTGGGCTATTGTATAGGTTTTTTGGGATGACTCCTGCTAGATATTGTGCTGGATAGTATGATAGAATTGTCTTGACATGAGTAATATTCCGCTGTGTTAGTAACAAGAGGGCAACAGGGACATGAGGGGCTGAAGGGTGAGGTTTCCTCGGCGGACTTCAAACGCAGATCACGCGCTCCCTGTACACGGCACACTCACCACTTATTATTATTATTACATTTAGCTGCCATCAGACCTGTGACTTGTCGGAAGGTTGGAAAGCCCAACATCACGAAGTATGTTTCACACCGCGACATCCTCCAGGTGCGGGGCGCGGGACGCGGTGTGCGGGGTGCGGGGCGCGGGCGAGGGGAGACATGCCGCTGCTGCTGCCGCTGCTGCTGGCGCTGCTCGTGCCGCGTGAGTATCCCGCACTGGCCCACCTGTGCACTTATCGCATCATTTCCTAACACATATATAATTATGTAGTTTAGGCAGCAATCGAGCGATACCGCTAATTCAACACGTTCCTCGCTCGCCGAATGATCCCTGACTGCGAAATGTTTAATATTATCTGAGATGACAATAAATGCAATGGTTACTCAATCTAACTGTAAAAGTAAACAAATACTATAAGCAAGAAGCAACCAACTCAACTGAATTACACATTTGAGGACAATTCTGTGAGAGGACAGCGACGCAACTTTCACAAAGTAGCGGCGGCCGCGCGCCCGCTCGCTCCCGCCGACAAACGACCACTTTTTTTAGGTCAAACGGTTTTAAAACTGAAGTTGCGCTGTTAGACTTTTAAGTGGCTTAAAGTTAGTCTTTGTTTGTGTGCGGAATCCCACCGCGGGCTCCCAAACTCGTATCTTGGAATAAATTCGTAATTGTTCTCAGAAGAAATCGCATAAAAATACGTAGGTCGTTAGGTACGAGTGATAAAACAATGGTGTAGGTTTGCGCGCGGAGCTGACGATGCGCGCGCCGGTGCTGGTGCGCGAGCCGCCGCCGCGAGTGACGTACGCGGCGCGCGCCGGCGTGCGGCTCACGTGCGGCGCGCGCGCCGACCCGCCGCCCGACATCACGTGGCTCGCCGACGACGGCGCCGTGCTGCGGGACCTGCCGCCGCACAGGTGCGCACACACGACGTCGAGCACCGCCGTTAGCGAAAATAGAGCCCAATTATTACTATCTCACGTCTCACCTTGTAGACTTTGGTTCTGAATTCCATCTAAAAATCTAAATCTTAAATGTTAATAGTATTCATTTATAGAAAAGCATGTAAACTGTCATATGAGTAGGAACAGATATTCGGTGTGGATACAGGCGCATATACAACAACGGCACGCTGGAGATATTGGCGACGAGCGCGCACGCGGCGGCGGCGCAGACGACGGTGCGGTGCCGCGCCGCCAACGCGCACGGCGTGACGCTGTCGCGCGACGTGACGCTCGTGCCGGTGGGCGAGGCGGCGTGGGAGGCGGCGGCGCGCGCGGGGGAAGCGGCGGCGGGCGCAGTGGCGGCCGTACACTGCGGCGCCGCGGACCCGCTGGTACGCGCCGAGCTCTGGTACCGCGGCGACGCGCTGCTGCACCTCGACCCGCCCGCGCCAGGTTACCGCACCCTACTTACTTCTACTCTTTCTAACTGGCCTTATATCAACTTCATCAAAAGATATCACTTCATAAAACAAATTATTGACTCTCTAACGAAAACTATTGAGAGGTGCCAAGGAGAGAGCTGGTTGACCGCGGCCATCATTGCATCTCTGTCGGAAGTCTTTGCTGTGTAATTAGATGACGACGTGCGCGCCAGCTAAGTCTAACATAATATGTAGACACAAACATGTATAGCAGTGTTAGTGTGAGTGTGGGTGTGTGTGCAGAGTCGCGCTACTTGGTGGCGGGCAACACGTTGCTGATCCGCGAGGCGAGCGCGACGGACGCGGGCGCGTACAGCTGCCTGGCGCGCCACGCGCTGTCCGGCGCCGCCCGGCGCGCACGCCCCGCGCTGCTGTCCATCCGCGGCGCGGGCCCCGCGTCGGCGCCGCGCCTGCTGGCGGCGCCCGCCGAGCTCAGCGTGCCGGCCGGCCAGCTCGTGTGTCTACCGTGCGTCGCCTCCGACCACCCCCCGCCGCAATACACGTACGCATTGTCTATCATGTTAATACATATCCTAAACGCTTAAGCTCTTCACTAAGTAAATATCACGTATGCTGCTACTACTTCTAATGGCTTAATAAGTTTTTTGATAATATATTTTGCACCCTATAATCGGTTTTATCTGCTAGGTTAGGATTCTTTTATTATTAATTTATCTTCTTCGGTTTTATCTATGTAGTTACATTTAGATTCTTTTATTTCATCATCATCATCACCCGAGCCTTTTCCCAATTGTTGGAGTCGGCTTCCAGTCTAGCCGGATTCAGTTGAGTACCAATGTTTAACAAGGAGCGACTGCCTATCTGACCTCCTCAACCCAAGTACCCCGGCAACCCGATACCCGTTGGTTAGACTGGCGTCAGACTTACTGGCTTCTGTGACATGCGTGGATGTTCAATGACAGCCGGGACCCACAGTTTAACGTGCCATCCGAAACACAGCCATCGGTGTCCAAGATATACTTAGAATGTACCTATGTACATAAAAATTTAGAAAAATTGCATTGGTACTCGTCCTCATACTTGATAGGTTGGCTCTTTACTCACTAGGCCACCACGACTTTTATTTAGATTATTTAATTTATTTATCTATTACCTATATTATACTTTTTTTGTATGTTTGTTATGTTGTTTACTTTTTGATTCCTTTAAGAAAAATTAAAAATTTTGAAAAAACCCCCGACGGTAAAAATCTTATTGAAAAATAATAAAATAACTCAAAACCCCCGACTTAACCCAATTATATAGGAATATCCGTCGGGAGCTGCCATTAAACCAGCTAAAGGATTCTGGTGTCGTGAATACAATTATTGAAGAATTGTAGATGTTTAACGATGACATAAAATACACTCAATTAATTGTTGAAATTTCATATAGAAAAGGCAGCCCCCGACGGTTATTCCTATATAATTGGGTTAAGTCGGGGGTTTTGAGTTATTTTATTATTTTTCAATAAGATTTTTACCGTCGGGGGTTTTTTCAAAATTTTTAATTTTGCTTAATTTTATTTCAGACTTTTTAGAGAACATATACGAATTATAGTCTATATAATATGTTATTGCAATATTATTTTGCACCGATATTGTAGCGCCCTCTAGTGAGTTACAGGCGTAATTTTTATTATTTGGGAACATGCATTAAGCACGTACACATTGCTGATGAAAACAGAATTGTAATCGGACGTTTTGATTATATTGTAACATTGTTTGGCACTAATATTGTGGCGCCCCCTAGTGATTAATAGCCATGACACCTATCTAAGAACATGAACTCATCGGACACAAAACCGTTATTGAAAACCGCATCAAAATCGGATCATTAGTTTAGAAGGTAGGTGGGAACATTACTTTGCTCTTTTGCACTAATATTGTGGCGCCCCCTAGTGAGTTACAGCCATGACACCTATCTAAGAACATGAACTCATCGAACACAAACCCTTTATTGAAAACCGCATCAAAATCAGATCATTAGTTTAGAAGATATGTGGGAACATTACTTTGCACAAACGCACACACAAACACACAAACGCACAAACGCACATCTCTCACCCTAAACGCATATACCTGCTCCGTTCCGTCGTGGGTAAAAAATTTTGAAAAAACCCCCGACGGTAAAAATCTTATTGAAAAATAATAAAATAACTCAAAACCCCCGACTTAACCCTATTATATAGGAATATCCGTCGGGAGCTGCCATTAAACCAGCTAAAGGATTCTAGTGTCGTGAATACAATTATTGAAGAATTGTAGATGTTTAACGATGACATAAAATACACTCAATTAATTGTTGAAATTTCATATAGAAAAGGCAGCCCCCGACGGTTATTCCTATATAATTGGGTTAAGTCGGGGGTTTTGAGTTATTTTATTATTTTTCAATAAGATTTTTACCGTCGGGGGTTTTTTCAAAATTTTTAATTTTGCTTAATTTTATTTCAGACTTTTTAGAGAACATATACGAATTATAGTCTATATAATATGTTATTGCAATATTATTTTGCACCGATATTGTAGCGCCCTCTAGTGAGTTACAGGCGTAATTTTTATTATTGGAACATGCATTAAGCACGTACACATTGCTGATGAAAACAGAATTGTAATCGGACGTTTTGATTATATTGTAACATTGTTTGGCACTAATATTGTGGCGCCCCCTAGTGATTAATAGCCATGACACCTATCTAAGAACATGAACTCATCGAACACAAAACCGTTATTGAAAACCGCATCAAAATCGGATCATTAGTTTAGAAGGTAGGTGGGAACATTACTTTGCTCTTTTGCACTAATATTGTGGCGCCCCCTAGTGAGTTACAGCCATGACACCTATCTAAGAACATGAACTCATTGAACACAAAAACGTTATTGAAAACCGCATCAAAATCGGATCATTAGCTTAGAAGGTAGGTGGGAACATTCCTTTGCTGTTTGGACTAATATTGTGGCGCCCCCTAGTGAGTTACAGCCATGACACCTGTCTAAGAACATGAACTCATCAAACACAAACCCTTTATTGAAAACCGCATCTAAATCAGATCATTAGTATAGAAGATATGTGGGAACATTACTTTGCACAAACGCACACACAAACACACAAACGCACAAACGCACATCTCTCACCCTAAACGCATATACCTGCTCCGTTCCGTCGTGGGTAAAAAATCAAGATGATCACAGCAAAAAAATGCAAATGAGAAAGAAGCCGCGAGCGCCGTGAGCGCGTTTATTTTTACCCACGACGGAACGGAGCAGGTATATGCGTTTAGGGTGAGAGATGTGCGTTTGTGCGTTTGTGTGTTTGTGTGTGCGTTTGTGCAAAGTAATGTTCCCACATATCTTCTAAACTAATGATCTGATTTTGATGCGGTTTTCAATAAAGGGTTTGTGTTCGATGAGTTCATGTTCTTAGATAGGTGTCATGGCTGTAACTCACTAGGGGGCGCCACAATATTAGTCCAAACAGCAAAGTAATGTTCCCACCTACCTTCTAAGCTAATGATCCGATTTTGATGCGGTTTTCAATAACGTTTTTGTGTTCAATGAGTTCATGTTCTTAGATAGGTGTCATGGCTGTAACTCACTAGGGGGCGCCACAATATTAGTGCAAAAGAGCAAAGTAATGTTCCCACCTACCTTCTAAACTAATGATCCGATTTTGATGCGGTTTTCAATAACGGTTTTGTGTTCGATGAGTTCATGTTCTTAGATAGGTGTCATAGCTATTAATCACTAGGGGGCGCCACAATATTAGTGCCAAACAATGTTACAATATAATCAAAACTGTTACTGTTACTGTTACAGCCTTTGTATCGTCCCACTGCTGGGCACAGGCCTCCTCTCACGTGGAGAAGGATTGAGCATTAATCACCACCAATCAAAACGTCCGATTACAATTCTGTTTTCATCAGCAATGTGTACGTGCTTAATGCATGTTCCCAAATAAAAAAAATTACGCCTGTAACTCACTAGAGGGCGCTACAATATCGGTGCAAAATAATATTGCAATAACATATTATATAGACTATAATTCGTATATGTTCTCTAAAATGTCTGAAATAAAATTAAGCAAAATTAAAAATTTTGAAAAAACCCCCGACGGTAAAAATCTTATTGAAAAATAATAAAATAACTCAAAACCCCCGACTTAACCCAATTATATAGGAATAACCGTCGGGGGCTGCCTTTTCTATATGAAATTTCAACAATTAATTGAGTGTATTTTATGTCATCGTTAAACATCTACAATTCTTCAATAATTGTATTCACGACACTAGAATCCTTTAGCTGGTTTAATGGCAGCTCCCGACGGATATTCCTATATAATTGGGTTAAGTCGGGGGTTTTGAGTTATTTTATTATTTTTCAATAAGATTTTTACCGTCGGGGGTTTTGAGAGCTTGTTGTTAATTGACAAGTGGCAGGTCGTGAAGTGTGTGTATGTGGCGCAGGTGGTACCGGTCGCGCGAGGGTCGGCTGCAGCCGGCCAGCGCGCCGGAGGACGGCTGGGCGTGGGGCGGCGGCGCGGCTCGCTGCGTGCGCGCCGCCGCCCACCACGCCGGCCTCTGGATCTGCAAGGCTTATAATGTGTTCGGCGACGCCACCGCGCACACCACGCTGCACGTGCAGGACTCACTCAGCGTCACCGTCACGCCCACCGTGCTAGTGAGCGCACTCGCCACTTTACAAATATAAAAATAGTGTTTTAAACGGAGCCCCGTCTCCCAACTGCATCTCTACTGTGCAGGTGGCGCAGGCGGGCAGCACGGCGCGGTTCAACTGCAGCGCGTCGGACGCGCGTGCGGCGCTGGGCTGGCTGCACGACGGCGCGCCGGCGGGCGCGGGCGCGGCGCTGCTGCTGCGCGGCGTGGCACGCGCGAGCCGCGGCGTCTACCAGTGCGTGGCGCGCCGCGCGCATGACTCCGCGCAGGCTGCCGCAGAGCTGCGCCTTGGCGGTGAGCGCGCGCTATCAATGTTGTTCCACTGAACGTTCCACTGAACTTTCAACTTACATCTGCTGTATTTACATTGATTTTGACCCAAATCTTCATAAATAAGTGTCTACTCAAATGGAGCATATCTATTTTGGAGTATTGACTCCACGAAAAACGAGTGATATTGCATTGCGCAGATTCGACACCGGAACTGCATTACACGTTCATCGAGCAGGCGCTGCGGCCGGGCGGCGCGGTGTCGCTGCGCTGCGCCGCGTCCGCCTCGCCGGCGCCGCGCTTCACCTGGCTGCTGGACGAGCAGCCGCTCGAGCACGTGCGCGCGCCGCACCGCTACTTCATCAGCGAGGAGACGTCGCTCAACGGCGACGTGGTGTCCACGCTCAACATGAGCTCGGTGGCGCCGGAGGACGGCGGCCGCTACACGTGCCGCGCGCACAACGCGCTCGGCTACGCGCACCACTCCGCACGCCTCAACATATACGGTACTCACCTCTGCAGCGCTCGCGGTGTGCCGACGACACCCGCTACGGCTTATACGAACAACTAGCAAACTTGACAAGATTATTATCGAAACAATAAACTGTTAGGATTGGAATGATAAGAATCGGTTTCACTCATGAATAGTGTAATTTGATACACCGCAGGGCCGCCGTCGATTCGCGCGCTGGGCCCGGTGCGCGTGGTGGCGGGCGCCAACGCTACCGTCTACTGCCCCTACGCCGGATATCCGATCAGGTCCATAGAGGTGCATTTTGATAGGATATTTCCTAAATTTACTAGTGCTAGGTCAATCGATGATAGACCATGCGTCATTTTCGTTGTGGTATAAAACGACACGATAACGCTGGCATTGAACTAATCACATTAAATTAAATAGGTACGTTAATATGTACACAAAGTAAATAGAACAAAAATCTGCGAGAATTAGAACAACATTTACCTAAGTCATTACAAACAGCTTCCCCCTATAAATAACTGTTACACTTTAGTTTGTTACTATTAATAAATATTATGAAATTGTGATTTCTACTATATTCCGACAATATGTGTCTAGTTTATGAGAACTGCTTGAAAAAAGAGGTGGATGATGTCGGTAGTGACAGCGGCTGGAGGGTATCGTATGATGTGTTGTGGCAGCTCCATCTCGTGGTGGCGGCGCGGGTCGGGCGTGGCGGTGGGCGGCGCGGGCCGCGTGAGTGCGCGCGGCCCCGAGCTGCGCCTGGCGCCGGCGCTGGCGTCCGACGCGGGCGTCTACGCCTGCGCCGTGGCAGCGCCCGCGGGCCCTGCCGCTCGCCGCGACATCGACATACAAGTCCGCAGTCAGTACACACCACTTCAAATTACTTACCTTGTTATTCAAACTACAAGTGTTCGATTGAAATAAATATTTAATTTTTCCAGACCCTCCGAAAATTTCTCCCTTTATTTTTTCATCGGAACTCACTGAGGGTAGTTCAGTGCAGGTGCTGTGCGGCGTGTCGTCCGGGGACAAGCCCATGTACTTCACATGGCTTAAGGACGGTGCTCCTCTGCCGCCGAACCTACAGGTGCTGTTACATACTGCTGCCAGCGTCAATCTCCTCTACCAATCTTGAAAGTTTAACCGATAACATTTCATGCTCACATTGTCATTCAACTTACCAAACATCATAATCTTGACCTTTTATTTATTTATTTTATTTTATTCACTATTTCTTTATCCCAGCAAGGCTTACAGCAGTTACAGCCTCATTATCACAGGTATTATCATGTGTCTAACCTTTTCCCATTATGTTGGAATCGGCTTCCAGTCTAAACTGGTGCAGCGAGTGCCTCAATAACCCGGGCAACCCTTGGTAAGACGGTTGTCAGACTTATTATAAAACAAGATGAACTGCCAACGGTAACTCAATGAAACGATTTTGTGTTCGTACAGATAGAAGAAAAGAGTCTGAATGAGTTCTCTCTACTGATGTTCTCGGATCTGACGGCACGACACAGTGGCGAGTACACGTGTCGCGTGTCCAACCACGCCGCCACCGTCAACTACACCGCGCAGCTCAGCGTCAAGGGTGAGTGTGCCCCCGCCTCCTGAGCACTGCGCCCGGCAGCTGTGGTGACCGTTGCTTTGCTCGCTGCAGTGGCTCCGGCATGGGCCACGGAGCCCCTGGACGCGGCCGTGCTGCTGGGCGCGCCGCTGCAGCTCGAGTGCGCCGCGCGCGGGCATCCCGCGCCCGCTGTCACGTGGTACCGCCGTATGGGTCAGTTACATCATTGCTTTTGCGGTTAACTTGCCTTTCTGCAGCTCTGTTCCTACCAGTGAGCCCTTACTTCCAGGCGAGGGCGCTTCGCTAGGCGGTGACAGTGGAGAGCAGTGGGAGCCGGTGGGGGCAGGTGAATGGGGAGTAGACGGAGTGCGGGCGCGCAACGGTTCGCTCGCAGCCAGCGCGGCGGCGCGCGCGCACCAGGGCCTGTACCGCTGCGTGGCCGACAACGGAGTGGGGCCGCCGCTGCTCAAGCACGTCAACATTACTGTACACGGTACCAAGCTCATCAACGTCTGCAATAGTGCGCTCATATTCCGTTCCATCATCATCAGACTATCTAATCTGTACCTAAATACAGTATCATAATCCGGTGTAGCCAAGTTGGCACCAATGTTTACTGTTGCGGTACTAGTGTTGCAAAAAAACCGTTTTTAGGGTTCCGTACCTCAAAATGAAAAAACGGAACCCTTATAGGATCACTTTGTTGTCCGTCTGTCTGTCTGTCTGTCAAGACCCTTTATCTCAAGAACACGTGGATGTATCAAGCTGAAATTCACATGAAATACTCAAGTCTATTGCCCCTTTAAGCTGTGAAAATATCAAACTTCTAAGCTAAGCCAATCAAAAGATACAGCCGATTATGTCGGTATTTTCAACAAATTTTCGACACTCGCAAAGGAATCAAAACCTACAGGATACTTCCCGTAAACTCAGAATATTAAAATTTGGCATGAAGCATTTTCATATAATGCAAATACAGGAAAAATTGCGAAAATCACATTTTTTTAGTTATATAATATAATAAAAACATTTTAATAAAATGAAACTTACTACCTTATTTCTCACGAACGAATAAAGATACCAAATTGAAATTTATACCAAATACCTAGGTCTATTGTCCCTTTAAGCAGTGAAAAAATCAAACTTCTAAGTTAACGCGATCAAAAGATACAGCAGTTTATACCGACACCTTAACGAATTTCCGTCACACGCTAGGGAATCAAAACCTACAAGGTACTTCCCGTGAACTCAGAATCTTGAAATTCGGCACGAAGCAACGTTATATAGTACAGATAAAGGGAAAATTGCGAAAATGACAAATTTGAAGTTCCATAAAATATTTAAATATTATTTTTGCTTACATGACATAAAATATTTTTTTAATAATTATAAACTTACTACCTACGCTTTTTCACATAAACGTGTAGAGATGTTAAACTTGAAATTCATATCAAACACTTCTTAAATCTAATTGCCTCTAAACTATGAAAAATTCTAAATCATTCAAAGGTCATTGGGCACCTTAGTATGGAAACCATACCCACGGCGGACACGAACGAAATATAGCACAGTATAATGATATAAGGCTCTGATTTACTATGGCATTAGTCACATCAATGTGAACCATGGGAATCTAGAGAAAATCAGGTTTAAACATCAAATATTTTCCTCATTTCAATGGGGAATTTAAACGACCAAGTTTGACGGATTTGAGAAATCATTTCTTTGTAATGAAAGAGTATACTCGCCGTTTATTTCCATTGTCATCAGGTCAGGATCTGATGATGGAAATCCTGAGAAATCGAAGGCAACTATCAGAAATTGTAGGCATGCATAGGGTTAAAACTTGATTCTCAGATGTATGGGTAATATACACGATAATATACATAATGGTCTTTATCAAAATGAATTTAAAAAGCATTTTACAAACAAATCCAACTTCAAACGTATAAAAAAGCAACAAGGAAACAAAAACAATAAAGAAAGGAAGAAGATGTTAGGTGCATCGTTCTAGAAGTCGGTGTCTAGAGGATGCATTTATATTTATTTAATCACCGAGATCTAGACCGATGCTTATAAACAGTTTTCTTGTTGTTTTTAGAAGTTTTTTTTTTTTTGTTTTTTTTTTTTGTAAAAAGTCTTTATTTTTAACTTTTGTGAAAAGTTCTCGTCAATACGAATAAAATAAGCCCAAACACGTGGTAGTTGCAACATACCGTTCAGAAGTTCCCTCGACTCTCTGTGGTCTCCATAATCAAATCAGCTCCAAACCTTCACTGTTTACCAGTACCCTCAAAAATACACTCACATGTCTGGTTTTGACTTGATGCGTGCCTACAATATTCAAGAGTTGCCCTCGATTTCTCAGGGTTTCCAGATCCTCATCAGATCCTGGTCATCCGAATTGGCATCTTCCTTCTTTATGAAAAGTCTTTTGACAATAAAAACTAGCATTGCAACCTGTACAATCCTCTGAAACTGCTTGTCTTTTATATTTTTAAACGATCCTGGACATTCGTCTCCATGGAGTTTTAATAAAATATTTATATTCAAAGAAACGTCATACTATTCTCCACAATTTAAAGCTACTTTGATTCATGTCCGCGACTTTTTGCAAAGCGGGTCAGATATGCCCAATGACCTTTAAAACATAATTAGTTATTTTTAATCAGATATCTGAATGATGACTATAAAATGTTGTAAATAAATAACTTTAATAAAAGAACTTTTACAAGTTACTGGCCTACTATTTATATTATACTTTATTATTTAACTATATTGACTCTTACAAAATTACCATAACTATGATTGTTCTAAACTGAAAGGTTTGCGCGAGAGTCACTTTTTATCTACCTCTATACAGGATTTGTACGGAACCCTAGGTGCGCGAGCCCGACTCGCACTTGGCCGGTTTTTTTTTCTAATGTGAAAAAAAACCTGATAAAAAACTGTTTTTTTTCTGGGCCTTTTTGTTCAAGAGTATAATAACTCTAAAATTGTTAGGGCATTTACCGTTAAACATTAATACTTAAGATTACATAAAAGAGGTTTATTCTTGAATCTACGGTACTTTTCTGATAAAACAGTACCAAAATTTCATAAAAATATTGGCAACATTCATTGATATTAACTCAACGCAAGGGAAAGGACAATGCTATTCTTTGTATGGAAGTTGGGCTCAAGAGTTGTCCACGGTAACTGCATAGTGTATTATGTTCCATAGGCTTATAATAGGTCACAGACCGAAATATTTCGAAATCTATCCCAGGAGTCCTGAGAAAAACTGGTTTGACTCTTATTCAATATTACGAAAAATATGCTTACGAACTCTTAACTATTCCACTTTTATTATCTTAATTGAAATGCATTATAATATTAATCGACAAATACGAGGTATTGAACGATATTTTTTTTTACCGACTTCAAAAAATGGAGGAGTTTCTCAGTTATTTTGTATTCTTTTTACGTTTGTACGAGCATAACTCCGTCGTTTACCAACCGATTTAAGCAATCATTTTATTGTTTGAAAGGATTTACTTTCCAAATGGTTCCTTTGTTATTCGGTCCAGGGTCTGGTGATAGAAACCTTAAAACAATAGGGAACTCTCGGAAATTGTAAGCACATATTGAATAAAAACTTGTCATTCGGGTATATGTCTCCGACACCACAAAACAGTGGAGGTTAAAACCTGACCTGACGATGGAGACGACAGTGAGACGAGGGAACTCCTCAACGGTATCTATTTACTACCTCGTGTTCGAGCTTATTTTATTCGTCTTGATAAGATTTTTCCATTGCCATTAGGATATTAATTGCATAACGCTACACGAACTTAGGACTGATTGTGGTAGATAGGCACTGAAAAGCAAGAGAAACAACAATTTCCTTTAAACGTCTATTCCTGTTTTTTTATCCTATCAACAGTGAAACCACTAACTAGCTGAATGTTATTTCAAGAAAAGGGGTTGTTAGGTTTGTGGCTGCTTAAAATGGCTAGCTAACAATGGCTGGCTAACATTAGAACCGGTTTTTCTCGGGACCTCTGGTACCGATTTCAAAAATATTTGGATTCCGTCTTAAGAGTGAAGTAAAGAACCTATTTTAACCATTCCCACTACTGGGCAAATGGGTTGGGCTTTATAAAGTGACTGTTCAAGTTTAAACATAAGAACCGGTTTTTCTCGGGACCTCTGCGACCGATTTCCAAAATATTTGGATTTCGTGATAACAGTGAAGTAAAGAACCTATTCTAACCATTCCCACTACTGGGCAAATGGCTTGGGCTTTATAAAGTGACTGTTCAAGTTTAAACATAAGAACCGGTTTTTCTCGGGACCTCTGCGACCGATTTCCAAAATATTTGGATTTCGTGATAACAGTGAAGTCAAGAACCTATTCTAACCATTCCCACTACTGGGCAAATGGCTTGGGCTTTATAAAGTGACTGTTCAAGATTAACATTAGAACCGGTTTTTCTCGGGACCTCTGCGACCGATTTCCAAAATATTTGGATTTCGTGATAACAGTGAAGTCAAGACCCTATTCTAACCATTCCCACTACTGGGCAAATGGCTTGGGCTTTATAAAGTGACTGTTCAAGTTTAACATGAGAACCAGTTTTTCTCGGGACCTCTGCGACCGATTTCCAAAATATTTGGATTTCGTGATAACAGTGAAGTAAAGAACCTATTCTAACCATTCCCACTACTGGGCAAATGGCTTGGGCTTTATAAAGTGACTGTTCAAGTTTAAACATAAGAACCGGTTTTTCTCGGGACCTCTGCGACCGATTTCCAAAATATTTGGATTTCGTGATAACAGTGAAGTCAAGACCCTATTCTAACCATTCCCACTACTGGGCAAATGGCTTGGGCTTTATAAAGTGACTGTTCAAGTTTAACATGAGAACCAGTTTTTCTCGGGACCTCTGGGACCGATTTCCAAAATATTTGGATTTCGTGTTAACAGTGCAGTAAAGAACCTATTTCGACCACTTTCACTACTAGGCAAATGGCTCAGGCTTTGTTAAGTGACTATCTATGGAGATCATTTGAACCGGTTTTTTTTCGGGACCTCTGGGACCGATTTCAAAAATATTTGGATTTCGTGTTCAGAGTGCACTATGGAACCAGCTGGAACTACTCCCACTGCTGGACAAACTTTGAGCCCAGACCCTGGCATTGTCCTTTGAAAATTGAACTAAAACGTAGGCTAGAAAAAAAAACAAATTTAGAAAAAAAACAACGATGCAAAGATTTTTTTATGTTTTTTTTCAATAAAGTGAAATAAAACAAATCGTTTTTTTTTATTTTACATCACTATGCGGTACCCTAAGGTACGTGCTGTACGAAGCACGAAAGAAGCTACACTATCCCCGAGTAACATATCCCACCCAAAACAAAAATGTGAAAGGCTGCCAAGTTCGATAATATGGGAATGCTTCGCCTATAAAAGAAGTGAGATCTGAATGTTTTCACACACCTTGTTATAAACCTACTAAACGCAATGAATCAAGTATTTAATTTTCTATTAAAACTTGCCAAGTAACATCATTAAAAAGTAACTATTTTTAACTGAGGTATATGTATGGAACTTGGTACTTATTCAGATCTCACTTTTATAGGCGAAGCATTCCCATATTATCGAACTTGGCAGCCTTTCACATTTTTGTTTTGGGTGGGATTTCATTTATTTTTGTAAGGTTGTTTATTTTATTTTTTTCTTATGATTAAGTTAGTTAAGGAAATGACTCATTTATACTATCTTTCAGATTTTTGAATATGCATTATGCTTCTTACAAAGAAATGAACTAGATTAACTAAATGGACTAGATTTACCAACTGACTGACATGACATGTTATCATATATTATGTTTGTGGATCAAAGTTACACATTCGTTATTTTCAAAAGTGACTCACACTTGGCCGTTTTCAGATTTTTACTTTACTTTGACTAAATACAAACCTTTGTAACGAATTTCAGATCAGTACGACCATTCGAAGATATATTATATAAATATAGATAAATTTAGTTCGTTTTAGTTCCTTAGGGATATACATTTACACCGGGTATAAATGTATACTTTCATTATTTTGAAACTGACTCACACTTGGCCAATTTCAGATTTTTCCCTTTACCTTGACATAAAGACCTACCTCCATGCCAAATTTCAAGTCGATACGACCATTGGAAGTGGTCTAGGTTTTTGATGAGTGAGTCAGTCAGTCAGTCAGTGAGTGTATAGTAGAAATAGCGATTTTCTGACGTCAATATCTCAAGACCTACAATAGGTATATTAATAAAATTTTGTATTTTTAACCCCCGACGCAAAAACGACGGGGTGTTATAAGTTTGACGTGTCTGTGTGTGTGTGTGTGTATGTGGCATCGTAGCTCCCAAACGGATGATCCGATTGTAATGCGGTTTTTTTTGTTTAAAAGGAATGTCATTCGGGAGTGTTCTTAGCTATGTTTGGTGGAAATCGGTTCAGGTCTTCAAGGTCATCAGCTCGTTTGTAAGGTGTGATAGGAATGTTACACGCTCAGTTTACTTGCAAGCATATGTGGGATCTGAAATTTGAAACACTAATGTCTTCTGGAACCACTGAGCTGGTCTGCTGTTAGGGCACGAAGATAGGAGACGTAACCCTGAACTGCCTTTTAGTAAACCCATCGAGTTTGGGCTCGTTGAATTTGTCTTGACTAGTTCTCTTCACGTTTCTAACTGACGAGAACCTGATGCTGGAAATGGGATGTGGCGGATGAAACCCTGGAATGCCGGAATGAAATGGATAAACCGTTTTTTTTCCTGAAAATCTTTAATCTTTATTGTTTCTCAATACGTACAATTCTCCCAGAGCCAGTTTGTCATGAGGATTGTTAAACAGCTTAATTCGGCCAAGACCACATATAGCGAACCCCGTCTTGAAATAAAAGAAATTAAATGAAAAAAGGAAAAATTAAGGAGCTCCTTCAAAAAGCATGAAATAAAATAAAATTATAAATTTAAAAAAACCCCCGACCCAAAAAAAGTACGCAATTATTTTGACAAAAGGTTAAAAATGCTAAACCCTATAAAAAGCAAAAAATAACTTTTAACACTACGAAGTATAGGTGCCTACCTAATTACAACATTCGTATAAATAAAACACGAATCTTAATTAGATAATTAGAGCGGTCCCCCGACACGACAAAATTTAGTTTAGTCTGACATGCTTTAGTTGGTACTTCGTAGTGTTAAAAGTTATTTTTTGCTTTTTATAGGGTTTAGCGTTTTTAATCTTTTGTCATAATAATTGCGTACTTTTTTTGGGTCGGGGGTTTTTTTTAATTTATAATTTATAGATAAGTCAGGGGGTCTCAACAGATACTAGAAATTTGATATGCGTAAATAAAATAGATTTTGAGTTATAGGGGAGTCGAATTTGGCCCGAAATGGTTCGTGTAATATAACCCACGGCCGGTGTGTCGCTTTTTTTTGCTCGAACTTGGCGGACACACTGCCGTGTGTCTAGATTTTAACTAGCCATTTCCCCGCGGTTTCACCCGCGTCCCGAGGGAGCTACTGCTCGCACCGGGATAAAATATAGCCTATGTTACTCGCAGATAATATAGCTTTCTAATGGTGAAAGAATATTTCAAATCGGTCCAGTAGTTTTTGAGTTTATCCATTACAACCAAACGAACAAAGTTTTCCTCTTTATAATATTAGTATAGACTAGAGAAGAAGTTCCCCCAGGACGAGGGTAAAACCGCGGGAAAACAGCTAGTGCAACATTAAGAACGAATTTGAAAGTCGTTTGAGGCTAGTTATGTTCGCATGAGTGCGCGTGTATGTGCAGAGCCGGCGCACCTGGAGGGCGCAGGCGGCAACGCGTCGTGCGTGCGCGGCCAGCCCGCGGCGCTGGCGTGTGTGGCGCGCGGCGACGCGCCGCTGCACGTGCACTGGACGCACCGCGGCGCGCGCCTCGACACTGCCTCCTACCGGTGCGCATACACTTCTCTACACAATTTACTATCTTGTGGACAATTCATACAAACGTACTCGTACGTGCTAGGCTTTCTTTAAATGACTCATATTTCTCAATACTCGATAAATCTACAAATAATAATACTACTTTAGGGATCGTAGTTAGGTGGGATCCCTAATTGAGCACTGCTGGACGTGGGGCGCGGGGGGTTGAGTGAAACACGGTGTTAGGATACCGGATATATTTCGCGTAAACTCCCAGATAGAACCGTTCACTCGGACCAGTGCGCAGTAACTGTCCGTGCCTCGTGTGGTGTGGTCTATGATCACGTAGTGATTAGTTAGTATTGATAATGTTAAGATAAGTAGACGATAGGAATGCCTCGTACAGAATAAGATATTTAATAAGATATTAATTAAGATAAGCACGTAGCTTTTCGTAGTAGTATATTCAATAAAGGGGTGCACTTCTTAATAGGTATTGGTTGCCTTGACGATACCTAGACATGTAGTTCTGTTGTTTTATTAACACGTCTACCCTCATCAACACCTAAGGACCCTGCCTGTCGGAAGGTTGGCAAGCCCAACATCACATGGCGACCCTGCCATTCGAACGGACCCTGCCATTCGAACGGACCCTGCCATTCGAACGGACCCTGCCATTCGAACGGATCCTGTGATTCGAGCAGACCCTGCGAGACCCTGCGAGAGCGGTTGGACAATATCGAAACGCCATGGGAAGCACGACGTCCAAAGAAGAAGTAATAGTAGCCCAGACGGCAGCAGGAGGATCAAATGTCGCGACGGTGACGAAGGAACAATTAGCAACGACCAACACGGTGTTGTTTTTTATAGCCACTTGTTTTGCGCTTATGATCATTGGCGTGGTATTCTGGTTATATAGAAGATGTCACCAGAACTGGATTGAAGAGAAAATACGACAGAGGGAGATGCAAAAAGTAGTGCAGACGGCCTAAGGAGCATACGGAGCGACAGGAAGATCTTAAGTAAGTGTTTAAATATGTACTAAGTGTTGTGACAATGTTGTGGTTTATTGTGAATTAGAGACAATAAGTTTTTGTTCAAATGGAAGTAGAGTTAACAACGTTATTTTTACAGTTAAAATTATTAAGAGAAGCTATTGTTAAATTAGGTCCCAGTAGGCGACAGGGACAAAACTTTGATAAAAAGATAAGTGAAGCAAAAGCCCTTTTATGGTAAATTTAAATGTATAATTGAAGGAACGAGCAAAGAAAAATGTTCAGAGGAATTAGTGCAATTAGTGAGTAACATAGAAAGTTTGTACAAAAATACTATTAAGTTTGAGAGCGAGGTCAGTAACGAACAGAAAATGGCGGCAGAAAAGTTTTCGTTGAAAACGGCGGTTAGCTTACTACCGAAAATGAATGGAGATGAACAAGTTACTCAAGATTTAATTGATGCTATAGGATTATATAGTTCTATGTTAGAAGGGACCGATAGTGTTCTTTTGATTAAGTTTGTGCTAACTACACGGCTTACCCAGGGTGTTAGGATTCGGTTGTCACCTACTTACGCGTCGGTAGACAGTCTTTTGGCAGATATGAAGAAACATCTTCTTACGGTAAAATCTGACGTTGCAATACAAGCTAAGTTAACGCGCACTAGGCAAGATAATAAATCAATTGCAGACTTTGGAGCAGAAATAGAAAGGCTGATGACTGATTTGACTACTTCTCAGGCGGGAGAAGATTCGGAAGCTTATAAAATATTACAACCATTTAACGAAAAATATGCGATTAGGAAGTTTGCAGACGGTCTTCGTAATCAACGTCTTGGTACGATCATTACGGCACGGAATTTAACATCCTTAAAAGATGCTATTAGGGTAGCAGAGGACGAGAATTGTGCTTCATCGTCACAAGTCATGACGTACCAACGCTGGCCCTCAAGGAGTAGTTTTTCTACATTCAATAGAGGTCGTGGAGATAGTGTTAGGAGACATTCTGTAAGAAATTCGTACACGCAGAGTATGCGCAAAAATGTCAACATGGGGCATAACGGTGGAATGCGCGGTCGCAGCAATAATGCTTATCGAGGACGGCAGACTCAGCAAGGTAGAAGGCGTGTAGCATACTTTTCGCACGCGCGGAGCGATAATGATTCATTGTCAATGTCACGAAGTAGCGAAGGTGGACAGTTGAATGAAACGCAGTTTTTTCGAGTCTAAGCATATTTTAGCTTACGATAGTATTAACTGGGTTAATTTAGTAATAAATAGTATACATAGCGAAAAATATTAAAAAAAATATATTTGAAAAATATTGTTTACGGCTGATATCGACGCCGTGAAAATATTTTTTTAAGGGATAACGCTTTGAACTGTAAGATAGTTAAGGATGAGTTAGTGATTAATGGTGTAGGAGGAAGTTTACGAGCTATAGGTTATGTACATTTAAAGTTGGAACACAGACAGTGTTCATTCGTGCATAAGTTTTATATATTTGATGATTTGCCTTGTAAGTCAGTTGGCATATTGGAACAGGATTTCTTGCAGAAGTATGGAGGTATTATAGATTTTTCGACGAACAGATTGACTCTTAAAAATCATGCTAGACAGTTGGTTTCGATGCCGCTAAGGACCTATGATTTCTTATTAACTACACCTCCGCGTTGTGAGGTAGTAAGGTATTTTCATCATTTTTATCATCAGAATCAGAATCATCAGAATCATTTTTATTATTAAAACAAGCATTGATGAATCCTCCAGTATTAGATTATCCAAATTTTTCTGATAAAAATACTTTTATATTGCAGACAGACAGTTCAGGAATTGCTATAGGTAGTGTCTTGTGCAATGGGAATGGAAAACCTGTTGCATATGCTAGTAGATCTTTGAACAAGAGTGAGTTAAACTATCCTATAATAGAGAAAGAATTACTGGCTATAGTTTGGTCAGTTAAGTATTTTAGACCATATTTATATGGGAGAAATTTCGTTGTAAAAACTGATCACAAACCACTTTTGTATTTGTTTAACATGACAGATCCTTCCAGTAGGTTGACTAAATTTCGATTGTGTTTAGAAGAATACGACTTTGAGGTCGAATATGTGAAAGGAAAGGAAAATGTATTAGCCGATGCTTTATCCAGAATAGTTATTTCAAGTGAAGAGTTAAAGAGCTTGCATGAAAAAACTATATCTGTAATGACCAGAGCACAGTGCAAACGGTTAAAAAACTCGGATATTCGTAAGACAGACTCTGCGGTTAATAGGACTGATCACCCTAGGATCGTAGAAGTTCTTAAAAAACAAGGAAATGGTATAGAAGTACTTCAGGTAGGTGTAGATAAGTGGGAAAAGTTGTTACGTAACAAGAAGAATGATTGTAAAACGATATTTGCAAAGTCGCGTAATTTAATGTATATGCCAGAAAACTCGAGTATTTCTATAAACTATGAATCTTTATCGGCATCATCGCGAGACGAGTTGTCGAAAGACATAGTCACATTTTGTGTGGAAAATGGAATAAAAGAAGTAGTTATTTTAAAAAATTGTTATAACAAAGAGATGATAGAAAAACTGGCAAAATATTTTAAAGAGTAAATCGATATGTGGAGATTTTAAAGTTTGTGTAGTAACGGGTGTACGAAGAGTGGAAGATATAGATGAAGAAAAGATCATTATGAATGATTTTCATATTTTACCCACGAGTGGACATGCTGGAATACGTAGGATGGTGAACAATATAAAAAAGTATTATTATTGGCCATCTATAGAAAAAGATATCGGAGAGTATGTGCGGAAATGTGATAAATGTCAGAAACAAAAGTATCAGAAAAATATTAGGGAACCAATGACCATAACAACCACAGCATCATCAGCTTTTGAAAAGATTTATTTAGATGTAGTAGAACCTTTTGATAGGGACGAATATGGGAATGTGTACATATTGACGTTGCAGTGTGAACTTACTAAGTTCGTTGAAGCCTATCCATTAAAAAACAAGTCAGCAAATGAAGTAGCAAGAGTTTTAGCAGAAAATTTTATTTTGAGATATGGAATACCAGAAGGCATTGCGACAGATAGGGGTTCTGAATTTATTTCAAAAGTTATGGTAGAATTATGTAGTATCTTGGGAATCAGGAAAATAACATCAACAGCGTATCATCACGAAAGTATAGGATCGTTAGAAAACGTTCATAAAACTTTAGGTGCATATTTGAGAATACAAACAAATAACAGTACAACATCATGGAGTTCTTGGATTCCGTATTGGTGTTTTTCATATAATACAACAGTTAATACCGTAACCAAGTATACACCTTATGAATTAGTTTTCGGAAAGATATGCAGATTACCAAGTAATCTACAAGGAGCAAGTGTTGAACCATTGTATAATTTTGATAATTACCCTTTAGAATTTAAGTATCGATTACAAAGAGCTCAAGCTGATGCTAAACAAAATTTAGTAGCTAGTAAAATATTGAGGAAAGAGTGTTATGATAGAAATATAAATCCAATAACTTATAAAGAAGGTGATTTGGTGTTAATTAAAAATGAAACGGATACCAAATTAGATTGTGTATATGACGGACCGTTTGTGGTTGTCAAGGATGAATCACCAAATGTTGTAATTAAGGATAAGTCGAATGTAGATAAAGTAGTGCATAAAAATAGGACTAAGTTATATTGTAAAAGGTAAAAAAAAAGGATGTATTTATTTATTTTTTCCTTTGGAAGGGTGATGTGGTGTGGTCTATGATCACGTAGTGATTAGTTAGTATTGATAATGTTAAGATAAGTAGACGATAGGAATGCCTCGTACAGAATAAGATATTTAATAAGATATTAATTAGTTAAGATAAGCACGTAGCTTTTCCTTTGTATAAATAGCGTAGTATATTCAATAAAGGGGTGCACTTCTTAGTAGGTATTGATTGCCTTGACGATACCTAGACATGTAGTTCTGTTGTTTTATTAACACGTCTACCCTCATCAACACCTAAGGACCCTGCCTGTCGGAAGGTTGGCAAGCCCAACATCACACTCGCATACTTCACGCTCACACAAGTTTTTGCTTGCCTTGCACTCTGTCATACATACTTACATGTGTCCCTACACTACCGTAGATACACCTATAAAGGGATAAAATAGTTGAGTTAGCCGTACGAGCACGACGTGAGCAGTGAGTGTCGCGCAGGTGGGCAGTGACGGAGACGCGCGCGGGCGGCGCGCTGCGCTCCACGCTGCAGCTGCGCGCCGCCGAGCGCGCCGACGCCGGCGAGTACCGCTGCCACGCGCACAACCAGTTCGGGCGCAGCGAGCAACTGCACTACCTGCACGTGGAAGGTATGCCTCGGTGTGCGCGCGCCCGGCGCCGCGCGCTGCCTGCTCACGCGCAGTGTGTCGCAGAGCCGCCGGAGGCGCCGCGCGGGCTGCGGCTGGGCGGCGTGGGCGCGCGCTGGGTGCGGCTGCAGTGGGCAGCGCCGCCGGGGCTGCAGTACTCGGCGCGCTACACGGCGCTGCACGCGCTGCCCGCCACCGCCGACCGCTCCGCCGCCGCCAACCTCTCCGTGCGGGACGATGGGCCCAGGTGGACACCTTATCTCACACTCACACAGCCTATGTATATAATATGAATAATTATTGCGTTAGACTATTTTGTTATCACCACCATTAAGTTAGATACCTTCTGTTCTGTAGATTTATATTTTTATAGAACAGACGCAGACGGGCTGCACACGCTGTCTGCCAGGATGGAGGGACTGCGCCCTGCCGCCGCCTACTCCCTGCGCCTCACGGCGGCCAACCACGTGGGCGTGTCTCCGCACTCTGAACCTCTCATGTTTACTACGCTGGAAGAAGGTACAGCTCGTATCATTGATAGTATCATGATGCTTGTCAACATTAAAGTATATAATTTATACTCGTGCGTTTTATAAGTCGAAATATATAAATAAAAGAAATATATAGGACCGTAGTCAGACCAGAATATTGTCTATATTGCCCACAGCTCCCACTGCCTCTCCGCAAAATGTAAGAGTGAGAGCAGCTAATCCCGGGGAGCTGCACGTGTCGTGGTCGGTAAGTACGACATGCTACAGAGGATGTCGCCGTCGGTAGGCTGCATCAACAGGCGTGATATTCGTACAGGCGCCGCCCCAGGACAGCTGGAACGGGGAGCTGCTGGGGTACGTGGCGACGTGGCGCGAGCTGGGCCGCTTCGAGGAGGAGGCGGGGACGGCGCGCGCCGGCAGCGCGGTGGCGCCCGGCTGGAGCAGCGCCGAGCTCGCGCTGGGCGGGCTGCGCTCGTCAGCGCGCTACGCGCTCAGCCTGCGCGCCTACAACCGCGCCGGCGCCGGGCCCGCCTCGCCCGCCGCCTACGCCAGCACGCCGGACGGCGAGCCCGACGCCGCGCCGGCGCACGTGGCGTGCGAGGCGCTGTCGCCGCGCGAGCTGCGCGTGCGCTGGGCGCCGCTGCCCTCCACGCATGCGCTCCGGGGCTATGACCTCCACTACGCACCGCTGCACTTTGCTACCTGTAAATGACATCACTAACTGAATATTTGTATGTTTAAACCTAACCTAACTGGAAGTAGCTGAGAGCCACTCAGAGCCAGGGTTTTACATGAAGCGACTGGCTATATAATATCGGGTAATAATAATAATGGCGTCCTAGCTGATTGTCGACCATGGCGGCTGCTCTCATAAGCTAGTTATTACGCGGGACATATAGTACACATGCATTTGCGCCTCTATCGGTCAAATTCGGCTATAGAAATCCCATTCGTTTTATTTTGTGTCACTAGTAATCTTGGCTAAACTTAACAACAAAGTATTATGTATTTGTATTATGTAAGTATTTAGTATTTGCACTTTGAAATGAATATTAAAAATGTATAATATGTATCGAAAGGTATTTATTGATAAAATACAAATGTTTTTACTAAAATAAAATTAAGCAAAATTAAAAATTTTGAAAGAACCCCCGACGGTAAAAATCTTGTTGATAAAATTAAGCATAATTAAAAATTTTGAAAAAACCCCCGACGGTAAAAATCTTATTGAAAAATAATAAAATAACTCAAAACCCCCGACTTAACCCAATTATATAGGAATAACCGTCGGGGGCTGCCTTTTCTATATGAAATTTCAACAATTAATTGAGTGTATTTTATGTCATCGTTAAACATCTAAAATTCTTCAATAATTGTATTCACGACACTAGAATCCTTTAGCTGGTTTAATGGCAGCTCCCGACGGATATTCCTATATAATTGGGTTAAGTCGGGGGTTTTGAGTTATTTTATTATTTTTCAATAAGATTTTTACCGTCGGGGGTTTTTTAAAAATTTTTAATTTTGCTTAATTTTATTTCAGACTTTTTAGAGAACATATACGAATTATAGTCTATATAATATGTTATTGCAATATTATTTTGCACCGATATTGTAGCGCCCTCTAGTGAGTTACAGGCGTAATTTTTATTATTTGGGAACATGCATTAAGCACGTACACATTGCTGATGAAAACAGAATTGTAATCGGACGTTTTGATTATATTGTAACATTGTTTGGCACTAATATTGTGGCGCCCCCCTAGTGATTAATAGCCATGACACCTATCTAAGAACATGAACTCATCGAACACAAAACCGTTATTGAAAACCGCATCAAAATCGGATCATTAGTTTAGAAGATAGGTGGGAACATTACTTTGCTCTTTTGCACTAATATTGTGGCGCCCCCTAGTGAATTTCAGCCATGACACCTATCTAAGAACATGAACTCATTGAACACAAAAACGTTATTGAAAACCGCATCAAAATCTTACAACGGCAGCCTACTTAATGTATCCAATGACTAGTAAACGTTCATATATAAAAAAAAAAAATTATGAGGTTTGAATAATTTAAAAATAAAAATTAATTCATTATTATGATGCATGACGTAGATTATAAGAACACCCTGTTGTGAGCGCTGCCCGAATCTTGTATCAATGGAGCGCGGCGCGTTGGGAAAGTACCTACTTTCTACCGTTTGATACGTAAACATTTTGTTTTCAGTATTTTTCTTTGCACCTATTATCTTAATAAAGTAAGGCTATAAAATTAATAATCGTGTCTAGTGGTATTTTATGTCGGATAGATTGAGTGGACCACCTTTGTAAGACGACTAAAAAGTCACGGTGTATAAGAATATCCTATATAATTGGGTTATATATAAATAAATATATGGTTAAGTATATGGGCCCTAGTTGCCTGAAATAAAGGAATAAATAAAAAAATAAAATAAATATCCGTCGGGGGGTGTTTTCAAAATTTTTAATTTTGCTTAATTTTATTTCAGACTTTTTAGAGAGCATATAATACTTACGTAGTAACTATTAAGTAATCTGTGATAATACGTATATGCTCTCTAAAAACTTCCTTTCTCTTAAAAATCGAATTATAGTCTAATATTATTTTGGACTAATATTGTAGCGCCCTCTAGTGAGTTACAGACGTAATTTTTAGGGTTCCGTAGCCAAAATGGCAAAAACGGAACCCTTATAGTTTCGTCATGTCCGTCTGTCCGTCTGTCCGTCTGTCCGTCTGTCCGTCTGTCACAGCCGATTTACTCGGAAACTATAAGTACTACAGTGATGAAATTTGATGGGAATATGTGTTGTATGAACCGCTACAAAAATATGACACTAAATAGTAAAAAAAAAGAATTGGGGGTGGGGCCCCCCATACATGTAACTGAGGGATGAAATTTTTTTTTTCGATGTACATACCCGTGTGGGGTATCAATGGAAAGGTCTTTTAAAATGATATAAAGTTTTCTAAAAAACATTTTTCTTAAAGTGAACGGTTTTTGAGATATCAGCTCTCAAAGTCGTAAAAAGTATGTCCCCCCCCCTCTATTTTTATAACTACGGGGTATAAAATTCTAAAAAAAATAGAGGTGATGCATGCTAATTAACTCTTTCAACGATTTTTGGTTTGATCAAAGTATCTCTTATAGTTTTTGAGATAGGTTGATTTAACTGTAATTTACGGAACCCTTCGTGCACGAGTCCGACTCGCACTTGGCCGGTTTTTTTATTTTTTGGGATCAATCGGACGTTTTGATTATATTTCACTAATATTGTGGCCTAGTGAGTTATAGCCATAGGTGGGAACATTAGGTAATTAACACAAACACATACACAAACGTACATCTCTCACCCTAAACGCATATACCTGCTCCGTTCCGTCGTGGGTAAAAACGCATATACCTGCTCCGTTCCGTCGTGGGTAAAAACGCATATACCTGCTCCGTTCCGTCGTGGGTAAAAACGCATATACCTGCTCCGTTGCGTCGTGGGTAAAAACGCATATACCTGCTCCGTTCCGTCGTGGGTAAAAAGCATTTAAATGTTATATTCAAAATAGGTATTTTGCATTTTGTATTTACAATTTAAATAGAAGTACTTCAAATAAATCGGATCAGTGGCTATATTAATATTTTGTTATTCCTAATCAGTTATGGCAATGAACGTAATTTGCTAGAAATAGCGAAATAATATTTGATGGTAGGTGTAAGCGGTACGGTAGGTAATTGTGTGTGTGTGTGACAGCGTGGAGTGGCGCGCGCGCCGGGCTGGGCGGCGAGGCCACGCTGCAGGGGCTGCGCGCCGCCACCAACTACTCCGTGTGGGTGCGCGCGCGCGCCGCCGCCGGGCCCGGCCCGCCCGCGCCGCCCGTCTACTGCGCCACCGCCGACGACGGTCAGTACCTACCGCGACCCCGCCCCGCGCCTTGCGCCTAGCCCCCCCCCCCCCCCCCCCGGCTGACCGCGCCCCTGTCCGCAGTGCCCGAGCCCATGCAGCACGTGCGCGCGCTGCCGGCGGGCGCGGCCGCCGTGCGTGTCACGTGGCTGTCGCCGGCCGCCGCGCACCTCACGCACTACACCCTGTACACGCGGGAGCTCGGCAAGTTCGTGTGTTACTCGCTCGCATGTCTCACTACCGGAGACAATGTACACTGCGCTGGTTAATAGCTTCTGTGTTGTGTAGAGTGGGCGGTGAGTGGGCGCAGCGCGTGGAGGCCGCGGCGCCAGAGAGCGCGCTGGGCGGCGCCCTGGAGCAGTGGCGCGAGGTGCGCGGCCTGCGCGAGCGCACCGTGTACGAGTTCTGGCTTCGCGCCGCGTCGGCCGCCGGCGCCGGCGCGCCCAGCCGCCCCGTCACGGCCGCGCCCGCGCCCTCACGTACGTTTAAGAAACCATGCAGATAAGCGGCTTTCCTGAAACTGTTTTGTGCACTTACCTAAATGACTGCGTTATACATGCTGGCAATTTAATTACCTGAACCGACTCTAGTGATGGCCAGGATATCGTCGTTCAGTCGCGTGGTGGTCGCAGCTCTCGGGTCACGCGTGCGGCTGCGCTGCGCGGCGGTCGGGGCTCCGCCGCTGCGCTGGCGCTGGTCGCCGCTGCCCGGCGCACACATGGTCACTGACGACGGGGATCTCATCATACACAGTAAGGGCGTGCGCTAATACGCTGAACGAGCTGGCACGGGCAGCCGAGACAGCGGCGACAGTATCAGGTGTGTCCGCAGAGGTGGACGCGGCGGCGAGCGGCAACTACACGTGCGAGGTGCGCAACGCGCTGGGCTCGGACGCGCTGGGCGTGGTGCTGTCGGTGCGCGCGCCGCCCGCTGCGCCCGCGCCGCGCCTGCGCAGCGCCGCCGCGCACGAGCTGCGCCTCGCCTGGGACCCGCCGCACGACGGCGGCGCGCACTTACTCGGTAACACGAGCCTAATCAACTTCTAAATCCGCCCACACGCTTCCCACCTTATTGGCATCCAGTCGAACTGAATGCAGTTGAACAACTCTAAAATTAGCAAATTCTACAAATAAGGAAAGTGAAACTTTGTACATGACGTACAGATATGTGTACCTATGTATGTTTTGTACCCTTTCTCGTAAATACTACTAAATTTTGAGGAAATTTGGCCTCTAGATCAGAATAATAATTTCTTGGGGTTGCTTAGGGTGCAGGAGGTAGTTGCCTCAGGAACCCATGATACGGCGGCTCTACATTGGAGCCGTAAATTCTTGCAAGCTTATGAAAATGTTTTAAAAAAATTAAGATGGTGAACCCCGCGAAAACCATCCACGTTTACGCCTGTTGACGGGGCTTCACGGCACTAATGTGGAGCCGCCAATGTAGTGTCAGCCATTGCCGGAGTGATGAGGCTAGAGGCCGCGGCAGGGTACACGGTGTGGTGGTCGGGCGGCGCGCAGTCGGGCTCGCGGCGGCTGCCGGCGGCGGACACGGCGCTGCGGCTCGCGCGGCTGGCGTGCGGCGCGCGCTACCGCCTCACGCTGCAGGCGCACAACGCCGTCGGCACCTCGCCGCACTCCGCGCCGCTGCTGGCGCGCACCAGGGGGGACAGTCAGTTCATTATCTACATCTTACATCTGCTCCATACTTAAATAGACAACTCAAATAACACCATGTTTTTAGAGTTGCTATCGTTTAAATAACTTTCATAAAACTGCTATTATCAAATTGGAAGGTTGTCAGATGGATTCGATTGTGTCTATTCATTGCTCTTGTTTGAGAGAATGAGAGAATATAATGTGCATAGAGGCTAAGCCACCGCCGGGCAAAGAGTTCGTGTGGGCTAACAGCACGGCTCTGCGCCTCAACCTGCTGGCGTGGGGAGGACGCTGCCCCGTGGCGGCGTGGTCCTTAGCGCTGCGGCCTGCAGGCACGGGCGCCTGGCGCGACCTGCCCAGCGACGGGGAGACTGCCGAAGTAAGACCATGTGTTCGGATCGCTTGCCGAGCACTGACGTCACTGACACTTGTGCTTACTTACTAACCTCTTGCAGGCTGGCGGGCTGCAGCCGGGCGCTTGGTACGAGGTGCGCGTAGAAGCACGGTCACCGGCCGGCGACACCACGGCACTATACCGTGCCGCCACACACACGCTCAGCGGAGGTACATACACAGCCTTTACATGCTATGTACCCGCTTTAGTTAAATAGCACACTTCAACAGTTTTACGTGAAACAGAACGCATAGGCGAGCCGGTGGAGGTGCCAAGCGAGGTGCGCGGGGTCGTGTTGGGCGGCGTAGGCGAGAGTTCGCCGGAAGGCTCCGGCGCGGCGCTGTGGAGAGCCGGCCTGGCGCCCGCGCTGCTGGGGGGAGGCCTGGCTGCGTTGCTGGCGGCGCTCGCGGGTACGTGCCGTGTGCCGCACTGCAGTCTCTCACAACTTGATGTAATTCATATTGGACTGTGCAGGGCTGGTGGTAGCCCGGCGACGGCAGGCAGCCTCCTGCCTGCGCCGCGACTGCTCCTTGCACCGCGTGTGCCAGCCGCACCCTCAGCTGTACACCACTGAGCCCAGTAAACGCAATGGCAAAACTCTTACTCCACCCGATCGTAAGTGTTGGTTTCCGAGATACGTAACTCTCTAAATTAATTAAAATATCGTAACAAGGCTGATATACATAATATGTATGTAGGTATATGTGTAAACGTGTACTTGTACAGTTGCTGGTGAATTGCACGAGATCAGTCCGTATGCAACGTTCAGTATGGCTGGAGGCGCAGGCGGCGCGGGTGGTGCGGGGAGTGCGGGGGCTGCGACGCCGAGCGAGGGGGGCGGCGGGGGGGGCTGCGCGCTGCACCTGCGCACGTTCGGCCGCGCCGAGCCGCTCGACCTGGCCGCGCCGCCGCCCCGTCCCAACCTCCTGGCGCACACACCAGGTATTAACTTTCTACCATTACTATTGTCAAATAAAATTATTAACACTGATACGTACGTAGTTAGAAGGTAGGTAACACTAATGATCTAATCCTCTATGGGTGCAGCGGAAGTTAGTGTCGGACTTCAGGACTGACTAAACCTATCTAGGTTCTTTGAAGAGCTACTCGTCTACAAGTATGCGCTTACTCTTAGGAATAAAACTTTTTGATAACCCACATAGTTCATATCATAAAAAAATTATTGTATGTGTCAGAGTACGGGCATTCTCGCGAAAGCGACTCGGAGTCGAGCGGCTCACCATGCGCCGCGTGCGCCGCGGAGCTGTACCGCGTGCCCGCCGCGCACCTGTCCGGTGAGCCTGGCGCGCCTCGCCCCGCGCCCCACCCCGCACCCCGCCCCGCGCCCCGCCCGCTCGTCGCGCTCATCCGTCTCTGTGCCGCAGACACGCTACCTGCCGTGGACTCCAGCGCCGAGGACTCGGTGTACGCACCGGGAGCACCGGGGCCCCGCGCGCCGGGCTCCCACCAGCCGGGGGCCAGGGGCCCGCGTGGCCGTCCCGCACCCCGCGCCCGCCGCCGACGTGACCACCCGCGCCACGCTGACCCGCCTACCGTCAGGTGAATGCGCACTATTCGCACACATTAAACGTACTTTCTGCAGCAGGTACGCTACAATATTATCTATCACACAAAAGCACCTACTTAAATTACAAATAAATTATTTTCAATTAGGTAGGTATAAGTTACACTGTGAAATAGTACATAATTATGTTACTGTAATCTATAATATCTAAGCTATGCTAATGATCGAACACATCATCAGGATAGTAAACTGGCATTTTCTGTTTTCAATGAAGCCACCGTTTCTAAGAAGAAGACGATATAGAGGACCGTTAGACTCGGTAATTACTTATTAAACCTGCATCGACTAGTGAGCCAGTCGCGACCCCAGCATGGCTTGTGCTTGCCGACGCTAACAACACACAGCGATCGCAGACTCTGCATGTTACCCCACCCCTTCCTCCTGCCAAGTAGATCATAGTGACTCAGACCTGATGTGAAGTCCCAAACGCTCCCATCCTTTTTGTTTCGGGGGATATCTTCATGGACTACCTCCGCCTGGGGAGAGGCAGAGGGGCTTACCGGACTCTTACCGCCTAAAAACCCTGGCGACCTCCTTGTTCGTGCGCGCGAGGCTGCAGGAATCCAGATTCTTCCGCAGCCCCACGCTAGTGCTGGCCCTCGCTCGGGCCTCATCTCTTGCACGGGGTAGTAACGTGTTCACCAACTCCGTGCTTCACCTTAGGGGCACGCGCCGATACACAAGCACGCCTCACCGTCTCGAGTCCATTGAGAAGGGGACTTCCCCAAGTCTCTCGCCCTTGGACCCATTCATGAGGGCGGAAGAGGATGTTGTCCGCCCTTCTCCTGCCCCCGGTGCGCCTTCTGCGTCCCATCAGGGTCCATAATTGTGATAATCTTTGTATATTTGCCACTTAATGTAGGTACATTATGGAATGCAATAAACTATGATATGAAATCTCCCTCTCCCGTTCTCCTTCTGAAACGCTCCCGTCCTTCGTTAACGCAGAGAGGGTGATACGTTACCTAATTGTATTACCCATACCGGACATGATACCTTCAGCATTTTTACTGGGCAGTCCCGTATGCATCTTGAGAGTCCCGACCAGTATCATTCATTATTAGAATTAGAGACTTACATACTTGGTTCTGCTTAAAATGATTGTTTGGATCAATATACAGCAAATTGCTAACAGTGCCAGCAGGCGAGTAGCGCCGGAGCTGCAGTAGCGGCTGGCGCGGGGCGGACACGAGGCGGGCACGAGGCGGCCTTGGGCGCGTGCCACAGCTGTCCACTCGACCTGCTGTGCACGCTGTACATACTCACCTAGCTGTAAGCGTTGTCGTGTCATACCACTTATCACATGTTGATTAAACTTATTTCCATGAGTTTCAGTACTTTGTTTCATTTCACTATCGAAATGCATGTGTCCTGCTGAAGAAGAACTGATCGTTCTGTGTGCCGTTAGACTCTGATCTACTATGTGAGACAATAGTTATTTTCATCTCACCATCTCGGCAAGAGTAGTTTTGCTCTTCGATGTCGAAGTGCAAAAGCCGTTTTTATCCTCTAGCTAGACTCAAGAGCTTCAAAGTAATTTGAATTTCGAACATCGTCGTGTACAATACTCCATTTCTGACAACCGTGACAAGACTTTTTAAACAAATAGATATTAAACAAATAATCATCATCATGATGATTACAATCTATACTAATATTATAAAGCTAAAGAGTTTGTTTGTTTGAACGCGCTAATCTCAGGAACTACTGGTACGATTTGAAAATTTCTTTCAGTGTTAGATAGCCCATTTATCGAGGAAGGCTATAGGCTACTTTTTATCCCGGTACGGGAAGTAGTTCCCACGGGATGCGGGTGAAACCGCTGGCAGAAGCTAGTTATCAAATAAAATTATAATTGACCAATTAACTACTGCTTAAAAAATGATTCAAGTAAACAAGTCATTCTTGTTATTATTTATTAACACGATTATTAGATTATTAGATGGATTTTTTACCCTCATTTTATTTTTAAATTGAGCTTTAAAATAAATAAACTTTAATAGGTATGTAAGAGTATTTACGGTAGTAATATACATATTTTATATTGTCAATATAAATTAAAAAAAAAACCCGACCCAAAAAAAAGTGTGCAATTATTATGACAAAAGGTTAAAAACGCCAAACCCTATTAAAAGCAAAACATAACTTTTAACACTACGTAAGTACCAACTAAAGCATGTCGGACTAAACTAAACTTTGTCTCCATGAGCCATGCAGAAGTTATTAAGTTTGTATTTTTTAAATTGCGAATCATTTAAAGAGTGTCCAGGCTTTCATAAATATAAATATTAAAAACAAGTGAAGTGTCATCTGCAAATAGAATAACATCTATAACGACAGTTTACACCATATGGATTGTGGTTTATGTATGCTAGGAACAGAAATGGACCAAGTATAGAGCCTTGAGGTACGCCCTTTTTAACCACTGTCTGCAAAAATGTTGAGGTGCAGATTTTCACTTTTTGCTGTCTGTTGGATACATAGAAAAAGACAAGAGTTCGAGAGCCTATCCTCGAATTCCGTACCGTCTCAGCCAACGGATTTCTCTAACTATCTGACTTGAATATTGGATAGACTTTACTCTGTTTCATCAAATCAGAAAATAAATAAATTAGTATTTAGTAGTCGCACGGTTCCAAAAGGTAGGTATTCACTTCCAAAACCAGAACAGTGAAAAATAATTTGCATAAACATTTGAAGTCAGTAATTCAACACCTCTTCGTTATTCTGCTTTGGATTGGTTATTTTGATTTTCTTCGCCCTACTGAGCAAGGGCTTTTACTTCTCAATGAAAAATTCAATGTTTTTTTATTTATTTCGCGATAAATCAAAAATTAATACAATGATGAAAAAATTTGGTTAAATAACTCTTTATGGGGAGCCATTTTAAACTCCCTTTCGGCCTTACGGATAGCATTGTATACTGTTAGACTGCAAGCTCACCCCAATATAGTCAGAAATGAAGCCAGTGCAAAACAATCACATAAAAAATTAAACGAAAAATTTTATTGCAGCATTTTCCAGAATTATTCATATACATAATATATAAGTATATAGTATTCGCTGTAGAACGTACTAACAATACAATCAAATTAAAACTCAAAACCATAATAGATGCATCTAGGTAAATGTTTTAGCAATCAATTGAAACTACAATATTATAAACTGCAACAAATATTATAAAAGCAGTAGGGAGTGCGCTGTATCGTCGCTCTACTTTGTCTGCCGAAGAACCGCATAAAAAGTATATGAAGACTTTATTATCTGAAAAAGAAAAATATATCTACTTACACTATGTAAAGATTTTCCTATTGGACCCGAAAAGATGATAAAGTTTGCGCAGAAACTCTCAATAGGACAAAAAATTCGAAACATTATTCATTTCTGCTCCGCTCCTATTAGTCTTAGCGTGAAGATATAGCCTATAGCCTTCTTCAATAAATGGGCTATCTAACACTACTCAAAGAGTTTTCCAAATCGGAAAAGTAGTTCCTGAGATTAGCGCGTTCAATCAAACAAACTCTTCAGCTTAATAATACCTACTATTAATATAGATTGTGCAGTTACCGATGTTGGGTTTTTAGATAGCCCATTTGTCGAAGAAGGCTATAGGCCACTTTTTATTCGGGTTTGTGCAGAAGAATGATACTTGGAAGACTTCTTCGCTGTTGATTGACAGAGAGAATTATATACTACGAATTGTAAACGTGGCAGACAGACGGAGGCCGCTTGGCGCGCTCCATCACCAGCACCAGCGAGCGCCGGAACGTCAGCCGCGCGCGTCGCCACTCCATGCTGTACAGCGACTGCACACGTGGAAGAGAGACGCACCTTGACGAAGGTGTCGAGCGAGAGCGGGATGACGCGGCCGGCGGCGGGGCGCAGCGGCCGCTTGGCGCGCTCCATCACCAGCACCAGCGAGCGCCGGAACGTCAGCCGCGCGCGTCGCCACTCCATGCTGTACAGCGACTGCACACGTGGAAGAGAGACGCACCTTGACGAAGGTGTCGAGCGAGAGCGGGATGACGCGGCCGGCGGCGGGGCGCAGCGGCCGCTTGGCGCGCTCCATCACCAGCACCAGCGAGCGCCGGAACGTCAGCCGCGCGCGTCGCCACTCCATGCTGTACAGCGACTGCGACACGCGCTCGCTCTGACAAAACACAACATGACAGAAAAGTCAGATGCGAAAAGTGTGTAAAATTGCATTCCTATCCTTTCCTCATCCGATAGAAAATGGAACAATCATATAAAATAGATAATTTGTAAGATTGATATTGACCTCGTCAGTGACCTCATTCCCATAGTAGCAGTAGAGGAACAGCTCCGTCAGGATGCAGCTGATGAACAGCGCCATCGACGCAAACTCCACGCTCAGCATGTTCAGCTACAAATACAAGCCCCTATAGTTTATGCAAAACAAAAGCATCCAAAGTGGCATTCTATAATCCCCACAACATTTTTTGGCCAATAGATGGCGAAACGATAAGAATTATATACCCCGCGGTTTCACATGCGTCCCTTGAGAATTACTGCCAGTAACAGGATAAAATGTAGCCTATGTTACTCGGAGACAGTATAGCTTTCCAACGGTGAAAGAATTTTTGTAGTAGTTTAGATTACCTACTTTTTTTTTAATATTTGTTCTTTCTCGACATTTATTTAAAAGGTTTATAATAAATTAATGAAATAGTCAATGAAGTACATGAAAAGGAATAAAAACCAGCAGCACTTACGCTTACAATCTTGTAGGCGGCCATGCACAGGATCCAACCACCAATCCCAAATTGAATAAGAATGGCTGTGCCGAAAATGTTCTGTAACATTTTGGCGGTCCTGTACAGCATGCACACGAGTCATTATTGGCAAGCACAGGAGGCAATCGTTTCCAAGTGAGCAGTTGATCAAAGTAAAGCATACTCAGTGATCTTCTCGTAGTGCACGAGACACTCGCGGAACAGCGCGAACAGCGCCGCGTCGTACGAGCCGCCGAGCTGCCGGCTCAGCGCCGCCGCGCGCTCCGGCAGGCACTCGAAGTTCATCCTGCCACGACCAAATGCTTCCATTATCGGACGGCCTACCAGACAACACCCTGGGACGAACAATGACTTCATTACGCTAAACAAATTACAACACATTAATAGTGGCCATCACGCCATAAACACTATCAACTTATTCATTATTTACAGTAAATATATGTATTTATGTAAATGAAGTTCAATACTTACAGCCTAGGCTTAGGTACAAAAAATAGTTGTTTGTTATACAAAAGTGTAAAGTTGCTTTTTAACCGCGGGCTCAATTTTGATGACCGAGCAAGCGCAGGATTCTAATTTCAATAATTAGAATCCTGAGTGATAGCGAGGGAATCAAAAGAGCCCAAGGTAAAAAATCTTTGCACTCGAGGTTAACACGTAACTTTTCATCCCACCTCATCGAGGAAATTTCTAAACTCAAAAAAAGAAAATGGCACGCACGTCACACATGGCAAATTAAAGAGATGTACCTATTAAAATTTATTTATGCAAAAACTCAGTATAAAAATGTAATGAGGTTTAAAATCGACCACAAAACAATAAAAAATAATAATTTCATCCCACTTCATCGAGGAAATTACTAAATGCAAAAAAACAAAATGGCGCGCACATAGAGATACAATATAGAGTATCACATTAAAAAGAAGTACCTATTAATAGTTATTTGTTATACAAGAGTGCAGAGTTGCTTTTTAACCGCGGGCTCAATTTTGATGACCGAGCAAGCGAAGGATTCTAAAATTGAAACACGAGCGTAGCGAGTGTTTCAATAATTAGAATCCTGAGCTATAGCGAGGGAATCAAAAGAGCACAAGGTGAAAAATCTTTGCACTCGAGTGCAACACGTAACTTTTCATGCCATCTCATCGAGGAAATTTCTAAACTCAAAAATTTAATTATAAATTTTAAAAAACCCCCGACCCAAAAAAAGTACGCAATTATTATGAAAAAAGTTTAAAAACGCTAAACGCAAAAAATAACTTTTAACACTACGTAAGTACCAACTAAAGCATGTCAGACTAAACTAAATTTTGTCGTGTCGGGGGACCGCTCTAATTTATTAGCCTAACGTTAGAAGTAATTATATACTACTACATTATATAGACTACTGACTACTTATAACTTTGTATATAATTTTGTTTAGATACGTGTTTTTTTTATACGAATGTTGTAATTAGGTTTGATCATTTGATTTATGTAAGTACTAGCTGTTGCCCGCAACTTCGTCTGCGTGGGCAATATAGAATAGTCAATTATTACGTATGGTGCGTAAGTAATTTTCACAGGAAATAGCTATAATCTATGTCTATATGCTTTGAGTCTGACAAAAGCTGTCATTTGTACATTTTCTGCAGCTGCTGCGACTAATCAGAAGCCAGAAAGTCTGTCAGTCTTACCATGGATATCGACTTGTGTAGTTGACTGGAGTGAAGATAGATAGATAGGTAGTCGCTCCAAGCAAAATATTGGTACTCAAACAGATTCGGTGACTGGAAGCCCAACACCAACATAGTTGGGGAATAGCTGGATGGATGATAAAATGAGTCATCATCATCAGCAGGCGCATAGGGTAGGATAGTTTCACTACTGGGGAGAAACACTTGTATGACTTGTATGAATTGGGGATTTTCTGTGCATTTACTTACTATGGTAAGGCTGACCCCACATTAGGCGTGCGCGATCCTCGGGCGTGTGAGTAGCGCGGGCGTCGCGAGCGCGCTGCGTGAAAGTCGCGTTTTGCTGCCCTGCGGCATGTGTGAAGAGTGCAAGCGACGCGCTCGCGGCGAGCACGCGGCGCTCGAGTTGCGTTCTTACCCCTACGCCCGCTATCCCCGCCGCCCGCTAAACGCCTTAGCAGTTAAACGTCAAGTCGAGCGCGCTGCAAATGCCGCAGGGCAGCAAAACGCGACGCTCACGCAGCGTGCTCGCGACGCACGCGCTACTCACACGCCCGAGGATCGCGCACGCCTAATGTGGGGTTAGGTCTAAACCGGGAGGGACTCCACAGAAATGTTTGCATTAGTTCACGAATAGGCAAAATGTACGTATCTGTGAGAGTCCACTTCATGTGTTCGTACTTGAAACCTGCAGTTTTGCCAAGATTTTCAAAATGTACGCTCGCAATTTGTCATTTCTTGGTGGAGCCAGCAAATCAAAAGAAACAGAAGTGTTGTATACTGTGCGTCACTACCGCTCACCGGGAAAATTTCGCTCTTGCGGAGGACGTTTATATACCATATTTTGTGTCACACGTAAACAGGACGACAGTAAGTATCCACCGAAACACTTTCAAAGATCTGATGAACGAACAAATCAGACCTGAGTTGGTCACCTGGGGCCAATCAGAGCTCTATGAAGCGATCATACGGTTTGGCTTGTAGCGACATGAAACTCATACAACCTTTTCGACTCGCAACCTTCAATAGTCATGAAGAAAAATACAAATGTCAAATTCAAAATTTTATATTTTGCCGATTTTCGTTGTCGCAGGCGTACACATATAAATAGGGCGCCGCCCGTTTAAATAAATCAGTCGACACAAAATCTTCGTGTAAAATTCATCTCCTTTAGGCTCCTACTGTTATTGTGGTTTCTGAAAATGTATTCACCTCATTCAACGATGAATGTAATTCTGATGGTACTATTAAGAACACTTGCTTAGCGCAAAAGCTGACGTTGGCAGGCCGACTCTTTTGACTTCTCTAATAGGATACCATTGGTTTTTGTGCAATGCACACCTGCAATGCATGCTGGATTAGGATAGGATATAGGTGGATAGGATTTGCAGCAGAGAACAATTCTGTCTTTGTAATTGAATGACATCAACGGTAGTTTTATACCTCTATAAAAGGTGTTTTTTTAGACTTGGCTCGGGTCTTACTGAGACTGTTCGTAATCGTGAACAGTGTATTTGCGATCAGAAGTTGAAAGTAAGCATGTCTCTAGTATGTGACGCGTAATTTGTACGTTTCCAGACGCATAAAGCATTTTACGTGTGTATGGTATTAAATCGAGAAAGCTCCCATTTCTTATCTGCACTTTGTATCTGGGCTTGTTTTTAAAGCTACAGAAGCCTACATTATCTACCTCACGCTTAGCAGCGCTTGCGAGAGATAGATCTTCCTTTCTTCTAGGATTAAGTTTACATATTTTGCATCAGAAAAAATAATTAAGGTCTACTTATCATTCATGGTTCTACTTATGGTTCATGCGGATCACGCACATACATGCGGAGAAACACGCACCCCCGCGCGTAGGTGCGGGGCGAAACGCAAGGTATGGCACACTGAATCCTGCAGTGACGCGCGTGATTGTGAATGGGCGTGACGTGTGTGATCTTCACACTGCCCCGCATCACGCTGCATCTTGCGTGTCGACGCACCTACGCGCGTTCCTGCGGGAGTGCAGATCTGCATCATCGTGCGGGTTTTTCGCGCACTCACGCGCGTAGTTGCGTTTTGTTAATTCACGCACGGCGGCTCTCATCGAGTTCCATTTTCAAACATACACGTCACGCCCATTCAAAATCACGCGCGTCACTGCGGGATTCAGTGTGCCATACCTTGCGTCTCGCCCCGCACCTACGCGCGGGGGTGCGTGTTTCTCCGCATGTATGTGCGTGATCCGCATGAACGCGCGTGGATGCATTTTCAGTGTGTTGGACTATGCGTGTTTTCCATACAAACGGAGATATTTCCATACAACGGAAAAAAACGCATCCACGCACTACGCTGCATCATGCGGGGCAGTGTGATAATCGCCTAAGTTTGAAAATGGAACTCGATGAGAGCCGCCGTGCGTGAATTAACAAAACGCAACTACGCGCGTGAGTGCGCGAAAAACCCGCACGATGATGCAGATCTGCACTCCCGCAGGAACGCGCGTAGGTGCGTCGACACGCAAGATGCAGCGTGATGCGGGGCAGTGTGAAGATCACCTTACGGAAAACACACAACTCCATCTGTTGAAATAATAATCCTCTATAAAGAATGTATGGTAATTAATTGTCATTTACCACCTCGCTCTTTTGACAAATTTGATGTATTTTTACCACAGATGGAGCTACTTTAATCTTGGCTAAACAAAATTTTCATATTTTTTTTTCTTCCGAAGTTACTTATAAAGGTGTGATTTTCTGTGTAAAGATTAATAATAGGCCGAACAACTAATATAAGTACAACATTCAAATGTACAGTTTTGACAAACAGATTGCGTGTCGTAATATTTTACATCTTGAATTCACAAAATTAATCATATCTTTTGATAGAGTGAATCGATTTCGATGAAACAAAAACTAAGTAATACCCCAAGTTACGTAGAATTTTTGTATATAAGCATTGTCTGCATTGAATTCGTAGATTTTACGTGAATCCCGAACAAACAAACAGATAAACAGACAAACAGACAAACAGACAAAAATGACAAAAATGATGGAAATGGGTTCTGTTAGTTATCCTTTACATGCCGGCTATTTTTTTTGTCAATTTCTTCAATGTACAAAAATTACTTTTCTACAGATTTATTATATGTATAGATTTTTGAAGGTAAAAAGCTAGTCAAGACAAATTCAACGAGCCCAAACTCGATGGGTTTACTAAAAGGCAGTTCAGGGTTACTTCTCCTGTCTTCGTGCCCTAACAGCAGACCAGGTCTGTGGTTCCAGAAGACATTAGTGTTTAAAATTTCAGATCCTACATATGCTAGCAAGTAAATTGAGCGTGTAACATTCCTATCACACCTAACAAACGAGCTAATGACCTTGAAGACCTGAACCGATTTCCACCAAACATAGCTAAGAACACTCCCGACTGACATTCCTTTTAAACAAAGAAAACCGCATTGCAATCGGATCATTCGTTTGGGAGCTACGATGCCACATACACACACACACACAGACACGTCAAACTTATAACACCCCGTCGTTTTTGCGTCGGGGGTTAAATTAAGCAAAATTAAAATTTTGAAAAAACCCCCGACGGTAAAAATCTTATTGAAAAATAATAAAATAACTCAAAACCCCCGACTTAACCCAATTATATAGGAATATCCGTCGGGAGCTGCCATTAAACCAGCTAAAGGATTCTAGTGTCGTGAATACAATTATTGAAGAATTGTAGATGTTTAACGATGACATAAAATACACTCAATTAATTGTTGAAATTTCATATAGAAAAGGCAGCCCCCGACGGTTATTCCTATATAATTGGGTTAAGTCGGGGGTTTTGAGTTATTTTATTATTTTTCAATAAGATTTTTACCGTCGGGGGTTTTTTCAAAATTTTTAATTTTGCTTAATTTTATTTCAGACTTTTTAGAGAACATATACGAATTATAGTCTATATAATATGTTATTGCAATATTATTTTGCACCGATATTGTAGCGCCCTCTAGTGAGTTACAGGCGTAATTTTTATTATTTGGGAACATGCATTAAGCACGTACACATTGCTGATGAAAACAGAATTGTAATCGGACGTTTTGATTATATTGTAACATTGTTTGGCACTAATATTGTGGCGCCCCCTAGTGATTAATAGCCATGACACCTATCTAAGAACATGAACTCATCGAACACAAAACCGTTATTGAAAACCGCATCAAAATCGGATCATTAGTTTAGAAGGTAGGTGGGAACATTACTTTGCTCTTTTGCACTAATATTGTGGCGCCCCCTAGTGAGTTACAGCCATGACACCTATCTAAGAACATGAACTCATCGAACACAAAAACGTTATTGAAAACCGCATCAAAATCGGATCATTAGCTTAGAAGGTAGGTGGGAACATTCCTTTGCTGTTTGGACTAATATTGTGGCGCCCCCTAGTGAGTTACAGCCATGACACCTGTCTAAGAACATGAACTCATCAAACACAAACCCTTTATTGAAAACCGCATCAAAATCGGATCATTAGTTTAGAAGGTAGGTGGGAACATTACTTTGCTCTTTTGCACTAATATTGTGGCGCCCCCTAGTGAGTTACAGCCATGACACCTATCTAAGAACATGAACTCATTGAACACAAAAACGTTATTGAAAACCGCATCAAAATCGGATCATTAGCTTAGAAGGTAGGTGGGAACATTCCTTTGCTGTTTGGACTAATATTGTGGCGCCCCCTAGTGAGTTACAGCCATGACACCTGTCTAAGAACATGAACTCATTGAACACAAAAACGTTATTGAAAACCGCATCAAAATCGGATCATTAGCTTAGAAGGTAGGTGGGAACATTCCTTTGCTGTTTGGACTAATATTGTGGCGCCCCCTAGTGAGTTACAGCCATGACACCTGTCTAAGAACATGAACTCATCAAACACAAACCCTTTATTGAAAACCGCATCTAAATCAGATCATTAGTATAGAAGATATGTGGGAACATTACTTTGCACAAACGCACACACAAACACACAAACGCACATCTCTCACCCTAAAGGCCCTAAACGCATATACCTGCTCCGTTCCGTCGTGGGTAAAAATACTGCTTAAAATAATTATTCAATTAATTAAGTAATTTTTATTATTGTTTTTACATAGATTTTTAACCTCGTTTCATTTTTACCCACGACGGAACGGAGCAGGTATATGCGTTTAGGGTGAGAGATGTGCGTTTGTGCGTTTGTGTGTGTGTTTGTGTGTGCGTTTGTGCAAAGTAATGTTCCCACATATCTTCTAAACTAATGATCTATCTGATTTTGATGCGGTTTTCAATAAAGGGTTTGTGTTTGATGAGTTCATGTTCTTAGATAGGTGTTATGGCTGTAACTCACTAGGGGGCGCCACAATATTAGTGCAAAAGAGCAAAGTAATGTTCCCACCTACCTTCTAAACTAATGATCCGATTTTGATGCGGTTTTCAATAACGGTTTTGTGTTCGATGAGTTCATGTTCTTAGATAGGTGTCATGGCTATTAATCACTAGGGGGCGCCACAATATTAGTGCCAAACAATGTTACAATATAATCAAAACGTCCGATTACAATTCTGTTTTCATCAGCAATGTGTACGTGCTTAATGCATGTTCCCAAATAATAAAAATTACGCCTGTAACTCACTAGAGGGCGCTACAATATCGGTGCAAAATAATATTGCAATAACATATTATATAGACTATAATTCGTATATGTTCTCTAAAAAGTCTGAAATAAAATTAAGCAAAATTAAAAATTATGAAAAAACCCCCGACGGTAAAAATCTTATTGAAAAATAATTAAATAACTCAAAACCCCCGACTTAACCCAATTATATAGGAATAACCGTAGGGGGCTGCCTTCTATATGAAATTTCAACAATTAATTGAGTGTATTTTATGTCATCGTTAAACATCTACAATTCTTCAATAATTGTATTCACGACACTAGAATCCTTTAGCTGGTTTAATGGCAGCTCCCGACGGATATTCCTATATAATTGGGTTAAGTCGGGGGTTTTGAGTTATTTTATTATTTTTCAATAAGATTTTTACCGTCGGGGGTTTTTTCAAAATTTTTAATTTTTTAAACTGAGTTTTCAAATAAATGAACTTTAATAGGTACTTCTTTTTAATTTGATACTCATATGTGCGCGCCATTTTGTTTTTTTTACCCACGACGGAACGGAGCAGGTATATGCGTTTAGGGTGAGAGATGTGCGTTTGTGTGTTTGTGTGTGCGTTTGTGCAAAGTAATGTTCCCACATATCTTCTAAACTAATGATCTGATTTTGATGCGGTTTTCAATAAAGGGTTTGTGTTTGATGAGTTCATGTTCTTAGACAGGTGTCATGGCTGTAACTCACTAGGGGGCGCCACAATATTAGTCCAAACAGCAAAGGAATGTTCCCACCTACCTTCTCAGCTAATGATCCGATTTTGATGCGGTTTTCAATAACGTTTTTGTGTTCGATGAGTTCATGTTCTTAGATAGGTGTCATGGCTGTAACTCACTAGGGGGCGCCACAATATTAGTGCAAAAGAGCAAAGTAATGTTCCCACCTACCTTCTAAACTAATGATCCGATTTTGATGCGGTTTTCAATAACGGTTTTGTGTTCGATGGGTTCATGTTCTTAGATAGGTGTCATGGCTATTAATCACTAGGGGCGCCACAATATTAGTGCCAAACAATGTTACAATATAATCAAAACGTCCGATTACAATTCTGTTTTCATCAGCAATGTGTACGTGCAAAGTAATGTTCCCACATATCTTCTAAACTAATGATCTGATTTTGATGCGGTTTTCAATAAAGGGTTTGTGTTTGATGAGTTCATGTTCTTAGACAGGTGTCATGGCTGTAACTCACTAGGGGGCGCCACAATATTAGTCCAAACAGCAAAGGAATGTTCCCACCTACCTTCTAAGCTAATGATCCGATTTTGATGCGGTTTTCAATAACGTTTTTGTGTTCAATGAGTTCATGTTCTTAGATAGGTGTCATGGCTGTAACTCACTAGGGGGCGCCACAATATTAGTGCAAAAGAGCAAAGTAATGTTCCCACCTACCTTCTAAACTAATGATCCGATTTTGATGCGGTTTTCAATAAAGGGTTTGTGTTTGATGAGTTCATGTTCTTAGACAGGTGTCATGGCTGTAACTCACTAGGGGGCGCCACAATATTAGTCCAAACAGCAAAGGAATGTTCCCACCTACCTTCTAAGCTAATGATCCGATTTTGATGCGGTTTTCAATAACGTTTTTGTGTTCGATGAGTTCATGTTCTTAGATAGGTGTCATGGCTGTAACTCACTAGGGGGCGCCACAATATTAGTGCAAAAGAGCAAAGTAATGTTCCCACCTACCTTCTAAACTAATGATCCGATTTTGATGCGGTTTTCAATAACGGTTTTGTGTTCGATGAGTTCATGTTCTTAGATAGGTGTCATGGCTATTAATCACTAGGGGGCGCCACAATATTAGTGCCAAACAATGTTACAATATAATCAAAACGTCCGATTACAATTCTGTTTTCATCAGCAATGTGTACGTGCTTAATGCATGTTCCCAAATAATAAAAATTACGCCTGTAACTCACTAGAGGGCGCTACAATATCGGTGCAAAATAATATTGCAATAACATATTATATAGACTATAATTCGTATATGTTCTCTAAAAAGTCTGAAATAAAATTAAGCAAAATTAAAAATTTTGAAAAAACCCCCGACGGTAAAAATCTTATTGAAAAATAATAAAATAACTCAAAACCCCCGACTTAACCCAATTATATAGGAATAACCGTCGGGGGCTGCCTTTTCTATATGAAATTTCAACAATTAATTGAGTGTATTTTATGTCATCGTTAAACATCTACAATTCTTCAATAATTGTATTCACGACACTAGAATCCTTTAGCTGGTTTAATGGCAGCTCCCGACGGATATTCCTATATAATTGGGTTAAGTCGGGGGTTTTGAGTTATTTTATTATTTTTCAATAAGATTTTTACCGTCGGGGGTTTTTTCAAAATTTTTAATTTTGCTTAATATTTGTTTAATCTGAGGGCACGGCAGTGCCCCAGCCAAGACTCGAGCAAAGCGGGCACGGCCGTACCATCTTTTCTCGAAGCGTTTCGCGGCTATTTCAGCCCCCTGTATCTTCCATGTGAATAAAGCTAGGAGTTTGGGTTTTCGATGACCAAGAGTAAGTATTAGAACAAGCTCAGTCTCAAAATTACAAGACATTTGAATAAATAGTTTACGAGTTATGAGCGATCAAAGTTACACCATTTTGTCACTGACTCACTCACTGACCGATCATCAAAAGTCTAAGGTACTTCTAGCAAACTGAGAATCTTCAAATTTGGCACCAAGACAGGTTATCAGCTACATATAAAGGGAAAATTATAAAAACCTTAAAACTTAATAAAAAATAGGAAACAAATTTATATTTGCGGTTTTTCAAGAAGATTGTGTATGAATTTTGACTGCATTGATAACTTTGTTATTTATTTATGTACAATATAAATATTATGTTACTATTTGTTTTATTGTTACGTAGTGTGGTATATTGTTATTATGTATTAAATATACATACATATGAATAAAAACCCCCGACCCAAAAAAAGTACGCAATAATTATGACAAAAGGTTAAAAACGCTAAACCCTATAAAAAGCAAAAAATTATTTTTAACACTACGTAAACTAAATTTTGTCGTGTCGGGGGACCGCTCTAATTCATTACTTTAGATACGTGTTTTTTTTTTAAAACGAATGTTGTAATTAGGTAGGTATCATTTGATTTATGTAAGTATTTATGAAGGTAAAAAGCGGTCCCCCGACACGTCAAAATTTAGTTTACGTAGTGTTAAAAGTTACTTTTTGCTTTTTATAGGGTTTAGCGTTTTTAACCTTTTGTCATAATTATTGCGTACTTTTTTTGGGTCGGGGGTTTTTTTAAATTTATAATTTAATTTTATTTCATGCTTTTTAAAGGAGCTCCTTAATTTTTCCTTCTTTCATTTAATTTATTTTATCTTAAGATGGGGTCGCTATATGCGATCTCGGCCAAAGGAAGCTGTTTAACAATCCTCATGACAAACTGGCTCTGGGAGAATTGCACAGATTGAGAAACAATAAAGATTAACCTTTGGACATTCTAGATTTTCAGCAAAAATATAAATCGGTTTATCCATTTCATTCCGGCATTCCAGGGTTTCATCCGCCACATCCCATTTCCAGCATCAGGTTCTCGTCAATCAGAAACATGAAGAGAACTCGTCAAGACAAATTCAACGAGCCCAAACTCGATGGGTTTACTATTAAGCAAAATTAAAAATTTTGAAAAAACCCCCGACGGTAAAAATCTTATTGAAAAATAATAAAATAACTCAAAACCCCCGACTTAACCCAATTATATAGGAATATCCGTCGGGAGCTGCCATTAAACCAGCTAAAGGATTCTAGTGTCGTGAATACAATTATTGAAGAATTGTAGATGTTTAACGATGACATAAAATACACTCAATTAATTGTTGAAATTTCATATAGAAAAGGCAGCCCCCGACGGTTATTCCTATATAATTGGGTTAAGTCGGGGGTTTTGAGTTATTTTATTATTTTTCAATAAGATTTTTACCGTCGGGGGTTTTTTCATAATTTTTAATTTTGCTTAATTTTATTTCAGACTTTTTAGAGAACGTATACGAATTATAGTCTATATAATATGTTATTGCAATATTATTTTGCACCGATATTGTAGCGACCTCTAGTGAGTTACAGGCGTAATTTTTATTATTTGGGAACATGCATTAAGCACGTACACATTGCTGATGAAAACAGAATTGTAATCGGACGTTTTGATTATATTGTAACATTGTTTGGCACTAATATTGTGGCGCCCCCTAGTGATTAATAGCCATGACACCTATCTAAGAACATGAACACGTTGAACGCAAATCTGTTATTGAAAACCACATCAAAATCGGATCATTAGTTTAGAAGGTAGGTGGGAACATTACTTTGCTGTTTTGCACTAATATTGTGGCGCCCCCTAGTGAGTTACAGCCATGACACCTATCTAAGAACATGAACACGTTGAACGCAAATCTGTTATTGAAAACCACATCAAAATCGGATCATTAGTTTAGAAGGTAGGTGGGAACATTACTTTGCTGTTTGCACTAATATTGTGGCGCCCCCTAGTGAGTTACAGCCATGACACCTATCTAAGAACATGAACACGTTGAACGCAAATCTGTTATTGAAAACCACATCAAAATCGGATCATTAGTTTAGAAGGTAGGTGGGAACATTACTTTGCTGTTTTGCACTAATATTGTGGCGCCCCCTAGTGAGTTACAGCCATGACACCTATCTAAGAACATGAACACGTTGAACGCAAATCTGTTATTGAAAACCACATCAAAATCGGATCATTAGTTTAGAAGGTAGGTGGGAACATTACTTTGCTGTTTGCACTAATATTGTGGCGCCCCCTAGTGAGTTACAGCCATGACACCTATCTAAGAACATGAACACGTTGAACGCAAATCTGTTATTGAAAACCACATCAAAATCGGATCATTAGTTTAGAAGGTAGGTGGGAACATTACTTTGCTGTTTGCACTAATATTGTGGCGCCCCCTAGTGAGTTACAGCCATGACACCTATCTAAGAACATGAACACGTTGAACGCAAATCTGTTATTGAAAACCACATCAAAATCGGATCATTAGTTTAGAAGGTAGGTGGGAACATTACTTTGCTGTTTGCACTAATATTGTGGCGCCCCCTAGTGAGTTACAGCCATGACACCTATCTAAGAACATGAACACGTTGAACGCAAATCTGTTATTGAAAACCGCATCAAAATCAGATCATTAGTTTAGAAGATAGGTGGGAACATTACTTTGCACAAACGCACACACAAACACACAAACACACAAACACACAAACACACAAACACACAAACGCACATCTCTCACCCTAAACGCATATACCTGCTCCGTTCCGTCGTGGGTAAAAAGGCAGTTCAAGGTTACGTCTCCTACCTTCGTGCCCTAACAGCAGACCAGCTCAGTGGTTCCAAAAGACATTAGTGTTTCAAATTTCAGATCTCACATATACTTGCAAGTAAACTGAGCGTGTAACATTCCTATCACATCTAGCAAACGAGCTGATGACCTTGAAGACCTGAACCAATTTCCACCAAACATAGCTAAGAACACTCCCGACTGACATACCTTTTAAACAAAAAAAAACCGCATTACAATCGGATCATCCGTTTGGGAGCTACGATGCCACATACACACACACACACACACACACACACACACACACACACACACACGTCAAACTTATAACACCCCGTCGTTTTTGCGTCGGGGGTTAAAAAAGCTAGGTTAAAATGAAATGAATAATGATAAAATCTTTCATATTAATGCAGTGCGATAAATACTGCATGCTCGCTCGATAGATGGCGTTGTCCTGGTCTAAATCGCGCTATGGTTTCGTTACATAGCTTAGTATAAGTAGTACTTTAAAAAAATTCTATAATTTCATGTGATAGCGCCATCTACCTCTGAAATAAATCTCTTTTATTCTAAAAGATATTCGATTAAAAAATTGGACAATTTCGATTTTTTTTAGTTTATTTAAAAAAAAGTTGTTTACGTGCTACTTTAGGTGTACATATTTAGTTTGTTATATATTTAGTTAGTTGCATGTAGAGATGGGTCGTTAAAGGTTTTTCCGTCAACGAAACGTTAACGTTGATTTCCGTTTGTCAACTAGTTGATCAACTAGTTAATTTCGTCAACGAGTTAACGTGTTACAAACGTTGACTTGCATCAACGATACAAGCCAACGTCAACGACAAACGCCAAAACGTTTTTATATGTGGATTTACGAACATTTTGTTGCAGTTTACTTAATGAAATTGGATATCATTTTTTGATAACTTTCTAGATGATCTTCCCTTCATACTTTTTTCAGGCTTAGGTCTGAATGAATAATTTGCTATTTAGAGCTGCTTATTTAGAATTCAAATTATTATGTCATGACTATCGCGTCGTAGCGAGAGTTTACGTTGAAAATAATAAAACGTTTGGGTTCAGTTTCTCGTTTCGTTCGTCAACCTAGTCGAATTCGTAAATGTCGTTGTCATTTTTACTCGTTGACAAATTGAACGCGTTGACGCATTGATGGGATGAAAAATATTTTTCATTCCACCATCTCGGAAAGAGTAGTTTAGAACATCGTGTGCAATACTCCATTTGTGACAATCTTGATAAGACTTTTGAAACAAATGCATATTAAACAAATAAAATACTGCTTAAAATAATTATTCAATTAATTAAGTAATTTTTATTATTGTTTTTACATAGATTTTAACTACGTTTCATTTTTAAACTGAGTTTTCAAATAAATGAACTTTAATAGGTACTTCATTTTAATTTGATACTCATATGTGCGCGCCATTTTGTTTTTTTGCATTTAGTCATTTCCTGGATGAAGTGGGATGAAATTATTATTTTTTATTGTTTTGAGGTCGATTTTAAACCTCATTACATTTTTAAACTGAGTTTTTGCATAAATAAATTTTAATAGGTACATATGTTTAACTTGCTATGTGTGACGTGCGTGCCATTTTCTTTTTTTTGAGTTTAGAAATTTCCTCGATGAGGTGGGATGAAAAGTTACGTGTTGCACTCGAGTGCAAAGATTTTTCACCTTGTGCTCTTTTGATTCCCTCGCTATCGCTCAGGCTCGCTGTTTCAATTTTAGAATCCTTAATTTTAGAAATCCTTCGCTTGCTCGGTCATCAAAATTGAGCCCGCGCCGCGGTTAAAAAGCAACTTTGCACTCTTGTATAACAAATAACTATTGCTGTCCATCGAGGCTAAGTTATGACTATGTTCAGGTTAAGTACAGGCACGTTTTACGCTCCAGACTAAGAGTGAGTCCTGCGTGGGTGAAACAACGCGAATGTGCTGCGCTGAACCGTAAAGATGACCAGTAGTGAAGCTGAGCCAAGTTGGCACAATAATGGCGTTATTGAGGCATGGGCATGGGCAATGGGCTCCATTGAGGCATAGGGTTGTCACTTTTAATGGTAGATGATACTTTTGATGGTCTTACCGCGACACTTAGTACTGACAGCACCGAGAGCACCGATAAAAGCTGGTCGATGCACATGCATGTGTGAGTGACACAAACGTTAGTAGGCACCTTCACAACTGTTTACAAGAGAATATATCTAAACTGTGGCACTACATCGACTGTTTGTTGTTTTCCGCATTCAGATCTATTCTGATCTATCATATAGAGGTCAGTGGATCTATCACATAGACCTGGTGAAATAACAAGCAATTCAGCTACGTCTACCTATAAGTAAGGCCTCGTGGATAGGGAACTCTGTTTTGTCCGTTTTGATTCATTCCAAGATGTGCCTTTGTATCCCGGAACCAATCTGACTCTTTCAAATTATAATCAATTAAACTAAATAAAAGATTCAAATGTTGTAAAAAGTAAATTCAAAATGGCTTATGTTTAACTGACCACCAGATATAGTAACAAATAGCGGACAAAAATAGTAAATGATCACCAAAATGAAACTCGCATTTTAATGCAAAATGATAACCAAAGTTTTAACACTTTGCTATCCTATTTAAGTAAAATTACTCCAAGTAAATCATGTGTAAGCCAAAAATAGTAAATGATCACCAAAATTAAATTCTGCTATCCTATTTTAGCAAAATGAGTCCAAATAAATCATTTTTATCCCAAACTTGATATACATATATGTTAGCAAGCATGCAGCATGGAAGCAAACATGCAGCAAGCATGGCTTCTGTCACGGCTCCGGCGCTGCGGGGCTCCGGCGGTCCCATGCGAGCTTATCGTCGCAGATGGTTTTCACGCTCACCACCGCCTCGCCCCTCCGCGCCTACGCGGTTTTGAATTGCACTCTAGGGGTAGGGCAAACAAGACTACCTACGTGGAGTCTATATACACATAACTCAATATGGCATCATAATACTTTATTTAATAATAAGCCTACATTTTAAGGCAACCACAGTGATTTATTTAGGAAAAATAATACATTATTTTGGTCGTCAAGATTTGGTGATCATTTACTAAATTTGGTGGTCGAATACAAATTAAAGTGGAGTCGTGACTAAAATAGCTGGTACTATTATATTTTTAGACTTTATTTTTCTGGTGTTCAGTAGATATTTTTGGTTACAAAACTAAGGGTATCAAAGCATTTTATGGTGGTCAAAATATTTATTCCCATTCAAAATTGTGTGGAGTGACTTCATGCCTACTTACCGTAATAGTCTGAGTTGTGTTTTGCATTGATTCAGAACAGTAGCCATAAATGCGTCCATGGTTGTGTTTGCTATGCCCACGAGAGTGGTTACATAGTAAGAATATGCAAGTACCAAGATGAACCTGAAAATTACTTGTGTCAGGAATTTGTATTATTAATCCGCGTTTTCACAGATGTTTTCATGTAAGACTAACATTGTTGGTCGATTATAGTCAACGGTAATCCAAAAAGGGAATTCGACGGGCAGTCCCTGTAGGCGGTACATGACAGGGAAGGTGATCCACAGCGTGCACGTGACCACGGCGCAGCTCGAGTAGGCGCGCACGAAGCGCGAGGCGCTGGCCGCCGTGGCGCCCAGCAGCCGGCGGTGCGCCTCCTCCGGCTGGTTGTACAGCGGATCTGCACAGACGCACAAGCTCAGTCGCCGCCGCGCCGCGCCGCTCCCTACCTCTCGCGCCGCACGCACCCTCCAGCCCGGCCAACATCTCGTCGATGCGCTCCGCTTTTAGGTGAAACACGAGTTGCTTCGCAATAGACGTGATGTGGCACAGCAGCAAGAACATCACTCGGGCTAACTTGTCCATATCTTGCTGTACCTACCAACATTACATATGAATATAATGCGCAGATCTTTTCTAGAATCGTTCTAATAGAGATTACAAGATTTGATCCATATTCGGTTGAACCTGGTAGGCGTAAACGCACTCCTGTAGCAGGTAGACCGTGGTGAGTGCGAGCGTTAGAGCTCGGTAGAGCGCATGCAGCCGGGACAGACGCGCACCGCCTGCCAGCCGGCAGTAGCCGCACCAGCGCAGCAGTCGCAGGTGCGTCGCGAGGCTCGCCGACGACAGCGACCTGTGACACACAGCCCACTGTACCGCACTGCGGGCAGCGCTGTAGTCTACACTGACCAAACAATACTCTTAATGGCTTGATCATTTGTATCAGTTTTATGGAATGCGTGGTGTAGTTACTCGATTTAAATAAATAAATTAATACATAAACATGGCCTAGCTTGAAGGCTAGCTTCTTGACTGGAGTAAGGAAAGTATATATAAGTACATACTTCATGTATGTAAACAACAACTCATTACATTAATCTCTAGAAAAGGAGATGGAAGGAGCGTGTCATGTGGATCTAGACACACGGCAGTGTGTCCGCCAAGTTCGAGCAAAAAATAGCGACACACCGGCCGTGGGTTATATTACACGAACCATTTCGGCCAAATTCGACCCCCTATAACTCAAAATCTATTTTATTTACGCATATCAAATTTCTAGTATCTGTTGAGACCCCCTCACTTATCTAAAATACAAAATTTCATTGATATACCTATTGTAGGTCTTGAGATATTGACGTCAGAAAATCGCTATTTTTACTATACACTCACTGACTGACTGACTGACTCACTCATCAAAAATCTAGACCACTTCCAATGGTCGTATTGACTTGAAATTTGGCATGGAGGTAGGTCTTTATGTCAAGGTAAAGGGAAAAATCTGAAAATGGCCAAGTGTGAGTCAGTTTCAAAATAATGAAGGTGTAAATTTATAGCCGGTTTTAAATTTATACCCCTAAGGAACTAAAACGAACTAAATTTATCTATATTTATATAATATATCTTCGAATGGTCGTACCGATCTGAAATTCGTTACAAAGGTTTGTATTTAGTCAAAGTAAAGTAAAAATCTGAAAACGGCCAAGTGTGAGTCACTTTCGAAAATAACGAATGTGTAACTTTGACCCACGAACATAATATATGATAACATGTCATGTCAGTCAGTTGGTAAATCTAGTCCATTTAGTTAATCTAGTTCATTTCTTTATAAGAAGCATAGTGCATATTCAAAAATCTGAAAGATAGTATAAATGAGAAATTTCCTTAACTAACTTAATCATAAGAAAAAAATTAAATAAACAACCTTACAAAAATAAATGAAATCCCACCCAAAACAAAAATGTGAAAGGCTGCCAAGTTCGATAATATGGGGTTGCTTCGCCTATAAAAGAAGTGAGATCTGAATAAGTACCAAGTTCCATACACATACCTCAGTTAAAAATAGTTACTTTTTAATGATGTTGCTTGGCAAGTTTTAATAGAAAATTATATACTTGATTCATTGCGTTTAGTAGGTTTATAACAAGGTGTGTTGCCAAATGATGTTACTTGCCAAGTAACATCATTAAAAAGTAACTATTTTTAACTGAGGCATGTGTATGGAACTTGGTACTTATTCAGATCTCACTTCTTTTACAGGCGAAGCAACCCCATATTATCGAACTTGGCAGCCTTTCACATTTTTGTTTTGGGTGGGATACTCTTAACTTGACAACACTTGTCAAACCACATTAAATCTGATTCTAGACCAATTCCTAATTTTGTTTCCGTTCACACAATATGTAATTGTTTTAACCATTCTTTTCCACTCTGTTGGTCGTCATACAAATTCCAATCTTTTTTTGGCACACTTGAAATTCAACCACATTTACCGACCAGCTTCAATAATGTAAGTATCTATAGACACCAGTAGGAGCATTACATATAAAAATATATTTGAACATTTTATTTTCTAACATTTTGGAATCCATGTAGCTGTGGCACTGAAATCTATATCACAAATCTGACAGCGTTCTGTTTCAGTAATGAGTTAATTGTACATTTATGTAGAGGGACTGTAATTACACGTCGATCACATCAACAGATTAATGACACAGTTGGAGCGGCACGCCCCTCGCGTGCGCCGCCCCTGCCACGCTAATGACTTATTCGTCGAAGAATACATTAATGTCATCATGCGTTTAATTATACACCTATTAAGTTACATACTTTTCATTTTCCAATGCGATTGCATAAAAATAAGTTTTAGGTTTATACCTCTAGAATCATGTCAGTGGTTGCCTGCTATGCAAAGGTGGGGGCTGCGTATTACCAGCCTCACGAGCAGGGTGCGCTCGTCAGTCCGGCTGGCGCTATGCCGTGTAACTGTTACCTTAGTATGTATAAACAATAAGTGTTAACGGTTAGAAATTATGCCTATCAGTCTTGTCTTATCTAACTTAATTGTACCAGATCAGTACTTTTTCAGAAAAAATAAAGGTATAATGGAAGCCTTTTTAGGGTTAAGAATACTAAAGAAGGCATATAAGACTGCACTTACTTCGCAATTATAGATTTGGAAAAGGCCTTTGATAAATTTAACTATCTCTACATAAAATTCCTCCTCCACCTAAAGTTTGACTGGTAAAGAACGCCTAAGGCGTTAAGTCTGCCTTTGTACATTGTTTTTCATGTTTGTAAAATGTATGCAAAAAGTATAATAAATAAATAAAATCATGATAGCACTTAAGAAGCACTTAAGTACAGAGGAAGACGCAAAAATCAAGAAATGATAAACGAAATAGGAGAGGAGAAAGCTATAGTCAAAATAAAACCTGGAATTCCACAAAGCTGTACTCTATCCCCACTTTAATTTGTTATTTTCACTTAGCGGGCAATAGCAATAAAAGCAGACTTTTCGGAGGGTTAAATGTTTTATAAGATTTGTATATGTTACCGGAAATAGATGAAGTCTAGGAATTGTATACACAGTTTTAAGGCTCGCCGTTTTAAGGTGAGCGTGAAAACCATCTGCGACCATAAGCTCGCATGGGACCGCCGGAGCCCCGCAGCGCCGGAGCCGTGACAGAACCCATTCTTGCCGATTGTTGCATGTTTGCTTCCATGCTGCATGCCTTCTTGCATGTTTCGCTTCAATCAGGTAACATTGCGCCCGATCGGATAATGCAATACCCTCGCTCCGCTATCCCCCGCTTACCCCCTGATATCTTAAACATACATTTCCGATTACTATTTAGGAAATGTTTAGATTTCCTAGGAAATGTGTCTAATGTAATTTATTTAACACTTTTCCGGGCGGTTTTAGGTATTTCATAGATTTCCTAGGAATTGTATACAATGACGGATTACATACATTTCCGTTAACATAATATACAATAAATTAATCGGTAGTTGAAGATCATTTGCGAATAGAACATGGACAGGGTTTTCACAGAATACAAAAAAAATCCGTCAGTAAAGCAACAGCTTTGTTAACATCATCAATAATAAATAAAATTTTGATAATTTGAAACATGATCTTATGACATTTAAAATACATATTAAAAAGTATAATAGGTCCTAAGGGGGAACCTAGCGGTACTCTGGAACTTTCTAAACAGGGGTGAGAAAGGCTCATTTATTGAAACCATTGAATGGCTATATTAACAAAATATTATTTGAACCACTTTAGACACCCATGGCTGATAAAAAGGTGAAGGAAAAAATCTAGGAAACCTGGTCTATATAGTCTGAAATCACCAACCCGCACTATGCAAGCGTGGTGATTAACGCTCAATCCCTCTCTGTGTAAGAGGAGGCCTGTGCCCAGAAGTAGGACGATAAAAAAAGGCTGTAGCTATCATTGAACCTCCTACACTAAAGAGTTAAAGTTTTCCGAGGAAGAGAGAGTGGTCGACTTTGTCGAATGCTTTGTTAAAATCAGTGTAAACAGCATCCACTGGGATGCGTCGGTATAATAATGATGGTGTGTAGCACAGGCGATTTGATGTGGTCGATCTTGATCTATTTCAGGGTATTAGTTGTTTGTGTTGTATGGTGTTTATTGTGTGCTTACATTAGATGAAGTCTGAAAGTAGCGACAGTTACAGAAGAAATGAGAAGTAGAAGATTGTCAAGGTATGGGCATGTAATGAGGAGGGATGCAACAAAGTGTGTGCTAAGTATGAATGTAGATGGATGGAGAGGAAGAGGAAGACCTAAGAAAAGATGATTGGATTGCCTGAAAGATGACATGAATAGGAAGGGAGTGAGTGTCAGTATGACGAGTGACAGGGGAAAATGGAAGAGAATGACATATTGCGCCGACCCCAAGTAAAATTGGGAACAGGGCAGGAGAAAGAAGAGGTGTTTATTGTGTGCTGATAAACTATGGGTGACTAATTTACTTAGAACCTTGCCAAAAATAACAGATAGAAATATTAACAACACCTTTTTTTTTACGACGCCAAAAATCATCAAATAATGACCCCTCTCGCTGTGGGTTAGCAGTGGTGAGGAAGTCGTAGTCCGTCGTCGGCCTTTTATGTACCAGGGTCGCGGTAACTCTTTCGAACAATCCCGCAGCCCCGGCAGGGACATAGATACCCCTCATTTTGGTATTCAGTTGGTCTTTGTAAATACCTACACTATATCGCATATTTACATCATTACTGAGAGGAACATGTGCGGTTCGTTGCGTCTCACTTACCCGACTCCCGGGCCACATGAGCCAGTCCACGTAAAGTGATAAGCAAGATTTCAGTATTTTTTTAAGGAAAGGCAAATGTATTTTAAAACATGATTTAATAGTAGTAACAGATAAACATACAATTATTTTTTTGCAATTTATGATAATATTACTTGATTACTTTTTTTTCGTCCGTTTACTTAGTTTGTCTCAGGACTGCATAAAAACTGTACGATGATTTCAAAATCTGAAAACAAAAATAAACAAGTATTTCACATTGGAATATCCTCGTGACTGTATTTCAATCAGAGTATCCACGCTGGCACCGTCATCGTCGCCGTCATGTCATGTTGAATGGTGGGCCACGGCTGTTAAGAACATCATCAGTCATAACGGGAACTCAAAGCCAGAAAGTCAGTTGCCAGACTTTTGAGTCGAGTTGAATCCGATCTATTAGGAGAAGGGTAGGCAGATATATATCGGGTATTTCATACCTAATCACATTAAATCCTATCACTTATACTTGTACTTTATGATATTCTATGGCGAATTGTTAAAAAAAAAACCTAATCCATCCAGTGGTTTAGCCACAGGAATCATTTTTCATTTTCATAATTTACAACATCATGTGTAAAGCAGAGATAAAGTTAGGAGTATGGAATGTTTTGACCAGTTGACAGCTGTCGGTTTTCAAGGGAGAATTTCCGTTGTTTGTAATGACTGACTCTTATACCTATGGTGTTCTAATACTCGCACATATTATCTGAGGGCACGGCAGTGCCCCAGCCAAGACTCGAGCAAAGCGGGCACGGCCGTACCATCTTTTCTCGAAGCGTTTCGCGGCTATTTCACCCCCCTGTATCTTCCATGTGAACAAAGCTAGGAGTTTAGGTTTTCGATGACTAAGAGTAAGTATTAGAACAAGCTCAGTCTCAAAATTACAAGACATTTAAATAAATAGTTTACGAGTTATGAGCGATCAAAGTTACACCATTTTGTCACTGACTCACTCACTGACCGATCATCAAAAGTCTAAGGTACTTCTAGCAAACTTAGAACCTTCAAATTTGGCACCAAGATAGGTTATTAGCTACATATAAAGAGAAAATTATAAAAACCTTAAAACTTAATAAAAAAATAGGAAACAAATTTATATTTGCGGTTTTTCATGAACATGGTGTATGAATGTTAACTGCATTGATAACTTTGTTATTTATTTCTGTACAAAATGTTACTATTTGTTTTATTATTACATAGTGTGGTATATTGTTTTTATGTATTAAATATGAATTAAATACATATGAATAAAAAGGCTAGGTTGAATGAAATGAATAAGGATAAAATCTTTCATATTAATGCAGTGCGATAAATATTGCATGCTCGCTCGATAGATGGTGTTGTCCTGGTCTAATTCGCGCTATGGTTTGGTTACATAGCTTATTATAAGTAGTACTTAATAGAAATCAAATAATTTTATGTGATAGCACCATCTACCTCTGAAATAAATCTCTTTTATTCTAAAAGATATTCGATTCAAAAAATCGACAATTTCGAAAAGTTTTTAGTTTACGTGCTACTTTAGGTGTACATATTTAGTTTGTTATATATTTAGAGAAGAAAGAGACCTACAAAAAATAAATTAGATCCCACCAAAAACATAAAATGTAAAAAAAAGCCAATCCTCTACGCAATTCCTCCACCGTAAAAAGTTTTGAGATCGCATAGAAGCCAAGTCCTGTTCAACTTTATTTGTAACTAGCTTCTGCCAGCGACTTCGTCCGCGTTAGATTCGGACTTTGTGCAAAGAGAGGAAGAAATAATAAACACCAGCTTATCCAATTATCTAAATCTATGCGTACCTACTACTACTTCACCTAAAAATAAATAAAATGTAAACTATTAATAATTTGAACAAATATCTACCTAAACATTACCAAAATAACTAATAGGTACTTTCCTGTTTTATAAAATATCAATAAAAGAAAGTTAAACATAAATTATTTAAAACCTAAAAGTCGCTCTGATAAGCAAGGTTTGTTAATATTAATTATTGTCGGTCAATAAGGTTGAACACTGAACGTCTATTCGCATCAATCGCATCAACAGCCAAATATGTATTGTATGAAGCTCGCGCAGCCACCGCGCCGCGAGCCGCGTCGAGCCCGGCGAACGTTGCACAAAAATGATCCTTATGGCATGATTCAGTATTTACGCGCGACGGCTTATTACCTTATTTCATGTATAACTTTGGTGTTTCTTTACCGATTTATATGATTCTTTTTTATTGAATAGGTAATAATGTTAACTTTTTTCTAATTAGTGTGAGTAAGAGCGTTATAAATGTAATAGTAGACAAATGTAGTCAGAAAGCTCCGAACTTCTAAGCTATCGAGAGTTAAACGTGTTATTATGAGCCAACCATAAAAGATAGACATATACTGTCATAGTATATTTTTTACATAATTTTAAGGAGTACATTTCCGTCATACATGGTTTCTGTGTAGCTTTAACCATTAAGGCTGCACACGCGACGGAAGCATAAAAAATGGAGTAACTTCTCCCGTTTTCCCAACATTTACCTTCACTGCTCTGCTCCTATTGATCGCAGCGTGATGAAAAGTATCCTATAACCTGCCCAGGAGTATGAAGAATTATTGTACCAAGTTTCGTTGAAATCCGTCAAGTAGTTTTTGTTTCCATAACGAACATACAGACAGACAGACAGACAGACAGACAAAAAAAATTCTGATTGCATTTTTGGCATCAGTATCGATCACTAATCACCCCCCAATAGCTTTTTTGGAAATATATTCAATGTACAGAATTGACCTCTCTACAGATTTATTATAAGTATAGATAATAAATCAATATTTTGTGACTATATCAATAGTTTTGTTCACATTACAATAATATTGTCTTGGCCATGAGCACAAGTTAAAAGTCGCTCCTTGTAGTAATGTGTAAATACCATTGAATTGATAAATTCTATATGGACATGATTTTACGATTGGACTGATTATGGACTGATTGGAATTTGGGATCACCATGAACTAAACATGCGCCATGTACATGTGCAGTTCATTGATGTTGGATGGTACTGACTGTCGGTCATTTAGTAACAATTGAATAAACTAAACGTATTTAATTCTGTGATATTAAACTTCATGTTTGACTTTCACTTCTCCAAGATATGCTGTATTACATTTGTAGTTTATTGTGCTCATGGCCAAGTCAATATTATTGTAATGTGAACAAAACTATTGATATAGTCACAAAATATTGATTTATTATTACAAATAAAGTTGAACAGGACTTGGCTTCTATGCGATCTCAAAACTTTTTACGGTGGAGGAATTGCGTAGAAGATTGGCTTTTTTTACATTTTATGTTTTTGGTGGGATTCTATTTACTTTGTTTGAATTTTTTTATTTTTACGTATTATATTTCTTCTTTGTGCTAATCGACATATATTAACCAGTATAATAACGTATTTCACTTAATGTGATTAGGTACGACACACTCGGTATAAGGAGGAATACACAATTAAATCCTATATTAAAATTTAAGTATTTTTTGAGAGAGCAAAGTTGTTCATGTGGAAGGTTTTTTGATGCCACTGCATGCTGCACAGCGACTGCACACATGGAAGAGAGACGCACCTTGACGAAGGTGTCGAGCGAGAGCGGGATGACGCGGCCGGCGGCGGGGCGCAGCGGCCGCTTGGCGCGCTCCATCACCAGCACCAACGAGCGCCGGAACGTCAGCCGCGCGCGTCGCCACTCCATGCTGTACAGCGACTGCACACGTGGAAGAGAGACGCACCTTGACGAAGGTGTCGAGCGAGAGCGGGATGACGCGGCCGGCGGCGGGGCGCAGCGGCCGCTTGGCGCGCTCCATCACCAGCACCAGCGAGCGCCGGAACGTCAGCCGCGCGCGTCGCCACTCCATGCTGTACAGCGACTGCGACACGCGCTCGCTCTGACAAAACAGTTTATTTGTTTCATATTTGACCAACGCTATACTAATTTGCGATCAAAATTACCAATTACCTCCACTGTGACTTCATTCCCGTAATAGCAGAATATGAAGAGCTCTATAAGAATACATGTGATGAATAATGTTATGGACGCAAATTCGATGCTGAGCACGTCGAGCTGAAATAACACACCGATACAAAATTATGCAACAATCGATGAGTGTGACGATCAATGTGACATACTCACGCTGACTATCTTGTAAGCGGCCATGCACAGAATCCAGCCCCCCACGCCGAACTGTATGAGCAGTGGCACAGCGAACACGTCGTGCAGCTCCGTGCACATCCTGCACAGGGCTCGGTCAGACACCGCTTACCTCACGCTGCAGGCCGCACTGGCACCCACTTACTCGGTTATCTTGTTGTAGTGCACCAAGCAGTCAACGAATAATTTGTCAAGTATCGTGTCATAATTTTCTCCGGATTCCACATGCAAGGCTCTAGCTCTCTCAGGCAACGACTCAAAATTTATTCTGTAAAAAATTATTAAGGTTCATATCATCATCTGCCTAGCCTTTTCCCAACTATATCGTGGTTAGATAAATAAGAAAGATAAAACTTTTATTCAACACAGACAGAAAGACAACAAAGATACACAATCTATACTAATACTAGCTTCTGCCAGCGGTTTCACCCGCATCCCATGGGAACTACTTCCCGTACCGGGATAAAAAGTAGCCTATAGCCTTCCTCGATAAATGGGCTATCTAACACTGAAAGAAACAAGCTTTATAATATTAATATTATAAAGCTGAAGAGTTTGTTTGTTTGTTTGTTTTATAAAGCTGAAGAGTTTGTTTGTTTGAACGCGCTAATCTCAGGAACTACTTAAAAAATTCGTCCGATTTAAAAATTTCTTTCAGTATACGGTACGGGAAGTAGTTCCCACGGGATGCGAGTGAAACCGCTGGCAGAAGCTAGTAAGAAATAAAAAAACAAATGGTGGGTAAAAAGAGAAGCATAAAATGCAAACAGAAATTATTATTATTTGCACCGAATGACTGAAATCCAGCTTAGCATGTGTCAGGTAGAATACCTGACGCTGGTATTCTGCTAGATCCCTATAATGACGTACGGACTTCGAGTAAACCGAACAATGGACAACATTATTTGTCATGTAGTCTAAAAGAAAGCGTGGAGCGTTTTGTCTAAAAAGAGTAAAGATTACATAAACGCTCCACGCTATCTTTCATCAAACTAAATGTCCGAATCATTCCAAAATTTTGAAAAGCGTGTTCCTAAAACATTTTTATTTTACACGTTTTATACATAAATCCTAGGTCTGCATTTCAATCCGCCGTCTCAGGACAGCGGCCATGTTGGATTTCAGCTACATGACCATTTTTTTGGTATTTCTGACAGCAAACCCTTTCATTTGATACCCACATCATAGGAGAGGATTTCAAACAGTCAGTCCGCCATCTTAGGGAGGCCGCCTTATTGGATTTGTAATGACGTTTGTTAGCTAGTCATGTATTGACATCAGAACTCAAAGCGTGTGCACATCCTAATCCAAGACCGGAAAGTGGGTCAAATTAAGATTCCAAGGTTTTGTTACATGCATAGTAACAAGTGAAGCCATTGTTTTGTTATTAACAAAACAATCGTCTTCACGAGCTCTTCATTAAAGACGTTCATGTTATAGTTCGTCGAATTATTATTTTATCATTACAAGTGCCGCCATTCGTGACCAGCCGCCAGGCGACTGCAATTGTGGTCAGATTTGCATCATGCAATCATGCTGCTTGTGAGGACTAACATATTGAGAACAGAAGACGACATACCGCAGTATTCTCAGTTGAGTTTTACATTGATCGAGAATCGTGGCCATGAATGCATCCATCGACGTGTTGCCGATGGCTACCAAGTTAGTGCAGTAGAACGATTGGAGCAGCACCAAGGTGAACCTGAATACGGAGGGACATACGGTGTTACTCCTTGTTTTGATTCTTTTATTAAAATCAAAGGAAATCGGCAAAGTGCGTATCGAATTCACGCGAAACTATTATGATTCCATCACATCCTTGCGTATGTTTACTTTCTAAGTATATCTTAGACACCAATGACTTTGTTTCGAATGGCACGTTAAACTGTAGGTCCCGGCTCTCAATGAATATCCTTGACAGTCGTTACGGGTAGTCAGAAGCCAGAAAGTCCGACGCCAGTCTAACCAAGGGGTATCGGGTTGCCCAGGTAACTGAGTTGAGGAGGTCAGACAGTCGCTTCTTGTAAAGCACTGGTACTCAGCTGAATCCGATGAGACTGGAAGCCTGTCTTTCCGTCCGTCCGCTGATAATGTCAGTGTTTACCTATTTCTCGGCATGATTTATATACAACCACAACGCAAAGATAGTTCAGTTCAGTTAGGCGTCATAGGGACCCAAACTGTTAAATACTAATTTATGCGCCATAAGAGATGACTTGAAGGTGGGTACTATCAGTAAGTCGAGACGCACCAGTCTGGGTTTTAGGGGTATTAATACTTTATTATCGGCAAATTAAAGGTCTTACACAGCGTTGTGGTCATAACTAAAACCAGTCCAAAATGGGAATTCGAATGAGATTCCTTGGATTCTATTGATGACGGGGAAGACGATCCACAGCACGCAAGTAGCGACCGCGCAGCCCGCGTACGTGCGCAGCAGCCGCGCCGCGCCGCGCGCCGTGCCTCGCAGCAGCGCGCCGCGCTCGCCCGCGCACTGGTTCAGCAGCGGCTCTGCAACACACGCGCCGCTGTAGCCGCACTCGCACTCGCACTCGCACGCGCCCTGCGCCGCGCGCTCGCTCACCGTCTAGCGACGCGATCAGTCGGTCGATGCGGTCCGCGTCCACGTGGAACGCGATCTGCTTCACGACGCACGTCACGTGGCATAGCATCAGGAACATCACTTGAGACAGTTTGTCCATGTCGCCCCTCTCCTGCACATTGGGACTTTCTCAGAAACATCTACAGTAGTGTGTCGAACTCGCCGAGCTGTACGACCAGAACATAGTGTAATCGATTACAATCACAACATTTTTGTCATTTTTTTTTGGTTAACCAATTTTAGGTCTCTTTGTTTCTTCTTTCCACTATACCTTACGTCTTGAATCAGTTTTGTAACTGTTAAATCTTAGAGTACCAATTATTAAATAGTTCCCAACCGATGAGTATTTTAATCCTAATTAATATGTAATTTCCAATGTGAAAAGTCTGAGTAAAGCCATTATTTTTATAAATAACGTGTCTAATGCCCATTCTTTACTTAAATCCTTTGTATTTTTTGTCACCGTCTTGATACCAACATATTTTTTATTATGACTATGTAAGTACTTAATTTCTATGTAAGACCTAACCAAATGGAGTAAAGTAGAATCCCACCCAAAACAAAAATGTGAAAGGCTGCCAAGTTCGATAATATGGGAATGCTTCGCCTATAAAAGAAGTGAGATTTGAATAAGTACCAAGTTCCATACACATACCTCAGTTAAAATAGTTACTTTTTAATGATGTTACTTGGCAAGCTTACACACCTTATTATAAACCTACTAAACGCAATGAATCAAGTATACAATTTTCTAGAGGTATTAAAACTTGCCAAGTAACATCGTGTCAAGAGTATTGAAGCACCGGAGGAGAGCAATTGAGCTGAATCGGGGGTCAAAGGTGTTCGCACAATATCTTGGAAGAAGTTACTTGACGAAGCTGACCACAAAAAGTGGAGAAGTCGTTTCTTCGGTGCCGGCAGTCCTTTCGGAAGTGGAAAATTTCTATGGCCGGTTATACGCATCGCATGCATCTCGACCTGATCCCGGAAATGAGGATTCTAGAGCCACATTAACACGCCATTTCACCGAAGACCTGCCAGAAGTCAGCAGTGGCGAAATCGAGATCGCTCTGAGACAGCTCAAAAATGGAAAAGCCCCTGGCGAGGATGGCATTACAACAGAGCTATTAAAGCAGGAGGTAAACCCGTACTGGGGGAGCTCCAGAAGCTTTTTAATGCCGTCTTGTTTGAAGGGAGAACTCCAGAGGCGTGGAGTAGGAGTGTTGTCGTCCTGTTCGTCAAAAAGGGAGACAAAACCCTGCTGAAGAACTATCGACCCATTTCCCTCCTAAGCCACGTATATAAGCTGTTCTCAAGAGTGATCACGAACCGACTTGCGCGAAGACTCGACGAATTCCAACCACCGGAGCAGGCTGGGTTTTGGAGCGGATACGGCACCATAGACTACATCCACACAGTGCGGCAGATTATACAGAAGACCGAAGAGTATAATCAGCCCCTGTGTCTAGCATTTGTGGACTATGAGAAGGAGAACACCTTTGACTCGGTTGAAATCTGGTCTGTTCTGGAGTCCCTGCAGCGTTGTCAAGTAGATTGGCGATACATCCAAGTGATGAGATGTCTCTACGAAGCCGCTACAATGTCCGTCCAAGTACAGAATCAGCAAACAAGGCCCATACCGTTGCATCGAGGAGTGAGACAAGGGGATGTTATTTCCCCGAAACAGTTCACTAATGCAATGGAGGATATGTTCAAGACGCTGAACTGGAAAGGACGTGGCATCAACATCAATGGCGAACACATCTCTCACTTGCGATTTGCTGACGATATCGTCATCATGGCGGAAACGCTGCAGGACCTACAACAGATGCTGAACGACCTGGCTGAATCTTCTCTACGCATCGGCCTACGGATGAACTTGGACAAAACCAAGGTCATGTTCAATGAATCTAGACACACGGCAGTGTGTCCGCCAAGTTCGAGCAAAAAAAGCGACACACCGGCCGTGGGTTATATTACACGAACCATTTCGGGCCAAATTCGACCCCCCTGTAACTCAAAATCTATTTTATTTACGCATATCAAATTTCTAGTATCTGTTGAGACCCCCTCACTTATCTAAAATACAAAATTTCATTAATATACCTATTGTAGGTCTTGAGATATTGACGTCAGAAAATCGCTATTTTTACTATACACTCACTGACTGATTCACTGACTCACTCATCAAAAACCTAGACCACTTCCAATGGTCGTATTGACTTGAAATTTGGCATGGAGGTAGGTCTTTATGTCAAGGTAAAGGAAAAAATCTGAAAATGGCCAAGTGTGAGTCGGTTTCAAAATAATGAAGGTGTTTTATACCCGGTGTAAATTTATACCCCTAAGGAACTAAAACGAACTAAATTTATCTATATTTATATAATATATCTTCGAATGGTACAAAGGTTTGTATTTAGTCAAAGTAAAGTAAAAATCTGAAAACGGCCAAGTGTGAGTCACTTTCGAAAATAACGAATGTGTAACTTTGATCCACGAACATAATATATGATAACATGTCATGTCAGTCAGTTGGTAAATCTAGTCCATTTAGTTAATCTAGTTCATTTCTTTGTAAGAAACATAGTGCATATTAAAAAATCTAAAAGATAGTATAAATGAGACATTTCTTTAACTAACTTCATCATAAGAAAAAAATAAAATAAACAACCTTACAAAAATAAATGAAATCCCACCCAAAACAAAAATGTGAAAGACTGCCAAGTTCGATAATATGGGAATGCTTCGCCTATAAAAGAAGTGAGATCTGAATAAGTACCAAGTTCCATACACATACCTCAGTTAAAAATAGTTACTTTTTAATGATGTTACTTGGCAAGTTTTAATAGAAAATTAAATACTTGATTCATTGTGTTTAGTAGGTTTATAACAAGGTGTATGAAAACTTGCCAAGTGACATCATTAAAAAGTAACTATTTTTAACTGAGGTATGTGTATGGAACTTGGTACTTATTCAGATCTCACTTCTTTTATAGGCGAAGCATTCCCATATTATCGAACTTGGCAGTCTTTCACATTTTTGTTTTGGGTGGGTATGTTCTACCGGAACCGATTGCGATACACGGCGCCTTTCTCGAAGTTGTTCGGAAATATGTATACCTCGGGCAGACATTGCAGTTAGGTAGAAACAACTTTGAGGACAAGGTGAAATAGGAGAATTCAGTTGGGTTGGGCTGCATTTGGGAAGCTACGTCGAGTCCTAACATCGTTGATCCCACAGTGCCTAAAGACAAAAGTCTTCAATCAGTGCGTCCTACCTGTCATGACTTACGGAGCCGAAACGTGGATACTGACGGTACGGCTGGTCCACAAGTTTAAAGTCGTTCAGCGGGCTATGGAAAGAGCTATGCTCGGCATTTCTCTGAGGGATCGCATCAGAAATGAGGTAATCCGTCAGAGAACCAAGGTCATCGACATAGCCCACCGAATCAGCAAGCTGAAGTGGCAGTGGGCTGGCCATATTAGCCGAAGAACCGATAACCATTGGGGTAAACGAGTTCTAGAGTGGAGACCACGCCTCAGCAAACGTAGTGTAGGACGTCCTCAGGCACGGTGGAGTGATGACTTGCGCAAAACGGCTGGCAGGAGCTGGATGCGAGAAGCCGAAAATCGATCTCAGTAGCGTGCACTTGGAGAGGCCTATGTCCAGCAGTGGACTGCGATAGGCTGATGATGTATTTTAGATAAGTGAGGGGGTCTCAACAGATACTAGAAATTTGATGTGCGTAAATAAAATAGATTTTGAGTTATAGGGGGGTCGAATTTGGCCCGAAATGGTTCGTGTAATATAACCCACGGCCGGTGTGTCGCTTTTTTTTGCTCACACACACACACACGGCACACACACACACACGGCACACGGCACACACACACACGGCACACGACACACGGCAGTGTGTCCGCCAAGTAGTTTATGTAAAGCTTTTATGGATTGAATAAGAAGCAGTAGTTAGAGTAGACTCGCCTGGTACGCGTATACTGCCTGCTGCAGCACGTAGAGGGAGGTGGCGGCGAGCGCCAGCGCGTGGTAGCTGCGCAGCGCCAGTCGCTCCGCGCGCCCCCGCGAGGACAGCGCCGCGCCGCGCAGGAAGCCCACGCGCCGCAGCACGCGCACGTGCGGCGCCACGCTGCGCGCGCACTCCGACCTACGCACACAAGCTCTACCATCCAAGAAATTAACCAGTGATCATGCATTCACATTTCAAACGTAATTTGATTTTGTTTTTGTTGAGGATGATGTATTTTACAAATGATTAGCTTTAATCTATATTAAATACAACCTCAAGACGGCCATGCAACATCGAGACTCCACTGTCATGTTAGCCCTACTAGCACTCGCAAAGTCCCTAGTCGCTAGCGGGAAATAAGACCAATCCCCAATCCGTTCCTGTCCCATAATCGTGTCAAACTAAGTTGCTTAAGTCCATGTGTTAAGTATTGTGTAATAACAAAAAAATAAAACCGACTCCCAAAAACACTGAAAAGCAAAAAAAAACTATTCTTAGGTGCATCGGCCTAGAATTCGGTGTCTAGTGGATGATGATATGTTTATTTCGCCACCGACTTCTAGGCCTTATTTTTGGCTTTTCAGTGACAAGTATAGTTGTCATTATCCGCATTAGTGGAAAGTTCTTATAAATACGAATAATATAAGCCCAAACACAAGGTAGTTTACATATTTAGTTGCCGAGTTCCCTCGACCTTCTCTGGTCTCCATCATCAGGTCAGCTCCAAACCTTCACTGTTACAAAGGTCTCGTCAATACAAAGAATATAAGCCCAAACACGAGGTAGTTTACATATTCAGTTGTCGAGTTCCCTCGACCTTCTCTCGTCTCCATCATCAGGTCAGCTCCAAACCTTCACTGTTGTATAGTGCTATCAGAGGTACACCTCATTGTCAAGTTTTTAACCTATGCATGCCTACAATTTTCGAAAGTTGCTCTCGATTTCTCAGGGTTTCCATCATCAGATCCTGACCTGATGATTATGGGACCACCTGTGAGGTATACCCTATCAAACAAAAAAGAATTTTGCAAATCGGTCCAGGCGTCTTCGAGTAATCGGTGAACATACATAAAAAAAAATTTTTAAAAAAAAAAAAGGTCCCGATGAATTGAGAACCTCCTCCTTTTTGGGAAGTCTCACATAGTCTTAAGACTAGAAGTCAGTAGACATAAGTTTGTGAGGCCAAGACGACGAAAATTATAATTATGTAAAAACATGTAAATAAAAGCGCGGACCCCCAAGTCTGCGGTAAGGTTTTATGAATAAAAAAACCATTCGATAAATTAATTTACGATAATATGACAAACTTGTATGAGATTCGGTGTTATATTATACGCGGTAGCAAAATGTTTTAATTTAATAATGTTTAGCTCATCCCCGTGGGTTACAGCGTAATTAATGTTGCCTTTTTTGTTACTCTGATGAAAAATGTATCACTGCTAAGTTTCACCAAAGTCTGTTGACCTGCCTGCAGTAAACTTTCTAACAAGTATAAGTGTGATGTTACTTAATACATCTACAAATTTTACCTCAGAGACATCTCTTATCACAATATAATTGAACTGCTTAGCTAATTATGATATATATGTATCCAAAGACTCATGCAGTGCTCCTGCAGCTATCTATAGAGGAACTAAATCTAGTTTATATACCCGCATTTTAAACACTTCAAGGAAACTGTTTGACGTTCTATTATTTTGCAATGGTGACAGTTGCAAAGTATAAAATTATAGGTATAGCTCTATCCTTTCCTATAGCTGAAGGCCATTAGAAACATGAAAAATTCATAGCTCGTTTACAAGCAACAACAGACTATCAACAATCAATGTCAACCTTCAAGCTGAGGACACAGTGCGCAGACACATAAACGTAGTCACACTACTCACCGTCTTCTTTCACCAGCTATTTCGGCTTCCAGTCTAACCGGATGCAGCTGAGTACCAGTGCGCCACATCGAGCGCCTGTCTTCCTTACCTCATCAACCTGATTCCTTTTGGTAAGACTGGGTGACCGACTTTCTGGCTTTCGGACTACAAAAGATGTTCAAATGACAGCCGGAGTGTACCAATTTTTCATGGCTTCCTAAAAATGAAGGAACCTGTCACCCAAAACCGATCGTATAATGGGCGGTGACGTGGCCCCAGTACACATACTGGAGTCAGCTATGTATAACTGTACATATATACATATGTATGTACTGAATCCCAAAACATATTATCCTCCGAGCCTTTTTCCCAAACTATGTTGGGGTCGGCTTCCAGTCTAACCGGATTCAGCTGAGTACCAGTGCTTTACAAGAAGCGACTGCCTATCTGACCTCCTCAACCCAGTTACCCGGGCAACCCGATACCCCTTAGTTAGACTGGTGTCAGACTTACTGGCTTCTGACTACCCGTAACGACTGCCAAGGATGTTCAATGACAGCCGGGACCTACAGTTTAACGTGCCATCCGAAACACAGTCATTGGTGTCTAAGATATACTTAGAAAGTACATACAAACTTAGAAAAGTTGCATTGGTACTTGCCTGACCTGGAATCGAACCCGCGCCCTCATACTCGAGAGGTTGGTTCTTTGCCCACTAGGCCACCACATGAATCCCAAAACATGAGCACTTATTTATTTGCTTTAATTGCTGTTCTGTCGGCCGTCGCGTCGCTACCTAACGTAGCTTCTGCCTCATATTTGTGACTCAATTGCCCGCATTCAACCTTATGTCAATAATTATTACAAACGTTGTTTTTGCGATTGTGTAACAAGGACATGACATGAATGCTTTATATAAATACTGCAATTCAGTGACGGACTGGCTACTTTTTCATTCTGTGGTAGACTCATGAAAAAGATATCTTAGTGGGAAATGATGATAACGAAAAATTACACCTGTGGCTAAACCACTAAATGGATTAGGTTATTTGCTTTTACAATTTGCCATAGACTCATAAAGTATTATATGTATGTGATAGGATTTAATGTGATTTGTGATGACATTACAGGAGTACATAAGAAAGTTCATAAGAGGAGTACATTAAAGGAGTACATAAGGGGAGTATAAAAGGAAGTACCTCTATATGCGCTCTAACGCACTAGCGGTTAACCGCGGGGGCGGCTAACCGCGCGGCTAGCCGCTTTTCCAGTTTAATATGCAACCGCTTATGATTGTACGCACTAAACCGCCACAAAATTTCAACCGCGGCGGTTGAATGGAGGACCGCGGCCCGCTTCGCGGCCAGCCGCCATCTTGTGTATACGCACTGGCGGTTAGTATGCGGCGAGCCGCCGGTGAAGTATGCACGTGTTTTCAGTTGCGCAGCCATGAACTTCGACACAGAGAAATTCAACAACGAGAAGCTGTTTGGAATTGTGAAGGAGCAGTTTATAAGAATAGAGATTTAAAACGGAAACAATGGGAAGAATTATGGGTCACGCCTTCGTGCTGTTACGATTGCCCAATGTACCCTTAAATGATTAACTTACAAAAATCCCCTTATAATCAGCAGTTAACCCCTCTTCGTCACTAAAGTGCCTCATCAGCACTTTTGTCATTGAGTGATGCTAGCTCTCTCTAGCCTCAGTCTCCTGCTAGATCCCGTCGCGAGCACATCATCTTAAGCGTGCTAGTTCTATATCCAAAATATGTCCTTTAGTTCTAGTTCAGTGTAGCAAGTAATAGTTCTAGTTCAGTGTAACAAAGTAATTAAGTGCCTAATATAAAATATTAAGTGAAAATTGTTTTTTTTAAAACTTTCCCGGAGTTTTCCCTTCTAACATTGGTGGCAGCGGTGGGATTCCAAAAATCTGGAAAATCCGGAAAACGCCTCAGTGAAAAGACATTCAGTGTGCAGTTTACGTGTGCAAAACCAAATTCACTATCTCCGTGAAAATAAATTCTACATCCATATCTTACCTGCTTCTAAATCTCTTATAAAATTCATCACTTACCTGCGTGTGTATCTTATCATCATCGTGTGTGTATCTTCTACGAAATCCCGCGAGTGCAAAGTGCAGTTCCAGTGTTCCTGAAAATCATTTAAATATTTTCACCGTTCCCGCAGTCAGGTGATCATGTTCCTGCTTCATCTCATCATCGTAGCTGTTATCCTGTAAGTGAAATCAATATCTAACTCGATTCCCAGTGCAGTGCAGTGTTCCAAAAGTATACATAAAATACAATCCAGTGAATAAGTTACAGTGAAACTTAGCGATAACACCTGTAGACTAAACATCCGAAGCACTTCTAAGTAACGGCCTTATCAGTTACTCGACGACGCCCGCTGGCATCTTAGCAACATTGTAACCGCTGTACTTCATTGTTTTGTAATCTATTCTTAGCCTTTGTTCATACTTATTTTATACACATTTCCGATTATAATAAGAAATGTCTAAACCTGACGCAAAGGCAGAGCTCGTTACTCTGTCAGAGAAAATGGAAACAAGTATTCTTTTCAAGTTCATTAAGCCCTTTGATGGTTCTAGAGATAAGCTTCAATCGTTTCTCAATAATTGTGAAAATGCAAACAAACTCGCTTCAATTACTCAAAAACCTATTTTGTTAAATTATATTCTAAGTCGACTCGAAGGTAAAGCTGAATCGGCAGCGTCCATAAAGGACTTTGACAGCTGGGAACAGGTAAAGTCTTTCTTACAATCCCAATTCGGGGAAACAAAACATTATGCACATTTATTGTCTGAATTACAGGAACTCCAACAGCAACCAGATGAATCTGTTAGCCAGTATTCACTTAAAATTGAGTCTTGCTTAGCCAAGCTCATTACCGAAATTACGATTTCCAATAAAAAGAAAACCGAATTATCCGGTAAAATATCAGCTATGGAAGAATTAGCCCTCCACTCATTCTTAATGGGACTTTCACCCAAAATTTGCAATTTAATTCGTATGAAAAATCCTTCTACCTTGAATGAAGCCATTAACTTTGCTATCTCAGAGGAGAAAATACAAGCGCAATTATTAAAGAAAAGGAATTTGAATCGTCCTTTCCAAAAACCAAATACTATTCAAAATCAATCTAGATCCAACGCAATTCATAATTTAGACAAACCCCAATCTTCTCCACCTGTATGCCGATACTGCAAGTTCGAAGGTCATACCCTCGAAAATTGTAGGAAGCGTCAGTATAATAACAACAGATTCAAATTCAACCAAAACAACAATTTCCAACGCCCACAAACCAATAACAATCGTGTTTTTCCGCGACAAACAAATACACAAAACCGCGTTAGCCATGTCGACTACGACAACCAACCTCAGGATTTCATAACTGACGAAAGTCATTTAAACGAGTAGTGGGCTCACGACGGTGTCACGTGAGGCCCAGACCTCAAATTCTATATCCGTCTTCGCGCATAAAAGACACCAATTCTAAATCCTCTGTATCCGCTGCACCGAGAGTGTCAGCCTATTCTAAGTCCTCTGTATCCGCTGCACCAAGAGTGTCAGCCTACTCTGAGCCCTCTGTATCCGCTGCACCAAGAGTGTCAGCCTACTCTGAGTCCTCTGTATCCGCTGCACCAAGAGTGTCAGCCTATTCTAAGTCCTCTGTATCTGCTGCACCAAGAGTGTCAGCCTACTCTGAGTCCTCTGTATCCGCTGCACCAAGAGTGTCAGCCTACTCTGAGTCCTCTGTATCCGCTGCACCAAGAGTGTCAGCCTATTCTAAGTCCTCTGTATCCGCTGCACCGAAAGTGTCAGCTAATTCTAAAATCTCTGTACCCGCTGTGCCCAAAGAGCCAGCCTATTCTAATCCCACTGAATCCGCTGTGCCCAAGGCGCCAGCCTACTCTAAATGCTCTGTATCCGCTGTACCTAAAGAGTCAGCTTGTTCTAAATCTGTATCCACCGCGCCTAAGAAGCCAATCTATTCTAAGCCCTCTGAATCTTCTGTACCTGAAAAATCTAAAATTCCTAAATCCATTGAGCCCGCTCTAAATTCAACAAGTTGTCCAACCCCTGAATCCAAAGAAAATATTATTTACGAAATTACTTCAAATTCCACGAAAAGATATGTACCACATGTTTCCCTTAGAACTCCGTTAAATAACCGTAGTTTAACCTTCTTAGTTGACACTGGATCCGCTGTAAGCTTGATAAAAAGCAATGCAATAAAATCGATGCCCGTGCTTCAAAATGAAATCATTCATCTAAAAGGTATTGACAACACTAATGAAACTATACCCACCTCTGGTCATTTCCAGTTGCAACTATTCCCGAATTCTGAAATTACATATCGTTTCCACGTAGTTGAACAGATTGTTTTAAATTACGACGGTATAATTGGAACCGACCTTCTGAACGATTTAGAGGGGATTATTGATTATAATTCTGACACACTACAAATTGGTAATATTATAACAAAATTAAATTACTGCCAACCCATATATGAAATTGCACCCCGTACAGAAACGATAATAGAGTGCACTGTTAATAACCTTGAACATCGTCAAGGACTTATCCTCGATCAACACATTTCCGATACTTTGTTAATAGCAAACTGCATCGTTGCTGTTAAGGACAACAACCGTGTAAATATATCTGTTGTCAACACCTCTGAAAAAACAGTCACAATCAGCTCAGATCTAAAATTAGAAATACAACCCTTTGAAGTAAATTCTTTCCAAATCCAAACAAATTTTGACTCTTCTAAATCCTCTGTAATCAGGAAACAAGAAGTCCTAAATATGTTACGGGCTAATCATCTCAACGACGAAGAAAAATCGAGCCTATACGATATCTGCTCTCAATATTCCGATATTTTCCATTTACCCGACGATAAACTGTCGACCACCGATCTCCTAAAACATGAAATAAATACGTCTCCCTCTGAACCTATTAACGTCAAATCATACAGATTCCCCGAAGTTCACAAAAAGGAAGTTGAAACACAAATTTCTAAGATGCTGTCCCAGGACATTATTCAACCCTCTGTTTCCCCCTGGTCATTCCCAGTTTGGGTCGTCCCCAAGAAAATAGATTCCTCTGGTCAAAGGAAATGGCGCATTGTCATCGACTACAGAAAGCTTAATGACATCACAATCGGTGAAAGTTATCCTATACCTCAAATCAACGAAATATTAGACCAATTAGGTCAAAGTAAATATTTTTCAACCCTTGATTTATGCTCAGGTTTCCACCAAATTGAAGTCTCTAACAAGGACATTCCAAAAACCGCGTTTACGGTTCCTCAAGGGCATTTTGAATTTAAACGCATGCCGTTTGGACTTAAAAACGCACCTGCAACTTTCCAACGTCTTATGAATACTGCCCTTGCCGGACTTCAAGGCATCCATTGCTATGTCTACCTCGATGATATAGTAATATATTCACACGATCTTTCATCGCACTGTGAAAAACTGGTAAAAATATTTGATAGATTACGTAAACATAACCTCAAACTACAACCCGACAAGTGCGAATTCTTCCGCAAGGAAGTTGGCTACCTTGGTCATACAATAAGTGACAAGGGAGTAAGTCCAAATCCTGACAAGGTCAAGGCCGTGTCACAATTTCCAGTTCCTAAATGTCCAAAGGACGTTAAGTCATTTTTAGGTCTAGTATCCTATTATCGCCGTTTTATCCCTGATTTTTCTAAAACCGCGAAACCTCTTACTACATTACTAAAAAAGGACGTACCTTTCTGTTGGTCGACTGAACAACAAATAGCTTTCGAAGAACTAAAAGAAAAATTAATCTCTGCGCCTATACTTATTTATCCTGATTTTTCCAAACCCTTCGTACTTACTTGCGATGCATCGAATTATGCGATATCAGCCATTCTATCTCAAGGTGAAATTGGGAAAGATCGCCCAATCGCCTATTCGTCAAGAACGCTAAATAAAGCGGAAACTAACTACTCCACGACAGAAAAAGAATGCCTAGCTATAGTATTTGGGACTAAAACGTTTAGACCATACCTATATGGACATAGATTCACTATAGTAACGGATCATAGACCATTAAAATGGTTATTCAACTGTAAAGATCCGGGTTCCCGACTAGTTAGATGGCGTCTAAAACTAGAAGAATTCGACTATAATATTGAATACAAAAAGGGTAAAATAAATAGTAACGCTGACGCCTTATCTCGATTTCCCGTAAATCCCGTTCAAGATAACGAGGATCCTATTCCTTCTACATCTAGGCAGAATGTCGAGGAGCTAACACCCGATTTTAGCCCTATAACTCTAGAAGATCTCGATATACAAATACCATCTGTGCCCTTGGACTCTGATGAAATCCCATCGGTAGACTTGTTAGACAATGACGACGGTCTCACTGATATTCTAAGTCCTGAAAATAGAGAAAACTCACCTGAAAATCTAAAGCTTCCAAATCCTTCAGTTGATAATGATGCCATAGAACCTCCATCATTGACTTCTAATTCTGACGAAACTTATTCCAAATTCCTGAAAACAATGTCCGGAAAACAGTTCGATAGTAATACCAAAATTATAGAACATAATGAAAATATTTTCAAAACTAATTGTAAACATATAGTTCTACCTACCTCTATCGACCTCGATACAGCTAACCCTTACATAGAGGAAATCCTGAGTGAAATCGAAGGTTCCTCAGAACTCTTAAGCAAAGAAAGGACACTGTTTACCTGTTTATCCTTTGAACATAAAAATAAGCTCTTCTATCTCTTGTTTACAAAAGTTTATCACTTTGATAGTTGTTCTTATGAAGACATCTATAAAAGCTTAATAAATCTAAAACATCAATTACTCTCGATACCAGGCGAAGAAACCGTAACCTTGGCTATTAGCGACTTCCGTAATCCCTTTGATAAACACGATTGGCCAAAAATATATAATATGTTTTGCTATATCTTCAATAACTCGAATATATCTATCGACATTTACCATAATTCGCTAATATTTCCTACTCCATCTGAAATAAAGAAAATCCTTCGGGAAAATCATGATATCCCTATCGCTGGACATCTAGGTACGGCTCGCATGTTAAATAGAATAAAAGAAAGATATCATTGGAAAAATATGCGATCAGATATCGAGCTATATATAAAAAACTGTTCGCAATGCCAAGCCAATAAAGCCCTTAGGCAAACTAACCGCGCACCCATGCAAATAACTACTACATCCACAAAACCCTTTGAGCGCCTTAGCATGGATCTCGTAGGCCCACTCCCGGAAGCAGGCCTAACAAGACTCAAGTTCATCCTAACTATGCAAGATGACTTTACCAAATTTTCTTTCGCGTATCCTATTGCAAACGCCACTTCGGAGGACACATGTGAGTGCCTTGTACATTTCATTTCCTTATTTGGAATTCCAAGAATAATCCTTACAGATCAAGGAACCAACTTCACCGCAGACATGTTCAAGAAGACCTGTGAATTCCTAAAAATCAAACAGATTTGGTCATCTCCTTATCACCCGCAAACTCAAGGCGCACTTGAACGCAGCCATTCCACGCTCAAAGAATATCTTAAGTCTTATGTTAACGAAAACCACACGGACTGGCATAAATATGTTTATACTGCTATGCTTGCTTATAACACTTCAGTCCATGCTTCTACTAATTTTACCCCATATGAGCTTCTTTTTGGCCATAAAGCTTTCATCCCTGACTCCGTGTATGAATTCAATTCCCAAACTACTTACCCTGAATATATTAAATTTCTGCATCATCGATTAAAACTCTCAAGGGAGAAAGCCCTTGAAAACATCCAGAAATCGAAAGAAAAATCAAAGGAATACTACGATGCCCACTCTCGTCCCGTTCGATATAAAGTAGGAGACTACGTCTATCTGAAAAATCACGTAAGATTACGCAAAGCCCTATCACCCGTTTGGAAAGGGCCGTATAAGGTCGTTAAAATTAATGGCCGCAACACTTTAACTCTACTAATTAATAGACGACACGTCACTCACCACTATGATGAAGTGAAACTAGCCCCTAGGTCCATTACATAAAACCCTTATTTTAAGAACTAGTATGTAAGCATAGTAATTATAATTATCTTACATTATATTCTATTTCCTTACAGTAAACTTTCAACGGGTCAAGAATTCATCAAACCCTTAACAAATAGTTCTGGGATTTACTTCGACCCCATAGGATCCTTAAGTTTAGTTGATAGTTATCTTAGTGTAGTAATTCCTTTAAAAACATCATTTATTAATCCACATATTACTAATTTACATCATATACTTGAAAATTCAAAATCACTATGCGAGGAAAGCAAAGTCCTCGATAATGTAGAATGTAATAATCTCTTTCTACCTCTATTAACTCGATTCCAAGATATTAACCGTGATAACGAAGCCATCTCTTATCTCATGTCTCACCAAATAAAAAGATCTGCACTTCTGGGTGTTATTGGAACTTTGTCCAAAAAACTGTTCGGTACTATGGATGAAGAAGATGCCATCCGCTACGATAACGCAATTCACGAAATTCAAACTGATACTAGTAAAATAGCATCAATATTGAAAGAAAATATTCTCGTTACTACCTCCACCCTTAAGTCTTACAACAACACCCTAGAAACAATCAAATCCAATGAACATGAACTAAATGTTGCTATCGACGCCCTATATGAAGATGTAAAAAACCTAACTTATATTTCTAGAGAATTAGGAATACGATCCCGTATTTTAGAATTAACTTCTATGCTAGAAAATAGCCTTCTAGCCTTATCATTCAAGGTCGAGGATATAGTGAACTCAGTTATGTTCGGTAAATCAAACATTCTATATCCATCTATTCTTTCGCCTGTAGAACTTTATAATCAGTTAGTGGATAACTACAGATTCATCTCGGATTCAAGACAATTACCTGTTCTTCTATGTCTTGATAATGTACATATTATTCTAAATGTATCTTCTATATCTAGTTATTTTAGCAAGGACCAAATAGTATTCGTCCTTGAAATACCTTTAGTTAAACCACAACGCTTTTCATTGTATCACAACTTACCTTGTCCAGTACCTTACGAGGCCAACAACTCTGTATCTTTTACAACCATTATTCCATCTTCCAAATATGTTGCAATAACCAAGGATAGATCAACATATTGTAAACTTGACGAATTAGGGGGTTGCAAAATTGTAAACAGTAATCATTACCTCTGTGATGTGCGTATATCCTACTCCGTAGCCGCAACTCCTTGCTGTGAAACAGAAATAATTAGTAAAGTACTAACCTCGATTCCAGAAATGTGTAAAACCAAATTTTTCCATGGCCAAGTTAATATCTGGCAAACCCTGCAAAATAATAAATGGTTATATGTAATGTCAGAAAAATCCAAATTAAATATTGAATGTAATAATGTAAGCCAACTCACTGAAATAGACATAAGTGGTAGCGGTATATTATACTTACCCCAAGGTTGTGTAGCATATTGTAAAGACACGCAATTGATTTCTCAGGATAATGTTAATATCCTACTAAAACCTATTGAGACAAACCTAAATATAATTAACGATTCATGTTGTAATAGATTAAGTTTTAATAACATGATACCTAATTTACCTCCTATTTCTTTGAAAAATGTAAACTTAGACTCTGTTGCTTATAATCCTGAAATGTTAAAGAACTTAGACAGAATTATTGAAAAACCGGTAAATCCTCATATTGTCCAATATGGCAACTACTATTCCATTATAATTATTATAACTTTAATTTTGACAACTTTGTATCTTTTATATAAAATATGTAAAACTGACACGCTTAAGAAATTACATCCCTTTAATCGAAATAACAGGGGAAACAATAACAACCCCGAACTAGCTGACGTCGAAATCGAAATTGCTCAAAGTATACCGGCCCCGGCTCTTCGAATTGGATAATCCCAATATTCTCTCATTTCCCGTAAACTACACCTTAAAACGTATAGTTTACTCTAAATCGGGGGGCTGTTACGATTGCCCAATGTACCCTTAAATGATTAACTTACAAAAATCCCCTTATAATCAGCAGTTAACCCCTCTTCGTCACTAAAGTGCCTCATCAGCACTTTTGTCATTGAGTGATGCTAGCTCTCTCTAGCCTCAGTCTCCTGCTAGATCCCGTCGCGAGCACATCATCTTAAGCGTGCTAGTTCTATATCCAAAATATGTCCTTTAGTTCTAGTTCAGTGTAGCAAGTAATAGTTCTAGTTCAGTGTAACAAAGTAATTAAGTGCCTAATATAAAATATTAAGTGAAAATTGTTTTTTTTAAAACTTTCCCGGAGTTTTCCCTTCTAACAGTGCGGTCCAACCGCTAAACGCGGTTTCATAGCGGCTGACCGCTATGGCGGCTAACCGCGAAGAAAAACGAAGAAACCGCATTAAGCGGTTGGACCGATCAAACAAACCGCCTGGTGGCCAACCGCTAGTGCGTAAGGACCCTATGAGGAAGTACATAAGGAGAGTACATTAGGAAAGTACATCTTGTGGATAATGTAGCTTTCGAATGGTGAAAGAATATTTAAAAACGGTCCAGTAGTTTGAGCCTGTTCATTACAACCAAACAAACATACAAACAAAGTTTTCCTCTTTATAATATTAATATAGATAGAATAGATATTTAAGGAAGTTTTTTTTTAATTGCACCCGCCATCTTGGGTACTGCAGTGTACCTCTGACATAATCAGAGACGTGTATGTCTTAAAGGGTTTTTTGTCACATTTATTTTGTTGTGAACAGAAGTGCTCCGATTTAATCTGATGCGTTCCTCTCCACAACAATTTTGCAGATGTGTTCCGCGTAGGCTTTAAAATGACTTCTTGTCCTATTGTCTGCGACAATCACATCTTTATTTATTTTTTGGGCGAGGTCGAAACGTTTAGTTCCAAACACTGGGCACTGAAATAAAATGTGCTGGACAGATTCCTCGACCGCAGGGTCGCAGATACATGACGGGCTCTCCCGACACTTGAAGCGGTGCAAATATTGGGAGAACCCCCCATGGCCCGTAAAGATGCTAGTTCGGATTCCCTGCGGCTGTATTTTCCGCACCAAGCGATATGCCTCCATCGCGTCCGGGAAGAACACCCTCACTCAAGCGAAGTTAACATTCCACCTGATTTATAATAATTTTTAACCGACTTCCCAAAAAGGAGGAGGTTCTCAATTCGGCCGGTATGTTTTTTTTTTTTTTCTATGTATTTACATCGATTACTCCGAGGTTTATAGACCGATTTACGTGATTCTTTTTTTGTTCGACGCGGAATAGCTGCCAGTTGGTCCCATAGTCATCAGGTCAGGATCTGATGATGGAAACCCTGAGAAATCGAGGGCAACCTTCGAAAGTTGTAGGCATACATAGGGTAAAAACTTGACACTCAGGTGTATGCCTGAAAGTACTATTCAACAGTGAAGGTTTGGAGCTGACCTGATGATGGAGACCAGAGAGGGTCGAGGGAACTCGACAACTGAATATGTAAACTACCTCGTGTTTGGGCTTAAGTATATTATTTGTATTGACGAGACCATTGCAACAGTGAAGGTTTGGAGCTGACCTGATGATGGAGACCAGAGAAGTTCGAGGGGACTCGACAACTGAATATGTAAAATACCTCGTATTTGGGCTTATATTCTTTGTATTGATGAGAACTTTCCACTTATATGGATAGTGACAACTATTCGTATCACTGAAAAGCAGTAAATAAAAAACTTTTTTACAAAAAAAATTAAACCGACTTCCAAAAACACTAAAAAGCAAAAAAAAAACTAATTTTAGGTGCATCGGCCTACAAGTCGGTGGCAAAATTAACTTAGTAACATCCATTGTGGTGTGGTCTATGATCACGTAGTGATTAGTTAGTATTGATAATGTTAAGATAAGTAGACGATAGGAATGCCTCGTACAGAATAAGATATTTAATAAGATAGTAATTAGTTAAGATAAGCACGTAGCTTTTACTTTGTATAAATAGCGTAGTATACTCAATAAAGGTGTGCACTTCTTAGTAGGTATTGGTTGCCTTGACTATACCTAGATATGTAGTTCTGTTGTTTTATTAACACGTCTACCCTCATCAACACCTAAGGACCCTGCCTGTCGGAAGGTTGGCAAGCCCAACATCACATGGCGACCCTGCCATTCGAACGGACCCTGCCATTCGAACGGACCCTGCCATTCGAGCGGATCTTGTGATTCGAGCAGACCCTGCGAGACCCTGCGAGAGCGGTTGGACAATATCGAAACGCCATGGGAAGCACGACGTCCAAAGAAGAAGTAATAGTAGCCCAGACGGCAGCAGGAGGATCAAATGTCGCGACGGTGTCGAGGGAACAATTAGCAACGACCAACACGGTGCTGTTTTTTATAGCCACTTGTTTTGCGCTTATGATCATTGGCGTGGTATTCTGGTTATATAGAAGATGTCACCAGAACTGGATTGAAGAGAAAATACGACAGAGGGAGATGCAAAAAGTAGTGCAGACGGCCTAAGGAGCATACGGAGCGACAGGAAGATCTGAAGTAAGTGTTTAAATATGTACTAAGTGTTGTGACAATGTTGTGGTTTATTGTGAATTAGAGACAATAAGTTTTTGTTCAAATGGAAGTAGAGTTAACAACGTTATTTTTACAGTTAAAATTATTAAGAGAAGCTATTGTTAAATTAGGTTCCAGTAGGCGACAGGGACAAAACTTTGATAAAAAGATAAGTGAAGCAAAAGCCCTTTATAGTAAATTTAAATGTATAATTGAAGGAACGAGCAAAGAAAAATGTTCAGAGGAATTAGTGCAATTAGTGAGTAACATAGAAAGTTTGTACAAAAATACTATTAAGTTTGAGAGCGAGGTCAGTAACGAACAGAAAATGGCGGCAGAAAAGTTTTCGTTGAAAACGGCGGTTAGCTTACTACCGAAAATGAATGGAGATGAACAAGTTACTCAAGATTTAATTGATGCTATAGGATTATATAGTTCTATGTTAGAAGGGACCGATAGTGTTCTTTTGATTAAGTTTGTGCTAACTACACGGATTACCCAGGGTGCTAGGATTCGGTTGTCACCTACTTACGCGTCGGTAGACAGTCTTTTGGCAGATATGAAGAAACATTTTCTTACGGTAAAATCTGACGTTGCAATACAAGCTAAGTTACCACGCACTAGGCAAGATAATAAATCAATTGCAGACTTTGGAGCAGAAATAGAAAGGCTGATGACTGATTTGACTATTTCTCAGGCGGGAGAAGATTCGGAAGCTTATAAAATATTACAACCATTTAACGAAAAATATGCAATTAGGAAGTTTGCAGACGGCCTTCGTAATCAACGTCTTGGTACGATCATTACGGCACGGAATTTAACATCCTTAAAAGATGCTATTAGGGTAGCAGAGGACGAGAATTGTGCTTCATCGTCACAAGTCATGACGTACCAACGCTGGCCCTCAAGGAGTAGTTTTTCTACATTCAATAGAGGTCGTGGAGATAGTGTTAGGAGACATTCTGTAAGAAATTCGTACACGCAGAGTACGCGCAAAAATGTCAACATGGGGCATAACGGTGGAATGCGCGGTCGCAGCAATAATGCTTATCGAGGACGGCAGACTCAGCAAGGTAGAAGGCGTGTAGCATACTTTTCGCACGTGCGGAGCGATAATGATTCATTGTCAATGTCACGAAGTAGCGAAGGTGGACAGTTGAATGAAACGCAGTTTTTTCGAGTCTAAGCATATTTTAGCTTACGATAGTATTAACTGGGTTAATTTAGTGATAAATAGTATACATAGCGAATGGTTAATAGATACGGGTGCGTCGATATCAGCCGTAAAAAATATTTTTTTAAGGGATAACGCTTTGAACTGTAAGATAGTTAAGGATGAGTTAGTGATTAATGGTGTAGGAGGTAGTTTACGAGCTATAGGTTATGTACATTTAAAGTTGGAACACAGACAGTGTTCATTCGTGCATAAGTTTTATATATTTGATGATTTACCTTGTAAGTCAGTTGGCATATTGGGACAGGATTTCTTGCAGAAGTATGGAGGTATTATAGATTTTTCGACGAACAGATTGACTCTTAAAAATCATGCTAGACAGTTAGTTTCGATGCCGCTAAGGACCTATGATTTCTTATTAACTATACCTCCGCGTTGTGAAGTAGTAAGGTATTTTCCTGTTAATAGAGCAGAAGATTGTGTAGTGATTAGGAAAGAATTACGCAAAGGAGTTTTTTTAGCTAGTGTGATGGCTAGGCCTAGGAATGGGATGATACCCATTAGAATTTTAAATGCAACCTCTGAGGAAGTTATGTGTAGCATGTCGAATGTAGAAGTTTTCCCATTAAGTAATTTCGATTGTTGTAATTTTGTAAAACCTGAAAAGGACGTTGAGCGTGTAAAGAAAATATTTTCTTTACTTAAACTTGACTATTTGAGGTCCGAGGAGAGGTTGTCAGTTGAGCAAATATGCGCGAAATATCCAGATATTTTCCATATTCCAGGAGATAAGTTAGCTATCACGAATGTATATAAGCAGTCGATACGATTAAAAGACAATGTTACTCCAGTTTATAGGAAACAGTATAGGATACCGTATATGCAGAAAAAGGAAGTTGATAGACAGGTACAGGAGATGCTAGAGAATGGTATTATTGAAGAATCAGTTAGTGAGTGGTCTACTCCTGTATTGATAGTTCCTAAAAAAGCGGATCGTAGTGGTGAGAAAAAATGGCGTGTAGTGATAGATTACAGACAGTTGAATGAAAAAATTCAGGACGATAAATTTCCATTACCGAATATAAATGAAATCTTGGACTCGATGTCAGGAGCTGTTTACTTTAGTCATTGTGATTTATCTCAATCGTATTATCAGTGTAGTTTAGATGAAGATAGTCGGAAGTATACGGCTTTTACTACGGATAAAGGTCAGTATCAAATGTGCAGGTTACCTATGGGATTAAAAATAAGTCCAAGTGCGTTTAGCAGGTTAATGACTGTAGCCATGTCTGGATTGAATTATGACAAATGTCTAGTATATTTGGATGACCTTGTAGTGTTCGGAAGGAATTTAGAAGAGCATAATCGGAACCTTATGTCAGTTTTTTCTCGACTAAGAGAAGTAAATCTTAAACTTAATCCAACAAAGTGTGAATTTTTGAAAAAACAAATACTTTATTTAGGGCACGTAATTTCAGCAGAAGGTATTTCACCAGACCCAGAGAAGGTCATAGTAATTAAAAATTATCCGCGTCCAACAAATAGTAAGGAAGTCAAGCGTTTTGTAGCATTTGCAAATTATTATAGGAAATTCATTCCTAACTTTGCTAGAATAGTTATTCCAATGACTAAGTTGTGTAAAAAGAATATGGTGTTTCAGTGGACCGAACAATGTGAGGAATCATTTTTATTATTAAAACAAGCATTGATGAATCCTCCAGTATTAGATTATCCAAATTTTTCTGATAAAAATACTTTTATATTGCAGACAGACAGTTCAGGTTTTGCTATAGGTAGTGTCTTGTGCAATGGGAATGGAAAACCTGTTGCATATGCTAGTAGATCTTTGAATAAGAGTGAGTTAAACTATCCTATAATAGAGAAAGAATTGCTGGCTATAGTTTGGTCAGTTAAGTATTTTAGACCATATTTATATGGGAGAAAGTTCGTTGTAAAAACTGATCACAAACCACTTTTGTATTTGTTTAACATGACAGATCCTTCCAGTAGGTTGACTAAATTTCGATTGTGTTTAGAAGAATACGACTTTGAGGTCGAATATGTGAAAGGAAAGGAAAATGTATTAGCCGATGCTTTATCCAGAATAGTTATTTCAAGTGAAGAGTTAAAGAGCATGCATGAAAAAACTATATCTGTAATGACCAGAGCACAGTGCAAACAGTTAAAAAACTCGGATATTCGAAAGACAGACTCTGCGGTTAATAGGACTGATCACCCTAGGATCGTAGAAGTTCTTAAAAAACAAGGAAATGATATAGAAGTACTTCAGGTAGGTGTAGATAAGTGGGAAAAGTTGTTACGTAACAAGAAGAATGATTGTAAAACGATATTTGCAAAGTCGCGTAATTTAATGTATATGCCAGAAAACTCGAGTATTTATATAACCTACGGGGGAATTTGTGACAATGGGTTTTTTTTTTTTTTGCTTTTCCCCGTTCATGGGCTCAACGGGACCTTATTTATCTATGTTTCTCATCCATTCCAGTTCTCACTTGTATGCCTCTCGCACTTACATGCAAAGTCAAAGTCAAAGTCAAAGTCAAATCATTTATTTCATTTAGGCCTTTACAAGCACTTATGAACGTCAAAATTATAACTAAGTTTGATTCTAGTTGCCCATTCCAAAAGTAGCTTCCTATGGAGAAGAACGGGCAAGAAACTCCATGGTTACTCTTTTTAAAAATAATATGGTATTACAGTTTGTATGTATTGACACATACAGTAACAGCATGCGAAGATCATGTAGAATCGCAAAGACAAATGAGGATAAAATGACAATTAAATGGTGTTCACATTTACAAATTGGTACAAAGTTACAAACAAATAATCAAAAGATGAATACAATTTTACTTGCTGGTGTAATTTTAATTTGTTAATTAATTAGAAATTGTCAGTATGTCCTATGGAGCAGGACCAGCATGTTTCCAAGCATTTTTATCTTGAATGTTTGACTTTGACTTTGACTTTGACTTTGAAAGTAATTACTTAGAGATTTCTTAAGTAATATTTAGGTATGAATTCTATTTCTGTTAGCTATTATAAATTTTACTTTTGCTTTTTAAAATTATTTATAAGAGAAATTAAACTGTAACTGTATTGTAACAATAAATTTTGGAAGTAAAACATAGACTAACGTAGAATAAGGAATGTAAAGCACATTAAAAAAGAATGTAAACGAAAAACATATGTAAACGATGAAACTGTAACAATAAAACCACAATTGTGTTAATAAATACTACCCCGAAAAATAAAACAATACACAGGAAGAGTAGCGGGAGTCCCACCCGGCTAAGAAAGAAAGATGATGAATGAAAGAAAGATACAGTATGAGGCATGTAAGTGCGAGAGGCATACAAGTGAGAACTGGAATGGATGAGAAACATAGATAAATAAGGTCCCGTTGAGCCCATGAACGGGGAAAAGCAAAAAAAAAAAAAACCCATTGTCACAAATTCCCCCGTAGGTCACAAATTCACCCATTGTACCCAACTTTAAACATAGTACACAATTTCACCCAGTCTACACAAAAAAAAAATCTATAAAACTTCACCCATAGGACACAACTTCACTCATTGTTCACAACTTCACTTATTGTACACAACTTTACCCAGTCTACAAAACTTCACCCATAGAACACAACTTCACCCAGTCTACAAGACTTGACCTATTTTATATTTATTTATTTATTTTAAATAACTATTTATTTGCTTATTCATAGGTTTTACTACGTTAGGTTGCTCAAAGTTAGGTTTCCCTATGTTGGGTTGCTCAAAGCTAGGTTTCACTAGGTAAGGTTAGTCGCTGCCGTAGTGCGGACGATGGTCGTCAGTGCAGAGTCGTGGGATGCGGTAGCCGAGGGACTTGGGGAAGTTCCCGCTCCTACCGAACTTTGAGTTGACAACTCAAAGTTCTGTTTCACTATGTTGAGTTGCTCAAAGCTAGTTTTCAGTAGGTTAGGTTAGGTTAGGTTAGGTTAGGTTGGGGTGCCTGCCAGAAAACCTCCCCGTGTGCTCGGCAACTGCTGGTCCCTGTGGATACGTCCTAGGGGAAGAGCAGTCACCGGGCCGGTGCACCCTGGGCACGGACAATAATCTCTTCGCGGGGGGTGGGATAGAGGAGATTGTTGTCCGTGGCTAATTTCGGCAGGAGCGGAGGAGTCGCTCCCGAGGGCTCCCTATAGACGCTCTGCAGCTGCAGAGTGCACATAGGGAGCGAGGAGGTTTAGGCCGCGGAGCGTCTTACAATCCGCGGTCTAGGGGACGCCGTGGCGTGTTGCTACGCCACGTAGTCCGAGGTGGTAAGACAGCAAGTTGCTCCTCAACTTGCTGTCTATGGGGGCAGTCGTGCCCGAGGGGGTGCTTAGGCTAAGTTAGGTATAAGGTAGACATAAGGTAGATTTAGGAGGAAAAAAAAAAAAAAAAAAAAGGAAAAAAAAAAAAAAACAAAAAAAAAAAAAAAAAAAATCACAAAAAAGAAAAAAAAAAAAAAAAATTAGGTTTAAGTAGCTTTTAGTTTCACCGAACAGCGGGCGGTATATCCTGCACCAGGGGCACCCGTTGGCCTCGGGAGGACCAAATACCCTCCCGGAAAGAACGGCCGCATCACCTTGGGGAAGTGATGTGCGTAATCACCCAAATCGTAATATGAAAATGTCCGATATTGAATGTGTTTTGTCATGCGACCCGGCTGACGCCCGGCGCTCGCAGGTATCCGGGCCTGCGAGTGTTAAATTGGTTACCGATGGACGCGCAGGGGTAGGCGACCAGGCCCCTGTTGCCGATAATGTTACTGGCAGCGGTAAAAAGAAAAGTGGAGGCGGGAGGACGCGTGAGAAACGCCCACGTGACCCTGCTCTGGAGGCTGGGTCAGCAGGCTTGTCCTCCGATGAGGAAGGCCTGCCAGCCCCCAAGAGGACGTCGGCAACGGCGGCCTCGAGAAAGGCAACTGGTTCGCAGCCGCAGAGGGATGTGCATGGAAGGTTCCTGCGCTCCAAGAAGGACTCGGTGGCCAGCGGGACAGACTACGAAATGGGGGTCTCTAGTGAGGACCCCGGGGTCGAGAGTTGCACCTCGTTAGGGAGCACCAAAGCGGAACTTAACGCCGCCAAAAGGGAGCAGCGGAAGGTCGTCGCAGCCGACGAAGTGTCGCTAATGTCTAGTCGCGCACGTGAGCGACGTGCTGCTCTGGCAGCAGAAGGGGGTGAGCCATCAGCGTTGGTTCTGAGCCAACTGGCCTTGGACGGGGTGGACTTAGTCCTGAAGGTTGCTACCAAATCTGGCAGCCTGAAAGGTACTTTCACCCGTGGCTTGAAAGAGGCCGCAGGTGACATCAAGGAGGCTATTGGCCTCCTTCTTAATAGGACGGCCTCTGACGAAGTCACGAAATTGCAGGAGGAGAACGGCCGTCTCCGAAGAGACCTGGAAGACCTGCGACAGCAAGTCGCCTTGCTGAGCGAGCAGCACCAGCGACACAAGTCCGTCGAAAGCACAGACGCAGTAGCGCCGTCTCCCCCAACGCGACCGGCAAGCCCTCAAAGGGTTGAGGAAGTCGAACGTATTGTCCGACTCTGCATGCTCCAGTGCGGGAGCATGGTCATTGCTCGACTGGAGGCAATTTCCCAGCGTCTTCCTACGGAAATCCTCCGTCCACCCCTAGCAGCCGACTCTCGAAGGGCTGAAGAGCCGCCGAGACCTGTGGGGAAGCCCGTGGAGGACACTGGAAAGCCCGCGGAGGGAGCCCCCCCGAATGACGAGTCAGGAACCTCTGGGTCTAAGGGTGAGACTTGGGCGAAAGTGGTTGGCCGTAAAAAGGCCCGCAAAGCCGCTAAGAAGGCGTCAGCAGTAGCGCGCGCCACCAGCGTAACTGCAAAGGGGGCCCAATCTGCACGACGGTCTACCAAAGATGGTCGCAAAGTGCCGGCTGTACGTGCTCCGCGATCCGAAGCTGTGACGCTCACGTTACAGCCCGGAGCTGTGGAACGGGGCGTGACGTACCAGTCGGTTATTGCCGAGGCCAAGGCCAAGATCAAATTATCAGATCTTGGCCTGCAGTCAGTTACCCTCAGGCAAGCTGCCACGGGTGCACGGCTATTTGAGGTGGCTGGTGCTGGAAGCGACAGTGCCGAAAAGGCGGACGCTCTTGCCGCCAAGATGAGGGAGGTCCTCAACCCTGAGGACGTTCGGGTCTCCAGGCCAGTCAAAACCGCAGAGGTGCGAATTGCTGGCCTAGACGACTCCGTGACCTCTGAAGAGGTGGTGGCGGCCGTTGCCCGAAGCGGTGAGTGTCTGCCAGAAAAGGTACGTGCCGGCGATATACGCGCCGACGCCACCGGACTCGGCGTAGTATGGGTTCGGTGTCCTGTTGCGTCGGCAAAGAAGATAGCCGATAACGGCAGATTGCTGGTGGGCTGGGTAGCAGCAAAGGTTAAGCTCCTGCAGCCCCGGGCTTTGCGGTGCTTCCGGTGCCTGGAGAAGGGGCACGTCCGAGCAAAGTGCACTGCTGAAGTTGACCGTAGTGACCTTTGCTATCGCTGCGGTCAGCCCGGCCACAAAGCGGCCCAGTGTTCCGCGCCGCTCAACTGCAGCGTGTGTTCGGCTGCAGGGAAGCCAGCGGGACACAAATTGGGTGGAGGAGCCTGCGGCGCACCTGCCAGCAAGGCCAAGAAGAAAAAGAAGAGCTCTAAATCTGCCGGGGAAACCTCGCCGCCCCCGCAGGCTAGTTGCTCCGCGGCCGACTCCCGGCCCAGGACCGTTGCCGAGGGAATGGAATGTCAATAATGGCTCAATTCCATTTCCTCCAGGGCAACATCAACCACTGTGCCAGAGCTCAGGATCTTCTCCTCCAGAGCATGGCAGAGTGGTCGATTCACGTGGCTGTGGTCGCCGAGCCATACTTCATCCCCGCTCGAGATAACTGGCTGGGATGCGCTGACGGTTTGGTGGCCATTATTGGTGAGACTCTGAGCGACCCGTCTCGGGGCCGTGGCTGGGTTGCTGCGGTCTCGGGTGGCATCGTCATTGTGGGGGCGTATTTCTCCCCCAACAAGAGTCTCGCTGACTTTGAGGGTTTCCTTGTCGAGTTGGGCGCCGTCGTAGGCCGCTATCACCCGCGTCCCGCACTGGTGCTCGGGGATTTCAACGCCAAGTCATCGGCGTGGGGATCTCCGGTCACTGACCCTCGGGGCGAGGTTCTAGAAGAGTGGGCGGTGACGACTGGTCTGGTCGTCCTGAATCGGGGTTCAGAATACACGTGCGTGCGGCAGCGGGGCGGGTCGATAGTGGATGTCTCGTTTGCGAGCCCCTCTGTCGCCAGCCGAGTCCGCGACTGGCATGTCGCCGTGGAGGTGGAGACGCTGTCGGACCATCGGTATATCCGGTTCGACGTCTCTGCCCAGACCGTAAACGGCCGCCACCCAACAACCCCGATTAGCGACGGCCCGCGTTGGGCGCTTAAGCGCATTGACAAGGAACTACTCGAGGAAGCTGCCTTAGTCCAGTCCTGGATTTGGGAGTCGACGACGGACGGCCCCATCGACGTCGACGCGGTGGCGCTGCGGTTTCGCGGGGCGATGACGCAGATCTGCGACGCTTCCATGCCCCGTGCCCGCCAACAGTCCGCAAGGCGCCAGGTGTACTGGTGGACTGATGAAATCGCACGGCTGCGTGTCGAGTGCGTTGCGGCTCGCCGCGAGTACACACGATACCGGAGACGACGTCGAAGGAATCCCGTCGAAGAAGACGCGCTGTATGAGGTGTACCGCGCGTCCAAGGAGACTCTGTGGCTGGCCATCGGCGACTCTAAGTCGCGTGCCAGGGAGGAGCTGCTGGGGTCCCTAGACCGGGACCCGTGGGGGCGCCCTTACCGATGGGTACGCGGCAAGCTACGGCCCTGGGCGCCTCCACTGGTACAAAGTATGCAACCCCAGTTGCTAGAGGCGGTGGTAGCGGCCCTCTTCCCTGAGAGAGCGGAACACGTTCCCCCGGCGATGGTGTCGCCCCCAGCCACAGGTTCTTCAGAAGAGGAGAACACCGATGTCCCCGAGGTGACGCAAGCAGAGACGAGAGCGGCCGTGTCGCGACTTCGGGCTAAGAACACAGCGCCGGGACCCGACGGAGTTCCTGGTCGAGCTCTCGTCCTGGCCCTGAAGGAGCTGGAGCCCCAGCTGAGGGGGCTCTTCACGGCTTGTCTCGAGCAGGGTCAGTTTCCCAATGTGTGGAAGGAGGGGAGGCTGGTGCTGCTCAGGAAGGAGGGGCGCCCCGCGGACTCGCCGTCCGCGTATCGGCCCATAGTGCTGCTCGACGAGGCGGGAAAACTCTTTGAGCGCATCATAGCAGATCGCCTCGTCAGCCACTTGTGCAGAGAGGGGCCGGATCTGGACGACAACCAATTCGGTTTTCGTCGGGGGCGCTCCACCATAGACGCCATCATGCGCGTGAGGGCCCTGGCGGAGGAGACTGTGTCCCGGGGTGGGGTGGTGCTGGCGGTGTCCTTAGACATCTCCAACGCATTTAACACCCTTCCCTGGAGTTGCATTCGGGAGGCTCTCAAATACCATCGAGTTCCTCCCTACCTCCGCCGTATAGTAGGGGCCTACCTGGAGGGCAGATGCGTCAGTTTTCGGGGACGTGACGGTGCCGGTCGGCACCTTATGTCGTGCGGTGTTCCGCAGGGATCGGTCTTGGGACCCCTCCTGTGGAACATCGGCTACGACTGGGTGCTAAGGGGTGAGCTCACACCGGGCGCCGACATGACGTGTTATGCGGACGACACGCTTGTCACTGCCCGGGGGAGCTCGCACAGGGAAGCGACGTTGATAGCCACAGCTGCGGTATCTCAGGTGGTGAACCGCATCCGGCGCCTGGGCCTGGAGGTGGCCCTAAACAAGTCGGAGGCCATCGTATTCCATGGTCCCCGACGTGCGCCGCCGCCGGGATCACACATCGTGGTCAGCGGGGCCCGGATCGCTGTCGGCCCCACCATGAAGTACCTGGGCTTGGTGCTCGACAGCCGATGGGAATTCGGGCCTCACTTCCGGCGGCTGACGCCCAAGCTGATGGGCGCTGCGGGCGCGCTATCATCGTTGCTTCCCAACTTGGGGGGACCGAGCGCCGCCTGTAGGCGGTTGTACGTGGGAATCGTGCGGTCCATGGCCCTGTATGGGGCCCCCGTGTGGGCGATGGACATGACGGCCGGTACGCTCGCCATCCTGCGCAAACCGCAGAGGGCGATGGCCGTCAGAGTCATCCGAGGGTACCGCACGATTTCCTACGAGGCGGCTTGTGTCCTGGCCGGATCCCCGCCCTGGGACCTAGAGGCGAAAGTACTCGCGTCATTATACCGATGGCGCGAGGAAGAGCGGGTACGGGGCTCGAGGCCGGTGCAGCGGGAGATCGAGCTGCGCCGAGAGGAGCTCCGCCGAGTCCTAGTGGCGGAATGGCGGCAAAGGCTGATGCGCCCTACCGCCGGCCTTGCTACCGTCGAGGCGATCCGGCCAGTTCTCGACGACTGGCTCGGGAGAGGGCACGGCTCCCTGTCATTCAGGGTGACGCAGGTGCTGTCGGGGCATGGGTGCTTCGGCAAGTTCCTGTGTCGCTTAGACAGGGAGCCGGACGCTCGGTGTCACCACTGCGTCCATTGCGGGGAGGACACGGCGCAACACACGCTCGCTGAGTGTGTAGCTTGGGAGGAGCAGCGCCGTGTCCTCACAAACGAAATCGGAGACGATCTGTCGCTGCCGGCTGTGGTGCGGAGGATGGTCGGCAGTGCAGAGTCGTGGGACGCGGTGGTTTCCTTTTGCGAGGACGTGATGTCGCGGAAGGAATCTGCGGAACGGGAGAGGGAGATTTTGACTCCCTTCCCCGGTCGCAGAAGGCGCACCGGGCGCAGGAGAAGGGCGGACAACGCCCTCTTCCGCCCCCCATGAATGGGTTCAAGGGCGAGGGACTTGGGGAAGTTCCCGCCCCTACTCAGTGGACCCGAGGCGGTGGCACGCGCGTGTGTCGGCGCGTGCCCCTGAGGCGATGCACGGGGTAGGCGAACACCTCACTACCCCGTGCAAGAGACGAGGCCCGTGCGAGGGCCAGCACTAGTGTGGGGCTGCGGAAGAATCTGGATTCCCGCGGCCCCGCGCACACGTGCAAGGAGGACACAAGGGGGGTTTTAGCCGGTAAGAGTCCGGCATACCCCTCCGCCTCTCCCCAGGCGGAGGAAGTCCATGAGGATTTCCCCCTCCCAAAAAAAAAAAAAAAAGGTTAGGTTAGGTTTGGGTGCTAAGGGGTGAGCTCACACCGGGCGCCGACATGACGTGTTATGCGGACGACACGCTTGTCACTGCCCGGGGGAGCTCGCACAGGGAAGCGACGTTGATAGCCACAGCTGCGGTATCACAGGTGGTGAACCGCATCCGGCGCCTGAACCTGGAGGTGGCCCTAAACAAGTCGGAGGCCATCGTATTCCATGGTCCCCGACGTGCGCCGCCGCCGGGATCACACATCGTGGTCAGTGGGGCCCGGATCGCTGTCGGCCCCACCATGAAGTACCTGGGCTTGGTGCTCGACAGCCGATGGGAATTCGGGCCTCACTTCCGGCGGCTGACGCCCAAGCTGATGGGCGCTGCGGGCGCGCTATCATCGTTGCTTCCCAACTTGGGGGGACCGAGCGCCGCCTGTAGGCGGTTGTACGTGGGAATCGTGCGGTCCATGGCCCTATATGGGGCCCCCGTGTGGGCGATGGACATGACGGCCGGTACGCTCGCCATCCTGCGCAAACCGCAGAGGGCGATGGCCGTCAGAGTCATCCGAGGGTACCGCACGATTTCCTACGAGGCGGCTTGTGTCCTGGCCGGATCCCCGCCCTGGGACCTAGAGGCGAAAGTACTCGCGTCATTATACCTATGGCGCGAGGAAGAGCGGGTACGGGGCTCGAGGCCGGTGCAGCGGGAGATCGAGCTGCGCCGAGAGGAGCTCCGTCGAGTCCTAGTGGCGGAATGGCGGCAAAGGCTGATGCGCCCTACCGCCGGCCTTGCTACCGTCGAGGCGATCCGACCAGTACTCGACGACTGGCTCGGGAGAGGGCACGGCTCCCTGTCATTCAGAGTGACGCAGGTGCTGTCGGGGCATGGGTGCTTCGGCAAGTTCCTGTGTCGCTTAGACAGGGAGCCGGACGCTCGGTGTCACCACTGCGTCCATTGCGGGGAGGACACGGCGCAACACACGCTCTCTGAGTGTGTAGCTTGGGAGGAGCAGCGCCGTGTCCTCACAAACGAAATCGGAGACGATCTGTCGCTGCCGGCTGTGGTGCGGAGGATGGTCGGCAGTGCAGAGTCGTGGGACGCGGTGGTTTCCTTTTGCGAGGACGTGATGTCGCGGAAGGAATCTGCGGAACGGGAGAGGGAGATTTTGACTCCCTTCCCCGGTCGCAGAAGGCGCACCGGGCGCAGGAGAAGGGCGGACAACGCCCTCTTCCGCCCCCCATGAATGGGTTCAAGGGCGAGGGACTTGGGGAAGTTCCCGCCCCTACTCAGTGGACCCGAGGCGGTGGCACGCGCGTGTGTCGGCGCGTGCCCCTGAGGCGATGCACGGGGTAGGCGAACACCTCACTACCCCGTGCAAGAGACGAGGCCCGTGCGAGGGCCAGCACTAGTGTGGGGCTGCGGAAGAATCTGGATTCCCGCGGCCCCGCGCACACGTGCAAGGAGGACACAAGGGGGGTTTTAGCCGGTAAGAGTCCGGCATACCCCTCCGCCTCTCCCCAGGCGGAGGAAGTCCATGAGGATTTCCCCCTCCCAAAAAAAAAAAAAAAAAAAAAGGTTAGGTTAGGTTAGGTTAGGTTGGGGTGCCTGTCAGAAAACCTCCCCGTGTGCTCGGCAACTGCTGGTCCCTGTGGACACGTCCTAAGGGAAGAGCAGTCACCGGGCCGGTGCACCCTGGGCACGGACAATAATCTCTTCGCGGGGGGTGGGATAGAGGAGATTGTTGTCCGTGGCTAATTTCGACAGGAGCGGAGGAGTCGCTCCCGAGGGCTCCCTATCTGCACTCTGCAGCAGCAGAGTGCACGACTAGGGAGCGAGGTGGGGTAGATCGCGGGCCGTTGTACAGTCCGCGGTCTACGGGTCTCCGCGGCGTGCTCGTCGTGGTGACCGAGGTGGGGAAGGCCGCAGGTTGCTCCTCAACCTGCGGTATTGGGGCATCCGTGGCGAGGTGCTGAGCCACGGTGCCAAGTAGGTTAAGTTAGTTTTAAGTTAGCCGTAAGTTAAAAAAAAAAAAAAAAAAAAAAAAAAAAAAAAAAAAAAAAAAAAAAAAAAAAAAAAAAAAAAAAAAAAAAAAAAAAAAAAAAAAAAAAAAAAAAAAAAAAAAAAAAAAAAAAAACCAAAGAGAAAATTACAAAATAACAAAAAATACAAAAATATATTAGGTTTAGTCTTAGGTTAGTGTCCTAGTTGTAGATACCGAGCAGCGGGCGGTGTATCCTGCACCGGAGGCATCCGCTGGCCTCGGGGGGACTAAATACCCTCCCAAAAAAAGTGGCCGCATCGCCTTGGGGAAGCGATGTGTGTACCACCCATATCGTAAATGGAAATGTCAGATATAGAGTGTGTCTTGTCTTGCGATCCGGCTGACGCCCGGCGCTCGCAGGTATCCGGGCCTGCGAGTGTTAAATTGGTTACCGAAGGACGCGCAGGGGTAGGCGACCAGGCCCCTGTAGCGGATGTGGCTACTGGAAGCACCGATTCTATGTCATGTGACCCGGCTGACAACCGGCGCTCACAGGTATCCGGGCCTGTGAGTGTGAAATTGGCGACCGACGGACGCGCAGGGGTAGGCGACCAGGCCCCTGCTGCTGATAGTGCTACTGGAAGCACCAATCTTGGCACGGTCTTGAGCCAGGGGGGCTGCAGACCGTGCAGTGTGGTCCTGTCCGACGGGGAGTCGCGCGGAACTGCCTCCAGATTTTGGAGGAAGCGTCCGCGCGATGAAGTCTCGGACCGAGATGGGTCGATAGGCCTATCCTCAAGCGAGGAGGACCTATCGGCCCCAAAAGTGCCGACAGCTCGGCGGGGCCGAAAACCGGCACCAACAGGAGGGGGGGCCTCTTTGCGGCCGCCGAGGGATTCGCGGGGGCGGTTTCTGCGCTCCGCTACTCCGGCGGCCAGCGAAGAGAGTGATGTTGGGGTCAGGAGCGAGGACCCTGGCGGCGTGAGCTGTGTTTCCCTAGGAAGCACGAAAGCAGAGCTCAACGCCGCCAAAAGAGAGCAGCGGAGGGCGGTCGCGGTCGATGAGGTGACAGAGATGGCCCGACGCGCTCGCGAGCGACGTGCCGCTTTGGCGGCTTCAGGGGAGATGTCGGCGGTGGCGTTAAGCCAACAAGTGTTGGGCGGCGTGGATGTCGTCCTGAAGGTTGCCACGCAGTCCGGCAACCTGAAGGGCACATTCACCCGCGCCCTCAAGGAGGCAGCCGCCGACATCAAGGAGGCGGTTGGAGACCTCCTCAACCGAACGGCCTCAGACGAGGTCACTAAGTTGCAGGAGGAGAACAGCCGCCTCCGAAGAGATCTGGAGGATCTCCGGCGGCAAGTGGCTGCGCTGAGCGAGCAGCAGCAGCCACAATCTGCCGCCGTCGCCACTCCGCCCATGGCGACTCCCACTCCCGCACCGGGACCGACAAGCGCGCACACCGACGATGAGGTCGAGCGCATTGTTCGGCTCTGCATGCTCCAGTGCGGGAGCATGATGAACGCTCGCATCGAGGCCATCTCTCGGCGCCTTCCGCAGGAGCCAATCCTCCGGCCGACATTAGCGGCGGACAAACGGAGGACGGAGGAGCCGCCGAGACCTGCGCCTCAAAAGGGGAAGCCCGCGGAGGGTGTTGAAAAGCCCGTGGAGGGAACCCCGTCGAGTGTTCAGCCCACGACTGCCGGGTCCAAGGGTGAGACCTGGGCGAAAGTCGTGGGCCGCAAGAAGGCCCGCAAAGCCGCCAAAAAGGCCGCGGCACCAGCAGCAGCGCGCGCCGCAGTTGCGCAGCCTGCGCGACGGACTGCCAAAAAGACCGGCGGTCGCAATGCGCCGGCGATACGTGCGCCTCGTTCTGAGGCTGTTACGCTAACGCTCCAGCCCGGAGCTGCGGAGCGCGGCGTTACGTACCAGTCGGTGATTGCCGAGGCCAAGGCCAAGATAAAATTGGCAGATCTTGGCCTCCAGTCCGTCACCCTCAGGCAGGCTGCCACGGGTGCGCGGCTGTTTGAGGTGGCTGGTGCTGCGAGCGACAGCGTCGAGAAGGCGGACGCTCTGGCCGCCAAAATGAAGGAGGTCCTCAACCCAGAGGACGTCCGGGTCTCCAGGCCAATGAAAACCGCAGAAGTGCGGATTGCTGGCCTGGACGACTCCGTGACCTCTGAGGAGGTGGCGGCGGCCGTTGCTCGTGGCGGAGAGTGTCCGCCGGACAAGGTGCGGGCCGGCGACATACGCGTTGACGCTACCGGACTCGGCGTAGTCTGGGTTCGGTGCCCTGTAGCGTCGGCGAAAAAGATCGCCGATAGTGGCAGATTGCTGGTTGGCTGGGTTGCAGCGAGGGTGAAACTCCTGCAGCCCCGGGCTTTGCGGTGCTTCCGGTGCCTGGAGAAGGGGCACGTCCGGGCAAAATGCACCGCCGAGATTGACCGCAGCGACCTCTGTTATCGTTGCGGTCAGCCCGGCCACAAGGCGGCCCAGTGTTCCGCGGCGCCAAACTGCTGCTTGTGTTCGGCTGTGGGGAAGCCAGCGGGACACAAAGTGGGCGGAGGGGCCTGTGGCGCGCCTGCCAGCAAGGCCAAGAAAAAGAAGAGGAGCTCTAAGCCTGCCGGGGAAACCTCGCCACCCCCGCAGGCCAGTAGCTCCGCGGCCGACTCCCGGCCCAGGACCGTTGCCGAGGGAATGGAGTGTCAATAATAGGGCACCTCCATTTCCTCCAGGGCAACATCAACCACTGTGCCAGAGCTCAGGATCTTCTCCTCCAGAGCATGGCAGAGTGGTCGATTGACGTGGCTGTGGTCGCCGAGCCGTACTTCATCCCCGCCCGTGACAACTGGCTGGGGTGCGCTGACGGTTTGGTGGCCATTATTGGCGGGACTCTGACCGACCCGTCTCGGGGCCGTGGCTGGGTTGCTGCGGTCTCGGGCGGCATCGTCATTGTGGGGGCGTATTTCTCCCCCAACAAGAGTCTCGCCGACTTCGAGGGTTTCCTTGTCGAGTTGGGCGCCGTCGTAGGCCGCCATCACCCTCGCCCCGTTCTGGTGCTCGGGGATCTCAACGCCAAGTCATCGGCGTGGGGATCTCCGGTCACTGACCCTCGGGGCGAGGTGCTGGAAGAGTGGGCGGTGACGACCGGTCTGGTCGTCCTGAATCGGGGCTCGGAATACACGTGCGTGCGGCAGCGGGGCGGGTCGATAGTGGACGTCTCGTTCGCTAGCCCCTCTGTCGCCAGCCGAGTCCGCGACTGGCGTGTCGCCGTGGAGGTGGAGACGCTGTCGGACCACAGGTATATCCGGTTCGACGTCTCTGCCCAGACCGCGAGCGGCCGCCATCCAACAGCCCCGATCAACGACGGCCCGCGCTGGGCGCTTAAGTGCATCGACAAGGAACTGCTCGAGGAAGCTGCCTTAGTCCAGTCCTGGATTTGGGAGTCGGCGACGGACGGCCCCGTCGACGTCGAAGCGGTGGCGCTGCGGTTTCGCGGGGCGATGACGCAGATCTGCGACGCGTCCATGCCCCGCGTCCGCCAACAGTCCGCAAGGCGCCAGGTGTACTGGTGGACCGCCGAGATTGCGCAGTTGCGCATCGCGTGCGTTGCGGCTCGCCGCCAGTACACACGATACCGGAGACGACGTCGACGGGTTTCCGCCGAGGAGGACGCGCTGTATGAGGTGTACAGCGCGTCCAAGGAGACTCTGTGGCTGGCCATCGGCGATTCTAAGTCGCGTGCCAGGGAGGAGCTGCTGGGGTCCCTGGATCGGGATCCGTGGGGCCGCCCCTACCGTTGGGTACGGGGCAAGCTGCGTGCATGGGCGCCTCCACTGGTGCAGAGCATGCAGCCCCAGCTGCTAGGGGCGGTCGTATTGGCGCTCTTCCCTGAGCGAGCGGGACACGTTCCCCCGACGATGGCTTCACCCTCGGCCACAGACTCTCCCGAAGAGGAGAGCACCGATGTCCCCGAGGTGACGCAAGCAGAGACGAGAGCGGCCGTGTCGCGGCTCCGGGCTAAGAACACGGCGCCCGGACCCGACGGAGTTCCTGGCCGAGCTCTCGTCCTGGCTCTGAAGGAGCTAGAGCCCCAGCTGAGAGGGCTCTTCACGGCATGTCTCGAGCAGGGTCAGTTTCCCAGTGTGTGGAAGGAGGGGAGGCTGGTCCTGCTCAGGAAGGAGGGGCGCCCCGCGGACTCGCCGTCCGCGTACCGGCCCATAGTGCTGCTCGACGAGGCGGGCAAACTCTTTGAGCGTGTCATCGCAGATCGCCTCGTCAGCCACTTGTGCAGAGAGGGGCCGGACCTGGACGACAACCAGTTTGGTTTTCGTCGCGGGCGCTCCACCGTAGACGCCATAATGCGCGTGAGAGCCCTGGCGGAGGAGACGGTGTCCCGGGGTGGGGTGGTGTTGGCGGTGTCTTTAGACATCTCCAACGCGTTCAACACCCTGCCCTGGAGCTGTATTCGGGAGGCACTGAGATATCACCGCGTGCCTCCCTACCTCCGTCGCACAGTAGGGGCCTACCTAGAAGGTAGATGCGTCACATATCGGGGACATGACGGTGCCGGTCGGCACCTCATGACGTGCGGTGTTCCACAGGGATCGGTGCTGGGGCCGCTCCTGTGGAACATCGGTTACGATTGGGTGCTGAGAGGCGAACTCCCGTCGGGCGCCGACTTGACGTGTTATGCGGACGACACGCTTGTCACTGCCCGGGGGAGCTCGCACAGGGAAGCAGCGTTGATAGCCACGGCTGCGGTGTCACAGGTGGTGAACCGCATCCGGCGCCTGGGCCTGGAGGTGGCCCTCAACAAGTCGGAGGCCATGGTGTTTCATGGCCCCCGACGCGCGCCGCCGTCGGGATCACACATCGTGGTCGGTGGAGCCCGGATAGCTGTCGAGTCCACCATGAAGTATCTGGGATTGGTGCTCGACAGCCGATGGGAATTCGGCCCCCACTTCCGGCGGCTGGTGCCCAAGCTGATGGGTGCAGCGGGCGCGCTGTCAACGTTGCTTCCTAACATGGGGGGCCCGAGCGCCGCCTGTAGGCGGTTGTACGTGGGAATCGTGCGGTCCATGGCCCTATATGGGGCCCCTGTGTGGGCGATGGACCTGGCGGCCAGCACTCTAGCCATTCTGCGCAGACCGCAGAGGGCGATGGCCGTCAGAGTCGTCCGCGGGTATCGCACGATTTCCTACGAGGCGGCTTGCGTCCTGGCCGGATCCCCGCCCTGGGACCTAGAGGCTAAAGTACTCGCGTCGCTGTATCGGTGGCGCGAGGAAGAGCGGGCACGGGACTCGAGGCCGGTGCAGCGGCAGATAGCGCAGCGCCGAGCAGAGCTCCGTCAGGTCTTGGTGGCGGAATGGCGGCAGAGGCTTCTGCGCCCTACCGCCGGCCTCGCCACCGTCGAGGCGATCCGGCCAGTGCTCGACGACTGGCTCGGGAGAAGGCACGGCTCCCTGTCGTTCAGGGTGACGCAGGTGCTGTCGGGGCACGGCTGCTTCGGCAAGTACCTGTGTCGCATAGGCAGGGAGCCGGACGCTCGGTGCCACCACTGCGTCCATGGCGGGGAGGACACGGCGCAACACACGTTCGTTCAGTGTGTTGCTTGGGAGGAGCAGCGCCGTGTCCTCACAAATGAAGTAGGAGGCGATCTGTCGCTGCCGGCCGTGGTACGGAAGATGGTCGGCAGCGCAGAGTCGTGGGACGCAGTGGTGTCCTTCTGCGAGGACGTGATGTCGCAGAAGGAAGCTGCGGAACGGGAGAGGGAGATTTCAACTGCCGATCCCGCCCGCAGCAGGCGCTCCGGGCGCCGGAGGAGGGCAGACAACGCCCTCTTCCGCCCCCCATGAACGGGTCCAGGGGCGAAGGACTTGGGGAAGTCCCCGCCCCCTATTCAACGGACCCGAGGCGGAGGCGCGCGCGGGTGTCGACGCGCGCCTCTGAGGCGTTGCACGGGGGAGTTTAACACCTCACCCCCCCGTGCCCGAGGCGAGGCCCGCAAGGCGGGCCAGCACCAGTGCGGGGCTGCGGAAGAATTTGGATTCCCGCGGCCCCGCGCCCACGTGTAAGGAGGACACAGGGGGGTTTTAGCCGGTAAGAGTCCGGCACACCCCTCCGCCTCTCCCCAGGCGGAGGAAGTCCATGAGGATTTCCCCCCGAGTAAAAAAAAAAAAAAAAAAAAAAAAAGGTTAGGTTAGGTTAGGTTAGGTTAGGTTAAGTTTTTTTTTTTTTTTTTTTTTTTTTTTTTGTTGTGGCAGGAGTGGGAAATCCTCATGGACACCCCGAGGGGTAGTGCCGGACTCTTACCGGCTAAAACCCACTCCTGCCTCGCAAGTTGTCCTCTAACGTTGTCAGAGCTCTTTACTGCGATTTATTTAATTAACATCATACACACATTTACTTAACTAACATCTTTGAACTTATAAATAATGTCTATGGTGTTATCTCTAGTATGATTTACAGGTAAGCAGTGCACATGGCCCAGTGTTTCAAAAATATATATTTTTTTTTTTTTTTTTTTTTTTTTTTTTTTTTTTTTTTTTTTTTTTTTCCCATATATTGGTACTTAAACTATATACTCACTATATAGGTAAGTATCCATATTTACAACTTATTTCTACTTATTACTAAATTTACTATTTTTTCACAATAATCTAAAAACTTAGGTCTATCTGATTTAGCTCTCATTAGAAATGGGAGGTTTGTTGCTGTGAGGCTCATTGACAACTCTTGCTCCGTCTCGAATCGTGCTCTCTCCGTAATTGGGCACTCCAGGAGGATGTGGGCAACGGTCTCCTCGACTCCTGGTTCACAGGCACACGATGAATTCTCCTTACATTTGAATCGTGTCAGATATGAGGAGAATCCACCGTGCCCAGTGAAGATTTGTGTCCTTATGTACGTGAGGTCAATTTTCCTCACGATACCGTACGCGGATATTGCGTCGGGGAAAAACAGTTTCGTGCCGGAGGCTGTTTCTCCGGCTTTATATTTCCCATTCCATTCGTCAAGCGACCTCATACGTATCTGCCGCTTGACGAATGAGATGGGGTATAGGTCGTAATCCGGCTTCTTCTTCGACTTCAGGGCGGCTTCCTTTGCGAGTTGATCAGCTCGCTCGTTGCCCTCCAATCCTGCGTGGGCCTTTATCCAGAACAAGGAGACACTCTTGTTCTGGAGCTTGCAGCGGCGTATGGTGTCCCTTGTTTCCACTGCTAGAGGATGGGGGGCACTGACGTTGATGACTGTCTGCAGGGCCGCTATAGAGTCGCTGAAGATGCCGAATGTGTTCTCCCGGCGTTTGAGCGCTTCAGTTGCCGCTTTCTGCAGTGCTAACAATTCAGCCTGGTAGACGGTGCAGTATGACGGCAAAGTAAGTTTAAGAGACTTCGTTTCGGTGGTGCTATCCCACAAAGATAGCGCCGCGCCGACCTTGCCCTGGATCTTACTGCCGTCGGTAAATATGCGCACAGCAAACTCCTCCCTTCGGTTTCTATATTCCTCCTCGTCCACTATGCTGTCGTACTGCAGTGTCACCAATTCTGCGGGGTGAGGGGCTTCAAGGGCTGAGGCCATCCGCTCGATCTCTCCATCTCCCAGTGTTGGCTGGGGCACTCCCCCCTTCGCTTCGTAAAGTGAAGCAGCTTCCCTTATCCGAATGTCTAGAGGGAGTATCCCAGCGAGCAACAGTGCCGAGTTTAGGGAGACCGTGCGGTAGGCTTTGCACAACTTTTGCGCAAACCCTCTTTGGACCACGTTTAGCTGTTTTTGGACCCCTAATTTGTTTGCGGCTGGCGCCCATGCACTCGCTGCGTACAGTATCGTGGGCTCTACTGCTGCCGTGTAGATGGTCCTGATGATTTCCGGCTGTAGACCCCAACTAGCTCGAGCTGCCCTGGCCAGTTGTTTGTACATAGCTATCGCCTTTTTACAAGCGATAGCTATGTGTTTGTTGAAGCTGAGTTTGTCGTCGATTGTGAGGCCTAATATTTTGACGTCGCGGGACGTTCCAATGTCGATCCCCCCCATGCTCAAGCGCGGAGTGTCATACTTTAGCTTTCGTGTTAAAACCATTGCACAGGTTTTGTGCGGTGCGAATTTTAGCTTGTTTCTGACACCCCACGCTCGAACATGTTCGAGAGCGGCATTGGCTTGTCCCTCTATCTCTGCCGCCGTTTTGCCGTCGAATATCAGGACAACGTCGTCGGCGAATGCTTGGCAGTAGTTGCCCCCGGTGTCGAGCTCCTTCAAGAGGGGGTCCAGTAGGAGGTTCCAGAAGAGTGGACCCGCAATGGATCCCTGGACGCAACCCTTGCTCGTCGATTTTTGGTACTCCTCACCCAAGTACCTCACGCTGACAGTCCTGTCACTGAGGTAACTACTGACCACTCGTCTCAAGTTGACAGGGCACTTTTCCTCAGCCAATCGGACTTTGATGGCAGGCCACCACGCACTGTCGAAGGCTCCCTCTATGTCTAGTGACACAAGAGTAACAATTTTCTTTTGTGTCAACTTATTGCGAATGTGTTGCACCATGGTATAGAGGGAGTCTTCTGTGCTCCTTTGCGGCATAAAGCCGTATTGGCGAGTACTGACCCTGGGAAGCAAATAGAACCTAAGGCGAGCGACCAACATCTTCTCGTACACTTTCCCTAATACAGGCAAGAGCCCAATCGGCCTGTAGGACTTTGGTACGTTGTACGAGTCTTTGCCTGGCTTCCTTAGTGCCACCACCGTTGCCTCCTTCCAGATTTTTGGAAAGTAGTGGCATGTCAGGCATTTGTTAATCAGTGAGAGGAAGAATTCAGGGTTGCAGCTTATGGCCCGAGTGCAAATATCTGCTGTGAAGCCATCGGCTCCCGGGGCCTTTTTTGGGTTGAAGGACCTCATGGCCCTGTCCAGTTCGCCTTGGGTGAACGGTGGGTCATGTTGTTCATCATGACTCCACGCGTTCACCTTGTCCGCCTTCTGTCTTATGAGGTTATGGTCCATGTTTTCATCTTCTTCCCGGTCCACCGGGTAGAATGTCTCGGCCAACAGCTTCACTGAGCCCTTGGCGTCCAGGGTTATCCCTCCATTTTGTAATGGTAGGTCTTCCTCTCTGTTTGCGACTCTCCCCATGACCCTATAAATCCCCTCCCAAACCCCTTCCCTGGTCTGTTTACAGCAGAACCCCTTCCAACTCTCCTCTATGGCCGTTTTCACTGCTGCTTCATAACTCTCTTTTTCTTGCAGGTACAGACTGACGACACTGGCTCTTCGGATCGGTGCAGCGTTCCGGATTCGGCGCCTCCTGGTAGCAACGAGCCTCTTCATCTCCGCGAGTTCCTCTGACCACCATGGCATGGTAAGTACTTCTTTGGACTTTTTTAAAGGCATTGCATGCGTACATGTGTCTTGGATGGCTTTGGTGTAGGTGCTTAACATGTGGTCCAATGCATTTGTGTTGCTAATATTTTCCACTTCCTGTACCGTCAGTTTCTCCTCCTGCATAATTTGAGACAGTTTCGAACGAAACCGCCTCCAATTAGCCTTTTTGGTGTTGAATCGTCTGGTGGTACGTTCAATGCTAATACCTTTAGACTTTTGAAGTCTGATACTAAAGCCTATGCCATTGTGATCGGAACTCGTTAGACCGACTATTACCCGCCAGCCGTCCACCAGATGCAGCATATCCTCGGTGCACGTCGTTACATCCACGTGGCTGCTGTACCTGACTCCGCCTCTCACGGTGTCAAATGTCGGAGTGTCTCCATTATTGAGGACGTGCATCCCCCACTGCTCCAAGGTCCCGCATAATAGTTCTCCCCTCGCGTCTTCGCTGTTGCTGCCCCACCAAGTACTTTTGGCGTTCGCGTCTCCTCCAATGAGCAACCTGCTATGTCCTGCGTGTTGCACGATTCGCCGCATATGCTCCAGGTAAGGCTCCACGGGTTTGTCCGGCTCGAAATAAAATGATACCAGCGTGATCGTCCAGGCGCTGGTTCGGACTCCCACCACAACGATGTTGTCTGTGGTGAGTTGTGGGTACTGCATGACATCTAGGTCGTGGTCAAGGACAGCAATTGCTGCCTTAACAGTCCCTTCTCCTCCACCAGCGTTCTGGAAGACCCTCACGCCCCGGTAGCTTCTCACTCTATTTGCCCGACCAACGTAGGGCTCCTGAAGCAATGCAACGGCGACTCGCTGCGATTCGGCCTCCAACAAGAGTTCGTTGGTTGCGAGCTGACTACGCTGCAGGTTTGCCTGGATTATGGAGTACTTGTGGGGAGCTGCTGGAACCACCTTAGCAATAAGCTATAGACGCTCGGGCGAGTGAGTCCCACTTGCGACGTACGGGGCAATCGGTGCTGAACGCATTGTGCTCAGCGCCACTCACTTTTGCTCTGGTACAGTTCACACACTTAGGCGCTTCGCCTAGCTGGTTGTCTGGGCAGTCCATCCTAAGGTGTGGACCACCACAGTGGCTGCACAGGTCGGACGGGTCCTTGCAAAAGCGTTTGCTGTGTCCAAAACCCAAGCAGCGTGTGCACTGCACCAGGGGAGTTTGGTCTTCTACCCGCACTATCTGGAGGTCTATTCGAAGCTTTCCTACTTCAGTAGCCCTCCTCCATATAGAAGGAGAAACGCTGAGCACAATGCTGTTACAGTGGGGGTTTCGCGCTTTCCTTCGGTACTTGACGCCCATCCTGAGCTCCTCGCCCCCGAGACCGTGAAAGAGTTCCCGGTTCTGATTCCTAAGGGCTTTTAGGACGTCTTCGTCGCTATGAATTTGCAAAACGTCCCTAAGAATCAGAAGCGGGTCCCTGTTGCGTACTTCCTCGACGACGAGGTTCTCTCCGACAGTTTCAAGTCTCTCCCGGATTTTCTGCCTCTCTTCCTTCGTTCGGCAGCCCATGATAATCTTCCGATCTTTTGCCTTCCTGACCCTTTCTACTTGCACCCAGCCTTCCTTTGCGTCCACAGCCCGCCTCACTCTCTCAAGGATCTCGTCACCTGTATCCAAGCTCTGTGTAGAGGAAACAACCACGGAGTGTAGCGTCGCTCGTTCCTGCGTTTGAACGCTGGTTTGTCCTCTGAGTGTTGCCGCCACGGATGCGTAGGTTCTTTCCCCACACAGTTCATTGGCTATTAAGGTTTCCCTAAGGTTTTCCATCTTAATAATGTTTTCCTTCATGAGGGTGCTATTTTCCTCGAGGCGTTCGAGTAATTTTCTCTGGCTTTCGTCAGTGGCGCAAGGGCTCGGCAAGTTAGGCTGTAAGGTTGTTTTATCGGCTGCAGTGGGAGCAGAAATCGTGAAGCTCCTTCCTTTCCTTTCCGACTCCTTCACGATCTCAAACAGTCGGTCGATTGCCGCTAGGACCTCTATTTTTATTTCTCCTTTGAGATTCCGAGAGTTGCCCAAGTGTAGCTTCGCCTTGTTTAGGCAGGCTCTTGCTTCCGACGTGAGATCCACGTATTTTTTCTCGGGTTTTTTGGCATCCGCTGAGACCCGCCGCGTCTCCAGGGGCCCGGGAACCTTATTGGTAGTCGTTTTTGCCAGTGGTGGTGTAGCTTTTGCTTTGTTGGCTGGCAGTTTAGCCTGCGGCTCTGCTATGCCAGCCTCCAATTCAGCAACGCTTTTCCTTACATTTAAGGTTGGGGTTGCGGGTTTCTCCGGGGATCGCGGCGAGACTCCGGGGCTGCGCGAGCTCTCGTCCTTTTTCGCTGGAGTGCGGAACATGATTCGGGAAAGTAAAATAAATTTCAGAGGACAACTGCACAGTCAATGCTGATCCCTGTAAAGGGGGGATCAGTAAGTTATTTTAATGTAAAAACTAAGTGCAGCGGTCAAAAGACACGTTGCACTACGAGTGTCAAAATAAATTGTCGGGAATAGCTCCCCGGTCCAACTATGTGGTCAACGTTATGTGATAACCTTTTCTAAAAATGTTCACTGCAACCTACGCTATAAACCGCTTAATTAGCGTAGGAGAGCCCAGATTACAGTGAAATTAATATTTTCTGAGTCAGGAGACTGCTAGAATGCCAAATCCGTCAAAAAATATTTTTCAACAATTTGGTCCCAGAGTCACACCCTTTCCTATAGTAAATTTTAAATTTCTACTAATGCGTCTAAAGGGCGGGTGGGTGGGGCATTTTTTGACGTTTGGTGCGGCGTAGAGGGACGTGCGATACGTCAAAAGACGCGTCTCGGCGAGCCCTAGCCAGCTGTCCAGAAACTAGAATAAGCTTTCCTAGAAATTTTGAAAAATTTGGCCGAAAAACTGAAAAATGTAGTGTTTTTTAATAGAAAATATTTAATTTCGACGTCCAAACCTACCCTAAATCGTGCAAAATGCAGTCAGGAAGACAGGTCGGAGTGGTAAGTATTTAATAAAATTTTTACAATGAAAAAATCTAGTCAGAATTTTGATAAATAATTAATTTTGTGTTTTTTACAGGTCGAGAAGGGTGGGGGTGTCAAAAAATCGGGTCACACCGCTTCGATGTCGCGTTTGAAGGGTTATCGCGTGCTTACAAGCCTGTTGTAGCTATTATACGCAAAAAACCGCATCAAAATCGGTCTCCTTTTGAAAAAGTTATCAGGGGTTAGGTTAGGTTAGGTTAGGTTAGGTTAGGTTAGGTTAGGTTAGGTTAGGTTAGGTTAGGTTAGGTTAGGTTAGGTTAGGTTAGGTTAGGTTAGGTTAGGTTAGGTTAGGTTAGGTTAGGTTAGGTTAGGTTAGGTTAGGTTAGGTTAGGTTAGGTTAGGTTAGGTTAGGTTAGGTTAGGTTAGGTTAGGTTAGGTTAGGTTAGGTTAGGTTAGGTTAGGTTAGGTTAGGTTAGGTTAGGTTAGGTTAGGTTAGGTTAGGTTAGGTTAGGTTAGGTTAGGTTAGGTTAGGTTTTTTTTTTTTTTTTTTTTTTTTTTTTTTTTTTTTTTTTTTTTTTGTACCAAATCCGCCACATTAATTGGCGCCTATGTAATGCTAATTCTCTTTCATACCAGTTCTCGCTGATTTTCCTCTCGTACTTTCATGCTTCATACAGTGTCTTTCTACTATCCTTCCTCATTCATTCTTGTGGGTGGGACTCCCACTTTTGTTTTCCTATTCTATTTCCTATTCTATTGTATATATTTATTAAAAATTTAGTAGGGGAAATGAGTTCTCTTACTCCTCGTTTTTATTTTAAAGCTTGTTATAACAATATTTTACGTTCTTATATACTATTTGTTTTATTTTACTTATATTCTACCATTTTACACCAACTATCTTTCTTATGACTATTTATAATATTCTTATGTACTACACTTACAATTTTATGCTTCTTATTACTATGTTTCTATGTTATAATCTATATTATAAATAAAACATAGTTTTATACAGTCTTGTTTCTTTTTAACACGGTTTTGGCTACATTCTCGCAGTACACTAAAAATTTATTTCTATACTTGCCCGACATCACGTCTCTCACGTTGTCCCTTGTCAATATGATGCCTAGTTGGCATTCTATGTTGTATCTGTCCCGTGAGAAAATGGGACACTCTAGAATTATATGCGGGACACTCTCTTCTGCGGTTAGGTCGCAGACGCACGATGGGCTCTCCTTACACTTGAAACGGTTCAAGTATTCTGAGAACCCACCGTGCCCTGTTAATACCTGTGTGAGAACGCCTGTTGGCCGCACCTGTTTCACAATACGGAAGGCGGCGATGGCGTCAGGAAGAAACATCTTCGTCACCGAGGCCGTCTCGCCCGACACATATCTCCGATTCCACTCACCAAGCGAATCCTGACGGATTTGTCGCCTGATGTATGAAATCGGACATTGGTCGTAGTCTGGCTTCCTCCGTGACGACAATGCTGCCTCCTTCGCCAGCTCGTCCGCACGCTCATTCCCCGGCAGGCCCGCGTGGGCTTTGATCCAGAACAGAGACACAGCTTTGCTCTGGTCCAAGGCTTGAGACAAATTTGCTCGCGCGCGGACCGCCAGGGGATGAAGCGAGCCATGGTTTGACAGCGTCTGCAATGCTGCCATTGAGTCGCTGTACAAACCATAGCTCGATTCCGTGCGTTTGAGGATTACGTCTGTTGCCCTGCAAATGGCCAGGAGTTCCGCCTGGTAGACCGTGCAGTACGCGGCAAGGCTAAGTTTGAGGTTCTGGACTTCGCCCTCATTATTCCATAAGGATAATGCGGCTCCGACCTTCCCCTCAATCTTGCTGCCGTCAGTGAAAATTCGCACTGTCTGCACGTTGTATGTGTCTACCTGCTGTTGATCAGCAAGGCACACGAACTCCAGGGGCATTTGCGTGGCTGGATGAGGGGCTTCTGCAAACCTCACCATACTCTCTATCTCTCTATCGCCCGGCACAAACTGGGACGACCCTCTCCTCGCCGCATACAGGGCTGCTGCCTCTTGTATGCGGAGGTCTAGAGGAAGTATCCCAGAGAGCACCAGTGCGGCATTGAGAGAGACAGTACGGTAGGATTTACAGAGCTTCTGGACGAATCCTCTCTGGACAGAGGCAAGCCGCTTCCGTATTCCCTGCTTAGCGGTAGCGGGAGCCCAGGCGGCAGCCGCGTACGTGATGATAGGTTCGATGGTTGCTGTGTAAATGGTGTGGATTATGTCTCGATGTAGTCCCCAACTGATTTTTGCGGCGCGGGAAAGCTGCTTATATATTTCGGCTGCCTTCTTGCAAACGTTTGCGGTGTGTTCGTTGAACGTGAGTTTTTCATCAATGGTGAGTCCTAAAAGCTTCATCTTCTTCACCATACCAATGTCGACCCCGGCCATGTTCAGGATTGGGGTGTCGTACTTGAGCTTATTGGTTATGAGCATCGCACAAGTCTTGTGCGGTGCAAACCTGAGCTTGTTCCTGACTCCCCACTCCCGCACATGGGCGAGGGCTGCATTGGTGATCCGTGAGACTTCAGCTGCAGTGTCCCCATCCACGACGAGGACGATGTCGTCCGCAAACGCCTGGACAAAGTTCCCACGCCGTTCCAGGTCCTGTAGTAGTGGGTCCAGAAGTAGGTTCCACAGGATTGGTCCACCGATTGACCCTTGGACACAGCCTTTGTTCGTCTCTCTTGTGCATTCCTCCCCGGCATATCGAACCCTGACTTTCCTACTGTCGAGATAGCTGTCTAGTAGCCTCCTGACATTTACCGGGCACCCTTCCTCAGCCAGTCTGACTCTAATAGCAGGCCACCAGGCGCTATCGAATGCTCCCTCTATATCCAATGACACCAGGACAATTAGCTTTTTCAGCCTCAACTTGTCCTGTACGTGTTTCACTAGCGTATAGAGGGCGTCCTCGGTGCTCCTCTGGGGCATAAAGCCAAACTGACGAGTACTGAGCCGCGGCACGAGCTGCCATTTAATCCGTGCTACTATCATCCTCTCCAGGACCTTCCCCAAGACCGGCAGCAGACCTATCGGTCTATACGACTTGGGGCTCTGATAATTGTCCTTGCCCGGTTTTCTTAGGACCACCACCGTTGCCTCTTTCCAGATGTCCGGGAAATGTGCCAGTTCTAGGCATTTGTTGTATAGGGCAAGGAACGCGTCCGGGTCCTGGTAGATTGCTCGACTGCAGATATCTGATGTTAATCCATCCCCTCCTGGTGCTTTCTTCGGATTGAAACGTGCCACGGCGGTCTTCAGCTCCAGTGATGTAAACGGTGGATCATGGTATTCATCATGAGTCCACCCGTTTATTCGACTGGCCGCTTCCCTAATCATCCTGTGGTCTGCGTTGTCCTCTTCTTCTGTGTCCTTTGGATAGAACGTATCTGCAAGTAGGGCTGCCGATTCTCTTGGGTTTAGGAATGCACCATCGCTAAATAGGGTCAAGTCTTCCTGTCTCCTGGTGGTTCTGCCTATGATCCTGTAGATACCTTCCCACATTCCCTCTCGATCTTGCTTCCGGCAAAACTCCTTCCAACTGGCGACTTGGGCTTTCTTTTCTTCGATCTCATACTCTTCTTTTGCTTTCAGGTACGAGTCAAGGACCATCGCTCTCCGGACCGGTGCGGCATTGCGGATGCGGTTCTTCTTTCTTGTTACCTCCTTTCTCATCAAGGCGAGCTCCTCGGACCACCACGGAATTGTAAGTTTACATTTGTTTTTAACTTGTGGAATAGCTTGTTCACATGCTTCTTCAATAATTTTTCTATATATTATAACTGTCTCTTCCAATTTTTGTTTGCTATTAATTAACTTTATACTTTCAAAATTTAAGTGATTTTCTTCTTTCAGTTTCTCTAAGTTTGTCTTAAATTTTTCCCAGTCCGCTTTCCTTGTGTTGAATTTTCTTGTCGTCCTGCTTATGTTCATACCCTTTTCCCTTTTTACCTTGACATTAAAAAATATCGTGTTGTGGTCCGAGGACGTTGCACTTGTGTCGACCCGCCAGTCGTCTACCAGGTCAAAGAGGTTGAGCGAGCATGCTGTGACATCTACATGGCTTTTAAACGCTCTACCACCTCTCATGGTATCGAAAGTAGGGGTGTCGCCAGTATTCAGTACCTGAAGCTCTAACTCTTCCAGGGTCCCGGACATATCTTCACCCCTGGGGTCTTCTACAGTACTGCCCCACCAGGAACTCTTTGCGTTGGCGTCGCCACCCATCAGCAATCCACCGTTGGCCACTTCCGTTTTGATCTGGGCGATCTGGTTCAGGTATGGCCCTATCGGTTGGTCTGGCTCAAAATAGTATGAGACTACTGCGATTTCCCAGGCTTTGGTTCGGATCCCCACCACGACGATGTTGTTTGTAGTGAGTTTCGGGTGGGGGATAACATCAAGGTCATCATCGAAGACAGCTATTGCTGCCTTAACCCTCCCACTTCCTTCATCCTCGCACTGGTAGATTCTCGCACCACGGTAGCTCTTCATACTTCGCCTCGCCCCCACGTACGGCTCCTGAATCAGCGCCCATGCGATCTGCCTTTCACTGGCCTCTAATAAGAGTTCGGTGGTAGCCAGTTCCTTGCGTTGTAAGTTTGCTTGGGCCACACGGTAAGGTCTTGCTGATTGTTGGACGGGAGTGTTTCTTGGGACAACCTCAGCAGTATGCTACTGCCGTCCTTGCTATTATATCCCATTTCCTCCTAATTGCACAATCCGAACTGAAGGCATTGTGTTCTGTTTTTTCTAGCCTTGCGTGTGTGCAGTTGCAGCATATCGGTGTTGAACCCGCTAACCAATCCGGACAGTCATTTCTTAGGTGCGGTCCGCCGCAGTGACTGCACTTCTCTACGGTTTCCGTGCAGATTCGGCGGCTATGCCCGTATCCAAGACAGAGCGAACATTGGAGGAGTGGGCTCTGGTCTTCGGCCCGTATCCGCTGGAGGTCGATATAAACATATCCTCTTTCTGTCACACGTCTCCAGATGCTGGGCGAGGTACTAAGCACGATGTGTCCTGTGTGCGGGTTTCTTGCTTTCTTCCTATATTTAACTTCTAACCTATCCGCCTCACCGTCGAGGCCGTGAAAGATACTCGGATTCTGGTTCCTGAGTGCCTTAAGGACGTCCTCATCGGTGTTAGCCAAGAGAACGTCCCTAAGGATCAGCAACGGGTCCTTGTTCTTCACTTCCTCCACGGTGAGGTCAGTTCCATTTTTCTTAAGTCTTTCCTTCACTTTGTCCCTTTCCTCTTTTGTGCCGAAACTCATTATAACTTTTCTATTCTTCGTTTTTCTAACCTTTTCCACCGTGATCCATTCTTCTTTTGCATTCACTGCTTCCCGTATTTTAGTTATAACTTCTTCTCCAGTCTTGCTCTCATCCTCGGTGGTGACGGCTATGGAATGTAGAGCAGTCTGCCTAGGCAATGGATTTCCAGACTGACTTGCCGCTACGCTAGCATATGAGATCTTCTCAATACTGTCTTGGCTAGAGCGTAGTGCCTCTTTCAGTCTGTCCATCATTCCATTGCTTTCGGCGAGCTTCTTGCTGTGCTCTTCCATCACCTTCTTAAGGGACTGCATTTCAGTCTCCATGGTCACTGAGCAGGGGGGTGGGGAGGGGACAGCCACTGAGTCCTGCGTCCTTACCGAGGGTGCTCGCCCACCGTCAGCCTCAGCCTCCTTTACCAGAGAGAAGAGCCTCTGCACCTGAATTGTGACATCTTCTTTAATCTCTCTCTTGATGTTTTTAGAGAGTGCCATTTGCTGCATCACCTTCGTGACGCACCTCTTCGCCTCAGCGGTTCTGGGGTTTCGTACGTTGGTATGTGGCACAGGTGGGCTGTCAAGTGGTATTGTCATTACCGTTCCTCTGGTCAAGGTGGATGGTTTGGCTCCCTGTTTCGGCTCGTTAATTTTAGTTGGTGATACGGATTTTCGCTGCTCCTCCAACCCTGCCTCCCATTCGCCCACACTCCTGCGAACACTGTGTTGCGAAGGTCCTGCCTTCGGTGGGCTTCTGTTTGGCGGGTTCGACGTTGCCCTCTTTACTGGTGTCCTGATACCCATCATATTGCTGGTATGAAAAGTTTTGATTTGGTACAACGTCAAAAAGGGAGGTAGTGTATAGAGTACCCCTGTCTGTGTATAAAGTGTATAATAACAATTAAAGAAAAATATAAAAATAAGTAAAATAAAGAATTTAGGTGAGCAATAATAAAACACAAAATATTAAACAATGTATGTTTGCTAATTAATTTCTTTTGTTTCAGATGCAATCACGTACACGGCTGTGTGGTCACCAGGCGCTCATCGATGGATCTACGCACAAGGTAAGTTAGAAAGTTCTATTTCCCGCGTTAATTTAACTCTACCTACTTCAACATGATTTTTGCCCCAGAGCGAACAGAGGTCGGGGAGGTAGAGGGATTGTCCAATAAATCTAGTGCGTCAAGCACGTCGTCTGCGAGAATGTAGCCACGTACAAAGTGTAGGTTTACTATTTACTTGCGAGCCTCGTATAGTCAGGCTGCTTCCTTTACACGCAGGTCCAAGGGTAGTAACCCGGCCAGTAGTAGGGCCGAGTTTAGGGAGACGGTGCGGTAGGATTTGCAGATTTTTTGTGCGAAGCCCCTCTGGACGGTATTGAGGAGCTTGCGGACGCAGATCTTTTCGGCGGCGGGCGACCATGCAGCTGCGGCGTATAGGACGACGGGTTCCACTGTTGCCGTATAGATTGTGCGGATAACATCGGGGTGCAGTCCCCAGCTTATTTTTGCAGCTCGTTGAAGCTGCTTCGCGATGTTTAGGGCCTTCCTACAGACGTTGGCGACGTGGGTGTTAAAAGTCAGCTTATTGTCTATAGTCAGGCCCAAGATCTTTATTTCGCGAGACATGCCAATGTCGACCCCGCCCATGCGCAGAAGTGGGGTGTCGTGCTTTAGCTTGTTTGTCAGCAGCATTGCGCAAGTCTTATGTGGCGCAAACTTTAGTTTGTTCCTGACACCCCACTCCCGAACGAATTCGAGGGCGGCATTAGCATGTCGCTGCACCTCCAGCGCAGTATGTCCGGCAAACAGCAGAACCACGTCATCGGCGAACGCCTGGCACACAACCCCGCGGTCATGTAAGTTCTTGAGAAGGGGATCTAGGAGGACATTCCACAGTATCGGCCCGCTGATCGAGCCTTGGACGCAACCCTTTTGCGTTTTTCTAAAATGTTCGACTCCGGCATACCTTAATCGCACGCATCTATCGCCAAGGTAGCTGTCGAGTAGCCGCCTAATGTTTACCGGGCACTTTTCCTCCGCCAGTCTGACCTTTATGGCTGGCCACCAGGCGCTATCGAAGGCGCCCTCTATATCCAGCGAGACGATGGTGGCCAACTTTTTGTTTTTTATTTCAACCTTTATTTGGTTCACTAGATTATAGAGGGCGTCCTCGGTGCTCCTCTGGGGCATGAAGCCGTACTGGCGGGTACTCAGCCTCGGTACTAGGTGCCACTGGAGCCTCGTGACAGCCATCTTTTCCAGGACCTTTCCTAACACGGGCAGGAGCCCGATCGGCCTATACGATTTGGCGTTTGTATAGTTGTCCTTGCCCGGCTTCCTCAGTACCACAACTGTGGCTTCTTTCCACTTCTTGGGGAAGTGGCCCAGACTGAGGCATTTGTTGGCCAGGGCAAGGAACGCCTCGGGGTCCTGGAGAATTGCCTGGCGACAGATGTCCGCGGTGAGACCGTCCGCGCCTGGCGCCTTTTTTGGGTTAAAGGAGGACACTGCTGTTATGAGCTCATGCGGAGTAAAAGGCGGGTCATGTTCTTCATCATGAACCCGGTCGTTTACCCGCATGGCCAAACGCCGGATGTCCTTTTGTTCTTCAGTGTCCTCTTCTTCCAGGTCTTGCGGATAAAAGGTCTCAGCCAGGTGCGATGCGGATTCTGCCGGAGTCAAATATATACCGCTTTTAATTAGGGTTGCGTCTTCATGCCGTGTTGCGGTACGCCCTATCACCCTGTAAATGCCCTCCCACATCCCCTCCCTATCCTGCTTTGTGCAGAAGTCCGTCCAGCTCCTCGTTTGGGCTATCTTGGCTTTAATTTCATAGTTTGCTTTGTGTTGCAGGTACTCTTCGACGACGGTCTGCCTTCGGACTGGAGCAGCGCAGCGGATTCTTCTCTTCCTGGTGGCGACCTCCTTCTTCAGGCTTGCGAGCTCCTGGGACCACCACGGCAAGGTAATTTTTTCCGAGTTTTTCTTTTTCGGTATGGTTTCCTGACTTGACTTTTGTATTATTTCTAAATATTTGTTTATGTATATTTCTAAATTTTGACTATTTTCAATTTTATCAAATTCTGACTTATTTATATTTTCTTCTATTTTAAACTGGGCCAGTTTCTCACGAAACTGGACCCAGTTTGCTTTTTTGGTGTTAAACATCCTGGTTGTTGAATTTACTGCTGTTCCCAAAGATTTTTGCAAATGTATTCTAAATTTTATGCCGTTGTGGTCCGAGCTCGTCAATCCCTCGTCTACCTCCCAGCCTTCAACCAGGCAGAGAAGATCCGCCGAGCATGCCGTCACGTCGACGTGACTGCAGTATCTCCTGCCCCCTCGGATGGTGTCAAAAGTGGGCAGGGTGCCGCTGTTTAGCACCTGCAACTCCAGCTCGTCCAGTGTGGAGCATAGCTCCTCCCCCCTACTGTCCTCCGTAAGGCTCCCCCACCATGGGCTTTTTGCGTTAAAGTCGCCTCCGATGAGAAGGTGGCGACTTCCCAGCTTCCGCCTGACCGCTCTGAGGTGCTCCAGGTACGAGTCCATGGGCTTGTCCGGTTCGAAGTACAACGATGCTGCTGCGATTTCCCACGCTTGGGTCCGGATCCTCACCACGACGATGTTATGGGTGGTGAGTTCTGGGCACTGTATAACGTCGAGGTCGTGGTCGAACACTACGATGGCAGCTTTTACAGTGCCCTCTCCCTCCTCCGAAGCCTGGTAGATCCGCGCCCCCCGGTAGCTCCGCATTCTCCGGACAGAGCCCACGTAAGGCTCTTGGATGAGAGCAAAAGACGATCTCGACCGTGAAGCGACCTCGAGCAGCTCGGCGGTCGCCAGCTGCTTTCTCTGAAGGTTGGCCTGCAGAACTTTGTATGACCTGGTATCCACTGCGGCGCCCTCAGCAGTATCCGATCTTTGACCTGGCCAATGCGTCCCATCTGCGTCTCACCGGGCAGTCCGGGCTGAACGCATTATGCGTCGTTCCCTCCAGCCCGGCTCTAGTGCAGTTACAACAGGATGGGGGCGCATTGGCTTTCGCTTCTGGGCAAGAATTGCGTAAGTGAGGGCCACCGCAGTGGCTGCAGGCTTCCTCTTTTTCTGTGCAAAGGCGTCTGCCGTGCCCATATCCTAAGCATAGGGAGCATTGGACCAGGGGAGATTGGTCTTCCACCCTGATCCGCTGCATGTCTATATACACGGCAGACGCCCCCGTCAATCTGCTCCAGAGGGTGGGGGAGACTCTCGCAATAATGTGGCACATCAGCTGGTTCCGGGCCCTTTTTCTATACTTTATTATGACGCGGTCATCCTCAGCCGCAAGGTCGGCGAAGAGCTTGGTGTTCTGCGTCCTCAGGGCTTTCGTGACGTCCTCGTCGGTGTTGTAGCTGAGGACGTCCCTGAGGATTATGAGCGGGTCTAGGTTTGCTGCGTCCTGGACGGTCAGCTGTTGACCGGCCGACCTAAGCTTTTCCCGGACCCTGCTCCGCTCCTCCTCGTCCCTGCAGCTGATGACAACCTTGCTGTCCTTGGCCTTCCTAACCCTGTCAATGCGGTAACCACCTTCTTTGGCGTTAATGGCAGTGCGGATTTTATCCAGCACCTGCTCGCCAGTTTCTTGTTTATCGTTGGAGGCGACCACAACCGAGTGTAGTGTTGGTCGCGGTGATGCTGCGAACGGCTTGGGTGCCGCCAACACTCCCGCGTATGTGGTCGCGTCCAACGCTGTCGTGTGTTTGGACAGACTTCGTTGGAGTTCCTCCATTTTTTCGGCGCTCTCCTTCACAAGCCTACTGTGGTCCGCCAGTGAGGAGAGCAGCTGGGAGTACTCTTGGTTGGAACGTTCCGGTGGCACCGCATCGACAGTGGCTGGGTGCTCCTTTTTAGAGGATATAAGGCCCTTCCCCTTATCCGCTTCCCCATCCCTCACCATGCGATAGAGGGTGTCAATTGCAAGGGTGACATCCTCCTTTATGTCGGTCCGGAGGTTCCGGCTTTGGCCAAGAGCAATCTTGGCCTTAGTCACCAAGTTTCTGGCTTCTTGCACCCTGCTGACGGAGGCTGGGGGTTTTGGGGCCTCTGCCGCCCCAGTGAACTTCTCTGGAGCTGGTGACATGCTCTTTAGGGTAGTGATCTTTTTAGGTTTCACTGGGGCGGCAGGTGCCGAGCTGGGCAAGGGGGTTTGGCTGGCCTCCAACACCTCGATGCTCCTCCTGACGTTTGTGTTTATCGGCTGAGCCGGGCTCACATCTAAAGAAATGCCAGGAGAAGCATCTTGGGCTGGAGGAGCAGTCTTCCTGCTAACGGGCGTCCGGATTCCAAACATGATTGGAGTTTTGTTTGTTGGCGAAGGACAAAAAGACTATTTTTCTGTGATGGATGGCGGCGTCCGAGCAGCTAGCTGTGTGGGCACCTTAGCAGGGCTACTCTTCTTGCTAGGAAGAAGGGTCCAAAGGGCCCTGGTTAGCCTGTGGATACTTCACGAAGCTAATTGCCGTCGCGTGCTCGTCCTTGTGCAATGCACCGTCCAGTGTATAGGGCTGGAAGGTGCAGTCAACAATTTCAGAAGTAAAATCAGAATTGATCAAAAGATCTAATAGTGTTTTGTGATGATTATATATATTTTGTTTTAAAATAGTTTAATAAAACAGTCAAATGTAGTTGTAAAATAAAATAATTAAATAAATAAGCTTAAACAAAGTAAAATAAGAATTAAGATTTCGGTCACAGTTGACTAGAAAAGATAAGTCAGCAGCCAAAAAAGCTGTGGGTTCAAGTTTTGAGAGTAAAATCTAAGTGCAGCGGTCAATAGACACGTTACACTGCGTGAGAAAAGATAGCTTTTGTCGGGGATTGCGCCCCGGTCAACTGTGTGATCAAAATTTTTTGATAACCTTTTATCAGCACTTCAACCTACGCTAAAAACCGCTTAATTTGAGTAAGAGAGCCTAGATTGAAGCGAAATTTATGTTTTTCCGAGTCAGGAGACCACTGGGATGCCAAATCCGTTAAAAAATATATTTCAAAAATTTTGCCCCAAAGTCCGACCCTTTTCCTATAGTAAATTTTTAATGCTCTTAATTGCGACTAAAGGGCGGGTGGGTGGGGCATTTTTTGACGTTTCGTGCGGCGTAGAGGGACGTGCGATACGTCAAAAGACGCGTCTCGGCGAGCCCTAGCCAGCTGTCCAGAAACTAGAATAAGCTTTCCTAGAAATTTTGAAAAATTTGGTCGAAAAACTGAAAAATTTTGTGTTTTTTAATAGAAATAATTTAATTTCGACGTCCAAACCTACCCTAAATCGTGCAAAATGCAGTCAGGAAGACAGGTCGGAGTGGTAAGTATTTAATAAAATTTTTACAATGAAAAAATCTTGTCAGAATTTTGAGAATTAATTAATTTTGTGTTTTTTACAGGTCGAGAAGGGTGGGGGTGTCAAAAAACCGAGTCACACCGCTTCGATGTCGCGTTTGAGGGTTATTGCGTGCTTACAAGCCTGTTGTAGCTATTATACGCAAAAAACCGCATCAAAATCGGTCTCCTTTTGAAAAAGTTATCAGGAGTACTAGTGTTTTTATAGGGCCTTTTTTTTTTTTTTTTTAGCGACGTAAAATCATCAAATGACCCCTCCCGCTGTGGGTTAGCAGCGGTGAGGGAGTGTCAGACTCTTACTGACTAAAATCGTCGTGTTCCGTCATAGGCCTTTTATGTACCAGGGCCGCGGTATCTCTTTCGAACAACCCGCAGCCCCGGCAGGCCTTGGCCCTGCTGGGCCCCGCTGGGGTTGCTGACATCTCTTTGAGGAGCGCGTGGAACAACGCGCGCCGTCGACACGGGTCTGTCGTCTAAAAAGACAGAGGGACGATGAGCCACCCGAACTCACCGCCCACAGACCCACGCCTACGGTGGCCGGGAGTCATCTCGCGACACCCGGCGCCCATGGTGTCTACCTGGTCCAGCGCGGCGGCCGGGATGAGAGGTGCGAACTCTCTGGCGTTCCGCCTCCTCCTTCTCGAGCATGACCGCTTCGCAGAAGGAGGCGACGGCATCCCATTCCCTCTCGCCCCGGACCATGGCCTGAACCAAGGCCGGACGCGAGAGGTCGCCGCCGCCCAAAGCCTCGACGAGGACCCGGCGGTGCCCCTCCCATGCGGGGCACACCTGGACTGTGTGGTCCACCGTGTCCTCGGGGCTGTCCGCACAATGGTGACACCCGGGCGCCTCCTCACGACCGATGCGGTGCAGGTACCTCCCGAAACAACCGTGTCCGGTGAGGACCTGCGTCATGCGGTACGTGAGGGCGCCGTGACTCCTCCCAAGCCACTCCTCAAAGAGGGGACTTACCGCCACGATGGTGGCGTGCCCTGCACTGGGTTGCGACAGTCGCTCCCTCCAGGCCACCATGAGATCGCGCCGGAGCTCCGCCCGCTGCGCGACAACTTGCCGCGGCAACGGGGTTTCTCCCCGGCGCTGAGCCTCCTCGCGCCAGTCGTACAGGCGCAAGAAGACCCTCGCCTCCAGATCCCACGGTGGCAGTCCAGCAAGTAGGCCAGCTGCTTCGCGGGAGATCGTGCGGTACCCCCGGATTAGCCTGATGGCTATCACCCTTTGGGGCACGTTCAGGTATTGTACAGCCCGCGGCCGTACCGAACGTGCCCATACCGGGGCCCCGTAAAGGGCCATGGACCGCATGACCCCCGCGTAGAGTCTGCGGCAGGGGGCGTTTGGGCCGCCCAGGTTGGGCAGGAGCCGCTTGAATGCAGCACCTGCCTTCTCCAGTTTGGGGCCCAAACGTCGGAAATGCTCGACGAAGTTCCACCGGCCGTCGAGGACGAGTCCCAGGTACTTCATCGCCCTCTCGACGCCGATGGTAACCCCCCCCACCGTGACTTGGGAGCCTGAAGGTGGCGCGTTCCGAAGCCCATGAAAGCACATGGCCTCGGATTTGTGCAAGGCCACCTCCAGTCCCAGCAGCTGGATCCTCTCGATGACTATCGCAACCCCGCGCGTCATTAAGTCGGCCGCCTCCTGGTGCGACCTCCCTTGTGCCAGAACCAGCGTGTCGTCAGCGTAGCAGACCACGCTGACGCCGCTAGGGAGGTCGGCGCGCAGCACCCAGTCGTAGCCGATGTTCCACAAGAGCGGCCCCAGTACCGACCCCTGCGGAACACCGCACGACATCTCTCGCCGGTTCCATTCCCCGTTGTGACCAGGGTAAATGATGGACCTATCCGACAGATAGGCCTCGACCACGCGACGAAGGTAGGTCGGCACCCGGTGATACCGGAGTGCCTCCCTGATGCAACTCCAGGGAAGGGTGTTGAAGGCGTTGGCGATGTCAAGAGACACCGCCAAGACGACCCCCCCCCGGGGTACAGCATCCCCCGTCGTGAGAGCTCTCACGCGCATGATGGCGTCCACCGTTGAGCGCCCCTTGCGGAAACCGAACTGGTGGTCCGCAAGGTCCGGCCCTATCCCCCCAAGGTGCGCGACGAGGCGGTGTGCGACAACTCGCTCAAAGAGCTTGCCCACCTCGTCGAGCAACACGATGGGCCGGTATGCGGACGGAGAGTCCGCAGGGCGCCCCGGCTTCCGAATGAGGACCAGTTTCCCCGTCTTCCAACGAAGTGGGAACTGGCCCCTCTCCAAACATGCGCTGAGAAGCCCCCTAAGTCGAGGCCCGAGAGCCTCAAGGGCCAGGACCCAGGCCTTGCCAGGCAGGCCGTCAGGCCCTGGGGCGGTGTTTTTGGCTTTCAGCCTAGCCACCGCCACTCTCAGATCCACCCCAGTCACCTCGGGGACATCGTCGTCGTCGGAAGTGTGGTCCGTAGTTGACACCGCGGGTTGCAGAGCCATGGGCGGGGGAGAGTGTTCCCCGCGCGAAGGGAACAGAGCTCTCACCACCTCCTCCACCAGCTGAGGCCGGAGACTCTGGGTCAGCGGGGGGGCCCATGGGCGGAGCTTGCCCCGCACCATTTTGTACGGGCGCCCCCACGGGTCCCTGTCCAGAGACCCCAGCAGCTCCGCATTGGCCACCTCCTTGGCCTGGACGATGGCCAATTGGAGGGCGGTCTTCGCAGCTCTGTAACCCTCGTACAGCTCTGCTTCCCTGGCTTCTGCATCCGGAGGGCGGATGCGCAGCCTGCGGTGTCTGGTGTACAGGTGCCTCGCAGCGACGCACGCCTCTCGAATTTTTATAGGGCCTTAGGTGGATTTTGGGCGTCTACTATTTGTATGGAAACGGATGTTTTGCGAATTTTTTGACGTTTCGTGCGGCGTAGAGGGACGTGCGATACGTCAAAAGACGCGTCTCGGCGAGCCCTAGCCAGCTGTCCAGAAACTAGAATAAGCTTTCCTAGAAATTTTGAAAAATTTGGTCGAAAAACTGAAAAATTTTGTGTTTTTTAATAGAAATAATTTAATTTCGACGTCCAAACCTACCCTAAATCGTGCAAAATGCAGTCAGGAAGACAGGTCGGAGTGGTAAGTATTTAATAAAATTTTTACAATGAAAAAATCTTGTCAGAATTTTGAGAATTAATTAATTTTGTGTTTTTTACAGGTCGAGAAGGGTGGGGGTGTCAAAAAACCGAGTCACACCGCTTCGATGTCGCGTTTGAGGGTTATTGCGTGCTTACAAGCCTGTTGTAGCTATTATACGCAAAAAACCGCATCAAAATCGGTCTCCTTTTGAAAAAGTTATCAGGAGTACTAGTGTTTTTATAGGGCCTTAGGTGGATTTTGGGCGTCTACTATTTGTATGGAAACGGATGTTTTGCGAATTTTTTGACGTTTCGTGCGGCGTAGAGGGACGTGCGATACGTCAAAAGACGCGTCTCGGCGAGCCCTAGCCAGCTGTCCAGAAACTAGAATAAGCTTTCCTAGAAATTTTGAAAAATTTGGTCGAAAAACTGAAAAATTTTGTGTTTTTTAATAGAAATAATTTAATTTCGACGTCCAAACCTACCCTAAATCGTGCAAAATGCAGTCAGGAAGACAGGTCGGAGTGGTAAGTATTTAATAAAATTTTTACAATGAAAAAATCTTGTCAGAATTTTGAGAATTAATTAATTTTGTGTTTTTTACAGGTCGAGAAGGGTGGGGGTGTCAAAAAACCGAGTCACACCGCTTCGATGTCGCGTTTGAGGGTTATTGCGTGCTTACAAGCCTGTTGTAGCTATTATACGCAAAAAACCGCATCAAAATCGGTCTCCTTTTGAAAAAGTTATCAGGAGTACTAGTGTTTTTATAGGGCCTTAGGTGGATTTTGGGCGTCTACTATTTGTATGGAAACGGATGTTTTGCGAATTTTTTGACGTTTCGTGCGGCGTAGAGGGACGTGCGATACGTCAAAAGACGCGTCTCGGCGAGCCCTAGCCAGCTGTCCAGAAACTAGAATAAGCTTTCCTAGAAATTTTGAAAAATTTGGTCGAAAAACTGAAAAATTTTGTGTTTTTTAATAGAAATAATTTAATTTCGACGTCCAAACCTACCCTAAATCGTGCAAAATGCAGTCAGGAAGACAGGTCGGAGTGGTAAGTATTTAATAAAATTTTTACAATGAAAAAATCTTGTCAGAATTTTGAGAATTAATTAATTTTGTGTTTTTTACAGGTCGAGAAGGGTGGGGGTGTCAAAAAACCGAGTCACACCGCTTCGATGTCGCGTTTGAGGGTTATTGCGTGCTTACAAGCCTGTTGTAGCTATTATACGCAAAAAACCGCATCAAAATCGGTCTCCTTTTGAAAAAGTTATCAGGAGTACTAGTGTTTTTATAGGGCCTTAGGTGGATTTTGGGCGTCTACTATTTGTATGGAAACGGATGTTTTGCGAATTTTTTGACGTTTCGTGCGGCGTAGAGGGACGTGCGATACGTCAAAAGACGCGTCTCGGCGAGCCCTAGCCAGCTGTCCAGAAACTAGAATAAGCTTTCCTAGAAATTTTGAAAAATTTGGTCGAAAAACTGAAAAATTTTGTGTTTTTTAATAGAAATAATTTAATTTCGACGTCCAAACCTACCCTAAATCGTGCAAAATGCAGTCAGGAAGACAGGTCGGAGTGGTAAGTATTTAATAAAATTTTTACAATGAAAAAATCTTGTCAGAATTTTGAGAATTAATTAATTTTGTGTTTTTTACAGGTCGAGAAGGGTGGGGGTGTCAAAAAACCGAGTCACACCGCTTCGATGTCGCGTTTGAGGGTTATTGCGTGCTTACAAGCCTGTTGTAGCTATTATACGCAAAAAACCGCATCAAAATCGGTCTCCTTTTGAAAAAGTTATCAGGAGTACTAGTGTTTTTATAGGGCCTTAGGTGGATTTTGGGCGTCTACTATTTGTATGGAAACGGATGTTTTGCGAATTTTTTGACGTTTCGTGCGGCGTAGAGGGACGTGCGATACGTCAAAAGACGCGTCTCGGCGAGCCCTAGCCAGCTGTCCAGAAACTAGAATAAGCTTTCCTAGAAATTTTGAAAAATTTGGTCGAAAAACTGAAAAATTTTGTGTTTTTTAATAGAAATAATTTAATTTCGACGTCCAAACCTACCCTAAATCGTGCAAAATGCAGTCAGGAAGACAGGTCGGAGTGGTAAGTATTTAATAAAATTTTTACAATGAAAAAATCTTGTCAGAATTTTGAGAATTAATTAATTTTGTGTTTTTTACAGGTCGAGAAGGGTGGGGGTGTCAAAAAACCGAGTCACACCGCTTCGATGTCGCGTTTGAGGGTTATTGCGTGCTTACAAGCCTGTTGTAGCTATTATACGCAAAAAACCGCATCAAAATCGGTCTCCTTTTGAAAAAGTTATCAGGAGTACTAGTGTTTTTATAGGGCCTTAGGTGGATTTTGGGCGTCTACTATTTGTATGGAAACGGATGTTTTGCGAATTTTTTGACGTTTCGTGCGGCGTAGAGGGACGTGCGATACGTCAAAAGACGCGTCTCGGCGAGCCCTAGCCAGCTGTCCAGAAACTAGAATAAGCTTTCCTAGAAATTTTGAAAAATTTGGTCGAAAAACTGAAAAATTTTGTGTTTTTTAATAGAAATAATTTAATTTCGACGTCCAAACCTACCCTAAATCGTGCAAAATGCAGTCAGGAAGACAGGTCGGAGTGGTAAGTATTTAATAAAATTTTTACAATGAAAAAATCTTGTCAGAATTTTGAGAATTAATTAATTTTGTGTTTTTTACAGGTCGAGAAGGGTGGGGGTGTCAAAAAACCGAGTCACACCGCTTCGATGTCGCGTTTGAGGGTTATTGCGTGCTTACAAGCCTGTTGTAGCTATTATACGCAAAAAACCGCATCAAAATCGGTCTCCTTTTGAAAAAGTTATCAGGAGTACTAGTGTTTTTATAGGGCCTTAGGTGGATTTTGGGCGTCTACTATTTGTATGGAAACGGATGTTTTGCGAATTTTTTGACGTTTCGTGCGGCGTAGAGGGACGTGCGATACGTCAAAAGACGCGTCTCGGCGAGCCCTAGCCAGCTGTCCAGAAACTAGAATAAGCTTTCCTAGAAATTTTGAAAAATTTGGTCGAAAAACTGAAAAATTTTGTGTTTTTTAATAGAAATAATTTAATTTCGACGTCCAAACCTACCCTAAATCGTGCAAAATGCAGTCAGGAAGACAGGTCGGAGTGGTAAGTATTTAATAAAATTTTTACAATGAAAAAATCTTGTCAGAATTTTGAGAATTAATTAATTTTGTGTTTTTTACAGGTCGAGAAGGGTGGGGGTGTCAAAAAACCGAGTCACACCGCTTCGATGTCGCGTTTGAGGGTTATTGCGTGCTTACAAGCCTGTTGTAGCTATTATACGCAAAAAACCGCATCAAAATCGGTCTCCTTTTGAAAAAGTTATCAGGAGTACTAGTGTTTTTATAGGGCCTTAGGTGGATTTTGGGCGTCTACTATTTGTATGGAAACGGATGTTTTGCGAATTTTTTGACGTTTCGTGCGGCGTAGAGGGACGTGCGATACGTCAAAAGACGCGTCTCGGCGAGCCCTAGCCAGCTGTCCAGAAACTAGAATAAGCTTTCCTAGAAATTTTGAAAAATTTGGTCGAAAAACTGAAAAATTTTGTGTTTTTTAATAGAAATAATTTAATTTCGACGTCCAAACCTACCCTAAATCGTGCAAAATGCAGTCAGGAAGACAGGTCGGAGTGGTAAGTATTTAATAAAATTTTTACAATGAAAAAATCTTGTCAGAATTTTGAGAATTAATTAATTTTGTGTTTTTTACAGGTCGAGAAGGGTGGGGGTGTCAAAAAACCGAGTCACACCGCTTCGATGTCGCGTTTGAGGGTTATTGCGTGCTTACAAGCCTGTTGTAGCTATTATACGCAAAAAACCGCATCAAAATCGGTCTCCTTTTGAAAAAGTTATCAGGAGTACTAGTGTTTTTATAGGGCCTTAGGTGGATTTTGGGCGTCTACTATTTGTATGGAAACGGATGTTTTGCGAATTTTTTGACGTTTCGTGCGGCGTAGAGGGACGTGCGATACGTCAAAAGACGCGTCTCGGCGAGCCCTAGCCAGCTGTCCAGAAACTAGAATAAGCTTTCCTAGAAATTTTGAAAAATTTGGTCGAAAAACTGAAAAATTTTGTGTTTTTTAATAGAAATAATTTAATTTCGACGTCCAAACCTACCCTAAATCGTGCAAAATGCAGTCAGGAAGACAGGTCGGAGTGGTAAGTATTTAATAAAATTTTTACAATGAAAAAATCTTGTCAGAATTTTGAGAATTAATTAATTTTGTGTTTTTTACAGGTCGAGAAGGGTGGGGGTGTCAAAAAACCGAGTCACACCGCTTCGATGTCGCGTTTGAGGGTTATTGCGTGCTTACAAGCCTGTTGTAGCTATTATACGCAAAAAACCGCATCAAAATCGGTCTCCTTTTGAAAAAGTTATCAGGAGTACTAGTGTTTTTATAGGGCCTTAGGTGGATTTTGGGCGTCTACTATTTGTATGGAAACGGATGTTTTGCGAATTTTTTGACGTTTCGTGCGGCGTAGAGGGACGTGCGATACGTCAAAAGACGCGTCTCGGCGAGCCCTAGCCAGCTGTCCAGAAACTAGAATAAGCTTTCCTAGAAATTTTGAAAAATTTGGTCGAAAAACTGAAAAATTTTGTGTTTTTTAATAGAAATAATTTAATTTCGACGTCCAAACCTACCCTAAATCGTGCAAAATGCAGTCAGGAAGACAGGTCGGAGTGGTAAGTATTTAATAAAATTTTTACAATGAAAAAATCTTGTCAGAATTTTGAGAATTAATTAATTTTGTGTTTTTTACAGGTCGAGAAGGGTGGGGGTGTCAAAAAACCGAGTCACACCGCTTCGATGTCGCGTTTGAGGGTTATTGCGTGCTTACAAGCCTGTTGTAGCTATTATACGCAAAAAACCGCATCAAAATCGGTCTCCTTTTGAAAAAGTTATCAGGAGTACTAGTGTTTTTATAGGGCCTTAGGTGGATTTTGGGCGTCTACTATTTGTATGGAAACGGATGTTTTGCGAATTTTTTGACGTTTCGTGCGGCGTAGAGGGACGTGCGATACGTCAAAAGACGCGTCTCGGCGAGCCCTAGCCAGCTGTCCAGAAACTAGAATAAGCTTTCCTAGAAATTTTGAAAAATTTGGTCGAAAAACTGAAAAATTTTGTGTTTTTTAATAGAAATAATTTAATTTCGACGTCCAAACCTACCCTAAATCGTGCAAAATGCAGTCAGGAAGACAGGTCGGAGTGGTAAGTATTTAATAAAATTTTTACAATGAAAAAATCTTGTCAGAATTTTGAGAATTAATTAATTTTGTGTTTTTTACAGGTCGAGAAGGGTGGGGGTGTCAAAAAACCGAGTCACACCGCTTCGATGTCGCGTTTGAGGGTTATTGCGTGCTTACAAGCCTGTTGTAGCTATTATACGCAAAAAACCGCATCAAAATCGGTCTCCTTTTGAAAAAGTTATCAGGAGTACTAGTGTTTTTATAGGGCCTTAGGTGGATTTTGGGCGTCTACTATTTGTATGGAAACGGATGTTTTGCGAATTTTTTGACGTTTCGTGCGGCGTAGAGGGACGTGCGATACGTCAAAAGACGCGTCTCGGCGAGCCCTAGCCAGCTGTCCAGAAACTAGAATAAGCTTTCCTAGAAATTTTGAAAAATTTGGTCGAAAAACTGAAAAATTTTGTGTTTTTTAATAGAAATAATTTAATTTCGACGTCCAAACCTACCCTAAATCGTGCAAAATGCAGTCAGGAAGACAGGTCGGAGTGGTAAGTATTTAATAAAATTTTTACAATGAAAAAATCTTGTCAGAATTTTGAGAATTAATTAATTTTGTGTTTTTTACAGGTCGAGAAGGGTGGGGGTGTCAAAAAACCGAGTCACACCGCTTCGATGTCGCGTTTGAGGGTTATTGCGTGCTTACAAGCCTGTTGTAGCTATTATACGCAAAAAACCGCATCAAAATCGGTCTCCTTTTGAAAAAGTTATCAGGAGTACTAGTGTTTTTATAGGGCCTTAGGTGGATTTTGGGCGTCTACTATTTGTATGGAAACGGATGTTTTGCGAATTTTTTGACGTTTCGTGCGGCGTAGAGGGACGTGCGATACGTCAAAAGACGCGTCTCGGCGAGCCCTAGCCAGCTGTCCAGAAACTAGAATAAGCTTTCCTAGAAATTTTGAAAAATTTGGTCGAAAAACTGAAAAATTTTGTGTTTTTTAATAGAAATAATTTAATTTCGACGTCCAAACCTACCCTAAATCGTGCAAAATGCAGTCAGGAAGACAGGTCGGAGTGGTAAGTATTTAATAAAATTTTTACAATGAAAAAATCTTGTCAGAATTTTGAGAATTAATTAATTTTGTGTTTTTTACAGGTCGAGAAGGGTGGGGGTGTCAAAAAACCGAGTCACACCGCTTCGATGTCGCGTTTGAGGGTTATTGCGTGCTTACAAGCCTGTTGTAGCTATTATACGCAAAAAACCGCATCAAAATCGGTCTCCTTTTGAAAAAGTTATCAGGAGTACTAGTGTTTTTATAGGGCCTTAGGTGGATTTTGGGCGTCTACTATTTGTATGGAAACGGATGTTTTGCGAATTTTTTGACGTTTCGTGCGGCGTAGAGGGACGTGCGATACGTCAAAAGACGCGTCTCGGCGAGCCCTAGCCAGCTGTCCAGAAACTAGAATAAGCTTTCCTAGAAATTTTGAAAAATTTGGTCGAAAAACTGAAAAATTTTGTGTTTTTTAATAGAAATAATTTAATTTCGACGTCCAAACCTACCCTAAATCGTGCAAAATGCAGTCAGGAAGACAGGTCGGAGTGGTAAGTATTTAATAAAATTTTTACAATGAAAAAATCTTGTCAGAATTTTGAGAATTAATTAATTTTGTGTTTTTTACAGGTCGAGAAGGGTGGGGGTGTCAAAAAACCGAGTCACACCGCTTCGATGTCGCGTTTGAGGGTTATTGCGTGCTTACAAGCCTGTTGTAGCTATTATACGCAAAAAACCGCATCAAAATCGGTCTCCTTTTGAAAAAGTTATCAGGAGTACTAGTGTTTTTATAGGGCCTTAGGTGGATTTTGGGCGTCTACTATTTGTATGGAAACGGATGTTTTGCGAATTTTTTGACGTTTCGTGCGGCGTAGAGGGACGTGCGATACGTCAAAAGACGCGTCTCGGCGAGCCCTAGCCAGCTGTCCAGAAACTAGAATAAGCTTTCCTAGAAATTTTGAAAAATTTGGTCGAAAAACTGAAAAATTTTGTGTTTTTTAATAGAAATAATTTAATTTCGACGTCCAAACCTACCCTAAATCGTGCAAAATGCAGTCAGGAAGACAGGTCGGAGTGGTAAGTATTTAATAAAATTTTTACAATGAAAAAATCTTGTCAGAATTTTGAGAATTAATTAATTTTGTGTTTTTTACAGGTCGAGAAGGGTGGGGGTGTCAAAAAACCGAGTCACACCGCTTCGATGTCGCGTTTGAGGGTTATTGCGTGCTTACAAGCCTGTTGTAGCTATTATACGCAAAAAACCGCATCAAAATCGGTCTCCTTTTGAAAAAGTTATCAGGAGTACTAGTGTTTTTATAGGGCCTTAGGTGGATTTTGGGCGTCTACTATTTGTATGGAAACGGATGTTTTGCGAATTTTTTGACGTTTCGTGCGGCGTAGAGGGACGTGCGATACGTCAAAAGACGCGTCTCGGCGAGCCCTAGCCAGCTGTCCAGAAACTAGAATAAGCTTTCCTAGAAATTTTGAAAAATTTGGTCGAAAAACTGAAAAATTTTGTGTTTTTTAATAGAAATAATTTAATTTCGACGTCCAAACCTACCCTAAATCGTGCAAAATGCAGTCAGGAAGACAGGTCGGAGTGGTAAGTATTTAATAAAATTTTTACAATGAAAAAATCTTGTCAGAATTTTGAGAATTAATTAATTTTGTGTTTTTTACAGGTCGAGAAGGGTGGGGGTGTCAAAAAACCGAGTCACACCGCTTCGATGTCGCGTTTGAGGGTTATTGCGTGCTTACAAGCCTGTTGTAGCTATTATACGCAAAAAACCGCATCAAAATCGGTCTCCTTTTGAAAAAGTTATCAGGAGTACTAGTGTTTTTATAGGGCCTTAGGTGGATTTTGGGCGTCTACTATTTGTATGGAAACGGATGTTTTGCGAATTTTTTGACGTTTCGTGCGGCGTAGAGGGACGTGCGATACGTCAAAAGACGCGTCTCGGCGAGCCCTAGCCAGCTGTCCAGAAACTAGAATAAGCTTTCCTAGAAATTTTGAAAAATTTGGTCGAAAAACTGAAAAATTTTGTGTTTTTTAATAGAAATAATTTAATTTCGACGTCCAAACCTACCCTAAATCGTGCAAAATGCAGTCAGGAAGACAGGTCGGAGTGGTAAGTATTTAATAAAATTTTTACAATGAAAAAATCTTGTCAGAATTTTGAGAATTAATTAATTTTGTGTTTTTTACAGGTCGAGAAGGGTGGGGGTGTCAAAAAACCGAGTCACACCGCTTCGATGTCGCGTTTGAGGGTTATTGCGTGCTTACAAGCCTGTTGTAGCTATTATACGCAAAAAACCGCATCAAAATCGGTCTCCTTTTGAAAAAGTTATCAGGAGTACTAGTGTTTTTATAGGGCCTTAGGTGGATTTTGGGCGTCTACTATTTGTATGGAAACGGATGTTTTGCGAATTTTTTGACGTTTCGTGCGGCGTAGAGGGACGTGCGATACGTCAAAAGACGCGTCTCGGCGAGCCCTAGCCAGCTGTCCAGAAACTAGAATAAGCTTTCCTAGAAATTTTGAAAAATTTGGTCGAAAAACTGAAAAATTTTGTGTTTTTTAATAGAAATAATTTAATTTCGACGTCCAAACCTACCCTAAATCGTGCAAAATGCAGTCAGGAAGACAGGTCGGAGTGGTAAGTATTTAATAAAATTTTTACAATGAAAAAATCTTGTCAGAATTTTGAGAATTAATTAATTTTGTGTTTTTTACAGGTCGAGAAGGGTGGGGGTGTCAAAAAACCGAGTCACACCGCTTCGATGTCGCGTTTGAGGGTTATTGCGTGCTTACAAGCCTGTTGTAGCTATTATACGCAAAAAACCGCATCAAAATCGGTCTCCTTTTGAAAAAGTTATCAGGAGTACTAGTGTTTTTATAGGGCCTTAGGTGGATTTTGGGCGTCTACTATTTGTATGGAAACGGATGTTTTGCGAATTTTTTGACGTTTCGTGCGGCGTAGAGGGACGTGCGATACGTCAAAAGACGCGTCTCGGCGAGCCCTAGCCAGCTGTCCAGAAACTAGAATAAGCTTTCCTAGAAATTTTGAAAAATTTGGTCGAAAAACTGAAAAATTTTGTGTTTTTTAATAGAAATAATTTAATTTCGACGTCCAAACCTACCCTAAATCGTGCAAAATGCAGTCAGGAAGACAGGTCGGAGTGGTAAGTATTTAATAAAATTTTTACAATGAAAAAATCTTGTCAGAATTTTGAGAATTAATTAATTTTGTGTTTTTTACAGGTCGAGAAGGGTGGGGGTGTCAAAAAACCGAGTCACACCGCTTCGATGTCGCGTTTGAGGGTTATTGCGTGCTTACAAGCCTGTTGTAGCTATTATACGCAAAAAACCGCATCAAAATCGGTCTCCTTTTGAAAAAGTTATCAGGAGTACTAGTGTTTTTATAGGGCCTTAGGTGGATTTTGGGCGTCTACTATTTGTATGGAAACGGATGTTTTGCGAATTTTTTGACGTTTCGTGCGGCGTAGAGGGACGTGCGATACGTCAAAAGACGCGTCTCGGCGAGCCCTAGCCAGCTGTCCAGAAACTAGAATAAGCTTTCCTAGAAATTTTGAAAAATTTGGTCGAAAAACTGAAAAATTTTGTGTTTTTTAATAGAAATAATTTAATTTCGACGTCCAAACCTACCCTAAATCGTGCAAAATGCAGTCAGGAAGACAGGTCGGAGTGGTAAGTATTTAATAAAATTTTTACAATGAAAAAATCTTGTCAGAATTTTGAGAATTAATTAATTTTGTGTTTTTTACAGGTCGAGAAGGGTGGGGGTGTCAAAAAACCGAGTCACACCGCTTCGATGTCGCGTTTGAGGGTTATTGCGTGCTTACAAGCCTGTTGTAGCTATTATACGCAAAAAACCGCATCAAAATCGGTCTCCTTTTGAAAAAGTTATCAGGAGTACTAGTGTTTTTATAGGGCCTTAGGTGGATTTTGGGCGTCTACTATTTGTATGGAAACGGATGTTTTGCGAATTTTTTGACGTTTCGTGCGGCGTAGAGGGACGTGCGATACGTCAAAAGACGCGTCTCGGCGAGCCCTAGCCAGCTGTCCAGAAACTAGAATAAGCTTTCCTAGAAATTTTGAAAAATTTGGTCGAAAAACTGAAAAATTTTGTGTTTTTTAATAGAAATAATTTAATTTCGACGTCCAAACCTACCCTAAATCGTGCAAAATGCAGTCAGGAAGACAGGTCGGAGTGGTAAGTATTTAATAAAATTTTTACAATGAAAAAATCTTGTCAGAATTTTGAGAATTAATTAATTTTGTGTTTTTTACAGGTCGAGAAGGGTGGGGGTGTCAAAAAACCGAGTCACACCGCTTCGATGTCGCGTTTGAGGGTTATTGCGTGCTTACAAGCCTGTTGTAGCTATTATACGCAAAAAACCGCATCAAAATCGGTCTCCTTTTGAAAAAGTTATCAGGAGTACTAGTGTTTTTATAGGGCCTTAGGTGGATTTTGGGCGTCTACTATTTGTATGGAAACGGATGTTTTGCGAATTTTTTGACGTTTCGTGCGGCGTAGAGGGACGTGCGATACGTCAAAAGACGCGTCTCGGCGAGCCCTAGCCAGCTGTCCAGAAACTAGAATAAGCTTTCCTAGAAATTTTGAAAAATTTGGTCGAAAAACTGAAAAATTTTGTGTTTTTTAATAGAAATAATTTAATTTCGACGTCCAAACCTACCCTAAATCGTGCAAAATGCAGTCAGGAAGACAGGTCGGAGTGGTAAGTATTTAATAAAATTTTTACAATGAAAAAATCTTGTCAGAATTTTGAGAATTAATTAATTTTGTGTTTTTTACAGGTCGAGAAGGGTGGGGGTGTCAAAAAACCGAGTCACACCGCTTCGATGTCGCGTTTGAGGGTTATTGCGTGCTTACAAGCCTGTTGTAGCTATTATACGCAAAAAACCGCATCAAAATCGGTCTCCTTTTGAAAAAGTTATCAGGAGTACTAGTGTTTTTATAGGGCCTTAGGTGGATTTTGGGCGTCTACTATTTGTATGGAAACGGATGTTTTGCGAATTTTTTGACGTTTCGTGCGGCGTAGAGGGACGTGCGATACGTCAAAAGACGCGTCTCGGCGAGCCCTAGCCAGCTGTCCAGAAACTAGAATAAGCTTTCCTAGAAATTTTGAAAAATTTGGTCGAAAAACTGAAAAATTTTGTGTTTTTTAATAGAAATAATTTAATTTCGACGTCCAAACCTACCCTAAATCGTGCAAAATGCAGTCAGGAAGACAGGTCGGAGTGGTAAGTATTTAATAAAATTTTTACAATGAAAAAATCTTGTCAGAATTTTGAGAATTAATTAATTTTGTGTTTTTTACAGGTCGAGAAGGGTGGGGGTGTCAAAAAACCGAGTCACACCGCTTCGATGTCGCGTTTGAGGGTTATTGCGTGCTTACAAGCCTGTTGTAGCTATTATACGCAAAAAACCGCATCAAAATCGGTCTCCTTTTGAAAAAGTTATCAGGAGTACTAGTGTTTTTATAGGGCCTTAGGTGGATTTTGGGCGTCTACTATTTGTATGGAAACGGATGTTTTGCGAATTTTTTGACGTTTCGTGCGGCGTAGAGGGACGTGCGATACGTCAAAAGACGCGTCTCGGCGAGCCCTAGCCAGCTGTCCAGAAACTAGAATAAGCTTTCCTAGAAATTTTGAAAAATTTGGTCGAAAAACTGAAAAATTTTGTGTTTTTTAATAGAAATAATTTAATTTCGACGTCCAAACCTACCCTAAATCGTGCAAAATGCAGTCAGGAAGACAGGTCGGAGTGGTAAGTATTTAATAAAATTTTTACAATGAAAAAATCTTGTCAGAATTTTGAGAATTAATTAATTTTGTGTTTTTTACAGGTCGAGAAGGGTGGGGGTGTCAAAAAACCGAGTCACACCGCTTCGATGTCGCGTTTGAGGGTTATTGCGTGCTTACAAGCCTGTTGTAGCTATTATACGCAAAAAACCGCATCAAAATCGGTCTCCTTTTGAAAAAGTTATCAGGAGTACTAGTGTTTTTATAGGGCCTTAGGTGGATTTTGGGCGTCTACTATTTGTATGGAAACGGATGTTTTGCGAATTTTTTGACGTTTCGTGCGGCGTAGAGGGACGTGCGATACGTCAAAAGACGCGTCTCGGCGAGCCCTAGCCAGCTGTCCAGAAACTAGAATAAGCTTTCCTAGAAATTTTGAAAAATTTGGTCGAAAAACTGAAAAATTTTGTGTTTTTTAATAGAAATAATTTAATTTCGACGTCCAAACCTACCCTAAATCGTGCAAAATGCAGTCAGGAAGACAGGTCGGAGTGGTAAGTATTTAATAAAATTTTTACAATGAAAAAATCTTGTCAGAATTTTGAGAATTAATTAATTTTGTGTTTTTTACAGGTCGAGAAGGGTGGGGGTGTCAAAAAACCGAGTCACACCGCTTCGATGTCGCGTTTGAGGGTTATTGCGTGCTTACAAGCCTGTTGTAGCTATTATACGCAAAAAACCGCATCAAAATCGGTCTCCTTTTGAAAAAGTTATCAGGAGTACTAGTGTTTTTATAGGGCCTTAGGTGGATTTTGGGCGTCTACTATTTGTATGGAAACGGATGTTTTGCGAATTTTTTGACGTTTCGTGCGGCGTAGAGGGACGTGCGATACGTCAAAAGACGCGTCTCGGCGAGCCCTAGCCAGCTGTCCAGAAACTAGAATAAGCTTTCCTAGAAATTTTGAAAAATTTGGTCGAAAAACTGAAAAATTTTGTGTTTTTTAATAGAAATAATTTAATTTCGACGTCCAAACCTACCCTAAATCGTGCAAAATGCAGTCAGGAAGACAGGTCGGAGTGGTAAGTATTTAATAAAATTTTTACAATGAAAAAATCTTGTCAGAATTTTGAGAATTAATTAATTTTGTGTTTTTTACAGGTCGAGAAGGGTGGGGGTGTCAAAAAACCGAGTCACACCGCTTCGATGTCGCGTTTGAGGGTTATTGCGTGCTTACAAGCCTGTTGTAGCTATTATACGCAAAAAACCGCATCAAAATCGGTCTCCTTTTGAAAAAGTTATCAGGAGTACTAGTGTTTTTATAGGGCCTTAGGTGGATTTTGGGCGTCTACTATTTGTATGGAAACGGATGTTTTGCGAATTTTTTGACGTTTCGTGCGGCGTAGAGGGACGTGCGATACGTCAAAAGACGCGTCTCGGCGAGCCCTAGCCAGCTGTCCAGAAACTAGAATAAGCTTTCCTAGAAATTTTGAAAAATTTGGTCGAAAAACTGAAAAATTTTGTGTTTTTTAATAGAAATAATTTAATTTCGACGTCCAAACCTACCCTAAATCGTGCAAAATGCAGTCAGGAAGACAGGTCGGAGTGGTAAGTATTTAATAAAATTTTTACAATGAAAAAATCTTGTCAGAATTTTGAGAATTAATTAATTTTGTGTTTTTTACAGGTCGAGAAGGGTGGGGGTGTCAAAAAACCGAGTCACACCGCTTCGATGTCGCGTTTGAGGGTTATTGCGTGCTTACAAGCCTGTTGTAGCTATTATACGCAAAAAACCGCATCAAAATCGGTCTCCTTTTGAAAAAGTTATCAGGAGTACTAGTGTTTTTATAGGGCCTTAGGTGGATTTTGGGCGTCTACTATTTGTATGGAAACGGATGTTTTGCGAATTTTTTGACGTTTCGTGCGGCGTAGAGGGACGTGCGATACGTCAAAAGACGCGTCTCGGCGAGCCCTAGCCAGCTGTCCAGAAACTAGAATAAGCTTTCCTAGAAATTTTGAAAAATTTGGTCGAAAAACTGAAAAATTTTGTGTTTTTTAATAGAAATAATTTAATTTCGACGTCCAAACCTACCCTAAATCGTGCAAAATGCAGTCAGGAAGACAGGTCGGAGTGGTAAGTATTTAATAAAATTTTTACAATGAAAAAATCTTGTCAGAATTTTGAGAATTAATTAATTTTGTGTTTTTTACAGGTCGAGAAGGGTGGGGGTGTCAAAAAACCGAGTCACACCGCTTCGATGTCGCGTTTGAGGGTTATTGCGTGCTTACAAGCCTGTTGTAGCTATTATACGCAAAAAACCGCATCAAAATCGGTCTCCTTTTGAAAAAGTTATCAGGAGTACTAGTGTTTTTATAGGGCCTTAGGTGGATTTTGGGCGTCTACTATTTGTATGGAAACGGATGTTTTGCGAATTTTTTGACGTTTCGTGCGGCGTAGAGGGACGTGCGATACGTCAAAAGACGCGTCTCGGCGAGCCCTAGCCAGCTGTCCAGAAACTAGAATAAGCTTTCCTAGAAATTTTGAAAAATTTGGTCGAAAAACTGAAAAATTTTGTGTTTTTTAATAGAAATAATTTAATTTCGACGTCCAAACCTACCCTAAATCGTGCAAAATGCAGTCAGGAAGACAGGTCGGAGTGGTAAGTATTTAATAAAATTTTTACAATGAAAAAATCTTGTCAGAATTTTGAGAATTAATTAATTTTGTGTTTTTTACAGGTCGAGAAGGGTGGGGGTGTCAAAAAACCGAGTCACACCGCTTCGATGTCGCGTTTGAGGGTTATTGCGTGCTTACAAGCCTGTTGTAGCTATTATACGCAAAAAACCGCATCAAAATCGGTCTCCTTTTGAAAAAGTTATCAGGAGTACTAGTGTTTTTATAGGGCCTTAGGTGGATTTTGGGCGTCTACTATTTGTATGGAAACGGATGTTTTGCGAATTTTTTGACGTTTCGTGCGGCGTAGAGGGACGTGCGATACGTCAAAAGACGCGTCTCGGCGAGCCCTAGCCAGCTGTCCAGAAACTAGAATAAGCTTTCCTAGAAATTTTGAAAAATTTGGTCGAAAAACTGAAAAATTTTGTGTTTTTTAATAGAAATAATTTAATTTCGACGTCCAAACCTACCCTAAATCGTGCAAAATGCAGTCAGGAAGACAGGTCGGAGTGGTAAGTATTTAATAAAATTTTTACAATGAAAAAATCTTGTCAGAATTTTGAGAATTAATTAATTTTGTGTTTTTTACAGGTCGAGAAGGGTGGGGGTGTCAAAAAACCGAGTCACACCGCTTCGATGTCGCGTTTGAGGGTTATTGCGTGCTTACAAGCCTGTTGTAGCTATTATACGCAAAAAACCGCATCAAAATCGGTCTCCTTTTGAAAAAGTTATCAGGAGTACTAGTGTTTTTATAGGGCCTTAGGTGGATTTTGGGCGTCTACTATTTGTATGGAAACGGATGTTTTGCGAATTTTTTGACGTTTCGTGCGGCGTAGAGGGACGTGCGATACGTCAAAAGACGCGTCTCGGCGAGCCCTAGCCAGCTGTCCAGAAACTAGAATAAGCTTTCCTAGAAATTTTGAAAAATTTGGTCGAAAAACTGAAAAATTTTGTGTTTTTTAATAGAAATAATTTAATTTCGACGTCCAAACCTACCCTAAATCGTGCAAAATGCAGTCAGGAAGACAGGTCGGAGTGGTAAGTATTTAATAAAATTTTTACAATGAAAAAATCTTGTCAGAATTTTGAGAATTAATTAATTTTGTGTTTTTTACAGGTCGAGAAGGGTGGGGGTGTCAAAAAACCGAGTCACACCGCTTCGATGTCGCGTTTGAGGGTTATTGCGTGCTTACAAGCCTGTTGTAGCTATTATACGCAAAAAACCGCATCAAAATCGGTCTCCTTTTGAAAAAGTTATCAGGAGTACTAGTGTTTTTATAGGGCCTTAGGTGGATTTTGGGCGTCTACTATTTGTATGGAAACGGATGTTTTGCGAATTTTTTGACGTTTCGTGCGGCGTAGAGGGACGTGCGATACGTCAAAAGACGCGTCTCGGCGAGCCCTAGCCAGCTGTCCAGAAACTAGAATAAGCTTTCCTAGAAATTTTGAAAAATTTGGTCGAAAAACTGAAAAATTTTGTGTTTTTTAATAGAAATAATTTAATTTCGACGTCCAAACCTACCCTAAATCGTGCAAAATGCAGTCAGGAAGACAGGTCGGAGTGGTAAGTATTTAATAAAATTTTTACAATGAAAAAATCTTGTCAGAATTTTGAGAATTAATTAATTTTGTGTTTTTTACAGGTCGAGAAGGGTGGGGGTGTCAAAAAACCGAGTCACACCGCTTCGATGTCGCGTTTGAGGGTTATTGCGTGCTTACAAGCCTGTTGTAGCTATTATACGCAAAAAACCGCATCAAAATCGGTCTCCTTTTGAAAAAGTTATCAGGAGTACTAGTGTTTTTATAGGGCCTTAGGTGGATTTTGGGCGTCTACTATTTGTATGGAAACGGATGTTTTGCGAATTTTTTGACGTTTCGTGCGGCGTAGAGGGACGTGCGATACGTCAAAAGACGCGTCTCGGCGAGCCCTAGCCAGCTGTCCAGAAACTAGAATAAGCTTTCCTAGAAATTTTGAAAAATTTGGTCGAAAAACTGAAAAATTTTGTGTTTTTTAATAGAAATAATTTAATTTCGACGTCCAAACCTACCCTAAATCGTGCAAAATGCAGTCAGGAAGACAGGTCGGAGTGGTAAGTATTTAATAAAATTTTTACAATGAAAAAATCTTGTCAGAATTTTGAGAATTAATTAATTTTGTGTTTTTTACAGGTCGAGAAGGGTGGGGGTGTCAAAAAACCGAGTCACACCGCTTCGATGTCGCGTTTGAGGGTTATTGCGTGCTTACAAGCCTGTTGTAGCTATTATACGCAAAAAACCGCATCAAAATCGGTCTCCTTTTGAAAAAGTTATCAGGAGTACTAGTGTTTTTATAGGGCCTTAGGTGGATTTTGGGCGTCTACTATTTGTATGGAAACGGATGTTTTGCGAATTTTTTGACGTTTCGTGCGGCGTAGAGGGACGTGCGATACGTCAAAAGACGCGTCTCGGCGAGCCCTAGCCAGCTGTCCAGAAACTAGAATAAGCTTTCCTAGAAATTTTGAAAAATTTGGTCGAAAAACTGAAAAATTTTGTGTTTTTTAATAGAAATAATTTAATTTCGACGTCCAAACCTACCCTAAATCGTGCAAAATGCAGTCAGGAAGACAGGTCGGAGTGGTAAGTATTTAATAAAATTTTTACAATGAAAAAATCTTGTCAGAATTTTGAGAATTAATTAATTTTGTGTTTTTTACAGGTCGAGAAGGGTGGGGGTGTCAAAAAACCGAGTCACACCGCTTCGATGTCGCGTTTGAGGGTTATTGCGTGCTTACAAGCCTGTTGTAGCTATTATACGCAAAAAACCGCATCAAAATCGGTCTCCTTTTGAAAAAGTTATCAGGAGTACTAGTGTTTTTATAGGGCCTTAGGTGGATTTTGGGCGTCTACTATTTGTATGGAAACGGATGTTTTGCGAATTTTTTGACGTTTCGTGCGGCGTAGAGGGACGTGCTGTTACCGGGCAGGTCCAGAGTCACTAAAATAAAACTATGTTTGAACTAGTAAAAAGGGTATATTGTCCGAGAAAGATTACAAAGGTTTTTATGTGTCCGCCGCGAAATTCAAAGTATGACTAATTAATTAAATTATTGTTCCAAAAAGGTGAAATTGTGCAAACGTGACATCTACACGTGCCTGGCGTCGATGCAGCGTCAGCTCTATTATTTTAGTTGTTAGGGCTGCATGTCGATTTATAACAACCCCCCCGATAGGATTGAGCATCACGGATAAGAGTGATGGGAAATCTAAGATGTCAACTTTGAACTTCGTTTTGGTTACAATTTTAAACTTAAATGACTAAGAAAAATAGAAAAGAAAATAGGAAAAGTTGCAATAATTAAAAGAACTTAGACTAAGTTACAATGAATATTAATTAAGAGTAAATAGGTATCCATCACACATATAAAAAGAGGGAAAAGCTTGAAACTAATTTGGAAAACTAAATCATAACATTGCGCTTTATAGGAGTTGGTAAGGATTTACTTGATCCTTGAATGTCTTCGTCTAAAGATTCAGTAAAAGCATTATTTACTGTCTGAACAGACTGAGCTGTTTGTTCCCTTTTTACATTTCGTTGGTTGCACCCTTGAAAACAATATTGAAGTTTAATCAAACATAACAATTTTCTAGATTTGTACAAGAGGTAAACAATGACAATTGTAGACACAATGTAAGTTAATGACAAATAGTGAGTTGCATAACTTTGTAAATGAGATGGCTGTTCAATGTTATTTAATTCCTTTTCAAGTTCATTCAAATGCACACTTGCTTCTAAGAGTGAGTCAAAATCGTTAACAGCTGATAGTTTGACAAAAGGAAGGTGTCGTGTCGTTTTGTTTATCTTTTGATTATAACAACAGTCGTCATCTATAATATTGAAATTAGACACCTGATTAGTAACATTGATTGTAACATCGTCAGTAGGTGTAAACTTTAATGTTTTAAAGAAAGCTGTACAATACTTTGGCAAGGATAACATGCCTGTACCAGAAATAATCTGGTCGTGGTTACTAGGATCATTTCCACAAGTAATATGAGCCTTGCCGGGCTCTGACTGAACAAACAACCATTTATTATTAGCTAACTTTAAAAATACATCGATTGATCCGTGTAACAACTTAGTATTACAAAAGTTTGGTAGAGAACTTATAGCGTCGATTAAGAGTTTTGTTTCACAAGTCGGATTAGCGATTGTTGAGTACACATTTCCTAAAGAACACACATAACACTCATTTTGTATCACTTTACACTGATTCACTGACTCTAACAGTGAGTAGAACATACGGTCTATTGTTATAGCCACGTAAGGTTTATTTGGAGCGACAAGTATATAAGTGTCAGGTTTACTAATATCATAAGGAACTGGGAGTGGAACTGCGTGGTAGAGATTGTATGTCTGAGGCAAGACGAGTGGAATTCGCGTGACAATAATGATTTTATTAAGATGATAGTAAGAAACTAAGTCAGATATGTCTATAATTATATGTATATTTTCTAAACATAAAGTTGTAGGAAACTCACAGTATTTAGGTAGCTTGTCTTTATGTAGGTCAAGTTCATGAAACAATTGATAAGGACTAAGTACGGTCGGGTGAAGAATGTTGAGCTTGCTGAATAGGATAGCGTTGTTTATGTCATCAACGTCGAACGACAAGGCTATTGTAATACTTTGTAAAGAGTTCAATAACATCATAAAATGACCTTTGATTTCTAGTTTATCGCTAGAGTTGGATAGTTTTTCGAGTGTGTTCCGTATAGTGTCTAAATTTTGATTTAATAGATTTTGATTTTTGTTTATCTTTGACATTGTATTATTGAAATTTGAAATAGTAGATCGAATTACGTGGATATTGTCCCTCATTAGGTGAGCCAACTGTTTTTCATCAGACTGCACTTGGGTTATTGCGTCAGAAAACTTTAAAGCATCTTCAGAGTCTAAGGTCCCGAAGATCGTTTTAAGAATCGAACCTCCAGCGTCTATGAGGCCACGTTTGAAACGATTGGGTTTCTGATCCTCAACAAGATGTGATATTGATGAAAATTTACGAACATTGTTAAGATGTTGATTCTGTAAAGGTGCCAATGAATTTGAACATTCCATTTTGAATTTACTGGAAGAGCTTGTGTCGCAAAACTTGGTGACTTCTTGAATTAATAACTCGACTTTATCTAAGTTCGGTTTCACATGGCTTATATCTAAGTATGTTACTACATTCCAATGGTCATTGGTGAACTTAACGTTATTAAGTTGATCAAGGTATAGCCCGGGACTATCTACGATCGGCGTGATGAACTTGTGGCTTGAAGACGGTTGAAATATTATCCTGAAATAGAAAAATGGAGCTAGTCATCTATTGCAATCTTAATTTCATCATAATGATGTCGAACATGTTTTCTATTGATTAAAAGTGTTACAGTATGATTCCCATTAATCTTTACAATTCTATATGGTCCTTTCCAAATAGGAGACATGGCTTTATTTTGTTTATGATGACACCGTAAATAAACCATGTCACCAATGTTATAAGTTATGGGCTTAGCGTGTGTATCAAAGTATTGTTTTGATTTTTCTTTGGAAGTTTGTATATTTTGTAGTGCCCTTTGACGACTATAATAAAGTCTGTGATTGAGAGCTCGAATATAGTCGGTGTAAGTATTTAAATCTAAGGTATCCGCGCTTTGAGGCATGTAGGGTTTAAAGCCAAGCAATAACTCCATCGGTTGATATCCGGTAGTAGAGTGCACATTAGTATTATAGGCTATCATAGCGGTTTTAAGATAAAGATTCCAGGTGTGTTGATTGTCAACGACGTATGATCGTAAGTACTCCTTGAGCGTTGCGTGGCTCCTCTCGAGAGCGCCACAAGTTTGAGGGTGGTATGGAGAGGCGAAAATGTGCTTAATTCCGAATAATCTTTCTAGTTGCTTTAAAACGTCCGAAGTGAAATTAGTTCCTTGATCGGTAACGATCATTCTAGGGATACCTAAGTGAGAAATGAATAAAACGAGCTTATGTGCAGTTTCTTCTGCAGAACAGGTTTTCATTGCATAAGCTTGAGAATATTTTGTCAAATCGTCTTGTAAAGTAAGAATAAACTTATATTTGTAATCCTGAGTTTCGGGCAATGGTCCTACAACGTCTAAAAATACCTTTTCCATAGGTTTGGTTGCGGTCGAAGTGATTATCATAGGGGCACGATTTGTTCGTCGTAAAGGTTTGTTTATTTGGCAGGACTTACAGCGCTTGATGTAACTTTCTATATCTTGACGCATGCTTTTCCACCAGAATATAGTTTTAAGTCTATCGTACATGCGGGAAAAACCCGGGTGACCCGCCGAAGGGGAATCGTGGTTTTCCTTGAGTATACGAGGGATTTCTGCGGGAGTAGGGTATTGAATATTATTATGGTAAATATGAACTTTAACACCTGTTGCATGAAATAGGAACCCTATTATATTGTATATTTTAGTAAATGATAACTTAGTGAACGGGTCTTGGAAATCGGAGATAGCAAAGTCTTTTTCTTCTGAATAACACGTTGTTATCATATCGCGGTAGTCTCTTAGCATATTGTATATGTCCTTATAATTTATTTCGTCGTAATGGTGAACGCGTAAGAAAAAGTGTGTAAACACATGTTTTTCGTTAGACGTACTTTGGAATGTGTATAGTTCTCGTTCTAAATCTCGTATATCAGGTGAGTCTTTGTCGAACTTGGACATCTGCAAGATTTCAGAACAGTATGGTATAGAATCATCTAAATCAATAGCAGAGGGATACGCGATCATCTTACAGTTGGTTTTAAGTAGCGACTCATTATGTTCTATTATTTCAGTATCATAGGAATTATTGTTTTGTTGACTAATTTGCAAATATTTTTCGTAAGTTTCAGCGGTAGAGGGGACATCGGAGTTAACGGCGAGTATCGGATTACGCGACAGTGAGTCAGCGTTACAGTTCATTTTGCCTTTTTTATAAACTATCTCATAGTCAAATTCCTCGAGTCTCAAACGCCAGCGGATTAACTTTGAACTTGGGTCTTTACAGTTAAATAGCCACTGCAGCGGTTTGTGGTCTGTAACTACAATGAATTTGCGGCCATATAAATATGGTCTAAAGACCTTAGTGCCGAAAAGGATAGCTAAACATTCCTTTTCAGTAGTTGAGTAGTTACCTTCTGCTTTATTAAGAGTTCTAGAGGCATATGCAACGGGTAAGTCTTGACCTACCTTACCTTGAGACAAGATTGCGGAAACAGCGAAATTGGAAGCGTCAGTTGTTAGTATAAACGGCTTAGAGAAATCGGGATATTGGAGAATAGGTGCAGTAGTTATTTTATGTTTTAATTCATCAAAAGATTTCTGTTGTTCAGGCGACCAAATAAAATTAGAATTTTTCTTTAGAAGGTTTGTTAGCGGTTTCGTGATATGGGAAAAGTTTTCTATGAAACGGCGGTAGTAACCTACGAGGCCTAGAAATGATTTGATGTCACGAGGGGATTTAGGAATGGGGAAATTTTGAACGCAAGATACTTTTTTAGGGTCAGGTTTAACTCCCTGGTCTGATATAATGTGCCCTAGATATTGTACTTCCTTTCGTAAAAACTCGCACTTAGCTGGCTGTATTTTCAAATTATGTTCACGGAGCTTTTTGAATACTGATTCTAGATTTTGGCAATGGGATTCAAGGTCATGTCCAAAGAGGACTATGTCATCCATGTATGTGAAACAGTGAGTACCTTGAAGGCCACTTAGGACAATGTTCATTAGTCTTTGGAATGTTGAGGGCGCGTTACGAAGTCCAAAAGGCATTCTAGTAAATTCGTAATGACCTGATGGGACGCTGAAAGCAGTTTTTTCGGGGTCCTTGACCTTTACCTGGTGAAACGAAGAGACTAGGTCTAAAGTAGTGAAGTATTTACTGTGACCTAACTGATCTAGTATATCAGAAATATTTGGGATCGGGTATGCGTCTCCAATCGTGATTTCGTTTAGCTTGCGATAATCAATAACGATACGCCATTTAGGTTTACCAGATGCATCTCGTTTTTTTGGGACAACCCAAATTGGCGCTGACCATGGAGACATTGATGGTCGAATAATACGTTGATCTAGCATGTCTTTTATCTGTTTGTTAACCTCCTCCTTATGGCATTCCGGAAACCTATAGCTCTTTACTGCGATCGGTGTTTCAGAAGTAACACGGATTTCGTGTTCTAAGGTGTTGGTATGAGTTAGTTTATCTCCCTCTAGATAGAACACATCTTGAAATTTTGAACAGATGTTACGTAACCGACCTTCCTCTTCTGAATTAAGGTGTTCGCATCTTATCATTTCTTGGACTTTAGAATCGCGGTCAGATGTGTACGGGTATGTTGACTTAGAATCGGAGATGGAAATATCCGTAGTGTTGAGAGAAACAGTGTTTTGATTGGTTTCCATTATCTGTAATATGGGTTCTAACGTTACTTTAAAGTTTTTAAGGACTACTTCTTTTTCCGAAGTGTTTAAGACAGACATAGTTATTTGATTACTAGAATCGACATGGACTAGACATTTGGAAAAGTATAAGTGAGGGTAATCCTGTAACCTAGTATCTAAAAATAGTCCTTCCCTAAGTTCAGGATTTGTTACATTACATTTAATGAACATTTCACTCCTCGGAGGGATAATTTGTGTGAAAGGTGTTGTTATTAAGTTGAAATAGTATAAAGGATTTTCTTGGATTATTAATTTTGAGTTACCATAGCTAATAAGGCCTTTGTACCATTCCAAAAAATTAGAGCCTAAGATTCCGTCAAACTCCAAATTGATTTTATCTACGATATGAAAATAGTATGGAACTTTGATCTCATTTGGGAGTTCTAGTGACAGTACAAATTTACCTTTAGTTTCAGAGAATGTATCAATGTCGTTAATGCCTTTGAACTTTAGTATATGATTTTCGACTTTTGGTATTTCTGATAGGCACTGTTCCTTGATTAAGCATATGGAGCTGCCGGAGTCGACCAGGAGTCGAATAGGGTGATTGGTATGCGAGGTTTTAACGACAATATATGGTAAGGAAGAACTCGAATTTGGGTAAACATCATTAATAGTAGAAAAACCATCAGAGTTTTGTATAAAATTATCTAGAATGGTCTCTTTATATAGATCATTTTTATAAGGCTCTGTAGGGTCGTTAGATTTACTAACGGAACTTGTAGTGATGGGGTCTTGATTCTTTTTCATAGACTTAGTAAAGGAATTACAAGAGATAGAATCGTCATTTACCATTGCCCTTGCAGTAGAACTAGTAGCGATCGAGTCATATTTAGTATCAAGTTTAGTAGAGGAACTAGTAGCAATAGATTCATTATTGATTTTAGATTTAGTAGCAGAGTTAGAAACGATAAAGTTATTTTTATTAGTAAATTTAGTAGTAGAATTAGTAATGATAGAGTCATTTTTATTTGTAGATTTAGTAGTAGAGTTAGTAAGGAAAGTGTCATTTTTATTTATAGATTTAGTAGTAGAGTTAGTAAGGAAAGTGTCATTTTTATTTATAGATTTAGTAGTAGAGTTAGTAAGGAAAGTGTCATTTTTATTTGTAGATTTAGTAGTAGAGTTAGTAAGGAAAGTGTCATTTTTATTTGTAGATTTAGTAGTAGAGTTAGTAAGGAAAGTGTCATTTTTATTTATAGATTTAGTAGTAGAGTTAGTAAGGAAAGTGTCATTTTTATTTATAGATTTAGTAGTAGAGTTAGTAAGGAAAGTGTCATTTTTATTTATAGATTTAGTAGTAGAGTTAGTAAGGAAAGTGTCATTTTTATTTGTAGATTTAGTAGTAGAGTTAGTAAGGAAAGTGTCATTTTTATTTATAGATTTAGTAGTAGAGTTAGTAAGGAAAGTGTCATTTTTATTTATAGATTTAGTAGTAGAGTTAGTAAGGAAAGTGTCATTTTTATTTATAGATTTAGTAGTAGAGTTAGTAAGATGATTGGGGGTGACTAAGTTACCCTGTCTAGATTTAGTATTAAAATTACATTTAGAATTAGAATTGTCCTCATAAATTGGCCTTCTTAATAAAACATTTCGATAGTTAGTGCCTACGTCAACAGGATTACGCCGGCACTGGCTCGTAACCTGGCTATTTAGTTTAAATCGTCGTCATTATTTTCATCGGTTTCCGCTGACACATTAGCGCACTCGACATACTTTTGTTCACGTGTTGTATACCTAACATTTCCGCGATCGAAGCGAGAATTATTATATTGTCTTTTACGACATTGTGAAATGTCGTGCCCAATATTTTTGCAATATCGACAAATGACTGGTTGCGAACTGGAACTTGAAGGTTCATATGGGTTTCGAGTTGGAAGTTCGTGAGGATTACGAAACTTGTTAGCGTTATAATATTGTTTAGTTGGATATGGTATTTTACTTTGTTTGATTCTGAAGCGGCATTCGGATTCAGAGTGGCCCATTTTATTGCAAACTTTACAAGAGGATTTGACCGAATACTTGTAAATTTTCTCTTCTTCAGTAGCAATACTGATGGCGGCATTCAAGTTACGGGGATCGCGACATCGAACTATGTTGCTAATGTTCGGATGAAGTCCAAGGCAAAATGTATGTAATGCGAGGTCCTCCGTCATGGCAATACGGCCTGCGAGCTCTTTTTTCAGAGAGTTGGAGTTGTGGATTTCGGATTGTAGATCTGTTAGGCAGGTTTCAACCCTTAAAGCATACTGCGCGACGGTTTCGTTCGGTAACTGTTTACATGACTGAAGCTCTAGCAGTAAATGGTTGTAATGTTTTCTTTCTCCGAAATTTTGTCTTAGAAATGTTCGTAAGTCTTCAAAGTTGTCAAATATTTTGTTCGAACATGCTACTTGCGCTTTCCCTTGTAGTTTTGAAATAATGAATTTAAGAATCAAAAACTTTTGACTATCCGACGCTAGATCGAGAGCATTTTGACAATTAGTAAGAAATGCAGATAGAGTTTCCCTTTCTCCTTGATATGGAGTTATGAAATTACAGAGTACTTGAATAGGATAAGCCTCAGTGACAGGGGATAGTAATTGTTTAGCTTCAGAGTTAGCCATTTTATGAAGTTGTTGAAGGGAGAAAGAAATTGAGAGATTTCCAATATAAACACTTATGTGGCAATAACGAATAAAAAATATTTTCTACTCACAGCACTGCGATGTTTATGAGGGCGAAACGCATCACGATGTCTCTGGATAGCCTGCGTGAACACAGGCCTGATGTTGGCGGCAGCTACGTCAGCACCTCACGACTCGGGCGTAAGACGGTTTCGCTTACGTGGAGGTCGCCCGAGGTAGAATCTTGTTGGTAGAATTTAATTGATATGTCCACAGCGATGATGTTACAGAATAGAGGTCTTCTTAATGCGTCGATTTGGCACAGCAGATATATTTACAGAGCTCACGGAATGAGCCGGTAGAGGCAATAGTCACGGACAGAGTTTGTGGAGGCAGCGGAGTCACGGACAAAGTTCACAGATAGATTTAGTAACGACAGAGAGTCAAACTGCAGAGTTCGCGAACAGAGTCACATAGGATGGAGTCACGGATAGAGTCAACAGAGATAGTAGAGCCACACTGAGCAGACTTTGGAATACAGATTGTGCGCGCGGCGGACACGGAACGCGGCGAATTTGGTATTTGTTTTATGGATAGCCAGTAACGATATATACTGACTATCCCACTTCTGACACCACTGTTACCGGGCAGGTCCAGAGTCACTAAAATAAAACTATGTTTGAACTAGTAAAAAGGGTATATTGTCCGAGAAAGATTACAAAGGTTTTTATGTGTCCGCCGCGAAATTCAAAGTATGACTAATTAATTAAATTATTGTTCCAAAAAGGTGAAATTGTGCAAACGTGACATCTACACGTGCCTGGCGTCGATGCAGCGTCAGCTCTATTATTTTAGTTGTTAGGGCTGCATGTCGATTTATAACAGTGCGATACGTCAAAAGACGCGTCTCGGCGAGCCCTAGCCAGCTGTCCAGAAACTAGAATAAGCTTTCCTAGAAATTTTGAAAAATTTGGTCGAAAAACTGAAAAATTTTGTGTTTTTTAATAGAAATAATTTAATTTCGACGTCCAAACCTACCCTAAATCGTGCAAAATGCAGTCAGGAAGACAGGTCGGAGTGGTAAGTATTTAATAAAATTTTTACAATGAAAAAATCTTGTCAGAATTTTGAGAATTAATTAATTTTGTGTTTTTTACAGGTCGAGAAGGGTGGGGGTGTCAAAAAACCGAGTCACACCGCTTCGATGTCGCGTTTGAGGGTTATTGCGTGCTTACAAGCCTGTTGTAGCTATTATACGCAAAAAACCGCATCAAAATCGGTCTCCTTTTGAAAAAGTTATCAGGAGTACTAGTGTTTTTATAGGGCCTTAGGTGGATTTTGGGCGTCTACTATTTGTATGGAAACGGATGTTTTGCGAATTTTTTGACGTTTCGTGCGGCGTAGAGGGACGTGCGATACGTCAAAAGACGCGTCTCGGCGAGCCCTAGCCAGCTGTCCAGAAACTAGAATAAGCTTTCCTAGAAATTTTGAAAAATTTGGTCGAAAAACTGAAAAATTTTGTGTTTTTTAATAGAAATAATTTAATTTCGACGTCCAAACCTACCCTAAATCGTGCAAAATGCAGTCAGGAAGACAGGTCGGAGTGGTAAGTATTTAATAAAATTTTTACAATGAAAAAATCTTGTCAGAATTTTGAGAATTAATTAATTTTGTGTTTTTTACAGGTCGAGAAGGGTGGGGGTGTCAAAAAACCGAGTCACACCGCTTCGATGTCGCGTTTGAGGGTTATTGCGTGCTTACAAGCCTGTTGTAGCTATTATACGCAAAAAACCGCATCAAAATCGGTCTCCTTTTGAAAAAGTTATCAGGAGTACTAGTGTTTTTATAGGGCCTTAGGTGGATTTTGGGCGTCTACTATTTGTATGGAAACGGATGTTTTGCGAATTTTTTGACGTTTCGTGCGGCGTAGAGGGACGTGCGATACGTCAAAAGACGCGTCTCGGCGAGCCCTAGCCAGCTGTCCAGAAACTAGAATAAGCTTTCCTAGAAATTTTGAAAAATTTGGTCGAAAAACTGAAAAATTTTGTGTTTTTTAATAGAAATAATTTAATTTCGACGTCCAAACCTACCCTAAATCGTGCAAAATGCAGTCAGGAAGACAGGTCGGAGTGGTAAGTATTTAATAAAATTTTTACAATGAAAAAATCTTGTCAGAATTTTGAGAATTAATTAATTTTGTGTTTTTTACAGGTCGAGAAGGGTGGGGGTGTCAAAAAACCGAGTCACACCGCTTCGATGTCGCGTTTGAGGGTTATTGCGTGCTTACAAGCCTGTTGTAGCTATTATACGCAAAAAACCGCATCAAAATCGGTCTCCTTTTGAAAAAGTTATCAGGAGTACTAGTGTTTTTATAGGGCCTTAGGTGGATTTTGGGCGTCTACTATTTGTATGGAAACGGATGTTTTGCGAATTTTTTGACGTTTCGTGCGGCGTAGAGGGACGTGCGATACGTCAAAAGACGCGTCTCGGCGAGCCCTAGCCAGCTGTCCAGAAACTAGAATAAGCTTTCCTAGAAATTTTGAAAAATTTGGTCGAAAAACTGAAAAATTTTGTGTTTTTTAATAGAAATAATTTAATTTCGACGTCCAAACCTACCCTAAATCGTGCAAAATGCAGTCAGGAAGACAGGTCGGAGTGGTAAGTATTTAATAAAATTTTTACAATGAAAAAATCTTGTCAGAATTTTGAGAATTAATTAATTTTGTGTTTTTTACAGGTCGAGAAGGGTGGGGGTGTCAAAAAACCGAGTCACACCGCTTCGATGTCGCGTTTGAGGGTTATTGCGTGCTTACAAGCCTGTTGTAGCTATTATACGCAAAAAACCGCATCAAAATCGGTCTCCTTTTGAAAAAGTTATCAGGAGTACTAGTGTTTTTATAGGGCCTTAGGTGGATTTTGGGCGTCTACTATTTGTATGGAAACGGATGTTTTGCGAATTTTTTGACGTTTCGTGCGGCGTAGAGGGACGTGCGATACGTCAAAAGACGCGTCTCGGCGAGCCCTAGCCAGCTGTCCAGAAACTAGAATAAGCTTTCCTAGAAATTTTGAAAAATTTGGTCGAAAAACTGAAAAATTTTGTGTTTTTTAATAGAAATAATTTAATTTCGACGTCCAAACCTACCCTAAATCGTGCAAAATGCAGTCAGGAAGACAGGTCGGAGTGGTAAGTATTTAATAAAATTTTTACAATGAAAAAATCTTGTCAGAATTTTGAGAATTAATTAATTTTGTGTTTTTTACAGGTCGAGAAGGGTGGGGGTGTCAAAAAACCGAGTCACACCGCTTCGATGTCGCGTTTGAGGGTTATTGCGTGCTTACAAGCCTGTTGTAGCTATTATACGCAAAAAACCGCATCAAAATCGGTCTCCTTTTGAAAAAGTTATCAGGAGTACTAGTGTTTTTATAGGGCCTTAGGTGGATTTTGGGCGTCTACTATTTGTATGGAAACGGATGTTTTGCGAATTTTTTGACGTTTCGTGCGGCGTAGAGGGACGTGCGATACGTCAAAAGACGCGTCTCGGCGAGCCCTAGCCAGCTGTCCAGAAACTAGAATAAGCTTTCCTAGAAATTTTGAAAAATTTGGTCGAAAAACTGAAAAATTTTGTGTTTTTTAATAGAAATAATTTAATTTCGACGTCCAAACCTACCCTAAATCGTGCAAAATGCAGTCAGGAAGACAGGTCGGAGTGGTAAGTATTTAATAAAATTTTTACAATGAAAAAATCTTGTCAGAATTTTGAGAATTAATTAATTTTGTGTTTTTTACAGGTCGAGAAGGGTGGGGGTGTCAAAAAACCGAGTCACACCGCTTCGATGTCGCGTTTGAGGGTTATTGCGTGCTTACAAGCCTGTTGTAGCTATTATACGCAAAAAACCGCATCAAAATCGGTCTCCTTTTGAAAAAGTTATCAGGAGTACTAGTGTTTTTATAGGGCCTTAGGTGGATTTTGGGCGTCTACTATTTGTATGGAAACGGATGTTTTGCGAATTTTTTGACGTTTCGTGCGGCGTAGAGGGACGTGCGATACGTCAAAAGACGCGTCTCGGCGAGCCCTAGCCAGCTGTCCAGAAACTAGAATAAGCTTTCCTAGAAATTTTGAAAAATTTGGTCGAAAAACTGAAAAATTTTGTGTTTTTTAATAGAAATAATTTAATTTCGACGTCCAAACCTACCCTAAATCGTGCAAAATGCAGTCAGGAAGACAGGTCGGAGTGGTAAGTATTTAATAAAATTTTTACAATGAAAAAATCTTGTCAGAATTTTGAGAATTAATTAATTTTGTGTTTTTTACAGGTCGAGAAGGGTGGGGGTGTCAAAAAACCGAGTCACACCGCTTCGATGTCGCGTTTGAGGGTTATTGCGTGCTTACAAGCCTGTTGTAGCTATTATACGCAAAAAACCGCATCAAAATCGGTCTCCTTTTGAAAAAGTTATCAGGAGTACTAGTGTTTTTATAGGGCCTTAGGTGGATTTTGGGCGTCTACTATTTGTATGGAAACGGATGTTTTGCGAATTTTTTGACGTTTCGTGCGGCGTAGAGGGACGTGCGATACGTCAAAAGACGCGTCTCGGCGAGCCCTAGCCAGCTGTCCAGAAACTAGAATAAGCTTTCCTAGAAATTTTGAAAAATTTGGTCGAAAAACTGAAAAATTTTGTGTTTTTTAATAGAAATAATTTAATTTCGACGTCCAAACCTACCCTAAATCGTGCAAAATGCAGTCAGGAAGACAGGTCGGAGTGGTAAGTATTTAATAAAATTTTTACAATGAAAAAATCTTGTCAGAATTTTGAGAATTAATTAATTTTGTGTTTTTTACAGGTCGAGAAGGGTGGGGGTGTCAAAAAACCGAGTCACACCGCTTCGATGTCGCGTTTGAGGGTTATTGCGTGCTTACAAGCCTGTTGTAGCTATTATACGCAAAAAACCGCATCAAAATCGGTCTCCTTTTGAAAAAGTTATCAGGAGTACTAGTGTTTTTATAGGGCCTTAGGTGGATTTTGGGCGTCTACTATTTGTATGGAAACGGATGTTTTGCGAATTTTTTGACGTTTCGTGCGGCGTAGAGGGACGTGCGATACGTCAAAAGACGCGTCTCGGCGAGCCCTAGCCAGCTGTCCAGAAACTAGAATAAGCTTTCCTAGAAATTTTGAAAAATTTGGTCGAAAAACTGAAAAATTTTGTGTTTTTTAATAGAAATAATTTAATTTCGACGTCCAAACCTACCCTAAATCGTGCAAAATGCAGTCAGGAAGACAGGTCGGAGTGGTAAGTATTTAATAAAATTTTTACAATGAAAAAATCTTGTCAGAATTTTGAGAATTAATTAATTTTGTGTTTTTTACAGGTCGAGAAGGGTGGGGGTGTCAAAAAACCGAGTCACACCGCTTCGATGTCGCGTTTGAGGGTTATTGCGTGCTTACAAGCCTGTTGTAGCTATTATACGCAAAAAACCGCATCAAAATCGGTCTCCTTTTGAAAAAGTTATCAGGAGTACTAGTGTTTTTATAGGGCCTTAGGTGGATTTTGGGCGTCTACTATTTGTATGGAAACGGATGTTTTGCGAATTTTTTGACGTTTCGTGCGGCGTAGAGGGACGTGCGATACGTCAAAAGACGCGTCTCGGCGAGCCCTAGCCAGCTGTCCAGAAACTAGAATAAGCTTTCCTAGAAATTTTGAAAAATTTGGTCGAAAAACTGAAAAATTTTGTGTTTTTTAATAGAAATAATTTAATTTCGACGTCCAAACCTACCCTAAATCGTGCAAAATGCAGTCAGGAAGACAGGTCGGAGTGGTAAGTATTTAATAAAATTTTTACAATGAAAAAATCTTGTCAGAATTTTGAGAATTAATTAATTTTGTGTTTTTTACAGGTCGAGAAGGGTGGGGGTGTCAAAAAACCGAGTCACACCGCTTCGATGTCGCGTTTGAGGGTTATTGCGTGCTTACAAGCCTGTTGTAGCTATTATACGCAAAAAACCGCATCAAAATCGGTCTCCTTTTGAAAAAGTTATCAGGAGTACTAGTGTTTTTATAGGGCCTTAGGTGGATTTTGGGCGTCTACTATTTGTATGGAAACGGATGTTTTGCGAATTTTTTGACGTTTCGTGCGGCGTAGAGGGACGTGCGATACGTCAAAAGACGCGTCTCGGCGAGCCCTAGCCAGCTGTCCAGAAACTAGAATAAGCTTTCCTAGAAATTTTGAAAAATTTGGTCGAAAAACTGAAAAATTTTGTGTTTTTTAATAGAAATAATTTAATTTCGACGTCCAAACCTACCCTAAATCGTGCAAAATGCAGTCAGGAAGACAGGTCGGAGTGGTAAGTATTTAATAAAATTTTTACAATGAAAAAATCTTGTCAGAATTTTGAGAATTAATTAATTTTGTGTTTTTTACAGGTCGAGAAGGGTGGGGGTGTCAAAAAACCGAGTCACACCGCTTCGATGTCGCGTTTGAGGGTTATTGCGTGCTTACAAGCCTGTTGTAGCTATTATACGCAAAAAACCGCATCAAAATCGGTCTCCTTTTGAAAAAGTTATCAGGAGTACTAGTGTTTTTATAGGGCCTTAGGTGGATTTTGGGCGTCTACTATTTGTATGGAAACGGATGTTTTGCGAATTTTTTGACGTTTCGTGCGGCGTAGAGGGACGTGCGATACGTCAAAAGACGCGTCTCGGCGAGCCCTAGCCAGCTGTCCAGAAACTAGAATAAGCTTTCCTAGAAATTTTGAAAAATTTGGTCGAAAAACTGAAAAATTTTGTGTTTTTTAATAGAAATAATTTAATTTCGACGTCCAAACCTACCCTAAATCGTGCAAAATGCAGTCAGGAAGACAGGTCGGAGTGGTAAGTATTTAATAAAATTTTTACAATGAAAAAATCTTGTCAGAATTTTGAGAATTAATTAATTTTGTGTTTTTTACAGGTCGAGAAGGGTGGGGGTGTCAAAAAACCGAGTCACACCGCTTCGATGTCGCGTTTGAGGGTTATTGCGTGCTTACAAGCCTGTTGTAGCTATTATACGCAAAAAACCGCATCAAAATCGGTCTCCTTTTGAAAAAGTTATCAGGGTTAGGTTAGGTTAGGTTAGGTTAGGTTAGGTTAGGTTTTTTTTTTTTTTTTTTTTTTTTTTTTTTTTTTTTTTTTTTTTTTTTTTTTTTTTTTTTTTTTTTTTTTTTCTGCTTTTCCCCGTTCATGGGAACAACGGGTCCTTATTAGTCTAGTGGTACTCTTTCATACTAGTTCTCGCATTTATGCCTCTCGCACTTTTAAGCCGCATACGTTACACAAGCATACATCGTCTTTTAGTCTTGGCCGGGTGGGATTCCCGCTAATAGCCTATGAATATCTACAGGGACGTAACTATCAGGGTTTTTATTTTTATTTCAATAAAGTTGCACAGTTATATTTATTTCACATTTGTTATTTCTTTATCGTTATATCTTTAGCAAATTGAACATAGCTAAGGAGTAACAAAAGTATAGGTTTTGCCCACACTTCTTATCACCCGCCAACCATGTTACAATGTTATAAACAATATTTTCCAATGGTATCTAATTTTTGTTAACAATTTCATTTCAATATAATTTTTTACATTTAATTATGTGCGTTACATTAGCTTTTTATTACAATTTAATATTTAACACATTCAAGTTACATGACATGAAACAACACATCATGTGCACATCACATTAACATTTCACTTATTCAATGACAGTGTGTCATTCAGATTCAGTATGTGTAAGACAATCCGAAATATAAACATTGGCAGGTGCACAAAATTTACTTTTATTAAGTTTTATATTTTATTGACATTCAAACCAATAACAATAAACAACCTTTATAGTATTTACACATAATGTGTGAATAACCGTTACAAAAGAAAATAAAAACTATTGTCTTAATGTATTTGTAACTTAACTAAGAGCACTTAACATTTTTAATCTAACTACACTTATTGCTAGATAACTTATAATTCATTATAATTACAAATTGTTTACTTACTCGTTGCTACCTTATTTAAACCTAATTTTTACAATATTTATTTATTTTAATACAACCCAAAGTTGTGGACTTATTATTTATATATTAGGTACTTCTCACATTAGTATTCTAGTTTGTTTACGGTTACAATATCTAATTAAGCTGAGACATCTTTTCTTATCAGTTTCTTATTAGTAATTAATTAAAGTAATTGCAACAATTTGTTCCAAACATTTGGATGGACATTTGGTGTTATGAGCACTTATTGTATTTTTAGTGAAAGCCAGTTGTTGATACTGAAGGTTTATAACATGTAGGTACTTAATGACCCTATGTGTAAATCATATCGGTTATGCTTAAAATCCTGAGTTAATCCATTATCTGGCTAATTCAAATGATATGTAGGTAGGTACTTACATGAATATTACTTATACCTACTGGCAATCTATGAGTTCCATTTCTTAGTTATGTACTATTTAAATTATATTTAATCCACTTGGCTTGGTGTTTATGCATTTTGGTAACTGTAGTTAAGTTAGTTTGAATTTTAAGTTTTAGATTACCTACTTAACTCACTTATTTTCAATCTAATTATTTTGTACTTCTAGACAACTTTTAGTAATAGTATATATATACTTATTTTATATATATTTATTGACTTTTCTTATGCTTTTACTAATTTGGGTGTGGTTGTAGGTTTGTTAGGGTGCGTGTTGTGTGAATGTTTGTGTTTGCGATATACAATATATATATTTACTATATATTTGTTATATCGATTTTTATTTGTTTTTTGTTTGTCCGGTGTCGCTGTATCGGGTTTTACTAATAGTTTGTTGCGCTTCCGGTTTGTGTTGTAGTGTGTCGTGTGTATGTGTTTGTGTGTTGTCGTGCGTGTTGTGCAGCAGCCAGTGAGTGGTGAGTCACACATAAGCTGTTGTTTGTCGGGCCAGGTAGTCCCACTTTCGGCGGACAGGGCACTCAGCGCTGAAGGCATTGTGGTCGGTCCTTTGTAGCTTCGAGTGCGAGCAGTTGCAGCACTGCGGTTCGTTCCCTGCGATGTAGTCTGCGCATTTCTCGCGCAGATGCGGGCCGCCGCAGTGGCTGCACCTGTCCGCACCTTCCGTGCAAAATTTCCGGCCGTGCCCAAATGCCAAGCACTTCGTGCATTGGATGAGCGGAGACTGGTCCTCCACTCTGATCCTTTGCAGGTCAAGGTAGAGGGCTCCGGCCTCCACCATCCTCCGCCAAACAATAGGTTTTGCCTGGACTATAATGTGTGCCGTTTTTGGATTTCTGGTTCTTTTTTTGTACTTGATTGTTATGTCTGTGTCCTCTTGTGATAAGTCTGTGAAGATTTCTTTATTCTGTACATGTATGGCTTTTATAAGCTCATCGTCATCACTGTCAATGAATACATCCTTTAAGATGACGAGTGGGTTTTTATTCCTCATGTTTGAGACTATCAAGCCCTCGCCTCGGCTTTCGATTCTTCGTTTAACTTTTTCTAATTCCGTTTCTGTGTCGCATCCAAGGATAATGGTTTGGTTCTTCGCTTTCCGCACCTTATTAATCTTGAGCCCAGTTTCCCTGGCATCGACCGCCCTCTTCACTCGCTCGAGCACCTCGTCGGCAGTCTCCTGGTTGCCTTCGAGTGTGACCGCCATGGAGTGAAGGGCCGGCCGATGCCCGGGTTTAGCTGCTGTAACACTGGCGTACGACCTATTGAGAGTCTCGCATGGTTGTTTATCTTTTGCGACCTCAAGTATGGTTTCTTTGGCAACTGCGACATCACCGGCAATACCGTCGAGCTTCTCGTCGAGGATAATCTGAGTGCGGCCCACCACCCTGACGTCTTGCGTCGTCTGGGTGATGGCCGCCTTAGCCTCGTCGATTTTGTCGACGATCTTGTCGATGATGTCGGACCCGCCATCGTCGCGCAGCTCTGTTTGCCTATCGAAGCACCAAACCATTTTTTCTTCTAGCTTATTCAGCCGCGATTGCAGTTGTGCTTCCACCTCCTCCAGCTTTTCAAGCATGTGATTATCCTTTCCGGCCGGCCTGGCTAAAGCTGGTGTTCGTTCTTTAGTTTCCAGGCCGGTCACTCGCTTACTTAGCTCGAAAAGGATACGCAGACATTTGTCTGACCTCTCCTCCAGGAAGGTCTTAATGTCCTTCCTCATTTGAGGGTACTCTTTGACTTTTGAGGGAATATCCTCAAAAGTCTTCATCACTTCCTGAAGGAGCTCGTCATTAGTCTTTGCCCCGTAATCCTGTTTTTTGTATATGGCCATGTTGTCCAGCGACCTCCTGTTCCGGTCTGGTCTGCGGATGAAGGTTAATGCAGCGTCCTGCGCTGGAGCGGATGAGGATGAAGGGGTGCTGGCGGAGGTGGCCGGCTTAGGGTGACCGCCGGTGGTTGTCGGTGTGCGATACATTTTGTATTTCGTTTATTTTTGTGTAACGCGTATGTGTTATGTGCGGTTTATGTATATCGTATGTGTGTGTTTGTGTATATGTGCAGTAGGTCTAGCGAGAAGAACGGGGAACGTTGTCAGTCTGACCCTGTATAGGGGGGTCAGAGTCAGTATAAGTGAGCCAACTGTAAAGTGCAAGTCAATTTTGTCCAAATAAATGTAGCTATCAGTTATAGCTAAAGTCTGTCTGTGGACTGTTTAATGTATAAACGCCACCAGATTATCCAATATTATGTTTAAGAACATAAAATACAAAAAGTAAATTTTTAATTTTAGGGGTTGGAGGGGGGGGGTCCAAATTGGGGGGGGGGGTTCCTCTTATATAACTTTTGCCGTGGTGTCTTCGACACCACAAAGGCAGGATTTGAAGTCAGAATTGAGCTATCTCCCTTAGTTTCGGAGATATCTGATTTCCTAGATTTTATTTAGAGGGTATGCAGGGGAGGGGGTCCAGACCAGGGGGGATGAACTATTTCCACCCGACTTTAACCGTGGTGTCTTCGACACCACAAAGGCCGGATTTGAGGTCGAAAATCGTCTATCTCCCCTGGTTTCCGAGATACGACTAAGCTTAAGACACAACCTCCCTCTGTTTTGTCGGTTAAAATTTGTAAAATTAATTAACTAAGCTTCTACTGGACCGATTTTGGCGTGAGTGGGCTCGTTAGAAAGCTCTCGTCTGGGCCTTTCTATTCCATTGTAATTTATTCTATAAATATTTTACCCCTTAAAACTACCCTAACAAAAATATCAGAAATTTAAATTTTTAAGCCGGGGCGCGATATTTATCATTAAATGTTCGTGTAATTTGAAGATTAGGGTTGGACGAAGGTTTTTGAGGAAGAAAGTCTAAAAAATATTTAAAAACTTACCCCCTGGGTCATTTTGAGTTTTGTATATTTAAGGCCAATTACTACCCTGTTCTAGGGTGTTTTTGAAAATTTTAACGACGTGGGGGGTGGTTTTTCACCAGGCCCTATACAGTCCTATATAAAAAATTTTTAAAATCCTATTATTCTGGAAGTCGATTTTCGATTCGCGATCTCGTTATTAACTTTGTTTTGCGGTTTCTGCTGTTATAAACAAAACTTTCAAAAAAGTCTAGTGACTCGAAAAACGGTCCAAAAATTCCAAATTAAAAACTAACTTATGCACTAGAGCCTTATCTATCTTATAGTCTAATTTGCGTCTGCGCGCAACCACGTCTTCACCCTCTTCTGTGGGGTGTTCTCTGTGCCACCCTCCCACAACAACCGCAAATTGCCTTGTTTTAATTTTGGGAATAAGTTAAGAAAACATTTATTATTATAATATGATAAAAGGCTGATTGGACAACCATAAGTGACAATAATTTTTAGAATTTTGTTTATAGGGGGGCTAGTATATCGAAATTTATTTGTTTTGGAATTTACGCTATGGTTTAAAGTTTCAATTTTGACTAAACTACTGAGCCGAAAAATCTGAAATTTTGGGGAAATGAAGTTAAGGTAGTCTACTATTTAATGGAATTATAAAAATGGGTTGTCATCGATCTTGTTTTGCGGGAAAATGGCACTAAAGATATACGTGAATTTTCCGACCTTTGAAGGGCTGCAACTCCATCCGGGGTGGTCCGATTTTCTTGGTTCAGGTGTCAGGAGACTCGTCTTTTGAAGACGCGTATTTTGATATATAACACGCCTTTCCACCTATGATGGAAGTGGAACCATGTGGCACGTGGTAGATGTTTTTCCGGGATTACGTCGGCGATTTTCCACCGGAAAAATCCCAGATGGTGTCCAGTGAACGGGACTCCTCAAGCCGGTTATTTTGACCCCGAAAAAGTGGGGGGTCGTCGATCTGGTTTCCGCAGCGTTTCACAAAAACACCAAAAATCACGGTTTTTCAAGCACAACTTTCACGCACTTTCTCCGATTTCCGGGCGGTTTTCACTATCGTGTTCTGCTCACTGAGACGCGTACGTGGATATACAACACTTGTATGTTTACGCGAAAAAACCTATTTTCCCGATTTTTAGCAACGGAGCGTGGGAAAAACGTGGCGCTCGCGGTGGTGGCTGCCAGCAGACTGGGTTAGGTTAGGTTAGGTTAGGTTAGGTTAGGTTAGGTTAGGTTAGGTTAGGTTAGGTTAGGTTAGGTTAGGTTAGGTTAGGTTAGGTTAGGTTAGGTTAGGTTAGGTTAGGTTAGGTTAGGTTAGGTTAGGTTAGGTTAGGTTAGGTTTTTTTTTTTTTTTTTTTTTTTTTATTGAACTTTGTTTTCAGTTAATTTAGATGTTTTTTCCACATAGTGGTTGGTGACGGCAGCTCGCGCGATTTGATACGCTTGCTGCCGTAACCCAAGATGTCGCAATTTGTTTTGTGATTTGTATGCAAAAGGGAGTAATATAGGATATTTGATATAAATAGGATATTATTAGATAAAGAAAATAAATATACAAATAATAATATATAATTTTAAGTTCCATTGTAGGCTTTAAGATTAGAATATATGTGTCGCACGAGCTCCGTATAACTTGCCAGCGCTTCTTCTTTCTTAAGTAGCTCTGGCAAGCTATACGGGTCAATGTCATAGTACGCGCACAGCGACTCATGGCGCACTCGCCCCGCAGCGAACCTCGGACAATCTGTCAACAGGTGCATCACTGTCTGGGGTGTACTGGTACTGCAAGGACAGCAGTCGTCCGGAGTGATGTGGAATCGACGTAGGTACGTTTTATGGAAGCCGTGGTTGGTGAGTATTTGTGTTGTATGGAAGTGAATGTCTGTGTGTTTTCGGAATTGTTTGATGTCGGTAAGATTTGGGAAAATATTTTTGGTGTACTGTCCTTGTTCGCTGGATGAATAACGTGCCTGCCAAAGGTCCAGGCTTTGCATGCGGAGTTTATGTTTTACATATGAAATTGGGAAAGAGCTGTAGTCCGGGGTTTTGTGAAGCTGAGTCGCCAGTTTTGCCGCGGCGTCGGCAGCCTCATTGCCGACATTGCCCCTGTGTGCCTTGACCCATTTTAATGTGATCTTTTTTGTGTCGCGATGCGTGTGTATAATTTTGTGTATCTGTGTGACGAGTGGATGTGTATTACTTCTATCTGCTATTGCTAGTAGTGAAGATTGAGAGTCTGTGTAGATGACGGTGTTTCTATATTTGTGAGTCGCCCATTTGCAAGCCTCCAGGATGGCGAAGAGCTCAGCCTGGAAGACCGTACAAGAGTCGTGTAGTTTAAGTTTTTTAGTTATGGTTGGTTGTTCTGAGCCACCTGGGTCAAAGCACACAAAAGCAGCTCCCACAGCGCCACTGTCTAGCTTGCTGCCGTCGGTATATATTTGGTGCGTTTCGTCCGTTTCTTGGTGGTCTAGATGGGATTTGGTGATTCTCAAAGCTGGGTGTAGTAGTTCGCGTACAGGTGTGGGTCGCTCCAGCAGAATATCTTCTGGTAGAAAGCTAGTGGTATTGGTAAGGCGAGTTTGCTCGATTTGATGTACCTCGAGGACTCTGAGGTCAAGTGGAATGAGCTGCGCCAGCGCCAGTGCAGCAGTAGTGGACACTGTCCTGAAGGCGCGGATGGCCTTTAGCGCGAAGCCTCGTTGCAGGCTGGCCAGATCCTTGCGTGCGCTCTTTTGCCTTGCTACTTGACCCCATATTCCCGCAGCGTAGGTAATGATCGGCTCGATGACATGTAGGTATATGGTGCGTGTGTTTTCGGGGTGTGTGCCCCAGGTTGGCCTGGCGTAGATGCACAATTTCTTGTAGATGCGTGAGGCCTTGCCTATTACATATTTTAGGTGTCTTTTGAAGGCGAGCTTTTCATCAATGATGATGCCCAGCAATTTAATTTCAGGCACAAATGTCAAGTCCGTGCCGTCCATGTGGAGCTGCACAGACCTGGCCTTCGGCGTGAAAGCAATGACTTGTGTCTTCGCTGGGCCAAAATTGAGTTTCACTTTAGTTCCCCAGTTACTAATTTCGGACAGGACGGTATTTGTCATGCTTTGCAGTTCTTCATTATTGTCCGCGGTGACTATAAGGAGGACATCATCCGCAAAGGCCTGCATGTGGCATCCAGCTGGCAGCTGCATGTCTAGGAGTTCATCCAAGATCATGTTCCACAGAACGGGGCCACATGCAGACCCCTGTATGCACCCCTTTGTGAGTGTTTTACGCGCGCGCACTCCGGCGTGATCCAAAGTGACTACTCGATCCCTGACGTAATCCTTGATGAGCCCGTAGATGTTATTGGGCACACCAAGTTTGGCGAGACGTTGGAAGAGTGCGGGCCACCAAGCATTGTCAAACGCCGCCCTGATATCCAAAGAGACCGCGATTACAAGTTTTTTACTCTCTTTTGCGAGGCGAATGAAGTCCAGAGCGGTGTGAACGGCTAGCGTCGTATTTCTCTGTTGCCGAAAGCCAAACTGGTTGTTGTTGAGTTTATTCTCTGACTCCGCTTTATGGACGACCCTTTTGATAAATAATTTCTCCAGTAGCTTCCCGAAGACCGGAAGCAGGCCTATGGGGCGGAAGGATTTAAGATCCGTGTGGTCGTCTTTGCCCGGTTTGGGAATGATCTTTACGTAGGCCTCCTTCCACGCTCCAGGAAAGTACTGGAGTGAGAGACATCTATTTAAAATATCTGTCATGAGACGGGGGTATATCTTTGTGAACTTTTGGCAAATATCTGATGTTAGGTTGTCCAATCCGGGAGCTTTTTTCGGACTTATGGAGCTAAGTTGCTCAAGCACCTCTTCCTCCGTGAAGGGGAGATCATCCGAGGTGTTCATGGAATAATTGTTGAAGTGGTTGCGTAACTGTCTCTGCTCCGGCGTTTGGTCCGGAGAGTCATCGGGGTAGAAGTGCTTGAGCAAGGCGCTTGCAGTCTCTTCTGCATCAGTAGTATATCTGTCCCCTATTTTTAGTGTGGTGGGAGGTCTTTTTGGTGCTGCTTCCTTGAGGAGGCGATTGGTGAGGGACCAGACGTTCTCTTTGGTTTGCAGCTCGCAGAACTTACGGAAATTTTCGGTAGATGCGCGTTTCATTTCTTCGCTATATTGCTTCTTTTTTGTGACCTGCTCCTCAAGTAGGGCATCAAGGGGTTGGCCAGATAGTTTTGCCGAGTGGATTTGCCGGTGAAGGCTTATAACTTCCCCCTTGAGCCGCTGCAGTGTATCGCTCCACCAAGGAGGCTTCTGCTTGGCTTTTCCACTTCTGATGGGCATGGTTTCCTTGCAGCAGTTTCTTATCAAAGATGTTATGCGACTGATGAGATCCTCGAGTTCTTGTTTGTTTAGGCTGCTTACATCGCTGTCGAGTATGTCGGAGAGTGCAACTTCTTGCAGCACGGCATCCCTGAATGCTGCCCAGTCCGCTTTCTCGGTGTTGAACATAAAAGTTGACGTGTTGCCTGTACCGGATGGTATTGGTTTTCTTGTGTTTATGTTAAACTCTATGGCATTATGCTGTGACGTGGCGCAGCACTCAAGGTTGACCCTCCACTCCCCGACCATGTCGAAGGCTTGGCCGGACGCTAATGTCACATCTATGATAGACGATCGATCGCGCCCGTGCGTCACCGTCTCGAATGTCGGAGTGTCACCAATGTTGCAGACGTACATATCATTTGTTTGTGCTAATTCCATTAGGTCGTTGCCTCTCGGGTTTGATCTGGTGCTTCCCCATGCTGGGTGCCAGCCATTGAAGTCACCTCCAAGTATGCACTTGTAACGCGATGTGGCCTTGAGGAAGTAGTCGATGGCCTCTAGCGTGGACGATGTGTCGTCATTTGGTTCCACATAAGCAGATCCCAGGTACAGCTTTTGATGACCGGTCTTGAGTTGGATGACGCATAGATTAGCAGTCGATAAGCTGGACTCCCCCAAAACCACAGCGCGCCCCTGCTTAACAAGAATGCACGCCTTTACATTAGACCCTCTCGAGTACTGGTAGATGTCAATTCCAGAGATCGACTTCACCTCTTTGCCAGAGCCTATATAGGGCTCGGACAGCAAGGCGATGTCGTATTGGCCATTATAAAAATATGTGAAAAATTCGTGGAGACTATTTTTAGATCGATCAATGTTACACTGTAATATTTTAATGAGTTTATTGTCCATAATCAGTACGGTTAATAATTTTGTTTTTGACTGATTTCACTCGAGGGCAGTTGTTGGAGGTGGCCATGTGTCCGACGTCATGGGTAGTTTTAAATTTGGTATTGTGCTGTAAGCAGTTGTAGCACTTGGGTGCGCCTTTCTTCTCGCGCAGAGGGCAGCTGCTGGTAACGTGCCCCTCTTCCGAACAGTAAGAGCAGGGTGCCTGTGTCGCGGTACATTTTGTTTTAATGTGTCCGAACTGCAGGCATTTCCTGCATTGGAGGAATGTGGAGAAGTCTTCTGCGTGTACCCGTTGGTAGTCCACGCAGACGCGCCCCATGTCTATAATTTTGCGCCATATGGCGGGCTTGGCGATAAGGACGGCGTTGTACAATTTAGGGTTGCGGTTATTTCGCTTGAATGCAAGCCGCAGGTCATCGCTGTCAACAGCGAGGGCAGTCAGCTCTTCATTTTGGCCGCGGATGACGTCGATCAGCTCTTCCGGTGGCGTGTCCAATGATATTCCCTTGAGAATAATCATTGGCCTCAATAGCTTGGCCGGTTCAGCAGTGAGTTGTGAGGACTTTTCGAGTTTTTTGAGAGTTTCATCGCGCTGTTGCTCAGTCTCGAACTCCACTCGTAACTTATTATTAGACACGGCCTGTATTCTAGACGGTGCGTACGAAGTGGTGCGGAAACTGACTGCGTTCTTGAACGACTGCACTACATCCTGACGTGTTTGGGACGTGCTGTCGCCCTGCGGCGCAACAATGAGCGCAGGTTTGTTAGGCAGAGGCGGTTTAGTGACCGGACGAGGAGCCGGGGCACCAGCCGCCTGCGCGTAACTCCTGGGCAACGGCGCGGGAGTGAGTGGTGTCGCGATCGTGGCAAGGTGCTTGCTAAGCTCCTCGCGCACGCATGTAGCAATTTCCTGTCGCAGGTTTCCGTCTTGGGTCGCGCAGATTTCCTGCGGGGCGGAAAAAGTGGGTATTTTAGCGGCTACGCACCGAATCTCATTTGCCGCAGAACTTATGAGTCGCTTGTTGGCGGTCGTGACGCTTTTCCCTTCGGCAATAGCAGCCGCGATGCACTCCGCGAGTTTGTTTAACGTGCTTATGCACGACTCGGTGCTAGTGGCATCTGCTGCCGTTGCCGGAAGAGACAAGACCTCGCCGCTAGACGGCGCCATTGTGGTGTCCACAAGAGTTTTCACCGGTTCACGCGCTGTGGAACTCTGGGCGGGACCGAATACAAGGGATTTTATAGACGAGAAAATGTTTGCACGGTAGAACAGAAATTATTCAGAATGATATAAAGTAAGAAAAAATTAACGCTATTTTAAAGGTTGAGAAGGTTTCTAGTCGAGTAAAATTACGCCGGTGAGGGCAAAATTTATAGCTCTGGCACCAGGACACTCCAGGGATTATATTTCCGTAATAAAAAAATTTTAAGAAATGGGACCGAAAGTGCTCCCCTTTTCCTATACACAGCTTAAATCTGCCTAAAGGGCGGGTGGGTGGGCAATTTTTTGACGTTTGGTAAGAGCTATCCGCACGTGAGTGGTGTCGTTAGAAGCGCCTCGGCGAGAGCTATCTAACGGTGTGCATATGAAAGGTAAGTGTAGTAGAATTTTTCAAAATTATGGTCAAAAAACAGGTTTTTTAGTACTAAATTTACAACAAATTATGCAGAATTACAATTTCTATGGCGAAACTGGTGGATTCTAGGCGCACAAAGCGGTCTAGACACCAGCCCCGACAGGTAAGCAAAGTTGGATCGCTAATAAGTGAAGCTAATTAGCGCTAAACAATGGTAAAACTATTTAATCAAAAATAACGTTTATATAGGGTATGTAAGGATATAAAAGTGTATTTATTTCGCACCTAGACAGTATATAACGTGTCTAGGGGTTGGACAGAGCCAAGGTAAGATGATTAGAAGCGAAAACAACGCAGAAATACGAGGTTTTTTCCAAACGTGTCTTCAGATGTATGGCGGTTTTGTTCAGTACAGGTAAACTTTTGGTGAGTATGAAAATCGATGATAAGGCAATTTCTCACGTTTGGTAAGAGCTATCCGCACGTGAGTGGTGTCGTTAGAAGCGCCTCGGCGAGAGCTATCTAACGGTGTGCATATGAAAGGTAAGTGTAGTAGAATTTTTCAAAATTATGGTCAAAAAACAGGTTTTTTAGTACTAAATTTACAACAAATTATGCAGAATTACAATTTCTATGGCGAAACTGGTGGATTCTAGGCGCACAAAGCGGTCTAGACACCAGCCCCGACAGGTAAGCAAAGTTGGATCGCTAATAAGTGAAGCTAATTAGCGCTAAACAATGGTAAAACTATTTAATCAAAAATAACGTTTATATAGGGTATGTAAGGATATAAAAGTGTATTTATTTCGCACCTAGACAGTATATAACGTGTCTAGGGGTTGGACAGAGCCAAGGTA